>CM077665.1:312664485-315164485 GCA_039707655.1 Elymus sibiricus
GATAGAGCAATCTAGACCATCAATGCTTGCTTTGAGATTCGTGTGTGACAAAATAAGAATTTCAATAATAGCCCGCATACTCATGCACCTGGAAATACATAGCTTCTTTGATGCAAACTCAACATAATGTATTTTACGTGCAGTGCCTTCCCTTACAGTCTAGGCTCTAGTGCATGTCAGCAGCAGAAACTATTAATATCATACCAGAACAACCGCGCGATGCATGGTGTTCCCTGGTTCATATAGTTCATTTAATTTATCCTGGATCTAGACATCTAGTTAGACATCATAGTTTGCTTTTTTTGGTTTCATTCTACCAAGGGCTAAGGCTTATGGTATCAAACTGCATCTGCTGAAACAAACACGGGCGGTGTCAATGCATGTTCTGTAGTCCAAATTTCCAAATTTTACTTATACTTATTTGCATAAAGCAAAACATCAGAACGGTAATTGTTTTTTGATGCATCAAAACAGGTTCAGACATCCAATCTTCGTCTAGTAGCAAAGAGGGATTTTATAAGCTTTATGTTGTTATAAAAAAGATTAACTTTTGCCTGTAAATGTATCTATCGTCTAGGAGGCCGGGTTATACATGCATATTTTTGTTTCTTTACTTGGTTGAATTTCTTATGTATTTTTCTTGCAGGAATAAAACTGTGAATATTCGCTTACACCTGATGCCCTCCTACGCACATAATGAGGTGTAACTGTTTTTCTACTCTTGAAACTGAAGGTAGGATCTTGGTGCTAATTCAGGTTTCACTTAATAGTTCTTGCGTGCATAAATGGGATTCTCATTTTCTTGCTTCCATTGTGCACAAAATCAGTTTCTCTGTAGAAATCTAAAGCTGAAAAAAATAAGCCTCTGTCCAGTGCACTATTTGCACATCTTGTCGAAGCTGCCTATGTAATTTGCCCTTCAAAAGGCAACAAAAAATGTTGGGGATTCGAAGCTTGAGCTAAATAGATGAACTTTCTGAATTTGGTAACACGTACACCTTTTTGGGTTCAAAAAGGTTATCAAACGGTGCTTTTACTCTATTGCCACTGTTACAAATTATGAATGACTTTGTCTTTGCTGTATACCATGCCTGCAGGTTTATAACCACTATTTGAATGGGCTATTAGTCTGGAGTAGAGGGTAGCTGCACTTGTTTGTATCCTGAAACAACAAGTTCGTAGATAGAACCTTGAACTAGCTCCTCTGTCACCGGTATCAACTCGAGTGTCCTTGGAGAAGCTCCTGCAAGCAACATTACCAATCTGCCTGGATCCTTTCTAATGGGAAATATTGTCAACACTGTTAGAAGATTAATGAATGTGATTTCTGAGGGCTTATCTAGTACAGTATCACCTAAAGAGAACTGTTCTACAGACCCTGTGGTTGCTAAGGGTTCGGAACGTGGTCCAGCCATGGATACACATAAGAGCAAAGAGTTGAGACCACACAGTGTTCCTTCTGGAAATAATTTGATTCACTGCGATGCTTATGAGAAATTGATCAACGGTGAGCTTAATTTAGGTTGTAGAAGCATTCCCAAGGCTACAGAGGACTATAAAATGATACCAAATGAAGATAGAGCAGTGTCTGGTCCTTTGGATGTGAGAGGTTGTGAAAGTACCCCTAAAGCTTTGTTAAGGAGACGAGACGGACGAAAAATAACTAATGTGGAAGCATCAATTCAGACGATAGTGCCAACTGGAACTTCAGCCTCTCCAGATGTGAAACATCCTAAAATGGTGAGTTCTGAATTCGGCATCTCAAAAAATGAAATAATATTTCTCCAATCTCAGCCTTAAAATGATTATTCAGCAATGCCCCCTCCCTCTCTCTCTCTCGCCCTTATGAAGACTGATAGAAGCAACAGAACAGACAATAAGTATACGTTTTACTTGCTCGTTCAATCATCTATAAAATGACTTTAATCTGATGTTACATTTATATAGAGTTACCAAGCACTTAAGCTAGATCAATGCAATCTTGAATAAGCTAATCTCTGGATGCCCTAGTGTAGCACATCCCTACACGTTTTCTTGGTGATAACCGT
The DNA here is from genome assembly GCA_039707655.1 of Elymus sibiricus. NCBI lineage: Eukaryota > Viridiplantae > Streptophyta > Magnoliopsida > Poales > Poaceae > Elymus > Elymus sibiricus. Next base: position 312,666,534 of record CM077665.1, read on the forward strand.
TTGCTTAAGGTAATTTTGAATATTTTGGACAACTTATAGTGTGTAAGTAACTTAAATCCAATCTTAATCTCGGGGAATACAATTGGTCAGACTGATGTCTCATGAAGGCTCGAACATGATTTTAAGATATATGTTCTCTGTGTTTCAGTTTTCTTTTTCTTTTCTTTGCGCCTTGTTTCAGCCCTTTGTACTTACGTCATCTGGACATTCCCTTCTAATATACAACGACGTGCATTTGGATGTGTGTTCGGGAAAAAATGTGCTCTTCTTTGGGAATAACATTTCTAATACTCCGTTCGAACTGAGTATTAGATATTAGCGGTAATAACATATCTAAAAGTGTTAGTGTTTGGGAGTACTAACCACTGAGTTCTAACTGTACCTTTCTTCTGTTGTCATATTAGCGGTAATTCTTTTGTATGTTTTTTTTGTAACAAGATACGTTCGAACCAAAGATTCATGAAAATAATCACTGTTGCTTCATTAAATATTGTCTCATGTTGCAACCTCTAAAGACCATGTCGTTGTCCAATACTTGTAATAGTTTAATAAGAGCATCTCCAACAGTGGCTGTAAAAAACACGCGCGCGCGGTAAACGGGGGTTTTAGCACGCGCGGAGCGATTTCGCGCGCTCCAGCGGGCGCGGGAAAGTCGGGGCGCGGGAAAAGATCGCGCGCGCGCGAAAAGGCGGCCCTGCGCGCGCCAGTTTTGGCGCGCGGCGTTCGGCGCGCTTTATGAATGCGGCGCCCTCCACGCGCCCTCCCACCGCTCTCCACCTCGCCACGCGCCCTTCCACCGCTCTCCACCTCGTCACGCACCCTCCCACCGCTCTTTCTCGCCTCGCCGCCGTCCGCGCCACCATGCCGCCGCGCCGCCGGGGAAGCTCGGGTTACCGCGGCGTCTGCGCGCGCCCCTCCGGCACCTTCTACGCGGAGATCCGCTCCGGCGATATCCGCCTTGGCCTCGGCACGTTCGACACCGCCGACCAGGCCGCCCGCGCGTACGACGTGGCGGCGTGGCGCCTCCGGCGGCCTCGTAGGGAGATGAACTTCCCCGAGGTGATGACGCGGGAGTGGGCGCAGCGTCTCGCGCCTCCCTCGCGGCTTGTCACCGACGAGGACCGTCGCGAGAACCGGAGGCAGGAGCGCCGCCTCGGCATCGCCGAGACGGACGAGCAGGCCATGGCGGCGTGGCGCGAACGGTTCCCGCAGGACGTCCTCGACGAGCGCGAGTTCTTCGCGCAAAGAAGGGCGGAGAGGAGGGCGGCGCGAGAGGAGAGGAGGGCGGAGCGAGCCGCCTATCGCGAGGACAGGCGTACGCGGAAGGCGGCCGCGCTCTTCAACATCGAGCTTGGAGAAGCGTCGACCTGGGACGACAACGATGACCGGTATAATGACGCCTATATCACTACGTCGGAGGAGAACAACACCGAGTCGGAGTCGGAGTCGGAGGATCACAACGAGTAGTAGTCGGAGTCGGAGTCGGAGTAGATGAACTATCTATGTATCGTTTTTATTTTTATCTACCTATGCTATGAACTATTTATGTATCGTTTTATTTCTATTATATATGCTATTGTTTTTTGCGTACGTATGTGTATCGCGCGCTGTAGTTTAGCGCGTCTGCTGGAGCGCCGCGCGCGCGCTATATTTTGTGGCGGCCGCTGGAGCCAGCGCTCAACTGCGCGCTAAAATTTGCTATCTGCGCGCTGTAAACCCGCTTTTTGCGCGCCGCGCGTTGCGCGTGTTGAATATATTTGTGCATGTATATTGTGTCGTAGGCCCACCTCCTAGTTTTCCTGTATAGTTGAGGTAGAGGCCCATCTTGTACATCATATTCACGTTCACGTGCCTAGTGCACCCGATCAATGCATTGTGAGTTGCACGGCCTAACCCTAAGTCTCAACGTGGAATCAGTTTTTCTCACGATCCTAACCTAGTCGCCGCCGCCGCCGCGCCCCTCCTCGCGCCGCCGCCGCCGCATCTTGCCGCCGCCGCACCACGCCATCGCCGCCGCTCCTCAAGCCGCTGCTGTCGTCGGGTGCCGCCGCTGCCCATCCCTCCCGCTGCCGCCCTACACCGCCGCTGTTGCCGCTTCCCCTAGCCGCCGCCGCCGCCGTGTGTTGCCGCAACCCCACCCCCACCATCTGCCGCCGCTCCACACCGCCGCCGCCGCCGCTCCTCTCAGCCGCCGCCGCCGCCGTGTGCCGCCGCTCTTCATCGCTTCCGCACCCTCATCCCACTCCACCGACCCGTCGCTGCCATGGCCTCCCCGGTCTCCTCGGTCTCCTCCGGCAGTAACCCGTTCGCCGGCCCGGACGTTGCCCTTGTTCGCGATCTCAACATCTTCGAATGCGTTCCGGTGATCCTCGATCAGTCCACCGCATCCTACTCCGCCTGGAGGAGGTACTTCTCCTTGGTGTTCCGTGAGTATCTACTCCACGGTCACGTTGATGGCACCGTGGACTCTCGGCTCATGGTGAACGACGAGGACTGGATGATCCTCGACGCCACCATCATCCGTTGGTTCTACCTCACCATCTCCAAGGACCTCTTCCACACGGTGGTGGCTGACGACGACGACGCTTACACTGTGTGGACCAAGCTCAACGGCCTCTTCACCGACAACAAGCTTCAGCGCAAGGTTCTCCTTCACGGCGAGTTTTATGGGTGCCAGCAGCTTGACTCATCTATCGATGATTTTTGCATGCGCCTCAAAAAGCTTGCCGACGAGCTCCGCGATCTTGGCGAGACGATCGGCGATGAGCTCCTCATCAGCACCCTCACCGCCGGTCTCAACGAGGACTTCGGGAACGCCGCCTCCAACCTCACGCTCATCCCGGATCCCACCTTCCCTAAGGTGATCGCGTACCTCAAGCTTGAGGAGCGCCGGATGATGATGACGCGGTCCCGGGCCGCTCACACCGCCCTCACCACCGGCACCCGCGGTGGCCCCGCGCCGCCGGCTCCTCAGCCGCGCCCTGCGCCCGCCTTCCCGCAGGCGCCGGCTCCCTTCCCGCAGGCGCCGGCTCCCTTCCCGCCGCAGCAGCCGGCTCCACCTACCAACACTGCTCAGGGCGGTGAGCGTAAGCGCGGTGGGCGCCGTCAGCAGCAACATCCGCCCAACGGCGCTCAGGGAGGCGCCCGTCCGCAGCAGCCGACCCAGCCGGCCCCGTGGTACGCCGGCCAGAACCCCTGGACTGGCATCGTGCACGCCTACTCCATGCCGGTTCCCCGCGCACCTGCTCCGGGCATCCTCGGCTCGCGGCCCCTCTCGCATCAGGCGTTCTATGCCGCACCGCAGCCGTATGTGCCGCCCTACGGGCCCCTCTCCTTCGGCCAGCCGCCGCAGCCAGGAGGGCTGTCGCCGTTGTCCCTGCCGGCTCCACCACAGTTCCTGGCTCCCGCGCTTCCACCAGCGCCTTGGGATCCGGCCTTGTTGGCTGCCCTGCACTCCGCCCCCACACCGACTAACTACACGGGCGGCGGGGATTGGTACATGGATACCGGCGCTACGGCTCACATGGCTGCTCATCCCGGTACCCTCCACACCTCCTATCCTGTCAACACCTCTACTCGCATCACCGTCGGCGACGGTTCCTCTCTTCCCATTACTCATATAGGACATGCATCGTTTCCTTCCACTTCTACACCCCTCTCTTTATCTAACATCTTAGTTTCACCCGATCTTATTAAAAATCTTGTTTCTATTAAATACTTTACACGTGAAAATCCTGTCACTGTCGAATTTGACATGTTTGGTTTCTCTGTCAAGGACGCCCGTACCCGGATGGTGCTCCACCGATGTGACAGCCCTGACGACCTCTACCCGGTTCACTCCAAAGCCTCCACCACCTCCGCCGCTCCTGTCGCCCTCGCCACCGGTGTGGACCTTTGGCATGCTCGTTTGGGTCATCCCAACCCCGTCACCCTTCGTCATATACTTAGGAGTTTTTCATTCACGTGTAATAAGCTCGATGATCACTCTTGTCATGCTTGTCGTCTTGGCAAACATGCTCGGCTTTCGTTTAGGTCCTCTTCTCATGTTGCTTCCTATCCATTTGAATTGATTCACAGTGATGTATGGACGTCTCCAGTTGCTAGTAATACGGGCTATCTCTACTATCTTGTCATCCTTGATGATTTTTCGCATTATGTGTGGACCTTTCCGTTGCGGCGTAAGTCCGATACTATCGCTACTCTCGCTGCATTTTACTCCTATGTTTCTACGCAGTTTGGGCGTCCCATTCTCGCGTTCCAAACCGACAACGGAAAGGAGTTCGACAACCTGGCTGTTCGCACTCTCCTCACCACACATGGCACGACTTTTCGTCTCACTTGCCCCTATACTTCGCAACAGAACGGTCGCGCTGAACGTGTTCTTCGCACTCTTAACGACTGCGTTCGCACGCTCCTCTTTCACGCCCATGTGCCTCCGCGCTTCTGGCCTGACGCGCTTTCCACTGCATCACTTCTCCTCAACCTTCGCCCCTGCCGCACCCGCGGCAACTTTGCTCCTCACCACCTTCTCTTCGGTGCACCCCCCTCTTATGACGAGCTTCGCATCTTCGGCTGTCTCTGCTACCCTAGTATCGCCGCTACCGCGCCTCATAAGCTTGCACCTCGATCTGTCGCCTGCGTCTTCCTTGGTTACCCACCCAACACCAAAGGCTATCGCTGCTATGATCCCGTCTCACACCGTGTGTTCACCTCGCGACATGTTTACTTTGACGAGAAGGTGTTTCCCTTTCAGCAGGTACCTGCCGCCCTCGCCTCACCGCCGGCCACCGGCGGCCCTTCTGCGCCACCGTCTGGCGGACGGTCTCGTGCAGCTCTCGGACCGCCACCAAGGTTCGGTGCTCCTCGCGACGCGGCTCGAGCTGCGGCCCCTGGCCGCGCAACCTCGCCGCCCGACAGCCCGGTCTCCGACGCGGTCGCCGACTCGGTGCCCTCGGCGTCGCCCGCCCCCTCGGCCTCTGGGGCGGCCGAGGCCTCTCCTGCCTCGCCATCGTCGACCGAGGCTCCCTCGGCCTCTGGAGCGGCCGAGGCCTCTGCTGCCTCGTCCCCCCCGCCTGAGGCCGTCTCGTCCTTGTCCTCGCCGGCCGCGGCACCTGACCTGTCGCCTCGTCCTACGACGCGGTCTCGGACCGGCATCCATCGTCCGAGCCTGCGGTACTCCAGCGATGAGTACCTCCTCGCCGCATCCACCTCCGAGCCCTCCCCGATTCCAGCATCCGCTTGGGCAGCTCTTCGTGACCCGCATTGGCTTGCCGCGATGCAGGATGAGTTTGACGCTCTTCAGCGGAATCGCACTTGGACGCTGGTTCCTCGGCCGCCTCGTGCCAACGTCATCAGCGGCAAGCGGGTCTTTCGTCATAAGACCCGCTCCGATGGCACTCTTGAACGCTACAAGGCTCGCTGGGTGGTCCGTGGTTTTCGTCAGCGTGCTGGCGTTGACTTCACCGAGACATTTGCACCGGTTGTCAAACCGGGCACGATCCGCACTGTTCTTCAGCTTGCGGTCTCTCGCGGCTGGCCGGTTCATCAGATGGATGTCTCCAACGCCTTTCTCCATGGTCACCTTGCAGAGCAGGTCTACTGTGAGCAACCCACTGGTTTGTTTGTTTGTTTGCTGTCTCGGTCTCTCTACGGCCTCAAGCAAGCACCCCGCGCCTGGTACCAGCGTATCGCCGGTTTTCTACAGACAGTGGGCTTCCGTGTCACCCGCTAGGACGCCTCGCTGTTCGTCTATCACCATGGCGACACGACTGCCTACTTGTTACTATACGTCGACGACATCATCTTGACGGCCTCCTCCGCAGCCCTTCTTCAGCAGATCACTCACCGGCTGCGTGACGAGTTTGCCATCAAGGATTTGGGCGCTCTCCACTACTTCCTTGGCATCGAGGTCGTTTGGCGCCCCGACGGCTTCTTTCTTCATCAACAGAAGTATGCGCATGAGCTGCTTGAGCGCGCTGGTATGCTCAACTGTCATCCTGTTGCTACTCCTGTTAACACGAAGGCCAAGGTCTCTGCTCTGGATGGCTCCCCGGCGTCGGATGCTCCATTCTACCGATCCATTGTTGGTGCTCTCCAGTATCTGACGCTCACCAGACCAGATTTGCAGTATGCCGTTCAGCAGGTGTGTCTTCATATGCATGCCCCTCGTGACTCCCATTGGACGCTCGTGAAACGGATTCTCTGCTATATCCGTGGCACGATGTCCCTCGGACTCACTCTCACGGCGTCCCCCTCTCTGGAGATGGTGGCCTATTCCGATGCTGATTGGGCTGGCTGCCCTGACACACGGCGCTCCACTTCAGGCTACTGCGTCTACCTCGGTCCCTCCCTCGTCTCGTGGTCGTCCAAACGACAGCCCACGGTGTCGCGCTCCAGCGCGGAGGCTGAGTACCGCGCCGTGGCGAACGCCATCGCCGAGTGTACTTGGCTTCGCCAGCTTCTTCAGGAGTTGCATCACGACGTGTCGCAGGCCACGGTTGTCTACTGCGACAACGTCTCTGCCGTGTACCTTTCCGCCAACCCCGTTCATCATCGCCGGACGAAGCACATCGAGCTCGACATTCACTTTGTGCGCGAACAGGTAGCCCTTGGCCGCACTCGGGTTCTCCATGTTCCAACCGCACAACAGTTTGCAGATGTGATGACTAAGGGACTGCCTACTTCCACCTTCGAGGAGTTTCGGTCCAGTCTCTGTGTCTCTGGCGACGCTTCGACTGCGGGGGGGTGTTGAATATATTTGTGCATGTATATTGTGTCGTAGGCCCACCTCCTAGTTTTCCTGTATAGTTGAGGTAGAGGCCCATCTTGTACATCATATATACGTGCCTAGTGCACCCGATCAATGCATTGTGAGTTGCACGGCCTAACCCTAAGTCTCAACAGCGCGCCTATTGGAGATGCTCTAAGACTAGAACCGTGTTCATTTAAAGTTTAGAAAATAGAGAGGGCAGAGGGTTGTAGCGGTACAAATTACTCCAGTTAAGCCAAGGTGTCCGCCAGTTTACATTGTTGCTCAGTTCCTTATAAAAGCTGGCGCCTTACTGAGTGAATGCAGTAGGGCTCTGCATCAACTTTGCCACCATAAATCATGCTGCTGTCATTTTGAAATTAATTTTGTGGAGATACATTGAGGAAACCGATCACGTTGTGCAAATGCTGCAACATCTAAAACTCTAGTATTTTGCCTGCAGTCAGGTTGTATGTGTATTGTGACTCCATTGATGTCTCACTATGTTTTATCTTGCTTGTATCTGTAATTTTTATGATTGAATTTAACCCAACATTTAATTAGTGAATTGTTCATTCAAAATATCAGGTGCTATCTCCGCTTACTCACAGTCGCAGTAAGGCTATGGCTCTATCTGTTTCCACACCTGAACATCTCAAACTGAGAAGTGCCAGATCAGGTGAAGCATTTGGTTTTTGGACTTGTTTCTGTAAACCATTTATCCATATTTACCCAAGAAAGAGAAAACTGATTTTCAGGTCAAGTAGTAGATCCACGGTTGGATTCAGGAAGCCAAAAAATTATCTATGACGTGGTTAGTAACAACATAACTGGTCATTTTTGTCACTGTTACCGGACAGTTTTGTCCATGACTGGCAGATGTGCGGTCGCTAAAAATAGGTCAAGATTTATTCTTGTTTTCTAATACAGGAAAGGTCTAATGTGAACGACGGGGTGCATATGGACGTGGGTTCATATTAGACTTTTCCTCTATAAGAACCTTAATCTTGTCATGTGGTGGTTGGTATTTGGATTCCGCAATGGACCATCATTCAGTCCGCTATGGGGGAAAAAATCCCACTATTTTGTGAACAGCTCCTCTGTTTTTCACTTATTCTGGACTACCGATGAAGTTTATGTGTTTATTGAAATGAACATTGCCATCAATAGTGGCTATATCATTTCCGGTTCTTGAATACGAGGTTGTGATGCTGTGTTAAAATTATTGTTCCTAGCTGCACCATATGACCACTGTGCTATGTTGTAAAACAAAATCAATTCATGTAGGTTTTGGGAACTCCAAATTCAACTTTAGTACTGCATAACAGTAGCTTAACATACCCTAAAAAGCAGTGCCTTAACAAGGCAAGAAAGAGCCTTATCAGTGAAGTGTAGATACTGAAGTGAGCTATTTACCAGGCAAAAGTATCTATCATCCCATTGGTGGAGCAAAGTTCTGCAGGTAAAGCGTTGCAGCGTACACCATCACAAATGATCAGAACTCCAGTTCCATATGTAAGTATAAGAAATGTGCCTAGTTCTTGTGGTACTAATTGATTCTGAGTATTGCCTGTATATTTATATGTTTTATCAGCATACTAGAATATGGATCCCCAATCAATCACGCCTGTCAGTCAAAAATAATTGCTTGAAAAAAAGTAAGTTATATTCAATGAAGCCAGCAACTCGTGCAAAGGCTACACTATCTGAAACTCCCTATGCTGACTTTGAAATCAGAATACTACCTGCAGTCAAGCCGTGTGTATATTATGAATCAATTTATATTTGAACATATTATTTTTTGCTTGCATTGGAAATGCTATGATGATTTCTAACATCTGCTCATTTATTTATTCATTAAAAGGGACAATCTCCACTTGCTCGTAGTAAGGATAAGGTGTTATCTGTTGCCACGCCCGAAACTCCCAAACTGAGAAGCTCTAGATCAGGTTTGGTTTCTGAATGTCTATTTGTACAAATAATTTATCTATTTTGCTACAGGAAAGGGACATTCTTTTCAGGTCGACTGATAGTTCCACGTTTGGATCCAGGAACCCAAAATATTATCTATGACGCGGTTAGTAACTGCATAACTGCTCATGTCTATTGCTATTATTGGACAACCATGTCCATAAATGTTTGTTTTCGCTTTATGCATCTGATATGAGTAATAAGTTTTGCAGTCAACTCAGAAATTTATGTATCTTGTGTAGATTAGAGCTAGTTATGTGAAGTTAAATTACTAAGTATCAAAATGCCACACGCCATTTGGTGTATTTATCTGTCGGCACTCCAAATCTAGTTGTCGTAGGAAGTGAGCCTAGCTCACTTGGCTAGTGGAGTGGATGTACAACCCAGCCACCCAGGTTCAAGTCCTCACGGACACGAATTTGGGTTCTTATTATTTCAAAAAAAAAAAACTCGCTGTGGGGGGCTTCCCTTACAGTTTTCCTTAAAAAAAAAAATCTAGTTGTCGTTGCAGCTTATGGATTATTACCAGTTCAACCTATTAAGCTTCATGCACTAGCCAACGCAACCAAAAGTCCGAACTGATGGAAAGGACTAGTGCAATCCACATATACTGTAACACCCCCTCTCACGTGTGACGGGGAAGACAAGTCAACACGTGCAACCGGAAGAGAGCGACGGCGCGCGAAACTCACGTATGACTCAAGAGGCCTCTATGTGGACACAAAGGGGGGCTACCGGGAATGTTTTAAATAAATTGCGAAAGCCAGGACTTGAACTCAAGACCTTAGCTCTGATACCATGTTAAGCTTCATGCACTAGCCAACGCAACCAAAAGTCCGAACTTATGGAAAGTGCTAGTGCAATCCACGTATACTGTAACACAACCCACTTCGAAGTCCCAATGATGCTTTTGAAATGTTGTAATGGTCTGACATTAACATGCTAATAACCTATTTTTAGAGGAAACATGCTAATAGCCTCCATTAGAACCTTCTACATCTCCCGTGGTAGTTAAATTTGGTAATTTTGATTGAGCAACGGGCCATTCAGTTTATAGACTTTGATTTGCGTGTTACCCGGCGGCAGATGGACTCACTTTATATACTTGAATAATCAGCTCAACTATAGGCGGTAAGTTTCCAAAATAAATTGAGCTACTCGTTTTGGATCTAAAATTTGCCGCCTCATTTTTTCTTTAGAAAACTGAAATAAATTCACCACTTTTTTCTGGAAATAGGATGGGACACGTGGCGGCCTCTCATCCGGTTAAGTGAGTTAACTGGGAGCATTGATCTGGGGATCAACGACTTACAGTGCGTATCGGTCTGATCTGTTTAAGTGATCTAATCTGGCCCTCGGCGAGAGATCATACGACTATGGATGAGTGGGCCGGAGAGGAAAACTACGGCGGCGCGCGGCTCGGGAGTCGTTGATGTCGTCGACCGAGGGGTCATCGGCGACGATGCGCTCTTGGACGAGGTGTGGAATGGGACGGCGAGGTTGAGGCTCCTCTTAGAGAACTCGGGGCCTCCTCTGGTGCCGGAGAAGAGTGAGTGGAGTTCGACGGGGTGCTTCAGGGGGGTTCTTCAGGCCCACGAGAGGAAGGGAAATGGCAGCCATCGCGGTGTTGGTGCCGTCGGACACGTCGGCTGGGTTAAAGATGACGCGGCAGGGCCCGCTCATCAGTGGGAGAAAAGGGTGTTTGCTGGGCTGGGCCTCAGTTTGGCTGCGCGCAGCGGAGGAAACAGAGAGATAGGAGTGGGCCGGCCAGATTTGGCCAAGTAGGCCAGACTTTCTGTTTCTGGTTAATTCTTTTCTGTTTCTATTTGCAGAAATGATTTTGATATTTAGAATACCTAACCATTTCCTAAAAATGAAAAAAATACACATCGACAAAAATATAAATATACAGAGTCTAGGAAGGTATGTTCCTCTCCGTATAAATTTTACAATTATGTTTTTACTTACAAAAATCATTTAAGGGCATTATAAATTCCCTTAAAATGATTTTATGGTTTTATAAATACCCCCAAATGATTTAAACTTCAAATTTGGAAGGGTCCGTTGGGAGATGTCATTTATCCCCTCTCTTATTTGGTTAGGATCAACATCCAACTGAAATCCAAATACTATATTTGGAAAAGTCATATTATTTCCACTTACTAAAATCTGGTTTGAAAATATCCAAATGAAAAATTATTAAATCCTTTTAAGTTTAAATAACTCTTTCGAGCCAAAAATTATATTTATTGGATAGTTATTAATCCAACTTGTTTGAAATGGTTTGAAAGATTTAAATAAATACTCAAAATGTTTTAATTCCTTTTGAATTTCAAACAACTCAATCAATAATATTTATTTATTTACTTTATTAACATTTCAAAATTTGAGGATGTTACACATATTGAAAGCCTTGAGACACAACTATTGGCAAGCTAATGTCTGGCTCGTCCCTCGTGCTGTTGAAGGAAGCTGTGCTGAACCTTGCACGAAGCATGCTTAGTTCCTCACAAGCTAATCCAACATCATGTTTTTCTCATTACTGCCCCATTATTCAGTGTGGACAGCCTAAGGACAGTCTTGGCACCTTGAAGTTTTATTTCCCTGCCGGTATACTTGCACTGATGAGCCCATGATCTTTCGCAGGATGGTTCTATCTGCGGCGTAACCAACTCAGAGCTCCAACGGCCTCAAGGTCCATCCTGACTTATCGTGGACGTGTATACGGGCCTTTCGTTTTTCAAGCCCAAGTTGAACCGATGCAAAACGCGTTGGGATTCGGAGATAACTAATGCTTTTCCGTGTTCCTTCTGCTGGCAGGGTGCGATTCGGAACCTCCTGCTAAGAGGAGGTCTCGGTGTTCATCCCCCAACCATGGCAGGTTGCTGCTATTCTGATAGGAGATGTCCCTGAGAAAGGTTCAAGGGTTTGTGGTAAACTATGGAGATTATTTTACCCTTTCACAAGAACCATGAAGCAAAACGTCTGACTTAACACGTGACTGGTTTAGATGGAGGGACTGGCCATCAAGTTCTCTTTGAGCATTCCTCCGTTGTAATTATTTGTTGAATGGAAGAATGTGGGAAGTAACTTTGAAAAACTTGAATGAAAGTAATCTTTCATATTTTTTTATTGCTCCCTCCGTTTTTGAATATAAGTCTTTTTAGCGGATATTCAATTTGTCTCTCAGGTGCAAATGCTCCTGGAATCTGGACCAATGGCTAGTATTGAGATTTGTGCTAGCAGCTGTATTTCTCCCTGTATATTCTCTGTTTTATACTCCCCCCCGTAATTCTTGTCGCGCGCGCAGTTCACTGGCAATTTTGCAAAATAAACCTCATATTTACCGAATTGTCTCAAAAAAGTCCCTCCACCCGTCTTCTTCCTCTGTCGTCGCCCGCGCATCGCCAGGGGCCGGCGCCGCCCAGCTGCGCGGTTCGCAGCCCGACAGGAAGTGCTCCGCCGCCGTAGCCAAGTACCTGCTTCTCCGCCGCCATAGCCAAGTACCTCCTCCGCCGCCGTAGCCCAGACCTGCGCGCTGCCGGATCCCTTCCCGCTGCGATTACCTACCGGCGTCGGAACCTCCCGCCACGTCCTCAACGGTCCGGTGGACAGGAGCTCGGGCGCTTCCTTCTCGATCTCCCGCGCTTCCTCCTCGATCTCCTGCGCGAGTCCGTGCTGCTCCTTCTCCCCTGCCCGCGCGCCCGTGCGGCTGCTTCTCCCCTGCCGCTGGTGGAGCTCCTCTACCCGTATTGCTGCTGCTCGTCTGCCCATGCTGCTGCTGCTGCTCCTCTGCTCGAGCTGCTGCTACTGCTCTTCCCGTGCTGATGCTGCTCCTCTGCTCGAGCTGCTACTGCTGCTCTTCCCGTGCTGCTGCTGCTCCTCTGCCCGTTACCGTGCCGTGCTCATCTGCACTCTGAAGAAGGTACTCCATCAGAGTACTGCTACCTGAAAATTAGTGAAATTAACTTACTGTTAACTGAATCATGACAATGCCAATTATGGAGTAGATTCAATCATGGAGGAGTACATGCATTGTTATACAGAAACTGGTGCTGATCATTGTGAACAGAATCATGGATTGCTGTTAACTGAAAATTATTGAAGAAACTGCTGCTGATCATGGATTACTGTTAATTAAAAGCTTTCAGTTAATAGCAAGGCCTTGAGTAAATCTAACAACATGTTTTGATCCACTAACAGCAAGTCTAAAGTTTCCAGTAAACTGAACATTAACACTTGGTAAATCTGTAACAAGAGTACAACAAAATTCAGAACTGTGACAATTTTCAGCAGAACAATTATGATCCATTCTATTTCAAACAATTTTCAGTAGAGCGATTTGTAGAGCCACATTTGGTCAGATTTTGTAAAGGCAAATGGTCACAAACACTCTCAAGCGCAAATGATCAGCAGTACACAAACTTCCTGTTGTATTTCTCAGACAAACACTATAAACTGTACTGTAAGATGTGACCACACCAGTCAAGTTTTGTAGTAGTAGTAGTACAGTAGGCAAGTTTTCTGTGTTTTTGTAGGCAAGGGATAAGTGATTTTAACAGGCAAGTTCACATTGATTTATAGGCACCTGAAAATGTGACAGGACCAGTTTTAGTCTACAAGAATAACTGAATTTCTAGCTGACACAGAAATCTATAGTACACTGACTAACTACACATTTGGTCAGATTTTATAAATTTTGTAAATGGTCACATTAACTGTAGTACTCCATTGTTAGGTTTCTGAAATTTCAGTAAAGAAAATTTCATGATAAAAAACTGAAGATTTCTGAACACTTCTGAATGAACATTTGTTATGACAAGATTTACTAACTCAATCTTTAGCAAAGACTGAATATACAAAGTCAGTTTTTAGGAAAGACAAGATTTCAGTAAATTCTATTGTTGCTCCATAGAGTAGAATCATATCATGAAAAAACATCTTGAGCATATTGTGGTAAACAGTAATCTGCTGGATTGATGAACAATAAGCAGTTAAACATACAAGCAATCTGCTGGATTGATGTTGGATTGTGGAAAGACAAGATTAAGTCTAAAATAAGCGGTAGTCTATATAGAAGTCAAGCACACAAGCAATCTGCTGGATTGATGAACAATAGAGTTAAACATACTCTGTGATACAGTAGTCTGTATAGCAAAAAGCTCTCTCTTTCTCTCAACTACAGGCAGCCCATGAGCAGCAGCAAGCAGAGCAAGTAGCAGCGGCAAGCAGCAGTAAGCAGGAAAAGCGGCCAGCAGCAGCAGCAAGCTCGTCGCCTAGCCATGTTGGCCCCGGACCCAAATGGTCACAATCATCTCCAGCGACGGCCAGAACAAGAAAAATGACGCCGTCAAAGAAAAATGAAGGACTACAGGGCAGGGGTGGCTTCTCACCCTGCTGCTCACGGCGAGGTCGGACAGAGCAGGGAGGCGAGAGGACAGGCGGCAGCGACTTCCGGCGGGTGGTAGGGATCCGGCGTTTATGGCCTCTCCGACGAAGTATACAGCCTCGCCGATGCCATATCCGGCGACTCGTCGGCTTCTTTGGATTGAAAGCAGAGCATTTTTGGTGGTAAGACGGAGCACAGCGCGCGGCGGCGGATACCTGAAGCAAAGCGCGGCAGCGGAGAGCCGGAGCATAGCGCGGCAGCGGCGGCCCTAAGCATAGCGCGGCGGCAGCTGCCCGAAGCAGCGCACGGCTGCGGCGAGCCGGAGCAAAGCGGCGGGGGCAAGAGCCAGCGAGCCACAGCAGTATCAAACAGACGGAGAGGTTGGACCGCGGGTTATGTCCCAAAAAGACCAAGGGTTTTTCTATAAAATTGCCAGTGCGACAAGAATTACGGGACGGAGTAGCTTTTTTGCACAGTACTATGGCCCACGTCTGTGGAGCCATCAATGAGGAGGACGCCGTTTGTCTGTTGGCGGTACAGACGCCATGCATGTTTCCTTCGCGCCGGTATGGTGGTTGTATGATCTAGCGATCCAAATGACCGTCAGTGGAAACAGTGTCAAACACCATTTAATTTTGCAACTAGCCTCAACTCTGGTCATCAATGCAATGATTAGGACAAGATTTATAAAACCAAACTCAAGCTCAACCGATATGGGGAACCTACATGTATGAAGTAATATTGGTACTCCAGCAGAATAAAACAAGAACAATATTAAGAGCATCTCCAGCCGCGGCCCCAAAGGACCCCCAGGCCTCTTTTTTATCGCCGGCGGGCGAAAAAATTCCCAGCCGCGGCCCCAAGACGCCGATTTTCGCCGGTTGGGGCCCTTTTTTGGGCCGGCGAACCCAAGCCAAACCCAGGGCGCTGGGGGTCTCCTGGGGGCGCCGGCTGAAGCGAAAAGGCGGATGGGGCCGAGGTGTCGGCGAGAACGGCTGCCACTTCCCGCCATTTCCCCTCCTTTTCCCTCTCTATCCTGCCGTTTCTTCCCTCCATTCTCCCCATTTCCCTCCATCTCCTTCTCTTCGCCGCCATGCCGCCGAAGAAGTACGTCGCCCCTCGCCAAGCCCCCGCCCCCGCCGTCGCCAAGCCGCGCAAGTCCCGTGCGCCGATGGCAAGGCCGCCGGGGTTGACAAACGCCGAGTGGAAGGCCGACGTCGAGCGGAGGGAGGCGGTGACCACCGATCGCCGCAACAGGCTTCTCATGAAGAAAGCCAGGGAAACGGCGGCGGCGGCGGCGGTTGAGCAGGAGGTGTCGTCTCACCGGCCGATCTTCCCGGGACGGCAGCCGGCGGGCCCCTTCCCACAAGGCGCGATGGCCAGCCAACCAAGCATCGCGTCTCCGGCCAACCCGAACTTTCCTTCGCCGAACTTCCCTTCGCCGGCGTGGGGATACGCGCCCTCGCCGGAGTACGGCGACGGCGACGCCCTCGGCGGATTCAACCCCAACATTACCTTCCCGCGCACGCCTTCCGCCTTCTCCGCCGGCCACCCCAACGCCCAGTACGGCTACGTGCCCTCGCCGACGTACTCCGGCTCGTCCGCGACGGCTCTGCGGCGCGACCCTTTGCCTTTCGCGCCCGGCGCGGCACCGCAGTACAGCAACGCCGAGGCAAAGATGGAGGACATTATCAACACCGGCTCCGCCGCGGCCGCCTCGTGCCCCGGGTTTGGTGCGCAAGAGGTGGAGGACACCGGCGACATGGACGACGTCGAGGTCGACGAGGCCGAGGAGGAGGAGGAGGAGGAGGAGATTGAGGAGGAAGAGCCGGTGCCGGAACCCGCGCCGCCGGCGAAGGGTAAAGGGAAAAAGAAGAAGAAGACGAGGTCTGCCAATGGCAAGCCGGGCGAGCCCCGCATCAAGTGGACGTCAACGGAGGATGTGTGCCTCGCCGAAGCGTGGAAACTGGTCAGCATGGACCCGATCACCGGCGCGAACCAGAACACCGACAAGTACTGGGCGAGGATCAAGGCGGCTTTCGACGAGCGCAAGTTGGTCGACCCAGAGTTCACCGGCACGTACATGGAGCGCGGCACCAAGGCGATGTCCAACCATTGGGGGGGGGGCATTCAAACGGCGTGCAACAAGTGGCATGGAATCCAGGAACAGGTCCATGCTCGCCCAGAGAGCGACGCGAGCGTCGAACAGCAGGTACGTTTGCCGACTCTTTCGCCGAACACTTGGCCTCGCCGTCCTTCGCCGCCGAACACTTGTCTTTTCTGGTGCAGATGGTTCGGATGTTCGACTTGTTTCGCCGGGATGCCGGCTTCGACTTCAAGTTCCTCCATGTGTTCACCCGGATCGAGTCCTGTGAGAAATGGGCCGAGGTCCGGCTTCAGCTCGCCAACAAGGACGGCGTGTACAGCCCGGACGCGCCTGTTGCTGGGGCGGCAGAAGGGCGGCCAGATGGGAACAAGAAGGCGAAGAAGGCCAGGAACGACGCGCCGGCTGCCGAGCGCCTGCAGGCGTCGATCGAGCAATGCATCGCCGACGCAAAGACCCACTCTGCCTTGAGGGAGGAGAAGCGGAGGCGAGGTGGCCGACGCTGATGACGAAGCATGACGCCAAGCTCGACCTCCTCAGGACCAACGTCGCCGCGAAGAAGAGCAACACCGACCTGGCGTTCCTCATGGGAGGCGTCACGATGAACATGGACCCGCTGGTGAAGGCGTGCTACCTGGCGGAGCGCGACCTCATCCTCAACCTCATGCCGGCGCCCTCCGCACCGCCCACGCCGCCGCTGAGCCCGTCCCCGTCTCCGACGTCGTTGAACGTGCCCGCTACGCCGACCTCACCGACGCCGACCGCTACGCCGACCTCTCCCGTCGCTCCGGCAGACGACGGGGAGCTGGCCATTTGAGGAGTTCTATGCTCACGTCTCCCCGCATTTTTTGTACGCCGGACTATTGGCATGTTTTGATCGCCGAACCTGTGGCGATCGCCGGCCGATGGCATGATGGACGCCGACTATGGCGTGGCCGACGCCGAACTGTGGCATGATCGCCGAACCCACGTCTTTTTTTGGGCAGCGGGAAATGGAATGTTTAAATTTGCATGCGCTGTGGGCCGAACCCTGGGGGCGCGATTGGGAAGCCGAGCCCCCTAGGCCGATTTTAGCGACGGCTGGCCCAGGCGGCGCTATTTCGGGCCCCTGGGGGAGCGAACGGCTGGAGATGCTCTAAGTAATCACATCAACCACAACTACGCTTTCAGAGCCTGCTCTAAAATCAGAACATGGGAGTACTCTTGCAGTTAAAATGATACATGCCGTCGGAAAAGCGCTTGTCGTCAAGACGCACTGCGAGAGTTCAGATTCAGTTTGCATGTTGTCAACTCGCCGCTTCTTATAATCTTATTATTGCTGGACACTCACAGCGGCAGGACCTGCTGTTTTCCTTTGTTGGTTTACCCTGCAATTACAAAGACCGATTCAAAACATTAGCCATCCAACACAATTTTCCATAAAGTGATGTACATTTAAACTTGAGATTTTCCATAAAGTAACAACTCATAGAGCAGCCGCAAACAACTTATTGCATACACTTCATCTTCTCTGCATTTAGCCTACTCTTGACGTACCTTATACCAAAGCCGTGCTCCCAGAGTACAGGTTGTACATATCGTAGGCCTCACCGAGTGAGTCAAATGTTAGGCCAATGGCAGGCTCAACTACACGATCGTCAAGTTTATGCGCATAATATCCCCTAATAGTTTGCTCAAGCGCGACCCTCTCCGGGCATGGCGTCCTATCTGGAGGGTGATTCCCTACTCTTACCCTGCACCCCAGAGAAAATTCATTGAGTATTCTCACAGACTGGAAAAATCAATTATGCAATGGGTTAACAATTCTATACGCGCTTATTTCAGACTGGTATACAAATATATTCATTTAAAATTATCTTGCCACACCTACCCAATAGAGCATTCAGTTTTAAGAAATGCAAATCATAAACAAACTATTCATCATTTTTTACATAAACCGTCATAACCAAATTTGTGGCAAGCGACCCTATTGATTCGGTACCCCAGCAAAACAGACATACCAAATTTTTACACATTGCATCCATCGTTTATGAGCTAATCTACACACTGGACTACCTCATTTTTTGCAAAAAAATTCCGATTACCTTTTAGTCCATCCTGGGGCTTGTGGATCCATCTTGCCAGCAGACTGTACTGAGACTGCATCGCCACTATCAGTACAATTTTCAATTACAGCATCCTGGTCTGCAACCGGCGGTCCTTCAACACAGCCGTGATCAATGACATCCACGTTGTACCCTGCACTCTCCATGAAATCGGACACGCCGACGGCCGACGCCACCAGTAGCCACACTATTTTCCTCGCCGCCCGGGCCAATGCTCCTAATCCCAAATCCACCAAGAACAGCACGATCCACTAGCTGAACCATCTTCCCCATGACGACCACCCCCAACCAGCTCCATTAGCGCCGCCGTGCTAGCCGCTTCTTCCGGAAAATCTTCCCCATGACGACCACCCCCAACCAGCTCCATTAGCGCCGCCGTGCTAGCCGCTTCTTCCGGAAAATCGACAGCCTGCAACCGAATCAGTCGAAACCCATAAGTTGCTCCCCCCCGGATTTTTGCTGTGTACTATTTTGGAGAAATTTTACCTGTCGACGGGAGAGACGGGGAAGTCCATGGCCATGCCGCGCCCTAGCTGATCCTAGTCGCCGTTCGCGGCCCGCAATATAAACGCACCGTGCGCCCTCGCCACTGCCGCCCACACACTCTCCGATTCTCTCTACCCGATCCCCCTTTCCTCAACAGGGCCGCGGTGGTAGATTGGGGATGCATTCATTCGCACCGGCTGGTCTGTGGGTCCAGGTGACGAGACAACGGGTCCATGTTGTGAAAAAATGTATGAAGCGTCTCTACTCCCATACATGGGAGCCGCGGTGATTTATATTGATATGGAGAGCCAACTCTCGATAGGTTACAAGGTGACCGATCTCCTTGAGATCGGTAGAGATTTTACAGGAGGTGAGAGAGAGAGAGATAACAAGATAACTCTAGTTTAAACTACCTCCTGATTACAACCGTGTTTAACAAGGCAAAGATAAGACGTGTTTCAACACCCGCCCATAATCAAAACTTTCCTAAGTTGAGATTACGTTTGAACACTTCAAATAATTTTGTAGGCAAAGCCTTTGTGAACCCATCTGCAACTTGATCCCTTGAGTGAACAAATTTAATCTCCAATTCTTTTCTTGCAACTCTTTCCCTGACAAAGTGATAATCAATTTCTATGTGCTTAGTCCTTGCATGAAAAACAGGGCTAGCTGACAAATAAGTGGCACCAAGATTATCACAACAAAGACATGGAGTTTGTGTACGACTAATACCAAGTTCCCTTAACATTGACTTAACCCAAATGATTTCTGCAGTTGCATTTGCTAGTGCCTTATATTCTGCTTCAGTACTTGACCTGGAGACTGTTGCCTGTTTCTTTGCACACCAGGATATCAAATTTGGTCCAAAGAAAATAGCAAACCCTCCTGTGGACCTTCTGTCATCTAAGCAGCCTGCCCAATCACAGTCAGAAAAAGCACTAACAAGTGTAGATGGAGATTTTCTGAAGGTAAGACCAATTTGCAGTGTATTGCTCACATATCTCAATATACATTTTGCAGCTGTCCAGTGAACAGTTGTTGGTGCATGAAGAAACTGGTAGACTTTATTCACAACAAAGGAAATGTCAGGCCTTGTGAGTGTTAAGTACTGAAGAGCACCTACCAAGCTTCTATATCTGGTGCCATCCTCTTGAGTCAAGAGTTCTCCTTCTGTGAGAGAGAGTTTCTCTGAGCTAGACAATGGTGTTGGTGAGGGTTTACAGTGTTGTAATCTAGTTCTACTGAGAAGATCAGTTGCATTTTTTTACTGAGACAAATGTAAACCACCCTCTTTGTTTTTCTGAACTTCAATACCAAGAAAGTAATGCAAGTCTCCTAGATCCTTAAGAGCAAACTCAGAATTTAAATCTTTCAGTAAAGCAGTTATAGCTTCATTGGAGGAACTTGTAACAATAATGTCATCAACATATATGAGCACAAAGATGGAGGTATTCAATTTATTGTAAATGAATAAGGATGTATCAGACTTGGAAGCAACAAAACCTAAGGTGTGCAATTTTGAGCTCAAACGAGAGTACCACGCTCTGGGAGCCTGTTTCAGTCCATAGAGAGATTTATCAAGCTTGCATACATGAAAAGGTTTATCCTTATCCTCAAACCCAGGAGGTTGCTTCATATACACTTGCTCTTCCAGAACACCATGAAGAAACGCATTCTGCACATCTAGCTGTCTGAGACTCCAACCTCTGGACACAGCAATAGATAGAACATGGTGAATGGTAGCAGCTTTAACCACAGGCTAAAAGTATCCTCATAATCAATGCCATACCTTTGCTTGAAGCCCTTGGCAACAAGTCTGGCTTTGTAGCGATCTATAGTGCCATCTGACTTTTTTCTTTATTCTGAATACCCATTTGCAATCAATCAAATTTTTACCTCGGTGTGCAGGAACAAGATGCCAGGTTTTGTTTTTATGAAGTGCATGAAATTCTTCCTCCATAGCTTGTCTTCACTTTGGATCCATGCTTGCTTCCCGGAATGTACTCGGTTCACCTGTTGCACAAGCTAGACCAAATTTAACTTTGTAATTTGTATGTTGGATTACCCCTGTTTTTAGCCGAGTGCGTGGTGGAGTGCAAATTGGTGGAGCCGGTGAGGATCCAGCCACGGAAGGAGATGCAGAAGGTCCCTTCACATGATCCAGAGCCGGCGATCCCGAGGAAGATCGGGCAACACCTGCGTCAGAGGGTTGTGGATCATCTGTGGCAGCGTGGGCTGGCGAGGGTGCAGCGGTTGGAGAAGCGGGAGGCACAGAAGATCCCGGGGATGCAGAGGCACCCGCATGCAGATGGCGCGGGGTCCGCCGGACAAAGACATGTGGGACCGCACCGAACCGATCGGTTGGTCGATCGGACCCGCGCGCGTGGGACACCGGTTCCCCACGGGTGCACGCGTTAGGAGGCGGGTGGCCCGCCGCTGCGGTCGGGGAAGAATCGCCAGGGCCGCACCCTGCACGAGGCGGCGATCCCGGGGAGGATCCGGTCTACTCTGTCTTGCTGCCCATCGGGAGACACATAAAATCAGGAGCGTTGAAGCGATTTTCTGGACTGTTTTGCACCGCATTTTCTCCTGCTGCTTCAAACCGTGTTGCTACAGGATCACAAACTTCATTTCCAAGATTAAAAGGGTTAGACACGTGATCAGTACAATTGTTAGCCCCATGAGGAAAATTTGTGAGATGAGCAGGAAGAAGAAGGATTTCCTTCTTATGTAGAGCGCCGACATTTGGGTGGAGATGTGCAAAAGGGAAGACGGTGTCATCAAAAACAACGTCACGAGAGATGTAGACACGACCGGTGGAGACATCTAGGCATTTTACCCCTTTGTGTTGAACACTGTAGCCGAGAAAAACACATTGCTTAGAACGGAAACTAAGTTTGCGAGTGTTATATGGGCGAAGGTTTGGCCAACAATCACAACCAAAAACACGAAGAGAGGTGTAGTTTGGTCGTGTATGAAAAAGCCTATGCATGGGTGTGTCATTATCAATGACTCGGCTTGGTAGCATGTTAATGAGATGTACGGCGGTAAGATAAGCTTCGTCCCAAAACTTTAGAGGCATGGAGGCGCCAACAAGTAGGGCAAGACCTACTTCAACAATGTGTCTATGCTTACGTTCGGCAGAGCCATTTTGTTGGTGTGCATGGGGGCATGAAACATGATGAGAAATGCCCAAGGTTTTAAAAAATGAGTTTAGTTTCTCATACTCACCACCCCAATCAGATTGGACGGCGAGGATTTTGCTATCAAGTTGTCGTTCAACAAGTGCTTGAAATTGATGAAAAACTTGGAAAACGTCAGAACGTTTTTTGAGAAGATATAACCAAGTAAACTTACTATAGTCGTCAATGAAACTAACATAATAAGTATGTCTACCAACTGAGGAGGGGGCATGACCCCATACATCAGAAAAAATAAGTTGCAAAGGTTTTGTGGATATGCTGGTAGAAATAGGGTATGGTAGTTGATGAGACTTTGCTCTTTGACAAGAATCACATATAGTATCAAGACTACGCTCACCCACACATGGGAGCTGATTATTTCTAAGCACTTGTTGAACAATAGAAAAAGATGGATGGCCTAAATGAGCATGCCACCGTTCTGAAGAAAGTTTGATGACACCACAAACTTGTTTATTGAAGCTTCTAAATTGGGGAATCAACGGATAAAGCCCATGCACACATCTACCTCGATAGAGAATGTTCCTCGTGACCTGATCTCGAATCAAAAAGAAGTATGGGTGAAATTCTAGAAAACATGATTATCAATAGCTATACGATGGACAGAAAGAAGATTTTTGGAAGTTTCTGGAACATGTAAGACATTTCTAAGATGAATATCACGAGAAGGGGTTGTAACAATTGCATGACCAACATGATCTATTTTCATACCTTCACCATTTGCGTTATGGATTTGATCATGGCCTTGGTACTTCTCATGCATCGTCACCTTCTCTAGTTCGTTGGTGATGTGGTTGGTGGCGCCGGAGTCAACATACCAATTTGTGTCCACTCCATAGGAGCCATCTGCAGCTGCTGCAACTTTTTTGTGTTGAGAATTGTTCTCGGCATAGCGCCAATCACAGTCCTTCGCAATATGATTATCCTTTTTACAAATTTGGCACTTATTTTCATACTCATCATAACCTTGGAACGGACGCCTATTGCTGTTGTAGTTGCTGCGCCGCTGGTTGTTGTTGCCGGAACCTTGGTAGTGGCCACCGCCACCACCGCCGTTTTGCTGGTAGCCGCCGCCACCACCGTAGCGACCGCCACTACCATAGCCGCCACCGCCACCCTGCTGGTAGCCGCCGCCGGCGGCGTTCTGGTGGTAGCCTCCGCCACCACCTCCGCCGTTCTGGTGGCCACCGCCGCCGGCACCGCGATACCCTCCTCTCTGAAAGTTTCTGTAGGATTTTGGAGCGCCGCCACGACCGCGAGCAGCTGCGTTCGCTGATGATTTGAATGCTCCTGCCCCTATACCATGAAACATCTCTATGCGCTGATCAAAATTAGAGACCATGCCAAAGAGTTCATCCACGGTTATGGGTTCAACACGAACATCAAGCGCTGAGATCAGCGACTGGTACTCCATATCAAGACCGCCGATGATGAAGGAGATGATCTCCTCCTCGGAGATGGGCTTGGCTGCCGCAGCTAGCTCATCTGACCAAGCTCTCATCTGGCCGAAGAAGGTTGCAGTACTCTGTGAGCCTTTCTGGGCATTGGACATAGCCTAACGGCAGTTGTTGACGCGAGATCGAGATTGCGCGGAGAACATGTTGGCTAAGGCGGACCAGATTTGGTGGGATTTTTCAAGGGAGGCTACCTGAACTAGGACTTCTTTGGATAGGTTTCGGAGTAGATATGCGACAATCTGTTGATCCTGAATAAGCCATGGGTTGTATGCAGGGTTCGGAGCCGATTGGTCCTTCCCTTCGGAGTTTTTTGTGGTAATGATTTTTGGTGGTTCGGCAATGGTTTGATCGATGTACCCATATAGTCCCGCTCCCATGATTTGGGAGCGAGCTTGGGCTCGCCATAGGACATAGTTGGTTAGAGAGAGAGGCTCAGATGTGTTGTTGTTGAGGCCGGTGGAGAAAGCTTGGGTGGAGCTGGACATGGTGGATGCGGATGGTTTTTGTGGACGCGGCGAGAGGGAAGATGAGGCTAGATGTGGGGGAAGAAGATTGCTCTGATTACCATGTGAAAAATGTATGAAGCATCTCTACTCCCATACATGGGAGCTGCGGTGATTTATATTGATATGGAGAGCCAACTCTCGATAGGTTACAAGGTGACCGATCTCAAGGGTAGAGATTTTACAAGAGGTGAGAGAGAGAGAGAGATAACAAGATAACTCTAGTTTAAACTACCTCCTGATTACAACCGTGTTTAACAAGGCAAAGATAAGACGTGTTTCAACACATGTGAGGAGGTCCCGCTGGTTCAATGGCGCCCCAAGCGGCCGTCCGCTCCGCTCGTCTGACACCGTACGTACAGGTAGCCTGCCACTGCGAATTCCGGATTTCTTCTGTCCCGTATAGAAAAAGCAATAGTGCGTCGCACAGATCACATCGCTCACATAGACGGCACAGATACCAGGATCACCTGGACCTGGGAGCCAAAACTCTTTACATAATATTTGGTAATTTATAATTCACAATCAAAGGGGAAAGTTGCAGCGTAGGCCGTCCTACGCGGTACCGTTTATCATTGCCGTCCACTTGCGTCGTGATTTGTGCATCACGTGAACCACCTCCTCACTAGGAGAGTGCATGTACACTGTGTAGGTGATGTTTTGTCAGCGATTAACAGACGTTTGTCCTCTTCCGCATGCATGCGAGATATACTTGGGCATCTCCGGCCCGGCCCGGTCGGCCCACTCAGGCCCGGCCCCAAAATCCAGGGCCTAGGCCCGACGGGCTTGCCCGTGGGCCGGGCTTGGGCCTGAGTTTTGAGCCCACCCGCAGGGCCGGGCCGGGCTTGGGCTTGGCATATTGGGATTTTAAGGAAGAAGCCCGGCCCATGGCCCCAAGCCCGACGGGCTTTTCAGGGCCTGGGCCAGGCTTGGGCTTCAAAGTAGGCCCGATGATAGGGCCTGGGCCTCAGTTTTCTGCCGTGGGCTTTTTAGGGCCCGGCCCAAGCCCGGCCCGGCCCGGCCCATGGCCAGATATAATGCGAGAGGGATTCTTTTTTTAGAGCTGCATGCATGCGAGGTGGCGCTGCTGTGAGGTGGTGCCGTGTGTGACAGAGAAAAGAAAGAGAGCGAGAGCTGATGTGGGACAAGTCCAGAGAAGAAGGGACCCGCAAGCATGTGAGAGAGCTTAGCTTTTTTTTGTATAGCTGCATGCATGTGAGGTGTTGTTGCATGTCAGAGAGAAAAAAGAAAGAGATGATGTGAAAGAAGCTCAGAGAAGGAGAGAGTGGTTTCTTTTTTTTGACCGGGGAGAGAGGTACTTTGTGACAGTGAGAAAGAAAAGAAGAAAGAGAGGCGTTGTGAGAGAAGGTATTTCTTTTATGGAATCCGCAGGTCCAAACAAGACGAGAATGGACAAAAGCATGCGGGGCTGGCCAGTCGGACCAATCATGTCGTATACAGCACCATGCCTCGCGCGAGACTATTAAGCGCTGAGTGCCTGGCACAGCTACTAAACTACCGTTCCTGTGCACACATCCACATGCAACGAAGCCCATATTGGACGCCTGCGATAGTGGGTACCGCGTAGCTCGGGCTACAAAAAACCGCTCTCCAATCAAAGTGGTTAGACGGCTCACCATTTGTCCCTGAATATTTTGTGTCCGCAAGGTTCCAACTTGCCATGAGATGACAACAAAGATGCATATGGGATATGCTAGCCAAAAGACATGAACTACATCTGTTGAAAGTGGTATATATCCAAAAGATTGTGGTCAAGAACTGAATTAGATTAGAATAAAATAAATAACACATGTCCACATAGCAAGGAGGTCCAATTATTAAACTTAGCAAGAAATCATATATAAGTGGCTAACCAACTGTAACATTTACAATTTTAATAAACTATACAGAATTCGAGGTGCTTAAGTGGATCTTGGCTGAAGTTTATGTGTCCAGGAAACCCTTCAAACTGTTCCGGATCAACATGAACCCACTGCCCACATTCACAACAAAAATATTATGCAAGGCCTGCAGTTTTAAAATTTAAAACTATTACAGCACAAAAACATATTTTTTGGAACTACCATACTTTAATACTAACTATTTAGTATCCACAGCTGAGCAACATTATCTCCGGATAATATTCGGTCTTCATTTTCTACATATGAGTATAAACTCCCTTGCGATCCTTGTAAATTCACAGAACCAGGCCCACCGAACTGACAAGCAAATATATACATACGTGATATACTTCACACTCTAGCATGCTCGAAGGGAAGCACATTACGTGTTAGAAACAGAAGGTAGAGGGAGGGATTCACTGGTAAGGAAAAGTACGGTGTAGACACTGTTAGTTCTACAGGCCAAAACTGACTAATCTCATGCATATGTACGTATCATAAAGAAGATGCATATGTACTGTGAACAAAATTAAGTTAATAACATACTCCACAAACTAAAGGAAATAAGTTGACTAAAGCATAACAACATCCATTCACAGGTTATAAGAGCAAACCAGTCTCTGATCATGTGCCTACTATGATCTGCATTGGTACAGATATTCCAAAAGCTCAGATCTTCAGATTTGAAAACTACTGGTTACATCATCCTGAATTCAAAGATTTAGTGCTTCAGATTTGGTCACAACCTGTTTCAGAAACCAATAGTGCAAAAGTTATTACTGCCAAATTCAAGAGACTTAGTAAAGGACTTGAAATTTGGAGCAGGCAACTCTCCAGCTTGAGAGAAATTTGCAAAGCTACTAATGAAGTGATTGCTATGTGGGATTTCTTTGAAGAATATAGAGAACTTGCTCCTCATGAAAGCTTTGGAAGAACTGTTTTTAAAAGAACACCCGCTGAAAATTCTGTCTTATCAGAGCATTTATTGGAGACAAAGGGCTACAATTAGATGGGTGAAGTTTGGGGATGAGAATTCCAAGTTCTTCCAAGCAAAAGCCACCTTCAAATTCAAAAATAATTTTATTCACCAGCTGAAGGATGAGCAGGGTACTGAGCATTCAAGTCATGCTGCTAAGGCCTCCATTCTATGGAATGCTTTCAAAGATAGACTAGGACAGACATCTGACACTAGCAACCCACTTGACTTAACCTCAAATATTGAAAGAGTGGAAGGACTAGAAAATCTTGAGATTCCTTTCTCAAAGAAGGAGATTGATGATGTAGTCAAGAACCTCCCTACAGACAAGGCACCTGGGCCAGATGGATTTAATGGAGACTTTATTAAAAGTTGTTGGGATATTATTGCTCTGGACTTCTATAAACTGATTCAGGATTTCTAAGAGGGAACCATCTCTCTGCAAAGCATCAACTGTTCCTTCATCACTCTTATTCCAAAGAAAGATAATCCCCAGACAGCAAATGACTTCAGGCCAATCTCCTTGCTAAACACCTCAATGAAAATCATCACCAAGCTTTTGGCTAATAGACTTCAGAAGGTGATCCTAAGGATTGTCCATGAAAATCAGTATGGCTTTCTGAAGAAGAGATCAATTCAGGACTGCCTTGCCTGGGCATTTGAATATATTCATTAGTGCCAACAATCAAAAGTTCCAACTGTAGTGCTCAAGCTGGATTTTGGAAAAGCTTTTGATCTGATTGAACATAAGACTATTTTGGATATTCTCAGAGCAAGAGGATTTGGAGAAAAATGGTTGACTTGGATAAGAATGATTTTTTCTTATGGAACCTCTGCTGTTTTACTCAATGGTATCCCTGGGAATATTTTCACTTGTAAAAGAGGGGTGAGACAAGGGGACCCCCTTCCCTCCTGATTTTTGTGCTGGCAGCTGATCTCTTGCAAACAACTCTCAATGAAGCTATGCAGCACAACCTGATTCCCCCCAATTTCTAGTCTGGCTTGCCCCAAATTCCCAGTTGTTCAATATGCAGATGATACCATCATAGTGTTACCTGCAATCCCCTCCCAACTGATGCATATCAAGAATTTGCTACTTCATTACTCTGATTGCACTAGGCTGAAAGTCAACTACAACAAGTCCTTCTTGGTTCCAATCAATGTTCCTGATAATTGCCTACCTTTGCTGCTAGACACTTTGGGGTGCAAGTTAGGGAGCTTCCCATTTACTTATCTGGGACTCCCAATGAGCACTTCAAGGCCTCTCATTGAAGACTTCAATCCAATATTAACAAGAGTTGAAATAAGGCTCTCTGGGTGTTCCTCTTTGCTTTCTTATAATAGGAGACTGCAACTGATTAAGTCTGTCTTCTCCCCACTCCCAATATTCTTTATGTGCACATTGGCTCTGCCCAAGGGAGTTGTGGAGCAGCTAACTAAGTACCGCAGGCATTTTTTCTAGAGAAAATATGGTATGACTGAAACTGGATCTGCTTTGATTGCTTGGGACAAAGTTAGTAGACCAAAATTGCAAGGTGGTCTGGGAGTGTTGGACATTGCTGTTCATAATAAGGCACTGCTCATGAAAAACATTTACAAATTCTTGAACAAGGATGAAGTGCCATGGGTCAAGTTAATATGGGAAAAATACTATCACACAAATTTACCAACAGAAAGAAAGCAAGGCTCTTTCTGGTGGAAAGCTCACTTGGGTCTTTTCCCTGATTTCAAAATGGCCAGCAAATGTGATATATCCTCAGGGCAAACAACCTTATTCTGGAGGGACAACCGGGCTGGAACACCCCTCCTACAAAAATTTCCTGAGCTCCACTCATTTGCTCAGGATAATTCAATCTCTGTCGGGGATTTTTTGTAGCTTGGAAAACATGGCATCTCATTTCCTCATGCATCTTTCAATACAGGCCTTCCAACAGTTCAACAAGCTGAAAGATATCATTCCAACTTTGGACAGTGAAGGGAGGAATACATGGAGCTGCAATGAAATCCAAAATAGATACAGTGCCATGAGCATATACAAGCATTTGATGGGCAATGAGGATGGACATCCCATCTTCAAACTAATTTGGAACAACTCCAGTAGACTCAAGCACAAGATCTTCTTCTGGCTTGTTGCACACTGCAGAATCAACACTAGATCACTTCTTAAAAGGAAGGGCATGGAGATCAACGGCATTTTCTGCCCCACTTGCACTCAACAGGCTGAAGAAACAGCTATGCACCTTCTGTGGGACTGCAATTTTGCTCAAAAGTGTTGGGACACTTTGATTCCACAAAGGAAGAAAGGCACATCCATATATGAAGAGGCTACCTTAGCAGCAAAACATCTTCCCAGGCAATTTGCAACAGAGATCATTATCCTAGGTTGTTGGAACATCTGGAAGCAAAGAAATGGAGCTATCTTCAGAGGGATTCCACACACTATTCAATCTTGGAGGTTTCATCTCAAACAAGATCTCCTTCTCTTGCAGCACAAATAAAAGGACAAGCACTCCGAGAGATTCAAACTTTGGCTGCAAAGTAACTTCTAGTTTTTTTTAGAATGTTTGCTAGAGCTGGCATTGGATAAAAGTCCTTAGAGACTTTTTTTTTTTCCTTTCGTGTTCTTTGTAACCTATTTATTTTAATGAAAATTATACCGTAGAACAATTGTTCTACGGTTTCGGGTAAAAAAAAACAGGTTATAAGAGGAATATGTGCAGCTTAATCAATCCTCTTCGCAAGTAGCCCAAGGTCGATTGCCACTCATAAACTACAGCAATGCAAGAACAGAGAAATGGAAGGGGTGAACGGGATTGGATGGAACCTGCTCTGTTCCTCGTTGACCTCAGTGGGGATGAGCCGTAGGAACTGGTGAGAGAGTCTGATCCTCCAAGTTTCTTGCATCTTATACATTTGGAAATTGGGCTGCGAGAAAGGCCCGGTTAACCAGAGGGCTCAGATTTTCCTGTGGGGCAGCAACCCTTTAGGACATTTGGCCCAGAGACAGAACACGCGGTGGACGCTGTTGTACACAAATATCTGATGGTCAAAATGTCCCAATCACAAAAATGGAAGGCCAGGAATGTAGAGGACCTGAGAGGGCCAGGAATTGGTGCAGTTTTACTGTCCTAAATTAGTAAAATGTAACGCGGTTCAAGGCGGCTTTGCTACATCAACGGATGTTTACTGGATGTTTACAGGGTGATATTGACTTGTCACTTTTTGATAGGATTAAGTGGTAGGCTGGGGCCCCACCCCGGGTGAAAATCAGGAGGGGGGGGGGGGGGGGGGGGGGGGGGTTGAAGAGTGTAACAGCCCCGTATGCAGCCGGTGTGTTTGGCATTTTCGCGGTTCAGGGTCAGCATGGCATGTACACACACGACCTTCCCTTCATATGTAGTTCACCAGTTAATTGAACAAATATATATCCATCGATCCACCAACCCAGCTCGCGTTGAATAAGGAGGAGTTGATTACACTTTTGATACACAGACTTGCATTCGATGTGCATATTCATACATAAACTTGAAAAATGACCTGTTAATCAACTCGAGTTCGAAGACTTTTCCTCTAAAATGACTGGGCATGGCCAGTATGCAGCCTCTGGTGAAGCACGGATATGTGCACGATGCCTGAAAATTCGTCACCCCCCCGTTCAGAGACCAAAAGCGCAGTCAAAAGCAATCGCGCACGAGCTAGCTAGAATTCTTAATTCATTAATCTCGTCAAACTTTTCAAGCACGAAACAACAAATGCACGTAACTGCGTATGTATATGTAACACCACCAGGAACACGCACAACTTGAAAGTTGAACCGGCTGCGGTCAGAAGATTCAAACCATACACAGTACACCGCGTGTTCCATTCTCTCTCTGTGTATATAAGGAGCTCGCCGAGCTAACCCGTTCTTCACCAAACAAACGAACTGGACCTGCCCAATCTCGAGGCTCTCCAAAGCTGAGATCTCATCTCTTTCACTGGGCACGTACGACACGACGAGAATGGCGGCGACGATGGCGAGGCTGGCGTTGCTGGCGGTGATCTTGGTGCATATCTGCGGCGTCCTGGCGGCCGCGAGCAGGACGCTGCGCGGGGACGACTGGCTGGAGGACAGCGTTCAGACGGTGGTGATGCAGATACTCGGCGGCTCCAAGTCCGGGGGAAGCGGCGGCACACACTGCTGCTGACCGCGCAAACGAGTCGCTAGCTAGCTGCACATACATTCCGATCTTTCGCGCGAGACTGTCTTTTTCATCAGAAAGAAGAGGGTGAAAACTCACAGACTGCATCGATCGATGCACATAGCGCAACAATGTATTGATAGGTCATGTGATTAATGCTAGGATACTCAGTTCGTTCGTTCATTTTTTCTAAATAAACATGTTGATGGCCGCTTGGGTCGATTGGGAACAATGATTCGGGTTGTTTGAATATTGCGCTTCTACTACGAAATATCGAGTTGTTCGAACTGAGATTTGAGCTGTTTGAATATGCATAGCTTGGACCTATGAGCAGCTCAAATAGAATCAGAAAAATGGAAACACAAAGATGAGCTTGCAAAGTTGCAGGCACAGCTGCTCAGTGATTAACCAAAGCAGAGAGCCACATTGTTTAATTATATACGGTATAGTATATCGGCGAAGCTTTGTCCAAACATGGTTTGTTCCGGAAGCAAAGAACCTCCTTTCGCACTAGCTAGCCTGAGGTTACTGAAATGCACTCAGAAAATTTGTAGGCCACCTTGTAAAAATGCTTGAGGAAAATGCAGTGCCCATGTGGGCTTATCCGATCAAATTTTAACTACTCAAATCGTATAATAAATTTACCGCAGTGCTAAATATCTTCAAAATATTACTTGCGTTGACTTGAACGGACGTAGTTTGGTAACAAAAAAGTAGCCTTATTGATGGGATGCCGGGGTGGGTGAGAATGTACGCAGAAAAACTGTAGGAGGACAAGGATGGCTCCCTCCCCTCTCTCCCCTTCCCCTCTGGCGACCGCGACGGCGGGCGTGGCCCCGCGTCCCTCCTCCCCATTCCCGTCTCCTTCCCCTCCGTCCGACCCTCCCTCCTACTTCCCTCCCTCGCCGTCCGGCCTCTGTGACTCGCATTCCCTGCTCCTCCATCTGGTCTCGTCGACCAATCGGTTTTGGGCGCTCGACGGGAACTCTTCGGACTCGGAGGACGTTGGCGCTCCCTCCGCCCCCCCTCCGCCGCTCCCGTGCTCACAGGGGGTGCCTAAGGTAAGGAAATTCGCCCCGGGGGGCCGTGGTCGTGTGGTGACCTCGCCGGCGGCGTCTGCTGGGTGGCACGTCGTGCGGCGGCGTAACTTCAGATCTGGTAGGGGCGACTGGTCGATGGATCTCTCCTCCCTCCTTCCTGACCAGTCCTTTGTGTCGTCGGGTTCGTCGCCCTCCCCTCCACCGGTGGCCCCGTCCACCTCGTCCGTGCTGTCGGCGGGACGACAGCTTGGGTCTCTGACGTCCGCTGTCTCGCCGCCGTCCGTGGTTGGTGGGGCGGCGGCGGCGCCTGCGTCGGGGTCGGAAACCCTAGGGTTAGCAGCCGCGTCGAGGCTGGCCGTGGTGGTGGGCCGGGGTTTGGGCCGGGAGGCTTGTGGGCCGGCCCCTTCGTCCGAGCTGGCCCTTTCATCTGACGTGTCTTTCACCCCCCCCCTTATCACTTCTGGTCCGGTCCGGTCGCATGGGCCTTCTTCTGGGCCTGTTTGCCAACCCTTTGTGCCTAAGCCTGCCGAGGCCCGTGTGAGCGGCTATATGTGGATAAGAAAGGGCGTGACTGACCCCGATCTAGGGTTTCCAGCCTCTTCCTCAGACCTCCGTCGCTACACCTTTCGCATCCACCGTCTCGTCAGATCTAAACCGTCTCCCCCTGCTGATCTCCTATGCTCCTACTCTCTTCATGGACAAATCTCGGGTGTCCTTCTCGGAGGCCCTGTCTGGCAGTAAGAGGGGGCGTGAGGGCTCTTCTGAGACCGGGCGCTCGCCGGATCTGCGGTACGAGGCGACGCTCCGGGAAAGGTTGGAGGCGGAGCGCGCCGTCCGCGACCAGGTGGACCGCGACCGCGCGGCGTGGGCGGCTGGGCCGGAGTGGCTCCAGCGCGACGAGCGGGCGCGCGCGGCGGCTGCGGTCGATCCGTGGGAAGCGGCGACTGCTGGGGTGAAGGATCGCCCGCCGGGTCCCCGGCCTGATCTCCCCCGCGGTCCGGGCGGCCAGGTGCAGGCTGGGTGATACTTGTGATCTGTGTTGAGTTTTCCGTGAAGAGGAACGGGTAATTGCAGCACAAAGTGGGTAAGTATTTCCTTCACTTATGAAACCAAGGTTTATCGAACCAATAGGAATATCAATCCTCAACCGTTTTCAGCGGCTGAACACAAATGAACAAACGACTTGCACCCAACGCGGGCAAGAGGGTTGTTAATCCCCTTGATCTTGTTATTTGTAAGCAAATGAGTTGTGTAGATAATTGTTGATATATATAAATTGCAAAATAAATAAAAAGTAAATAAAGGCAGTGAGGTAATTGTAGCGTTTGTAAATATATAAGTGAATAGACCCGGGGGCCGTAGTGTTCTCTATGGCATCTCTCATGTAGGCAGCATACGGTGGGTAAACAAATTATTGTTGGGCAATTGATAGAAAAGTGGATAGTTATGCGATGTTCACGGCAATGATCATGTATATATAGGCATCACGTCCATAAGCAAATAGGCCTACTCCTGCCAGCACCTATTACTATTACTCCACTCATCGACCGCTATCCAGCATGCATCTAGAGTATTAAGTAAAACAGAGTAATGCTTGGAGAACGATGACATGATGTAGACAAAGTAAACTCAAACAATATGAATGAACCCCATCGTTTTATCCTTAGTAGCAACAACACAAAGACACATCTTGTCCCCTACTTTGTCACTGGGATATAGAAACTCGCCAAGTTGAACCTACCACAACGCACCTCTCCCACCGATGAAATATCAATCTACTTGGCCAAAGCACATCAATAGATCGCAGAGCATTACGAAGCTATAATGTTCATGCAATTAAGAGACAATATATATCAGAGGTATCTCAAATACTTTTCATGAATAATCTGAACATAAACCCACAATTCATCGGATCCCAACAAACACACCGCACAATAGGATTACATCGGATAGATCAAAGCGAAGATGCAATGATCATTGTATTGAAGATCATAAGAGAGAGAGATTGCCATCTAGGTACTAGCTATGGACCCGTAGGTCTGTGGTGAACTACTCACACATCATCATGAGGGCAGCAAGGTTGATGAAGAGGCCCTTCGTGATCGATCCCCCCTCCGGCAGGGTGCCGGAACGGAGCTCTAGATGGCCTCACGACGGAACAGAGACTTGCAGCGGCGGAAAAAGGGTTTCGGGACTGCCTTCAGCATTTTTGCAATATTAGAGAATTTATAGGCCGAAGAGGGACGTCGGGAGGCAGCCGAGGGGGCCACCACATATCAGGGCGCCCCCCAGGGCGCGCCCTGATGTGTGGTGGGGCCCTCGTGCACCACCTGACTTCCTTCCGAAGCTTCTAGGTCTTCTTATAATCCAGAAAAAATCATCAAAAAGTTTCATGGCAATTGGACTTCGTTTCGTACTGTAAACCTGAAAAGGCAAAAACATGCAGAAAACAGCAACTGGCACTAGGCACTGGGTCAATAGGTTAGTGCTCAAAAATATTATAGGTAAATAAAGACCCAAAAAGTATCCTAGAATAATAATATATCAGCATGGAACAATCAAAAATTATAGATGCATTGGAGACGTATCAAGCATCCCCAAGCTTAATTCCTGCTCATCCTCGAGTAGGTAAATGATAAAAACAGAATTTTTGATGTGACATGCTTTCCACTATGTAATCTTATGCGTGTATGCTCATTGAGAAAAGATGAATCAACAAATATTAACATAGCAATAATTAAAATGTAAGAAACATAATTGTTAATTCTTAAAAGTATACGATCCTTAGGAGATGTTTACCCCCATTCATCTTGTTATATTAGCAAGGCATGGCTCCATCTTCACCACATTAATACAAATTATAAGCACCACGGTGTCCAAGTCAGGCAATTGGATCGTACTTTTTCAATATGCATCAACTTTTTATTCTTCAAGCAATACATGAGCGTGAGCCATTGGACATAGCATTTAAGCGGAATAGAGTATGGTGGTAGATATCAAAGGGGTTAAAAAGTGGAGAAGATAGTCTCGCATCAACTAGGCATATCAACGGGCTATGGAGATGCCCATCAATAGATGTCAATGCAAGGAGTAGGGATTGCCATGCAAATGATGCACTAGAGCTATAAGTGTATGAAAGCTCAAATGAAGCTAAGTGGGGTGTGCATCCAACTTGCTTGCTCATGAAGACCTCGGGCATTTGAGGAAGCCCGTCATAGGAATATAAAAGCCAAGTTTGTAATAATGAATAGGTAATTCCCACTAGCATATGAAAGTGATATATCATGAGACTCTCTACATGAAGAGCACGGTGCCACTTTGAGGCACAAGTGTGGTAAAGGATAGTAGCAAAGTCCCTTCTCCCATTTTCTCTCATTTTTTTGAATGGATAGTGGGCTCATTTGGCCTCCCCTATCTTTATTTTCATCCGGAGTCTCATCTCGACTTATGGGAGGATCATCGTCTCCATCATTCTTTCCTCACTAGGACAATGCTCTAATAATGATGATCATCACACTTTTAGTTATTTACAACTCAATATGGAGAACTGATATGAAGATATGACTCTGTATGAATGCCTCTGGCAGTGTACCAGGATGTGCAATGATCTAGCGTGACATGTATCAAAAACATATGAACGGTGGCTTTGCCACAAATACTATGTCACCTCTATATGATCATGCAAAGCAATATGATGATGAACGAACTAGTCATGTGAAGTGACGATGGAATTTGCATGGCAATATATCTCGGAATGGCTATGGAAATGCCATGATAGGTAGGTATGGTGGCTGTTTTGAGGAAGATATAATAAGGCTTATGTGCAACAGAGCGTGTCATGTCACGGGGTTTGGATGCACCGGCGAAAATTGCACCGATCCTCGAAGTGAGAACGAGCTATGAACAGTACCGAAGAGGCTAGCAAATTATGAAAAGGTGAGATTGCGTATGTCCATGGTTTTACATTAGTCATAAAGAACTCATATACTTATTGCAAAGTTTTATTAGTTTATCATAGATCAAAGTACTAATCGCATGCCCCGAGGGAAGAGGTTGGTAGGAGTTAACCATCGCGCGCTTCCGACCCGAAATAACACTAGGATTTCAACGAGGAATAGAAATGCTCACACATCATCACCATGCCTCTTTAATTTTTAGATGAACAAAAATGTCAACCCCTCTTAATATCTACACTTCTACGGTTTAACAATTATGAACTCACACCTATTTCATATTACTACATAAATATCATTAACCCACAATTTCTTATATGTGCTACATGATGGTTTTGATTATCACTCATTGAATCCCTAATATTCTTGGACTAGTCTGTATGACCCATGCAAATTACCGTCACTATTTATTAACTCTCAAACAGATATAATTGAAGAACGAGAGTGAAATTATTTCTATAAAATCTCCACCATGCTCAAAAAGATATAAGTGAAGTACTAGAGCAACTCCTAAGCTCAAAAGATGTAAGTGAAGCACATAGAGTATTCTAACAAATTATGATGAAGGTGTGTCTCTCTTAAATAGGTGTGTCCAGCAAACAATGATTTTAGCAAACTAAAAGTAAAATCAAACAAAAGCAAACGACGCTCCAAGCAAAACTCATATCATGTGACGAATAAAAATATAGCTTCAAGTGACATACCGATGGATTTGAGACGAAAGAGGGGATGCCTTCCGTGGCATCCCCAAGCTTAGACGCTTGAGTCTCCTTTAAAATATTACCTTAGGGTGCCTTGGGCATCCCCAAGCTTAGGCTCTTGCTACTCCTTATTCCTTTGTCCATCAAGATAACACCCAAAACTTGAAAACTTTAATCACACAAAACTCAACAAAACCTCGTGAGATCCGTTAGTATAAGAAACATATTGCATACTTTAAGTACTGTTATAAATTGATTCAAATTTCATAAATGCATAATAGTACTGTATTCTAACTTCTCCATGGCTTATACCCCCCGATAAAATCCATAGCATAATCAAAACAAGCAACTATGCAAGCAAAAATAGAATCTGTCTAAAACAGAACAATCTGTAGAAATCTGTAGAGAGCCTATACTTATGTAACTCTAAAAATTCTGAAAAATTAGGACAACCTTAAAATTTGTATAGAAACACTTTTTAAAAATTTCAGATCATTGTCACTCTCCAGCAAAAATAGAAAATTCCTGTACTGGAGTCAAAAGTTTCTGTTTTGTTTCAACATCGATTCTACTCATCTTGTGAGTCATCCCAAAGGGTTTACTTGGCACAAACACTAATTTAAACACAAAAACATAATCATTACAGAGGAAATAACCATTCTATACAAAATAAATAGAAAGTTTAAAGCAAAAAATTAAAGGTAACTATTGGGTTGCCTCCCAACAAGCGCTATTGTTTTATGCCCCTAGCTAGGCATGATGATTTCAATGATGCTCACATGAAAGTAAAGAATTGAAACACAATGGGAGCATCATGAAGCATATGACAAGAACATTTAATACTAACCCACTTCCTATGCATAGAAGTTTTGCGATCAAACAATTTATGGGAGCAAGAATCAACTAGCATAGGAAGGCAAAACAAGCATAACTTCAAAAATTTGAACACATAGGGAGGAAACTTGATATTATTCCAATTCCTACACGCATATGTTACCCCCTCATAATAATTTTTAGTAGAATCATGAAGGAATTCCACAATATAAATATCACATAAAGCATTCTTTTCATGATCTACAAGCATAGAAGATTTATTACTCTTCACATAAGCAAATTCCTTTTCATTCATGGTAGTGGGAGCAAACTCAACAAAATAACTATCATGTGACACTTGATTGTCATAACTAAACTAAAAATTTAAATCATGATGACATGTTTCATCGTTATCATTACTAATTATAGCATACGTGTCATCAGCACGATCATCATAATAAATTTGCTCATCAAAACTTGGGGGACAAAAAAATATCATCTTCATCAAACATAACATCCCCAAGCTTGTGGTCTTGCATATCGTTAGCATCATGGATATTCAGAGAATTCACACTAACAATATTTCTATCATGCTCATCATTAAAGGAACTCACATTAAGCATTTTTATAAATTTTTCCTCTAGCAATTGAGCACAATTTTCTGAATCCTTATTTTCACGAAAGACATTATAAAGACGAAGCATATGAGGCAACCTAAACTCCATTTTTTTGTATTTTTGTTTTTTATGTGACAAGCTAAATATAACAGCAAATAAAAAGAAGAAGTGAATGAAAATTTGTGTGAAGTTACTTGGTAGTTGATGATGATATTCCCCGGCAACGGCGCCAGAAATCCTTCCCGATACTTGTGATCTGCGTTGGGTTTTCCGTGAACAGGAACAGGTAATTGCAACATAAAGTGGGTAAGTATTTCCCTCAGTTATGAACCAAGTTTTATCGAACCAACAGGAATATCAATCCTTAACCGTCTTCAGCGGCAGCACACAGTGAACAAACGACTTGCACCCAACGCAGGCAAGAGGGTTGTCAATCCCCTTGATCTCGTTATTTGCAAGCAAATGAGTTGTGTAGATAATTGTTGATAAATATAAATTGCAAAATAAATAACAAGTAAATAAAGGCAGCAAGGTAATAGTAGCGTTTGTAAATATATAAGTGAATAGACCCGGGGGCCATAGTGTTCTCTAGTGGCATCTCTCATGTAGGCAGCATACGGTGGGTAAACAAATTACTGTTGGGCAATTGATAGAAAAGCGGATAGTTATGAGATGTTCACGGCAATGATCATGTATATATAGGCATCACGTCCATAACCAAATAGGATGACTCCTGCCTGCACCTATTACTATTACTCCACTCATCGACTGCTATCCAACATACATCTAGAGTATTAAGTAAAACAGAGTAATGCTCGGAGAACGATGACATGATGTAGACAAAGTAAACTCAAACAATATGAATGAACCCCATCATTTTATCCTTAGTAGCAACAACACAAAGACGCATCTTGTCCCCTACTTTATCACTAGGATATAGAAACTCGCCAGGTTGAACCTACCACAACGCACCACTCCCACCGATGAAATATCAATCTACTTGGCCAAAGCACATCAATAGATCGGAGAGCATAACGAAGCTATAATGACCATGCAATTAAGAGACGATATATATCATAGGTATCTCAAATACTTTTCTTGAATAATCTGAACATAAACCCACAATTCATCGGATCCCAACAAACACACCGCACAATAGGATTACATCGGATAGATCAAAGCGAAGATGCGATGATCATTGTATTGAAGATCAGAAGAGAGAGATTGCCATCTAGGTACTAGCTATGGACCTGTAGGTTTGTGGTGAACTACTCACACATCATCATGAGGGCAGCAAGGTTGATGAAGATGGCCTCACGACGGAACAGAGACTCGCGGCGGCGGAAAAAGGGTTTCGGGACTGCCTTCAGGGTTTTTGCAATATTAGAGAATTTATAGGCCGAAGAGGGACGTCGGGAGGCAGCCGAGAGGGCGCGCGCCCTGATGTGTGATGGGGTCCTCGTGCACCTTCTGGCTTCCGTCCGAAGCTTCTAGGTCTTCTTATAGTCCAGAAAAAATCATCAAAAAGTTTCGTGGCAATTGGACTTCGTTTGGTACTGTAAACCTGAAAAGGCAAAAACATGTAGAAAACAACAACTGGCACTAGGCACTGGGTCAATAGGTGAAAGCACATTTGCTCCCTTGGTGGTTTTGGTAATTAATAACAACATATAAGTCATTGAACTAATGTTTCCACTAAGTATATTTCAGGAAAAGTTCAATGATAGGGATGGCAAAAGGATTGTGAAGATTGTCGAAATACCCCAAGATGCAAGGAAATGGATTGGCAAAGCTTCAAGCAAGAGGACTCTACATTTTACATTTGTGAGAAATCACTTTGAGTCCATAGGAAAGCCAATACTATTAAAAGGGGGTAAGGTTTTGATTGGTGAACAAAACGCTCATACGTGCACAAGTGATAGTCACCAAAAACACCCACAAGCTCTTCCACAAGTCTGTCCATAGCCAAATATTCAAAATCGGTGCAACCAACACTTCCCACTCGGTGCCACCGATTCCCAAACTCAGACAGACTCAGCCAAACCCTAGCCACTTCGGTGCAACCGATTCCATTCCGGTGCCACCGAGTTTAGGTTGCCAACTTTCTGTTACGCAAATTCACAATATCGGTACCACTGAGATTGTTGGTTCGGCGTCACCGAGAATGTCAATCTGACCGTTGGTCACCTTATCGGTGCAACCGAGTTTCCTATATCGGTCTCACCGAGATTCAAAAGTTGCCACCTTTTGGTCACTTCGGTACCACCGAGATTAACATATCGGTGTCACCGAGTTGGTCATTTTGTGTGTAACGGTTGGATTTTTGGGGATGCCTATATATACCCCTTCACCACCACCTACTCGAAAGAGAAGCACTCAGAACTATTCCATACTTGCCCCATCCAGTTTTCTGAGAGAGAGCCACCGACCCTTGTGTTGAGGTCAAGATCTTCCACTCCAACCATATGGATCTTGATTTCTAGCCTCCCCAAGTTGCTTTCCACCAATCCCATCTCTTCCACCAAGCCAAATCTGTGAGAGAGTGATTGTGTGTTGAGGAGTCTATCATCTTGAAGCACAAGAGCAAGGAGTTCATCATCATTATCGAGCCTATTACCTTTTGGAGGGTGGTGCCTCCTAGATTGGTTAGGTGTCGCTTGGGAGCCTCCTACTTCGTGTTGTGGAGTTGAACCAAGAAGTTTGTAAGGGCAAGGAGATCGCCTACTTCGTGAAGATCTACCCATAGTGAGGCTAGTCCTTCGTGGACGGAAGCCGTTATGGAATAGTCAAGGTTGCTACTTCGTGGACCCTTATGGGTGGAGCCCTCCGTGGACTCTCGCGACCGTTACCCTCCGTGGGTTGAAGACTCCATAAACGTGGATGTACGATAGCACCACCTATTGGAACCATGGGAAAAATCATCGTGTCTACAATTGTGTTTGATCTTCCTACCCTATCCTTTCTACTCATGCTTGTTGTTACTTTCCGCTGCTATACTCTTAGACTTGCATGTGTAGGGTGTACTTGACTTGCCATGAAATGCTAAAAATTGCTAACTCTAAAATTTGGTATAGGCAAAACTTTTATTTGGTCAAGTAGTCTAATCACCCCCCCTCTAGACATACTTTCGGTCCTACAATAGGTTAGTGCTAAAAAATATTATAAATTGGTACATAAATACCCAAAAAGTATCATAGAATGATAATATATCAGCATGGAACAATAAAAAATTATAGATACGTTGGTGACGTATCACTGGGCGCGGGGGTGGCTCTGGTTCTGGCCCTATGGTTCGCTCCGGGGCAGGTCGGGGCGCGGGCGGCGGTCGGTTCCAGCAGGGTTGTGGCTATGGGCCTGCGTCCTTCCCCTCCAAGGTGCGACGTCTCTCCCCTCAGGTCTCGGGCTCATCCTCGACCTCGGTGGGCGATGGCATCCTTCCGCCTCCCCCCACTCCCCCAGGGCTTCATCTGCTCTTGGGGTGCGGGTCTGGTCGCTCGTGGTGGTGCGTCCTCCGGCTCTGCTACCCTGACGTGCTTCGCCTGCCATAGATCTGGTCATTTCCAATCCTGATGCGAACCCCCTTTCTGTTTGATTTGCCGTGCAGTGGGACACCTCATTGTTTTTTTTGAAGGAAAACTGTAAGGGAAGCCCCCCACAGCGAGTTTTTTTTGAAATAATAAGAACCCAAATTCGCGTCCATGAGGACTTGAACCTGGGTGGCTGGGTTGTACATCCACTCCACTAGCCAAGTGAGCTAGGCTCACTTCAGACACCTCATTGTTGACTGCCCTAATAGATGCAAGTTCCCATCTTTCAAGCAATTTGGTATGTGTTTGCCTGGATGCTCTTTCTTTGCTATGGATGGTGCTCTGGATATGCCGATTATTGCCCCGGTTTATTCTAATGCTACTGTGATTACGATCATCTCTTCCCCTATCCCGATTCAAGTGATATCCGATGAGTTGAAGGAGTGGGGCCTTGAAGGTTGGGCCTGGCATATTAACCCGGTTTCTGATTCGGAGTTTGCAGTTACCTTCCCTACTAAGGAAAGTCTGAAAATGATGGCCTCCTATTCCAGTTTCACTTTGCCTCTCAATCAGGTTATGGTCTCGGTGAAGGCCGCCATGGATGGGGCCAAACCTGTGGCGTCTCTGTCCGAGGTCTGGGTTCTGCTTGATGATGTTCCATCTGGTCTGCGCAACTCTCGCTTCCTGATGTCTTTCGGGGAGCTCATTGGCAAACCTGCTGCTGTCGATGCTGACTCCTTATAGTTGCCCGGTCCTGCCCGCATGAAGATCTGGTGTATTGATCCTGCCCGTGTCCATGGCTCAGTTAATATCTTCCCTTCTCAAGATGCGTACAGGATTCGGGTTCGGCTGGAGGGCCAGGCTACTCAACAGGTTCCCCCACCCCCGTTCTCCCCCCAAGTCCTCCAAGCCCGACCCGTCTGATGGGGGCGGTAACATCAGGGCTACCAGCAATGCCAACCCTTTCACCACCTCGGAATGCGAGGCCATGGGGTCTGAGTCTCGTGGCCTCTTCGACTTTGGGGCCCCGGCTGCTGATGGTGGGGCGACCAAGCAAGGGGTGATCGATTTGCTCAGGAGGACCCTAAGGAGGTGGATGGGTCCACGCCTTTCTCCGGGGCGTGCTCCAGCATCCGCGCCCGCCCTGCGTGGCCCTCTTTGTCTGGCATAGTGGATGTGTCACAGTCCGAGCCCCCACACCATCCCAGTCCTAGCAGTAAACCTAAGAAGAAGTCTTCGATCCGTAAGTTCTCTGCCAAGAGTCGGGCATCCTCTGGAACTAAGCAATTGGGCGCGGGCATGTGTCACCGTTTGGAGGAGGATCTGGGTGCTGCTGCTACTAGTCCGGCGGTTGGTGAGGCTTCCTCCCCGGCGGCGCGTTCCTCGGCTGCACCACTGCGGTCCCCAGTGTCGATGACCAGGAAGGGCCTGCGCCGCCAGAACATCCCCGTCCCCATTTAGGAGCGTGCGGCGCGCCGTGCCGCGGCTAAAGAGCTCTGTCCCCTAGGTACTTCCACCCCATCCTCTCCAATTCGTTTGGTTCTCCCCTCAGTGCCCGACTACCACCTTCTTAATATCCTCTCTGATATCGGGGTTTCGGTCGATCGTAGTGTGGGTTCCCCTTCTTATTTACTCTCTATGATTCGGCTAAATGAGGAGGCCCAGGCTGCCATTGCCAAAGCCAAAGAGGCCGTGGTTGCTCACAGTGATACCGTTGGTCCATCGGGGGCGGGTAGTGGCCCTGCTCCCACCGTGGCCAAGAAGGGGCACCCTAGTAAAGCTAAAGCCTGCGTGGCCTCGTGCAGGTCGAGTCTTCGTATCAAAAACTTGTCTTTTAGATGAAAGCTATCTTCTGGAACGTCCGTGGTTTCGGTGCTAGGGGCCGCCGAGACCAGATATGCGACTTGGTTCATGATACTAAAGCTAATTTGGTTGGTTTTGTAGAAATTTTCAAAGCTTCTTTCTCTACTTCTGAGCTCTCCTCGATTGTTGGTGCCGACCGCTTCGTTTGGCACTGCCTTCCGGCATCTGGCCACTCGGGTGGTATTCTTGTAGGGGCTAGAGTTGATGTATTTGCCTTTGTGGCTTTTGATCATGGGATTTTTTGGGCTAGCATGGTGGTTTATCACAAAAGCCTCAATGTTCTCTGGGAATTAATGGTGGTCTATGGACCGGATGATCACTCTCTGTCTTTGCTTTTTTTGGACGAAATCACTGCTAAGATTGACTCTTGCAACATCCCTCTGGTCATTGGAGGTTACTTTAACCTCTTGAGATTCCCCACCGA
Source organism: Elymus sibiricus (assembly GCA_039707655.1). Classification (NCBI taxonomy): domain Eukaryota; kingdom Viridiplantae; phylum Streptophyta; class Magnoliopsida; order Poales; family Poaceae; genus Elymus; species Elymus sibiricus. The sequence continues at coordinate 312,710,493 of CM077665.1, forward strand.
GAAGAGTAACTCGAATTTCTCGTGGCCTTTGGCTGATGCGTTCAATGATTTTATAGCGGACTGCGCCCTCCGCGAACTTCCTAGATCTGGCTCGCATTTCACCTGGTCCAATCACCAGACCAACCCGATTCGTTCGGTTCTTGATCATGTATTGGTGACTTCTCCTTGGGATCTGCTATTCCCCTGTGCGTCCCTAGCAGCGCTGCCTCACGTTGGCTCGGACCACTCTTCGCTCATCTTGGATTTGGGTCCTAACCACACGGCTGTAGTTTCTAGGTTCCAGTTCGACGCTTCGTGGTTTCTGGTTGATGGATTCATTGATATGCTTTCGACTAAAATAACCTCTTTGCTTAATTCCTGAGTTCGTTCTTTTGGTCCTATGGATGACTGGCATTACTGTTCGAATGAAGTCTGGAGATTCCTCAAAGGCTGGGGCGCAATCATGGGGCAGAAGCCATTAAGTGTAAGCGCGACCTGTGGGGGCAGGTCTCGGCGCTGGACTCCGAGGCAGACTTGGGTGGGCTTTCGGCTGCCGGGTGGCAAAAGCGGTACGATCATGAAGCTCTCCTTATGCAATTGCACCGGCAGGCTGAGGTGTATTGGAGGCAGCACGACACCATTAATTGGACCCTGAAGGGTGATTCCCTCTCGACATACTTTTTCGCCATTGCTAATGGTCGTCACGGTAGATGCTTGATTAATAGTCTGGTTATTGATGGTGTAAGGGTGGTTAACCCTCACACTATCATGGATCATGTGTTCAACTTCTTCTCTAGCCTGATGGCTGCTAGCCGGCTTCTGGTTTTATTATCTCTTCCAACCTCTGGCAACAAGGTAGAAGGGTGTCGGACGAGGAGAATGTGGCCCTCTCGATTCCTTTATCCGTGGAAGAGATTGAGCTGGCGATCAATTCGGCCAACTTGAACTCGGCTTCTGGCCCGGACGGTTTTTCTATCCCATTCTTCAAAAAGTTTTGGCCTATGCTGCGCCCTCTGGTCTGCGCGATCATCCAAGGTTTTTGCCTAGGCACAATGGACATTTCTCGCCTCAATTATGCCATTTTGTCCCTCACCCCCAAGGTCAAGGGTGCTGATTCTATCTCTAACTTTCGCCCCATTGCCCTGATTAACAACTTTGCTAAATTCCCCTCTAAAGGGTTCGCAACGAGGCTGACTCCAGTTGCTCATCGTACCATTAGCCCTACTCAGTTAGCCTTCATCAAAGGGACACATATCTTGGAGGGTGTTCTTTGTTTGCACGAGATTGTGCATGACCCCAGAGTGCGTGGCTCTAGGGCTATTATTATCAAACTAGATTTTGAGAAGGCCTATGATTCGGTAAGTTGGGATTTCTTGCGACAAGTGTTACATGCCAAGGGGTTTGAATCTGGTTTCGTGCACAGACTGATGCAGCTGGTGTCTGGGGGACATACGGCGGTGGCTGTTAATGGTTTGGTTAGTAAATACTTTGTCAATGGTAGGGGCCTACGAAAAGGTGATCCGGTCTCTCCTATTCTTTTCAACTTCGTGGCCGATGCTTTGTCCTATCTGCTTGATCGGGCGGCCTCGGCTGGGCATATCACTCATGTCGTTTCTCACCTCCTTCCTCACGGGATCACTCATCTTCAGTATGCTGATGATACAATCATCTTAGTGGAACTCAATGATGCCTGCCTTACTAATCTTAAATTCATCCTCCTTTGCTTTGAAGCCTTGTCGGGGCTAAAAATCAACTTTTCTAAAAGTGAGGTCATTGCTACTGGGATCGAGGACGAGGAGGCACTTCGGGTTGCCCAGCTCCTTAATTGTTCCCTTGGGTCCTTCCCTTTCAAGTATCTTGGGCTCCCTATCTCCCCTTTTCATCTTAGTGCTAAGGAATTCAAGCCTCTGGTTTCCAAGGTGGGCAATAGAGTTATGCCCTGGCGCGGTAGATACAACACCTTAGCAGGGAAAGTTTGTCTTATAAATGCCTGTCTTTCTTCGCTCCCTATGTTCACCATGGGATTTTATAGACTGTCGAAAGGCACTCATGAGGGCTTTGATAAGCATAGACGTGCCTTTTATTGGAATTCTGCGGATAAAAAATGTAAGTATAGGCTTGTCAAGTGGGCTATCATTTGTCGACCAAAAAACCTTGGGGGGCTTGGGATCCTGAATACCTCCATCATGAACACATGTCTCATTACTAAATGGTGGTGGAAGGTTATGACTGCAACCCTCGGTACCCTTTGGGTCGATCTCCTTAAAGCTAAGTACTACCCCAATGGCAGTCCCATGTTTGCTTTGGCGAACCAAGGATCTCAATTTTGGAAAGATCTTGTTAGGGTTAGAGATGTTTTCCGGGAGCATGCTAAATTTTTGGTCAAGAATGGAGCCTCCACTCGTTTTTGGTTGGATTGGTGGACTGGTGATTCCACACTTGCTTTGGCTTTTCCTACTTTATTTTCTTACTACTCCTCCCCTGAGATCTCAATCTTTGAGCTCTCACGGAACAATTGGGACTTGGGTTTCCGTAGGTCCCTTTCTCCTGCAGAGCTGGGGGACTGGCAGCGGCTTGCTGCTGTGTTCCCAATCCTCTCGGAGGAGGAGGACTCGGTCACTTGGCCTCATGCCGCGTCCTGAAAGTTTTCCGTTAAGTCTTTGTATTCCAGAATTATTGCGGGTAACTAGGGATGGGAACTGGGTCCCATTTAATCCCACTAATTATCTAGTAGTTCAAAATTTTGTTTTTTTGAGGAAAATGAACTATGAAGCTATAAAAAGCTAAATAAATGGGACTTGTGGATGCCACTTATTTGCTATTTACATCCCTATGGGTAACCCCACTTCTAAGTTCAAACCCATTTGGGCTGCTAGGATCCCTCCCAAGATCAAGATCTTTCTCTGTCAGGCCACTAGGGGTCGGCTGCCCTCTGCAGACCAGATTCGAAAAAGGAACGGCCCTGGCTTGGCTGCTTGTAAGCTTTGCTCAGCGCAGGAGGACACTAAACATATCTTTTTTGGTTGTCCTCTGGCCAAGCTGATGTGGGGTTGTGTCCGATCGTGGCGGCAAACCTCTTGGGCTCCCTCTTCATTCTCGGATGTTCGTTTGTTAACCTCTAATCTTCAGGGACGTTCTAAGAGGATCTTTTGGGTTGGGCCGAGTGCTCTTTGCTGGTCGCTATGGACTACCAGACATAAATTCACCATTGAGGGTGTGTTTCTTAACAAACCTGTTGATGTCCTGTTTAAAATGTCTATTCTTTTGCAGCAGTGGAAATTATTGACTAAGCCTATGGATCGGGACGGGTTGGAGGTGCTGATCAACAAAGTTCGGGCGTCTGCCAATCTTCTATCCTCCCCTCAAGCCGATGCGCCCCCGTAGTATGTTGTTTCTCTCCTTAGCAGTAGGTGCTTGGCCCGCGTGCCATTATCTGTGTCATTTGGGCCTGCGTGCCACTGGACTCTGGTCGTGTTCTATGTGGTGGTTGGCCTTGTGTGCAATTGGGTAAACTGTGTGGTCGTTCTTGGTTGTTACTCTGCCGTATGGATTTATTTATAAAGTCGGGCGTATGCCTTTTCTCTAAAAAAAGTAGGCTTATTTGAATCTTTAGTTTTCTATTTTCAAATTAATCATCATCTAACTTTATCAACATGGACCATTACAAATCTGGCGTTTCCTCTAGGGGGTAAACCGAGCGAATGATTGTGGGACAAATGAACATTTTCATTCGCTCACAGAAACACTCTGAGAGAAAGCTTTTGAATTGTGAGGTGAAATAGGTCAATTTATCGTGCTGTTGGATATGAATTTGCCATGTCTAAAGTATAAACTGCTATTAGAAGCGATAGAGAGGGAATGGTGGAATTGATGTTGTATTGCTTGAGCCTCGTGGGCATATATATATATATATATATATATATATATATATATATATATATATATATATATAAGTATAATGACTAACTTGAAGTAAAAGAGAAGGTAGAATAATATCCTAGTCTACCCTATACTTTCTAATAATCACGATACTCAACATCCCCCGCAGTCACAACGGTAGCGACGCAGACGGTGAGATTGGATAAGAATCTGAAGGTAAGCCGACGGACAACCCTCCACAGTCGTAACGGTCGACGCATCGCGGAAGTTGTGACTGGAGTGGAAACCAACGAGGTTGCTCAAGAAAAGTGGTAGCGCTTTGTGCCGATGTCGAGGTAGCAGAGAGCATAGGGTGGTGTAGCCATAGTCAAGATAGTCGTGCAAAGAAAGTTGTTACCGATGTCGAGTCGGAGTGGCCAGTGTCGAGGTAATCGTCATGGATCCGCGAGTGCAAGGAGGCACTGAGTTAGTCACGGGCGTAGTGGTGTTGAAGTAGTGGTGTGCCGACAAGAAGACATTGTTGACGAGGCGTCACACCAGGGTGCCAAGCCTTGGGACACATCATGGATGATGGCACACATTGGTGTTGCCTACACTGGGCATGCGTAGACGGACGAAGTGGATGTTGACGAGGCGCCGTTCCAGGCATGCCAGGCCGGGGACACACCGTGAATGAAGGCACGCATCGGTGTTTCCAGCACCGGGCATGCGTAGACGGGGACCTACATGAGTTTGTACGCCATGTTGAGGGGGCTAGCAGAGAAGTACTCGACAACGGTTGCGGCGTCAATCGACGTGGGGCCGATGTCGCCCGCCATTGTCGTAGTACATGAAGTGATCGGGGTAGATGACGGCGACGCTAGCGATGAGCTGGTGTTGGACAAAGAAGAAGGGGGTGGACGGGCGGCGTGGCTCGGGTGAGCGAGCGATAGCGGTGCCAAAGAAGAGCGGGGGCCGCGGCCTAACGACGGTGGTGGCGGCTGGGTTAGAAGCACGGCAGCAATGCTCAAAGTAGGCGAGGAAGAACCCAACAACGTGACAAAGACCGGCGCAGACGGTGGCGTTCCCGCACCGAGGGAAACAGCGCGATGCATACCACGAGAAATCGACATGCAGAGATGGCGGAGTGGACCATGTGCCGCGGCGCTACGGTCCACAGGGGCGACGCATCGACAGCATGCGAGATGGGGTGATGATACGTCTCCATCATATCTATAATTTTTGATTGCTTGATGCCAATATTCTACAACTTTCATATAATTTTGGCAACATTCTATATTATTTTTAGGACTAACTTACTTATCTAGTGCCCAGTGCCCAGTGCCAGTTCCTGTTTTTTGTTTCGCAGAAATTCCATATCAAACGAAGTCCAAACGCGATAAAAATTTACGGAGATTTTTTTTGGAATATATGTGAATTTTGGGAGTCGGAATCAACGCAAGACGGTGCCCGAGGGATGCACAAGACAACAGGGCGTGCTCGAGGGGGGTCACGCCCTGATGGCTTGTGCCTCCCCGTTAAGTCGGTTGGGGCTCCCCTTTCGCCGCAAGAAAGATATTTTTTCGATAAAAATCCCCTCAAAATTTCAGCCCGATCGGAGTTACGGATCTCCGGATATTTAAGAAACGGTGAAGGGGTCAGAAACCAGTCGCGAAAACAGAAGAGAAACAGAGAGAGAGAGAGATCCAATCTCGGAGGGGCTCCTGCCCTCCGGGAGCCATGGCGGCCATGGACCAGAGGGGAAACTCTCATCCCACCTAGGGAAAACGCCAAGGAAGAAGAAGAAGGAGGGGAGCTCTCTCCCCCTCTCTCCCGGTGGCACCGGAGCGCCGTCGGGGCACCCATCTTGACGGCGATCTACACCAACAACTTCGCTGTCGTCACCACCAACTCTCTCCCCCTCTATGCAGCGGTGTAAAACCTCTTCTCCCCGCTGTAATATCTACTTGCTATAATTCCAATCATAAGTGCATATGATCCAAGTATAGAAAGTATGTTAGCGTATGCCTCTCCCTCATATAAAACTGCAACAATGATACCGGTCTAGTTATCGATTGCCTAGGGACAAATCTTTCTCTTCTGCTATAAAAAGCTTTGTACTAAACAACTAACTAAATTAATATTTATCTAAGAAGCCCATAACTTTTATTTCCACGTTCTTTATTACCTTGCAAAACTATCTATTACACCTACTAAGTACTTCTAGTTTCTTTCCCGCAAAGTAGTTTCATACTTGTTCTAGTTAAAGTAAGCGTTAGTGTGCATAGAGTTGTATCGGTGGTCGATAGAACTTGAGAGAATGTTTATTCTACCTTTAGCTCCTCGTTGGGTTCGACACTCTTACTTATCGAAAAAGGATACAAATGATCCCCTACACTTGTGGCTTACCAAGACCTTTTTCTGGCGCCGTTGCCGGGAGCAATAGCGTAGTGGTTGATATTTTCGTGTGTGCTTGTTTGCTTTATCACTAAGTAATTTTTATTTTCTGTTATTAGTTGTTTTATTTTCTGCTATTAGTTTTTTATATCTTTAGTTATGGATATGGAACACGAAACACCAAAAACATTAGTGGTACTTGCTACCCACGGAGATGGGGAACCTCCTAAAACCCTCGATATGCTGGTTATGTGAAAAACATTAAATACTACTTTGATAATCCTGACAAATCCCCATTCAACTTAATAATGGGAGACACATTGGATCAACGCGAGTACTCTAGGGATTATCGTTTGTCTCAAGAAGGGAAACACTTGTGGGATCAAATTAAATGTTGCGTTGGTATGCTTGGGATTTATGCTTGAGATGTGATTATACTTGTTGCTCTAAGACTAATGGTCTACACCTTCCCTTTCAATGTGAATTTAATGATAATGAAACCTTGGCTTCTTATGCTAAGGGTATATATGATTATTATGATGTGGAACAAATAGAAGAATTTGTTGCTTTTAACGGTGCTTATGAAATTGAATCGTTCTTTGAAAAGTATGATAACTATGATGATGTTGTTTACAGATCTGAAAATTTTGCCATACTTAAATATTGCTATGAGAATTATGAATACAATGCTGATATTATTGAATTTTTTGAGAGAATTTCTGCTGCCTTGGAAGGGACTAATATTTTGCAGGAATCTATGGAAGAAGAAATTGCTAAAACTGTGAGCTCATTAGATGAAAAAGATGAGGAGGAGAGTGAAGAACAAAAGGAGGAAGAGCGGATTTATCACCCGTGCCCACCTTCTAATGAGAGTAACTCTTCAACTCATAAATTGTTTAATTTCCCTTTGCACATACCAACGGATGAATGCTATGATGATTGCTATGATCCCTTGGATTCATTTGAAATATCCCTTTTTGATGAACTTGATGCTTGCTATGCTTGTGGCCTTGATGCCAATATGAATTATGCTTATGAAGATGAACTTGCTATAGTTCCATATGTTAAGCATGAAATTGTTGCTATTGCACGCACACATGATAGTCCTATTATCTTTTTGAATTCTCCCAACTACACTATATCGGAGAAGTTTGTACCTATTAAGGATTATATTGATGGGTTGCGTTTTACTATCACACATGATGATTTTGATGAATATAATATGCATGTGATTGCTGCTCCTACTTGCAATTATTATGAAAAAGGAACCAACTCTTCACCTCTCTATGTTTCCAATACGATAAAATTGCAAGAAACTACTTATGCTATGTATTGCCCTTTACTTTGTGTGAATGAATTGTTCTTTTATGACATGCCAATGCATAGGAAGAGAGTTAGACTTCATTGTCACATGATATATATCACTTTGTGCTCACTACTAAATTACAAATCATTATTAATTAAAATTGGCTTTGATATACCTTGGGATTTGAGTGGATCAATTACTTGAGCACTATATGCCTAGCTTAATGGCTTTAAAGAAAGCGCTGCCAGGGAGACAACCCGGAAGTGTTAGAGAGTTATTTATTTCTGTTGTGTGCTTTTAAAATAATTAAAAACAAAAAAATAAAGTGGGGGAACTTAAAACCTTTTCAAAAAGAGAAGTGAAAGTGAGAAACATGAGCACCGTTGAAGTGGGGGACGTCCTTGAACTTTTGTTCATGCGCATGGAAACTTTGTGAATCTTGATTACAACAACTTTTCAACAAAAATAATTATCCCCTTGTACAAATTCATTGTATTATAAAAATAATGTGCCAAGAATTACCTTTAGGATGTTTGAATTGCTTGTTTGATATGTGCTGTGTAAAACCAGAAACTTTTTCTGTAGTGTTTGAATTTTCATTTTTTTACCGGATCATGCAAATATTCTCAAATTTTGACACACTACTTCTATACAAAATGTTTATTACTTTCTAATTGTTCAGAATTGTCTGAGTTGCATAAGTATAGTTTCTATATAGATCATTACAGACTGTCCTGTTTTTCACAGATTGCTGTTATAGTTGCTTTGCGTGCTTATGTTTGAATTCTTGTTGAGCCCCAATGACTTGGGAGCCATAGAATTGTGATAGTGTACAGTGGGTAATATTAGATTATAATTATGCAATAATGTTATGGCAGGACATGATGAGATTTGATGATTATGTACACATGATTCTAATGAAAGTTCTGTTAAGTTTTGTGTGGATGAAGTGTTTGAAGATCGAGGAGGTGTCGATATGAGAAGAATAAGGAGAGACAAGAGTTCAAGCTTGGGGATGCCCAAGGCACCCCAAGTAAATATTCAAGGAGACTCAAGTGTCTAAGCTTGGGGATGCCCCGGAAGGCATCCCATCTTTCTTCTTCAACAACTATCGGTATGTTTCGGTTTTTGTTTTGTTCACATGATATGCGTACATTCTTGGAGCGTCATGTGCCTTTTATTTTCCTTTTGGAAATGCACCATGCTGGTTTGGTAAAGTCCATGGTTGATTTATAGAATTCTCTTTGCACTTCACTTATATGTTTTGAGTATGGCTTTATAGAATGCTTCATGTGCTTCACTTATATCATTTGAAGTTGGATGCCTGTTTCTCTACATATATAAAACCATTATTTGTAGAATGCTCTTTTGCTTCACTTATATTTATTAGAGCATGTCTAGGTCTTTTGTAGAAAGAATTAAACTCTCGTTCTTCACTTATATTTGTTTGAGAGTTAATAAACAATGATGGTAATTTGCATGGGTTATAAGACTAGTCCAAAAATAATAAGTATTCAAGGAGTGATAATCAAAACCTTCATGTAGCACATTAAAGAGAAATTGTGGGTTAATGATATTGATGTGGAAATGTGAAAGGGTGTGAGTGCATCATTGTTGATTCATAGAAGTGTCGGTATTAAGAGGTGTTAACTTCTTGTTTGTCTAAAATTTAAAAAGGCATGATGAGGATGTGTGAGCATTTGTATTCCTCGTTAAAACCCTAGTGTTGCTTCGGGTCAGAGGCGCACGATGGTTAACTCCTCCGAACCTCCTCCCTCAGGGCATGCGATTAGTACTTTGATTTGTGATAAAACTAATAAAACTTTGCAATAAGTATATGAGTTCTTTATGACGAATGTGAATCCATGGATATACGCACTCTCACCTCCACATATTTGCTAGCCTCTTCGGTACCGTGCATTGCCCATTCTCACCTCGAGGATCGGTGCAACTTTCGCCGGTGCATCCAAACCCCGTGACATGATATGCTCTGTTGCACATAAGCCTCATTATATCTTCCTCAAAACAGCCACCATTCCTACCTATCATGGAATTTCCATAGCCATTTCGAGATATATTGCCATGCAACTTCCACCGTCACTTCATATGACTTGTACTTCCATTGTCATATTGCTTTGCATGATCGTAAGATAGCTAGCATGATATTTACATGGCTTGTCCGTTTTTTGATATCTTTTGCTATGCTAGATCATTGCACATCCTGGTACACTGCCGAAGGCATTCATATAGAGTCATATCATCCTATTTTTCATATCGAGTTGTAAGTAAATAAAAGTGTGATGATCATCATTATTATAGCATTGTCCTAGTGAGGAAATAAAAAAGGGGAGGGGAAATGAGCCCACCACAATTTTTTTTTAAAAAACGGGGTTGGCGGAAAAAAGAGATAAAAAGCCCACCATGAAAAAAATAAAAAAATAATTAATGAGAGAAAAAGAGAGAAGTGACTTTGCTACTATCCTTTACCACACTTGTGCCTCAAAGTGGCACCATGTTCTTCATATAGAGAGTCTCTTGTTTTGTCACTTCCATATGCTAGTGGGAATGTTTCATTATAGAACTTGTCTTGTATATTCCGATGACGGGCGTCCTCAAATGCCCGAGGTCTTCATGAGCAAGCAAGTTGGATGCACACCCACTTAGCTTCAGTCGAGCTTTCATACACTTATAGCACTAGTGCATCCGTTGCATGTCAATCCCTACTCCTCGCATTGATATCTATTGATGGGCATCCCCATAGCCCGTTGATACGCCGAGTTGATGCAAGACTTTCTTCTCCACTTTCAACCCTTTTGATATCTACCACCATATTCTATTCCACCCTTATGCTATTTCCATGGTTCACGCTCATGTATTGCGTGAAGAATAAAAAGTTGACGCGCATTGAAAAAGTATGATCCAATTGCTTGGTTTGACACCGGGGTGCTCATGATTTATACTTTATGCTAGGAAGACCAAGCATGACAGGCTATATGATTTTGTAGGGATAACATTCTTTGGCATTATTATTTTGAAAGGACATGATTGTTTGCTAATAAACCTGAGTATGGATGTCTTTTTGTCAAACTGTTGCCTTGAATCACTTGTATCTTAATATTCTTGCCATGATTAGACATTTGTTCAGGATTTTGTTAGGTAGCATTCCACATAAAAAAAATCTTTTTTATCATTTATCTACTCGAGGACGAGCAGGAATTAAGCTTGGGGATGCTGATACGTCTCCGTCGTATCTATAATTTTTGATTGCTTCATGCCAATATTCTACAACTTTCAGATACTTTTGGCAACATTCTATATTATTTTTGGGACTAACTTACTTATCCAGTGCCCTGTGCCAGTTCTTATTTTTTGTATGTTTTTTTGTTTCGCAGAAATTCCATATCAAACGAAGTCCAAACGCGATAAAAATTTACGGAGATTTTTTTGGAATATACGTGAATTTTGGGAGTCGGAATCAACACAAGACGGTGCCCGAGGGAGGCACAAGCCAACAAGGCGTGACCTAGGGGGCCGCGCCCTAATGGCTTGTGCCTCCCCCTTAAGTCGGTTGGGGCTCTCCTTCCGCTGCAAGAAATATATTTTTGCGATAAAAATCCCCTCAAAATTTCAGTCCGATCGGAGTTACGGATATCCGGATATTTAAGAAACGATGAAGGGGTCTGAAACCAGTCGCGGAAATAGAAGAGAAACAGAGAGAGAGATCCAATCTCGGAGGTGTTCCTACCCTCTGGGAGCCATGGCGGCTATGGACCAGAGGGGAAACTCTCCTCCCACCTAGGGAGGACGCCAAGGAAGAAGAAGAAGGAGGGGGGGGGGGGGCTCTCTCCCCCTCTCTCCCGGTGGCGCCGGAGCGCCGCTGGGGCACCCATCTTTACGGTGATCTACACCAACAACTTCGCCGCCGTCACCACCAACTCTCTCCCCCTCTATGCGGTGGTGTAAAACCTCTTCTCCCCTCTGTAATATCTACTTGAACATGGTGCTTAATGCTATATATTATTATCCAATGATGTGTGGCTATCCTATGATGTTTGAGTAGATTTCTATTGTCCTATGGGTTGATTGATGATCGTGATTGGTTTGAGATGTATGTTATATTTTGGTGATGTCCTATGGTGCCCGCCGTGTCACGCAAGCATGTGGGATCCCCGTTGTAGGGTGTTTCAATATGTTTATGATTCGCTTAGAGTGGGTTGCTAGAGTGACAGAAGCTTACACCCGAGTAAGGGGATTGTTTACGTAAGGGATAAAGTGGACTTGATGTTTAATGCTATGGTTGGGTTTACCTTAATGAATTTCTAGTAGTTACGGATGCTTGCTAGAATTCCAACCATAAGTGCATATGTTCCAAGTACGGAAAGTATGTTAGCGTATGCCTCTCCCTCATATAAAACTGCAACAATGATACCGGTCTAGTTATCGATTGCCTAGGGACAAATCTTTCTCTTGTGCCACAAAAAGTTTTGTACTAAACAACTAACTAAATTAATATTTATCTAAGGAGCCCCTAACTTTTATTTCCATGTTCTTTATTACCTTGCAAAACTATCTATTACACCTACTAAGTACTTCTAGTTTCTTTCCTGCAAAGTAGTTTCATACTTGTTCTAGTCAAAGTAAGTGTTATTGTGCATAGAGTTGTATCGGTGGTCGATAGAACTCGAGAGAATATTAATTCTACCTTTAGTTCCTCGTTGGTTTTGACACTTTTACTTATCGGAAAAGGCTACAAACGATCCCCTACACTTGTGGGTTATCAGGCGACGAAGGGAAAACCTCGGGGCGGCAGCGTGGACCGCATGCCGTGGCACTACGACCTGAAAGGGCAGTGCGCGGGTCGAAGCAGCCATGGGGACGGCCTCGGAGCGATGGCGAGGACCGCGGGCTGTAGTGCTATGACCCGAAGGGGCGGTACAGTGTCGGCTCGCAAGTCGGTGCAGCCGCGGGGAGAACCACGGGGCGGCGGTGCTGCAACCCGACGGGGCGATGCAACCGCCACCCGATGCTCGATCGGTGGAGGGGCATGCTATACTCGGGACAGTCTTCACGGGACCTACGGAGGCGTGCGCAACCGATGTGCCAGATCGGTCGCATGGCGTAGATGTCATGGATCAAGAGCGAGCGGGTGATCAATCTGATCGCACGCTAGGTCGGGGATGGCGCTCGCTAGAGATGGGGTGACGCAGCCGGCAGGCCCGACGTAGCTGGCGAGACCAACGTGGCCAGCAGCCGACAGCCGGCCAGAGGCAGCTGGCGAAACCGACTCAACCTGCTCGAGGAAGCCAGCAAGCCCGACAGCCAGCCCGAGGCAGCCGGTGAGCCCAACGCAACTAGCCAGGCCGACGCGGCCGGCGAGCCCGAGGTAGCCGACGATGGGGCCGGCGAGGCAGACGGTAGGGCAACAGGTGAGTCTGATGCGGCGGAGGCGGGTGGTGGTGGAGAAGTCCCAATCGGAGCAGGGCGCGACAACCGGAAAATGGCGACGGGCAAGCAGGCAGACACACAGACGATGGGCGTGAAGGCCACCTCATCGCGTGAGGCCACCTGTTCGGAGTAGAGGTAGCTTGTCGCACCGGTGTCGGTGTAGAACCGTGGGGTCGATGGTGGCGGTGGGCGACGCAACCCGATCTTAGATCGGTAAACCAAAAAGAAAAACGCTGATCATGATGACTAGCGAGATAGAGAGGGAAAACTCGGATAGAGGATCGGGAAAAAGACTCTGTAGGGAAGCCGATCAACACGACCGGCGGACAAACCCTAGGTACGTGCGGCCCGGCCGCTGGTGGCGATCATGGAGACCGACCGCCCTAGGGCGGCGTGGAGCGGAAGCCGATACCATGTTAGAAGGGATAGAGAGGGATTGATGGAATTGATGTTGTATTGCTTAAGCCTCGTGGGCATATATATAGGAGTACAATGACTAACTTGAAGTACAAGAGACGGTAGAATAATATCCTAGTCTATCCTATACTTTCTAATAATCACGATACTCAACAATTGCCATGTTTTATAAGAAAGTTTGTCAGAAAATGGAATACTGCAGCAGAGTAATTGCCATGCTTTTTTCAGGGATTTACCATGATTGCAAGATGGAGAATTGCCATCCTAAAAGAAGGGTAAAAAATTTCATGCACATGATTTTCCATGCTCGCTGAGGGGAAATCCCATGCCACATCAACGAAAAAGGTGAAAATTGCCAACTCTATGAAAGTAAATTGTCATACCAAATGCATTCGCTTGGATTACCATCCTGGGTGAACCATTTTTACCCCATTTCTTTCTCTCTCTTCTCCCCAAGTCGTCGAGACTTCCCCTCGACTCCCCTCTCCGCCGCTACCGCAATGCTAAATATCTTAAAAGTATTACTTGCTTGACTTGAGCGGAAGTAGATAGGTAACAAAAAAGTAACCTGATTTGAATCTTTAGTTTTTCTAGTTTCAAACTAATCATCATCTAACTTTATCAATGGACACCATTACAACCCTCACATTCCCTCTATGGGGAGGGGGGGACCGAGCTAAAGATTGCGGAACAAATGAACATTTTTGTTCGCTCAAGAAAACATTCCGAGAGAACGCTTCTGAATTGCGAGGAAAAATAGGTAAATTTTATCATGCTGGTGCATAAAGATTTGCCATGTCTAAAGTATAAATTGCCATGCTGTATAAAAATGTTTGTAATAAAATGCAATTCTGTAACAGAGTAATTTCCATGAGTTTTTCAGGGATTTACCATAATTGCAACATGGAGAAACGCCATCCTAAAAGAAGGGTGAAATTTTTCATGCTTGGGATTTGCCATGCTGGCTGAGGAGACATCCCATGCCACATCAACGAAATAAGGTGAAAATTGCAGCTCTAAGAAAATAAATTATCATCCCAAATGTGTTCGCTCGGATTGCTATCCCGAGTGAATCATTTTTACCCCCTTTCTTTCTGTCTCTTCTCCCCAAGTCATTGAGAGCTCCTTCGTTTCCCTTAGCTCCCCTCTCCTCTTCCTCTGACGGTGCTTTTGCTTGAAGTGGGGATGGGAGGGGAGCTCTGTCTGCTCCTATATAGGGCTGTCATGCCAGTGGTCAACCTTGTTGTCGAGGTACGAAAATCTATGGGACCGACAAGGCCCCTTTGCGGTTCGACTGTGGGGATCTACGTATACAAAGAGCAGCACCAACCAAAGCAGGCCGAGGGTTTATACAGGTTCAGGCCGCCCGGAGACGTAAAACCCTACATCCTGTGTTTGTGTATTATAAAAGTGCTCAAATTACAAGGAGCGCAGCTGCCCGACAAGACACTCGAGAGTGCTACTATGCATGCAATTAGTCGGAGTTTCGACCCTTGTAAAGGTAGCCATGGACCTCCTTTTATAGCTCAAAGGGGTTACCAAAGATGGATAGAATGGTAAATACACAGGGGTAAATAATAGCTACAATAGTGGTCAAACTACTGACATTGCTACAGTGGGAAATCCCTAACCCTGACGAATTAGGACAAGCGCATAAAATGCGCCGTGAGGTGTCGTGTTGTGCGTCGTTCCCCGACAAGTATGCCCACTCCTTCTGTGCTGTCGGCCCATCTACCTCTTATTCCTCCGCCACGCCTTTAGGACGGGTGTCATTAAAGTTGTTGTAATTCCTCGGAGCTGCCACGTACCCCCGACAAGCCCCACCTAACAGCCTGCCCGCTTGGCACCTCATTGATTGGAGATAATTAGCCCGCTAGGGTGGAGCGGTGGCATGGTAGTGGGTGATAACCCACAAGTGTAGGGGATTGTTTGTAGACTTTTTCGATAAGTAAGAGTGTCGAACCCAACGAGGAGCTAAAGGTAGAATTAATATTCTCTCAAGTCCTATCGACCACCGATACAACTCTACGCACACTAACGCTTACTTTACCTAGAAAAAGTATGAAACTACTTTGCAGGAATAAAACTAGAAGTACTTAGTAGGTGTGGAGATAGTTTTGCAAGGTAATAAAGAACGTGACAATAAAAGTTAGGTGATGTTTTAATAAATATTAATTAAGTTAGTTGTTTAGTAGAAAGCTTTTTGTAGCGCAAGAGAAAGATTGTCCATAGGCAATTGAATATAAGACGATAGATACTTGTCATATGCAATAAGGGAGATGCATACACTAACACACTTTCCGTACTTGGATCATATGCACTTTTGATTGGACCACGAGCAAGCATCCACAACTACTAGAAATCATTAAGGTAAACCCAACCATAGCATTAAACATCAAGTCCTCTTTACTCCCATACGCAAACAACCCCCTTACTAGGGTGTAAGCTTCTGTCACTCTAGCCACCCACTATAAGCGAATCATGAACATATTGCAAACCCTCCAGCGGGATTCCCTCACGTGTGCGCGGCACGGAGGGCACCTTAGGACAGCACCATATCAACATACAACTACTATCAATAACATCATACCATAATTAACCCATAGGACAAAAGAAATCTACTCAAACATCATAGGATAGCCACACATCATTGGATAATAATATATAGCATTAAGCACCATGTTTAAGTAGAGATTACAGTGGGGAAGAGAGGTTTTACACTGCTGCATAGAGGGGGAGAGAGTTGGTGGTGACGGCGGCGAAGTTGTTGGTGTGGATCGCCGTCACGATGGTTGCCTCGGCGGCGCTCCGGCGCCACCAGGAGAGAGGGGGAGAGAGCCCCCCTTCTTCTTCCTTGGTCCCCCCCAAGATGGGAGGAGAGTTTCTCCTCTGGTCCATGGCCGCCATGGCTCCCGGAGGGCAGGAGCCCCTCCGAGATTGGATGTATCTCTCTGTTTCTCTCCTGTTTTCGCGACTGTTTTCTGACCCCTTTACCGTTTCTTAAATATCCGGAGATTCGTAACTCCGATCGGGATGAAATTTTGAGGGCCTTGTTATCGCGAAAATATATTTCTTGCGGCAAAAGTAGGTTCCCAATGGACTTAAGTGTGTGTGTGTGTGGGGGGGGGGCACAAGCTATCTGGGCGAGGCCAACCCCCCTGGTCGTGCCCTGTTCACTTGTGCATCCCTTGGGCACCGTGTCGCATTGATTCTTCTTCCCAAAATTTACATATATTCCAAAAAAACTCCGTAAATTTTTATCGCTTTTAGACTTCGTTTGATATGGAATTTCTACGAAACAGAAAACACACAAAGAAAAAGGAACTGACACTGGCATTGGAAAAGTAAGTTAGTCCTAAAAATAATATACAAGTTGCGAAAAATATATGAAAGTTGTAGAATATTGGCATGAAACAATAAAAAATTATAGATACGACGGAGACATATCAACATCCCCAAGCTTAATTCCTGCTCGTCCTCGAGTAGGTAAATCATAAAAAGATAATTTTTGATGTGGAATGCTACCTAATATAATCTTAAACAAATGTCTAATCATGGCTTGAATATTAAGATACAAGTGATTCAAAGCAATAGTCTATCATTTGACATAAAGACATCAATACTCAGGTTTACTAGCAAGCAATCATGTCCTTTCAAAATAACAATGCTAAAGAACGCTACCCCTACAAAATCATATAGCCTGTCATGCTTGGTCTTCCTAGCATAAAGTATAAATCATGAGCACATCGATGTCAAAACAAGCAATTGATCGTACTTTTCAACGCGCTTCAGCTTTTTATTACTCACGCAATACATGAGCGTGAACCATGGATATAGCATAAAGGTGGAATAGAATATGGTGGTAGGTTTAAAAGGGGTAAAAGTGGAGAAGAAAGTCTCTTATCAACTAGGCGTATCAATGGGCTATGGAGATGCCCGTCAATAGATATCAATGTGAGGAGTAGGGATTGCCATGCAACGGATGCACTAGAGCTATAAGTGTATGAAAGCTCAATTGAAGCTAAGTTGGTATGCATCTAACTTGCTTGCTCATGAAGACCTCGGGCATTTGAGGATGCCCGTCATCCGAATATACAAGCCAAGTTCTATAATGAAAAAATGCCCACTAGCATATGAAAATGACAACTCAGGAGGCTCTTTATATGAAGAACATGGTGCCACTTCGAGGCACAAGTGTGGTAAAGGATAGTAGCAAAGTCCCTTCTCTCTTTTTCTCTCATTTTTTACGGTGGGCTTTTTTTTGCCTCCCCCATTTCTCTTTTTTGTGTTGGACTTATTTGGCCTCCCCTATTTTTCATTTTTCGTCCGGATTCTCATCCCGACTTGTGGGGGAACCATAGTCTCCATCATCCTTTCCTCACTGGGACAATGCTCTAAAAATGATGATCATCACACTTTTATTTACAAACAACTCGATATAACAACTCAACAATATGACTCTATATGGAGGCCTCTGGCAGTGTACCAAGATGTGCAATGATCTAGTGTAGCGAGGATATCAAAAAATGGACAAGCCATGGAAATACCATGCTAGCTATCTTACGATCATGCAAAGCTATATGACAATGGGTGTACAAGTCATATGATGTGACGATGTGATACGTCTCCAACGTATCTATAATTTTTGATTGTTCCATGCTATTATATTATCTGTTTTTGATGTTTTATATGCATTAATATGCTATTTTATATTATTTTTGGGACTAACCTATTAACCTAGTGCCTAGTGCCAGTTTCTGTTTTTTCCTTGTTTTTAAGTATTGCAGATAAGGAATATTAAACGGAGTCCAAACGGAATAAAATCTTCGGAATGATTTTTCTTGGACCAGAAGAAACCTGCCAGACTTGGAGATGAAGGCAGGAGATCTGCCGGGAGGCGACAAGCCACCAGGGCGCGCCCTAGGGGGGGGCGCCCCCCTGGCTTGTGGCCCCCAGCAGGTCTCCTAACCCTATTCTTCGGCCTATAAATTCCCAAATATTCCCCCAATACCAAAATGAGCCATGAAAATACTTTTCCGCCGCCGAAACCCTCTATTCCCGTGGGATCCCATCTTGGAGCCTTTTTCGGTAATCTGCCGGAGGGGGATTCGATCACGGAGGGCATCTACATCAACTCCATTGCCCTTCCGATGATGCGTGAGTAGTTCACCACAGACCTTTGGGTCCATAGCTAGTAGCTAGATGGCTTCTTCTCTATCTATGTTCTTCAATACCATGCTCTTCATGATCTTCATGGAGATCTATCCGATGTAATACTCTTTTGCGGTGTGTTTGTCGAGATCCGATGAATTGTGGGTTTATGATCAGATTATCTATGAATATTATTTGAATCTTCTCTGAATTCTTATATGCATGATTTCATATCCTTGCAAGTCTCTTCGAGTTATTGGTTTGGTTTGGCCAACTAGATTGGTAATTCTTGCAATGGGAGAAGTGCTTGGTTTTGGGTTCAATCTTGCGGTGTCCTCACCCAGTGACAAAGTAGGGGTAGCGAGGCACCTATTTG
The DNA here is from genome assembly GCA_039707655.1 of Elymus sibiricus. Classification (NCBI taxonomy): domain Eukaryota; kingdom Viridiplantae; phylum Streptophyta; class Magnoliopsida; order Poales; family Poaceae; genus Elymus; species Elymus sibiricus. The sequence goes on from CM077665.1 coordinate 312,729,422, forward strand.
TATTGTTGCCATCGAGGATAAAAAGATGGGGTTTTCATCATATTGCTTGAGTTTATCCCTCTACATCATGTCATCTTACCTAATGTGTTACTCTGTTCTTCATGAACTTAATACTCTAGATGCAGGCAGGAGTCGGTCGATGTGTGGAGTAATAGTGGTAGATGCAGAATCGTTTCGGTCTACTTGACACGGACGTGATGCCTATATGCATAATCATTGCCTTGGATATCGTCATAACTATGCGCTTTTCTATCAATTGCTCGACAGTAATTTGTTCACCCACCGTATTATTTGCCTTCAAGTGAGAAGCCTCTAGTGAAACCTATGGCCCCCGGGTCTATTTTCCATATTATATTTTTAGATCTATAAACCAAAAATACCAAAAATACTTTGCTGCAATCTTTTTACTTTTGTTTTACTTTTCGTTCTAGTAATCTTCTATATCTATCTCTATCAGATCTCATCGTTGCAAGTAACCGTGAAGGGATTGACAACCCCTTTATAGCGTTGGGTGCAAGTGTTTGATTATTTGTGTAGGTACATCTATTGGGGACTTGCTTGTATCTCCTATTGGATTGATACCTTGGTTCTCAACAACTGAGGGAAATACTTATCTACTTTGCTGCATCACCCTTTCCTCTTCAAGGGAAAACCAACGCAAGCTCAAGAAGTAGCAAGAAGGATTTCTGGCGCCGTTGCCGGGGAGATCTACATCAAGCCTACCAAGTACCCATCACAAACTCATCTCTTGCATTTACATTATTTGCCATTTGCCTCTCGTTTTCCTCTCCCCCACTTCTAAAACAATTTTTAGAAAGATTTGCCTTTTTATTCGCCCTTCTTCCGTTCGTCTTTTCGTTTGCTTTTTGCTTGCTTGTGTGCTAGATTGTTTGCTTTGTCACGATGACTCAAGAGAATACCAAGTTGTGTGACTTTTCCAATACTAATAATAATGATTTTATTAGTACTCCTATTGCTCCCGCCACTAGTGCAGAATCTTATGAAATCAATGCCGCTTTGCTTAATCTTGTTATGAAAGAACAATTTTCCGGCCTTCCTAATGAAGATGCCGCATCCCATCTAAATACTTTCGTTGAGTTGTGTGATATGCAAAAGAAGAAAGATGTGGATAATGATATTGTTAAATTGAAGCTATTTCCTTTCTCACTACGAGATCGTGCTAAAACTTGGTTTTCATCTTTGCCTAAAAATAGTATTGATTCATGGAATAAGTGTATAGATGCTTTTATTTCCAAGTACTTTCCGCCCGCTAAGATCATCTCCCTTAGGAACGATATAATGAATTTTAAGCAACTTGATCATGAGCATGTTGCACAATCTTGGGAGAGGATGAAACTAATGATTAGAAATTGCCCTGCACATGGTTTGAGTTTATGGATGATTATACAAATTTTTTATGCGGGATTGAATTTTGCATCTAGAAATATTTTAGATTCCGCCACGGGTGGTACTTTTATGGAAATCACATTAGGAGAAGCTACTAAACTCCTAGATAATATTATGGCAAATTACTCTCAATGGCATACCGAAAGATCTCCTACTAGTAAAAAGGTGCATGCTATTGAAGAAATAAACACTTTGAGTGAAAAGATGGATGAATTAATGAAATTGTTTGCTAGTAAGAGTTCTCCTATTGATCCTAATGATATGCCTTTGTCTTCTTTGATTGTAAATAATAATGAATCTATGGATGTGAATTTTGTTGGTAGGAACAATTTTGGTAATAACGCGTATAGAGGCAATTTCAACCCTAGGCCGTTTCCTAGTAATTCCTCTAACAATTATGGTAATTCCTACAGCAATTCCTATGGAAATTATAATAAGATGCCCTCTGATCTTGAGAATAATATTAAAGATTTTATTAGTTCGCAAAAGGTTTTCAATGCTACAATTGAAGAAAAATTGCTCAAGATTGATGATTTGGCTAGGAACGTTGATAGAATTTCTCTTGAGATTGATTCTTTGAAATTTAGATCTACTCCACCTAAGCGTGATATTAATGAGTCTTTAAAAGCTATGAGAACATCTATTGATGAGTGTAAGGAAAGAACCGCTAGAATGTGTGCTAAGCGTGAATGGCTTGAAAAGATGTGTTCTCGTGATAATAATGATGAAGATCTTAATGTGATTGATGTGACTCCTATTGAATCTTTGTTTTCTAAAACAAATCTTGATAAAGATGGGACTGGAGATAAGTCAACTTTAGTTAAAAGGCGTCCCAATGATTCGGAGTTTATAGATCTTAATGCGAAAATTGATAAAAGTGGGATTGAAGAGGTCAAAACTTTAAATAGCAATGAACCCACTCTTTTGGATTTCAAGGACTTTAATTATGATAGTTGTTCTTTGATTGATTGTATTTCCTTGTTGCAATCCATGTTGAATTATCCTCATGCTTATAATCAAAATAAAGCTTTTACTAAACATATCGTTGATGCTATGATGAAATCTTTTGAAGAAAAACTTAAGTTGGAAGTTTCCATACCTAGAAAGCTTTATGATGAGTGGGAACCTACTATTAAGATTAAAATTAAAGATTATGAGTGCCATGCTTTGTGTGATTTGGGTGCTAGCATTTCCACGATTCCGAAAACTTTATGTGATGTGCTAGGTTTCCATGATCTTGATGATTGCTCTTTAAATTTGCATCTAGCGGATTCCACTATTAAGAAACCTATGGGAAGGATTAATGATGTTCTTATTGTTTAAAATAGGAATTATGTGCCCGTAGATTTCATTGTTCTTGATATAGATTGCAATCCTACATGCCCTATTATTCTTGGTAGACCTTTCCTTAGAACGATCGGTGCAATTATTGATATGAAAGAAGGAAACATTAGATTCCAATTTCCGTTAAGGAAAGGCATGGAACAATTTAATAGAAAGAAAATTAAATTACCTTATGAATCTATTATGAGAGCTACTTATGGATTGCATACCAAAGATGACAATAACTAGATCTATTGCGTTATGCCTAGCTAAGGGCGTTAAACAGTAGCGCTTGTTGGGAGGCAACCCAATTTTATTTTATGTTTCTGTTTTTTGCTTCTGTTCTTGAGTGTTTTGCACATTATTACATCTGTAGTAATTGTGTTTTTATTGTCTTAATTAGTGTTTGTGCCAAGTAAGACCTTTGGGATGGTTTACGATGATTGTTGATTTGGTTTTGCTGAAAAACAGAAACTTTTGCGCTCAGTCCAGGAATTTTATAAATTCACCAGAGCGTCAATTGGATCTGAATTGTCTACAAAAGATTTATATGCAAATTTTCCTGATTTTCCTAATTTTTCAGAATTTTTGGAGTTACAGAAGTATTCGAAGTATACAGATTGCTACAGACTGTTCTGTTTTTGACAGATTCTGTTTTCTTTGTGTTGTTTGCTTATTTTGATGTATCTATGGGTTGTATCGGGGGGTATGAACCATGGAGAAGTTAGAATACAGTAGATATTACACCAATATAAATAAATAATGAGTTCACAACAGTACCTAAAGTGGTGATTTATTTTTCTTATACTAATGGATCTCATGAGTTTTCTGTTGAGTTTTGTGTTGTGAAGTTTTCAAGTTTTGGGTAAAGATTTGATGGACTATGGAATAAGGAGTGGCAAGAGCCTAAGCTTGGGGATGCCCAAGGCACCCCAAGCCATATTCAAGGATACCAAAGAGCCTAAGCTTGGGGATGCCCCGGAAGGCATCCCCTCTTTCGTCTTCAATCCATCGGTAAATTTACTTGAGGCTATATTTTTATTCACCACATGATATGTGTTTTGCTTGGAGCGTCTTGTATGATATGAGTCTTTGCTTTTTAGTTTGCCACAATCATCCTTGCTGCACACATCTTTTGAGAGGGACATGCATTAATCATGAATTTATTAGAATACTCTATGTGCTTCACTTATATCTTTTGAGCTAGGCAATGTTGCTCTAGTGCTTCACTTATATCTTTTTAGAGCACGGTGGTGTCTTTAGTTTATAGAAATTATTGAACTCTCGTACCTCACTTATATTATTTTGAGAGTCTTTAAACAGCATTGTAATTGGTTTAGGTTATGAATTTAGTCCTAATATAATGGGCATCCAAGAGGGATATAATAAAAACTTTCATATAAAGTGCATTGAATACTATGAGAAGTTGGATTCCTTGCATATAGTTCTGAGATATAAAGATGGTGATGCTAGAGTCATGCTAGTGAGTAATTGTGGAATGGTAAAAATACTTGGGTTGAAGTTTGTGACTCCCGTAGCATGCACGTATGGTGAACCGTTATGTGACGAAGTCGGAGCATGATTTGTTTAATGATTGTCATCCTTTGTGTGAGGGTCGGGAGCGCGAGATGGTTTACTCCTACCAACCTCTCCCCTAGGATCATGCGTCTAACACTTTGCTTCGATAACTAATAGATTTTTGCAATAAGTATGTGAGTTCTTTATGACTAATGTGAGTCCATGGATTATACGCACTCTCACCCTTCCACCTTTGCTAGCCTCTCTAGTACCGCGCATCTTTCGCCGGTGCATTAAACCCACCTTCCTCAAAACAGCCACCATATACCTTCCTCAAAACAGCCACCATACCTTCATATTATGGCATTTCAATAGCCATTCCGAGATATATTGCCATGCAACTTCCACCGTTCCGTTTTTTATGACACGCACCATCATTGTCATATTGCTTTGCATGATCGTAAGACAGCTAGCATGATGTTTTCATGGCTTGTCTGTTTTTGATGTCATTTGCTATGCTAGATCACTGCACATCCCGGTACACCACCGGAAGCATTCATATAGAGTCATATCTTGTTGTAGGTATCGAGTTGTAAGTAAATAAAAATGTGATGATCGTCATTATTAGAGCATTGTCCCATGTGAGGAAAGGATGATGGAAGCTATGATTCCCCCACAAGTAGGGATGAGTCTCCAGACTTTACAAATAATAAAAGAGGCCACTGAAGCCCATAAAAAAAGAGAGGCCAAAGATGCCCACCAAAAAAAATGAGAGAAAAGAGAGAAGGGACAATGTTACTATCTTTTTTCCACACTTGTGCTTCAAAGTAGCACCTTGATCTTCATGATAGAGAGTCTCCTATTCTTGTCACTTTCATATACTAGTGGGAATTTTTCATTATATAACTTGGCTTGTATATTCCAATGATGGGTTCCTCAAATTGCCCTTGGTCTTCGTGAGCAAGCAAGTTGGATGCACACCCACTTAGTTTTTTTTGAGCTTTCATACACTTATAGCTCTAGTGCATCCGTTGCATGGCAATCCCTACTCACTCACATTGATATCTATTGATGGGCATCTCCATAGCCCATTGATACGCCTAGTTGATGTGAGACTATCTTCTCCTTTTTCCATACAACCTCCACCATATTCTATTCCACCTATAGTGCTATATCCATGGCTCACGCTCATGTATTGCGTGAAAGTTGAAAAGGTTTGAGAACATAAAAGGGGTGAAACAATTGCTTGACTTGTCATCGGGGGTGTGCATGATTTAGATACTTTGTGTGGGGAAGATGGAGCATAACCAGACTATATGATTTTGTAGGGATAACTTTCTAAGGCCATGTTATTTTGAAAGGACACAATTGTTTGTTAGTATGCTTGAAGTATTACTATTTTTATGTCAATATTGAGCTTTTGTTTTGAATCTTATGGATCTGAACATTCATGCCACAATAAAGAATATTACATGGATAAATATGTTAGGTAGCATTCCACATCAAAAATTCTGTTTTTATCATTTACCTACTCGAGGACGAGCAGGAATTAAGCTTGGGGATGCTTGATACGTCTCCAACGTATCTATAATTTTTGATTGTTCCATGCTATTATATTATCTGTTTTGGATGTTTTATATGCATTAATATGCTATTTTATATTATTTTTGGGACTAACCTATTAACCTAGTGCCTAGTGCCAGTTTCAGTTTTTTCCTTGTTTTTAAGTATTGCAGATAAGGAATAATAAACGGAGTCCAAACGGAATAAAATCTTCGGAATGATTTTTCTTGGACCAGAAGAAACCTGCCAGACTTGGAGATGAAGGCAGGAGATCTGCCGGGAGGCGACAAGCCACCAGGGCGCGCCCTAGGGGGGGGGCACCCCCCTGGCTTGTGGCCCCCCAGCAGGTCTCCTAACCCTATTCTTCGGCCTATAAATTCCCAAATATTCCCCCAATACCAAAAAGAGCCACGAAAATACTTTTTCGCCACCGGAACCCTCTGTTCCCGTGAGATCCCATCTTGGAGCCTTTTCCGGTAATCTGCCGGAGGGGGATTCGATCACGGAGGGCATCTACATCAACTCCATTGCCTTTCCGATGATGCATTAGTAGTTCACTATAGACCTTCGGGTCCATAGCTAGTAGCTAGATGGCTTCTTCTCTCTCTATGTTCTTCAATACCATGTTCTTCATGATCTTCATGGAGATCTATCCGATGTAATACTCTTTTGCGGTGTGTTTGTCGAGATCCGATGAATTGTGGGTTTATGATCAGATTATCTATGAATATTTTTTGAATCTTCTCTGAATTCTTATATGCATGATTTCTATCCTTGCAAGTCTCTTCGAGTTATTGGTTTGGTTTGGCCAACTAGATTGGTAATTCTTGCAATGGGAGAAGTGCTTGGTTTTGGGTTCAATCTTGTGGTGTCCTCACCCAGTGACAAAGTAGGGGTAGCGAGGCACGTATTTGTATTGTTGCCATCGAGGATAAAAAGATGGGGTTTTCATCATATTGCTTGAGTTTATCCCTCTACATTATGTCATCTTACCTAATGCGTTACTCTGTTCTTCATGAACTTAATACTCTAGATGCAGGCAGGAGTCGGTCGATGTGTGGAGTAATAGTAGTAGATGCAGAATCGTTTCGGTCTACTTGACACGGACGTGATGCCTATATGCATAATCATTGCCTTGGATATCGTCATAACTATGTGCTTTTCTTTCAATTGCTCGACAGTAATTTGTTCACCCACCGTATTATTTGCCTTCAAGTGAGAAGCCTCTAGTGAAACCTATGGCCCCCGGGTCTATTTTCCATATTATATTTTCATATCTATAAACCAAAAATACTTTGCTGCAATCTTTTTTACTTTTGTTTTACTTTTCGTTCTAGTAATCTTCTATATCTATCTCTATCAGATCTCATCCTTGCAAGTAACCATGAAGGGATTGACAACCCCTTTATAGCGTTGGGTGCAAGTGTTTGATTATTTGTGTAGGTACATCTATTGGGGACTTGCTTGTATCTCCTACTGGTTTGATACCTTGATTCTCAACAACTGAGGGAAATACTTATCTACTTTGCTGCATCACCCTTTCCTCTTCAAGGGAAAACCAACGCAAGCTCAAGAAGTAGCACGGTGGAAGTTGCATGGCAATATATCTCGGAATGGCTATGGAAATGCCATAATAGGTAGGTATGGTGGATGTTTTGAGGAAGATATAATGAGTCTTATGTTCAACAGAGCGTATCATGTCACGGGGTTTGGATGTACCGGCGAAGGCTCCACCAATCCTCGAGGTGAGAATGAGCAATGCATGGTACCGAAGAGGCTAGCAAATATGTGGAAAGGCGAGTGTGCTTACATCCATGGATTCACATTAGTCATAAAGAACTCACATACTTATTGCAAGGTTTTATTAGCTCTCTCGAAGCAAAGTACTACTCGCAAGCTTCTAGGGAGGAGGTTGGGAGGAGTTAACCATCGCGCCCCTCCGATTATAATAGCACAAAGGATTTCAATCAAGGATAAATTATGCTCAACTTCATTGCATAACTAGAGACTATACGTGGATGCTTCAGGAATCACAAACCTTAACATCAGTATTCTTACTATACCACAATCATTCACTAGTACCCCCACATATTACCATCTTAATATCGCAAAACTATTGCAAGGAATCAAACATATCATATTCAGAGATCTACAAGTTTTATGTAGGATTTTGTGAGTAACCATGTGAATGACCAATTCCCGTTGACTCTCTAAATAGGTATAAGTGAAGCATGAGAGTTTAACTTTTTCTACAAAAGACCATGCTCTAATAAATATAAGTGATGAAAAATAGCATTCTACAAATAACGGTTTTCTATATGTAGAGAAATAGGCATCCAACTTCAAATGATATAAGTGAAGCACATGAAGCATTCTATAAAGCCATACTCAAAAGATATAAGTGAAGTGCAAAGAGCATTCTATAAATCAACCATGAACCTTGTCATACCAGCATGTTGCATTGCTAAAAGTAAAATAAAAGGCACAAAACGCTCCAAGAATTTACGCATATGATGTGAACAAAACAATAACTGAGACATACCGATAATTGTTGAAGAAGAAAGATGGGATGCCTTCCGGGGCATCCCCAAGCTTAGACGCTTGAGTCTCCTTGAATATTTACTTGGGATGCATTGGTCATCCCCAAGCTTGAATTCTTGACTCTCCTTATTCCTCTCATATCGATACCCGCTCAATCTTCGAACACTTCATCGACACAAAACTTTACAAAACATTTATTAGAAAGGTTAATACATATAATCATCAAATCCCATCATGTCCTGCCATAAAATTATTGTATAATTATAATCTAACATTACCTACTGTACGCTATCACAATTCTATGGCTCCCAGGTCAATGGGGATCAACAAGAACTGAAACATAAGCAGACAAAGCAACTATAACATCAATCTATGAAAAACAGGACAGTATGTAAAGATGCAGATGAAACCTATACTTCCGTAACTCAAACAATTCTGAAAAATTAAGACACGATAAGTTTTTTGCATAGCAGTACTGTGTAAGAATTTCAGTATTTTTGCATGCTCCAGTAAAATATGAAAATTCAAACACTACATCAAAAGTTTCTGTTTTTGCACAACACATATCAAACAAGCAATTCAAACATCCTAAAGGTAAATCTTGGTACATTACTTTTATAATACAATGGATTTGTACAAGGGGATAATTATTTTTGTTGCAAAGTTTCTGTAATCAAGATTCACAAAGTTTCCTTGGGCATGAACAAAGTTCAAGGCTAGCCCCCACTTCAACGGTGCTCGTCCTTCTCACTTTCACTTTTCTTTTTGAAAAAGTTTAGGTTCCCCATTTTACTTTATTTGTTTTTAATTATTTTAAAAGAACACAACATAAATAAATAACTCTCTAAAACTTCTGGGTTTCTCCCTGGCAGCGCTTTCTTTAAAGCCATCAAGCTAGGCATATAGTGCTCAAGTAATTGATCCACCCGGATCCCAACGTATATCAAAGCCAATTTTAATCAACAATGATTTGTAATTTAGTAGTGAGAACAAAGTAATATATATATCATGTTGCAACAAAGTCTAACTCTCTTCCTATGCATTGGCATGTCATAAAAGAACAATTCATGCACATCAAGTAAAGGCCAATACATAGCATAAGTAGTTTCTTGCAATTTTATCGTATTGGAAACATAGAGAGGTGAAGATTTGGTTCCTCTCTCATAAGAATTGCAAGTAGGAACAGCAAGCACATGCATATTATATTCATCAAAATCATCATGTCACTGGTGCAGCGACGTGCTATACAAACGGTTTTAACCCCTTTCTGCGACGTAGTTTTAAACCGTCGCCTTGCATGTGTGGGCGATAGGGGGGGGGTCCATCCCACACGACACGGAAAACCCGTCGGCGATGATGGCCAACGAATGCAAACGTTTTGCAAAGCTAAGCATATGGAATGTCTACATCTATCAGAAACGAGAGTCACCGGTCAACCGTTTGAGATATGGCATCATTCCCATACGACCCATCCTTGGAACTCGTGTGAGATCACACTAACATCGCACGCGCTATTCTGTAGCACACCGTTTACGATGTGTGCCGAATCACAAACAGTTCATAATTGCAAAGCATGTATGATAAGGAGACAATCACACACATTTTGTCCTACTGCATCGTTTGCGATATACCAAGATTCCCAAACGCTCCAACAGTCATACTCGTGTCGGATGCATACGACATAACAAACAGTTAAACATTATAAATCGTGTATGATAAGGAGACTGTCACAAAACTTTTAGGCCTACTTAACCATTTCTGATATTGTCTAACATTAGACATGGTTTGCAGACGGCAACTGTGTGCATTGTCGCACACGGTTTCTCTCTCTGAAACGTGTCGAATCATGAGGTATATCACACACGTTGTGCTTTACAAACCGTGTGCGATGTAATGACCTCCAGAGCTTATTTTTCCGTTATTTTAATCGCCACAATTTAAAATTCTATAGGATTTGAATTTGATAGTAGGCTATAACATTTTTCATATCCATCCTATATAGACATAGGTTCAACAACCAATGCATTATTCCATTCACAGGTACATACGTTCAAGAATTACATCAAGAAATAATAATTACATTAGGACCAGATAAATAATGATGAACGACGGTTGCATACTTGTATTAAATACGATAAAGGAAGAGGCAAAAGACACTCTGGCAGTTGTACAAGGTGAAGCGGAATGCCCATATTGTGTCCTCCTCCATGCAGAATGCACGGACGACTCTGGGCCAGCCCCTTGTGATGGCGGACCGCCCATCCTTCTCTGTGTGGATGAGGACATCTAGGAAGTCATCATGGCCTGGTAGATATACTTTAACGTTTGCACGTCCACCAATCATGTAGTTTGAGAGGCAATCCTGAGTAAACTGCTTTGAGAACCACTACAAACAAAATAGATTCAGATATTGTAAATTTGTAAGCTAACAACTCATTATGGACAATAAAAAGAAGGGTACAGAGTTCGTAGTTACCATCCTGGAGTTCACTGTTGTCTTGGATAAGGTGTAAAGAAATAGTTTAATTGCCATATTTTGTCCCGTTTTATTAACAACCTTTATAAGTTCCCTCAGTTGATGCTGGTTCATGAATATCTCATTGCCCCATACGCAAAAAGGGTCGACATGTGGATCTTTATCAGTGACATATGTACCTACAAGCAACAAGGTAGTATTAGAAGGTAAACTGAAATTGTACAATGACGTAGTTCAGTATTCCCTGTCCAAGTATATAAGATCTTATTACATCCAAAATACTCACATATTTGATGTATTAACATCTTATACTTTGGGGTGGATGGAGTATATATATAAGCCATGTGATGAAACTAACCTCGATGAAAAACAACAGTTGTTCCCGATATTGTCCTGGGTAACTACATCGAAAGGCATGATAAGTACTGACAAGCTAAACATCAACCAAATATATGCATGGTAAACAACATGATCACAAAATGATAGCTTCAGTGTGCAGGTTTAAGCACGCTAGATAAGCTAATAATAAGTGGAGATGTGTGTTAACTGCAATAGGCTTAGCATTTAACAACAACAAAATATAGTCATTCAAACTGGTATTGTGCACGTTTAAGCACACTAGTTATTGTTACATAAAAATGGAAAGGCTTGTGCTCACTACAACAAGCTTAACAGCAATCAAATATAGTCATTCATAGTGGTACTTTTGAAATTGCATAGAATGTAGCTGGTGCTTACACATCAAATTGTATAACTGAACATCACATTCTGAAAAACAGAAATAAACAGTGGGCGTGTTAACTGGTATGATGAAATTGAACTGGAAAGTACATACTTGCAGATATAGAACTTCACAATGTGAATAACTGAAATAAACAAGACATACTATATAGCAATTGAATCAGGACATATGCCCAGTACAAACAACCGACCTAGGAAAAACAGATAAACAAGGCATATGCTCACTACAACAGGCTTGATAGAAACCCAAAATAGTCATTCGTACAATACTATTGAAATTGCATAGAACGTAGCCGGTGCTTAAACTTGAAATTTTATAACTGAACATCACATGCGAAAGAACTGAAATAAACAGTTCACGTGTTAACTGCACCAGGTTTAACAGGAACCATATATGGCTCTTGAAACAGGTATTGATGAAATTCAACTGCAGAGTCCATACATTTAGCATGAGTGAAGTAATTTAACATGGGATGGGTTTCCTCACCTGTCACAGATGGGCTCATTCCCATTAGAAGAGCGCGGATTATGGGTGTGCTCCCTGTTGTCACAGATGGGCTCCTTCCCCTTGGAAGAACAGGCATGCAGGGTGCCCTCCTTGATGTCACGAATGGGCTCTTTCCCCTTGGAAGACACGGATAGGGTGCCGTTGTCGGCGTCGGCGTCGTCGATGAGGTCTGACTTGTCAACTGACGATGCCGAGCGACCGCCATAGAATGTGTCCTTCAGAAATGACAAAAGAGGCTCCATGGAGATGAAGGAAGGCAAATTCTTGAGGGCGAAGCAGAGTAGATCAGCGGCTGGGCCCTGCATGAGGTCGACAGGGGTTGAACCCGAGGGGTCGGGGTCGGGCCACTTAACCTGTGACATAGCCCGCGACAAGCCGTCACCGTCGACGAGCTCGATGTCGTAGCCGGCTGCGTCGATATGCATCCAAACGGGAACCCGCTGTCTTACAGCCTCGTGGTCGTCAGCTTCCCTGGCTGCCTCGGAGGCCACCTCGTCATCGTAGTCAGCTTCCCCGGCGGCCTCGGCGGCCACCTCATCATCGTAGACAGCTTCCCCGGCGGCCTCGGAGGCCTCGACAGCCACCTCGTCATCGTAGTCAGCTTCCCCGGCGATCTCGGTGGGCACCTCGTCATCATAGTCTGCTTCCCTGGCAGCCTCGGCGGCCACCTCGGCATCATCCAACGGAATGGCCGCGATATACCTCCTTTTGGCCATTCGCTCCTCGATCTCCCCTTCAAGTGTAGCTGGCTACTACGGTGTGCGGTGGGGGTCAGTGCGGATCTTTGAGGAAATGGGTGTTTAGCAGGCGCCATCTAAGAAATTCAGGGCGGCGAGGCGACGGAGATGGGTACGTAACCTAGACGGGGAGAGCAGGAGAGGTTGACTGTGGAACGCAGAGCAGGATCGGGGGCGGCGGCGACGACGGCGAGGTAGCTAGGGTTCGAGCGAGGGAGTTGTGTGGGGGTGGGGGTGGGAGGGGCCTAGGTGGTGTTTGAGGAAATGCCGCGGCTACTTTAAATTTTACTTGGAGGGAATGAAAAGCCGGGACAAAGTGAAATTTTTATGAAGGGCTTGAAGTGGTGCCAGAGGAACAAACATCGCACACGGCCCGAACATAATACCCGTGTGCAATTCAAAGAGATAAACCCGGGCAACCATCAATTTTTAAATTGATCAAGGCGGGTAGCTATTTTTAAGACACAGTTAGCATGCGGGAACCGTGTCTGCTGCGTATACAATCGCACACAGTTGTCTCCTTCGACTCGTCTGCTATTTAAGTTTCAAAAAAAAGACTACCCTGCCATTTATCTAATAACATTGGAAAATAAACACAATAAATCTAGGGGCATATCACAAACAAACCTTCTTGTGGACCAAATGTATGTATGGAAAGGTTGTTGTGGTGTTCAAATACGAAATGCACAACTTTCATGTGACACACAATGTCTTGCAGAACACACGGTACTGTTTTTTTTTGAAATACACGGTAGTGTTGGCTTATGGCCCCCTCCCCCCTCCACACCTTCGAGTCGGCGGGGGGATGGTAGCTACAGTATATATATGAACGTACGAACTTATACTATGACTGCAAATTCACCCAACCGTAACACAAAACCAATAGAAATCCATCATGATCACCCCCTCCCCCCGTGTTTTAGTTCCGAGGGTAGACTGCGTGGTCCCACTGATGGGCGCATCTCGAAAACTTCACAAGATGGGTGAGACCGCAACCACATGTGTGAGGCTCAACTAATTAATTAAGGTGGTGTGATATTTCGTGCGTGCATAACTTTTTGATGTGGCTCAAAAGTCGAACGGTATGTAGAACCTGACCTCATAAATAGGTTTCGTGTATACGTACTATTGTGTTGCCCCTCCTCTGCCCCCACCCCGCCCCACGCATACACATGCTCTCGTATCTCACCATGAACTATATCGTAACAAATAATGAGAAGACTATATATATATATATATATATATATATATATATATATATATATATATATATATATATATACCTTGGTCAAATTAACCTGTAGTATGTATGGGCCGGTTTAAGTGATAGACCACATGGGTCCACAAATTTGGCAGGTTGTCCATAACCACGCGAGGGAGTGTCTGTAGACAACACCAACGCACATGCATGGCCCCGGGCATAATGTATGAAAGCGTTGTGCGATGTTTTCAAATACTAAATGCACAACTTTCGCCGCCACATGTGTGTCTCCCGGACCAGAATAGCCCCATGCTGAGGTTAATGACCCATGCATATATAGCCCCACGCACGCCCACAGTTCGAGCCGATAGGAGCGATTCAGTGTGTACTATGCGTTTGATTTTTTCTTAGAATTGAAATGTCGATGCATATATGAATTACGTATAATATATATATATATATATACCAACAAGAAGAATCCACCTTGGTCAAATTAACATCTCTACAGCCGCCTGTCAAAGTGACGACCCACATGGACATGGTTGTGCCGTTGTGATGCAGATGACCACGTGATAGAGTGTTTGACAAAACAAACGACCACGCCATGAGGCCCACACATATATGTATATATGTAATTAAGTGTTTATTTAGTTAATTAGTACCCAATGGAAATTTAATGTCAATTGCCTTAGAAACTGCAAGTCGACTTACGAAGAGGATCGATCACAACGCATATAGGCCCTGTTTGGATCCATGGGTTAGAGTTAGTTCAAGCTAGCTGGGGCTCAAATAGCCCTAAAGTATTCGAACATGAGGGTTAGATTGGAGCTAGTTGCATCTAATTAACCCACCCATAAAAAACTATCCCACCCTAGTGGTGCTAATTGGAGCTAGTTCTCACGGGGCCCTCTCTATCCCACCAGCCAAGAGGTCCTAATTGGAGCTAGTTCTCGTGGGGCCCACTGAAAAATCACTTTTCTCTCTCCATAAAGTGCATCTATTGTCAATCTAACCCTGTCATACAAACACCTCTTTGGCTATAGTTAGTTTAGGGTTAGTCATGAGCTAGAAACTAACTCCAACCTCTAGCTATATAAGCTAGAGTATCCAAACAAGGGCCATAGTATATGTATGCCTCCCCACCCGGCCCAACCCCCCATTTCGAGATGGTGGTGAGATGGGTTCATGGGTATATATATATGCATGCGCCCAAAAAACAGTTGTCTCGATGTCTGACCATGGCATATGGTAATTAACACGCATACCGAAAAGGATCCACATTGGTCAAAACGATATATAATATAGATGACCACATATGGGCCCCATAGATTGACGCGTCACCGATTACCATGTGAGGGGGCCACTTAGGGCCACCATCAATTATATGTGACACAAGCATATGAATGGGTTTGTTTTTTATGTCAAAATGCCAACTTCACGACTTTGATCCAGTGTGTGCTTCACAATTTGGAAAGTCCCCACGCTAAAGAAAATTGCACGTAATATGTATGTCTCCTCCCACCCACCCCCTCAACTTTGAGCGGTAGGAGGTACTCATGAGTACGTCACGTCAATCTTTGGTGTGGAATCTCACCATGATCTACCGCAACACAGAGCAGATTAACTGAACCCACCTTTGTCAAACCCCTACCGGTGCGGCTCAAAACTGATAGATCATGTGGACCCATGAATGTGCACGTCACTAATAGCACACAAAGGATTATTGTCCGAGGGACCATCACCACCGTGTGCATGTGTCCTAAACACATGCATGACGTTAGAGGTGTGCCTTGTTTTAAACATTTCAATGCACAATTTTGATAATTTGGGGTGGCAAGTGCCTCTCAAAACGGACAATCCCACACATAGAGGCTCATGTAACAAGTGAAACGGAAAGAGCCCCCCTCCCACGGCCACCACCGAAAACACCATGTCGAGACGCGTCAAACTATTTTTATGTAGAAAACACGTGACACATCAGTCCATGTTAATTATAAAATGTTCATATATCATTCGAAAAATATGCAACAATGAGTTTCCAGGAATTCATTGGGGGAAATCATATGTCCCCTTGGGTTCATATTTAGTCGCCATGCAATAAATGGTAAGGAAACTCAAAACTCTTGGCGTCGTGGAAAACATTAAAAATATTGGTTTTTAGACAGATCGGCCTCAAACATCGAAAAAATCATTTTAAATTGAAGTAAATCCAAAAATCAACTGAAAATCCTAAAACTTGGGATTCCGTTTCATGATATAAACAAGAGCTTATTAAAGGTTGGCAATTGGTACACACACTTGTCACGTTACCATCTCGAACGATTACAGTATTCAACCGTGTGTGTTGGTCCCAACGAAATATTATGTACCACCACGAGCCCCGTGCGCCGTCCGAGCAGACGTGAGTTGACGGGACGCATGCGAGTAGTCCGCTGCTCAGGCTGACCGTGAGGCGTGCGAGCAGGTGTGTAAATTGACGGGGTGCGTGCGAGCAGGCCGCTCTGGCCCACCGGGAGACGTGCGAGCTGGTGTGTGAATTGACGGAACGCTTGCGAGAAGTCCTCTGCGTAGGCTAACCGGGAGACGTGCGAGCAGTCCAGGCTAACCGGGAGACGTGCGAGCAGGGGTGAGGCATGCGAGAAGACCACTGAGCAGGTTCACCGGGAGGTGAGCCATTTAACCGCCTCCCGCCTAGCTGCCAACCACTCTATATTAATCGCGCCTGTGCCGCTGGTTATAGCAGGCGGCCGCACTGCCCTCTCTCCACACACACCGCGCCTGCATCCTCGCCACTGTTCCCAGTCGTAAGTGTATTAGATGGCGACCAAGCGCACCATCGGCGGTAGTGGTAACGCGGGGTTCGAAGCTGGGGCCGGCAAAGCATCTAAGCATCTCTTGATGCTAGGCGACGAGGTTGCCCTCCCCGCCGATGATGTCTCGCCCGGAAAGAAGCACCGCCATGACGTCGTAAGCCCCGTTGTGCCTCCCCAGCAGGAGGCGGTGCTGCACAGAGACTACTACGACCTCTCTGATGACCACTCCACCGACAACGACTCCGACGACTCCGACGGTGACAACTCTGATGACAACGGAGAACAGGTTAGACAACCCCCCCCCTCTATTTTGGTAACTATATCATAGGGTATCTCTGATTAGTTCTGTTTCTGCCTTTTTTTGGAATTCGCCCGGGGTTCATGTGATTTCAATCCATGTAATCAGAGTAAGATTCGATAGATCCGTGTTAGTGTGTACGTATTGATTGTTTGTTAGGTAAATGATAAACGACTTGGATAAGTGACATCCGTACATACGATTACTAATATTATGTCTAAGGTTTTACAGTGATTTAATGGTTGACCTGTACAAATGTTCATTTTGCTAATAATCCGTCTACATAGATGATTGTAAATGTACCCATTTGTAAATAAACACTGTATAAGAGCATGTAGATCACTACTTTAGTGATAATGGGGAGTAGTACTTACTTCAAAGTTCCTTGTTTGTTTGACAATAATCGGTCCATGCATTAAAGTCATTAGTTAATTATTTTGTTGCCCTAAGTTGTTTGTGACATCATTTTATGCATTTTATTCATCAATGTCATGATTTTTTATTATATGTATCAGTGCTATCTGACGACGTTGGCAGCGATAAATACGACCAGAGAAGGTACAAGAAACGAAAGCTCAGGGAGCTCTATGCGGGAACACATAATCGTTGTATCAGGACCCGAAATGGGGGCTTCGGATACCCGTTCTGCGCCCAAAGGCTTAACCCCGCGTTTGCAAGTGTTCCGGCGCATGCTAGAGGACGAGCCGTTGGCTCCTTCAGGCAGAAGTATTCTCGGAGGGTGGCGCATGCCGCGTACACGGAGTACTGGAGAAAGTTTACGTTGTTGGTGGGTACGATTAGGATTGAGTTATATATACATGTCCTGATGCCAACACTACCCTAGCTATCTATAGTTTGTGCGTCATATATCACTGCTTGAGTTATGTTTATTATATGTTGATCTAGATTTCGGTGAGACTCTGTTTTATGAACTAATATGTAGAGCAATGTAATTACAGACTTGAGCTGCAATCAATTTGGTAGATGGAATATTCATGCTTATCTTAGAGTCCCCACACAATTTACTACTAGCAACTGTTTGCCGATAGCACGCACAGCTACGTTTGAGTGTTCGCAGTTTTTTTACGCTATGCATATTACGGTAAAAAATGCTTGACTTACTTGCAAACTTGTTGAATGCGGTAAAAAATTCACGTGTCACACGTAAGATGAAATTTGGAACCCACAAACTCGGTTATTTTCCCGGATTGAAACCGGGTGCGAGGACTAACATTGTGCCACGACACGGGTGTGTCCTGATTGTCCAGAACGCATTCCCACGGACCACGCCAGTCCACTTGCACCGTAGTGACACTTATCACAAATGGCTATGTCTACTGAACCGTCGCCTCCGAAGCACATTATTATTCTGGCCGAGAAAACCCTCACTATTGTCCCCGCTTAACAAAAGTTACAAAACCCTCACCGTCCTTCCCAGTCGCACTCACACTGCATATGTCACACCGCTGCTTAGTGATGAACGTGTATGCTTCTTGAAGTCATTGCACACGCATTGTTTTTACTAACCGTTTGCCATTTAACGCCCCCCAATAATGGGAGCTTCTTCCAGCCGACGCGTGGCCAACCGAGTCGGGCGGGAGGCTGTGCCCGGTTGCGCGCGGGAACGGGCTCACCAACGATACGTTGGCGGCACTTCGAGCCGCCGCGTGGACAAACGAACCGCCGGGAACGCTTGTTCGTGTGCTGGTCAAAGCTTGCACAGCAATCCTCCGCCGGGAACGCGGTGGATTAAGTGGTGGATTAAAAAGACGTGCCAATTACAACCCGTCCAACCCCCATTTAATCCACCACTCTTTTAACCTACTGTCTCTCTTCAACCTTTCCCCACAATGCAAGAAGCACACCCACACTCCAAATAGAGAGAGGATATCCTGTTCTGCTCCAATGGCGGAGCTCCCAGCGGCTGCCGACGATGAGCGGCAGTTCACCATTCGTGCCTACGTGGACACCCACGTAAGGTTCAAGAACCTCACGGTGGTGTACACCAACGACCCGATCTGGATGGAGAACTCCATCCACACCATGGAGCGGTTACTTGCCTATGACAAGTACAAAATGGTCGGCTTCGACCTCGAGTACACCGGAGGTCGTGCCGGGCATGATCAGAAGGTTGCCGTCGCCCAGCTGTGCGTGGGCCATTACGTCCTCGTCTATCACTACTGCCTGGCCAGAAGACCTTGCGATCGATTCGCCAGGTTTGTCAACAGCCCCGACTACATATTCGGTACGGTGGACACCACCAACGATGAAAAGGTGCTCAAGGCCATGGGCTTGGCCTACCGGAATCTTGTGGACATCCAATGCATGTACAAGATCTTGGGCGGCGAGGAGAAGCATAAGGACTCCCTGGTTGACCTCGCCATGTCCATCATCGACCCCTACTACAGAGGCATGAAGGATGTCTGCAAGAAGAAGAATGTTGCCTGGCACCGCGCCTGGGTCCAAAGACTGGATGAAGATCACGTCAAGTATGCGGCCAAGGACGCGTACGTAAGCTACGAGATGTGCAGGCGGATCGTTGACATGAGGAAGTGCCTCCGTCCTGCGCCGACAGGCACCCCTCGTCACAAGAAGAATAGATGAATGATTTGATGATCGTTACTACTAGTTTAGTATGCCTGTACTTGTTAATTGATGTGTACTTGTCAGTAATGTAATTGGATATTTATTTAGGTTATGCAATCATGATGTTGTTTTGCAGTACCATCTTTTCCTTAGTATGCATTATGCAATGTACGATTAATATCTGGACATTAATATGCAATTGACGATTAATATGCGGACCTTAAGAAGCAGAACCACGACCGAGGGTATCCTACGCGCCTCCAATGGCGCTCCCAGCGGCTGCCGACGACGAGCGCCAGTTCACCATGCATGCCGTAGTGGACATGCACAAAGTGGTCTAGGTCGACCTCGCGTCCCACCTCGTGCTCTGCACTCGCATCCCTCCGCGTGCTCTGATCTCGCACCCCCCACGCGTGCTCTGCCAGTGGTTGGGGCCGACCCACGATCGCGTTCAGGGCTCCATATGCATGCGGTTGTGCCACGCGCGTCACCCCATGCAGTTACGTGCTTCCTCGACTGAATCACGCGCGCACTGCAAAAACTGCCATCTGGAAGTGCCGGTTTTACAGGACGTCCAGCCCCCATTTATACACACGACCATTAACCATAGTCTCTTCACGCTTTAGATCGCGCCCACAACACAATAAGCACACCCTCAATGACGCATACAGAGAGGATGTCCAGCGGCGCTCCAATGGAGTACGGCGAGCATCATGTGGAGACCCACATGAGGAAGACGGACCTCACGGTGGTGTACACCAATGACTCGGGCATGGTGGAGGACTCCATCGGCACTATGGAGCGGATCCTTGATGCAGATGACAAGTACAAAGTGGTCGGCTTCGACCTCGCTTACACCGGCGATCGTGCCGGGCATGATCAGAAGGTTGCCGTCGCCCAGTTGTGCATCGGCCACCATGTCCTCCTCTACCACTACTGCCTGGCCACAGTGCCTTGTATGCGTTTCACCAGGTTTGTCCATAGCCCCAACTACAGTTTTGCTACGGTGGACACCACCAACGATCCAAAGGTGCTCAAGACTTCGGGCTTGGCCTGCCAGAAGCTTGTCGACATCCGCGGCCACTACAAGGTCTGGGGCGGCAACAAGAACATGGACTCCCATGTTGACCTGGCCGAGGCCATCATCGACCCCTACTACAGAGACATGAAGGCTGAGTGCGACAAGAACAAGCCTGTCTGGCACAGGGCCTGGGTGAAGAAACTGGATGAATATCACCTCCAGACCGCAGCCAAGGAAGAGTACACTTGCTACGAGATGTTTAGGCGGATCGTTGCCATGAGGAAGTGCGTCCTACCTGAAGACAACGCGGGATCGAGCCACAAACAGAGCGGTGGCGGCAAGCGTCACAGGAAGTAGATGATTTGATGATCGTTGCTCATACTCCCTCTACGCCGAAATATTTGTAGTTTTAGAGGGATACGTTTATTATGCATGTAATAGTTTATTGAGGTGTGTGCGCCAATGTTATGTGTGTAGTCACTTATGTATTTGGATGCTTAATTAGGTTATGGCAATCATGTTGTTATGTGTGTAATTGTTTATTGAGGTGTGCCAATGTTATGTGTGTAGTCACTTATGTATTTGGATGTTTAATTTGGTTCTACAATCATGTTATTCTAAACAGAAGCATAGATGTTTGTGGGCAGATTGAGCAAATCACATCGAATGCAGAATAAACAACCATATCCATCGGTGATGATTTCATCAGTCCCTGACAGTTCTTTATCCGGAACCGTTTGCCCACAACACATCCGAATGGCCTGTGTATGTTGTACATCACACACATCTTGATCTGAGCAACCGTTTGTGTTATTTTTGCTTATCGCACACAGTTCATCCCAGTGGCATGTATGCTGTCTATCACACACATCTTGATCTGAGCAACTGTTTGTGTTATTTTTTCTTATCGCACACAGTTCATCCCAGTGGCATGTATGCTGTCCATCACACACATCTTGATCTATGTAACCATTTATGTTATCTTATCTCATCACAAACAGTTCATCCGGGTGACCTATGTGCCATCTATCGCACACGCAATCATCTGCACAATCGCTTGTGTTTTGCTGGATCAGCGCAAATAGTTTGTCAGGGTGAACTGTATGCCGTACATCGCACACACACTTGCGTTTTTGTAACCGCTTGCGTTATATTGTACAATCGCAAACAATTTATCTGGGTGAACTGTTTGCCACAAATCGCATACTCAACTTTTTTTGGGATCGTACTTGATGTGCTTGTCATCGCACACAGTTCGCGTCATTAGCGACAGAGCTATAATTATACCGTTTGCGATTTGGTCATCGCACATAGTTTTTTCGAAGGGTCTCTGATTGCCGTGTCGTCTTTGGACCATTCTATAGTAGTGTGTGTAATATTAAAATGCAACCCATCAACATAGTCCCTAATAAGTGTAAACTTCTCCGATATAGTGTAGTTGGGAGAATTCAAAAAGATAATAGGACTATCCTGTGTGGGTGCAATGGCAACAATTTCATGCTTAACATAAGGAACTATAGCAAGTTCATCTCCATAAGCATAATTCATATTGGCATCATGGCCACAAGCATAGCAAGCATCAAGTTTATCAAAAAAGGGATATTTCAAATGAATCCAAGGGGTCATAGAATTCATCATATCATTCATCCTTCGGTATATGCGAAGGGAAATTAAACAATGTATGAGTTGAAGAGTTACTCTCATTAATTAGAAGGTGGTAATGGGTAGCTAATCCGCTCTTCCTCCTTTTGTTCTTTGCTCTCCTCCTCATCTTTTTCATCTAATGAGCTCATAATTTCAGCAATTTCTTCTTCCATAGATTCCTGCGAAATATTAATCTCTTCCAAGGCAGCAGACATTCTCTCAATAAATTAATTAATATCGGCATTGTATTCATAATTCTCATAGAAATATTTGAGTATGGCAAAATTTCAGATCTGTAAACAGCATCATCATAGTTATCATACTTTTCAAAGAACGATTCAATTTCATAAGCACCCTTAAAAGCAACAAATTCTTCTATTTGTTCCACATCATAGTAATCATATATACCCTTAGCATAAGAAGCCAAGGTTTCATTATAATTAAATTCACATTGAAAGGGAAGGTGTAGGCCCTTAATCTTAGAGCAACAAGTATAATCACATCTCAAGCATAAATTCCAAGCATACCAACGCAACATTTTAATTTGATCCCATAAGTGTTTCCCTTTTTGAGACAAGCAATAATCCCTAAAGTACTCACGTTGAACCAGCGTGTCTCCCATTATCAAGTTGAATGGGGATTTCTCAGGATTATCAAAGTAGTATTTAATGTTTTTTACATAACCAGCATCTAGGGTTTTAGGAGGTTCCCCATCTCCATGAGTAGCAAGTACAACTAAATTTTTTGGTGTTTCGTGTTCCATATCCATAACAAAAGATATAAAACAACTTAAAATGAAAATAAAAATTACTTAGTGATAAAGCAAACAAGCACACACGAGAATATCAACTGCTACGCTATTGCTCCCCGGCAACGGCGCCAGAAAAAGGTCTTGATAACCCACAAGTGTAGGGGATCGTTTGTTGCCTTTTTCGATAAGAACAGTGTCGAACCAAACGAGTAGCTAAATGTAGAATTAATATTCTCTCAAGTTCTATCGACCACCGATACAACTCTACGCACGCTAACGCTTACTTTACCTAGAACAGGTATGAAACTACTTTGCGGGAATAAAACTAGAAGTACTTAGTAGGTGTACAGATAGTTTTGCAAGGTAATAAAGAACATGGAAATAAAATTTAGGTGCTGTTTTAATAAATATTAATTAAGTTAGTTGTTTAGTAGAAAGGTTTTTGTAGCGCAAGAGAAAGATTGCCCATAGGCAATTGAATATAACACGATAGATACTTGTCATATGCAATGAGGGAGAGGCATACGCTAACACACTTTCCATACTTGGATCATATGCACTTATGATTGGACCTCTAGCAAGCATGCAATCCGCAACTACTAGAAATCATTAAGGTAACCCAACCATAGCATTAAACATCAAGTCCTCTTTACTCCCATAAGCAAACAATCCCCTTACTCAGGTGTAAGCTTCTATCACTCTAGCCACCCACTATAAGAGAATCATGAACATATTGGAAACCCTCCAGCGGGATTCCCTCACATGTGCGCGGCACGGAGGGCACCTTAGGACATCACCATATCTACATACAACTCATATCAATAACATCATACCACAATTAATCCATAGGACAAAACAAATCTACTCATACATCATAGGATAGCCAAACATCATTGGATAATAATATATAGCATTAAGCACCATGTTTAAGTAGAGATTACATCTGGGAAGAGAGGTTTTACACCACTGCATAGAGGGGGGGAGTTGGTGGTGACGGCGTCGAAGTTGTTGGTATAGATCGCCATCACGATGGTTGCCCCGGCGACGCTTCTGCGCCACCGGGAGAGAGGGGGAGAGAGGCCCCCTCCTTCTTATTCTTCCTTGGTCTCCCCCCTAGATGGGAGGAGAGTTTCCCCTCTGGTCCATGGCCGCCATGTCTCCCAAAGGGCAGCAACCCCTCCGAGATTGGATCTATCTCTCTGTTTCTCTCTTGTTTTCGCGACTTTTTCTGACGCCTTCACTGTTTCTTAAATATCCGGAGATCCATAATTCCGATTGGGATGAATTTTTGAGGGGATTTTTATCCCAAAAATACCTTTATTGTGGTGAAAGTAGGGCCCCAACTGACTTAACGGGGAGGCACAAGCTATCAGGGCGCGGCCAACCCCCTGGCCGCACCCTATTGGCTTGTGCCTTTCTCGGGCACGGTGTTGTGTTGATTCTTCTTCCCAAAATTCACATATACTCCCAAAAAAATCTCAGTAAATTTTTATCTCGTTTGGACTTTGCTTGATATGGAATTTCTGGGAAACAAAACACACACAAAAAACAGGAACTGGCACTGGGCACTGGATAAGTAAGCTAGTCCCAAAAATAATATAAAATGTTGCCAAAAGTATATGAAAGTTGTAGAATATTTGCATGAAACAATAAAAAATTATAGATGCGATAGCGACGTATCAGTGGGGTCTTGCCGGCACGGAGCTGTCGGGTCTTCACTTGCCGGCGAAGTGGCTTGTCGGTGCTTCAAGTCTTCTCCGGGAGTTGTCTTGAGTGCAGTGTCTTCCCGACAAGGCTTGCCAGTCCAGAGGTTGTTGCCGTCTGTGCACAAGTCAGGGTACGAAAGGACATGTTCTTTAGTACACCGACACTTGTGTTGTTGTTTGGCTTTATGCCATTGTCTAGCGCAATGCCGATGGGTGCCCAACCATCGCGGCTCATGGGCGTCGTCTGGTGGTCGCCGGAGCCTCTATCTTGAGGTCCTTCATGGTGGAGGCAACATGACGGAGGCAGATATGTCGACAACCCGTATAATAAGCTCGTTGTGGTTCCTGCAGTTGCCGTTATGCTGTTCTCCTACTCTTTCCTCTACTGTCGCGGTTATAACCCGGTTAGCGATGGGGAAGCACATCATGTTTCACTCCGGTGGCGCCTCACCTCGTCGGATCCGAGCTTCCGATGAGGGTAGAGTTCGTTCCTGCTCAAGAGGAGGTTCTCCGACCTCTCCTTTTTCTACTTGCTTATCCAACATGAGATATTCGAAGGAGAGGATCCAGATGGGAACGATGTTCAACACGAATGGTGATCTTGGTGAGGCTATGGCATCCATGATGGCCAGCATGTTCACTCCAACGTTTCATTCCATCCTGGCCTTGATGCCAAAAGGGAGGAAATGAAGCTTCTCTATAGTACAGAGTCCATGGCGTCTTGTCATGGTGGGCTTGTCGGACCAAGTGGCCTAGTCCCCGGTGCTGGTAATCTTAGTAGATTAGGGGACCTCTTTCGGACCCAATTGCGATTTGTAACAATCTACTGGTGTGATGCCCCCATTTGATCGTACGCTAATCATACACGCAAATGCGTACGACCAATATTAGGGACTCACGGGCAGATATCACAACACAACTCTAGACACAAATTAAAATCGTACAAGCATCGTATTACAAGATACACAGGCCTCGAGGGCTCGAATACATAAGCTCGACATACACACGAGTCAGTGGAAGCATATAATATCTGAGTACAGACATAAGCAAACAAGTTTGCCTTAAGAAGGCTAGCACAAGCATAACAACGGATCGAAAGAGGCAAGGCCTCTTGCCTGGGAACCTCCTATCCAACTACTAGTCAGGGGCAGCCTCCACGTAGTAGTAGGCCCCAGCGCTGGTGTAGTAGTCATCTGTGGGGGTACTCCATCTCCCGGGCTCCGTTATCTGAACGCAGTAATCGTATCGAGGGAGGAAATGGGGGAGCAAAGCAACAGTGAGTACTCATCCAAAGTACTCGCAAGACTGATATCAGAACTATGCTAAGTATGCATAAGTATCAAAGGAATGGGGCTATATCTTTGGACTGACTGCAGAAATGCCAAAATAGAGAGAAGGCCTAGTCCTATCAAAGACTAGCATCTTCAACATCTTGCAGAATTAGAAGAATGTAGATTGGTAACTCATATGTAACAATAGTATTGTAGCAATTTTATTAAGTAACCACGCCCAGAGATTCTTCCTCGACTCCCTGCGAGAAAGCAAATCTCGGATCCAACATTCATTTCAATTTTAAGTCACAATTCTAGTTGTATTAGATCGGGATACAACTCCAAGTCGTCTTGTTACCGTGGACACGGCTATTCGAATAGTTAAATTCATCGCTGCAGGGGTGCACCACATTTCCCAACATGCTTGATAACCTCTGGCCGGAAACACTTTCCTGA
This sequence comes from Elymus sibiricus, assembly GCA_039707655.1. Lineage (NCBI taxonomy): Eukaryota > Viridiplantae > Streptophyta > Magnoliopsida > Poales > Poaceae > Elymus > Elymus sibiricus. The sequence goes on from CM077665.1 coordinate 312,755,983, forward strand.
GTCATGCCCGGCCTCGGGACATCAACACGTCACTACTGGAATCAGGAGATTTGCCGTCTGCCATGGCAAACGGCAAAGGGCAAAAGGCGGACGGCAAAGGCCTTTGCCGTCCACTAGCGGACGGCACAATTTCAGGCCCAACGAGCTCCGGCAAAGGGGTTCTTTGCCGTCTGCTTCGGCCCAGCGGACGGCAAAGATTCTTTGCCGTTAGCTTGCAGACGGCAAAGGACCTGGACGGCGTAGTACTGACGGCGCCACCGTCAGGCGGCTAACGGACCCCACCCTTTGCCGTCTGCCTCCCGCCCCCCGTTGCCGTCTGCCTCGCGCCCCCCTTTGCCGTCTGCCACGTGGCAGCTTTACCGACGGCGGCCGTCGGCATAGCGCCTCTCTTTGCCGTCTGCCTCCCGCCCCCCCTTTGCCATCTGCCTCCTCCCCCTTTGCCGTCTGCCGCGGACGGCAAAGAGGCAAAATGGGCCAGCCTTGTTTTCCCAGGTTTCACAGGTGGCCGCCATGTGGCAGCTTTGCCGACGGCGGCCGTCGGCGTAGCTGCCTTTGCCGTCCGGGGCAGACGGCAAAGAGGCTGTATTGCCTCTTTTTTTTGTTTTTGTTACATTCAACAATTTTCAAACAAACAATATATGATATATACATAAATAATTCACAGAAACAATGTGCAATAGCCATATATGATCAACCAACAATTATACCAAATTAAAAGTATCAAATGCCACACTGTTCGCCATATTACAATAGGTTCATCCATACATACATATAGTCTCATCGATACAAATGACTCAATACATGAAAACAGAAAGTAAACCTAGCACTACATCAAAGCAAGCTGCCGTGAACTCGTCTCAAATCTGCAAAATTGGAAATAAGAAAGTTAGAAAAATAATACTAGAATTAAGAAGTAGAAGAAGATCTAGAATTAGAAGAAGATGAAGGGGTTGTTTGGTTTCAAGACACAACTAGCCACACTTTGCCGCAACTCAACCTAGGCATGTTTGACCATGTTAGGTGTGTGTTTGGTTCTTGCCACAACTAAGGCAAGATTTTTTTTATTAGCAGTAAGACCCACATGTCATAGATAGAAAAAGTGTGGCAAGATTCCCTTAGGCAAGCCAAAGTGTGGTAACTATTTGATCACCTCAAGTAAGGCAAGTGTGGTAAAATTGTGGCAAGCCAAAGTGTGGTAAAATTGCGGCAAGCCAAATTGTGGCTAACTATTTGAGCACCTAAAGCCAAAGTGTGGCAAGCCAAAGTGTGGCAAGATTCTTTCTCCGTCTCCTCTTGTTTTTCTTCTTCTTATTGCTTATTTGTGTCATTTTAGAGCTAACCTAGGTAATTATCACATTATTTACCTAACTAAGCTTATTGTGTCATTTTGCAAGAAAATAAGCTAAGTCTATGGCATCTATGAGGTTACCAAGTCTATTATGTCATTTTTGAGTTAACTAAGCTTATTATGTCAGTGTGGAGGAAACAATGCTAAGTATAGGTCATTTTAGAGCTAACTTAGGTACAATATGTCATTTTGGAGGTAAGTAAGCTTACTATGTCATTTTATAGGAAACAAAGCTAACTTAGGTAAAATATGACATTTGTCTAAGTGCTAAGTTTGTCTAAGTGCTATGTTTGTATTTGTTTGAGAAAATGAGCCAAGTAAGTGGCATATTAGGGCTTACCGTCCTCGTCATCACGGAGGTGAAGTACTGGGGTTGCTCGGGTCGTGCGATGCGGCTCGGGAGTTATGCTGTACCAAAGATCATTTGCGTTAGCATGATGACGCTGAAATGTTAAGACTAGTAACTAATGAACATTGAAATGGAAGTCACCGTTCCAGCCATGGTAATAACTGGCATCGGCGGAGGGGTCTGGCCGTTCTTCTCGCACAAAGTCTGCACATTTGGTTTTGCCAAGTCAATCATATTGGTTATTAATGAAAAGAACATGTAGTGCATGATTTGGCTAATATGAAGAAGAAACTTACCACAATGAGCTCGTACATGGCCCGGTTAGACGCATCGTTCCGTGCCCTCTCCTCCTCCAACAACCTAGCAATCCTCTCCTCCAGATCCCTCTTCTCCTCCGCCGCCTGCCGGGCCTGTTCCGCCAGAAGCGCCTGGGTTGTCTCTCTCTCTTTCTGCAGAGCAGCCTGCAACACAACTCCTCGTTAGCATTGTAATCATCTTTGTTCGCACACACAATGTAATGGAGGAAACCTATCTGAGTCCGTATGACTAACCTCGATGGCGAGCTGGACTGGCCGTGGACGAGGCGGCATCTTAGGACCGGAGAGTGCTCGAAGACCGTATATGTCCATCTCCAATGGCTATCGAGCCATGGGGCCTCCCGTGGCCAGCTATCATCACCAGGTCTGGATCAAGTGGATGCTGGCTCGGGTTGAAGTCCTCCCCATTCACCGCCTTCCCCACATCTCTGTACCTCACGAGCTTGTGGTGGGAGGAGATATTGCTGAAGTTCTCGGGATCATCGAGGTCAGACTCAGAGAATGCCTTGACCTTCTTGTATGAGGCAGTATGGGCCATGGCATAGAGGTCGTACACCGCTGGCACCTCCGTCTTATTGTGATGAGCCTACAAGAGAGGAACAAAGTATTAATAATGGGTAAACCTAGCACTACAAGAATGAATTGCAGGAATCATGAAGCAAACCTCATACCCAGTTCCGCCCGAACTGATAAATGTTGGCGCTGCCTTGATGGTGTGGCACACCTTCCATTTGGGCACGCCGTGCCTTGGCATCGTCGTGGACGACTCGCCATTGGTCAGAGCACCATTCATTCACCAACGCCTCCCAACAACCCATCTTATCCGCACACCATCTAGGGGGCACCTAAGTTAATAAAGAGAAATTTGAGAGCTACGCCTACGAATCAAAGCAAAGCAAACTAAGTACAAGGCCTTAAGAATAGGTAATTACCTTCATGTACTGCTCCTTGTCCAGAAACTTTCGGCGGGACGACGACTTGTCCTTCTTAATACGCTGCGAGGCGTAGTAGTCTCGAACAGCCTGTACCCGAGCCTCGTGCCGTAAGTTCTGTAGTAGGCGCCTGCACTCGTAATCGATAAGCTTTGCCGCGGCCTCCTCGTATCCCTCCTCACACCTATAGAAGGTCTGCAATCAAAAGAGACAACACTGATTAGTACAATAACTAGCTATTATTGATTTTTAATTGTGTAAAGGAGAAATTACCCAGAACTTCCTGATGACCATGTCGGCCCTCGTGTGGCACAACACACCGTCGATCATCTCCTCCGGCGGTGCAGGGGCAGCCAAGTAGTGCTCCCATTTCAATCCTACCTCTTCTTGCTGACCCTCGCCGGGCAACGTGACAAACCCCGGGAAGTTATGCCGTAAAATCACACCAAGGATGGAGTTGGGCCTACGAACATCCTTGGCGTGAATCCAACCCCTGCAGTATGACAAAGCCAACGCATTAGATATGTGAAGAAACATGAAGGCAAAAGGTTTAAAAAGAGTAAATGCACTTACTTCAGCGACTCAGGCTTAATCAGCCACCTCTGCTCGCGGGTCGCCAGCACGGGCGGGAGCCATGTACACCCATGCTGGTAGACGGTGCCCTCAACCACCTCGTCCCCGCTATCAGAAAGCCGATCCCCGCCACCATCAGCATGGCCACTCGGCTCCGGCTGATGCAGATCCGGCCAGGTATCCCATCCGGTGGAAGCCTCTGGAGTCTCGTAGGACGAAGCGTCTGGCACAGGAGTCTCGCGGGACGAAGCGTCTGGCACAAGAGTCTCGCGGGTGGCCGCGTCTGAGACAGAAGGATCGTTGACCCGAGGCTCGTGGACAGGAGTCCTTGTTGCCTCTACCTCAGACGGGTCCACCGTAGCAGTCCTGTGCTCGGGTGAATCAGCTGGGGGTGGCGGCGAGGAAGGTGTAGCAGCCTTCCTACCTCTCCCGCGGCCACCACGTGTAACTTTAGGAGCCTTCCTACCTCTCCCCCGACCTCCTCTCCCGGTCGGCAACTTCGCCGACGAAGAAGCGCCCTCGGGTGTCCCAATACTGTCGTACAACGCTCTCCGGAGAGTTTGGGGTGGAATGGAAGTACCCCTCCCACCACGCGCCGACGAAGGATCCTCGGATCGCTCTCGACCCGCGCCCACCATATTTCAACACCTGCCATGACAAAGAGTAAACGAAATTAGTACAACATAAAAAAATGAATACCGACATGAATAATAATATGTATATATATAATTTGAGTGTATCATCATCATGTATACCTGACATGAACTAATAATAATCTTCATCGTCTATATATGCTCCGGGATCAATAAATGCATCATCATCATCACTATCATTAATAAATGCATCATCATCACTATCGGGAGCAACATGTGGAAGGCCTCCTTTATGTAATCGGTCAAGCATTGAGAGGTCATCCGCAGCAGTAACCTCTTCTTCTTCCATCTCTTCTTGTTCCGGCTCAGGGGTGAAGTCGGATTCACTATCGCTGTCTACCTCAATGTTCTGGGGTGAAGTAGAGCGGTTCTTGAAACGTTTTTTGGAAAGACGTGTTTCTTCGAAGAATTCTCCTTCATATGTGTCTGGGTTAATGTGAGTTTCATAATCATCTTCATTGAGGGGAGGTGGTCTAAAATGTGGCGGCACATCATAAACGACATCCCAACCATTCAGATTTGGATCAGTTGGGCAGGCCCACGGTAGATAGAAAACTTGGGTCGCCTGTTGAGCCGCAATATAGACATCGGGAACATCTAAATGGGTGCTTTGTTTGATTTCGACTAGCCCTATATGTTCATGAGTCCTTCTAGTCTCCTTCGGCTGGAACCAATAACATTTGAAGACTACGACGTTTGGTGGGTTTTCACCAAAGAATCTAAGTTCATAAATTGCTTCAACTCTTCCATAATACTTGACACCTCCTTCGCCGACAGCGGAGACACAACAATTTGTAGACTTTCGGTCGGCCATAGATAGCTCTTTGCCAAAAGTACAAAAGCGATACCCGTTGATGTCGTATTTGTCAAATGAACAGACCTTATAGTCAAAACCATTAGCGACTTGTCTCAATTCGGAGTCCATAGACTCTGCATTAGCCTACAAGTTTAATACGAAAGGATTGTTGCATTAGCCGCAAACTAGACGAAGAAATGAAATGGTCTAATGGAAATTACCGTTTGTTTGAACCAAGAGATGAAACTGGGATAGCCGCCTCCATGCTTTGCCAGAAGCTCATACTCTTCGATGGAATCCTTTTGGATCACCGCTCCATCCGAGAATTTGGCGACGTATCGACTGTATCACATATCCGGGAATAAGAGCATTTCAAAGGGATTAGAAGTTGCGAAACAATGTACCGAGAACTTACTCGATGTACGGCCGCACTTCTGTTAGGTTGTTGAAGATATATAACGAAATGGTCCGCCATTCTTCGACATCCAACGCTATTGCTTTCGAAGCACCGGCTGGTGCGAGCTTCCCTTTGAATAGGCTGAGGTTGGATCGACCTTTTTCACAGTCGCCATCATTGTACCGAGGCTTCGGATTTTGCAAATGACGATTCTTGGCTTTGTAGTGTGCTGTCACGAAGTTTGCCGCCTCCTCAGTAATGAATGCCTCGGCCATCGATGCTTCAATTCTACGTTTATTTTTACATTTTGCTCGAAGCGTCTTCTGTATCCTCTCAGTTGCGAAGCACCAACGATTTTGCACGGGCCCCCCCAATCTTGCCTCGGTCGGGAGATGCAAAATCAAATGCTGCATTGGATTAAAGAATCCCGGTGGAAAGATCTTTTCTAACTTGCAAATCAACTCCGGCGTTAACTCTTCCAGTTCATCTAGCACGTCAGGCGATAGTTCTTTCGCACAAAGAGCACGGAAGAAATAGCTCAGCTCTGCCAGTACTAGCCATTCATCCTCAGGGATAAAGCCACGCAACATCACCGGCATTACCCACTCAAGCCATATGTGCCAATCATGACTCTTGAGACCAAATATTTTCAATTTGTCAAGACTCGCTCCCCTCTTTTGATTCGCTGCATACCCATCGGGGAACATCAACTGCATTTTCACCCACAAGATCATTTCCCTCATAGCTGGCCTTCCAAGATTGAACCATGCCTTTGGCTTCCTCCAGTTCTTCTTTCCTTTCGGTTGTCGCATGTTTTGTAACGGTCTATCACATAGAGCCTCCTGATCGACTCTAGCCTTAGGATTATCCTTCGACTTCCCCTCTATGCCGAACAATGTACCAAAAAGGGCCTCGGCGATATTCTTTTCAGTGTGCATCACGTCGATGTTGTGTGGGCAAAGGAGGTCTTTAAAGTAAGGCAGATCCCACAAGCATATCTTGTGAGTCCAGGCGTGTTTCAAATTATACCCTTTGAAATACCCTGGACGATTTGGATCCGGCTCGAGAGCGTTTATCTGATCCAGGGTCTGTTGGCCTGTCAATGCAGGTGGTGCAGAGTTTTTGACAACTCTACCTTTCATGAATTTCTTCTTGTCTTTTCTGAACTTATATCGAGGATCCAGGAACTGTCTATGCAAGTCGAAGCAAGAATACTTGCGACCCGCCTGCAGCCAACGGAACTCAAGAGCTGCCTTGCATGTGGGGCACGGGAACCTTCCATGCACACACCAGCCAATGAATAGCGCATACGCCGGCAAGTCATGCGACGAGTACATGTACCACACATGCATTTTGAAGTTTTTTTGTAGCGGCGTCATATGTCTTGATCCCATTATCCCAAGCTTCTTGCAATTCATCCTTAAGCGGCTGCATGTACACATTCATATTCTTCCCCGGATAGTTGGGCCCTGGAATTATCAACGTCAAGAAAATGTTCTTTCTTTTCATAATCTCCCCGGGGGGAAGATGGAGTGGAATGACAAATACATGCCAGCAACTGTATTGGGTTGCCGTCATACCAAACACACTGAACCCATCCGTGCTGATGGCGACTCGAGGATGCCTTGGATCTGCCGCTTTATCCTTATGTAATGCATCGAAGTGCTTCCACGCAAAAGCATCTGAAGTGTGTCCCAACATCGGATTCCCATCTGCATCTAGTTCGGTTCTTTTGCCCAATTTATGCCACGTCATCTGCCTGGCCGTCTCTTCGACCATGAAAAGACGTTGAAGTCTTGGTATGATTGGCATATACCGAAGAACATTAACTGGGATTTTGGTCTGACTCTTCTCACCCATACCGTTGTCTACCACAACATACCTGGAAGACTTGCAAATGGGACAATAGTTGAAGCTCGCATACTCAAGCCTAAATAAGGCACATCCATTCTCACAGGCATCTATCTTCTCATAGGGCATCTTAAGCGCATGTAGGATTTTGTCCGACTGGTACAGGTTTGCTAGCAATACATGGCTTTGGGTAGAAAGCGTCCGAATATCGTCATCATCGCGTCGTAGCATTCTCTGCCCAGGTTGAACTGAGCCTTCAGAGCCATTACTTGCGCGATGGCATCCAGCTGACAAAGCTCAGTGTGCTCGTGGAGAGGACGTTTTGAAGACTCCAACATTTCATAGAAGGCCTTTGCAGATTCCTCCATCTCATCGTCCGAATCCCGAGCATCATCAAAGTCTTGCACCATGTCTTCGATCCCGGTACCATGCTCGTCGGTGCGACGACGAACCATCTCAGCTCTGGCACGTTGGGCAGACTCACCATGAAATCTCCACACCGTATAATCAGTCGTAAAACCCCACTTCTGCAAGTGTTTACCCATTTCATCCCGTGTCCACTTTTTATGGTTGTCGCACCGGACACAGGGGCACCAGGTTACTTCCTGGCCATTTGCAAATGCGGCGCTCAGAAACCCCTTGGTTTTTGTTAACCATTCAATGGTCATTTCTTTCTGACTAGGGTGACCGGTGTACATCCAAGCACGATCACTCATCTTGCCTACCTACTAAACACACAAGAAATATATATATATAATTCATCATCTATATTCATCCGTTAATCAAGTTTGTCAGTTTTATTACGTCCATGCAACCTACACGCTAATAGGTAGAGATAGGTCCTAATCCCACCCGAGTATGTGTAGATTGGGTTCGTTTTCCCATGTTCTACTCCGGATCCGACGCTGAATTTTGGCAGTACCTCCCTGTTGTTCTCCTGATACATGTCTCGGCAATAAGCAGAGAGGATGTGTACCCGGAGAACAACAGGGAGGCACTGACGAAATTCCGCATCGGATCCGGAGCAGAGCATACGGGAAAACGAACCCAATCTACACATACTCGGGCTGTCCATGGATAACGTTGGACAATTCGAAAGGATGGCGGTTATAAATATGCAAAGACATGCATATTTATAGATGCCGCCCTTTCGAACGGGAGACGCATACTGGTCACGCATACTTTTTTTTCTTCTAGTTTTTTTTCTTTTCTTCTATTCTTCTAAGTTTTTTCTTTTCTATCTAAGTTTTTCCTACCTAATAAACTAACTATCTAAATAAACTAAACTAACAGAAAATAAACTATCTAATTAAACTAAACTAACAGAAAATAAACTATATATCTAAATAAACTAAACTAACAGAAAATAAACTATATATCTAAATAAACGAAACTAACTCACCGGGGAGGGCCGGGGCGGTGGGGGCGGCCGGGGCGGCGGTGGGAGGGGGGAAGCCACGGGGACAGGGTGCCGCGGGGAGGGGGGCGGCGCCGGGAGCCGGCGACGGGAGGGGGTGGCTCGGGAGGGGTTGCGGTGGTGGGGGGCGGCGCAGGGGAGGGGTTGCGGTGGTGGGGGGCGGCGCGGGGAGGGCGGCGCGGGGAGGGCGGCGCAGGGAGGGCGGCGCGGGGAGGCATTGCGGTGGTGGGGGGCGGCGCAGGGAGGGCGGCAGCGCGGTGGTGGGGGCGGCTTGGGGAGGGGGCGGCGCGGGGAGCTGCCGAGGGCAAGGGGGCGGCATGGGGAGGGGTTGCGGTGGTGGGGGCGGCGCAGGGAGGGCAGCAGCGCGGTGGTGGGGGGCGGCGCGGTGGTGGGGGCGGCGCAGGGAGGGGGCTGGTGCTGGGGGCGACGTGCGGGGGGAGAGGGGCGGAGGGCAAGAGAGAGAGAGTGAGTGAGAGAGAGAGTGAGAGGGGTGGGGTGGTTGATGGACGTTATTATGGCATCCTCTTTGCCGTCTGCTGGCGGACGGCAAAGAGCTGGAAAGCAGACGGCAAAGAGCCGGCGGACGGCCCAGTTGACCTAACCAAACCCCACGGGCCAGTGGGGCCCAGGTGGGCTCTTTGCCGTCTGCTTTGGCAATCTTTGCCGTCTGCTGGCAGACGGCAAAGAGCTGACTGATGGCAAAGATCCTCTGTGCCATCTGCCAGTCCTTTGCCGTCTGCTTTCACCCAGCTGACGGCAAAGACCTTCTTTGCCATCTGCCAGCAGACGGCAAAGACATGGCAGACGGCAAATCTCCTGATTCTAGTAGTGCGTCGTCGCCCCACTTAGACTCAACAGAGAGGCCAGCCCGCCGGTCGAAATCCTAAGCGCGCAGGGGTCATGGGCCCATCACCCTTTGCACTCCTACACGATGCGTGGGCGGCCGAGGTCAGTCCTAGCACCTCTTATACAAGATCAATGCTGTCACGGACCACTCGGGCACACGGCGCTCCATTGCTGACGTCCGAAGAGCTTCGGCTGATACAATGACACCGAGTACCCATAACTTCTCCCACGTGAAGGTTAGTGCGAAAAAGGTCAATCGACCAACTCAGATCCCAACCCATTAGCGTTTTGTTAACTGCGGTGACGAGTGCGATACACGATATGTGGTCCCGTCGCCCCATCTCGAGGACTTGTGGCAAGGGCCAAGAAGGCCCGGCCACACCTCGTCACAATTACACCAACACCAACCAGGTCATCCTGACCTCAACATGTAACAATAGTAAAGTTAAGTAAACGTGTGTCCATACATCAAGGGGAAACCCGAGGAATCAACCTCGGAGGATCCCACCCGATGTAACCGTCAAGGTGACCAGAGAGGATTCACCCTCGATGGTCTACGCTTGAGGGGTTGCACGACAGAGTCGTCGTCGGGAGTGGTGAAGGAGGAATCACTCTCGATAACCACGACTGACTAGCTACACTACAGAGTTAGCATCATGAGTACTTTATGAGGTGTCACCCTCGGTACTCGATAGTAGCTCTACAGAGTCGTACAACTAAGGGGTGTGCGGTGAATAATGTGACGGGCATGGCTTGTCGATCCGGTTGATCGAGTCTTCGAGTTGTCGACGATGAAGCAGGGGCAACTCGGAGTAAGGGGTCATAGGGGATCACTAATCAACCTATGCTAAGCAGGTAATATAATAACAGGTACAATAGCAGTTTAACAAAAATAGGCTATGCATTAGAATAGGAGCTATCTAAAACAGTAGCAAAATCTAATGCAAGCATGAGAGAGAAGGGGATGGGCGATATCAGAATGATCAAGGGGGGGGGGGGGATTGCTTGCCTTGCTGGAAAAGGCTGATCGTCAGTGGCGTAGTCCTACCCGGCAGCAGCGTCAGTCTCAGTGTCTACCGGAGAGAAGAGGGGGAAGAAACAATAAATAAAAAGCAGACAGATGCATCACGATGCATGGCATGGCAATATGCAGTGCTATGCATGAGCTAACGCAGTACTACACGTCACAGACAGAGCGGGATAATATCTGACGATATTTCCCGGGTCTTTGGCTACTACCTCACAGATGATCCTAACGCCAAATGTCCATGTTCATCATGCTAGGAGCATGTGACAGATGAACGGAAGGCGTATTCGGATTCGTGGGATTTTTCTGATCAACTTTCATGTATAAAACTTTTTCATCTGAGTTATAAATTATTTTATATGATTTTATAAAGATTAAACAATATTCTGAAATTATTGTTAATTTGAATTAAAACAGAAAATACTTTTGTCACCAAGTGCATTTCTAGCCACAGTGTATGACAGTGGGACCAGGGGTCCAGTCAGCAGTTGACCAGTCAAGGTATGACTGGTCAATAGGGCCAATGGGAACCCACTTGTCTAAGACACACACAATAACAGATTTTTATTAGTTTAGTTTATTAGGCGAGGGGTCCACCAGTCAGTGTCACAGGTTAAATTAGTCTCTAGATAATTATCTAAAGTAATAGGATATTTAGGGGGGGTAGCCTAATTTAATTAGGGCTGGCCCCACTGGGCAGTGGCACCGGCCACACACACACAACACACACACACACGCGCGCTGGGCCGCTCGGCCATGGCAGTAGTAGCGCAGGCGTGGGCGTGGAGGCGGGCTCACGGCGGGGCGCGCAGGGGGCGAGGCAGCGTGCGGCGAGCGTACACAGGGGCGCGGCCAAGGCGCAGTGGACGCGGGCGCGGGCGCACGCCGACCGACAGGGGCAAGCGGGGCGAGCAGAGGCGGGCAGAGCACGGCGACCGCGGCAGGGCGAGACGGGAAGGGAGGGAGGAAGAGGTCGGGGGCCTCACCGACGTGGCAGGGTTGTTGGGGCGGCGAGGCTCGATGTCGTCCGGCGATGTGGAGTCGGAGGAGTGTGACGACCGGCGAGGAGGCAGCGGCGGCCCGGCTTGGCCGCGGGCGCCCGGCGCTACGGCGGCGGAGAGCGGGCGAGGGGAGAGGCGAGGGGAGCGGGGGCACGAGGGGGATCTGGAGAGGTTAGGGTTTGGGAGAGAGAGGGGGTCGGCCTTATCCTCCCCGTCATCGCCGGCGAACTGGTCAAGGGGCGATCTCGCCCCTTTAGCGACGCGGTCGCTTGAACAGAGGGAAGAGGAGAAGCGGGGGTGGGCTGGGCCGGCCTGGAGGCCTAGTGGGCCAAGGCCAGGGGGGCAGGGAACTTTTCCTTTTTATTTTATTTTTTTAAAACTTTCTATTTTATTTAAAAGCAACACCATGACACTCTTATAAAAACATGAAGTTGGCCCGTGCTGTCATATACATTATTTGGCAGTAACACAAAAAGTTTGGGGGCCCTTTGAATTTATTTGAAATTACATAAATCAAAAGGGCACCAATTAAATGATTTAGCCTCTGCTTTAAATATTTTGAGACACCAAAACACTTTAGAAAAATGTGGGTTACAATTTTATAAAAGCTTGGGGAATATTTGCAACCCATCCATGAATTTAGTTTTCAGGTTTGCAAAACTATTAAATCCTCTTTTCAAATGAATTTGAATTGCAAAAGAAAAAGAATTAAGAATATATTCCAAAAGTGATCATACTTGAATTAGCAAAATTGATTAGCGTAATCCTCATGTTACTGTAGCTTGATTACAAAGATCACTGCAGCATGATTCCAAGGGTTTTACAACTCTCCCCCACTAAAAGAAATTCTCGTCCCGAGAATTAAGAGGTAGAAGTAAGGGGGAATTGTTTGGTTACGAAATTCTAACGAGTCTTCTTGTCTTTGTTCCTCTCATCGAAGAGGTTGGTCCTCCTCGTTGAGGTATTCATTACTCTAATTCAGGTCAACCTGATTGAGTCGTCATCCTTCCTTCGGGATCTTCGTCGTCCTACGCATGCGATAAGAGGGAAATCTCTAGAAGGACATATCTCCACAAAGTTGGGCATCTGACGGTGAACTCAGGAAGATGACAAGAATTATTCCTCGAGTTATAACTCAAGGAATTCATTGAGTGCAAAATGCGATGGTACAAAAGTTTCAAACGGGTAGGCAATCATTCGATGCCCGATCAGAAGATGAAAGGGGGTTCAGAGCAAAAAATTGCGTCTGATACTAGGATAGATCATCCGTTGGACGGTGGCTCGGGAATTACATACGAATCCAAGTGCAAAGGATACTTTAGAATCAAGGCTGTACAGGAGAGTCAGGTTTCGATCCTGTGGAACTGTGGGTTATGGGCCCACCATGTGGGTTAAGAGTAGGAAGAGCGGTGACGACTTGCACGGTCATGGTAGCAAGACATGTCAGAGGATAGCTTGTCAGTTATGTTGGCAACAACGTCAGTACCAAGGGCGGGGGACGAATAGAACCATTTTCCGACTCGTTGAAACAAGGCGGACCAATATGCGAAGTTCTCATCCACCGGCGGTTACCAGAATGTTATCAACAATAGTAACAGGGTCTTACTGACAGAGTTGTACAACGAGATGCCTTCTTAAGCAGGGACTTATTACTGCTTATATCATATAGATCAAAAGAAGGGTTAAACAAACCAAGGGAAAGGAAAAAGCATTTAAACACAAATATCAGGAGTATAACAGAGCATGATATCCATGACATGATAGAAGTAGATAACCGTTTAGGTAAAGGGGAGAGGAAATTCATGACGTTACCCATACCATGATGCTTGGATAACTGATCAGGAAACATTTAGCATTATGCCTCCAATGTTCCTATTGATATTCGGAATACCGCAGTCATGCTTCGGGGGTAGCATCGACTTGGTCATCAGGTAAAGGTCAGACTTTGGATACACAAAGGATCCATCAGGAACAACTTATAAAATAAGTCTTACAATTTCCTTATGGGGGGATGACTAACCTTACAAAAGAAGATACTATAACCATAGGTCCTCTGGCCAGGTGTGCTAGACAAGACATCACCTTACGAGATTACATAAAGAGCAATGTTACAATTCTTGGGAAAAAAATGTTCCAACCATCATATCCGACTAAGGTTCAGATCTGGTTGGTGTCAGGATTCTTCAGACTTAACATGCCTGAGAAGGAAAAATGATGCAACACACATCGACGAGATCATGTTGCAAGATTCTCAGTACATGGAATACGGAAGCGAGCATCTGAAATATTGAGCTGGAATACAAGACACACGGGAACACATTGTCCAAGGCAATCGTGATCACATGCAAGTCTTACGACGAAATGCAACCGAGTTAAGGTTGGGAACCATCATCGAGGACATCATAGTACTGGTGCAAGTCCGGATTACCTCTTACGTAGAACTTCTTTTCCCAGATCAAATCAATCAGTGGCTTGGCGTGCTAGGGAATACATATGGAGTGAAAGTATAAAATTTATCAAGCCATAGAATACTTCGCACATGTATGAATGAATTGGAACGATTCCAGAAGAAGCGAAACAAAATTTTCTCATAATCACTGTGGCAAAATGCACGTGAACTTAGAGAAAAAACACTTCTTTTATCAAACATATTCTTCATGAGCTAGGCACAAAGATAATGCTTTCAAGGTTTCCAACACTAGCTTAAATGTTCATCATGAACCATGAACAAGAAGAGGAGGTGGCTGATGGGCTCAGCAACAACTCGTCGAGAATTCCACAAAGATGGATTTCCACGATTGTGTGAACAAGGTGATAGAATTGGTCAAACCAGAAGATATATTGAGGTATGCCCGAGGGAAACATCCACAATTAAGCATTAATCAAAAGGTGCACTCAAAATCCAGTCTAAGTAGCACGACCAATGTTAGAATGTTGATTCAACAGTCAACACTCTAAGAATGGACTTATTGTTCATTAACTCCAAGGTAATAGAGTTTCTATGCGATAAATGTTGGATTTACACATCATAGTCCATTTGTCGGTATTCCAAATAGAAACAACACGGGAACTAAGAAATGAAAGGTGGTGGCAAGAAGTATCACTATATCAAGAATTCTTAAGATGGGTGCAATTCTCACGGCATTCTCGACAAAAGATGGCAATACTCCAAGGTAGAACATAACACAAGATGGCTAACAAGGAACTTAAGGTTCAACCAAAATAAGACCAAGTCTGCGTTTGGAAGGAAGGCAAGGATGTCGTCAATGACAATACCAATTACCAAGGGGCAAGGATGCTACTTCTCATCATGAATTTAAATGATACCCTCGAAGAGTTCAGAATGTTGATGATGATCACGACACATTTGTTGAGAAGTCTCATGATGATGTAATCGATCAGCGACGACATCAAGCAAAGAAAAGGTGAAGCGAATGGTTGTCGGAACCATAGATGAGAGTGCTAGCACAAAATCAAAATTGCCTTCAAAGACAACCAACATGATGTTGAAAGCTCGAGGTAAGCTTAGTGCACTGTCGGAATTGTGTTCCGGGGATGAAGGACATAGATAGCATGGTCAAGCTTTAGCATGACGATGATGATGTATCCTTACAGCTTGGAATTACATGATTGAGACAGACTCATAAGCAAAGAAGATTACTAAGAGTTGTTGAATTGCAATGCATAGTCGATACAGTTATCGGTGTCCTTGAGTGTCCAACAATTCAGAACACGAGGAAACTAGAATCAGTGAAAGAAAACATAGTTGGTGTGGGGCTCATAAGAAGCTATGTAGCTCCGTGACATTCTCAAGGTACCAGGGATAATACTCGGAGGTAGGTCAGAATAGAGGTCAGACTAGTTTATTGATCTATGGAAGACAAGCACTTTAACTTGTTTGAGAATGAAATCAAAGTAGAACAACATGGCTGGAACCACGGTTGCAAAGGACAAGATCACAGATACCAGTTCAAATCATACGATGAATGATTATTTATACAAGAAGCTTCTATGATAAGATCAACATCATTTCCATGGGCATGAACACAAGGTTCAAGGTCGACTCCCACTTCATCAATGCATCACCTTCCATTTACTCCCCGCCTTTTATGAAGTTGTAGTTTTTGAAGATTATCTAGCAAAACACCAGAAGAGTAAGACTTGTGAAAACCCTCGGGTTCACATGGAGTAAGGAAGGCATAGGTTCAACCCATTGGGGCATCTTACGAACATATACCACAAGCTTCAAGAGTAATTAACACATGCTTGACAATAGAGCATGGCTGTCAAAAGCATAGGATACAACTTATCAGGGGGGAGACACAAATTAGCAAAGGCATTATGTATCAAGGGACGAACTCACGAAAATTTGAATGTGAAGTTCACTGTTGGATAATAACCCAACAATGGGTCTGGCAGTCCACAAGGACCTGATGCGAGTATCGGTACTCAATCAGAGGAAGATAGAATGAGGCATCGGATTATAGGACCTCTTAATAATTTTGATGCTTAAATACCAAAGGAATTATGATTTCTAGGTTGGTGTATTAGAATCAGATGCTCCGATCAAATACAAGCAATTTGAATGGAATTAGATGGACAATCAATCAAGGTTGATTTGTCGAGAACCAACTCATGTTTGGAAAGATGTTTGAGCCGGAAAGATAATTTATGAGAAACAACTGATGACTGCGTGCATTCACTCACAGGTTGACTCAATAAAATCAAATGACAGACAATTGAGGATGAACGAATCCCCGATAAGATAATTTGATGTACCTTGTAATAACAAGAACAACTGGATATGAAAGTATGAGCGACAATTGTATGTAATCAACCATAGGGGTTGACGGTGGAAGGGAATCGCAAAAGCGATGAGCAAGTTCTCGGGAGAACATCAAAGAGTATCTTCGGAGTCTTCTGATGAATGAAGCCATCATGTGGAATGAGGGGCTCTCCGAGAGGAAGTAGTTACGAGAACCTAGAGTTGAGTTAAAAAAATCATTTAACCCGAATAGAAGAGAGATCAGAACCCAGAGTATAGAAGAGGAATAAAATATCCTAATACCACCCGATTGAGTTGTGGGCCCGTAAGACAAACAACCATGTTAGTAAAAGTTTTTCAAGTACTAGACTCAACTTCGACCAAGGAGTTAGAAAGGGGGCTACCTACATGCAGTTGGCTCTGATACCAACTTCTGACGCCCCTATTTTGATCGTACGCTAATCCTACACGCAAATGCGTACGACCAAGATTAGGGACTCACAGGAAGATATCACAACACAACTCTAGACACAAATTAAAATCATACAAGCTTCATATTACAAGCCAGGGGCCTCGAGGTCTCGAATACATAAGCTCGACATACACACGAGTCAACGGAAGCATATAATATCTGAGTACAGACATAAGTAAACAAGTTTGCCTTAAGAAGGCTAGCACAAGCATAACAACAGATCGAAAGAGGCAAGGCCTCTTGCCTGGGAACCTCCTATCCAACTGCTGGTCGGGGGCAGCCTCCACGTAGTAGTATGCCCCAGCGCTGGTGTAGTAGTCATCTGCGGGGGTACTCCATCTCCTGGTCTCCGTTATCTGAACGCAGTAATCGTATCGAGGGGGGAAATGGGGGAGCAAAGCAACAGTGAGTACTCATCCAAAGTACTCGCAAGACTAACATCAGAACTATGCTAAGTATGCATCAGTATCAAAGGAATGGGGCTATATCTTTGGACTGACTGCAGAAATGCCAGAATAGAGAGAAGGCCTAGTCCTATCGAATACTAGCATCTTCAACATCTTGCAGCATTAGAAGAGTGTAGATTGGTAACTCATATGTAACAATATTATTGTAGCAATTTTATGAAGTAACCACGCCCAGAGATTCTTCCTCGACTCCCTGCGAGAAAGCAAATCTTGGAGCCAACATTGATTTCAATTTTAAGTCACAATTCTAGTTGTATTAGATCGGGATACAACTCGAAGTCGTCCTGTTACCATGGACACAGCTATTCGAATAGTTAAATTCATCACTGCAGGGGTGCACCACATTTCCCAACACGCTTGATGACCTTTGGCCGGACACACTTTCCTGGGTCATGACCGGCCTCGGGACATCAACACGTCGTTGCCCCACCTAGACTCAACAGAGAGGCCAGCCCGCCGGTCTAAAGCCTAAGCACGCAGGGGTCGTGGGCCCATCACCCTTTGCACTCCTGCACGATGCGTGGGCGGCCGAGGTCAGTCCTAGCACCTCTTATACAAGATCAATGCTGTCACAGACCACTCGGGCGCGCGCCGCTCCATTGCTGACCTCCGAAGAGCTTCGCCTGATACAACGACGCCGAGTACCCATAACTTCTCCCACGTGAAGGTTAGTGCGAAAAAGGTCAATCGACCAACTCAGATCAAATACCCAACCCATTAGCGTTTTGTTAACTGCGGTGATGAGCGCGATACACGATATGTGGTCCCGTCGCCCCGTCTCGAGGACTTGTGGCAAGGGCCAAGAATGCCCGGCCACGCCTTGTCACAATTACACCAACACCAACCAGGTCATCCTGACCTCAACTTGTAAAAGTAGTAAAGTTAAGTAACGTGTGTCCATACATCAAGGGGAAACCCGAGGAATCAACCTCGGAGGATCCCACCCGATGTAACCGTCAAGGTGACCAGAGAGGATTCACCCTCGATGGTCTACGCTTGAGGGGTTGCACGACAGAGTCGTCGTCGGGAGTGGTGAAGGAGGAATCACTCTCGATAACCACGACTGACTAGCTACACTACAGAGTTAGCATCATGAGTACTTTATGAGGTGTCACCCTCGGTACTCGATAGTAGCTCTATAGAGTCATACAACTAAGGGGTGTGCGGTGAATAATGTGACGGGCATGGCTTGTCGATCCGGTTGATCGAGTCTTCGAGTTGTCGATGATGAAGCAGGGGCAACTCGGAGTAAGGGGTCATAGGGGATCACTAATCAACCTATGCTAAGCAGGTAATATAATAACAGGTACAATAGCAGTTTAACAAAAACAGGCTATGCATTAGAGTAGGAGCTATCTACAAGAGTAGCAAAACCTAATGCAAGCATGAGAGAGAAGGGGATGGGCGATATCAGAATGATCAATTGGGGGTTGCTTGCCTTGCTGCTCTGCTGCAAAAGGCTGATCGTCAATGGCGTAGTCGTACCCGGCAGCAGCGTCAGTCTCAGTGTCTACCGGACAGATGCATCACAATGCATGACATGGCAATATGCAGTGCTAGGCATGAGCTAACGCAATACTACACGTCACAGACGGAGCGGGATAATATCTGACAATATTTCCCGGGTCTTTGGCTACTACCGGACAGATGATCCTAACGCCAAAATGTCCTTGTTCATCATGCTAGGAGCATGTGACAGATGAACGGACGGCGTATTCGGATTCGTGGGATTTTTCTGATCAACTTTCATGTATAAAACTTTTTCATCTGAGTTATAAATTATTTTATATGATTTTATAAAGATTAAACAATATTCTGAGATTATTATTAATTCTAATTAAAACAGAAAATACTTTTGTCACCAATTGCATTTCTAGCCACAGTGTATGACAGTGAGACCAGGGGTCCAGTCAGCAGTTGACCAGTCAAGGTATGACTGGTCAATAGGGCCAATGGGGACCCACTTGTCAATGACACACACAATAACAGATTTTTATTAGTTCAGTTTATTAGGTGAGGGGTCCACCAATCAGTGTCACAGGTCAAATTATTCTCTAGATAATTATCTAAAGTAATAGGATATTTAGGGGGGGTTAGCCTAATTTAATTAGGGGCCGGCCCCACTGGGCAGTGGCACCGGCCCCACACACACACAACGCACACACATACGCGTGCTGGGCCACTCTGCCATGGCAGCAGCAGCACAAGCATGGGTGTGGAGGCGGGCTCGTGGCGGGGCGCTCAGGTGGGCGAGGCAGCGCGCGGTGAAAGCGCACAGGGGCGCGGCCAAGGCGCGGGCGCACGGCGACGGACAGGGGCGAGCGGGGGCCAGCGGGGTGAGCAGAGGCGGGCAGAGCATGACGACCGTGGCAGGGCGAGACGGGAAGGGAGGGAGGAAGAGGCCGGGGACCTCACCGGCGTGGCAAGGTGGCTGGGGCGGCGAGGCTCGATGTCGTCCGGTGATGAGGAGGCGGAGGAGTGCGACGACCGACGAGGAGGCAGCGGCGGCCCGGCTTGGCCGCGGGCGCCCGGCGCGGCGGCGGCGGAGAGCGGGCGAGGGGAGCGGGGGCGCGAGGGGGATCTGGAGAGGTTAGGGTTTGGGAGAGAGAGAGGGGGCGGCCTTATCCTCCCCGTCATCGCCGGCGAGCTGGTCAGGGGCGACCTCGCCCCTGTAGCGACGCGGTCGCTCGAACATGGGGAGGAGGAGAAGCGGGGTTGGGCTCGTACGGCCTGGAGGCCTAGTGGGCCAAGGCCAGGGGGCAGGGGAGTTTTCCTTTTTATTTTATTTTTTTAAAACTTTCCGTTTTATTTAAAATCAACACCATGGCACTCTTATAAAAACATGAAGTTGGCCCCTGCTGTCATATGCATTATTTGGCAGTAACACACGAAGTTTGGGGGCCCTTTGAATTTATTTGAAAATTATATAAATCAAAAGGGCACCAAATAAATGATTTAGCCTCTGCTTTAAATATTTTGAGACACCAAAACACTTTACAAAAATGTGGGTTACAATTTTATAAAAGCTTAGGGAATATTTGCAACCCATCAATGAATTTAGTTTTTAGGTTTGCAAAACTATTAAATCCACTTTTCAAATTAAATTGAATTGCAAAAGAAAAAAGAATTAAGAATAGATTCCAAAAGTGATCAAACTTGGATTAGCAAAATGGATTAGCTTAATCCTCATGTTACTGTAGCTAGATTACAATGATCACTGTAGCATGATTCCAAGGGTGTTACAACTGGATTCCTCCTTGCAATTTATGTGTATTTTATGTTCTTCTTTGGATACTGATGTAATGTGCTTTGTGCCACCGCTGAGTAATTACTGGAGCATCTGGGGCCTTCGTGCCCTTTCCTTGTGTTCAAAAGAAAAAGAGTGAACCGTTTAGTGTCGTCAACTCGGAGTTCGCTCAGAGGATGCATGGGGCCAAACATTTTAGGATTCACACATGGATCTGATGTGATTGAAGGTATTCACTCATAAACGCTAAAATCTAACGTCAGTTTTCTAAAGTCACACGAGCCATCAAAAAACATCTAGTCTTGAAAGTTGAAATTAGTAGCGCAACCCCAATAGACGCTGCCTCTGTGAGTTGAGTTTTGTGATTTGTTTCAACTGAGTACCGAAGAACAAAAGCTAAAATGCAAAGAGCCAAAGACAAATGTATCCAAGTAACCGACTAAAACAAAAAAAGTTTACATCGACATGAACACAATCATATTCATATATACTGCTATATAGGGTATCATAATTTACACCTTCACCGTTATCCCAAAGAAAAAAGAAAAAGGGCAATATAATCAATAAACAATGAACAGATAAGCATGATTCACACACTAGTGGTCTGTATCATGGTCCAAAATGAAAGAATAAATGAATGAACGAAGTCGTCAGAGGTGCTAGCTTAGCCACTGTGGAGGCTTGGTGAAGACTAGCAGCAGTCCTCGCCATCGCCATTGCTGTGTGTCCCAGAGACGGAGAGAGACTTGTCTCGTATTTCAATTTTGATCAGTTCTGGAGCAAACTAGATATGCTTTGGTCGATCTGCAGAAATCATACCATGGGTGGACTTGCTTATATAGGCGTCGCTGGGGTTCAGAGTCGCACGTACTGTTTCGGCACTGCGCATGCAGTTTGCAAGGTTTCAACTTTCAAGGCCTGTGTTCTTGTTTGGAGCAGCATGCATGACCTTTGGCGCCAAGTTTCTGACCCGTTCTGCGGGATTCAAACGCAAGGAACGAAGAATTTCATACTCGACTGTTTTTCCCTCCTCATAGTAATATTTGTTTTTCCTCCTCTACGCGGGGGGTTTTGGTCTGAATCGGTGGCCTGCTCAATACGTGCACTTCAGTTTCTTGAATCGTTCTTTCTAGCTTGTTGGACCTTGGAACTTTCAGTTAAGGTAATAGAATGCGTCTTTGAATTATCTATTCTTTCAGAGGTCAAACCAATAAATGTCAACTCATTGGCCCCGAAGTCAAGTAGTCAACACGTAAGCTCGCTTTTACAAATGCATGACGGTTACCCAGAAGGAATCTCATGTATGTAACCACGACGGGGGACCAAGTCACATCATGAGACATGACCAAATTATCCATCTGCGCCATATGTTGTCTGATTTTTCTGACAAGTCAAACGAAAGGCGGTCCAGCATCGATTGGGCAGTGCTAGCCAAATGAAGATCTTGATGTGTAGTGGAGCCATGGTCTTCCAGACGAGGCGTCAGTCAGGGTCCTCAACGGAGCCATGAAACATGGCAGAGTAGCAGGATGCAGCAGAATAGGTGTCAGACTTCATCCACCTTCAAGTAAGTCGATCAGGCGTGGGGTACGGAGTGATATGGCATAAAAGCCACTGGAGTTTAACATACTGGACCATCGTTGTCGGCCCAAGTGTGCCCATGATGTCCCTAATCCACGTGCGAGGGGCCATTTCGTAGGTGAGTGGGGCCATATCGACAATGCTCTCGCCTTGAAGCCAGTGGTCAATCCAGAAGCGGAAGGACGAGCCGTCACCAAGATGTCGGGAAGTAGAAGCTCGCACGATTGCCAACTCGTCTCGGTTATGGGGGATGCCGAGACGCGCCTAAGGCCAGCCGCCGTCTCTTTGTTGCAGCCAAATCCATCTCGCGTAGAGTGAGCTGCCAGCCAAATCCATCTGGTGGGGAGATGCACCACCTTTTGTTGGTTGCTCCTTTTCTAAAGGAGCTCTGGCATGAGCTTCTCTCGTGGTGCAGGACTACATGTGCACCTCTACACTACCGCCGAGGGACGATTGGTTCCAGGATTCACTATCGTTAGCTGGAAAAATGGTCTTGGTGGCGTGGGCACGCAACACGATTAATACGATGCAACTTTTCAAAACTAGTGGTGGCGTTGGATTTCTACGTCAACAATAATGTAGGTACTGATGGTGTGCCACCGGTCCCACGTTAGCACTATAATTCCTCACCTAGCAGCATATCATGTATTATGCATGCCACCAACATGCTCATTGACCAGCGAAGTTCTCAGTATAACATCAAAAAAGATGATGAAACCACATTTACACACATGAACACACATGGAGTGACAAGGCCTTTGCACCAGCGAGAAGCTGAAACGTCATGTAAAATCAATACATATTTTTATCAATAATTTATATTATTTCTATTTGGACTAAACTATTAACCCAGTGCCAAAGGGCAGTTCCTGTTTTTTATTGTTTTGAGGGTTTTAGGTGAAATATTACGGAGCCAAAATGCCTTGATTTTTTGTGACTTTTTTATTGGAATTATCAGAAATTCTGGTGCAAGAACCAATTCAAGACAATACCCATGCCCCCCACAAGGTCAGCCGCACGGGTACCCCCTGGCCGCACCCTGAGGTCTGATGAGTGGATTTTATGCATAATTTTTAGAGTATATTTTAGTGCCAAAATCCCTCATATCATATCCATCTAGAACTTATACATGTCCCCAATACATAGTTTTCGGTGTTTACTCGTTTCACTGAGTTCATTGCAGAACTAATATTTTTTTACTTAGTTTTTATTAATTTTCCTTTGTTTTGTGGTCTTTTTAGGTGTATTGGCATGTTTAAGGACTTGGCACATCAAAAGAACCAAGTTGGGAGTAAAACCGGAGAAGTTCCAGCACCAGATGAAGGCCCTATGGAGTATTTGATGATTTCACATTTATTAAAGTGTCCAAATTAAAGATCCAAAGCCACAGACGCATAGGGCTTTTCTCTAGCAATCTAACGAGCCGCGGAACATCAGAATTGTAGTTCGTATGAAGAAATGGCGACCAAAATAAGAAGGTGCTCCCAGAGTCTAGAATGGACGACAACCTTCCATGCGAGCTTAGCCGCTCGTATGGGCGCTCGTATGATCTCCAGACAGCTTCATAAATTGGCCAGAACTTTTCCGATCTTGATCCGATTTCGCCCCGGTTTGTACCTACAAGATCCTTGACAGATAAGGAATCATTTGGGCATGGATTTGACTTCCCTAGAGCCCTTGGACGAAGGGGAGGAGGCTACATCAACGGAGGAGACCCGATGATGCCTCCTATATGAAGAGCTCCAACCCTAGCCGCCGGGATCATCATCCTCATTCCACCTCAGGTTCACGCAGCCGCCGGGAGGCTCTCCCATCTCATCTAGAGGGAGACCTCTCCCTCCATCACCACCACCACAAAGTACAGGCAAGAGGAAGAAAAGGAGGCACCGCCGCCATCACCGGGCGCCAAACATAGGCCGGGCGCGCCGGTGTTCATCCCCATCTCCATCGCCGTTCTCACACTTGTATTTTGTAAGATTGAAAATGTTCATGACAGCAATGAATCATTCCTATTTGTGTGCCTATTCATCTATGTGTGAGTAATTGATTCGGTTATAGGTTGAGGTATGATCTAGTATGCATAGCTACTTCATGGCTTCGTGTAGTATTTACTCTATTTCACGTTGCATGTATGTTACTTGCATGTACACGGGGTAGATAGACGACTTCATGATCCTTTGGTTCCATTGTGTATTATTGACATCCACATGTGACCTTGACGCAATCTTATGTCTAGTACACCTAGGAGTGATAGAACGTGGATGCAAACCATAGGAGAAGGATTAGTAGTCTATAATACGTGATACGCTCCACTAGTACTAGTTGAACCAAAAGCCTAGATACTGCATTTTGCACTATTGAATCCTACAAGTGCAACCCCTTTTACTTTGTTTTATAGTTTAGTATATTTTCTGTCCAAGTTTGTACTCTAGTTAAATCCCGCTTTTATTATTGTTTTGGTAGCAACTGATGGAATAGGCTATTTGCAAACAACGGTTTGGGTGCGAACGTAGCTACGCAGACAACACAATTGCGGGGTTGGTAGTGTCTTCCTATTTGCTCCATGTGGGTTTGACACTCTACTTATCACACGGATGCACGGTCGTATGGCTCATCGACGAAGAATCAACTGAAGATCCAGAGCACGACGGTGTATCGTACGGGTGCAAGCGTTCGTACGTGCACTCGTATAGCTGGGTGCCAATGCCCAATACCACGATAGAGCCAAATACGGCGGACCGTATGACCGCAAGCGGTCATCCTGCGATCGTATGAAGGTCAGAAAATACCAATTTGGTTTGTTTCTTCAAGGCGAGGTCGGTGGGATATATTTTAACCATCCGTTTGCACTCTAATATTTATTAGTTACATTTGAAGCCTCTGAACCAATAAACTTTGTAGCTCTTCCTGTTTCTTTTATTTCTTTTTCCCGGTTGGGTATACGAGCCCTGCTCGTATACCTAATCGTGTTCTTTTTCTCTTGTGTGTTATTTCCCAGGGGTTTGGACCTAGTATGGTGGCATGTATGGTATGGTGCTAACCGTATATAAACCCTCATAAGCCACTAGGTCACTTCGATGCGACAAAATTTTCAACTACAAGTGCCCGGTTCAACCAGACTTTATCAAAGATCATCCTACGAATCGTAGGTCCATGATGATTGAGGGAGAGGTCATTTGCACCTCAATGGTAAAAGTTTTAGTACCCTTTCTTACATCTAAGCTTGCGGAGGTAACCACTTTCCATACTCTCCTTTAATAAAATGCACTTTCTCTCCTCATTTCATAATTTCCTTGAGATTACTTATTGCGAAGTTGCGGAAGTTCTAAGCTTGCGGAAGTTATTTTTCCATGTGTAGAGTTTTGTGCAATGATCTTCATCTAATAGACACTATGCAATCATGTGTCCCGTTGTTTGCTTGCTTAAGTATGATTGTTCTGTATTTGTATAAGGGAATTAATTGCTCAAGTTAGGCCCCATATTACCAAGTTAATGTTTTTATGCACTTTGCTCAAGTTTTTTCTTAGCTTGAGAACAATCTTGTGATCCTCTGAAAGACATTGCCATGATCTCTACTTAAAAAACAAATATGTGCAAGATGATGATGGTTGAATAAATAGTTTGACACTTGTTATAATTGTTCTAAAATAAAGAGTTATGGAGTAGCTCAACCCCATGCAGTTTTATATAATAGACTCAATAGCCCTTATGGGTAAAATTGTCTAGAGAAACTTTTGAAAGGTGAATGAGATTATGCCAAAATCTTTGTTTGCATTTATCCATATGCACAAAATTTTTACAATCTTCCAAGGTAGTGGGATCAGCATAAAGCCACAACCTCTCCAAACCCATTTTCAATATTATTGCAAACATTATTATCCATAGCATATTCATCATGAGTCTTAAATAAATTTTCAAGTCAAAAGAAACATCATCTCCCCAATCATGATCATTGCAATAAGTATTTGACATACCAAAATTATCATCCCCATGCTTGTAGCTTTACATATTGCTAGCACAATTGGCATTAATAGAATTTATAGTAACATCATTGCAATCATGCTTTTTGGGTGTAATAGCAATAATTTCATTTTAAACATAAGGAACTATAGAAAGTTCATCTCCATAAGCATCATTAATATTGGCATCGTGGCCATAAGAATAGCAAGCATCACGTTCATCAAGAGGGGATATTTCAATCGAGTCAATGGAATCATAATTTTCTTCCAATGCAGCAGACATTCTCTCAATAAATTCTTTAACATAAGCATTAGAAGCATAGTATTCATAGCAATATTTAAGTATGGCAAAATTTTCAGATTTGTAGGGAGTAGCATCATACTTTTCAATCAAAGAAGTAACTTCATAAGCACCCTTAAAAGCAACAAATTCTTCAATTTGTTTGATATCATAGTAACTATAAATACCATTGGCATAAGAAGATAAGATTTCATTATCATTAAACTCACATAGGCAGGGAAGGTGTTTCTTAGGGTTCCAGAGCAACAAGTAGAATCATAAATTTCACATAGATTCCAAGCCTAGCACATCAAACATTTTATTTGATGGCATAAAAGTCTCCCCTTTTGAGACAACCGGTGACGCACAAAATAAGCATGCTCATCTAATGATTTTCCCTCAACTAAGCTAGTTGGGGTTTCCGCACGAGCACAAATGGATCGAAGATGACCCAAGTAGAAAACTTTATGTGGATCCATAAGTCTTTACTTTCTATTTTTGTGTGATAACATGATTATTGCAAGCAAACAAGTAACTAGCAAAGTAAATATTTTTTATTTTTGATTTTTATGAAGCAAACTAAATATAACAACAAATAAAAAGAATAACAAGTGAATGATAATTTGTGCGAAGTTACTTGATAGTTGGTGATGATATTCCCCGGCAACGACGCCAGAAATCCTTCATGATACTTGTGATCTGCGTTGGGTTTTTCGTGAAGAGGAACGGGTAATTGGAGCACAATACGGATAAGTATTTCCCTTAGTTATGAAACCAAGGTGTAAATGTGGCTTCGTCACCTTTCTTGATGTTATGCTGAGAACTCCGCTGGCCAATGAACTATCCACAAGAGTTTCGGCACGGATTTTGGCTATGAGTTTGTTACCGTACGTAGTTGCAACACGACACTAAATATTATTCATCTATCTCTTGCAATGGTGTGTATGTGGTAAATAAAGGGTACTGATCACAAGAGCTTGAAAAATACAACATATTGGTCCATAGTACCCAAAATTCAGCCGTTGCGAAACCTTATGTATGATCATTTCTTTGGCATGATCTCATGACCCGATAACAAAAGTTTCAGCAAAACAATGATTGAAGCAAGTGCCTGAGAGCCTTGACTTGAGAACCTTAGTGGGAAGTGATGAGAAACTCTATATCTTGAGTTTTTGACAACTCATGTGTTCAATTTTGTTTTAAAAGAAAAACAACAAAAATAAATAAATAAATAAGTTATTAAGTAAGAGGATCCTAGTATTTGTTTTCATGCTAGATTAAATTTTGACAAGGAGCATATAAATTTTTACTGAAGCTCTCGTGGATTGTATAAAAATGTATATATGTTACCTAGTTGAGCATGTGCTACCTTGTACAAATATGATTCATCTTACTTATAGCTTATAAATAAAGGGGAAGTTGATGAGTGGATTTTATGCATACTTTTTAGAGTATATTTTAGTGCCAAAATGTCTCATATCATATCCATCTAGCACTTATACATGTACCCCAATGCATAGTTTTTGGTGTTTACTCGTTTTACCGAGTTCATTACACTACTTTTATTTTATTTATTATGTATTAGTTTCCTTTGTTTTGTGGTCTTTTTTATGCATATTGGCATGTTTAAGGACTTGACACCTCAAAAGAATCGGAGAAGTTCCAGGCACCAGATTAAGGCACTATGGAGTATTTGATTATTTCACATTTATTAAAGTGTCTAATTTAAATATCCAAGGCCACATACACATAGGTATTTTACCTAGCAATCCAACGAGTCCAAAAACATCAAAATTAGAGTTCATATGAAGAAATGGCGACCAAAATACGATGGGTCTCCCGAAGTCAAGAATGGATGACGGCCTTCCATGCGAGCGTAGCCGCTCATATGGGTGCCCGTATGAGCTCCACACATCTTCGACGTTGGACAAAACTTTCCCGATCTTGCTCAGATTTTGTCTCGGTTTGTTCCTAGAAGATCATTGGCAGATAAGGCATCATATGTGCATGTATTTGACTCCCCTAGAGCCCTTTGGTGAAGGGGAGGAGGCTACATCAACGAAGGAGACCCGAGAAGGCCTACTATATGAAGAGCTCCAACCCTTGCCACCGGGATCATCATCCTCATTCCACCACAGGTCCATGCAGCCACCGGGAGGTTCTCCCATATCATCTATAGGGTGAGTTCTCCCTCCATCACCACCACCACGAAGGCCACGCAAGAGGAAGGGAAGGAGGCACCGCCGACATCACCGAGCGCCGGCCATAGGCTGGGCATGCTGGTGTTCATCCCCATCTCCATCTCCATCCTCACACTTGTATTTCGTAAGAGTGAACTTGTTGATGACATCAATGAATCATTCATCTTTGTGTGCTTATTCATCTATGTGTGAGTAATTGATTCGATTCTAGGTTGAGGTATGATCTAGTACGCACAACCAGTCTTCGTGGCTTCGTTTAGTATTTACTCTCTTTCATGTTACATGTATGTTACTTGCACGTACACGGGATAGATAGATGAACTTCATGATCCTTTGGTTCCTTTGTGTATTATTTATAGCCTTGTGTAACCTTGACGCAGTGTTATTTCTAGTACACCTATGAGTGACACACCGCGGATGCAAACCATAGGAGAATGATTAGTAGTCTATAATACGTGATAGCCACTAAGATGCTTCACTAGTACTAGTTAAACTGAAAGCCTAGATATCCCATTTTGCTCTATTGAATCTTACAAGTACAACCCCTTTTACATTGTGTTATAGTTTAGTATATTTTCTTTCCAAGTTTGTAGTCTTGTCAAATCCCCCTTTTATTATTGTTCCGATAGCAACTGATAGAATAGGCTATTTCCAAACTACGGTTTGGATGTAAACGTAGCTACGCAGACAACATAGTTGCGGTGTTGGTAGTGTCTTCCTATTTGCTCCATATGGGTTAAACACTCTACTTATCACACAGAAGTGCTACAACATCCATGTGCCCATGCAAGACATCAAGGTCTTCTGGGCAAACTGTAGGTCGGATGGACCTCTCCTTTGGGCGCAAGGAATCTAATATATGGGGGGGGGGGGATTATGTAAAAAATCCGCCTGGTCGGAGTTACAAAGCTCTGGCTATTTAAAAAATGGTATTTGGCCAAAAAACTATAGCGAAATAGAGAGGAAAAACCTAGAGAAAAATAGACGAGAGATCCAATCTCGTAGGGGCTCCTGCCCACCTGGAGCAATGGCAGCCAAGGACCAGAGGGGTGATATCTACTAAACAACTTTATTCTTGTAGACTAGTGTTGGGCCTCCAAGCGCAGAGTTTTGTAGGACAGTAGCAATTTTCCCTCAAGTGGATGACCTAAGGTTTATCAATCCATGGGAGGTGTAGAATGAAGATGGTCTCTCTCAATCAACCCTTCAATCAAATACAAGAAATCTCTTGTGTCCCCGATACACCCAATACAATGGCAAATTGTATAGGTGCACTAGTTCGGCGAAGATATGGTGATACAAGTGTAGTATGGATAGTAGAAATAGGTTTTTATAATATGAATAAATAAAAGCAACAAGGTAGCAAGTGGTAACCAGCGAGCCGTCCCTATAAGTGTTACAAACAACCCTAGAGTTCGTACTAGAATAACACCTATGATACGCATCATTCAACCCTAATGTCACCTAGATACTCCGATGTCACCACAAGTATCCGTGGGTTAATTATTCGACATGCATCAAACAATTTCTGATTCATCATATTCAATCCAACACAAAGAACTAGACTTGTGCACTAGACTTAGTACCCTGACTTGTGCACTAGACGACCGCGGCCTCCGGACCGGCAAGACCCTGCCGGGCTGGATCTGGATGCCAAGCCTCTTCATACAAGGGTTCGAGCGAACCGGCAAGCCCTCCTTGCTGGAGGACTCGACTCCTAGTGCACCCTCCAAGACCTCCGCCCGCCAAACCATCGCTCCACGTCGCCAAGCCGGTTGTCTACGTCAGCTAGGTGTCGAGAGGGCAGGCGGTTAGGTGGAGCTGGTCAGGGCACGTGGCAGCTTACCAGATTTACAACAACTTTAATGACACCCGTCCTACGGTGTGGCAATGGAATAAGAGGTAGCTGGGCGAACGACACAAAAGGAGAGGCAATCCTTACCGGGAGACATCGCTAGCACACCACCTCACGACTCATTTAATGCACTTGTCCTAGTCCGTCAGAGTTAGGTATTTCCCACTATCGCTATTGCTAGTGATTTCGGCAGAGGGATATACATCGTTTATCCTGTATAAAGACCATTTTAGTCACTATGCATGGTAGCCCCTTGGATTATAAAAGGAGGTCCATGGCTACCTTTAGAAAGTACAACACTCCGTTCATTTACACACGTAGCGACACTTCCTGAGCATTCCTTGTTGGGCTGTGACGCTCCTGTACTGTGAACTCAATAATCTACAAACACACATGACGTAGGGTTTTACGCTCCGGTGGCCCGAACCTGTCTAAACCCTTGTGCGTGCATGGTCCAACGATGCTCTCTGCGCCAGAGGATCTCCCTTTCTGAACCACGAAAGGAGCCTTACCGGCCCCATAGATCGTCGTACCCCAACATCTTTGGCGCGCCAAGTAGGGGGACCCTTGCGCGGACCTTCACAGATTCTTGCGCATTGTCATCGACAATTTCTTCGACGCCCATGCCTCCTAAGAAGGCTAAGCGTGCGGGTACGCCCGCTCCATCCACGTCCAAGCTGCCCTCCCAAGTAGCTGCCAATGACGTCAACGGAGGCGGCCCTCGCATTCACCACGCTGGTGAACGCAGTCACTACACCACGCGGAGCTCCGCTAGCCACGATCTAGACCCCGTCGTCGTGGAAACGCAGAACGCGCCTGTAGCGACAGGGGCCGACACCGCGGAAGTGGCGGACGTGACGGCGGCTGCAGCAGCAACAACAGAGGCGACATGACCTCCGTCGTGACCTTCACAAGACAACCGCGACCAACACCCTCAGGGTAGCGACCCTGGGTGGCACGCGGACAAGACACTTGGGCGTCCCTCTTAAGACACACAGGGCCGAGCTCGACAGCAACCTCCTGGAGGGAATGAGCAGCGCGCGATGGCGCGGGGAAATTATACGTCCATTTTGCATCATGATTTCTTACTGTTATTTACTTTGTTTTGTTGAATAATAATGCTTTGGGGAGTGATTCTAATGCCTTTTCTCTCATAATATGCAAGGTTTACACAAAGAGGGAGAATACCGGCAGCTGGAATTCTGGACCCAAGAAAAGCACGTCAGAGATACCTATTCTGCACAACTCCAATGAAGCTGAAACTTTACGGAGATCATTTTTGGAATTAATAAAAAATACTGGAGCAAGAATCTACCGGAGGGGGGCCACCTGGTGTGGAGCACCCACCAGGGCGCGCCAGGCACCCCCTAGCGCGGCCTGGTGGGTGGTGCTCACCCAGGCCCACTTCCGGAGCCCATCTTTTGGTATATATTCCCAAAAACCCTAAAAAATGAGGAGGAGGACTTTAGGGACGAAGCGTCGCCGCCTCGAGGCGGAAGTTGGGCAGGAGCACTTTTGCCCTCCGGTGGAGCGATTCCGCCGGGGGAACTTCCCTCCCGGAGGGGAAATCGAAGCTATCGTCATCACAAACACCCCTCTCATCTTTGGGAGGACAATCTTCATCAACATCTTCAACAGCACCATCTCCTCTCAAACCCTAGTTCATCTCTTGTGTTCAATCTTTGTACCGGAACCTCAGATTGGTACCTGTGGGTGACTAGTAGTGTTGATTACCTTGTGTAGTTGATTACTATATGGTTTATTTGGTGGAAGATTATATGTTCAGATCCATTATGCTATTCATTACTCCTCTGATCTTGAGCATGATTATTATTTGTGAGTAGTTACCTTTGTTCTTGAGGTCCCGGGAGAAGTCATGTTGCGAGTAATCATGTGAATTTGATATATGTTCGATATTTTGATGATATGTATGTTGTGATTCCCTTAGTGGTGTCATGTGAACGTCGACTACATGACACTTCACCATTCATGGGCCTAAGGGAACTCATTGTGGAGTAGTTATTATATGATGGTTTGCTAGATTGACAGGAGCTTAAACCCTAGTTTATGCGCTACTTCGTAAGGGGCTGATTTGGATCCACATGTTTAATGCTATGGTTAGACTTTGTCTTAATACTTTTCTCGTATGTGCGAATGCTTGCGAGGGGGTTAATCATAAGTAGGTTGTTAGTTCAAGTAAGAACAGCACCTTAGCACCCGTCCACCCACATATCAAATTATCAAAGTAGCGAACAGGAATCAAACAAACATGATAAAAGTGACTAGACGAAATTCCCGTGTACCCTCAAGAACACTTTGCCTATTACTAGTGATTGTTCTGGCCTGTCCTTTGTCTCAAAAGGATTGGGCTACCTTGCTGCACCTTGTTTACCGTTACCGTTACTTGCTCGTTACAAATTACCTTGCTATCAAACTATCTGTTACCTACAATTTCAGTGCTTGCAGAGATTACCTTGCTGAAAACCGCTTGTCATTTCCTTCCGCTCCTCGTTGGGTTCGACACTCTTACTTATCGAAAGGACTACGATTGATCCCCTATACTTGTGGGTCATCAATACTCTTTTCTGGCGCCGTTGCCGGGGAGTGAAGTGCTCTTGGTAAGTGGAAATCGGTAAGGAAAAACTTATACTACATGCTGAAATTTATTGCTACTTGCTACTATGGAGAACAATCCTTTGAGGGGTTTGTTCGGGGTATCTTCACCTCGACCGGAACCACAGTTAGTTACCCCTCAACCTACAGCACCTACTGAAAATGTTACCTATGAAATTCCTTCGGGTATGCTAGAACACTTGCTTGCTAAACCTTATGCAGGGATGGAACTGAACATCGTGATATGCATCTTCTATATGTGAACGAAATATGTGGATTATTTAAGCTTGCAGGTTTACCCGGAGATGAAGTTAAGAATAAGTTTTTCCCTTTATCTTTGGAGGGAAAAGCATTGACATGGTATAGGCTATGTGATGATCTTGGATCGTGGAACTGGAATCATTTGCAATTGGAATTCCATCAAAAGTTTTATCCTATGCATCTAGTTCATCGTGATCGGAATTATATATATAATTTTTAGCCTCATGAAGGAGAAAGTATCGCTCTAGCTTGGGGGAGGCTCAAGTCAATGTTATATTCATGCCCCAATCATGACATTCCAAGGGAAGTTATCATTCAGAATTTTTATGCTTGGCTTTCTCATAATGATCAATCCATGCTCGATACTTCTTGTGCTGGTTCTTATATGAAGAAGACTATTGATTTCAAGTGGGATCTCTTGGAAAGAATTAAACGCAACTCTGAAGATTGGGAACTCGACGAAGGTAATGCGTCAGGTATAAATCTTGAATTTGATTGTGTTAAATCTTTTATGAATACCGATACTTTTCACAAGTTTAGCACTAAATATGGACTTGACTCTGAGATAGTAGCCTCTTTCTGCAAAGCATTTGCTAGTCACGTTGATATCCCTAAGGAGAAGTGGTTTAAATATCACCCCCCTATTAAAGAAGAAATTAAAGAACCGGTCATAGCTAAAGAAGAAACCATCTTTTACAATGTTGATCCAATTGTGCCTACTGCTTATATTGAAAAGCCACCTTTCCCTGTTAGGATAAAGGAACATGCTAAGGTATCAACCGTGGTTCGTAAGAGTAATATAAGAGCACCTAAACCCCCTGAGAAAATTAAATTAGAACCTAGTGTTGCTATGGTTAAAGATCTCTTGGAAGAAAATATTGATGGGCATGTCATTTACCTTTGTGATGAAGCTACTAGAATTGCTAAGCCTGATAAGAAAGGTAAACATAGACCTGTAGAAGGCTTGCCTGTTGTCTCAGTTAAAATAGGAGATCATTGCTACCATGGTTTATGTGATTTAGGTGCTAGTGTGAGTGCTATCCCTTTTACCTTATACCAAGAAATTATGAATGAAATAGCACCTGCTGAAATGGAAGATGTTGATGTTACTATTAAACTTGCTAATATAGATACTATCACACCACTTGGGATTGTTAGAGATGTTGAAGTCTTGTGTGGGAAAGTAAAATACCCTACTGATTTTCTAGTTCTTGGTTCCCCACAAGATGACTTTTGTCCCATTATCTTTGGTAGACCTTTCTTGAGCACCGTCAATGCTATGATAGATTGTGAAAAACAGACTGTCGGTGTCAGTTTTGGTAATGTGTCTCATGAGTTTAATTTTTCCAAGTTTAGTAGACAACCTCGTGATAAAGCGTTACCTAGTGAAGATGAAATAATTGGTCTTGCTTCTATTGCTGTGCCTCCTACTGATCCCTTAGAACAATATTTGCTCTACCATGAAAATGATATGCTCATGCGTGAAAGAAATGAAATAGATCAAATTTTCTTCGAACAACAAGATCTCTTGAAACATAATTTGCCTATTGAAACTCTTGGAGGTCCTCCTCCACCTAAAGGTGATCCCATGTTTGAATTGAAACAATTGCTTGACACTTTGAAGTATGCTTATCTTGATGAGAAAAAGATATATCCTGTTATTATTAGTGCTAACCTTTCAGAACATGAAGAAGAAAGATTATTGAAAGTTCTAAGGAAGCACTGGCCTGCTATTGGGTATACTCTTGATGATCTTAAGGGCATTAGTCCCACTATATGTCAGCACAAGATCAATATGGAACCAGATGCTAAACCTGTTGTTGATCACCAACGGCGATTGAATCCTAAGATGAAAGAAGTGGTAAGAACTGAAATATTAAAGCTTCTGGAAGCAGGTATAATCTATCCCATAGCTGATAGTAGATGGGTAAGTCCCATTCATTGTGTCCCTAAGAAAGGAGGTATTACCGTTGTTCCTAATGATAAGAATGAACTCATTCCACAAAGAGTTGTCACTGGCTATAGAATGGTAATTGATTTTAGAAAATTAAATAAAGATACTAGAAAAGATCATTACCCTTTGCCTTTCATTGATCAAATGCTAGAAAGACTATCTAAGCACACACACTTTTGTTTCTTAGATGGATATTCTGGTTTCTCTCAAATACCTGTGTCACAATCCGATCAAGAGAAAACCACCTTTACTTGCCCTTTTGGAACCTATGCGTATAGACGTATGCCATTTGGTTTATGCAATGCACCTGCTACCTTTCAAAGATGTATGACTGCTATATTCTCTGTTTTTTGTGAAAAGATTGTGGAGGTTTTCATGGATGATTTTTCCGTTTACGGAACTTCTTTTAATGATTGCTTAAGCAACCTTGATCAAGTTTTGCAGAGATGTGAACAAACTAATCTTGTCTTGAATTGGTAGAAGTGCCACTTTATGGTTAATGAAGGTATTGTCTTGGGGCATAAAATATCTGAGCGAGGTATTGAGGTGGATAAAGCTAAGGTTGATGCAATTGAGAAAATGCCATGTCCTAACGATATTAAAGGTATTCGAAGTTTCCTTGGTCATGCTGGTTTTTATAGGAGGTTCATTAAAGAACTTCTCTAAAATTTCTAGACCTCTTACTAATCTTTTGCAAAAGGATATTCCTTTTGTTTTTGATGATGATTGCGTGGAAGCCTTTGAAACACTCAAGAAAGCCTTAACCTCTGCACCTATCGTTCAACCACCTGATTGGAACTTGCCTTTTGAAATTATGTGTGATGCTAGTGATTATGCTGTTGGTGCTGTCTTAGGACAAAGAGTTGATAATAAATTAAATGTTATCCATTATGTTAGTAAAACTCTAGATAGTGCCCAACGAAATTATGCCACTACTAAAAAAGAATTTTTAGCAGTTGTGTTTGCTTGTGATAAATTTAGATCCTATATTGTTGACTCCAAAGTTATTGTTCACACCGATCATGCTACTATAAAATACCTTATGGAAAAGAAAGATGCTAAACCTAGACTCATTAGTTGGGTTCTCTTGCTTCAAGAATTTGACTTGCATATCGTTGATAGGAAAGGAGCTGAGAACCCCATAGCTGATAAATTTTCTAGGTTAGAAAATATTCTTGATGACCCACTACCAATTGATGATAGTTTCCCTGACGAACAGCTAGCTGCAATAAGTGTCTCACACAACACACCTTGGTATGCAGACTATGCTAATTACATTGTTGCTAAATATATACCACCTAGTTTCACATACCAACAAAAGAAAAAATTCTTCTATGACTTGAGACATTACTTTTGGGATGACCCACATCTTTATAAAGAAGGAGTAGATGGTATTATTAGACGTTGTGTACCTGAGCATGAATAGGAACAGATCCTATGGAAATGTCATTCCGAAGCTTATGGAGGACATCATGCGGGAGTTAGAACTGCTCATAAGGTATTGCAATCTGGATTTTATTGGCCTACTCTTTTCTAAGATGCTCGTAAGTTTGTCTTGTCTTGTGATGAATGTCAAAGAATTGGTAATATTGGTAAGCGTCAAGAAATTCCTATGAATTATTCACTTGTTGTTGAACCATTTGACGTGTGGGGTTTTGATTACATGGGGCCTTTTCCTTCCTCTAACGGGTACACTCATATTTTAGTTGCGGTTGATTATGTCACTAAGTGGGTAGAAGCTATTCCAACTTGTAGTGCTGATCACCACACCTCCATTAAAATGCTTAAAGAGGTTATCTTCCCGAGGTTTGGAGTCCCTAGATATTTAATGACTGATGGTGGTTCACACTTTATTCATGGTGCTTTCCATAAGATGCTTGCTAAATATGATGTTAACCATAGAATTGCATCACCCTATCATCCTCAATCTAGTGGTCAAGTAGAACTTAACAATGGAGAAATAAAATTAATATTACAAAAAACTGTCAATAGGCCTCGTAAGAATTGGTCTAAGAAATTAGATGATGCACTTTGGGCCTATAGAACAGCTTATAAAAATCCTATGGGTATGTCTCCATATAAAATAGTGTATGGAAAAGCTTGTCATTTGCCTCTAGAACTAGAACACAAAGCATTTTGGGCAATTAAAGAACTCAACTATGATTTCAAACTTGCCGGTGAGAAGAGGCTATTTGATATTAGCTCACTAGATGAACGGAGAACCCAAGCGTATGAAAATGCCAAGCTATTCAAAGAAAAAGTAAAAAGATGGCATGACAAAAGAATCCAAAAGCGGGAATTCAAAATAGGAGACTATGTTCTTTTGTTCAACTCTTGTTTAAGATTCTTTGCAGGAAAACTTCTCTCCAAATGGGAGGGACCATATATTATTGAAGAGTTCTATCGTTCTGGAGCTATCAAGATTAATAACGCCGAAGGTACTAACTCGAAGGTGGTCATTGGCCAAAGAATTAAGCATTATATCTCAGGTACACCTATTAACGTTGAAAGCAATGTTATCCAAACCATGACACCGGAGGAACACATAAAAGAATACTTAAAAATAGGAGGTACGTGATACGGTAAGTAAACGGACTCTGAAAAATCCGCAAAAAATATTTTCTGTCAGTTTTGGAATATTTTAGAATTTTAGGAATAAAAAAATAAACCGAAAGGTGATCGAGGTGAGCACGATACACCAGGGCGCGCCAGGCACCCCTGGGCGCGCCCTGGTGGGTGTTGCCCACCTCGGATGCTTTTCCGACTCCGTTTTCCTTCCAAATACTTGTTTCCCAAGAATAAAAATTCTCTATATATACCCCCGACTGTTTTGACAACCGCATCGCAGAAAAATCCTCTATTCTTGTTTCTTGTTGTTTTCTCATTATATCTAGATTTCCATGGCTCCACCAAGCTCCTCCAAGGACAAGTTCTTCGAGAAGGTCATCAACCCGTATTTGCCGGAGGTGATGAAGCACCCTCAAGCCATTGAGATGCGTGAGGGGGTGCTCCACATCCGTGATGTTCAAGGACCTAAGAAGACCGGGAGCGTGGAGGCTAGGCTTGAAGCGATGGAGCAGGAAATCTTCAAGTGCCAAAAGATGGTGGAGCGTGGACTTAGTGCCAATCACTCCATGATCACGGAATTCACCCGTGATCAGAGGGTGGATGGCTGGTCTATGAAGGACACCATCTCCACCCTCAACGAGCAAATTAATTTTCTGAAGAGCCAAGTTTATGATCTTCAAAACCAAGTCTTCGAATATGAAGCAAGATTTAAAGGTATGAGTTTAGCTGCCAGTTGCAGGACTCAAAGGACTCTCGCATCAACCTTTGATGGTGAGCCCCTACCCTGGAAGCTGGAGGACAAGCTTACTACATCAACACCTCCATCTTCTTCATCACCACCACCAAAGGAGACTTGAGTACATGGGTATGGGCACTCCCCTTGGCTTGAGCCAAGCTTGGGGGAGGTGCCCCGGTATCGTATCACCATCACTTTTATTCGCCTTTACCTATTTTGGTTCTATCTTTAGTTTTCCTTTGCCTTAGTTGAATAAAAGTTTAGCGAGATCTATTTCATGTGTTAGTTTCGTGTTCTACCTATCTATGTAATCATGTGAAAGTTATATAATAAAGTTTAGTTTGAGTTTTTGCTTCTCTACTTTCTTGTTGCAATCAAATAAAAGAAATACAATAAATGAAAAGAATCATATGCTAATCTTATGGTGAGTAATGATGTCACATAAGGAAAAGTATAAGTAGTAAAATTTATTGGAGATTGACAAACATAGCATTGGTGAATGATGCAATTCATGAAAGAATTAATTAGGGAATAGAAGATTCACATGCAAATTCACTATCTTGGACATCTTTTATGATTGTGAGCCCCCATCAAATATTATGTGTCAAAATTGTTGACGTTGGACAAGGAAGACAACGTAATGATTTATGTTTGTTCATATCCACATAGAAGTTATATTGTCATAGATCATTTAACATGTGGTGCTTGCTCAATATATTTGCTAGCCAAAATTTCCGCACTAAGTAGAGATACTACTTGTGCATCCAAAAACCCAAACCCAAACTCTTTCCTTGAGTGTCCACCATACCTACCTATGGATCAAGAAAGATCCTTCAAGTAAGTTGTCATCGGTGCAATAAGGCAATAAAAATTGCTTCTAAAAGTGTTTTGATCAATTAGTGTAAGAGAAAATTGAGCGTTATACGAACTTATGATGGCAAAGTAATAAAAGCGACGGACTGCATAATAAAGGTTGCTATCATAGGGGGCAATATAGCGTGACATTCTTTTACATTAAGGGATTGGGCATACAAACCAATAAGCGCATGACAACCTCTGCTTCCCTCTGCGAAGGGCCTATCTTTTACTTTTATGCACTTACTTTTATGCAAGAGTCAAAGTATTCTTCTCTATTCCTTTTTACTTTTTCCTTTGCAAGCATCATGTGGTGAGGAAAGATCTCGGCACATATATCCAGTTGGATATGGGTGGGCATGAGTTATTATCGTTGACATCACCCTTGAGGTGAATACGTTGGGAGGCAAAACTATAAGCCCCTATCTTCCTATGTGTCCGGTTGAAACTTTTTGTTCATGGGTATGCCGTGAGCATTAGCAATCATAGAAGACTAAATGATGGTTGAGTATGTGGACTTGCCAAAAGGCTCCGACATGAGACCCTTCCTGAAAATATGATGAATTGTAGTTGCAAAGTTGACTGAGAACACAGTTTGTTGGTTTCCAATAAGGTTTATGCTTCATACTTCTATGTTGTGATGAATTGTTACTTGTTCATGAGAAGCTTTATGATGAAAATATATTGAAATAAGTTCTTATGTTAGAGTTTGTTGCTGTTATGTTAATAAGCATGATGATTCTATGTCCGTATTTTGTTTTTTTCGACACCTCTCTCTCAAACCATGTGGACATGCTTTTCAATATCGGCTTTCGCTTGAGGACAAGCGAGGTCTAAGCTTGGGGGAGTTGATACGTCCATTTTGCATCATGATTTCCTACTGTTTTATTGAATAATAATGCTCTGGGGAGTGATTCTAATGCCTTTTCTCTCATAATATGCAAGATTTACACAAAGAGGGAGAATAGCGGTAGCTGGAATTCTGGACCCAAGAAAAGCACGTCAAAGATACCTATTCTACACAACTCCAATGAAGCTGAAACTTTACGGAGATCATTTTTGGAATTAATAAAAAATACTGGAAAAAGAATCTACCGGAGGGGGGCCACCTGGTGAGGAGCACCTACCAGGGCGCGCGAGGCACCCCCTGGCGCGGTCTGGTGGGTGGTGCTCACCCAGGCCCACTTCCGGAGCCCATCTTCTGGTATATCTTCCCAAAAAACCTAAAAAAATGAGGAGGAGTACATTCGGGACGAAGCGCCGCCTCCTCGAGGCGGAACTTGGGCAGGAGCACTTTTGCCCTCCGGCGGAGCGATTCCGTCGGGGGAACTTCCCTCCCGGAGGGGGAAATCGAAGCTATCGTCATCACCAACACCCCTCTCATCTTTGGGAGGACAATCTTCATCAACATCTTCAACAACACCATCTCCTCTCAAACCCTAGTTCATCTCTTGTGTTCAATCTTTGTACCGGAACCTCAGATTGGTACCTGTGGGTGACTAGTAGTGTTGATTACCTTGTGTAGTTGATTACTATATGGTTTATTTGGTGGAAGATTATATGTTCAGATCCATTATGCTATTCATTACTCCTCTGATCTTGAGCATGATTATTATTTGTGAGTAGTTACCTTTGTTCTTGAGGTCACGGGAGAAGTCATGTTTGGAGTAATCATGTGAATTTGATATGTGTTCGATATTTTGATGATATGTATGTTGTGATTCCCTTAGTGGTGTCATGTGAACGTTGACTACATGACACTTCACCATTCATGGGCCTAAGGGAATGCATTGTGGAGTAGTTATTAGATGATGGGTTGCTAGAGTGACAGAAGCTTAAACCCTAGTTTATGCGCTACTTCGTAAGGGGCTGATTTGGATCCACATGTTTAATGCTATGGTTAGACTTTGTCTTAATACTTTTCTCCTAGTTGCGGATGCTTGCGAGGGGGTTAATCATAAGTACGTTGTTAGTTCAAGTAAGAACAGCACCTTAGCACCGGTCCACCCACATATGAAATTATCAAAGTAGCGAACACGAATCAAACCAACATGATAAATGTGACTAGACGAAATCCCCGTGTACCCTCAAGAACACTTTGCCTATTACTAGTGATTGTTCTGGCCTGTCCTTTGCCTCAAATGGATTGGGCTACCTTGCTGCAACTTGTTTACCGTTACTGTTACTTGCTCGTTACAAATTACCTTGCTATCAAACTATCTGTTACCTACAATTTCAGAGCTTGCAGAGATTACCTTGCTGAAAACCGCTTGTCATTTCCTTCTGCTCCTCGTTGGGTTCGACACTCTTACTTACTGAAAGGACTACGATTGATCCCCTATACTTGTGGGTCATCAGGAAACGCTACTCCTGGCACTCTCAGGAGTAAGAGCGCCACCCACGCCTTGCACCGCTCCATGCCCAAGACGCCAGAGGAAGCTCTGGCGTAGGCCTAGCTATTGCTGAACTTCCCGCCCACGCCAGAGAAGATGGAAGACTGGAGAGCAACTATCCAGAGCTTGCTGAGCTTCGCGAACCGCGACAGGACGGAGGGACCATGCCCGTCATGCACCCGCCAAGCAGCTCCGGGGGCTCCCACCGCCGGACGCTACGCTGGCGGGGCGCCTACGGTGCAGTCTCCCCCACAACAGTAGCAACCTACCCGCCGGACCGACGTACAAGACGAGGTGTCGTATGCGTCGACAGATCCGCGGATGGATAAGGATCAGTGCATGTCTTGAAGGATAGACGCAAGGAGGACGCCCGCACCACCATCGAGAGGCGACGTCAGGCACGCCACCAGTCCGGTGGTCGCATGGATCCAATCGTTGACGGGCCCACGCCGGGGGTGCTCGGCAGCCTGCCTTATGAGATAGGTTGCCCAACGTTCACCCACGAGCTATGACAAGTCCGATGGCCCTCCAGCATACCCTTCAAGCCTGAGCTGCCCCGACAAGATCAATTTGAAGCTTAATCCCGAGAAGTGTGTGTTTGGAGTCCCCTCCAACAAGCTCCTTGGATTTTTCGTGTCACGGCATGGGATCGAAGCCAACCCTGCCAAAATTGAGGCAATTGAACAAATGGAGGTGCCAAAACGCATCAAGGATGTGCACCGTCTGGTGGGCTGCATCGCCGCCCTCAGCAGGTTCATTTCCAAGTCTACAAAGCGCGCCCTGCCATTTTTCCAGATCCTGAAGAAGGCAGTCCCAATGACATGGACCCCGGAAGCAGAGGCAGCGCTGCAAGATTTGAAGAGATTTTTGTCCTCAACACCAGTCCTAGTCGCACCTAAGATGGAGGAGCTGTTGTTGCTATACTTGGCGGCAACGAACCAAGTGGTTAGTGTGGCACTGGTGGTGGAAAGGGAAACTAAAGGGGATGAAGTAGAAACTCCAGAACCTGCAACCGACGAGCCAGAGCCAGCCCTGGCAAGTCAAAGAGCTAATGACGCAAGCATGACACAAGGGGCAGGGCAGCAAACTGTGCAGAAGAAGAAAGTCGTGCAACGACCAGTGTATTTTGTCAGCTCTCTCCTGCAGGGGGCTAGATCAAGGTACTCCGGGATGCAGAAAATGCTTTTCAGCCTCCTCATGGCCTCCCAGAAACTGCGCCACTAATTCCAAGCACACCACATCACCGTCGTCACTCGGTTCCTGTTGTAATGGATTTTGAGAAATCAAAAGGCAATCGGCAGAATCATCGAGTGGGCGTTGGAGCTGGCCAGCTTTGACTTGAGCTTTGAGAGCACGACAACCATCCAGAGTAGAGCCTTGGCGGAGTTCACAGCAGAATGGACATCAATGCCAGACGAAGAAATCCCGAAAACAACCCTCCACGGCAAGAAAACACCTCAATAATGGGTCATGTACTTTGACGGAGCCTTCTCGTTGCAAGGCGCCGGTGCTGGAGTGTTGCTCATTGCACCCACCGGGGAGAACCTCAAGTATGTGATCCAGATGCATTTCCCAGGGAGGAATCAACGAACAACACAACTGAGTACAAAGGATTGCTTGCCGGATTACGGATAGCAGCTGATCTCGGCATCAGGAAGATGATAGTTCATGGAGATTTGCAACTTGTTGTGCGCCAAGTGAATAAAGATTACCAGAGTCCCGTGATGGAGGCGTATGTTGGTGAGGTATGGAGATTGGAGGAGCACTTTGATGGTCTGCAAATGGAGCACATCCCCCATGCTGAGAATAGCATTGCTGATGACCTGTCAAAGAGAGCTGCGCAGAAGTTGCATGTGTAACCGGGCACTTTTGTACTCTGATTAACCCAACCTTCAGTGACCCCATCAGTGCAACAGAACAGAAAGAGAAAGGTCAATTCCAGAGACTACTTCCCGGTAGAGCCATCAGTGGCTGCCAAGAAGGTTGCCGGAAGTGACAAACCGCCTGTCGGTGGACCTCGAGCTCCGGCAGACCCGATGGTCTTTGCCGTAGAAGCTAGTGTCGCCGCAGCGGAAGAGATGACTTGGGTCCTCGTCGTCAAGCCACTGGCTCTGGCATGGGCACAACAGATAGTCCAGTAACTCTAGACAGGAGATCTTCCCGAGGAACCAAAAGACGCTGAAAGAGTAGCCCGATGATCGAGCATGTACGAGTTCGTGGACAGCACCTTATACAAGAGGAGACCGAATGGAGTGAAATTGAAGTGCATACCATGGGAAGAGGGACGTCAGCTATTTGCAGAGATACATGAAGGGATCTGCAGCTCCCACGTCGGATCACGAGCCCTTGCCGAGAAAGCATTCCACCAAGGCTTCTATTG
This sequence comes from Elymus sibiricus, assembly GCA_039707655.1. Classification (NCBI taxonomy): domain Eukaryota; kingdom Viridiplantae; phylum Streptophyta; class Magnoliopsida; order Poales; family Poaceae; genus Elymus; species Elymus sibiricus. Next base: position 312,800,077 of record CM077665.1, read on the forward strand.
GCTGACAGCCCTTCAAGATTCATTGGTAGTGGTGACAACGTGTGAAGCATGCCAGTACCATGCCAAGCAAAGACATGAACCAGCACAAGCCCTTCAAACCATACCGCTCTCCTGGCCCTTCTCGGTCTGGGGGCTCGACATTGTCGGGCCCCTTCCCCATGCTACAAGGGGCTTCGAGTTCTTGTTAATTGCAATCGATAAGTTTACGAAGTGGACCGAGGTGGAGCTGGTGAGAAAGGTAACGTCTCAAGCGGCAGTCAAGTTTCTCAGAGGAATAGTTTGCCGTTTCGGTGTCCCCAAGAGGGTCATCACAGACAACGGCACGCAATTCACCAGCAGCAGCTTCATGCAATATTAACAAGACATTGGCACCAAAATATGCTTCACATCAGTTGCTCGCCCCACGAGCAACGGGAAAGTAGAAAGGGCAAATGCTGAAGTGTTGCGGGGCCTCAAGACGAGAACTTTCGACAAGTTGCACAAGCATGGAAGGCGCTTGATTGATGAACTGCCGGCGGTTCTTTGATCAATCAGAACGACACCAAATTGAGCCACCGGCGAGACACCCTTCTCCCTAGTTTATGATGCAGAAGAAGTTCTCCCCATGGAACTCACATATGGGTCACCGAGAGTGCAGGCCTTTGACGAGGACCGGCAAGAGCAAGTACGGCAAGATGATGCCATGCTCCTCGAGGGCGATTGTCTCCAGGCCGCGCTGCGTGCTGCTCGGTACAAGCAAACTCTGCGCCGCTATCACAGCCGCATGGTCCGTGCCAGGAGTGTTGAGGAAGGCGACCTTGTTCTTCGACGAATTTATTCCACGAAGAGATCAAACAAGTTGACGCCAAAGTGGGAAGACCCTTACTGGGTAGTACGAGTCACCAGGCCTGGCGCAGTCCGCCTGGGGACCGAAGACAGCACTCCAGTGCAAAACTCGGGGAATATCGAGCATCTTCGCAAGTTCTACCCATAAGGCATGGTTACCGGGCCGCCCGACAACCCCTTTAATATAAATTCGTCGGCAAGGCGTTTAATCCTTTGTACAGAGCCAGGCGATCACCCTGAGCATAGTCAATAAAGCTAAGTGTTCTACAACTCTTTGTCAAAGTACATATTTATCTTATGTATCTTATGTGAGATGTTGTGATCACTCTTTACTTGCATAAGGCAAATGTTGAACCGTACAGGTTCCTAGCCTACTCTATTTTTTCTTCTTTCTTTTTCTCAAAAGGGAAAAGGGGCCCCGCGTGCAAGTATTCCCGGGGGAGTGGCGGGTATGGACACCTACAAACACGTTCAAGGACGATCGCCTTGTGGCAAGAAACGCAACAAAAAACACTAAGTTGCAAAAACTCTTAAAAAAATTCTCGAGCTTTTCCCTCGAACAAAGTTGGTGCTTCTGTGAGAAAACCTGCACGCTGAGGGCCCCTGTCGAAATCGTTGCGCACTTGGATGTTGGAAGCTTGCCCAAAATATTAAGTAGTCGTGGCGAGGACGACATGATAGCCTTATCAGAAGCGGCACCACCGGAAGGGTGCTCAGGACCTATCCTTAGAAGCGCCCGCGGTAAGGACGTGCGCATCGGCAAGCATTCCCGGCAAGCGTAAGGGTCAGATGGACACACAAGCGAAGTTTTTGTTCGCCTAAAGGGAAATAGACATCCATAGACACATGACGAATCCTTAATGTTTTAAAGATACCCAATGCTTTCTCTTCGTTATCTCGCAGGGTTACATTGGTTACGATTTAAACACAAAAGGAGATCTGTCGCTATGATGTGGCGATTGATCCGAAAATGAGGTCTCGTGGATGGAGCCTCATTCTGGCATCAGTCCTAAGCCCTAGCTACGGCACCGCGCGCGTATAGTCGGAGTCTTCCTGCTTGATGCCGAAGGTGCTGCCGTTGTTGTCGCTGTCGCTGGAGGAGTCATAGTCGCTTTCGCTCGAGCTCTCCGCCCAGCACTCTAGGTGGATGCCGGAAACCCCAAAGATCTTCACGAAGAGGGTGGCGGAGCCATCGAACTTGAAATGGAGGAGATGCCCGGGTCCAAGACCATGGGAGCGGGCGAACGACTTCCACCCCCCGCGTCAAGAACATGGCTCTTCCGGTAGAGAGATCGACGGCCACCTAGGCAGGCTCGTTGCAGCAACCGTCTGCCTGAAGCCACCGACCTCGGAGCCAGCTACTTTCCATGGCACGAGCAAAGGGGTCGGGGAGGTGAAGCCAACTCCGTTGCCACCGGGGAAGCGCCACGACGAACTCTTGCACCTCCTTCTCTACATGGATCACTGCATGGGGCCGGGGGAGGGGTGCACCATTGCGACCACCGCGGTTCGACGGGTCCGTTACTCCACGACCCCTGGATGCAGCCATTCTGCGGCTCCCGGATGCCGTCCTCCCGCGGGAGCTGGAGCCAGCCACCGTCACCATGATCCGCATCGGGCTCTGGGGAGTGCCCCTCGTGGTGGCACTGGATCCACGAGCGCGATCATGACCCCTCGCCATCCCGAAGATGGCGCGCTGGAAAAGACGTAGGAGGAAAGGAGCAGAAGACAGTGGTCGATGGGCTAGAACAGAAGAGCACGAATGAGCAACATTCCTCCTTGTCCTCCCCTCTTTATAGGGCCGGGGAGGATGAGGGGTTGGCTCTTCGTGACCCAAGGCGAACGTGCGCCGACACATAGTCAACACTGGCGCCCGCCGCTCACAGCCAATACCAGATCCCATGTATGACACGCGTCACGCGGGATGCAGTAAAGGGGGGAGACAGAGCGGAAGGAGGAAAGACACTCAAGCAATGCATGACAGTTCGGAGACTAACTGTTCGATGCCAAGCATACTGCTTGGGCGACCGCCTCTCTCCCCCAATACCGAGCTTCGTGTGGAAACGCGCGGCGCAGGGGGCGTCTCTTCCAGTCCGACATGGCACGGCTTTTTAGGCACGATCCCTTGAACCAACCGCCTTGCTCCACCGTTCCCACGACCCGCAGTCAATGCACGTCGTGGGCGAAGCAGAAAATCATAATAACCGTAGGAAATTGCGGCCGCGTGTGCCTTTGCATTGTTTTTTGGGCCTTGCCCAACAACATCACAGATGCAAGTGTGGCCCAGGCCCGGGGGCTCCTGTCGGTGTACTAAAGAACGTGGGCCTTAGTACCCTGACTTGTGCACCAGACGACCGAGGCCTCCGGGCCGGCAAGATCTGTTGGGGAACGTTGCATGGGAAACAAAAAATTTCCTACGCACACGAAAGATCTATCCATGGTGATGAGCATCTACGAGAGGGAGAGTGGATCTACATACCCTTGTAGATCGCTAAGCGGGAAGCGTTAAGAAACGCGGTTGATGTAGTCGAACGTCTTCGCGATCCAAATCGCAAGTCGTCCTGCGATACAATCACGATCCGTCCCGCGATCCAATCACGGTCCTTCCGATCTAGCGCCGAACGGACGACACCTCCGCATTCCGCACACGTACAGCTCGATGACGATCTCTGCCTTCTTGATCCAGCAAGAGGGAGTGGTGAGGTAGATGAGTTCTCCACTAGCACAACGGCATGGTGGCGGTGGTGGTGGAGCTGTCCCGACAGGGCTTCGCCAAGCACGACCGAGACGATCTAGTGGAGAACAGATCTAGAGGAAGAAGAGGGCAGCACGTGGCAATTAGGGTTAGGGGCTGCCCTCGAAATCCCTCAATATATATAGGAGGAAGGGGAGAGGAGGCAGCCTTGGCCCCTACTCCAAGTAGGTTCGGCCGAACCAAACAAGGGAGGAATCCACCTCCCACAAGGGAAGTGGGATCCTATTAGGACTCCTTCCTAATTTGGATTTTCCTTCCCCCACTTGGGGTTTTTTCCTTTCCCACTCTTTCCTAGCCGCATGGGCCTTGTAGGGCTGGTTTGCCCAGCCCACTAAGGGCTGGTGCAACACCCCTCAGGCCCATGTGGCCTACCGGCGTGGGTGGCCCCTCCCGATGGCCCTCCGGCACTCCCGGTACACTACCAGAAATACCCGAAACTTTTCCGGTGGCCAAAACGGGACTTCCTATATATGTCAATCTTTACCTCCGGACCATTCCGGAGCTCCTCGTGACGTCCGGGATCTCATCCGGGACTCCGAACAACCTTCGGTCACCAACATACATAACTCAACTATACCGAAACGTCACCGAACCTTAAGTGTGCAGACCCTGCGGGTTCAAGAACTATGCAGACATGACCGAGACACCTCTATGGTCAATAACCAATAGCGGGACCTGGATGCCCATATTGGTTCCTACATATTCTACGAAAATCTTTATCGGTCGAACCACGATGTCAAGGATTCAGACAATCCCGTATGCAGTTCCCTTTGTCCATCAGTATGTTACTTGCCCAAGATTCGATCGTCGATATCTCCATACCTAGTTCAATCTCGTTACCAGCAAGTCTCTTTACTCGTTCCGTAATACAAGATCCCGTGACTAACTCCTTAGTCACATTGCTTGCAAGCTTCTTGTGATGTTGTATTACCGAGTGGGCCCAGAGATTCCTCTCCGTCATACGGAGTGACAAATCCCAGTCTCGATCCATGCCAACCCAACAGACACCCTTGGAGATACCTGTAGAGCACCTTTATAGTCACCCAGTTACGTTGTGATGTTTGATACACACAAGGCATTCCTCCGGTGTCCGGGAGTTGCATGATCTCATGGTCGTAGGAACAGATACTTGACATGGATAAAGCAGTATCAATGAACTGACACGATCAACTGCTATGCTTACGGTTGGGTCTTGTCCATCACATCATTCTCCTAATGATGTGATCCCATTATCAAATGACAACTCATGTCTATAGTCAGGAAACCTTGACCATCTTTGATCAACGAGCTAGTCTACTAGAGGCATACTAGGGACACATTGTTGTCTATATACCCACACATGTATTTAGTTTCCAATCAATACAATTCTAGCATGGATAATAAACGATTATCATGAACAAGGAAATATGATAACAATGAATTTATTATTGCCTCTAGGGCATATTTCCAACAGTCTCCCACTTGCACTAGAGTCAATAATCTACTTCACATCACCATGTGATTTACATTGTTAAACACCCAATGAGTTCTAGGGTTTGATCATGCTTTGCATGTGAGAGAGGTCTTTAGTCAACGGTCTGCAACATTCAGATCCGTGTGTTTGTTTGCAAATCTATATGTCATACTTCAGATGCTACCACACTCCATTTGGAATTATTCCAAATGGCTGCTCCACTATACGTATCCGGATTGCTACTCAGAGTCATCCAGATAGGTGTTAAAGCTTGCATCGACGTAACCCTTTACGACGAACTCTTTATCACTTCCATAATCGAGAAATATTTCCTTAGTCCTCTAGTTACTAAGGATAACTTTGACCGCTGTCCAGTGATCCACTCCTGGATCACTCTTGTACCCCTTGACAGACTCATGGCAAGGCACACACAGGTGCGGTACACAGCATGGCATACTATATAGAGTCTATGGCTAAGGCATAGGGGACAACCTTCGTCCTTTCTCTTTCTTCTGCCGTGGTCGAGCTTTGAGTCTTACTCAACTCCACACCTTACAAATCAGGCAAGAACTCTTTCTTTGACTGATCCATTTTGAACTCTTTCAAAATCTTGTCAAGGTATGTACTCATTGAAAGTTTTATCAGACGTCTTGATCTATCTCTATAGATCCTGATGCCCAATATTCAAGTAGCTTCATTCCAGGTTTTCCTTTGAAAAACTCGTTTTCAAACAACCCTTTATGCTTTCCAAAAATTCTACATCATTTCCGATCAACAATATGTCATCCACATATACTTATCAGGAATTCTATAGTGCTCCCACTCACTTTACTGTAAATACAAGTTTCTCCTAAACTTTGTATAGATCCAAAAACTTTGATCATCTCATCAAAGCGTATATTCCAACTCCGAGATGCTTGCTCCAGTCTTTAGAAGGATAGCTGGAGTTTGCATACATTTTAGCATCCTTAGGACTGACAAAACCTTCCGGTTGTATCACATACAGCCTTTCCTCATGGATACCGTTAAGGAAACGATGTTTTGACATCCATCTGCCAGATTTCATAATCGAAAAATGCAGCAACTGCTAACATAATTCCAACAGACTTTAGCATCGCTACGGGTGAGAAAGTCTCATCGTAGTTAACTCCTTGAACTTGTGAAAAACCCTTTGCCACAAGTCGAGCTTTATAGACGGTGACATTGCCGTCCGCGTCCGTCTTCCTTTTAAAGATCCATTTGTTCTGAATGGCCTTTTGCCCTTCAGGTAATACTTCCAAAGTCCATACTTTGTTTTCATACATTGATCCCATCTCGGATTTCATGGCCTCTAACCATTTCTCGGAATCCGGGTCCATCATCGCTTCTCCATAGCTCGTAGGTTCATCGTTGTCCAACAACATGACCTCTAAGATAGGGTTGCCGTACCACTCAGGAGCAGTACGCATCCTTGTCCACCTACGAGGTTCGATAGTAACTTGATCCGAAGCTTCATGATCATCATCATTAACTTCCTCTTCAACTAACGTAGGCTCCACAGAAACAACTTTCTACGCTACGCTACTCTCTGGTTGAAACAAAGGTTCAACAACCTCATCAAGTTCTATGTTCCTCCCACTCAATTCTTTCGAGAGAAACTCTTTCTCGAGAAAGGACCCGTTTCAGCAACAAACACTTTGTGCTTGGATCTAAGATAGAAGGTTTACCCAACTATTATGTTAGGGTATTCTATGAAGATGCATTTGTCCGCTTTGGGTTCAAGCTCATTAGGTGAAAACCCTTTTTCACATAAGCGTCGCAGCCCCAAACATTAAGAAATGACAGCTTAGGTTTCCGCCAAACCAAAATTCATACGGTGTCATCTCAACGGACTTAGATGGTGCCCCTTTTGAAGTGAATGTAGTTGTCTCTAATGCATAACCCCAAAACGATAGTGGCAAATCGATAAGAGACATCATAGTTCGCACCATATCCAATAGAGCACGACTACGACGTTCGGACACACCATCACACTATGGTGTTCCAGGTGGCGTGAGATGTGAAACAACTTCCACATTGTCTTAAGTTGTATGCCAAACTCGTAACTCAGATATTCACCTCCACGATCATATCGTAGACATTTTATCTTCTTGTCACGATGATCTCAAACTTCACTCTGATTTCGTTTGAACTTTTCAAACGTTTCAGACTTGTGTTTCATTAAGTAAATATCCCCATATCTACTCAAATCATCAGTGAAGGTAGGAAAATAACGATATCCACCGCACGCTACAACAATCATTGGACCGAATACATCAACATGTATCATTTCCAATAAGTTACTTGCCCGCTCCATCATACCGGAAAACGGGGTCTTAGTCATCTTTCCCATGAGGCATGGTCCGCATGTCTCAACCGATTCGAAATCGAATGAGTCCAAAGATCCATCAGCATGGAGTTTCTTCATGCGTTTTACACCAATATGACATTTAGCGGCAGTGCCACAAGTATGTGGTACTATCATTAATAACTTTGTATCTTTTGGCATCAATATTATGAACATGTGTATCACTACGATCAAGATTCAATAAACCATTCTCATTGGGTGCATGACCATTGAAGGTATTATTCATGTAAACAGAACAACCATTATTCTCTAACTTAAATGAATAACCGTATTGCAATAAACATGATCTAATCACGTTCATGCTCAACGCAAACACCAAATAACATTTATTTAGGTTCATTACTAATCCTGAAGGTAGAGAGAGCGTGCGATGGTGATCACATCAACCTTGGAAACACTTCCAACACTCATGGTCACCTCACCCTTAGCTAGCCGCCGTTTATTCCGTAGCTTTTATTTCGAGTTACTAACATTTAGCAACCGAACCGGTATCCAATACCCAGGTGCTACTAGGAGTACTAGTAAGGTGCACATCAATAACATGTATATCAAATATACTTCTGTCGACGTTGCCAGCCTTCTTATCTACCAAGTATCTAGGGTTGTTCCGCTTCAGCGACCGTTCTCCTCATAACAGAAGCACTTTAGTCTCGGGTTTGGGTTCAACCTTGGGTTTCTTCACTGGAGCAGCAACTGACTTGCTATCCATGAAGTTTCCCTCCTTGCCCTTGCCCTTCTCGAAACTAGTGGTTTTACTAACCATCAACACTTGATGCTCCTTCTTGATTTCTACCTTTGCGGTGTCAAACATCGCGAATAGCTCAGGGATCATTATACCCATCCCTGGCATTTTATAGTTCATCACGAAGCTCTAGTAGCTTAGTGACAGTGACTTGGAGAACTATATTAATCACTATCTTATCTGGAAGATCAACTCCCACTCGATTCAAGCAATTGTAGCACCCAGACAATCTAAGCACATGCTCACCAATTGAGCTATTCTCCTTCATCTTGCAGACAAAGAATCTTGTTGGAGGTCTCATACCTCTCAACACGGGCACGAGCCTGAGATCCCAATTTCAGCTCTTAGAACATCTCATATGTTCCGTGACGTTTCAAAAACGTTTTGGAGCCTCAGTTCTAAGCCGTAATGCATGACGCACTGAACTATCAAGTAGTCATCAGAACGTGCCTGTCAGATGTTCACAACATCTACAGACGACGCTTGAGGGTGTGGCGCGCCGAGCGGTGCATTAAGGACATAAGCCTTCCGTGCAGCAATGAGGACAATCCTCAGATCACGGACCCAGTCCTCATTATTGCTACCATCATCTTTCAACTCTATTTTCTCTCTAGGAACGTATCAAAAATTCAGGGGAGCTACAGCGCAAGCTATCTACAACATAATTTGCAAAGACACTTTGACTATTGTTCAAGATAATGAGTTCAATTAATCATATTACTTAAGAACTCCCACTCAAATTGACATCCCTCTGGTCATTCGAGTGTCACATGATCCAAATTCACCAACTCAAGTCCGATCATCACGTGAGTTGAGGTGGTTTCAATGGTGAACATCTCCATGTTGATCATATCTACTATATGACTCATGTTTGACCTTTCGGTCTCTTGTGTTCCGAGGCCATGTCTGTACATGCTAGGCTCGTCAAGTTTAACCCGAGTGTTCCGCATGTGCAACACTGGCTTGCACCCGTTGTATGTGAACGTAGAGTCTATCACACCCGATCATCACGTGGTGTCTCGAAACGACGAACTTTCGCAACGGTGCACACTCGGGGAGAACACAATTTTATCTTGAAATTTTAGTGAGGGATCACCTTATAATGCTACCGTCGTCCTAAGCATAATAAGATGCCTAAAAGGATTAACATCACATGCAAATCATAAGTGACATGATATGGCCATGATCTTGTGCTTTTGATCTCCATCTCCAAAGCACCGGCATGATCTCCATCATCACCGGTGTGACACCATGATCTCCATCATCTTGATCTCCATCAACGTGTCGCCATGAGGTTGTCGCGCCAACTATTGCTTCTACAACTATTGCTAACTCATAGCGATAAAGTAAAGCAAAAATGGCGAAAATAATTAAAGACAACCCTATGGCTCCTGCCGGTTGCCGTACTCATCGACATGCAAGTCGTGATAATCTATACAAAACATGATCATCTCATACATCACATATATCTCATCATGTTTCTGGCCATATCATATCACATCATACCCTGCAAAAACAAGTTAGACGTACTCTAATTTGTTGTTGCATGTTTTACGTGGCTGCTATGGGTATCTAGCAAGAACGATTCTTACCTACGCAAAGCCACAACGGTGATACACAAATTGCTATTCAACCTTCTCAAGGACCGCCTTTGTCGAATTCGATCCAACTAGAGTAGGAGAGACAGACACCCACCAGCCATCTTTATGCAACGAAGTTACATGTCAGTTGATGGAACCGGTCTCTCGTAAGCGTACGAGTAAGGTTGGTCCGGGCCGCTTCATCCCACAATACCGCCGAATCAAGAAAAGACCAAGGGAGGAAGCAATCTGAATATCAACGCCCACAAACTCCTTTGTGTTCTACTCGAGATCTCATCTACGCATAGACCTAGCTCTGATACCACTGTTGGGGAACGTTGCATGGGAAACAAAATTTTTCCTACGCACACGCAAGATCTATCCATGGTGATGAGCATCTACGAGAGGGAGAGTGGATCTACATACCCTTGTAGATCGCTAAGAGGGAAGCGTTAAGAAACGTGGTTGATGTAGTCGAACGTCTTCGCGATCCAAATCGCAAGTCGTCCCGCGATCCAATCACGATCTGTCCCGCGATCCAATCACAGTCCTTCCGATCTAGCGCCGAACGGACGGCACCTCCGCGTTCAGCACACGTACAGCTCGATGACGATCTCCGCCTTGTTGATCCAGCAAGAGGGAGCGGAGAGGTAGATGAGTTCTCCGCCAGCACAACGGCATGGTGGCGGTGGTGGTGGAGCTGTCCCGGCAGGGCTTCGTCAAGCACGACCGAGACGATCTAGTGGAGAACAGATCTAGAGGAAGAAGAGGGCAGCACGTGGCAATTAGGGTTAGGGGCTGCCCTCAAAATCCCTCAATATATATAGGAGGAAGGGGAGAGAAGGCAGCCTTGGCCCCTACTCCAAGTAGGTTCGGCCGAACCAAACAAGGGAGGAATCCACCTCCCACAAGGGAGGTGGGATCCTATTAGGACTCCTTCCTAATTTGGATTTTCCTTCCCCCACTTGGGATTTTTTCCTTTCTCACTCTTTACTAGCCGCATGGGCCTTGTAGGGCTGGTTTTCCCAGCCCACTAAGGGCTGGTGCAACACCCCTCAGGCCCATGTGGCCTCCCGGCATGGGTGGCCCCTCCCGATGGCCCTCCGGCACTCCCGGTACACTACCGGAAATACACGAAACTTTTCCGGTGGCCAAAACGGGACTTCCTATATATCAATCTTTACCTCCGGACCATTCCGGAGCTCCTCGTGACGTCCGGGATCTCATCCGGGACTCCGAACAACCTTCGGTCACCAACATACATAACTCAACTATACCAAAACATCACCGAACCTTAAGTGTGCAGACCCTGCGGGTTCGAGAACTATGCAGACATGACCGAGACACCTCTACGGTCAATAACCAATAGCGGGACCTGGATGCCCATATTGGTTCCTACATATTCTACGAAAATCGTTATCGGTCGAACCACGATGTCAAGGATTCAGACAATCCCGTATGCAGTTCCCTTTGTCCATCGGTATGTTACTTGCCCGAGATTCGATCGTCGATATCTCCATACCTAGTTCAATCTCGTTACCAGCAAGTCTCTTTACTCGTTCCGTAATACAAGATCCCGTGACTAACTCCTTAGTCACATTGCTTGCAAGCTTCTTGTGATGTTGTATTACCGAGTGGGCCCAGAGATTCCTCTCCATCATACGGAGTGACAAATCCCAGTCTCGATCCATGCCAACCCAACAGACACCCTTGGAGATACCTGTAGAGCACCTTTATAGTCACCCAGTTACGTTGTGACGTTTGATACACACAAGGCATTCCTCCGGTGTCCGGGAGTTGCATGATCTCATGGTCGTAGGAACAGATACTTGACATGGATAAAGCAGTAGCAATAAACTGACACGATCAACTGCTATGCTTATGGTTGGGTCTTGTCCATCACATCATTCTCCTAATGATCTGATCCCGTTATCAAATGACAACTCATGTCTATGGTCTGGAAACCTTGACCATCTTTGATCAACGAGCTAGTCTACTAGAGGCATACTAGGGACACATTGTTGTCTATATACCCACACATGTATTTAGTTTCCAATCAATACAATTCTAGTAAGGATAATAAACGATTATCATGAACAAGGAAATATGATAATAATCAATTTATTATTGCCTCTAGGGTATATTTCCAACAAGATCCTGCCGGGCTGGATCTAGACACCAAGCCTCTTCATACAAGGGTTCGAGCGAACCGGCAAGCCCTCCTTTCCGGAGGACTCGACTGCTAGTGCACCCGCCAAGACCTCCACCCGCCAAACCATCGCTCCATGTCCCCAGGCCGGTTGTCTACGTCAGCTAGGTCTGGAGCGGGCAAGCGGTTAGGTGGAGCTGGTCGGGGCACGTGGCAGCTTACCAGATTTACAGCCGCTTTAATGTCACCCGTCCTACGGCGTGGCAAAGGAATAAGAGGTAGCTGGGCCAACGACACAGAAGGAGAGGGAATCCTTGCCGGGCGACGTCGCCAGCGCGCCACCTCACGGAGCATTTAATGTGCCTGTCCTAGTCCGTCAGAGTTAGGTATTTCCCACTATCGCTGTTGCCAGTGATTTCGGCAGAGGGATATACATTGTTTATCTTGTGTAAAGACCATTTTACCCACTGTGGTAGCCCCTTGGATTATAAAAGGAGGTCGATGGCTACCTTTAGAAAGGTCTACACTCCGTTCATTTACACGCATAGCGACACTTCCTGATCATTCCTTGCCGGGATGTGACGCTCCTGTACTGTGAACGCAATAATCTACAAACACATAAGACGTAGGGTTTTACGCTCCGGCGGCCCGAAGCTGTCTAAAACCTTGTGCATGCATGGTCTGGTGATGCTCTCTACGCCAGAGGATCTCCCTTGCCGAACCACGAAAGGGGCCTTACTGGCCCCATAGATCGTCGTACCCCAACGATAGATTACCCCAATGTCACCGTGGGAATTCGCAAGTTAATTACCAAAACATATATGAAGTGAATCAATAGAATACCCCATTGTCGCCACGAGTATCCACATGCAAGACATATATCAAGTGTTCTCAAATCCAAAGTATTCAATCCAACAAAACGAGATCTCAAAGGGAAAGACTCTATTCATCACATCAAGATAGAGAGGGAAGAACACCATATGATCGAACTTTATTAACAAAGCACGCGATACATCAAGATCGTGCCATCTCAAGAACACGAGAGAGAGAGAGAGATATCAAACACATAGCTACTGGTACATACCCTCAGCCCGAGGGTGAACTACTCCCTCCTCGTCATGGAGACCACCGAGATGATGAAGATGGCCTCCGGTGATGATTTCCCCCTCCGGTAGGGTACCGGGAAGGGCTTCAGATGAGATTTCTTCGATATAGAGAGTTAGAGCGGCGGAGCAGAAGTTCTAGGCTAACTTTTGGAGGTTTCTGAATATATAGGAATTTTTGGCGTTGGGCGCGAAGAGGTGCCACAGGGGGCCCATAAGGTAGGTCGGTGCGGTCACCCCCCTGGGCACGCCCACTTGCCTTGTGGGTCCGCTGTGGGTCTTCTGGTACTCTCTCGAAGCTTCCCGGGTCCCTTTCCTTCCAAAAAAATGTCAATGAGTTTCGTTCAATTCCGAGAACTTTCATTTTCTGCACAGAACAACACCACAGTAATTCTGCTGAAAACATCGTCTGTCCGACTCAGTTCCAATTAATTCATATAAAGTGCATCAAAACCATATAAAAATATTGTAAACATGGCATCATAAACAACAAGTAAATTATGGCATGAATACTTCATAAATTATCGATACGTTGGAGACGTATCAGCATCCCCAAGCTTAATTCCCACTCATCCTCGAGTAGGTAAATGATGAATGAAATAATTTATGAAGTGTGAATGCTAGCATAGTGCATTAGTTTGATCAATGATAATTTCAATCACTTTTCCTAGCATCATAAACAACAACTCTTTCTCATAAAACTTTGAATGATCAAGTAACAAGTTATTCACATGTTAAAGTATAGACCATAAACTCTCTTGAAAACCAACAAACTATGTTTTCAGTAATCAAACAATTACAATTCATCTTATTTTCAGGAAGGGTCTATGTAAGAGCTTTGATTTAGCAAATTCCACATACTCAACTATCATTTAGTCTTCCATGATTGCTAACACTCAAAGCATATTTTTAGAACAAACAATTTCAGTCAAACACATAGAAAGATAGGGGCTTAATGTTCCACCTCCCAACTTATTTACCTCAGGGATAATGTCAATAATAATGAATCCTGATCACCTATATTCAACTGGATATATGTGCCTGGATCTTTTCGCACCACATGATGCTTGCCAACTAAACAATTAATAGATTTGAATATAGATGAACATTATTGACTCTTGCATAAAAGTAAATATAAGTAAATACATAAGAGTAAAAGATAGGCCCTTCGCAGAGGGAAGTAGAGGTTGTCACGCGCTTTTTATTTTTGGATGTGCAAGCTATTAATGGAAAGTCACTTTATATTGCCCCTTGTGATAGCAACCTTTATTATGCAGTCCGTTCCTTTTATTTCTTCACAATCACAAGTTCATACAAAGCTTATTTTCCCTTCCAATAAGAGATCATACATATTTAGGAGCAATTTTTATTGCTTTTTGGACCGACGACAACTGACTTGAAGGATCTTATGCAATCCATAGGTAGATATGGTGGACTCTTATGACTAGAAACTGGGTTTAAGAGTTTTTGGATGCACAAGTAGTATCTCTACATACTACAATTTTTTGGCTAGCAAAAGATCCTAAGCAAGCACCACATGTTAGAGGATCCATAGCAATATAACTTCTATGTGAGTATAAACAAACATAACCATTATGTTGTCTTCCTTGTCCAACATAAACTACTTGATCAAGTTTGAAAATATTTAATGGGGGCTCATAGTCATATAAGATGTCCAAGATAGTATATTTATATGTTAAATCTCTCTTCCTTCAATATTCTTTTATGAATTGTTCAAGTGACCAATGCTATGTTTGCTAACTTCCAATGAATATTATTGCTTATACTTCTTGTATGTGAAGTCATTACTCCCCATGGGACAAGCATATGAAGCATATATAATTTCACATTTATGAAATTCAATTCATTCAACATTTTCTCTAAGGATATAAGTGAAGCACATGAGTGAACATCAAACTACTCTCAAAAGATATAAGTGAAGATCAATGAGTAGTCAAACAATCAAATAGCTATGTGAGGACTCTCTCTCTCTATAAAGACTTTCACATCTGAGTATTTTATTCAATCGGCAAACAAAACAAAATACACTCCAAGAATAGCACATATCATGTAAACAAATAAAAACTTAGGCTCAACATAGGCTAACCGATATTTGTTGACGAAGACAGGTGGGATGCCTAACATGGCATCCCCAAGCTTAGATGCTTGAGACTTCTTGCAATATTGACTTGGGGAGCCTTAGGCATCCCCAAGCTTGATATCTGGTATCTTGTTAATTCCTCTCATATCATGGTTTCCTAAATCTTACAAGCTTCATCCACACAAAACTTGACAAGGACTCGTGAGAAAGGTTAGTGCACATAAGAATAAATCAACACTTCATGTATTGCCAAGAAAAGTTGCATAATAATTTTCAAACATTATCTACTGTCTACTGTCATTTCCAAAATTTATATCTACCACTATAAGCTATGGAAACACTAGGATAAGTACATAACAAAACTATGACAACAATCTGTCCAAACATGACAGTCTGTAGCAATTAATTCAAAAGGTGTCCTTCTATAACTCAAACAATTTTGACAATTTAGGACATACTAAAAAATTTATATGACAGTATTGTGTAAAAATTTCAAAAACTTTCCGCATCCCAGTAAAATACCAAAATTGAAACACTACAGCAAAAGTTTTTTTATACATGACACATCAAACATGCAACTGAGGCATCTTAAGGCAATTATTGGAACTTTTTATTGAAAAACATGATTATAAATAACATCTACAGAGAATAAAAAATAAAATGACGTTCCAAGAAAAACACATATTATGTGACGAATAAAAATATAGCTCCAAGTAAGATATAACGATAGTGTTGAAGACAAAAGAGGGGATGCCTTCTGGTGCATTCCCAAGCTTAGCCCTTGAGTCTTCCTTGAATATTACCTTGGGGTGCCTTGGACATCCCCAAGTTAGGGTCTTGTCACTCCTTATTCTCCTCATATCGGTATCTCACCCAAAACTTGAAAACTTCAATCACACAAAACTCAACGGAACTTCATGAGATGGGTTAGTGTAATAAAAATAGATCATTCACTTAGGTACTGTCAAGACAAGATTCATAATTGTTCTCACATAATGCATACTATATTCTGTCATTCCCATAATTTATATTAGTGAATATAGGCTACGGAAACACTAAAACAAGCAAACTATGCATCCCAAACAGAATCTGTCAAAAATAGAACAGTCTGTAAAGATCTGCACTAAAACCATACTTCCCTATCTCTGAAAATTCTTAAAAATTAGGACAACATGGATAATTTGCAGAGCAGTACCGCGTTAAAAATTCAGAATATTTTGATGCTCGCATAAAATCAGATAAATTATGTACTGGAGGTAAAAGTTTCTGTCTTTGCACAGAATCAAATCAACAAGTATCCACACTATCCCAAAGGTTTTACTTGGCACATTATTGAAATAAAAGGCAGAAAACATGATTAATACTTAGCTTAATCATTTGAACACACAAAAACAGTAGGTATAAGTGTTGGGTTGTCTCCCAACATGCGCTTTTCTTTAAAGCCTTTTAGCTAGGTATTGATAATTTCAATGATACTCACATAGGAATAGTATTTGAAACATGCAAGGGAGCATCATGACGCATATGACAAGAACATTTAAACCTAACCACTTCATATGCAGAGTTTTGTAGGACAATAGCAATTTTCCCTGAAGTGGATGACCTAAGGTTTATCAATCCGTGGGAGGTGTATGATGAAGACGGTCTCTCTCAAACAACCCTGCAATCAAATACAAGAAATCTCTTGTGTCCCTAACACACCCAATACAATGGCATATTGTATAGGTGCACTAGTTTGGCGAAGAGATGGTGATACAAGTGTAGTATGGCTAGTAGAAATGGGTTTTTATAATCTGAATAAGTAAAAACATAAAGGTAGCAAGTAGTAAACAACGAGCAAAACGATATATTAATGATTGGAAACAAGGCCTAGGGTTCATACTTTCACTAGTGCAATCTCTCAACGGTGCTAACATAATTGAATGATACAACCATCCCTCAACGTGCGACAAAGAATCAATCCAAATTTCCTATCTAGAGGAGAACATAAGATGAAATTGTTCTAGGTAGCAAAACCACCTCAAAGTTACCCTTTCCGATCAATCTATTTAACTGTCCCTATAACTGTCACAAACAGCCCTAGAGTTCGTACTAGAATGACACTATGATACGCATCAATCAACCCTAATGTCACCTAGATACTCCAATGTCACCACAAGTATTCATGGGTTAATTATTCGACATGCATCAAACAATTTCAGATTCATCATATTCAATCCAACACAAAGAACTTCAAAGAGTACCCCAAGATTTCTATCGGAGAAAGTAGGACAAGAACGTGTATCAACCCTTATGCATGGATTACCCATTGTCACCACGGTCATCAGCAAGTTGAGTACCAAAACATATATCAAGTCATCTCAAATCCAATATTCAATCCGACATAACAAAATCTCAAAGGGAAAGATTCAATTCGTCACAACAAGATAGCAAGGTGTCGGTGCAGTAGTACAGGGGTACCCAGTGCCCCTGACTTATGCACAGGCGATAGAAGCAAAAAAACCCCGACAACAATCAAGACCAAGACTCTAACAAGCTCACCACGGTGGCCCAAGCCTGGGCTGCGACGCACCAAGCATGTCCCCGACGCTTGCCGAGGACCGAGACGAATGCACCTTTTAGAAGATCCGGCAAGCCATTTCCCGGCAGGCATGAACCATCCAGCCACCGCTCCACCGCATCGCTACGCCTGTCACTTATCAATGCGATGTCGAGCCCTCAAGCGATTAATCAGCTCTCGCTAAGCACTTGGCGACGCATTGGAAGGCAAGTTACACCCGGTTGACACCCGCCCTGCAGGGTCTCAAGATCTTAAGCAGCAACCGGCCAAGCGGTGGCAAAGGCTTGCCGGGGATGCACCCCCAAGCGCCACCTAGGCAGGTAATCATGGCATTTTGTCCTAAATGCCAGAGTTAGGTATGATAGCTCTGCTTAGCTTTCTAATCAATAGATAATGTCTGTTTTGCCATTGTGGTAACCCTTGCACTATAAAAGGAGGCCCAAGGCAACCTAGCTCAAGGTTGGCAACTTGAACCCCCGAACGCTTGTACTCGCATAACCACTCTCCCCGACAGTAGTCCTTGCCGGGGTTAGGCGACCTGCGTTCTTCGTGTTCCACCAATCAATCCACCAAAAAGCAGGAGTAGGGTTTTACACTTAGCAGCAGCCCGAACCTGGGTAAAATGCCTGACCCTTGATCGTTGCGCCGTCTCATGCTCTCCGCTCTTCGTGCAACGTGACCCCTCTTGCCAAACCACAAGGGACCTCTGGTCCCATAGGTGATTGTGAGCATCCGTGCCCCGACATCTTTGGCGCGCCAGGTAGGGGGCGTGCATCATTTGCGCGAACCCGAGTTCGTGAACGGCGGATCGGTCTTCATCGACATCTTCTTCAAGAATGGCTCCAAAGAAGAAAGCCAGCACGACTGCGCATCCCTCCTCCTCGAAGGCTCCCTCAGACGCGGCCGCCAGCGCCGTAGACACCGCGACGGCTGCAGGCGAGGCGGGCGTCGTGGACGACGCGGTCGGCGCAGGCGGCGCCCCCGTCCAGCCTTTCGCGGTCGGGAATGGAGCGGGAGGCGCCGGAGGGGAGCAACTACAACAACAACATGGCGAGCCCGGCCTCGGCACCATGGGCGGAGGGAACGTCCGTTCATCACCTCCCCGCCGCGTGGATGGCCGAGGCCGCCTTAGCGGCGGCCAGTCCGGTGCGAGCCGTGTCCTTCCGGCTGCACCCGTCGCCAGCGAGATTGTTGGGCATGCACCTCGAGCGGAGCGAGACGAGGTGCCCAGCGGAGCCGCAGCTCCTCAAGATCGGCCCACAACCCACCAGAAAGCTCCAGCAAGAGGCGCGCGGCATCAAGGACGCGGTGACGCTTCTCTTGGTCCTACCAAGAGTCGAGCCACGTCGAGGTCCGCTTCTTTAGCCATGCCTGGAACCACAGAGGAGGCCATGGCGAGAGTCCAGATGCTGCTCAACTTCATGCCAGCAGCTGATAAGATGGATGAATAGAGAGCCATCGTTCAAAGTTTGATTTCCTTCGTTGAAGCCAACAAGACCCAGCATGCAGAGTCATCGCAACGTACGCGAACAGCAGCAACAGTCCAGGGCGGCGAGCCCGTAGAAGGGGCCACCCAAACGGTGCAGTCCCCTCCGCGACAACAAGCTCCGAGGCAGCTGCAACAAGCTTCACATGCTGACGACCGTGACAAGGTGTCCATAGTCTCGTCTGGTCCGCACGACCGCCGGGATCAGCGACGTGTCCTTGAAGACCGGCAGAAGGAAGACGCGTGCATCACCATCGAGCGATGTCGTGAAGCACACCGTCAATCCGAAAAGCGCAACAGTACAGACGTCGGTGACCCCGCGCCCAATGTTGGCGGGTACCTTCCTTACGAGGTTGGTTGCCCTGCCTTCACTAGCGAGCTGCGACGGGTCCGCTGGCCGTCGACCCGAGCCTTCAAGCCTGAGCTACTAGAGAATCACGACGAGAAGCTAAACCCCGCGGAGTTCTTGGCATCTAGACGATAGTTGTTCAAGCTGCAGGAGGAAGAGATGAAAAGGTGCTCGCCAACTATTTCCCTTTGGCGCTCAAGCCAAATGTGAGATCATGGCTGATGCACCTGCCGGAGAATTCCATTTCCTCTTGGGCTGATCTGTGCAACGAGTTCGTTGGCGCCTTCACCAGTGGTCATCAAGAACCAAGCGAGCCCAGCGATCTCCAAGTCCTCCCGCAAAAGGAGGGAGAAACTTTGAGAAAGTATATCCAGAGATTCAGCCGAGTACACCGCAACATCCCTGAGATCCATCCCGCGGCAGTGATTGCCGCGTTCCACTCAAATGTGCGCAACAGGAGGATGCGAGCCAAGATGATGTCAAGCTCCCCAAGACTGTCAATGAACTTTACACCTTGGTGGATAAGTGTGCTCGAGCTGAAGAAGGGATGCGGCTTCCCAGAGAAGAGGTGGACGTCGAATTGGACTCTGATGATGACGACGATGCCCCTGACCCAAAGGGAAGGAACATGAAGTGCAATAAGAAGTGCAAGGGAAAAGCAGCGCTGGCTGTCGAGAGCTCCGGAGACCTCAGTACCGGCAAGAAGGCGAAAGCCGAAACCCCCGACAAGGGAGCTGCCGCGTGCGCTGATTGCCGGGAGGCTGCTGCCGCTGAGAAGGCCGGGAAGTCCGACGGGCCGTACTGCAAAATTCACCGCACCAAGGGCCATGATCTCCAAGAATGCCGACAGGTCGAGCAACTTGTTGAGAAACGGAGGGCCGAGTACGAGAAACGCGACAAGGAAAAATGCCAGGACGGCGCTGCCGGGAAGGGTCGTGGCGGCAGAGGTGGTCGCCGCAGCAAAACCCCGCAGCAAAAGGAAAAACCCGCCAGAGGCCGAGAGATGAAGGAAATAGATAATATGAGCGATGATGAGGATGATATTGAGGATTCCAGTGACCGGGAGTTCCAGAAAGCAACCAAAGCCATGTGCGTTGACGGGGGTGCGTCGTTGCACTCCTCTTGCCGCCAGCTCAAGCAGTGGGCACGCGAGGTCAATGTTGTGGAACCAACTGCAGAATCAAGGAAACCACTCAGGTGGTCCCGCACGCCTATCATCTTTGACGAAGAGGATCATCCTGACCGTACCACTACGGTTGGGTGTTTTCCGTTGTTGTTTAACCCGACAATCCGCAACCTCAAGGTGTCTAAGATGTTTGTTGACCGTGGGACCGGATTGAACTTGATCTCTCCTAGAGTGGCTGAGAAACTACAGATCCTTGATGAAGAGCTCGAAGCCACGGGTATGTTCCAAGGAATCAACCCCGGCAGGAGCTAACCCAAGGGAAAGATCACTCTGCATGTGACATTCGGCGGAGAGTTGAACTTCCGAACAAAGAGGATAGTATTCGACATCGCCGAAATCCCACTGCCCTACAACAGAATCCTTGGTCGCCTAGCTCTGGCAAAGTTCATGGCGGCATCCCACTATGCCTACAATACTTTGAAGATGCCAATGCCCATTGGGGTCTTTTCCATCCCATCCGACAAGAAGAACGCGGTTATCTGCGTGGACCAGATGTATCGCGACGCGGTAGCAGCTGAAGCCACAGAAATCCCAGCTCCCGCCAAGGATACAAGGAAAATAAAGAAGCCTGGCAAGAACATCGGCAAGGACTCCGGGAAGCACGCCTCTTCGGAGTGCGCGGCACCTGATGATGACCTGCCAGAAAGTTCCGCCGGCAAGAAGACCAAGGTCACCTACCCTGAGATGAAGAAAGTCCCATCAAGGGAGGATGGCACTGGTGGTACCTTCACCATCAGTGCTACCCTTACTGACAAATAGGAAAGCACGCTTGTTGCCTTCCTACGGGAGAATGTCGATGTGTTTGCCTGGCAACCATCTGACATCCCCGGTGTTCCAAGGGAGGTAATTAAGCACCACCTTGTTGTCTGCCCTCATGCCCGACCCGTCAAGCAGAAGGTTAGGAAACAGGCCCTTGAGCGGCAACAGTTCATTCCCGAGGAAATCAAGAAGCTTGAAGCAGCTGGTTTG
Organism: Elymus sibiricus; assembly: GCA_039707655.1. NCBI lineage: Eukaryota > Viridiplantae > Streptophyta > Magnoliopsida > Poales > Poaceae > Elymus > Elymus sibiricus. The sequence goes on from CM077665.1 coordinate 312,821,721, forward strand.
GTCAGAGGAGTGTTGCATCCAACCTGGTTGGCAAACCCGGTGGTGGTACGAAAGGCAAATGGGAAATGGAGGCTTTGCATAGACTTCACTGACTTGAACAAGGCTTGCCCGAAGGACCCTTTCCCCTTCCCGCATATAGATCAAATTGTTGACTCCACCTCCGGATGTGACTTGCTCTCCTTTTTGGATGCCTACTCCGGCTACCACCAGAAATTTTTGAACAAGGAAGATGAGGAGAAGACCGCATTTATAACTCCCTACGACACGTACTGCTTTGTACGAATGCCCTTCGGGTTAAAGAGTGCTGGTTCGACCTTCGCCAGGGCTGTGTAGATTGGTTTTGGACCTTAGCTGCACAGAAATGTGGAAGCATACATGGATGACATCGTGGTCAAAACCAAGGATGAAGCCACTCTCATACAAGATCTGGAAGAAACTTTCGCAAACTTGCGCAAGATCAACCTGAAGCTCAATCCTGAAAAATGTGTGTTCGGTGTCCCTTCCGGCAAGCTGCTTGGGTTCTTCGTATCTCAAAGAGGAATAGAAGCCAATCCCGACAAGATCAAGGCGATCGAGCAGATACAGGCACCCAAAACCATCAAGGATATCAGACGCCCGACCGGATGTGTTTCCGCGTTGAGTAGGTTCATCTCCAAGTCTACTGAGCACGCCTTGCCGTTCTTCAAAATCCTGAAGAAGACTGGCCCGATGAAGTGGACACCGGAGGCAGATGTAGCACTGCAAGACCTAAAGAAATACCTATCCTCTGCTCCCAGCTTGGTCACTCCTAAACCGCAAGAGCAGTTGCTACTATATCTAGCAGCAACGAATCAAGTGGTTAGTGCAGCGCTGGTGGCGTAGCGGGGGGTGGATGAAGATTCAGCAGCCGTTGCTGATGCTGCCCAGAGCAAGAAGGAAACATCCGCGGTAGAGCTCGACACATGTCAAGGGGGATCTCAGCAAATGGTTGACAACGAGTCCAAGGAAGTGGCAAAGAAGAAAATGGTGCAGCGGCCCGTATACTTTGTTAGTTCCCTACTACAGGGGTCAAGGCATTTCGAAGTACAAAAGCTGATCTTCAGCCTCATCATGGCCGCGAGGAAGCTGCGCCACTACTTGCAAGCCCATGACATAACATTTGTCACTCGTTTCCCATTGCAACGCATACTGAGAAACTCTGAAGCCACTGGCAGGATAGTTGAGTGGGCACTGGAGTTGTCAAGTTTCGGATTAAAGTATGAGAGCACTTCCACCATTCAAGGCAGAGCCTTGGCGGAGTTTATTGCAGAATGGACACCCACGCCAGATGATGAAGCTCCGGAGACAATCCTCCCCGGCAAAGAGGCGCCAAAGGATTGGATCATGTACTTTGACGGTGCTTTCTCACTCTGGGGCGCTGGAGCAGGCGTGCTCCTCGTCGCCCCGACCGGAGAGCACCTCAAGTACGTCGTCCAGATGCACTTTCCCCGGGGGGAAGCCACTAACAATACCGCTGAGTACGAGGGGCTCCTTGCCGGGCTCAGAATCACGGTAGAGTTAGGAATAAAGAGGCTGATCGTCCGAGGAGACTCTCAACTAGTGATAAAGCAAGTCAACAAGGATTATCAGAGCCCGCTGATGGAGGCCTACATGGAAGAAGTGAGGAAGTTGGAGGAGCACTTCGATGGGCTGCAAACAGAGCATGTGCCACGAGCAGAAAACAGCATTGCTGATCACCTATCGAAGTGCGCTGCGCAGAAGCTTCCTGTGGAACCAGGAACCTTTGTTCTCCGCCTCACCCAACCATCGGTGTCCCCGTCTATGATGTCCAAGAAGAGAAGGAAGCTGAACTCCGGTAAGCATTTCCCGGCAGAGCTTCCCAAAGCCGCAGGTAGAGAAGCTGCCGGGGAAACTCCCATTCCGGTTGACGAGAAGCTCCCTCCCGCAGGACCTCAGGGTCTAGCGGTTGAGACAAGCGCTCCCGGAGACGTGGAGATGCCTTTGGTCCTTGTTGTCGAGCCACGGGCTCCAACTTGGGCGCAACATATAGTCCATTTCCTTCAAACAGTAGAACTCCCCGAAGAGCAGGACGAAGCCGAAAGAGTAGCCCGTCGGTCAAGTATGTACTAGTTTGTCGCTGACACCCTGTACAGAAAGCGGCCGAACGGTGTGAAATTGAAGTGTATCTGCCGGGAGGATGGACAGAGGCTGTTGGCAGAGATTCACGAAGGAGTATGTGGTTCCCGCATTGGATCAAGGGCTGCTTGCCGAGAAAGCTTTCCGGTAGGGTTTCTATGGGCCCACTGCCCTCCAGGACGCTACTGAACGGGTTACCAAGTGTGAGGCTTGCCAGTTCCACTCCAAGAACATCCATCAACCAGGGCAAGCCCTGCAAACAATCCCTCTATCCTGGCCATTCTCAGTCTGGGGGCTCGACATCCTGGGCCCCTTCCCCCGTGCTATCGGGGGCTTTGAGTTCTTGTTCGTGGCAACCGACAAGTTCACAAAGTTGCCTGAGGTGGAACCGGTGAGAAAGATGACCGCACAAGCAGCTATCAAGTTCACAAAGTGGCCTGAGGTGGAACCGGTGAGAAAGGTGTGCCATTTTGGAGTGCCTAACAGAGTGATCACCGACAACGGCACCCAGTTCACAAGCCGCGCCTTCATGCAATATATCCAAAACCTTGGAAGCAAGGTCTCCTTCGCCTCTGTTGCTCACCCGAGGAGAAATGGGCAAGTCGAGAGGATGAATGCTGAAGTGCTGCGAGGACTCAAGACAAGAACTTTTGATAAGCTGCGGAAGAGCGGCAGGCGCTGGATCGATGAGCTGCCGGTGGTTCTTTGGTCCCTCAGAACAACACCAAATCGAGCTACCGGCCAGACGCCCTTCTCCCTAGTGTACGGGGCAGAAGCAGTGCTCCCCACGGAACTCATATACGGGTCACCTCGAGTGCTTGCCTACGATGAAGTAGAGCAATAGCAGCTGCGGCATGACGATGCCACGCTTCTCGAGGAAGACCGTCTCCGGGCTGCTGTGCTTGCCGCACGTTACCAGCAAGCTCTGCGCCGCTATCATAGCCGCAGAGGTCAGGCCCGGAGCCTTGAGGAAGGCGACCTTGTCCTTCGGCGTGTTCAGTCCGCCAAGGGTACAAACAAGTTGACGCCGAAGTGGGAAGGCCCTTACCGGGTAGTACGAGTCACCAGAACTGGCGTAGTCCATCTGGAGACCAAGGTGCAGAACTCATGGAACATTGAGCATCTTCGTAAGTTCTACCCGTAAGGCGCAGCTGCCGGGCTCAGTCCCCGACAGCCACCATTTGTACAAGCCTTGCCGATGTTGCATATAACCCTTTGTACAAAACCAGGCGAAGACCGTGTGCAACAAGACTAAAGCTAGGCATTGCGTCATATCATCATCCTTACAAGCTCATTACACATTTTTATGACTGCAATATTAGCACCTTTAAGTTATTAAGATTTGCTAGAATGCTTGATGAAACCATAATCTTTGTTACTGTCCTCACCCTACATGGTTTACCATCGAGAAACCAGGGGAGTGAAACAAGGGAACAAAGATGGCGGCCCATCACGCTTGAAAAGAAGATACTACCTGGAAAACATAAGTGTACCACGTATTTCTAGTTCAGTACTTCTCGTTTTCTCAAGGAAACCCTTAGTATCTTCCTTACTGCGGGATGTAGAGTCACCCACGTGGAGAAAACCCTTGTCGGGACGAGCCGTCCCCCCGTCCTTATTCATGGGGGTGACAGCGCCGATACCGACAAGGAGCTCTGCCGGGGAACAACGCCAACTGGTTGCCGGGGGCTCGCCCCCCCCCCCCCCACTTTGACACTTGTGGTTTGAATGACGACCCGGCAAACAGCTCCACGCAGTAGACACAAAACATACTAATGCAGTACAAATAAGGAATGGAAAAGGACAGTACTTGCGGAAAGAAAATAGCATTCTATGCTCATTCATTTTCGATACAAATGGGTAGAGATTACAATTATGATTCATTAAAACTTGGCAAGCGCCTACATCTTTTGACATAAACAAAGATAAGTGCCCCGTAATCCCTTTCTTGTCCCTCTCCTCTCAAGGACTAAGTAGGAAAGGAGCAGAGGGCAAAAGGAGCGCTTGGCCGGGATTCAACGCTTCCCAGCCAGGACCAGAGGGACGCGACCGGCGGAAGGCCCCTGCCCCCAGGCAGGGCGGACAAAGCCGACGGAGCGGACAAGACCAACAAGGGGAAAGAAGGCGGAGGGCAGGTGCAGATGGTGGCGCTGCCGGGGCCCAGCTGGTGATGATGGTGCTGCCGGGGAAAGCGACGCGTCGGAGACCTCATTTGTACTCCTAATGCGTCGTAGGTCCCTAACCGCCATCGCCTTCCTCATCGCCATCGCCCGAGGAGACACCCCCGCCATCGCCCAAGCTCCAGGCGTGGCAACCCGGGGAACCCACAGAGAGCATGGTCATCCCCGGTGGCCAAAGGCGGGGAATTCCGTCCCCCGCCTTAGAAGAACACACGAAGATGAAGAGCTCTCTTCCGTACGCTCCATCCAGAATGCCGCGGAAGGAGAGCTTCATCGTGGTAAATGACGACGCGCAGCGGCAACCGCGCGCACACCCATGGAGACCGTGTGGGCGTTTTCTCTCCATTACCTTGAAGAAGGAATGCGGAGACCATGGACCGCCATGACGCTGAGCCTCCAGCGCAGATCCCGACGCAACGTCAACCGCGTGCAGCTCCATCAAGACCAAAGAATTGGGCAGCGCAGCGACAGACGTACCGCCGCAGCCGTCCCCGATGCAGCCACCACGCTGCCCGCTCCCCCATCCGAGACTTCTCTGACCGACCTTCTGTTCAGAGCCGTGCACCCATGGCGGGAGCCAAATATATTTTCGGAGGGAAAGTTCTACAAGCACGCTCGCTCGCCTCCTCCCCCTGAGCATTGGGAGGGCGAGCGCAACTCAAGACAAAGAAGTAGAAGGGCGAGCTCTGTCGGATTGCACTCAAGGAGGAAGAAAGGATGGATGAGCATCGCCCCTCGCGACCCCCCAATTTATAGGGGGGAGCGGGGGGGGCTGGCTCTCCTCCATTCCAAGGGTCGCCGCCTATCTTCACCAATTCCACCGGCCACGATCACAGGCGAACAGGTAACCGCCCCATTGCTCCAATCCATGGCGCTATGGTTTCTGCCACGATCAGGACTTTAAGTCACGAGCACCCGTCGCTAACTCCCCGCCATGCATACGGTGCGCGTGGCGGAAACGGCCTGAGGTGGTGGGTCAGTGCTTGCCAATAAATTGGCAGTTACTCCCTCACATTGCGCGCCTGTGCATAAAACTTGGGCCTGACCTAACGGCACTTGTTGAGCACGTGTGGTCCAGTCCCGGGGGCTCCTGTCGGTGCACTAGTATAGGGGTACCTGATGTCTACTACACAACCTTCTTCTTGTAGACTCGTGTTGGGCCTCCAAGCGCAGAGTTTTGTAGGACAGTAGCAAATTTCCCTCAAGTGGATGACCTAAGGTTTATCAATCCGTGGTAGGTGTAGGATGAAGATGCTCTCTCTCAAACAACCCTGCAATCAAATACAAGAAATCTCTTGTGTCCCCAACACACCCAATACAATGGCAAATTGCATAGGTGCACTAGTTCGGCGAAGAGATGGTGATACAAGTGCAATATGGATGGTAGATATAGGTTTTTGTAATTTGAAAATATAAAAACAGCAAGGTAACTAATAGTAAATAGCGAGCATAACGTTGTATAAATGCTTGAAAACAAGGCCTAGGGTTCATACTTTCACTAGTGCAAGTTCTCTCAACAATACTAACATAGTTGAATCATATGAAAAACCCTCACGTGCGACAAAAAGTTCACTCCAAAGTCACAATTAGCGGAGAACAAACGAAGAAATTATTGTAGGGTACGAAACCACCTCAAAGTTATCTTTCCGATCAATCTTATGAGCTATCCCTATAAGTGTCACGAACAGCCCTAGAGTTCGTACTAAAATAACACCTTAAGATACACATCAACCAAAACCCTAATGTCACCTAGATACTCCAATGTCACCACAAGTACCCATGGGCTTGATCATACGATATGCATCACATAATTTCAGATTCATCATATTCAATCCAACACAAATAACTTCAAAGAGTGCCCCAAAGTTTCTATCGGAGAGTCAAGACGAAAACGTGTGCCAACCCCTATGCATAGATTCCCTAGGTCACGGAACCCGCAAGTTGATCACCAAAACATACATCAAGTGGATCAATAGAACATCCCATTGTCACCACGGATATCCCATCGCAAGACATACATCAAGTGTTCTCAAATCCTTAAAGACTCAATCCGATAAGTAAACTTCAATGGGAAAACTCAATTCATCACAACTAGATAGAGAGGGGAAACACTCCATATGATTCATCTATATTAATAAAGCTCGTGGTACATCAAGATCGTGCCATCTCAAGAACACGAGAGAGAGAGAGTTCAAACACATAGCTACTGGTACATACCCTCAGCCTCGAGGGTGAACTACTCCCTCCTCGTCATGGAGAGCGTCGGGATGATGAAGATGGCCTCCGGTGATGGTTTCCCCCTCCGGCAGGGTGCCGGAACGGGCTCCCGGTTGGTTTTTCGTGGCTCTGGAGGCTTGCGGCGGCGGAACTCCCGATCTAGGTTTGTTTTCGGAGGTTTCTATATTTATAGGAATTTATGGCGGTGGAAACAAGTCAGGATGGGCCACGAGGTGACGACAAGCTAGGGGGGCGCGCCCTAGGGGGGTGCGCGCCCACCAGGCTTGTGGTGGCCTCGTGGCTCCCCTGGCCCAACTCCAACTCTCCCTGGGCTTCTTCTGGTCCATAAAAATTCACCGTAGATTTTTATTCCATTTGGGCTCCGTTTGATATTCCTTTTCTGTAAAACTCAAAAACACGGAAAAAACAGGAACTGGCACTGGGCTCTAGGTTAATAGGTTAGTCCCAAAAATAATATAAAGTTGTAGTAAAATGATTGTAAAACATCCAAGAATGATAATATAACAGCATGGAACAAGCAAAAATTATAGATACATTGGAGACGTATCAACATCCCCAAGCTTAATTCCTGCTCGTCCTCGAGTAGGTAAATGATAAAAAGAGAATTTTTGATGTGGAATGCTGCCCAACATGTTCATCATATTCTTTTCTTCTTTGTAAAGCATGGACATTTGGACTTGTAAATGATTCAAAGCAATAGTCTAGTTTTAACATAATGACTTCAATACTCAAGCATGTCAACAAGCAGCCATGTCTTTCAAAATATCAACAATAAAGAAAGTTATCCCAAGCCCATCATGCTCAATCATTGATCCATTCATGAAACACACTCAAATATTAGCTATGCCCAATGCTCAAGTACGATCATAGTGCCCCCTAGTTGGTGCTTATAAGAGAAGATGGAGACTCAAAGCCAAAATAAAAATTGCATAAAGTAAATAGATAGGCCCTTTGCAGAGGGAAGTAGGGATTTGTAGAGGTGCCAGAGCTCAAGGTTTAAATTGAGAGAGAAAAATATTTTGAGAGGCATGCTTTTCCTGTCAACGAAAACGACAAAGTAGCTCACAATACTTTCCATGCTAGATACATTATAGGCGGTTCCCAAACAGAATGGTAAAGTTTTTACTCCCCCACCACCAATCAATCACACTCCACGGCGAGCCGAATCCACGGGTACCGTCCATACGAACAACATTCCTGGGGGAGTTTTGTTTCATTTTTTTTTGATTTGATTTTTGAACATGGGACTGGGCACCCCGAATACCAGCCACTTTCTCGTGAATGATAGTGAATCAACACATATCGTGAGAATAACCCACCTAGCATGGAAAAATATTGGATACTCCCCACCGTTTCATGAGCGGTACGGGCACACAAAAGTGAAAATTTATTTTGAAAATTTAGAGATGGCACATACAAATTTGCTTGGAACGGCATGGAAATACCGCATATAGGTAGGTGTGGTGGACTCATAAGGCAAAACTTGGTTTAAGGATTTTGGATGCACAAGTTGTATTTCGACTTAGTACAAATGAAGGCTAGCAAATAGATTGGGAAGCAACCAAACCGAGGAACGAAAAATCTCAAAAGTGAGCATTGAGTCATAACTAACACCGAATAATGCACCACAAGTAGGATATAACTTCATTGCATAACTATTGACTTTCGTGCATGCATAGGGAATCACAAACCTTAGCACCAATATTCCTACTAAGCATAATTACTCACTAACATGACTCACATATTACTATCATCATGTTTCAAAACTATTACAAAGAATCAAGTTTAATTTGTCCCATGATCTTCATGAAAGTTTTTATTATATCCTCCTTGGATATCTATCACTTTGGGACTAGTTTCAAATATTGCCATTGTTTTTTGGCAAGCTCAAACAAATTTAAGTGAAGCACATGAGCATAAAGATTTCATTCCTCAAAAAGGTATAAGTGAAGCATGAGAGGAAATGGCAAGCTACTCTCAAAAGATATAAGTGAAGATCAATGAGTAGTCGAACAATTAAGGAGCTATGTGAGGACTCTCTCTCCCTCAATAAATATTTTCAGATCTGAGTATTTTATTCAACAGCAAGCAAAAGAAAAATAGCACTCCAAGAATAGCATGCATCATGTGAACGAATAAAAATTTAGGCTCAACATAGGCTAACCGATAATTGTTGATGAAGAGAGGTGGGATGCGTAGCATCCCCAAGCTTAGATGCTTGAGACTTCTTGAAATTTTTACTTGGGGTGCCTTGGGCATCCCCAAGCTTGAGCTTTTGTATCTCGTTCAATCCTCTCATATCATGGTTTCACCTATTCTCAAAAACTTCATCCACACAAAACTCGAAAAGAACTCGTGAGATATGTTAGCACACATAATAATAAATCAACTCTTTATGTACTGCCAAGACAAGTTGCATAATAATTTTCAAACATTAGGTACTGTATACTATCATTTCCATAATTTATATCTATCAATATAGGCTATGGAAACTATAGGATAAGTAGATAACAAAACTATGACAGCAATCTGTCCAAACAGAACAGTCTGTAGCAATCTATGAAAACAGTGTACTTCTGTAACTCAAAAAATTATGAAAATTTAGGACATGCTATAAAATTTATATGACAATAGTGTGTAAAAATTTCAGAAACTTACCACATTCTAGTAAAATATGAAAATTCAAACACTACAGCCAAAGTTTCTGTTCTTACACAGCACTCATCAAGACATGCAATGCAAGCATCCTAAGGCAATTCTTGGAACTTTTTATTGAAAAACACGATTATAAATAACACCTAACAGAGAACAAGAAAATAAAATGACGCTCCTAGCAAAACTCATATTATGTGACGAATAAAAATATAGCTCCAAGTAAGGTATACCGATAATGTTGAAGACGAAAGAGGGGATGCCTTCCGGGGCATCCCCAAGCTTAGGCGCTTGAGTCTTCCTTGGATATTACCTTGGGGGTGCCTTGGGCATCCCCAAGCTTAGGTTCTTTTTACTCCTTGTTCTCCTCATATCGGTGTCTCACCCAAAACTTGAAAACTTCAATCACACAAAACTTAACGGAACTTCGTGAGAAGGGTTAGTGTAATAAAGATAGACCATTCACTTAGGTACTGTCAAGACAAGATTCATAATTTTTCCCACATGATACCTACTGTATTATATCATTCCCATAATTTATATCACTGAATATAAGCTATAGGAACACTAGAACAAGAAAACTATGCATGCAAAACAGAATCTGTCAAAAACAGAACAGTCTGTGAAGATCTGTAGTATAGCCATACTTCCCTGACTCTAAAAATTCTGAAAAATTAGGAAAACCTAGGAATTTGTAAATAAATCATGTGTAAAAAATTCAGATCAAAATCACGTTCCAGTGAATTTACAAAATTCCTGGACTGAGAGCAAAAGTTTCTGTTTTTGCACAGAATCAAGTCAACTATCATCCACACTATCCCAAAGGCTTTACTTGGCACTTTATTGAAACAAAAGATATAAAGAATGATTATACAGTAGTTTAATCATGTGGACACAGAAAAACAGTAAGGATAAATATTGGTTTGTCTCCCAACAAGCGCTTTTCTTTAATGCCTTTTTAGCTAGACATGATGATTTCAATGATGCTCACATAGGAATAATAATTATAACATGCAAAAGAACATCATGAATCTCATGTCAAGCACATTTAAGTCTAACCCACTTCCTATGCATAGGGATTTTCTGAGCAAACAATTTATGGGAGCAAGAATCAACTAGCATAGGAAGGCAAAACAAGCATAACTTCAAAACTTTCAACACATAGAGAGGAAACTTGATATTATTGCAATTCCTACAAGCATATGTTCCTCCCTCATAATAATTTTCAGTAGCATCATGAAGGAATTTCACAATATAACCAGCACATAAAGCATTCTTTTCATGCTCTACAAGCATAGAAATTTTATTACTCTCCCCACAAGAAAATTTCTTCTCATGACTAATGGTGGGAGTATCATATGAAGCTCGAATACTAAAAATTGTTTCCACATTAAAAGAGTAATGTTCAGTAAAAGGATATTCAAAATTATGATAATAATTATCACTACTCTTTATAACATAAGTATCATCACAATAATCATCATAAGTAGCAACTTTGTTCTCATCATAGTCAATTGAAACCTCTTCCGAAATAGTGGAATCATTAATAAATAAAGTCGTGACCTCTCCAAATCCACTTTTATCATTATAATAAGATTCAAAACCCTCCAAAATAGTGGGATAATTATTATCTAAAGTTGACACTCTTCCAAACCCACTTTCATAAATACTGCAATCATCATAAATAGGGGGTATGCTATCATCATAATAAGTTTGCACATCAAAACTTGGGGAACTAAAAGCATCATCTTCATTAAACATAGCATCCCCAAGCTTGGGACAAACATTAATTGCAGCAAATAAATTCTCAAACCTGTCATTCTCATCAAACATAGCATCCCCAAGCTTGTGGCTTTGCATAACATAAGCATAATCACTCTCATCATTAATAGTATGAATAGCACCAATCGTATAACAATTATTATCATCACAATTTTCTAAGTTGGTGTCATTATTTGGGAGAGATACCTCTTTACCTTTACTTTTCCTTCTTTTCTTCTTCTTAACCACATTATGTGTGGGTTTATTTAATTCCTCCAAGCTTCTTTTTGAAGAGATTGGTTGAATAAAAAGCTCCTCCTCGTTACCTGATTCATCAGAGGAAATAGGAGGATATTGGGAAACCTCTTCCCCTTCATTAGTATTCTCTTCATCTTCTATTTGTTTTCTTGTCTTCAAGTAATTGGCAATATAAGGATTCTCAATGCAATTTACCACGCAATACATATAGATTTCATTTAGATCAAAATCAATCATTTTCATGAGAACCCATGCTGGAACATCCTTAGTTTCATGTTTCATTTCTTCATACCCCAAAAATAGACTAAGTTCATTATGATGCTCAAGGGTAATGAGATTATCACAATTTTTGGTCACAATTCGATCATGAAATAATTCACATTGGAAATTAAAATGACCACTTTCATTGCAAAGTTCACAAGGACGGCGAGAAATATTAAGTCTTTCAGCACAAACATATAGCCTCTCTTGCAACCATTTAGTTTCTAAATACTTATGCCTCTTACAAAATCTATCTTCCCTTCTAGGCATGTCTTCACAAACTCTATGCACTCCACAAAAATTGACATGCTTATAAGAAATCTTTTTATCATGACTAGTGCAATCATCATTAGTACTATGGATATTCAAAGAATTCATACTAACAACATTGCAATCATGCTCATAACTCAAAGATTTAGTACCAAACATTTTAATAACTTCTTCTTCTAACACTTGAGCACAATTTTACTTTCCAACATTTTCACGAAAGATATTAAAAAGATGAAGCATATGAGGCAACCTCAATTCCATTTTTTTGTAGTTTTCTTTTATAGACTAAACTAGTGATAAAACAAGAAACTAAAATATTCAATTGCAAGATCTAAAGATATACCTTCAAGCACTCACCTCCCCGGCAACGGCGCCAGAAAAGAGCTTTGTTGACGGGATGTCAGTGCCGCTTACCTAGCCTCCCCGGCAACGGCGCCAGAAAAGAGCTTGATGTCTACTACACAACCTTCTTCTTGTAGACTCGTGTTGGGCCTCCAAGCGCAGAGTTTTGTAGGACAGTAGCAAATTTCCCTCAAGTGGATGACCTAAGGTTTATCAATCCATGGGAGGCGTAGGATGAAGATGGTCTCTCTCAAACAACCCTGCAATCAAATAACAAAGAGTCTCTTGTGTCCCCAACACACCCAATACAATGGCAAATTGTATAGGTGCACTAGTTCGGCGAAGAGATGGTGATACAAGTGCAATATGGATGGTAGATATAAGTTTTTGTAATCTGAAAATATAAAAACAGCAAGGTAACTAATAGTAAATAGCGAGCAAAACGTTGTATAAATGCTTGGAAACAAGGCCTAGGGTTCATACTTTCACTAGTGTAAGTTCTCTCAACAATACTAACATAGTTGAATCATATGTAAATCCCTCACGTGCGACAAAGAGTTCACTCCAAAGTCACAATTAGCGGAGAACAAACGAAGAAATTATTGTAGGGTACGAAACCACCTCAAAGTTATCTTTCCGATCAATCTTATGAGCTATCCCTATAAGTGTCACGAACAGCCCTAGAGTTCGTACTAAAATAACACCTTAAGATACACATCAACCAAAACCCTAATGTCACCTAGATACTCCAATGTCACCACAAGTACCCATGGGCTTGATCATACGATATGCATCACATAATTTCAGATTCATCATATTCAATCCAACACAAATAACTTCAAAGAGTGCCCCAAAGTTTCTATCGGAGAGTCAAGACGAAAACGTGTGCCAACCCCTATGCATAGATTCCCTAGGTCACGGAACCCGCAAGTTGATCACCAAAACATACATCAAGTGGATCAATAGAACATCCCATTGTCACCACGGATATCCCATCGCAAGACATACATGAAGTGTTCTCAAATCCTTAAAGACTCAATCCGATAAGTAAACTTCAAAGGGAAAACTCAATTCATCACAACTAGATAGAGAGGGGAAACACTCCATATGATTCATCTATATTAATAAAGCTCGCGGTACATCAAGATCGTGCCATCTCAAGAACACGAGAGAGAGAGAGAGTTCAAACACATAGCTACTGGTACATACCCTTAGCCTCGAGGGTGAACTACTCCCTCCTCGTAATGGAGAGCGTCGGGATGATGAAGATGGCCTCCGGTGATGGTTTCCCCCTCTGGCAGGGTGCCGGAACGGGCTCCCGATTGGTTTTTCGTGGCTCTGGAGGCTTGCGGCGGCGGAACTCCCGATCTAGGTTTGTTTTCGGAGGTTTCTATATTTATAGGAATTTATGGCGGTGGAAACAAGTCAGGATGGGCCACGAGGTGACGACAAGCTAGGGGAGGCGCCCTAGGGGGGGCGCCCCCCAGGCTTGTGGTGGCCTCGTGGCTCCCCTGGTCCAACTCCAACTCTCCCTGGGCTTCTTCTGGTCCATAAAAATTCACCGTAGATTTTTATTCCATTTGGGCTCCGTTTGATATTCCTTTTCTGTAAAACTCAAAAACACGGAAAAAACAGGAACTAGCACTGGGCTCTAGGTTAATAGGTTAGTCCCAAAAATAATATAAAGTTGTAGTAAAATGATTGTAAAAAATCCAAGAATGATAATATAACAACATGGAACAAGCAAAAATTATAGATACGTTGGAGACGTATCAGTACCCAGTGCCCTTGACTTTTGCACAGGCGATAGAAGCAGAAAACCCCGACAGCAATCAAGACCAAGACTCCAGCAAGCTCAACACGGCGGCCCAAGCCTGGGCTGCGACGCGCCAAGCACGTCCCCGACGCTTGCCGGGGACCGAGAAGAATGGACCTTTCAGAAGACCCGGCAAGCCATTTCCCGGCAGGCATGAACCATCCAGCCACCGCTCCACCGCATCGCTACGCCTGTCACTTATCGATGCAATGTCGAGCCCTCAGGCGATTAATCAGCTCTCGCTAAGCAAGTGGCGACACATTGGAAGGCAAGTTACACCCGGTTGACACCCGCCCTGCAGCGTCTCAAGATCTTAAGCAGCAACCGGCCAAGCGGTGGCAAAGGCTTGCCGGGGATGCACCCCCAAGCGCCACCTAGGCAGGTAATCATGGCATTTTGTCCTAAATGCCAGAGTTAGGTATGATAGCTCTTCTTAGCTATCTAATCAATAGATAATGTCTGTTTTGCCATTGTGGTAACCCCTTGCACTATAAAAGGAGGCCCAAAGCAACCTAGCTCAAGGTTGGCAACTCGAACCCCCGAACGCTTGTACTCGCATAGCCGCTCTCCCCGGAAGCAGTCCTTGCCAGGGTTAGGCGCCCTGCGTTCTTCGTGTTCCTCCAATCAATCCACCAAAAAGCAGGAGTAGGGTTTGACGCTTAGCAGCGGCCAGAACCTGGGTAAAATGCCTGACCCTTGATCGTTGCGCCATCTCATGCTCTCCGCTCTTCATGCAACGTGACCCCCCTTGCCAAACCACAAGGGACCTCTGGTCCCATAGGTGATTGTGAGCATCTGTGCCTCGACACAAGGGAAAGATTTAATTATTCGACATGCATCAAACAATTTTAGATTCATCATATTCAATCCAACACAAAGAACTTCAAAGAGTACCCCAAGATTTCTATCGGAGAAAGTAGGACAAGGACGTGTATCAAGCCATATGCATAGATTACCCCAATGTCACCGTGGGAATCCACAAGTTGATTAACAAAACATATATCAAGTGAATCAATAGAACACCCCATTGTCACCACGGTATCCACATGCAAGACATATATCAAGTGTTCTCAAATCCAAAGTATTCAATCCAACATAAGGAGGTCTCCAAGGGAAAGATTCAATTCATCACATCAAGATAGAGAGGGAAGAACACCATATGATCCAACTATACTAACAAAGCCCATGATACATCAAGATCGTGCCATCTCAGGAACACGAGAGAGAGAGAGAGAGAGAGAGAGATATCAAACAATAGCTATTGGTACATACCCTCAGCCCCGAGGGCAAACTACTCCCTCCTTGTCATGAAGACCACCCGGATGATGAAGATAGCCTCTGGTGATGATTCCCCACCCCCACCCCCGATAGGGTATCGCAAAAGGGCTCCGGATGAGTTTTATTCGATATAGAGAATTACGACGGCGGAGTAGAAGTTCTAGGTTAACTTTCGGAGGTTTCTGAATATAGAGGGATTTTTGGTGTTGGAATCACGCAAAGATGTGCCACACGAAGCCCACTAGGTAGGTCAGCTCGGCCACCCCCTGAGTGCGCCGACCTGCCTTGTGGGGCCCCTTTGGTCTTCTAGTACTCTCTCGAAGCTTTCGGGTCCCTTTCCTTCTAGAAAAAATCGTCAAAAAGTTTTGTTAAATGCCGAAAACTTTCATTTTCTGCACAAAAACAACACCACGGTAATTCTTGTTCTAGGAAAGTGTCCCATACCCTTTCTCAAAGGAAATTGAAAACGAATATTGCCTTCTTTCATATCAATCACGGCACCTATAGTGTGTAAAAATGGTCTACCAAGTATAATGGGACAAGACGGATTGCAATCAATATCAAGCACAATAAAATCAATAGGCACATAGTTCCTATTTTCAATAATAAGAACATCATTAATTCTTCCCAATGGTTTTTTAATAGTAGAATCCGCCAAGTGCAAATTAAGAGAGCATTCTTCAATATTGGTAAGACCAAGCACATCACATAGAGATTTCGGAATCGTGGAAACACTAGCACCCAAATCACACAAAGCAAAGCATTCATAATTTTTAATCTTGACCTTAATGGTAGGTTCCCACTCATCATGTAATTTTCTAGGAATATAAATCTCCAACTCCAACTTTTCTTCAAAAGATTTCATCATGGCATCAATGATGTTTAGTAAAAGCTTTATTTTGCTCATATGCATGGGGTGAGTTCAACATAGATTTCAACAAAGAAATACATTCAACCAAAGAGAAACTATCATAGTTAAAATCTTTGCAATCCAAGATAGTGGGCACATCACTAGTTTAAGTTTTGACCTCTTCAAACCCACTTTTATCAAAAATTTCATCAAGATTTTCACCCTCCAAATTATTGGGACGCCTTCTAGCTAAAGTTGACTCTACTTCAGTCCCTTCATTATCAGTTTTAATATTACTAAACAAGGAATCAATAGTAGAAACACCAATTTCTTTAAGATCTACATCATTTTTATGAAGGCAATCACTAGAGAACAATTTTTCTAAGATTTCTCTTTTAGCTCTAAGCATAGCGGTTCTTTTCTTACTTTCATCCATAGTGACATATAAAGCTTTAATAGATTCATCAATCTTAGGCACAAAAACTTTCAACTTGAGATTTTCAACATCATGAGAAATTCTATCAATGCTTCTAGACATATCATCAATCTTATTCAACTTTTCTTCTATCGTAGTATTGAAAGCCTTTTGCGCATTGATAAATTCTTTAATATTACTCTCAAGATCAGAGGTATTCCTATTATTATTGTAAGAAGAATTACCATAGGAATTACCATAATTATTAGAGGAATTTCTAGGAAACGGCCTAGGATTAAAATTACCTCTATAAGCATTGTTATTGAAATTGTTGCGCGAGACAAAATTCACATCTACAGATTCGCTATTTTGCTCAATCAAGGTAGGCAAAGGCACATCATTAAGATAAATAGGAGCATTTTTACTAGCAACCAATTTCATCAAAGCATCAACTTTATCACTCAAAGTACTAATTTCCTCTTTCGGTATGCCATTGAGAATAATTAGCCATGATACTATCTAGCAATTTAGTAGCTGCACCCAAAGTAATCTCCATAAAAGTACCACCCGCGGCGGAATCTAAAAGATTTCTAGAGACAAAATTCATCCCCGCATAAAAAAAATTGTATAATCATCCAAAGATTTAAACCATGAGCAGGACAATTTCTTAGCATCAACTTCATTCTTTCCCAAGATTGTGCAACATGTTCATGCTCAAGTTGCTTAAAATTCATGATATGCGTCCGAAGGGAAATAATTTTCGTGGGCGGAAAATACTTAGTGATAAAAGCATCTTTGCACTTATTCCAAGAATCAATACTATTGCGAGGCAAAGAGGAAAACCAAATTTTTGCACGATCCCGCAAGGAGAAAGGAAATAATTTCAACTTCACAGTATCATTGTCCACATCTTTTTTCTTTTGCATATCACACAATTCTACGAACGTGTTTAGATGGGACGTGGCATGCTCATTAGGATTACCGGCAAATTGATCTTTCATGACAAGATTCAACAAAGCGACATTAATATCACAAGACTCCGCACTAGTGGCGGGAGGAGCAATAGGCGTACTAATAAAATCATTGTTATTAGTATTGGAAAAATCACACAACTTGGTGTTCTCTTGAGTCATCATGACTACGCAAACAAGATTGCAAACAAGGAAGAGATCCGACAAGAAAAAGGGCAAACGAAAAAGAGGGCGAATAAAACGGCAAATTAGTGAAGTGGGGGGAGAGGAAATCGAGAGGCAAATGGCAAATAATGTAATTGCAAGGAGATGAGATTTGTGATTAGGAACCTGGTAGATGATCATGGAGTCCCCTCGGCGCCTACGATAGGCACGTAGAAGAGACCGCTTCCTCCCTGGCAACGACGCCAGAAATTTCTTTGACGTGGCTTGAGACTGCGTCGGTATTTCCCCAAAGAGGAAGGGATGATGCAGCACATTGACGGTAAGTATTTCCCTCAGTTATGAAACCAAGGTTATCGAACCAGTAGGAGGATCACCACCACCCAATAAGTAGCATCTGCACACAAACAACAAATACTTGCAACACGACGCGAAAGAGAGGTTTTCAATCTCTCTACGGTAATAAGATAGATTAGGTAGTGATAGATAGGAGAGATAGATCTCTCAAGAACAAGAATAAAAAGAGTAAATATGCAACAATATGTTTTTGGGTTTTTGGTTTTGTAGATCTGAAAACAAAGAATGCAAAAAGATAGATCTGAAAGCAATATGTTGGAAAAGTAGACCCGGGGGCCATAGGGTTCACTAGTGGCTTCTCTCATGAGTATAGCGCACGGTGGGTGAACAAATTACTGTTGGGCAATTGATAGAAAATTGAATAGTCATGACGATATCCAAGGCGATGATCATTATATAGGCATCACGTTCAAGATAGATAGAATGACTCCTGCCTGCATCTACCTCTATTACTCCACACATCGACCGCTATCCAGCATGCATCTAGTGTATTAAGTTCATGGAAAAATAGAGTAATGCAATAAGAACGATGACATGATGTAGACAAGATCTATTGATGTAGGAATAGACCCCATCTTGTTATCCTTAATAGCAATGATACATGCGTGTCTTGCAGCCCCTTCTGTCACTGGGAAAGAACACCACAAGATCGAACCCATCACAAAGCACCTCTTCCCATGGCAAGAAAAATCGATCTAGTCGGCCTATCTAAACCAAAGATTCGAAGAAGAAATACGATGCTATAAGCAATCATCCATATAAGAGATCAAAGAAGACTCAAATTATATTCATGGATAGAAATTGATCATGAACTCAAAATTTATCGGATCCCAACAAACACACCGCAAAAGTTTACATCAAATAGATCTCCAAGAGACCATTGTATTGAGAATCATAAGAGAGAGAGAATAATCCATCTAGCTACTGCCTACGGACCCGTAGGTCTATGGTGGACTACTCACGCATCATTGGAGAGGCACCTATGAAGAAGATGAACCCCTCCGTGATGGTGTTTAGATTGGATCTCGTGGTTCTGGAACTTGCGGCGGTTGGAATTGTATTTCGTCAACTCCCGTAGGGTTTTTGGAATATTTGGGAATTTATAGGCATCAGAGGCGGTGGAGAGGGACCCCGAGGAGGGCACAATCCATCAGGGCGCGCCAGGGCCCCCCCGGCGCACCCTGGTGGGTTGTGGTCTCCTCGGCCCACTCCCCCGACACTTCTTTGGCCCACTGGGTGTCTTCTGGTCCAGAAAAAATCTCCAAAAAGTTTCGTCACGATTGGACTCCGTTTGGTATTGATTTACTATGAAGTAAAAACAAGCAAAAACAGCAACTGGCACTTTGGCACTATCTCAATAGGTTAGTCCCAAAAAAATGATATAAATTTGTTATAAAATGATTGTAAAACATCCAAGAATGATAATATAACAGCATGGAATAAGCAAAAATTATAGATACATTGGAGACGTATCAAAGACAACGGAAGAAGCGGCAATTACGAACGGATGCAAGTTTTGAAAAATGACGGCAACAAAGTGTCGATGCAATGTAGATGATGCAATGATGAATGCACAAACAAATAAATCACACGATGATAACGAAAATAACTGGAAGGTAGCCGGAGCGTCGGTCTCGTGCTGTTACAACTCTCCCCAACTACAAAGAGATCTCGCCTTGAGATCTTAGAAAGAGAATAGGAAGGCGAAGTGGCGGAGGTTAAACTAAGTTGTTTCTTTGAAAAATGAGTGAAACCAAAAAATCTTGGAGGTTGCAAAGAGATGACAAGAACATACGGGCATGAAAGAAATGAAACCACTCTTGTTCAAAAGAGATAGACAAGGAATGAGAAAGAATAAATTTGGGCAGCACTTCGGTTGAAAAGAGAGGCAAAACTTGATAAGATGAAAAGAACTTGAAAAGAGGACACAACACTCCGGTTAAATGGATTAGCATGAAAAGATCATGATCTTGACAAAACGAGATGATGGTTCGAAGAGAGCAACATCACAATGCCTTCGGAACAAGAGAGTAGAAGCTAGATCGTTGGAAAAAAAGAACGGAGAAGAAAATGACAACTTCTCCCACAATTGAATTGAAAAAGCATCCTTACAACAAAGGTTCGAACGAAGTTGTTGGAAAATTAACAACGAAAAGAATAAGCTTCTTGTGGGCTTATGGAAAACATCCCAAAATTATGAGGTGAAAACCTGCCAGTAACGGAAACAATTGATTTGATTGAGATCAATAAAGAGATGAACACTTTTTTCACTGAGAGGATAAAAGAATACTTGGATAATTGATAAGCACCACAATAACAACAATCTTTATGGAAGTCTTTAGGTTAAATCTAGACCAAGATAGCTCCGAGGAAGAAAAAATGAGTTTAAATGTCTCATTCTTGACAATTCTCTTCGAGAGTCCTCGTGGATCAAGAATGCTATAACACCATCTCAAAAGATTAGGGAGAATGAATCGCACTTTGAAATGCAAGAAAAAGAATACTTGAGATCCTCCAACAAGAATCTTGAAGAACACTTCGAGAAAGAATTAAATCCTTGGGGAAACACCATGAAGAGTGTCAGTGCTAAATACGGCATATCTCGAGGTAGGAATCCTAAGCTAGGTGTCTTGGAGCGATGGTAACATGGACACATGATTTTACCCAGGTTCGGGCTCTCTCGAGGAGATAATACCTGCGTCGTACTTTTCAATGTATTGATATGGGGGATAGTACATAGTACAGGTATCTACCACGAGATTGTTCTAATGAATATGAGATTGTCTATTGACTAGCCTGGCCTCGGTTTGTATAATGTACCAGAGGCCTAGGATTTCTAAGAGTCCTTGTCTTGTGCGCAAAGCCTTGTGGGATCTCCCTTGTATGCATCATTGGTTTCCCGAAGTGGACCATTAGTGAACTACCATGGGGGTCCTCGGCCCGACCCTCCTGGTCGGGAGACGATATGGTGAGTATCCCCCTAGTCTAGGACACCGTCCGTAGCCCATTGAACAGGTCTTCAAGTTGGGGACGCTCCTCGGTTCTTCCGAACAGTTCTTTGTCTTCGGCCGTCGGTCTTAAAAACTTGTACAACAAATCTTCCCATGTCCGATCTTGAGGCTCGCCAAGGTGTATGTGAAGAGTTCACACATCGGGTATCCGAGGAGTTCACACGTCGGGCGTGTGAGGAGCAGTTCTCTACCTTTATCAATGCCTTGATATTTTATGCCACGCCTAGGGTTTGAAATGTTCCCCGCGCGGAGGTGTCCTCCTGTATCCGAGCTTCAACGCCGGATCGCATCTGATGTGTCTTTTTTGCAGCCGAGCTCCAATGCTGGTCGGCATCCTAGGTGTCATATATTACCTTGGTCTTGAAAAAGGTGAAGGAGTTCAACCAAGCTTAATGCTGGTAACATCCTCTATGGAACCTGCCACTCGGCTCTGAGCTTTATGTCAGACTGCTTACGAGGTGGTGCACACCTCGTGCTTGGGCTGATTTCTTGCAGAATCTTTATGATTGGTGCAATTTATTCTCTGTCGAGATGTATAGCTAGCAGCTCTCAAGGTGCGTGCACTAGTAGAAAACAGGCCTTCCGTTTCAACCTTTAGTCCTGGTTTGGCTTTGGACCGGGACTAATGTGTCCATTAGTCCCGGTTCCAACGGCTAGGAGCGGTCGGGGTGTACGGGCCCCATTAGTCCCGGTTCATTCGAGACCTATAGTCTCGGTTTGTATCACAAACCGGGACTAAAGGGGTGGTGGCAGGCTGGTGTCAGCCTGGGGCCCTTTTAGTCCCGGTTTGTATTACAAACCGGGACTATAGGTGGACCTTTAGTCCCGGTTTGTATAACCAACCAGGACTAAAGATTTCCCTATATAAACCCTTCGTCCATCCCGACTCCATTTCTCTGTTTTCACCATTCGAATTCCCCTCTCTGTTCTTCCCCTAGCTCGAGCTCCTCCCTCCATTTTTGCCAAGATTTGTCAAGATTTGAGGCACCCCAATCCATCCAAGAGTCCACAAAGGTTAGCAACTTTGTCCTTTCATCTCTTATTGCTAGATCAGCTCGTGCAATACTTTATAAGTATAGTGATTTGTGGGTTTTAGTTTGGGTGTAATTATGTGGTAGTTTTTTTATTTATATGCAATTTGAGCTCAAATTAACTCCTTAGTTTGCATATGTGTAGGTGTGGTTTACTTAGTGTGCCTTCCCGTCCCCGTCCTAACCACCGTTGATCGCCCGCACCGTCCCGTCGCCGGCACCACCTTGGTGAGCCTCTTCTTGTGTTCTTATCATTTTTATTAAAAAAAATCGTATTTGTATGATTTAGATAGTTACTTGCATAATTTTTTACTTGTATGATTGTTGTTATATATAGTGCCATGGTTATGATATCCGTGCCCGTCGGCCCTCGTCCGGTTTACGATTCGGATGTGGTATATTCTCTTTTATAACTATTTGTTGCATTTCGTGTTAATGACAATTATGCACATCAAGTTGACATAGATATTTTTATCTAGGAGGTAGTTGAACCGGAAATGCCAACCGATCCTATTGTCGAGAAGTTAAATTTAGTTGAAAAAGAAAAGTAGGATTTGAAAGGAAAATTGAAAAGAGTTGAAGAAGAGAAGATGAAATTGGAGTTGTACGTTGCCGACGTCGTCGATGATCACAAGATCAAGATGGATGCAATGCGCTTGAATATTAGAAAGATTAGAAAATATGCCATTAATAAAGAGGCTTGGTATCATTATGTTGTTGGATCAATTGCTACCTTAGTTGTGATTTTGATCGTATTTGTTGTTGCATTTAAATGTTTTATCTAGATAGTTGTATGTTGTTTTATGAGAATAAGTGTGTATGAACTTTATGTATAAACTTGTATTAATTTGGTCTTTTCGGTGTTGTGAAATGAAGATGAACCAGCAATGGATGTACGATGACCGACGCTCTCCCCAGTTCATTAATGGCGTGGAGAGTTTTTTGCGTGCGGCTGAGGCAAACAAGCGGGATGGTTTTATGTGTTGTCCATGTGGTGTGTGTTAGAATGATAAGACTTACTCTAGCTCAAAACAGATTCACGTCCACCTGTTTACGTCCGGTTTCTTGTCCGGCTATAATTGTTGGACCAAGCACGGAGAAAGAGGGGTTCTAATGGAAGAGAATGAAGAAGAAGAGGATGACGACAACTATCCTGGGTGTCCTGAATATGATGGTACAACAATGGGGGAAGAGAATGAAAAGAAGAAGCTGAGGCATCAGATGAGCCCGCTGATGATCTTGGTCGGGCCATTGCTGATGCAAAGAGAAACTGCGAAAGTGAAAAGGAGAAGTTGAAGTTGCAGCGCATGTTAGAGGATCACAAAAAAGGGTTGTCCAAATTGCGAAGATGACAACACAAAGCTCGGTACCACACTGGAATTGCTGCAATGGAAGGCAGAGAATGGTGTATCTGACAAGGGATTTGAAAAGTTGCTGAAAATAATGAAGAATAAGCTTCCGAAGGACAACGAATTGCCCGACAGTACATACGAAGCAAAGAAGGTTGTCTACCCTCTAGGATTGGAGGTGCAGAAGATACATGCATGCCCTAATGATGGCATCCTCTACCGCGGTGAGTACGAGAATTTGAATGCATGCCCGGTATGCAATGCATTGCGATATAAGATCGGTCGCGATGACCCTGGTGATGATGTTCAGGGCGAGTGCCCTAGGAAGAGGATTCCTGCCAAGGTGATGTGGTATGCTCCTATAATACCACGGTTGAAATGTTTGTTCCAAAACAAAGAGCATGCCAAGTCGTTGCGATGGCACAAAGAAGACCGTAAAAAAGATGGGAAGTTGAGAGTACCCGCTGATGGGTCGCAGTGGAGAAAAATCGAGAGAGAGTGGCCGGACTTTGCAGATGACCCAAGGATCTTATGGTTTGGTTTAAGTGCAGATGGCATTAATCCATTTGGGTAGCAGAGCATCAAGCATAGCACATGGTCTGTGACTCTATGTATCTATAACCTTCCTCCTTGGTTGTGCATGAAGCGGAAGTTCATTATGATGCCAGTGCTCATCCAAGGCCCTAAGCAACCCGGCAACAACATTGATGTGTACCTAAGGCATTTAGTTGATGAACTTTTACAGCTGTGGAATAAACAATGTGTACGTGTGTGGGATGAGCACAAACAGCAGGAATTTGACCTGCGAGCGTTGCTATTTGTAACCATCAATGATTGGCCTGCTCTTAGTAACCTTTCAGGACAGACAAACAAGGGATACCATGCATGCACGCACTGTTTAGATGAGACTGAAAGTATATATTTGGACAAATGCAAGAAGAATGTGTACCTGGGACATCATCGATTTCTTCCGACCAAGCATGCCTTAAGAAAGAAAGGCAAGCATTTCAAAGGTGAGGCAGATCACCGGAAGAAGCCCGTCCTCCGTACTGGTGATGACATACTTGATATGGTCAACGATTTACAAGTAATATTTGGAAAGGGTCCTAGCGGACAATCTGTTCCGACTGACGCTGAGGGACGCGCACCCATGTGGAAGAAGAAATCTATATTTTGGCAGCTAGAATATTGGAAAGTCCTAGAGGTCCGCTCTGCAATCGACGTGATGCACGTGACGAAGAATCTTTGCGTGAACCTGCTAGGCTTCCTGGGCGTGTATGGGAAGACAAAAGATACACCGGAGGCACGGGAGGACCAGCAACGTGTGCACGAAAACGACGGCATGCATCCAAAGCAGTATCAAGGTCCTGCCAGCTACGCTCTTACCAAAGCAGAGAAGGAAATCTTCTTTGAATGCCTGCTCAATATGAAGGTCCCATCTGGCTTCTCGTCGAATATAAATGGAATAATAAATATGGCAGAGAAAAAATTCCAGAACCTAAAGTCTCATGACTGCCACGTGATCATGATGCAATTGCTTCCGATTGCGTTGAGGGGGCTTCTACCAGAAAATGTTCGATTAGCCATTGTGAAGCTATGTTCATTCCTCAATGCAATTTCTTAGAAGGTAATCGATCTGGAAATCCTACCAAGCTTACAGAATGATTTGGTCCAATGTCCTGTCAGTTTCGAGTTGGTGTTCCCACCATCCTTCGTCAATATTATGACCCACGTCCTAGTTCACCTAGTCGAAGAGATTGCCATTCTGGGTCCTGTATTTCTACACAATATGTTCCCCTTTGAGAGGTTCATGGGAGTCTTAAAGAAATATGTTCATAACCGTGCTAGGCCAGAAGGAAGCATCTCCAAGGGATATGAAACAGAGGAGGTTATTGATTTTTGTGTTGACTTTATTCCTGACATTAAGCCGATTGGTGTTCCTCAATCGCGGCATGAGGGGAGACTGCGTGGAAAAGGCACGCTTGGACCAAAATCAATAATATGTAGGGACGGGCATTCTTGGGCGCAAGCACACTACGCAGTTCTAGAAAATTCTACCTTGGTGACCCCGTATATCGAGAAACACATGGATATTATACGCTCGAAGAACTCAGAGAAGTTTGACCCCTGGATTCAACGTACACACATTGAGGCTTTCGGCGGTTGGTTGCGAACACATCTCATGAATGACGACAATGTTGAAGATGACTTGTACTTGTTGGCCAAGAGACCATCTTCGACTATATTGACTTTCCAAGGGTACGAGATAAATGGGAATACATTTTACACGATCGCCCAAGATAAAAAGAGCACCAACCAAAACAGTGGTGTCCGCTTTGACGATGCGGCAAACACCAAGGAAAAGGACACATATTATGGTTACATAGAGGACATATGGGAACTTGACTATGGAAGTGATTTGAAGGTCCCTTTGTTCTGGTGCAAATGGGCCAATCTGACTGGAGGAGGGGTAATGGTAGACCCGCAGTACGGAATGACAACAGTGGATCTCAACAATCTTGGGCACACAGACGAACCATTCGTTCTAGCCAATGATGTGGCGCAAGTTTTCTATGTGAAGGACATGTCTACCAAACCGAGAAAAAGGAAAGATAAGAAAGCGGATACATCATACGATGAGCCAAAGCGCCACATAGTTCTTTCTGGGAAAAGAAACATTGTGGGAGTGGAGGACAAGACAGACATGTCAAAAGATTATGAAAAGTTTGATGAAATTCCTCCCTTCGCAGTGAAGACTGACCCAAGCATCCTGTTAAATGATGAAGATTGTCCATGGTTACGGCGCAATAATCAAGAGACACACGTGAATAAAAAGTTTTATACCCCAAGATCCCACTCTGGGATGTGATTGGCGTCACCGTCATCACTTTTCTTCTCTAGTGAGTAGCTGGGATGGTCCAGTTTTGTACACGAAGTGCATCCATTTTTTGTTGTAACCCTCTCAACTTTTTAGCACATGCTATGTGGGTGAAATGATGATACCATGCCAAGTTTCAACCTTTTCAGAGTTCATTTGTAGTGCTTTTTAATTTCAGGGTCATTTAGCTCAAAACAATTCATTAAATGGATGAAAAATAGCAAATGAAGTTAGAAAGGGTTGCATTTTTGAGTATATGGCTTAGAATGGTTCATATTTAATGCACAAAAAGTCTGGAGTTGAAATAAGTTAAAAAAATGAAATGCCTTTGTAACATATTAGTTTTCGTCCGAAACCCTCATACTTCGAAGTAGATGGTCCAGTCTGTATACGAAGTGCATCCAGTTTTTTCTGTAACCTTCTCAACTTTTTAGCACAAGCTATGTGGGTGAAATGATGATACCATGCCAAGTTTTAACCTTTTCAGAGTTCATTTGTGGTGCTTTTTAATTTCTGGGCCATTTAGCTCAAAACAATTCATTAAATGGATGAAAAATAGCAAATGAGGTTAGAAAAGGTTGAAATTTGAGGATGTGGCTTAGAATGGTGCAAATTGAATGCACAAAAAGTCTAGAGTTGAAATAAGTTAAAAAAATGAAATGCCTTTGTAACATATGAGTTTTCGTCCAAAACCCTCATACTTCGAAGGAGATGGTCCAGTTTGTACACGAAGTGCATCCAATTTTTGCCATAACCCTCTCAACTTTTTACCACTTGCTATGTGGGTGAAATTATGATACCATGCCAAGTTTCAACCTTTTCAGAGTTCATTAATAGTGATTTTGATTAAAACAAATGAAGGTATAAAACTAAAAAGAGTTAAATAGAATCTAGTTTTGATTAAAACACCTATTTAAAATATCCTAAAAATTCAAAAATTTAACATAATGATAAAACATACTAATATTAAACAACAGCAAAAACAATCACTCAAAAATCTATTTTTAAACTAAAGTTATTCACAAACTAGTGATTCACAAAAATTTCAAAAGAATTCAAATTTAAACTATTTAAATTTGAAAACTACTCGCACTAACAGAAAGTTTGTAATTGTTCTGACCTAAAGCAAAAAAGATTCATTAAAAACTATAAATATTCTAACAATTATTCCAAATATAAAAACAGTTATTCCAAATATAAAAATAAAAAAATAAAAAAAGAGAAAATAGACCCTTAGTCCCGGATGGGTCCACCAACCGGGACTAAAGGTCCCTTCCCGCGCGAATTTGGGCCGCCGAAAAGGACTCTTTAGGCCCAGTTGGTATCACCAACCGGGACTAAAGGTCCATTCTATATAACCCCGCCTTCTTCCTCCCCAAATCACATCGTCTCCTTCTTCCTTCGACGACGCCACCAGGCTACCGGACCCCGACCTCGTCGTCGACACCGCGCGTTCTCCTCCCTCCCTCGACGACGCCGCCAGGCTACCAGAGAGCGCCACCGCCGTCTACCTCGCATCGTCATCGTCGTCTCCCTCCCGCGCCCAGCTCCGTCGGCGAACTCCTGCCCGCGTGGTGAGCTCCTCTTCCCCTCTGGCACCGTCCGGCCGACCCCCTCTCCTCCCCACGTTCCCTCTACGCGCGCACGCTGCCGTCGCCGTGGAGCCGCCGACCCTTCCAATTTGTTTGTTAAATTTCGTCTTTTACTTTGTATTGTTGCTTGTATGAATTTGTCGTCGTGTGCATATGAATTTGTCGCCGTGTGCATATAAATTTCATCTTTTATACTTAGTATGGTCGCATGTAGTTGTAGTTGTTTTAGTTAGGTTGTTTTAGTTGTAGTTGTTTTAGTTGTTAGTTAGGTTGTTTTAGTTGTAGTTGTTTTAGTTGTTTTAGGTTGTTTTAGTTTTCGATCGCTGGAGGAGTCCCCGACGATCGCCGGTGAGGAGCCCCGGACGATCGCTGGAGGAGTCCCGGACGATCGCCGGAGGAGTCCCGGCCCGCATCCTCATCGTCGATCGCCGGAGGAGTCCCCGACGATCGCCGGTGAGGAGTTTAGATGTTAATATGTTCTAGTAAATGAGACTTTTTATTAGGCATTACCTATTTTATATTAGGCAGATATATGATGTTTAGATGTTTAAATGTTTAGTTGCATAGCGTAGCCGTTGAGTCGACGATGCCCGGCCAGCATCCTCGTCGTCGACTCAGTGGCAACAGCCTGCTTGAGAGGCGCCATGTCCGGGACTGGGCTCCGCCGAGCTAGCACTGGGAGGTGCTGCCTTCCGAGGCGCGCAGCTTGGCGAGGAATCAAGGTCCCGTCGTCGACCCGGAGGTTCTTTGGTGGCGGTTGCGTGGACCACTGTCGGTGCAGAGGGAGCCGGCCCCCGCGGAGGTGGTACGTCGCCGTGTCAGGGAGGAGGACGAGCACGTCCGACGCTACATGGCTGCGTTGGACGCCAGGTTCTCCAATACCTGGCAGGTTCTTCAGGGATCTCACCCGAGCTATGATCCTATCATAGTTCCTTCTCTTTGGGCGTCCACCGCCTGCGCCGCGAGACGTCAACTAGATCTGTATTAGTGATATTATATAATAATATTCGATGATGTATTAGTGATACTATTCGATGATGTATTAGTGATATTATATGATCGTATTGTTGCATTGCCTTGTATTGATTTGCATATCTCCGGTTCCGCTTATTGAATGCATTCTAATTGTTTTATATTTGTTCTGGATTAGTTAAGCCATGGACGGTAGAGACAGAGACCATGATCAAGAGAATGCCATGTACGACCTGATACGCTCCGGAAACTAAGAGAATGAAGTAGATGATGGCTCACAATACCTTAACCCATCCGGTGAGGGAATTGAAGAAGAACAACCAAGAGACGAAGGTGAACCAGCTGATAATGACGATGGCGAAGAAATTTTTGTCCATTTAACAGAGTCCGGCAAGGTATTAATTTGCCCTCTGGTGATCATCAGATGTATTGATTGATTTGTATATATTAACGAATCTTTCTTCCTTTTAGCCCTCCGGATCGAGCAAATCTTCTACAAGGGTTAAACGTGGCCCGACAAAAAAGTTGAAAGAAGGCGTAAAGTTTAACATCGATCAAATCAGAGCAGATGGCGAACCGATTGCTCCTAAAGAGAATGCGGACAAATTTATACGTCAATGCGGAGTTATTGTTAGGGACCAAATCCCGATCACCGTTCAAGAATGGAATCAGCCAAAAGATACCCAAGCAGTTTCTTTTGTCAGCGAAAGAGCAAAAAATCTGCTTTGGGAGACGCTCATGAATCATTTAACCCTACCAGAGGGTCTCACAGATGTCCAACAGGAGAAAGTCAAGAAGTGTGCTCTTAAGAAGATGGCCACACAATTCCAGTCTTGGAAGAAAAGATTATGGAAAAGTTACGTGAAAGACGGAAGGAAGACTCCAGAATTCAAAGGAGAATATGTGAAGTTAGCTGATGACTGGGACGAATTTGTGAACTTCAAGGAATCACAAGTAGCTAAGGAACGGTCGAGAATAAACAAGATAAATGCCGGAAAAAAAACGTGGCACCATCGTCTGGGGCCAGGCGGCTACAAGTCTGGGTTGCCTAAGTGGGATGAATCTGAGAGAAACATGAAGGCTGCAGGGGTCACTCCAGTAACAGAGACTTGGCCCGAGAGCTGCAGGACTTGGTTTTATGCACATGGGGGAAAGTTGGACCCAAAGACAGGGGAGGTTCTTGAACAGGCAAGTCTGAAAGAAGCCACGGATGAGTTACTTAAAGCAATAGCAGAAGCTCGAGCGGGTGTGTACGAGCCCGAGAGAGAGAAGGACGAGCTTTCGCGCGCCCTCAAGAATCCTAAACACCCGAGACGAACACGAGGCAAAGGCATGGTTCCGTGGTTTCTGGGGTTTGCGGATTGGAATGACAGCTACAGAAGTCATGACAGAAAGAAGAAGCATGAAGTAGACCAGATTCAGGACTTGGAACGCAAATATAACATGCAGCAGGAGCAAATCAACAAACTTAGCCAGCAAAGCGCATCTCAGCAGCAGCAGCAACCAGATCCAGCATTGGATGGTACCATTCCATCATCT
Source organism: Elymus sibiricus (assembly GCA_039707655.1). Taxonomy (NCBI): domain Eukaryota; kingdom Viridiplantae; phylum Streptophyta; class Magnoliopsida; order Poales; family Poaceae; genus Elymus; species Elymus sibiricus. Next base: position 312,852,019 of record CM077665.1, read on the forward strand.
ATGCCGAAAAGCAGTGTGGGTTCCACGGGGGTCCCGGCCGATGATGCACTGCTGGCTCGCTACCCCGTGGATGATATCCTAGAGTCGACACCTTGTGAGCTACACATGAAACTCAAGAACATATCCATGAAGGTTGCGCATGGCTTTGCTTTACCGAATGCACCTGAAGCACTCCTCCACGGCAATCCGATTCCACCTGGCTATGCTCGTGTCGGGGTGGATCAAGTTCTGTCGGGATATGATACACTAGAGCTTGATCACACTGGAGGTCAAGGGGAGCTGACACTAGGAGAAGCCATACGCGATATCATTGTGTGGAAAAACGAATGCATCATGTTTCCAAACTCAGTGCCAAGGCCACGGACTCCTCCTCCAAGTCCGCCACGTCAGCAGACTCCAACCCACCCCGAGACGGAGCGCAGGGTGAGTCCGCCATATCCATCTCCGCCGCGCCAGCCGAATCCATCCCACCCCGAGACGGAGCGCATGGCGAGTCCGCGATATCAAGCTCCACCACGTCAGCATAGTCCATCCCACCCCGAGACGGAGCGCATGGCGAGTCCACGATATCAAGCTCCGCCGTCTCCAAAGCGGAAGAGAACACAAAAGAAGAAACCCGAGCCTCCTATCAAAAAGAAGTTATCTTACAAGAAGACTGACAAGGAACTCGATGAATCAGTGAATCTCGCTTTGCTGGCCCATTTTGGACCGAAACCGCCCCCACCGCCAAAGGAGAAAGTACCCGACGAAGTCGTACAACACTTTATTGATGCAGCTAAACCGGCAGAGAAAAGGCCGGTATCAGACTATGAACGCTGTATTACCAAGTCCTATCATTCCCACAAAAGACAGAAGTCGAGCGGTAGCAGTAAATGCGGGAAAATTGTCCCGCAGCTCGGAGAACAGGCAGTCCAATCGATCAGCCCGCTCAAGGCGAGTGCCAATAACGTGGTAATAACCGACGCTGATAGAGAGAATGCTAGATTGCTCGGTATCACCGTTGAACAACTCCTAGAGATCGAGGAATTTCCACCGTTGGATCCGAAGGAAATAGCATGGCAATATGTCCCCGGGAAACCTCTGGTCAGTCCTGACGACGAGAAGCTTCAAACAACGCAAAATGCACAACTTGTATGACTGGTACATGAGAGAAGTAAAGGACGGGCGAGAGAGCCTCATGGTGAAAGTCGAGAAAGAGCATTACATCCATGAAAAAGATTTGTGGATTGAAAATGAAGAATTTTTTAGTTATTCAATCAAAAAGCACTCGACAAATCTATCGTCGGTTGCTATTGTCTGTAAGTGATTTCTTTCTGTAATTTAAGTCTCTAGCTCAGCTTGTTCATTGCCTGTTATTATACTCACTATATTCTTTTGTGTGGTATTATGCAGAATGAAGATTTTTGAATTGAAAAGAGTTGGAGTCTATGGCGTTGGGTTCATTGACCCAAATACCGTTAATGAAGAAGTGTTGAGAAGGAACGCTAAAGACACGGAGAAAATGCTTTTAAGGTTTTTGAAGGCTCTAAAGTACAAACCAGAAATACTTTTACCTTGGAACTTCTAGTGAGTGTTACTGTCTTGTACTACAAATTCTATTTTTGCTTATATATATATATATATATATACTCGATGTTAAGTGTAGTTGATGAGTTATGCATGCCCGCTTATACAAATCGTGTGCGCAGCTACCACTGGATCCTTCTAATCATTAGAGTTGACGATGGAACTGTTGAAGTACTGGACTCGCTAAGTAAAGACCCTGAAGATTACATAAGCTTGCATTCGTTGCTCGAAAGGTAATTTCAATCATTGACGCACTATGTCGGCTTCTTTATTAGTTCATTTCCTGATATCAAGTAATTAATAACTCCTGTATTCATTTTGTTTGCCGGGCAGGGTTTGGAAACGTTTCATCAAAGAGGTCACCGGTGAATGGAAACCAGAGTTGAGATGGCAAAAGCCCAGGGTAATTTAGTAGTACTAGCTACGTCCGCGCATCTCTTTAATTCTAGTTTCAATACCATTGTCATGCTTCATTATTATCTGATTGAATTCTATTCTCGTAAAGTGCATGAGGCAGGCACATGGGACTAATCTATGTGCATATTACATTTGCGAGAACATTCGCTTTATGACCGAAAGCAGCAAGAGTACAAGAGATCTTTGGGTACGTAAACACCATTCATATTTTTTTTTATCATGATCTAATACATAAACCCACAACTAACATGCATATTCATATTGATCTCCTTCTTTATATATAGATGACGCAGATGCAGGATCAGCTCCTACCAACGGACCGCATACGAGCAATTCAAGAGGAAATTGCGGGATTTTTACTTCAGCAGGTCATATCTCCCGACGGAGAATACCATTTCACGATCCGCAAATGATCTGCAAATTGTACGAGAAATTGTATATAACAAATTGTATATATATATATTTGTGTATGCATGTAGTCGTACGAGAAATTCTATGATATATGATTGCTTGTACGAGAAATTTTATGATATATGATCGGTTCTACGAGAAATTATATTATATATGCATAACGTGTACAATATGTAGTAGCGTAAAATATGTTTGAAATGAAAAAGAATTAAATGGAAAACACAAAATGAAAAGGAAAAATAAACAATAAACCCTAAACCCCTAAACCTTTAGTCCCGGTTAGTATTACCAACCGGGACCAAAGGTCCCCATGCCCTGGCGCGCGCTGCCGACCACGTGGCCAGGGTTTAGTCCCGGTTCGTAGCCAACCGGGACTAAAGGCTTGGACCCTTTAGTCTCAATACTTTAGTCCTGGTTGGGGAACCGGGACTAAAGGCCCTTCCCAACCGGGACTAATGGCTTGTTTTCTACAAGTGGTGTCGGCCTAAGAACCGGGATGCACCTGACGGATAAAACTGCTAATCCTAGTAGCCCCTGAGACTCGGGTCGATTCGCGAAATTGGCCTCACGATCATGTCCTTGCTCAGCAGCATACTTTAGGAATAGAAATGCGATGCACAATAGCTCCGAGACTCAGGTTGGGTGCTGCCGACCAACCTTAGGATCGTAATCTCCTCGGAAACTATTTTGCACTTTGAATTTTCTGCGTTGAATTGTCAATGCAGTAGCCCGAGAGCCAATGGTCGGGTGGGAACACCATATCAGGGGATTGATACATCTCCAATGCATCGGTAATTTATGAAGTATTCATGCCATATTTGCCTATGTTTAAAATAATTTTATATGGTTTTGATGCACTTTATATGATTTATTTGGAACTAACCCGGACTGACGCTGTTTTCAACAGAACTAAAGTGGTGTTGTATTTTGTGCAGAAAATAAAAGTTCTCGGAATCACCTGAAACTTTAATATGATTTTTCTGGAGAAAATAAGAAATACCGGAGCGAAGAACCACCGGAGGGGAGCCACCTGTGGGCCACAAGCCAACAGGGAGCGCCCACCCCCTGGGCGCACCTTGTTAGCTTGTGGGACCCACGTGGCTCCTGCTGACGTGATTCCAACGCTGAAAATTCCTGTAAATTTAGAAACCCCCGAAAGAAAACCTAGAACTTCCTCTCCGTCGCCGCAACTCTCTATATCAAATAAAAACCCATCTGGAGCCTTTTCAGTACCCTGTCGGAGGGGGAAATCATCACCGGTGGCCATCTTCATCATCCCGGCGGAGGCCATGACAAGGAGGGAGTAGTTCACGCTTAGGGCTGAGGGTATGTACCAGCAGCTATGTGTTTGATCTCTCTCTCTCTCTCTCTCTCTCTCTCTCTCTCTCTCTCGTGTTCTTGAGATGTCACGATCTTGATGTACCACGGGCTTTGTTAATATAGTTGGATCATATGGTGTTCTTCCCTTGCTATCTTGTTGTGATGAATTGAATCTTTCCCTTTGAGATTTTGTTATATCGGATTGAATATTGGATTTGAGATGACTTGATATATGTCTTGGTACTCAACTTGCTGATTACCGTGGTGACAATGGGTAATCTATGCATAAGGGTTGATATACGTTCTTGTCCTACTTTCTCCGATAGAAATCTTGGGGTATGATACGTCTCCAACGTATCTATAATTTTTTATTGTTCCATGCTATTATATTATCTGTTTTGGACGTTTTATATGCATTAATATGCTATTTTATATTATTTTTGGGACTAACCTATTAATCTAGAGCCTAGTGCCAGTTTATATTTTTTCCATGTTTTTGAGTATTGCAGATAAGGAATATTAAACGGAGTCCAAACGGAATAAAATCTTCGGAATGATTTTTCTTGGACCAGAAGAAGCCCAATAAACTTGGAGATGAAGGCAGGAGACCTGCCGTGTGGCGACAAGCCACTGGGGCGCGCCCTAGGGGGGCGCCCCCCTGGCTTGTGGCCCCACGACAGCCCTCCTAACCCTATTCTTCGGCCTATAAATTCCCAAATATTCCCTGGATACTAAAGAGAGCCACGAAAATACGTTTCCGCCGCCGGAAGCCTCTGTTCCCGTGAGATCCAATCTTGGAGCCTTTTCCGGTAATCTGTCGGAGGGGGAATCGATCACGGAGGGCATCCACATCAACTCCATTGCCCCTCCGATGATGCGTGAGTAGTTTACCACAGACCTTCGGGTCCATAGCTAGTATCTAGATGGCTTCTTCTCTCTCTTTGTTCTTCAATACCATGTTCTTCATGATCTTCATGGAGATCTATCCGATGTAATACTCTTTTGCGGTGTGTTTGTCGAGATCCGATGAATTGTGGGTTTATGTTCAGATTATCTATGAATATTATTTGAATCTTCTCTGAATTCTTATATGCATGATTTCATATCTTTGCAAGTCTCTTCGAGTTATTGGTTTGGTTTGGCCAACTAGATTGGTAATTCTTGCAATGGGAGAAGTGCTTAGTTTTGGGTTCAATCTTGCGGTGTCCTCACCCAGTGACAAAGTAGGGGTAGCGAGGCACGTATTGTATTGTTGCCATCGAGGATAAAAAGATGGGGTTTTCATCATATTGCTTGAGTTTATCCCTCTACATCATGTCATCTTACTTAATGCGTTACTCTGTTCCTCATGAACTTAATACTCTAGATGCAGGCAGGAGTCGGTCGATGTGTGGAGTAATAGTAGTAGATGCAGAATTGTTTCGGTCTACTTGACACGGACGTGATTCCTATATGCATAATAATTGCCTTGGATATCTACATAATTATTCGCTTTTCTATCAATTGCTCGATAGTAATTTGTTCACCCACCGTATTATTTTCCTTCATGAGAGAAGCCTCTAGTGAAACCTATGGCCCCCGGGTCTATTTTCCACATTATATTTTCAGATCTATAAACCAAAAATACCAAAAATATCTTGCTGCAATCTTTTACTTTTGTTTTACTTTTCGTTTTAGCAATCCTATCTATCTATCTCTATCAGATCTCGTCCTTGCAAGTAACCATGAAGGGATTGACAACCCCTTTATAGCGTTGGGTGCAAGTGTTTGATTATTTGTGTAGGTACATCTATTGGAGACTTGCTTGTATCTCCTACTGGATTGATACCTTGGTTCTCAACAACTGAGGGAAATACTTATCTACTTTTCTGCATCACCCTTTCCTCTTCAAGGGAAAACCAACGCATGCTCGAGAAGTAGCAAGAAGGATTTTTGGCGCCGTTGCCGGGGAGATCTACATCAAGCCTACCAAGTACCCATCACAAACTCATCTCTTGCATTTACTTTAGTTGCCATTTGCCTCTCGTTTTCCTCTCCCCCACTTCTAAAACGATTTTCAGAAAATACCAAAAAGATTTGCCTTTTTATTCGCCCTTCTTCCGTTCGTCTTTTCGTTTGCTTGCGTGCTAGATTGCTTGCTTTGTCACGATGTCTCAAGAGAATACCAAGTTGTGTGACTTTTCCAATACTAATAATAATGATTTTATTAGTACTCCGATTGCTCCCGCCACTAGTGCGGAATCTTATGAAATTAATGCCGCTTTGCTTAATCTTGTTATGAAAGAACAATTTTTCGGCCTTCCTAATGAAGATACCTCATCCCCTCTAAATACTTTCGTTGAGTTGTGTGATATGCAAAAGAAGAAAGATGTGGATAATGATATTGTTAAATTTAAGCTATTTCCATTCTCACTACGAGATGGTGCTAAAACTTGGTTTTCATCTTTGCCTAAAAATAGTATTGATTCATGGAATAAGTGTAAAGATGCTTTTATTTCCAAGTACTTTCTGCCCGCTAAGATCATCTCCCTTAGGAACGATATAATGAATTTTAAGCAACTTGATCATGAGCATGTTGCACAATCTTGGTAGAGGATGAAACAAATGATTAGAAATTGCGCCGCGCATGGTTTGAGTTTATGGATGATTATACAAATTTTTTATGCGGGATTGAATTTTGCTTGTAGGAATCTTTTAGATTCCGCCGCGGGTGGTACTTTTATGGAAATCACATTAGGAGAAGCTACTAAACTCCTAGATAATTTTATGGCAAATTACTCTCAATGGAATACCGAAAGATCTCCTACTAGTAAAAAAGTGCATGCTATTGAAGAGATTAATACTTTGAGTGAAAAGATGGATGAATTGATGAAATTGTTTTCTAGTAAGAGTGCTCCTATTGATCCTAATGATATGCCTTTGTCTTCTTTGATTGGAAATAATAATGAATCTATGGATGTGAATTTTGTTGGTAGGAACAATTTTGGTAACAACGCGTATAGAGGTAATTTCATTGCTAGGCCGTTTCCTAGTAATTCCTCTAATAATTATGGTAATTCCTACAACAATTCTTATGGAAATTATAATAAGATTCCCTCTGATCTTGAGAATAATATTAAAGAATTTATTAGCTCGCAAAAAGGTTTCAATGCTATGATTGAAGAAAAATTGCTCAAGATTGATGATTTGGCTAGGAACGTTGATAGAATTTCTCTTGAGATTGATTCTTTGAAAATTAGATCTATTCCACCCAAGCATGATATTAATGAGTCTTTGAAATCTATGAGAATTTCTATTGATGAGTGCAAGGAAAGAACCGCTAGAATACGTGCTAAGCGTGAATCGCTTGAAAAAGTGTGTTCTCGTGATAATATTGATGAAGATCTTAAAGTGATTGATGTGACTCCTATTGAATCTTTGTTTTCTAATGTAAATATTGATAAAGATGGGACTGGAGATGAGTCAACTTTAGTTAAAAGGCGTCCCAATGATTCGGAGTTTATAGCTCTTAATGCTAAGATTGATAAAAGTGGGATTGAAGAGGTCAAAACTTTAAATAGCAATGAACCCACTCTTTTGGATTTCAAGGACTTTAATTATGATAGTTGTTCTTTGATTGATTGTGTTTCCTTGTTGCAATCCATGTTGAATTCTCCGCATGCTTATAATCAAAATAAAGCTTTTACCTAACATATCGTAGATGCTATGATGAAATCTTTTGAAGAAAAACTTGAGTTGGAAGTTTCTATACCTAGGAAGCTTTATGATGAGTGGGAACCTACTATTAATATTAAAATTAAAGATTATGAGTGCCATGCTTTGTGTGATTTGGGTGCTAGCGTTTCCACGATTCCAAAAACTTTATGTGATGTGCTAGGTTTCCGTGAATTTGATGATTGCTCCTTAAATTTGCATCTTGCGGATTCCACTTTAAAGAAACCTATGGGAAGGATTAATGATGTTCTTATTGTTGCAAATAGGAATTATGTGCCCGTAGATTTCATTGTTCTTGATATAGATTGCAATCCTACATTACCTATTATTCTTGGTAGACCTTTCCTTAGAACAATTGGTGCAATTATTGATATGAAGGTAGGAAATATTAGATTCCAATTTCCATTAAGGAAAGTCATGGAGCATTTTACTAGAACGAAAATAAAATTACCTTATGAATCTATTATGAGAGCTACTTATGGATTGCATACCAAAGATGACAATACCTAGATCTATTGCGTTATGCCTAGCTAGGGGCGTTAAACAATAGCGCTTGTTGGGAGGCAACCCAATTTTATTTTTATGCTTTTGTTTTTGAGTGTTTGGCACAATATTAATTCTGTAATAATTGTGTTTTGTTGTTTAAATTAGTGGTTGAGCCAAGTGAGACCTTTGGGATGGTTTACGGTGTTTGTGATTTGATTTTTCTGAAAAACAGAAACTTTTGCTCTCAGTCAAGGAATTTTGTAAATTCACTGGAATGTGATTTTGATCTGAAATTTTTACACAAGATTGATATACAAATTTACCTGATTGTCCTAATTGTTCAGAATTTTTGGAGTTACAGAAGTATTTGAAGTCTATAGATTGCTACAGACTGTTCTGTTTTAGACAGATTCTGTTTTCTTTGTGTTGTTTGCTTATTTTGATGTATCTATGGGTTGTATCGGGGGGTATGAACCATGGAGAAGTTAGAATACAGTATATATTACACCAATATAAATATAGAATGAGTTCACAACAGTACCTAAAGTGGTGATTTATTTTTCTTATACTAACGGATCTCTTGAGTTTTCTGTTGAGTTTTGTGTTGTGAAGTTTTCAAGTTTTGGGTAAAGATTTGATGGACTATGGAATAAGGAGTGGCAAGAGCCTAAGCTTGGGGATTCCCAAGGCACCCCAAGCCATATTCAAGGATACAAAAAAGCCTAAGCTTGGGGATTCCCCGGAAGGCATCCCCTCTTTCGTCTTCAATCCATCGGTAAATTTACTTGAGGCTATATTTTTATTCACCACATGATATGTGTTTTGCTTGGAGCGTCTTGTATGATATGAGTCTTTGCCTTTTAGTTTGCCACAATCATCCTTTCTGCACACATATTTGGAGAGAGACACGCTGAATCGTGAATTTATTAGAATACTCTATGTTCTTCACTTATATCTTTTGAGCTAGGCAATGTTGCTCTAGTGCTTCACTTATATCTTTTTAGAGCACGGTGGTGTTTTATTTTATAGAAATTATTGAACTCTCGTACCTCACTTATATTATGTTGAGAGTCTTTAAACAGCATGGTAATTGGTTTAGGTTATGAATTTAGTCCTAATATAATGGGCATCCAAGAGGGATATAATAAAAACTTTCATATTAAGTGCATTGGATACTATGAGAAGTTTGATTCCTTGCATATAGTTTTGAGATATGAAGATGGTAATATGAGAGTCATGCTAGTGAGTAATTGTGAATTGGATGAAATACTTGTGTTAAAGTTTGTGATTCCCGTAGCATGCACGTATGGTGAACCGTTATGTAACGAAGTCGGAGCATGATTTGTTTAATGATTGTCAACCTTTGTGTGAGGGTCGGGAGCGCGCGATGGTTAACTCCTACCAATCTCTCCCCTAGGAGCATGTGTCTAATACTTTGCTTCGATAACTAATAGACTTTTGCAATAAGTATGTGAGTTCTTTATGACTAATGTTGAGTCCATGGATTATACGCACTCTCACCCTTCCACCCTTGCTAGCCTCTCTAGTACCTGGCAATTTTCGCCGGTGCATTAAACCCACCTTCCTCAAAAACAGCCACCATATACTTTCCTCAAAACAGCCACCATATCTACCTATTATGGCATTTCCATAGCCATTCCGAGATATATTGCCATGCAACTTCCACCGTCCCGTTTTTCATGACATGCATCATCACTTTCATATTGCATATAGAGTCATATTTTGTTCTAGGTATCGAGTTGTAAGTAAATAAAAGTGTGATGATTTCCATTATTAGAGCATTTGTCCCATGTGAGAAAAGGATGATCGAAGCTATGAATCCCTCACAAGTTGGGATGAGTCTCCGGACTTTACAAAAAAATAAAAGAGGCCAGCGAAGCCCAAATAAAAAAAATAAAAGAGGCCAAAGATGCCCACCAAAAAAAAGGAAAAAAGAAGAAAAAAATGAGAGAAAGAGAGAAGGGACAATGCTACTATCTTTTTCCACACTTGTGCTTCAAAGTAGCACCATGATCTTCATGATAGAGAGTCTCCTATTTTGTCACTTTCATATAGCTAGTGGAATTTTTCATCATATGCACAACCACTTAGTTTCCTTTTTGAGCTTTCATACACTTATAGCTCTAGTGCATTTGTTGCATGGCAATCCCTACTCACTCACATTGATATCTATCGATGGGCATCTCCATAGCCCGTTGATACGCCTAGTTGATGTGAGACTATCTTCTCCTTTTTCCTCACAACCTCCACCATATTCTATTCCACCTATAGTGCTATATCCATGGCTCACGCTCATGTATTGCATGAGAGTTGAAAAGGTTTGAGAACATAAAAGTGTGAAACAATTGCTTGAATTGTCATCGGGGTTGTGCATGATTTAGATACTTTGTGTGGGGAAGATGGAGCATAGCCAGACCATATGATTTTGTAGGGATAACTTTCTAAGGCCATGTTATTTTGAAAGGACACAATTGCCTTGTTGGTATGCTCGAAGTATTACTGTTTTTATGTCAATATTAGACTTTTGTTTTGAATCTTATGGATCTGAATATTCATGCCACAATAAAGAATATTACATGGATAAATATGTTAGGTAGCATTCCACATCAAAAATTCTGTTTTTATCATTTACCTACTCGAGGACGAGCAGGAATTAAGCTTGGGGATGCTTGATACGTATCCAACGTATCTATAATTTTTGATTGTTCCATGCTATTATATTATCTGTTTTGGATGTTTTATATGCATTAATATGCTATTTTATATTATTTTTGGGACTAACCTATTAATCTAGAGCCTAGTGCCAGTTTTTGTTTTTCCATGTTTTTGAGTATTGCAGATAAGGAATATTAAACGGAATAAAATCTTTGGAATGATTTTTCTTGGACCAGAAGAAGCCCAGCAAACTTGGAGATGAAGGCAGGAGACCTGCCGTGTGGCGACAAGCCACAGGGGCGCGCCCTAGGGGGGGGCCCTGGCTTGTGGCCCCACGGCAGCCCTCCTAACCCTATTCTTTGGCCTATAAATTCCCAAATATTCCCTGGATACTAAAGAGAGCCACGAAAATACTTTTCCGCCGCCGGAAGCCTCTGTTCCTGTGAGATCCAATCTTGGAGCCTTTTCCGGTAATCTGCCGGATAGGGAATCGATCACGGAGGGCATCTACATCAACTCCATTGCCCCTCTGATGATGCGTGAGTAGTTTACCACAGACCTTCGGGTCCATAGCTAGTAGCTAGATGTCGGACAAACGACACCTATGAGATCGCGAGGATCCCTTAACGATTCGGCAACGGGAAGGGTTTGTACAAAGAGCAGATCTGATGCTCGACACGCAGGAATTTTACCCAAGTTCGGGCCGCAAAGATGCGTAAAACCCTACTCCTGCTTGGTTGTATTAGGTGTGTTCTAGCTCAAGTTCTGGGAGCGCTACAGTACTCAGCAGCTACACATGCAGAAAGGGCTGAAAAGATCCCATCCCCCTGTAGCTACGCCTTGGGCCTCCTTTTATACGTTCGAAGGGGTCACCAACAGTGGCGTACAGGGCATACATGAGGTGTACAGTAACTACAGTGTTATCATACCTAACACTGACGGTTTAGGACAAGAACATTAAATGCTCCGTTGAGGTGTCCCTTAGCGTCTTGGGGCTGGAAAAAGGGGCCGTCCCATCGCACCGCTTAAGCCCATCCACAGCTAGCACCTGGCACGTTACCAGGAGGACAACAGCTAAAAGACAAGCTGGTGACCGCACTGGAGCGGTGACAGGGCAGCGAGGGCTTGCCAGGTGCGAGCCTTGCCGGGGCTGCGAGCCATCCCGGCAAGATCTTGCCGGCGCTCCAGCCTTCAGTCTTCCATCTCTTGATTATTGCCTTGTCTTGGATGCTTCCTTGACTTCATGAACTTGCATTCGGTTGCCTCCCAGCAGGCCTTGCCGCAGGTGTGGCTACAACTGTCCGTGCACAAGTACCGGGTACTAAGGGACCCAATCTTAGTACACCGACAGGAGCCCCCGGGCCTGGGCCATACATGGGTGCGAGGCGTTGTTGGGCCAGGCCCAAACAGTGCACGGGCACGCGTGGCAGGATTTATCCACCGTAATCATTCCATTTACTGCGCCGCCCACGACGCCCATTGAATGCGGGACGTGGGGGACGTGCGCAGCGCGGGCCATTGCAGCAGCGCGCTCGCGAAACGTTTCAATATTATTTTAGTAAAGAGGCGGCCTCGCGTCCTCCCCATAAAAAGGAATCCGCAGAGGCGCTGCTCATTTACCTCTTGTCTCTTCCAATCTGGAACCGCCGCCGTCTTCTTCCTCGAGTCGAAACAGAGCTCCCCCCTCTCATCCGCCGCCTCCACGCCCTCTCCGTCCTCAGCCTCCGTCTCCTATAGCCGCCATGCCGCCCAAAGCAAGCAGGGACAAGGAGGTGGATGCCGCCGTCTCGGAGAGCAAGATGGCGAAGATGCGGAAGGAGCACGTCGTCTTCCCCCCGGCGCTTGATGCGGCCTCACTGAGGGAGCGGTATCAGTTCATGTGGGCGACAGAGACGACGGCGCATCCGGCCACCGCCGTGAGTCCAAGTTCTTCTAGGGGCGGCCCAAATAAATACCACTTCTTTGCCGATTACTTCTAGTGCGGACTCTGCCCCCCTTTCTCTGATTTCTTCAATGACATCATGCTCACCTATGGCTTCCAACTTTTGGATTTCACGCTGAATGCCGTAACTTGCATGTCTGTTTTCGCTCACCTTTGCGAAAACTTTGCCGGAGTAGTTCCTAGCACCGCTCTTTTTTGCCATTACTTCATTCCCCACATCCAAAAAGGCGAGGCCCTTTCTGGCTCCATCGCTTGGATCCCACGGCCAGGAACCAAGGAGGTCTATCCAGACGAGGCCTTCCGCGAGAAGTGGGATGAATGGCGGGCCAGATGGTGCTGGGTTCGGGAGACAAAAAAATCCGAAGTCCAACCTTTCTGCTTGCCGCGGTAGACGAAGATAGCGCGCAGCAACGACTGGAGCGCCTTCGATCCTGACGACAAGAAGCTCACCGTTGCTACTACCAGGATTCACCGCCTCAGAGCTGCCGGGCTCACAATAGATATGATAGGCGCCGATTTCCTTCGCCGGCGCATCGCCCCTTTGCAGAACAAAGGGAGACCAGCCTGGCAATTCCGGAATGCGGCAGACATCATGAGACTGTGCCCTGGGCTGAATGGCAATCTGACATTTATGCAGCACGCAGCTCTCTGCCAGAAACTGTTCAGGGGCGACGTGGTATGCAAGCTGCCGGCAAGCATAGCCCCTCTATTCAACAACTCCTCTCTAGGCCCAATCATCGCCATGATGCCGGCGTTTGACGCTCACAGCCTTGACGGATCTTGGATTGAGCCATCTGAAGAGCAAGTGCATCAATTCTTTGACAACCTAACGGAGAGGGCCATCCGCGAAGAAGAGGGCCTCGTCCGCGCCACCACTGAGGAAGAAGTGGCATACATTGCCAGCAGGGCGGAGGAAGCCAATCTTGCCGCGGAGGCCAGCAGCACTGGCTTCCTGAAAGAGGGAACCAGCGGAGAGGAAGCGCTGCCGGATGAGGATCTTGCCGAGCAGGGCGAGACCGCAAAAGAGCAGGGCGGCACATCAACCGAAGGCCCTTCTGCTGGAGATGCCGCCGAGGAGGAACTGCACGAGGAAGCCCCGACCCTTGAACCAAGGAAGAGGCGTGTCCTTCGGAGCGCCGCTTCTGGGACCTCGGTCCGCCAAGCTTCTTCGAGCAGTGCAGCCGCCGGCAAGGGGGCAGCCGGCAAGGCCACGCAGCGGCAAGGGGCTCATCAGCAACCCGCGCCCGCCGCAGCCAAGCGGCCTAGGAACACCCCTCCACCTCCTCCCGTGGCGGAAGTCGACTTCGACCTCTCTGCCTTTAGCTCGGGAGAAGAAGAAGAAGAGTAAGGATCACGCCGCGTCCTTTACTTTCTGAATTTCTAGTTTTACTTGACTCATTTATTTTGCCTTGGCCTGTCTCCATAGGGATACAGAAACATTGGTGCAGAGGATGGCGAAGAGGGCGAAGACCTCGACGGGCGAGGAACCGCCGGCAAGCACCTCTGGTGCGCCGGAAACGATCACCATCAGCCCGGAGCCCAGCCCGCGACGCAACCCTCGACTCAGCCCCCGGCGCAGCCCCCAGCGTGAGTCTATTACTCACTTTCCGCTGGCAAGTGCCGGGGTGTGCATCTTTACTGCTGACATCGCTAGGCGTGCAGGAGGAGAGCAGCGACAAGGAGAACCATCAGAGGCCACCCCTGATATGCCGCCTCCGTCAACCACGCCGCCCAGAGATGGATCGCCGGCAAGAACTTCCTCTAGCGTGCTCTATCGCGACGAGGAAGAGCCGGCAAGCATGGGCACCGGCAGCTCTACGCCGGCAACCAATGTTGGCACAGGTATTTGCTATTCTGTTCTTCTTCTTTTTGTCTTCTTGAACTTCCATCTCAATCTCATCTTGATTTGCTTTCTTGGCCCCTAGACATTCCCTCGGTGGAGCATATGGATGTCGATGCTGTCATCGAGGAGACCACCAGGGATGCTGCCGCCGAGGCTGACAGGATTTCCACCGACGAGGCCGCCAAGAATGCCGCCGCCGAAGCTGCCGAAGCCGCCAAGAACGCTGTCGCCGAGGCCGCCAAGGATGCTAGCGCCGAAGCTCCAAGGAAACTGCCGAGAGGGCCGGCGAGGAGGCTAGTGACCGTACTGACGGCATTCCTGCCGTAGGAGCGCCAGGCGCTATGCCGGACACAGAGCCCCCAGCTACCGGGGAGGCGGCTGTTGAGGAACAGCCACCAACATCCGAGGCTCCCTCGTCAAGCAAGTACCTCAAGATTGGCGACAACTTGTTCGTCAGCATCCCAGGCACGGCAAGCACTAGGGCGCCAACCGAAGGGGAAGTCTTCGATGAAGACGCCATTGCCGCTGCCGGGCTCGAGGTCGTTGATGAACCAAGCGCCAGTAGCAGCAAATCTGAAGAAGAGAAGCTCCTCAAGACCATGCACGACAACTACCAGAAGCTCCAAGCACTCCACCGCGCCCGGAAGGAGAAACTAGACTCCAGGGCCGCGATTGCCAATAAGATTGAAGCAGATCTCCAGAAACGCGTTGAGGAGATGCATGCTTGGTTTGCCGAAGCTTTCCAGGAGTTGAGGACTGGCCAAGAGCAGCTGGGCCAAAGATGGAACGATCTCCTCATGAAGCAGTCTGACGTGGAGAAGGAACAGGAGGATGCCAGGCAACAGGCCGCCACAGAGGAAGCACGCCTAAGAGAGCTCCGTGTTGGGCTTGAGGCTCATGATGATGACCTGACCGCTCGCGAGAAGGCACTTGCCGACAAGCTCCGCGCCAAAGACGAGGAGATTGAAAAGCTTGTCGCGCAGCGGACCCAGGATCTGGAGCTGAAGCACAAGGAGGCACTCGAGGCTCTGACTGTAGATCATGCCGGCAAGCTGAAGGAGGCCATCGATGCCGCCAGAGCTACAGAGGCCGCCAAGGACAAGCTCGCTGACGGGGTGAAGAAACTGGAGGCAGATCTTGAGGAACACGGCAAGCAGATCTCAACGCTCAAGACCGAGAGAGACAAAGCTCTCCACAGCTTGATGGAGACGCAAGTTGCCGTATCCGACAAGACCAAGGAGCTCTCCACAGCCAACGAGTCCATCGCTGATCTGAAGCTAAAACTGTCCACGCTGGAGGGGATTCTGGAGACCGCCAAGGCTCACGAGAAGACCCTGGTCAAAAGTCTCCGGGATGAGGAGGAGCTGGTCAAGAGCGCCGCCGCCACACACAACGACTATGTGCAGGGAGTGCAAATCTGGACTGAGAAGCTTGCCGATGTTGCAGAGAAGCTCGCCGCACAACTGTCTACCATGGGCCTGCAAGATCACATGCGTCCTCTTGACGACGAGGTGTCCCCGAGGGCCAAGCTGATCATGTTCTTCGACCGTGTGCTTGGAGCCCTGGAGCAGCTCCATTCAGACCGAAAAGCTCATCTGGCCAGCGAGTCGCGCAAACTCTGCCAGGCCGTCCTCCGCAAAGGTGCTCGTCAAGGTGGTGCACAGGAACCCCAGCATCAACCTCGCCAACGTCCTCGACCGCCTGCCGAAGGATGCAGATTTCAAGGGGGCAGAAGAACTTGTCGCGCCCATGTTCGACGGGGTAAGCCAAGTCAAGAGAGTTGAAGGCAATCGCCGGGATTAGCTGCTTCACTTCTCGCCGCCATCCATGCCAAGAGCAGTTTATCTTATGTTAGAATTGCGGCAAGATTGATGTAATATAACTTGCTATGTTCTGGATGAATGTTATGCCATTCCCCTTGTTTAATTTCTTTCCGTATGTATTCGCCCTATGCTTGGTCGGAAACTTGCCGGCGCGCGCACCCTTGCCGCGAGCGCTAGGTGCGGGACTTTAGCAGCCTGTTGGCGGTACCGCTACCGGCAAGAGACCTTGGTCTTTTCAGTGCAGCCACCTAAACTGTTGAGCGGACTCGAAACAGGATAAGGGCGCAACCAATCACAACAAGGTTCCTTCGCGTGCAGGTTTTCCATACAAGAGTCGAAATCGTTCAAGGAGAATAACCTTACAAACAAAAATTTGTTTAAAGTTTCTGCAACTTAGCTTTCCGTCGCAGTACTTCTTCCGGCAAGATATTAGCCTTGAACGTCGCCTGCTGGTATCCATACCATCTTTCCCCCCCGGCAAACTTGCATGCGAGGGAACCTTCTGTCCTTTGAGAAAAAGAAAGAATAGAAAATAGAGATATGGAACCTTGGCGGTTCGTTAGTACTTGCTGGAAGCAGGTGTAATACAATATCTTAGATAGACATGCACGTAAGTAAACATGAAAATCGACAAGAATTGTAAAACACTTAGGCTTTATTCAACTATGCACAGGGTCTGCGCCTGACTTTGTACAAAGGATCACATGCTACAGCGGCAAGACTTGTACAAAAGGTGGTTGCCAGGGGGCCCGGCAGCCGCGCCTCATGGGTAGAACTTACGAAGATGCTCGATATTCCAGGATTTGCTCACCGGAATACCGTCTTCGGTCTCCAGGTGGAGTGCGCCAGGCCTGGTGACTCGTACTACCCGATAAGGGCCTTCCCACTTCGGCGTCAACTTGTTGGAATTCTTGGCCGACTGAACGCGCCGAAGAACAAGGTCGCCTTCCTCAAGACTCCGGGCATGAACCTTGCGGCTATGGTAGCGGCGCAAAGCTTGCTGGTAGCGTGCAGATCGCACAGCAGCCTGGAGACGATCCTCCTCAAGGAGCACAGCGTCATCTTGCCGCAGCTGCTCTTGCTCAAGCTCATCATAAGCGAGCACTCGAGGTGACCCGTATGTGAGTTCCGTGGGGAGAACTGCTTCTACCCCATATACTAGGGAGAAGGGTGTCTGGCCGGTAGCTCGATTTGGTGTCGTCCTGATTGACCAAAGAACCACCGGCAACTCATCAACCCAGCGCCTTCCGCACTTGCGCAGCCTGTCGAAAGTCCTTGTCTTGAGGACTCGCAGCACTTCAGCATTAGCCCTTTCCGCCTGGCCATTGCTCCTCGGGTGGGCAACAGAGGCAAAGCAAATCTTGCCGCCAAGGTCTTTGACATACTGCATGAAGGTGTGGCTCGTGAACTGTGTGCCGTTGTCGGTGATGATCCTGTTTGGTACACCAAAGCGGCAAACTATTCCTTTGAAGAACTTGACGGCTGACTGTGCTGTCACCTTCCTCACTGCTTCCACTTCCGGCCACTTTGTAAACTTGTCGATTGCAACGTACAAGTATTCAAAGCCCCCGGTAGCACGGGGAAAAGGGCCCAAGATGTCGAGCCCCCAGACCGAGACTGGCCAGGAGAGAGGGATTGTCTGAAGAGCTTGAGCTGGTTGATGCAATTTCTTCGAATGAAACTGACACGCTTCACACTTGGTTACTAGTGCAGTTGCATCCTGGAGGGCAGTGGGCCAAAAGAAACCTTGTCGGAATGCCTTGCCGGCAAGAGCTCTTGATCCTATGTGGGAGCCACATATGCCTCCATGTATCTCTGCCAACAGCTCCAGTCCATCCTCCCGAGGAATGCATTTCAATTTCACACCATTCGGCCTCTTTCTGTACAGGACATTGTCCACAAACTGGTACATTTTAGACCGACGGGCTACTTTTTCTACATCTTCCTGCTCTTCGGGGAGTTCTCCTGTCTGAAGGAAATGGACGATGTGTTGTCCCCATGCTGGAGCTTGAGGCTCGACAGCAAGGACTAAAGGCATATCTTCTGCCGCGGGAGCAGTTGTCTCGACAGCAAGGGCCTGAGACCCTGCCGGAGCTTGCTGTTCCCCGGCAAGCTTGGCGGGAGCGCTTGTCTCGACGGCAAGAGCTTGAGGCTCCGCCGGAGCCTGTCGCTCACCGACAAGCTTGGCGTTGCTCCCGGCAACTTCCTTGCCGGCGGCTTCTGGGAGCTCTGCCGGGAAGTACTTGCCAGAACTCAACTTTCTTCTCTTCTCTTGTCCCATTGATGGTGTCACGGATGGTTGAGTCAGTCGAAGCACAAAAGTTCCTGGCTCCACAGGTAACTTGAGAGCAGCGCATTTTGACAGGCCATCAGCGATGCTGTTTTCTGCACGAGGAACGTGCTCCATTTGCAGGCCGTCAAAATGCTCTTCCAACTTCCTCACTTCATCTACATAAGCTTCCATCAACGGGCTCTGATAATCTTTGTTGACTTGCTTGACGACAAGTTGAGAATCACCTCTGACAATAAGCTTCTGGATTCCAAGGTCTGCCGCGATCCTGAGACCGGCAAGCAACCCTTCATATTCCGCAGTATTATTCGTTGACCTCTCCCGGGGAAAATGCATCTGAATCATGTATTTGAGGTGTTCTCCGGTGGGTGCGACAAGCAGCACGCCAGCACCGGCGCCTTGCAGCGAGAAAGCCCCATCAAAATACATGATCCACTCTTGATTTGTTTCCTTGCCGGGGAGAGTTGACTCTGGAACTTCTTCATCTGGCGTTGGGGTCCATTCTGCAATGAACTCCGCCAAGGCCCTGCTCTGGATGGTCGAAGTACTTTCAAACTTGAGACCAAAGCTTGACAGCTCCAAAGCCCACTCCACAATCCTGCCGGTAGCATCTGGGTTCCACAAAATCCGCTGCAATGGAAAGCGAGTGACAACGGTGATCTCATGTGCTCGAAAGTAATGGCGCAGCTTCCTCGAGGCCATGAGGAGGCCGAAGAGCAACTTCTGCACAACAGAATATCTTGACCTAGCCCCCTGCAAAAGGGAGCTGACAAAATAAACCGGGCGCTGCACCATCTTCTTCTTCTGTATTGCTTGACTTGACTGCGCAGATTCAACTTTGTCGGCACCAGACTCTGCCGGAGAAGATCCCAGTTCGTCATTTGGCGGTCTTGCCGCTGGCGTTGCTTCTTCATCAGCTTCTCTCTCTGCCACTAGCGCAGCACTTACCACTTGATTCGTTGCCGCTAGATATAGCAGCAATGGCTCTTGTGGTTTTGGCACGACTAGTACTGGCGGAGAGGAGAGGTACTTCTTCAAATCCTGCAGCGCTGCCTCCGCTTCCGGAGTCCATTTCATTGGACCCGCCTTCTTCAAAATTTTGAAAAAGGGCAGGGCGCGCTCAGCAGATTTTGAGATGAACCTACTCAGAGCAGCAATGCAGCCGCCAAGACGGCGCACATCCTTAACACGTCTTGGCGCTTCAATTTGCTCGATTGCTTTGATTTTGTCGGGATTCGCTTCAATTCCACGTTGAGATACAAAGAACCTGAGAAGCTTGCCGGATGGGACACCAAACACACACTTCTCAGGGTTGAGCTTCAAATTGATCTTGCACAGATTGGCAAATGTTTCTTCTAAATCTGATATGAGTGTTGCCTTGTACTTGGTTTTGACCACTATGTCATCCATGTAAGCTTCCATATTTCTATGTAGCTGGGGCTCAAAACCGATCTGGACCACTCTTGCAAATGTAGAACCAGCACTTTTCAACCCGAAAGGCATACGCAAAAAGCAGTACGTACCACATGGGGTGATAAATGCGGTCTTCTCTTCGTCTTCCTTGGCCATGAAAATCTGATGATAGCCTGAATAGGCGTCAAGGAATGACAGCAAATCGCAGCCGGCAGTGGAGTCCACAATCTGGTCGATGCGCGGCAAGGGAAAAGGATCTTTTGGACAGGCTTTATTGATATCTGTATAGTCAATACATAGCCTCCATTTTCCATTCGCCTTGCGCACTACAACTGGATTGGCCAACCATGTTGGATGAAGTACTCCTCTAACCAAGCCTGCTGCCTCTAACTTCTTAATTTCTTCGGCAATAAACTGTTGTCGCTCCAAAGCTTGCTTCCTGACCTTCTGCTTGACGGGCCGCGCGTGTGGATAGACGGCAAGGTGGTGCTCAATCACCTCCCTGGGAACACCGGGGATATCATATGGTTGCCATGCAAACACATCGACATTCGCCCTCAGGAAGGCAACGAGCGTGCTTTCCTATTTGCTGTCGAGGGTGGAACTTATGGTGAAAGTTCCTCCCAAGCCATCTTCCTTGGCGGGCACCTTCTTGGTCTCTGGCGGAGCAGCCTTGGACTTCTTGCTCTTGCCGGTGGAACTCTCTGGCACATCCTCGACGGGAGCGCAGCACTCCGCAGAGGTGCGCTTGCCGGAGAGTGCGTGAGAGGCCTTGCCGGTCTTCTTCCCCCCGGGAGTTTCAGCGGCAGGAGCAAGTGCCTTGGCGGCAGATGCTGCAACTGCCTCCCGGTAGAGTTGATCGGTGCAGATAAGCGCATCCTTCTTGTCAGAACTGACAGTGATAACGCTCATCGGTCCGGGCATCTTCAGCACATTGTAGGCGTAGTGTGATGCCGCCATGAACTTGGCCAGCGCTGGGCGGCCAAGGATCCCATTATACGGCAACGGAATCTTGGCGACGTCGAACACAATCTTCTCAGTTCTCAAGTTCAGATCGCTACCAAATGTCACCGGCAGCGTGATCTTTCCCTTGGGTTGGCTCCTTCCTGGATTGACCCCTTGAAACGAGCCCGTTTCCTCGAGATCTCCATCAGGAATTTGCAATCTCTTGATTACCTCGGGTGAGATCAAGTTCAGACCGGCCCCACCATCCACTAACATCTTCGTTACCTTGAGGTTGCGAATCATTGGTGAGACCAACAATGGCAAACACCCAAACGCAGTTACGCGATCAGGGTGATCCTCAACGTCGAAAATGATAGGCGTGTTGGACCATTTCAAAGGCTTCCGGGCGCCAACAGATGGCTCAGTCATATTAACCTCATGCGCCCACTGTTTAAGTTTGCGGTGGGAAGAATGCAACGAGGCACCTCCGTCAACGCACATAGCGTCCGTAGCTTTCTGGAACTCTTGCTCACTGGATTCATCGTCCTCCTCAATGTCATCATCACCCCCCTCTTGCTTGTCGCGGCCTCGAGCGGGCCGGTCCTTCTGTTGCTTGGCCTTGCCGTGGTGACCTCCTCGGCCACCACGCTTCTTGCCGGACCCCTCCGCGCCATCCTGGGCTTTTTCCTTGTCTCGCCTCTCGTACTCGGCTTTCTGCTTCTCGACAAGCTGCTCAACTTGCCGACAGTCCTGGAGACCGTGGCCCTTGGTGCGATGGATCTTGCAGTACTGCTTGCCGGAACCGTCTGGCTTGTCGGCAGCCGCCAAGGCTTGGCAGGAGGTGCACCCGGCAACATCCTTGCCGGGGTCATCAACCTTGGCCTTCTTGGCGGTACCGGGGTTGCCGGATCCCTCAACGGCAAGCACGGCCTTGCCCTTGCGTTTCCTGTTGCGCCGCCGACCCTTCTTTGCCGGGGCGGCGGTGCCCTCATCCTCAGAGTCGGCCCCTGCGCCGGCGTCCTCGCCGGGGAGCCTCCTCCCTTCTTCAGCTCGAGCACACTTATCCGCCAGAGCATAAAGCTCGGCAACATCCCTGATCTTGTTCATCACCAGCTCCTCCCGCATCCTGCGGTTGCGCAAGTTCTGATGGAACGCGCTGATATCAGCGGCAGGATGAACGTCTG
The DNA here is from genome assembly GCA_039707655.1 of Elymus sibiricus. Classification (NCBI taxonomy): domain Eukaryota; kingdom Viridiplantae; phylum Streptophyta; class Magnoliopsida; order Poales; family Poaceae; genus Elymus; species Elymus sibiricus. The sequence goes on from CM077665.1 coordinate 312,874,049, forward strand.
GAATGTTGTGATGTATGCGGCTGAACCTCTGGATGTACTTGCGCAAAGTCTCGCCTTCCTTCTAGGGGATGAGATGCAGATCGCTTTCTTGGCCAGGAGCTTGGTGGCCTCCAGTGAAGGCGCCAACAAACTCATGGCACAGGTCTGCCCAAGAAGAGATGGAATTCTCCGGCAGGTGCATCAACCACGACCCGACGTTGGGCTTAAGCACCAACGGGAAGTAGTTGGCAAGTATCTTGTCGTCACGAGCCCCGGCAGCCTGCACCGCAATGGTGTAGATGCTCAGGAACTCTGACAGGTGGGTCTTGCCGTCGTATTTCTCCGGGACCTCCGGCTTGAACGTGCGGGAATTGGGCCACTGGACTCGCCACAGCTCACGGGTAAACGCTGGACAACCCACCTCGTAAGGTAGATTGACAGGATACCCCGGCGCTGGCTTGTCTACAGTAGGTCCTGCGCGCTTGTCAGATTGATAGCGCGCTTCCCGCCGCCGCTCGATGGTAGTTCGAGCGTCTTCCTTGCCTCACTCCCGAAGAACTTGATGTTGATCGCGGTGAGTTCGCGGATCGGACGACGCCGTGGAATCGTCATCACGGGTGTCGACCCGTCGAGTCTGTGTTCGCTGCTGCCGCTGTGGGGGAGAGTACACCGTAGTTGTACCACCCACAGTCTTCTCACCGCCAACGCGTGCTGGCTCGATGGATTGCCGCCGCGAGGGCTCCGCCTGCTCCGGCTTATCTTCGTTGGTGAGGCCGACGAGGCTCTGAATGGCAGCTCTCCATTCGTCGAGCTTGTCCGCAGCAGGAGGGAAGTTCAGAAGCAGCTGTGCACGTGCCAGCGCTTCTGCTCGTGTAGGCGGAGGCGACAGGTGCGAGGAACGTGAGGTGCTCTGACTCCTAACCGTGTTAGAAGGAGCTCCATCACGGTCCCGCGACCGTACACCGCTTCCACCAACATGTGGACGTGCATGCTGGTCTCGCACATCCCGAGGTTGATGCTCAGGAGACTTTCCGTGGGGACGCCCGGACCCACCAACACCATGGCGACGTTCATCGTGCGCGCCCTGAGAAGGTCGCGGCACGTGCGCCGGTGTGGGTGTCTTGGAAGGCGCCCTTCCATCTCTGGAGTTCGCTGCACCGCCTGCTGGCAGCACAGCTCCATCCCTAGATCCAGCGGCGCGAACGACGCCGCTCGCCTGGCTACGATCACCAGAGCGTCGTGGAAGGTCTGGATCTCTACTTCCTCCTCCACCCACGTCGACACCGTCTCCCGTGCATACAGTCACGGGGACAGCGGACGTGGATGGACCAACCGCCGTGAAACCCATCCTCTTGGGGGCCATGGCGACGAAGATGATGAAGAACTGGCGCGCTAGTCACCAGATCAGGTCCGCACAACCTCGCTCCCCCTACCTGGCGCGCCAAAGATGTCGGAGAAACAACACCTATGAGATCGCGAGGATCCCTTAACGATTCTGCAAGGGGAAGGGTTTGTACAGAGAGCAGATCTAATGATCGACACGCAGGAATTTTACCCAGGTTCGGGCCGCAAAGATGCGTAAAACCCTACTCCTGCTTGGTTGTATTAGGTGTGTTCTATCTCAAGTTCTGGGAGCGCTACAGTACTCAGCAGCTACACATGCAGAAAGGGCTGAAAAGATCCCATCCCCCTGTAGCTACGCCTTGGGCCTCCTTTTATACGTTCGAAGGGGTCACCAACAGTGGCGTACAGGGCATACATGAGGTGTAAAGTAACTACAGTGTTATCATACCTAACACTGACGGTTTAGGACAAGAACATTAAATGCTCCGTTGGGGTGTCCCTTAGCGTCTTGGGGCTGGAAAAAGGGGCCGTCCCATCGCACCGCTTAAGCCCATCCACAGCTAGCACCTGACACGTTACCAGGAGGACAACAGCTAAAAGACAAGCTGGTGACCGCACTGGAGCGGTGACAGGGCAGCGAGGGCTTGCCAGGTGCGAGCCTTGCCGGGGCTGCGAGCCATCCCGACAAGATCTTGCCGGCGCTCCAGCCTTCAGTCTTCCATCTCTTGATTATTGCCTTGTCTTGGATGCTTCCTTGACTTCATGAACTTGCATTCGGTTGCCTCCCGGCAGGCCTTGCCGCAGGTGTGGCTACAACTGTCCGTGCACAAGTACGGGGTACTAAGGGACCCAATCTTAGTACACCGACACTAGATGGCTGCTTCTCTCTCTTTGTTCTTCAATACCATGTTCTTCATGATCTTCATGGAGATCTATCCGATGTAATACTCTTTTGCGGTGTGTTTGTCGAGATTCGATGAATTGTGGGTTTATGTTCAGATTATCTATGAATATTATTTGAATCTTCTCTGAATTCTTATATGCATGATTTCATATCTTTGCAAGTCTCTTCGAGTTATTGGTTTGGTTTGGCCAACTAGATTGGTAATTCTTGCAATGGGAGAAGTGCTTAGTTTTGGGTTCAATCTTGCGGTGTCCTCACCCAGTGACAAAGTAGGGGTAGCGAGGCACGTATTGTATTGTTGCCATCGAGGATAAAAAGATGGGGTTTTCATAATATTGCTTGAGTTTACCCCTCTACATCATGTCATCTTAGTTAATGCGTTACTCTGTTCTTCATGAACTTAATACTCTAGATGCAGGCAGGAGTCGGTCGATGTGTGGAGTAATAGTAGTAGATGCAGAATCGTTTCGGTCTACTTGACACGGATGTGATGCTGATAATCCCCAAGTGCAAGGAATCATCGTAGCAATTTCCAAAGGTGGAAGTGATAAGTATGGAGTGTCGAACCCACAAGGAGCTAAAGGTAAGATCAATATTCTCTCAAGTCCTATCTGCCACTGATACGACTCTACGTACGCCGAACGTTTGCTTCCAACTAGAAATGAGAAATAAAACTACGTTGTGGGTATGGAGAGAATAGCTTTGCATGATATCGGAGAGCTAAAATATAAAAATAGGTGATGTTATCATAAAGCTAGAATATATTACAATGTATTACAAACAGCGAGGGTGGAATAATGATGAGTCGGTGTGCGGAATTGTCCTAGGCAATTGTTAACAAGATCGGTAATCCTTATTGCAATTTTATATGAGGGAGAGGCATAAGCTAACATACTTTCTCTACTTGGATCATATGCTCTTATGATTGGAACTCTAGCAAGCATCCGCAACTACTAGAGATCATTAAGGTAAAACCCAACCATAGCATTAAAGCATCAAGTCCCCTTTATCCCATATGCAACAACCTACCTACTCGGGTTTATGCTTCTGTCACTCAAGCAACCCACTATAAGCGAATCATGAACGTACTGCAACACCTTACAGCAAGAATCCTTCACGTGTGCGCGGCACGGAAGGCACCATAGGACAGCACCAAAATAAACATACAACTCAAACCAATCTATATCATCAATCAACCCAAAGGACAAAAGAAATCTACTCAAAACATCATAGGATGGCAACACATCATTGGATCATAATATGTAGCATAAAGTACCATGTTCAAGTAGGGGATTACAGCGGGGTGCGGGAGAGTGGACCGCTAAAAGGAGATGAGGATGGTGATGAAGAAGGTGACGTTGATGAAGACGATCACCGCGACGATGGTTCCCCCGATGGCACTCCGGTGCCACCGAGAGAGAGGGGGAGAGGGTCTCCCCCTTGTGCTTCCTCCTCCATGGCTTCCCCCCTGAGTGGGGAGAGGTTCTCCCTCTGGTGCTTGGCCTCCATGGCGATGATGGCCCCTCCGTCTTCCTCCTCCATGGTCTCCGGTGAAGGTGACCCCCTCCGGCAGGGTGCCGGAGAGGGCCAAGATTGATCTTTCGTGGCTCTGGAGACTTGCGGCGGCAGAACTTCTGATCTAGGTTTATTTCTGGAGGTTTCTCGATTTATAGGAGGTCTTGGCGTTGGAATCACGTTAGGGGAGTGCTCGAGGGGCCCACAAGCCAGGGGGCGCGCCATAGGGGGGTGCGCCCCCCAGGCTTGTGGCCTCCTTGGTCACTTCCTGGCCCAGCTTTTTGCTCCAGTATTTTTTATATTTTCCAAAAATATTCTCCGTAAATTTTCAGCCCATTCCGAGAACTTTTATTTCTGCACAAAAACAACACCACAGTAGCTCTTCTGAAAACAACGTCAGTCTGGGTTAGTTCTATTCAAATCATACCAAAATCATATAAAATTATTGCAAACATGGCATGAATACTTCATAAATTATAGATACGTTGGAGACGTATCAGCATCCCCAAGCTTAATTCCTGCTCGTCCTCGAGTAGGTAAATGATAAAAGAAATAATTTATGAAGTGTGAATGCTAGCAAGTGCACAAGTTTGATCAATGATAATTCCAATCACTTTTTCTAGCATCAATATAAACCATAAATAGTAGCTCATTTCATAAAACTTCTCATGATCAAGTAACAAGCTATTCACATATTAAAGTATAGACCAGAAATTTCTTGAAAACTAACAAACCATATTCTTAGTCATGGAACAATTGCAATTCATTTTATTTTCAGGAAGGGTCTATGTAAGAGCTTTGATTTAGCAAATTCCACATACTCAACTATCATATAGTCTTCCATGATTATTGACACTCAAAGCATATTTTTAGAACAAATAGCATCCATCGAACACAAAGAAAGATAGGGGCTTAATGTTTCGCCTCCCAACTTATTTATCATATAGATAATTGTCAACAATAATAATTCATGATCAAATATATTTGTGTGGATATATATGTCTAGATCATTCCCCAACACATGACGCTTGCCAAAAGAAAAAGGCGAAATATAGGAAGTGGTGAAGATCACCATGACTCTTGCATAAAGGTAAGTACTTAGAAAGTAAAAGATAGGCCCTTCGCAGAGGGAAGCAGAGGTTGTCATGCGCTTTTTATTTTTGGATGTGCAAACCGTAAATGCAAAGGAACGTCACGTTGTATTGCCCTTTGTGATAGCAACCTTTATTATGCAATCCGTCGCTTTTATTTCTTTACCATCACAAATTCGTACAACGCTTATTTTCCCTTACAATAAAAGATCCTACATATTTAGGAGCAATTTTTATTGCTTTTTGCACCGATGACAACTTACTTAAAGGATCTTACTCAATCCATAGGTAGGTATAGTGGACTCTCATGGCAAAACTGGTTTAAGGGTGTTTGGATGCACAAGTAGTATTTCTACTTGGTGCGGAAGTTTTGGCTAGTATAAGGTGGAAGGAAGCACCACATGTTGGAGGATCCATAACAATATAACTTCTATACAAATATACCCAATCATAACTCATTAAGTTGTCTTCCTTGTCCAATTTTAACTAATTTGCTCAAGTTTGAAAATAATTAATGAGCTCACAATCATAGAAGATGTCCAAGATAGTATATTTATATGTGGAATCTCTCTTCCTTCAATATTCTTTCATGAATTGTTCAAGTGACCAATGCGGTGTTTGCAAACTTTCAATAAATTTTACCAGCTATACTTATTATGTGTGAAGTCATCACTCCCCATGGGATAAGTATATGAAGCATATTTAATTTCAGATTTATGATATTCAATTCATTCAACCAATTACTCATAGGATGTAAGTGAAGCACGAGAGTGAATGGCAAACTACTCCAAAAGATATAAGTCAAGATCAATGCATAGTCAAGTAGTTAGATAACCATGTGAGGACTCTCTTTCATTCAAAATTTCAGATCCAATTATTTTATTCAAACAGCAAGCAAAAGAAAAAATAGCACTCCAAGAATAGCACACATCATGTGAACGAATAAAAATTTAGGCTCGACATAGGCTAACCGATAATTGTTGATGAAGAGAGGTGGGATGCGTAGCATCCCCAAGCTTAGATGCTTGATACTTCTTGAAATATTTACTTGGGGTGCCTTGGGCATCCCCAAGCTTGAGCTTTTGTATCTCGTTCAATCCTCTCATATCATGGTTTCACCTATTCTCAAAAACATCTTCCACACAAAACTCGAAAAGGACTCGTGAAATAGGTTACTACACATAATAATAAATCAACTCTTTATGTACTGCCAAGACAAGTTGCATAATAATTTTCAAACATTAGGTATTGTATGCTATCATCTCCACAATTTATATCTACCAATATAGGCTATGGAAACTATAGGATAAGTATATAACGAAACTATGACAGCAATCTGTCCAAACAGAACAGTCTGTAGCAATTTATGAAAACAGTGTACTTCCATAACTCAAAAACTTATGAAAATTTAGGACATGCTAAGGAATTTATATGACAATACTGTGTAAAAAATTCAGAAACATTCCACGTTCCAGTAAAATATGAAAATTCAAACACTACAGAAAAAGTTTCTGTTTTTTACACAGCACACATCAAACATGCAATGCAAGCATCCTAAGGCAATTCTTGGAACTTTTTATTGAAAAAAAAGAATATAAATAACACATAACAGGGAAAAACAAAATATAATGACGATCCAAGAAAATCACATATTGTGTGACGAATAAAAATATAGCTCCAAGTGAGGTTACCGATAATGTTGGAGATGAAAGAGGGGATGCCCCGGAAGGCATCCCCAAGCTTAGTTGCTTGTATCTTACTTGAATATTACCTTGGGGTGCCTTGGGCATCCCCAAGCTTAGGTTCTTTTCACTCCTTATTCTCCTCATATCGGTGTCTCACCCCAAACTTGAAAACTTCAATCACACAAAACTTAACGGAACTTCGTGAGAAAGGTTAGTGTAATAAAGATAAATCATTCACTTAGGTACTGTCAAGACAAGATTCATAATTGTTCCCACATGATACCTACTGTATTCTACCACTCCCATAGTTTATACTACTAAATATAAGCTATGGAAACACTAAAACAAGCAAACTCTGCATGCAAAACAGAATCTGTCAAAAACAGAACAGTCTGTAAAGATCTGTAGCGTAGCCATGCTTCCCTGTCTCTAAAAATTCTAAAAAATTAGGACAATCTAGGAAATTTGTATATCAATCATGTGTAAAACATTCAGATCAAAAGCACGTTCCAGTGAATTTAAAAAATTCCTGGACTGAGAGCAAAAGTTTCTGTTTTTGCACAGAATCAAGTCAACTATCATCCACACTATCCCAAAGGCATTACTTGGCACTTTATTGAAATAAAAGGCACAAAACATGATTACTACAGTAGCTTAATCATGTTAAAACACAGAAACAGAAAGGTTAAATATTGGGTTGTCTCCCAACAAGCGCTTTTCTTTAATGCCTTTCTAGCTAGGCATGACATTGATACACTTCCAAACTTAATTCCGATAGAAATTTTATTCATACTCTAAAAGATATAAGTGAAGTTCCTAGAGCATTCTATAATTAATATAGATTAACCAATATCCAAGCTCAAAATATATAAGTGAAGCACACGAAGCATTCTATAAAGCCATACTCAAAAGATTTAAGTGAAGCACAAAGAGCATTCTACAAAACCATACTCAAAGGATTTAAGTGAAGCACAAAGAGCATTATACAAAGCCATGAAGGACTATCTCATACTAGAAGGGTGCATAAAAGGAAAAGAAAAACACTAAAGACGCATATCATGTGAACAAAACAAAAACCGAGGTATACCGATAATTGTTGAAGAATAAAGATGGGATGCCTTCCGGGGCATCCCCAAGCTTGAACTCTTGTCTCTCCGTATTCTTCTTATATCGATACCTCCTCGATCTTCGAACACTTCATTCACACAAAACTTAACAAAACCCTCGTGAGATCCGTTAGTATAATAAAGCAAAATACTACTTTAAGTACTGTTGTGAACTCATTCCAAATTTATATTAGCATTATATTTACTGTATTACAACTTCACCATGGTTCATACCCCCCGATACTACCCATAGATTCATCAAAATAAGAGAACAACGCATAGAAAACAGAATCTGTCTAAAACAGGACAGTCTGTAGCAATCTGGAAACTTCATATACTTCCGTAACTCAAAAAATTCTGAAAATTTAGGAAAAATTAAACAATTTGTATAGCAGTACTGTGTAAAAATTTCAGAAACTTTTGATGTTCCAGTAAGAAATGTAAATTCATGCACTACAGTCAAAGTTTCTGTTTTTGCACCGCACATAGCAAACAAGCAATCTAATCATCCTAAAAGCAAATCTTGGCACATTATTTTTATAATACAATGGATATATACCAGGGGATAATTATTTTTGAGAAGATTCCATGAAAAATTCTACATTGTTTCCATGAGCATGAACACAAGTGTTCAAGGTCGACCCTCACTTCTCCAATGCACAACTTTCCAATCACTTCTCTTTTTGAAAAACTTCTTAGGCAAGAGACAAGTAATTCTTTTTGTATTTTTCATTATTTAATTTTTTTTTTCACCCACAACTAAATAAAGCAAAAAGGGAAAACAAAATCTACTTAGTGAAGAAAGCAAACAAGCACACACGAGAATATCAACCCCACGCTATTGCTCCCCGGCAACGGCGCCAGAAAAGAGCTTGATAATCCCCAAGTGCAAGGAATCATCGTAGCAATTTCCAAAGGTGGAAGTGATAAGTATGGAGTGTCGAACCCACAAGGAGCTAAAGGTAAGATCAATATTCTCTCAAGTCCTATCTGCCACTGATACGACTCTACGTATGCCGAACGTTTGCTTCCAACTAGAAACGAGAAATAAAACTACGTTGTGGGTATGGAGAGAATAGCTTTGCATGATATCGGAGAGCTAAAATATAAAAATAGGTGCTGTTATCATAAAGCTAGAATATATTACAATGTATTACAAACAGCGAGGGTGGAATAATGATGAGTCGGTGTGCGGAATTGTCCTAGGCAATTGTTAACAAGATCGGTAATCCTTATTGCAATTTTATATGAGGGAGAGGCATAAGCTAACATACTTTCTCTACTTGGATCATATGCACTTATGATTGGAAACTCTAGCAAGCATCCGCAACTACTAGAGATCATTAAGGTAAAACCCAACCATATCATTAACGCATCAAGTCCCCTTTATCCCATACGCAACAACCTACCTACTCGGGTTTATGCTTCTGTCACTCAAGCAACCCACTATAAGCGAATCATGAACGTATTGCAACACCCTACAGCGGGAATCCTTCACGTGTGCGCGGCATGGAAGGCACCATAGGACAGCACCAAAATAAACATACAACTCAAACCAATCTATATCGTCAATCAACCCAAAGGACAAAAGAAATCTACTCAAAACATCATAGGATGGCAACACATCTTTGGATCATAATATGTAGCATAAAGCACCGTGTTCAAGTAGGGGATTACAGCGGGGTGCGGGAGAGTGGACCGCTAAAAGGAGATGAGGATGGTGATGAAGAAGGTGATGTTGATGAAGACAATCACCGCGGCGATGGTTCCCCCGGTGGCACTCCGGTGCCACCGAGAGAGAAGGGGAGAGGGTCTCCCCCTTGTGCTTCCTCCTCCATGGCCTTCCCTCTGAGTGGGGAGAGGTTCTCCCTCTGGTCCTTGGCCTCCATGGCGATGATGGCCCCTCCGTCTTCCTCCTCCATGGTCTCCGGTGAAGGTGACCACCTCCGGCAGGGTGTCGGAGAGGGCCAAGATTGATCTTTCGTGGCTCTGGAGACTTGCGGCGGCAGAACTTCGGATCTAGGTTTATTTCTGGAGGTTTCTCGATTTATAGGAGGTCTTGGCGTTGGAATCACGTCAGGGGAGTGCTCGAGGGGCCCACAAGCCAGGGGGGCGCGCCCTAGGGGGGCGCCCCCCAGGCTTGTGGCCTCCTCGGTCACTTCCTGGCCCAGCTTTTTGCTCCAGTATTTTTTATATTTTCCAAAAATATTCTTCGTAAATTTTCAGCCCATTCCGAGAACTTTTATTTCTGCACAAAAACAACACCACGGTAGCTCTGCTGAAAACAGCGTCAGTCCGGGTTAGTTCTAATCAAATCATACCAAAATCATATAAAATTATTGCAAACATGGCATGAATACTTCATAAATTATAGATACGTTGGAGACGTATCAGATGCCTATATGCATAATCATTGCCTTGGATATCTACATAATTATTCGCTTTTCTATCAATTGCTCGACAGTAATTTGTTCACCCACCGTATTATTTTCCTTCATGAGAGAAGCCTCTAGTGAAACCTATGGCCCCCGGGTCAATTTTCCACATTATATTTTCAGATCTATAAACCAAAAATACCAAAAGTATCTTGCTGCAATCTTTTACTTTTGTTTTACTTTTCGTTTTAGCAATCCTATCTATCTATCTCTATCAGATATCATCCTTGCAAGTAACCGTGAAGGAATTGACAACCCCTTTATAGCGTTGGGTGCAAGTGTTTGATTATTTGTGTAGGTACATCTATTGGGGACTTGCTTGTATCTCCTACTGGATTGATACCTTGGTTCTCAACAACTGAGGGAAATACTTATCTACTTTGCTGCATCACCCTTTCCTCTTCAAGGGAAAACCAACGCATGCTCGAGAAGTAGCAGGGTACTCTTTGAAGTTCTTTGTGTTGGATTGAATATGATGAATCTGAAATTGTTTGATGCATGTCAAATAATTAACCCATGAATACTTGAGGTGACATTGGAGTATCTAGGTGACATTAGGGTTGATTGATATGTATCATTGGTGTTATTTTAGTATGAACTCTAGGGTTGTTTGTGACATCTATATGAATAGACCAATAGATTGATCGGAAAGGGTAACTTTGAGGTGGTTCTTACTACCTACAACAATTTCATCTTATGTTCTCCGCTACTTTTGAACTTTGAAGTGATTCTTTGTTGCACGTTGAGGGATGATCATATGATTCTATTATGTTAGCATTGTTGAGAGATTGCACTAGTGAAAGTATGAACCCTAGGCCTTATTTCCAAGCATTGCTATACCATTTTGCTAGCTATTTACTACTTGTTACCTTGATGTTTTTATATTTTCAGATTACAGAAACCTATATTTACCTTGATGCAATTGTATCACCATCTCTTAGCTGAACTAGTGCACCTATATAATTTACCATTGTATTGGGTGTGTTGGGGACACAGGAGATTTCTTGTATTTGATTGCAAGGTTGTTTGAAAGAGACCATCTTCATCCTACACCTCCCACAGATTGATAAACCTTAGGTCATCCAATTGAGGGAAATTTGTTGTTGTCCTACAAAACTCTACACTTGGAGTCCCAACAACGTCTACAAGAATGAAGTTTCATAGTAGACATCAAGCTATTTTCTGGCGCCGTTGCCGGGGAGGTGAGTGCTTGAAGGTATATATTTAGATCTTGCAATTAAATATTTGTATTTCTTGTTTATCACTAGTTTTGTTTATAAAACCAAACTACAAAAAATATGGAGTTTAGTTTGCCTCAATTGCTTTGTCTCTTTAATGTCTTTCGGGAAAATGATGGTTCGAAAAATCGTGCTCAATTGTTGGAGGAAGAATTTATAAAAAATGCTTAGTGTGAAATCCTTGAATGATGAGCATGATAGCAATATTATTAATATGAATTCTCTAAATATCCATGATGCGAATGATATGCAAAGGCACAAGCTTGGGGGTGCTATGTTTGATGAAGATGATATTTTTAGTCCCTCAAGTTTTGATGAGGCAATTTATTATGATGATAGCATGCCTCCTATTTATGATGATTATATTGATGAATGTGGGTTTGGAAGAGTGTCAACTCTAGGTACTAATGATCCCACTATTTTGGAGGGTGTTGAATCTTATTGGAATAATGATAAAAGTGGATTTGGAGAGGTCATGACTTTATTTAGTAATGATTCCACTATCTTGGAAGAGGTTTCAATTGATTATGATAAGAACCAAGTTACTACTTATGATGATTATTGTGATGATACTTATGTTATAAACAGTAGTGATGATTATTATTATAAAAAAATTCATAATTATGAATACCCTTTTTCTGAACATTATTCTTTTAATGTGGAAACAAGTTATAGTATTCGAGACTCCTATGATACTCCCACTATTATGTATGATAAGTTTGCTTGTGGAGAGAGTAATAAATTTTCTATGCTTGTGGATCATGAAAAGAATGTTTTATGTGATAGTTATATTGTGTCATTCCTTCATAGTTCTAATGAAAATTATTATGAGGGATGAACATATGCTTGTAGGAATTGCAATAATACCAAGTTTCCTCCCTATGTGTTGAAAATCTTGAAGATATGCTTGTTTTGCCTTCCTATGCTAGTTGATTCTTGATCCCATAAATTGTTTTCTTGCAAAATACCTATGCATAGGAAGTGGTTTAAACTTAAATGTGCTTTTCATGTGATCCATGATGCTCTTTTGCATGTTTCAAATACTATTCCTATGTGAGCATCATTGAAATCATCATGCCTAGCTAAAAGGCTTTAAAGAAAAGGGCTTGTTGAGAGACAACCCAACACTTATTCTTTCTATTTTTGTGTGCTCACATGATTAAGATACTGTATTAATCATGTATTGTGTCTTTTATTTCAATAAAGTGCCAAGTAAAGCCTTTGGGATAGTGTGGATACTTATTAGTTTGATTTTGTGCAAAAACATACTTTTACGTCGAGTGCAGTATTTCTCTGATTTTAATGGAGTGTCAAAAATTCATAAATTTTTACACAGTTTTTATATCAAAATTGTCTGCATTTTCCTAATTTTTCAGAATTTTTAGATATAGTTCAATATGGATTTCATTCAGATCTTCACAGACTGTTCTATTTTTGACTAATTGGGTTTTGCATGCATAGTTTGCTTGTTTTAGTGTTTCCATAGCTTATATTTTGTGATCTAAATTATGGGAATGATAGAATACAGTAGGTATTATGTGATAACAATTATGAATCTTGTCTTGAAATTACCTAAGTGAATGATCTATCTTTATTACACTAACCCATCTCACGAAGTTCCCTTATGTTTTGTGTGATTGAAGTTTTCAAGTTTTGGGTGAGATACCGATATGAGGAGAATAAGGAGTGGTAAGACACTAAGCTTGGGGATGCCCAAGGCAACTCCAAGGTAAAATCCAAGGAAGACTCAAGCGTATAAGCTTGGGGATGCCCCGGAAGGCATCCCCTCTTTCGTCCTCAACATTATCGGTATATCTTACTTGGGGCTATATTTTTATTCGTCACATAATATGAGTTTTGCTTGGAGCTTCATGTTCTGTTGTCAGTATTTGCCTGCTGATATTTATAATCTTGTTTTCCAATAAAAAGTTCCAAGAATTGCCTTTTAGGATGCTTAAATTATATGTTTGATATGTGTTGTGTAAAAACAGAAACTTTTGCTGTAGTGTTTGAATTTTCATATTTTACTAGAATGTGAAAAGTTTTTGAAATTTTTACACAATATTGTCATATTATTTTTATCATGTCCTACATTTTCAGAATTTTTGGAGTTACAAAAGTGCACTTTGTAAATTAATTGCTACAGACTATCTTGTTTAGACAGATTGCTGTCATAGTTTTGTTATCTACTTCTCCTGTAGTTTTCATGACTTATATTGGTAGATATAAATTGTGGAAATGATAGTATAAAGTAGATAATATTTGAAATTATTATGCAACTTGTCTTGGCAGTACATAAAGAGTCTATCTATTCTTATGTGCACTAACCTATCTCACGAGTTCTTTTTGAGTTTTGTGTGGATGAAGTTTTTGAGACATAGGTGAAACCGGGATATGAGGGGATTGAACAAGATACAAAATCTCAAGTTTCGGGTTGCCCAAGGAACCCCAAAACAATATTACAAGAAGTATCAAGCATCTAAGCTTGGGGATGCTACGCATCCCACCTCTCTTCGACAACAATTATTGATTGGCCTATGTTGATCCTAAGTTTTTATTCGTTCACATGATATGTGATGTTCTTGGAGCGTATTTTGTTTTATTTGCTGTTTGAATAAAATTCTCAGATCTGACATTATTTATTGAGAGAGAGTCCTCGCATAGCTACTTAATTTTTGAACTGCTCAATGACCTTTACTTCTATCTTTTGAGAGTAGTTTGATGCTTAATGTTGTGCTTCACTTATATCCTAAGAGTAAATTATGAATGAATGAAATATCATAAATATGAAATTATCAATGTGCTTTATGCTTAGTAGTAGTTTCACATTTGGTTTATAAAGTAAAATCTATTGCAGTTTGACAATCACAATATTGGTCATACAATTAATTCATGAATAATTAGCATTAGAAAGAGAAATTTCACATACAAATATATTATCTTGGAATTTTTTTATGACTGTGAATACCCATTAATTATTTTCAACCTTGATCAAATAGTTGAAGTTGGACAAGGAAGACAACGTAATGGTTATGTTTGGGAATATTTGCATAGAAGTTATTTTGTTATGGATTCTCCAACATGTGGTGCTTGTTTAGAACCTTTTGCTAGCCAAAACTTGGTACCAAGTAGAGATACTACTTGTGCATCCAAATCCTTGAGCCAAGTTTCTTCCATGAGAGTCCACCATACTTACCTATATATGGTATTTCACTGCCATTCCAAGTAAATTTGCACGTGCCACCTCTAAACATTCAAATAAAAATCAGTTTTTTGTGCCCGTACCGCTCATGGAGTGACGGGACGGTCATTATCTTCCATGCTAAGCGGGTTATTATCAAGATGAGTGTTCATTCACTTGTCATTGCACAATAGAGGCTGGTAAAAGGATGCCCGGTCCTGCATAATACAAAAATAAATAAATAAGATTTCCCCCTAGAAAGTTGATTGTTTGGATGGCACTCGTGGATTCGGTCAGCCATAGAATGTGTTTGAATGGTGTAGGGGGAGTAAAATTTCAATTGGGAACTGCCAATAATGTGTTTAGCATGGAAGATATTAAAAACTCTGTTGTTACATTGACAGGAAAAGTATACCACTCAAAATTACATATTCATCTCTGTTTTAAACAATGAGCTCTCGCACCTCTGCAAAATCACTGCTTCCCTCTGCGAAGGGACAATCTATTTACTTTTATGCTATTTACTTTTCAAGTTGAGTAAACTTCTTATTCCAACCTCAATCTATTAGTTGGCAAGCACCATGTGGTGGTGAAAGATCCAAGCATATATATCCAGACAAATATATTTGATCATGATTCATTATTGTTGACACTTATCTTTATGATAAGTTCGTTGGGAAGCGAAACATTAAGCCCCTATCTTTCTATGTGTTCGAAGGATGTTGTTTGTTCTAAAAATATGCTTTGAGTATAAGCAATCATAGAAGATTGTATGATATTTGAGTATGTGGATCTCTTACTTAGACTTTATATAACTATAATTGTTTGATGACTAAGAACATAGGTTGTTAAGTTTCAAGAGAATGCATTGTTTGAACCATGACATGTGAATTGATTACTAGACTATCATGATGACTTTATGAAAAAGACTTGATGTTTATGATGCTAGAAAAGGTGATTGGAATTATCATTGATCAATATTATTCACTATGCTACCATTCACACTTCATAAATTATTTCTTTTATCATTTACCTACTCAAGGACGAGTAGGGATTAAGCTTGGCGATGCTGATATGTCTCCAACGTATCGATAATTTATGAAGTATTCATGCCATATTTGCCTATGTTTACAATACTTTTATATGGTTTTGATGCACTTTGTATGATTTATTTAGAACTAACCCGGACTGACGTTGTTTTCAGCAGAACTACCCTGGTGTTGTTTTTTGTGCGGAAAATAAAAGTTCTCGGAATCGCCCGAAACTTTTTTATGATTTTTTCTGGAGAAAATAAGAAATACCGGAGTGAAGAACCACCGGAGGGGAGCCACCTGTGGACCACAAGCCAAAAGGTCGCACCCACCCCCTGGGCGCGCCCTATTAGCTTGTGGGCCCACGTGGCTCCGGCTAACGTGATTCCAACGCTGAAAATTCCTATAAATCCAGAAACCCCCGAAAGAAAACCTAGAACTTCAGCGCCGCCACCGCAACTCTCTATATCGAAGAAAACCCCATCTGAGCCTTTTCGATACCCTGCCGGAGGGGGAAATCATCACCGGTGGCCATCTTCATCATCCCGGCGGAGGCCATGACGAGGAGGGAGTAGTTCACCCTCGAGGCTGAGGGCATGTACCAGTAGCTATGTGTTTGATCTCTCTCTCTCTCTCTCTCTCTCGTGTTGGTGAGATGTCACGATCTTGATGTACCATGGGCTTTGTTAATATAGTTGGATCATATGGTGTTCTTCCCTTGCTATCTTGCTGTGATGAATTGAATCTTTCCCTTTGAGATTTTGTTATGTCGGACTGAATATTGGATTTGAGATGACTACCTACAACAATTTCATCTTATGTTCTCCGCTACTTTTGAACTTTGGAGTGATTCTTTGTTGCACGTTGAGGGATGATCATATGATTTGATTATGTTAGTATTGTTGAGAGATTGCACTAGTGAAATTATGAACCCTAGGCCTTATTTCCAAGCATTGATATACTGTTTTGCTCGTTGTTTACTACTTGTTACCTTTCTATTTTTATATTTTTCAGATTACAAAAACCTATATCTACCATCTGTATTGCACGTGTATCACCATCTCTTCGCCGAACTAGTGCACTTATAAAATTTACCATTGTATTGGTTGTGTTGGGGACACAAGAGATTTCTTGTATTTGGTTGCAGGGTTGTTTGAGAGAGACCATCTTCATCCTACACCTCCCATGGATTGATAAACCTTAGGTCATCCAATTGAGGGAAATTTGTTGTTGTCCTACAAAACTCTACACTTGGAGGCCCAACAACGTCTACAACAATAAAGTTCCTTACTAGACATCAGGGATCGATGTACCGCTTTAATGGCTTTCCAATGAGAAGTGTGAAGCCCAGTATAAAAGTTGGGTAATTTAATAATACTATATATCCAAGTACTTTACATCATTAATGCTCAGATCCGCATTGTACAAACTTTATTTACCGACCATCGGCTTCAACCTCCTTGGCCAGTAGTCTGGGAGTGTTTTCCTACTTTATAAATCCTTTAAGAGGGAAAAGATCTAGGGAAAACAAGGCAATCCGGTCGTACGGTTTTATAAACAAAGGTACGCAGAGAGATATGTTATATTACTTTTTAACGTAAGAAACATCTTCTGGGAAAAATAGTTCCGTTATAATTTCCTTTTCCCAGGCTATCATGTTGACCATGATCATGAAACCTCACCTCCGATCAATGTGGGAGGAAAATATTGAGGATTTAGTTTGGGGAAAGTTCTCGAACTTTGTGATCTTTAATGAACATAAATTTTCACTTCTATCGTTGCCGGCCAATTATATCTTTAAGACAATGAGCTTTAGGCTTCACCCGTCTGAGGTACGAACCCTGTGACCCGGTAGTAACAATCACAGAGGTGCTCCCTTTACCCCTTAGCCGAATAATTGGGAATGTAAGGGGTAATCACAGGAGCCAGGCAACACAGTGATACGTCTCCAACGTATCTATGATTTTTGATTGTTCCATGCTGATATATTATCATTCTAGGATACTTTTTGGGTCTTTATTTACCAATTTATAATATTTTTGAGCACTAACCTATTGACCCAATGCCCAGTGCTAGTTGTTGTTTTCTGCGTGTTTTTGCCTTTTCAGGTTTACTGTACCAAACGAAGTCCAATTGCCACGAAACTTTTTGATGATTTTTTTTGACTTTATGAAGACCTAGAAGCTTCGGAAGGAAGCCAGGAGGTGCACGATGGTCCCACCACACATCAGGTATGTGGTGGCCCCCTCGGGCGCCTCCCGACGTCCCTCTTCGGCCTATAAATTCTCTAATATCCTAAAAACCCTGGAGGCAGTCCCGAAACTCTTTTTCCACCGCCGCAAGTCTCTGTTCCGTTGCGAGGCCATCTGGAGCTTCGTTCTGGCACCCTGCCGGAGGGGGGATCGATCACGGAGGGCCTCTTCATCAACTTTGCTGCCCTCATGATGATGTGTGAGTAGTTCACCACAGACCTACGGGTCCATAGCTAGTACCTAGATGGCAATCACTTTCTCTTATGATCATCAATACAATGGTCATCGCATCTTCGCTTTGATCTATCCGATGTAATCCTATTGTGTGGTGTGTTTGTTGGGATCCGATGAAATGTGGGTTTATGTTCAAATTATTCATGAAAAGTATTTGAGATGCCTCTGAATTATATTATCTCTTAATTGCATGATCATTATAGCTTCGTAATGCTCTCTGATATATTGATATTCTTTGGCCAAGTAGATTGATATTTCATCGGTGGGAGTGGTGCGTTGTGGTAGGTTCAACCTGGCGAGTTTCTATATCCCAGTGACAAAGTAGGGGACAAGATGCGTCTTTGTGTTGTTGCTACTAAGGATAAAACGATGGGGTTCATTCATATTGTTTGAGTTTACTTTGTCTACATCATGTCATCGTTCTTCAAGTATTACACTGTTTTACTTAGTACTCTAGATGCGTGCTGGATAGCGGTCGATGAGTGGAGTAATAGTAATAGGTACAGGCAGGATTCATCCTATTTGCTTACGGATGTGATGCCTATATATACAAGATCATTGCCGTGAACATCGCATAACTATCCTCTTTTCTATCAATTGCCCAACAGTAATTTGTTACCCACCATATGCTACCTACATAAGAGATGTCGCTAGGGAAAACTATGGCCCCCGGGTCTATTCACTTATATATTTACAAACGCTACAATTACCTTGCTGCCTTTATTTACTTTTTATTTATTTTGCAATTTATATTTATCAACAATTATCTACACAACTCATTTGCTTGCAAATAACGAGATCAAGGGGATTGACAACCCTCTTGCCCGCGTTGGGTGCAAGTTGTTTGTTCATTTGTGTGCAGCCGCTGAAGATGATTGAGGATTGATATCCTATTGGTTTGATAAACCTTGGTTTCATAACTGAGGGAAATACTTATCCGCTTTGTGCTGCAATTACCCGTTCCTCTTCATGGAAAACCCAACGCAGATCACAAGTATCAGGAAGGATTTCTAGTGCCGTTGCCGGGGAATATCATCATCGACTACCAAGTAACTTCACACAAATTTTCATTTACTTGTTCTTCATTTTATTTGTTGTTATATTTATCTTGTCTCATAAAAATCAAAAATTAAAAATATTTATCTTTGCTTGTTGCTAGTTTATTCTTTTTTGCTTGAAGTAGCTATCATGTCTGATTTTGAGATTAGTGGTGTTTCCGCCGCTAGCTAGTGCGGAAGCCCTTGAGCACCCAACTTCACCTTGTGCTAATAATGCTAAAAGAAATTTTGATGAAGTTTCTAAGGAAAAACTTGATAATCTTGCGGACGATGAACCTTCTAAAATTGAATCCACTATGCAAACAAAGAAACTCCGTATAGGTAGTGGGAATATTATTGGCAAGAGTGTGATTCAAGATTTTTTCACTTGGGCGGGATCATTACCATTGATGGGAGGTTAAATTGTTACTAGAACTACAAGTTATGCGGATACTATATCTACGCTTATAACACAATTGGAAAGACAGTTTGTCCATATGCATCCTTTCATACAATGGTTGTTTCTAGAATTTTCTAATATTCAGGAAGCTCCTATTAAACGCTTAGCCATTATATTTCTCGCTCAAGAATTTGACAATATTATACAAGAGGCTAGGGATATATTTGCTTATTATAGGATTACTTGTGAATTCCCACCAATAGAAGGAATTCTTTATGAGTTGGAAGGGGTAAGAAAACTAAGATCAACAGACTATGTTGCTTATGATGAAAACCTTAGAAAGAAGGTACCACCTAATGTCCTAGTTGATAAAATCTGTGAACATAATGATCAATTTGCTATACCAAAACTTGGAATGGGTTATGAGCTTGAGAGAGAATTAATAAAATACCTTCATCGGAATCTTTACAATGAGGAAATAGTTATAACCTATGAGAAACCTAAAGAAGAGCCTCCTATTCCTCCTGAAATAGATCTTTCGGATCCTTGTGTTGTGAAGTTTAGTCCCTTCAATTTTTTTTTTGCTTAACTATTAGAAAACTTGCTTTATAAATAAGGGAATATGATTATAGCATGATGGATCATTTCCGTGGATACTACAATACTTGAAACTATGCATTATGCCTAGCTAAGGGCATAAAAAAATATCGCTTGTTGGGAGGCAATCCAATAGTTATCTTAAATTTTTGCTTTTAAATTTCTGTTTATTTTTGATAGAATGATTACTGCCTCTGTAATAATTATGGTTTCTTGTTTAAATTAGTGTTTGTTCCAAGTAAATCCTTTGGGATGACTCACAAGATGAGTAGAATCGATGCTGAAACAAAACAGAAACTTTTGACTCCAGTACAGGAATTTTCATGTATTTCTGGAGCGTTATAATGATCTGAAATTTTTACACAGTGTTTCTATACAAATTCTTGAGGTTGTCCTAATTTTTCAGAATATTTAGAGTCACAGAAGTATAGGCTCTCTACAGATTGCTACAGGCTGTTCTGTTTGAGACAGATTCTGTTTTTGCTTGCATAGTTGCTTGTTTTGATTATGCTATGGATTGTATCGGGGGCTATGAGCCATGGAGAAGTTATAATACAGTAACTATTATGCATTTATGAAATTTTAATAAATTTACAACAGTACTTAAAGTATGCAATATGTTTCTTATACTAACGGATCTCACGAGGTTTTGTTGAGTTTTGTGTGATTGAAGATTTCAAGATTTGGGTCTTATCTTGATGGACAAAGGAATAAGGAGTAGCAAGAGACTAAGCTTGGGGATGCCCAAGTCACCCCAAGGTAATATTTTAAAGGAGACTCAAGTGTCTAAGATTGGGGATGCCCCGGAAGGCATCCCCTCTTTCGTCTCAAATCCATTGGTATGTCACTTGGAGCTATATTTTTATTCGTCACATGATATGAGTTTTGCTTGGAGCGTCGTTTGCTTTTGTTTGCTTTTACTTTAAGTTTTCCACAATCATTGTTTGGTGGACACACCTATTTAAGAGAGACACAACTTCATCATAATTTGTTAGAATACTCTATGTGCTTCACTTATATCTTTTGAGCTTAGCAGTTGCTCTAGTACTTCACTTATATCTTTTTGAGCACGGTGGCGTGCAGATTTTATAGAAATGATTTCACTCTCATTCTTAACTTATATTTGTTTGAGGGTTAATAATTAGTGACGGGAATTTGCATGGGTCATACAAACTAGTCCAAGAATATTAGGTATTCAAAGAGTGATAATCAAAACCATCATGTAGCACATATAAAGAAATTGTGGGTCAATGATATTGATGTAGTAATTTGAGATAGGTGTGAGTTCATAATTGTTAAACCGTACAAGTGTCAATATTAATGAAGGTTGACCTTTTTGTTCATCTAAAAATTAAAGAGGCATGGTGATGATGTGTGACCATTTCAATTCTTCATTGAAATCCTAGTGTTGTTTAGGGTCGGAAGCGAGCGATGGTTAACTCCTACCAACCTCTTCCCTCGGGGCATGCGATTAGTACTTTGATTTATGATAAACTAATAAAACGTTGCAATAAGTGTATGAGTTCTTTATGACTAATGTGAAACCATGGACATACGCAATCTCACCTCTTTCATAATTTGCTAGCCTCTTCGGCACCATGCATGTCCCATTCTCACCTCGAGGATCGGTGCAACTTTCGCCGGTACATCCAAACCCCGTGACATGATACGCTCTGTTGCACATAAGCCTTATTACATCTCCCTCAAAACAGCCACCATACCTACCTATCATGGCATTTCGATAGTCATTCCGAGATATATTGCCATGCAAATTCCATCGTCACTTCACATGACTAGTTCGTTCATCGTCATATTGCTTTGCATGATCATATAGAGATGACATAGTATTTGTGGCAAAGCCACCTTTCATAATGTTCTTGATACATGTCACGCTAGATCATTGCACATCCTGGTACACTGCCAGAGGCATTCATACAGAGTCATATCTTCATATTAGTTATCCATGTTGAGTTGTAAGTAAATAAAAGTGTGATGATCATCATTCTTAGAGGATTATCCCAGTGAGAAAAGAATGATGGAGACGATGATTCTCCCATAAGTCGAGATGAGACCCCAGACGAAAATAAAGATGGGGGAGGCCAAATGAGACCACCATCCATTCAAAATATATATATGAGAGAAAATGAGAGAAGGGACTTTGCTACTATCCTTTACCACACTTGTGCCTCAAAGTGGCACCATGTTCCTCATGTAGAGAGTATCATGATATATCACTTTCATATGCTAGTGGGAGTTACCTATTCATTATTACAAACTTGGCTTGTATATTCCTATGACGGGCTTCCTCAAATGCCCGAGGTCTTCATGAGCAAGCAAGTTGGATGCACACCCCACTTAGCTTCATTTGAGCGTTCATACACTTATAGCTCTAGTGCATCATTTGCATGGCAATCCCTACTCCTTGCATTGACATCTATCGATGGGCATCTCCATAGCCTGTTGGTACGCCTAGTTGATGTGAGACTATCTTGTCCACTTCCAACCCCTTTGATATCTACTACCATACTCTATTCCACTCAAATGCTATGTCCAATGGCTCACGCTCATGTATTGCGTGAAGAATAAAAAGTTGATGCATATTGAAAAAGTACAAACCAATAGCCTGACTTGGACATTGTGGTGCTTAAAATTTGTATTAATGTGGTGAAGATGGAGCCATGCCTTGCTAATACAATAAGATGAATGGGGGGGTAAACATTTCTTAAGGATCATATACTTTTAAGAATTAACAATTCTGTTTCTTACATTTCAATTATTGATTTGTTAATATTTGTTGGTTCATCTTTTCTCAATGGGCATACGTGCACAAGATTACATAGTGGATATCATGTCACATCAAAAATTCTGTTTTTATCATTTACCTACTCGAGGACGAGCAGGAATTAAGCTTGGGGATGCTTGATACGTCTCCAACGTATCTATAATTTTTTATTGTTCCATGCTGATATATTATCATTCTAGGATACTTTTTGGGTCTTTATTTACCAATTTATAATATTTTTGAGCAATAACCTATTGACCCAGTGCCAGCTGTTGTTTTCTGCGTGTTATCACCTTTTCAGGTTTACTGTACCAAACGAAGTCCAATTGCCACGAAACTTTTTGATGATTTTTTCTGGACTATATGAAGACCTAGAAGCTTTGGAAGGAAGCTAGGAGGTGCACAAGGGCCCAACCACACATCAGGGCACGCCCTAGGGGGCTGCGCCCTGATGTGTGGTGGCCCCCTCGGGCGCCTCCCGACGTCCCTCTTCGGCCTATAAATTCTCTAATATCCTAAAAACCCTGGAGGCAATCCCGAAACCCTTTTTCCGCCGCCGCAAGTCTCTGTTCTGTCGCGAGGCCATCTGGAGCTCCGTTCTGGCACCCTGTCGGAGGTGGGATCGATCACGGAGGGCCTCTTCATCAACCTTGCTGCCCTCATGATGATGTGTGAGTAGTTCACCATAGACCTACGGGTCCATAGCTAGTACCTAGATGGCAATCTCTTTCCCTTATGATCTTCAATAAAATGGTCATCGCATCTTCGCTTTCATCAATCCGATGTAATCCTATTGTGCGGTGTGTTTGTTGGGATCCAATGAGTTGTGGGTTTATGTTCAGATTATTCATGAAGAGTATTTGAGATGCCTCTGAATTATATTTTCTCTTAAGTGCATTATCATCATAGCTTCGTAATGCTCTTCGATCTATTGATATGATTTGGCCAAGTAGATTGATATTTCATCGGTGGGAGTGGTGCGTTGTGGTAGGTTCAACCTGGCGAATTTCTATATCCCAGTGACAAAGTAGGGGACAAGATGCGTCTTTGTGTTGTTGCTACTAAGGATAAAACGATGGGGTTCATTCATATTGTTTGAGTTTACTTTGTCTACATCATGTCATCGTTCTCCAAGCATTACTCTGTTTTACTTAATACTCTAGATGCATGCTGGATAGCGGTCGATGAGTGGAGTAATAGTAATAGGTGCAGGCAGGAGTCGGCCTATTTGCTTATGGACGTGATGCCTATATATACATGATCATTGCCGTGAACATCGCATAACTATCCACTTTTCTATCAATTGCCCAACAATAATTTGTTACCCACCATATGCTGCCTACATAAGAGATGCCGCTAGGGAAAACTATGGCCCCCGGGTCTATTCACTTATATATTTATAAATGCTACAATTACCTTGCTGCCTTTATTTACTTTTTATTTATTTTGCAATTTATATTTATCAACAATTATCTACACAGCTCATTTGCTTGAAAATAACAAGATCAAGGGGATTGACAACCCTCTTGCCTGCATTGGGTGCAAGTTGTTTGTTCATTTGTGTGCAGCCGCTGAAGACGGTTGAGGATTGATATTCCTATTGGTTCGATAAACCTTGGTTTCATCACTAAGGGAAATACTTGTTTGCTTTGTGCTGCAATTACCCATTCCTCTTCACGAAAATCCAACGCAGAGCGCAAGTATCACCCAGCTTGGCCAACATCTTAAGTCAAATTGATGCATATTTATGGCTTTATAACGATGATTATGGAATGCAACACTTGTATATTGAACACAAACGGTGATTATATGTTGGGCTCTCCAGGAGTCCCGATGTAACCCTGTCAAGGTGACTGAAGGAGCCCTCGGTATGGTTTACTGTGACTCCATTGTGACTGTTTTATTATCTGAAAGTGGCCCATCCTCGGCTTCCATCCCTTTGTAGATGCTACACAGGGTGTTTCCGTACTAACAAGACAACCCTTAGCCAACGTCTCGATGCCCGGAGGCAGTTGTGTTAGTGGAAACGAGGCAATCAGATATTCAGGCTTTATAACTTTCACTTAGTCATAGGAGCTTATGTTCAGGGGCAACTTAATAGCCCCCGGTATATGTCGACTCCTCGGATCATTCGAGGTCGAACCACCCACAACTTGGCCTTTTCAAGAAAGAGAGGCCTGATGACCCACAAGTATAGGGAGTCAATCATAGTCCTTTCGATAAGTAAGAGTGTCGAACCCAACGAGGAGCAGAAGGAAATGACAAGCGGTTTTCAGCAAGATAATTTCTGCAAGCACTGAAATTGTAGGTAACAAATAGTTTGATAGCAAGATAATTGGTAACGAGCAAGTAACAGTAATGGTAAATAAAGTGCAGCAAGGTAGCCCAATCCTTTTGTGGCAAAGGACAGGCCAGAACAGTCTCTTATAATAGGCAAAGTGTTCTTGAGGGTACACGGGAATTTCATCTAGTCACTTTTATCATGTTTGGTTTGATTTGCGTTCGCTACTTTGATAATTTGATATGTGGGTGGACCGGTGCTTGGGTGTTGTTCTTACTTGAACAAACCTCCCACTTATGATTAACCCCCTCGCAAGCATCCGCAACTACGACAAAAGTATTAAGATAAAATCTAACCATAGCATTAAACCTTTGGATCCAAATCAGCCCGTTACGAAGTAGCACATAAACTAGGGTTTAAGCTTTTGTCACTCTAGCAACCCATCATCTAATAACTACTCCACAATGCATTCCCTTAGGCCCAAGTATGGTGAAGTGTCATGTAGTCGACGTTCACATGACACCACTAAGGGAATCACAACATACATATCATCAAAATATCGAACACATATCAAATTCACATGATTACTTGCAACATGACTTCTCCCGTGACCTCAAGAACAAGGGTAAATACTCACAAATAATATTCATGCTCAAGATCAGAGGGGTATTAAATAGCATAATGGATCTGAACATATAATCTTCTACCAAATAAACGATATAGTAATCAACTACAAGATGTAATCAACACTACTAGTCACCCACAGGTACCAATCTGAGGTTTGAGACACAAGAGATGTCGGGGATATTACCCCGCGGTATAACCCGGCCTGAAGTATGACCCGGCCGGGACTTGGCGACTCACTGGTGACCCGGCCGAGCTTGGCGGCTCATTGGTGGCCCGACAGGCGGGTCAGACGAACTACAAGACCCAACGGCCCAAAGGGCGGCTCATGGGAGGGCCGACTCATGTTATGGTGGGCTGGCTCACAGAGAAGGCCCAAGGAAAGGAAAGACTCCCTCACAAAGGAAACAAGACTCGGATTAGGATTCAAGAGAGACTAGTCCTAATCCTACTCCGAGTAAGACTCTACATGTAAACCTACCCCTTCCACTTATATAAGGAGGGGTAAGGCACCCCTAGAGGGACAAATTCAAGTCATTAGAGAAAGACAGATAAGAGGCTCTCGAGATTAGAGGTAGTGATTCCGCACCCTTGTAATCGAGATCATCATCATCATCAATATAGACACAAAGCAGGACGTAGGCTTTTACCTCCATCAGAGGGGCCGAACCTGGGTAAACTCGCGTCTCTCGATTCTGACTAACCCCTCTCAAGCCGCCACGTAGTTGCGATGGCCTCACACCTAAGTTCTCCTACGAGGACATCATGCCATGACAAAATCACGACAGTTGGCGCCCACCGTGGAGCGAAGCACGGTGATGTTATTTTCTTGGAGGGATCTCTCACAGGGTTCTAGAAGCGCGCGATTAGCCAGACAAGGAAGAACTGGTGTGATACACATGAACATCGATTTCATCTATGATCAGGTTCAAGAACACCGACCATGTTTTATTTGCCGCCGCCGACGACACATGCGGTCTGGTCTGTCTTTCTCTTAATGGATCGGCTGCGGCGTTACCCATCCTTTGGTAAAGCAAATCAATTCAAGGCTGAAGAAGTCAAGCGGACGCTTGCGTTGTATTGGGATCAATTTTTCATTGAAAGCAGTACATGCATCTGGTGGTTCGCTACCGCGTGCATGGATCCGATCCATAATCGAGCAGCTAGCCTAAACAGAACAACGAAAAAGCGCAACTACAAGCCCCGATGTGGTGTGGTGGCGATTCGTAGATCCCGTTCGCGGATCAGCACTCCGGGTCAAAACAAAAATCGATCAAGAGGAACTCTTTG
Organism: Elymus sibiricus; assembly: GCA_039707655.1. NCBI lineage: Eukaryota > Viridiplantae > Streptophyta > Magnoliopsida > Poales > Poaceae > Elymus > Elymus sibiricus. The sequence continues at coordinate 312,901,055 of CM077665.1, forward strand.
AAGTAATACATGCATGCTACCACGTAAAAGGCAAGATCAGCTTCAGATCACAAAAGGAAAGGCGGATTGTACAGTTGCCAGGCAATAGATCAAGAGAAGTGGAATCCAAAGCAAATATACGAAGCAATAGATCAAGAGATCTGGACGGATGTGGTTTGGCCCAGACAGCCATGACTTGGAAGCAGGCATGGACCTGGACTCAAGACTCCATTGCCACGGCCTCGATCCGCTGACGGCCGCCTCCGCCGTGGTGCGCCTCACCTCGCTCCGCCGGAGCCCGCCTCCGTCGTGGCTCGCATCGCTCCGCCGGCGCCCGCCTCCGCCGTGGTGCGCCTCACCTCGCTCCGCCGGAGCCTGGCTCGCATCGCTCCGCCGGCGCTCGCCTCCACCGTGGCTCGCCTCGACCCGCTCGCTGCTTCACCCTGGCCGGCTCTGCCTCACCCCGCTCACTGTGCCGTGCCCCGACCTGGCTCCACCTCGTCTTGCTCCGAGTTCGCCTTGCCTCCGCGCGTCCGAGCCGCCCCGTCTCTGCCGCGCACTTCCCCTGTCCGCCCGCTGGCCCCGCCTGCACCGCTTCCGCGCATCCGGCCTCCGCGCGCTCTCTGGTGAGCTCCCCTGCTCCCTCGCTGCGCGGCTCTGCCGGCCCCGTTTCCCCTGCGCGCCTTGAGCCACCGCAGCGCCGGCCTCCGCCGCGCATCGCCCATCTCCACCTCACCTCGCCTCTGCCATGGCCTTGCTTCAGATAGTAGCCCGCTGTGCCCCTCGGCCATTTGTTCGCAGTGGATATCTCCATCGCCACCAAGCAGTGCTGCTGCTCCTTCATTGCAGTCAGTTTGCACACACACATGGTGTGTTCAGCTAGTACTCCTCCCCGTTCATCAGTTAAAAAAATATGGTGAAAGAGAGTGGGCGACCAGCGTCAAGACGCAAAACTGGATACTCCACGTCCCAAGGTCAAAAAGCTATGCGTGCGTGTGCTGGAGACATCGCAGTAGCAGCGGCAGACCAAGAAATAAAAAAGAAAGAAAACGAGCCTGGAGACACGCATTGGAGACAGGAATTCATCTACTCACATCAGATAAAAAAGAAGATCCCGTGGTGGAGAAATCAAAACCAGTCCGTCCATCCCTTTTTCATCTGCAACTTCTTCATCTGGACGGACTAATTCATCTGTCGTTCAAATAAAACAGGTGATATCCATCCGATTTGTTCTATCAATACATATTAATTTCTCTGAAAAACAATTACTTTGCCTGCAATATTTTTATATATGCAGGACAAGTGCTCACTACAAAGGTGACATAATATTGTGGATGTGGAGCTCGCGCCAACATTATCATGCCCCGGCATCCGTCCATACTACACTGCTCAACGGACGCTTGTGAGTCGCCGCCCTTGCGGTCTGGTCTACATTGACGCGCTGGTGTCACGCCTGCTCGCTCGAGCCGCCCAACGGACGCTCGTGAGCCACCATCTCTGCGGTCCAGTCTACATTGACGCGCCGGTGTCGTGCCTGCTCACTCAAGCCGCCCAACAGACGCTTGTGAGTCGCCGCCCCCGTTGTCCGGTCTGCATCCACATGCTGAGGCCACGTTCGCCCGCATGAGCCGCCAAACGGACACGCGCAAGACGCCGTCCCCACGGTCCGGTGTACTACAACAACTCTGGAGCAAATAACAATATATTATCAGCTTCTGCTCGCATCAGATGGTTCAATGAACAGGCACACAAGTCGCCGCCACTGCGGTTTGGTTAACTTCAACAACCAGCTGGGTCGATCCATCGGTCGGGTTACTGACAAAACTCATATGGGATCCTTTATAACCCGCCATCTCAACCTTCCGCGGGTTCATGTTGTGTTATCAACGCCAAGGATATACAATGAGTGTTGCGAAGAGCAGTAACTCGCCACTTTGCCTCCAGCTTCAACATTTTCCAAGCGTTCTGCTATTCAGCTATATGCCGGTTTATATCACGGTCAAGTATGAAGAATCTCAAGCCAACTCCTCGTGTCGTCTTAAGATTCGGGGGCTACACAGGCATGACTCGGCAGAATTGGCCTTTGTCATAAATTTAAGGACCCGGTCCTTAAGGGGAAGACACCCGGTCCTGGAGACTGCTGCCGCATTGATGAAAGTTTAAAGATGTCAGAAAATTTCCGGCTCACAAAGTGCCGGGCAGTTAGAAAGGTCCGGTTAAAAATCCGGCTCAAGGGAAATCTGTTTCTCGCAAGTTCGAGTTCTCAAGAAGATTTAAAGTCGCCCAAGAGGACGAGCTGCCATGATGCGACCGTTCAAACATGGGTGCCCTACCTTATTGGCGGAAGATTTAAAGTCGCCCAAAAGGACGAGTCGCCATGATGCGCCGTTCAAACATGGGTTCCCTACTTTATTGGATCTTCATAAGGTCACTTGGGGGCTTCCAACCCACTGGGTTTAGCTTTCATACCCTCTTGACCGGCTTTATATGCCATATTCGAGTTAAACCTGCCTGTTTGCAACTTGCTACTCCACCAGGTGACCCGCCGAACTCTTGACAGTCAATCTCGCTAAGAGACCCTGAACTTTCATAGTCAATCTCGCACAAAGACCCTAAACTTGTCAAGGTTTAAACGGCGGCTTTTGTCACGAGAGAGCTGGCTTACAGTGAGCTAGGATAAACTCGCCTTGTCTGTCGTAGTCTCTCCGCTATGTGGCCCGTTTGTACTCTTAACAAGTCAATCTTTTTAAGACCCTGAACTTGTTAAGGTTTAAACAAAGGATTTATGTCACGTGAGAGCCGGCTTACGAGGTTTCATGCTTTCATGCCAAGCTTCTTTGAAGCAAAACTTGAGTTTTTCAAAAACAAAACAGAGCTAGTCTCTTTTTGTCGAGCCTTGAAAGCTGACATTTTTATACTCTGTTATCATACACATACATCATCATACATTGCATCATACATTGCATCATCATTGCATCGTCATACCATGCATCATATATGCATGAATATCCTGGTTTATATTGCAGGAGCCGGTTTTCAAACCGGGATACATATTCCAATCCTTAATAGCCAACATGGCTGGATTTCCATTATGGTTGTTATAACCAATATTGAATAATTGAGGTTCTCAAACCAAGTTATATTATTATCTTAAATAGCCAACATGGCTGGATTTTCATTATGGTGGTCATAACCAGTATTGGATGGTTGAGGTTTTCAAAGCCCCTTCAGAGTAATGGCTATTATTCCTTCATCCAAAAAATACCAGCTTACAGCAAGGAGCATGGTTCAACATTGATTTGCAAGGATTTAAGCAATGTCATCTAGACAGTGGATATGATTTTATTCTGCACTGAAAGGAATAGTCCCGAATCGTTGCAGGCATACGACCGACACTTGGGGGCTACATTATTCAAGTCCAGTTTTTATCAAGTATGCAAGTCCCATGTCGCGGCAAGCATGCACCACGGCACTTGGGGACTAATGCAAGTTGTTTTTCAAATAATTACATTGTCAACAAGACCCTGTTATCCCAAGGAGATGAGCTGGCCTTTCTATATTTTTCTAAGTCCCAGCCCAGTATTGTCTTACCGAGCCGGCCCTTGGGGGCTACACATTGCTCCTCAAGGCTATATGATCAGATCTACAAAAAGTTCCTGCTCATTATTGCATAATGACCCGGCCCTTGGGGGCTACACTGACTGAAGTTTTATGAGGATGAGACATTTACAAGTCCCAGGTTGCTGCAGGCAAGACAACCCGGTACTTGGGGGCTACATATGTGGAACATTCAACTTATGACTGGTGACTCAGATGAACAATCCGGATTTCTCTAGGGTTGCAATATTTATATTGACGCAAGTCTTAAAGCTATCACTACGTTCCCCTCTTAAGACTCGGGGGCTACAGGTAATATGGATATAAAAAATAGAAGAGCACTTTCAAGATGTCAATTGTGAGTGAGACGGGTCTCATTTCTTCATGGAGCTGAAACATTGAAAGATCGGTTCAATATCACACGGATTTCTTTGTTTCCAATAATTTTATCAAGTCAGCTGGAGTCCAGTTATTTGACCCGGCGTTACCAACAATCATGACCCAGCACTATCAAAAGATCATAACCCGACAGAGTCTATATAAGCAACCCGACTTCACAAGTTGAAAATGGTTTAACAATGGACGAATTTCTATTCCTAATTGAAGCAATGGAAAGCCGGCTCAACTTCATATGGTTTTCTTATCTCCAATATTTTCATCAAGCCAAAGCATTGGAGGCCAACTCAACGGCATATGGGTGTTTTATTCCCAATATTTTGCAAAGGATACAGACCTGCAAGATGATTGTGAAGACAGCTCATTAATATGAAGAAGAAACCCAGATTTTCAAGGAGCTACTTCATTAAGCCGGCCAGTGGAGCAAACCGGTCCCTTAACATATTTGTTATTTTTATTCCAGGAGCTTACCATGAATAAATTCAAGCTAACCTGGGGGCTAATGTCGGGGATATTACCCCGCGGTATAACCCGGCCTGAAGTATGACCCGGCCGGGACTTGGCGACTCACTGGTGACCCGGCCAAGCTTGGCGGCTCATTGGTGGCCCGACAGGCGGGTCAGACGAACGACAAGACCCAACGGCCCAAAGGGCGGCTCATGGGAAGGCCGATTCATGTTATGGTGGGCCGGCTCATAGAGAAGGCCCAAGGAAAGGAAAGACTCCCTCACAAAGGAAACAAGGCCCGGATTAGGATTCAAGAGAGACTAGTCCTAATCCTACTCCCAGTAGGACTCTACATGTAAACCTACCCCTTCCACTTATATAAGGAGGGGTAAGGCACCCCTAGAGGGACAAGTTCAAGTCATTAGAGATAGACAGATAAGAGGCTCTCGAGATTAGAGGTAGCGATTCCGCACCATTGTAATCGAGATCATCATCATCATCAATATAGACACAAAGCAGGACGTAGGCTTTTACCTCCATCAGAGGGGCCGAACCTGGGTAAACTCGCGTCTCTCGATTCCGACTAACCCCTCTCAAGCCGCCACGTAGTTGCGATGGCCTCACACCTAAGTTCTCTCACGAGGACATCATGCCGTGACAAAACCACGATAAGAGATGAACTAGGGTTTGAGAGGAGATGGTGATGTTGAAGATGTTGATGATGATTGACCTACCAAAGATGAGAGGATTGTTGGTGATGACGATGGCTTCGATTTCCCCCTCCGAGAGGGAAGTTCCCCCGGCGGAATCGCTCCACCGGAGGACAAAAGTGCTCCTACCCAAGTTCCACCTCGAGACGGTGACGTTCCGTCCCGAAAGTCCTCTCTTTATTTTTTCTAGGTCAAAAGACCTTAAGTACCAGAAGATGGGCACCGGAGGTGGGCTTGGCTGAGCACAACCCACCAGGGCGCGCCTGGTGGGGCTGGCGCGCCTGGTGTCTTGTGCTCACTAGTTGGCCCCCCTCCAGTAGTTATTTGCTCCAGTATTTTTCATATATTCCAAAATAATTCTCCGTGAAGTTTCAGCTTATTTGGAGATGTGTAGAATAGGTATCTCTGATATGCTTTTTCAGGTCCACAATTCCAGCTGCCGGTATTCTCCCTCTTTGTGAAACCTTGCATATTATGAGAGAAAAGGCATTAGAATCACTCCCTAAAGCATTATTATGCATCAAAACATTATAAATAATAGTAGGAAATCATGATAAAAAATGGACGTATTGATACGTCTCCATCGTATGTACTTTTCCTAACGCTTTTGCTCTTGTTTTGGACTCTAATTTGCATGATTTGAATGAAACTAACCCGGACTGACGCTGTTTTCAGCAGAACTACCATGGTGTTGGTTTTGTGCAGAAATAAAAGTACTTGGAACTTTTTGGAGAATTATTTTATAATAAATAAAAAATACTGGAGCCAAGAACCACCAGAGGGGTGCCTTGGTTAGGCACGATACACCAGGGCGCACCACCCCCTCCAGGCGCGCCCTGGTGGGTTGTGTCCACCTCGTGGCCCCACTGACCCTAATTCCAGCGCTATAAAATCCTATTTTCAGAGAAAAAAATAGGAGAGAAAGTTTCATCGCGTTTCACGATACGGAGCCACCGCCACCTCTTGTTCTTCATCGGGAGGCCAGATCTGGAGCCCGTTTGGGGCTCTGGAGAGGGGAATCTTTGGTCTTCGTCATCAGCAACCGTTCTCCATCGCCAATTCCATGATGCCCCCCACCGGGAGTGAGTAATTCCTTCGTAGGCTCGCTGGTCGGTGAGGAGTTGGATGAGATTCATCATGTAATCGAGTTAGTTCTGTTAGGGCTTGATCCCTAGTATCCTCTATGTTCTGAGATTGATGTTGCTATGACTTTGCCATGCTTAATGCTTGTCACTAGGGCCTGTCGGTGTACGAAAGTATGGGTCTTTTTAGTACCCCTTACTTGTGCACGGGCAGTTGTAGCCGTACCCCGGCAAGCCTTGCCGGGGAATAGCTAGGAGCAATCACAAGGCTAAGATGCCAAGAAGGCGTTCAAGTCAACGATCAGACAGACCAGAAGACAGAAGACCGAAGGGTTGCGGAGGCCCGGCAAGACCCTTGCCGGCAAGGCCTCGCACCCGGCAAGGCCCGGTCCCGGCAAGCCCCGGGCCCGGCAAGGATTCAGCCCCGGCAAGGCTCTGCACAGTGCAGCGCTATCGCTCCTGTGCAGCGGCCAGCCTTGTCGTTTAGGGCTTGTCCTCATAATGACGTGGCGCGATGCTGGCCACGAGATGCTTAAGCGGTGCTGATGGGATGGCTGCTTTTCCCATCCCCCGTAAAGCTTTTCCAAGCCCAAGACGCTAAGGGACACCTTGACGAACACCTCACGGTGCATTTAATGAGTTTGTCCTAGGCCGTCAGGGTTAGGTATGATAACACTGTGATAACACTGTAGCTACTTTCCACCTCATGCCCTATCTCGTACGCCACTGTGGTAGCCCCTTGGACTGATATATAAGGAGGCCCGAGGTGTACAGAGAGGGGGGGGATTGGAGATTGGACCCGTTCTGCATGCGTAGCTGCTACTGTAGCTCCCAGAACTTGGCCAAGAACATCCATAGTAATACAACCAAGCAGGAGTAGGGTTTTACGCTTCCGAGCGGCCCGAACCTGGGTAAAATCCCCGTGTGCTGATCGTCAGTTCCGCTCTTTGCGCTGTCCTCTCTCCCCCGCCGAACCGTAAAGGGATCCTTCGGTCCCATATGTGTTCGTTTCCCCGACATCTTTGGCGCGCCAGGTAGGGGGCTACAGGGTTGCGCGAACCCGATCTGGCGGTCAGCGCGCCAGTTCTTGATCATCTTCATCGCCATGGCTCCCAAGAAAAAGGACGCTACGGCGGTTGATCCACCCACGTCCAGCCTCCCCATACCTGCGCAGATGGGTGATGGCGCGGATGCTGGTGGAGGAGGTGGAGGTCTTGAGCCTCCGCAACGTTCTGGCGATCCGAGCCAGGCGAGCGCCAGGTCCAAGGACGGAGCCATGCTACCTAAGGGTGGTGCAGCGAACTCCAAGGGCGGGACGGCGCCCTCCAAGACACCCACGCCGGCGCATGCACCGCGACCTTCTCGGGACGCGCGCGACGTACAGCACCGTGACGTCGGTGGTTCCAAGCATCCCCATGGGAAAACCCCTGCGCATCACTCTTTGGATGCGCGGGGCCAAGATCCACGTCAACACGCCGGTGGAAGCCGCGCGCGGTTGCAGGACCGTGACGGTGCTCCTTCTAACCCAGTTAGGAGTTTGAGCACCTCACGTTCTTCGCATCTTTCGTCGCCGCCTACACCAGCAGAAGCGTTGGCGCGAGCTCAGCTGCTCCTAGACTTCCCTCCCGCCGCGGAGAAGCTAGATGAGTGGAGAGCTGCCATTCAGAGCCTCATCGGTCTGGCTAACAACGACAGGCCGCAGCAAGCGGAGCCTTCGCGGCGGCAGTCTACTGGGCCGGTGCGTGCTGATGGCGAGAAGACCGGAGGCGGTGCATCTACGATACGCTCCCCTCCACCACGTCAAGAACGGTCGCTAACCCGGCGGGTCGGCGCCCGTGATGACGATTCCACGGCGTCGTCCGATCCGCGGGTTCGCCGCGATCAGCGTCTGATCCTTCGGGAATGGCAGAAGGAGGACGCTCGAACCACCATCGAGCGGCGACGGGAAGCGTGTCGTCAATCCGACAAGCGCGCGGGACCCACTATCGACGAGCCTGCACCAGGGTATCCTGGTAGCCTGCCTTACGAGGTGGGCTATCCAGCGTTTACTCGTGAGCTGCGGCGAGTCCAGTGGCCCAACTCCTGCTCTTTTAAGCCGGAGGTGCCGGAGAAGTACGATGGCAAGACTCATCCGTCAGAGTTCCTGAGCATCTACACCATTGCGGTGCAGGCTGCCAGGGCTCGAGACGACAAGATCCTCGCCAACTTCTTCCCGTTGGTACTAAAGCCCAACGTCAGGTCGTGGTTGATGCATCTGCCAGAGAATTCCATTTCCTCCTGGGCAGATCTGTGTCATGAGTTTGTTGGCGCCTTTACTGGCGGCCACCAAGCTCCTGGCCAGGAAAGCGACTTGCATATCATTCCCCAGAAGGATGGAGAAACCTTGCACAAGTACATCCAGAGGTTCAGCCGCATCCAGCACAACATTCCAGACGTTCATCCTGCCGCTGTCATCAACGCCTTCCATCAGAATGTGCGCAACCGCAAGATGCGGGAAGAGCTTGCGATGAACAAGGTCAGGGATGTCGCCGAGCTTTACGCTCTGGCTGACAAATGTGCTCGGGCAGAAGAAGGAGGGAGGCTCCCCGGCGAGAACGCTGGCGCAGGAGTCGACTCCGAAAGCGAAGACGCTGCTGCCCCGGCAAGGAAGGGCCGACGGAAGGCCAGGAAGCGCAAGGGCAAGGCCGTGCTTGCCGTCGAGGGATCCGGCAACCCCGGCACCACCAAGAAGGCCAAGACTGACGACCCCGACAAGGAAGTTGCCGGGTGCGCTGCGTGTCAGGCCTTGGAGGTTGCCGACAAGCCGGAAGGCTCCGCCAGGCAGTATTGCAAGATCCACCGCACCAAGGGCCACGATCTCCAAAACCGCCGGCAAGTTGAGGAGCTTGTCGAGAAGCAGAGAGCCGAGTACGAAAGGCGAGACAAGGAGAGGGCCCAGGATGGCGCTGGAGGGTCCGGCAAGAGGCGCGGTCGAGGAGGCCGCCGCGGCAAGGTCAAGCAACAGAAGGACCGGCCCGCCCGAAGCCGCGACAAGAAGCAGGGGGACGATGATGATGACGCAGGGGGCGACGAGTCCAGCGAACACGAGTTCCAGAAGGCGACAGAGGCCATGTGCGTTGACGGAGGCACCTCGTTGCATTCCTCTCACCACCAGCTCAAGCAGTGGGCGCGCGAGATTAATGCAGCTGAGCCCTTGCTCGACGCCCGGAAGCCACTGAGGTGGTCCCGCACGCCTATCGTTTTTGACGCCGAGGACCACCCTGATCGCACAACTGCGGTCGGGTGCTTGCCGTTGTTGGTTTCACCAACCATCCGCAACCTCCAGGTGACAAAAATGTTAGTTGATGGTGGGGCCGGCCTAAACCTGATTTCACCCGATGTGATCAAGAGATTGCAAATTCCCGACGAAGACCTCGAGGAAACAGGCTCATTCCAAGGGGTCAATCCGGGAAGGAACCAGCCGAAGGGCAAGATCACCCTGCCAGTGACGTTTGGCAGCGAGTTGAACTTCAGGACGGAGAAGATCGTCTTCGACGTCGCCAAGATTCCATTACCCTATAATGGGATTCTTGGTCGCCCGGCGCTGGCCAAGTTCATGGCAGCATCGCACTACGCCTATAACGTGCTGAAGATGCCCGGGCCGATGAGCGTCCTCACCATTCACTCCGACAAGAAGGATGCGCTTATCTGCACCGACAAACTTTACCGGGAGGCAGTTGCAGCATCTGCCGCCAAGGCACCTGCTCCTGTCGCTGAAGCTCCCGGGAAGAAGAAGAAGCCCGGCAAGACCTCTAGCACCCACTCCGGCAAGCGCACCTCCTCGGAGTGCTGCGCTCCCGTTGAGGACGTGCCGGAGAGCTCTGCCGGCAAGAGCAAGAAATCCAAGGCTGCTCCGCCTGAGACCAAGAAGGTGCCCGCCAAGGAGGATGGTATGGGAGGAACTTTCACCATAAGTTCCACCCTTGATGACAAATAGGAAAGCGCGCTCGTTGCCTTCCTGCGGGCGAATATCGATGTGTTTGCATGGCAACCATCTGATATCCCCGGTGTTCCCAGGGAGGTAATTGAGCACCACCTTGCTGTCTGCCCTCATGCGCGGCCCGTCAAGCAGAAGATCAGGAAGCAAGCCTTGGAGCGGCAAGAGTTTATCGCCGAAGAAATCAGAAAGCTTGAAGCAGCAGGTCTGGTTAGAGGAGTCCTTCATCCGACATGGTTGGCCAATCCAGTTGTAGTGCGCAAGGCGAATGGAAAATGGAGGCTATGTATCGACTATACTGATATCAATAGAGCCTGTCCAAAAGATCCTTTTCCCTTGCCGCGCATCGACCAGATTGTGGACTCCACTGCTGGCTGCGATTTGCTGTCATTCCTTGACGCATATTCAGGCTACCATCAGATTTTTATGTCCAAGGAAGACGAAGAGAAAACCGCATTTATCACCCCATGTGGCACGTATTGCTTCATACGTATGCCTTTCGGGTTGAAAAGTGCTGGTTCGACCTTCACAAGAGCTGTCCAGATTGGTTTCGAGACTCAGCTGCATAGAAGTATGGAAGCCTATATGGACGACATAGTGGTCAAGACCAAGGACAAAGCAACTCTCGTTCAGGACTTAGAAGAGACGTTTGCAAATCTGCGCAGGATCAATCTGAAGCTCAATCCCGAGAAGTGCGTGTTTGGCGTTCCATCCGGCAAGCTTCTCGGGTTCTTTGTATCTCAACGTGGAATTGAAGCCAATCCCGACAAGATCAAGGCAATTGAGCAGATTGAAGCGCCAAGACGTGTCAAAGATGTGCGCCGACTTGCCGGCTGCGTTGCTGCTCTGAGCAGGTTCATCTCCAAGTCCGCTGAGCGCGCCCTGCCTTTTTTCAAAATCTTGAAGAAGGCAGGACCAATGAAATGGACTCCGGAAGCGGAGGCGGCGCTGCAGGACTTGAAGAGGTACCCCTCCTCTCCGCCGACACTGGTTGCACCTAGGCCACAAGAGCCGTTGCTACTGTATCTAGCGGCAACGAATCAAGTGGTTAGTGCTGCGCTAGTAGCGCAGAGAGAAGCAGACGAAGAGGCAGCGGCAGCATCAAGCCCGTCAAGCGACAAGCCAGGACCATTCCCGGCAGAGTCTGGTGCCGACAAGACAGAGCCCGCGCAGTCAAGTGAAGCAGTGCAGAAGAAGAAGATGGTGCAGCGCCCAGTCTATTTTGTCAGCTCCCTTTTGCAGGGGGCTAGGTCAAGATATTCTGGTGTGCAAAAGCTGCTCTTCGGCCTCCTTATGGCCTCGAGGAAGCTGCGCCATTACTTCCAAGCACATGAGATTACCGTCGTCACTCGCTTTCCGCTGCAACGGATCTTGCGGAATCCAGAAGCAACCGGCAGGATTGTGGAGTGGGCGTTGGAGCTGTCATGCTTTGGCCTCAAGTTTGAAAGCACTTCAACTATTCAGAGCAGAGCCTTGACAGAGTTCATTGCAGAGTGGACACCAACGCCAGACGAAGAAGTTCAAGTGTCGGTTGTCCCCGGCAAGGAAACAGATCGCCAATGGATTATGTACTTTGATGATGCTTTTTCTCTGCAAGGCGCCGGTGCTGGCGTGCTGCTTGTCGCACCCACCGGAGAGCACCTCAAGTACGTGATTCAGATGCACTTTCCCCGGGAAAGATCAACGAACAACACGGCAGAGTATGAAGGACTGCTTGCCGGTCTCAGGATCGCGGCAGACCTTGGGATCAAGAAGCTCATCGTCAGAGGTGACTCCCAGCTCGTCGTGAGGCAGGTCAACATAGATTATCAGAGCCCGTTAATGGAAGCTTACGTCGATGAAGTGAGGAAGCTGGAGGAGCACTTTGACAGTCTTCAGACAGAGCATGTTCCTCGATCAGAGAACAGCATTGCCGACGACCTGTCGAAGCGTGCCACACTCAAGCTACCTGTGGAACCAGGGACTTTTGTGCTCCACTTGACTCAACCATCCGCGTCGCCATCGACAAGGCCTGATAAGAGAAGAAAGTTAAGTACCGGCGAGTACTTCCCGGCAGGGCTTCCCGAAGCCCCCGGCAAGAATCTTGCCGGGAACGACACGGTTGCCGGTGAGCAGCGGCTTCGCGCAGAACCTCAGGTTCTTGCGGCTGAAGCAAGCGCCCCTGCTGCCGAAGAAATACCTGTTGCCGGTGAGCAGCTGCTCCGCCAAGAACCTCAGGTTCTTGCCGTAGAAGCAAATGCTCCCGCAGCTAAAGAGTCGCCTTTAGTCCTTGTCGTCGAGCCACAAGCTCCGGCATGGGCACAGCAAATAGTCCGTTTCCTTCAGACAGGAGAACTCCCCGAAGAGCAGGAGGAAGCTGAAAAAGTAGCCCGTCAGTCAAGTATGTACCAGTTCGTCGACGACGTCCTGTACAGAAAGAGACCCAACGGTGTGAAATTGAAGTGCATTCCTCGGGAGGATGGACTAGAGCTGTTGGCAGAGATTCATGGAGGCATATGTGGCTCCCACATAGGCTCGAGAGCCCTTGTCGGCATGGCTTTTCGGCAAGGATTTTTCTGGCCCACTGCCCTCCAGGATGCCACTGCACTAGTAACCAAGTGTGAAGCGTGCCAGTTCCATTCAAAGCAACTTCATCAGCCGGCTCAAGCTCTTCAGACAATCCCTCTTTCCTGGCCCTTCTCAGTCTGGGGGCTCGACATACTGGGTCCTTTCCCGCGCGCTGCCGGGGGCTTCGAGTACTTGTACGTTGCTATCGACAAGTTCACGAAGTGGCCGGAAGTGGAAGCAGTGAGAAAGGTGACAGCACAGTCAGCGGTCAAGTTCTTCAAGGGAATAGTGTGCTGTTTTGGTGTGACGAACAGGATCATCACCGACAACGGTATGCAGTTCACGAGTCGCACCTTCAGGCAGTACGTCCAAGACCTTGGCGGCAAGATTTGCTTTGCCTCCGTCGCTCACCCGAGAAGCAACGGCCAAGCGGAGACGGCAAATGCTGAAGTGCTGCGCGGTCTCAGGACCAGAACTTTCGACAGGCTGCGCAAGTGCGGAAGACGCTGGATTGATGAGCTGCCGGCGGTTCTTTGGTCAATCAGAACGACACCAAATCGAGCTACCGGCCAGACTCCCTTCGCCCTGGTCTACGGGGCTGAAGCAGTTCTCCCCACGGAACTCATATACGGGTCACCTCGAGTGCTCGCTTATGATGAGCTCGAGCAAGAGCAGCTGCGGCAAGATGACGCTGTGCTCCTTGAGGAAGACCGTCTTCGGGCTGCTGTGCGTGCTGCACGCTACCAGCAAGCTTCGCGCCGCTATCATAGCCACAAGGTTCATGCCCGGAGTCTTGAGGAAGGCGACCTTGTTCTTCGGCGCGTTCAGTCGGCCAAGAATTCCAACAAGTTGACGCCGAAGTGGGAAGGCCCTTATCGGGTAGTACGGGTCACCAGGCCTGGCGCCGTCCGCCTGGAGACCAAAGATGGCATACCAGTGAGCAACTCCTGGAATATCGAACATCTTCGTAAGTTCTACCCGTAAGGCGCGGTCGCCGGTTAGCAGCAGTTTCGCACAGAACCTTGGGTTCTTGTTGCAGAAACGCTCCCGGCAACCACCTTTTGTACAAGTCTTGCCGATGCAGCATGTAATCCTTTGTACAAAACCAGGCGCAGACCCTGTGCATAGTTAAATAAAGCTAAGTGTTTTACAATCCTTGTCGATTTCATGTCATTTCATATGCATGTGTTATCTGAGATGTGTATTGCACTCGATCCCGGTAAGAGCTAACAAACCGTCAAGGTTCCATACTTTTATTTTCTCTTCTTTTTTTTTCTCAAGAGACAGAAGATTCCCTCGCGCGCAAGTTTGCCGGGGGGGGGGGGGGGGGAAGGAGAATGGTGGTATGGGTACCAGACGACGTTCAAGGTTGGCGCCTTACTGGAAGAAGAAGAATAGCGACGAAAAGCAGAGCTAAGTCGCTGAACCCCTTATGGAGATTTTGATTTTTGTAAGGCTGTATTCCCTTGAACGATTTCGGCTTTGTATGGAAAACCTGCACGCGATGGAATCTTGTCGTGATCGGCTGCGCCCTTACTCTGTTTTGAGTCCGCTCAACAGTCTAGGTGGCCGCGCTGAAAGCATCAAGATTACTTGCCGTGAGCAGCACCGCCCGCAAGCTGCTGACGACCCGAATCCAGCGCTCACGACGGGGTTATGCTCCAGCAAGTTCCCAGCAAAGCGTAGGGTATACGCCATACAGAAAGAAATTGGACAAAGGGAATAACATGCCTTAATTCAAAGAGAGCAAGTTATATTACATCTAGTGCTTGCCGCGTTTCTGACATAAGACAAATTGTCTTTTACATGGAGCGCCGGTGGCAAGATGAAGAAGAAATGAAGCGGGTGCGGCTAGTCCCGGCGATCGCCCTCGACTCTCTTGACCTGGCTCACCCGATCGACGATGGGCGCGACGAACTCTTCGAGAGCCTTGACGTCCGCGTCCTTCGGCAAGCTCTTCAAGACTTTGGAGAGGTCGATGCCAGGGTTCCTATACGCCACCTTCATCAATACCTTACGGAGGACGAGCTGGCAGAGATTCCGGGATTCGTCGGCCAGCTTGCTTGTTTGGTTCACCTGGAGTAGCTTGAGGGCGTCGACGAGCTTCTCGAAGAACATGGTTAGCCTGGCGCTTGAGGATACGTTGTCATCGGCAGAGTATCCGAAGCCCGGCAAGCCCATGGCCTCCAGCTCCGCGCCAAGCTTCTCGGCGACGTCCGCCAGCCTGGCAGTCCAGAGCTTCACGCTAGAAGTGTACTCGTTGTGGGTGGTGGCGGCGTTCCGGAGCAGCTCCTGTTCGTCGTGGAGGTTTTTGATAAGAGTCCTCTCGCGAACTCGGGCAGCCTCAAGAGACTCCTCCAGCGTGGATAGCTTCAGATTCAGATCTTCGATGGAGTCCTTGGCGGAGGAAAGCTGCTGGACCTTCTCGGATGCGGCAACCTGCGTCTCCATCAGGCTGTGGAGAGCCTTGTCTCTCTCGGCCTCGAGTGCTGAGACCTTCTTGCCGTGGTCCTCGAGAGCGGCCTCCAGCTGCTTCGTCTTTTCCTCCAGCAAGTTCTTGGCGGCCTCTGCAGCTCCGGCAGCGTGGAGGGCCTCTTTGAGCTTGCCGGCGTGGTCTTCAGTTAGAGCTCTGAGTGTCTTCAAGTGTTTCTGCTCAAGCTCCTGGACCCGCCGCGCGACAAGACTTTCGAGCTCTTCATCCTTGTTGCGAAGCTTGGCGGCAAGCGCCGCCTCGCGCGCGGCAAGGTCATCTTCTTGGGCGTCAAGGCCGATGCGGCGCTGCGTCAAGAGGGCTCCTGCCGCGGCGGCTTGCTGGGCGGCCTCCTCCTGCGCTTTCTCGATGTCTGATTGCTTCAGCAAGAGGGCGTTCCGCTCTTCCGCCAGCTGCTCCCGATAAGCATTCAGCTCTTGGAGGGCCTCGCCGTACCAAGCCTGTGTGTCCGTGACGCGTTGTTGGAAGTCTCCCTCCGCTGCCTCGACGAGCGCTGCCCGGGAGTCCAGTTTCTCCTTCCGGGCACGGTAGAGCATTTGGAGCTTCTGATAGTTGTCATTCATGGCTTGGAGTAGCTGCTCCTCCTTGAGCTCGCTGGCGGCGGCGACTATGATTTCCCCGTCAAGATGTTCTCCCTCAACCAGCTCTTCGATGTTTGCCGACCCCGGCATGCTGACAACGTTTTTGCCGGCCCTGATGTATTGGCTCGAGGAAGGGACCTTGGACGACGAGGGTTGGTCTTCGGCAGTTGAGGGCCCCGCGGCAGTAGAAGCGCCTGGCGCTCCTGCGGCGGAACCGCCGTCAGTATGGCCACGGGTCTCCTCACCGGCTCCCTCGGCGGGCATCTTGGCAGCCTCCTCTTGTGCGGCCTTGGCGGCCTCAGCGGCAGCGGCCTTGGCGGCCTCGACGGCAGCAGCCTCGGCGGCAGCAGCTTTGGCGGCCTCGGCGGCGGCATGCTTGGCGGCCTCCTCGGCGGCAGCAGCTTTGGCGGCCTCGGCGGCGGCATGCTTGGCGGCCTCCTCGGTGGCAACCTTGTCGGCTTCAGTGGCGGCATCCTTGTCAGTCTCTTCGATGACAACGTCAGTGTCCATGAGCTCTGTCAGAAGAAGATTGAAAGCTAAGGAGTTGATTAAGATGAAGCTGGGAAGGAAGTTCATGAAGACAAAAAGAAGAAAAACCAAAGCGACAAGTTCTTTGGGGCAAGTAACTTTACCTGCGTCAAGGAAGAAGTTGCCGGAGCCTGCACTCGCCAGCCCCTCCCCTTCGTCGTGGTAGGGCTCGCTCGAAGATTCCTCCCTGGGCGGTGTGGTCGATGGAGGCGGCACGACAGAGGCGGCCCCCGCTGTTGCCTCTTGTTGTTGCTCCACTCCTGCACGCCCGGAGATGTCAGCAGACAAGATGCACACCCCGGCACGCGCCAATGGGTAGTGAGTAGAAGACTCATGTTGGGGGCTGCGCCGAGGGCTGCATCGAGGGTTGCGTTCTGGGCTTGACTCCGAGCTGACGAGAACCGTTTCCGGCGCGCCCGACGTGCTTGGCGGCGGCTCGTCGCTCGTCGAGGTCTTGGCCCTCTTCGCCATCCTCTGCGCCAGAGTCTCCGTATCCCTGAGGAGGCAAAAACAGAGCAATTTAATCCAGCAAAACTAGAAAGATAAGAATCGAAGCTGTGGCGGGACTCTTACTCTTCTTCTTCTTCCTCGGAGCTGATGGCGGAGAGGTCGAAGCCGACCCCCACCGCGGGACCTGACGAAGGAGGAGGAGTGGTTCTGGGCCGCTTGGCAGCGGCAGGTTGCGGTGCGGCCTCGCCGGCCGCCCCTTTGTCGGAGGCCTCGCTGCTTGAGGAAGGTTGGCGGGCTGGAGCGCCAGTGGTGTTCTTCCGGAGGCCGCGCCTCTTCCTGTGTTGAAGAGCTGGGGGCTCTTCCTCCTCCTCTTCTTCCTCTTCGGCGGCGCCTCCGGCAGAAGGGCTCCTGGCAGCAGCTCCGCTCGGCTCCCCGGCAGCCTTATCTCGCCCGGCAAGGTCTTCCCGCAGTGGGTCCTCGCCTTCGCTGGACTCAGCACTGCCGGCTTCTTCGGCAAGGTTCGCCTCTTCCGCCCTGCTGGCGATGTAGGCGAGCTCCTCCTCCGTGGTGGCGCGGACAAGGTTCTCCTCGCGGATGGCCTTCTCCGTCAAGTTGTCGAAGAACGCCAGCGCCTGCTCCGCGGACGGCTCGATCCACCTCTCGTCGATGCTATGGGCGTTGAACACCGGCATCATGGCGATGATGGAGGTCAGCGACGAGTTGTTGCACAGTGGGACGACGCCTGCCGGCAACTCTCCCATTGCGCCGGATTTGAACAGCTGTTGGTAGAGGGCTGCGTGCCCCATGGCTGTCAGATCATTATCCAGCCCAGGCCGCACCCTCATGACGTCGGCAGCGTTCGTGTACTCCCTGGCAGGGCGCCCCTTGTTCTGCAGTGGGGCGATGCGCCGGCGAAGGAAATCTGAAGCAATCATCTCCACCCTCAACCCGGCAGCCCTGAGGCGCTGTATCCTGGTGATGGCGATGGTGAGCTTGCTGTCGTCAGGGTCCGCGGCGCTCCAATCCCTGCCGTGGACCACCTTCTGCTTCCGCACCTCGCAGAACGGTTGGGGCTCCTTTTCCCAGACCCAGCACCACTTGCCGCGCCACTCATCCCATCTCTCACGGTAGAGCCCCTCTGGGTATGTCTCCTCGGTTGCCGTCCTCGGAATCCAAGTGATGCTACCGGAGAGGGCGTCGCCCTTTTGGATGTGGGGGTAGAAGTAGTGCCGGAAAAGTGCCGTGCTCGGGATGACCCCGACAAAATTCTCGCAAAGGTGCGCGAAGACGGACATACAAGTCACGGCATTCGGCATGAAATCTAGTAGCTGGAAGCCATAGGTGAGCACGATATCTACGAAGAAATCCGAGTACAGAGGACAGAGGCCGCACCAGAAGTAATCAGCAAAGAAGGGATAATCTCCTGGCTCTGCCCTACGAGAAGCTACACTCACTTTGGTGGCTGGATGCACCGTGGTCTCCTTCGCCCATGCGAACTGGTACCTCTTCTTCAAGGTCTCCGCGTCAAGCGTTGAGGGGAAGACAGCGCGTTCCTTCCGCATCCTCGCCAACTTGCTCTCCGCGGCGGCCGCTTCCGCCATCTTGCCCTTGCTCGGCTTGGGCGGCATGATGGCTATGGAAGTGGGCGCTGAGGACGTCGAGAGCGCGGTGGAGGCGGGTGGAGGGAGAAAAGCTCTGCTTTGGGCGTGAGAAAGAAGACGATGGCGACGGCTCTGAGATTGAGATTGGAGAGGCGGAGGGGGTAAATGAGCAGTGCCCTCTGCGATTCCCTTTTTTATGGGGAAGGCGCGAGGCAGGCTCTTTACCGCCCGCTTTTGCGGTGGAGTTTCCGCCCACGTCTCCCACTTCGCGCGATTAATGCGCGTAGTGGAGGGGTGCGGTAAAAGAGATAATGATTGCGAGCAGTTATTCCCTGCCATGCGTGCCCGTGCACTGTTTTGGTCCTAGCCCAACAGGCCTGGCACCCGTGTATCTCCTAGGCCCGGGGGCTCCTGTCGGTGTACGAAAGTATGGGTCTTTTTAGTACCCCTTACTTGTGCACGGGCAGTTGTATCCGTACCCCGGCAAGCCTTGCCGGGGAATAGCTAGGAGCAATCACAAGGCTAAGATGCCAAGAAGGCGTTCAAGTCAATGATCAGACAGACCAGAAGACAGAAGACCGAAGGGTTGCGGAGGCTCGGCAAGACCCTTGCCGGCAAGGCCTCGCACCCGGCAAGGCCCGGTCCCGGCAAGCCCCGGGCCCGGCAAGGATTCAGCCCCGGCAAGGCTCTGCACAGTGCAGCGCGATCGCTCCTGTGCAGCGGCCAGCCTTGTCGTTTAGGGCTTGTCCTCATAATGATGTGGCGCGATGCTGGCCACGAGATGCTTAAGTGGTGCTGATGGGATGGCTGCTTTTCCCATCCCCCGTAAAGCTTTTCCAAGCCCAAGACGCTAAGGGACACCTTGACGGACACCTCACGGTACATTTAATGAGTTTGTCCTAGGCCGTCAGGGTTAGGTATGATAACACTTTGATAACACTGTAGCTACTTTCCACCTCATGCCCTATCTCGTACGCCACTGTGGTAGCCCCTTTGACTGATATATAAGGAGGCCCGAGGTGTACAGAGAGGGGGGGGGATTGGAGATTGGACCCGTTCTGCATGCGTAGCTACTACTGTAGCTCCCAGAACTTGGCCAAGAACATCCACAGTAATACAACCAAGCAGGAGTAGGGTTTTACGCTTCCGAGCGGCCCGAACCTGGGTAAAATCCCCGTGTGCTGATCGTCAGTTCCGCTCTTTGCGCTGTCCTCTCTCCCCCGCCGAACCGTAAAGGGATCCTTCAGTCCCATAGGTGTTCGTTTCCCCGACAGGGCCCGAGTGCCATGATTTCAGATCTGAACCATTTATGTTATCACCATTATATCTATGTTCTTGACCCGATCTTGCTAGTCAGATGCACATGATATGTGTTACGATCCGTAAACCCTAGAGTGACAATAGTCGGGATACTTTCCAGTGATGACCGTAGTTTGAGGAGTTCATGTATGCACTATGTGATAATGCTTTGTTCCGGTTCTCTATTAAAAGGAGGCCTTAATATCCCTTAGTTTCCTTATGGACCCCGCTGCCACAGGAGGGTAGAACAAAAGATGTATTGCAAGTTCTTTTCCATAAGCACGTATGACTATTTACGGAATACATGCCTACATTACATTTATGCTAGGTTATGACTGTTATATGATGAATATCATCCAACGAGTTCACCGATCCCGTGCCTATGAATTTTCCAAATATTGTTCTTGCTAAGTTACTATTGCTACTGCTACAGTTACACTTTCTACAAAACCACTGCTAGCACTGTTACTGTTACTGCTACTACTGCTATCAAAACTATCATACTAATGTGCTACTGATCACTTTGCTGTAGATATTTAATCTCCAGGTGTGGTGGAATTGAAAACTCAACTGCTAATACTTGCAAATATTCTTTGGGTCCCCTTGTGTCGAGTCTATAAATTTGGGTTGAATACTCTACCCTCGAAAACTGTTGCGATCCCCTATACTTGTGGGTTATCAAGACCTTTTTCTGGCGCCGTTGCCGGGGAGCATAGCTATATTTGTTGAGTCACTTGGTATTTATATCAATTGATCACTATGAAGAATCTTAAGGATACAAGAACCAAGATTTTTCCCTCTAAGATGAGGGGAGGTAAGGAATTGCCATCACAGTCTGCACTTGATTCACCTTCGGTTATGAGTAGACTTGCAACACCACCACATGCTATTAATCCTGATATGTCGCAAGTTATTGATGATGCTACTTATGCTATGAATGATGCTTATGATGATGATGCTAGTACCATGCTTGATGATAATGTGCCACTAGGTGAATTTCTTGATGAACAAATTGCTAGAGCTAAAGATAATGAAATTACTGAAACTGATGAGATTACTGAAACTGATGAAGTCTTTGAAACTGAGAACTATGAAACACCTATTAGACCTAGCTCTCCTAGATTTGAAATGCCTAAGATACTTGAAGGTTATGTTCTGGATGGAGAAATAGCTAGAGAAATCCTTTCTTGTAAGGATAGAGATGGTCTTAAAAATTATTATGCAAGTATAAGGAAAATACTTTGAATGCTAGAATGAAATGTGATCCTAAGTTTGCTACTTCACCTATCTTTGTTACCTATAAGGATTATGAATTCTCTGTCGACCCAGAGTTAATTACTTTGGTTGAATCTGATCCTTTCCATGGCTATGAAACCAAAACTGTAGTAGCACATCTTACTAAGTTGAATGATATAGCCACCCTCTTTGCTCATGATGAGAAGATTCGCTACTACTATATTCTCAAATTATTTCCGTTCTCATTAAAGGGTGATGCCAAGATATGTTACAATACTCTTGCTCCTGGTTGTGTGCGTAGTCCCCAGGATATGATTTACTACTTCTCTAAAAAATATTTTCCTGCTCATAAGAAACAAGTTGCCTTACAGGAATATGCAAGAGGCAAAGAAATGTATGAAGGAAAAATGTATTAAAGCTGAGGATGTTAAGAATTTACCACCTATTGAAGAAATACATGGCCTTGATGCACTACCACCTCAACAGGTGGTAGAGGCAAATTCTTTATTAAAATTTGATGAAAGTGATATCCCTTACAATAAACATCCTAGTCAATGCTTATATAAGTTTGATAACTACATTATGAAACAAGATCACTTCAGTGCAAATGTTCTGAAACATATGAAATATATTTCTGATATGATTGCTGACGTGGCTTGAGACTGCGTCGGTATTTCCCCCAAAGAGGAACGGATGATGCAGCACAACGACGGTAAGTATTTCCCTCAGTTATTATATCATTGGGCTACGAGACGTGCCTTGTTCCGTACGACTTGACCGTCTTCATCTTGCTTGTTCCGAAACACCCATTTGGTTCCGATGATGTTTTGCTCATCCTTGGGCTTCTCCACGAGTGTCCACACTTCGTTCCTCTCGAAGTTGTGAAGCTCTTCATGCATCGCGTTCACCCAATCAGCATCTTCTAGAGCTTGTTCTACCCTCAAGGACTCAATGCTAGAGATGAAAGAATAATGCTCACAAAAGTTAGCTAGGCGAGTTTTAGAGCGAGTGATTCTCCCTGTTTGTATATCACCAAAGATTTGGTTTAGGGGATGGTTCTTGGTCACTTGTGCTCGAACTCGGGTCAGCTTCCGATTGTTGGATGGTGGAGCTTCTTCTTCATCATCATTTTTAGAACGAGAATGTTGCACAGGATTATGACCAATTTTAATAGCACTTTCATTGTCACAAAGTAATGGAACATTTCTAACATGGATTCCGTAATCCTTAAGCGTTTGTGTCATCCATAATAATTGTGCACAACACGATCCAACAGCAATATATTCAGCTTCGGCAGTAGATAGAGATACCGAGTTTCGTTTCTTGGAGGACCAAGATACAAGAGATCTACCCAAATATTGACAAGTACCCGAGGTGGATTTTCTATCAACCTTGTCACCGGCATAATCCGAATCGGAATAGCCAACAAGGTTAAAGGAAGATCCTTTGGGATACCAAATGCCAAAGTTTGGTGTTTGTATCAAATATCTCACAATACGTTTCACGGCCAAAAGATGACACTCTTTAGGTGCAGCTTGATATCTAGCACACATGCAAACACTAAGCATAATATCGGGACGAGAGGCACATAGATATAGCAATGAACCAATCATAGATCGATAAACCTTTTGATCAACCGGTTCATCCTCCTTGGTAAGATCAACATGTCCACTAGTAGGCATGGGGGTTTTCATACCTTTGCACTCTTGCATGTTGAACTTCTTGATCAAGTCCTTGGTATACTTAGTTTGAGAGATGAAAGTTCCTTCTTTCGTTTGCTTGATTTGCAAACCAAGAAAGAATTTCAGCTCACACATCATAGACATCTCATACTTCTCGGACATCAACCTTCCAAATCTTTCACTGAATTGTGGGTTAGTAGATCCAAAGATAATATCATCCACATAGATTCGGCACACAAATAATTCACCATTAACTCTCTTAGTGAACAAGGTTGCATCAATTTTACCAATTTCAAACCATTTTTCAATGAGAAACTTCGTTAAGCATTTGTACCAATCACAAGGGGCTTGCTTAAGACCATAAAGGGCTTTACGAAGCTTGTACACATGATTAGGTTTCTTAGGATTCACAAAACAAGGTGGTTGCTTAACATAGACTTCTTCTTCAATCTCACCATTTAAAAAGGCACTTTTAATGTCCATTTGATAAAGCGTGATATCATGGTGATTAGCATAAGCAAGAAGAATGCGAATAGCTTCAAGTCTAGCGACGGTGGCGTAGGTCTCACCGTAGTCCATACCTTCGACTTGCGTATATCCTGGGGCTACGAGACGTGCCTTGTTCCGTACGATTTGACCGTCTTCATCTTGCTTGTTCCGAAACACCCATTTGGTTCCGATGATGTTTTGCTCATCCTTGGGCTTCTCCACGTGTGTTCACACTTCGTTCCTCTCGAAGTTGTGAAGCTCTTCATGCATCGCGTTCACCCAATCAGCATCTTCTAGAGCTTGTTCTACCCTCAAGGGCTCAATGCTAGAGATGAAAGAATAATGCTCACAAAAGTTAGCTAGGCGAGTTTTAGAGCGAGTGATTCTCCCTGTTTGTATATCACCAAAGATTTGGTTTAGGGGATGGTTCTTGGTCACTTGTGCTCGAACTCGGGTCAGCTTCCGATTGTTGGATGGTGGAGCTTCTTCTTCATCATCATCTCCTTCATCTTCGTTGTTGTTGAAGGTGTCGTTCCCTTGAGGTGGTGGCGAAGGAGGTTGTGGTGGATCTTCATGATGTACTTCCTCCTCTTCATCATCATGTCGTGTACCGCTTGTGGATGCCTCCATGTCATGTTGTGGTTCACCTTGACGTGAAGTAGGGGCTTCCACTTGAGTTGATGAAGTACTTTCCTTCACCTCCATGGGACGAATCTTGCCGATGGGCAAATCTTGGATAGCTTCCGAAGGGTCCGTATCACCTACATCATTTGGCAATTGTTCGACTTGCGAACCATTAGATTCATCAAACTTCACATCTACCATCTCTTCAACTTTTCGAGTGAAGTTGTTGTAGACACGGTAAGTGTGAGAGTTCGATCCGTAACCAAGTAGGAATCCTTCATGAGATTTAGGAGCAAATTTAGTACGACGATGCTTATCAAGAATGTAGCACTTTGAGTCGAATACCCGAAAGTATCCAACTTGGGGTTTGTTACCCGTGAGTAGCTCGTATGCCGTTTTACCGAGAAGCTTGTGCAAGTAAAGTCGGTTTGTGGCATAACATGCTGTTTCCACGGCTTCTGCCCAAAAGTGTCTTGGCGTCTTGTATTCGTCAAGCATCGTTCTTGCCATCTCAATAAGCGTTCGGTTCTTCCTCTCAACAACTCCATTTTGTTGAGGTGTGTACGTAGCCGAGAACTCATGTGAGACACCTTCTTCGTCAAGAAAGGTATCCACATGGGTGTTCTTGAACTCCGATCCGTTATCGCTCCGAACCTTCTTGATCTTCACTTCAAACTGATTTTGCGCTTTGCGAGCGAAGTTCTTGAAGATCTTTTGAACCTGCGACTTATCATCAAGAAAGAATACCCACGTAAATCTGGAAAAATCATCAACTATAACTAGACCATAGGAATTTCCACTGAGACTCTTGTAAGCGTTGGGACCAAAGAGATCCATGTGAAGTAACTCGAGTGGTCTCCTAGTAGTCATGATATTCTTAACGGGATGACTTCCACCTACTTGCTTTCCAGCTTGACAAGCACTACAAAGTCTATCTTTGTCAAAGATAACATATTTAACACCAAGTATATGATCACCTTTGATTAGCTTGTCTAAGTTACGCATGCCAACATGTCCTAGTCTTCTATGCCAAAGCCAACCTTTAGAAGATTTTGCAATAAGACAAGTACGAGGTTTGGATCTCTTAGTGAAATCGACAATGTATAGATCACCTCTACGGAAACCGGTAAAGACCATTTTATGATTATCTTGACGAAACACTTGGCAATCTACTTTCGTGAATAGCACATTAAAACCAAAGTCGGCAAGTCTAGATACGGAAAGAAGATTGTAGCCAAGAGATTCAACAAGCATAACATTTTGGATAGAGCTATCATGGGATATGGCCACCTTACCAAGACCAAGTACCTTACCCTTGGAGTTGTCTCCAAACGTTACGTACCTTCGTGGTCCATGGTTTGGTGTGATCTCTTCAAACATTTCTCTATCTCCGGTCATATGATCGGTACATCCACTATCGAGAATCCACTCTTTTCCTCCGGACATGTAATCCTTGAAGTTTGCCATGAGACTTAGATTCTTCATGATCTTCTCATACTCGATGTCGAACAGCTCATCTTCATCATAGTAGCCATGTTCTACATTGTCATCATCAAGTGGGAAATCCTCGTCATAAAGAACAAGAGATTCGTTAGGATGGTGATCATGACAATGTTCAAGTTTATGAATGCGAAGGGCCTCTATAATGATATTGTTGATAGTTGTGACATCTCCTTTAGCACGCATGAGGTCTCTAAGCTCAAATAGACAATCATCAAACTTAGGATCACTAGGCGTCATTTTGTGGAAGGCAATAGTTTTATGAAGAATTTCATCAAGATTACTCAATGAATAACTTGGATATCGTTTCTCCAAGTCATTCCACAAAGTGTAAGCACATACAAAATTCTTCATTTGATTGAGCACATTTCTAGGCAAAGCTCTAACAATGAGATTGACAGTTCTAAGATTGCATAGCATATCAACTTCCTCTTCGTGTGTGGGATGCAAAGGATCAATGGGAGGTACATAGGGGCACTTGACATATTTGCTCAATTGAAATTCATTAAACAGCTCAAGCATCAAGGTTTTCCATTGACTATAGTACTCTCCATCAAGGATAGGCACTCTACAACTCAAACTCCCTATACTAGACACAGCCATCTTCCTCCTCGGTGATTAAACCGAAGCAATGGAGACCAAAGCTCTGATACCAATTGAGGGATCACTAGAAGAGTGTCTAGAGGGGGGGGGTGAATAGACTACTAGCAGGAAATTAAAACCTAACCTTTTCCCAAGTTAATTGGTTGGCAGATTTTAACAGTTATAGCAAGTCTAGCAAGTCTAACAGCCCTACACATGCATGTCAACAAATATGGCAGCGGAAAGTAAAGACATTGCACATGAAGTAAAGAGTAGAGATATGGAGATCAAACGCAATTGGAGACGCAAGGATTTTTCCCGTGGTTCCGATAGGTGGTGCTATCGTACGTCCACGTTTATGGAGTCTTCAACCCACGGAGGGTAACGGTCGCGAGAGTCCACGGAGGGCTCCACCCATAAGGGTCCACGAAGTAGCAACCTTGACTATTCCATAACGGCTTCCGTCCACGAAGGACTAGCCTCACTATGGGTAGATCTTCACGAAGTAGGCGATCTCCTTGCCCTTACAAACTTCTTGGTTCAACTCCACAACACGAAGTAGGAGGCTCCCAAGCGACACCTAACCAATCTAGGAGGCACCACCCTCCAAAAGGTAATAGGCTCGGTAATGACGATGAACTCCTTGCTCTTGTGCTTCAAGATGATAGACTCCTCAACACACAATCACTCTCTCACAGATTTGGCTTGGTGGAAGAGATGGGATTGGTGGAAAGCAACTTGGGGAGGCTAGAAATCAAGATCCATATGGTTGGAGTGGAAGATCTTGACCTCAACACAAGGGTAGGTGTCTCTCTCTCAGAAAACTGGATGGGGCAAGTATGGAATAGTTCTGAGTGCTTCTCTTTCGAGTTGGTGGTGGTGAAGGGGTATATATAGGCATCCCCAAAAATCCAACCGTTACACACAAAATGACCAACTCGGTGACACCGATGTGTTAATCTCGGTGGTACCGAAGTGACCAAAAGGTGGCAACTTTTGAATCTCGGTGATACCGATATAGGAAACTCGGTTGCACCGATAAGGTGACCAACGGTCAGATTGACATTCTCGGTGACGCCGATCCAACAATCTCGGTGGTACCGATATTGTGAATTTGTGTAACAGAAAGTTGGCAACCTAAACTCAGTGGCACCGGAATGGAATCGGTTGCACCGAAGTGGCTAGGGTTTGGCTGAGTCTGTTTGAGTTTGGGAATCGGTGGCACCGAGTGGGAAGTGTTGGTTGCACCGATTTTGAATATTTGGCAATGGACAGACTTGTGGAAGAGCTTGTGGGTGTTTTTGGTGACTATCACTTGTGCACGTATGAGCGTTTTGTTCACCAATCAAAACCTTACCCCCTTTTAATAGTATTGGCTTTCCTATGGACTCAAAGTGATTTCTCACAATTGTAAAATGTAGAGTCCTCTTGCTTGAAGCTTTTCCAATCCATATCCTTGCATCTTGGGGTATTTCCACAATCTTCACAATCCTTTTGCCAGCCCTCTCTGTGGACTATATCTGAAATACACTAGGTAAAGGTGTTAGTCCAAGAGACAATGTATGTTGTCATGAATTATCAAAACCACCAAGGGAGCATATTGTGCTTTCAATCTCCCCCTTTTTGGTAATTGATGACAACATACAATCAAAGCTTCAAATAAAGATATACATGAATATAGTGAAGACTTTGAGAGACACATGACTTAGATTTGCTCTCCCTGAATGTGTGATTCCTTTAAAGGATAGTTGCTTTGGAATGCATAGACACACATGTAGTGGAAGGGATATAGTAAGTCATATGTATCTTGGCTATATGCATCAAATATATAGGAATGGGATGTATCTTTTTTCAAGACTTCACTGTTGCAAACAATATGTGCAAGAAGCAAGGGATCATCTTGACCAAAGATGTGATGCAAATACTTACCTTGAGTTCTTGAGCATTCTTGTAGTAGAAATACACTTGAGAAAACAATGTTAGGAAACACAAGAGTATTCAACCAATCAACAAGGCAATAGAACTAAAAGTACCAAGATACGGAGAACATATAGAAGATAGTATTTCTTAAGATTGACATGTCTCCGAAATTATTTCTTTCTCCCCTTAGATATGACAATATTAGAACATCCTCTCCCCCTGAATCTCAGCATGTAGATATTGGGATTGGATAGGGTGAGAAAAGTAAACTTCCAACTCATCTTAGATGTTTCTCCAAATGAATTTCTCCCCCTGCTTTGATATTCTCCCCTTGTCTATATGAGTATAAACATTGATATTCGCTCTCCCCCTTGAACATATCTCCCCCTTTGCATATGCATGTATCTCCCTTTAGCATGAAGCTTTGTTATTCTCCCCCTTTGGCATTAATTTCCAAAAAGGTCAAACACAGGAAAAGATACAGGGATCATTGATAGGAAGGGATCCTTGAGAACAAGGGTCATTGAATGTAGGGTTCATAGAAATGGAAACTGAGGGAATCATTGAAAAGAATTTCTCTCCCTCTGGCTTATAGAAATGTAAGACTTTTCTTCCTTTGGGGTTGGGATCCTTGAATAAAGAATTTCTCCCCCTAAGTTTAGCTTTTGTTATTCTCCCCCGAATTTTTTTTAATGAGAAGGGATCATCGAAGTAACAAAATCCTCACTTGAAAGGTCACAAAAGAAACATAGATTTGCAACAGTGAACACAAATAAGAAAAGAAAACAAATCGGTGACTCCGAGACAGATAAATCGGTGGTACCGAGATTTTGTGGTGTAGCTTATCTGCAATTTCGGTAGAACCGGTAAATATGTATCGGCGGCTCCGAGGCTAAAACAGCAAAAGAAATAAGGGACCAAGTTTCTGTTTTCAAAGTGAATGTGAAAGTTTTTACAAAGGGATATCAACTAGAGAAGATTTGAGTGGTTCCAAGAAATCTTTGCAAAATAGAGAATGAAGCATCCAAAATACTTAACTAGATGATGGGCGGTGACTAGGTCACCTATATTAGAGTATATTGACTTAGGAGCCAAGCAAGAATACTTGATCATAGGTCATACTCTACATTAAGCTCAAAATGGGTTTACCATTTATCGATTAAGCATTTTAATGTCTTCATATCACTTGAGTTGCTTTAGCTCATGACTTGGAGTAAAGCCTTTTCAAGGATATGAGTACATACCTTTGAGTGATGTTGATGACGTAGCTTGTAGGTGAACTTGTTGAGGATGCTCGAGGTTGATGAAGATCATCTTGAGTTGGGGGCAAACCTTCTCGTTTAAGTACACTTGTCACCTACATAGGTTAGTCATGCAAGGAAGAACAATAGATATATCCATTTGACATGATACCAATTGAGATTTAGCAATTACGATCACATCAAGTATATGTCAAGGATATGGTTAAGTTGTCTTCTTCCTTCCATCACCAAGAGGGGTTGTGGATACTTGGTCATGACAAGATTGCTTATGGTTTGAGTTGATGGCAATCTTGTGGAGTGAAAATCTTCCAAGTACCTACAAAGGTTAGATGCAATACAAGGGAGCATAGAATTCCATGGCGTAAGATAAAATGTTAGGAGAACATGGAAATATCAAGAAAGCTCATGCCCTTGCATGCAACCGAGTGAGTCTAGCTCAAGTTTGAAGCATCAATGATGTTCAACTCACTCCTCAAATAGCAAAATGTTTTCTCATCCAGTGGTTTGGTAAAGATATCGGCCAATTGCTTGTTAGTGCGAAC
This sequence comes from Elymus sibiricus, assembly GCA_039707655.1. NCBI lineage: Eukaryota > Viridiplantae > Streptophyta > Magnoliopsida > Poales > Poaceae > Elymus > Elymus sibiricus. Next base: position 312,930,576 of record CM077665.1, read on the forward strand.
ATGCTTAAGATTGATATCTCCTTTGGTAACATGATCACGAATGAAATGATGTCTAACTTGAATATGTTTTGTTCGAGAATGTTGCACAGGATTATGACCAATTTTAATAGAAATTTCATTGTCACAAAGTAATGGAACATTTCTAACATGGATTCCATAATCCTTAAGCGTTTGTGTCATCCATAATAATTGTGCACAACACGATCCAACAGCAATATATTCAGCTTCGGCAGTAGATAGAGATACCGAGTTTCGTTTCTTGGAGGACGAAGATACAAGAGATCTACCCAAAAATTGACAAGTACCCGAGGTGGATTTTCTATCAACCTTGTCACCGGCATAATCCGAATCGGAATAGCCAACAAGGTTAAAGGAAGATCCTTTGGGATACCAAATGCCAAAGTTTGGTGTTTGTATCAAATATCTCACAATACGTTTCACGGCCAAAAGATGACACTCTTTAGGTGCAGCTTGATATCTAGCACACATGCAAACACTAAGCATAATATCGGGACGAGAGGCACATAGATATAGCAATGAACCAATCATAGATCGATAAACCTTTTGATCAACCGGTTCATCCTCCTTGGTAAGATTAACATGTCCACTAGTAGGCATGGGGGTTTTCATACCTTTGCACTCTTGCATGTTGAACTTCTTGATCAAGTCCTTGGTATACTTAGTTTGACAGATGAAATTTCCTTCTTTCGTTTGCTTGATTTGCAAACCAAGAAAGAATTTCAGCTCACACATCATAGACATCTCATACTTCTCAGATATAACCTTCCAAATCTTTCACTGAATTGTGGGTTAGTAGATCCAAAGATAATATCATCCACATAGATTTGGCACACAAATAATTCACCATTAACTCTCTTAGTGAACAAGGTTGCATCAATTTTACCAATTTCAAACCCTTTTTCAATGAGAAACTTCGTTAAGCATTTGTACCAATCACAAGGGGCTTGCTTAAGACCATAAAGGGCTTTACGAAGCTTGTACACATGATTAGGTTTCTTAGGATTCACAAAACCAGGTGGTTGCTTAACATAGACTTCTTCTTCAATCTCACCATTTAAAAAGGCACTTTTAATGTCCATTTGATAAAGCGTGATATCATGGTGATTAGCATAAGCAAGAAGAATGCGAATAGCTTCAAGTCTAGCGACGGGGGCGTAGGTCTCACCGTAGTCCATACCTTCGACTTGCATATATCCTTGGGCTACGAGACATGCCTTGTTCCGTACGACTTGACCGTCTTCATCTTGCTTGTTCCGAAACACCCATTTGGTTCCGATGATGTTTTGCTCATCCTTGGGCTTCTCCACGTGTGTTCACACTTCGTTCCTCTCGAAGTTGTGAAGCTCTTCATGCATCGCGTTCACCCAATCAACATCTTCTAGAGCTTGTTCTACCCTCAAGGGCTCAATGCTAGAGATGAAAGAATAATGCTCACAAAAGTTAGCTAGGCGAGTTTTAGAGCGAGTGATTCTCCCTGTTTGTATATCACCAAAGATTTGGTTTAGGGGATGGTTCTTGGTCACTTGTGCTCGAACTCGGGTCAGCTTCCGATTGTTGGATGGTGGAGCTTCTTCTTCATCATCATCTCCTTCATCTTCGTTGTTGTTGAAGGTGTCGTTCCCTTGAGGTGGTGGCGAAGGAGGTTGTGGTGGATCTTCATGATGTACTTCCTCCTCTTCATCATCGTGTCGTGTACCGCTTGTGGATGCCTCCATGTCATGTTGTGGTTCACCTTGACGTGAAGTAGGGGCTTCCACTTGAGTTGATGAAGTACTTTCCTTCACCTCCATGGGACGAATCTTGCCGATGGGCAAATCTTGGATAGCTTCCGAAGGGTCCTTATCACCTACATCATTTGGCAATTGTTCGACTTGCGAACCATTAGATTCATCAAACTTCACATATACCATCTCTTCAACATTTCGAGTGAAGTTGTTGTAGACACGGTAAGTGTGAGAGTTCGATCCGTAACCAAGTAGGAATCCTTCATGAGATTTAGGAGCAAATTTAGTACGACGATGCTTATCAAGAATGTAGCACTTTGAGTCGAATACCCGAAAGTATCCAACTTGGGGTTTGTTACCGGTGAGTAGCTCGTATGCCATTTTACCGAGAAGCTTGTGCAAGTAAAGTCGGTTTGTGGCATGACATGCTGTTTCCACGGCTTCTGCCCAAAAGTGTCTTGGCGTCTTGTATTCGTCAAGCATCGAACTTGCCATCTCAATAAGCGTTCGGTTCTTCCTCTCAACAACTCCATTTTGTTGAGGCGTGTACGTAGCCGAGAACTCATGTGAGACACCTTCTTCGTCAAGAAAGGTATCCACATGGGTGTTCTTGAACTCCGATCCGTTATCGCTCCGAACCTTCTTGATCTTCACTTCAAACTGATTTTGCGCTTTGCGAGCGAAGTTCTTGAAGATCTTTTGAACCTGCGACTTATCATCAAGAAAGAATACCCACGTAAATCTGGAAAAATCATCAACTATAACTAGACCATAGGAATTTCCACCGATACTCTTGTAAGCGTTGGGACCAAAGAGATCCATGTGAAGTAACTCGAGTGGTCTCCTAGTAGTCATGATATTCTTAACGGGATGACTTCCACCTACTTGCTTTCCAGCTTGACAAGCACTACAAAGTCTATCTTTGTCAAAGATAACATATTTAACACCAAGTATATGATCACCTTTGATAAGCTTGTCTAAGTTACGCATGCCAACATGTCCTAGTTTTCTATGCCAAAGCCAACCTTTAGAAGATTTTGCAATAAGACAAGTACGAGGTTTGGATCTCTTAGTGAAATCGACAATGTATAGATCACCTCTACGGAAACCGGTAAAGACCATTTTATGATTATCTTGACGAAACACTTGGCAATCTACTTTCGTGAATAGCACATTAAAACCAAAGTCGGCAAGTCTAGATACGGAAAGAAGATTGTAGCCAAGAGATTCAACAAGCATAACATTTTGGATAGAGCTATCATGGGATATGGCCACCTTACCAAGACCAAGTACCACTACTGGAATCAGGGACTTTGCCATCTGCCAGCTCTTTGCCATCTGCTGGCAGACGGCAAAGAGGTTGTTTGCCATCTGCTTTGGGAAAGCAGATGGCAAAGATCTGGCTGATGGCAAAGACACTGTTTGCCATCAGCGAGCTCTTTGCCGTCTGCTAGCGGACGACAAAGTTTCTTTGCCATCCGCTAGCAGACGGCAAAGAGGTGGGGTGGGGCCCAGTGGAGGCCAGTTAACTGCAACGGCCCACCCCACCTCTTTGCCGTCTGCTAGCAGACGGCAAAGAAAATACCTACTAACGGCCCTAACGGCCCACCCCCCTCCACTCTCTCCACTCTCTCTGCCTCTACCCTCCCGACCCCGACCCCACGCCGCCGCCGCACCCGCCGCTGCCCCCGACCCACCCCGGCCCGCCGCCCGCCGCTCGCCGCCGCCGCGACCGCCGACGCCGCCCACTGCCCCGCCCCACTGCCCCGCCCCGTGCCTGCGCGGCCGCGCCTAGGCCTGCCCCTCGCCGCCCCGTCGCGGCCCGGCCGCCCCCTCGCCGCCCCGTCGCAGCCCGGATGCCGGCCAGCCCTGTCGCCGCCCCCTCGCCGGCCAACCCCTCTGCTCCCCTCTGGTGAGCTCCCCCTCCTGCCCCTTTTTTTCTGTTTTTTTTTCTGTTTAGGTTTTAGATATTTAGACATTTAGGAGTTTAGATACTTAGATGTTTAGGTTTTTAGATATTTAGACATTTAGGTAGAAAGAAACCTAGAAGAAAGAAAAAGAAGAAAAGAAAAAGGAAAAAAAGGAAAAAGAAAAAGGAAAAGAAGAAAAAATAAGAAGAAGAAGAAGAAGAAGAAGAAGAAGAAGAAGAAGAAGAAGAAGAAGAAGAAGAAGAAGAAGAAGAAAAAGAAAAAGAAGAAGAGGAGGAGGAGAAGAAGAAGAAGAAAAGAAGAAGAAGAAGAAGAAGAAGAAGAAGAAGAAGAAGAAGAAGAGGAGGAGAGGAGGAGAAGAAGAAGAGGAAAAAGGAAAGGAAGAAGAAAAGAAGAGGAGGAGGAGAAGAAAAAAGAAGAAGAAGAAGAAGAAGAAGAAGAAGAAGAAGAAGAAGAAGAAGAAGAAGAAGAAGAAGAAGAAGAACAAGAAGAAGAAGAAGAAAAAAGAGAAGAGGGGGAGAAGAAGAAGAGGAAAAAGGAAAAAGGAAGAAGAAGAAGAAGAAGAAGAAGAAGAAGAAGAAGAAGGAAAAAAGGAAGAAAAGGAAGAAGAGGAAGAAGAAGAAAAGGAAAAAGAGGAAAAAAAGACCCTGACACCCGGACCCCGACCCCGACACAACACCCCGACCCCGACACGACACCCCGACACCCCGACCCTGACATGACACCCCGACCCCGACATGACACCCCGACACGACATCCGACACACCCCGACACCCCGACACGACACCCCGACACCACGACACCCCGACACCCACACCCGACACCCCGACACCCCGACACCACGACAGCCCGACACCACGACAGCCCGACACCCCGACACCACGACAGCCCGACACCACGGGTATCGCTTTCGTACCTATGGCAAAGAGCTATCTATGGCTGACCGAAAGTCTACAAATTGTTGTGTCTCTGCTATCGGCGAAGGAGGTACCGAGTATTATGGAAGAGTTGAAGCAATTTATGAACTTCTATTCTATGGTGCAAACCCACCGAACGTCGTAGTCTTCAAATGTTATTGGTTCCAGCCGAAGGAGACTAGAAGGACTCATGAACATCTAGGGCTAGTCGAAATCAAACAAAGCACCCATTTGGATGTTCCGGATGTCTATATTATGGCTCAACAGGCGACCCAAGTTTTCTATCTACCGTGGGCCTGCCAAACTGATCCAAATCTGAATGGTTGGGATGTCGTTTATGAAGTGCCGCCACGTGTTAGACCACCTCCCCCCAATGAAGAGGATTATGAACCTCACATTAACCCAGACACATATGAAGGAGAATTCTTCCAAGAAACACGTCTTTCCAAAAAACGTTTCAAGAACCGCTCTACTTCACACCAGAACATTGAAGTAGACAGCGGCAGTGAATCCGAGCCTGAGCCGGAACAAGAAGAGCCGGAACAAGAAGAGGTTACTGTTGCGGATGACCTGTCAATGCTTGACCGATTACGTACAGGAGGCCTTCCACATGTTGATGCATTTATTGATGATGATGATGAGCACGTCATTACTGATAGTGATGATGATGATGATGCATTTATTGACCCCGAAGCATATATAGACGATGATGATGCATTTATTAATGATGACGATGAAGATTAATATTATAGTTCATGCCAGGTATTCAATTATTATTATGTAAATATATATTATTAATTAGTTCATGTTAGGTATTCAATTTTTTATTATGTTCATGATGATGATACACTTAAATTATACACATATTATTCATGTCAGGTATTCATTCTTTAACCTAGGATAGCTCTAAAATGACCTATACTTAGCATTTATTCCTCCAAAATGAATTTATATGCTTAGCTAGCTCAAAAATTACATAACAACCTTAATTAGCTCCAAAATGACCTATTTAACCTAGGATAGCTCTAAAATGACCTATACTTAGCATTTATTCCTCCAAAATGACTTAATATGCTTAGGTAGCTCAAAAATGACATAATAACCTTAATTAGCTCCAAAATGACCTATTTAACCTAGGATAGCTCTAAAATGACCTATACTTAGCATTTATTCCTCCAAAATGAATTTATATGCTTAGCTAGCTCAAAAATGACATAATAACCTTAATTAGCTCAAAAATGGCCTATTTAACATATGATAGCTCTAAAATGACCTATACTTAGCATTTATTCCTCCAAAATGAATTTATATGCTTAGCTAGCTAAAAAATGGACCTATTTAACCTTGGATAGCTCTAAAATGACCTATTTAACCTAGGATAGCTCTAAAATGACCTATACTTAGCATTTATTCCTCCAAAATGACTTAATATGCTTAGCTAGCTCAAAAATGACATAATATGCTTAAGAAATGACCTATTTAGCTCCAAAATGACTTAATATGCTTAATTAGCTCAAAAATGGCATAATTACTTATGTTAGCACAAAAATGACCTATACTTAGCTTTTTTTAGTTCATTTATGATATACTTAGCATATTTAGGTCAAAAATGGCCTATTTACCTAGGTTAGCTCTAAAATGACACAAGTAAGCAATAAGAAGAAGAACAAGAAGAGGAGAAAAATTCTAGTCTTCTTCTTCTTCTTCTAGTCTTCTTCTTCTAACTTTCTTCTTTCTCATTTTACAGATTTGATTCACTTCACGGAAGCTTGCGTTCATGGAGTCCTTGTCCTTCCATTTTGTTTTGATTTTGTAGGATCAACAATGTGACACTTGCATATGTATGTATAGGTGAATGAAACTTGCATATGTATGGATGAGACTTGCATATGTTTTGATTTGGTATGTGTTGGATGATCATATCCATATGGCTTGCATATTATTTGCATATGTGTTGTTTATTATGTGGTGGATGAGACATATTATGTGGTGGATAAGACATAATGTTTTGCCTTATTATGTGATTCTGAATATATATATATATATGTGTGTGTTTGAATTTCTGTGAAAATGAATTGATATAAGAAAAAACAGAAAAAATAGTTGCTATATAGCCACTTTGCCGTCTGCTAGCAGACGGCAAAGAGGTTTGCCGTCTGTTAGCAGACGGCAAAGTGGGCACGTGGCAGCAGCCTGTGCAACCTGGGCTGGCCTATTTGGCCTCTTTGCCGTCTGCTGGCAGACAGCAAAGACCTTTGCTTCTTTGCCGTCTGCTGGCAGACGGCAAAGAGCCTGCGTTGGCCCAGCTGACGCATGACGTCAGCTGACGTCAGCTGCAGCTCTTTGCCGTCTGCTGGCAGACGGCAAAGAGCGCCGTTAGCCCCCTAACGGGGCTGGCACCTTTTGTCTGCCGTCCAGGTGCTTTGCCGTCTGCCAGCAGACGGCAAAGAGCTTTGCTTCTTTGCCGTCTGCCAGCAGACGGCAAAGAGGCCTTTGCCGGCAGCCGTTCAGCCGGAGTGTTGGCCGTCTGCTGGCAGACGGCAAAGGCTTTGCCGTCCGCAAAGTATGCCTTTGCCGCCTGCTATGGCAGACGGCAAAGCAGCTGATTCCTGTAGTGTACCTTACCCTTGGAGTTGTCTCCAAACGTTACGTACCTTCGTGGTCCATGGTTTGGTGTGATCTCTTCAAACATTTCTCTATCTCCGGTCATATGATCGGTACATCCGCTATCGAGAATCCACTCTTTTCCTCCGGACATGTAATCCTTGAAGTTTGCCATGAGACTTAGATTCTTCATGATCTTCTCATACTCGATGTCGAACAGCTCATCTTCATCATAGTAGCCATGTTCTACATTGTCATCATCAAGTGGGAAATCCTCGTCATAAAGAACAAGAGATTCGTTAGGATGGTGATCATGACAATGTTCAAGTTTATGAATGCGAAGGGCCTCTATAATAATATTGTTGATAGTTGTGACATCTGCTTTAGCACGCATGAGGTCTCTAAGCTCAAATAGACAATCATCAAACTTAGGATCACTAGGCGTCATTTTGTGGAAGGCAATAGTTTTATGAAGAATTTCATCAAGATTACTCAATGAATAACTTGGATATCGTTTCTCCAAGTCATTCCACAAAGTGTAAGCACATACAAAATTCTTCATTCGATTGAGCACATTTCTAGGCAAAGCTCTAACAATGAGATTGACAGTTCTAAGATTGCATAGCATATCAACTTCCTCTTCGTGTGTGGGATGCAAAGGATCAATGGGAGGTACATAGGGGCACTTGACATATTTGCTCAATTGAAATTCATTAAACAGCTCAAGCATCAAGGTTTTCCATTGACTATAGTACTCTCCATCAAGGATAGGCACTCTACAACTCAAACTCCCTATACTAGACACATCCATCTTCCTCCTCGGTGATTAAACCAAAGCAATGGAGACCAAAGCTCTGATACCAATTGAGGGATCACTAGAAGAGTGTCTAGAGGGGGGGGGGTGAATAGACTACTAGCAGGAAATTAAAACCTAACCTTTTCCCAAGTTAATTGGTTGGCAGATTTTAACAGTTATAGCAAGTCTAGCAAGTCTAACAGCCCTACACATGCATGTCAACAAATATGGCAGCGGAAAGTAAAGACATTGCACATGAAGTAAAGAGTAGAGATATGGAGATCAAACGCAATTGGAGACGCAAGGATTTTTCCCGTGGTTCCGATAGGTGGTGCTATCGTACGTCCACGTTTATGGAGTCTTGAATCCACGGAGGGTAACGGTCGCGAGAGTCCACGGAGGGCTCCACTCATAAGGGTCCACGAAGTAGCAACCTTGACTATTCCATAACGGCTTCCGTCCACGAAGGACTAGCCTCACTATGGGTAGATCTTCACGAAGTAGGCGATCTCCTTGCCCTTACAAACTTCTTGGTTCAACTCCACAACACGAAGTAGGAGGCTCCCAAGCGACACCTAACCAATCTAGGAGGCACCACCCTCCAAAAGGTAATAGGCTCGGTAATGATGATGAACTCCTTGCTCTTGTGCTTCAAGATGATAGACTCCTCAACACACAATCACTCTCTCACAGATTTGGCTTGGTGGAAGAGATGGGATTGGTGGAAAGCAACTTGGGGAGGCTAGAAATCAAGATCCATATGGTTGGAGTGGAAGATCTTGACCTCAACACAAGGGTAGGTGTCTCTCTCTCAGAAAACTGGATGGGGCAAGTATGGAATAGTTCTGAGTGCTTCTCTTTCGAGTTGGTGGTGGTGAAGGGGTATATATAGGCATCCCCAAAAATCCAACCGTTACACACAAAATGACCAACTCGGTGACACCGATGTGTTAATCTCGGTGGTACCGAAGTGACCAAAAGGTGGCAACTTTTGAATCTCGGTGAGACCGATATAGGAAACTCGGTTGCACCGATAAGGTGACCAACAGTCAGATTGACATTCTCGGTGACGCCGATCCAACAATCTCGGTGGTACCGATATTGTGATTTTGTGTAACAGAAAGTTGGCAACCTAAACTCGGTGGCACCAGAATGGAATCGGTTGCACCGAAGTGGCTAGGGTTTGGCTGAGTCTGTCTGAGTTTGGTAATCGGTGGCACCGAGTGGGAAGTGTTGGTTGCACCGATTTTGAATATTTGGCTGTGGACAGACTTGTGGAAGAGCTTGTGGGTGTTTTTGGTGACTATCACTTGTGCACGTATGAGCGTTTTGTTCACCAATCAAAACCTTACCCCCTTTTAATAGTATTGGCTTTCCTATGAACTCAAAGTGATTTCTCACAATTGTAAAATGTAGAGTCCTCTTGCTTGAAGCTTTGCCAATCCATATCCTTGCATCTTGGGGTATTTCCACAATCTTCACAATCCTTTTGCCAGCCCTCTCTGTGGACTATATCTGAAATACACTAGGTAAAGGTGTTAGTCCAAGAGACAATGTATGTTGTCATGAATTATCAAAACCACCAAGGGAGCATATTGTGCTTTCAGAGAGGTTGTCAATCTCTCTGCGGTAAAAAGAAGGTTAGGTAGTGATAGATAGGAGAGATAGATCACTCAAGAACACAAAATAAAAAGGGCAAATATAAAGTGCAGCAATATATTTTTGGGTTTTTGGTATAGTAGATCTGAAAACAAAGAGGCAAAAAGACAGATCGGAAAACAATATGTTGGAAAAGTAGACCCGGGGGCCGTAGGTTTCACTAGTGGCTTCTCTCATGAGTATAGCACACGGTGGGTGAACAAATTATTGTTGGGCAATTGATAGAAGATCAAATAATCATGACAATATCCAAGGCAATGATCATTATATAGGCATCACGTCCAAGATAAGTAGACCGACTCCTGCCTGCATCTACCATTATTACGCCACACACCGACCGCTATCCTGCATGCATCTAGTGTATTAAGTTCATGGAAAAACGGAGTAATGCAATAAGAACGATGACATGATGTAGACAAGATCTATTCATGTAGGACTAGACCCCATCTTGTTATCCTTAATGGCAACAATGCATGCGTGCCTTGCTGCCCCTTCTGTCACTTGGAATGGACGCTGCAAGATCGAACCCATCACAAAGCACCTCTTCCAATGGCAAGAAAAATCGATCTATTCGGCCTAACTAAACCAAAGATTCGAAGAAGAAATACGAGGCTATAAGTAATCATGCATATAAGAGATCAATGAAGACTCAAATAATATTCATGGATAGAAATTGATCATGAACTCGAAATTCATCAGATCCCAACAAACACACCGCAAAAGTTTACATCAAATAGATCTCCAAGAGACCATTGTATTGAGAATCAAAAGAGAGAGAGGAAGCCATCTAGCTACTGTTGGGGAATGTTACATGGGAAACAAATTTTTTGCTACGCACACGCAAAATCTATCCATGGTGATGAGCATCTACGAGAGGGAGAGTGGATCTACATACCCTTGTAGATCGCTAAGCGGGAAGCGTTAAGAAACGCGGTTGATGTAGTCGAACGTCTTCGCGATCCAAATCGCTAGTCAACCCGCGATCCAATCACGATCTAGTGCCGAACGGACGGCACCTCCGCGTTCAGCACACGTACAACTCGATGACGATCTCCGCCTTCTTGATCCAGCTAGAGGGGGCGGCGAGGTAGATGAGATCTCCAACAGCACGACGGCGTGGTGGTGGTGGTGGTGGAGTTATCCCGGCAGGGCTTCGCCTAAGCTTTACCGGAATCTATTTGGTGGAGGAACTAGAGAATAGAGAACTAGCACGTGGACTTGTGTCTTTGGGGGCTCTACTCCTCTAGTATATATAGGAGGGAGAGGGAGGAGCGAGCCTCCCTAGGGTTTCCCCTAGAGGTCGGCCAAACCAGGGCAAGGAGGAGTCCAATCCACTTCCTACTAGGAAGTGGATTCATATTAGGAAGGAGTCCTATTCCTTCCTATCTCCACCTTTTTTCCTCTTGGGCATATGGGCCCTTATGGGGTCGGTTCCCCAGCCCATTAGGGGCTGGTGCGCCACCTCTTGGGCCCATGTGCCCCCCCGGGGTGGGTGGGCCCCACCCGGTGGACCCCCGGAACCCATTCGTCACTCCTGATACACTACCGAAAATACCCGAAACTTTTCCGGAACCCAAATACCACGTTCCTATATATAAATCTTTACCTCCGGACCATTCCGGAGCTCCTCGTGATGTCCAGGATCTCATCCGGGACTCCGAACAACCTTCGGTTACCAACACTTACATCTCAATACTACCAAAACGTCACCGAACGTTAAGTGTGCAGACCCTGCGGGTTTGAGAACTATGTAGACATGACCGAGACACCTCTACGGTCAATAACCAATAGCGGGAACTGGATGCCCATATTGGTTCCTACATATTCTACGAAGATCTTTATCGGTTGAACCTCTATGTCAAGAATTCAGTTAATCTCGTATGCTGTTCCCTTTGTTCTTCGGTATGTTACTTGCCCGAGATTAGATCGTCGGTATCTCTATACCTAGTTCAATCTCGTTACCGGCAAGTCTCTTTACTCGTTCCGTAATACAAGATCCCGTGGCTAACACTTTAGTCACTTTGCTTGCAAGGCTTATTGTGATGTTGTATTACCGAGTGGGCCCTGAGATACCTCTCTGTCACACGGAGTAACATATCCCAGTCTCGATCCATGTCAGCTCAACGGACACCCTTGGAGATACCTATAGAGCATCTTTATAGTCTCCCAGTTACGTTGCGACGCTTGATACACACAAGGTATTCCTCCGGTGTCAGTGAGTTACATGATCTCATGGTCATAGGAACACATACTTGACATGCAGAAAACTATAGCAATAAACTGACACGATCATATGGTACGTTTATAGTATGGGTCTTGTCCATCATATCATTATCCTAATGATGTGATCCCTTATCAAATGACATCTCATGTCTATGGCTAGGAAACCTTGACCATCTTTGATCAACGAGCTAGTCCACTAGAGGCATACTAGGGACACAGTGTTGTCTATTTATCCACTCATGCAATTGAGTTTCCAATCAATACAACTATAGCATGGATAATAAACGATTATCATGAACAAGGAAATATAATAATAACCACTTTATTATTGCCTCTAGGGCATATTTCCAACAGTCTCCCACTTGCACTAGATTCAATAATCTAGCTCACATTACTATGTGATTTACATTGTAATGAATCTAACACCCATACAGTTCTGGTGTTGATCATGTTTAGCCCTTGGAAGAGGTTTAGTCATTGGGTCTGCGACATTCAGATCCGTGTGCACTTTGCAAATATTTATGTCCTCCTCCTTGATGTAATCGCGGATGGAATTGAAGCGTCGCTTTATGTGTCTGGTCCTCTTGTGAAACCTTGGTTCCTTGGCCAGAGCAATGGCACCATTGTTGTCACAGAACAGAGTCGTTGGGTTTATTGCACTGGGCACTACTCCAAGATCTGTCATGAACTCCTTCATCCAGACACCTTCCTTCGCCGCCTCCGAGGCAGCGATGTACTCCGCTTCGCATGTAGAATCAGCTACCACGCTCTGCTTGGAACTGCACCAGCTTACCCCACCCCCATTGAGAATAAATACGTATCCGGTTTGAGACTTAGAGTCATCTGGATCAGTGTCAAAGCTTGCATCAACGTAACCCTTTATGACGAGCTCTTGATCACCTCCATAAACGAGAAACATGTCCTTAGTCCTTTTCAGGTACTTTAGGATATTCTTAACCGCCGTCCAGTGTTCCATTCCTGGATCACTTTGAAACCTTCCGGCCATACTTATGGCAAGGCTGACATCGGGTCTTGTGCACAGCATTGCATACATGATAGAGCCTATGGCCGAAGCATAGGGGACGACACTCATCTTTTCTCTATCTTCTGCAGTCACTGGGCATTGAGTCTTACTCAACTTCACACCTTGCAATACAGGCAAGAACCCCTTCTTGGACTAATCCATTTTGAACTTCTTCAAAACTTTGTCAAGGTATGTGCTCTGTGAAAGTCCTATTAAGCGTCTCGATCTATCTCTATAGATCTTGATGCCTAATATGAAAGCAGCTTCTCCCAGGTCCTTCATTGAAAAAATCTTGTTCAAATATTCCTTCACGCTTTCCAACATTTCTATATTGTTTCCAATCAGCAATATGTCATCCACATATAATATTAGAAACACTATAGAGCCCCCACTCACTTTCTTGTAAATACAAGCTTCTCCGTAAACTTCTATAAACCCGAACGCTTTGATCACCTCATCAAAGCGAAGATTCCAACTCCGAGATGCTTGCACCTGTCCATAAATGGATCGCTGGAGTTTGCAAACTTTGTCAGCATTCTCTGGATCGACAAAACCTTCTGGTTGCATCATATACAACTCTTCCTTAAGGAAACCGTTAAGGAACGCTGTTTTGACATCCATGTGCCAAATTTCATAATCGAAAAAGGCAGCTATTGCTAACATGGTTCTGACGGACTTAAGCATCGCTACGGGTGAGAATGTCTCATCGTAGTCAACTCCTTGAACTTGTGAAAAACCCTTTGCCACAAGTCGAGCTTTATAGACGGTGATATTACCATTCGCGTCCGTCTTCTTCTTAAAGATCCATTTGTTCTGAATGGCCTTTCGCCCTTCAGGTAATACTTCCAAAGCCCATACTTTGTTTTCATACATGGATCCCATCTCGGATTTCATGGCCTCTAACCATTTCTCACAATCCGGGCCCATCACCGCTTCTCCATAGCTCGTAGGTTCATTGTTGTCCAACAACATGACCTCTAAGACAGGATTGCCGTACCACTCAGGAGCAGTATGCGTCCTTGTCGACCTACGAGGTTCGATAGTAACTTGATCCGAAGCTTCATGATCATCATCATTAACTTCCTCTTCAACTGACGTAGGCTCCACAAAAACAACTTTCTGCGCTGCGCTACTCTCTGGTTGAAACAAAGGTTCAACAACCTCATCAAGTTCTATCTTCCTCCCACTCAATTCTTTCGAGAGAAACTCTTTCTCCAGAAATGTTCCGTTTTTAGCGACAAGCACTTTGCCTTCGAATCTGAGATAGAAGGTATACCCAACTGTCTCTTTTGGGTATCCTATGAAGACGCATTTCTCCGCTTTGAGTTCCAGCTTTTCAGGCTGAAGCTTTTTGACATAAGCATCACATCCCCAAACTTTAAGAAACGACAACTTTGGCTTCTTGCCAAACCACAGTTCATATCGCATCGTCTCAATGGATTTCGATGGTGTGCTATTTAAAGTGAATGCAGCTGTCTCTAATGCATAACCCCAAAACGATAGTGGCAAATCGGCAAGAGACATCATAGAACGCACCATATCCAATAAGGTTCGATTACGACGTTCAGACACACCATTACGCTGTGGTGTTCCAGGCGGTGTCAATTGTGAAACAATTCCACATTGTCTTAAGCGACTGCCAAACTCATAACTCAGATATTCTCCTCCTCGATCATATCGCAAGAATTTAATCTTCTTGTTACGATGATTCTCAACTTCACTCTGAAATTGCTTGAACTTTTCAAACGTTTCAGACTTATGTTTCATTAAGTAAATATATCCATATCTACTTAAGTCGTCGGTGAAGGTGAGAAAATAACGATATCCACCATGTGCCTCAATGCTCATCGGACCGCACACATCAGTATGTATGATTTCCAACAAGTCACTTGCCCGTTCCATTGTTCCAGAGAACGGGGTCTTAGTCATCTTGCCCATGAGGCATGGTTCACATGTGTCAAGTGATTCAAAATCAAGTGATTCCAAAAGTCCATCAGCATGGAGCTTCTTCATGCGTTTTACACCAATATGACCTAAGCGGCAGTGCCACAAGAAATTGGTACTATCATTATCAACTCTACATCTTTTGGCATCAATGTTATGAACATGTGTATCATCACTATCGAGATTCAATAAGAATAAACCCCTCACAATGGGTGCATGACCATAAAAGATATTACTCATATAAATAGAACAACCATTATTCTCTGATTTAAATGAGTAACCGTCTCGCAATAAACAAGATCCAGATATAAGGTTCATGCTCAACGCAGGCACTAAATAACAATTATTCAGGTTCATCACTAATCCCGATGGTAATCGAAGAGCGAGCGTGCCGATGGCGATCACATCAACCTTGGAACCATTTCCCACGCGCATCGTCACTTCGTCCTTTGCCAGTCTCCATCTATTCCATAGTTCCTGTTTTGAGTTACAAATGTGAGCAACCAAACCGGTATCAAATACCCAGGCACTACAACGAGAGTTGGTAAGGTACACATCAATAACATGTATATCATATATACCTTGTTTGGTGTTGGCCGCCTTCTTGTCGGCCAGATACTTGGGGCAGTTCCGCTTCCAGTGACCAGTTCCCTTGCAATGAAAGCACTCAGTTTCTGGCTTGGGTCCAGCCTTGGGTTTCTTCACGGGAGGGGCAACTGCTTTGCCACTCTTCTTGGAGTTACCCTTCTTGCCCTTGCCATTCTTCTTGAAACTAGTGGTTTTATTGACCATCAACACTTGATGCTCCTTCTGAATCTCAGACTCAGCGACTTTCAACATCGCAAACAGCTCGGCGACTGACTTGTTCATCCCTTGCATGTTATAGTTCAACATGAAGCCTTTGTAGCTAGGTGGCAGTGTTTGAAGAACTCTGTCAGTGATCGCCTCTGGCGGGAGAACAATTCCCAACTCCGCCAAACGGTTGGAATACCCAGACATTCTGAGCACATGTTCACTGACAGACCCGTTCTCCTCCATCTTGCAAGCATAGAACTTATTGGAGGTTTCATACCTCTCGATCCGGGCATTCTTCTCAAAGATAAACTTCAACTCCTGGAACATCTCATATGCTCCATGACGTTCAAAACGTCTTTGAAGTCCCGGTTCTAAGCCATACAGCATTGCACATTGAACTATTGAGTAATCATCAGAACGTGCCTGCCAGGCGTTCGCAACGTCTGCAGACTCTACTGGAGCGAGTGGTTCACCAAGCGGTGCATCAAGGACATAAGCCTTTTGGGAAGCCGTAAGGATAATCCTTAGATTACGGGCCCAGTCTACAAAGTTACTTCCATCATCTTTCAACTTAGCTTTCTCTAGGAACGCATTGAAATTCAGGGGTGCTACTGCGCGAGCCATTGATCTACAACATAAATTTTGCAAAGACAACTTAGAATATTGTTCAAGATAATGAGTTTAGTTAATCATATTACTTAAAAAAACTCCCACTCAAATTGACATCCCTCTGGTCATTCGAGTGTCACATGATCCAAATTCACCAACTCAAGTCCGATCATCACGTGAGATGAGGTGGTTTCAATGGTGAACATCTTCATGTTGATCATATCTACTATATGACTCATGTTCGACCTTTCGTTCTCTTGTGTTCCGAGGCCATGCCTGTACATGCTAGGCTCGTCAAGTTTAACCCGAGTGTTCCGCATGTGCAACACTGGCTTGCACCCGTTGTATGCGAACGTAGAGTCTATCACACCCGATCATCACGTGGTGTCTCGAAACGACGAACTTTCGTAACGGTGCACACTCGGGGAGAACACAATTTTATCTTGAAATTTTAGTGAGGGGTCACCTTATAATGCTACCGTCGTCCTAAGCAAAATAAGATGCATAAAAGGATTAACATCACATGCAAATCATAAGTGTCATGATATGGCCATGAACTTGTGCTTTTGATCTCCATCTCCAAAGCACCGGCATGATCTCCATCGTCACCGGCGACACCATGATCTCCATCATTTTGATCTCCATCAACGTGTCGCCATGAGGTTGTCGCGCCAACTGTTGCTTCTACGACTATTGCTAATTCATAGCGATAAATTAAAGCAAAAACGGCGAAAATAAATTAAAGACAACCCTATGGCTCCTGCCGGTTGCCGTACTCATCGACATGCAAGTCGTGATATTCTATACAAAACATGATCATCTCATACATCATATATATCTCATCATGTAATTGGCCATATCACATCACAACATACCCTGCAAAAACAAGTTAGACGTCCTCTAATTGTTGTTGCATGTTTTACGTGGCTGCTACGGGTATCTAGCAAGAATGATTCTTACCTACGCAAAAACCACAACGGTGATACACAAATTGCTATTAAACCTTCTCAAGGACCGCCTTTGTTGAATCCGATCCAACTAAAGTGGGATAGACAGACACCCGCCAGCCATCTTTATGCAACAAAGTCACATGTCAGTTGATGGAACCAGTCTCTCGTAAGCGTACGAGTAAGGTTGGTCCGGGCCGCTTCATCCCACAATACCGCTGAATCAAGAAAAGACCAAGGGAGGAAGCAATCTGAGCATCAATGCTCACAAACTCCTTTGTGTTCTACTCGTGATCTCATCTAGGCATAGACCTAGCTCATGATGCCACTGTTGGGGAACGTTGCATGGGAAACAAAAATTTTCCTACGCACACGCAAGATCTATCCATGGTGATGATCATCTATGAGAGGGAGAGTGGATCTACATACCCTTGTAGATCGCTAAGCGGGAAGCGTTAAGAAACGTGGTTGATGTAGTCGAACGTCTTCGCGATCCAAATCGCTAGTCGTCCCGCGATCCAATCACGATCTAGTGACGAATGGACGACACCTCCGCGTTCAGCACACGTACAGCTCGATGACGATCTCCGCCTTCTTAATCCATCAAGAGGGGGCGGAGAGGTAGATGAGATCTCCAACAGCATGATGGCGTGGTGGTGGTGGTGGTGGAGTTATCCAGGCAGTGCTTCGCCTAAGCTTTACCGGAATCTATTTGGTGGAGGAACTAGAGAATAGAGAACTAGCACATGGACTTGTGTCTTTGGGGGCTCTATTCCTCTAGTATACATAGGAGGGAGAGGGAGGAGCAAGCCTCCCTAGGGTTTCCCCTAGAGGTCGGCCGAACCAGGGCAAGGAGGAGTCCAATCCACTTCCTACTAGGAGGTGGATTCATATTAGGAAGGAGTCCTATTCCTTCCTATCTCCACCTTTTTTCCTCTTGGGCATATGGGCCCTTATGGGGTCGGTTACCCAGCCCATTAGGGGCTGTTGCGCCACCTCTTGGGCCCATGTGCCCCCAGGGTGGGTGGGCCCCACCCAGTGGACCCCCGGAACCCATTCGTCACTCCCGATACAGTACCGGAAATACCCGAAACTTTTCTGGAACCCAAATACCACCTTCCTATATATAAATGTTTACCTCCGGACCAGTCCGGAGCTCCTCATGACGTCCAGGATCTCATCCGGGACTCCGAACAACATTCGGTTACCAACACTTACATCTCAATACTACCGAAACGTCACCGAACGTTAAGTGTGCAGACCTTGCGGGTTCGAGAACTATGTAGACATGACCGAGACACCACTACGGTCAATAACCAATAGTGGGATCTGGATGCCCATATTGGTTCCTACATATTCTACGAAGATCTTTATCGGTTGAACCTCTATGTCAAGGATCCAGTTAATCCCGTATGCTGTTCCCTTTGTTCTTCGGTATGTTACTTGCCCGAGATTAGATCATCGGTATCTCTATACCTAGTTCAATCTAGTTACCGGCAAGTCTCTTTACTCATTCCGTAATACAAGATCCCATGGCTAACACTTTAGTCACTTTGCTTGCAAGGCTTATTGTGATGTTGTATTACCGAGTGGGCCCTGAGATACCTCTTTGTCACACGGAGTAACAAATCCCAGTCTCGATCCATGTCAGCTCAACAGACACCCTTGGAGATACCTGTAGAGCATCTCTATAGTCACCCAGTTACGTTGCGACGTTTGATACACACAAGGTATTCCTCCGGTGTCAGTGAGATACATGATCTCATGGTTATAGGAACAGATACTTGACATGCAGAAAACTATAGCAATAAACTGACACGATCATATGCTACGTTTATAGTTTGGGTCTTGTCCATCACATCATTCTCCTAATGATGTGATCCCGTTATCAAATGACATCTCATGTCTATGGCTAGGAAACCTTGACCATCTTTGATCAACGAGCTAGTCTACTAGAGGCATACTAGGGACACAGTGTTGTCTATTTATCCACACATGCAATTGAGTTTCCAATCAATACAATTATAGCATGGATAATAAACGATTATCATGAACTAGGAAATATAATAATAACCACTTTATTATTGCCTCTAGGGCATATTTCCAATAGCTACTGCCTACGGACCCGTAGGTGTATGGTGGACTACTCACGCATCATCGGAGAGGCACCTATGTAGAAGATGAACCCCTCCGTGATGGTGTTAGATTGGATCTTGATGCTCTGGAACTTGCGGCGGCTGGATGTGGTTTTCGTCGACTCCCCTAGGGGTTTCTGAATATTTGGGTATTTATAGGCATCAGAGGCGGTGGAGGGGGCCCCGTGGAGGGTACAACCCACCAGGGCGCGCCCGCGCCCTGGTGGGTTGTGGCCTCCACAGCCCACCTCTCTGGCACTTCTTTGGTCCAAAAAAATCTCCAAAATGTTTCGTCGCGATTGGACTCCATTTGGTATCGATATTCTGCGAAGTAAAGAAAAAGAAAAAACAGCAACCGGCACTTTGGCACTATGTCAATACGTTAGTCCCAAAAAATGATATAAAGTTGCTATAAAGTGATTGTAAAACATCCAAGAATGATTATATAACAGCATGGAACAAGCAAAAATTATAGATACGTTGGAGACGTATCAGCATCCCCAAGCTTAATTCCTACTCGTCCGCGAGTAGGTAAATGATAAAAACAGAATTTTTGATATGGAATGCTGCCTAACATGTTCATCTCATATTCTTTTCTTTTGTAGCATGTACATTTGGACTTTTAGATGATTCAAAGCAATAGTCTAGTTTTAACATAATGACTTCAATACTCAAGCATGCCAACAAGCAACCATGTCTTTCAAAATATCAACACTAAAGAAAGTTTTCCCTAGCCCATCATGCTCAATCATTGATCCATTCATGAAACACACTCAAATATTAGCTACACCCAATGCTCAAGTACGATCATAGTGCCCCCTAGTTGGTGCTTTATAAGAGAAGATGGAGACTCAAAGTAAAAATGAAAATTGCATAAAGTAAATTGATAGGTCCTTCGCAGAGGGAAGTAGAGATTTGTAGAGGAGCTAGAGCTCAAAGTTTTAAATTGAGAAAAATAATTTGGGTGGCTTGCCTTTCCTGTCAACGAAAACGACAAAGTAGCTCACAATACTTTCCATGCTAGATATATCATAGGCGGTTCCCAAACAGAAAATAAAGTTTATTCCTTTTTCCACCATTCTTTCACATTCCATGGCGGGCCATATCCACGGTTGCCTTCCATACCAACACTTTCCAAGGAATTTATTATTTGACAACATAAAGTAAATATTTTTTCATTTTCATTTCGGGAATGGGCATCCCTATTACCGCCGCACTCTCGTGCAATGACAAGTGAATAAACACTCATCTTGAGAATAACACATCGCATGGACAAATATTGGACACTCCCTACCGTTTCACGAGCGGTACGAGCACACAAAAGAGAAGTTTATTTTGAAAATTAGAGATTGCACATACAAATTTGCTTGGAATGGCACGGAAATACCGCATATAGGTAGGTATGGTGGACTCATAAGGCAAAACTTGGTTTAAGGATTTTGGATGCACAAGTAGTATTTCTACTTAGTACAAATGGAGGCTAGCAAATAGATTGAGAAGCAACCAAACCAAGAAACGAAAATTCAGATAAGCGAGCATTGAGCATAACTAACACCGAATAATGCACCATAAGTAGGATGTAATTTCATTGCATATTGACTTTCGTACTTGCATAGGGAATCACAAACCTTAACACCAATATTCTTACTAAAGCATAATTACTCACTAACATGACTCACATATTACTATCATCATGTCTAAAAACTATTACAAAGAATCAAGTTTAATTTGTCCAATGATCTTCATGAAAGTTTTTATTATATCCTCCTTGGATATCTATCACTCTGGGACTAGTTTCATATATTGCCATTGCTTTTGACAAGCTCAAACAAATTTAAGTGAAGCACATGAGCATAGAGTTTTCATCTCTCATAAAGGTATAAGTGAAGCATGAGAGGATTTCTTCAAAATTTACTAACTCTCAAATTAATCTAAGTGAAGCATGAGAGTATTTCTACAAAAATTTCCAAGCACACCATGCTCAAAAACATATACATGAAGTACTAGTGCAATTCTATATCCCAAAAAGTTTAAGTGAAGCATATAGAGCAATTCTAACAAATCATAGCAGAACTTTGCCTCTCCCAAATAGGTGTGTCCAGCAAGGATACAAGTGACAAACTAACAAGCAAAGCAAGCAAAGACTCAAATGATACAAGACGCTCCAAGCAAAACTCATGATATGTGACGAATAAAAATATAGCTCCAAGTAAAATACTGATGGTCGTTAGAAGAAAGAGGGGATGCCACTCGGGGGCATCCCCAAGATTAGTTGCTTGTTTCTCTTTGGATATATCTTGGGGGTGCTGTAGCATCCCCAAGCTTAGCCTCTTTTCACTCCTTATTCCTTCATCCATTGTGATCTCACCCAAAACTTGAAAACTTCAATCACACAAAACTCAACAAAATTTCGTGAGATCCGTTAGTATAATAAAGCAAATCACTACTTTTGGTGCTGTTGCAAACCCATTCATATTTTTTATTGAATTATACCTAATATATTTTAACTTTACCAGGGCTCATACCCTTCAATATAACCCATAGATTCATCAAAACAAGCACACAATGCAACGAAAATAGAATATGTCTTAAACATAACACTCTGTAGTAATCTGTACTCTAACCATACTTCTGTAACTCTAAAAATTCTGAAAAATTAGGACAACGTAAAGAATTTGTATAGCAACACTGTGTTAAAATTTTAGCTCAAGATCACGTTCCAGTAAAAAAACGAAAATTCGAACAATGGACACAAAGTTTATCTTTCAGATTCAGCATCGCTTCTACTCATCTTATGAATCATCCTAAAGGCTCTACTTGGCACAAACACTAAATAAACCATAAAAACAAAATCATAATAGAGGCATAATTGTGTCACCACTCAAAAACAGAAAGGAAAAAGCAAAAATAAATTTATTCATTGGGTTGCCTCCCAACAAGCGCTATCGTTTTACGCCCCTAGCTAGGCATAACGAATTGTTTCAAGTATTGTCATCTTTGGTTTTCGTAGAGGTGTTTTTGTCAAGAGGTTTTGCAAATAAAACTTGGAACACATTATCCATAATAACCTTAGCATTATCAAGTTGTCCCTCTATGTACCCGCTTTGATTCCCTTCCACAATCCAAGAATATTGTTGGTTTACATCATTGAAAACTTGTTGTATCATGTCTAAAACGGGGAATTCGTGAAGTGGAGGAGAGGAAAACGAGAGGCAAATGGAAAATAATGTAATTGCAAGGAGTTGAGATTTGTGATTAGGAACCTAGTAGATGATGATGATGTCTCCTCGGCCCCAGAGATTGGCACATAGAAGAGACCGCTTCCTCCCCGGTAACGGTGCCAGAAATTCCCAAGACGTGGATTGAGACTGTGTCTGTATTTCCCCAAAGAGGAAGGGATGATGCAACATAGCGACGGTAAGTATTTCCCTCAGTTATGAAACCAAGTTATCGAACCAGTAGGAGGATCACCACCACCTAATAAGTAGCACCTGCACACAAATAACAAATACTTGCAACCCGACGCGTAAGAGATGTTGTCAATCTCTCTACGGTAAAAACATAGATTAGGTAGTGATAGATAGGAGAGATAGATCTCTCAAGAACATAAAATAAAAAGGGCAAATGAAAACTGCAGCAATGTATTTTTGGGTTTTGGTATAGTAGATCTGAAAACAAAGAGGCAAAAAGATAGATCGGAAAGCACTATGTTGGAAAAGTAGACCCGGGGGCCGTAGGTTTCACTAGTGGCTTCTCTCATGAGTATAGCACACGATGGGTGAACAAATTACTATTGGGTAATTGATAGAAGATCAAATAATCATGACGATATCCAAGGCGATGATCATTATATAGGCATCACTGACGTGGCTTGGACTGCGTCGGTATTTCCCCAAAGAGGAAGGGATGATGCAGCACAGCGACGGTAAGTATTTCCCTCAGTTATGAAACCAAGGTTATCGAACCAGTAGGAGGATCACCACCACCCAATAAGCAGCACCTGCACACAAACAATAAATACTTGCAACCCGACGCGAAAGAGAGGTTGTCAATCTCTCTACGGTAAATAGATAGATTAGGTAGTGATAGATAGGAGAGATAGATCTCTCAAGAACACAAATAAAAAGAGTAAATATGCAGCAATATATTTTTGGGTTTTTGGTTTTGTAGATCGGAAAACAAAGATTGCAAAAAACGTAGATCGGAAAGCAATATGATAGGAAAAGTAGACTCGGGGGCCGTAGGGTTCACTAGTGGCTTCTCTCATGAGTATAGCGCACGGTGGGTGAACAAATTACTGTTGGGCAATTGATAGAAAATCAAATAGTCATGACGATATCCAAGGCAATGATCATTATATAGGCATCACGGCCAATATAGATAGACCAACTTCTGCCTGCATCTACCTCTATTACTCCACACATCGACCCATATCCAGCATGCATCTAGTGTATTAAGTTCAAGGAAAAACGGAGTAATGCAATAAGAACGATGACATGATGTATACTAGATCTATTCATGTAGGACTAGACCCCATCTTGTTATCCTTAAAAGCAACGATACATGTGTGTCTTGCTGCCCCTTCTGTCACTGGGAAAGAACACCGCAAGATCGAACCCATCACAAAGCACCTCTTCCCATGGCAAGAAAAATCGATCTAGTCGGCCTGACTAAACCAAAGATTTGATCCCAACAAACAGACCGCAAAAGTTTACATCAAATAGATCTCCAAGTGACCATTGTATTGAGAATCATAAGAGAGAGAGGAAGCCATCTAGCTACTGCCTACGGACCCGAATGTCTATGGTGGACTACTCACGCATCATCAGAGAGGCACCTATGAGGAAGATGAACTCCTCCGTGATGGTGTTTAGATTGGATCTCGAGGTTCTGGAACTTGCGGTGGCTGGAATTTTGTTTCGTCGACTCCTCTAGGGTTTTTGGATTTTCTGGGAATTTATAGGCACGATAGTCGGTTGAGGGGGTGCCGGAGGTGCCCAGCACCCACCAGGCCGCGCTAGGGGGCCTCTGGCGTGCCCTGGTGGGGTTGGCCACACTGGGCCCCCTCTGCTGGTGTTCTTTGGCCCATATGGTTTCTTCTGGTCTGGAAAAAATCCACAAAAATTCCCGCAGCGTTTTATCTCCGTCTGGTACTAATTTTCTGCGAAGTAAAAAACTAGCAAAAACATCAACTGACACTTTGGCACTATGTCAATAGGTTAGTCCCAAAAAATGATATAAAGTTGTAATAAAATGACTGTCAAACATCCAAGAATGATAATATAACAGCATGGAACAAGCAAAAGTTATAGATACGTTGGAGACGTATCATCATCCCCAAGCTTAATTCCTACTCGTCCTCGAGTAGGTAAATGATAAAAACAGATTTTTTGATGTGGAATGCCGCCTAGCATGTTCATCATATTCTTTTCTTCTTTGTATAGCTTGGACATTTGGACTTGCAAATGATTCAAAGCAATAGTCTAGTTTCAACATAATGACTTCAATACTCAAGCATGTCAACAAGCAACCATGTCTTTCAAAATATCAACACTAAAGAAAGTTATCCCTAGCCCATCATGCTCAATCATTGATCCATTCACGAAACACACTCAAATATTAGCTATTCCCAATGCTCAAGTACGATCATAGTGCCCCCTAGTTGGTGCTTAAAAGAGAAGATGGAGACTCAAAGCAAAAATAAAAATTGCATAAAGTAAATAGATAGGCCCTTCGCAGAGGGAAGTAGAGATTTGTGGAGGTGCCAGAGCTCAAAGTTTTAAATTGAGAGAGAAAAATATTTTGGGTGGCATGCTTTTCCTGTCAACGAAAACGACAAAGTAGCTCACAATACTTTCCATGCTAGATATATCATAGGCGGTTCCCAAACAGAAAATAAAGTTTATTCCTTTTTCCACCAAACATTCACTTTCCATGGCGGGCCGTATCCACGGTTGCCTTCCATACCAACACTTTCCAAGGAATTTATTATTTGACAACATAAAGTAAATATTTTTTCATTTTCATTTCGGGAATTGGCATCCCTATTACCGCCGCACTCTCGTGCAATGACAAGTGAATAAACACTCATCTTGAGAATAACACATCTAGCATGGAAAAATATTGGACATTCCCCACCGTTTCATGGGCGGTACGGGCACACAAAAGAGAAAATTTATTTTGAAAATTTAGAGAGGGCACATACAAATTTGCTTGGAATGGCATGGAAATACCGCATATAGGTAGGTATGGTGGACTCATAAGGCAAAATTGGTTTAAGGATTTTGGATGCACAAGTAGTATTTCTACTTAGTACAAATGAAGGCTAGCAAATAGATTGGGAAGCAACCAAACCAAGAAACGAAAAATCACATAAGTGAGCATTGAACATAAATAACACCGCATAATGCACCACAAGTAGGATGTAACTTCATTGCATAACTATTGACTTCCGTGCATGCATAGGGAATCACAAACCTTAACACCAATATTCCTACTAAAGCATAATTACTCACTAACATGACTCACATATTACTATCATCATGTTTCAAAACTATTACAAGGAATTAAGTTTAATTTGTCCAATGATCTTCATGAAAGTTTTTATTATATCCTCCTTGGATATCTATCACTTTGGGACTAGTTTCATATATTGCCATTGCTTTTTCCCAAGCTCAAACAAATTTAAGTGAAGCACATGAGCATAAAGATTTCATCTCTCAAAATAGTATAAGTGAAACATGAGAGGATTTCTTCAAAATTTACTAAATCTCAAATTAATCTAAGTGAAGCATGAGAGTTTTTCTACAAAAATTTCCAAGCACACCGTGCTCAAAAAGATATAAGTGAAACACTAGAGCAATTCTATAGCTCAAAAAGTTTAAGTGAAGCACATAGAGCAATTCTAACATATCATAGCATAATTTTGGCTCTCTCAAATAGGTGTGTCCAGCAATGATACAAGTGACAAACTAACAAGCAAAGCAAGCAAAGATACAAGACGCTCCAAGCAAAACTCATGATATGTGACGAATAAAAATATAGCTCCAAGTAAAATACCGATGGTTGTTAGAAGAAAGAGGGGATGCCACTCGGGGGCATCCCCAAGCTTAGTTGCTTGTTTCTCTTTGGATATATCTTGGGGGTGCTGTAGCATCCCCAAGCTTAGGCTCTTTTCACTCCTTATTCCTTCATCCCTCGTGATCTCACCCAAAACTTGAAAACTTCAATCACACAAAACTCAACAAAATCTTCGTGAGATCCATTAGTATAAGAAAGCAAATCATTAATTTATGTACTGTTGTAAACCCATTAAAATTTTGTAATTGCATTATACCTACTGTATTTTAACTTTACCATGGCTTATACCTCCAAATACAAACCATAGATTCGTCAAAACAAGCACACAATGCACCAAAAACAGAATCTGTCTCAAACAGAACAGTTTGTAGTAATCTGTACTCTACCCATACTTCTGTAACTCTAAAAATTCTGAAAAATTAGGAAAACGTAAGGAATTTATATATAAACACTGTGTTAAAATTTCAGCTGAAGATAACGTTCCAGCAAAAAATGAAAATTCATATACTGAACGCAAAGTTTCTGTTTCAGATTCAGCATCACTTCTACTCATCCTATGAATCATCCTAACGGTTCTACTTGGCACAAACACTAAATAAACCATAAAAACACAATCATAACAGATGCATAATTGTGTCAACACTCAAAAACAGAAATGAAAAAACCAAAAATTATTTATTCATTGGGTTGCCTCCCAACAAGCGCTATCGTTTTACGCCCCTAGCTAGGCATATTGGATAGATTCAAGTATTGTCATCTTTGGTTTTGGATCCGTAGGATGCCCTCATGATTGATTCATATGGTGGATTAATTCTTGTTCTAGGGAAGTGTTCCATACCCTTTCTCAAGGGAAATTGAAAACGAATATTGCCTTCTTTCATATCAATCACGGCACCTATAGTGTGTAAAAACGGTCTACCAAGTATAATGGGACAAGACGGATTGCAATCAATATCAAGCACAATAAAATCAATGGGCACATAATTCCTATTTGCAAGAATAAGAACATCATTAATTCTTTCCAAAGGCTTTTTAATAGTAGAATCCGCCAAATGCAAGTTAAGAGAACATTCTTCCATGTTGGTAAGACCAAGCACATCACATAAAGATTTTGGAATCGTGGAAACACTAGCACCCAAATCACACAAAGGAAAGCATTCATAATTTTTAATCTTGACCTTAATGGTAGGTTCCCACTCATCATGTAATTTTCTAGGAATAGAAATCTCCAACTCCAACTTTTCTTCAAAAGATTTCATCATGGCATCAACGATATGTTTAGTGAAAGCTTTATTTGCTCATAAGCATGGGGTGAATTCAACATAGATTGCAACAAAGAAATACATTCAATCAAGGATCAGCTATCATAGTTAAAATCTTTGCAATCCAAGATAGTGGGCACATCGCTAGTTAAAGTTTTAACCTCTTCGAACCCACTTTCATCAAAACTTTCATCAAGATTTTCACCCTCCAAATTATTGGGACGCCTTGTAGATAAAGTTGACTCTACTTCAGTCCCTTCATTATCAATTTTAATATTACTAAACAAGGGATCAATAGAAGAAACACCAATCACTTTAAGATCTACATCATTCTTGTAACGGCAATCACTAGAAGACGATTTTTCTAAGATTTCTCTTTTAGCTCTAAGCATAGCGGTCCTTTTCTTACTTTCATCCATAGAGACATATAAAGCTTTAATAGATTCATCAATCTTAGGCACAAAAGCTTTCAACTTGAGATTTTCAACATCATGAGAAATTCTATCAATGCTTCTAGACATATCATCAATTTTATTCAACTTTTCTTCTATCGTAGTATTGAAAGCCTTTTGCGCATTGATAAATTATTTAATATTACTCTCAAGATCAGAGGTGTTCCTATTATTATTATTATTATAAGAAGAATTACCATAGTAATTACCATAATTATTAGAGGAATTTCCAGGAAAAGCCTAGGATTAAAATTACCTCTATAAGCATTGTTATTGAAATTGTTGCGCGAGACAAAATTCACATCTACAGATTCACTATTTTGCTCAATCAAAGTAGACAAAGGCACATCATTAAGATAAATAGGAGCATTTTTACTAGCAACCAATTTCATCAAAGCATCAACTTTATCACTCGAAGTACTAATTTCCTCTACCGAATTAACTTTTTTACTAGTAAGTGCTCTTTCGGTATGCCATTGAGAAAAATTAGCCATGATATTATCTAGCAATTTAGTAGCTTCACCCAAAGTAATCTCCATAAAAGTACCACCCACGGTGGAATCCAAAAGATTTCTGGAGACAAAATTCAACCCCGCATAATTTTTTTGTATGATCATCCAAAGATTCAAACCATGTGTAGGACAATTTCTTATCATCAACTTCATCCTTTCCCAAGATTGGGAAACATGTTCATGCTCAAGTTGCTTAAAATTCATGATTTGCGTCCTAAGGGAAAGAATTTTCAGGGGAGGAAAATACTTAGTGATAAAAGCATCCTTGCACTTATTCCAAGAATCGATACTATTACGAGGCAAAGATGAAAACCAAATTTTTGCACGATCCCGCAAGGAAAAAGGAAATAGTTTCAACTTGACAATATCATTGTCCACATATTTTTTCTTTTGCATATCACACAATTCAACGGAAGTGTTTAGATGGGACACGGCATCCTCATTAGGATTACCAGCAAATTGATCTTTCATGACAAGATTCAACAAAGCGGAATTAATATCACAAGACTCCACACTAGTGGCGTGAGGAGCAATAGGCGTACTAATAAAATCATTGTTATTAGTATTGGAAAAACCAAACAACTTGGTGTTCTCTTGAGTCATCGTGACTACGCAAACAAGATTGCAAACAAGGAAGAGATCCGACAAGAAAAAGGGCAAACGAAAAAGAGGGCAACGATAGGCAAAAGGCAAATAATATAATTGCAAGGAGATGAGATTTGTGATTAGGAACCTGGTAGATAATGATGGAGTCCCCTCGGCGCCTACGATAGGCACGTAGAAGAGACTGCTTCCTCCCCGGCAACGACGCCAGAAATTCCTTTGACATGGCTTGGACTGCGTCGGTATTTCCCCAAAGAGGAAGGGATGATGCAGCATAGCGACGGTAAGTATTTCCCTCAGTTATGAAACCAAGGTTATCGAACCAGTAGGAGGATCACCACCACCCAATAAGCAGCACCTGCACACAAACAACAAATACTTGCAACCCGACGCGAAAGAGAGGTTGTCAATCTCTCTACGGTAAATAGATAGATTAGGTAGTGATAGATAGGAGAGATAGATCTCTCAAGAACACAAATAAAAAGAGTAAATATGCAGCAATATATTTTTGGGTTTTTGGTTTTGTACATCTGAAAACAAAGATTGCAAAAAACGTAGTTCGGAAAGCAATATGATAGGAAAAGTAGACCCGGGGGCCGTAGGGTTCACTAGTGGCTTCTCTCATGAGTATAGTGCACGGTGGGTGAACAAATTACTGTTGGGCAATTGATAGAAAATCGAATAGTCATGACGATATCCAAGGCGAAGATCAGTATATAGGCATCATGTCCAAGATAGATAGATCGACTCCTGCCTGCATCTACCTCTATTACTCCACACATCGACCGCTATCCAGCATGCATCTAGTGTATTAAGTTTATGGAAAAACGGAGTAATGCAATAAGAACGATGACATGATGTAGACAAGATCTATTCATGTAGGAATAGACCCCATCTTGTTATCCTTAATAGCAACGATACATGCGTGTCTTGCTGCCCTTCTGTCACTCGGAAAGAACACCGCAAGATCGAACCCATCACAAAGCACCTCTTCCCATGGCAAGAAAAATCGATCTAGTCAGCCTAACTAAACCAAAGATTCGAAGAAGAAATACGATCCTATAAGCAATCATGCATATAAGAGATCAAAGAAGACTCAAATAATATTCATGGATAGAAACTGATCATGAACTCAAAATTCATCGGAAAGTTTACATCAAATAGATCTCCAAGAGACCATTGTATTGAGAATCATAAGAGAGAGAGGAAGCCATCTAGCTACTGCCTACGGACCCGAAGGTCAATGGTGGACTACTCACGCATCATCGGAGAGGCACCTATGAGGAAGATGAACCCCTCCGTGATGGTGTTTAGATTGGATCTCGAGATTCTGGAACTTGCGGCGGCTGGAATTGTGTTTCGTCGACTCCTCTAGGGTTTTTGGATTTCTAGGAATTTATAAGCCTGATAGTCGGTTGAGGGGGTGCCGGAGGTGCCCAGCACCCACCAGGCCGCGCCAGGGGGCCTCTAGCGCGCCCTGGTGGGGGCTGGCCATCCTGGGGCCCCTCTGCTGGTGTTCTTTGGCCCATCTGGTTTCTTCTGATCTGGAAAATATCCACAAAAATCCCCGCAGTGTTCTATCTCCGTCTGGTACTGATTTTCTACGAAGTAAAAAACAAGCAAAAACAACAACTGGCACTTTGGCACTATGTCAATAGGTTAGTCCCAAAAAATGATATAAAGTTGTAATAAAATGATTGTAAAACATCCAAGAATGATAATATAACAGCATGGAACAAGCAAAAATTATAGATACGTTGGAGACGTATCAATCACGTCCAAGATAAGTAGACCGACTCCTGCCTACATCTACCACTATTACTCCACACATCAACCGCTATCCAACATGCGTCTAGTGTATTAAGTTCATGTAAAAGCGGAGTAATGCAATAAGAAAGATGACATGATGTAGACAAGATCTATTCATGTAGGAATAGACTCCATCTTGTTATCCTTAATGGCAACGATACATGCGTGCCTTGCTGCCCCTTCTGTCACTGGGAAAGGACACCGCAAGATCGAACCCATCACAAAGCACCTCTTCCCATGGCAAGAAAAATCGATCTAGTCGGCCTAACTAAACCAAAGATTCGAAGAAGAAATACGAGGCTATAAGTAATCATGCATATAAGAGATCAAAGAAGACTCAAATAATATTCATGGATATAAACTGATCATGAACTCAAAAATCATCGGATCCCAACAAACACACCGCAAAAGTTTACATCAAATAGATTTCCAAGAGACCATTGTATTGAGAATCAAAATAGAGAGAGGAAGCCATCCTGCTACTGCCTATGGACCCGTAGGTCTATGGTGGACTACTCACGCATCATCGGAGAGGCACCTATGAAGAAGATGAACCCCTCTGTGATGGTGTTAGATTGGATCTTGAGGCTCTGGAACTTGCTGCGATTGGATGTGTTTTTCGTCGACTCCCCTAGGGTTTTCTGAATATTTGGGTATTTATAGGCATCAGAGGTGGTGCAGGGGGTCCCGTGGAGGGCACAACCCATCAAGGCGCGGGGGCCCCCAGGCGCGCCCTGGTGGGTTGTGGCCTCCACAGCCCACCTCTCTGGCACTTCTTTGGCCCACTGGGTGTCTTCTGGTCCAAAAAAAACTCCAAAAAGTTCCATCGCAATTGGACTCCGTTTGGTACTGATATTCTGCGAAGTAAAAAACAACCATAAACAGCAAGTGGCACTTTGGCACTATGTCAATAGGTTAGTCCCAAAAAATGATATAAAGTTCCTATAAAGTGATTGCAAAACATCCAAGAATGATAATATAACAGCATGGAACAAGCAAAAATTATAGATGTGTTGGAGACGTATCAATTTCTCGCTTGAGTGACTTGATATTTAGAATTAGTAATGATGTTAGAGGCGTAGGAAAACATGCCTCCATGGTTCAAACCAAGTTAGAACAAGTTGCTAAATCTCAAAAAGAATTGCTTGATGAAATGAATAATAATATGAATGATTTTGCTGCTAGAGTAGTAACTAGAGGAGGTAGAATGACCCAAGAACCTCTCTATCATGAGGGTCATCCTAAAAGAATTGAACAAGACTCTCAGAGAATGAACATTGATGCACCTAGTCCTTCTAAAAAGAAAAAGAAAAATAAAAATGGTAGGACTTTGCATACCTCTAGTGAACCTAAGATAGAAAACCTCCTAAAGATAATGATGTCTCTATTTCTGATGCTGAAACTCAATCTGGTAATGAAAATTCACCTAGTGATAATGAAAATAATAATGATGATGTTCATGCAGATACTAAACCAAACAATGGTAAAGAAACAGATAATGATGTTGAAATAGAGCCTGCTATTGATCTTGATAACCCACAACCTAAAAATAAACGATATGATAAAAGAGACTTTGTGGCTAGAAAACATGGTAAAGAAAGAGAGCCATAGGTTCAGAAACCCATGCCCTTTCCACCTAAACTATCTAAGAAAAAGGATGATGAAGAATTTGAACGCTTTGCTGAAATGATTAGGCCAGTCTTTTTGTGCACCCGCTTAACTGATATCTTAAAGATGGCCCCTTATGCAAAATACATGAAGGACATCATCACTAATAAAAGAAAGATACCTGAAGCTGAAATCTCCACCATGCTTGCTAATTATTCTTTTAAGGATGGAGTACCTAAAAAACTTGGAGATCCTGGAATACCAACTATACCTGGCTCCATTAAAACAAATTATGTCAAAACTGCTTTGTGTGATTTGGGAGTTGGTGTTATTGTTATGCCTTTCTCCTTATATAAAAGACTTGATTTGAATAAACTCACACCTATTGAAATATCATTACAAATGGCTGACAAATCAACTGCCATACCTATCGGTATTGGTGAGGATGTGCCCGTTGTTGTTGCAAATGTTACTATCTTAACAGACTTTGTTATTCTTGAGACGCCCAAGGACGAAAACATGTCGATTATCCTTGGTAGACCCTTTTTCAATACTGCAGGGGCTGTTATTGATTGCAATAAAAGCGTCACTTTTCATATCAATGGTAATGAGCATACGGTGCACTTTCCGAAGAAACAATTCCAAGTGAATGGTATAAATGTTATTTAAGAATCTCTGACACTCACTATTGGAAGTTTTCAACTACCTTTACCTACTGCCAAAAAGAAATATGACATACTTATTGTTGGGGATATGCATATCCCCATTGAGGTAACTTAGTGTTTTACGAAAGTTCTTCGGTTTCATGCTAATCAAAAGTGGTTGTTAATAAGACTTGATCAACCTTATTAATGGATCATTTTTGAGAGGTATGAAGTTGATGAATCTAGTAGGCACAACCTTCTGCTCCCACCTTTTGTTTTTATTCTTCTTAGTCAAATAAAATGTTTATCCTGTTTTCTGTTTTCTCTGTGCAATAGAAAATGACCCAAAAATAAAAGTTCTCAGAATGTTCAAAAAATTTGACACGATTTTTTTTTCTGAATATTTCTGAATTTCTGGTGCAAATAACATGAGAGGGGGTGCACCTGGTGTCCACAAGACACCAGGGTGCGCCAGCAGCCCCAAGCGCGCCCTGGTGGGTTGTGGTCCCCATGTGGGTCCTCTCACTTAGCCCTTTAGCCCATGTCATCTCCTAGCTCCAGAAAAAAATCACCATAGCTCTCACTCCTGTGTTCTTGCTCTCAAACCCGCGGATTTCGATCTCTTTGCTCGAAGCTCCGTTTTTGAAACTGTTTTGGGGGATTGCTACTTGGTATGTGACTCCTCCATTGCTCCAATTAGTTTTTGATTTAGTGGTTTATTTAGAATAATTAGCTACTCTTGGTGCTGCTGTAGATGGGCTTGCATGTTGAATTCTTAGAGTTCTAAGTAGTTTGAATGCTTAATATGACCTCTATGCATCCTTAGGAGTAGTTGCTCTCAATCTTACGAAGTTTTGTTGACAAAAAAATTGAAGACTAAAATTTTAAGAAATTTAATTATAGGAATAAGATGGATTTCTTTAGGAAGTTTTCCTCCAGGAAGAATGCTAAAGGAGTCATTGGGGAATCATCGGAGAATGACCACTATACTCCGAGAACGGCGGAGGTACGGCCGTGCGAATGGCCACATAATGCCTTTATGGAGGAGGACGGGTTCCATCAAGAGTTTTCCCAATTCGTTGCAAATGCTGGGCTGACCGACTTCCTTGCAACTAAGTGTGACCAACACCAGCTCCTTACAAATTCCTTTGTGCAAAGTTTTCATTTTCTGAGTAAGAATAATCCTCCTGAGGTGCAGTTTAAGCTATATGTTGAAACTCAGAAGATACCGCTCACTGACTTTTGTGACATATGCTTGATCCCTTCTGATGGGGAATTAAGAGAGCCTAGACCAGCGGAGTTTGAGGACTTTCTCCTCACTTTAACAGTGGGTGATGAAAGAAGCATGTCAAATGCCACTGCCACCAGTTTGCATTTTCCTTCTGTGCATTACTTTGCGTTGTTCATCGCGAAGTGTTTAACCGCTAGGGAGAAGGTTGGTGCACTCAGTGCCCCCGACTTCGCCATTTTACGCCGCGCTCTGCACAATCATCACACCTTTAACATGGGGGCTATTATTGCACGTCGCTTACACCTTAACAGAACTAAGGGCAAGATACATGGTGGTATTTATGCTACTCATTTAGCGAGACACTTTAATGTTCAGATTCGCCCACATGATTATCCCTTGTCCCAAGTTTATCTAGATCACAAGGCATTGCAGGATCATCAATTTATTGATGCAGCTGACTCTCTTCATAACATTCTCTACAAATTAGTATTCAGCATCAGTACCCGAGATGTTATCCCGTTGCGTGCACCTGCTTTGTTTGATTCTACTGCCAGGAACGGATTCAGGATCATGCCAGAGGACATTACAGCCTACCGGAACAACCTAGCAGTGGCTGAGGAGGAGCCCTAGGAATAGGACGCTCAGGTGCCGTCGCCACCACACTTCAACTTAGGACCGGATGGCTATTATGGATGGTGATTACCAAGCTAGGCCAAAAGCCTAAGCTTGGGAGAGTACGTATTTCCACTGACATTATATTCATGTTTACACATTTCATTCCAGTTGTCGGTGTCCACACTTTTTCATTGTATGATCCATGCTAGATTTATTTTCTTGCTTCATTCCTGCGTGTTTGAAAAACTTTGAGAAAATCCAAAATTATTTCCTAGTTCTTTTCGGTTTTTCTTTCTAGTTTAAATTAATTGTAGTAGCAAAAGAAAACCCAAAAATATTTCTCGTTTCTTCTTTTACTTGTTGGGAGCTCTCTCGTGTAAATAGTTTTTCTTGTTTTTGTTTTTCCCTCTTTAATTTGTTTTCTTTTTGAAAAACCAAAAACTCAAAAAATATTTCAGTGTGTTTCTCTGAAATTCTTTTCCTTTTATTTGAGTCGTACCAAGGAGAAGACCACAATGAAAATGTTGAGTGGCTCTCATATGCATTATTGTTAATCTAACAAAGTGCCCATGTTACTTTGTCTTCTCCTCTTGAATAAAATGTTTGCAGATTCTAGCTTAGTCCACAGCACTCTTGCACTATTATGTTTTTCATATCATTTGGTCGTGCAAGTGAAAGGTAATAATAACGATATTTGACGAAGTGACTGTGGCAGAGAGAAGCGGGTATGAACTCAACTTGTTTTTGTTTTTGTAAATATGTTTAACCTAGTATCCATGATTCAGCATATTATGATCAAACATGTTTGCAATGACAATTAGAGATTATAGTTGCTCATGCCATGCTTAAGTAGCTAGGAGTGGATAATGATTTATCTTGGATGTCAACATGCATTAAAATGATTGTGATGTAGTATGATGATATGGTATCCTCCTCTGAACGTTCGAAGTGGCTTGACTTGTGTCGGTGCACTAGTATAGGGGTACCCAGTGCCCCTGACTTATGCATAGGCGGTAGTAGCAGAACCCATCGACGTTCATGCAATCCCAACAAGACCAGACTCCAACAAGCCCGATGAGGCAGCCCAAGCCTGGACTACAACGCACCAAGTGCCCCCCTCGGAGGCTGTCGGGGACCAAGATATGCACACCTTCCCGAAGACCCGGCAAGCCATCCCCCGGCAGGCGCGAGCCAACCGGCCACCGCTCCACCGCATCGCTATGCCTGTCACTTGTTGATGCGGTGTCGAGCCCTCAGGCGGCTAATTAGCTCTCGCTAAGTACGTCGCGACACATCGGAATGCAAGTTATACTCAGTTGACACCCGCCCTGCAGCGTGTCAAGACGATAAGCAACGACCGGCCTAGCGATGGCAAGAGCTTGCTGAGGATGCACCCCCAAGTGCCACCAAGGCAGGTAATCATGGTATTTTTTCCTAAATGCTAGAGCTAGGTATGATAGCTCTGCTAAGCTATCCAATCGATAGATAATGACTTTTTTGCCATTGTGGTAACCCCTTGCACTATAAAAGGAGGCCCAAGGCTACCTAGCTGGGGATTCGGACCCCCGAACACTTGTACTCACGTAGCAGCTCTTTCCCCGACAGCATCCCTTGCCGGGGTGAGGCGCTGTGCGTTTCTTCGTGTTCCTCTAATCAATCCACCAAAAAGCAGGAGTAGGATTTTACGCTTAGCAGCGGCCCGAACCTGGGTAAATGCATGTGTCCTGATCGTCGCGCCGTCTCATGTTCTCCGCTCTTTGTGCAACGTGACCCCCCTTGCCGAACCACAAGGGACCTCTGGTCCCATAGGAGATCGTGAGCATCCGTGCCCCGACATCTTGGCACAAGTTCATGCATGTAGTTGAATCAAAACCAACATAGACTTCATGATATTTATGCTCATGGTGTCCATATCCTACTCAAGCTAGTATTCAATGTTGATTATGCATAATGCATGCTCATGACCGTTTTTGCTCTCTAGCTGGCCGCTTCTCAACCTATTCGCTAGCCTTCACCTGTAATAAGCGGGAATAATGCTTGTACGTCAAAATCCTTAAACCAACGTTATTCCAGATGAGTCCACTATATCTACCTATATGCGGTATTACCCTACCATTCCAAGTAAATTTGCATGTGCCACCTCTAAAAATTCAAATGAACATCTGTTTTGTGTGCCTGGACCCCTCATGGAGCGATAGGGGGCGGTCAGTATCTTCCATGTTAAGCGGGTTATTCTCCTGATGAGTGTTTATTCACTCGTCCTTGCACGAGAGGGGCGGTAATAGGGATTCCCAGTCCCGAAATCAAAAATTGCAAATAATTAAACAAAACTCCCCCATGAATGTTGTTGGTATGGATGGTACCCTTGGATTCGGCTAGCCGTGGAGTGTGTTTGTTGGTGGCGGGGGAGTAAACATTTACTTTTACCGCTTGGGAACCCCTCGCTAATGTATTTAGCATGGAAGATATTGATAACTCTTGGTCGTAACGTTGTTAGGAAGGGTGTACCTCCCAAAAAATTATATTTATCTCTGCTTTAAGCTTTGACCTCTGGCACCTCTGCAAATCCCTGCTTCCCTCTGCGAAGGGACTATCTATTTAGTTTTATGTTAAGTCATCACGTTCTCAAATAAGCGCCAGATCTGAGAGCACTATTGTCATCCTCATGCATTGTGTATAGTTAATGTTGGGTGCAGCATGACTGTTTCTTTTCTACCATGAATTACAATGTTTAGTCGTTGCTTGAACTTTGGAGGTGCTCTGCATTTATGTTTTGCGGTCTCAGAAAGGGCTAGCGAGATACCACTGTTGTCATATTATATCTTGATTGTTTTGACAAAGTGTTTGCATTTGAGATATTTTATTATTGCTCGCTAGTTGCTTATGCCATTGATATGAGTTAATATAATTTTTAAGAGTTATTGCTAACATGGTTTGTCAAAATCTTTGCTGAAAACCTGGGTGCTACTTAAGCATATATATGTAAACAAGAACTTGTTACGTCTCCAACATATCTATAATTTTTGCTTGTTCCATGCTGTTATACTATCATTCTTGGATGTCTTACAATCATTTTATAGCAACTTTATATCATTTTTTGGGACTAACCTGTTGACATAGTGTCAAAGTGCCAGTTGCTGTTTTTGCTTGTTTTTTACTTCGCAGAACTTCAGTACCAAACGGAGTCCAATCGCGACAAAACTTTTTGGAGATTTTTTTGGGCCAGAAGACATCCAGTGGGCCAAAGAAGTGCCAGAGGGGAGGGTCGAGGAGACCTGTAACGCCCAAGATGCGATTCTATCCTTATTTTGGCATGAGGGCCTCGACAGGGATAGAAGCGCATCTCGTCGTTTCGCAAGAATGGATATCATTACAAGTACATGTAAAGAAGAGATGAGCATATGGAATTGGCTTACACTCGCCACAAGCTACATCAATATCACATCAATACAACAACATAGCCAAACATCATACAAAAGAGCAAGGTCCGACTACGGACGACATCAAACGATAAAATGACATCCACCCTTGCTATCCCAGGCTGCCGTCCCGGAACCCATCCTAGATCGATGAAGAAGAAGAACTCCAAATCAAAACAAGCATCGCACTCATGTCAAATCACCACATTACCTGTACCTGCAACTGTTGTTGTAGTAATCTGTGAGCCACGGGGACTCGACAATCTAATTTCCAAGGGTATCAAGACTATTAAAGCTTAATGGGTGACGTATGGTTAA
This sequence comes from Elymus sibiricus, assembly GCA_039707655.1. Lineage (NCBI taxonomy): Eukaryota > Viridiplantae > Streptophyta > Magnoliopsida > Poales > Poaceae > Elymus > Elymus sibiricus. The sequence goes on from CM077665.1 coordinate 312,969,455, forward strand.
GTGGTGAGGCTGCAGCAAGCACTGAGCATTTATTTGAGTGGCTAACTTACGAGTACAATAATAAAGGGGGAAGATCGTCGCATAAACGGACGTGGACTAGTAATGATCTCTAAGAGATCCTGAACACCTACGTACGATCAAACATAACCCCACCGTGTTCTCTCTCGGTTCAGAAATCACGAGAAGAGACAGTCACGGTTACGCACACGATTGGTGTATTTTATTTGAGTTTACTTCAAGTTTGCTATGACCGGGTGTTAAACAAAGTTTCCAAGTTGCCACGTAACTGCAGGCACGACTTTCCAAAAGATTTAACCCTGCAGGGGTGCTCCAACTCATCCATCACAAACTAACCACACGCCGCGTTGGAATTCCTCAACCGCAGAATCACCCGTAGTATTTGCGAAATCCCGATGGAAAATCTCAACTTCGAGATAGCCCGAAGTGTCGTCGAAATCCCGCGCACAAGACGTTCGTGAAAGGTAAAACAAATCCAGCAAGTCCGCCCGACATGCCGACAATCCCGATAGGAGCCGCGTATCTCGTTCTCAGGGCACAACCGGATGGGTCACACTACGAGTCAAACCAAACCCCGAGTTTCCCCGCGGTGGCCCCGCAGTCTGCCCGTTTGGGACCAACACCATTAGCACTGGCCCCCCTGTATTATGTTGATTAATCCATGGGTAGCGCTAACTCCCTATGCATTACTAATGGTGTTCAGTATTATTATGTTGAGCAAATGTAGTACCAATGTTGGGCCTTGCCAGACAAGTTTTATCCTAAAACGAAAATCAAGGGGGTCCCCATAACAACCCCGAGCATGTTAGGAGCGCTCAATATGGAACATAACACCGGTTCACAAGTAACTAGGGCGGCAAGAGTGGAACAAAACACCGAGAAAAAGGCCAAGCCTTCCACCCTTTACCAAGTATATATCTGCATTAAATTAAATAGCAATAATATTGTGATATAACAAAAGGATATCCATGTTGACACATGGATCAACTTGCACCTGGAACTAGCAACGCTATAAGAAGGGCTGAGCAAGCGGTAACATAGCCAAACAATGGTTTGCTGGGATGTGGAGGGGTTAGAGGCTTATCATGGCATTTGAGAGGCTTGACAAACAAGTGGTAGGTAGCGTGACAGCGATAGAAACGAGACAACTAGCATGGCAATGATAGTAGTGGTATCCAGGGAAATGGTCATCTTGCCTGAGATCCCGCTTGGAAGAAGAATGAATCCATAAAGAAGACGAGCCAACGTAGTCGAACGAATCCTCACACTTTGAATGTTTTCGGAACTCTATCGACAAGAAGCAATCCGAAAACAACAATCAACACCTGAACAACACCACAACATATGCATGACATGATGCGCAAACAAACATGATGCATGTTCGGTTTAATTATGCAAGGCATGGAAATCACAACAACCAATTACTACACATTAAGTGAAGTTCAATATGCAGACGAAACTCCACGTTCGAATCATTTAGTTCACTCACATTTATTTACACATCAATATTAAATGTTGTTTAACATGGGTGGTCATGGCATAAGGCAAAAATAGAATTAAGCATTCTAAATGGAGAAGGAGAACATGCATATAACAAAATAATAACTCTCTATATTAAGAGGAATGTGGTTAATGTTGTTTAAGTAAACAATCATTTTAAATGTTGTTCAACATGACAAGAGGTGAAGCATAAACCACTACATCATCTAGGCTTTTTAAATGAGGCCGGAAGCAACATATAGTATTTCCGAAACGACCTCATATGCTATTTATGAATTCGGTCCAGATTTGTATTAAACATATTTTATTGTTGTTAAACAACAAAATAAAGTGCACCAAGTTATTCTACACATTTTTCTAGTCAAGATACATATGTGGATCATTCAAATCGGAGCTACGATTATTTAGTTATGACAAAAACCGTTTTAGCATGGCATTTGTGCAAATTAAATGCAAATAGCAATTTAAACAATTTTAACACGGGTGAAAGTTGCATAATATGAAACTACATAAAAATCAAAGCATACTGCATATATAACACGCTTTATTTCGATGCACGAGTATTTCGTTATTACAATTTTAGAAAAAAAAACAATGACAAAACTGTTAATATGCATGTCCTGTGTATTGCTGAAATTCGCATAGGCAAAGAAAAAAATAACTAGGCCATATCTGGAAGCACAAAAAAAATATGAGGCACCTGGGACTTGATCACAGGACCCCCAAACTGCAACACAACAAGCTGACCAGTTGGGCTATGATGGAAATGTGCTAAAACATGGTGTTTGCTCTAGATGAATTTGGATATGGAGCGAACCTGAACAATTAACATAACAAATGGGCAAAAAAACAGGGGCGCTGGGATTTGAACTCCAGACCCCTTGTATTAGGGTAATCCACTATGGCCATCTAAGCTGCCCAAATGCTTGTGCTGTGATAGCTGAATCTGGGATTTGATCCCAGGTCTCACGGGTGGAAACGAGTGGAGCTAGCCACTGCGGTAACTCATGAGCTCATGCAGAAACGTAATGACAATTCTATGTAAACTCACATGCCAGAACGGATCTAAGAGAGAAACGAAGTTTAATTTGAACAGAAGCTGCTCACATCGGGGAAACGGATGCCGGCGGCCACGGCGAGATGATGTAGAGGAGGGACGGGGTGAAGTCGAGGAGGCATGGACATGGGCGAGGGGGTCCCGTTCCTAGCGCTGGAGGCGTCGGGCGAAGCTCCGGCAGCCGCAAGCTTGGGCGCCATGGCTGGGCTCCTGTTGACACGAGAAGGAGAGACAGAAAGATGGTGAGAGGGAAAGATGAGAGAGGGAAACGGGATGAGGGAGAGAGATGGACAGGCAGAGGAAGGGGGCGTCCACGCTCCTGTTCCGGCGAGCTCGTCGGTGCGGTGGAGTCCAGCGGGGAGGTGCAGGTCCGGCAGGTGGTACTGGTCCTCGGACGAGAGCGGCTTGGACGCGAGGCTCCCGCAGGCGAAGCAGAGGAGGCTGGCGAGCAGAGGCGCTGGGCGTCAGGGGGCTGGTTCCATCGAGGGGTGATACGTCTCCATCGTATCTATAATTTTTGATTGTTTCATGCCAATATTCTACAACTTTCATATACTTTTGGCAACTTTGTATACTATTTTTGGGACTAACATATTGATCAAGTGCCCAGTGCCAGTTCCTGTTTGTTGCATGTTTTTTGTATTGCAGAAAATCCATATCAAACGAAGTCCAAACGGGATAAAAACTTACGGAGATTTTTTTTGGAATATATGTGAATTTTGGGAAGTGGAATCAACAGAAGGCGGTGCCCGAGGGGCCCACAAGCCATAGAGGCGCGCCCTGGGGGGTAGGGCACGCCAGGCTGGCTTGTGGCCACCCCGTAAGGCGGTTGGTGCCCTGCTTTCGCCCCAAGAAAGCTAATATCTGGATGAAAATGGTGTTAAAATTTCAGCCCAATCGGAGTTACGGATCTCCGGGAATATAAGAAACGGTGAAAGGCCAGAATCTGAAGGCAGAAACAGAAGGAAACAGAGAGAGAGATCCAATCTCGGAGGGGCTCCCGCCCCTCCGCCGCCATGGAAGCCAAGGACCAGAGGGGAAACCATCCTCCCATCTAGGGGGGAGGCCAAGGAAGAACAAGAAGGAGGGAGGCTCTCTCCCCCTCTCTCCCGGTGGCACCGGAACGCCGCCGGGGCCATCATCGTGACGGCGATCTACACCAACAACTTCGCCGCCGTCATCACCAACTCTCTCCCCCTCTATGCAGCGGTTCAACACCTCTTCTCCCCGCTGTAATCTCTACTTAAACATGGTGCTCAACGCTATATATTATGTCCCAATGATGTATGGCTGTCCTACGATGTTTGAGTAGATCCGTTTTGTCCTATGGGTTGATTGATGATCATGATTGGTTTGAGTTGCATGTTTTATTATTGGTGCTGTCCTATGGTGCTCTCCGTGTCGCGCAAGCATGAGGGATCCCCGCTGTAGGGTTTGCAATATGTTCATGATTCGCTTATGGTGGGTGGCGTGAGTGATAGAAGCACAGACCCGAGTAAGTAGGTTGTTTGCGTATGGGAATAAAGAGGACTTGATACCTTATAATGCTATGGTTGGGTTTTACCTTAATGATCTTTAGTAGTTGCGGATGCTTGCTAGAGTTCCAATCATAAGTGCATATGATCCAAGTAGAGAAAGTATGTTAGCTTATGCCTCTCCCTCATATAAAATTGCAATAATGATTACCGGTCTCGTTATCGATTGCCTAGGGACAAATAACTTTCTTGTGACAAAAAGCTCTCTACTAAAACTAACTTAGTTGTTTCTTTATCTAAGCAGCCCTTAGTTTTTATTTACGTGTTCTTTATTATCTTGCAAACATATCCTATCACACCTACAAAGTACTTCTAGTTTCATACTTGTTCTAGGTAAAGCGAACGTTAAGCGTGTGTAGGGTTGTATCGGTGGTCGATAGAACTTGAGGGAATATTTGTTCTACCTTTAGCTCCTCGTTGGGTTCGACACTCTTACTTATCGAAAGAGGCTACAACTGATCCCCTATACTTGTGGGTTATCAAGAACTTTTTCTGGCGCCGTTGCCGGGGAGCAATAGCGTGGGGTGAATATTCTCGTGTGTGCTTGTTTGCGTTATCACTAAGTAGATTTTATTTGCTGTTCTAAGTTGTTCTCTATCTTTAGTTATGGATATGGAACACGAAATACCAAAAAAATTAGGTGTACTTGCTACTCATGGAGATGGGGAACCTCCTAAAACCCTCGATGCTCTATATGTGAAAGATATTATGCACTACTTTAATAATCCTGAGAAAACCCCATTCAATTATATAATGGGACACTTGTTGGATCAACGTGAATACTTTAGGGATTATCGCTTGACTCAAAAAGGGAAACCGTTATGGGATCAAATCCATATGTTGCATTGGTATGCTTGGAATTTATGCCAGAGATATGATATTACTTGTTGCTCTAGGATGAAGGCTAAACACCTTCCCTTTTCATGTAAATTTAATGATAATGAAACCTTGGCTTCTTATGCTAATGGTATATATGATTATTATGATGTGGAACAAATAGAAGAGTTTGTTGCTTTTAAGGGTGCTTATGAAATTGAAGCTTTGTTTGAAAAGTATGAAGATTATGATGATGCTGTTTACCGATCTCAAAATTTGGCTATGCTTCATTATTGTTATGCCAATTATGAATATAATGCCCATATTGATCAATTTATTGAGAAAGTCTCCGCTATTATCCAAGAAGAGACTAATATTTTGCAAGAATCTATGTAAGAAGAAATTGATGACACTGTGAGCTCATTGGATGAAAAGGATGAGGAGGAGAGCGAAGAACAAAAGGAGGAAGAGCGGATTAGCTACTCGTGCCCACCTTCTAATGAGAGTAACTCTTCAACTCATACATTGTTTAATTTCCCTTCGTGCTTACCGAAGGATGAATGCTATGATAATTGCTATGATCCCTTGGATTCGTTTGAAATATCCCTTTTTGATGAAATTGATGCTTGCTATGCTTGTGGCCACGATGCCAATATGAATTATGCTTATGGAGATGAACTTGCTATAGTTCCTTATGTTAAGAATGAAATTGTTGCTATTGCACCCACACATGAAAGTCCTATTATCTTTTTGAATTCTCCCAACTACACTATATCGGAGAAGTTTGCACTTATTAAGGATTATATAGATGGGTTGCCTTTTACTATTACACATGATGATTTTGATAGATATAATATGCATGTGCTTGCTGCTCCTACTTGCAATTATTATGAGAGAGGAAGTACATCTCCACCTCTCTATGTTTTCAATATGATAAAATTGCAAGAAACTGCTTATGCTATGTATTGGCCTTTACTTTGTGTGCATGAATTGTTCTTTTATGACATGCCGATGCATAGGAAGAGAGTTAGACTTTGTTGTTGCATGATATATGTTACTTTGTGCTCACTACTAAATTACAAATCATTGTTAATTAAAATTGGCTTTGATATACCTTGGGATCCGGGTGGATCCATTACTTGAGCACTATATGCCTAGCTTAATGGCTTTAAAGAAAGCGCTGCCAGGGAGACAACCCGGAAGTTTTAGAGAGTCATTTTATTATGTTGTGTGCTTTTTATATAGTTTAAAAACAAAAAATAAAGAGGGGAACCTAAAACTTTTCAAAAAGAAAAGTGAAAGTGAGAGGGACCAGCATTGTGAAAGTGCGAGCTAGCCTTGAACTTTGTTCATGCCCATGGAAACCTTGTGAATCTTAATTACAGAAACTTTTCAACAAAAATAATTATCCCCTTGTATAAATCCATTGTATTATAAAAATAATGCGTCAAGATTTGCCTTTAGGATGATTAGATTGCTTGTTTTGTGTGTGCAGTGCAAAAACAGAAACTTTGGCTGTAGTGCGTGAATTTATTTATTTTACTGGAATGTCAAAAGTTTCTGAAATTCTTACACAGTACTTCTATGCAAATTGTTTATTTTTTCCTAATTTTTCAGAATTTTTAGAGTTACAGAAGTATGGTGAATGTTCGGATTACTACAGACTGTCCTGTTTTTGACAGATTCTGTTTTTAATGCATTGTTTTGCTCGTTTTGATGAAACTACCAATTGTATTGGTGGTATAAGCCATAAAGAAGTTATAATACAGTAGCTACAATGCAAAAACAAAATATGAATTGGTTGACAACAGTACTTAAAGTTGTAATTTGCTATATTATTACTAACGGATCTCACGAGGGTTTTATTAAGTTTTGTGTGATTGAAGTTTTCAAGTTTTGGGTGAGATCACGATGGATGAAGGAATAAGGAGTGGAAAGAGACTAAGCTTGGGGATGCCCGAGGCACCCCAAGGTAATATTCAAGGACTCCCAAGAAACTAAGCTTGGGGATGCCCCGGAAGGCATCCCCTCTTTCTTCTAACAACCATCGGTAATTTTACTTGGAGCTATATTTTTATTCGTCACATGATATGCGTAAATCTTGGAGCGTCGTGTGATTTTTATTTTTCTTTTAATAATACACCATGCTGGTATGAGAAAGTCCTTGGTTGATTTATAGAAGGCTCTTTGCACCTCACTTATATCTTTTGAGTATGGCTTTATAGAATGCTTCATGTGCTTCACTTATATCATTTGAAGTTTGGATTGCCTGTTTCTCTACACATAGAAAACCGCCATTTGTAGAATGCTCTTTTGCTTCACTTATATTTTTTAGAGCGTGGGCATATCTTTTGTCGAAAGAATTAAACTCTCATGCTTCACTTATATCTATTTAGAGAGTTAACAGGAGTTGGTCATTCACTTGGTTAGTCATAAAATCCTACATAAAACTTGTAGATCACTGAATATGGTATGTTTGATTCCTTCCAATAGTTTTGCGATATAAAGATGGTGATACTAGAGTCATGCTAGTGAGTAATTGTGGATTGGTAGAAATATTTGTGTTGAAGTTTGTGATTCCCGTAGCATGCACGTATGGTGAACCGTTATGTGATGAAGTCGGAGCATGATTTATTTATTGATTGTCATCCTTTGTGTGGAGGTCGGGAGCGCGCGATGGTTAACTCCTACCAACCTCTCCCCTAGGGGCATGCATCTAATACTTTGTTTTGATAGCTAATAGATTTTGCAATAAGTATGTGAGTTCTTTATGACTAATGTTGAGTCCATGGATTATACGCACTCTCACCCTTCCACCATTGCTAGCCTCTCTAGTACCGCGCAACTTTCGCCGGTGCATTAAACCCACCATATTCCCTTCCTCAAAACAGCCACCATACCTACCTATTATGGCATTTCCATAGCCATTCCGATATATATTGCCGTGCAACTTCCACCGTTCCGTTTATTATGACACGCACCATCATTATCATATTGCTTTGCATGATCGTAAGACAGCTAGCATGATGTTTTCATGGCTTGTCCGTTTTTTGATGTCATTTGCTATGCTAGATCGTTGCACATCCCGGTCCACCACCGGAAGCATTCATATAGAGTCATATTTTGTTCTAGGTATCGAGTTGTAAGTAAATAAAAGTGTGATGATCATCATTATTAGAGCATTGTCCCATGTGAGGAAAGGATGATGGAAGCTATGATTCCCTCACAAGTTGGGATGAGTCTCCGGACTTTACAAATAAATAAAAGAGGCCAAAGAAGCCCAAATAAAAAAAAGAGGCCAAAGAAGCCCACCAAAAAAAACAAAAAAAACAAAAAAAATGAGAGAAAAGAGAGAAGGGGCAATGCTACCATTCCTTTTCCACACTTGTGCTTCAAAGTAGCACCATGATCTTCATGATAGAGAGTCTCCTATATTGTCACTTTCATATATTAGTGGGAATTTTTCATTATAGAACTTGGCTTGCATATTCCAATGATGGGCTTCCTCAAATTGCCCTAGGTCTTCGTGAGCAAGCAAGTTGGATGCACACCCACTTAGTTTCTTTTGAGCTTTCATACACTTATAGCTCTAGTGCATCCGTTGCATGGCAATCCCTACTCACTCACATTAATATCTATTGATGGGCATCTCCATAGCCCGTTGATACGCCTAGTTGATGTGAGACTATCTCCTTCTTTTTGTCTTCTCCAGAACCACCATATTCTATTCCACCTATAGTGCTATATCCATGGCTCACGCTCATGTATTGCGTGAAAGTTGAAAAAGTTTGAGAATACTAGAGTATGAAACAATTGCTTGGCTAAAACCGGGGTTGTGCATGATTAAATACTTTGTGTGATGAAGATGGAGCATATCCAGACTATATGATTTTGTAGGGATAACTTTCTTTTAGCCATGATATTTTGAGAAGACATGATTGCTTTATTAGTATGCTTGAAGTATTATTGTCTTAATGTCAAATGATAGACTATTGCTTTGAATCACTTGTGTCTTAATATTCATGCCATGATTAGATTATATGATCAAGATTATGCTAGGTAGCATTCCACATCAAAAATTATCTTTTTTATCATTTACCTACTCGAGGACGAGCAGGAATTAAGCTTGGGGATGCTGATACGTCTCCGTCGTATCTATAATTTTTGATTGTTTCATGCCAATATTCTACAACTTTCATATACTTCTGGCAACTTTTTATACTATTTTTGGGACTAACATATTGATCTAGTGCCCAGTGCCAGTTCCTGTTTGTTGCATGCTTTTTGTTTCGCAGAAAATCCATATCAAACGAAGTCCAAACGGGATAAAAACTGATGGAGATTTTTTTGGAAAATATGTCAATTTTGGGAAGTGGAATCAACAGAAGGTGGTGCTCAAGGGTCCCACAAGCCATAGGGGCGCGCCCTGGGGGGTAGGGCGCGCCAGGCTGGCTTGTGGCCACCCCGTAAGGCGGTTGGTGCCCTTCTTTCACCGCAAGAAAGCTAATATCTGCATTAAAATCGTGTTAAAATTTCAGCCCAATCGGAGTTACGGATCTCCGGGAATATAAGAAACGGTGAAAGGCCAAAATCTGAAGGCAGAAACAGAAGGAAACAGAGAGAGAGATCCAATCTCGGAGGGGCTCCCGCCCCTCCGCCGCCATGGAAGCCAAGGACCATAGGGGATACCCTCCTCCCATCTAGGGGGGAGGCCAAGGAATAAGAAGAAGGAGGGAGGCTCTCTCCCCCTCTCTCCCGGTGGCACTGGAACGCCGCCGGGGCCATCATCGTGACGGCGATCTACACCAACAACTTCGCCGCCGTCATCACCAACTCCCTCCCCCTCTATGCAGCGGCTCAACAACTCTTCTCCCCGCTGTAATCTCTACTTAAACATGGTGCTCAACGCTATATATTATGTCCCAATGATGTATGGATGTCCTACGATGTTTGAGTAGATCCGTTTTGTCCTATGGGTTGATTGATGATCATGATTGGTTTGAGTTGCATGTTTTATTATTGGTGATGTCCTATGGTGCTCTCCGTGTCACGCAAGCGTGAGGGATCCCCGCTATAGGGTTTGCAATATGTTCGTGATTCGCTTATGGTGGGTGGCGTGAGTGATAGAAGCACAGACCCGAGTAAGTAGGTTGTTTGCGTATGGGAATAAAGAGGACTTGATACCTTATAATGCTATGGTTGGGTTTTACCTTAATGATCTTTAGTAGTTGTGGATGCTTGCTAGAGTTCCAATCATAAGTGCATATGATCCAAGTAGAGAAAGTATGTTAGCTTATGCCTCTCCCTTATATAAAATTGCAATAATGATTACCGGTCTCGTTATCGATTGCCTAGGGACAAATAACTTTCTTGTGACAAAAAGCTCTCTACTAAAACTAACTTAGTTGTTTCTTTATCTAAGCAGCCCCTAGTTTTTATTTACGTGTTCTTTATTATCTTGCAAACCTATCCTATCTCACCTACAAAGTACTTCTAGTTTGATACTTGTTCTAGGTAAAGCGAACGTTAAGCGTGCGTAGAGTTGTATCGGTGGTCGATAGAACTTGAGGGAATATTTGTTCTACCTTTAGCTCGTCGTTGGGTTCGACACTCTTACTTATCGAAAGAGGCTACAACTGATCCCCTATACTTGAGGGTTATCAAGGGGAACCGATTCCCGGCGTCCAGAGGCTGTAGGCGGAGCTCAAAACGGAGCTGCTCCAGCTCCATGGCGGTGACTGCTCCTGTCCAAAGACAGAACACGAGGTGGATGAGGGGGAAGAAGAGATGCAGGAAAAAAATGAGGATAAAGAGAGGATAGGGACGATAGGGAAGGAAGGCCGGAGGGAGATGGGACCCGCGGGGATTCACCGCCGACTGAGATTGCCGGAGATGGGCGACCGGAGGTGGCCGCACGTGCCGGAGCTCGGAATGACGGGACGGCATCATGCGGGAGGAGGAGCTCGAGATTTCGCTCCTGGGGGCTGCAGGCACAACGAGGAGGCCCTGGATCGAGGCCTCAGGTAGTTGCGGGTTGCGGTGCCCGGTGGCTTGCGGTCGACAGGAGAGGTTGAGGCATTGGGTTGGCGGGCGCAAATTTTACGGGAGGTGGTCGGAGGCTACGGGTGGAGGCCGAGAGGATTTGGATCGGGGGTCATCTGGTTGGCTGGGCGCTGAGAACAAGGGGAAGGTGGCGGTGGGCTGGATGGGATCGATGGGACATTTCCTAGGAGTTAGGGTTACACTGCTATTTATATAGCTGGAGGATCCGATTAGGAACTATCTTGTACCTACGATCGAAAACGGACGCTCGAGAAATACATGCTAATGGAGTCCAAATGAGAAACTGATGATTGATTCGGGGTTGATCCGAACCCACTAGTCATGACCGCCGAGTTCGGGTTCGGGCGAAGTTGTCGGGCGCGCGCGAGGTGCACTGTGTAGAGGGGCTAGGCAAGGATGAGAGGGAAATGGACGCCCGGCAACAGAGTTTTATAAAATGAAAACATCCGATGATTTGACCGGCTATAGTGCCGCTATAGCATTATCCGCCGGGGTATCAAAAGACCTCCGAACGCGACGAAATTGGACAGTCGGACTACCTATATTATAATAAGACCGCTCGCCAATTATCAACCCGTTCCAAGAACGTTTTATATGCACCTTTTAAAATAACATTTAATGATGCTGCGGGCGCGTGCGTGTGTGGTTGGACTCGAAACGATAAACGACACGAACGGAGAGAACCGACAACTACGAACGGATGCATGTTTGAAAACTGATGGCAATGGAGTGCCGATGCAATGTAGATGATGCAAATGATGCGATGATGAATGCGACAACCAAATGAATCACACGACGACAATGGAATAAAAGGGGAATCTTTTGGAGCATCGGTCTCGGGCTGTTACAAGACCACAACCCACCAGGGAGCGCCAGGGGCCCAGGGCGCGCCCTGATGGGTTGTGCCCTCCTCGGGACCCCTCTCCACCGCCTCTGATGCCTATAAATTCCCAAATATTCCAGAAACCCTAAAGGAGTCGAAGAAAAACACATCCAACCGCCGCAAGTTCCAGAACCTCGAGATCCAATCTAACACCATCACGGGGGGGGTTCATCATCCTCATTCGTGCCTCTCCGATGATGCGTGAGTAGTCCACCATAGACCTACGGGTAAGTAGGCAGTAGCTAGATGGCTTCCTCTCTCTCTTTTGATTCTCAATACAATGGTCTCTTGGAGATCTATTTGATGTAAACTTTTGCGGTGTGTTTGTTGGGATCCGATGAATTTTGAGTTCATTATCAGTTTCTATCAATGAATATTATTTGAGTCTTCTTTGATCTCTTATATGCATGATTACTTATAGCCTAGTATTTCTTCTTCGAATCTTTGGTTTAGTTAGGCCAAATAGATCGATTTTTCTTGCCATGGGAAGAGGTGCTTTGCGATGGGTTCGATCTTGCGATGTCATCTCCCAGTGACAGAAGGGGCAGCGAGGCACGCATGTATTGTTGCTATTAAGGATAACAAGATGGGGTCTATTCCTACATGAATAGATCTTGTCTACATCATGTCACCGTTCTTATTGTTTTACTTCGTTTTCCCATGAACTTAATACACTAGATGCATGCTGGATAGCGGTCGATGTGTGGAGTAATAGTAGTAGATGCATGCAGGAGTCGGTCTACTTATCTTGGATGTGATGCCTATATAATGATCATCGCCTTGGATATCGTCATGATTATTTGATCTTCTATCAATTGCCCAACAGTAATTTGTTCACCCACCGTGTGCTATACTCATGAGAGAAGCCACTAGTGAAACCTACGGCCCCCGGGTCTACTTTTCCAACATATTGCTTTCCGATCTATCTTTTTGCCGCTTTTGTTTTCAGATCTATTATTCCAAAAACCCAAAAATACCTTGCTGCACTTTTTATTTGCCCTTTTTATTTTGTGTTCTTGAGATTGACAACCTCTCTTTCGCGTCGGGTTGCAAGTATTTGTTCTTTCTGTGCAGGTGCTGTTTATTAGGTGGCGGTGATCCTCCTACTGGTTCGATACCTTGGTTTCATAACTGAGGGAAATACTTACCGTCGCTGTGTTGCATCATCCCTTCCTCTTTGGGGAAATTCCGACGCAGTCTCAAGCCACGTCAGAACAAAAGAGTTCACAAAAGTTTTTCTTTATCACTTTCAGTTTGTCAACTGAATTGCTTGAGGACAAGCAATGGGTTAAGCTTGGGGGAGTTGATACGTCTCTATTGTATCTACTTTTCCTAACGCTTTTGCTCTTGTTTTGGACTCCAATTTGCATGATTTGAATGAAACTAACCCGGACTGATGTTGTTTTCAGCAGAACTACCATGGTGTTGTTTTTGTGTAGAAATAAAAGTTCTTGGAACTGGAAGAAACTTTTTGGAGAATAATCTTACAATAAATAAAAAATACTGGATCCAAGAACCACCGGAGGGGGTGCCCTAGTTGGGCACGATACGCCAGGGCGCGCCACCCCCTCCAGGCTTGCCCTGGTGGGTTGTGCCCACCTCGTGGCCCCACTGACCCTAATTCCAGCGCTATAAAATCCTATTTTCGGAGAAAAAATAGGAGAGAAAGTTTCATCGCGTTTCACGATACGGATCCACCGCCACCTCCTGTTCTTCATCGGGAGGCCAGATCTGGAGCCCGTTTGGGGCTCCGGAGAGGGGAATCTTAGGTCTTCGTCATCATCAACCCTTCTCCATCGCCAATTCCATGATGCTCCCCACCTGGTGTGAGTAATTCCTTCGTAGGCTCGCTGGTCGGTGAGGAGTTGGACGAGATTCATCATGTAATCGAGTTAGTTTTGATAGGGCTTGATCCCTAGTATCCACTATGTTCTGAGATTGATGTTGCTATGACTTTGCCATGCTTAATGCGTTTCGCTAGGGCCCGAGTGCCATGATTTCAGATCTGAACCGTTTATGTTATCACCATTATATCTATGTTCTTGACCCGATCTTGCTAGTCAGATGCACCTGCTATGTGTTATGATCCGTAAACCCCGGAGTGACAATAGTCGGGATACTTTCCGGTGATGACCGTAGTTTGAGGAGTTCCTGTATTCACTATGTGATAATGCTTTGTTCCGGTTCTTTATTAAAAGGAGGCCTTAATATCCCTTAGTTTCCTTATGGACCCCGCTGCCACGGCAGGGTAGAACAAAAGATGTAATGCAAGTTCTTTTCCATAAGCACGTATGACTATTTACGGAATACATGCCTACATTACATTTATGCTAGGTTATGACTGTTATATGATGAATATCATCCAACGAGTTCACCGATCCCATGCCTACGAGTTTTCCAAATATTGTTCTTGCTAAGTTACTATTGCTTCTGCTACTATTACACTTGCTACAAAACCACTGCTATCACTGTTACCGTTACTGTTACTGCTACTACTACTATCAAAACTATCATACTACTATTCTACCGATCACTTTGCTGCAGATATTTAATCTCCAGGTGTGGTTGAATTGACAACTCAACTGCTAAACTTGAAAATATTCTTTGGCTCCCCTTGTGTCGAATCTATAAATTTGGGTTGAATACTCTCCCCTCAAAAACTGTTGCGATCCCCTATACTTGTGGGTTATCACGTATCAACTCCGCCAAGCATAGAGCTCGCTTGTCCTCAAGCGAAAGCCGATATCGAAAAACATGTCCACATGGTTTGAGAGAGAGGTGTCGATAAAAACAAAATACGGACATAGTAGCATCACGCTTATTATCATAGCAGCAACAAACTTTATCATAGAACTTATTCATATAACTTTTATTATATAACTTCATCATATAACTTCTCATGAACAAGTAAAAATTCATCACAAGATATAAGTATAAAGCATAAACCTTATCGAAAACTGACAAACTATGTTCTCAGTCAACTTTGCAACTACAATTCATCATATTTTTAGGACGGGTCTCATGTCGGAGCCTTTTGGCAAGTCCACATACTCAACCATCATTTAATCTTCTATGATTGCTAACACTCACTACATACCCATGAGCAAAAAGTTTCAACCGGACACATAGAAAGATAGGGGCTTATAGTTCCGCCTCCCAACGTACTCATCTCAAGGGTGATGTCAACAATAATAACTCATGCTCACTCATATCCAACTGGATATATATGCCTAGATCTTTCCTCAGCACATGATACTTGCAAAAAGAAAAAGTAAAAAGGAATAGGGAAGAATACTTTGAATCTAGCATAAAAGTAAAAGATAGGCCCTTCGCAGTGGGAAGCAGAGGTTGTCATGCGCCTTTTAGTTTGTATGCCAAATCCCTTAATGCAAAAGAACGTCACGTTATATTGCCCCCTATGATAGCAACCTTTATTATGCAGTCTGTCGCTTTTATTACTTTGCCATCATAAGCTCGTACAACGCTCAATTTTCTCTTACACTAATTGCTCAACCACATTTAGAAGCAATTCTTATTGCCTTAGTGCACCGATGACAACTTACTTGAAGGATCTTACTCAATCCATAGGTATGTATGGTGGACTCTCAAAACATGAGTTTGGGTTTAGGGTTTTTGGATGCACAAGTAGTATCTATACTTAGTGCGGAATTTTTGGCTAGCAAAGATATTGAGCAAGCACCACATGTTGAAGGATCTATGACAATATAACTTCTATGTGAATATGAACAAACATAAATCATTACGTTGTCTTCCTTGTCCAACGTCAAGAATTTTGACATATAATATTTAATGGGGGCTCACAATCATAAAAGATGTCCAAGATAGTATATTTACATGTGAATCTTCTCTTCCCTTATTAATTCTTTCATGAATTGCATCATTGACCAATGCTATGTTTGTCAACCTCCAATAAGTTTTACCACTTATACTTTTCCTTATGTGATGTCATTACTTACCATAGGATTAGCATATGATCATTTTCATTTATTTCCTTTTTATTTTGATTGCAACAAGAAATTAAAGAAGCAAAAGATCAAACTAAATTTATTATATAACTCCCACTCGATTACATAGATAGAAAGATCAAGAAACTAGCACTCAGAAATAGATCCTACTAAACTTTTATTCAACTAAATCACGAAAGGGCTAAGGATTGAACTAGAATAGGTAAAAGTAAATAAAAGTGATGATGATACGATACCGGGGCATCTCCCCCAAGCTTGGCACAAGCCAAGGGGAGTGCCCATACCCGTGTACTCAAGTCTCCTTTGGTGGTGAAGATGATGAAGGTGGTGGTGATGAAGTAGCCTTCTTCTTCAGCTTATATTTGAGCATAAAATTTTCCTCCCTTAGATCCTCATTCTCTAACTCGAGCTTTAATATCTTTTTTCATAATGCTACCTTGCTCTCCTGCAGAAAACGTGATG
Source organism: Elymus sibiricus (assembly GCA_039707655.1). Classification (NCBI taxonomy): domain Eukaryota; kingdom Viridiplantae; phylum Streptophyta; class Magnoliopsida; order Poales; family Poaceae; genus Elymus; species Elymus sibiricus. Next base: position 312,985,775 of record CM077665.1, read on the forward strand.
GGATAAATTGAACCTTAGGTTTGTATCTTGTAGGGAGGCTTGACTTCTTGCATTCCACATGCATGTCTCCGGGCTAAGGTAGTGGGTCATCCTCTTCCTCAGAGATATCACCCTTTGTTTCCTTCATGGCGGTGTCTTCCTCCTCATCTGTAGTCCATCCATAATGATCCACCTCTCCATAGATCTTAGGGTTTGCAATATAGTCAGCAACATAGCTCTCCCCCTCTGAATCTTGAGAAGACATATTTTCAGACCTGTCAGGAAAACAACACGAAACAAGAACAGGGGATTTTTCTGCGATGCGGTGGTCAAAACAATCGGGGGTATATATAAAGAATTTTTTGGGAAGCAAGAATATGGAAGCAAAACGGAGTCGGGAAGGTGTCCGAGGTGGGCACAACCCACTAGGGCGTGCGTGGCAGGGCTGGCACGCCCTGGTGTATCGTGCTCACCTCGGTTGCTTTCCTGTTTATTTCTTATTTTCCTAATTTTTGTAATATTCCAAAACTGACAAAAAAATATTTTTGCGGATTTTTCAGAGTCCATTTACTTACCTTATCACGTACCTCCTCTTTTTCAGGATTCTGGAGTGTTCCGGAAAGTTTCCTTTATGTGTTCCTCCGGTGTCATGGTTTGAATAACATTGCTTTCAACATTAATAGGCGTACCTAAGATATAGTGTTTAATTCTTTGTCCATTGACCACCTTCAGGTTAGTACCTTCGGCATTATTAATCTTGATAGCTCCAAAACGATAAAATTCCTCGATAATATATGGTCCTTCCCATTTGGAAGGAAGTTTTTCTGCAAAAAAATCTAAAACAAGAGTTGTACAAAAGAACATATTCTCCAACTATGAATTCCCGCTTTTGGATTCTTTTGTCATGCCATCTTTTTACTTTTTCTTTGAATAGATTGGCATTTTCATAATCTTGGGTTCTCCATTCATCAAGTGAGCTAATATCAAATAACCTCTTCTCACCGGCAAGTTTGAAATCATAATTGAGTTGTTTAATTGCCCAAAATGCTTTATGTTCTAACTCTAGAGGAAAATGACAAGCTTTTCCATATACCATTTTGTATGGAGACATACCCATAGGATTTTTATAACCTGTTCTATAGGCCCAAAGTTCATCATCTAGTTTCTTAGACCAATTCTTTCGAGACCTATTGACAGTTTTTTGTAATATTAATTTTATTTCTCTATTGCTAAGTTCAACTTGACCACTAGATTGAGGATGATAGGGTAATGCAATTCTATGGTTAACATCATATTTAGCAAGCATTTTACGGAAAGCACCATGAATAAAGTGTGAACCACCATCAGTCATTAAATATATAGGGACTCCAAACCTCAGGAAAATAAATTCTTTAAGCATTTTAATGGAGGTGTTATGATCAACACTACTAGTTGGAATAGCTTCTACCCACTTAGTAACATAATCAACATCAACCAAAATATGAGTATACCCATTAGAGGAAGGAAAAGGTCCCATATAGTCAGAACCCCAAACATCAAATGGTTCAACAACAAGTGAATAATTCATAGGCATTTCCTGACGCTTACCGATATTACCAATTCTTTGACATTCATCACAATATAAGACGAACTTACGGGCATCCTTGAGGAGAGTAGGCCAATAAAAACTAGATTGCAATACCTTGTGAGCAGTTCTATCTCCCGCATGATGTCCTCGATAAGCTTCGGAATGACATTTCCGTAGGATTTGTTCCTGTTCATGCTCAGGTATACAACGTCTAATAATACCATCTACCCCTTCTTTATAAAGATGTGGGTCATCCCAAAAGTAATGTCTTAAATCATAGAAGAATTTTTTCTTTTGTTGGTATGTGAAACTAGGCGGTATATATTTAGCAACAATGTAGTTAGCATAATCAGCATACCAAGGAGTATTTTGACAAACATTTATTGCAGCTAAGTGTTCATCAGGAAAACTATCATCAATAGATAGTGGGTCATCAAGAATATTTTCCAACCTAGACAAGTTATCAGCTACGGGGTTCTCAGCTCCTTTCCTATCAGTGATATGTAAATCAAATTCTTGAAGCAAGAGAACCCACCTAATGAGTTTAGGTTTAGCATCCTTCTTTTCCATAAGATATTTTATAGCAGCATGATCAGTGTGAACAATAACTTTGGAATCAATAATGTAAGATCTTAATTTATCACAAGCAAACACAATTGCTAAAAATTCTTTTTCAGTGGTAGCATAATTTCGTTGGGCACTGTCTAGAGTTTTGGTAGCATAATGGATAACATTTAATATTTTATCAACTCTTTGTCCTAGAATAGCACCAACAGCATAATCACTAGCATCAACATAATTTTAAAAGGCAAGTTCCAATCAGGAGGTTGAACGATAGGAGCAGAAGTTAAGGCTTTCTTGAGTGTGTCAAAGGCTTCTACACAATCATCATCAAAAACAAATGGAATGTCCTTTTGTAAAAGATTAGTAAGAGGCCTAGAAATTTTAGAGAAGTCTTTAATAAACCTCCTATGGAAACCAACATGACCAAGAAAACTCCAAATACCTTTAATATCTTTAGGACATGACATTCTCTCAATTGCATCAACTTTAGCTTTATCTACCTCAATACCTCGTTCAGATATTTTTTGCCCCAAGACAATACCTTCATTGACCATAAAGTGGCACTTCTCCCAATTCAAGATGAGATTAGTTTGTTCACATCTCTGTAAAACTCAATCAAGGTTGCTTAAGCAATCACCAAAAAAGTTCCGTAAACGAAAAAAATCATCCATGAAAACCTCCACAATCTTTTCACAAAAATCAGAGAATATAGCAGTCATACATCTTTGAAAGGTAGCAGGTGCATTGCATAAACCAAAAGGCATACGTCTATAAGCATAGGTTCCAAAAGGACAAGTAAAGGTGGTTTTCTCTTGATCAGATTGTGATACAAGTATTTGAGAGAAACCAGAATATCCATCCAGAAAACAAAAGTGTGTCTGCTTAGATAATCTTTCTAGCATTTGATCAATGAAAGCCAGAGGGTAATGATCTTTTCTAGTAGCTTTGTTTAATTTTCTAAAATCAATTACCATTCTATAGCCAGTGACAAAGCTCTGTGGGATAAGTTCATTCCTATCATTAGGTACAACAGTAATACCTCATTTCTTAGGGACATAATGAACGGGACTTACCCATCTACTATCAGCTATGGGATAGATTATACCTGCTTCAAGAAGCTTTAATATTTGAGTTCTTACCACTTATTTCATCTTAGGATTCAATCACCGTTGGTGATCAACAACGGGTTTGGCATCAGGTTCCATATTAATCTTGTGCTGACATAGAGTGGGACTAATGCCCTTAAGATCATCAAGAGTATATCCAATAGCAGGCCGATGCTTCCTCGGAATTTTGAATAATCTTTCTTCTTCATGTTCTGAAAGGTTAGCACTAATAATAACAGGATATATCTTTTTCTCATCAAGATAAGCATACTTCAAAGTGTCAGGCAATTGTTTTAATTCAAACACAGGATCACCTTTAGGTGGAGGAGGACCTCCTAGAGTTTCAATAGGCAAATTGTGTTTTAGGAGAGGATGTTGTTCAAAGAATTTTTTATCTATTTCATTTCTTTCATGTAATTGCATATCATTTTCATGGTCTAGCAAATATTGTTCAGAGGGCTTAGGTGCTTTAATATTACTTTTGCGAACCACAGTTGATACCTTAGCATGTTCCTTTGTCCTAACAGGGAAAGGTGGATTTTCAATATAAGCAGTAGGCACAAGTGGATCAACATTGTAAATGATAGTTTCATATTTAGCTTTTACCGGTTCTTTAACTTCTTCTTTAATAGGGGGATGATATTTAAACCACTTCTCCTTAGGGATATCAACATGAGTATAAAATGATTCATAGAAAGAGGCTACTATCTCAGAGTCAAGTCCATATTTAGTGCTAAACTTGTGAAAAGCATCGGTATTCATAAAAGATTTAACACAATCAATCAAACTTAAGCTTAATACCTAACTCATTACCTTCGTCGAGTTCCCAATCTTCAGAGTTGCGTTTAATTCTATATAAGATATCCCACTTGAATTCAATAGTCTTGTTCATAAAAGAACCAGTAAAAGAGGTATCGAGCATGGATCGATCATTATGAGAAAGCCGAGCATAAAAGTTCTAAAAAATAATTTCTCTCGGGATATCATGATTGGGGCATGAATATAACATTGACTTAAGCCTCCCCCAAGCTAGAGCGATGCTTTATCCTTCACGAGGCCAAAAATTATATATATAATTCCGATCACGATGAACTAGATGCATAGGATAAAACTTTTGGTGGAATTCTAATTGCAATCGATTCCAGTTCAATGATCCAATATCATCACATAGCCTATACCATGTCAATGCTTTTCCCTTCAAATATAAAGGGAAAACCTTCTTCTTAACTTCATCTCTGGGTAAACCTGCAAGCTTAAATAATCCACAAACTTCATTCACATGTATTAGGTGCATATCAGGATGTTCAGTTCCGTCTCCTGCATAAGGATTAGCTAGCAGTTGTTCTACCATACCCGAAGGAATTTCATAAACAAAATTTTCAATAGGTGTAGTAGGTTGAGGGGCAACTAATTGTGGTTCCGGTCGAGGTGAAGATACCCCAAACAAACCCCTCAAAGGATTGTTTTCCATAGTAGCAAGTGATAATAAATTTCAGCACGTAGTATAAGTTTTTCCTTACCGATTTCCACTTACTAAGAGCGCTTCACTCCCCGGCAACGGCGCCAGAAAAGAGTCTTGATGACCCACAAGTATAGGGTGTCAATCGTAGTCCTTTCGATAAGTAAGAGTGTCGAACCCAACAAGGAGCAGAAGGAAATGACAAGCGGTTTTCAACAAGGTAATTTCTGCAAGCACTGAAATTGTAGGTAACAGATAGTTTGATAGAAAGATAATTGGTAACGAGCAAGTAATGGTAACGGTAAATAAAGTGCAGCAAGGTAGCCCAATCCTTTTGTGGAAAAGGACATGCCAGAACAGTCTCTTATAATAGGCAAAGTGTTCTTGAGGGTACACGGGAATTTCATCTAGTCACTTTTATCATGTTGGTTTGATTTGCGTTCGCTACTTTGATAATTTGATATGTGGGTGGACCGGTGCTTGGGTGCTGTTCTTACTTGAACAAACCTCCCACTTATGATTAACCCCCTCGCAAGCATCCACAACTACGAGAAAAGTATTAAGATAAAATCTAACCATAGCATTAAACGTTTGGATCCAAATCAGCCCCTTACGAAGTAGCGCATAAACTAGGGTTTAAGCTTCTGTCACTCTAGCAACCCATCATCTAATAACTACTCCACAATGCATTCCCTTAGGCCCAAGGATGGTGAAGTGTCATGTAGTCGACGTTCACATCACACCACTAAGGGAATCACAACATACATATCATCAAAATATCGAACACATATCAAATTCACATGATTACTCGCAACATGGGTTCTCCCGTGACCTCAAGAACAAAGGTAACTACTCAAAAATAATAATCATGCTCAAGATCAGAGGAGTATTGAATAGCATAATGGATCTGAACATATAATCTTCCACCAAATAAACCATATAGTAATCAACTACGCAAGGTAATCAACACTACTAGTCACCCACAGGTACCAATATGAGGTCCCGGTACAAGAACACAAGAGATGAACTAGGGTTTGAGAGGAGTTGGTGCTATTGAAGATGTTGATGAAGATTGGCCTCCCAAAGAGGAGTTGGTACAAGAACACAAGCTTAACACATATCAAATTCACATGATTATTTGCAACATGACTTCTCCCGTAACCTCAAGAACAAGGGTAACTACTCACAAATAATATTAATGCTCAAGATCAGAGGGGTATTAAATAGCATAATGGATAAGAACATATAATATGCCACCAAACCATATAGTAATCAACTACAAGATGTAATCAACACTACTAGTCACCCACAGGTACCAATCTGAGGTTCCGGTACAAAGATTGAAAACAAGAGATGAACTAGGGTTTGAGAGGAGATGGTGCTCTTGAAGATGTTGATGAAGATTGGCCTCCCAAAGACGAGAGGGTCGTTGGTGATGACGAGGCTATGTTGTACCAGAAGTGACAATCGCAGTGGTTCTCCCTTTACATCTTAGCCGAACAAAGTGGAAACTTAAGGGGTAATCATAGGAGTCGGGCAATCCAGCTATTGACCAAAGGCACAACTCGAAATTAATGCATATAAGTGTGAAATAACAAGGACATTTTGTCGAGGACTTCATGGAGTACCTTGGATTTTCGTGGGTTCGGCTCTAGCTGCAGCCCGCCGTTAATATTTTCGATGCTTTCAAGGCGTCTCGCATTTTAATGCAAGAGCTATGCTTGGCAAAACCAAAAAAACTCACGTAAAAAACTTTATATCTAAATTGAATCAAGTTTTTTTGTGCCAATCCGAAAATGGTCTTAAAATTAATTTCTGCTTCCGTCATGCTTTAATATGACATATCCAATTTCTAGACTTCAAGCGGGTCAGCCTTCGGCTTCAACCTCACTTCCTGAAGGCGGAGTGTTTCTCAGTCCAGTTTAGCGAACTAAACTTTGAGCGGCTCTAGAGAGAAACCAGGTTGTCAGACTATTTGACCACACACTCGAGTTGAAAAAGGAGTAGCAGGAAAATACTTTGCAACGACTAAGAAAATATTTATTATAAAACAGCTCATGAAGAGCCCCTAGTTAACTTTGGGAAAATAAAGTTGCTAACAAAAGATTTTTTGTTTAAAACAAATAATACGCCTGGATGAACCAAATGAAAATTTAATTTTTTTTAAAAAATTGAGCATGAAAGCGACTTAGCTGGTTAATGTGCTCGGTGTTGATGATATGGTCCAGGCTTATGGCAGGACGAAGACGCCCCTTGATCTATGATAGATCTGACATAGTGCATTGTCCTCGGCCTGGCCGAGGTTCTAGCCCCCAAGCCGGTTCCGAGGTGGCCAAGCAAGGAGCTCGGCTTGATGAAGTGATGGCGTGGGGATGCCGACACAGGCCAGCGCGCCAAGTTGACGACACAGTTCGGTCGATGGAGGTGAGACGATGACATCGGCGTGTCGAGGTGACCGCGTTACACATTCGAAGTCAATTACCTATGCACATAAAATAGTGCAAGCCAATAATAATAACAATACTTTAAAAATTACTTTTGTACGCAAAGAAAATGAAAAGATATATGGTCCATGCGCCCAAAGATCAGACGAGGTAGACTTCTCTGGCCAGGTCGACTTGGCCATACCAAAGTTGTAGGATCCAAAGTATCTCTAGAGGGGGGTGATTAGACTACTTGACCAATTAAAAATCTAGCATTTTCCCAATTTTAAACGTTGGCAAGTTTTAGCAATTGTAGCAAGTCAAGTACACCCTACACATGCAAGTCTAAGAGTATAGCAGCAGAAAGTAAAGACGTGCAAATGAAAGTAAAGGTAGGGAGAGGATAATCAAATGCAATTGATGACACGAAGATTTTTCCCGTAGGTCCGATAGGTGGTGCTATCATACGTCCACGCTGATGGAGACTTCAACCCATGGAGGGTAGCGGTCGCGAGAGTCCACGGAGGGCTCCACCCATTAGGGTCCACAAAGTAGCAACCTCGTCTATTCCATAACGGCTTCCGTCCACAAAGGACTAGCCTCACTATGGGTAGATCTTCACGAAGTAGGCGATCTGCTTGCCCATACAAACTTCTTGGTTCAATTCCACAACACGAAGAAGGAGGCTCCCAAGCGACACCTAACGAATCTAGGAGGCACCACCCTCCAAAAGGTAATAGATGTGGTAACAATAATGAACTCCTTGCTCTTGTTCTTCAAAAGATAGTCTCCTCAACACACAATCACTCTCTCACAGATTTGGCTTGATAGAAGAGGTTGATTGGGTGGAAAGCAACTTGGGGAGGCTAGAACTCAGGATTCATATGGTTGGAGTGGGAGGTCTTGATCTCAACACATGAGTAGGTGGTTCTCTCTCAGAAAAATGGATGGGGCAAGTGTAAGTGTGTTCTGAGTCCTTCCTCTACGAGTGAGAGGAGGTGGAGGGGTATATATAGGCATCTCCAAAAATCCAACCGTTACAACATTATTGCCCAACTCGGGGAAACCAAAGTAGAAACTCGGTTGTACCAACTAGTGCATAATGTGGCAACTTTTGGCGTTTCGGTGAGACCGATATATAATTCTCGGTGGTACTCATATGCGTGTCCTAGGAAGGTACACAATTTCGGAAATTCAGATTCTTGAAAAAGAGATACCAATATGTTGGTCACTATTTTCGGTTGCACCAAAGCTGAAAGTTGGTGTTACTGAGAAGCTAGGGTTTTGGCTAGGATTTTGTCTAAGTGAAACTCAGTAGGGCCGAGTGGAAATTGTTGGTGGCATCGATTTTGGATATTTGGTTTTGAACAGAATATTTGTGGGAGAATTTCATGTATATTTTTGGTGGCTAATCTCTAAGCACTTGAGCAACCAGATCATCATAGACACCTCATCCCCTTTTAATAGTATTGGCTTTCCTATGGACTCAAAGTGATTTCTCACAAAATGTAAAATGTAGAGTCTTCAAGCTTGTTGCCAATAGATGTTCCTTGCATCTAGGGAATATCCTCACAATCCTTTTGCCAATCCTTTCATTGAACTTTCCTGAAATATACTTGGTGGAAATATTAGTCCAATGAAATATATGTTGTTATTAATTACCAAAACCACCTAGGGAAGGGTTGTGCTTTCAATATCCCCCTTTTTGGTAACTGATGACAACATATAGATCAAAGCTTCGATAGGGATAAAACAATGAGTAGCATCTTCGCTTTGAGAAGTATGTGATAAGCAAGAGCTCCCCTAAATTTATGCATTATTTAAAATTTGCGTTTGAATGCAAATGCACAAATGATTAGGAGTGTGGGTAACTCTTTCAGGTCACATACAACTTGGTGGTTGTCGGTGTCAAAACCGGCGGATCTCGGGTAGGGGGTCCTGAGCTGTGATACTAGAATCGATGGTAACAGGAGACGAGGGAGACGAGGTTTTACCCAGGTTTGGGCCCTCCTATGGAGGTAATACCCTACGTCCTGCTTGATTATATTGATGGTATAAGGGTTACAGAGTTGATCTACCTCGAGATCGAATGACTAAAACCCTAGATGTGTTCTCTCTTCGGCTACAACCTAAAACCCTCCGGCTTATATAGACGCCGGGGGTACCTAGGGTTTACATATGGTCGGTTACACGTCGAAGGGATAAACATGCCTATTCACTACTTCAAACGTGGAGGATACGCCACGATTCTCGAAGCTTCTTTCCTGGAGACAGGGTCTTCGATCAATCCAGTGCTCGGCAAGCGGCCCATATAGTCCGGACCATAAGAAATAGGTCGGCCTCCCGAGGACCCCTTAAACCAGGACTCCCTCAGTGGTGCGCATAAATGATATGAATGGATTAGAATGCACATGACACCAAACAAGTGTGAATGATCATAATATTAACATCACATGGATAGGAAATAGTAGCATCATCAAGAAAGTGTATGATCAAACACGACGAAGTTTAAGAACAGCCAAGTGATAAACCAAATGTTTTTAAAACACAAAGAGAGGAACAAAAAGACAAAACACTCTCTCTCGAAGACCTATGATCTATACACTTCTCCCCCTTTGGCAACAAGTTACCAAAAAGTTCAAATATGTAGAGCTAATCATCTCTCTGGGCTTGATCTCCTCTGGTAGCCGTTGAAGGAGTCGAGAGAAGGGCGTCGGCAAATGCTTCAGCTGAAGTCTTCTGAGGTGGTGGAGTAGACACTAAAGGTGCAGAAGAAGCTACAGGAGTAGTAGCTGGTGTTGACAAGGAAGGCCTCAACTCTGGAGCAGGCACGGTAGATGATCTGGCTTGAGTCTTGAACTGAGTGCTGGGCCGGAGAGGAGGACTATCCTACTCACTGGAGTGGGGACTGGGCACTGCATCCACTTCCTATTTTAGCTCATTGACAGTCACTGTCAGCTCATCAACCTTGTTGTCAAGATCATCAAATTTTGTCTCCACAATCCTATCAAGACTCTTCTAGTTCTTGAGGATCTCAGGCACATTCTTTTCGATCCCTTGGAGAGAGTTAATGATAAAGGACATTTGGTCGCTCTTCATCCTTGGAACCTGAGCACTAGTGGCTCTAGCTACCTCTGCCTCTGCCTCTTCCTGTGCACTAGCTGAAGTGGGATGAGAAGGATCCATCACCACAACGTTGTCCTCGAACTCTGGCAATAGTGGCAGGTGTGGACGATCAAGTGCATATAAGCTCTTTCCAACTTTGGAATTGATAAGCATCTGAATGTATGGAGTATATCCACATGATCTCTTCTGATCAGCAGTTGTCCTCTTGATTGTCTCAACAATCAAATCCATCACTCGGAATCTTGTGTGGGTGTCTACATGATGCAGAATGTTGATGGAGTAACCCCTAATCATCTTGTCATCTTCAGACTTTGGCATCAAAGTATATCTCATGATGGTGTTGGTAGTGGGTAATCCAGCTTGCAGAAAGTAGACATATCCAAACTTGTGTGTCTCCACATAGGCAGCAGGGATAGGATTGTACATATTGGTCATGGTGTTTTGATTCATATTGGCCTCGGAATAGACATCAAGATCTCCCTCTTGTACCTGTGGGGCTCCTAAGATGGTATCCCACTCATCAGCTGTAGCTTGGTACCTAGTGCCTTCAGTCATCCAAACTATCCTTCCATCTGGATAGAAATGAGCTGTAGAGTAAAACTGCATAATCATCTCATCATTCAATGCAATGAACTCTCTGCCAACAAATCCATGTATGTCAATGGCCTTGAAGTTCTCTTGCACATGACGAAAATAGTCTTCGTTGTCCATGTGTACTTCCAGTCCACATATCTCAGGTCACTAACTGCAGGACTCTTGTCTAACAAGACAGTCTCATAAAAATCTTGTTGCACCTTGGTGTGGAAGCGAGCATCTACAATAGTTCTCCTCCTTGTGGCATATGGATCATCAGCTCTCCATTTCCTTAGTCCAGTTTCCTTTCTCTTCTTCATGTCCTCAGCAACTAGGTGATCATCATTGTGTTCAGGAAAATGGGGTCTCAGCTTCCTCAGGACTGCAAAATCTTCCTCTTCATCCATGGTGGAAGATCTCTTGTTCTTCTTAGCAAGAGGAATATCTCTGGTGGTCTTCTTGGGTTTGGGGGCAGATGGCTTCTTGGCAGCAGATGGCTTGGCCTTAGATGCAGCCTGACTGGTCATTGCATCAGCCATCAGCTTCTTCTTCTTGGAGGGAGGAGGTTGTCCAAATTGGTTCCTCTTCTTCTCCTTCCTGCTCTGTTGGATCCTCAAACATAGAGGTTGGTCTTCCTACAACATGAACAATCCTATTCCTGGCTCTCTGGCTTGCCTTCTTGGGCATGGACTTAGAATTCCTAGGTGGCTCCAGAGTGAGAGTCATTCCTGCCCTAGCACTCTATGGTGCTCTCATAGCTTCAGACCTGGCATACTCTTTCCTAACTGGACTCTTAGCAGAAGTGGCCTCAATGGCAGATTTCCTAGCTGCTTTTTCTTTCTTCTCTTGTTGCTTTTTGGCTAGAAACTCTTCTGGCACAAAATCCGAGTCCTCTTCATCTGAGTTAAGCTTCTTCCTGTCCCTTGTGACAGCCTTGGGCAACCCATGAGAACTGGGGGTGCCTGGATCCTCTGAAGATGAAGAACTAGCTTCTGGGATAGTGCCAGCATCCAAGTCAACACTCTGCGCTCTCAAATCATTGTCACTGTCCTCTGACCCACACATGATGTCCCTTTGAATAGATTTAAGAAGAGTGGAATGGATAAGCATCACAAAATTCAGAAGTTTTTGAAAGTTTGGACTCAAAATCTTAGTCTTAAGTTTCAGCTAAGTGGGTTTCTGTTCCACCGAGTTTGAGTTTTTGGAGCCACCGAGACACACATTCCCATATGACAGAAACTTGGCAACCCTTTTCGGACCGAAACGAGAAACTCGGTTTCACCGAGAATGTTCTCAGTAACCCTAGACCCCGAATCGGTGATACCAATTCGTATCAACTTGGTGACACCGAGACACACATGGCGGAAACCTAAACCTAAAAAGTTCCGTTCACCTAATATAATGAAGATTTCTCCTGGATAGGAGCATTGCAAATCATGGCTTATCGATGGACATAACCTAATGTGCAAGAATCATATTGGGGAGCACAAAAAAGGGCCAAAACCTTACCCTAATTCGGTGAAGGTTCCGCTACGGCGGTGACGACAGGGTAGATTCCCATCGACGGCGAAGGACTCCTGCGGCGAGGGCGCACGGGAGGCGAGGGGGACGTTCGGAGACTCGAGCACGGCAGCAAGGGTTTGCGGAGGATGATGTTTGAAGATTGAATTTCAAAAATCGGGTCTGCCGGATATATATATATCCCCTTACTGTCAGTGACATCGATTGAAACATTTAGGTGCCACCGAGTTTCTTAACTGCCAGGAGACAGTGAGACTCGGTGAGACCGAGATGTAGAAATCGGTAGTACCGAGGTCAAAAATAGATCAACCCTAGTGGTTCAGTGGAACCGATATTTTGGAATTGGTTACACCGGGTTGTGCACATGGGAGGTTTTGGAGGTCAGCTCTTGTCGAAACGGAACTCTGAGTGCTCCTCATATAGAGGGTCCGAGAAGTGCTTGCTCAAATTTTGTGATGAAGCATGAATAGAATTTGAGACAAGAAAGCATAGATAGCTAGAGGAGGGTACTTAGGCAATCTTGTATATCCAATTGGCCAAAGAAAATAAAAGCCAAATAACAACAATTGGATATCCTCAAATGTGAAAAGATATGCATACCAACATGCTCACACAATAAGATGTCAATAGAAATCATGGCAAACATGCACATCTACTCTAGTATCTACCAAGTACTTTGGCGATGACAGGGTCATCTATATATGAGTATATTGACTTATGAGCCAGGTAAGAATACTTGATCATAGGTCATACAAATCATTTAAGCACAAGTGGGGTTACCAATTTTACATAAAGCATTTAATGTTGTCACATCCTATGAGATGCTTTAACTCAAGTCTTAGAGTAAAGCTCCCCCTTGATGTGACATCCCCCCTTAGGAGGGATAAACTAACCTTGGGCTTTGTCGATGAAGACTTCATGTAGGTGATGTAGTGGCGGATGCTCATTGTTGATTAAGATCATCTTGAGTTGGGAGAAATCCTTGTTGTTTCGTACTCTTCTCACCTACACGGGTTAGTCCCATACAAGGAACAAATACAAGGATATCTATGGACATGGAGTGAAGCACATTTAGATGATGTCCATTGATTCTTTAATTACCTTGTCCCTTGCTTACCTTTGAGGGAATGTGTGACTCCTGGAACTATTGCATAAGGTTGGAGTTGATTGCAAATAGTCCTTGCCAAAAATGAATGTGAGTGAATTTCATTGGCGGAGTCACCCCTCAAGAACTTCTCTAGTTCTTCTTCCTTGGGACCCACATCAAATTGATGGGGATCCTTGGAGTTGAAGTAGCACTTGATGAAGTAGAGATTGTAGTAGCCTAGGGAACCCACTTGACCATGGCTAGGGATTCATCTTCAAATGTGTCAATCTCCTCTTGAAGCTTGTCCTTGCCCTTGAGCTTCTGGTCTTGTGGTGGAAGGTCATCTTGAGCTTTTGTTCCCTTGGGGAGAGTAGGTTCATACTTCTCCTTTTGAGGAACAAACTTCGGATTGGGTTATTGACCTTATTCCCATTCAACTCCATTGGTGTTGAAGTAGCCAATGCCTTGGTTCTTCCGGTATCCTCCATGCTTGTGTACGATCTCCTCAAATTTCTTACATCCGGCAAGACTTTTGTAGACACCTTACTCTATAATCCCTTTTGATAAATTGTTTTATTGCTCAAGTTTAACTTGGCTAAGAGAATCATTAGTGGAATCAATAGAGCGACTAGAAACAACATTACTAGATTTAGCATTAGCATTGTTGTTACTAGAAGAAGAACCTTTCTTGCCTTTGTTTCTAGTTTGCTTAGATTTAACTTGTGGAATAAATGTAGACAAGAGTAATCGTTTGGCAAGATAATAAGAACTCTTCTTTCGAAGATCTTCATTGATAGCTGTAAGAAACTCATGTTCTTGCTCTAAATTTAGCTTCTCGAAGCGTAGCTTCTCATGAGTTCTTAAGAGCTCTCTATGATCTTCTTGAGTAGATTCATGAGCTAACTTAAGAGTGTTTAGTTTTTTAGTTAGACGCTCAATCTCCTTATTATCATCATCACACGACTTATCTTGACTAGCATGATTATTATCAAGTTCATTTTGACTAACATCACTAGTTTTATCAAAGAGCAAGTCATCATCTCCTAGTAAATCATCCTCATCACTATTGAAGTCAATGAATTCGGGGTGTGATACCTTGGGGCCTTTAGACATGAAGCAACTTCCACTTCCTTCATTTGGTGAATCACATATATATCATTGGAGTTACAGGTTACGAGTACTAATCCGGCAACACCTTCATCTTGATTATAGTCGGAGTTGGAGTGGTAGCTTCTCTCGGATTGGTTATCGGAATCGGATCCAGAAACGCATTAACCAACATGATCTTGATGTCTTCTTCTTGTGTAGCTCTTGGTGTACTTGTCCTTCTTCTACGAGTCCTTGCTTCTCTGGGAGAGTCTTCATACATAGCGATCTTCTCTACTCCTTTTCTATCTATGAGATGATTCATCTCTTGAGCTTCGTCTTCGAGGTGCCTCTTCTCTCCTTTTGTGGGGGACCATGAACTCATTGGAATAGTGTCCGGGCCTTCCACAATTGCAACAATTCCGGTCACAACTAGAGGAACGCTTCTCTTCATATCTTGAATTGGAGCTTCTCTCTTTGCCACTACTCTTGTAGAACTTTTTGAATTTCTTGACCATGAGGCTTATTTATTCATTGGTAACAAGGTTGTCACTTGAAGTAGCGGGAGTTTCACTTGTAGCTTTGTATGCACCGCTTGACTTGGTGTCAAGTTCTTCTTTGTCCTTGAGTGACATCTCATAAGCAACAATCCTTGCAATGACTTCTGTAGGCTTGAGATCTTTGTAGTTTGGCATCATTTGGATCAATGTGCACACGGTGTTGTACTTTCCATCAAAGGATCTAAGGATCTTCTTGATGATGAATTTGTCGGTCAACTCTTCACTTCCTAAAACGGCAATCTCATTGGTGATGAGAGTAAGCCTAGAGTACATTTCCACGACTCCTTCACCATCCTTCATCTTGAACTTGTCAAGTTGACTTTGTAGCACATCCAACTTAGATTCCCTAACGGATTCGGTACCTTCGTGCATATAAACCAAAGTATCCCAAATTTCCTTTGCATTCTCAAGATGGCTTATCTTGTTAAACTCTTCGGGGCATAAGCAGTTGAATAGAATGTCGCATGCTTGAGCATTGTATTGCAACATCTTCAATTCTTCCGCGGTCGCTTCAGGATCCGGTTTCTTTCCATCAAAGAATTCACCTTGCAATCCAACATGAACAACAGCCCATACGGCGGGATTATGACCAAGAATATGCATTTTCATTTTATGCATCCAACCAGCAAAGTTTGTACCATCAAAATATACCTCTGCGATGATAACTTCCCTCACAAGATGCCATACTCTCCTAGGTTATGAAACCAATGCAATGGAGACCAATGCTCTGATACCACTTGTAGGATCCAAAGTATGTTTGGAGGGGGTGATTAGACTACTTGACCAATTAAAAATCTAGCCTTTTCCCAATTTTAAACGTTGGCAAGTTTTAGCAATTGTAGCAAGTCAAGTACACCCTACACATGCAAGTCCAAGAGTGTAGCAGCGGAAAGTAAAGACATGCACATGAAAGTAAAGGTAGGGAGAGGAGAATCAAACGCAATTGATGAAACGAAGATTTTTCCGTGGTTCCGATAGGTGTAGGATCGAAACTAGGTCTAGAGGGGGGGGGGGTGATTAGACTACTTGACCAAATAAAAATCTAACATTTTCCCAATTTTAGTTGTTGGCAGATTTTGGCAATTGTAGCAAGTCAAGTTCACCCTACACATGCATGTCTATGAGTATAGCAGCGAAAAGTAAATAAACACAAATGTAAGAGGGTAGGGATAAGAAGATCAAATGCAATTTGGAGACATGATGATTATTCCCGTGGTTCCGATAGGTGGTGCTATCGTACGCCCACGTTTATGGAGACTTCAACCCCCGGAGGGTAACGGTCGCGAGAGTCCATGGAGTGCTCCACCCACGAAGGGTCCACGAAGTAGCAACCTCGTCTATTCCATAATGGCCTACGTCCACGGAGGACTAGCCTTACTCGGGGTAGATCTTCACGAAGTAGGCGATCTCCTTTCCCTTACAAACTCTCTTGGTTCAACTCCACAATCACGAAGAAGGAGGCTCCCAAGCGACACCTAACCAATCTGGGACGCACCACCCTCCAAAAGGTAATAGATGTGGTAGTATGATGAACTCCTTGGTCTTGTGCTTCAAAAGATAGTCTCCTCAGCACTCAATCACTCTCTCACAGATTTGGCATGGGTAGAAGAGATTGATTGGATGGAAAGCAACTTGGGGAGGCTAGAAATCAGGATCCATATGGTTGGAGTGGATGATCTTGACCTCAACCCAAGGGTAGGTGGTTCTCTCTCAGAAAATTGGATATGGCAAGTGGGTGTATGTTCTGGGTGCTTCACTTGCGAGTGAGTGGTGGTGGAGGGGTATATATAGGCATCTCCAAAAATCCAACCGTTACAACATTATTGCCCAACTCGGTGAGACCAAAGTGAAAACTTGGTTGCACCGACTAGTGCAAAATGTGGCAACTTTGGCGTTTTCGTTGAGACCGATATATGAATCTCGGTGGTACCGATATGGGTGACCTAGGCAGTTACCAAAACTCGGTGAGACCGTTTCCTCAAACTCGGTGGGACTGATTTTAAGAAACTGGTTAACAGAGAGTTGGTTCAACACTCAGTGAGACCGATTCTCGAGACTCGGTGGGGCCGATTCTTGAAAATTGCTAACAGAGAGTTGGTCACTGGTTTCGGTTGCACCGAATGGAATGTTGGTAGTACCGAGATGCTAGGGTTTTGTTTTGCTTCTGTCTAGGGTAAAACTCAGTGGATCCGAATGGGAAGTTGGTGCCACCAAACTTTGACTTTTGGCTTTGGATAGAAGATTTGTGTGGGAAAGTGGGTGAGTATTTTTGGTGGCTAATCTCTAAGCACTTGAGCAACCAGATCATCATATTTACCTCATCCCCTTTTAATAGTATTAGCTTTCCTATGGACTCAAAGTGATTTCTAACCAAATGTAAAATGTAGAGTCCTCATTCTTGAAGCATGGCCAATCATGTTCCTTCCTTTCCTTGGTGAGGTTCTCCACACAATCCTTTAGCCAATCCATCATTGAACTTTTTCCTGAGATACACTTGGTGGAAACACTAGTCCAATGTAATATATGTTGTTATTAATTACCAAAACCACCTAGGGAGAAGTTTGTAGTATCGCAAGTATGTCTAGAGGGGGGGTGATTAGACTACTTGACCAATTAAAAGTTCTACCTTTTCCCAATTTTAATTGTAGGCAGATTTTAGCAATGATAGCAAGTCAAGCACACCCTACACATGCATGTCTAAGAGTATAGCAGCGAAAAGTAAAGACAAGCACATGTAATAGAGGTAGGGGTTAGAAGATCAAACGCAATTGTAGACACGAAGATTTTTCCCGTGGTTCCGATAGGTGGCGCTATCGTACATCCACGTTTATGGAGACTTCAACTCACGGAGGGTAACGGTCGCGAGAGTCCACAGAGGGCTCCACCCATTAGGGTCCATGAAGTAGCAACCTTGACTATTCCATAATGGCTTTCGTCCATGAAGGACTAGCCTCACTATGGGTAGATCTTCACGAAGTAGGCGATCTCCTTGCCCGTACAAACTTCTTGGTTCAACTCCACAACACGAAGTAGGAGGCTCCAAAGCAACACCTAACCAATCTAGGAGGCACCATCCTCCAAAAGGTAATAGGCTTGATAATGATGATGAACTCCTTGCTCTTGTGCTTCAAGATGATAGACTCCTCAACACTCAATCACTCTCTCACAGATTTGGCTTGGTAGAAGAGATTGGTTGGGTGGAAAGCAACTTGGGGAGGCTAGAAATCAAGATCCATATGGTGGAGTGGATGATCTTGATCTCAACACAAGGGTAGGTGGTTCTCTCTCAGAAAACTAGATGGGGCAAGTATGGAATAGTTCTGAATGCTTCTCTTGCGAGTGGGATGTGGTGGAGGGGTATATATAGGAATCTCCAAAAATCAAACTGTTACAACATTATTGACCATCTCGGTGAAACCGATGCAAAACTCGGTGGCACCGATCTGTTCAAAATGTGGCAACTTTCGGAATCTCGGTGAGACCGATATAGGAATCTCGGTGGTACCGAAGTCAGTGGCCGAGGCAGTGATACGTCCATTTTGCATCATGATTTCCTACTGTTAATTACTTTGTTTTATTGAATAATAATGCTTTGGGGAGTGATTCTAATGCCTTTTCTCTCATAATATGCAAGGTTTACACAAAGAGGGAGAATACCGGCAGCTGGAATTCTGGACCCAAGAAAAGCACGTCAGAGATACCTATTCTGCACAACTCCAATGAAGCTGAAAATTTACGAAGATTAATTTTGCATTTAATAAAAAGTACTGGAGCTGAAAACTACCGGAGGGGGCCTCCCAGGTGGGCACAACCCACCAGGGCGTGCCAGGCCCCCCTGGGTGCGCCCTGATGGGTTGTGCCCACCTCGGCCCACCTCCGGTGCCCATCTTTTGGTATATGGTCACTCTTGACCTAGAAAAAAAATCAGAGGAGGACTTTTGGGACGAAGCGCCGCCGCCTCGAGGCAGAACTTGGGCAGGAGCACTTTGGCCCTCCGGCGGAGCGATTCCGTCGGGGGAAATCGAAGCTATCGTCATCACCAACACCCTGCTCATCTTTGGGAGGCCAATCTTCATCAACATCTTCAATAGCACCAACTCCTCTCAAACCCTAGTTCATCTCTTGTGTTCTTGTACCGGGACCTCATATTGGTACCTGTGGGTGACTAGTAGTGTTGATTACCTTGCGTAGTTGATTACTATATGGTTTATTTGGTGGAAGATTATATGTTCAGATCCATTATGCTATTCAATACTCCTCTGATCTTGAGCATGATTATTATTTTTGAGTAGTTACCTTTGTTCCTGAGGTCACGGGAGAACCCATGTTGCGAGTAATCATGTTAATTTGATATGTGTTCGATATTTTGATGATATGTATGTTGTGATTCCCTTAGTGGTGTCATGTGAACGTTGACTACATGACACTTCACCATTCATGGGCCTAAGGGAATGCATTGTGGAGTAGTTATTAGATGATGGGTTGCTAGAGTGACAGAAGCTTAAACCCTAGTTTATGCGCTACTTCGTAAGGGGCTGATTTGGATCCACATATTTAATGCTATGGTTAGACATTGTCTTAATACTTTTCTCGTAGTTGCGGATGCTTGCGAGGGGGTAAATCATAATTAGGTTGTTAGTTCAAGTAAGAACAACACCTTAGCACTGGTCCACCCACATATCAAATTATCAAAGTAGCTAACACGAATCAAACCAACATGATAAAAGTGACTAGACGAAATTCTCGTGTACCCTCAAGAACACTTTGCCTATTACTAGTGATTGTTCTGGCCTGTCCTTTGCCTCAAAAGGATTGAGATATCTTGCTGCACCTTGTTTACCGTTACCGTTACTTGGTCGTTACCAATTATCTTGCTATCAAACTATCTGTTACCTACAATTTCAGTGCTTGCAGAAATTACCTTGCTGAAAACCGCTTGTCATTTCCTTCTGCTCCTCGTTGGGTTCGAAACTCTTACTTATCGAAAGGACTACGATTGATCCCCTATACTTGTGGGTCATCAAGACTCTTTTCTGGCGCTGTTGCCGGGGAGTGAAGCGTTCTTGGTAACTGAAAATCGGTAAGGAAAAACGTATACTACGTGCTGAAATTTATTGCTACTTGCTACTATGGAGAACAATCCTTTGAGGTGTTTGTTCGGGGTATCTTCACCTTGAACGGAACCACAATTAGTTGCCCCTCAACCTACAACACCTACTGAAAATGTTACTTATGAAATTCCTTCGGGTATGCTAGAACAACTACTTGCTAAACCTTATGCAGGAGACGGAAATGAACATCCTGATATGCACCTTTTATATGTGAACGAAATTTGTGGATTATTTAAGCTTGCAGGTTTACCCGGAGATAAAATTAAGAAGAAGGTTTTCCCTTTATCTTTGGAGGGAAAAGCATTGACATGGTATAGGTTATGTGATGATCTTGGATCGTGGAACTGGAATCGTTTGCAATTGGAATTCCACCAAAAGTTTTATCCCATGCATCTAGTTCATCGTGATCGGAATTATATATATAATTTTTGGCCTCATGAAGGAGAAAGTATCACTCTAGCTTGGGGGAGGCTTAAGTCAATGTTATATTCATGCCCCAATCATGACATTCCGAGGGAAGTTATCATTCATAATTTTTATGCTCGGCTTTCTCATAATGATCAATCCATGCTCGATACTTCTTGTGATGGTTCTTATATGAAGAAGACTATTGAATTCAAGTGGGATATCTTAGAAATAATTAAACAGAACTCTGAAGATTGGGAACTCGACGAAGGTAATGAGTCAGGTATAAAGCTTGAATTTGATTGTGTTAAATCTTTTATGAAAACCGATACTTTTCACAAGTTTAGCACTAAATATGGACTTGACTATGAGATAGTAGCCTCTTTCTGTGAAGCGTTTGCTACTCATGTTGATCTCCCTAAGGAGAAGTGGTTTAAATATCATCCCCCTATTAAAGAAGAAATTAAAGAACCGGTCATAGCTAAAGAAGAAACCATCTTTTAAAATGTTGATCCAGTTGTGCCTACCGCTTATATTGAAAACCCACCTTTCCCTGTTAGGATAAAGGAACATGCTAAGGTATCAACTATGGTTCGTAAGAGTAATATAAGAGCACCTAAGCCCCCTGAGCAAATCAAAGTAGAACCTAGTGTTGCTATGGTTAAAGATCTCTTGGTAGAAAATATTGATGGGCATGTTATTTATTTCTGTGATGAAGCTGCTAGAATTGCTAGACCCGATGAAAAAGATAAACATAGACCAATAGAAGGCATGCCTGTTGTCTCAGTCAAAATAGGAGATCATTTCTATCATGGTTTATGTGATTTGGGTGCTAGTGTGAGTGCTATCCCTTTTACCTTATACCAAGAAATTATGAATGAAATAGCACCTGCTGAAATGTTAGACATTGATGTCACTATTAAACTTGCTAATAGAGACACTATCACACCACTTGGGATTGTTAGAGATGTTGAAGTCTTTAGTGGGAAAGTAAAATATCCTACTGATTTTCTAGTCCTTGGTTCCCCAAAAGATGACTTTTGTCCCATTATCTTTGGTAGACCTTTCTTGAGCACCGTCAATGCTAAGATAGATTGTGAAAAACAAACTATCGGTGTCAGTTTTGGTAATGTGTCTCATGAGTTTAATTTTTCCATGTTTAGTAGACAACCCCATGATAAAGTGTTATCTAGTAAGGATGAAATAATTGATCTTGCTTCTATTGTTGTGCCTCCTACTGATCCCTTAGAACAGTATTTGCTTGACCATGAAAATGATATGCATTTGCGTGAAAGAAATGAAATAGATCAAATTTTCTGCGAACAACAACCTCTCTTGAAACAAAATTTGCCTATTGAAACACTTGGAGGTCCTCCTCCACCTAAAGGTGATCATGTGTTTGAATTGACACAACTGCCTGACACTTTGAAGTATGCTTATCTTGATGAGAAAAAGATATATCCTGTTATTATTAGTGCTAACCTTTTAGAACATGAGGAAGAAAGATTATTAAAAGTTCTAAGGAAGCACCGGGCTGCTATTGGATATACTCTTGATGATCTTAAGGGAATTAGTCCCACTCTATGTCAGCACAAGATTAATATGGAACCTGATGCTAAACCCGTTGTTGATCACCAATGGCGATTGAATCCTAAGATGAAAGAAGTGGTAAGAACCGAAATATTAAAGCTTCTGGAAGCAGGTATAATCTATCCCATAGCTGATAGTAGATGGGTGAGTCCTGTTCATTGTGTCCCTAATAAAGGAGGTATTACCGTTGTTCCCAATGATAAGAATGAACTCATTCCACAAAGAATTGTCACTGGCTATAGAATGGTAATCGATTTTATAAAATTAAATAAAGCTACTAGGAAAGATCATTACCCTCTACCGTTCATAGATCAAATGCTAGAGAGACTGTCTAAGCACACACACTTTTGTTTCCTAGATGGATATTCTGGTTACTCTCAAATACCTGTGTCACAATCCGATCAAGAAAAAAACTACCTTTACTTGCCGTTTTGGAACCTATGCTTATAGACGTATGCCTTTTGGTTTATGCAATGCACCTGCTACCTTTCAAAGATGTATGACTGCTATATTCTCTGATTTTTGTGAAAAGATTGTGGAGGTTTTCACGGATGATTTTTTCGTTTACGGAACTTCTTTTGATGATTGCTTAAGCAACCTTGATCGAGTTTTGCAGAGATGTGAGCAAACTAATCTCGTCTTGAATTGGGAGAAGTGCCACTTTATGGTTAATGAAGGCATTGTCTTGGGACATAAAATATCTGAACGAGGTATTGAGGTGGATAGAGCTAAAGTTGATGCAATTGATAAAATGCCATGTCCTAAAGATATTAAAGGTATTCGAAGTTTCCTTGGTCATGCTGGTTTTTATAGGAGGTTCATTAAAGACTTCTCTAAAATTTCTAATCCTCTTACTAATCTTTTGCAAAAGGATATTCCTTTTGTTTTTGATGATGATTTTGTGGAAGCCTTTGAAACAGTCAAGAAAGCCTTAACCTCTGCACCTATCGTTCAACCACCTAATTGGAACTTGCCTTTTTTAATTATGTGTGATGCTAGTGATTATGCTGTTGGTGTTGTCCTAGGACAAAGAGTTGATAAGAAATTGAATGTTATCCATTATGCTAGTAAAACTCTAGATAGTGCCCAACAAAACTATGCTTCTACTGAAAAGGAATTTTTAGTAGTTGTGTTTGCTTGTGATAAATTTAGATCCTATATTGTTGACTCCAAAGTTATTGTTCACACCGATCATGCTACTATAAAATACCTTATGGAAAAGAAATATGCTAAACCTAGTCTCATTAGGTGGGTTCTTCTGCTTGAAGAATTTGACTTACACATCATTGATAGGAAAGGAGCTGAGAACCCTGTAGCTGATAACTTGTCTAGGTTAGAAAATATTCTTGATGACCCACTACCTATTGATGATAGTTTCCCTAACGAACACCTAGCTGCAATAAGTGTCTCACGCAACACACCTTGGTATGCGGATTATGCTAATTATATTGTCGCTAAATATATACCACCTAGCTTTACTAATCAACAAAAGAGAAAAAAATTCTTTGACTTGAGACATTATTTTTGGGATGACCCACACCTTTATAAAGGAGTAGATGGTATGATTAGACGTTTTGTACCTGAGCATGAACAGGAACAAATCCTACGGAAATGTCATTCCGAAGCTTATGGAGGACATCATGCGGGAGATAGAACTGCCCATAAGGTATTGCAATCTGGTTTTTATTGGCCTACTCTCTTCAAGGATGCCCGTAATTTTGTCTTGTCTTGTGATGAATGTCAAAGAATTGGTAATATCGGTAAGCATCAGGAAATGGCTATGAATTATTCACTTGTTGTCGAACCATTTGACGTTTCGGGTTTTGATTATATGGGGCATTTTCCTTCCTCTAATCGGCACACTCATATTTTAGTTGCAATTGATTATGTCACTAGGTGGGTAGAAGCTATTCCAACTAGTATTGCTGATCACCACACCTCCATTAAAATGCTTAAAGAGGTTATCTTCCCGAGGTTCAGAGTCCCTAGATATTTAATGACTAATGGTGGTTCACACTTTATTCATGGTGCTTTCCGTAAGATGCTTGCTAAATATGATGTTAACCATAGAATTGCATTACCCTATCATCCTCAATCTAGTAGTCAAGTTGAACTTAGCAATAGAGAAATAAAATTGATATTACAAAAAGCTGTCAATAGGTCTCGTAAGAACTGGTCTAAGAAATTAGATGAAGCACTTTGGGCCTATAAAACAACTTATAAAAATCCTATGGGTATGTCTCCGTATAAAATGGTATACGGGTAAGCTTGTCATTTGCCTCTAGAACTAGAACATAAAGCATTTTGGGCAATTAAAGAACTCAACTATGATTTCAAACTTGCCGGTGAGAAGAGGCTATTTGATATTAGCTCACTAGATGAATGGAGAACCCAAGCTTATGAAAATGCCAAGCTATTCAAAGAAAAAGTAAAAAGATGGCATGAGAAAAGAATCCAAAAGCAGGAATTCAAAATAGGAGATTATGTTCTTTTGTTCAACTCGCGTTTAAGATTTTTTGCAGGAAAGCTTCTCTCAAAATGGGAAGGACCATATATTATCGAAGAGGTTTATCCTTTTGGAGCTATCAAGATTAATAACGCCGAAGGTACTAACCCGAAGGTGGTCAATGGACAAAGAATTAAGCATTATATCTCAGGTACGCCTACTAACGTTGAAAGCATTGTTATCCATACCATGACACCGGAGGAACATATAAAAGAAACCTTCTGGAACACTCCAGAATACTTAAAAATAGGAGGTATGTGATACGGTAAGTAAACGGACTACGAAAAATCCGCAAAAATATTTTTTGTCAGTTTTGGAATATTTTAGAATTTTGGAAATAAAAAAATAAACCGGAAGGTGATCGAGGTGAGCACGATACACCAGGGCGCGCCAGGCACCCCTGGGCACGCCCTGGTGGGTTGTGCCCACCTCGGCTGCCTTCCCGACTCCGTTTTGCAACCAAATACTTGTTCCCCAAGAATAAAAATTCTCTATATATACCCTCAACTTTTTTGACGACCGCATCGCAGAAAAATCCTCTGTTCTTGTTTCGTGTTGTTTCCCTAGAAGATCTGGAAATATGTCGTGTCAAGATTCGGAGGGGGAGAGCCATGTTGATCTCTATGTTCCAGACCCGAAGATCTTTAGGGAAATTTACCCCTATCTATGGACCTCGGAGGAGGAAGAAGATGCTACCATGCAGGAAACAAAAGATGACAGCTCTGAGGAAGAGGATGATCCATTGCCTCAACCCGGAGACATGCATGTGGAATTCAAGAAGTCAAGCCTCCCTAGAAGATACAAACCTAAGGTCCAATTTATCCCGTCTCGTTTTCTGCAGGAAAGCAAGGAGGCCTTATGCCAAAGGATATTAAAGCTTGAGTTGGAGAATGATGATCTAAGGGAGGAAAACTTTATGCTTAAATATAAGTTGAAGAAGAAGGCTTCCTCTACACCTCCACCTTCTTCATCACCACCACCAAAGGAGACTTAAGCACACGGGTATGGGCATTCCCCTTGACTTGAGCCAAGCTTGGGGGAGGTGCCCCGTATTGTATCACTACCACTTTTATTCACCTTTACCAATTTTAGTTCTATCTTTAGTTTCCCTTTGCTTTAGTCGAATAAAAGTTTAGTATGATCTATTTTCGTGTGTTAGTTCCGTTGCCTACCTATCTATGTAATCGAGTGAAAGTTATATAATAAAGTTTAGTTTGAGTTTTTGCCTCTCTACTTTCTTGTTGCAACCAAATAAAGGAAAAGAAACGAATGAAAAGAATCATATGCTAATCTTATGTGAGTAATGACATCACATAAGGAAAAGTATAAGTAGTAAAATTTATTGGAGATTGAAAAACATAGCATTGGTCAATGATGCAATTCATGAAAGAATTAATTAGGGAAGAGAAGATTCACATGCAAATACACCATCTTGGACAACTTTTATGATTGTGAGCCCCCATCAAATATTATATGTCAAAATTGTTGACGTTGGACGAGGAAGACAACGTAATGATTTATGTTTGTTCATATCCACATAGAAGTTATATTGTCATAGACCCCTTTAACATGTGGTGCTTGCCCAATATCTTTGCTAGCCAAAAATTCCGCACTAAGTAGAGATACTACTTGTGCATCCAAAAACCCAAACCATACTCTTTCTTTGAGTGTCCACCATACCTACCTATGGATCAAGAAAGATCCTTCAAGTAAGTTGTCATCGGTGCAACAAGGCAATAAAAATTGCTTCTAAAAGTGTTTTGATCAATTAGTGTAAGAGAAAATTGAGCGTTATACGAACTTATGATGGCAAAGTAATAAAAGCGATGGACTGCATAATAAAGGTTGCTATCATAGGGGGCAATATAGCGTGACGTTCTTTTACATTAAGGGATTGGGCATACAAACCAATAAGCGCATGACAACCACTGCTTCCCTCTGCGAAGGGCCTATCTTTTACTTTTTATGCACTTACTTTTATGCAAGAGTCAAATTATTCTTCCATATTCCTTTTTATTTTTTTCTTTTGCAAGCATCATGTGGTGAGGAAAGATCTAGGCACATATACCCAGTTGGATATGGGTGAGCATGAGTTATTATTTTTGACATCACCCTTGACGTGAGTGAGTTGGGAGGCGAAACTATAAGCCCCTATCTTCCTATGTGTCCGGTTGAAACTTTTTGTTCATGGGTATGTCATGAGCGTTAGCAATCATAGAAGACTAAATGATGGTTGAGTATGTGGACTTGCCAAAAGGCTCCTACAAGAGACCCTTCCTGAAAATATGATGAATTGTAGTTCCAAAGTTGACTGAGAACATAGTTTGTTGGTTTTCAATGAGGTTTATGTTTCATACTTCTATATTGTGATGAATTGTTACTTGTTCTTGAGAAGCTTTATGATAAAAATGTATCGAAATAAGTTCTTATGTTAGAGTTTGTTGCTGTTATGTTAATAAGCATGATGTTTCTTTGTCCGTATTTTGTTTTTATCGACACCTCTCTCTCAAACCATGTGGACATGCTTTTCAATATCGGCTTTCGCTTGAGGACAAGTGAGGTCTAAGCTTGGGGGAGTTGATACGTCCATTTTGCATCATGATTACCTTCTGTTATTTACTTTGTTTTGTGGAATAATAATGCTTTCGGGAGTGATTCTAATGCCTTTTCTCTCATAATATGCAAGGTTTACACAAAGAGGGAGAATACCGGCAGCTAGAATTCTGGACCCAAGAAAAGCACGTCAGGGATACCTATTCTGCACAACTCCAATGAAAGTTTGAAAATTTGCGAAGATTATTTTTGCATTTAATAAAAAATACTGGAGCTGAAAACTACCAGAGGGGGCCTCCCAGGGGGGGCACAACCCACCAGGGCGCGCCAGGCCCCCCTGGGCGCGCCCTGATGGGTTGTGGCCACCTCGGCCCACGTCCGGTACCATCTTCTGGTATATGGTCACTCTTGACCTAGAAAAAATCAGAGGAGGACTTTCGGGACGAAGCGCTGCCGCTGCAAGGCGGAACATGGGCATGAGCACTTTTGCCCTCCGGCGGAGCGATTTCGCTGGGGGGACTTCCCTCCCGGAGGGGGAAATCGAAGCTATCGTCATCACCAACACCCCTCTCATCTTAGGGAGGCCAATCTTCATCAACATCTTCAACAGCACCATCTCCTCTCAAACCCTAGTTCATCTCTTGTGTTCAATCTTTATACTGGAACCTTAGATTGATACCTGTGGGTGACTAGTAGTGTTGATTACCTTGCGTAGTTGATTACTATATGGTTAAGTGGTGGAAGATTATATGTTCACATCCATTATGCTATTCAATACTCCTCTGATCTTGAGCATGATTATTATTTGTGAGTAGTTACCTTTGCTCTTGAGGTCACGTGAGAAGTCATGTTGCGAGTAATCATGTGAATCTGATATGTGTTCGATATTTTGATGATATGTATGTTCTGATTCCCTTAGTGGTGTCATGTGAACGTCGACTACATGACACTTCACCATTCAGGGGGCTAAGGGAATGCATTGTGGAGTAGTTATTAGATGATGGGTTGCAAGAGTGATAGAAGCTTAAACCCTAGTTTATGCGCTACTTCGTAAGGGGCTGATTTGTATCCACATATTTAATGCTATGGTTAGACTTTGTCTTAATACTTTTCAAATAGTTGCGGATGCTTGCGAGGGGGTTAATCATAAGTAAGTTGCGGATCCACATATTTAATTTCATGTAAGAAAAGCACCTTAGCACCAGTCCACCCACATATCAAATTATCAAAGTAGCGAACACGAATCAAACCAACATGATAAAAGTGACTAGACGAAATTCCCGTGTACCCTCAAGAACACTTTGCCTATTACTAGTGATTGTTCTGGCCTGTCCTTTGCCTCAAAAGGATTGGACTATCTTGCTGCACCTTGTTTACCATCACTGTTACTTGCTCGTTACCAATTATCTTGCTATCAAACTATCTGTTACCTACAATTTCAGTCCTTGCAGAAATTACCTTGCTGAAAACCGCTTGTCATTTCCTTCTGCTCCTCGTTGGGTTTGACACTATTACTTATCGAAAGGACTACGATTGATCCCCTATACTTGTGGGTCATCAGGCAGTTTCCAAGACTCGGTGGGACCGAAACACAAAACTCGGAAATTCCGATTTTATGAAAACAGCCAATAGAGCCGTGGTCACTGATTCTCGGTTGCACCGATGTGAATGTTGGTAGTACCAAGATGTGGGTTTTGGCTAGGGTTCTGTCTTGGGTTTTGACTCAGTGTAGCCGATGTGGAATTCTTGGTGGCACCGATTTTGAGTGGCAGGGTTTAGACAAAGTATATTTGTGGGAGAGCTTGTGGGTGTTTTTGGTGGCTAGCACTTGTGCACGTGAAGCAATTTGTTCACCAACAATACCTTACCCCCTTTTAATAGTATTAGCTTTCCTATGGACTCAAAGTGATTTCTCACAAAGTAAAATGTAGAGTCTTCTAGCTTGAAGCTTTGCCAATCCATTCCTTGCATCTTGGGGTATCTCCTCATAATTTATAGCCATCCCATCATTGGACTTTTCCTGAAATATACTTAGTGGAACCATGAGTCCAATGACATATATGTTGTTATTAATTACCAAAACCACCAAGGGAGCAAATGTGCTTTCAATCTCCCCCTTTTTGGTAAATGATGACAACATATAGATCAAAGGTTCGACATTGATATAATCAATTAATAGAGTCATCGCTTTGAGAAGTATGTGATAAGTAAGAGACCCCCCTAAATTTGTGCATTATTTTGAATTTGCGTTTGAATGCAAATGCACAATCAATTAGGTTCATGGGGCACTCTTCCATGTCACATACATCTTGGTGGTGTGCGAGAATAATATGAATGAATAACATTGCACAACACATCAAGCAAGAAGTGAATGATCATCTCATAAGCATCTCAAAAGATAGGAAATAGTAGCAACACATAGGAAGTGCATGATCAAACACCAACAAGTTTAACACAAACAAATCAAGCAAAAGATTTTAAAGTTTTGGAGAGCGATAAAAAGCAACACACACACTCTCTCTCTCTCGAAGCCCTATTGATCTATACAACTTCTCCTCCTTTGGCAACAAGTTACCAAAAAGTTCAAAGGTATAGGACTAATCGTCTCTCTGGGGCTGAACTCCTCCGGTTGTTGATGTAGGAGTCGAAAGAACCGCTTCTGCGAAGACTTCTGCCGATGTCATGGAGGGGTTGGTGTAGACACTGGAGGTGCTGATGGAGCTGGTGGGACTGAAGGAGCTGCAGCAGGAGCTGATGTAGATGGTCTCATCTCAGAAGCTGGTACTGACAAGGATCTGGCTTGTGTCTTGAATTGAGTGCTTGGCTTGAGAGGTTGACTATCATCATCATCATCATCTGAGGTGTGGGGAAGCGGTACTGAGTCCACCTCCTTCTTGAGCTCATCAACTGTCTTGGTCAGCCCATCCACCTTGTTGTTCAAAGAGTGAAACTTGTCTTCAACAATCCTTTCCAGGCTCTTTTGGTTCTTGAGAATCTCCGTGATGTCATTCTGCATGCCTTGGATAGAGCTAAGAATAAGATCCATTTTCTCATTCCTTGTCCTTGGCACTGGAGCACTAGTGGCTCTGGCTGCTTCAGCTGCTTCCTATGCAGTACCTGAAGTGGGATGGTCTGGGTCCATCACCACTATATTGTCTTCAAACTCAGGCTGGAGAGGCATGTGGGGTCTATCAAGAGCAAATACATTCTTCTCAAGCTTGGAGTTGATGAGCATCTGAATGTATGGAGCATATCCACATGACCTCTTCTGGTCAGCAGCTGTCCTCTTCACATTCTCTACTATCAAGTCCATGACTCTGAATCTGGTGTGAAGGTCAATGTGATGCAACATGTTTATGGAGTATCCTCTGATCATCTTCTCATCTCCTGACTTGGGCATCATGGTGTACCTCAGAATGGTGTTGGTGGTTTGCAAACCTGCTTGCAGATAGTACAGTGAGCCAAACCTATGTGAATGCACATAGTCCTCAGGGATCTCCTTGTACATATTTGCCATGGAGTTGTGCTTTGCTTTGGACTCAGAGTACACATCCAAGTCACCATCCTGTACTTGTGGAGCTCCTAAGATGGTAGCCCACTCTTCCATTGAAGATTCATATCTGGTGCCCTCAGTCATCCACAGTATCCTGTCATCTGGATAGAAGTGTGCAGTGGAATAGAACTGCATGATCATCTCATCATTCCAGGGGATCATCTTCTTGCCAACAAAAACATCAATACCAACAACCTTGAAGTTATCTAGCACATGGGGGAAGTAATCCTCATTTTCCTTAATGTAGCCCCAATCTACTTATCTCATGTCACTGACAGTAGGGCTCTTATCAAGCAAAACTATCTCATAGAAATCCTGATGCTCCTTGGTGTGGAATCTATAGTCAACAGCAGTCATTCTCCTCTGAGAATAAGGATCTATGGCTCTCCATGATCTCAGCCCTGAATTCTTTCTCTTCTTCATATCCTTAGCATGTGGATGGTTGTCATTGTGTTGTGGGAGGTGAGGTCTAAGCTTCCTCAAAACTGACATATCTTCATCTTCAGCAGCAGCTCTGGAGGAGGTTCCCTTGTTCTTGGCTGTAGCTGGAATGTCTCTGTCTCGGGGCACGGATGCACACGATCACCTATGGGACCAGAGGCCCCTTTGTGGTTCGGCAGGGCAAGGTCACGTTGCACAAAGAGCGGAGACCATGAGGCAGCACGACAATCGGGAAGCTGGTGTTTTTACCCAGGTTCGGGTCGCTGTGAAGCGTAAAACCTTACTCCTGCTTTTGGTGGATTGATCAGAGGAACACGAAGAACACGCAACGCTCAATCCCGGAAAGGGTTGCCGTCGGGGAGAGCTGCTACATGAGTACAAGTGTCCAAAAGGCCGAATCTTGAGCTAGGTCGCCTTGGGCCTCCTTTTATAGCTCAAGGGGCAACCACAATGGCAAAACAGACATTGTCTGATGATTAGACAGCTAACAGAGCTATCATACCTAACTCTGGCACTGAGGACAAAATGCCATAAATGCAGTCTCGGTGGCGTGCGGGGGCGCGTTCCCGGAAAGCTTCTACCACCGCTCTAGCTAACTATCGTACCACAGCTTGACATGCCTATGGACGGGTGCCATGGGGGCATAATCTATCTTCCAGCGTGCCACCACGTGCTTAGCGAGACCCACTTAGCCACCTGGGGGCTCGACAAAGCATCGACAAGTGACTGGTGTTGCGATGCGGTGGAGCGGTGGCCGATCGGCTCGCGCTTGTCGGGGGATGGCTTGCCGGGTCTTCCTGAAGGTGCACGCACCTTGGCCCCCGACAGGTACCGGGAATGGGCTTGGCACGCTCCGGGCCCGTCCTGGGCTGTTGCGTTGGTCTTGCCAGCTTTGCTTGGCCTTTTGTAGGTTGCTGTTGCCAGAGTCTGGGTCTTGAATGCTTGCTTGGTTTGCGCTTGTGTTGATGGGTTTTGCTACTACTACCTGTGCATAAGTCAGGGGCACTGGATACCCCTGTCCTAGTGCACCG
This sequence comes from Elymus sibiricus, assembly GCA_039707655.1. Taxonomy (NCBI): domain Eukaryota; kingdom Viridiplantae; phylum Streptophyta; class Magnoliopsida; order Poales; family Poaceae; genus Elymus; species Elymus sibiricus. The sequence goes on from CM077665.1 coordinate 313,018,016, forward strand.
ACACTCTGGTTGTCCTCTTGGGTTTAGGAGCTGTGGGCTTCTTGGGAGGAGGAACTGCCCTGCTTTTGGACGGGGCCTGAGAAGTCATGGCATCAGCAAGCAGCTTCTTCTCCTTCTTAGGAGGAGCCTGGCGCTTCCTCTTCTTCTGGATCTAAGTACTCTGGAGTATAAGTAAGAACTTTAGTTCTGACATATCTTGTTATTTCCCTCTTTTTCTCAGCTGGCTTCTTGGGCATAGAGCTTCTGACTGGCTCTATAGACATGGTAGCCCTTTCACTCTCTAGTGTTCTCACAGCCTCAGAACTGACATACTCCTTCCTGGTAGGTTTTCTAGATGAGGTTGCCTCAAATGCAACTTTCTTGGTAGCTCTGTCTGCTTTTTCCTGCCTTTGCTTGGCAAGGGCCTCCTCTGGCACAAAATCAGAGTCATCTTCATCTGAATTTAACTTCCTCGTGGCTCTAGTTGCAGCCATGGGCAAACCATGGGAGCTAGGTGTGCCTGGATCTTCTGAAGAAGATGAGCTGGCCTCAGGACTAGTGCCTGGATCAGCATCAATGCTAGGCTCTTTGGAATCATTCTGAATATCACCTGAAGCTGACATACTGTCCCTGTGAATGGAGTATAGAAGAGCAGAAAAGTTGAATATCACAAAAAACACAGAAATTTTCAAAAACAAACTCAGAAACTTTGGGTATGAACTTCTGCAAGATAGATTTCGGTAGCACCGGGTTGTTGTTCTTGGAGTCACCGAGACTGACCACTGCCTTAACAGAGACTTGGCAGTCATTTTCGGTGGAACCGAAAAAGACTACTTGGTCTCTCCGAAGTGGTTCTCACTAACCCTAAACACAGACTCGGTGGAACCGATTCTTACAACTCGGTGTCACCGAGATGTATTATGCGGGAGATCAGATCCATAATTTCATTGTTTACTAATCTATGGATTCTTTTTGTGGGATAGGAAGTTTGCACATGGTGGAACAAGACGAAATCATCTCAATGTGTTAGAATCGGAAGGGTAACGCATGAAGAAATTCAGAGCCATACCCTAACTTGGCGGTGGTCTGACTTCGGCGGCGACGGCGGAGAAGATTCCCGTCGGCGGCGTGATTCCCAACTGCGCAGGCGCTTGGGGAGACAAAGGCGATGACCGGGGTGTCTGGTTTCGATAGCTTAGGGTTGGGGGCGCGACGTTTGAAGATAGAAATTCAAAGCGTCGGGTCCGCCTGTATAAGTACCCTTCACTGTCGGTGTCACCGAGACTAGAATTTTGGTGTCACCGAGTTCCTCCACCATCAGTTGATAGGGAAACTTGGTGCAACCGAGATTAAGGTATCGGTGGTACCGAGGTGCAAAAACAGATCAACCCTAGGCATTCGTTGGAACCGAGATTTTCTGGTGGGTCACACCGAGTTGCACTTTAGGGAGGTTTTGGAGGTCAGCCTTGACGAAATGGCACTCCGAGTGCTCCTGACACAAAGGGTTCATCATGTGCTTGTTCAAGTTTTTGTGATATATCATGAATAGAACTTGAGGTGAGAAAGCATAGATAGCTAGAGAAGGGTCCTAGGCATTCTTGTATATCCAATTGGCAAAAAGAAAATAAAAACCAAATAGCTACAATTGGATATCCTCGAATGAGTAAAGATATGCAGACCAACATGCTCACACAATAAGATATCAAATGGAATCATGGCAAACATGCACAATCATTCTAGCATCTATCAAGCACTTTGGCGATGCCGTAGTCATCTATATATTAGTATATTGACTTAGGAGCCAAGTAATAATACTTGATCATAGGTCATACTCATCGTTTAAGCACAAGTTAGGTCACCACTTTTACATAAAGCATTTAATGTTGTCACATTCTTAGAGATACTTTGACTCAAGTCTTATAGTAAAGCTCCCCCTTGATGTGACATCCCCCCTAAGAGGGATAAACTAACTTGGGTTTTGTCGTGGAAGACTTCATGTGGGTGATGTAGTAGTGGATGCTCATAGTTGATGAAGATCATCTAGAGTTGGGAGCAATCCTTTGTGTTTCTTACTCTCCTCACCTACATGGGTTAGTCCCAAGCACAAGAGACAAATACAAGGATATCTATGAACATGGAGTGCAAAGCATACATGATGATGCCCATGGATTCATTTATTACCTTGTCCCTTGCTTACCTTTGAGGGAATGTGTGACTCTTTGAACTATTGCATAATGTTGATGTTGATTGCAACTATTTCTTGCCAATAATGAATATGAGTGAATTTCATTGGCGGAGTCACCCCTCAAGAACTTCTCTAGTTCTTATCCTTGGGGACCCACATCAATTTGATGGGAATCCTCGGTGTTGAAGTGGCACTTGTAGAAGTTGAGCTTGTAGTAGCCTTGGGAACCCACTTGACCAAAGCTTGGGATTCATCTTCATGTGAGTCAATCTCCTCTTGAAGCTTGTCCTTGCCCTTGAGATTCTGATCTTTGTCGGCGTTCTGGGACCGGGGGTACCCAGACCTGCCTACCTATGGCCCAGCGCGTGGTCCACCTCGAGGGCCCAGTACGGCCAGGCGACAAACCCCCTAGGACAAGACCCTCGTGAGGGCCCTGGCCTCGCGAGGAGAACGATGCCAGGACCTCCAGAGGAGCGGCCTCCCCAGGTTGCCTCCCGAGGAGTGGAGATTCCTATGCAGGTGCCCAGCCTCAGGAGGCAGCGATGACGTGAGCCATGACGATCAAGGCCGGCGGGCGCCAGCGGGCGCAGAGGTGACAATTTCCTCTTTGGTGCTAAGGAGGCAAGGACGTACGCGGTTTCCCAAGGGATCCCCCAAAGGTTTCCCTTCCGGTGCAACAAGACCAAGACCACAAGCTCGGCAGGACGGATGTCATCGCCGAGCCCACCTCTGCGTCACACCCAGTTGCTTTGCAGGCGAAGACCACCTTTAGTCAAGATAAGCTATACCTCCTGTCCCCTTTCAAATTTGGCTGTTGTAGGATCCCTTCCCGCCTGTGCAATAAGGGAAGAGGACCGTGGCCACTATAAATAGGGACTAACCTCCACCGTAGAGAAGGGACCAAGGAGAGAGATCACTCAGCCTACAACCAAGAGCCCTCGCGAGGTTGCTCACCATTGTACTTGTGCATCCCCGAACGTCCTCGTGAGGCCAATCCACCCAAAGCAGGAGTAGGGTTTTACACCGCAAGGTGGCCCAAACCTGGGTAAATCTCTGTGTTCATCTTCTCACTCGCTCACGCGCATTCGGCAAGGCTAGGCTATGGGGTGACGAGCTTGGGGCTTGAGCTGGTTGGGATCTTCGCACACGCCCCAGAGTTTGAACCTTCTTGGGTCTGCGGAGCCCCGATTCCGACATTTGGCGCGCTAGGTAGGGGCGAGTCCAGGTCTTCCTTCCGGTTCCACTTCGCCTCCGCTTCGTCGCTCCCATGGCCGACGCCCGCCGAGTCCGCGCCGAGCGCCGAGTTGTCCGTGTCGCCCAGACGGCGCCCCGCGCCACTCCGCTTCTCCTGCAGCCAACGCCGCCACTGGTCCAGCCGTTCAAGAGCAGCAGGACTCGTCGCAGCCACCCACCGTGCGGCGCGATGGCCGCACTGCTACTCCGCCCCTCGCCCCTGCCTCGGCGTCGTCCTCTCACGCTCGCTATGGGCCGGCGAACGCGCAGGCTCCGCTGTTCATGGCACGCGAGCTGCTGTGTTACTGCCCCGCCCATGAAGGCTACGACGACTGGCTTGGTTGCATCGCCGAGCTTGTCAGCGTCGCCGGCGAGGTCCCGATGCCCACCCACTCGCTCCATCCTCCGCCCTCCCAGGCGGGCGACCTGGCTCACGGCGCACCTCCCCCTCCTCCTCTGCACGGCGCCGACCCCGAGCCCAGGTGCGAAGCGCGTCCGAGCAACCAGCCGCACGGGGCGCCGACCCCGAGCCCAGGTGCGAAGCGCGTCCGAGCAACCAGCCGCACGGGGCGCCCGTGCAGGCAAGGGATGAAGCAACTTGCCAGGTGGTGCCAAGGCCGCGAGGTGACGCGCGTGTGCTCCCCGCACCGCCGTGCCGTCATCAGGACCGTGTGCCACCGGAGGCCGCGGCGGATGGACGTCAAGACCCAGCTCCCCTCGTACGCACCACGCCTGTGAGTGGAGTAGCCTGCTGCGCCTTCACCCCGGAGCTCCACCGTGTCAACTGGCCCGACAAGTTCAAGCCAGACCTGCCTCCACGCTACGATGGCACCCCCGACCCCGCGGAGTTCCTTCAACTCTATGCGCTGAGCATCGAGGCGGCAAGCGGCGATGACAAAGTCATGGCGAATTGGTTCCCCATGGCCCTAAAGGGTGGCGCTCTCTCCTGGCTCCTCAACCTCCCGGAGGGATCGATCTACTCCTGGGATGAGCTCCACAAGCGCTTCATCGACAACTTCCAGGGCACCCGCGCCCGCGCCCTGGGAGTGAATGACCTGTGGCGCATGAAGCAGTAGCCGGGCGAGACCCTGCACAAGTACATACAACGCTTCACGAACGTGTGCCTCAAGATCCCGAAGGCGTCGGACGAGGCAATCATCTCGGCGTTTACTGATGGCGTCAGGGACGTCAAGATGAAAGAGGAGCTCGCCATCCATGACGAACTGTGCTCGGCCCTGTAGATGTTCAACCTGGCGAACAAGTGCACAAGGGCCGAAGAGGGTCGCGTCTCCCTCCTCGAGCTTCCGGAGGAAGACCCTGGAGACAAGAAGGCCAAGGCAAAGGAGGCGAAGCGCAAGGGGCCCGCTATGCTGGCGGCAGAGCCCGAGATGAAGCGTGGTCGTGACCAAGATGAGCCCCCCAAGGGCGGCCGCCCGTTTTGCATCTTCCACTACACCCGCAGCCACAACACCGAAGACTGCCAAAAGCTCAGGACGCTCCGCTACGAGCGCTTCGGTCACCGCCCCGAGCGCGGAGACCGTGGCTACGGCCACCACAGGTGCGCTCCCCATGCTCTGCACGCCCAACATCAGCAACGTCCTCGTCACCAAGACCCTCATCGACGGTGGCGCTGGGCTCAACGTCCTCTCTGTCGAGGCGTTCACTACTAGGGAAAAGCCTAGCAATAGCGCGGTTTTTAGGTGTATCAGTAGCGCGGGCACCCGCGCTACTGATAAGGCGCTACATCTAACTTGTATCAGTAGCGCTGGTTAGCCAGCGCTACAGCTAAAGTTTAGCAGTAGCGCCTCTTAACCAGCACTACTGCTAACCGAGTTATCAGTAGCGCGCTTCTCTAACCGGCGCCACTGTTAAACGCACAGATTCCTTTTTTTATATTTATGTTGTATTTACACATGGTTACACATATTAATATACAACATCAATAATTATTGTGCCAGCAACTACATTTAGATTAAAGTGGATGGATGCAAGTGATCATGTTGAATTAGAGGAAAATATGATGTTGCCAATCGCAACATCATATTTTCCTCTAATTCAACATGATTACTTGCATCCATCCACCTTAATCAAATATATGTCATATAACTCATCATCATCTTACTCATCTAACAACTCATCATCATCTTAATCATACCAAGTTAAAATCTCATAAAATAGAAAAACATCATAATAGTAATTATCCTAATCGATCATGCAAGTTAATATAAACCAGAAAACTTCTCTCTGATAGGACCTAGTCCTCCCTCCTAGGTAAAATGACATAAAATAGAATAACACCTATTGAGGGAGTCCTGGATTAAGGGGTCCTTGGGCCACCGGCCTATCTCTCACAGGCCGACTTGTTGGGCCGCTCTCTGATTAACACGGGAATGACCGGATAGGTGGTGACCCCGTATTCTAGAAGGAAACCTCCGAAGACGAGGCGTGCACTCCAAGTTATGGTGAGAAGATTGGCGCCTCTATTTTCGGCTGGAAGCTTACCATGTGTAAGCCCTAGGTACCCCCGGTGTCTATATAAACCGGAGTGTTTAGACTGTAGAGGGCAGACAAGCTCATCTAGGGTTTTGACTACTTGATCTCGAGGTAGATCGACTCTGTAATACTCATACACATTAATACAATCAAGCAGGACACAGGGTTTTACCTCCATAGGAGGGCCTGAACCTGGGTAAACACCGTCTCCTTTGTCTCCTGCAACCCATCGATCCTAATCCCACAGCTCGGGACCCCCTACCTGAGATCCGCCGGTTTTGACACCGACATTGGTGTTTTCATTGAGAGTTCCGCTGCGGGATCACAAGAGGAATTGATGGCTCGCCTGATCTTTAGCGATGAAGTCCGTAATGGGAACTCCTTCGTCCCTGGACAGTTTCTCGCTTTTGCCAGCATCATGCTACACGCTGACCCGACTGGCCACCTTGGTCGGATCGGGATGGTCGCCCCTGATCAAGAGATCAGATTCAGGAACCTAGAGTTCTTCGTAGACTCCGAAGTCTCCGAAGCCTTAACTTCGGGTTTCCTTCTTGACTCCTCCCTCGGGTCTATCCCTGCTGCTGATCTGGCTCCTAGTCCGGTCATAGTACCTGAGGGCCGGAGGTCGGCCCCTGCCGAATACATTCTTTTTACGGACACGTCGGAGGTCAACTCCGGAAGTCCTAGGAAGATTGATCCGGTCGAGCTCTCAGCGCTTAGCGAGGCACTGGATCAGACCCTAACGATAAAATCCAAAGACTACCCGACTTCGACCCACGCTCAGATCGGTCCGGAGGCGGGTCATTGGCAATTTTTCGACCCACCCACCACCCAATTGTTAGCCACTATCGAGGATTTAACCGATATGCTGGACTACGCCTCCGAGGAGGCAGAAGACATGGATGAAGAGGACGGCGCCCCTGCCCCTGTCAACACGGGGCGATGGACGGGCACCTCCACTTACGACGTCTACATGGTGGACACCCCCGATGATAAGGGCAATCGCACCCCTCAGAATAATGGCGATAAATCCGTCAAGGCGCCGTCAAGGCGCCGTCAAGGCGCTGGAAACAGCGCAAGCGATCTAAGGCACACAAGGGAAGGGAAGCCATTGCAGCCACCGGGGAAAACGATACAGACCTCGACGACCCCGAAGTCCACGAACAACCACTGGAGGACCAGGAAAAGCCCGAAATCGGCACGACATCAAGGATCCTAATGATTCCGAGGACGATATCTACCTCCCCCCCGGGAGGAGGACGACCTCGGAGCCGAAGACTTCACCGTCCCCGATAATCCTACAGATCAGGAATGGTTCAGGCGGCGGCTTCTAGCCACCGCCCGAAGCCTAAAGGCAAAACAACAGCAGCTCAAAGCCGAACAAGACGCCATCAATGATAGATGGATGAGGGTCTTGGCAGCCGAGGAAGGGTACGGCTCCGACTTGCCGGACCAACCCAAGAGCTACCCTCGCCTGCGGCTACTGCCACAGATGACGAGGCCTTCGAAACATCGCCTCCCAGGCATACTCCATATGACCGGCCCGACCGCCCTCCCCGAGGATGGGATAGAACGGCCGGCGAGGCCGAGTACAGGCCTGAAGCACCCCACATGAGAGGAAAAGAACCAGCGGGGCGCGAAGACAGGTACGATTTACGACAGGACCTAGACTACACAGTAGGCCACACAAGGTCCATATACGGATCTAGAGGGTACTCCCCCCCGCTAGACGAGACGGATACCGGTCTTGGCTCGACCGTAACAGTAGAGGCCGAGAACAATACCGGACCCGGCCTACCGCCATCGTCGGCATGACATTGCTCGAGTCAGAGGCGCTGCCCACCCACTGTGCTTCACAGATGAGGTGATGCAGCATCAGTTCCCTGAAGGGTTTAAACCTGTTAACGTAGAACAATACGACGGGACAACAGACCCAGCCGTGTGGATTGAGGACTTCCTCCTCCACATCCATATGGCACAAGGAGATGACCTCCACGCCATCAAGTATCTGCCCCTGAAACTTAAGGGGCCAGCTCGACACTGGCTCAACAGTCTCCCCAAAAACTCCATCGGGAGCTAGGAAGAGCTCGAGTATGCTTTCCGATCTAACTTCCAGGGCACTTATGTCCGGCCTCCAGACTCCTCCGACCTGAGCAACGTTGTCCAGAAAGCAGGAGAATCGGCTCGGCAATTCTGGAATCGGTTCTTGACCAAGAAAAAACAGATTGTTGACTGCCCGGATGCCAAGGCAATATTCTCCTTCAGGCATAACATGCGGGATGAATGGCTGGCTCGTCAGCTCGGCCAGGACAAGCCGAGGACAATGTCCACCCTTACCTCACTAATGGCCCGCTTTTGCGCGGGCGAGGATAACTGGCTAGCTCGTCGAAGCCATAACCCCGAAGACCCCGGCACCTTTGAAGTCCGGGATGGAAACGAGAAACTGCGACGTAACAAAAACAAACGCCGCCATAGCAACGGCGATGCGGAGGACACGGCCGTCAATGCTAGCTTCCGCAACCCGAAATCCGGACAGCGGAAGAAACCCTCTAAAGGAAACAAAGATGGACCTACCACGCTGGACAAAATTATGGATTGGCCCTGCCAGATCCACGGCACTCAGGACAAGCCCGCTAACCACACCAACCGTAATTGTTGGGTATTCAAGCAAGCTGGCAAGCTCGCAGTCGAGGAGCAAAGCAAGAGCCCACACAGCGAGGACGACGACGAGCCCCGCAGTCCAAGCAATGGAGGACAAAAGCAGTTCCCTCCAGAGGTGAAAACCGTGAATATGATATATGCCACTCACATACCAAAAAAGGAGAGGAAGCGCGCCCTTCGGGAGGTCTACGCTGTGGAGCCCGTAGCCCTAAAGTATAACCCATGGTCGGCTTGCCCGATCACTTTTGACCGACGGGATCATCCGACCAGTATCCGTCATGGGGGTTCGGTAGCGCTCGTCCTAGATCCAATTATCGATGGGTTTCACCTCACTAGAGTCCTAATGGACGGAGGAAGTAGCCTTAATCTGATTTACTCAGACACGGTGAAAAAGATGGGTATAGATCCGTCAAACCTAGCAACACTACCTTTAAAGGAGTGATTCCAGGCGTTGAAGCCCACTGCTCGGGCACCATAAATCTGGAAGTAGTGTTCGGCTCGCCCGACATCTTTCGTAGCGAAGACTTGATTTTCGACATTGTCCCTTTCCGCAGCGGTTATCATGCCCTTCTCGGCCGCACAGCATTCGCTCGCTTTCATGCCGTCCCCCATTACGCGTACCTGAAGCTCAAGATGCCCGGACCCAGGGGGTCATTACTGTCAACGGCAACACAGAGCGCTCTCTCCGAACTGAGGAGCATACGGCGGCCCTGGCAGCCGAATTCCACTGCGGCGACGATAGGCCGATGCCCAAATCAGCCATAAAGGCGTGTCGTGATAGCAAACGAGTTCGGCCTCAACCCGAACTTCCGGAATCACCTTCCGCCCAGCAAAAAAAGGGATACGCCCCCACAGCACAACTCTAGTTCCTGTAAAGTATGTGCCAAGAAGGCACAACTTTGTGCTTAAAATACCATGGGTAGCTGTGGGGACCCACGGTCAAAGGGTAAGTGTTCGGCTGGACCGAACAACTGCCAATACACGTCTTCGGACAAACCACAGGTACCATCTAGGACCTGCCAAGCGTAAAGCCCATTCACACCATGGCAACTTCTCAAGATCTTCTTCCAAAGGTCCGTTCGCCAATAACAATTACCTTTAAAGGAATGCAACCACCCTCAGGGGCAAAGGAGTAGATAGGCGACAAGGCGCATCGAGGACGTCAAGCCACCCATCGAAGACCCCGGGTAAAGCCTCTCCTTGGTGCACCTTATTTTTTCATTCCAAAATACTTGTAACAGTTGCTTCGGTAGTTTGAGTTGTAAGAATTTATCTGAAATAAAGAGCATCCTTTGCGCCCTTCTTGCGATACTTTATGGCACATACCTTGCTCTCTACTCGCTGGCGCCTATTGCGAAAGGCTGTTCGGTATATACTACGATGCGACCGGCTAATAGACCGGGGGCTCGAATATAAAAATCGTGCCAAGCATCACCCTGGCACTACTATTCATGTGTTCGGCGTCTCGGATGTTGCTTTATATGAATTGGTTCCGAATTATGTCTTGGGTCAATGGTTGGGTTGCCCAGCTCCTGTGTTTGCCCTCTTATGTTCCGCTCGTTCGGCTAAAAGGGTAAAGGGAGAACCACTGCGATTGTGCTTCCGGCTCGCCTGGTTAAGCACCTCAGTGGAGAAAGCTGAAAACTGACTGTCATAATAAGCAAGAACCGGTCTACAATCCGAGCATAAGCGTCAAACTAAAAATTGATAGAGGTTATTCCGTGTTATACGAGGGGTTTGTACTATTGCAAACCGTGTGATGCTGGTGTCAACCTCGGTGTATCCGAATATCACAAAACACTGGGGGCTCGTCATCAGGCCCCATATTCAAGCTCCTCCGGCTAAGTGAAAGCACTAAAGCATTATAGTCCGATTGCCTTGTTCCCCTCACACTACTGCCTTCGGGCACCGATATTTCGGCTAAGGGTCACAGTGCAGAGGTAGAAACACCTCGTGTAGTATCTACATGGGGGCCGAAGCCGACGACTCGTAACTTTCAGATAAAACGGCCACACAGGAGTCAAAATAATACAAAAATTAAAAGACATGATAAACCATGCGACCGCATTATAAAGCGGAACAGTCATCGGATACATGACAGAACATTCATTCATAAATGACATCTTTCGGGCATTGAGTTTCTTTCGCCCGAGCACCGTCCATCACGGCGGAAAAGTATTTCTCGGGGCGCCTATGCTCCTTCCCAGGCGGTGGTGGCGCGGTGGCCATCTCGGTTGGCTTGAGCCCCGGAAGGTGCACCATGGTCCTTGCAAAGGCCATCCGAGCTCCCTCGATGCAGGCAAAATGCTTCAGAGCGTCAATCCGAGGCGCAACGTCGCATAGTTTCCACACCAAGCCGAAGTAACTGCTCGACATCGGCTCTGCGGGCCAGAGCCGGATGCAGAGGTCCCTCATGGCCGGCTCCGCCATCCTGTGCAGCTCCATCAACTGTTTCATCTGCTTGCTCAGAAGCGGAGGGTGCTCGGGGGCTTGAAATTGAGCCCAAAACAACCGTTGCTCAACTTCCCCATCCCGGGAGGCGAAGTATTTGTTCGCGTCCGCTGAATTCTTCGGGAGGTCCGCATAGGCGCCCGAGGAACGCCACACCCGAGTGAGCAAGGCAAACCTGTTACCACCAAAGGCACATTGCAGCAAGTACGGCTTACCATTGGTGATCGCCCTGACTTGGCGGAGTTCTTCTTCAAAGAACCGCCTATCAACACGCTCCGATTTGAGCTCGGATTTAAGCGTGGGTAGCTTGGCGGCCTGGTCTCCGATCTTCTGCTCAAGGGCCTCACACTTTGTGCAGGCATCCTTGAGCTCCAGCTGCACCTCCTCCACCTGGGCTTTATGCTTGTCATTCCTGGCCTTTAATGCCGATAGGTCGGCTGCCGCCCGTTCGACTGCCGCCTTTTCATCTGCGGCCTCCTGCTTCGCCTTGGCCAACTCGGCCTTGAGGTTCTCGACCTCCGTAGCCACAGCTATGGTAACAATAAATAAATACAAACTTTTGAATAATCCGACTATCTCAATCAATGAGGATAGAGAATAACCCGAATGTCACAATTCGGACTCACCTTGCGTCTCGTCGAATCTCTTGTTCAAACGATCGAGCTCCTCATCGGAGCTCTTGAGCTTCCGGTCTAATTCAGCAAGCTCCATTGCATTAGCGGCCGCCGCCGATGACGAAGCCTACAAAATAAACTATGTGCATTAAAACTCCCGGGCTATCGGATTCCGACCCCTCCGCTAAGTACTCTTCGGAGCTCTTCGTATAATATAGGACAAAGGATGCCTTGAGCATCGTTACTAATGTTTGGACGTTTGACCCCCGGGTGGGTTTTTTCAAACTCACCCAAGGCTCGGGGGCTACTACACTTATAAGGATTGCACAAAATAGGAAAATTAACTCTCTCTAAGGAAAATAATATTACGTGGGTCACCTGGAAGCCCGTCAAGAGACCATTGAAGGCCTCTTTCAGTCCGTTATCTACGGACTGAATGCCTTGCAAAACCGCACCCATAAGGGCGCGGTGATCCTCGGCGATGGAGGAGCCAGATAAAGCTTCCTCCATCTGCGCCGGCCACCCAGTCATGGGCGGCACTGGTGGATGTCAGCCAGCCCTCCCTCTTGCGGGGGATTGGGCGAGCTGCTCCGGTGGCGTAGATCGCTCTGGAGATGTCTTCGGAGAGGGACGGACCGGGCTTCGTCCCCCCTCTTTAGTCGCCAGGAGATGTTCTTTCTCCTGGTCTTCGGCGGCCGAAGTGTTAACCTCAGCCATGAATTCATCGCCCCCGCCGCCGGTGTTCGGCTCGGAAGGAGCCGGGCGCGACAACACCTCCGCAACCTCCTTTGAGGCCTCTGGAGGCGTCGGATGCGACGCAGTCCTGCTTTTCGCCAGGTCGGCGGGCAGAGGCTCCCCATCTGAGAACTGGTCGGTGGGGAGATCGCGCGGTGGGCTGCAAAGTGGAATACGTTCGCCCATCTAGCAGTAGAAACTCTATGCAAGTAACCCAGAAGGTCTTTGGATGCATACCTCTGGACAGGGGGCTTAACCCTGGGGTTCCTTTGGGGAACCTTTTCGGAAGTCTTCGACTCCTCATCGGAGTCCGAGCTGTCGTCGGCTAGGACCACCTTTGTTCGGCAGGTCCTCTTTGGGGCAGGAGGAGGTAGGTCCTCCGCAACATCCGCTGACGCCGCCCTTTTCCTTGCGAGGGGAGAGTCGCACTCCCCCTCGTCCTCGTGCTCTTCCTTGTGAGCGGAAGAGGCGTTAGTCTCCTCAGATTTAGTGTCCGGGAGACCCCTTGGACGGAGACCCTCTCGGGCTCCCTTCTTATCTTCTTTCTTCTTCTCCTTCTTCTCTGGCACCGAATACGGCGCCACGACGAGCATCTCCGTCAGCAGGTCTGACCGAGGGTCTTCGGGCTGCGGGGCCGGATAGTCGATTTTCATGGCCTTCCTCAGCCATTTGTGTAAAGATAAGGGAGAAGGGGTTCAGCTCTTTGTTAAAAAATAGAGCTGCATAATTAAAAGTTCTACCTTACCTTGGTGGGAGGGCTTGTGGCGTCGAGTCCGGTGTCCTCTTCCTCGGCCGACCAGCTCTCCTGAGGCTTGAACAGCACCTTCCACAGTTTCTCGTGGGTGGTGCGGAAGAATTGATGTACGGTGTCCGGGTCCTCGGGCTGGTAAGCCCACATTGGGGAGGCCCGGTGCTGGCAGGGGAGGAGACGGCGGCAGAGCATGACCTGGACCACTTTGGTCAGCTGGATGTTGGTCTCGATCACCGAAGAGATGCGCTTCTGCAGCGACTTCACCTCTTCGGCCGACCCCCAGTTAAGGCCCTTCTTGAGACACGAGGTTAGCCTCGCAAGGGGTCTGGATCTGAACTCGGCGGGCGCCATCCCGTCCGCGCTCCTCGGTTCAGTGATGTAGAACCATTCTTTTTGCCAGATCTTTACCGTGTCAATGAAGGTGCCCTCTGGCCACTCAACACGGGGGAGCTTGCTGATGACGGACCCTCCACAGTCCGCATGCGCACCCGCAACTGTCTTCGGCTTGATGTTGAAGACCTTGAGCCACAGGCCGAAGTGCGCTGTACCCGCAGGAAGGCTTCACAGACAAGGATGAACGCCGAGATGTGCATGATGGAGTTCGGGGGGAGGTCGTGGAAGTCCAACCCGTAAAAGAACATGAGGCCCCGGACGAAGGGGTGGAGCAGGAAGCCCAGTCCCCGGAGGAAATGGGGGACGAACACCACCCTCTTGCCCTGCCTTGGCGTGGGAACCACCTGATTCGCCTCTGGGGCGCGGTGGGCGATGTCGGCGGAGAGGTAGCCGGCACGCTTCAACTCATGTATGTCATTGTCGGTGACGGAGGAGGCCTCCCACTTGCCCATGGAACCGGAACCGGCCATGGCAGTGCTCGGAGGGAAGATGGGGGAAGAACTGGATCTGGGCTCCTGGAGCTGGGGAAGGTTGAGGAAGCAAAGGATGCGAATAGAGAGCGTGATTAGGCCTTGGGGTTTTTCTCCCTTTTATGGGTGCCGTAATACCAAGAGCTTCCCCTCTGCTGCGCCGCAGGCCTCGCCACTTCCTGAAATAATCGTGCCGTTATGCGCGCATGGGATAACCCAAAGGATTAATCATATCCTGTGAGAAACGGGACACGATCTACACATTGATAAGACGTGCCAATGAAACTGCCTCGAACCACGAATCGAGTTTTTAACTGCTCGGTGGTCGTGGTAGGTCGCGGTCCTTCGTCAGAAAGGCTGTCAGGGAACACTATTCACACTTTAACGTTTGACCTTAAAGGTTAAGCAATTTATGGCATCTGGATGATTTCGTGTTCGGATAACTACGTATCATCGGAAGCCGGACTACAGCCTGCCAATCATAAAGGTGGAAAAGAACTCGCCCCGCAAGCCGAAGACTCTGATCACGCGAAGCTACTGGTGTTATGACCCCTGGCGTTGGAGGCTAGTTCGGGGGCTACTGAGGGAATCCTGGATTAAGGGGTCCTCGGGCCACCGGCCTTTCTCTCACAGGCCGGCTTGGTGGGCCTCTCTCTGATTAACACGGGAATAGCCGGATAGGTGGCGACCCCGTATTCTAGAAGGAAACCTCCGAAGACAAGGCATGCACTCCAAGTTATGGTGAGAAGATCGACGCCTCTATTTCAGGCTGGAAGCTTACCATGTGTAAACCCTAGGTACCCCCGGTGTCTATATAAACCAGAGGGATTAGATTGTAGAGGGCAGACAAGCTCATCTAGGGTTTTGACTACTTGATCTCGAGGTAGATCAACTCTGTAATACTCATACACATTAATACAATCAAGCAGGACTTGGGTTTTACCTCCATAGGAGGGCCTGAACCTGGGTAAACACCGTCTCCTTCGTCTCCTGCAACCCATCGATCCTAATCCCACAGCTCGGGACCCCCTACCCGAGATCCGCCGGTTTTGACACCGACACCTATGTCTCCATGATGAAGCAAAGAGATCCAATGGTCTCCAACTTGTGGCTTGCGATCCTTTTTTATTTCTCCCCATGCTTCAATTTGAAGCCGTCTTGGTGGTTTGCGCTCAGTCGAGTATAAAAAAGAGAACTGGGGCCTCATAGGGCTTTTAATTGTCATATTACCTTCGCCATGCATCAACGGAGGCACAACTTCATTTGGCAGTTTCTATTGAAGAACATAATAGTAGCCTAGTTAGCAATGTAATCAATACCATTTACGCAATAGTAGTGTACTTAATTAGCAACTCTTACCAAGATATTTTGGCGAATGTCATCCGCCCTCAACCTATGCACTAGTGTCATGTACAATGTATAATTTGGGCCAGTTCCCAAATTATACGGGAAGATCTCCCTACCAACTAGGACACCAATAACAAAGTTGATATGATCATCCTTCTCCTCCCAAGTTAGATGTGATCCACAAGTGTAGTGTGTCGTGTCAATTATTTTCCGTGTTTCACTCGAAGAAACGAAATAAGCTATAAATTATAAATTAACAAATTTAGTTTGGATGAACACCAACTATTTTTAAATATAGAATGCAAATTACTTGACAAATATGCATGGTTGATAAACTCACATGGAGGTAAAACAGGAAGCATATCGACATCCACCCAAATGTCGATGTTACCTTCAATATGATCTGCAGGACGAAGATCGAAGGTTATTTCCATATCCTCCTGAAATCCATATGCCTTGCAAAGAGCTTCCCAATTTGAGCACCCTAATTCTATGTTATTAACTACATTCATTACTTTGACCAGAAATGTGTGACCATGTTTAGTCCTCAGGTTAGCTCTCCTCGTCTCCATACTCTCGTGGTCCTTGAAACCGAGCCTCTCCAAGACATACTGTCTTGCATGGCAGGGGATGAACTAGGCGAATTGTATAAAACAGAAATTACACGTTGAAGCAAAGAAACAGAAGTCATGCTTAATTACGAAAAAACACTTGTCATCGTTGCGTACCATAGAAACAATGAAGGTCTCATCAAGCTTGATGGTGAAGAACCTGTCGTCTCGTAGCCCAGGCTGGTCACAAAGACCCTTATCTTCGTCGCAGAGTTCACACGCTTGGATCCTATTATCGTCATCAGACGACGACATTTCCTGTGTTCATGATTCAAAAATTACGGCATGACCATTGCTAATGTAAGACATATTGAGCGCCTAAAATTTGCCGGAACGGAAATAAATCAACATTCCGGCAAAACATAGGCACTAGGAGGGGTTCCCTGCAATAACATACACACATGTCCAAATAGACCTAATTCAATATCGGTTGACTTTCGGTCCGTCGAGGCTTTCCTTAAATAACTCTCATATCTTATGGTGTGTTGGTGCGCACTCTCTCACACTGATATGGTGGTGTATATATGTTGGTGGACACTCTCTCACACTAATAATTCGACCGTCGGTGATGGGCGCACGTCCTCTCCTCTCCTTGCACTTTACACCGAGGTATATATCACAAGAAGAGAAGAGGAGGAAGCGCCTCCCACGACAACAGTCGGGATTCCTCCATCAAGAACACACATGAAAGTCACACAAGGAGCAACGACAGACCGAAAGTCACACACGCATTATACCAATATAATATCACTAATACATTTATAATGAACTCGAATATAATATCACTAATACATTTATAATGAACTCGAATATAATATCACTAATACATCATCTCAAATAATCCAGTTAATGCATCATCAAATATTAACTAATACATCTCGAATATTATCATATAAGATCACTAATACAGATCGAATATCCTAGAATCCAAAGTGGAGGACGGTGAACTCGGTTCACTAGCGGTCTCTGAGTCGCTGGCGGTGGACACCCAAAGATAACGAACCATCACTGGATCATAATTCAGGTGAGATCCCTGAAGAACCTGCCATGTATTGGAGAACCTGGCGTCCAACGCCGCCATGTAGCGACGGACGTGCTCGTCCTCCTCCCTGACACGGCGACGTACCACCTCCGCGGGGGCCCGCTCCCTCTGCACCGAAAGTGGCCCACGCGACCGCCACAAAAGAAGCTCCGGGTCCACGACGAGACCAGGATTCCTCACCAAGCTCCGAGCCCGGGAAGGTAGCACCTCCCAGTGCCAGCCCGACGGAGCCCAGTCCCGGACATTGCGCCTGCCAAGGATGTCGCCGCCGACTCGACGACGACGAGGATGCAGTCCAGGCATCGTCGACGTCGAGACAAATTCCTATGAGAACATTTTCTTATCATTTAATCACTAATTTTTTAAACTCATTTTAGACTCATTTTTGACATGACCTTTGCTAGCACTCGATATGCCTACTTTCTAGCACAAGTCATGCCAAAATTTCGACATGACCTTTGCTAAAAAGTGGACATATCGAGCGCCTAAAATTCACCGGAACGGAAATGAATCAACATTCCGGCGAAACATAGGCCACTCGAATCATTTACCCTGCAAACAACAAAAGGCCACTTGGGCACATTCATATATAGGGCACTTGGGCACAATTATAGAACAATTCAAAGTGAAGATGAAGACAAAATCACTAAACTAACTTTTTCCTCTAAACTAATTTTTTCCACTACAACCATCAAGAAAAAATCACTAATTCAAGCGTGAAGATGAAGAAAACTACATTGGGTCCAAAGCAAGCTTATTTCTATATTGATTTTTTGCTCTAAACTAATTTTTTCCACAACCACGAACTAAGTATATTGGGTCCCTAGAGAGATTTTTCCTAATATTACAAAACTAACCCAAGAATCAACTTAACCCCCTAACCCAAGAATCAAACTGCTCTGCCTATGAACCTGGATGTCCGGATGCAAGATGGGGTGAAGGGAGTGAGGGGAGAGGGAAGAGGGAGGAAGGAGGGAGTGGTGGCTACCTACGGAGGGAGGGGGCGCGGCGGTGAGGGAGGGGCATGACGGTGGTGGCGTCCGGGTCGGGGCTTGGGGGTAGGCGAAGGCGAGGGAGGGGGCGCGACGGTGGCGGCGTCGAGGCGATGGCGACGGCGGCGGTCGGGGGAGAGGGAGTGATGAGAGGGAGAAGAGATCGAATGGAGAGAGGGAGACTATGGGGGATAGCAGTAGACGGGATCGAATAAAGTAGTAGCGCGTTTTATAGTCGACGCGCTACTTCTATGTCGATAGTAGTAGCGCGTTTCTGGGAGAGGCGCTACTACTACACCTAGGCGGTCGGCAACGGTGTGGCAATTATAGTAGTAGCGCGTTTTATAGTCGACGCACTACTGCTATGTCGATAGCAGTAGCGCATTTCTGGGAGCGGCGCTACTACTACACCTAGCCGGTCGGCAACGGTGTGGAAATTATAGTAGTGCCCGTTTTATAGTTGACGCGCAACTGCTATGTCGATAGCAGTAGCGCCCTTGCCGTCCACGCGCTACTGATAATTAGCAGTAGCACCTCCTTTTAAACAGCGCTACGGATAAGCTTCTGTGTATAAGGTCTTCCCTAGTAGTGGTTCGAGACGCTTCAGGTGCCCTATGACCAGCTCATGCCAACCAAGCCCTTCTCAGGAGTGACCGATGGCTCCACCACTCCCCTGGGACAGGTGCGCCTCCCAGTCACCTTCGGCAAGCACGATTACTACCACACTGAGCTGATCGACTTCGATGTCGCCCACATCCACCTCCCGTACAACACCATCCTCGGGTACCCTGCACTCGCCAAGTTCATGGCGGCAACCCATCATGGCTACAACATCCTCAAGATGCCGGGGAGCGGCGGTGTCATCACGGTCGCCTGCGATGAAAAGGATGCAGTCTGCTCCGTCGAACGTGCTTACCAGGCTGCGGCGACTGAGAACTCTGACGATGAGGGCGGCACCCTGCCTCCTGAGGTCACACCCAAGAAGAAGAAGCAGCTCCTCCCCAAGGGCCGTCAGGGGTCAGAGACTCCCAAGAACGGCATTTCAGTCCCCGTGTCCATTGCGGGGGCGCCTCTTCCTCCCCCATAGGAAGGCGCGCCGGCGCTTCCCTCAGGGCGGGCTCGGGGGCTCCCATCTGGAGAGCTTCCGACCTGTCCGGTGCAACGAGGGAGGAGCTCGGGCACCACTTGGAGGCGTGTTTCGACGCACGCCCCCACAAGCAAGGAGCACGGCGTGAGGCACCAGGTTCACGAGAGTTCATCACCTACGCGATCGAGGAGCTTCAGGAGGCACTGGCCATGCACAGCGAGCATTGCCCCACATCACCCAGTGCAGCTGCCGCTCCCGACGTGCCCGGGCCTCAACAGGGCAACATCTTAGGACCTCTTCTGGCCATTGCGCGTTGGCCGCAGTGGGGGCTACCCCTGCAACTACGTCTGCGTGCCTTTCGGCCTCGTGAACGTGGGCGCCACGTACCAGCGCCTCGCGCAGGCTGCGTTTGCGACTCATGAGGCTCGACACCGCGCGGTCCTTCAAGAGGTCCCGGACCCTCGCGAACCCCTGGGCCTCGTGGGCCCCTCGAGCCTCCAGAGCCCTTAGGGTCGTGAGGATCAAGCTTTGACAAGTACCCCAACGCTCCAGCGGAATCGTACGAGGTGACCTTTTGGTTTGTTCATTTGAGGGCGCCCCTCGGGCTACATCATCCTCAAGCTGTTTGGGCCCGCCCTTGCCGCTGTATCATTTTGCGCATGTATCAGAACTGGTTCTGCATTTGATGAATTTCCTAATTACTCCAACCTGCATGTCTGGTGCTTTGTCATCATGAATGTCGTGCGCCCTAACAACCCCGCCCTCGACCGCCTCACGATTAAGGGCTGACACGGCGTCTGTGCTCGGGTCTGTCCCTGCAGCGTCAATAAATCCAAGCGACCGAGCTCTGTCTCGCGGGCTAGTCCCGTGCACGTCACCTCCCGGGGTCCTTGGTGCTTTGTCCTCGCGTGAGCTAATCGGGAGTGGGTGAGTCAGGGCGCGTGGCCCGGTTCGTATAACCACAGTTCGACATTTCTTCGTCGCGGGAGCCGCGCGCCGTGTGTTTTTCCTCGGGTTTGTCACATGAGAAGACTGGGCACGGCGTCTGTGCTACGGTCCGTCCCTGCAGTGTCGATAAACCCAACGACGGAGCTCTGTCTGGCGGGCCGGCCCCGTTCACGTCACCTCCTGTGGTCGTTGATGTTCGGCCTTCTCATGCGATGGCCTCCGGAGATTCATTCGATGCAGGTTGTCCCCAATACACAGGTTTTGTAAGCGCGCCCCGCGCCAGAAGACTCAGGTGCAACCCGCCTTGAGGTAGGGCCTCGTGAGACCTGCGTTGGCTCACGAGTGCCCAGATACACCTCCCCTAGTTCTGCCGTGCCAGCCACGCGCACGAACGAAATTAGGCTGTACACGCCCGGAGACTCTAACACAGAGCTCCCTTCCCATGCCCAAGTGGAAGCCCCATGCTCCGTGCTGGCGGACGACACGGTCCTCCAATGACTATGCCCATGCCCAAGTGGAAGCCCCATGCTCCGTGCTGGCGGACGACACGGTCGCTCAGCGGCTATGCCCACGCCAAGTGGAAGCCCCATGCTCCGTGCTGGTGGATAAACAACTGAGGGCGCCCTAGCGGCTGCATCAACCTCAGGATGGCCTCTAGGCCCTTCGTCGCGCAGCATTCCCCTGGGATGCACACGCGAGGGGGCTGGACGGGGGCTACGCTCAGGCCATGCCTGGCGCGTGCCACCTCACCAGGTCCCAGGCATCTGGTCTTCTCGCGTCCCTCCCAGGCAAAAGCTGGCGAGGAAAGGTATGGGAGCTGCTCGTACGTCAAGGGGGGCCCCTGGGCATCGTGACCCAGGGGCCTCACAAGTCACGTAGCCCCTCACCCCTTGGTCTCGTCCTGGTGATCCGGACGCCCCAACGGCGTTCGAGGTATGCGTGGGATTGGGCCCTGCCGATGCAGAGCACTAAGGCGCTCCAAATCGACTCCGTTGTCACCATGTATCCTTCGTGAGGGCTGCTCGCACGTCAAGGGGGACCCCTGGGCATCGCGACCTAGGGGCCTCACTAGTCACGTAGCCCCTCGCCCCTTGGTCTCGTCCTGGTGATCCGGACGCCCCAACGGCGGTCAAGGTATGCGCGGGATTGGGTCCTGCCAACGCAGAGCACAAAAGCAAGCAGGAAGGAAACAAGGCGCAAAAAGAAATCACAGAATTCAAACAAGTTATTACAAGCACAAGATGTTTTGCGATTCAAACAAGTCTTACGCCTCCATGAGGCACGATAAATGTCGCAGGTCAGAATCTAGGAGGAGGAGCTGATAATCCCCAAGTGCAAGGAATCATCGTAGCAATTTCCAAAGGTGGAAGTGATAAGTATGGAGTGTCGAACCCACAAGGAGCTAAAGGTAAGATCAATATTCTCTCAAGTCCTATCTGCCACTGATACGACTCTACGTACGCCGAACGTTTGCTTCCAACTAGAAACAAGAAATAAAACTACGTTGTGGGTATGGAGAGAATAGTTTTGCATGATATCGGAGAGCTAAAATATAAAAATAGGTGTTGTTATCATAAAGCTAGAATATATTACAATGTCTTACAAACAGCAAGGCTGGAATAATGATGAGTCGGTGTGCGGAATTGTCCTAGGCAATTGTTAACAAGATCGGTAATCCTTATTGCAATTTTATATGAGGGAGAGGCATAAGCTAACATACTTTCTCTACTTGGATCATATGCACTTATGATTGGAACTCTAGCAAGCATCCTCAACTACTAAAGATCATTAAGGTAAAACCCAACCATAGCATTAAAGCATCAAGTCCCCTTTATCCCATACGCAACAACCTACCTACTCGGGTTTATGCTTCTGTCACTCAAGCAACCCACTATAAGCGAATCATGAACGTATTGCAACACCCTACAGCGGGAATCCTTCACGTGTGCGCGGCACGGAAGGCACCATAGGACAGCACGAAAATAAACATACAACTCAAACCAATCTATATCATCAATCAACCCAAAGGACAAAAGAAATCTACTCAAAACATCATAGGATGGCAACGCATCATTGGATCATAATATGTAGCATAAAGCACCATGTTCAAGTAGGGGGTTACAACGGGGTGCGGGAGAGTGGACCGCTAAAAGGAGATGAGGATGGTGATGAAGAAGGTGATGTTGATGAAGACGATCACCGCGGCGATGGTTCCCCCAGTGGCACTCCAGCGCCACCGAGAGAGAAGGGGAGAGGGTCTCTCCCTTGTGCTTCCTCCTCCATGGCCTCCCCCCTGAGTGGGGAGAGGTTCTCCCTCTGGTCCTTGGCCTCCATGGCGATGATGGCCCCTCCGTCTTCCTCCTCCATGGTCTCCGGTGAAGGTGACCCCCTCCGGCAGGGTGCCGGAGAGGGCCAAGATTGATCTTTCGTGGCTCTGGAGACTTGCGGCGGCAGAACTTCCGATCTAGGTTTATTTCTGGAGGTTTCTCGATTTATAGGAGGTCTTGGCGTTGGAATCATGTCAGGGGAGTGCTCGAGGGGCCCACAAGCCAGGGGGCGCGCCCCCCAGGCTTGTGGCCTCCTCGGTCACTTTCTGGCCCAGCTTTTTGGTCCTTTATTTTTTATATTTTCCAAAAATATTCTCCGTAAATTTTCAGCCCATTCCGAGAACTTTTATTTCTGCACAAAAACAACACCACGGTAGCTCTGCTGAAAACAGTGTCAGTCCGGGTTAGTTCTAATCAAATCATACCAAAATCATATAAAATTATTGCTAACATGGCATGAATACTTCATAAATTATAGATACGTTGGAGACGTATCAGCATCCCCAATCTTAATTCCTACTCGTCCTCGAGCAGGTAAATGATAAAAGAAATAATTTATGAAGTGTGAATGCTAGCAAGTGCACAAGTTTGATCAATGATAATTCCAATCACTTTTTCTAGC
This sequence comes from Elymus sibiricus, assembly GCA_039707655.1. Lineage (NCBI taxonomy): Eukaryota > Viridiplantae > Streptophyta > Magnoliopsida > Poales > Poaceae > Elymus > Elymus sibiricus. The sequence goes on from CM077665.1 coordinate 313,040,957, forward strand.
ATCAATATAAACCATAAACAGTAGCTCATTTCATAAAACTTCTCATGATGAAGTAACAAGCTATTCACATATTAAAGTATAGACCAGAAAGTTTCTTGAAAACTAACAAACCATATTCTTAGTCATCGAACAATTGCAATTCATTTTATTTTCAGGAAGGGTCTATGTAAGAGCTTTGATTTAGCAAATTCCACATACTCAACTATCATATAGTCTTCCATGATTATTGACACTCAAAGCATATTTTTAGAACAAATAGCATCCATCGAACACAGAGAAAGATAGGGGCTTAATGTTTCGCCTCCCAACTTATTTATCATATAGATAATTGTCAACAATAATAATTCATGATCAAATATATTTGTGTGGATATATATGTCTAGATCATTCCCCAACACATGACGCTTGCCAAAAGAAAAAGGCGAAATATAGGAAGTGGTGAAGATCACCATGACTCTTGCATAAAGGTAAGTACTTAGAAAATAAAAGATAGGCCCTTCGCAGAGGGATGCAGAGGTTGTCATGCGCTTTTTATTTTTGGATGTGCAAACCCTTAATGCAAAGGAACGTCACGTTGTATTGTCCTTTGTGATAGCAACCTTTATTATGCAGTCCGTCGCTTTTATTTCTTTACCATCACAAATTCGTACAACGCTTATTTTCCCTTACAATAAAAGATCATACATATTTAGGAGCAATTTTTATTGCTTTTTGCACCGATGACAACTTACTTAAAGGATCTTATTCAATCCATAGGTAGGTATAGTGGACTCTCATGGCAAAACTGGTTTAAGGGTGTTTGGATGCACAAGTAGTATTTCTACTTGGTGCAGAAGTTTTGGCTAGTATGAGGTGGAAGCAAGCACCACATGTTGGAGGATCCATAACAATATAACTTCTATACAAATATACCCAATCATAACTCATTAAGTTGTCTTCCTTGTCCAATTTTAACTAATTTGCTCAAGTTTGAAAATAATTAATGAGCTCACAATCATAGAAGATGTCCAAGATAGTATATTTATATGTGGAATCTCTCTTCCTTCAATATTCTTTCATGAATTGTTCAAGTGACCAATGCGGTGTTTGCTAACTTTCAATAAATTTTACCAGCTATACTTATTATGTGTGAAGTCATCACTCCCCATGGGATAAGTATATGAAGCATATTTAATTTCAGATTTATGATATTCAATTCATTCAACCAATTACTCATAGGATGTAAGTGAAGCACGAGAGTGAATGGCAAACTACTCCAAAAAGATATAAGTGAAGATCAATGCGTAGTCAAGTAGTTAGATAACCATGTGAGGACTCTCTTTCATTCAAAATTTCAGATCCAATGATTTTATTCAAACAGCAAGCAAAAGAAAAAATAGCACTCCAAGAAAAGCACGCATCATGTGAACGAATAAAAATTTAGGCTCAACATAGGCTAACCGATAATTGTTGATGAAGAAAGGTGGGATGCGTAGCATCCCCAAGCTTAGATGCTTGAGACTTCTTGAAATATTTACTTGGGGTGCCTTGGGCATCCCCAAGCTTGAGCTTTTGTATCTCGTTCAATCGTCTCATATCATGGTTTCACCTATTCTCAAAAACATCTTCCACACAAAACTCGAAAAGGACTCGTGAGATAGGTTAGTACACATAATAATAAATCAACTCTTTATGTACTGCCAAGACAAGTTGCATAATAATTTTCAAACATTAGGTACTGTATTCTATCATCTCCACAATTTATATTTACCAATATAGGCTGTGGAAACTATAGGATAAGTAGATAACGAAACTATGACAGCAATCTGTCCAAACAGAACAGTCTGTAGCAATTTATGAAAACAGTGTACTTCCATAACTCAATTTTTTTTGAAACTTTAGGAAATGCTAAGGAATTTATGTGACAATACTGTGTAAAAATTTCAGAAACTTTCCACGATCCAGTAAAATATGAAAATTCAAACACTACAGCAAAAGTTTCTGTTTTTTACACAGCACACATCAAACATGCAATGCAAGCATCCTAAGGCAATTCTTGGAACTTTTTATTGAAAAACAATAATATAAATAACACCTAACAGGTAAAAACAAAATATAAGGACGATCCAAAAAAGCACATATTGTGTGACGAATAAAAATATAGCTCCAAGTGAGGTTACCGATAATGTTGGAGACGAAAGAGGGGATGCCTTCCGGGGCATCCCCAAGCTTAGTTGCTTGTATCTTCCTTGAATATTACCTTGGGGTGCCTTGGTCATCCCCAATCTTAGGTTCTTTTCACTCCTTATTCTCCTCATATCGGTGTCTCACCCAAAACTTGAAAACTTCAATCACACAAAACTTAACGGAACTTCGTGAGAAGGGTTAGTGTAATAAAGATAAATCATTCACTTAGGTACTGTCAAGACAAGATTCATAATTGTTCCCACATGATACCTACTGTATTCTACCATTCCCATAATTTATACTACTAAATATAAGCTATGGAAACACTAAAACAAGCAAACTATGCATGCAAAACAGAATCTGTCAAAAACAGAACAGTCTGTAAAGATCTGTAGCGTAGCCATGCTTCCCTGTCTCTAAAAATTCTGAAAAATTAGGAAAATCTAGGAAATTTGTATATAAATCATGTGTAAAAAATTCAGATCAAAAGCAAGTTCCATTGAATTTACAAAATTCCTGGACTGAGAGCAAAAGTTTCTGTTTTTGCACAGAATCAAGTCAACTATCATCCGCACTATCCCAAAGGCATTACTTGGCACTTTATTGAAATAAAAGGCACAAAACATGATTACTACAGTAGCTTAATCATGTTAAAACACAGAAACAGAAAGGTTAAATATTGGGTTGTCTCCCAACAAGCGCTCTTCTTTAATGCCTTTCTAGCTAGTCATGACATTGATACACTTCCAAACTTAATTCTGATAGAAATTTTATTCATACTCTAAAAGATATAAGTGAAGTTCCTAGAGCATTCTATAATTAATATAGATTAACCAATATCCAAGCTCAAAAGATATAAGTGAAGCACACGAAGCATTCTATAAAGCCATACTCAAAAGATTTAAGTGAAGCACAAAGAGCATTCTACAAAACCAAACTCAAAGGATTTAAGTGAAGCACAAAGAGCATTCTACAAAGCCATGAAGGACTATCTCATACTAGAAGGGTGCATAAAAGGAAAAGAAAAACACTAAAGACGCATATCATGTGAACAAAACAAAAACCGAGGTATACCGATAATTGTTGAAGAATAAAGATGGGATGCCTTCCGGGGCATCCCCAAGCTTGAACTCTTGTCTCTCCGTATTCTTCTTATATCGATACCTCCTCGATCTTCGAACACTTCATTCACACAAAACTTAACAAAACCCTCGTGAGATACGTTAGTATAATAAAGCAAAATACTACTTTAAGTACTGTTGTGAACTCATTCCAAATTCATATTAGCATTATATCTACTGTATTACAACTTCACCATGGTTCGTACCCCCCGATACTACCCATAGATTCATCAAAATAAGAGAACAACGCATAGAAAACAGAATCTGTCTAAAACAGGACAGTCTATAGCAATCTGAAAAATTCATATACTTATGTAACTCAAAAAATTCTGAAAATTTAGGAAAAAATAAAAAATTTGTATAGCAGTACTGTGTAAAAATTTCAGAAACTTTTAACTTTCCAGTAAGAAATGTAAATTCATGCACTACAGTCAAAGTTTCTGTTTTTGCACCGCACATAGCAAACAAGCAATCTAATCATCCTAAAAGCAAATCTTGGCACATTATTTTTATAATACAATGGATATATACAAGGGGATAATTATTTTTGAGAAGCTTCCATGAAAAATTCTACATTGTTTCCATGAGCATGAACACAAGTGTTCAAGGTCGACCCTCACTTCTCCAATGCACAACTTTCCAATCACTTCTCTTTTTGAAAAACTTCTTAGGCAAGAGACAAGTAATTATTTTTGTATTTTTCATTATTATTTTTTGTTTGTTTCACCCACAACTAAAGAAAGCAAAAAGGGAAAACAAAATCTACTTAGTGAAGAAATCAAACAAGCACACACGAGAATATCAACCCCACGCTATTGCTCCCCAGCAACGGCGCCAGAAAAGAGCTTGATAATCCCCAAGTGCAAGGAATCATCGTAGGAATTTCCAAAGGTGGAAGTGATAAGTATGGAGTGTCGAACCCACAAGGAGCTAAAGGTAAGATCAATATTCTCTCAAGCCCTATCTGCCACTAATACGACTCTACGTACGCCGAACGTTCGCTTCCAACTAGAAACGAGAACAAAAACTACGTTGTGGGTATGGAGAGAATAGCTTTGCATGATATCGGAGAGCTATAATATAAAAATAGGTGCTGTTATCATAAAGCAAGAATATATTACAATGTATTACAAACAGCGAGGGTGGAATAATGATGAGTCGGTGTGCGGAATTGTCCTTGGCAATTGTTAACAAGATCGGTAATCCTTATTGCAATTTTATATGAGGGAGAGGTATAAGCTAACATACTTTCTCTACTTGGATCATATGCACTTATGATTGGAACTCTAGCAAGCATCCGCAACTACTAGAGATCATTAATTAAAACCCAACCCTAGCATTAAAGCATCAAGTCCCCTTTATCCCATACGCAACAACCTACCTACTCGGGTTTATGCTTCTGTCACTCAAGCAACCCACTATAAGAGAATCATGAACGTATTGCAACACCCTACAGCAGGAATCCTTCACGTGTGCGCGGCACGGAAGGCACCATAGGACATCACGAAAATAAACATACAACTCAAACCAATCTATATCATCAATCAAACCAAAGGACAAACGAAATCTACTCAAAACATCATAGGATGGCAACACATCATTGGATCATAATATGTAGCATAAAGCACCATGTTCAAGTAGGGGATTACAGCGGGGTGCGGGAGAGTGGACCACTAAAAGGAGATAAGGATGGTGATGAAGAAGGTGATGTTGATGAAGACGATCACTGCGGCGATGGTTCCCCCGGTGGCACTCCGATGCCACCGAGAGAGAAGGGGAGAGGGTCTCCCCCTTGTGCTTCCTCCTCCATGGCCTCCCCCGTGAGTGGGGAGAGGTTCTCCCTCTGGTCCTTGGCCTCCATGGCGATGATGGCCCCTCCGTCTTCCTCCTCCATGGTCTCCGGTGAAGGTGACCCCCTCCGGCAGGGTGCCGGAGAGGGCCAAGATTGATCTTTCGTGGCTCTGGAGACTTGCGGTGGCAGAACTTCCGATCTAGGTTTATTTCTGGAGGTTTCTCCATTTATAGGAGGTCTTGGCGTTGGAATCACGTCAGGGGAGTGCTCGAGAGGCCCACAAGCCAGGGGGGCACCCTAGGGGGGGCCGCCCCCCAGGCTTGTGGCCTCCTCAGTCACTTCCTGGCCCAGCTTTTTGCTCCAGTATTTTTTATATTTTCCAAAAATATTCTCCATAAATTTTCAGCCCATTCCGAGAACTTTTATTTCTGCACAAAAACAACACCACGGTAGCTCTGCTGAAAACAGCGTCAGTCCGGGTTAGTTCTAATCAAATCATACCAAAATCATATAAAATTATTGCAAACATGGCATGAATACTTCATAAATTTTAGATACGTTGGAGACGTATCAGGAGCCGTCATCGCCAAGTCCGCCGCCGCCGATTGCCCTGGTCACGTCGAGCTCGTCGTCAACATGGCCGTCGATGCCTTCGTCACCACGGCTCGCCTACACCACAGGGGGCTCGGTGTCGGGGACGCAGCCGAACTTCTTCATCAGCGCATCCACGGAATCCTTCACGGCCGCCGCCGCGGTGGCGCGGGACTCAGGGGCAACCGAGGTCATCACCGCGTTGAAATCAAAGCCGGGCTCACGGAGGTAGAGGTGGCTGAAGACACGCGTCGCGGCCATGGAGAAAAGGCCGTGGCACTCGGCCTCCAGGATGGCGTCCACCCTGGCGACCGTACCTTCGAGCACCTCAGCGAACTTGGAGGAGATCCTAGCGTAGCCGCCCTCAGGAGTCGCCAGTGGCTCCCCGAATCCTCCCCTGCAGACGAAGCGCAGCGCCCGGCGAAGCCTGGGCTCGATCGAGGGGAAGGCGTCGCGCTCCCCGGCCGCCTTTTCCTCAGCAGCGCCGCCTGGGACAGCACGGAGTCATGATCGGCGAGCTTCGCCTCACGAGCCTTGAGGTCCTCCTCCCGTTGGTGAAGCCGTTGCGCATGCGCGGCTTGCTCCTCCTGAAGGGCCTTCAATTTGGCCTCTGCTTCACCACAGCGATCTGTGGCATCCGCTGCCTTGGCCAGCACCGCGTCACGAGCTGCCTCTGCTTCGGTGGCCTCCTTCTTGCTATTCGTGGTAGCAGCATCAGCCTGACCCCAGGCCGTCTTGATGGCTGCGTCAGCCTGGAGCCACCCGGAGATAAGCTCCAGGTGTTTCCCCGCGAAGGAGCGCATGTCGGCGTCTTGGAGGTCGGCCCGGATCCGGCCAAGCGTGGTATAAGCCTCATCCAAGGCGCCGGGCCTGACCAGAGGGCCACTGCCCGCGAGCGCGAGAGCCTGACCAGGAGGCGCCGCCAGCACATCGACAGGCGCTGTGTCCAAGGGAGCGGTGGCATGGCTGGCTTGGGGCGCTGGAGGCTCCAGTCTCCCCTCGAGCACGACAAGAGTGGACGACTTCTGAGCCGGATGGCCCACAGGGGCTGGCTCCTCCTGAGGGCGCGCTGCTGCATCCTCAGGGGCGGACTACGTCAGAAGGGGGCAGGAGATCCCCCCTCCACCGGCACTGGAGTCGCCACGGCCGAGGCAAGGGGTGCCGCCTTGTGAGCCTCCGCACTCCCGGTGACCGGCCTCCCGAGCGGCGGCGTCCGGCGTCACGAGAAGGCATTACGCCCGCAAGCTCGGGTGCGGTGCCGCCAGGGCACTCAAGGGTCGCGCTAAGTTGGCGTGACGCGCTTCCTCACCCGTCGCGTCCGCGGCCAGAGGCTGATGGCGCCCTCAGGATAGGGGGCTCCTTCGGCTCGGTGCTCGCCTTCCTCTTCTTTGGCTCGACGATGACCCTGGCCATCAAGGAGAGAAGGGGTCGTGAGTATGCCCGGAATTTATAATTGACCAAAGCCAAGGCAAGTTACTTACTCGTCGGCCGCGACCCACTTCCTCTTCCTCTCCACGTCATCGAGGGCCGGGATGCTCCCGCCACTCTTCGGTGTGGCGCTGTCACCCGAAGGGGTGGCGAGATCGCCCCGAGGGGCCGCGGCAGGAGGGGCCACGTCTGCCCCAACGGCAGCCGCCCCGTCTTTCGGTTCGGCTCGGGTGGAGACGAGACCAGCGTCTCAATCGCCCTGCTGGAGCGCGAGGAGTCTGTCGGAGGAGGCGCGGCCGCGCGTTTCTTCGGGGTCGCCCGGCCTTGGCCTCCTGAGGGCCCTGACGAAGCGCGGGGAGTCCGCGACCGAGGGCTCGTCGGCGTCGTCGTCTTTGAGATCGCGAAGGAGCAAGCTCTGCGACGGGGGAGACACTTCTTCTAGGCCGTCATCCACAGTTTTCTCCGAGTCGTCCCCGCCGCTAGCGTTGCCGGAGGACACCGGTACCGGAAGATTGCGGCACTCAGGTGGTTTGAGCCCCCGCTCGTCAAAGGCGGGCATGGCGGCAACCAGCTCCCCCTGTCGTCACGGCGGTACAGCGGGGCGTTGGCCTCGGGGAAGTCCCTGGGATCGCCATGGAGCAGGGTAACCATGGCCCTGCCCAGCTCCTCACTTGTCAGGCTAGCGGACCGAAGCCTGAGGGTGTTCCTCGCACCATCATACTCCCACATGGGCTTCGAGTGCGACTGGAGCGGCGCCAGGCGCAGCATCAGGAACTCTCTCACCATCATTGCCCTGGATAGTTGCCTCGCCTCCATGTCTTGGGAGATCCGCTTCAAGACGGGCTCCGCTCGGGCATCGGTGAGCTTCGCGGAGCCCCACACGAGGGTCTTCTCGGGCAGCTCTGTCGGAAGCTCCAGGCACGAATCGAGGCCCCGGGCATCCAAGAAGACCCAGCGGTGCCTGAAGCCTTCCACCTTCTTCCCGGCCTTGAGGAGCATATTCCCGCTCTGAACTGCGACGAAGAAGGTGCACGTCGACCGCTGCGCACAATCATGAAGCCGCGGGCTGAAGTAGAGGCGGTAGAGGGCCATTGAGGGCCTCACGCCCACGAAGGCTTCGTAGTAGAAGGCGAAGACAAACAGGACCAGGATGGAGTTGGGCTGAAGATGGAGGGCCTGGATCCCGTAATGCTCGAGGATGGCGGAGAAGAACCCCGAGAAGGGCGGGACAATCCCGGAGAAGATGTTGTGAAGGAAGAAGGGATAGACTGTCTTTGCCAAGGTGCGCTGCTCCACCGAGCCGCACCAGATCAAGGTCTGCCCCCACTCATTCGTGTTGCCCGCTGTCAACGGGAGCGCGGGGAGGAGGTCCCCCTCCTTGGCGATGGTGGATTTTGTAAGCGACGGCGAGGGAGAAGAGGAGGTCGAGGCCTGGGACTCAAGTTTCGACTTCCCGATGGGCGCCATCTGAAGGACCCTGAGGATTGGAGGAACAAGAGGCAGGATGGCACTACGCCAAGATCTGGAGGAAGCTCTCGCAAGGGAAAGGGGATCTGAGCAAGGAAGCAAGGGCGCAAGGATGGAGAGCAATGATGGCTCGGTAGCGGGCGCCAGGCTTTTGTCGGCCTGGGTAGTTGCCGAGGCGACGTGGGAGCGGAGGCGCCCGTGTCCTGCCACGCGCCACGCGTCGATATTTGCCCTCACGCGGTTGGGGCCCTCGGCGTTTCGGTCTTCCTCCCTCGGCTTCGCCCCGAAGCCAGCCCGAGGACTCCTTGGGCCCGGGGGCTACTATCGGCGTTCTGGGACCGGGGGTACCCAAACCTGCCTGCCTGTGGCCCAGCGCATGGCCCACCTCGACGGCCCAGTACGGCCTGGCGACAAACCCCTAAGGACAAGACCCTCGTGATGGCCCCGGCCTCGCGAGGAGAACGACGCTAGGACCTCCAGAGGAGCGGCCTCCCCAGGTTGCCTCCCAAGGAGCGGAGATTCCTATGCAGGTGCCCAGCCTCAGGAGGCAGCGATGATGTGAGCCATGACGACCAAGGCCAGCGGGCGCAGAGGCGACAATTTCCTCTTTGGTTCTAAGGAGGCAAGGACATACGCGGTTTCCCAAGGGATCCCCCAAAGGTTTCCCTTCCGGTGCAACAAGACCAAGAACACGAACTCAGCAGGGCGGATGTCATCATTAAGCCCACCTCTGCGTCACGCCCAGTTGCTTTGCAGGCGAAGACCACCTTTAGTCAGGATAAGCTTTACCTCCTCTCCCCTTTCAAATTTGGCCGTTGTAGGATCCCTTCCCACCTGTGCAATAAGGGAAGAGGACCGAGGCCACTATAAATAGGGACTAACCTCCACCATAGAGAAGGGACCATGGAGAGAGATCACTGGACCTACAACCAAGAGCCCTCGCGAGGTTGCTCAACAGTGTACTTGTTCATTCCCGAACCTCCTCGTGAGGCCAATCCACCCAAAGCAGGAGTAGGGAGTTATACCGCAAGGTGGCCCGAACCTGGGTAAATCTCTGTGTTCATCTTCTCACTCGCTCACGTGCATTCGGCAAGGCTAGGGTGTGGGGTGACGAGCTTGGAGCTTGAGCTGGTTGGGATCTTTGCACACGCCCCAGAGTTCGAACCTTCTTGGGTTTGCAGAGCCCCGATTCCGACAATCTTGTGGTGGAAGGTCATCTTGAGATTTTGTTCCCTTGGGAAGAGTATGTTCATACTTATCCCTTTGAGGAACAAACTTGGGCTTGGGGTATTGACCTTCTTCCCATTTAACTCCATTTGCGTTGAAGTAGCCAATGCCATGATTCTTCCATTATCCTCCGTGCTTGCATACAATCTCCTCAAATTGCTTACACCAGCAAAACTTTTGTAGATACCTTTCTCTATAATCCCCTTCAATAAATCATTTTCTTGCTCAAGTGTAACTTGGCTAAGAGAGTCGTTAGTGGAATCAATAGAACTACTACAAGCAATATCATTGGATTTATCATTTTTATTGCTACTAGTTGAAGAACCTTTCTTGCCTTTGTTACTAGATTGCTTAGTCTTAACTTGTGGAATAAATGTAGATAAGAGTAGTCGTTTGGCTAGATAAGAAGAAGTCTTCTTTCGGAGATCGTCATTGATTGCTTTAAGAAACTCATGTTCTTGCTCCAAATTGAGCTTCTCGAAGCGTAGCTTCTCATGAGTTCTTACAAGATCTCTATGATCTTCTAAAGTAGATTCATGAGCTAACATAAGAGTATTTAATTCTTTAGTTAGTCGGTCTATTTCCTTCTTATCGTCATCACACGACTTATCTTGATTAACATGATCATCATCTAGCACATTTTGACTAAAATCACTAGCTTTATCACATAGCAAGTCATCATCTCCAATTAAGTCATCCTCGTCACTATCGAAATCAAGATATTCGGGGTGTGATACCTTGGGGCCTTTAGCCATGAAGCAACTTCCACTCCCTTCATTCGGTGAATCAAATATGTCGTAGGAGTTGGAGGAAACGAGTGCAAGTCCGGCAACACCTTCATCTTGACTATAGTCGGAGTCGGAGTGATAGCTTCTCTCGGAGTGGTCGTCAGAGTCGGAGCCGGAAACCCATTCACCAACATGAGCTTGATGTCTACTTCTTGAGTAGCTCTTGGTGTACTTGTCTTCTTCTCCGAATCCCTACTTCTCCTTGAGGGTCTTCGTTCATAACGATCATCTCTACTCCTTCTCTCTCTTCGAGGTGACTCATCTCTTGAGCTTTTTCTTCTAGGTGACTCTTCCCTTCTTTTGTGGGGGGCCGTGCATTCATTGGAGTAGTGTCCGGGCCTTCCACAATTGTAACAATTCCGGTCACGACTAGATGAACGCTTTACTTCATATCTTGAGTTGGAGCTCCTCTCTTTGCCTCTACTTTTGTAGAACTTGTTGAATTTCTTGACAATGAGGCTTATCTCTTCATTGGTTACAAGGTTGTCGCTTGAAGTAGCGGAAGCATCACTTGTGGCTTTGTAAGCACCGCTAGACTTGTTGTGAAGTTCTTCCTTGTCTTTGAGTGACATCTCATGAGCAACAATTCTACCAATGACTTCCGTAGGATGGAGATCTTTGCAGTTTGGCATCATTTGGATCAATGTGCACATGGTCTCATACTTTCCATCCAAAGCTCTGAGTATCTTCTTAATGATGAATTTGTCGGTCATTTCTTTGCTTCCTAAGCCGGCAATCTCATTGGTGATGAGAGCTAGCCTAGAGTACATCTCTGCGACTCCTTCACCATCCTTCATCTTGAACTAGTCAAGTTGACTTTGAAGCACATCCAACTTAGATTCTCTGACAGAATCGGTGCCTTCGTGCATATCAACCAAAGTATCCCAAATTTCCTTTGCATTCTCAAGACGGCTGATTTTGTTGAATTCTTCGGGGCATAGGCAGTTGAAAAGAATGTCACATGCTTGAGCATTGTATTGCAACATCTTCAATTCATCCGCGGTCGCTTCACGATCCGGTTATTTTCCATCAACAAAGAATTCACCTTGCAGCCAACACGAAGAACAACCCAAACGGCAGGGTTATGACCAAGAATATGCATTTTCATCTTATGCTTCCAACTAGCAAAATTTGTACCATCAAAGTAAGGACCTCTACGGCGATAATTTCCCTCGCTAGACGCCATACTCTCCTAGGTTGTGAAACCAATGCAATGGACACCAAAGCTCTGATACCACTTGTAGGATCGCAAGTATGTCTAGAGGGGGTGATTAGACTAGTTGACCAATTAAAAGTTCTACCTTTTCCAAATTTTATTATAGGCAGATTTTAGCAATGATAGCAAGTCAAGCACACTCTACACATGATTGTCTAAGAGTATAGCAGCGGAAAGTAAAGACAAGCACATGTAATAGAGGTAGGGGTGAGAAGATCAAACACAATTGTAGACACGAAGATTTTTCCCGTGGTTCCGATAGGTGGCGCTATCGTACATCCACGTTTATGGAGTCTTCAACCCACGGAGGGTAACGGTCATGAGAGTCCACGGAGGGCTCCACCCATAAGGGTCCACGAAGTAGCAACCTTGACTATTCCATAACGGCTTCCGTCCACGAAGGACTAGCCTCACTATGGCTAGATCTTCACGAAGTAGGCGATTTCCTTGCCCGTACAAACTTCTTGGTTCAACTCCAAAACACGAAGTAGGAGGCTCCCAAGGAACACCTAACCAATCTAGGAGGCACCACCCTCTAAAAGGTAATAGGCTTGATAATGATGATGAACTCCTTGCTCTTGTGCTTCCAGATAATAGACTCCTCAACACTCAATCACTCTCTCATAGATTTGGCTTGGTCGAAGAGATTGGTTGGGTGGAAACCAACTTGGGGAGGCTAGAAATCAAGATCCACATGGTACGAGTGGATGATCTTGATCTCAACACAAGGGTAGGTGGTTCTCTCTCAGAAAACTGGATGGGGCAAGTATGGAATAGTTCTGAGTGCTTCTCTTGCGAGTGGGATGTGGTGGAGGGGTATATATAGGCATCTCCAAAAATCCAACCATTATAACATGATTGACTTTCTCGGTGAGACCGATGCAAAACTCGGTGGCACCGATCTGTTCAAAATGTGGCAACTTTTGGAATCTCGGTGAGACCGATATAGGAATATCGGTGGTACCGAAGTCAGTGGCCAAGGCAGTTTCCAAGACTCGGTGGGCCCAAAACTCAAAACTCGGAAATTCCGATTTTATGAAAACAGCCAACAGAGCCGTGGTCACTAATTCTCAGTTGCACCGATGTGAATGTTGGTAGTACCGAGATGTGGGTTTTGGCTAGGGTTCTGTCTTGGGTTTTGACTCGGTGTAGCCGATGTGGAATTCTTGGTGGCACCGATTTTGAGTGGTTGGGTTTAGATAGAGTATATTTGTGGGAGAGCTTGTGGGTGTTTTTGGTGGCTAGCACTTGTGCACGTGGAGCAATTTTTCACCAACAATACCTTACCCCCTTTTAATAGTATTGGCTTTCCTATGGACTCAAAGTGATTTCTCACAAAGTGAAATGTAGAGTCTTCTAGCTTGAAGCTTTGCCAATCCATTCCTTGCATCTTGGGGTATCTCCTCACAATTTATAGCCATCCCATCATTGGAATTTTCCTGAAATGTACTTAGTGGAACCATGAGTCCAATGACATATATGTTGTTATTAATTACCAAAACCACCAAGGGAGCAAATGTGCTTTCAATCTCCCCGTTTTTGGTAATTGATGACAACATATAGATCAAAGCTTCGATAAAAGATATAATCAATGAATAGCATCGTCACTTTGAGAAGTATGTGATAAGCAAGAGCTCCCCGTAAATTTGTGTGTTATTTTAAATTTGCGTTTGAATACAAATACACAATCGATTAGGATCATGGGTCACTCTTCCATGTCACATACAACTTGGTGGTGCGCAAAAATTAATATGAATGAATTGCATAAGCACATAACACCAATCATTAAGTGGATGATCATCATATAGACATCTCAAAGATAGCAAAGTAGTAGCATCACACAAAAGTATATGATCAAACACCAACAAGGTTTTCAAACTAACGATAAAGCAAATGATTTTAAACTGCAGAGAGGAACCAAAATGCAACACACTCTCTCTCGAAGCCTTACGATCTATAACCTCTCCCCCTTTGGCAACAAGTTACCAAAAAGTTCAAAGCTCTAGAGCTAATCGTCACTCTGGGCATGGTCTCCTCCATGAGATGATGAAGCTGCTCATGTGGCTGTCAAAGGAGTCGAGAGAAGAGCATCCGCAAATGCTTCGGATGAAGTCCTCTTAGGTGGTGGAGTAGACACTAGAGGTGCTGGAGGAACTGATGGAGTTGTGGCAGGTGCTGATGAGGTAGGCCTCGTCTCTGGAGCTGGCACGGTAGGAGTCCTGGACTGGGTCTTGAACTGAGTGCTAGTCCTAAGAGGTGGACTGTCATCATCATCATCAGAGGAATGAGGGCTAGGCACAGCATCCACTTTCTTCTTGAGCTCATCCACTATCTTCGTCAGCCCATCCACCTTGTTGTTCATCATAGTGAACTTATCTTCCACTATCCTCTCAATGCTTTCTTGATTGAGCAAGATGTTCTTGATGTCCTTCTGCATACCCTGGATGGTGCTAATGAGAAGATCCATTTGCTCACTCTTAGACCTTGGAACCTGAGCACTAGTGGCTCTAGCTGCCTCTGCCTCTACCTATGCAGTAGATGAAGTGGGATGACTGGGATCCATCAGCACAACATTATCCTCAAAGCCTGGCTGAAGTGGCATATGAGGACGATCAAGTGCATATACATTCTTCTCCAAGTTGGAGTTGATAAGCATCTGAATGTAAGGAGCATATCCATAATATCGTTTCTGATCGGCAGTTGTCCTCTTGATTGTCTCAACAATCAAATCCATCACTCTAATCCTGGTGTGGGTATCTATGTGGTGCAGCATGTTGATGGAGTACCCTCTGATCATCTTGTCATCTCCAGACTTGGGCATCAAAGTATACCTCAAGATGGTGTTGGTGGTGGGTAGTCCTGCTTGCAAATGATAGACAGAGCCAAATTTATGTGAATGCACATGAGTGGCTGGGATCTCCTTGTACATATTTACCATTGAGTTGTGACTCATCTTGGCTTCAACATAGACATCCAAGTCTCCTTCTTCTACCTGTGGAGCTCCTAAGAAGGTAGCCCACTCATCAACAGTGGATTGGTACCTGACTCCCTCAGTCAACCATATGATATGGGCATCTGGGTAGAAGTGAGCAGTGGAGTAGAACTGCATGATCATCTCATCGTTCCAGGCAGTGAACTCTTTCCCAAAAAATCTCTCAATGTCAATGCACTTGAAGTTGTCTCGCACACTGGGAAAGTAGTCCTCATTCTCCTTGATATAGGCCCAGTCAACATACCTCATATCACTGACAGTCGGGCTCTTGTCCAAAAGGACAGTCTTATAGAAATCCTGCTATTCCTTGGTGTAGAACCTGTCATCCATAGCAGTCTTTCTCCTGGAGCATAGGGATCATTAGCTCTCCACATCCTCAGTCATACATCCTTTCTCTTCTTCATATCTTCAGCTACTGGGTGAGCATCATTGTGTACTGGCAAGTGTGGTCTAACCTTGCTCAAAACTGAGATGTCATCCTCTTCTTCCATGGTGGAAGATCTCTTGTTCTTAGCTACAAGAGGAATGTCCATGGTAGTCTTCTTAGACTTAGAAGCTACTGGCTTCTTGGGTGCAGACTGCTTGCTCTTTGATGGAGCTTGCTTGGGCATAGCATCTGCAAGCAGTTTCTTTTTCTTGGATGGAGGAGCTTTGGCAGCTGGTTCTTCTTCCTCCTCCTCCTCCTCAGCCTCAGCTGGGTCCTCATACATGGAAGTAGGCCTGTCAATGACACGTACAATTCTCTTCCTAGCTCTCTTCTTCTCACCTGCCTTCTTGGGCATAGAGCTCTTTGAAGGCTCAACAGATAGTGAAGTGTTTGCCCTGGCACTCTCAGGTGCCCTCATAGTCTCAGAGGTAGCATACTCTTTCCTGATAGTCCTCTTAGCTGAGGTGGCCTCTGAAGCAGACTTCTTGGCAACCTTCTCTTTCTTGTCTTGCTTCTTCTTGGCAAGAACTTCCTGTAGCACAAAGTATGAATCCTCGTCATCCGAATTCAACTTTCTTATTGCCCTGGTGGGAGCCTTGGGCAACCCAAGAGAACTTAGGGTGCCTAGATCTTCTGGAGAAGAAGAACTGACATTTGGGCTTGTGCCTGAACACATGTCAACTTCCCTCTCCCTGAAGTCATTCTGGCTATCATCAGACCCTGACATGCTGACCTTGTGAAGAGAGTAAAGAAGAGCAGAGGGGTTGAGCATCACAAAACACAGAAAGTTTTCTCAAATTTGAACTCAGAACCATAAGTTTAATCTTCTGCAAAAAGGATTTCGGTTCCACTGAGTACAAAATTTTGGAGCCACCGAGACATACAACTTCCTTAACAGAGACTTGGCAGCTTCTTCGGTTTCACCGAAAATAGCCACTCGGTCTTACCGAAGTTGTTCTTAGTAACCCTAAAACCAAAATCGGTAGAGCCGATTTTTATGACTCGGTGACACCGAGATTCGATTTGCGGACGATTAAACCTAAAAATTCTTCGTTCTCTAATCTAATGGAGTTTCTTGCGGATGGAACTTGTTCACACGATGGGAAGAAGATGTAACTTAATCATTTGCACATGAATTGGACGGGGAGTGCAAATAATTGAGACGTTACCCTAACTTGGCAACGACCTCCTACGACGGCGACGGCGGGGCGATTTCCATCGACAGCGAGGACCTCGTGTGGTGCAGACGCACGGGAGCGAGGGAGAAGCCCGAAGATGTTGAGCGGCAGCTATGGTTTTGCGGGGACCACGGGATTGAAGAAGTGATTTCAAAAACCGGTTTCGCTGAGTATATGAATCCCATAGCTATCGATGACACCAGTTCTGAAATATCGGTGCCACCGAGTTCCTCTACTGTCAGTTGATAGGCAAACTCGGTGAAGCTACGATTATGGAATCGGTGCTACCGAGATTCACAAAATTAGATCAACCCTAGGCTATGGTGGAACCGAGATTTTGTGGTTGGTTACACCGAGATTGCACTGGGGAGGTTTTGGAAGTCAGCTCTTAACAAAACAGAACTCCGAGTGCTCCTCACACAGAGGGTTCAAGAAGTGCTTGCTCAAATTTTGTGATGAAGCATGAATAGAATTTGAGACGAGAAAGCATAGATAGCTAGAGGGAGGTACTTAGGCATTCTTGTATATCCAATTGGCCAAAGAAAAATGAAAGCCAAATAACAACAATTGGATATCCTCGAATGAGAAAAGATATGCATACCAACATGCTCACACGATAAATTGTCAAATGAAATATGGCAAACATGCAAAACCACTCTAGTATCTACCAAGCACTTTGGCGATGACGAAGTCATCTATATATGAGTATATTGACTTAGGAGCCAAGCAAGAATACTTGATAATAGGTCATTCGTTTAAGCACAAGTGGGGTTACCACTTTTACATAAAGCATTTAATGTGTTCACATCTTTAAGAGACGCTTTAACTCAAGTCTTAGATTAAAGCTCCCCCTTGATGTGACATCCCCCCTAAGAGGGATAAACTAAACCTTGGGTTTGTCCTAGAAGACTTCATGCGGGTGAGGTAGTGGTGGATGCTCATTGTTGATGAAGATCATCTTTAGTTTGGAGCAATCCTCGTTGTTTTCTTACTCTTCTCACCTACATGGGTTAGTCTCACACAAGAGACAAATACAAGGATATCTATGGACATGGAGTGCAATGCATACATAATGATGTCCATGGATTCATTAATTACCTTGTCCCTTGCTTATCTTTGAGGGAATGTGTGACTCCTTGAACTATTGCATAGAGTTGGAGTTGATTACAAATAGTCCTTGCCAATAATGAATGAGTGAATTTGTCTAGTTCTTCTTGGGGACCCACATCAAGTTGATGGGAATCCTTAGGGTTGAAGTAGCACTAGTTGAAGTAGAACTTGGATTAGCCTTGGGAACCCACTTGACAATGGCTTGGGACTCTTCTTCATATGATTCAATCTCCTCTTGAAGCTTGTCCTTACCCTTGAGTTTCTGGTCTTGTGGTGGAAGGTCATCTTGAGCTTTTCTTCCCTTGGGAAGAGTATGTTCATACTTCTCCTTTTGGGGAACAAACTTCGGCTTGGGGTATTGACCTTCTTCCCATTCAACTCCGTTGGCGTTGAAGTAGCCAATGCCTTGGTTCTTCCGGTATCCTTCATGCTTGCGTACAATCTCCTCGAATTGCTTACATCTGGCAAGACTTTCGTAGATACCTTTTGGGCACTCGAAGAATGGAAAATGAATTTTTCGTCCAAAGAAAATGAAAACTTTCTTAGGCAACATTGTTTGTCATTCCAATATGCACCCTTGTGCATAGTATGAGATTATTTGAGGAAACTATGCCATGTATGGGGCCATAAGATTGACCATTTGGCTTGAAAGCCATGAATCTTCACACATGATAGCTCATTTTTTAGAACACTTTTTTAAAATAATTTCCGTATTACAAGTTTATTATTTTTCCTGGTAACTTGGTCACATATAATGACACAATGCGAAGGTTTTACAATTTTTTGAATTTTTTTGAATTTTGCATGCCCATTTCAAAATGCGGTCAAAACGACGGGCATGACCGTTCCTAGCTAGTTGTTGAATATTGAAAAAAATTTGGTGTTTCTATGATTAAATAGATACTTTTGTACCTAGAAATGATTTTTGCAAAAAATAAAAAGCAATCTATGAGGCAGCTGTCGTTCAAATTTGACCCGGTTCCTACTGAATCGGGGGAAATTTGTCTTTTTCACGAGAGGTGGCTCAGAGCTTTTGACAACCAAACATTTAGTCAATTGTACATTAAATATTACCTAATATTTTATAAAAATGATTCGGTCCAATTTTGCAACAAATATATGGTAGGTCCTTCACAAAAAAACTCATTTTAGGCACTCGAAAAATGGAAAATGAATTTTCTGTCCAAATAAAATGAAAACTTCCTTAGGCAACATCGTTTGTCATTCCAATATGCACCCTTGTGCACAATATGAGATTATTTGATCAAACTAGGCCATGAATGTGGCCATAAGATTGATCATTTGGCTTGAAAGCCATGAATCTTCACACATGATAGCTCATTTTTTAGAACACTTTTTTCAAATAATTGTCGTATTACAAGATTATTATTTTTCCTCGTAACTAGGTCAGATATAATGAGACAATGCGAAGATTTCCAAATTTTTTTTTTGAATTTCTTATGCGTGTTTCAAAACGCGGTCAAAACGGCAGGCATGACCGTTCGTAACTAGGGGTTGAATATTGCAAAAAAATGGAGTATCTCTGATTAAATAGATACTTATGTACCTAGAAATGATTTTTGGAAAAAATAAAGAGCAAACTATGAGGCAACTGTAGTTGAAATTTGACCCGTTTCCAGCTGAATCGGCGAAAATTTGTCTTTTTTCACGAGAGGTTGATCGAAACCTTTGGACACCCAACAATTTGGTCAATTGCACATTAAATATGGCCTAATATTTTAAAATTTTGATTTGGTCCAATTTTACAACAAATATTTGGTAGGTTCTTCACAAAAAACCTCATTTTGGGCACTCAGAAAGTAAAAAATGAATTTTTCGTGTAAAGAAAATGAAAAATTCCCTAGACAACATTGTTTGTCATTCCAAGATGCACCCTTGTGCAAATATTTGGTAGCTTCTTCACAAAAAAAATCATTTTGGAGACTCAAACAATGGAAATAAAAGGCTGACATGACTTTGCACTTTATTTTTAGTCGATTACGACCAATTTTAGACGGTCATAACATCGTACACGCGTACTGCATTCTGAATGGACCATAGCCATATCACGCGGATCATGCATCAAACACCGTTGGATGCTGCCGGATCCAACGGCTGCCCTCACCCCCTCTCACACCTCTCTCCACCAACCAGCCCTAAAAAAACTCTCTCCACCAACCCACAGCCCCACACTCCTCTCTCCCCCGTACCTCCCTCTCTCCCTCGCACCACTTCTCGCCGCCACCACCACTGACGGGCCAGATCCCGCACGATTCCGGCGTCCTCCGGTGGAGCCCAACACACCACCGTGACCCCCTCCCCCTGCTCCTTCCTCCCATCAGGCCAGAAACGGCGCGCGCGTCCTCAGGCGGCCAAGCGCAACCCTGCCCAGCAGCTAGGGTTGTGGCCAGCATGTCGCCGTCGCGGCTCCGGTGACTCAGGTGAGTCTCTCCACTCCTCCTCATCACATCCCTCCCTCTCTTCCTCACCTCTTCTAGTCTCCCTCGCGCATCTGACCCACGGGCATCTCACCGACAACCAGGAGCAGGGTTCTGGCTCACCTCGCAGAGTCGCGTGAGCCTTCGCCTCGTTCCCCAGCCAAGCGCAAATCTACAATTAGCGATGACCGCCGAGACTCTCAAACTGTCAAACACTGGCGGACAGAGAAACCACTGAACACACATCCACGTGGGGACAGCATGACCGACCGCACGCACACGCGTGCGTCTCCGGCGACGTCACCGGAGGGAGACGTCGACAAGCTTCGGTCCCCGCGAGCTTCTCGCCGGATCTCCCTAAGCGCCCGCCGCCATGGCTCGGCAGTCTTCGTCCTCCTCTTCGTCGGGGGCGTGGTGCTACCTCAACCCCGCCTACTACCTCAAGAGGCCCAAGCGCCTCTTGCTCCTCTTCTTAGTCTTCGTCGCCGCCACCTTCGCCTTCTGGGACCGCCAATCGCTCGTCAGTGAGTACGAGGTGCGCTCCCCTGTCTCGCCCCCGGAGAATTCTCCTCTGACCCGGGTCAGAACCGCGGGGATCTGATTGAATTTGGTTGTTGTGGAAGTAGCTTCGAATTCGTCACGACGCTAGTTCGTCAATGGATCTGGGTGTAGCGATGACTTGTGGTTAGAGCCGTCGGGATGAATGGGTTTAGGCTTATGCTGCGTCTGCCTATCTGGGGTTCATTTGGGAGAGATTGTGCCGAGGATCTGGCGTTCCTTTTGAATCTTACGCTTTTGTCTGAGATTTGATCTTTTGAGCGAGTGGATCTTATGAGGGACCACTAGGCTACAGCTCAACTATACGTGTGTAACGATTATTGGTACCCTTATTGGTATTAGCTTACATTTCTTTCTAGCTTTGACTGTAATTTGGCGAAGAATTGTGCGTCTTTCCAATCCTTGAATTAGTGGGATGAATATGGGCATAGTGAGGTACTTTAGCAGCTTAGATTTTTCTCAGGCGGGAAGATCTTAACTGTTTTAGTTAATCCGGGGGAATAATCCAGACCTTTCCATGGTTCTCAATTACTACATGGTGTAGATTTGGAGAACTGAATACTGGTTAGAACATTATACCCGGCAAGACCGGCCTCTGCTCTTCGAGGTATTTTTATGGTTTGGATGTATATACGAGATCGTGGGCTGTTGGATGTGGATTGTGAGTCCACGACAAGACCGACCTCGAAACGGTCCTTATATTGTGCAGGTCTACCCGGAGGGGACTCACATCGGCATCCCCTGGTTCGAGAGGCCCATCATCTACGACGTCCGCGCACGACCCAACCTCGTCGAGAGCACCTTCGGGAGCCGGGATCTCCAGATGGTTACTTTCCCCTGTCTCGATCCCTCCTCACCTAGCGCAGATTGTGGAGCTTCCCGATTTTGGGACTTCTCCCCTCCATGTTGTGGAGCTTATCTCTGCTTACTTTTGTGCATTGGAGGTATACATGAAAGGTGCTGCTGTTTGTTAACTGACTGTTGTTTGTACACTGAAAACTGCTGGTTACCTCAGTAGTAAAACTGCTACTGTTTGTTAATTGACTGGAAAACTGCTGCTGTTTGAACCTAGTCTGCAGCTTAAATATCTCATTAGTAAAAAAGCTTCCACACTCCGTTGTTTGTACACAGGTAAACTGCTTGTTAACTGACTAGAAAATGCTAATCATTTGCAATCATATAAAGTGCTCCTCTTTGTATTTTTTTGTTGTTTGTATTGTTAACTGACTGGAAAAATGCTATTTGTATTTTCTAATGACTGAAAATAGGTTGAAAAACTGAACTTTGTTTCATTTGTACTGGGTTGGATGCCTCATTGGTCAAGTGTGACAGTTTTCCCCTTTGGATGGCTGCTGTCCGTTGGATGGCATTTGAATGGCTGATTCCTAGTCTCATGTTGCAGCGTGACTTGCTGTGGGCAAGTCACCTGATCCCTATCCGTAGCCTATATATGGACTGTGTAGTGTCTACTGCTCTGTTAATCTGCATTTTACTCATTTGTTTTTAATCTATTAGTAGTGGTCACCATTATGTATTGCCTGTGAATAAGCATTTCAACTCATTTGCTTTGAGTCTGTTAACAACAGTCACAAGTAATGTTTTTGCTTCCATCATTATATGTTGCCATCACAAGTAATGTTTTGGTAGATGGGCTGAGCAAATGATGATTCATATTATTATTCTGATACATTTGATGTTTCAAAATCGAGCTTTTTAAACATGATGCCCAGCCTATCACAAATCAGTCATCTGCTACTCTTGTTGTGTTGTAGTTCTTATGATGATTTGAAAGTAAATAGAGTATAACTATGTTATCCTATTTTGGTAAAACAGGTACCAACACCTGGGATCGGTTTGAGATGCGGGTGCACAAGAGGGTGTTCGACCTTGTCAACCAGAAGGTACCCGCCTCCCTCTCTGCTTGATCCCATTTTTTCCCTAGTCGTTTTGTATGGGTCGTATCGGGTCCTGCTCGTCGGTGATGTGATGATGGTGTGCTGAACATTTAGACCGCTGAGGCGTTTCTGGTTGTTGATGATCTAAAATCGAGCTTTTTACAACTAATGCCTAGCATGCCATCAACGTACTACTTTGTTCTTGTGTCTAGAGATGCAGCTCTGTTAGTGTAGTACTGTATAATAGAGGAGTTACATATGAATCGTTTGTCAGCTGAGCATATGATGTTAGCTTCACATTTTGATCTGTTGAACTGTCCCAGATTATGTCAATTTGTTACCAACTAGTTAGAGTTAAAGCAACTCATTTGGCTTTTGCTCACTATTTTTACTGTCCTGTGCTGCTCATATTGAACGTACAGCCTGTTGCTGAACTGAAGATGCTATTTGCTTCACATTTTTGTTTGTTGAACTGTCCCAAATTATTTGAATTTAATATGAACTTGGGCAAAGTAGATGCTAGTTTGATTACTATCTGTACATCAGGTCTACTTGATGTAAGTGGCTATTTTTTCCTTGTCTCTCTTTGACATATTGTTTTTTCTCTTGCATCATTTATTGATTAGGAGCTATGATGGTGATCTTCTTTTGTTGCGAGGAACCTGTGAGATAAAGTTTATGTGCTTTGAACCTGCGAGATACAGTTCTGTATAATGTTCTGTGAGATAAAGTTATATACTTGTGAACATGTGGGATAAGTTATTGATATGTGTTGTTTTGTATAATGTTATGCGAGATAAAGTTATGTGCTGGCAACGTGTGAGATAAAGTTTTCTATACTTGTGTTATTACTGAACGTCGAAAAGAAGTATTATTATTATTATTGATTTGAGAATATTGGCTGTAAATAAAAGAGGGCTTGGCCCAAGCACTATTGGATTATAAAAAGGCCATGTCCAAAATTTATATTGCACCGAATACTTGGGCTCTAAAAAGGCCATGGCTCATTTAGCTAATCAAAGCACAGGGAAAATATAAATTAATTGGGCTGAATTAATGGGCTTGGCCCATATAGACACCGAGTTCGACCAAGCTGATTCTTATCAACGACCAATTCAATTGGTCGCAATTTTGCCACGTCAGCTTGCCACGTTGGATCCGACGTGGCCCGGGAAGGCTGCCAGTGACCAAAACAATTGGTCGTAGACCAACGACCTTTTATTTTGGTCGTTAAGTTTCATTAAAGACGGTCAACTTTTGACCAACTGTTTTTGGTCACAAAAAGGTCGCAAATGAAAAATAATGACCATTCAGTGACCAATATTGATGGCCGCAAGTTGACATATTTCTTGTAGTGTACTATCCTCGCGACGGCTCAAGGGCCTCGATAAGGATATACGCGCATTTTGGGTCACTTTGCAAGAATGAAAATTGTCACAATGCATGTAAAGAAGAGATAAGTATATGGAGTTGGCTTACACTCGCCACATGCTACAACATAAATATCTCAATACATAATAATCATCATACAGAAGAGCAGGATCCGACTACGGATGAAATCAAACGAAAAACAAGGTGATGTCCACCCTGCTAATCCCAGGCTGCCGACCTGGAACCCATCCTATGATCGATGAACAAGAAGAACTCTAAATAGAATAAGCATCGCTCTCACGTCAATGCATCGCATTACCTTTACCTGCATATGTTGTTGTAGGAATCTGTGACCCACGGGGACTTGGCAATCTCATTACCAAGGGTATCAAGACTATAACAAAGATTAATGGGTGAGGTATGGTTAATTGGTAAGGTTGCAACAGCACTAAGCATTTTATATATGGCTAAGTTATGAGTACAAGAATAAGAAGAGTGATCTACGCATAAACGGTCATGAGCTAGCAGTGATCAAGAAGTGATCTTGAACACCTACTTACGAGTCAAACATAACCCTGCATTGGGTTTTCTGTGAAGAGGAATGGGTTATTCCAACACAAACGAGTAAGTATTTCCCCTAATTAAGAACCAATGTTTATCAAACAAATAGGAGTAGCACGCAACCACCGTCTTCAGCGACTGCACACAAAAGAGCAAAGACTTGCACCCAACGCGGGTAAAAGGGTTGTCAATCCCCTTTGACTCGTTATTTGCAAGCAAGTGAAAAGGTAGATAGTAGTGGATAATTGCTAAATAAAATAAAAGATAATAAAGGCAACGAGGTATTGAAAGCTTCTTGTAAATTATAAGTGAGAAGACCCGGGGCCGTAGTGATCTCTAGTGGCATCTCTCATGTAGGAAACATACGGTTGTGTAAACAAATTACTATTGGGCAATTGATAGAAAAGCGGATAATTATATTCATATTCACGGCAATGATCATGTGTATATAGGCATCACATCCATAAACAAATAGTCCGACTCCTGCCTGCACCTATTGTTATTGCTCCACTCATCGATTGCTATCCAGCATGCATCTAGAGTATTAAGTAAAACAGAGTAATTCTTGGAGAAAGATGACATGATGTAGACAAAGTAAACTCAATCAATATGAATGAACCCCATCGTTTTATCCTTAGTAGCAACAACACCAAGACGTATCTTGTCCCCTTCTATCACTGGGATATAGAAACCCATCAGGTTGAACCTACGACAACGCACCCCTCTCACTGAAGAAAGATCAATCTACTTGGCCAAAGCAAATCAATAGATCGTAGATATTTACGAAGCTATAATGATCATGCAATAAGAATCAATTTAAGAACTTAGAGAAGACTCCAATATTTTATCATGAATAATCTGAACATAAACCCACAATTCATCGGATCCCAACAAACACACAGCACAAAGGCATTACATCGGATAGATCAAAGCGAAGATGCATGGATCATTGTATTGAAGATCAAGAGAGAGAGAGAGGGAGATAGCCATCTAGATACTAACTAACGACTCGTAGGTCTGTGGTGAACTACTCGCACATCACCATGGAGGCAGCGAGGTTGATGAAGACGACCTCCGTGATGGATTCCCCCTCCGGCAGAGTACTGGAAAAGGCCTCCAGATGGGATCATGGCAGAACAGAGACTTGCAGCGGTGCAAAAAGGGTTTCGGGAGCTCTCCTGGGTTTTTTGGAATATTTGAGAATTTATAGGCCAGATAGGGACGTCGGGAGGCGGCCGAGGAGGCCAGTACCCATCAGGACACGCCCTAGGACCTGGACACACCCTGTTGGGTACTGGGGCCCTCGTGTGGCCCATGGTCATCTTCCGAAGCTTCCAGGTCTTTATTTGGTCCAGAAAAAATCATAAAAAAGTTTCGGGTCAATTGGACTTCGTTTGGTACAGTAAACCTGACAAGCCAAAAACATGTAGAAAACAGGAACTGGCACTTGGCACTGGGTCAATAGGTTAGAGCTCAAAAATAATATAAATTGGTAAATAATTACCCAAAAATTATCCTAGAATGATAATATTATAGCATGGAACAATCAAAAATTATAGATACGTTGGAGACGTATCAGCATCCCCAAGCTTAATCCCTGCTCGTCGTCGAGTAGGTAAATGATAAAAACAGAATTTTTGATGTGACATGCTACCCAATATGTGATCTTTTGCATGTATGCTCATTGAGAAACGATGAATTAACAAACATCAACATAGTAATATTTATAAGCACAAGAAACACAATCATCAATCTTTCAGAGTATACAATCCTCAAAGAATGTTCATCCCTGTTTATTTTGTCATACTAGAAAGGCATAGCTCCGTCCTCATCACATTAGTACAAATGTTAAGCACCACCGTGTCTAAGCCAGGCAATTGGATCTTTTTCAAAGCGCATAAACTTTTTATTCTTCACGCAATACATGAGCGCGAACCATGGACATAGCATAAGGTGGAATAGAATATGGTGGTAGATATCAAAGGGGTACAAAGTGGAGAGGAAATTCTCGCATCAACTAGGCGTATCAACGGGCTATGGAGATGCCCATCGATAGATATCAATGCGAGGAGTAGGGATTGCCATGCAAACATGATGCACTAGAGCTATAAGTGTATGTAAGCTCAACTGAAGCTAAGTCGGTGTGCATCCAACTTGCTTGCTCATGAAGACCTTGGGCTTTTGAGGATGCCTATCATCAGAATATACAAGCCAAGTTCTAATAATGAAAAATTCCCACTAGCATATGAAAGTGAAGAAGCATGAGACTCTCTTCAAGAAGAACATGGTACCACTTTGAGGAACAAGTGTGGTAAAGGATAGTAGCAAAGTCCCTTCTCTCATTTTCTCTCATTTTTTTAATGGTGGGCTCATCTGGCCTCCCCCATTATTTATTTCCTCACCGGGACAATGCTCTAATAATGATCATCACACTTTTATTTACTTACAACTCGGTATTTCAACTTGATATGAAGAACTATGAAGCAATATGACTCAATATGAATGCCTCTGGCGGTGTACCAGGATGTGCAATGATCTAGCATGACATGTATGAAAAATGTGATGAACGGTGGATTTCCACAAATACTATGTCAGCTCTATATGATCATGCAAAGCAATATGTAGATGAATGAACTAGTCATATGATATGATGATGGAAGTTGCATGGCAATATATCTCGGAATGGCTATGGAAATGCCATAATAGGTAGATATGGTGGCTGTTTTGAGGAATATAATAGGAGGTTTATGTGTGACAGAGCGTATCATGTCACGGGGTTTGGATGCACCGGCTAGGTTCGCACCGATCCTCGAGATGGGAATGGGTGATGCACTGTACCGAATAGGCTAGCAAAATATGAGAAGGTGAGATTGCGTATGTCCATGGATTCGCATTAGTCATAAAGAACTCACATAATTATTGCAAAGTTCTATTAGTATTATCGCAAATCATAGCACTACTCGCATGCCCCTAGGGAGGAGGTTGGGAGGAGTTAACCATCATGCGCCTCCAAGCCGAAACAACACTAGGATTTCAACGAGGAATAAAAATGCTCACACATCATCACCATGCCTTTTAACAATACTTAGACAAATGGAAAGTTAACACCTCTTAATAACGATGCTCCTACAAACCGACAACCATCTACTCATAGCCTTTTCACATTACCACATTAATATCATTAACTTAAAACTTCTCTTTTAAGTGATACATGAAGGTTTTGATTATCACTCATTGAATACCTATTAATTTTGGACTAATTCTACAACATATGCAATTACCATCGTTGTTTATAACTCTCAAACTGTAAGTGCATCTAGTGCCCCTTAGAGATTTTGTTGTATTGAAGACTTATAGGTTAAGGGACTAATATGTGTGTGAGTGTACACAATCTCTATAAGTCACTGAGGAGTTTGATATATACGAAGAATGTTGACCCCTAAAAATGAATGTCTTCAAGTGAAGACTTTGATGCTTTTTGAAGACTTTGAGAATGAAGAATTTGGTGTGACCTTGAAGATATTGATATGTCGGTGCACTAGTACAGGGGTACCCAGAGCCCTGACTTATGCACAGGCGGTAGTAGCTGAACTCTTCAACGTTCGTACAAACCCGACGAATGATTAAGACCAGACTCCAACAAGCCCGACGCGGCAGCCCAAGCCTGGACTGCAACAAGCCAAGCACGTCCCCGACGCTTGCCGGGGACCAAGACATGTGCACCTTCCTGAAGATCCGGCAAGCCGTCCCCCGGCAGGCGCGAGCTGATCGGCCACCGCTCCACCGCATCGCTACGCCAGTCACTTATCAATGCGGTGTCGATCCCTCAAGCGGCTAATCAGCTCTCGCTAAACACATGGCGACGCACCGGGAGGCAAGTTATATTCAGTTGACACCCGCCCTGCGGCGTGTCAAGACCGTAAGCAACGACCGGCCAAGCGGTGGTAAAAGCTTGCCGGGGATGCACCCCCGAGCGCCACCTAGATTGGTAATCATGGTATTTTGTCCTGAATGCCAGAGTTAGGTATGATAGCTCTGCTAAGCTATCCAATCGATAGAAAATGACTGTTTTTCCATTGTGGTAACCCCTTGCACTATAAAAGGAGGCCCAAGGCTACCTAGCTCAAGATTCGGACCCCCGAACATTTGCACTCAACCAGCAGCTCTTTCCCCGAAGGCAACCCTTGCCGGGGTAGAGCACGAGGCACCACTCGTGTTCCTCCAATCAAATCCACCAAAAAGCAGGAGTAGGGTTTTACGCTTAGCAGCGGCCCGAACCTGGGTAAAATGCTAGTGTCCTGATCATCGTGCCGTCTCACGCTCTCTGCTCTTTATGCAATGTGACCCCCCCTTGCCGAACCACAAAGGGGCCTCTGGTCCCATAGGTGCTCGTGAGTATCCGTGCCCTGACATCTTTGGCGCGCTAGGTAGGGGGCGTGCATCATTTGCGCGAATCCGAGGTCATGAATGGCGAATCGATCTTCATCATCATCTTCTTCAGCAATGGCTCCCAAGAAGAAATCCGGTGCGGCCACGCATCCCTCCACTTCGAAAGCTCCCTCACACGCGGCCGCCGGCGCCATCGACGCCACAGCGGCTGCGGGTGAGGCGGGCATCGTGGATGACACGGTCGGCGCAGGCGGCGCCCCCGTCCAGTCCTTCACGGCTGGAGATGGAGCAGGAGGCGCCGGAGGGGAGCGACTACAACAACAACTTGGCGAGCTTGGCCCCGGCGCCACGTGCAAGGGAAACAACCATCCATCACCTCCCCGCCGTGCGGATGGCCGTGGCCGCCTCGGCAGCGCCCGGTCCGGTGCGAGCCGTGACCCTTCGGCCGCGCCCGTCGCCGGCGAAACTACTGGGCGTGCACCTCGTGCGGAACGAGACGAAGCGCCAAGCGGGGACACAGCCCCACAAGTTCGGCCCCCTGCACGCCAGACAGCCCCGACGAGTGGCACACGGCATCAAGAACGCGGCGACGCTTCTCTTGGTGCTACCAAGAGTCGAGCGACGTCACGCTCCGCCTCTTTCGCCATGCCGAGCACCGCAGAGGAAGCCATGGCGCGAGTCCAGATGCTGCTGAACTTTATGCCAACAGCTGATAAGATGGATGAATGGAGAGCCACCATTCAAAGTTTGGTTTCTTTCGTTGAAGCCAACAAGCCCCAGCATGCAGAGCTGTCGCGACATATGCGAATAGCAGCAGCAGCCCGGGCCGGCGAGCGCGTCGAAGGGGCCACCCCAACGGTGCAATCCCCTCCACGACAACAGACCCAGAGGCAGTCGTAGCAAGCATCGCATGCTGATGAGCATGACGAGGCATCCATAGTCTCGTCTGGCCCGCGCGACCGCCGAGATCAACGGCGTGTCCTTGAAGACCGGCGGAAAGAAGACGCGCACATCACCATAGAGCGACGCCGGGAAGCGCACCGTCAATCCTACAAGCGCAACGGTTTAGACGTCGGCGACGCCGCGCCCAGTGCTGGCGGGTACCTTCCCTACGAGGTTGGTTGCCCTGCCATCACTAGCGAGCTGCAATGGGTCCGCTGGCCGTCAACCCAAGCTTTCAAACCTGAGCTGCCTGAGAAATACGATGGGAAGTTGAACCCGACAGAGTTCTTGGGCATATACACGATAGCTGTTCAAGCTGCGGGAGGAAGAGATGAAAAGGTTCTCGCCAACTATTTCCCTTTGGCGCTTAAGCCGAACGTGAGATCGTGGCCGATGCATCTACCGGAAAATTCAATGTCGTCATGGGCTGATCTATGCAACGAGTTCGTTGGCGCCTTCACCGGTGGTCATCAAGAACTAGGCCAGCCCAGCGATCTCCAAGTCCTCCCGCAAAAGGAGGGAGAAACCTTGAGGAAGTATATCTAGAGATTCAGCCGAGTGCACCGCAACATCCCAGAGATACATCCCGCAGCGGCGATTGCCGCGTTCCATTCGAACGTGCGCAATAGGAGGATGCGAGCCAACATGAATGTCAAGCTCCCCAAGACTGTTAATGAGCTTTACACCTTGGCGGATAAATGTGCTCGAGCTGAAGAAGTAAGGCGACTTCTCGGGGAGGAGGTGAGTGTCGAAGTGGACTCCGATGATGACGATGACGCCCCCAACCCGAAGGGAAGAAGTAGGAAGCGCAACAAGAAGCGTCAGGGAAAAGTAGTATTGGCTGTCGAGAGCTCCGGAGACCTCAGTGCAGGCAAGAAGGCGAAAGCCGAAACCCCCGGCAAGGGAGCTGTTGCGTGCGCTGATTGCCGGGAGGCTGCTGCCGCTGAGAAGACCGGGAAGTTCGACGGGCCGTACTGCAAAATTCACCGCACCAAGGGCCATGATCTCCAAGAATGCCGACAGGTCGAGCAACTTGTTGAGAAGCAGAGGGCCGAGTACGAGAAGCGCGACAAAGAAAAAGGCCAGGACGGTGCTGCCGGGAAAGGCCGTGGCGGCAGAGGAGGTCGCCGCGGCAAAACCCCGCAGCAAAAGGAAAAACCCGCCAGAGGTCGAGAGAAGAAGGAAACGGACGATATGAGTGAGGATGAGGATGATGATGGGGATTCCAGCAATAGGGAGTTTCAGAAAGCAACCGAAGCCATGTGCGTTGACGGGGGCGCATCCTTGCATTACTCTCACCGCCATCTCAAGCAGTGGGCACGCAAGGTCAATGTTGTGGAACCAACTTCAGAATTTAGGAAGCCACTCAAATGGCCCCGCACGCCTATCATCTTTGACGAAGAGGATCATCCCGACCGTACCGCTATGGTTGGGTGTTTGCCATTGTTGGTTTCTCCAACAATCCGCAACCTCTAGGTGTCCAAGATGTTAGTTGACGGTGGGGCGGGATTGAACTTAATCTCCCCTAAAGTGGCTGAGAAACTGCAGATCCAGGATGAAGAGCTCGAAGCTATGGGTACATTCCAAGGAATCAACCCCGGAAGGAGCCGACCCAAGGGAAAGATCACTCTGCCTGTGACATTTGGCGGGGAACTGAACTTCCGGACAGAGAGGATAGTGTTCGACGTTGCTGAAATCCCGCTGCCTTACAACGGAATCCTCGGTCGCCCAGCTCTGGCAAAATTCATGGAGACATCCAACTATGCCTACAATATCTTAAAGATGCCAGGGCCCATTGGGGTCATTTCCATCCCATTCGACAAGAAGAACACAGTCATCTGCGTGGACCAGATGTACCGTAACGCGGTAGCAGCTGAAGTCATAGAAATCCCAGGTCCCGCCAAGGACACAGAGAAATTGAAGAAGGCAAGCAGGAACACCGGCAAGGACTCCAGGAAGCGCGCCATTTCGGAGTGCGCCGCACCCGACGATGACCTGCCGGGGAGTTCCACTAGCAAGAAGACCAAGGCCACCTATCCTGAGACAAAGAAAATCCCGGCAAGGCTAGACAGCACTGATGGCACGTTCACCATCAGTGCTACCCTTACTGACAAATAGGAAAGCGCGCTCGTTACCCTCCTGCGGGAGAATGTCGATGTGTTTTCCTAGCAACCATCTGACATCCCCGGTGTTCCCAGGGAAGTAATTGAGCACCACCTTGTTGTCTGTCCTCATGCCCGGCCCGTCAAGCAAAAGGTTAGGAAGCAACCCCTAGAGCGGTAGCAGTTCATTGCCGAGGAAATCAAGAAGCTTGAAGCATCTGGTTTGGTTAGAGGGGTGCTGCATCCAACTTGGCTGGCAAACCCGGTGGTGGTACGTAAGGAAAATGGGAAATGGAGGCTTTGCATAGACTTCACTGACTTGAACAAAGCTTGCCCGAAGGACCCTTTCCCCTTGCCGCGCATAGATCAGATTGTTGATTCCACCTCCGGATGTGACTTGCTCTCCTTTTTGGATGCCTACTCTGGATACCACTAGATATTTATGAATAAAGAATATGAGGAGAAGACCGCATTCATAACTCCCTATGGCACGTACTGTTTTGTGCGTATGCCCTTCAGGTTAAAGAGTGTTGGTTCAACCTTCGCCAGAGCTGCTCAGATTGGTTTTGGACCTCAGCTGCACAGGAATGTGGAAGCCTACATGGATGACATCATGTTCAAGACCAAGGATGAAGCCACTCTCATACAAGATCTGGAAGAAACTTTTGCGAACTTGCGCAAAATCAACCTGAAGCTCAACCCTGAAAAGTGTGTGTTCGGTGTCCCATCCGGCAAGATGCTTGGGTTCTTTGTATCTCAGAGAGGAATAGAAGCCAATCCCGACAAGATCAAGGCGATTGAACAGATACAGGCACCCAAGACTATCAAGGATATCAGACGCTTGACCGGATGTGTTGCCGTGTTGAGTAGGTTCATCTCCAAGTCTGCTGAACGCGCCTTGCCGTTCTTCAAGATCTTGAAGAAGGCCGGCCCGATGAAGTGGACCCCGGAGGCAGATGCAGCACTGCAAGACTTGAAGAATTACCTATCCTCTGCTCCCACCTTGGTTGCTCCTAAACCGCAAGAGCCGTCACTGCTATATTTGGCAGCAACGAATCAAGTGGTTAGTGCAGCGCTGGTGGCGCAACGGGAAGTGGATGGAGATTCTTTGGCTGTTGCTGATGCTACCGGGGTCGAGAAAGAAGCATCCGCGGCAGGACTCGATACAGATCAAGGGGGACCTCAACAAATGATCGACAGTGGATCCAAAGAGGTCGCAAAGAAGAAAATGGTGTTGCAGCCCGTGTACTTTGTCAGTTCCCTGCTACAGGAGGCAAGATCAAGGTACTCTGGAGTACAAAAGCTGATCTTTTGCCTCATCATGGCCTCGAGGAAGCTGCGCCACTACTTCCAAGCCCATGAGATAACAGTTGTCACCTGATTCCCGTTGCAACGCATACTGAGGAACCCTGAAGCCACTGGCAGAATAGTTGAGTGGGCATTAGAATTGTCAAGTTTCAGATTGAAGTATGAGAGCACTTCCACCATTCAAAGCAGGGCGTTGGCGGAGTTTATTGCAGAATGGACACCCATGCAAGATGATGAAGCTCCGGAGACAATCCTCCCTGGCAAAGAAGCACCCAAGGATTGGATCATGTACTTTGACGACGCTTTCTCACTCCACGGCGCTGGAGCAGGCATGCTCCTCATTGCCCCTATCAGAGAGCACCTCAAGTACGTCGTCCAAATGCACTTTCCCCGGGAGGAAGCCACCAACAATACCGCTGAGTACGAGGGGCTTCTTGCCGGACTTAGAATCGCTGTGGAGTTGGGTATAAAGAGGCTGATCGTCTGAGGAGATTCTCAGCTTGTGGTGAAGCAAGTCAACAAGGATTACCAGAGCCCGCTGATGGAGGCATATGTGGAAGAAGTGAGGAAATTGGAGGAGAATTTTGATGGACTACAACTAGAGCACATGCCACGAGTAGAAAACTGCATTGCCGACCATCTATCAAAGTGCGCTACGCAGAAGCTTCCTGTGGAACCAGGGACTTTCGTTCTCCGCCTCGCTCAACCATCAATATCCCCATCAGCGATGTTCCAATTGATGAGAAGCTCCCTCCCGTAGGACCTCAGGTTCTCGCGGTTGAGACAAGCGCTCCCGGGGACGAGGAGACGCCTTTAGTCCTTGTTGTTGAGCCGCAGGCTCCAACCTGGGCGCAGCATATAGTCCTTTTCCTTCAAACAGGAGAACTCCCCGAAGAGCAAGAGGAAGCCGAAAGAGTAGCCTGTCATTCAAGTATGTACCAGTTTGTCGATGACACCCTATATAGAAGATGACTAAACGGTGTGAAATTAAGGTGTATCTGCCGGGAGGATGGACTAAAGCTGTTGGCAGAGATTCACGGAGGAGTATGTGGTTCCCACATTGGATCAAGGGCCCTTGCTGGGAAAGCTTTCCGACAGGGTTTCTATTGGCCCACTGCTCTCCAGGACGCTACTGAGCTGGTCACCAAGTGTGAAGCCTGCCAGTTCCATTCCAAGAACATCCATCAACCAGCACAAGCCCTGCAAACAATCCCTCTATCCTGGCCATTCTCGGTCTGGGGGCTCGATATTCTGGGCCCCTTCCCCCGTGCTGTCGGGGGCTTTGAGTTCTTGTTCGTGGCAACCGACAAGTTCACAAAGTGTCCTGAGGTGGAACCAGTGAGAAAGGTGACCGCGCAGTCAGCTATCTAGTCATGAAAGGACTGGTGTGCCGCTTTGGAGTGCCTAACAGAGTGATCACTGACAACGACACCCAGTTCACGAGCCGCGCCTTCATGCAATATATCCAAAGCCTTGGAAGCAAGATCTCCTTCGCCTCTGTTTCCCAAACAAGAAGCAATGGGAAAGTCGAGAGGATGAGTGCTGAAGTGCTGCGAGGGCTCAAGACAAGGACTTTTGATAAGCTGCGGAGGAGCGGCAGGCGCTGGATAGACGAGCTGCCGGTGGTTCTTTGGTCCCTCAGAACGACACCAAATCGAGCTACTGGCCAGACGCCCTTCTCCCTAGTATACGAGGCGGAAGCAGTTCTCCCCACGGAACTCATATACGGGTCACCTCGAGTGCTTGCCTACGATGAAGTAGAGCAATAGCAGCTATGGCATGACGATGCCATGCTCCTCGAGGAAGACCGTCTCCAGGCTGCGGTGCATGCTGCACGTTACCAACAAGCCCTGCGCCGCTACCATAGCCACATGGTCCATGCCCGGAGCCTTGAGGAAGGCGACCTTGTCCTTAGGTGTGTTCAGTCCGCCAAGGGTGCTAACAAGTTGACTCCGAAGTGGGAAGGCCCTTACCGGGTAGCACGAGTTACCAGACCTGGCGCAGTCCGTCTGGAGACCGAAGATGGCACCAAGCTGCTTAACTCATGGAACATTGAGCATCTTCGTAAGTTCTACCCATAAGGTGCGGCTGCCGGGTTCAGTCCCCGGCAGCCACCTTTTGTACAAGCCTTGCCGATGTTGCATGTAACCCTTTGTACAAAGCCAGGCACAGAACCTGTGCAACAATAATAAAGCTAGGCATTGCATCATATCATCATTTTACACGATCATTACACATTTTTTATGACTGCAATGTTATCGCTTTTGAGTTATAAAGATTTGCTAGAATACTTGATGAACCCGTAATCTTTGTTACTGTTCTCACCCTACATGTTTGACCGTCGGGAAAACAGGGAAGGGAAACAAACAAACAAGGATGGCGGCCCATCACACTCTAAAAGGGGATACTGCTTGGAAAAGATAAGTATATCGCATATCCCAAGTTCGATACTTTTCGATTCCTCAAGGAAATCTTTAGTATCTTCGTTACTGCGGGTAGTGGAGTCATCCACGTGGTGAAAACCCTTGTCGGGACGAGCCGTCCCCCTGTCCTTGTTTAACGATTGTGGGGGTGGCGGCGCCAACACCGACAAGGAGCTCTGCCAGGGAACAACGACAACCTGGTGTCGGGGGCTCGTTTTCCCTTTTTGGCACTCGTGGTTTGAATGATGACCCGGCAAGTAGCTCCGTGTAGCAAGGACAAAACATACCTATACAGTATAAATAAGGAAGGGAAAGGGATAGTACTTGCGAAAGAAAGATGGCACCTTTTTCTCATTCATTTCCGATACAAAATGGATAAGAAATTACATTCTGATCAGCTAAAATTTGGCAAACG
Organism: Elymus sibiricus; assembly: GCA_039707655.1. NCBI lineage: Eukaryota > Viridiplantae > Streptophyta > Magnoliopsida > Poales > Poaceae > Elymus > Elymus sibiricus. The sequence goes on from CM077665.1 coordinate 313,076,862, forward strand.
CCTACGTTTTTGTCTTACAAAAAGATAAATGCCCCGTAATGCCCTTCTTGTCCCTCTCCTCTCAGGGATTAGGTGAAGAAGGAATAGAGGGCAAAAGGAGCGTCTGGCCGGGGTTCGACGCTTCCCAGCCAGGACTAGAGGGATGCGTCCGGCGAGCAGAAGGGCCTTGTCCCCAGGCAGGACGGACGAAGCCAACGGAGCGGACAAGACCGACAAGGGGAAAGAGGGCGGAGGGGAGGTGCAGATGGTGGCACTGCCGGAGCCCAGCTGGTGATGATGGTGCTGTCGGGGAACGCGATGCGTCGGAGACCTCATCCATGCTCCTGATGCGTCGGAGGTCCCCAACCGCCATCGTCTTCCTCATCGCCTCCGCTCGAGGGGACGCCCACGCTGTCACCCAGGCTCCAGACGCGGCAACCCGGGGACCCCACAGAGAGCATGGTCGTCCCCGGTGGCCAAAGGCGGGGAATTCCATCCCCCGCCTTAAAAGAGCACGCGTAGATGAAGGTCTCCCTCCCGTACGCTCCATCCAAAACACTGCGGGAGGAGAGCCTCACTGCGATAAACGACGACTCATGGCTGCAACCGTACGCATGCCCATGGCGGCTGTGTGGGCGGTTTTTCTCCATCACCTAGAAGAAGGAATGCGGGAACCATGGACCGCCACGACACTGCACCTCCAATATAGATCCCGGCGCGATGTCAACCACATGGCGCTCCGTCAAGGCCAAAGAAGCGGGCAGCGCGGCGGCAGGTGTGTCGCCGCAGCTGTCCCCGACACGGCCACCACGCTGCCCGCTCCCCCATACAAGACTTCCCCGACCAGCCTTCAGCTCAAAGTCGTCTATCCATGACGGGGACTGAGCATGGGTCCAAGGGGAAGGCCCTGCAAATGCGCTCGTTAGGCCCCTCCCCCAGAACATCGAGTGGGGGAATGCGACTCAAGACAAGGAAGTAGAAGGGCGAGCTCTGTGGATTCGGACTCAAGGAGGAAGAAAGGATGGATGAGCATCGCCCCTCGCGACCCCCAATTTATAGGGGAGAGCGCGGGGGCTAGCTCTCCTCCGCTCCAAAGGTCGCCGCCCATCTCCACCAATTCCACCATCCATGATCACGGACGAACAGGTAACCGCCCCATTGCTCCAATCCATGGCGCTACGGTTTCTGCCACCATCGGGGCTTTAAGTCACGCGCGCCCATCACTAACCCCCAGCTATGCATGCGGCACACGTGGCGAAAACGGCCTAAGGTGGTGGGTCAGTGCTGACCAATAAATTGGTAGTTACTCCCTGCGCGCCTGTGCATAGATTTTGGGCCTGACCGAGTGGCACTTGGCGAGTGCATGTGGGCCAGACTCGGGGGCTCCTGTCGGTGCACTAGTACAGGGGTACCCAGTGCCCCTGACTTATGCACAGGCGGTAGTAGCTGAACCCTTCAACGTTCGTACAAACCCGATGAATGATCTAGACCACACTCCAACAAGCCCGACGCGGCAGCCCAAGCTTGGACTGCAACGAGCCAAGCACGTCCCCGGCGCTTGCCGGGGACCAAGACATGTGCACGTTCCTGAAGGCAAGCTGTCCCCCGGCAGGCGCGAGCTGATCGGCCACCGCTCCACCGCATCGCTACGACAGTCACTTATCAATGCGGTGTCGAGCCCTCAAGCGGCTAATCAGCTCTCGCTAAACACGTGGCGACGCACCGGGAGGCAAGTTATACTCAGTTGACACCCGCCCTACAGCGTGTCAAGACCGTAAGCAATGACCGGCCAAGCGGTGGTAAAAGCTTGTCGGGGATGCACCCCCGAGTGCCACCTAGACTGGTAATCATGGTATTTTGTCCTATATGCCAGAGTTAGGTATGATAGCTCTGCTAAGCTATCCAATCGAAAGATAATGACTGTTTTGCCATTGTGGTAACCCCTTGCACTATAAAAGGAGGCCCAAGGCTACCTAGCTCATAATTCGAACCCCCGAACATTTGTACTCACCTAGCAGCTCTTTCCCCGAAGGCAACCCTTGCCGGGGTAGAGCACGAGGCACCACTCGTGTTCTTCCAATCAAATCCACCAAAAAGCAGGAGTAGGGTTTTACACTTAGCAGCAGCCCGAACCTGGGTAAAATGCCAGTGTCCTGATCATCGCGCCGTCTCACGCTCTCCGCTCTTAGTGCAACGTGACCCCCCCCCCTTGCCGAACCACAAAGGGGCCTCTGGTCCCAGAGGTGATCGTGAGCATCCGTGCCCCGACATGATACGAGGACTATGAAGCGTGAAGACTTTTGTTTTCGTAGTTTCATTTCCTTTCTTTGAGTCATAGGAAACACCATACTATTAAAGGGGGTTGAGGTAATACTAAGGAAAATTTCCAAGTGGTTCTCATCTCAAAGCCTACACATACCCAAAACCTTCGAGTGAAGCCTTTGGAAATATCTTGCAGTTCAGTCAATTTCTTCAGTGACAGAGATGAAGTTCTTCTGGTCTCTGAGGAATTTTTTCTGACTGAGGAGTTAGGATTTCGCCAGTGCGAATTGCCTACCGTGAGGAATATGATAGCCGTGAGGAATTTGAGAGTTCATATCTCCGACCGTTGTTGTGCCTTGCGCTAGCTGTCCAGATATGTTTTCCATATAACGGTCATATGATTAGGGGCATTTATGTCATATCATGTCGGGTTGCACCCTGGCTATAAAGAGCCGCCCCCCTCAACCACTAGCTAGTTGGCTGCTCAGAGATAGTTTGACAAGTGTCATTTGAGAGCAACCCATCCTCTGAGGACTTTGAGAGAAAATCATCACTGAGGAAAACCCATAACCCAAACCACCAAAACCCAAAGTGATTGAGCATCACTGAAGAGATTGTTCCTGTGTGTAACCGATGCTTTTTACCTTTGAAGACTGTGCATCTTCTAGACGGTTAGGCGTCATGGTCTAGAGCATCCAAGAGGAAATTGTGGAACGCCGAGTGATATAGTTTGTGAGGGTTTGGAAGTCTACCCTGAAGACTTACCACAAGTGTTGGGCGAGGTCTGTGTGACCTTAGCTCAAGGGGAATACGGTAAGGACTATGTGTCCTTTGGTTTAAATACCAAGCTGCTTGTTGACACCAGATTTTGGCATGGTCAAAAACATAATTAAAAAGGCCTCAAATGGAAAAGTGCTCAAGGTGAGAAAGTTCCGTATCGTCGAAAGGAGAAACTTTAATGTTTGGGCCATAGCCATCCGATCTCATCTCTAAGGCCGAAGTTGTGTTCGAAGTACTGGGATGTTTTATCCAGAACATTATTCGGCTAATTACGCCCCCAAGACGGCCTCATATGATAAAAGTTTCTACACGGATTGTCTTCGTTTCGTCGAATCGGTCGATTTTGATATAAAAATCGTCTCAATCCGAGATCGTATGCAAAAGTTACGGCCATTGCAAGATTGGTGCTACCGCAGAGAGCGGTACTACCGTGCCAATAAGCGGTACTACCGCTCGAGCGGTACTACCGCTCCTACTACCGCGCCTACTACCGCTTGGGAAAGTTCTTCTCTGCACGTTTTTGGACCCTCGAGACCCTAAGCGGAAGTAGAGCGGTACTCAGAGCGGTACTACCGCTTTAAGCGGTACTACCGTGCCTAGAAGCGGTACTATCGCTTGCCTATAGCCGCGCAGATTCGGGCAGATCGGAAAGTCCGAGTTTGGCTGCGTTTTTTGACCCTTTGGAAGGAAATCTGGGTCCGTGTCCTGTACGGGAAGTCCAACCCCCTCTTAAATAGAAGAGGTGATGGCCGATTGAAACAACACACAATTGAACAAACACATCTACATCTTTTTACCCTACTTTTATCCTTCTCCCTTGTATCTTTCTTCTCGTTCTTCGTTCGTTCTTCTTGTTGCAGGACGGCGAACCTCGAGGCCCTAGGGGCGAGCGAATCGACCTAGGGCAGCCCATCGTCCATCCGTGACTCCTGACGGGTTCCATCCCGGAGAAGCGGTGCGTCGGGTTTCAAAAGCGCCCGCCGACTGTCTTGCGTATCGCGCTGTTGGTCGGGCCTCCTTCGGCATGAGCTGCGGAGCATCTCCCCCGGCGTCGAGGGTACACATGACGTGTTCGTGTGTCAACACACTTTTTGGCGACTCCGCTGGGGATCGAAGCTTTGAACGGTCTCCGGCCCGTTCTTGCTACGAAGATATCGTCATCTAGGGTTTGCAATCTACAAAGGTAATATGAATACTCAATCCCCTCATGTAGATGCAAATAATTCATATGGTGTTACTAGATCGTTCAATGGGTATGCTCTATCGGCCAACCCTAGTTTTGTCAATTATACATCTAATTATGTGCAAGGGCCGATTCAAAGTAATTTACAAGCTTCATCTTCTTATGATACTAGTAACATACACCATATGTATTCCAACTCTCATGCATCGGCAACCCCAGAAATCCATATGCCGATGAACAACATGATGAGTTCGGTTAATCAAGTTGAAACACCTCATGTTGGAACTTTCAATAATATGCAAAAAAGTGTTTCACCTTTTTATTCATCGGCACCTAACTTGCAATATGTTAATTCAAACATGCCGATGGATGGGAGAATTGGCCATGCTGCTACTAGCTATTCGGCCAGTTACTCTCAACCGTCATATGCTACACCTCATGTTAGTAGTTTTTCAGCACCATACGCAACTGTAGATGTTCATAATTCGGCTTCACACCTTCATGGTCATAGCCGAATAAGTGATAGATTTGCAGGAGCATACATGCCTTCATCAAATATTGTAGCATATAATGCATCCTCTACACAATTGCAAAATTTCGGCAACACCTCATTGCCGAAAGAATCTAAAGATATTATGGAACAATCCCTTCCGGAAGCTCAAGTGGCCGCGTTAAGGAGGCTAGCCCAAAATAAAAGGATTAGTGCTCTTTGCCTTGAACAATATGAAAAGGGTTTGTTTCCTGATTATAATGCAATAAAAGCTAGAGTTTTGCAAGAAGATGAATCATTGCCAATTGATAGACTATGCGAGGAAAAATATAGTTCTACACCAATGCATATGTCTTCACCTACTGCTGCAACATGCTATATACCCCCTAAACAATTGCAAAGTTTCGGCAACACTCATGTTTCATTGCCGAAAGAGTCTAGATGCATTGGGGGGCAATCTTACCCGGAGTGGCCTGAGATTGAGAAAAAGATTAAAGCCAATTTTGCTTCTCGTCGTTTGGAGCAAATAGAAAAAGAATTGGCTCAAAGAAAAGAAGCCTTGCCAATTGATGTCATTGATGAAAATAATGATGATTCGAAGAGTGAAAGTTCTTCGGCTGGAAAAGCCGAATCAACTAGTATGTATTCCGAATCCATCAAATCCAAAGAGGCAAGCACCATATAGAAAGGGCATGGCAAGCACAAAACAGCTGTGCTTGATTCTTCTGAAGTTGAGGGAACCTATTTCCTGCCCTATGAGTTCCGTGCCAAGGAAATTGATGAGCAGCAAGAACAAAGTGATATGGCCGAACAAAGTTTGGTTAATGATGAACATCAAGAACACAAGCGTGCAGCTGAGAAAAGTTCGCTTGGTAGTCATTCGAGTGATGAAGCACGGAATCAAGAAAAAGATGAGGATAAAGCGTTGGAGAGTCATCCAAAACTGGAGCAAGTTATTATTCAACTCACACAACCATCATGCTCTCCCAACGTGTATGAAGAGGTATGTCTAGTAAGTAATTTATCTATTTTCAGATTTGGTCTCAATTTTATTGTTGATGTATCTATTAGCAAAGTTCTTATAACAAATCTTGAGAGACCAATGAAGAAGGGTAACTTACTTGTTAGCAATAAAATTATAACAAAGCATATCATTCAACAGATTGTACCATTCAGAGAGACCGATAAAGACACTATCACAGTCAGAGCACTTCCCATTGTTTTATTTAAAGTTTATATATACATGGGTAACTTTGCTTATTTCATACTTGGCTTGCATTTGGTCTCAAATGAGACATATATGTTATAACAATTTTGATTTCAGAAACATAAAGCCAAGGCTTGAATCTTTTGAGAAAACCGATGATAGTATAATTTCTTATTCAAAGTCATCGGAGATAGAGTGCGAGACACAATGCATAGCCGAATGGGGTGATACCAAATCTGAACCATTTGTTTGCTTAACTCCAAAGCCGTTCTCACAGCAAGATCGGCTAGAAAAATAAAAAGTTTACCTTCAATTCAAGCATGTGTGATCGAATATTTGATTTTTTGATGAAAAATAATTATATTAGAATTCTTGATCACCATGTCAAGCCATCAATCCAAGGACGAATGTATTGTAAGTTGCATGATTCATTCAAGCATAATTTTGAGGACTGCAATATGTTTCGTCAAATAGTTAAATCGGCCATTGATAGCGGACGATTGAGACTTGTTAAAACACCAAGGGATGATCATGCTATTCCTATTGGTCCTGATGGCAAAAAGTTTTTGCATCGGCTGCTTCAAGCCGATCCATATAAGGACAAGAAGGTAAAAACTGCGGATAATGGAATCAAGCTTTCAAGTAAGAAATTTGTTCATGAGCACAATGATGATATTCTTGAAGGCAATGGTTCTATCAAAGTTTCGGTGAAGACGCCAAGCACTGGGGGGCAACAAGAAAATCCAATGATCGATGCAAGCACAACCAAAGAAAGCAAAGGCCGAGGTAAGCACAAAAGTAAAAAGCCAAAAGCCACTTTCGCGCAGCTATTGCAAAAATATGAGAAGATAAGTGAGGAGAAGAGTGCTTATCGGCCAACTAATGCAAAAGCATCAAGATCACCCCCTAGGCGCAAATCTGAGGACCGGTATTGGCAGAAGGGGAATTTCAATGCGTCATATTCATATCCATATTTTGGGATGTCAATGCCAATGCCATGGATGCCTCCCTATGCTTATACGAATCAATATCCACCATGGGATAGGTATAATTCAAGGGCACATTATTCATCTTATTTTGAACCATCTCGTCAAGATTATGCAGCTCCAAGAAGGTCAACATTTGATGAACAATTACATGTCAAAGACCGTTTCAATCATAATGAATCGGTCCGGAGCTCAAGAAAGAAGACAGAGGTGGTCAAGCAGGTATACCGGATCAAGAAAGATGGTCGTAAATGTGCTACTTCAGATTTGATCTCAAATGAAAAAGAGCCAGTTGAGATGTTGACATTGGCTAGAAAAGGCAATGAGATGAATCAATCAATTGTTGAGAGTCAAAATGCCAAATCTAAAGAAAAGAGCTTGAGAGTGCACGAGGTAAAACAAGGATTGCCACTTCAAACAAAATCGCAGCCGGGGTGCCCACTCGGCTTATCGTATTGGCAAAAGAAGGAATTACAAAAGCTTAGTGCACATGAACTGAGAAAGAAGAACATGGCATGGGTTCCCAAGAGGAGCAGTCAAAATAAGAATGATGTCCATCCTTCTATTGCAACAAGTGTTACAAAAGTAAAGAAAGGTGGAAGCGACAAACAATTACGCCGAAGGTTTGCATCACAACATCAAAATCTTCGGTTAGCACCTCATCCCTATTATTCAACCATGCCATTGATGCCTTTGCCATGGAATTCATCCCCGGGTATGATCAATTATCCTCCATGGATTTGTTTCGATCCATGGATGCAACATAATTTTCCACATCACAAGAGGGTATTACCAAATCACTATACATTTGGTTAGTTACATATTTGTTGCTAATCCAAAAAGGCCGAAATATTTGATTTGTTATTTCATTTGATTATTTCGGCTATGCGTGCTTTGGTGGATGAAGTTTACATGGACCTTATGATAATGGCCGATATTTATCTATCGTCCTAAGAATATGTCAATGCATGGCCGGTGTAGTATTCTAACATCGTCCGTAGTTCGATTGGAGAGTGAGACAAGGTCTGTGCGCATGGAAATTTATACTTATACCTATGTTATGCTTGCATGGAGTTGAGATATTATGACCGATGCCATTCAAAATATGTTGCGACCAATTCATAGCAAAATTGGTGAGTGAGCTTATGCTTTGTCTTAATATAATTTGGCTTACAAATCTTCCAAATTTATGAGAGGCCAAATCATTGTTAATTTTATTATTGAGCATCGGATTTATGACATGCATGATATATTAATATTAACCTTGTCTCGTTAGTGCCATGAAGATTATATTTTGACGGTTCAGTTTGTAGCAACGGCCAAGGTGTTGGTATTGTTTACATATCTCCTCATGGTGCTGTTTTTGAAGCCTCATGCCGCTTAGAATATTTTTGCACAAATAATCAAGCCGAATTTGAAGCATTGTTATTCGGCTTAGAGATGTTGCTGGCCATAGGTGCTACACAAATTGAGACTTTTGGTGATTCGTTATTTGTAGTACAACAAGTATCCAAAGTTTTTCAATGTTTAGACGAATCACTTAATGTTTATCTTGATAAATGTCTAGATATAATTTCTACTTTGGATCATTTTAGGATTGCTCATATATCTAGACATGATAATTGGAGAGCAAATGAGTTGGCACAACAAGCATCCGGCTATCATGTCGATCATGGCATGTTTCATATCTCTCTAAAGCCGATGTCTTGTCTTGCTAACATAGGAGAGACCGAACCAGAGCCCACTGATTCTGTCACTAACAATAAATCTAGTGCAGATGAAAATCATGACTAGAGGAAGCCCATTATTGATTACTTGTGCAATCCGAGTGAAAGGGTTGATAGGGCTGTTCGGCGCATGGCTTTCAAATATACGATGAGAGACGGTGGTCTTTATCGCCGAACAGTTGAAGATGTTCTTTTGAAGTGTCTGGACGAAGACCAAGCAAGAATTGCTATGGGAGAGGTTCATGAAGGAATTTGTGGCACTCATCAGTCGGCTCCCAAGATGAAGTGGTTATTACGACGTGCTGGATTTTATTGGCCGACGATGATCAATGATTGCTTCAGGTATTATAAAGGATGTGAAGCTTGTCAAAAGTTTGGTGATATTCAGTTAGCTCCTGCTACTATGTTACATCCTATTATCAAGCCGTGGCCCTTTAGAGGTTGGGGATTAGACTTCATTGGAGAGATTCATCCTTCTTCTTCAAAGGGGCATCGGTTCGTGTTGGTGGCAACTGATTATTTCACTAAGTGGTCTGAAGCAGTACCTCTCAAGAATATGACGCATGCGGAGGTAATTCAATTCATAAATGAGCACATTATTCATAGATTCGGTATTCCGCAAACATTAACTACGGATCAAGGTTCATCTTTCATGTCACATTAAGTTAGAGAATTTGCCGAATTGTATAAGATAAAGTTGCTCAGTTCCTCCCCGTATTATGCTCAAGCCAATGGACAAGCTGAGTCTAGCAATAAAATTTTGATCAAGCTCATCAAGAAGAAGATTGAAGATAATCCAAGGAGATGGCATGAATTATTGTCCGAGGCATTTTGGGCACATAGAATCTCAAGGCATGGTGCGACAAAGGTAACTCCATATGAGCTTGTATTTGGTCAAGAGGCCGTTTTACCGGTGGAGGTGAATTTGAATGCTTTGAGAATAGCCAAACAAAGTGATTTATCGGCGGTGGATTTTTATAACTTGATGATGGACAACATTGATGAGGTTGCCGCTAAACGCTTGGCTGCATTAAAGGCCATAGAGAGGGACAAGTTGAGAGTAGCAAGAGCTTACAATAAAAATGTCAAGTTGAAGAATTTTCAGATTGGTGATCTTGCGTGGAAAGTGATTCTACCTATCGGTTCAAAGGATAAAAAGTTCGAGAAGTGGTCTCCAAGCTGGGAAGGTCCTTTCAAGATTGCAAGAATAGTTCCCGGAAATTCATATTTGGTGGAATCCATGCAAGGAACATTGCTACCTCGAGCTCTTAATGGCAAGTATTTGAAAAAGTACCACCCAAGTGTGTGGCAAGAAGCCTAAATAGGCAATGGCCGATATATGATTATCGCCCTAAGAGCAAACATGGCCGATATATGATTATCGCCCTAAGAACATAATGGCCGATGGAGTGTTCTTAGAGCCAATATGATACAAATTATTTTTCGGCGCGCAAGCTTTGCCGAAAAACAGGGGGGCATGTGTTGACACCAGATTTTGGCATGGTCAAAAACATAATTAAAAAGGCCTCAAATGGAAAAGTGCTCAAGGTGAGAAAGTTCCGTATCGTCGAAAGGAGAAACTTTAATGTTTGGGCCATAGCCATCCGATCTCATCTCTAAGGCCGAAGTTGTGTTCGAAGTACTGGGATGTTTTTATCCAGAACATTATTCGGCTAATTACGCCCCCAAGACGGCCTCATATGAGAAAAGTTTATACACGGATTGTCTTCGTCTCGTCGAGTCGGTCGATTTTGATATAAAAATCGTCTCATTCTGAGATCGTATGCAAAAGTTACGGCCGTTGCAAAATTGGTGCTACAGCAGAGAGCGGTACTACCGTGCCAATAAGCGGTACTACCGCTCGAGCGGTACTACCGCTCCTACTACCGCGCCTACTACCGCTTGGGAAAGTTCTTCTCTGCACGTTTCTGGACCCTCGATACCCTACGCGGAAGTAGAGCGGTACTCAGAGCGGTACTACCGCTTTAAGCGGTACTACCGTGCCCAGAAGCGGTACTACCGCTTGCCTATAGCCGCACAGATTCGGGCAGATCGGAAAGTCCGAGTTTGGCTGCGTTTTTTGACCCTTTGGAAGGAAATCTGGGTCCGTGTCCTGTACGGGAAGTCCAACCCCCTCTTAAATAGAAGAGGTGATGGCCGATTGAAACAACACACAATCGAACAAACACATCTACTCTTTTTACCCTACTTTTATCCCTCTCCCTTGTATCTTTCGTCTCGTTCTTCGTTCGTTCTTCTTGTTGCAGGACGGCGAACCTCGAGGCCCTAGGGGCGAGCGAATCAACCTAGGGCAGCCCATCGTCCATCCGTGACTCCTGACGGGTTCCATCCCGGAGAAGCGGTGCGTCGGGTTTCAAAAGCGCCCGCCGACTGTCTTGCGTATCGCGCTGTCGGTCGGGCCTCCTTCGGCGTGAGCTGCGGAGCATCTCCCCCGGCGTCGAGGGTACATGTGACATGTTCCTGTGTCAACACCGCTCTGAACCAGACGTACGACTGTCACAACAGTTGGAAGTGGGCCATCAAATCATTGTCTTCACCGAGCTCCTGGTTCTAATTCCTCAACTCTTTCATTTCCTCGTTAACTTGTCGATGAAATTGATCATTATTGTTTGAAGACTGTGACTGAAGACTTTCTCAATTTCCTCATCTCAAATTATTCAGTCACTTTGTTAATCGCCTGCTTATCATGTTTTCACGTTACTTGTGCTCTGTGTATGTTTCATTTCCTTATGATGACTGTGCTACTGCTATGTTTCACAAGCACTTGAGTACTTATTCCACTGCTAGTATTTCATCACTTAGCAAATTTCTCAACCAGTAATTCCTCAGTGACGAATTTGTAAAAATCGCCTATTCACCCCCCTCTAGTCGATATAACGCACTTTCAATTGGTATCAGAACAAGGTACTCCCTTGTTCTGTGTGATTTTGGTTTAACCACCTAGAGTTTTAGTTATGTCGACTGCAGGCATGATTAAAGTCTCAGCTGGGTGTCCGACCTTCGATGGGACAGACTACCCCTACTGGAAGAACAAGATGCGCATGCATCTCGAGGCAATTAACAACGATCTCTGGTATGTTGTGGAAAATGGTGTTCCCTCCGTCACTAATACTATCAACGCTGTTAATGTGAAGAGATTCAAGCAACTCGACTCTCAAGCGAAGAATATCATTCGTGGCCATCTCAACAAAGGTCAGTATGGCAGAGTGAGTGCTTTGGAGACTGCTAAGCTTATCTGGGATAGACTGTCCAAAGTCAACGAAGGCGTTTCAACGCAACATGACTCTCGAGTTGATGTTCTTCACAATCTCTTCAACCGCTTCAAAATACTCAACAACAAAAATGTTCAGCAAACTTTCGATCGTCTCACTGATATCTCCAATGAGCTTCAGGTTCTTGGTGCCACTGACATCACCGACCATGAGGTGGTGAAGAAACTGCTAACATCTCTTGATTCCTCATTCGATACACTTGCTTTGATGATTCAAGAACATGGAGACTACAAGTCACTAGATCTTGCTGATATTCTTGAGAGAATCAATACTCATGAATTCCAACAAGCTAAAAAGAGAGACCTCTACGGACCAAGATATGGAAGAACTCGTGCACTGAAGGCAAAATCAATTTCCTCATCTGAAGGCGAAGAATCTGACAGTAGCCTTGGTGATCCTGAAGAACAGAGTCAGGAGCTAGCAATGCTCATCAGGAAATTCCAGAAGTTCTCAAGGAGAGGCCGATTTGGAAAATCTTCAAGAATTGGCCTGGAGAAGTCAGAATCCTCATCAAGCGACTACAAGAAGAGAACTTGCCACAAATGCAAGAAGTCTGGTCACTACATCGCTGACTGTCCTCTCTGGCAAAAAGAATCAAAGAAGAAGAAATACAAAGATGATAGTTCTGATGACTCAAAGAAAAAGAAGAAATTTTCAAAGTCCTCATCGCACAAGAAATACAGTTCCAGAAAGGCTCGGGCACTTATTGGCAAGGAAATGGATTCTGAAGAAGAATCTGAAGAATATGAGGAAGAGGAGGAATCTGAGGAGGAGTCAGACTCTGGTGTAGCTAGCTTAGCTCTCGCTACTGCTTTCATCAGCAACTCGATCTTCAACACTAAGGAAAGTAATGATGACTCCAACCTTGGCAACAACGACTATGCTCCCACCTATTACTTCATGGCAAAAGGTGCCAAGGCTTCCACAGAGTGCCCCATCTTTGATGGCACAGATTATCCTAAGTGGAAAGTCCTGACGCGGAAGCACCTTCTATCGATGAGCAGCGAGTTATGGACCGTGTGACGCCCCCATTTTGATCGTACGCTAATCATACACGCAAATGCGTATGACCAAGATTAGGGACTCACAGGAAGATATCACAACACAACTCTAGACACAAATTAAAGTCATACAAGCTTCATATTACAAGCCAGAGGCCTCGAGGGCTCGAATACATAAGCTCGAATATACATGAGTCAGCGGAACCAAATAATATCTGAGTACAAACATAAGTTAAACAAGTTTTGCCTTAAGAAGGCTAGCACAAACACAAACTACGGATCAAAAGAGGCAAGGCCTCCTACCTGGGAACCTCCTATCCTAGTGCTGGTCAGGGGCAGCCTCCACGTAGTAGTAGGCTCCAGTGGTGGTGTAGTAGTCATCTGCGGGGTACTCCATCTCCTGGGTTCCGTCATATGAACGCATTAATCGTATCGAGGGGAAAAGGGGAGAAAAGCAACGGTGAGTACTCTTCCAAAGTACTCGCAAGACTTATATCAGATCTATACTAGAATATGCATCAGTATCAAAGGAATGGGGTTATATTTTTGGACTAACTTCAGAAATGCCAGAATAAAGAGAAGGCATAGTCCTATCAAACACTAGCATCTTCAACATCTTGCAGCATTAGAAGAGTGTAGATTGGTAACTCATAAGCAACAATATTATGGTAGCAATTTTATTAAGTAACCATGCCCAGAGATTCTTCCCCAACTCCCTGCGAGAAAGCAATCTCAGAGCCAAACATTTCAATTTTAAGTCACAATTCTAGTTGTAGTAGATCGGGATACAACTCCAAGTCATCCTATTAACATGGACATGACTATTTGAATAGTTAATTCATCCTTGTAGGGGTGCACCACATTTCCCAACATGCTTGATAACCTTTGGCCGGACACACTTTCCTGGGTCATGCCCGGCCTCGGGACATCAACACGTCATCGCCCTACCAAGGGTCAACAGAGAGGCCAGCCCACCGGTTTAAATCCTAAGCGCGCAGGGGTCATGGGCCCAATCACCCTTTGCACTCCTGCACGATGCATGGGCGGTCGAGGTCAGTCCTAGCACCTTTTATACAAGATCAATGCTTTCGCGGACCACTCAGGCGCGCGTCGCTCCATTGCTGATGTCCGAAAAGCTTCGGCTGATACAATGACGCCGAGTACCCATAACTTCTCCCATGTGAAGGTTAGTGCGAAAAAGCTCAATCGACCAACTCAGATCAAATACCCAACCCATTAGCATTTTGTTAAATGCGGTGACAAGCGCGACCCATGATGTGTGGTACTGTCGCTCCGTCTCGAGGACTTGTGGCAAGGGCCTCACCTGCCCGGCCACGCCTCGTAATTAATCCGTGGGTACCCTTCAGGGCCGACCCATCATCAACATATTTCTGTAACCAAGTCACAGTAACCGTGTGTATAAAACATCAAGGTGGAACATGAGGAATCACCCTCAATGGATCCCACTCGATTTAACCGTCAAGGTGGACTTAGAGGAATTACCCTCGTTGGTCCCACACTTGAGGGGTTGCACGACAGAGTCGTTATTGGAAGTGGTGAAGGAGGAATCACCCTCGATAACCATGACGGACTAGATACACTACAGAGTTAGCATCATGAGTACTTCATGAGGTGTCACCCTCGGTACTCAATAGTAGCTATGTAGAGTCGTACAACTAAGAGGGGAGTGCGGTGAATGTGACGGGTCATGGCTTGTCGATCAGTTGATCGAGTCTTCGAGTCGTCGATGATGAAGCAGGGGCAACTGGGACTAACGGGTCACAGGGGATCACTAATCAACCTATACTAGGCAAGTGATATAATAGTAGGTACAGTAGCAGTTTAACAAAAACAGGCTATGCATCAGAATAGGAGCTAACTACAACAGTAGCAAAATCTAATGCAAGCATGAGAGAGAAAGAATGGGCGATATAGGGATGATCAAGGGGGAGGGGGGGTTGATTGCCTTGCTGCTCTGCTGCAAAAGGCCGATTGTCAGTCGTGTTGTTGTACCCGGCAGCAGCGCCAGTCTTAGTGTCTACCGAAGAGAAGAGGGGGGAGAAACAATAAATATAAAGCAAGCAAATGCATCTTGATGTATGACATGGCAATATGGAGTGCTAAAGATGAGCTAACGAAGTACTACACGTTACTGACGGAGCGGGATAATATCTAACGATATTTCCCGGGTCTCTGGCTATTACCGGGCAGATGAATCAGGGAGGAAAGTTCCATGTTCATCATTCTAGGAGCACGTGACAGATGAACGGACAGCGTATTCAGATTCGTGGGATTTTTCTGACCAACTTTCATATATAAATTATTTTCATCTCACTTACAGATTATTTTATATTAATTTTCAAAGTTTTATTAATATTCTGAAATTTCTTTTATTTATTAATTCGAATTATCCAAAACTATAAATGCTAAGTGTACCCAGGTTTGTACCCAGTCAGCTCACACAGTGGCTGAATGGTGGGCCGTGTTGACCTGGGTCAACTCCCAGTCAGCAGAGGCTGACTGGTGGGCCAGCTGCCTAGTCAGCGGGCTGACTGGGCCGGCTTTATCCACTGGAACAGTGGATAGGCCCCACCAGTCAGTCTCTGTGAGCCTAACATTATTTATTTTAGTTAATTTAGATTAATTAACGGGTGGGGTCCAGTCGTCAGCGGTTGTAAGCCTAAACTAATTGCTAATTAGACCTAATCTAATTATCTCACGAAGCGGGCCCACGGGTCAGTGACCCTAGGTGCGGTGGCCGGCGCCGACGATCACAAGGAGTGGCAGAGTGACGTCGCCGACGCCTCTGGCGACCAAATGGACGGTCGCCGGGCCCTACGAGGAGCGGGCGACGCGGCAGACCCGTTCGAGCCGTCGCAGCTAGCTGGGGGTGGCCGGAGTGAGCGCACGCGACGACGATTGCAGCGGGGAGGCGACAGAGAGCGCAAGATGGTGGCCAGAGCGGCAGCGGAGTAGCAGTGAGAACGCGTGCGTGCAGCTGGGCATCGCAGGGTGCAGCAGGGTGCAGCAGGAGCTCCGACGAGCTTCGGGTGGCGGCGGCTGCGCGCAGCGATGGGAACAGAGGAGAGGGGAAACGCCCGGAGCTCACCGGCGTTGAAGAGAGGAGGGTCGGCGAGGCTCGATGGGGCCGTTGGGGGAGAGGACGGCGACGGCGAGCGGTGTGGGCGGAGCGACTCGGCGATGGCGACGGTTCGGCCACGGGTACGGCGCCGTGACGAGAGAGCGAAGGGGAGGGCGAGGGGAGAGGCGTGGGCTAGGGTTCCGGGGGCGAGGGAGGGCTTTATACGCCACGGGGGGGGGGGTCGCCGGAGGGGTCGGATGGCCGGCGGGTGGCCATCCTGGCCATGGGTGTCCGTGGGGCGTCCACATCCCCCCACCCCCGTGAACAGAGGAAGGGGACGAGTGAGGGGGGGGGGTGGCACGGGCTGGGCTGGCTGGCCTAATGGGCCAAGGCCCAGGGGACTAGGGAGGGTTTTCCTTTTTCTTTCTTGTTAAAAAATCTTTCTTTTATTAACTTAAACTTTCTGTTTTATTTTATTTCAGTACTATTTGACCTTTGCAAAAATATGTGACCTGGCTCATAAATCATGTTGCAATTTTAGGCAGAGCCACAAAAGATTTGGGGGCAATTAGAAAAGTTTGGAATTTACATAACTTAAAAGGACAACTAAATAATTGATTGGCCTCTATTATAATTGTTTTAGAGGCACATATTTACTTTATAAAATGTTGGTTATAATTTTATAAATATGAGGGGATTCTTTGCAACCCCAATATGATTTTTTTTCCAGGTTTGCAAAACTATTAAATCCACTTTTCAAACCAATTTGAATTGCAAAAGAATTTGAATTGAGAATTGATTCCCAAAGTGAACAAACTTGGATTAGCTTAATCCTCATGGTTACTTTAGCTTAATTACATTGATCACTGTAGCATGATTCCAAGGGTGTCACAACTCTCCCCTACTAAAAGAAATTCTCATCCCGAGAATTAAGAGGTAGAAGGAAAGAGCTCGGGGTATTCATCATGGAGATGATACCCACGTTCCCAAGTGGCTTCATCTTCAGAATGATTTGACCACTGCACCTTGAAGAGCTTGGTAACCTTTTGACGAGTCTGCCGTTCAGTTTGATCGAGAATGCGGACCGGGTGCTCTTTATAAGAATGGTCTTGTTGCAGCTCAAGCATATCATGATCCACTGCTCGGACAGGATCCATGAAGCAGCAGCGGAGTTGTGACACATGGAAAACATCGTGAACCTGATAAAGGTTCGACGGTAGTTCCAATTGATATGTCACTTTTCCACGCCTTTCGAGAATAGTGAATGGACCAATATAGCGAGGAGCTAGCTTTCCCTTGATCCCAAAGCGGTGTGCACATCTCATTGGTGTGACTCGAAGATAAGCCTTTTCGCCAGGTTGATAGACCATATCCATGTGATGACGGTCATACTGACTCTTCTGACGAGACTGGGCAGCCTTCAGATTCTCACGAATAACGCGGACTTGATCTTTGGCATGTTGGATAATATCTGGACCAAAAAGTGAACGTTCCCTAGTTTCTAACCAATTCAGAGGAGTCTGACACTTTCATACATACAACACTTCAAAGGGGGGCATCTCCAGACTAGCTTGATAGCTATTGTTATAGGAGAACTCGGCATACGGGAGAGATTCCTCCCATTTCTTGCCGAAAGAAATGACACAAGCTCGAAGCATGTCTTCGAGAATCTGGTTGACTCGTTTAACTTGTCCCTGGGATTGAGGATGAAAAGCGGTGCTAAAGCACAGATGAGTTCCCATAGCCTCCTGGAAACTTGCCCAGAATCTTGAAGTGAATAAGCTGCCACGGTCTGAGCTATTCACTAATGGAATACCGTGGAGTGAAACAACTCTGGACATATATAGATCAGCCAGCGGACTAGCAGTGATAGTTTCCTTGATGGCCAAAAATTGTGCAACTTTGGACAATCGGTCAATGACGACAAGAATAGCATCATTACCCTTCTGCGATCTGGGAAAACCAGTGACGAAGTCCATTTCGACATGGTCCCACTTCCATTCAGGAGTAGTAATAGGTTGCAGAGTTCCAACAGGCCTTTGATCTTCTGCTTTGAATCGACGACAAAAGTCACATTCTGGAACATAGCGTGCAATGTCTTGTTTCATGTTCGACCACCAGAACCTTTGATGGATGTCTTGGTACATCTTGGTACAACCCGGATGAATAGACAAAGGTGTATCATGAGCTTCTTTCATTACTTTCTCAGTCATATTCAGGTTTTCCTTCTTACTTGGGACGAATAAGCGACCCTTGAAGTACACGGCCACTACTGCAGGATGGTCCAAAGACGACACAGCAATCAGAGACCCTTCGATGAAACTGTGTGCGATGACCAAATCGCAAACGGTATAGTTATAGCTCCGTCGCTAATAACGTGAACTGTCTGCGATGACGGGCTCATCAAATAAGATCCCATAAAGTTGCGTGTGCGATGTGTCAAACAATTGACCCAGATAAATTGTTTGCGATTGTACAATATAACGCAAACGATTAGAAAAATGCAAGTGTGTGCGATGTACGGCATACAGTTCACCCTAACAAACTGTTTGCGCTGATCGAGCAGAACATAAACGATTGTCCAGATGATTACGTGTGCGAGAGAGGGCATACAGGTCACTCGGATGAACTGTTTGTGATGAGATAAGATAACATAAACGGTTACATAGATCAAGATGTGTGTGATAGATAGCATACATTTCACTGGGATGAACTGTGTGCGATAAGCAAAAATAACACAAATGGTTGCTCAGATCAAGATGTGTGTTATGTACAACATACATAGGCCATTCGGATGTGTTGTGGGCAAACGGTTCCAGATAAAGAACTGTCAGGGACTGATG
This sequence comes from Elymus sibiricus, assembly GCA_039707655.1. Taxonomy (NCBI): domain Eukaryota; kingdom Viridiplantae; phylum Streptophyta; class Magnoliopsida; order Poales; family Poaceae; genus Elymus; species Elymus sibiricus. Next base: position 313,095,695 of record CM077665.1, read on the forward strand.
AAATCATCACCGATGGATATGGTTGTTTATTCCGCATGCGATGTGATTTGCTCAATCTACCCAGAAACATCTATGCTTCTGTTTAGAAGAACATGATTGCAGAACCGAATTAAACATCCAAATACATAAGTGACTACACACATAACATTGGCACACCTCAATAAACAATTACACACATAACAACATGATTTCCATAACCTAATTAAGCATCCAAATACATAAGTGACTACACACATAACATTGGCGCACACACCTCAATAAACTATTACATGCATAATAAACTTATCCCTCTAAAACTACAAATATTTCGGCGTAGAGGGAGTATGAGCAACGATCATCAAACCATCTACTTCCTGTGACGCTTGCCGCCACCGCTCTGCTTGTGGCTCGATCTTGCATCGTCTTCAGGTAGGAGGCACTTCCTCATGTCAACGATCCACCTGAACATCTCATAGCAAGTGTACGCTTGCTTGGCCGCGGTCTGGAGGTGATATTCATCCAGTTTCTTCACCCAACCCCTGTGCCAGATAGGCTTGTTCTTCTCGCACTCAGCCTTCATGTCTCTGTAGTAGGGGTCGATGATGGCCTCTGCCAGGTCAACATGGGAGTCCATGTTCTTCTTGCTGCCCCAGACCTTGTAGTGGCCGCGGATGTCGATAAGCTTCTGGCAGGCCAAGCCTGAAGTCTTGAGCACCTTTGGATCGTTGGTGGTGTCAACAGTAGCGAACCTATAGTTGGGGCTGTTGACAAACCTAGTGAAACGCTCACAAGGCACTGTGGCTAGGCAGTAGTGGTAGAGGAGGACGTGATGGGCGACGCACAACTGGGCGACGGCAACCTTCTGATCATGCTCGGCACAACCGCCGGTGTAAGCGAGGTCGAAGCCGACCACTTTGTACTGGTCATTCGCATCAAGCAACCACTCACTAGTGTCGATGGAGTCCTCCACCATGCCCGGGTCATTGGTGTACACCACCGTGAGGTCCGTCTTCCTCATGTGGGTCTCCACATGATTCTCGCCGTACTCCATTGGAGCGCCGCTGGACATCGTCTCTATATGCGTCGTCGAGGGTGTGCTTATTGTGTTGTGGGCGCGATCGAAAGCATGAAGAGACTATGATTAATGGCCGTGTGTATAAATGGGCGTCGAACGTCCTGTAAAACCAGCACTTCCGGATGGCAGTTTTTGCAGCACGTGATTCAGTCGAGGAAGCACGTAACTACATGGGGCGACGCGCGTGGCGCAACCGCATGCATATGGAGCCCCGAACATGATCATGCGGCGGCCCCAATCGCTGACAGAGCCCGGGGGGGGCAAGAGCAAAGCACACGGAGGTACGGGAGAGCAGAGCACGTGGTGGGACGCGAGGTCGAACGAGACCACTTTGTGCGTGTACACTACGGCATGCATGGTGAACTGGCGCTCGTCGTCGGCACCTGCTGGGAGCACCATTGGAGCCGCGCAGGATACCCTCGGCTGTGGTTCTTCTTCTTAAGGTCCGAATATTAATCTTCAATTGCGTATTAATGTCCAGACATTAATTGTACATTGCATACTAAGGAAAAGATGGTACTACCAACATACGAGCCTCCTTCATAAGATGCCATTTGCATGGTTGTATCACAAATGACAGAAATAGTACAAAGGTTCAAATTCTAGCATTACAAGGCTCAAATTCAAAGATTACAAGGTTCAAACCGATAATAGAGATGAAATTGAGCTTACGCAGAAATTTTGTCATGCAGCTATAGACGCCCGCGCTAATCAGCTGAACATGAACATATATGATAGGTTCATACTGATATTACTACTAGTTTGGCAACTTCAATATTTCTGCAAAGGGATCCGCCACTGACATGTCATTTATGGGATTGACATAAGGACTTCCGAATAGTCTGTCAACTGAAGTTACAAAACGAAATTGAACTTCTGCAGAGCCTTTTCCATTCTGTCCTAGTCGCCGGAGCTGATCAGCAAACCATTCTTTCTTGCGCGATAAATGTAGGGAAAATCTCATTATCTTTAGCACACTTACTCTCACAACAAAGAACCTGGCAAATATATCTCCGGTAAGGTCCCTTGGTAGGAGTTCAAAGTAATATCTGAGAGATGGAGATCAAGAGATTCGATGGGATTGTTATATTGTATCACATTATCCACTACCGGGCCTAACCGTATCTGCAAAATAAGAGAATGTATTAGTGCTTGGACACACAAGGGACCTCTTATGATTTGCAGGGTTTCAAAAATTGAACTCCCTTGTGGTTAAAATTTAACATGAAAGAGCATCACCTCGATATATCACTAGTAGAGAAATGGCTAGCCACAACTCCTGTTGGTGGCGCGCCGTTTACGGCCGACGCCAGCACTACATTTTTCAAATATCGCTGGTGTCGGCCATTTTGGTACGACATCACTAGTGACTTAGTGCTGGCGCTGGACGTACGCGGGACGCCACTTGTATGTGGCTTCCAAGGTTGTGTGTAGGCGTAACTTACTCTTGGCGTACTAGGTTGGTAGTACGCCGGCAGTATTTCACATATCTATGGCATTGAATTAGTTCGGATGCCAGCAGTTTATTTTGTGCGTCCATTTATTTGGTCAACATTGGGTCCCACGTAACACCGGCGTATCATACGACGGTATGCCAGGAATATACATGTTAGTGCTGGCGTGTTGTTTTCTTGAAATGCCAGTAATAAAGTCGCATCACTACTACCACGTGATAACCCTTGTGTATACACTAGATTCCCCTTCTTCTTCCTCTTGGTCTTCCTCTTCCTCCTATCTCTTCCCTCTCCTCATCTTGAGAAAATCAATTATTTTATCATGATTCTTAATTAGGTAGTTAGATCTAGATAGGTGATGCGTTAGTTACGTTTGCTAGCCTCCTCCACACACCCACTCTCTAAGCTAGCTATATCTAGCTCTCTCCTCCACCCAATTGCATTAAATTTTCTTTCAACCTCCATTAATGGCGCCCGCCAACCTACGTACGGTCGACCGGCTTCTCGCGGGATCGATCGAGGACTAGCTCGCCTCGTGTCTCTTCTGCTTGAGGTAATTAACACAAAACACTTCCTCATCATTTAATTATGCATGTTACGTACGTGTGTGATTGCTAAATGGCGAAACGTGCATGGATGGCGAATTTGTAGAGAGAGTTGCCAATGTTTTGGCGAAACATTGATTCATTTCCGTTTCGTCAAATTTCTTGTACTCAACATGTACCACTTTTAGCAAAGGTCATGCCGAAATTTTGTATGCCCCCGCTTGATATATATGTAATTCTTTTTGTATTTACCTTTACAGGCTACTTTGATCTATCGAAAGATTCAATATGGATCGAAGTGTGAAGGCCTTTCTCAATTTCGCGGTGACGAATATGATACAAAAGTGTGAAACGCAGATATTATGTCCATGTAAGGCCTGTAAAAATGGAATTTACCATAACCCGTTTGATGGTAGTGTCCTCGCGCACTTGCTTCGTCGTGGTTTCGTTAAAGGTTATACACGATGGACAAAGCATGGTGAGGAGAATGATGATGTACATGACGACGACGACGGAGCGGCAGATATGGAAGCGGAGAACCCTTTCAATGATGAATTAGCAGGGCCGCCAGAAGGAGGAAATAATAATGAACATGCGCCTGGAGGAGGAAATGATGAAAGGCCACCCGAACATGAAGAGGACCATGTCACCCAGGATATGTCGTGGGCTGAAATGTTGCAGGATCCCCATGTTAAAGAACTTCTTCAAAAGAAGATGAGAAATGAGAGAGGTGCTATTAGGAGGCTCTCAAGTTGGCGCAATTGGAGTTAGACGCGAATACTCGACTGTATGAAGGTTGTGATCCAGAGCACACCCGCTTGCACGTCACGCTCAAACTTCTAGACATCAAGGCAAGATTCAAGAGCACAGACGCAAGTCTGGACGCTACATTGGAATATTTACCTATAGTTTTGCCCAAGGGAAATTTTTTGCCTAAGTGTGTTGATGAGGCGAAAAAGATCGTGTGCCCTCTTGATTTACCGCATGTAAGATATCATGCATGCATAAATGATTGCATCTTATATCGTAACGAGCATGAGCACAAAACAGAGTGTCCAGCTTGCAAGGAACCCCGATACAAGCCTGGAAAGAAGGATCCTCGAAATGTTGTATGGTACCTTCCGTTGATTCCACGCCTGCAACGTTATTTCGCTGACGCGAAGGAAGCGAAGAACATGACTTGGCACAAGACCAGGAAATCCAAAAATGATGGCATTCTGAGACATATTGCGGATGGTTGTCAGTGGAAAGCACTCGACTGCATTGAACCAGAATACGCAGCAGAACCAAGAAACCCCAGGTTGGGTGTCAGTAGTGATGGACTAAATCCATTTGGCAAGCAGAGTAGCACACATAGTACATGGCCCGTGTTTGTTTGGATGTACAACCTCCCGCCTTGGCTCCGCATGAAACAAAAGTATATACACATGGTAATGCTCATTCAAGGACCGCTCCAACCAGGCAACGATATCAACACATATCTTGAGCTATTGAAGGAGGAGTTAGACATATTATGGAAGGATGAAGGGGTCAAAACATGGGACGCCGGCACTAGAAACTATTTTCCAGTGAGAGCAACATTGCTCATGACCGTTCATGACTATCTAGGTTGCGGATATATTTCCGGACAAGCGTGTCATGGACATTGCGGATGTGTTAAATGTATGGATGACACATCTTTTCTCCAGCTATCAAAAAAGGGCAGTTGCAAAACAGCGTTCATGGGCCATCGAAGGTGGCTTGACAAAGATGATGAGTGGAGAAGTCGTGGCGACCTGTTCGACAACACGGATGAGGCCCGAGGGCCACCACGTAAGAGGAGTGAAGAAGAAATCAATGAGATGTTAAAGAATTGGACAGATTGCCCGAAGCGAGGATGAGCTTCATCAACTTTTCAATTGCCTTGACGGCATCAAAGTTCCTTCTGGTTACTCGGGGCTCATACGCGGATATCTTGACACAAAAAAGCAAAGGTTTAGCAACATGAAGTCCCATGATTGTCATGTGATGATGCCGCAATTACTTTTGGTAGCCCTCAGAGGGATAATTGCTGATCACGTTCGCAACACACTTCTTGACTTCAGCAACATTTTCGACGTTCTCTCTCGAAAGTCGATCAGCGTGCGACATCTCACTCGGCTACAAGAGGAGATCATCACAATACTATGTGAGCTTCAGATATATTTTCCCCCGTCATTCTTTGATGTGATGGTGCATCTCCTAGTTCATGTTGTTTCTGAGGTTAAAGACCTTGGACCGACATTCTTGCATACCATGTTCCCGTTTGAAAGGATGAATGGAACTGTGAAGGGTTACGTTCGTAACAGGGCCCGTCCAGATGGAAGCATCGTCCTGGCCTATCTGACCGAAGAGTGCATATCATTCTGCAATAATCATATAGATGATGATCAATCTCTTGGTTTGCCCACGAGGAAGCATGCCGATAGGATTGATGGAGTAGGTCACTCACAGTTGAAGCGTGATTTAAATGTGGATATACATAACCGCCGAGACAACTTCGACATAGCGCACACAGTGGTGTTACAACAAGCAGATATAATCACTCCTTGGCAGCAGACTCATGAGGACACCTTAAAGAGAGAGCATGCAATGGCAGGGAGACAGAGGACTGAAGCCCAGATCATTAGAGAGCACAACTCCAAATTTGCAGCTTGGTTAAAAGAGCGAATTCGGGAGAAACCACTGCCAACGGGTATTGCCAATGCAAATCTCATCTATGCATTAGCAGTAGGCCCCGCATGCACCGTCGCCACCTACCAATCATATGATATCAATGGATACACATTCTATACTGAGGAAAAAGACAAAAACTCTGATTACCAGAATTCAGGCGTCACGTTAATTGCCTCCACGAGAATGAAACTAACAGATACTACGAAAGGATTGAAGAGATATGGGAACTTGAGTACGCTGAAGATCACACAGTGCCACTGTTCTGGGTCAGATGGGCGAAGAATGTCGAGAAGGAAGAACGTGGTGCCGTTACCATGTGGCTGCCCGAAGCACAAGCTGCTGGTGCAAAGGGTGTCAAAGGAATTACCGCCAAATATGAGCCTTGGGTATTCTCTAAGGACGTGTCACAATGCTTCTATATAACTGATCCGGCAAAGCCAAGTCGTGTTGTCGTCAGGAGATCCAAGAGATCCATCGTCGGGATGGACGGAGTGGCCAACGAGGATGACTATGATCAGTTCGGTGTCGACCCAAAATAAGAGGAGAACTATTTTGACGATGAAAATTACACCACCAGAAGGAGCAGAACTACCTTGCCTGAGACAGGACGTCCGTTCTTACGAAAGAGTCATAACGCAGGACGGAAGTATTCAAGCAAGATTAAAAAGACCCAAGCCGTCGTTGAGAGGATTGCCAAACAACGTCATACTACTTGATTAATTTGTGTGCTTCATTATTCGTGTACTACACTTTTGTGTACTTCTCATTGCGTAATACTTCGCACGATATTGTACTTCATTTGTGTGTACCTCCTAATTTGCATTATTATATACTTTGATCCACATTCATGTATGCATTTTCACATGGCATTTGTCAAGTATTATTAGAACAACCCAAGCTAACACAACACCAATTACTGCTGGCGTCGGCCACGTCATTGGCGCCACCACAAATGACTAACCGGCACTTTTATCTACACTACTGTTGTGAGAACAACTCAGATTCCCCTTCTTCCCCCCGCCGCCGGACACTGTTCTCTGCCGTTCCCCCGCCCAGCCGCGCCGGCACCCTGCGCCAGACGTGTCACCTCGCTGCCCAGCCCTTCCCCAAGCCCACCCGCTCATCCAAGAGCCTCTTCCTCAGTCGTCCTGTTCGGCCACTCTCTACCTCCGCGGTGGTCCTGTCCAACCACTCTCTCTCTCTCCGTCGTCCTGTCCGGCCACTCTCTCCCTCCGTCGTCCTGTCCGGCCACCCCGTCCGCCACGCACCACCACCCCATCGTGCAGTTTTCTAAGGCGCCCCCATCGTGCTCTCCTGACAGCCGAACCCCACTCGATCCGGACGGTAAAAATCTATCTCTAACCATTTGATGAAATGCGAATTGATGAAATATGTTATATGTTGCATCATCGTGTATTCTTGCGAATTGTCTCGCGCTAGCTATGTTTCTTTTTGTAGGGAAAGCTTGAGAGAGTGGCCAATGTTTTAGCGAAACGTGGATTCATTTCCGTTTCCTCAAAATTTCTTGCACTCAATATGTCCATTTTGACCTACGTTCATGTCCAAATTTTGTTGCTAACAGTGTGGTTTATATGACAATTATATGCCTCAAGATGAAAGATGATTACTACATTGCTTACTATGTTACTATTTTGTTCAGAGACAGGAAGCTCCCAAGATGTGTTGTGCCTCCGGTGACGGGTGACCACCAGATATGGACATTTCGAGTTAAAATAATGGAGGCAACAACCCGAGTGATCGCAACTTGGAAGATTGGAGATCGGTGAATCTCTATGCTCCACCATGCATGGAGATGCAGGGAGTTTCCCTCTTCTTCAAGAAACGTGATGAGTACCGTACTAGTAGTTACGACGATGGTTAATGTATGCATATATATAAATGATGTGTACCATAATATAAATTATGTTGTACGTGTGTTTTCATTTCTTATCGGAATCAATGTGGGACACAAACATCATTATGTATATACTGATACAAAATTGCGCTGCCGCCGCAACATTTCTCGCCGCGGTGGCATCGTTTTTTTGTTGCATTTGGTTATTTAGTACTTGTGTGCGAAACATCCGATACGCCCGTAATGACGTCTCCAGTGTATGGCATTGGAAAAGTTAACATGCCGTAGATATATATGATATTGCCGTCGTGGTGATAACACCAACGCCATAGGTATATGAAATACTGCTGGCGTAGGCTCCAACGCCACCACTATTTTTTAACTGTGGCACCATATTGCTGGCGTCAGGTGTCTACGCGAGCAAGGCCATTTTGGCCACGCCATACCTAGGCTTTTCTGCACTAGTGTTTAGCTTCTCCAGGCATGGAAAGCATCTCAGCAATCTGACAACTTGGTCCAGGTAGGGGTCAAAAGATTCTACTGCCAAGACCTTCATTGTGCATAGATACGGGGTCGAGCTTGTCGATATAATTTTTTGGATGAGTGATGAACATACATCTTTAATAGAGAAAAAAATGTTAATTCAAAAATGAGAAGAGGGCGACTGTTTTTGTCGGAATTAGGGCTCCACAGACCCAAGAAAGGTTCGAACACAGGGGTGCGCTCGCCCTCCGATCCCACTAAACTAGCGTCTACACAACCTTGCCTTGCCGAAGATGCACGAGAGCGCAAGAAGATGAACACAGAGATTTACCCAGGTTCGGGCCACCTTGCGGTGTAAAACCCTACTCCTGCTTTGGGTGGATTGGCCTCACGAGGAGGTTCGGTGATGAACTTGTATAGTGGTGAGCGACCTCGCGAGGGCTCTTGGGTGAGGATGGATCCGGTCCCTCTCTACGGTGGAGGCTAGTCCCTATTTATAGTGGCCTGGGTCCTCTTCCCTCATCGCACTTGCGGGAAGGGATCCCACAACAGCCAAACTTGAAAGGGGACAGGAGGTGCAACTTATCCTGACTAAAGGTGGTGTTTGCCTACAAAGCAACTGGGCGTGATGCATAGGTGGGCTCGACGATGACATCCGTCCTGTCGAGCTCGTGGTCTTGGTCTTGTTGCACCGAAGCGGAAAACTTTGGGGGATTCCTTGGGAACCCGCGTTCGTCCTTGCCCCCTTAGCACAAAAGAGGAAACTGTCTCTGCCGCGCCCGCTGGCGCCCGCCTGCCCTGATTGTCATGGCTCACGTCATCACAGCCTCCTGAGGATGGGCACTGCATAGGAATCTCCGCTCCTCGGGATGCAGCCTGGGGAGACCGCTCCTCTGGAGGTCTTGACGTCGTTCTCCTTGCGAAGCCGGGACCCTCGCGAGGGTCTTGTCTTCTGGGGTTCGTCACTAGGCCGTACCGGGCCATCGTGGTGGGCCACGCCCTGGGCCGTTGGCAGGCAGGCCTAGGTACCCCCGTTCCCTGAACACCGACAGTAGCCCCCGGGCCCAAGGCGCGCTCGGGCTGGCTTCTCGGCGAAGCCAAGGAAGGAAAGGCCGAAGCGCCACGGGCCCCAAATTCCTGCGGGCCAGACTCGACGCGTGGTGCCTGGTGGGTCGCGGGACTCTTCCTCTTCCGCAATGCCTCGGGAACCACCCCAAGTCAAGCCGACGTGAGGTAGGTGTGCTGCGTCGGTCATCATTTCCCTTCCTTAATTGACGCCGCCCTCTTGCGCTATCCTTCCTCCCTGGCCCACGCCGAAGCGACCCATCGGGGGGAACAAGGCGAAATGAGACAAAGCTGCCCGTGGGCCGAGCACAATACGTGGTACCCGAGGAGTGCGCGTCGCCTCCACTCCCACGACGCCTCGGAAACTGCGGTTGCGCCTATAAAACCGCCTCACCCGAGGGGCAGTTCCATCCTTTCACACCTTCCCGTTCGCCACCTTCGCAGGAACGCCGCCTTCTTCCCCCTTTCTCCTTCACATGGCGTCCGGGGGGAGTGCTGCCGATGCCGGAGCGCGAGCAGGATCCCTGGCGCCGCCACCATCTCCTAGGGGCGGCGGGGATCAGTCTTCGAGGCTGGTCCAGCTGCGCCGGCGCTGGACCGCCACTAATGAGTAAGTGTGTCATTGCCTCCGCCTTTTCTTGCGAATCATGCCTAGCTCGCCGAGTCTGATCGCCGGCTCCTTTCAGGGTGCCCACGCCCAAGAGATGCAGGCTCGACGTGCTTCAGGGCGAGGAGGACGCGCTCAGGACCCAGCTACGGGACACCGAGGCCGCCCTCCAAGCCACGCTTCGGGGTGAGGAGGACGCCAAGGAGGAGCTGGCATCCATCCAGGCCCAGGTCGAGGGGGCGCCAACGTCGTGCCGGCAGCCAGGGGCGAAGCGGCGCACACGAAGATGATGGAGGCGCAGCGTGCCAAGCAGTACCTGGACATCGCTAGTCGTGCGGGCAGCGCGGTCCGTCGGTTCGTCGGGGGAGCCCCCGCGCTGCCATGTGCACACAGTGACGGGTGCTACCTCACCTTCTTCCAGAAGGTGGTGGAGGCGCTGGAGTCTGGCGTGTCCCGGGTGGACGCGGACGCCGAGTCCAGCGCGCGCAGCTTCGAGAGGCGCCCGCTGCTCGTGAGGCTCCTGGGGTGGCGAGGAATCAGGGCCTCCGAAGGTCCTTCCTCAGGGCCCCGCTTTCCTCGAAGGTGCTGAAAAGTGCTTTACGTAGAGTTAGAATTCCTTGATAACGAGCCGAAACATGACTTCCCTTCCCCTGGTCTTCTTCCTTCCAGCGACCATTTTGGCTGGAGCCCCCGAGCGAGGGTCGATCGCCGCTGGTATGTCATGTCACAATGCCTGGCAAGGCCAGGGGATGAGGGCTCCTGAGGCTGGGGGCCTGAGGCAACATGCGCCTACCGGCCTGTGCTTGCAATAACTTCGTTTGAATTCTGTGATTTCCTTTTGCGCCCCGTTCCCTTCCTGCTTGCTTTTGTGCTCTGCGTCGGCAGGGCCCAATCCTGCGCATACCTCGACCGCCATTGGGGCGTCCGGATCACCAGGACGAGGCCAAGGGGCGAGGGCCTACGTGACTAGTGCGGCCCCTGGGTCGCGATGCCCAGGGGTCCCCCTTGACGTGCGAGTAGCGGGAGCCTGAGCCAACATGTGCCTACCAGCTTGCTCGAGAGCGCCGTGCGAGGATTAGAGCGCCAAAGCTTTGACGAGCACACCGTGCACAGCCCCCACTTGCGGGGCGCGCGAGAGAGAAAACTGGTAGGTGCTAAACTTTTAAAGCCAAGACTGCAAAACTAGGAACACTGCAAAGGAGAAAAATCCCCACCCCTTTTTTCAAACAAAGACGCGAAAGCTTCAAGTTTCATTCCAAAAGACGACAAATTCGGTTTACAAAAGAGAGCAAAGAACAGCCGCGTCCGGCACCTAATAGCTAGTCTTCGTCTTCTCCCAGCGCGGAGCATAGGGCTTCCACTAGGCATGGGTATAGTCATTGGGGGAGCATGTCATCCGCCAGCGTGGAGCATGGGGCTTCCACTTGGGCGTGGGTGGGAAACCCTCCGCGTCCTCGGGGGGCTCCGGGCGTATATAGCCCACTCATTATTACGTGAGAGTGTCAAGGTTGTAGATAGTTGGGCGAACACCCAAGCACAAGGCTCAGGGGTTCCCAACTCTGTTTCTGAGTCACCCCGCGCCTTTCGGCATGGTTGCGTGCCCCTACAGCCCAAACATGAGTGCATTGCTCCCCGCGTGACCGCGGGATTGTGCTCCCACGGCCCAAAGATGAACGCAACGCACCCCGCGCGACCGTAGGAGTATTGTGTCGATGTAGCCGCCTCGGGAGACGTCAGGGCACCTCCCAAGCCGCCACCCGGAGGCCTCGCGGGGCCCTGCCTCCTGGGGACTGTGCTGGCGCCCCCCGAGCCATGGGGCGCGTGGGGCCCTCTGGAACGTGACACGATTGGCGCAGAGCCCCTGCGGTGCTTGCCGCGCGTGGCCCGCGCCTCTCGCGTCCTGCCGATCTCCTAGGCGACGATTCCTGCGACTCGGGCGTCCGGCACCGCGTTCCCTGCTCGCGAGGGCGCCGTCTTGCGACGGGCCCTCACACGCCCCCGGGTGCCCTCTTCATTGCGTCGACCGAGCCAGGTGCTTCTACAGCGGAAGCCCCCGGGCTCAACCTAAAGAGGGGCGCCGGGAGTGGCCCTCCTACGCCGAGGTGGTGGTGGTTCCTGCGGCGAGTGCGAGACTCGCAACGCCGACGACAGCCGCGGCGCTGCTTGGAACGTATGCTGCCACGCGAGGGCCTTGGTCTCCCTCTGGCCCTTCACCTCGCGCCTCATAGTTGAAGCCTCCCCCGGGCAACAGCGCGACGCCGTCCTGGCCGCGTGGCCAGCGAACCCGCCTACGCCGAGCCTCTGCCTGAAGTTGGCCGGCTCCGCCGCCGCCGCGAGGTTGGCTGCGTCCATCTTGGCGAAGGTTGTTGTCGTGGGTATCCTCCGCGCCTCTGCCTTGATGACCTCCAGCTTCGGCGGCTTGTGCAGCATGGTCCCTGCGACGGTTGGCGTGCTCACGCTGGGAATGCCCGAGCGGTCGGTGATCCGCCATGTCGTAGGCATGCGGGTTGTGGCGAGCGCAGAGCATCCCATTACCTCCTTCGTGCATGCCTTCACCAAGGCCGGGCGGTGGCCCAAACCCTGTCACCGGGACCCTAAGGATAAGGAGTACAGCCTGGGTTGTACTTTGCTTGGGCTCCTTAGGTTGGTAGCCGAACGCGTCATCGCGTGACGGTGGAAACGGCTCGCCGGCCGAGCCCCCCGCTTCTTGCGCCGGTGGTCGGAGAGGGCGCTACGGAACCAAGGCCCTTCTAGCGACGACGACAAGCTCGGCGATGTGGTCGGCCCAGGCATCGTAGCACCCGTGCGTCGGACGATGGCGAAGCACCTTGCTTGCCATGAGCAGCGCGTTCTGCGCATTCAGGTCCCCCACGTGGGCACAGGTTGAGGAGGACCCCGCGGGAGGTATGGCGGGGCAGGCGCTCTGCCGCAGAGGGGGCGCGCGTGGCCCGGCTGTGCATGGGTGGCACGAGCGGTGACGGTCGTGGCGATGACGCTGGTGGCCTGGTAACGGCCGTCCAGCACAGAGCCCCCGGGGCGTGCGTGTTGAGAGCCGGACATGGGGTTGATGAAGAGGGAGTCGTCGGAACTGAAGGACGTCGGTGCACCCCCTACCTTGCGCACCAAATGTCGGAATTAGGGCTCCACAGACCAAAGAAAGGTTCGAACACAGGGGTGCGCTCACCGTCCGATCCCACTCAACTAGCGGCTACACAACCTTGCCTTGCCGAAGATGCACAAGAGCACAAGAAGATGAACACAGAGATTTACCCAGGTTCGGGCCACCTTGCGGTGTAAAACCCTACTCCTACTTTGGGTGGATTGGCCTCACGAGGAGGTTCGGTGATGAACTTGTACAGTGGTGAGCGACCTCGCGAGGGCTCTTGGCTGAGGATGGATCCGGTTCCCTCTCTACGATGGAGGCTAGTCCCTATTTATAGTGGCCTGGGTCCTCCGCCCTCATCGTACTGGCAGGAAGGGATCCCACAACAACCAAATTTGAAAGGGGACAGGAGGTACAACTTATCCTGACTAAAGGTGGTCTTCGCCTGCGAAGTAACTGGGGGTGACGCAGAGGTGGGCTCGGCGATGACATCCGTCCTGCCGAGCTCGTGGTCTTGGTCTTGTTGCACCGAAGCGGAAACCTTTGGGGGATTCCTTGGGAACCCGCATTCGTCCTTGCCCCCTTAGCACAAACGAGGAAATTGTCTCAGCTGCGCCCGCTGGCGCCCGCCTGCCCTGATCATCATGGCTCACGTCATCCCAGCCTCCTGAGGCTAGGCACTCCATAGGAATCTCCTCTCCTCGGGATGCAGCCTGGGGAGACCGCTCCTCTGGAGGTCTTGGCGTCGTTCTCCTCGCAAGGCCGGGACCCTCGCGAGGGTCTTGTCTTGTGGGGTTCGTCGCTAGGCCGTACCGGGCCATTGAGGTGGGCCAGGCCCTGGGCCGCAGGCAGGCAGGTCTGGGTACCCCCGTTCCCAGAACGCTGAAAGTTGTACTTGGACGGTTATTGATCCAAAAACAAGTTCAGATAAGTTGACGGGCGAGTAGCCAAACACTGTCAATTTCGGCACTTGAATGGCCCTGATTCTTGTTGGACCTTGTTGATCAACAACAAGTAATCTCTCAAGTAAAGGCACATCCTCAATGAGCATTTGGTGATTCACCTTGTGCGATCTCCTGTTGCAGCACCAGCAATACACACAAATTGTCCAGAGACTCATGGAGGTGATGTGGAGGCTACTCAACCCATTGATCGCCTGAAGATGAAGGTACTCGAGCGCAGTACAGCCGCGGAGCAGGCGCTCCATGTCGTCATTGGGGATGGAGACGGCGACGAGCTCAAGGTGCTTCAGTCGAGGTAGCAAAAGAGCAGGATTGGCGTTAATCTGGGGAAAATGGCAGTTCATGAACCTGGCGATGCGCAGCATTGGCGCGAGGCGTAGCGCGGAGGGTGGCAGTGGGCGCATATGTCCATCATTAAAAGTGAGTTCTTCGAGATTATCCGGCGGTCGATAAGAACCACTTGTCAAGCTTGGCTCGGTTCTTGCCATTGGAACGGAACTTGCCCATAGTAAGGCGTTTGATTCGGCCACAGTGCGTGCCGAGGATCTGGGACAATGCATCCAAGCATTTGCGATAGCCAGTGCAGAGCATGTGCTCGCTGATGAGGGCGAGAGGGGCGCAACGCCATAGGGGGCGCCACCGCCGGGAGAGGATGGTTGTGCGCACGCCATCTTCGATAGGGAGGAGGAAGATGATGACTCTCAACATATTATCGGGGAGGCTGCTAATGAGGTCTGGGCCTATCGGAGGCGCTTGTGTTTCTGGCTCGGTCCGCCTCTGCTTCTTGGCAACCTCGACATCCACATTCGGAGAATGGCTGCCGGCGTATCTTTCTGTCAAGAGTAGAGTAGTGGGAGGATAGTGATTATGTAACTAGATCAGTGCAGAAGAATAGTGCATTGGTAATTACAAGTTACTAGGTAGGAACAGTTTTAACAGATTAAGAAAATGAAATCCCAATTGCTTGCTGAAATACTAAACAGTTACATTGATATTGCTATGCAAGTCAACATGCAGATACTAGAAATAACACTTACTTCCAACAAAGCATTGACGGAGAATGTCATCGGGGAACTAATCATTTATCGTATGGTAAGGCTCTTTTAGGTGGAGCGTAATTTTAGTGCGAGCTTTCAGTACATAAAACTTAGATATTTCTCCCCAAAGGCCTTCTTCAAAATAGCAGTGACAATCTTCATCAAGTTTTACAGAAACAACGATTGTAAATCCATGGTTTGTGCTCAATATGACATCCCTGGAGTCTTCATTTATGTAAAGGCCAAGATTTAGCGTTACAGTTGTCGTTGCAATGCAAGGGATGTACTGCAGGAATTGATAAGATTGTTAAAGAACAGGGTAACATGATAGTATGGGAGTAGTAGTTAAAAGAACATTGCAACAATTCATATGAAAGGACAAGAAATTACAAGTAAAGAGATAATGTAACCATGATGTCATGCAAATATATATGTGAGTAAACGAAAGAACAATACATCATTAATTTGCCTAATATAGAAGGAGAAGAATAAGAAGAAGAGAAGAAATCACATTTGACGCAAATGCTGCATGTGGCGCCTTTTACCCAAATGTAACAATATATAGTATAGGTTTAGAAAAAGTATAGGCCATGCATGTCAACACAGGTAGTGTGAGATTGAACATACCGTGCGCTTCGTGAAGTCGTCTGGTACGGTGAGATGGAACTCCTCGGTTTTTTGGCCGAGGCCGCATAGCCCTGATGTTCCTTTCACAGTCCACTCTATGAATGAAAACCCTCGAATCAGCTAGAAGAAACATGAATCCACGACGGTTTCAGACGGGTGATTAAAAGGGGCCGACAGACTAGGATAAGAGATGAGCGGAAATATTTCAGTAGATTAGTTACCTGGTTCTTCATGGGGAAAAACAAGTACTGAAGATTCCACAATTGGACGAGCTGGGTCGACAGCAAGCAGCGTCCAGAAAGTCAGTGCCGATAGGCTGCAGCAATCGGCAGTAGAGATATGCGGTGGCGTTTTGCTGCAGCCGGCGGTGGCGACAGGCGGCGAGCTAAGTGGTTGTCGCGGGGATAGGCGGTGACATACATGGAGAGTCCCGGCGTACTAGCGTTAGTGTAGGTGCTACTGGGGAGGGGGAGGGGGAGCAGAGCAGGCGAGGTGTATTGTGATGTGTGGGTGCTGAGGTTTTTTTTTTGAAGTGGTGCTGAGGGTTTTCTGTCCTACAATAATGTGCTTCGGAGGAAACGGATTATTAAATCCAACCGTGTGTGATAAATCCTATATAAATATTACTCTCAACTCAAGTAAACTAGCACTCCGGTGTGATGGAGATACCGCATAATGAAAGTTGTTGCACAGTTTCAATCTCGGGAAAAAATATAATACACAAGCATAGATATAATACACACAAACTAGATAGATTCAATCCAACATCTCATCTTCATGCTTGATCGTTAAGATTCTCCAGGAACTGGGCATACGCGGCGTGCGCTATCCTGCGAGAATACTTCTGCTTGAAGGAGCCAACGGCTCGTCCTCTTGCATGCGCCAGAACACTAGAGTACGTGTAGTTAATCTTATCGTTGCAGAACAGGCATCCATAGCCCCCATTCTTCCTGACACGCCTGATATGCTTTCCAGCCATAAACTCTCTCAGCGTTTGCCTCTTGAACTTCTCCTAGACGTCTTCATCCTCGCTGTCCACATCATCAGATAGCACCTATACATAGTAAAAAATGTGGCGTCCGTATATTTTATAATGCGAATTTGCAAGGCAGAGTTTATGAAACATAATATTTCATGCGATAACGTGAACCCTAAATCGAAGCTAATTGGTTTGATGCCAAAAGTTGGCATGCCATATTTTAGCAACTGCCAAATGTTGGCTAGAGATTGGTTACATAACAATTCTCGTTATCAATCTCACAAAAGGTTGCGAAATGTTGACAACTTTTGATTTTGCCAAATATTGGCAGCAATGCCAGATGTTGGTAGCAAACCAATCAGCCTTTTATATGTATTTACCAAAAATGGGTATATATGACCAACCGGTTCTTCGTCCGAGTCGTTGTCTTCGCTGGAGTGTTCGTCGGAGTTGCTGTGGACCACCAACTCTAGCTGGGGAAGCACGGCGGCGGCGACAACGTCAAGGCCGCGTTGCTGTCCGCGCGATATGTCATCTCTGACGACGGCAATCTCCGTGCCCACCTTCACGTTGTGCTCGGGTGCTTCACCGGCACCGACGTGGTTGCTCCCTCCCATGGTGCAGGGAGGCCGGTGATGATGATTGAGAACGGCAGCGAGGATGCAGGGTGTGAGAGAGGATTGTGTGTAATGAGAATGTTAAAACCAGCGGCTCGGGCACGTTTAATAAAGGGGAGTTGGGACTTGAGAGGGAGGTGGGCGGCGGTTTAAAGGGACGGCTAGCCTCCTGGTGAGCCGCCTGCGCGCCGGACTGCTGGCATGCGCACCGTCAATTCAAACGCCTGACGGCACGTCTCCCTGCGAAACTGCGCAGCAAACACGCCTCCCATCAATTCACACACCTTCCCGCATGCATCCCGGTCAGCCTGCGAGGCAACCTGCTAGCATGCGTCACGTCAAATCATATCTGCGTGCATGGATCACGGGGCGTGTATTCTCTTTCTGCGAAGCTACGGCACTTACTCCCTCCGTTTTTATTTAGTCTGCATGTTAGAGTTGACTAAAGTCAAACTTGATACAGTTTGACCAACTTTAAAGAAGGAAGTAGAAATAATTACCATGACACATATATATGATGTGAAAGTACATTCAATAAAGAATCTAATGATAATAATTTTTAATTGTAAACGTTAACATTTTTTTCTAAATTTGGTCAAAGTTTACAAAGCTTGACTTTAACCAACGCTAATACGCGGACTAAATAAGAATAGTTTGGATTAATAAACCATTTGCGATGTAAACGTAACGGTTGTGTGTTGCATCTATTAATAAGGCCCCGTTTGCAAGAAGCTTAGATAAAAACTTCTCTCAAATTGGACGATTTATTTAGCACGACCTATAAGGTCCCTATCATGAAATCGTGTCAATGTTTCATGAACTCTAGCTTAGCTGGGCGTTATTTGCTACAATTTGAAAGCCAAGAGTCAATGTTTGCGGCCCCGAGATGTTCGAAATTTATTGTTTTTCCTTCCATGGGGCCTAAACATGCACCCAAGACCAAAAAAAATGAATTTCTAATCCATTCGGGCGCACAACCGCGTGTGCATATAGCTCAAATTTGAAATTTACAAATTAAATACTAAGGAATCAATTTAATGTATAAAATGTCTTAATGTTCTTTAAAAATCAAAATTTAACACTGCACTCCTGTTGTCACATGTGCACTACATAAAAAAGTTTGACATGCATGCCTTGAAGTAACGGTGGTGTGGTGGGACGAGTGGGGGTGTGGGGTCCGGCACACAATACGTGTCGTATGTGCGCCACCACGTGGGGTTGTCCGATTAGTTAGGCATCAAGCTGACAATGGGGATTACTCAGGCAGGTATATTGGAGTCCCATCCATGTCCCCATCACCGCCCTCCCATTCCCGTCACCGTCTCCGTACCCGTGCGCGGGGATAAAAAGTTTCCCATCCCCATCCCCATCACCACCCTCCCATTCCCGTCACCGTCTCCGAACCCGTGCGCGGGGATAAAAAATTTCCCATCCCCGTCGCCACTTATTTATCCCCGTGGGGAAACCCAACAAGCATTTATGAACAACATTCGATAGTATTTCAGTAAAAAAAAGTATTTCAATGCAATAAACAATATTTTGTGGCTAAGTTTGGGATTTCTTAGGGATATTTGGGCCAGATGGGTGGGATCTGTGGAAATTTGGGTGACCGAGGGTGCAAATTACGTGGGGTCTACTAATTTCAGAGCCCACATGTAAGTTATTTCATGGTTAAGGCGGGTAATGCAATGTATGTCCCATCCCCGTCCTGCACGCTGGGTAAGGTATTTGACCCACCATCTTCCCCATGGGAATTCAAGCTGGCACTTCTCCGTGCCCTAATAGAGTAAACACCCATGGGCATGCGGGTAATGGTTTTAACCATGACAACTTCAGGTGAGGCACACGTGCCACGTCTAAAGTCGTGCATTGGGTATATATTTAAAGCATCTCGATCATGACCTTTTTCATGCATACGTTTGTGTCTCATGCATGCGATGGTGGTCCTCGTACACTCACTGATGTGTTTACCACTGACACACCCATTAGTTGCCCCCGTGTGGTCTATCACCTTGGATGGCGCGCGAGAGAGAGGTTTGATCAAAGCTAGATTCATCTTAGTCCGTGTTTTGGCGAATATCATGGTGAGATTACAGACGAAAGTTTGGGTGCATGTGTGCACGCACGTGCTCATTGTACAAGTTGTGAACCTCCATTTTTTCCGATTTGCGAAGGTGCCACGTGAAAGGTGTGCATTGGGTATTCAAAACTTCACACAACACCTCCGTACATATGTTAGGGTAGCATGGAGGCGGTGGTTGTCCTCGGACACCGCCCCCCTCGCACAATTATTAGTGTCACTCCCATCTGTGGCCTCGCGTACTTTTGTACTGCAACGAGGGAGGTTAATTATTGTGGATTCTTTTTTGGCGATGTTTGCAGTAGGCCATGGGTGTGAGATTACATGGTATAATTTGAGTGCGTGTAGTGTACGCATGAATGTCTCTCCCATCGGCTCGAATGGGGGTGGGTATATATATACTACGCGTCATGAACCACGCTTTCCGTGTGGACCTTAAGATTTCCGAGGAAGGTGTGCCACGCTAAAGTTTGTGTACTGGGTATGTAAACATCACACAACACTTCCATGCATATGTTTGATCCACGCTTAGATGGTGATTGTCTTTGGATACTCCTTCGTGTGGTTGTCGTTGGAAAGTCCATTCCTGGGCCCGTGTGGATGTCCATCACATTGACTGACAACGAGAGAGAGTATACCATGGTGGATTCTTCAATTGTTTTGTGTTATGGTATATATTATATAGGTCATTTTAGTTTCCTTACGCAAGTCTGAGCACACGTGTACGTATGCATGAATCATTCCCATCGATGCTCGACATACTAGTTGTACGCGTCATGAACACTCGCTCGAGGGGGGGGTCTATCACGCAAACAACATTTCCGTACATATGTTTGCACCACCAGCAGGTGATGGCTGTCTTCGACACTCCACCGTGTGATTATCGGTGTCACGCCCATTCATGGGCATCGGTGGATGTCCATCCTTTCGGCCGACAACGGGAGAGGTTTGACCAAAATGTTGATTCTTTGGTCGGGATGTCCGTGTTGCGAGGCGCATGGGCCATAGTCCACATTTGACCGGGAAAGAGATGGGGTGGTTTGACCATGCGGGATTCATGTATATGTTTCATTTTCATGTTACGACATGAGTGATACGCAAGAGCTATTTGGGGGCATGTATTCATGGCTAGGATTCCCCCTCCACCGACACGAAGTGGCAACGGAGGAGAAATGTGCCACATCAAAATTGCGCATTGGGTATTTTGAACGATCAAACCACCCTGTGCATACATATTTTTTTTCCACGTGCAGGCGTGTATGTGTTCTGACCCCTTTCCCGCATTTTTTTGACGAAATGCTCCTATATATTATTATTCTAGGAGTAAATAGCAAACGATTCGAATGTAACAAACGTTTGCGATTGTACACTCAACAGAAACCATTTCCTCCATCGCTGGCACATCAGCACGGTCCACTGGTGGGCGTCGGACACGATTGGGTTCGACGAGACTTCCCTCGTAAAAATATCTACCACCTTGAGCCATTTGAAAAATGGCGGTTCCGCGGGTTTTTCCTATTTGATAGCACACACTTATTATGTTTATGCTGTGTGCGATGTTTGTTACTCCCGCCCTGGCCATGCCGCTTCAATTCCGTAATCTAAATTTCCAGTAGCCCCGGCATCCTGGCATTCCCGCCTAGTAAAATTTTCAATAGCCGCACGGCATTTCCTCAAACACCACCTGCCCCCCCTCCCCACCACAAAACCTCTGCTCAGACTACATAAAAAAGGAAAACCTCCGCTCCCACACGCTCCACTCCTCTCCCTCGCTCAAACCCTAGCTAGCCCGCCGCCGCCGCCCCCGCCGCCCCCGCCCCCGACTCCACCGTCATCCTCTGCAGGCCTTCCCGTGACTATCTCAAAGTCCTCATGAAGATCCATCACAAGGGGGTTGGACTAGAGTCGTCCGTGCAATCGACAGTAGTGCTCCTCCATGTCGAATGTACGCACAACTCACGTACACCCTGTAATTTTGGCCTGTGAAGCACCCTCTTTGCTGCAGATCCTCGTCCCCATCCTCACCCACACTCCACAGCGTCGCTGCCTCAGCCCGGCTATGCTTCCCGGGGAGTTGGAGGAGTGAATGGCCAAAAAGAGGTATCTCGAGGCCTGTCCGCTGGACGACGGCGAGGTGGCCGCCGAGGCCCCCCGGGGAAGCTTGGTACGATGACTGATCCGGGGCTTTTAATAAGCGGGCTCGGGCATGTCTGTATGTCCCGGCAGCCGGCTACGACAACGAGTTCGTCGACAGCGATGGATTGACGCGGGCAATGACACATGTTAAGTGATGCACCCCCACCCCTTCGGGTTCAACATCCTTGGATCTCCTCCATGCCCCCCACCCCCCGCCGCTGATCTACTCTGCTTCACTGTCAGGATTTTGCCTTCATCTCCATCGAGACCCTTTTGTCATTTCTGAAGGTTGCGTTCTAGTGGCGGTGGCTCGGCATCATCAGCTGCCAAGTCAGACGTCATTGACGACGACAAGGGCGCCCTATCTGTCTCTTCCAAGGGGAAATAGCCCATCCACGACATCAGGGATGTCACACTGCAGACGCGCTCTTCCAAAGGCAAGGAGCTAACCTGCCACCACAGAAAGCGCACAGTGCGCACCCCCAGTCCGGGATCTTCCAAGGGGTATGAATTTGTCACAGCCCTAGATTATTGCTTGTAATTAGTGCATTGGCATTCATGTCATCATGTTCATTTTCCTGGAAACTTGGAAATGGGGATTGACAAACCCTAGCACCTCACTTGAATTAAACCAATTCCAATAATTGTGATTGTCAATGAATCCAAAATGCCCTTCAAAAATGTCCACCATGTCTGATAAATGTTGGAAACAACATATCAGGGGTGAACTTTATTTTCACAACCTTTTAAGCATTTTAAATAATCCATCAAAGTTGCTGGAAATGACAAATAAAGTATTATAAATACATTAGCTGCTCCAAAATTGCTGGAATTATTTGTGGTACTTGGAAATACCCAGCTTATACTCCACAAATTATCTCAGGGTTTATGGACTTAGAGTTTTGCCCCAAATGAATATAACACAAGACAGAAAATAAAAAAACTGAAATAAGAAAAGGAGCAGAATTTACCTGGCTTACCTGGCATGTGGTGGCGGCCCAGCCCAACCTGGCGAGGGGCAAGGTCGTCTTCAACCCCTCGCCAGAAGGACAGCGCCGTGGCACACGTGGGAGAAGCATCTGCCAGCTCCTGCCTGCCACGTCTTGAGCTCCTCGAGCCCATCCACTCGCCAGGGAGCCGTGCTCAAGTCCCTCGGACTCTCTCTCGCTCGCCCAGTGCCTATCCTCTCCCCTGCTCCTCTCCTCACCTCTGCTCGCCATGGCCGACGGCAGCTGAAGCCCGCCGCCGCCTCCCCAGTACCTCCCTATCGCCCCGAGTAGCTCCGAAGCTCCGCCTCGACGCCCTGATCCTCTATGCCAAGCCAAGCCCCGCCGGAAGCCTCGTAGCGATGACCTCAAGCTCGTCTTCAACCTCCGGAATCGGTCGATCGCCGCCGCCGTTCGCCGCCATCAGGCCGTCCCCGAGCCCGCTCTCATCGGCTTCGCCTTCGCGGTGAGCTTGTGGACCCGTTCCCCCTCTCTCCCCTGTCGATTGAGCGCCGTAGCCCTCGATTCCATTTGAGACCCGAGGAGCTCCGACGCGGACCTCGATGCCGGCGACCTTCCGGTGTCCAGGTGGTCCATCTGAGGCCACCACTGGGTTCGTGGAGTTCCGTAAGTGCTGTAGGAGCTAAGGACCCGCTGTTTTGCGCATCGAGTCGTCGACTCCGAGCATGGCCGAGCCGCCGCCGCCGCAAAGCATGTCGCCGGCGATGCTCGAGGCCATCTCCATCCTTGGGATGTGCTTCTTTGGATGCGCACGTTTGCGGCCGTTCAAATGAGCCATTCCGTCGTCGTTTTGGTCGCCGGAAGTGGGTTTTCGACCCCCTCCGCCGTCTCTGTGGTCGCCGGCAGCTCAACGCCGGCGAGCACGACCTGTTTGGCCGCGGGGGTTGACCCCTGGGTCACTTACAGTTGGGGTCCAGCCCCTGGTTAACTTAGTGCTAAGCAGAAATTAATTAAACTAACTAATTAGACTAATCACCCACTAACTAGTGGGCCCTGGTTCACTGATTAAGTTTGAAGATTAATCCAAATCCTTTAATTAGTGAAGGAGTCACTGACATGTGGACCCCACATGTCAGATTTGATTTAAATTAAAATGAATTG
Organism: Elymus sibiricus; assembly: GCA_039707655.1. NCBI lineage: Eukaryota > Viridiplantae > Streptophyta > Magnoliopsida > Poales > Poaceae > Elymus > Elymus sibiricus. The sequence goes on from CM077665.1 coordinate 313,119,101, forward strand.
GCCTGCAGATGCAATGCTGATGTCATGCTGACGCAGTAAATGCTTTTCTGATTTATATTAATTCCAAAAAATGGATAAAACTTAGAAAATTCATAGAAATTAATCTGTAACTCAGATTGAAATAAGTTATATATGAAAAATGATCAGAAAAATCCAATGAATCTGTTTATGCCATGTTCATGCATGTTTGAGCAAGTTAACATCACCAACTAGGACATTTCATGATTAGGACAAATTTGATAACTAGTTTGGAGTTGGAATTTGATGCCTATTTGAATTCCACTTCAATTAACATGGCTAAATATTGTACTAGGTGAATTCAGAACCCTATCATGCCATATCATACATCATGTTGTTGCATTGCATTGAATGTGTTCCTTTCTTGTTTGTCGGTGTCGCTCCTTCTCGATAGAAGTTGTTCCGATGTTATGATCATTGACACGGATGAAGAGATCTTCTATCTTCATAAATGTCAGGCAAGCAACCCCCCCTTGAGCATTTCGATATAATCATACTCTCTCGCTCCTGCTCTCTTTTACTGCATTAGGACAATACGATTCAACTGTTCCTTGTTCTCGATAGTTGAACCCATTCCTTTGCATGACTTGTCATTGTCGCCAAATAGCTAAACCATCCTAGCATGCTTAGGATTTGCTTGAGCTATGTTGTGACTACTCAGCCATGCTCGCTTGCTATGCTTAGAGTTGAGTTGGTCTGATCCATCTGGGTGATGGATTGGAATGATCATGTCCTAATGATGAGATATAAGTGTCTTGACCCGTTTTGGTCAAGATGGTGATGAGAGGCCGTGTTGGAGAACATGGTGGATTGTATTGTGATACGGCTCATAGGAACTGGGTTTCGTGCTTATCAGAGCCTACCTCGCTGTTACATGGACATGTGCAGGTCAGGTGCGCGGGCATGTGGCGCATGGCGCGTGTGGCTCGTCATGGCACATGGCGCGTGTGGCACGTCGTGACACATGGCATGGCACATGTGCCGGACTGGACGCAGATACGTGTTCCAGGAGGGAACGTTGCTGATGGCACGAGGACGTTGGTTCCTCTGAGTCAGGGTTATCAATCTGTTCGAATAGCCGCGTTCTTGGATATGGACTACTTGGAGAACTTATGTGGTTCATAGTCAAGTGAAATGGATACTCTAAAATACGCAAGATATGTGTGAGTGCTATGGATGGCCTTCTCGTAGGGAGATGGGAGTGGGTCCATAGTGGTGTATTGATATGGTGAATATGTGGACTCGTGTGCGTTGTCCCACCTCAAAGATAATACTAGTAGTCGTAGTACAGGTTAGCCAAGAGTCAAAGCTGGCTTGCTGCAATAAACTCCACAACCCCCTTCATTGATACTGATGCATATGTACATAGTTCTGATGTAAGTCTTGCTGAGTACCTTTGTACTCACGGTTGCTTCATTTATGTTTTTGCAGAGGAGACGTCTGTCTCTTTAGTGATTCTTACGACGTGAAGTTTGATGTTGACCGGATTAGCTTGGGAATCCCAGACAGAGGTCTGGTTCCTTTGGTAGGGTCGTTGTAGCTTTTCAGGCTCCTCCAGCCACTTTTAGTAGATGTCTGTACCCAGACATGTATTGCTTCCGCTTGTTGATTGTATGACTTGAGTGTTGGGTCATGTGACCCCTGTTTGTAATATCACACTATGTTGGCTCTTATGAGTCATTAATGAATACTTGAGTCATAGAGTTATGTTGTGATGCCATGTTGTATCTATGCATATCGTGCATATTGCGTCTATGTTTGAAATGCATTGATATGTGTGGGATTCGACACCTAGTTGTGTGCCTTTAGTAGTACTCTTTACGGGGAAATGCATCTTTGTGCTTCCACCGAGCCTTGGTAGCTTGCTACTGCTCCGGACACATTGATTGACCGGCGTGTATCCTTCTTTGCTGCCGTGTCTGTCCCTTCGGGGAAATGTCTCGCAGTGAAATGGAGTCCATGTAGCCTGCTATGATTCGTCTACGCGTAGTTGATGACATTTATGTCCCATGGTGTAATGGAGTCCCTGTAGCTTGCAATGACTCGTCTACACACGCTGAGATTGACACCTGCATTGTTGGGTAACGTATGCCTGTCCCTGTACGGATGTGCCACTTGGGTTCTATGACTAGTCATGTTGACCCGGGTTCTTTGACGTGTGAATGCTGGTGACATGTTCATATCCGAGAGCCAAAAGGCGCAAACGGTCCCGGCCAAGGTAAGGTGGCAGCCGTGGGTTAACGTGCGTGAGGCCGCAACGTGGTGTGACATGTTACAGGCTGGATTCATATGGCTTAGGATCGGGGTCCCGGCAACGTTGGTATCAGAGCTTGACTGCCTGTAGGATTACCAAGCCAAACTGGTCGATGTTGAGTCTAGAACTGCTTTAGTTATATAAGGGAATTGATTGTGGAAGGGAACGTAAGATTCTTTTACTCCTTTCCTTCTGTCATTATAATTCTGAGTCACCCTCTTTTTTATTCAACGGGGTTAAAAATTAGGCTTCCCATCTATCTATCAGGATGACGAGTTACTATGCTGCAGACTTATAGGATAGTTGATGTCTTCTGGATCGATGTCTCCATAGGAATTCAATGTTATGTTGTGAGGTTTCTTGTGCCGGTTGCCTCATATTTCTTGCCCGTACAGCCGTTATGCTGTCCGAGTTATCCAAGGCTTATAAAAAATCTGATGTAATTGCAAATCCTTTCATCCTGATTTAATGTCTTTTGGCCAGACAAAGCACATTCATTATTGTGTTGAGGTACTCCATTACCTTGACGATTTTGTTGAAGTGTTAGGAAACCGTGTTATCTCAGAGACCACCCAACAGTCTAGTTGTGTCTTTTGATCCCAGAGTGTTAATTCTGGCCATCATTATCGAAAGCATGCTATGATGCTACTTAGTCAATAGGTATTCTATTTCTGGGTTCTTGAACCCAAGGATCATTCTGCATACTCCCGTTGATAGTATTTGCTCGTTCCTCTAGAATATTAGTAACCTTGTTTTAGTCTTCAAGGTTTGTGGTACATCATTCTTCCAATACCATGAACCAGTTATTGCAGAAGTTCCTCGTGAACTGAAGATCACAACAAGAGTGCTCTTCATGAGTCCTCCATTCCATAGTTGTGAGCCTGCCAATTCTTTCCTTTCTACATGGGTTATCTGGAAGAAACATGTTGAACTTTGTTTGACGTATTCAATCTATGCATCTACAACTCAGAAAATCATGTTCTCTTGAGTTGCCCCTCTTCAATTGTACTCTGACCTTCATCTATCAGTGGATAGTCATGGGTAGTTGTGCATTCGTGTTCATCGATGCATATTATTCTATGGTCTGTCAAGTCATTCTATCTCAGAATGTCTAGGAGAAGCAAACTCCAGTACCTCATCCATTTCTAGGATTGGGTCAAAGCAGTTGTGTTCTGCAGATCAAAATGTCAATCTAGCTTTTGTTTTGTTCTACCTTGAAGTATTACCCTCTTCATGTCGAGAATGTCATGAGAAATGCACGGCCTCTTATGCATTCTTGATACAGTGGTACTTGTTGCCATCATTATTCATTCCCCGGTATCCATGTTGGTTGTAACTAGAATACCAACAAGTGAATCGTGATGTGTGAAATCAATACTCCTAGCAACTTTGTTGCTTGGTAGTTAATGGACAACAATTTCATTCTTGATGTGTTGGTTATTGAATCACCATTCCAAGATTGATCGTGCTTCCTAGTCCATCTTCCATGGTGCACTCTTCAATCAACAAGTTAGGATTGTGTCAATCCTTCGCTATGTTGATCATATCGTCTCGCCCTGAAAAGCGAGATTGTTATCGAGCTCAATAACATATCGGTGGTTCGTGATTTTCCGAATATCTTCTCAGAAGTATTACCAGGTTGTTTTCTGACCGCTATGTTGAGTTCGTGATCAAATTGGTTTCCTTATAAACCACCCCTTCTCCAAGAATCTGTGTTGGATACCCCTGAGCTAGTTGGTTAAGCTAAACAACAACTTGGAGAGTTGGAAGATAAATGCTTTGCCTGACTTAGTTCATTCCAAGGGGATATCTTCTTTTGTGGTTGTGTGTGTTGAAGAAAGGCGATATCTTCATCGATTGATCCTTGTGATCAATTGTTGCATCTATCGTCTTATCCAATCCTTGATTTGAGTGTGGGCTATTATCAAATCAACTCAGGACAAAGGATCTTCCTAATGTTGTTTTACTCGTGGAGGTATCCTCGAGCATACACCATTATATCCTTTGGTCTGACCAATGCTATCACCTTGTTCACATAGTTGTGGAATTCCATCCATTTGGACATCTCGATGAATTGTTGTTGAGCCCATCGGCAACATTTTCATCTGTTCCATGATTCATGTTGGACATTAAGCAAGTGTTGGAAACTTTGTAGGCAATATCTTTGTGTTCCGTACATAAAGAATATGCGAGGTGTAAGAAGTGGCTCCCTCTCAGTTCGTGTGCATTTGATGCAAGTTGCCGCCGTGAATTCGAGAAAAGTCTATCTTGCCTCCTTTGGAATCATCTCAACTCATTCATGCACGTGCAAAGTATTCTATGGTTTGATAGGCGCGCTACCTCCATTCCATATGTATCCCTAGCACCCTAAGCCACTGATTGATTTGTTAAAGGAAAAGAAGTTAAGTGTTACTCCTGAAGGGCCCTGACGGCGTGCACAATACTTCGCTATCTCAAATGATGGTTCCACCCGGAACTCGGTAGTGTTTTGTTGTAAGATTGCTATGTGGTCACAATTGTCTTGGAAAGTGTGTTCACATGTGTCTTGCAATCCAGCTCATGCTTTGGAGTTGGCTTCCGAAGTTCATTTCCTGAGGATCTCGCAACATCATCTCGTCGGTTTGTGTTGCAAACTTTCTCTGTCAGACCTGCTGAGTCTGAAATATCCTATCACCAACCAGATCTGAATCTCAGGCAGACATGATGGTTGGAGCATTTCCCAAGAATTATAATATTGGTCTCTCTGTATCCCGGTAAAGTGATGTTGTGGCTAACGCACCAAGCCGGAAGACCTATTGTTATAATATCTTGTATCAGCAATTTAGCCACTTCCCCATGAGGATTTTATATGACATATCTTAGAAGTTGTTGCTCATGGGCCCTGTCATACTCCCGAAGTCTGACCTTTTTAGTTGATGTTCTAGATACCATATGTTACCTTTAATTGGGTTACGCTAGTACATCAAGGAGAACATTAGAAGCAGAGTGCTAAATGTCTCTCGGTTGATCATCCAGATTTCGCTCCCTTTGCATAGCTAAGGTGAAATCTGAGCAAGTTTTGTGTTCCTTTGCATCTGCATCCTCCATCGTTATTCACCATGGTAGTATGATGAGTCACCAAGATCTTGGCATAGATGTTGGTAAAACCTTGATGAATATGGATATGCTCAAGTTCTTGAGAGCACGCTCAGACACTGGGTTATACCTCGGTATCAATTGGAAAGTGCCTTCCATTTACCGAGCTGTCCTATAACTCTAGTTTCTTTTCCAACTGAGCATGCCATTCGCTTGAATTCCTTCAAACGATCGCTTGTGTATTGCCTTAGGCTGGTATAAAGAGTTTCAATGATCTCTGTATCAAAAGTAATTCTTTTTGCCACTTAAGGGATAATCCTACGAGTCACCTTCCCTAAGGTGCCCGTTTTGGTATGAAGGGCAACTAACTCCTCGCTACCTTGAAACTCATGCTCCATTCTAGCTAAGCGTGGAATTGTTGCCTACCAATTGAAATCTCCGTCATCTGCCTCATTCCATCGCTCTCGCTGTGTTTGGTGTCTCAGCTCAAGAGACATTCTTACATTTCATTCCATGAGTTGATCATGAGTTGCTCGATCTCGAGGAGATCGATTCTATTAGAGCTTTTCATTCTTTTGTTGTCGTGTTGGATAAAGATCCCAAAGGAAAAGATGTCAAGATCTTGAAAGCAAAGACGTCAAAGTCAAGATGATGAAGTGAATCAACATCTTCGAGCAGGACAGTTGGATTGTCATGATTGTATTAGTGTGGTGTTCCCTGTTGTCCTCTTACCCTATGCCTGAATCTTGGGACGAGATTCTTGTTTAGTGGGGGTGAGTTGTCACAACCCAAGATTATTGCTTGTAATTAGTGCATTGGCATTCATGTCATCATGTTCATTTTCCTGGAAACTTGGAAATGGGGATTGACAAACCCTAGCACCTCAGTCGAATTAAACCAATTCCAATAATTGTGATTGTCAATGAATCCAAAATGCCCTTAAAAAATGTCCACCATGTCTGATAAATGTTGGAAACAACATATCAGGGGTGAACTTTATTTTCACAACCATTTAAGCATTTTAAATAATCCATCAAAGTTGCTGGAAATGACAAATAAAGTATTATAAATACATTAGCTGCTCCAAAATTGCTGCAATTATTTGTGCTACTTGGAAATACCCAGCTTATACTCCACAAATTATCTCAGGGTTTATGGACATAGAGTTTTGCCCCAAATGAATATAACACAAAACAGAAATTTAAAAAAACTGAAATAAGAAAAGGAGCAGAATTTACCTGGCTTACCTGGCATGTGGTGGCGGCCTAGCCCAACCTGGCGAGGGGCAGGGTCATCTTCAACCCCTCGCCAGAAGGACAGCGCCGTGGCGCACACGGGAGAAGCATCTGCCAGCTCCTGCTTGCCACGTCCAGAGCTCCTCGAGCCCATCCACTCGCCAGGGAGCCGTGCTCGAGTCCCTCGGCCTCTCTCTCACTCTCCCAGTGCCTATCCTCTCCCCTGCTCCTCTCCTCGCCTCTGCTCGCCATGGCCGACGGCAGCTGAAGCCTGCCGCCGCCTCCCCACTGCCTCCCTCTCGCCCCGAGCAGCTCCGGAGCTCCGCCTCGACGCCCTGATCCTCTACGCCAAGCCAAGCCCCGCCGGAAGCCTCGTAGCGACGACCTCGAGCTCGTCTTCAACCTCCAGACTCGGTCGATCACCATCGCCGTTCGCCGCCATAAGGCCGTCCCCGAGCCCGCTCTCATCGGCTTCGCCTTCACGGTGAGCTTGCGGACCCGTTCCCCCTCTCTCCCCTGTCGATTGAGCGCCGTAGCCCTCGATTCCATTTGAGACCCGAGGAGCTCCACCGCGGACCTCGACGCCGGCGACCTTCCGGTGTCCAGGTGGTCCATCTGAGGCCACCACTGGGTTTGTGGAGTTCCGTAAGTGCTGTAGGAGCTAAGGACCCGATGTTCTGCACATCGAGTCGTCGACTCCGAGCATGGCCGAGCCGCCGCCGCCGCAAAGCACGTCGCCGGCGATGCTCCGGGCCATTTCCGTCCCTGGGATGTGCTCCTTTGGATGCGCACGTTTGCGGCTGTTCAAATGGGCCATTCCGTCGTTGTTTTGGTCGCCGGAGGTGGGTTTCCGACCCCCTCCGCCGTCTCTGTGGTTGCCGGCGGCTCAACGCCGGCGAGCACGACCTGTTTGACCGCGGGGGTTGACCCCTGGGTCACTTACAGGTGGGGTCCAGCCCCTGGTTAACTTAGTGCTAAGCAAAAATTAATTGAAATAATTAATTAGACTAATCACCCACTGACCAGTGGGCCATGGTTCACTGATTAAGTTTAAAGATTAATCCAAATCCTTTAATTAGTGAAGGAGTCACTGACATGTGGACCCCACATGTCAGATTTGATTTAAATTAAAATGAATTGGCCTGCTGATGCAATGTTGATGCCATGCTGACGCAGTAAATGCTTTTCTGATTTATATTAATTCCAGAAAATGGATAAAACTTAGAAAATTCATAGAAATTAATCTGTAACTCAGATTGAAATAAGTTATATATGAAAATTGATCAGAAAAATCCAATGAATCTGTTTATGCCACTACTAGAAAAAAAGGCTATTAGTGGCGCACCCCATATGGCTATTAATGGCGCACCATGGGTGCGCCACTATTACCACGCCACTAGTAATGGTTAGTAATGGCGCACCTCTGGTGCGCCATTACTAATCCAAATACTAGTGGCGCACCCCCTGCTGCGCCATTACTATCCCTTAGGGTGTGCCACTGTTATTTCTCTGAGGTGCGCCACTGGTAAAATTTTGAAATCTGGATCTGGATCTAGATCTGGCACCATTTTTTGCGTTTTTTTTTCTTTTTTTCAATAATTTTCGTTCTGGAATTTTTTTAGGCAAATTTTCTTACTGCATCTCGCCTCCGGCCGCAGCCGGCACAGCTCCTGGACCTCCTCGCGCTCGCGCCCTCCTCCTCTTCTCCCTTCCCTCTCCTTCCTCCTTCTCCTCTCTCCCTTCTTACCTCTCTATCCGCAGGAGGCCGCTTGAACCGCCATGGACACCGCCGCCAGGAGCTTCGAGCTCGCCTCCGCCCCGGCTCTCCTTCTCCTCTGTCCCTCCTTACCTCTCTGCTCTCGCTGCTGCTCGCTGGGGTCAGAGGAGGGGGTCACTGGGGTCGCTGGGGATCTGGTCGGCGCCGACTGGTGGTGGCTCCAGGCGTGGCAGGGGGCGGAGGAGGGGGGAGGAGGGGTGAGCCGTGGCAGGGGGTGGCTTCCATGGCGGCTATGTACAGAGAACAGAGAGGGAGGGGAGGAAGAAGAGGGAAAAGAGAGGGCATGGAGGAGGGGGGAGGAGGAAGAAGGCAGGGGTTAATATATAAGCTGTGGCGTTTCAAAATTAGTAATGGTGCACCATGGGGTGGTGCGCCATTGCTATGGTACATAGCAGTGGCGCACCTAGCTGTGGTGTGCCATTGCTATGTACCATAGCAGTCGCGCACCTAGGTGTGGTGCGCCATTACTATTTTTAAATTTTTTTGAATTTTGAAGGCAGGAAAATAGTAGTGGCGCACTATGCACTGGTGCGCCATTTTTTTATTTTTTTATTTTTTTGCCTCCAGATCTTAAAAGCATCGTAACTTTTTTTTCTGTTAGGTTTTTGAGGATTCTAAAAAATCGATAACGGGCGTAACTTTTCGAGTAGATGCTTTTTCATATAATTTTTTTTTCATCGGAGGTCGTATGCAAAAGTTACTGCCATTTTACCGAAACACGGCGGCCTTTTGCAAAAAAAATCAAAATTCATGTTTGTTAATTTTCCTAACAACTAGAACACATAACACATGGGCATCTCGAAGGATTTTTAAATTTGAATTTTTTATCATTTTCTTTTATTTATTTTTAAACTGAAAAGGCCATCCACAGAGGGGGGGTGTGTGTGTTTGTGTGTGTGTGGTGGGGTGTGTGTTTGAGTGTGTGTGAGATGTTAGTAATGGCGCACCAGGGAGGGTGCGCCATTACTAACCTCACACACACACACAAACACACACCCATCAGACATAGCAATGGCGCACCACACCTAGGTGCGCCACTCCTATGTAGCATAGCAGTGGCACACCTAGGTGTGGTGCGCCATTGCTATGTCTGGTGGGGGGGGGAATGGACACAAAAAATAGCAATGGCGCACTGCTCAAGTGGTGCGCCATTAGTAAAAAAATAGCAATGGCGCACCTGATTCAGGTGCGCCATTGCTATATAGCAGTGGCGCACCACCATCATGGTGCGCCACTAGTAGAGATATTGGGGATAAGCCTTTTTCTAGTAGTGTGCCATGTTCATGCATGTTTGAGCAAGTTAACATCACCAACTAGGACATTTCATGATTAGGACAAATTTGATAACTAGTTTGGAGTTGGAATTTGATGCCTATTTGAATTCCACTTCAATTAATATGGCTAAATATTGTACTAGGTGAATTCAGAACCCTATCATGCCATATCATACATCATGTTGTTGTATTGCATTGAATGTGTTCCTTTCTTGTCTGTTGGTGTTGCTCCTTCTCGGTAGACGTTGTTCCGACGTTATCATCGTTGACACTGATGAAGAGATCTTCTATCTTCAGAACTGTCAGGCAAGCAACCCCCCCTTGAGCATTTCGATATAATAATACTCTATCGCTCCTGCTCTCTTTTACTGCATTAGGACAATATGATTCAACTGTTACTTGTTCTCGATAGTTGAACCCATTCCTTTGCATGACTTGTCATTGTCGCCAAATAGCTAAACCATCCTAGCATACTTAGGAGTTGCATGAGCTATGTTGTGCCTACTCAGCCATGCTCGCTTGCTATGCTTAGAGTTGAGTTGGTCTGATCCATCTGGGTGATGGATTGGAATGATCATATCCTAATGATGAGATTTAAGTGTCTTGACCCATTTTGGTCAAGTTGGTGATGAGAGGTCGTGTTGGAGAACATGATGGATTGTATTGTGATATGGCTCATAGGAACTGTGTTTCGAGCTTATCAGAGCCTACCTTGTTGTTACATGGACATGTGCTGGTCAGGTGCACGGGCATGTGGCGCATGGCGCGTGTGGCTCGTCGTGGCACATGGCGCGTGTGGCCCGTCGTGGCACATGGCGTGTGTGGCCCGTCGTGACACACGGCATGGCACATGTGCCGGACTGGACGCAGATATGTGTTCCAGGAGGGAACGTTGCTGATGGCACGAGGACGTCGGTTCCTCTGAGTTAGGGTTATCAATCTGTTCGAATAGCCGCGTCCTCGGATATGGACTACTTGGAGAACTTATGTGGTTCATAGTCAAGTGAAATGGTACTCTAAAATACGCAAGATAAGTGTGAGTGCTATGGATGGCCTTCTCGTAGGGAGACGGGAGTGGATCCATAGTGGTGTATTGATATGGTGAATGTGTGGACTCGTGTGTGTTGTCCCAGCTCAAAGATAATACTAGTAGTCGTAGTACAGGTTAGCCAAGAGTCAAAGCCGGCTTGCTGCAATAAACTCGACAACCCCCTTCATTGATACTGATGCATATGTACACAGTTCCGATGTAAGTCTTGTTGAGTACCTTTGTACTCACGGTTGCTTCATTTATGTTTTTGCAGAGCAGACGTCAGTCTCTTTAGTGATTCTTACAACATGAAGTTCGATGTTGACCGGATTAGCTTGGGAATCCCAGACAGAGGTCTGGTTCCGTTGGTAGGGTCGTTGTAGCTTTTCAGGCTCCTCCAGTCACTTTTAGTAGATGTCTGTACCCAGACATGTATTGCTTCCACTTGTTGATTGTATGACTTGAGTGTTGGGTATGTGACCCCTGTTTGTAATATCACACTATGTTGGCTCTTATGAGTCATTAATGAATACTTGAGTCATAGAGTTATGTTGTGATTCCATGTTGTATCTACGCATATCGTGCATATTGCGTGTATGTTTGAAATGCATTGATATGTGTGGGATTCGACACCTAGTTGTGTGCCTTTAGTAGTACTCTTTACGGGGAAATGCCTCTTTGTGCTTTCACCGAGCCTTGGTAGCTTGCTACTGCTCCGGACACATTGATTGACCGGCGTGTATCCTTCTTTGCTGCCGTGTCTGTCCCTTCGGGGAAATGTCTCGTAGTGTAATGGAGTCCATATAGCCTGCTATGACTCGTTTACGCGTAGTTGATGACATTTATGTCCCACGGCGTAATGGAGTCCCTGTAGCTTGCTATGACTCGTCTACACACGCTGAGACCGACACCTGCATTGTTGGGTTACGTATGCCTGTCCCTCTATGGATGTGCCACTTGGGTTCTACGACTAGTCATGTCGACCCGGGTTCTTTGACGTGTGAATGCTAGCGACATGTTCATATCCGTGAGCCAAAAGGCGCAAACGGTCCCGGCCAAGGTAAGGTGGCAGCCGTGGGTTACCGTGCGTGAGGCCGCAAAGTGGTGTGACATGTTACAGGCTGGATTCATATGGCTTAGGATCGGGGTCCCGACAGAATTGTTCAAAAGTGCAATTTGATATGCTGGAGTATGAATTGTTCAGTTCAATTCCAGTGCTGATGCGTTTGGTTCTCTGTAGTGAGCATATACCTTGTTTAGCGTGATATGTGGTTGTTTGTAGTGAACATATGTCCAATTTCATTGCTAGATTAGGTTGTTCAATCATACAATTGGTTTCCGTTAAAGCTGGTGTATTTAACATGCCGTAGTTTATTTCAGTTTTCTCACAATGTAATGTTGAATCATAAAATTTGATGTTTAAGCAGATGGTGTGTTCTATCTTCTATGCAATTTCAACAGTACTAATATGAATGACTGTTTGGTTGCTGTTAAGTCTGTTGTAGTGAGCATATGCTTCCTTTAAAGGTTTTTTGGTGGTTTGTGGTTATGATTTGTCTAGTTTGAATTGCTATATTTGGTTGTTTGTAGTATGCCTCTGATATACTTTGCTTTGCTGACAGGAATTTGCTATGCTGGACTATGAATTGTAATGTTCAAAAGTGCAATTTGATATGCTGGAGTATGAATTGTTCAGTTCAATTTCACTGCCTATGTTTGGTTGTCTGTAGTTAGCATATACCTATATTTGGTTGTTTGTAGTATGCATCTGATCTACTCTGCTTTGCTGTCAGGAATTTTCCTTCATCGCCAACGAGACCCTTTTTTCATTTATGGAAGTCGTGTTCTATGGCGATGTTTTGGCATGTCAGCTGCCAAGTCAGGCCTCATTGACGACGACAATTTGTCATCGACAAGTGCGCCGTACGCTGGAGTATGAATTGTTCAATTCGATTTCACGAACGCCTATGTTTGGTTGTCTGTAGTGAGCATATACCTTGTTTATTTGTTTTTGGTTGTTTGTAGTGAACATATGTCCAGCTTGTATTGCTAGATTTGGTTGTTCAATCATACAATTGGTTCCTGTTAAAGCCGGTGTAGTTAACATGCCCCTGTTTATTTCGGTTTTCTAACAATGTGATGTTCAATCATAGAATTTGATGTTTAAGCACATGTTACATTGTATGCAATTTCAACAATACCGATATGAATGACTATTTGGTTGCTGTAGTATGCCTTTTTTATTTAGTTATTCACAATGTCCACTACAATTTGATTAATACCGGTTCAATGGCCATATTTATTTCTTGTTAAGCCTGGTGTAGGTAATACACCCCCTGTTTTTTTTCACTCCGTGATGTTCAATTATACAATTTGATGTTTAAGTACAAGCTTTGTTCTATATAAATTCAACAATACCATTATGAATGACTTTATTTGGTTGTTGTTAAGCCTGATGTAGTGAGCATATGCCTATTTGAATGGTTTTTTGTTCAGATGGCTATATTTGTTTCCCATGTTATACTCCCTCCGCCCCATAATATAAGACGCCAATACATCCAATATGTTCATGCATTGGATGTAATTAGATCTTATATAGTGGGACGGAGAGAGCATCATGTGAGGTAACTAATAAAGATTGCTAGTACAATGGGTCAAAATGTGGCAATTTAACTATTTATTTACATTTGTCCAAGACAACAGTGATATGAAGTATATTAACGCAGAACTTTGTACTCTTTTTACTGCACATAATGAGTTGTTAGATGACAATCTCTGTATCTTTTTCCTTTGCAGTGGTTCCCAATGCAGTCTACGCAAGATCACCTCTCAAACTACATGATTGTTTGACATGCAAATGTACATGTATTTCTACGAGACTAGAATGACTATCTGGAAGTCATGAAGATATTGAAGGATGGGCGGTCGGCCATCAAAAGGGATTGGGCTAGAGTCGTGTGTGCATACGATATGGAGGAGGGCACACTACGGGCATTCCGCTTCACCTTTTACAGCAATCAGAATATCTTTTGCCTCTTTATTTGCCGTCTTCAATACAAGTATTCAATCGTCGTTCATCATTCTTTATTTGGTGCTTATGTAATTCTTTCGTTAACGTAATTCTTGAATGTATGTACGTGTGAATGGAATAATGCATTGTTTGATGTACCTATCTGTATATATGTAAAAAAGCTATTCCCTACTTTCAAATTCAAATTATGTACAATTTTAAATTGTAGCGATTAAAATAATAATAAAATGCTCTGCGAGTCATTACGCCGCACACGGTTTGTAAGTCTCAACGTTTGAGATATACTCATGATCCAACACGTTTCACAGATAGAAAACGTGTGCGCCCATGCACACAGTTGCCGTCTGCAAACCGTGTGTGATTTCAGATAATATAACAAACGATGCAACCAAATTCAACGTTGGTGATAGAATCCCTATCGCACACAGTTTAAAATGATAAACTGTTTGTGATGTAGTATGCATCGCAAACGTTGGACCACAGAGTAGCGCGTGCGATAGTTATCCTGTCGGACGCGAGTACGACATTCAGACGTTTCCTAAACCTATCCGATACTTGTACGACGGTTAAATTATTGTCTTAGTTAAATATCGCCAATGGTTCGTCCAATATAAGTGTTTGTGATATTAGTGTGATCTCACACGAGTTGCAAGGATGGGCCATATGGGAAGTCCACCATATCTCAAACGGTTCACCGGTGACTCGTTTGTGATAGATACGGACATCCCATACACTTAGTTTTGCCAAACGTTTGTGTTCATTGGACACCATCGCCGACGATTGTTCTGTGTCGTGTGGGATGGACCCCCCCTATCGCCCACACATGCAAGGCGACGATTTCAAAGTACGTCACGGAAAGGGTTAAAAACTGTTTGTATAGCACGTCGTTGCACCAGTAGGCGCCATCATCAGCAACAGTGAAGGAAGAGGGTTTACCTTCCGCAAGATAGCGTTTAATCTTTTCGACTTCATCGTCATAGTGTTGAATAGTCTTGATGATGCCCACGAGATCTGATTCAACAACCAGGTTATTAAGGGAACCATGGTTAACAACACGGAGGTTCATCTTGCGGAACTCTGCAGGAGGGGGAGCGTGATAACCCTGAGGAACAATATGGAGGTTCAGCTTGTAGAATTCTTTTTGAAGCAGGGGGTGAACCTTATGAACCTGGTGGTGGTTGCAGTATGACTTGCGGCTCAAGGCATCAGCCATTACATTAGCCTTGCCAGGTGTATAAGAAATACCCAAGTTGTAATCTGCTATGCACTCCATCCATCTCTATTGATGGAGGTTCAGATCCGGCTGAGTAAACATGTACTTCAGACTTTGGTGGTCGGTGTAGATCTTGCAATGGTTACCAAGAAGGTAATGCCGCAACTCTTTCACTACATGTATTACTACAGCAAGTTCGAGGTCATGAAGGGTAGTTCTTTTCATGAAGACGCAATTGACGAGAGGCATAAGCAATCACTCTGCGCTCTTGCATTAGGATACATCCTATTCCTTGACGTGAAGCGTCACAATAAATGACAAGTCCTTACGAGTATCCGGAGGAGCAAGTACTGGAGGAGGTGTCAGTTTGTCTTTAAGTGCCTGAAAGCTCTCCTGACATTTTTCTGTCCACTCATATTTAACACCTTTGTGAAGCAGATTGGTTCAGGGCTTTGCAATCTTGGAGAAGTTCTCGACAAAACGACGGCAATAGCTGGCGAGTCCGAGAAAACTTCTGACTAGCTTGATATTCTTCGGGGGAGTCCAGTCAAGAATAGCTTGAACTCGTTCTGGGTTGACCACGATACCATTCTTGGAGATCACATGACCAAGGTAGGTTAATTCGTCCAACTAGAACTCACACTTGGAATACTTTGCATAAAGTTGATGCTCCCGAAGCTTTTCCAGTATAAGATGAAGATGTTCAGCATGCTCTTCTTTATTCTTGGAATAAACCAGGATATCATCCAGATAAACCACGATGAATTTGTCGAGGTAGTCCATGAATATATAGTTCATCAGACGAGAGAAGGTTGCTGGTGCATTGGTTAAGCCGAAGGACATGACGGTATACTTGTATGAACCATAGCGAGTAACGAATGCAGTCTTGGGAATATCCTCTTCACAATCCCAAATCTAATGGTAACCCAACCTCAAGAAGAGTTTTGAAAACACCGATGAACCAGCAAGTTGATCATACAGATCATTGATCCGAGGAAGCGGATATTTGTTCTGAATAGTTGCTTGGTTGATGGGACGGTAATCCTGGACCAACCGATTCGTACCATCCTTCTTCTTGACAAAGAGAGAAGGTGCTCCCCAAGCGGAGGAACTTGGACGAATGAAACCACAATGGAGCGATTTGTCGATTTCCTCCTTAAGTTTAAGGAGTACATGTGGTGGCATCTTGTAAGCTCGTTTGGCGATAGGAATGGTGCCTGACACTAAGTCGATGACAAACTCAACAACTCTCGCATGGGGGAATCCCTGGGAGTTCTTCTGGAAAGACATCTGAGAAGTCACGGACCACTGGGATGTTTTCAATCCCCTCAAGAGGTGACGCATTTAATGCATTCAAGGCATATAGTCGGGCTTCAGCATCTTGAACAAGATGAGCTTGGTAGCTTACTATCTCGTTAGAAGGATGCAAGAGGTGGACGGTTTTGGTGGCGCAAACGATTGACGCCGTATGAGGTTTCAACCAATCCATTCCTAGAATGAGGTCAATATTGGACGAGTTCAACATAATAGGAGAGACATGGAATTCCAACCCTTCAATTTCAACGGGGACATTGGGGCTAACCATGGAGGTTGGACATTGGCCCGCAGGGGTGTCTACCACTATTGGAACGTCCATCTCTTCACATTTAATGTTATGCATGTATGCAAAAAGATTCGACATGAAAGAATGCGATGCTCCCGTATCAAACAATACAGAAGCTAGAGCTGAGTTAACAAGAAGGGTACCCATCACAGTAGCAGGCTGGTCTTGAGCTTCATTCAGTTCAATGTTGTTAGCCTGACCACGACCATGAGCAGGCCTGGGATTGTTGTTTCGGGGTTGGTTGGAAGGCAATGCAAGCCGATTCTGATTCTGCCTGCAATCTCTGGCACGACGTCCTGGACGACCACACTTGAAGCACAGCCAATCCTTAGGACGGGAAGGGGGAACGGGAGCTTGTGGTGGTGGAGCTGGAAGCCTCGGTTGCCTTGGTGGTGGAAGGGGCATACGAGGTGCAGCATAGGACAGCCTTGGAGCAGGAGCAGGTGCATGGTACATGTTGTGGGGAATCCAGATCTTGCGCTTCTGAGTTGATGAGCCCGAAGATGAGCCCATGTCACGGTTGCGCTTGCTGCTGCCCTTGTAGTCATGCAGACCAGTTTCAACTCGAATGGACTTGGTCACCAAGATGGCGAAGTTATCAAAGTCCTAAACAAGGAGTGCGAGCTTGATATCGTGGTGAAGGCCTTCACAAAAGTTCTCCTGCCTACGAGCATCAGTTGCAATGTCTTCTTCAGCATAGCGGGATAAATCCAGAAACTCCCGCTGATAAGCATCCACAGTCTTGTTGCCCTGGGTGAGATTGCGGAACTCACGCTTCTTCCTGTCCATAATTCCCTTAGGAATGTGGCGGACACGGAATGCAGCTTGGAACTCCGTCCAGGTGATGATGGTTCCAACAGGCTTTGAGCGCCTGTGACTGTCCCACCATTGAGCAGCGTGACCCTTCAGGAAGTACAACGCAAAGGTGACATAGCTAGCCATTGGGGCGCTAGCAGACTCTAGCTCATAGGTGATGTCGCGGAGCCAGTCAAGAGGCTGAGTTGAGCTGCGGTAGACAGCAGGGTTGAGGCACATAAAGTCCTGCGGAGTCATTGGGGCTGGTTGTTGATTCATGTTCGGCCTTGGAAACAGATCCATAAGCCCTTGCATAAACTGGCGGTTCAGCTCAAACTGCTGCATCATTCCAACCATGTATTCGGGTGGCGGTGGTGGGTCAGGCGCACCACAGCCACGTCCAGCTGGTCTAACCATTCTGTCAAAATTTAATAGTGGTAGCTTAGCATTGAGTAATAGCAAAGACAATGAATCATTCATGAGGTAATCATGCACAATGAAGGAAGTGCAATATATACATCATAGTAGTCAAACACGACATCCGGATCCATACATAGGTCTATTACAAACCAGCGGTACAAGTTCGGAAAGGTAAACAACCTAGACCACTAGGCGGCACGCAGGCACGCGATAGAGAGATACAACAATGGGACATAGCGATATGCTACATCAATGTCGGGGACAACCAATGAAGCCAGGTAACTGCCGATGATCACGTATGGCAAACCTGGGGGCAGGATTTTGCAATCCATCAACACTCTGATGCGGGTACTGGTCCGCACCGGGGAGCAGAGGTCCACGTGCAGGTGTACGACCTCCAATAGCAGGCCACTCAAGACCTGGTGGTAACTCTGTCCTGCGCGGGTAAAGGATTTAATCTGGATACATCCCCAGACGGACTACTGGTACCAACTGATCCATAGCATCGTAAAGACGAGTACGAGTGGCGTACAACTGTCGGGGCAGGATGCACACGATCACCTATGGGACCACGGGTCCCTTTGTGGTTCGGCGGGGCAGAGCTCACGTTGCGTAAAGAGCAGAGGCCATGGGACAGCACGACGATGGGACACTGGTGTTTTACCCAGGTTCGAGCCGCTGGGGAGCGTAAAACCCTACTCCTGCTTTGGTGGATTGGATGGGGGAACACGAAGCATGCGCAGTGCTCAAACCGGGCAAGGGATGCCTTCGGGTGAGCTACTACGCTAGTAGAAGTGTCCAAGGGTCCGAATCTTGAGCTAGGTTGCCTTGGGCCTCCTTTTATAGGTCAAGGGGCAACCACAGTGGCAAAACAGATATTACCTAGTGATTAGATAGCTAACAGTGCTATCATACCTAACACTGACACTTAGGACAAAATGCCATAAATGCTAGCCTATGTGGCGTGCGGGGGCGCATCCCCGGCAAGCTTCTACCACCGCTTGGATGCCTGGTGCTTAGTGTCTTGACATGCCTATGGACGGGTGTCATATGGACATAATCTGTCTTCCGGTGTGTCGCCATGTGCTTAGCGAGAGCCACTTAGCCACCTGAGGGCTCGACACCGCATTGACAAGTGACTGGCGTCGCGATCCGGTGGAGCGGTGGCCGATCGCTCGCGCCTACAGGGGAATGTCTTGCCGGGTCTTCCTGAAGATGCGTGTGCCTCGGTCCCCGGCGGGCACCGGGGGCGTGGCTGGCGCGGTATGGGCCCCTCCTTGGCCGTTGCGTTGAGCTTGTCGGCGTTGCTAGCCAGCGTAGGCTGCCTGTGCCGGGGTCTTAGTCTTTTTGATGCACTCCTTAATCTCTCGTAGAGTGGCTTCTCTGGCTTGGATTGGTGTTGGTGGGGTGGTAGCTTTTCCCGGCAGGCTTAGGCCATCGGGTCGGAGGCTTACCGTCCGTGCACAATTCAGGGGGAAATAAACACCCATGTTTGTGTACCCCGACAGAAGCCCCCGGGCCTGAGCCATACGTGTCGCTTCGCACGTTGGGTTAAGCCCCAAACAGTGCACGGACACGCGTCGAGGAAGTGCTGCCCTCAAGCACTTGGTTATGATCACTTGTCAAACCCACGTCCACTCCGCGCGATTACCGCAGGTCGTGGGGTCATGGAACAATAGCTGTTGCCAGTAAAAGAAATGGCATTTCTCCGAAAAGATATTGAAGAGCCATCCCCCACGCGGTTTCCTTAATAAAAAAGGGAACGTGCAGGTGCGCTGCTCCTTCCACCGCCGCCACTCGTCCTCCAAGCGCTGCTAGCCCCGCCGCCGCTCTTGAGAGCCCAAGAGATGGGGAAGAAGACGAGCGCTGTGAAGGGGAAGCAGTCGGCCACGTCGGCGGCCCCAGCGGCTGACGAGAGGAAGAGAAAAGCAGAAGAGCTGGAGCGACTACGATGGAGAGATGTGGTTTTCTCCCCGTCGAACTTGGACGGCAATGCTTTGATCACAAGGTACGCCTATATGTGGGGGAGGGCGACGAACGGGCATGGAGCACCTGTAGTTCTACCAGACAGCCCCAAGGAGAAGACACCATCAGATTCGTACCGCTTCTTCTGCGCATACTTTTTCTGTGGCATTCCCCCCCTTCTCTGATTTCTTCTTGTGTTTCTTGTTGATTTCTGACTTTAATTTTTCGACTTGCTGCTTTTGTCTGCAGCTTCGCCACTTGAGGAGCCTGAGCTGCTAGAAGAAGTGGCTGGCATCGGGAAGGATGCTGCTGAGGAGGCGATGAAGATTGCTGCCGCGGAGGGCCACGGGCAGGTTGCCAGGGATGCTTAGGAATCCTTAGAGAGGACATAACCAGCCCCTGGCAGCGCATCTGGCCCAGGTATAGTTATCGAGGAGAAAGCCCCTCTCCAATCCATGGGGCCCTCCACATCAAGCTATCCTCTGGCTTCGGCCCTACGGTCTCCTGTGAACAAACTGGCGCTGGTCACTGCTCAGCTTGGTCCCACAACTCCTGGCTCACCCTTCTCAGCGGGCGCAAACCTTGATGAGGAAATTAGAAGGATACTGGCGCCGCTGTCTCAGAGGGTTGAAGAAACTGACAGTTCTGCTGATGGCACCAAAGACTTGGCTTTCTTGGAATCCATGGCAGCAGGGCTCAAGGATGTGCAGAGCAGGTACAGCTTCAAATGGCAGGCGGTCAAGGAGCAGCGTGAGTCAGCAGAGCTCGTGGACGAGCATCTAAGGGACAAAGAGAACGAGCTGCGAGAGTGGTACAACCGGCAAGTCTTTTCGCTGAAGAGGCAGTATGAGACACTATCCATGGCCAAGGAGGACGTTGCTGCCCGGGAGGCTCGACTGGTGGAGAGCGAAGCGCTTCTGAACACCAGAGAGGCGAACATCTCCTCCCGGGAGGAGACCCTTGAAGCTACTCTCTGCGGCAAGGACGAGGAATTGGTAGGCCTCGTCCAGCAACGCACTAAGGAGCTGGAGGATGGCCACAAAACCATTCTCGACTCGCTTTCTCTAGAGTCCTCAGCTCAACTGAAGAAAGTGGCCGACGAACTTGCTGCCGCATCTGCCGCCAAGTCCGATCTCGAGGACCAAGTGAACAAGCTGACGGAGGACCTTGTCGGGAGTAGCAGGGAGATTGGGGCCCTCAAGGAGGAAGCGCGTAAAGCGAAAACCACTCTGGAAGAGGCGCAATCGCAGCTTTCCTCCAAGAGCCAAGATCTCAACGCCGCCAATGATACCATCTCTAGCATGAAATCTAGGCTTTCCTCCTTGGAGAAAGACCTTGAATCTACCGGTGTCCGCGAGAAACTGCTGCTGACGGACCTGAACAACGCGAAGACCCTCCAGAAAGAAGCAGAGGACAAACTGGAGAACCAAATTCGGCAGCGCGACCTCTGGATCAGGAACATGACTGACATCGCCGAGCGCCTCACTGCCCAGATTGCAAATATGGACATGAAGAGCTGGGCCTTCTTCGTTGGTAAGCACGAGGTTCCAAGCATCAAGCTGACACTATTCTTTGAAGGCTTGATCGAGGGGCTGAAGATGTATGAGAATGACAGGGCCGCTTGCTTCGCCAACGAATCTCGGAAAGTGGCTCGCGACGCTCTCTTCCTGGTCTTGAGCAACCTCGCCTTCTTCCACCCGGAACTCGACCTCTCCGATGGTTTCAAGAAGCTGCCATCGGGCGCTGACACCTCTGCTGCCGTGAAGAAGGCCAGTCCTCTTGCCGACAGGGTCCTCTCGGTCGCAAGGACCCAGGGGAGCCACCGGGGTTAACTTTGAGCCTTCCTCACTATCATGTTGTCCTGTACTTAAGACACAATAGGTATCCTGTATTAGGCCATGCACTATCTTTGTTTTAATGCTTGCTGAACTGATGTTTTTATGTAAACATATGCTATCCCCTTTGCTTCCCTACTGGTGTTCGTATGGTCGTTTTCTTTGCGCGTTCTGGTTACCTGCCAACAACATGCTGCCGCGATTGTTCTGAGGAACGGGTCCTTAGCATTCTGCTGGCAAAGACACGCTGCTGGTGAGTTTTTCCTTGGGGGTGTTTGATGCTGCCGCATGTTTCATTGAGCAGGCTCGAAACAAAACATGGGCGCAAACAAATACAGCAAGGTTCCATCACGCACTAGACTTGCCATACGAAACCTTTGGTTGATGAGGGGATACGCAAACGTGAATTTCGATGAAAATTGATAATCATGTCAACTTAGCTTTCGTCACGGTTCCTCTTCCGCCCTGGCGCATACTTTTTTTGCGTTCGTCGTCCCTTCCTTCATTCGTGGTCACCTCTCCCCTTCGCGTTTATAGGTGAACACAAACGTGTGTACTTTCCTTTGCCCTGAGATGAAGAGAAAGCGACGAGGGGCAAACGGAGGAACTTGGAAGCCCGTTAGTTGTGAGTGCAATTCTCGATATGAGCCTGCCGGGTTAACGTAAACATTCACAACTAATCGAAAAACGGGGGGAGCAACCATAAATAGCTAAGACCTCTCCCCTTTCTTCACGTCCAACAGTCCCGTTATGGCCAATGTGACGGGGGCGTTGGTGAACAGGGCCTTGCCGTAGTTTGCCTACCGGGGGTGCCAACCGATGGATTCGCTCTAGCATTTGGCTCGGGATTTTACCCTTGGCAGGGAAAATGCAGGACCGAGCCTCATGCGAGCATATCGACATTGGCATCGCCACTCCCCGGCAGAACTGATCACAGGCGGGGAAGGAGAGGGGAGAGGAATTTAGCTGCGTACCACTTTTTTTGTTCTGTCAGATCAAACTGTACCTCCCTAGGATTGGGCGGGCTTGCTCCTCTTCGGCATTCCTCGCGCCAGCTTCGGCCGCGGGGGACACGATGGTGGCGCCTCCTGCACTAGTCGCGTCGCCCACGACGCCCACCTCACACGCTGCCGCCGCGGTGCTAGTGGCGCCTGCGGCGGCGTGCGAGGGAGGGCCTTCGAAGTGGAAGGATGCCTGGTCGCGTCGGTCTTTTTCTTGGTAGCCATGGATGAAGAAGATGGTGACGAAGATCGACGCGCTGCTTACAATCTCAGGTTCGCGCAAATGACGCCCCCTACCTGGCACGCCAAAGATGTCGGGGCAGGATGCACACAATCACTTATGGGACGACGGGTCCCTTTGTGGTTCGGCGGGGGAGAGGTCACGTTGCCCAAAGAGTAGAGGCCATGGGACAACACGACGATGGGACACTAGTGTTTTACCCAGGTTCGGGCCACTGGGGAGCGTAAAACCCTACTCCTGCTTTGGTGGATTGGATGGGGGAACACGAAGCATGCACAACGCTCAAACCCGGCAAGGGATGCCTTCGGGTGAGCTACTACGCTAGTACAAGTGTCCAAGGGTCCGAATCTTGAGCTAGGTTGCCTTGGGCCTCCTTTTATAGGTCAAGGGGCAACCACAGTGGCAAAACAGACATTACCTAGTGATTAGATAGCTAACAGTGCTATCATACCTAATGCTGACACTTAGGACAAAATGCCATAAATGCTAGCCTAGGTGGCGTGCGGGGGCGCATCCCCAGCAACCTTCTACCACCGCTTGGCTGCCTGCTGCTTTGTGTCTTGACACGCCTCTGGACGGGTGTCATATGGACATAATCTGTCGTCCGGTGCGTCGCCACGTGCTTAGCGAGAGCCACTTAGCCACCTGAGGGCTCGACACCACATCGACAAGTGACTGGCATCGCGATGCGGTGGAGCGGTGGACGATCGGCTCGTGCCTACCGGGGGATGGCTTGCCGGGTCTTCCTGAAGATGCGTGTGCCTCGGTCCCCGGCGGGCACCGGGGGCATGGTTGGAGCGGTATGGGACCCTCCTGGGCCGTTGCGTTGAGCTTGCCGGCATTGCTAGCCAGTGTAGGCTGCCTCTGCAGGGGTCTTGGTTTTTTTGATGCGCTCCTTGATCTCTCGTAGAGCGGCTTCTCTGGCTTGGATTGGTGTTGGTGGGGTGGTACCTTTTCCCGGCAGGCTTAGGCCATCGGGTCGGAGGCTTACCGTCCGTGCAGAAGTCAGGGGGAAATAAACACCCCTGTTTGTGTACCCGACAACAACTCAACAGTCAGAGCTCGGACATCACGATCCAGCGTCTCAGTGTACTAAACCAGTATTTGTGGGTCGTAACGATGACTCACATAAGGGGTACAGACCGCAGTGTAGGACCGGTCGTTGCGCTGCCACACGTAAGGGGTGAAGACAGCGGTGTCTGATCGAGTCTCATCTCTAGCAGGGACATATGGAATGTATCTCGATCCAGTCTCCCCCAAGCAGGGGTGCTCTCTACGGAATCGGGTGATTGCAGTAAAGGCTGCATCATGGACTGCCATATAAACAGTCACTCCAACACCACAATAGGTGTGCAGCTCAGTGATGGAGCGGTCACACCGATCCCAGATAACAACCTCAGCTTGGTACTGCTCCTGGTTGAACTCGCGGTAGTCCTCATAAATAGTGTACTCGGGGTACCAGCGATATCCCAGCCTGGTCAAAAGGTTGATCAGAATGGCCGGGAATCCAGTCGCATCGACAGCCATAGTCAGACAAACGAGCTGCCTAGAGGGACGCATCTGTAACAAGGAGATTCAAAGATGTCAAATGTTAGTGTGTGCATCATAACTTCAACGGAAAACAATTGTCGATAAAACAACTCTCCGGTGGATGTGATCACGAGAACCTAATGTTAGAATTAGCAAATTCTTTAACCCGAAAGAGAAGAGAGATCAGGACCCACAGTATAGACGAGGAATAAAGATCCTAATACCACTCGATTGAGATGTGGGCCCACAACCCACAGGTCCCAGGATCGAAACCTGGCTCTGATGCCAACTTGTGACGCCCCCATTTTGATCGTACGCTAATCATACACGCAAATGCGTACGACAAAGATTAGGGACTCATGGGAAGATATCACAACACAACTCTAGACACAAATTAAAGTCATACAAGCTTCATAATGCAAGCCAGGGGCCTCGAGGGCTCGAATACACACGAGTCATCGGAAGCAAATAATATCTGAGTACAGAAATAAGTTAAACAAGTTTTTCCATAAGAAGGCTAGCACAAACACAAACTACGGATCAAAAGAGGCAAGGCCTCCTTCTTGGGAACCTCCTATGCTACTACTGGTCGGGGGCAGCCTCCACGTAGTAGTAGGCTCCAGCGGTGGTGTAGTAGTCATATGCGGGGTACTCCATCTCCTGGGCTCCGTCATCTGAACGCAGTAATCATATCGAGGGGGGAAAGGGGAGCAAAGCAATGGTGAGTACTCATCCAAAGTACTCGCAAGACTTATATCAGATCTATACTAGAATATGCATCAGTATCGAAGGAATAGGGTTATATCTTTGGACTGACTACAGAAATGCCAGAATAAAGAGAAGGCCTAGTCCTATCAAAGACTAGCATCTTCAACATCTTGAAGCATTAGAAGAGTGTAGATTGGTAACTCATAAGCAGCAATATGATGGTAGCAATTTTATTAAGTAACCACGCCCAGAGATTCTTCCTCGACTCCCTGCGAGAAAGCAATCTCAGAGCCAACCATTTCACTTTTAAGTCACAATTCCAGTTGTAGTAGATCGGGATACAACTCCAAGTCGTCCTGTTACCGTGGACACGGATATTCGAATAGTTAATTCATCCCTGCAGGGGTGCACCAAATTTCCCTTTGGCCGGACACACTTTCCTGGGACATGCCCGGCCTCGGGACATCAACACGTCACCGCCCTACCTAGGCATAACAGAGAGGCCAGCCCGCCAGTCTAAATTCTAAGCACGCAGGGGTCATGGGCCCAATCACCCTTTGCACTCCTACACAATGCGTGGGCAGCCGAGGTTAGTCCTAGCACCTTTTATACAAGAGCAATGCTGTCATGGACCACTCGGGCGCACGCCGCTCCATTGGTGACGTCCGAAGAGCGTCGGCTGATACAACGACGCTGAGTACCCATAACTTCTCCCACATGAAGGTTAGTGCGAAAAAGGTTAATCGATCAACTCAGATCAAATACCCAACACATTAACATTTTGTTAACTGCGGGGACGAGCGCGACCCACAATGTGTGGTCCCGTCGCCCCGTCTCGAGGACTTGTGGCAAGGGTCTCACCTGCCTGGCCACGCCTCGTAATTAATCCGTGGGTACCCTTCAGGGCCGACCCATCATCAACATATTTCTGTAACCAAGTCATAGTAACCGTGTGTATAAAACATCAAGGCGGAACGTGAGGAATCACCCTCAATGGATCCCACTCGATGTATGCGTCAAGGTGGACTTAGAGGAATCACCATCGTTGGTCCCACACTTGAGGGGTTGCATGACAAAGTCGTTATCGGAAGTGGTGAAGGAGGAATCAACCTCGATAACCACGACCGACTAGATACACTACAAAGTTAGCATCATGAGTACTTCACGAGGTGTCACCCTCGGTACTCGATAGTAGCTCTGTAGAGTCGTACAACTAAGGGGGGAGTGTGGTGAATGTGACGGGTCATGGCTTGTCGATCAGTTGATCGAGTCTTCAAGTCGTCGATGATGAAGCAGGGGCAACTGGGACTAAGGGGTCACAGGGGATCACTAATCAACCTATACTAGGCAGGTGATATAATAGTAGGTACAGTAGCAGTTTAACAAAAATAGGATATGCATCAGAATATATAGGAGCTAACTACAATAGTAGCAAAATCTAATGCAAGCATGAGAGAGAAAGAATGGGCGATATCGGGATGATCAAGGGGGTTGCTTGCCTTGCTGCTTTGCTGCAAAAGGATGATCGTTAGTGGCGTAGTCGTACCCGGCAGTAGCGCTAGTCTCAGTGTCTACCGGAGAGAAGAGGGGGAAGAAACAATAAATATAAAGCAAGCAGATGCATCTTGATGCATGACATGGCAATATGCCGTACTAAGGATGAGCTAACGCAATACTACACGTTACTGACGGAGCGGGATAATATCTAACGATATTTCACGGGTCTCTGGCTATTACCGGACAGATGAATCGGGGAGGAAATTTCCATGTTCATCATGCTAGGAGCATGTGACAGATGAACGGACATCGTATTCGGATTCGTGGGATTTTTCTGATCAACTTTCATATATAAATTATTTTCATGTGACTTATAGATTATTTATATTAATTTTCAAACTATTATTAATATTCTGAAATTTATTTTATTATTTAATTCGAATTATCCAAAACAGTAAATGCTAAGTGTACCCAGGTTTGTAACCAGTCAGCTCACACAGTGGCTGACTGGTGGGCCCTGTTGACCTGGGCCAACTCCAAGTCAGCAGAGGCTGACTGGTGGGCCAGCTGCCTAGTCAGCAGGCTGACTAGGCCAGCCTTATCCACTGGAACAGTGAATAGGCCCCACCAGTCAGTCTTTGTTGGCCTAACAGTGTTTATTTTAATTAATTTAGATTAATTAATGGGTGGGGTCCGGTCGTCAGCGGCTGTTCGCATAAACTAATTGCTAATTAGACCTAATCTAACTATCTGACGAATCAGGACAACGGGTCAGTGACCCTAGGTGCAGTGGCCGGCACCGGCGACCACAGGGAGCGGCGAAGTGATGCCGGTGACGCCTCCGGCGACCAAATGGACGGCCGTCGGGCCCTACAAGGAGCGGGCAACGCGACGGAACCGTTCCAGCCATCACAGCTAGCTGGGGGTGGCCGGAGCGAGCGCACCGTCGTCAATGGCGACGGTGGCCGATCGGCCGCGATGGCGATTGCAACGGGGAAGCGATACAGAGTGCGAGACG
Source organism: Elymus sibiricus (assembly GCA_039707655.1). Taxonomy (NCBI): domain Eukaryota; kingdom Viridiplantae; phylum Streptophyta; class Magnoliopsida; order Poales; family Poaceae; genus Elymus; species Elymus sibiricus. Next base: position 313,146,621 of record CM077665.1, read on the forward strand.
GTAGCCAGAGCGGCATCAGAGTAGCAGTGCGTACGCGGGCGTGCAGCTAGGCATCGCGGGGTGCAGCAGGGGGGCAGCAGGAGCTCTGACGAGCTTTGGGTGGCGGCGGCTGCGCGCAGCGGTGGGAACAGAGGAGAGGGGAAACGCCCGGAGCTCACCGGCGTTGAAGAGAGGAGGGTCGGCGAGTCTTGATGGGGCCATTGGCGGAGAGGACGTCGACGGCAAGCGGTGGGGGCGGAGCGGCTCGGCGATGGCGACGGTTCGACCGAGGGTACGGCGCCGCAACGAGAGAGCGAAGGGGAGGGCGAGGGGAGAGGCGAGGGCTAGGGTTCTCGGGGCGACGGAGGGCTTTATACGCCGTGGGGGGGTCGCCGGAGGGGTCGGATGGCCGGCCGTGGGGCGTCCACATCCCCCCCCCCCCGTGAACAGAGGAAGGGGACGAGTGAGGGGGGAGGCACGGGCTGGGCCGGCTGGCCTAATGGGCCAAGGCCCAGGGGGACTAGGGGGGTTTTCCTTTTTCTTTTTTTAACCTTTCTTTTATTAACTTAAAATTTCTGTTTTATTTTATTTCAGTACTATTTGGCCTTTGCAAAAATATGTGACCTGGCTCATAAATCATGTTGCAATTTTAGGCAGAGCCACAAAAGATTTGGGGGCATTTAGAAAAGTTTGGAATTTACATAACTTAAAAGGATAACTAAATAATTGATTGCCTTCTGTTGTAATTGTTTTAGAGGCACATATTTACTTTATAAAATGTTGGTTATAATTTTATAAATACTAGGGGGTTAGTTGCAACCCCAATATGATTTTTGTTTTCGGGTTTGCAAAACTATTAAATCCACTTTTCAAACCAATTTGAATTGCAAAAGAATTTGAATTGCGAATTGATTCCCAAAGTGACCAAACTTGGATTAGCAAAATGGATTAGCTTAATCCTCATGGTTACTATAGCTTAATTACATTGATCACTGTAGCATGATTCCAAGGGTGTCCCAGACCGTTATAGAATTAGGACTGACAAATTTCTGCAAGATGGCCAATGATGAGGACATTCATAAGCACACTCAGCTGGATGCTCAGGCAAGGAATATCATCTGCTCTAGCTTATGAAAGGACATGTTCAAGAGCATTTGTCATCTCCAAAATGCAAAGCTCATCTGGGATAGGATCTCTAACGTCGATGAACGTTATCGCACTCGTCAAGATTCCATGTTCATCGAATACAGGAATTTCCTAAAATCCCAGGAAACAGATCAAGTTTCATCTTCCTCATCCATGTGCCTCATGGCAAAAGGCTCGAAGGTATTCAAATATCATTCCTCCTCTGAATCTAGTGAATATGCATCTGATGAAAACCTCAAACCTAGCTATTCCAAACTTGCTAATATTGCCACTAAACAACAAACTGCTTTGGAAAAGGTTCAGAAATTGCTAGACAAAAGTGATGATCTGTTGAATGAGGAAATGGATCATACTCAAACTCTGACTAAGGACCTTCATAGTCTTTAGTCTATGTATGATAACCTTCAAAGTCGTCATGATGCTCTCTTAGTTGATCATGAGAAGCTTTCTTATGAATTTCTTCAAAGAAAGCAAGATCTTGAGAAACTAAGGGTGTCTCATGAAGATTTCAAAGGGACAACGATTCTTTGCTTGCTCAACAAATCAATACCGCTCAAGAAGATTTCATTCCACCTTGTTTGAAATGAATTGAACGTGAAACTGCTAATTCTTCACCTGAAAGTTCAAATGCTTCTATTGCTGCAAATTCTTCAACTATTTCTGTGGTCACAAATTCCTCACCTGAGGATACCACAAGTGTCACTGATGAAAATGCAGGGTTGAAGGAATTGTATGTGACAGGCATATACAAAAGTCTCAAAGGGCATCAAACCCTTTGTGATGTGCTTCAAAAGCAGATTTTGAATAGGAACCCCAGGAAAGAGGGTATTGCCTTTGACAGGAAACTCAATGTTGATGGATCTTACTAGAAACCTAAGAAGTACACCAAGACCTCATGGGTTGCTGCAAAAGGACCTCCTGTAGATCCATCCACCTTATCTGGTTTTACTTGTGAATCTTCATATTCCTCTGATGAGTCCTTTGACTCCAACTATAAACTATTCAAAAATCAGAATGGTGAAATATTTGCAAGATATGTTGGAACTAACTGCAGGAACGGTCCTTCGATGAAGAAAATCTGGGTCCCCAAAAGGTACCTTAAAAATCTTCAAGTGAATGTCATCATGACACCACCAGTGAAGAACATGAACTCTAGATCAAATTGTTCATTTGGACCAAAGTCTTATCAAGGACCAAAGTCCTCACATGGACCAAGTCCCTCATATGGTCAAAATTCATATCATTCTCATGATAATGCTTCTATTTCACAGGGAAAATCTAATGGTCATGAATATGTGCATCATTCTTCAAATCATTATATTCATAAGTCCTCGAAGAAATTCTATGCTTATTCATATGAGTACTCTAACCCCCCCCCCCCTCCTGTGAAACGAAGTGCACTTGCTTCAATGCCACCTTTTTCATATGGAGCTCGCAGAATGATGAACTCTTTACCGCCCCTCCAGATGAGGGTGGTAAAGAAATTGAACTAATCTCTTATGCAGGGTCAGATCTCCAGATTAACATAAATGCCTGATGAATTTGCTGGAGACCTGAGGAAATGCTTGAAAGGACGCAAGCTAATCACGAAGAAATGAATCATTCGTTTCTCATGTTCTCACATTACTTTGCTTACTATATTGTGTGATGAAATTCTATCTAATGAATTTGATGTCATATTCTTCACTCTGAAGTATATGTGTTCGTAAGTAGTTCTAATTCATCTGCAGGTTGAGCCACCTAAAGAAACTGAGTGGGTCCTTGACAGTGGATGCACCAACCACATGACTGGTGACAAGAATCTATTGATGGATATTCCACTTGCTCCATCTCATCTGAAGCATATCACCTACGCTAACAAAGGAAAGAGCAAGGTATTGGGTCTAGGTAAGGTTATAATCTCAAAGGATCGACACATGGATCAGGTGATGCTTGTTGAATCCCTCGGATTTAACCTCATGTCTGTCTAAATGCATTGTGATCTTGATATGGTTGTCATCTTTGGCAAATATTGTTGTGTTGTCGTCATGGAATCTGACAAATCCAAAGTCTTCGAAGGCTTTAGGAGAGGAGACTTGTATATTGTTGATTTCTCTACAGGTCCACAGCCGGCCACATGTCTACTTGCAAAAGCTTCAGAAGGCTGGCTCTGGCATCGACGACTTGGACACACTGGCATGAGGAACTTGCACACGCTCGCGAAGAAAAAGCACGTCATTGGCATTGAGGGTGTCAAATTCCTCAAGGATCACTTGTGTGGGGCTTGTGAGTCTGGAAAGATGACCAGATCCAAGCATCCCTCCAAGACTATCATGACTACCACTCGTCCTTTTGAATTGCTTCATATGGATCTCTTTGGTCCCACTCACTATGCCACACTAACAAATACAACATGCTTATATGGATTTGTAATTGTTGATGACTTCTCTCGTTATACTTGGGTGCATATTATCTTGTACAAATCTGAAGTGTTGGAAGTCTTCAGACGATTTTCTTCAAGGGCCTCAACAAATTTCGGCGTTAAGATCAAGCATATCAGGAGTGATAATGGGACTGAATTCAAGAACATTAGTCTTGATGACTATCTTTATGAACTTGATGTTCTTGCATCATGGAGCGCAAGAACATGACTCTTGTTTTGATGGCTTGCACCATGCTTGAAGAATACAAGACCACTCGCCGTTTCTGGCCTAAGGCAATCAATACTGCTTGCCACATCATCAACAGGGTATATCTTCACAACTTCCTCAAGAAGACCGCATATGAACTCCTCACTGACAAGAAAGCCAAGGTGAGTTATTTCAAAGTCTTCGGTGCTAAATGCTGGATTAGAGATCCTCACCATAGTTCTAAATTTGCAGCGAAAGCACATGAAGGTTTTATGCTTAGTTACGGAAAGGATTCACACACCTACAGAGTCTTCAACACCTATCACAACAAGGTTGTTGAAACTGTTGATGTGCGGTTCGATGAAACTAATGGCTCGCAAAGAGAGCACCTGTCTCCTGTGCTAGATGAAATGTCTCCTGAGGAATCCATTAGGTTCAAGGCCACTGAAGATGTGATCCCCACTGAAGAACCTCTAGCTTCTGAGGAAATTGTCCCGAACACTGAAGACATTCATGCTGGAGCACCTGAAGATAGTGACGCTGAAGAAAATGCTCAACCCCAACAAAGTCTTCAACATGCTCATCCAAGAATAGCAAATGAAGTGCAGATTGAGAAAATCGTCGACGATATTAACGCACCAGGTCCTCTCACTCGCTCAAGAGCTTCACATTTGTCAAACTTTTGTGGGCACTTTGCTTTTTTCTCTATCACAGAGCCCACCAAAGTTGATGAAGCATTCTTGGAGCCTGAGTGGATTCAAGCTATGCAAGAGGAATTGCATCAATTCAAGCTCAACAACGTGTGGGAACTTGTCAAGCGCCCAGATCCTCGCAAGCACAATGTCATAGGTACCAATTGGATCTACCGCAACAAACAAGATGAACTTGGTCAGGTGTGAGGAATAAGGCACGTCTTGTAGCACAAGGCTACACACAGGTTGAGGGAATTGACTTTGATGAAACTTTTGCACCTATTGCTAGACTTGAAGCTGTTCGTATATTGCTTGCTTATGCTAACCATCACAATATCATCTTATATCAAATGGATGTGAAAAGTTCATTCCTCAATGGTAAGTTGAGGAAGAAGTATATGTTGCTCAACCCCTAGGTTTTGAAGATCCTAAGCATCCTGACAAAGTCTTCAGACTCAACAAGGCCCTCTATGGCCTCAAGCAGGCCCCTCGGGCGTGGTAAGACACTCTGAAGGAATTCCTCATGAAGAAAGGCTTCAAACCCGGTTCAGTTGACCCAACTCTTTTCACAAAATCTTTTGATGATGAATTATTTGTGTGCCAAATATATGTGGATGGTATTATCTTTGGTTGTACTGACAAACGTTACAGTGACGAATTTTCCTATATGATGAGTGAAGAATATCAAATGTCTATGATGGGAGAGCTGAAATTCTTCTTAGGCCTTCAAATTCGTCAACAACGCAATGGCATATTCATATCTCAAGAGAAATACCTCAAGGATATCCTGAAGAATTCGGCATGCATGATTGCAAAGGCGTCAAGATTCCTATGCCCAGAACTGGTCAACTCTGCACTGACAAAAATGGTAAAGATTTCGATCAGAAGGTATAGCGCTCCATGATTGGCTCTTAATTGTATCTATGTGCATCTAGGCCAGATATTATGCTTAGTGTTTGCATCTGTGCCCGATTTCAACCAACACCAAAGGAATCACACCATAAGGCTGTCAAGCATATTCTTCGATATCTAGCTTACACACCAACACTAGGATTATGGTACCCCAAGGGCTCAGATCTTGACCACATTGGATGTTCTGACTCTGATTATGCTGGTGATTGTGTGGACCACAAGTCCACATCGGGCACATGTCATTTCCTCGGACGATTCTTAGTATGTTGGTCCTCGAAGAAGCGGAACTGCGTGTCACTATCTACTGCTGAAGCTAAGTACATTATTGCTGGTTCCTGTTACGCTCAATTACTATGGATGAAGCAAACCCTCAAGGACTATGGCTTCAATGTGAAGAATGTCCCTCTCTACTGCGACAACGTGAGTGCCATCAAGATTGCTCACAACCCAGTTCAGCGCTCAAACACCAAGCACATCCAGATTCGTCATGATTTTCTTCGCGACCATATGTTGAAGGGCGACATCTTCATCGACCACGTGAATACTGAAGTACAACTGGCAGATATCTTCACAAAGCCCTTGGATGAGAAGAGATTTTGCAAGTTGCGGTGTGAGCTAAATATCTTAGAATCTTCGAATGTTCTTTGAAAGGACACACATCCTAACACTTATGCAAAATTGATGACTTAGATGTGCAACACACGAAGTAACGTTTTTCTTCAACCAATGAAGACAAACTCTCTTAGTGTGAAGAAATTAATGAAGAATTTGATTCTCAGAACCCAACGACAATTGTACGCGGTGTCTGAAATCATCATTCTTATACGGTGGGTCACGCCACCACCACAGTTGAAATTGAGCTTTTCATCATTTTGCAAATTCTTCAAATTTTCAAATCCTCAAGTTTGCAAATTTCTCAAAATGTCAAATTCTTCAAACCTTGCAACTAGTGTTCTTCACTTGAGCTTTCTTTTCATTGACTATATATATATATATATATATATATATATATATATATATATATATATGAGTTTTTCAATGTCCTCAACAGCATTCACTTATTGCTAATTCTTCAAGTTGATTTTCTTCTAAGTGAATGTGATCAAACCCGTTCCCCCTCTATGCTAAACTCAACCCAGTCTATTCACAAATTCTTCATATGCGTTCTAATTGAAACCCGTTCAAAATCTTCACTGTGTCCTTGTCGGCTCAAGAATTTGTGAACGAAACGTTAAAATTTTCAATTTCAATTTTTGCCGGTTGCCGCTCAAACCGATTCCGATTCCCACGACTGGATAACCCACGATCCTCCACTATATCCACTTCTCAATACGTGGGTGACACATGTCACTAGGATAGTAAGGGTCAGGGGTAGGAATGTCCAAAATCTTCGGGCGTTCAGTTTTTCACCTCCACTATAAATACCCCTTCCCTTGTCTTTGCTCAAAGTTACTCCTCTCGCTCTCACCTCTTCGCTCTCGAGCTCAGACCTAGCGCCGCCACCAATCTCCATTGTTTCCATAGAGGAAGAGCTTCACTACCTCAACCTCCTCACCGTCGTACTCGCATCGGCCGCGGAAATCTTCTCTCCGCCGCTGTTGTAGCTGTCTTCCACCGCCAAGTTAGGGCGTGGGAGATCTGAACTAACGAACTTCACTGTTCTTACTCCCAGTTCGTCATGTTCTTCATCAGGGTAATTAAAATCTAATTTATTGCCCTATTTTGATCCATATGATTTCCTGAAAGTCTACAAAAGGTGCTCTTTCTTCAACAGTTCATCTTTAGGAACACCTAAAACTCCTATCTCTTGATTTGTTTCTCTAAGTTATGATTTTCTTCAAGATTCCTCAATTGTGTGAATTTTCGAATATGCACAACTCTGGAACCTATGCCAAGAACACTTAGTGAAATTCTTCAAGACATCTATGGTCAAATTCCTTAAACTTGATAATATTTGCGAAATTTCTAAGAACGCATATGACCTCATCAAATTCTTCGCACCTATACTCTGTTCACAAGTACAAATGTTTGCTGATGAATCCCTAGGTTCTCATCAACTTAACTCATTTGCAGCGTTCCTTGAAGAAAAATTGCATACGTCCTCAGAATCATCAAAAGTTCAAATTCCTCAGCTGAAGAAAATGGCAGATGGGAAAAGAACTCAGAAAGGAGGAAAGAAGCCTAAAACAAAGACTGTTTTTGAGATTCCTGAGGAAATATACCTTGAGTACTGTACACCTGATGAAGCAAAATATGGCAAGGAAACAAAAGAGAAGCAAAAAATTTGCATTAAGAGGATTGAGAGGAGATGGGCAAAGGAATGGAGAGAATATCGCTATGTTACACCAAAGTACATGAAGAAATTCGCTCTTAATCCTCCCTGCCGAAGACCTCCATAGGCTAAAGGTCAGGAAGCATATCCCACTAGCCTCATGAGTGGCGAGGATTTTCCCCAGGAATGGGCAAATCGTCAAGCCAAGTTGGCAAAAACTACCAAAGAGGCAGTGAGGAAATTCAATGAGGACTCTGTTGCTGCAACTGCCTCTGCCGGGGCCTCTCCTAGTGAAACTACCCCAAAGAGAACCATGAAGAAGAAATCAGCAATGAAGCCAAAGTCTTCTGGCCAAATGCCCTCATGGCCAAGTTCCTCAACGTCAAAATCCTCACTGCAAATTCCTCAAGCAACTTCATCAAGGGTTGTTGCAATGCCCTTAGTGGTTGCACAATCCTCTGCTGCTGCTGCAAAGTCCTCAACACCAGTGCACCTTGCAACATGTTAGAGGATTGTCGGTTTTTCAATTGCTTCAGGGGCATCGGCAACTTCCTCAGCCCTAGCACATTCTTCAAGCAGTCCTACCTTGCTGAAAGTGAAAGCAACTGCTGGACGAGGCAAGAGACCAAGTCCTGACTAGAAGCAAGTTGTCTTCCATATTCCCTCAGGATCTAAGGATGATGAAGCTGGCGATGAAAAACTTGCTGAAATCGTCAAGGGTAGGTAACTGAGAGCTGCCATAGCTAAGGGAATTTCCATTCCCCTTCTCCTGGATCCAAAACTGATACTTGATTTCATTGATATATGGCACCAGGATCCAAACAATCCACTTTCTTCACTAGATTTTCCAATTGGAGACATTCATGTCCTCACCCATTTCATCGCTAAAGAGAAATGGAAACGTGGAAAGGATTTGAAAGCCAAAAAGGACAAATGCAAAAAGAAGCAGTTTCTAAGGAAAAATGGGATGAGTTTGACTCCTAATCAGCTCGTCACTTTTTCAAACTGAAATCAGAAGCCTCGATGAAGTGTAGAGCAAGTATAATGCTGACTGGAAAGGTTCAAAAGTCAGATCGTCAAGGCAGCCAATGTTGAAATCAACGATCACAACTCAAGGATTGCTGCTAGAAATCCTAAGGCTAAATCATCTGCCCAGCGTATTGATGAAACTGCCAGGGCTGATGATGACATTTCAGCGCCTGAAGAAACTGCCAGGGCAACATCTCATGTTGCACCCGAGGAACAATCATGACCAACTGAAGAATTTGTTGTGCCTGAAGAAACTGAAAGGCCGACTGCATCAGTCACGCCTGAAGAGATTGTCCCACCTTCACCATCTGCTCCTCCTGCAAAATCCACAAAGGTGAAGCAACTCACTCTTCCTTCTGCAACAGAAGTGAAGAAAATCAAAGCCGCGGAGAAGGGAGCCACGAAGAAAAGGAAAGCATCAACCTCTGCAGAGTCCTCAGCTCCCAAGAAATGGAGGACTTTGTCAAGTTCCTCAAATATAAAAATTGATGTAACTCCTATTTCCTCTGTACCATCCTATGAGATTGTACCCTTTGGAGAGGAATATGTTATTTCTAAGGAAAATGAAGATGAAGAAATTCATTCTGCTGCTTCCATAGAACAGATTGACGAAAAAATAGTGGTTGACGACGTCATGTCAACCCCACTGGTATCATCGCCACAGCCTCAGTTCACTGCTGAAGAGGCTGGTGTTAAAGAAATAGATGAAGACATGGACATTGCCAATACAACACCTCTCATCAATGATGAATATTGGGAATCTTCTCACCCCAATACGCCAATGAACACTCCCCTTACCCAAAATCCTCAGTCGCCTGCTCAGACTGAAGAAATATTGACTGAATCGGAAAGTCACACTACTCCGTTAGTGTTCATTCCTCAAGAGATCTGTCGGAATCGGGGTTCCGGGGACCCAAAGAGGTTCGAACACTGGGGTGCACTCGCTCTCCTGCCCTACTCTGCTTCGCAACCTCATGGCAACTCTCCGGTGGCTCGAACTAAGGAAGATGAACTAGGGACACACACGGTTTACCCACGTTCGGGCCACCTCGCGGTGTAAAACCCTACTCCTACTTGGTGGATTGCTTGAGGACGATGATGAGTACAAGGTGTGTTCTTGCTTGCTCGGGGCCCGATGCCCGCTACGGTGGCCGGTTCCTACCCTTATATCGGCCTTGGTCCTCTTCCCCCGAAAACACAGGGTGGGAAGGGTTGCCACAACGGCCAGTTTGAAGGGGGACAGGACTGCAGCCTACCCTGACAAAAGTGGTCTTCGCCTGCCAAAGCTCTTCGTCGTGACATGCGCGTGGGCTCGGGGGTGACATCCGTCCTGCCAAGCCCTCAATCTTGGTCTTCTTTCTCGGGGAGGGAAACCTTTGGGGTTGCTTTAGGAGCCCGTGAACTGAAGTCGTTTCTCTATCACCAAAGAGGAAAGCCTCTCTGTCCATGCCCGCTGGCACCACTTTCGCATCGCCTGGCGCAGCGCGCGTCACCCATGTGTGGGCGCAGGGTTGCGGGGCCGTGCCCGGCCAGCTCCAGACGGACCCGGCCCCAGAGGGCATGACGGGCAGCCTCGCGAGGGAGCCTCGTGAAGTACTTGATGGGGACGCCGCCTCGCACCTCGGGAGGCGCTGGCCCTCGCAAGGACCAGCTCCGTGAAGCCCGTGGGTGGGGCCTCTCAGTGGTTAAGACAATCTTCTCATCCTGTGCCGCAGGCAGACGGGCCTGGGCACCCCCAGTCCCAGAGTCCCGACAGTAGCCCCCAGGCCCGTGGCGCGAAGGACTCCGCCTGTTGGAGGGGTTGAAACAACGCAAGGCCCCATTGCCTACGGGCCAGGCATGATGCGTGGCGTTCGGTGAGGCGTGTGTCGCCTCCACTCCCCCACGATGCTCCGAGAAACATGCATCCGCCTGGGTAAACCGCCAGGCACGCCGGGCATAAAAACCATTGTCGCTCGGCTTCGTCGGTACGCCTTCTCCTCTCGCCGCTTCTCCCCCTTTGATTCTTCGCCCGATCTTTGCCCTCCTCCCCTCTTCTTGGTCATGGCGGCGAAGAAGGATGCTACGAGCACTGGGGCGCAGGCGGGGCCTTTAGCACCACCCCCATCTCCCGGAGGCAATGGAAGGCGGCGCTCAGGGCCAGCCCTGATACGGCAGCGCTAGACCGCCAACGATGAGTAAGTGTGCTGCCTCCTTAGTCCTTTCTTGCACGTCTAGCCCAGCCGGTGAGTTTGATCGCGGAACCTCTCAGGGTGCTCGCGCGCAAGAGGCGGAGGGGCGGCTCGCCCGGGGCGTCCTCCCACGAGTTGTTTATCGGAGAGGCCTCCGCCGCCATGCCTGGCTTGTCATGGCCTCGGGGCGCGTGGCCCGCGATGCCGCGAGCATAGCGCCGGGCGCCGAGCGCAAGGCGGAGCTGGCCTGCTAGGAGGTGGCCATCATCGAGCGGGAGGCCGGCGTGGCCCTCCGCGAGCGGGAGGCTGATAGGACCGCCTTCGAGCAGGAGGCGGAGCGCGAGCGCCTAGAGACCCTGGAAGGCCAGGTCCTCGCCGGCGAGGCTACCCTCGCGGCAACGCGCGAGGAGGCCCGTGCCGATGCCGACGCTAGGGTGGCTCGGGAGTGAGAGGCCGCTCTGGAGGAGTACCACGGCGAGCTCGCCCGTCAGGAGGCCCGTATCCAGCTTCGCTGCGATTCGCTTCAAGAGAAGGTGAGCGCGCTCCGAGCCCAGCTGCAGGGTGTCCAGGCGGATCTCCAGGCCGCCCTCACGAGCAAGGGGGCGTCGAGGCGGAGTTGGCACCGATGCAGTGCAGACTGCCCAGGATGACGCGGCGCGGGCGCGCATGATGGAGGCGCAGCACGCCGGGCAGTTCCTGGACCTTGCGCGCCCTGCGGGCAGCGCGCTCCGCCACTTCGTCAGGGACGTCCCAGCGCTACCTCGTGTGCATGGCGATGGAGGCTACCTCGACTTCTTCCTCAAGGTGGTGGAGGCGATGGAGTCGGGTGTCTCCAAGGTGGAGGAAGACATCGAGTCAAGCGTGCGCGATCTCTTGGACTACGCACTGACCCGCGTCTTCTCCATCCGTCACCGCCATGATCCTACCTTCGACCTCTCCAGCGTGATGGAGCCCGTGCCCGAGGAGCTCCGCGCCCCCTCAGGGACGAGGTGCGCGGGAAGGTGGAGTCGCTGGTCGGGCGGTTCGCCCAAGACGCTCCTTCTGAGGAGAGCGGGAGCCTTGGCGCCGCAACCCCCGACAGACACGGCGAAGGCAGTGCCTCCTCCGCTTAGGCTTTATGTTCCCCTTCCTGTTGCACTATGAACTATCCGGCACCAGAGGGGCGTAAGACATTTGCGATGTACTTTTGTTAATCCAGTAGTTACCTGTCGTGTGTCGAGACACCCTTGCTCCCCGCGTGAGGCCCTTTGCTTCCCTTCGCACAGCCCCTGAGCCCCGGCTGGCTGGGGCTTCGCGAGACCGGTGAACGCCCGTGACGCCCTACGCGCGAGGGGCCCACTTTCTGATGCGCGGCGCGGCCTCGGGGCGGCGGCCCCTGAGAGTCCTTAGCACCTAGCCCTCACCTCGTTAGGTCGCCCTTGCCGGATCTTTCTTAGGGATCCATTCTGCTGGGTGCTCCGCCCGTGATTCCATGCGACCATCAACTCGTTCTCGGGATCCGTGCGAGGGGCCTGTCATCCTAGGCCTTAGCGAGGCGGCCCGAGGCCTCGGCGAGACAACACGTGTAGACGAAGCCGCGGGCCTGGGCCCACTCTTCAGGGCCAACCATGCTTGAGCTAGCAAGGTCTGCCGAGCATGAGCGTCGTTCTTCCCTTGATTAGTCCGTCTAAGCAAGGTCTCTGAGGCGGCCTCAGGGCGCGGCCCTGCGTGAGGCGCCGCAGAGGCCCCCGACGACGACCGTCGGTGCGAGCCGCGGGGATGGGTCCTTCACGAGGATCCAGCCCGTGGGGCTCGTTGCTGGCCCAGGACCAGCCCGTGGTGCACGCTGTGCCTTGGGCCGCAGGCGTCTGGGCCTGGATTCCCCCAGTCCTGCGGGCCTGGCGATGCAATCCATGGGAAGGCCGGAGCGGCATGTGCTCCATCCGTCTGGGGGTTAAGCGTAGCACGTGGCGCATGACAGGGCATGGGGGCCCCTCCACTCCCCACGACGCCTCGGTAACCGCCCAGGGCTGACATAAAGCCTAGGCCGCATATAAGGGGGAAGGGATGAGTTCCTTATTCCATCATTCTTGTCCTCAGCCCCCATCACCACTTGCCACCATAGCAACGATGGCGCCCGTGAGCAGGTTCTCCGTTGCCGAGAAGAAGAAAGCAGCGATGGAGGAGGCGGGCACATCGAGGTTGTCGAAGGGAGGCGGCCGCCCCCCGCGCGTCCGTCACCGCGCCCGAGGTGCCTCTTTGGGGGAGCGGGCGAACTCCACCGGCGACCCACGTCGGTACAAGCGTACGTGGGAGGAGCTCTGCCCGCGGGCGCATGCGAGGTGGCCGCGGACGGGGTCAGAGGTATGGTGCAGCGGCCCGGCCGCCCCGGCCGCGAGGCCATTCCGCCGAGGCGGTCCACGAGTTCCTCGTGAGGATGGAGAGCAAACCCCGCACTTTAGCTCCGGCTCCCGGACTCTTTCGCAAGAGAGATGGGGGAGCGCGCACCTTTGGGCCTGTGGCTGCAGCCAGACGGCTGCTGCAATGGATCTTCCTGGGTGGTGACGGAGTTCAAGCCCCTCGACTTCTTGTTCTTGAGACGCGGGTGGAAGTCGTTCGCTCTCACCTGCGGCTTGCATAAAGGGCATGTCCTCCACTTTAAGTTTGATGGGGCTGCCACGCTCTTCGTGAAGATCTTCGGGGCGACAGCAGCAGGGGCAGTGGCAGCCGCAGCTCCTTATCCTAGGGGAGCGGGAGCGACGATGACTCCGCCGGCTCCCCAAGCGCCCGCATCAACGAAGAGGACTCTGACTAGGTGCGGTGGCGTCATGTTGGGGACTCCGGAGGCGGCGCTGCGGGAGCGCAACCCCTCCTTTTGTGTTGATTTTCCTTTCTTGCAATGAACCATGCTGACCCCGCGGGGGTGTGTAAAAATGGGTTAAGCCCTTTGTGCCTTAAACCGAATGCTAATTTTGGTTGTAAATGAGTTTCTTCTTCGCGCCCCTTGTTAGGCTCACCTCCTCCTTCAGGATCTTCCCGATATCCCGCGTCGCCGGGGCCCAGCCCCCGAGCGTGTTTCGAACGCCGTCGGCAAGAAAGGTCCTGGCGCGTGATGCTCAGGGATTCATTTGGGCCCGCCTCGCGGGGCTTCTCGGGGGAGCCGCCCTGGGGAGAGATCCTGCATGAAAGCATTTGCTTCTAGAATGGTGCGCGCTTACCAGTTTACGCTTGGGCGTCACGTGAGGAAGACAGGCACCGGGAGCCTTGGTGAGGTGACGTGTGCGTGGGCATGTCCGCGAGCCAAAACCCAGTCCTTTGGGTCCCAGCGTCGCCAGGACTTTCCCAAACACCGGCACCGTGCCCAGCCCCCGCGCACGTGAGGCCCAAGGAGGAGCCGGTGGGCGCGAGCCGTGGGGGGGGGGGCTACAGTTGCCAAGGCGAGGGCCGTTTGCCCTGAGGCTGTTACTGTCGGCGTTCTCGATACCAGGGTACCCAGACTTGCCTACCTGCGGCCCAAGGCGTGGCCCACCTCAACGGCCAAGTGCGGCCCGGCGCGGCCTCGCTCCGTACAAGACCCTCGTGAGGCCCCCAGCTCACGAGGAAAAGAGCACCAAACCCGCAGGGAGGTAGGCCTCCCCAGGCCCCCTCCCGAGCGGCGGAGACTCCTATGCAACACACAACCTCAGGAGGCCAGGGGTGATGCCAGCCAGGCCAGGCGGGTGCCAGTGCGCCAAAGGGGACAGTTTCCCTTTCGGTGCAAAGGAGGCAGGGGTCGCACACGAGTTCCCAAAACAACCCCAAAGGTTTCCATTCCGGTGCAACAAGACCAAGACCCCAAGCCCCGTAGGACGAGCGTCATCGCCGAGCCCACTGCTGCATCACCATCGACCACTTTGCAGGCGAAGACCACCTTTCATCAGGATAGGGTGTACCTCCTGTGCCCTTTCAAATTTGGCCATTGTGGGATCCCTTCCTGCCATTGCGATAAGGGAAGAGGACCCGGGCCGCTATAAATAGGGGCAAGGCTGCCTAGTAGAAAAAGCAGGAATCACCCCGCAAATACACCCGCAAGGCAACACACCTATGTATTAGTTCATCCACAAACCTCCTCGTGAGGCAATCCACCAAAGGCAGGAGTAGGGTTTTACGCTTCGCAACGGCCCGAACCTGGGTAAACTCTTGTGTGCCATCGTCTTCCTCACCATCGAGCGGGGGTATTGTGTCATGAGCTGGGAGGGGGCGAAGCAGTTGGGGAATCTTCGCACACGCCTCTGGGTTCGAACTCCTTAGGGTTTTGCGGAGCCCGAAATCCGACATTTGGCACGCCAGGTAGGGGGCGTGTGGGAGTCCCTAGCGAGCTTCGCTCCTTCTTCTTTGCCCCATCGAGTCGATGGACGACGCACGGCAAACTCCTTCCGGCCCCGAAGGATCCGCCCCCGCCAACCACGCCGCTGCCACCCAAGGCCCACACCACGGCAGCATGATGCCGGGCGGCCGTTATCAGGCCACCAGCGTCGTGTCCACCATCGACGCCGCCCGCGCCGGCCAGGCACATGGCGGACTGGCGGCCCCCACAGGGCCGGCGTCACGTCACACATATGTGGGAGACCTCAACGCGCATGACTCGCTCCTGATGGTGAGTGAGATGCTTCGTCACCGCCCTACGCATGGGGGCTTTGATGCCTGGGCCGACCACCTCGCCGAGCTAGTCGACGTCGCGAGGAGGGCCTAGGGTCCCTGCCTTTCCCCGCGACCACCGGCGCAGGGCGCCGGGGGCTCGCTCACAGTACCCGTCGCCCCGCCTACAGACGGCACACCCGCCTCGCTCCCGGGCAGACCCGAGCAGGGCCCGCCGCACGCCGTGCTTCTACTTCTCCGGATCCCGGTGACCGGCTTCGGAGCACCGCACGGTCCCGCCGGTAGCGCCCACGAAGGGGGTGCTGGGCCATCCCGTGCGCACCCCGACGCGCGCACACATGCCCAAACGGATCGACGACAGCCTGGTTCGTCCCAGTGGGAGCGCGCCAACCGGAGCAGGGAGCGGGCGGCTCAGGCTTCCGGCTGTGCCGGTAACTGTAATGAAGGCGCGAGGGAGAATCAGGAAGGCGACACAAGGCAAGACACGCGCGGCCTACCCCACGGCGGCGGCCGGGCCAGGCAACTTCGGGCGAAGGCCCACCGCAGGAGGGTTTGTGGACCGCGCGCCCAGGATGGCGTCATCTCGCCACCCGGAGAGACCGCCATCGATGCGGACGGAGGCAACTCAGGAGAAGGCCAAGGCCTCTATACGGAGCCCTACATTCCGGACTACGTCATACCTGTGGAGGGCGCGGAGGATCAGGCGCCCTCTGCAGGTGCCGACACCCTCCCGTAGTAGGGAGGCGCCCCCGGACGCTCTCCCCAAGCCGGGCATGGGGCTTCCATGGAGGGAGGACCAGGCCAGGTTCATGCAAGCAAGGGAGAAGGGGAACGTCCCGGGAGGTGCGGGGGCGCGACGCGGCCACCGCCCCCATCAGCAAGCAGCGCACAGCTGAGCTCAGGGTCTCAGGGGCGACCGCCTAGGGAATCGGCGAGGTACAGGTAACGCGGGCCACCCGCGACAACGGGGGCGCCGGAGCGGCCCTCGGGAGGCGGGGCCTCATGAGGCCCGCCAACCGGGGTCCGGTCGGCGCCGCGACACTTCACGAGTCGGCTTCACCGACACAACACCTCTGCAGCTGCGCTTGGTGCATTGCGCTCATGTTTGGGCCGCGGGAGCGCAATCCCACGGCTATGCGGGGAGCAATGCACACAGGTTTGGGCTGTGGAGGCGCGCAACCGCGCAGTAATGCGTGGGATGGCTCTAAACTGAGTTGGGAGCACCTAGGCCATGCGCTTGGGGGCTTGCCCAGCTATCTTCGGCCGTGACACTCTCACGTAATAATGAGTGGGCTGTATACGCCCGGAGCCCCCCGAGGACGCGGAGGGGTTCCATCCCACCCCCAAGTGGAAGCCCCATGCTCTGCGCTGGCAGACAACACTGCCCTCCAATGGCTATGCCCACGCAATGTGGATGCCCTACGCTCCGCGCTGGGGGAAGACCAAAGCGAAGACTAGCCTAGGTGCCGAACGTGGCAGTTGCTTGCTTCTTTTTGTGATTCGAATTGCCACTTTTTAAGATGAAGTTGAAGGTTTCATGATTCTATTTCAAAAGGGGGCGGGAACTTTTATCTCTTCGCGATTCTTCTTTCTGGCCTTGAAGCTTATTTCTATTTGGATTGACACCTTGCCAAGCATGGCCCGCGCCCTTTGGCCCCCCGTGGCCTCTCGGATCAGGCCAGCAAGGACCTGTCACCTCGGGGGTGCCCATCGCCTAAAACGGTCGGATCCCGCTCGGGGGCTCCGCCCGCGGCCGGGCATGACCTCACAAAACCTCGGGAGGCCCAGGCGCCTCCCGGTGCGGTGGCCTGCGGAAAGGTAAGGAAGTCACTTGGGCGTCAAGGGGGACTCCTGAGCAATACGCCTCAGGAGCCTCACCGATCGTGTAGCTCCGCGCCCCTTGGTCACGTCCTCGTGATCCGGACGCTCCAATTGTGGCCGAGGCCTCGCTCCCCTTGGTCTCATCCGGTGATTCGGACGCCCCAACGGCGGTCGAGGTCTGCCGGCGATCGGGCCCTGCCGACGCAGAGCGCCACTTGAGCGTTAAAGGGGGGTTCCCAGGCAGCACGTCTCGAGAACCTCACCGATCGTGTAGCTCCGCACCCCTTGGTCTCGTCCTGGTGATCCGGACGACCCAATTGTGGCCGAGGCCTTGCTCCCCTTGGTCTCGTCCGGTAATTCGGACGCCCCAACGGCGGTCTAGGTCTGCTCACGATCGGGCCCTGCCGAAGCAGAGCGCCACTTGAGCATTAAAGGGGGGGGGGGTTCCCAGGCAGCACGTCTCGAGAACCTCACCGATCGTGTA
Organism: Elymus sibiricus; assembly: GCA_039707655.1. NCBI lineage: Eukaryota > Viridiplantae > Streptophyta > Magnoliopsida > Poales > Poaceae > Elymus > Elymus sibiricus. The sequence continues at coordinate 313,164,353 of CM077665.1, forward strand.
GCTACGCGCCCCTTGGTCTCGTCCTGGTGATCCGGACGACCCAATTGTGGCCGAGGCCTCACTCCCCTTGGTATCGTCCGGTTATTCTGATGCCCCAACGGCGGTCGAGGTCTGCTCGCGATCGGGCCCTGCTGACGCAGAGCGCCACTTGAGCGTTAAAGGGGGGGGGTTCCCAGGCAGCACGTCTCGAGAAACTCACCGATCGTGTAGCTCCGTGCCCCTTGGTCTCGTCCTGGTGATCCGGACGACCCAATTGTGGCCGAGGCCTCGCCCCATGGTATCATCCTGGTGATCCGGACGTTCCTACGGTGGTCGAGGTCTACTCAGGATCGGGCCCCGTCGACGCAGAGTGCAGAAGGGGCTCCCGGACCACCCGAAAGCAAGGAAGAAGCTCTCCCAGGCGGGATCCTCGACCTCCCTGGACGCTCCACCTACGCTTCCCTACACTCGAGCCTGCCACGACCCAATGAGCTAAGTAGACACGCCTAACAAATGCAGAACCTTCTAAACCGTTAATGACCCCAATGCCGGGCAGGAGGAATGAGCGCTAAAGTGAAAATGCAGGCACTGCGGTCCGCTACGCGACCCCTTCGGGATTGTTGTGGTTCCAGGAGCAAGGGAGGGCAGCGCAAGGGAAAGAGTCCAGCTACTCTAGGCGGTAGGGCTAAGGGTCTGTCCTCGGGGGCGGCGCGCTCCCCCTCAGGAGGGCCTGTCCCGTGAGGACCCGACCGGACGCCGGCGCTGGTCTTAGCGCAATACCCTCGCGGGCTTTTCAGGGGGCGCCGCGGCGCATCGGCAATGACGCAAGGCCCCGCAGGAGAAGCGGGGGAGCGCCACGCAAAACAAGCGATCGATAGCTCAAAAAAAAAGAGAAGGAGTACGAAGGTAAAAACACAAAGGTTAACGCCCCCGGGGGCCAGCTGTTGCTTGACATGACAGGAACTGGGAAAAGAAAACAGGGGAGGACTAGGTGGAGGAGTCGCTGTCGCCGTCCGGGCCGTCGCCCGCCGCAGCGCCGGAGTCGTCGCCCTCGTCGGAGAGGGGCTCCTGGACGAACCGTTCCACCAGGGACTCCACGTGGGGGCGCGTCTCGTCCCTGAGGGACCTCTGGAGCTCCTCCTGCACCGGCTCCATGACGCGGAGGAGGTCGAGCTCTGGGACGAGGGGGCGAAGATTGGAGAAGAACTGGGTCAACGCGAGGTCCAGGAGGTCGTGCGCGCTGGACGCATTGTCCTCATCGACCCGGGAGACGCCAGTTTCCAGCGTCTCCACCACATTGTCGAAGAAGTTGAGGTAGCCCCCGTCGCCGTGCGCACACGGCAGCGCGCGGGCCTCCCCAACGAACTGGCTCACCGCGCCGACTGCGCGGAGTGCGATGTCCCGGTACTGCTTGGCGCACTGCGCCTCCATCAGCTTTGCATGGGCCGCCTCGTCCTAGGCGGCCTGCACGGCGTCCACGGCGTCCGCACGAGCCTCCGCCTCGCCCGTGAGAGTGGCCTGGAGGGCGGCCTCGGTGCCCCTGAGCTGGACCCTCAGCGCGTCTGCCTCCTCCTGGAGTTCCTCGAGCTGGCGCCTCTTGGGCGCGGGCGCCCTGGGAGGAAGGAACGATCAAGACCGGAACAGCAGTTGTGATTATGGGAGAAGGACGCGGGAGACAAGGAACTTACTCATCGACGATGACCCAGCGCCAGCGGACCTGGGCCGGCCTTGAAGGCCCCCCACCGCAGCCTCTGGGGGCCGCCGGTGGAGCCGGGGGCTCCGAGCGCCTCCCCGCACCTGCCGCGCTTCCACCGGACGCCATGGGAGAGCAAAGGAAAGGAGGAAGACGGGGAGGATAACTTGGAAGGAAGAAAAGCGAGAGGGCACGACGAGATGGCAAGGCCCCCCGAGCGAGGCGGGTTCAAGGCACAACCGCTGCACGCGGGGCATCATGGGAAGTGGAGTCGCCGGGCACCTCGAGCGGCGCGTGCCAGACTCGACCGGCGAGCCATCCTGCCTCACGTCGTTTCCCCTGCCCCGTCGGGTCACATCCGCGTGGTTCGAGGCGGGGGAGGACGCAAGGGGTCAGCAGCATTCAAAGGAGGGTAATGCTGGCCAAGGAGGCGCGCAGGCCGGGCGTCAACTCGACTCAAGATGGTTCCCGACTCTTCGGGGTGCCAAAACACCTACGCCTCGTGGTGCGCCACTCATTGTGTCGGAGCCGCAGGCAATTGGGGCACACGACGCTCTGGCCCACCCACCGTAGCTTCGCCCCGAAGCTAGCTCGAACGCGCCTCGGGCCCGGGGGCTACTATCGGCGTTCTGGATACCAGGGTACCCAGACTTGCATGCCTGCTGCCCAAGGCGTGGCCCACCTCAACGGCCAAGTGCGGCCCGGCGCGGCCTCGCTCCGTACAAGACCCTCGCGAGGCCCCCAGCTCACGAGGGAAACATCGCCCAAACCCGCGGGGAGGTAGGCCTCCCCAGCCCCCTCCCGAGCGGCGGAGACTCCTATGCAACACCCGACCTCAGGAGGCCAGGGGTGACGCCAGCCAGGCCAGGCGGGGGCTAGTGCGCCAGAGGGGACAGTTTCCCCTTCGGTGCAAAGGAGGCAGGGGGCGCACGCGAGTTCCCAAAGCACCCCCCAAAGGTTTCCATTCCGGTGCAACAAGACCAAGACCCCATGCCCCGCAGGACGAATGTCATCGCCGAGCCCGCTGCTGCATCACCATCGACCACTTTGCAGGCGAAGACCACCTTTCGTCAGGATAGGGTGTACCTCCTGGCCCCTTTCAAATTTGGCCGTTGTGGGATCCCTTCCCGCCGTTGCGATAAGGGAAGAGGACCCGGGCCGCTATAAATAGGGGCAAGGCTGCCCAGTAGAAAAAGCAGGAATCACCCCGCAAACACACCCGCAAGGCAACACACCTCTATATTAGTTCATCCACAAACCTCCTCGTGAGGAAATCCACCAAAGGCAGGAGTAGGGTTTTACGCTTCGTAGCGGCCCGAACCTGGGTAAACTCTTATGTGCCATCGTCTTCCTCGCTATCGAGCGGGGGTATTGTGTCGTGAGCTGGGAGGGGGCGAAGTAGTTGGGGAATCTTCGCACACGCCCCTGGGTTTGAACTTCTTAGGGTTTTGCGGAGCCCGAAATCCGACAGTTACGGCTGTCGGATTTCGGGCTCCGCAAAACCCTTAAGATTCGAACACAGGGGCGTGTGCGAAGATCCCCAGCGACTTCACCCAACCTAGCTTGCTACTCGATGAACACATCAGTGAACTCGCACGATGACGAGGAAGAAGATGAACACGACAGTTTACCCAGGTTCGGGCCGCTGCGATGCGTAATACCCTACTCCGGCTTTGGTGGATTGCCTCTCGAGGAGGTGGGGTGGATGAACAAGTACAGTGTTTCAGGGCCTCATGTGGGCTCCCCAGAGGTGTTCGGGGCCCTCTGCGACTTGGTGGTGGATGAGTGGTGGAGTGGATGCCGATCCCCCTCTACGGTGCAGCCTACCCTCTATATATAGCGGTGGCTCGGGTCCTCTTCCCTTATCGCATTGGCAGGAAGGGATCGCACAACGGCCAATTTTGAAGGGGGACAAGGATACGTGCTCGCCCTGTCCAAAGGCGGTCTTCGCCTGCAAAGTAGCTGTCGACGGCGCAGGGACGGGCTCAGCGATGACGTCCGTCCTACGGGGCTGGTGGTTGCGGTCTTGTTGCACCGGAATGGAAACCTTTGGGGGTGCTTTGGGAACCCGCGTATGTCCTGCTCCCTTTGCACCAAGGGGAAACTCTGCCATCTGGCGTGCTGGTGCCCGCCTGTCCTTCCTTGCGTCACCTTGGACTCCCGAGGCCGGGCCTTGCATAGAGATCTCCGCTGCTTCGGAGGGGGCCTGAGGAGGCCCATCCCTTGCCGGTCTTGATGCTGCTCCTCCTCGCGAGGCTTGGGCCCTCGTGAGGGCCTTGCCCTGGGTGGGGCCGCGCCCAGCTGCATTTGGTCGATGACGTGGGCCATGCCGGCAGGCAGGTCTGGGTTCCCCCATTCCCAGAACGCCGACAGTAGCCCTCGGGCCCAAGGCGCGCTCGAGCTGGCTTCCGGGCAAAGCCATGAGGACGGCCCGAAGCGCCACGGGCCCCAAACGCCTGCGGACCAGGCTTTACACGCGTCGAATGCCCGGACGGCGACGCCTCCGCCCGCCGAGGCGTCCGGAACCGCTTCCGGTCAAACTGATACGACGCCCGGGTACTGCGCCGGCCATCATTGCTTCCCATTGAATGTTGCCGCTGCTTCGGGCCTCCACCCCTCGGGCCACGCGGATGTGACCCTTCAGTTGGCAGGGGAGGCGACGTGGATGGTACTGCACTGATCGAACCACCTCGCGGCGCCCGAGAGGCGCACGACGCCTGCCCTCCCACGACGCTTGGTGGCTACGGCTACTCCTATAAATCTGCCCCGCCCATGGCAAGGGAAGAGCATTGCAGTCTTGAGGCTCCTTCTTGTTTCCTTCGCTCCACCGAGAAAACCCCCTCTCCTTCCCATCTTCTCGTGCTTCATGGCGTCCGGTGGAAGCGGCGTGGGCACGGGGAAGCGCGCGGTGCCTCCGACTCCCTCGTCCTCCTCCGGAGGCAGCGGTGGGGGCCCCTCAGGGTCGGCGCAGGTTTGCCGCCGCTGGGCCCTGGTCGATGAGTGAGTATTCCGTTGCCTCTCTTTTCCTTAGCCGCTTTGCCCGCCGTTCCGAGCATGATCCTCTTTTTTCCCAGGGTGCCTGCTGCCAAGAAGCGCAAGCTTGACGAGCTTCAGGTGGAGGTGGAGACGCTGCGGGCTCGGCTGACGACCGCCGAGGCCGCCTTCCAAGCCGCCCTCCGGGGCGAAGCGGAGGCCAGGGCGGAGCTGGCGTCTCTTCAGACCCAGGTCCAGGAGGGCGAAGCGGAGGCCAGGGCGGAGCTGGCGTCTCTTCAGACCCAGGTCCAGGAGGCGGCCGACGCCGTGCAGGCTGCCCAGGACGAGGCGGCGCACGCCAGGCTGCTGGAATCCCAGCGCGCCAAGCAGTTCCAGGGCATTGCCTGCCGCGCGGCCGGCGCGGTGAGCCGGTTCGTTGGGGACGCCCCCGCGCTGTCAAACGTGCGCGGCGACGGGGGCTACCTTGACTTCTTCCAGAAGCTGGTGGAGGCACTGGAGACCGGCGTCTCCCGCGTGGACGCGGACAGCGTGTCTGACGCGCGCGACCTTCTGGACCTCACCTTGACGCTCGTCTTCTCCAACCTGCGCCGTCTTGCCCCGCAGCTCGACCTCCGTCGCGTCGGGGAGCCGGTGCCTGACGAGCTCCAGCGCCCCCTTCGGGACGAGGTGCGCCCGCGCATGGAGGCCATGTTGGAGAGGTTCATCTAGGTGCCCGCCTCCAGCGAGGAGGACGACTCCGACGCCGAGCCGGCCGGCAACGCGGGTGGCGATGGCGGCTTCTCCTCCTAGGCGCCCTCTGTTTCTTCTCCCCGGTTCCTGTAACGTTTGAAGAAGAACTCTGCCCTGATGGGCGTTAATCTTTTGCGCGTTACCTTCACCTTTTTGTCTTCCTTCCTTGAACCGCTGGTTGTTCGCTTGCCGTTGTCGTAGCTTAACTTCCTTGCGCGGGGCTTGACACTGGCCCCGCCGTGGCCTGGTGACAGCGGCCATCAGAGCCCTCGCGAGGTGTCTCCTCACGAGGTGCTGCTTGCGCCACCGTTCGCCTGGTCATTGGCCTTGCTGCTTACCGTGGCTTGGTCCGTGATACCTGCATCCTCATGTTAGTGAGCGCAACTCTTACTCCGCCCTTGGGTCGATATGAGGCCAGGAGGCCCTTGCTCGGTTTCACAGTATACTTAGCTCGTGGGGTGGCGACGGCCTCATTCGTAACTCCTCCTGAGATGCTCCCTCCTTGTTCATGGGACGGTTTGGGAGCCCTTTCGGCACTCTGCGCCTACAGGACCCAGTCCCGCACATTTCCAGACCATCGTAATATACGGCTGAATCACCAGCACGCAACCACGGGGTCCGGCCCCGACACCCTTGACGCCGACCGGATCACCAAGGACGACGTCAAGGGGACGAGTGGCTATATGGCCGGTAAGGTTCCTGAGGCGTGAGGCTCTGGAGCCCCCTTTCTGACGCTCAAGCCGCCCTACGTCGTCAGGTCCTAGTCCCGCGCATTTCCCGTCCACCGTAATGTACGACCGGATAACCAGGACGCAACCACGGGGTCAGGCCCCGTCACCCTTGACGCCGACCGGATCACCAAGGACGACGCCTAGGGAGACGAGTGGTTATATGACCAGTAAGGTTCCTGAGGCATGATGCTCAGGACCCCCCTTTGACGCTCGGGCGATCCCCCATTCCGTCCTGCCGGCTGCTGCCCCGAGAAGCCCTGGGGCCTCTCTGGATTCCATGTTGGGGTCTGAGCCCCCGAGCGGGGGCAGACGGCCAAAAGATGCGTGCCCTTGAGGCGGAGCGGGGCGTTTGGCCATTTGCGAAACAACATCCAGAAAGAAAGAATCCAAGTTTGGTAAAACGAGAGAAATCAGAGAAAAAAGTTCCCGCCCCTTTTTCTTTTAAACATAGAGTTTCGAAGTTTGCTGACTTCCTTCCAAAAAATGGCTACTTGAACACCAAGAAGAAGCAAGCAAATGCTGCGTCCGGCCCCTAGGCTAGTCTTCGTCTTCCCCCAGCGCTGATCGTAGGGCATCCACGTTGCATGGGCATAGCCATTGATGGGCAGTGTTGTCTTCTCCGCCAGCAGTGGGCTGTGGCTGCCACATTGCGTGGGAGGAACCCCTCCGCGTCCTCGGGGGGCTCCGGGCGTATACAGCCCACTCATTATAACGTGAGAGTGTCACGGCTGTAGATAGCTGGGCAAGCCCCTAGGCGCGTGGCCTGGTGGCTCCCAACTCCTTCAAGAACCATCCCGTGCATTTCTGCCCGGTTGCGCGCCCTTATGACCCTAACCCGAATGCATCGTTCCCCGCACGACCACAGGATTGTGCTCCCGAGGCCCAAACATGAGCACGAAGCATCGGCGCGGCCATAAGGGTGTTTTGTCGATGAAGCATGCCTCATGAGGCGCCCGCGCGCCCTCCGGACAAGGTCCCGAGGGCCTCGCGAGGCCCGACCTCCCGAGGACCGACCTCCCGAGGCCGCACCGGCGACGTAGTTGCCGCGGGTTGCCCGCGCTGCTTGTGTCTTGCTGCTCCCCCCAGGCCATTTACTCCTGAGGCCTGAGGGCTTGGTCCGGCGTCGCTGGCCCGCGGGGGCGCCGGCTTGTGCTGTGCCCCGCGGCTCGGGGGCGCCCTCCTGCCCGCGCCGCCCAGGCCCGGTGCTCCGCCGATGGGAGCCCCCACGCCCGGCTCGAGGAGGACGCCCAGGGTGCTCCTTACTCTTGGGGGGTGCTGGCGCCTGCGGTGGGTGCCTGACCCACCCCCCCACCAGGTGGTCTAGGCGGTACGACGTAACATGGTACGTAGGGTTCCACGTAGGTGCTCGGTCCGCCTCCTGAGCCGCCCGCCGGTGCGCAGGGGGCGGTCCCTCCTGGCGGTGGGGGGAAGTCGCCCCGTGCGCGTCGCTTGCAGACCCTCCTGCGCCGGGCCTCAAAGCGGAGTTGCTTACCTCTGCCACCGCCGTTGGGTGGGCCGCGCGTCTCCTGGTGTAGATTACTCCCTTGAGACCTGATGCGCCTTCGCCGCAGTTGCTTGTTTGTCCGGACGCCTGCGCCGCATGCGCACTGCGCCGGATGGCGCGCTCCCGCCTGGTCATCCCGGGCTGCTGAGGGCCCGTCGAGTCATGGGGATGCGTGTCGGTGTGCGCGCGGAGCGCCCCGTCGTTCCCTCCGTGTGCCTGGTCGTTGTCGCCGGGCTGCGCCCCGAAACCGGTCACCGGGATTCGGAGGAGAAGGAGCACAACGTGTGGCGCGCCCCACTCGGACCCGTCCGTTGCCGGAGGGGACCTTCCGCCAGCAGGCTGGAAGCGAGCACGGCATGCGAGCCCCCGGCGCCTGGCGCCTGCGGCCTTGAAGAAGAGTGAGAGTGGATGGCGCTCTGGGCGACGATGACCAGCTCCGTGATGTGATCCGCCCATGCATCGAAGCCCCCGTGCGTTGGTCGGTGGCGGAGCATCTCGCTTGCCAGCAGTAGCGCATCATGCGCGTCGAGGTCCCCCACGTAGGTGCGACGCGTCGCCGGTGCCGGGGGCGCCGCCCGCCCGCTGTGTGCTTGAGCGGCGTGGGGGGCGGTAATGGTGGAGGTGATGCTAACGACCTGGTACTGGCCGCTCGGTACCATGATGCCAGGGCTTGGGCCTCTGACCGCCGCGGCGAGGTTGACAGAGGCCGACCCGCCGCGGCCCGGGGAAGCTTGTTGAGTGCCGGCCATCGGAGCAGCGAAGCTTGGGAAGAATGAAGCTTGGAGAAGACCTCGACATGCCCCCTACCTGGCGTGCCATATGTCGGATTTCGGGCTCCGCAAAACCCTTAAGATTCGAACACAGGGGCATGTGCGAAGATCCCCAGCGACTTCGCCCAACCTAGCTTGCTACTCGATGAACACAGTAGCGAACTCGCACGATGACGAGGAAGAAGATGAACACGACAGTTTACCGAGGTTCGGGCCGCTGCGAAGCGTAATACCCTACTCCTGCTTTGGCGGATTACCTCTCGAGGAGGTGGGGTGGATGAACAAGTACAGTGTTTCAGGGCCTCATGAGGGCTCCCCAGAGGTGTTCGGGGCCCTCTGCGACTTGGTGGTGGATGAGTGGTGGAGTGGATGCCGATCCCCCTCTACGGTGTAGCCTACCCTCTATATATAGTGGTGGCTCGGGTCCTCTTCCCTTATTGCATTGGCGGGAAGGGATCCCACAACGACCAATTTTGAAGGGGGACAAGGGTACGTGCTCGCCCTGTCCAAAGGCGGTCTTCGCCTGCAAAGTAGCTGTCGACGGCACAGGGACGGGCTCAGCGATGACGTCCGTCCTGCGGGGCTGGTGGTTGCGGTCTTGTTGCACCGGAATGGAAACCTTTGGGGGTGCTTTGGGAACCCGCGTACGTCCTGCTCCCTTTGCACCAAAGGGCAAACTGTGCCATCTCGCGTGCTGGCGCCCGCCTGTCCTTCCTTGCGTCACCTTTGACTCCCGAGGCCGAGCTTTGCATAGAGATCTCAGCCGCTCCGAAGGGGGCCTGAGGAGGCCCATCCCTTGCCGGTCTTGATGATGCTCCTCCTCGCGAGGCCTGGGCCCTCGCGAGGGCCTTGCCCTGGGTGGGGCCGCGCCCAGCTGCGTTTGGTCGATGACGTGGGCCATGCCCTGGGCCGCAGGCAGGCAGGTCTGGGTACCCCCGTTCCCAGAACGCCGACAACGGCCCTCGGCGAGGGGGTTCTTCATTGGCTTCTTCACCCAACACGGAACATGGGGCTTCCACTAGGCGTGTGCACAGTCGCGGTTCGATAGTTATTCCGCCAGCACGGAGCATGGGGCTTCCACTTGGGCGTGGGTGGGAGTCCCCCCGAGGCCGTAGCCCGTCCGGTCGGTAGTCTCCGGGGCGTGTACAACCCCAAACCCATTATTACGTGAGAGTGTCACGAGCGGCGATTTTTAAAACAGGTGTCGGATACCCCAGGCACAAGGCTCAGGAGCTCCTTCGTCAGTTCTTCGGGTAGCTTTACGCCTAGTTTCCGGCGCGGGCGTGCGCTCCACGACCCATAACATGGGCGCGGGGCGCACTACGCAATCGTCGTGTCACAGCGTCGGGGGCGGCGAGGCGCCCGCCCAGGGACGGCTTTACCCCCGTCGACCCAGGCTGAGCCGTGCCCCCATTATCCGCCCGTGACGGTTCTCTTGGAGGGCGGGACACCAAAGACCTAGGTGAGATGACTTGGGCGGGGGGCCAGCCTGTAAGCCAGAGCTTGGTCATTTGGATTTCTCGGCGCTGCGAGGACAAGTCCTAGCGCAGACGCCGTGTCCAACCCCCCATAGAACCGTCGAGGGGGCGGCACAGGGGGGCAAAGATCCGGGTGAGGACAAGGTGCTGTACTTGAAGCTTGAAACAAACGACATAATCTTAACAGGGGTTATCCTGGTTCATTACATAATGAGGAAGTCCCACCTTCAGGGTAATGCAAAGTACTCAAAAAGGAACGGGGGGTCGCCCGACTCATACAGACCACAAAAATAACCTGGCGACCATGCCACCGCGGGAGCGTCAAGCCGTTTCATGGTGCGTGCCTCGGGGGTTCACCCTTCAGGGGCAGACTGGCTCCTGAGGCTTCGGAGACATGCGAGGCCTTGGTGCGGGCCCAGGCGCCATCGTGAGCCTCACCTGTTTGTGGAAGGTGACGCCGGTGCTCACGGGACACTTTGATGCTCCAGAAAGCACGCGAGCATAGTTGGTGATGATGCACGAGGGTCGGGAGAGGCCCTGGTGTCCTGCCCTGTTGAGGCGCGCGAGGTCGACGTACGGGCGCCCCCTGCCACTCCTCCTGGGGGTGGCGGCCTGCTTTGAACGGCGTTCTAGAAGACGCTCCTCCCGCTGCTTGCTGATTCCTTGGTCTATGAGCTTCCATGACACCGGCGCCAGGCGCCATGCTCTTCGCTCGTGGGGGCGCGCGCTGAGGCGTGCCTCCAAGCGGTGCCCGAGCTCCTCCCCCTTCGCACCAGCCAGGTCGGGCGCTCCCGGGGCAGAAGCCCCCGAGCCTGGCCTGAGGAAGGCGCTGGACGCGCTTTCCTATGCCGAGGCGAGGCCGACGCCGACAAGGGGCACAGGGCTCATGTCGTCGGTGTCGAGCATCACGTTCTTCATCTTGGCGAGGCCTAGGGCTGGCAGCTGTTCCTTCTTCCTTGGGAGCGCGGCCACGCGAAGCCCAGCTCCCCCCTCGTCGCCCGGACGCTCGGTCGCAACTGCCTTGTAGGCCCGTTCTAGGGAACGAACCATGCCCGTCTCATCGTAGGCGGAGGTGACGACGTCATCGGGACCCGGCATCTTGAAAATGTTGTAACCATGGTGAGCCACTGCCATGAACTTGGCCAGGGCCGGGTACCCCAGGATCGCGTTGTACGAGAGGCTGATGCGCGCCATGTCGAAGTCGATGAGCTCGGTGCGGTAATTTTCGCGCATGCCGAAGGTGACAGGGAGGCGGACCTGCCCCAGGGGCACGATGGAACCGCCGGCGGCGCCGAAGAATGGCCTGGTCGGTGCAAGCTTGCTATAGAGCACCTGGAGGGTCTCGAAGGTCTCTGCAGAGAGCACATTGAGGTTGGCGCCGCCGTCGACGAGGGTCTTGACGTTGCAGATGATGGGGGTACATAGAAGGGGGAGCGTGCCCGCGGTAGCCCTGGACTTGAGGCCGTCCTTGGAGTCGAAGGAGATGGGGTACTCAGACCATTTGAGGGACCGCGCGGCCTCTGCTCTCCGGGGAGTTCCGCTCGTCGCATGGTGCGGCTGTTCGGGCCGGTAGGTCGACAGAAGGGCTAGGGCTCCGCCAAGGATGCAGGCCGCCATGCGAGGCCCCTGGTCATCCCCGCGAGACGATCTGCTACCGCTCTCTCTAGGTGACCGCTGTCGTGGTAGCAGGGCCACGCTGCCCTAGGGGCGTGCCCCATGGTGTCGCCCTTGATGGGCGTCCTCCTGAAGTCGACCGCGCTCGCCGTTGCCGCGAGACTGCTCGCGCCCGCCTTGGTGGGGGTTTTATTGTGGTTGCCCCTCCTGTTGCCCCCACAGCTGCCTCCGCAACCAGTGTCGCGGACGCCGCGTCCCGGGCACTGGCCGGCGCGCTCTCTGCGGGAAGGTCCAAACGCCCGGCAGTCTTTCGTGTCATGGGTGCGCATGTTGTGGTAGGCGCAGAACATCCCACCGCCTCCCCTGGGTACATCGCTGCCAGGGCCTGTCGGCTGGCCGAAGCCAGTCACCGGGACCCGGAGGAGGAGGAGGACGGCGCGAGGCGGGCCCTGCTTGGGCTCACCTGGCCGAGGCCCGGTCAGGTCGTCGCGCAACGGTGGGGTGGGCCGCCACTCGCGCCCCCTTCTCCTAGTGCCGAGGGCTGGAACGAGGGGTAGGGTGCCAGAGCCCTCCTGGCGACGATAACGAGCTCGGCGATGTGGTCCACCCAGGCGTCATAGCCCCCGTCCGTCGGGCGCTGGCGGAGCAATTCACTCGCCATGAGCAACGCGTCCTGTGCTTTCACGTCTCCCACATGAACGCAGGCCGAGGAGGACGCGACGGGGCGGCTGGCCCACCGCGGGGGGGGGGAGCAATCTCGCCGCTCACGGGCGTCGCGGCCGTCGATAGCTTGGTCATGGGTGAGGCCGTGGCACTCGTTCGGCGCTGAGCGCGCTGCGCGTGCGTGGCGAGTGTCAACCATCGGGTCGACGCGGGCGGAGACGAGATGGAGCTGGAAAACTGCTGCCCACCCCTACCTGGTGTGCCAAATGTCGGAATCGGGGCTCCGGGGACCCAAAGAGGTTCGAAAACTGGGGTGCACTCGCTCTCCTGCCCTACTCTGCTTCGCAACTTCACGGCGACTCTCTGGTGGCTGGAGCTAAGGAAGATGAACTAGGGACACACACGGTTTACCCAGGTTCAGGCCACCTCGCGGTGTAAAACCCTACTCCTGCTAGGTGGATTTCTTGAGGATGAGGATGAGTACAAGGTGTGTTCTTGCTTGCCCGGGGCCCGATGCCCGCTACGGTGGCCGGTTCCTACACTTATATCGACCTTGGTCCTCTTCCCCCGAAAACACAAGGCGGGAAGGGTTGCCACAATGGCCAGTTTGAAGGGGGACTGGACTACAGCCTACCATGACAAAAGTGGTCTTCGCCTGCCAAAGCTCTTCGTCGTGACATGCTCGTGGGCTCGGGGGTGACATCTGTCCTGCCGAGCCCTCGGTCTTGGTCTTCTTGCTCGGGGAGGGAAACCTTTGGGGGTTTCTTTAGGAGCCCGCGAACCGATGATGTTTCTCTATCACCAAAGAGGAAAGCCTCTCTGTCCGTGCCCGCTGGCACCACTTTTGCATTGCCTGGCGCGGCGTACGTCACCCATGTGTGGGTGCAGGGTTGCGGGGCCCTGCCCGGCCAGCTACAAACAGACCTGCCCCCTGAGGGCATCACGGACAGCCTCGCGGGGGAGCCTCGTGAAGTACTTGATGGGGACGCCGCCTCGCACCTCGCGAGGCGCTGGCCCTCGCGAGAACCAGCTCCATGAAGCCCGTGGTTGGGGCCTCTCAGTGCTTAAGGCAATCTTCTTGTCCTGAGCTGCAGGCAGACGGGCCTGGGCACCCCCAGTCCCAGAGGCCCGACAAGATCCCAGTTGAACAAATTCCAGCTGAAGGAATTCAAACTGATGTAGCTCCTGAACCAGAAGTGGATATTATCAACACTTAGACTACAAATGAATAAATAGTTGTTCAAAATCCTCAGTCTGCAGTTGTTGTGGCCCAGGTTCCTCAAGCTGAAACAAACATTGTGCTCGCGAAACTACAAGGCGATACAAGCCAAATCTTCAGCCCAAAGCGGTTCAGTCATACGAAGGCACAAAGCGACCCAAATTCCTCAAAGAAAATTTCTATGATGAACATCATTTCTTCACAGGTGCAAATCCGTATGACTCCCCAAGGATTAGAGGCAAGCGATTCTGGACTGCCACCCAGGCTAACTTCTACGGTGTTGTGCTATTTGATAAGGACAAAATCTTCCAGCACCGTCAAATTCCTCGTGCAGACATGGAGTCTATTCCATGCTTCTCCCCAGTCCTAAGTGTTCTTCATGAAGCTGGACTACTGCCATTCTATGTTGATATTTGTGACTGGAATGAAGAACTCATTCTTCAGTTCTATGCCACACTGCACATCTCAGGTGACGCACAAGATGTCAACACATGGGTACTTGACTGGATGAGCGAAGACACACACTATACTGCTTCAGCAACTGAATTACTTCCTGTTGTCCCAGTCAGTATTCCCTCAGAAGGAACATGATGCCTCTATGAAGAACCTGAGCTTCCAAATCATCTAATGCAAGTACTAATGAAGCCCTTGGCGCCTGGCCAAGCTCCCAGAACCACTTTTGTGGTGAAGGAATTGCTCTATGTGCCCTGAACGGTGTATCGCATCTTGACTAAAACCCTCAGCCCTATCAAAGGTCACAAATCTGAAGAATAAGATGTGGTTGGAATATTGAAGAATCTTCTATTCAATATCATTCATGGGATTCAAATCAATCTTCATGATTTCTTCATGAGGACTTTGGCCAACATTGCTTTATCTCCGTTTGAACTAAAGCCATATGCTCCCTGGATAATGAAATTCATCAGAACAAGATTCTCAATTCCTTATCAAGCTGATTTTCAAAATCATTACAGTTTCCTGTCCCCAATTGAAGTCCTCAAGAATACATTTTCCTCAATTGAAGGAAAGGGCAAAACTGTTATTGATGAAGGATGTCGCCCTCTGAATGTTCAATTTCGTCAAGCTGCTTCATACTCCACAAATGATGATACAGCGTCACAAGATTATGCAGCAAAAGCCATAGCACAAAATCCTTGAGAAACTACCCCTAGAGTGATGACCGATCGTGAGCTTCTTCTTAGTCTTCATCGGAAGGTCGATCGCAACCACAAATGGGTCAAGCGTCAGTTTGCTTCAATTCTTCGTGACATGACTGTCACGCATAACTCTGTGAGGAAGAATCACTACTATCTACATGAAGTCTTTGACCTCACATGGGCCATTCTGTCTCATCTCAAGACTCCTGAAGAACTTGTAGAGATGGAATTTCAGCAGGACTTTGACTGGTCCTATCCGCCAAAGAAGAAATTCAAGAAGGTCCAAGTTCCTCAGCTAGTTACCAGTTCATTTTATTCATCACGCAAGACAGATGAAGCTGAGGATCTTGACGACACTACGGCGGGCCCTTCAACGACAAACGACCCCAACAGCAACGCTGGTGCTCCTCCACCAACCTCAGGATGAAATTCTTCAGGGGCGTTAGTCCTCAATTTCACCCCTTTTGGTCACTTGATGACAAAGGGGGAGAAATTTGAGTTAGTCTTCAAGTGGGTCTCTATAGGGGCTATTTTTGTTTAACTTACAACTCTTGCTCTTCTGAAGTGTTTGTTGATTGGGTTGTAAACTTAAGTCCGATGGTGGTCTGACTCTTTTGAACTGCTTTCCGCATGCTTATTTCCTCAAGTACCTTAATGCACGGATGCTAAATTTCGTCAGACACCAGTTTCCATCATGCATTTCAAATTCTTCATAACATATATTAAATGCGTGTATGGATTACAAGATATAGGGGGAGATCTCCAAGACTTTATCCTGTCATGTGCATTTGCAGTCCAAAGCAAATTCCTCAAATATGCACATCTTTAGGGGGAGTTCCTCTATATCTAGCAATCAAATTCCTCAAACTCAGTACTTACACTTAATATGCTTATCCCCGTTGAAAACTTAACCTATTTGTCATCAATCACCAAAAAGGTGGAGATTGTAAGTGCATCTAGTGCCCCTTAGTGATTTTGGTGTATTGAAGACTTATAGTTGTACACAGGCTCTATAAGTCATTGAGGAGTTTGATATATACGAAGAATGTCGACCCCTAAAAATGAATGTCTTCAACTGAAGATTTTGATGCTTTCTTGAAGACTTTGAAAATGAAGAATTTGGTGTGACCTTGAAGATATTGATACGAGGACTATGAAGCATGAAGACTTTTGTTTTCGTAGTTTCATTTCCTTTCTTTGAGTCATAGGAAACACCGTACTATTAAAGGGGGTCGAGGTAATACTAGGGAAAAATTCCAAGTGGTGCTCATCTCAAAGCCTACATATACCCAAAACCTTCAAGTGAAGCCTTTGGAAATCTCTTGCAGTTCAGTAAATTTCTTCAGTGAGAGAGACAAAGTTCTTCTGTTCTCTGAGGAATTTGTTCTGGCTGAGGAGTTAGGATTTCGCAAGTGCGAATTGCCTACCGTGAGGAATATGATAGCCCTAAGGAATTTGAGAGTTCAAATCTCCGACCGTTGTTGTGCCTTGCGCCAGCTGTCCAGATATCTTTTCCACATAACGGTCATGTCATTAGGGGCATTTATGTCATATCATGTCCGGTTGCACCCTGGCTATAAATAGCCGCCCCCCACAACCACTAGCTGGTTGGCTGCTTAGAGAGAGTTTGACAAGTGTCATTTGAGAGCAACCCATCCTCTGAGGGCTTTGAGAGAAATCATCAGTGAGGAAAACCCAAAACACCAAAACCCAAAGTGATTGAGCATCACTCAAGAGATTGTTCCTATGTGGAACCGATGCTTTTTACCTTTGAAGACTGTTCATCTTCCAGACGGTTAGGCGTCATGGTCTAGGGCATCCAAGAGGAAATTTTGGATCGCCGGGTGACCAAGTTTGTGAGGGTTTGGAAGTCTACCCTGAAGACTTACCACGAGTGTTGGGCGAGGTCTGTGTGACCTTAGCTCAAGGAGAATACAGTAAGGACTGTGTGTCCTGGGACTGTGTGTCCTTTGGTTTAAATACCAAGTGATACGTCTCCAATGTATCTATAATTTTTGCTTGTTCCATGCTGTTATATTATCAATCTTGGATGTTTTACAATCATTTTATAGCAACTTTATATCATTTTTTTGGACTAACCAATTGACATAGTGCCAAAGTGCCAGTTGTTGTTTTTGCTTGTTTTTTACTTCACAGAATATCAGTACCAAACGAAGCCCAAACACCGCGAAACTTTTTGGAGATTATTTTTTCGGCCAGAAGACATCCAGTGGGCCAAAGAAGTACCAGAGGGGATGGTCAAGGAGACCATAACCCACCAGGGCGCACCACAGGCCCCTAGCGCGGCCTGGTGGGTTGTGCCCTCCTCGGGACGCCTCTCGACCACCTCTGATGCCTATAAAAACCCAAATATTCTAGAAACCCTAAAGGAGTCGACAAAAAACACATCCAGTCGCCGCAAGTTCCAGAACCGCGAGATCCAATCTAACACCATCACAGAGGGGTTCATCATCCTCATTGGTGCATCCCCGATGATGCGTGAGTAGTCCACCATAGACACACGGGTCCGTAGGCAGTAGCTAGATGGCTTCTTCTCTCTCTCTTTTGATTCTCAATACAATGGTCTCTTGGAGATCTATTTGATGTAAACTTTTGCGGTGTGTTTGTTGGGATCCGACGAATTTTGAGTTCATGATCAGTTTCTATCCATGAATATTATTTGACTCTTCTTTGATCTCTTATATGCATGATTACTTACAGCCTCATATTTCTTCTTCGAATCTTTGGTTTAGTTAGGCCAACTAGATCGATGTTTCTTGCCATGGGAAAAGGTGCTTTGTCATGGGTTCGATCTTGCGGTGTCCTCTCCCAGTGAGAGAAGGGGCAGCGAGGCACGCATGTATCGTTTCTATTAAGGATAACAAGATGGCATCTATTCCTACATGAATAGATCTTGTCTACATCATGTCACCATTCTTATTGCATTACTCTATTATTCCATGAACTTAATACACTAGATGCATGCTGGATAGCGGTCGATGTGTGGAGTAATAGTAGTACATGCAGAATCATTTTGATCTACTAATCTTGGACGTGATGCCTATATAATGATCATCGCCTTGGATATCGTCATGATTATTTGATCTCTAATCAATTGAACAACAGTAATTTGTTCACCCACCGTGTGCTATACTCATGAGAGAAGCCACTAGTGAGACCTACGGCCCTGGGTCTACTTGTTCAACATATTGCTTTCCGATCTATCTTTTTGCCGCTTTTGTTTTCAAATCTATTATTCCAAAAACCCAAAAATACCTTGCTGCACTTTTTATTTGCCTCTTTTATTTTATGTTCTTGAGAGATCTATCTATCCAATCTATCTTATCCTAATCTATCTTTCTGCCGTAGAGAGATTGACAACCTCTCTTTCGGGTCGGGTTGCAAGTATTTGTTCTTTGTGTGCAGGTGTTGTTTATGAGGTATTGGTGATCCTCCTACTGGTTCGATACCTTGGTTTCATAACTAAGGGAAATACTTACCATCGTTGTGCTGCATCATCCCTTCCTCTTTGGGGAAATACCGACGCAGTCTCAAGCCACGTCAAAGGAATTTCTGGCGCCGTTGGCGGGGAGGAAGCGGTCTCTTCTACGTGCCAATCTTTGGCGCCGAGGAGACACCATCTACATCTACGAGGTTCCTAATCACAAATCTCATCTCCTTGCAATTACATTATTTGCCAATTGCCTCTCTTTTTCCTCTCTCTCACTTCACCAAATTTGCCGTTTTATTCGCCCTCTTTTTCGTTTGCCTTTTTCTCGTCAGATCTCTTGTTTTCCTACCTTGTAGCTATGACTGGCATTACTACTCCCTCTTTGTCACCAGATTTTGAAGTTCTATACTTCAAACAAAAACAAGGGGAAAATTTGAAAGATGCCTGGTATAGGCTAATGGAATCCTATCGCATTTGCAATCTAAAAGGAGATGCAAAGATTTTGCTTCGGAATTTTTAAATAGGATTAGCTTTGCATCACAGACAACTCTTGGATTTGCCGCTAAAGGGAACTTTATTGAGCTTGATGCAAACACTGGTTATGAAATTTTGGAAGGGATATTGGGGGTTCCTCCATCAAAAAGGGGCTTTCTTTTACACAAGAGGGGGTTCAAATTTTAGACAAATTGGGTGATCTACATAAACACTTGGTCGAGTTGCAAAAATATAATGAACCTCTTTAACATATTAGTGGGAACCTCAATCGTATGAATACTTTGATTACTCCTTGCAATAAGCATTTGGATATTTTGGATCTCAAGATGGTCTCTTCTCCTGAAAATTTGGGGAAGCGCAAAGAGCCTCCCGGGTTTGAGAAAGCCCTCACAAAAGTAGCAAAAACCAAAGATGACAATACTTGAATCTATGCCTTATGCCTAGCTAGGGGCGTAAAACGATAGTGCTTGTTGGGAGGCAACCCGATGAATCAATCTATTTTCTTATTTTTCTTTCTGTGTTTGAGTGTTAACACAATTATGCCTCTATTATGATTGTGTTTTTATGTTTTATTTAGTGTTTGTGCCAAGTAAAGCCTTTAGGATGATTCATAAGATGAGTAGAAACAACGCTGAATCTGAAACAGAAACTTTGCCTCCGGTGTGCGAATTTTCATTTTTTACTGGAACGTGATAATGAGCTGAAACTTTAACACAGAGTTTCTATACAAATTCTTTACGTTGTCCGAATTTTTCAGAATTTTTAGAGTTACAGAAGTATGGTTAGAGTACAGATTACTACATACTGTTCTGTTTAAGACAGATTCTGTTTTCGTTGCATTGTGTGCTTGTTTTGATGAATCTATGGTTGGTATTGTCGGATTTCGGGCTCCGCAAAACCCAAAGAGGTTTGAACTCAGGGGCGTGTGCGAATATCCCCACCAGCTTCAACCCCTAGCTCACAGCTCGACAGCCTAGCCCAACAAACTCACACAATTGTGGGGAAGAAGAACAACACACGAGGATTTACCCAGGTTCGGGCCGCCGCGAAGTGTAAAACCGTACTCCTGCTTTTGGTGGATTGCCTCACGAGGAGGTTTGTGGATGAACTTGTACAGTGGAGAGTAACCTCGCGAGGGTGCTCGGGTCGTGTCCCATCGTCCCCCTACAGAGCAGCCTCGCCTGTACTTATAGCGACCCAGGTCATCTTCCCTTATCGCAATGGTGGGAAGGGATCCCACAACGGCCAAATTCGAAGGGGGACAAGGAGTACATCTTATCCTGACGAAAGGTGGTCTTCGCCTGCAAAGTAGCCTGTGGTGATGCTGAGGTGGGCTCGGCGATGACGTCCGTCCTGCTGGGCTCGTGGTCTTGGTCTCGTTGCACCGGAATGGAAACCTTTGGGGGTGCTTTGGGAACCTGCATACGCCTTTGCCTCCTTTGCACCAAAGAGGAAATTGTCTCTGCTGCGCGCGCTGGCGCCTGCCTGGCTTGGCTTGCATCATCCTCGACCTCCCGAGGCCGAGTATTGCATAGAGATCTCTGCCACTCAGGAGGGGGCCTGGTGAGGGAGTCCGGGATTAAGGGGTCCTCGAACTGCCGGCCTATTTCTCATGGGCTAGACTGATGGGCCGCTCGCTGAGGATGGGATTGATCGAAGGCCTCGTCGCTATGGAGGAGACCTCAGGAGCCGTGGCGTGTCTTTCAAGTTTGAGATAGTAGATTAGGCATGTTTTTCCCTCCGGTGGGCAACCGACTATGTGTAACCCTAATGACCCTTGGCGCCTATATAAGCCGAAGGGTTTTAGATTGTAGGGCGGAGAAACTCATCTAGGGTTTTCGCTATCTGATCTCACGGTAGATCAACTCTGTAACCTTCATACCATCAATATAATCGAGCAGGACGTAGAGTTTTACCTCTATAGGAGGGCCCGAACCTGGGTAAACATTGTCTCCTTCGGCCCCTTGTTACCATCGATCCTAGACTCACAGCTTGGGACCCCCTACCCGAGATCCGCTGGTTTTGACACCGACATTGGTGCTTTCATTGAGAGTTCCGCTGTGATCACCAAAAGAATCGATGGCTCACCTTCTCACAAGCCATGGAGTCTGCAGCCAGGATGTCTCCGTCCCTGGTCAGATCCCTGCAGGCGGTAGAGCCCTGTCGCATGCCGATCCGACTGACCATCTTGGCCAGATCGGAAGTTTCTTCCCCGATCAAGAAATCAGATTTGGGAACCTAGAGTTCGTCGCTGATTCGCGGGGAGAACTTGTTTGCATGAAGCCCTCAACTCTCATGGAGGAGCCCGCAGAGCCCGACGCCTTGACGCCAGAAGCATCGAGCATCGCCTCTGAGGTGGCCTCTACCCTCGGGCCGTCTAGAACGCCCAACCCCGTCGATATGCCCTGATCCGCCGCGGCCGAATACGACCTGGATTCGCCTTCGAGCGATCCTGGGACCACGGCGATGCGGATCGACCCCGTGCGCTTCGGCGACACGTACGTCGCCGACGTCTCGTCCCTGAATGAGCTACTGGGTCGGATTCGAACCATGGGCATGGCCGATGACCAGACCCCGGTCTATGACCGGATGAGGCTTAAACCCGATGACAGGGAGATTCGCACCCCCTCGGTCACTCACTTAGTCGCCACCGTCGAGTGTCCGGCTGGAGGCTCGTCCCCCCAACCACCAGAACTAAAAACGGTTTATATCCCAATTTCCGATCATCAAGATCTCTCTTGTAACCCAGACTCTGGAGTTCGCTCCGGAAATAGTTCGGGATCGATCCCCGATCTAGTGCGGAACTCGAACCCCGCGCCGAACGGTCCTGCGGACAAGGCGGATTCCAACTCCCCCGCTCCGAACCCCGTGATTCCGGACTCACATCGTGGCGCGGAACTAAAATTTTTCCCACCCACCACCCAAGTCGAGCACTCAAGCATCGCGTGAGAGTCCAAGTCTTCGAACTTACGGGGTGTCAAACAATTACCAGGGGAGTTGGTTCATCATTTTTGGGCTAGACTCCACCTCGTTAGAGACAGAGTACCAGGCTCTAGTGACCAGGAGATAATGGCAACCTTCAGTCGCACCTGGCAAGCCGAACGGCTACTTTCGGAACCAGACTTTACCGAACACCCTAGAGGAGATCGAAAAAAGCGGATACCTCCGAAGCCGCTAACCGAACACGAACCCGCCGAAAAGAGAAATAGACCCCCTACGGGGGCCAGGACTGTCCTTGACGGACTATTGGACAAACCATGCCCTATACATTATGTATTGCTCAACACAAGCCCGACTCACAGCCTTAGAGCTTGCCGGGTCGTCAGGCAGGTCGCAAAAAGTGGAGAGGCCATCGTCGAGGCACCACCGCCAAACAGGCTCTCCACAACGCCACCAGAATACAATGCTGAAGTCCTGACGATCTACGAAACGTTCCCCTCTAGGAACAGGAGGAAAAGAGCTCTTAGAGAACTCGAACAGGTCTACCATGTGGCGGCAACAAGTTCAGGGGCAGACATACCCATCACCTTCGGAGATACTGACCAACAAACCATCCATCCCGATCAAACACCGGCCGGACTGGTCCTAAACCTCATCGTCGATGGTTTCAGGCTACAGAAGGTGCTAATGGATGGTGGCAGTAGTTTAAACCTCATCTACGAAGACACCCTGGCAAAAATGCAGTTCGACCGATCTCGCATCGAGCACAGCAACACAACCTTCCGGGGGATCATCCCTGGGAAAGAGTTGCGTTGTTCAGGACGTATCACCCTGGATGTAGTGTTCGGTACGCCCGAAAACTACCGATCTGAAGAACTTCTCTTCCATATCATGCCCTTCCCCAGTGGCTACCACGCCCTGTTGGGGCGTGTCCTTCACAAAATTCCAGGCTATACCCCATTACGGGTATATGAAGCTCAAGATGCCAGGCCCAAACGGGGTAATCACAATCGCCAGTGATCCGAATATAGCCCTTCGAGCTGAGAACAAAACAGCAGCGCTCGCCATCGAGGCACTAGCTGAGACCTTTGCTGCAGAGGAATTGACCGCACTCCGGTAAACAGTGGACAAGGACGATGTGATCCTTAGCAAAAGGCCCAAACCCATGTCCTTCAAACCTGCAGAAGAAATTGTTAAATTTTAGGTACACCCAACGGATCCTAATAAGACAGCGTCCATCGGAGCTCAGCTGGATCCCATGTTGGACGAGGCGCTGCAAGCATTCTTACGAGAAAACTGGGACATCTTCGCCTGGCATCCTTCTGATATGCCAGGAATCCCACGGCAGCTGGCAGAACATAGTCTGAATATAATCCCAGGCTTCAAGCCCGTCAAACAGACTCTACGCCGCTTTTCTGAGCCTAAACGACAAGCTATGGGTGAAGAACTAGCCAAATTGCTAGATGCCGGATTCATACGAGAGATCAAGCACCCCGAATGGTTGGCAAACCTGGTGATCGTACCGAAGAAAGACAAATCCTGGCGGCTGTGCGTCGACTTCAAAGACCTTAACAAGGCCTGCCCTAAGGACCCTTTCCCCTTACCACGTATAGACCAGATTATTGATGCCACAGCCGGACACGACTCACTGTGCTTCCTCGGCGCTTACTCCGGATACCATCAGATCAAAATGAAGGAATCCGATCAAGCTGCAACCGCATTCATCACCCCCTACGGACCATTCTAGTTCAACACAATGCCTTTCAGGCTAAAAAACGTTGGGGCTACATACCAGCGCATGATCCAGACTTGTCTCGAAAAACAGGTTGGTAAAATAGTCGAGGCATACGTGGACGACGTGGTCATTAAAACCAAACATGTCAGCCAGTTGATCGACGACCTAAGGCAAACCTTTCCCAGCTTACGTGAGTACGATATACGACTCAATCCAGATAAATGTGTCTTTGGAGTTCCCGCTGGTAAACTGCTCGGATTCATTGTTTCCCATAGAGGAATAGAAGCGAATCCGGCTAAGATCCGCGCCCTATCAGAACCTGCAATTCCCACAGAGCTAAAGCATGTCCAAAAGTTGGCGGGTTGCGTGGCGGCGCTAAGCCGCTTTATTTCCCGTCTCGGTGAAAAGGCTTTACCGCTCTACAGGTTGCTGAAACGGACCAACAATTTCGAATGGACCGATGAAGCAGCTGTTGCGTTAGAGGAAATTAAAACACTGCTGGCAAGCAACCCCATACTCACAGCACCAGGCGCCGGTGAACCAATGTTATTGTACATACCGGCCACCAACCAAGTGGTTAGCGCAGTGCTCGTCGTCGAACGAGAGGAGGAGGGTTACAAATTCCGGATACAGAAGCCGGTCTACTATGTGTCAGAAGTGCTAACACAATGCAAGTCCAGATACCCACATTACCAGAAGATAGCCTATACAGTATTTATGCCATCACGGAAACTAAGACACTACTTTCAAGAATGTTCGGTCACGGTGGTATCCGAAGTACCCCTGAACGATATAATCAATAACAAGGACGCCACCGGCCGCATAGCCAAATGGGCCATTGAACTCCTTCCTTTCGAAATCGCCTATAAGCCACGACGAGCTATTAAATTTCAGGTGTTGGCAGATTTCGTCGCCGAATGGACAGAGGCCGAGCTCCCCGGGGAATATAGTACATACTCCCATTGGACGATCTACTTCGACGGATCCAAAACATTGGCCGGACTGGGGGCTGGAGTTATTCTCATATCCCCCACAGGCGACAATGTCCGATACGTGTTGCAAATCATGTATGCCGATTCCAACAATGCAGCCGAATACGAAGCACTTTTGCATGGTCTTCGGATGGCAGCTTCAATGGGCATACAACGGTTGGAGGTACGGGGAGACTCCAACTTGGCCATCTCTCAAATCAACGGCGAATTCGATGCCAAAAACGCGAAGATGGCGGCATATAGAAACGTCGTCCTTAAAATATCCGCACGGTTCGAGGGGCTGGAATTCCATCACGTCGCTAGAGACAACAACCAGGCCGCTGACATACTGGCCCACATGGGGGCCAAATGCGACCCTGTCCCGAAAAACACTTTCCTTGAACGGCTCTTCAAGCCATCGGTGGTTTGGCAGGACGATAATAAGGGCGCCGGATCCATCAGCGCGGAAGAGGTCGTTCCCCCTATAAATGAACCAGATGACCAAATTATCGGCGGCTCCGTAATGGACGAAATGCCTTTGGCTCATGAGGTCATGGCAATAATCGCACCATGGACCGAGCCCTTCCTCGCTTACCTTCTTCGCCAAGAACTCCCCGACGATCAGACCGAAGCGAGACGCATAATTCGGTGATCCAAGGCTTATAAAGTCCACGAGGGTGAGTTATACAAGAAAAGCACCACCGGAGTACTCCAGCGGTGCATATCTGAGGAAGAAGGAAGGCAGCTCTTGGCCGAAATCCACGCAGGAATGGGCGGCCATCACGCCGCGGCAAGGGCCTTAGTAAGCAAGGCCTTTCGGGCTGGTTTCTTCTGGCCCACCGCTTGAGCGGACGTCCAGTCACTTGTCCAGCATTGCGTGGGATGTCAACTCTTTGCAAATCAAAGTCACATGCCCCCAACAGCTCTTCGGACTATTCCGATTACCTGGCCTTTTGCGGTTTGGGGGCTGGATATGGTCGGACCACTTAAAGTGGGGACCAAGAAGAATAAATATCTACTGGTCATGGTTGACAAGTTCACCAAATGGATCGAAGCAAAACCTGTCAAATCAGCCATGTCCGGACCAGTAATCGACTTTATATCCGGCGTGGTACACCGTTACGGCGTCCCACACAGTATAATAACGGACAATGGATCCAACTTCACTGCCCAGGACGTAAAGGACTGGTGCGCAAAAATGGGCATCAAGCTCGATTACGCATCGGTGTATCACCCGCAGACCAATGGACAAGTCGAACGGGCCAATGGCCTCATCATGAGTGGTATTAAACCACGTCTGGTCCGATCTATTCATGAGTCCGACTGTCATTGGGTAGAGGAGCTTGACTCCGTTCTGTGGGGCCTGCGTACCACCCCGAATCGATCAACGGGATACACACCGTTCTTCATGGTCTACGGGGCAGAAGCAGTCCTTCCTTGTGATATTATTCACGACGCACCAAGGGTGCGCATGTACGAAGAAAAGGAGGCCGAGTTAGATCGGCAGGACGACTTGGACGCCTTAGAAGGAGAGCGCGACATAGCTCGGGCTCGCTCTACTTTTTACCAACAGCAGGCCCGGCGTTACCAGAGCAGGGAGCTCAGGGCAAAAGCATATAATGTGGGTGAACTCGTCTTACGGCTCCCGGAGAAGCAGAAGCATAAACTCAATCCCAAATGGGAGGGCCCCTTCATAATTGACGAAGTACTCGCAGGAGGGGCTTACCGTCTTCGAAACCCGCCGGATAACCGCCTCGAACCAAACCCATGGAACGTAGCTCGTCTTCGGCGCTTCTACGGCTAGACCGGTGTCATCTTACTTTTTACCCTCCTTTTCTTTTCTTTCTTTTCATTTCCCTTCCCTCCCACATTGATTTTTGGCAGGTTCAGATTTTCTCTTCCCAAGTCAATGTTCAGCTAAACAGAGCTCGTGTTAAGATTTTCGGCATACATCTTCAAATGCTAAATCCGAATAAAACACCTAGGGGCTTCTTCCCGAAGCCGATGATTATATATTTTAAGCATCTATTCAAATTTATTATGTATGCATGTTTCCCTTGTCGATTTTTAAGCCATTATATGCATCAATTCGAACTAAATTTTTTGCCAAGCTGGGTTGCCTCGCTCCTGTGTTTACCCTCTATGTTCCCGATTGTTAGGCTAGAGGGTAAAGGGAGCACCTCTGCGATTGTTACGACCGGGTCATCCGGATACGTACCTCAGACGGGTGAAGCCAAAAGCTAGCTATCTTCAGCAGAAAATTGGTCAGCTACGACGGAAGCAACAAATAAAATTATGGTTGTTCACACCATTACTCGGGCTTCTTTTCTCACAAAAGCCATTAGTCGCATACTAGCAGTATACGGCCTTACCATCTACGATTTACGTAGTAGCCTAAAGGAAGGTACCGATAGAGGTACTATTTTCTTTAGAAGATGTTTCTTACGCTAAGCAGTAATATAACATATCTCCCTGTGCATTTTTGTCTGTTCGTACCAAATGGCCGGATTGCCTGGTTCCTCGCAAGAATTCCCTCTTATCGAGGGATATTTTATAAGGAACACTCCCAAGCTCTTAGCGCGGGAGGTCGAAGCCGATGGCTGGTTAAGACAAAGTCTGCGACACGGACGGAGCAATTTTTTGATTTAAATTACATAGTTACATAAAATCACACATCTGGCTGCCGGTCAAGATTGTTTATTAAGGCATCCAGGGCACAATCTTCCTGCGAGAGATGAGCGGCATGCATCACTTGGTCGTACACCAAGTGAAGTGGCACTTCTTGCCCATCAGGCCCTGCTGGCCCAACCCGAGCCATATGCTTGGGGTTAAGGCCGGTATAACGGGTCTTGATCATCGCCCACGCCTCTCGTTCTCCCTCCCGGCAAGCCGATGTCTTCCATAGCTCGAACCGACTCAGGGCTCCCTTGAACCGATCAGCTAGTTCGGTCATCCCCTCCGGAGGCTTCTCGGCAGGCCATAGCGCTTTTATCATGCTCCTCATAGCCTTCCGAGCCCGCTCATGTACAGCGGACAGTTCCTTCAGAAGGCTCCCCCGGTAGGATCTGATCTCTTCTTCAGGCCGCCCAGTTAGGAGACCTATACCTGAGACAAGGCATGTCCATTACACTTCATGTAGGAGAGATACCCTTTGATGTTATAATCACACTTACCGAACATGCCCCTCTGTAATTCCTGGTTCTCTTCTTGGGTCTGGGCCAATTGAGTCTTTAAACTCTCAATTTCTTCGGCCTGCTGCTTGTTTTCCGCCTGGAGGCGTTTCTTCTCCTCCAGGTTTCGTTGCAACGAAAGGCAGCCGGCCTCATACTGGGACACGGCGTACCTCTGAGATTCTCGGGCTGCATCTAAATCTTTTTGCAACTGCCCTATAGATTCAGCTCCTACAAAGTACCCTCGCGTCAGCATGGGATTATATACTAAGATCAGCAGAATAGATATACTCACCATGCGCCTCCCGGGTAAAATTCTTCACTTGTTCAAGTTCGGCCTTCATGACTTCCACCTGTGTTCGGCTCATCTCCAATTCATTGGCCAATTGTTCGTTCTGCTGCCTTGAGGCCTGCATCATCCATAAAACAATATGCGGATCCTTAACTCGGTCGTCCCAACCAATTCAAGGCTCAGGGGCTACTGGGTTTACATGTGTGTCCGGATTCTTAAAACTAATCACTCAATGGTTGGGTAGGACGCCATTCGATCCTGTGATCTGGTCGGGTGTGGCTAAACCGAGCTCGACACCTCAGGGGACCCTGCTCGGGCATTGAGGAGCTCGACACCTCAGGCTTATGAGCTCGGTTTAGTGGTCCTTCAAGAACTCCTGCCGATCCGGGGGCTGTTGTCGCCTCATAAGCCTGGAATTTATGATCACCACAAAAACAATGGTCTGGTCGACACCCTAGCTGGGCTCAAGAACAAGGCCGAACTTATGAGGCCCCCTCCTTCCAGGGGTCTTGGCGTCATACTCCTCGCGAGGGTGGGACTCTCGTGAGGGCCTTGTTCTTGAGAGATCCTGACGAGGATATGTACCTAGGGTAGGGTATTAGGCCTGTCTTACATACCCCACCTAAGGACACCACATTGGAGAACTACAAGACTACAAGAGAGATTCCGACTGAACTAGCCATGGCGTATGAGTCACTCGACATATGTTCACTCGGAAGACCCCCCTACACTCGACAGTAAACCCTCACTCGGAGCGGTCGCCAATCACTCGACTGTAGAAGACCGGGAGTCTCCCCAGGGAGGCCAACGGGCAGGCGTTACGCTCGCCGCCTTAACTGGCATTTATTGTATACGTTACCAGTAACGTCCCTCTTTACTCCCCACAATCAATCCCTTAGATGCCGGACGTTTATGAGGGGCAGCGCACTCTATATAAGCCACCCCTCCCCACTGGCACAAGGGTTCGCAATCCTTTGTAAACACAACACACGTATCACTCGACAGAGTAAGCTCCCCGGAGCACCTGAGACGTAGGGCTGTTATCACTTCCGAGTGAGGCCTGAACTCATACATCTGTGTGTACACCCTCGCCGTAGCTAGGACTCTGCCCTCTCCTTTCGTACCCCTACCATCTACTGTCAGACACGTTCCCACTACAGTTGGCGCCCACCGTGGGGCAGGCGTCTAAGCGACTTCCGGCGAGGTTGCAGTTTTTCATCTTCACCATGTCTCCCGACGGCGGTTTGATCCTGGGCTGCGAGATCCGTCTCGGTGCGTTCACCTTCATCGCCGACGACTCCGCATGGCTCCAGGAAGCCCCTCTCGACGTTGAGGCTCTCCCCGTCCGCGGGGCGACACACTTCAGCGCGAGTTCATACGGCGTTCTCCTTCGTCAGCCGTCGACCCCGTACATGTCGGCTCAAGCGTCGTCCACTCTCCCCGCTGTTCATCGCCGCAAGCGATCCGGTCATTCGCGGCTCCAGCGATGGGTGAGGCACGCGGCGGCGCGCCAGGCGTCGACCCCGCAGATCGCGGCTATCGAGCCCGCCGAGCCACTTCATGGCGCGTTCGACTCGGCATCAGATTCATCCGAGCTCCCTTCCGAGTGCGAGAGCGGCGATCCTGCAGCAGAAGTTTTCATGGCGGGTTCTCATCAGAGCCCACCCGGCTATGGCCGTGGCGGCCGTGAGCGTGGCGGCCCGTTGAAGGATCAGCAGCACAGGGATGAGGGGGTCCTCCAAACCCCCATCGTCGGCACGACTGCAGAAGCCCAGGCTCTGGAGGCTGCGCGTCTCGCCACCTTGGCAGAGCGCACTCGCCTCGAGGAGATGCAAAGGTCACTCGACGAGCGCACTCGACAGCGCCGCGAGCGTCAGTTGTTCCCTCCAGTCGACGACAATCGTCAAGTATACCGTACTCCGATTCAAAATGTTGCAGCGGCGGCTAGGATTGCAGATTCTATACAGCCGTCTGATTCAGAGGCCGGCAGAGGACTCGAGCAGATCCGAACCCTGCTTGGGGCGGCTCGACAGCAGAACTCCGCTGTCTCTCAGTCACGCAACAGGATTCACAGCGAATCAGTTAGAGCAGACACAGTCCAATCGGCCCATAGTCCAGGATCACCTCAGCGTCGCGGAGGCAGAGATTACCGCAACGATCAGTACAGAGATCAGAGGCGAGATCAGTTTGCTCCTCAGCATCACCGTGATGACCACCGTCGAGTGCCTACTCCTCCGCGGAGTGGTCCATACGTGCCCCGGCACTATGATGACAGGCGCCCGTACGGTGATGAGCGGGATCCTGGGTTTGACTCGAGATCCGTTCTCGTTCAGAACCGGGTCGACAGAGGCAGATACAACAGAGGCGGCTATGACAGAGATTTTCCGAGTGGCAGTGCTACAGCTGTTTCTGGTCCAGAGTGTTTCAGCAGAGCCATCCGATCTGCTGAGATCCCCCCCAACTTCGGGTTGGCGGCTGGGATTAGCAAATTCACTGGCGAGTCGAAGCCGGAAACATGGCTAGACGATTACCGAGTGGCTGTTCAGATCGGCGGAGGCAACGACAACGTGGCTATGAAGCATCTGCCCCTGATGCTGGATGGTCCGGCCCGGGCATGGCTTAATCAGTTGGCTCCTTCTAGCATCTATTGCTGGGAAGATCTTGCCCGAGTGTTCGTCAAGACCTTCGAAGGCACCTGCAAGCGCCCTACCGGTTTGCTCGAGTTGCAGCACTGTGTCCAGAAGCCGAATGAGACCTTGAGGGATTACATTCAGCGGTGGACCACTCTTCATCACACGGTGGAAGGTGTTTCCGAGCACCAGGCTGTTTGCGCCTTCAAGGCCGGAGTTAGATACAGAGAGCTCTATTTGAAGTTTGGTCGGACAGGAGATATGTCCCTGAGCAAGATGATGGAGATTGCCACCCGATACGCCAACGGCGAGGAGGAGGATCGCCTCCGCAGTGGCAAGGGTAAAGCAGTCGACAGTAATCCCGGCGGCGGAAATTCCAGTCGGAAGCAAAAGCGTAAAGCTGACGGCTCTGTCCAGGCAGAAGTAGCCGCTCTGGCGGCGAAAGGGAAAGTGAAGCCAAAGGGGCAGTTTGTTCAGAAGAAGTTCAAGAAACAGTCGACAGATGTCCTGGATATGCCATGTCCCATTCACTCACGGAAGGATGAAGAAGGCAACTTGATCCTGTCAAAGCATACCACTCGACAGTGCCGATTGCTGATCCAAGGGTTCAAGGGAGAGCAGTCGAGTGACAAAGATCCTGAGAAAGAAGAGGACGAAGGTAAAGAGGACTTTCCTGAGATCAATGCCACATTGGTGATTTTTGCCGATGTAGAAAGCAAGAGTCGATTGAAGGTCATCAACAGGGAGGTCAACATGGCTGCTCCAGCTACCCCCGAGTACCTCAAGTGGTCCCAGACAGCTATCACCTTCGATCAGTCGGACCATCCCGTTCATGTCCCTACCCCAGGTCGACAGGCGCTGGTGGTGGATCCGGTGGTAGGAGGCACTCGTCTCCGCAAAGTTCTCATGGATGGAGGAAGTGGCCTGAATATTCTGTACGCTGATACCCTCAAAGGGATGGGCATTCCGATGACCAGGCTCAGCGAAAGCAATATGCAATTCCACGGGGTCATCCCTGGGAAGAAAGCCAAGTCACTCGGACAGATTGCGCTGGATGTGCTGTTCGGCACTGACAAGAACTTTCGCAAAGAGAAGCTGACATTTGAGGTTGTAGACTTCAAGAGTGCATATCATGCCATCCTTGGCCGTCCACCGTATGCACGTTTCATGGCCCGCCCGTGTTACGTGTATCTCAAGCTGAAGATGCCCGGGCCCAAGGGTGTGATCACAGTCACAGGCAATCGACAGAGGGCTGAGGAGTGCCTCCAACAGGGCTCCAAGATCGCCGACATGTAGATGGCTGTGGTCGAGTTAGAAGAGTACAAGAAGACTGCTGATCCCGCTGATCTGTTGCGTTCCAAGAAGCCCACCACCGAGTCAGCTTTTCAGTCGGCAGGAGACTTGAAGCAAGTGCACATTCACCCGACAGATCCTACTGCTGCTCCGACCAACATCTCAACCACACTCGACAGCAAATAGGAAGCCGAGCTCATCCAGTTCCTCCATGAGAACTGGGACATCTTTGCATGGAAGCCCGCTGACATGCCTGGTGTACCCAGGGGACTGGCTGAGCACCGTTTGAGAGTTGATCCGAAGGCCAAGCCTGTAAACGAACACTTACGCCGGTCGGCAACAGAGAAGCGGAAGGCAATCGGCGAGGAGGTGGCTCGACTCTTGGAGGCCAAGTTCATTCGCGAAGTCTACCACTCCGAGTGGCTTGCGAATGTCGTCATGGTCCCCAAGAAGGACAAGTCGCTCCGAATGTGTATAGACTTCAAGCATATCAATCGGGCCTGCCCGAAAGATCATTTCCCGCTACCCCGCATCGACCAGATTGTAGACTCGACTGCGGGGTGCGAGCGTTTGTCTTTTCTCGATGCATACTCTGGCTATCATCAGATCCGTCTGTTTGGTCCAGATGAAATAAAAACGGCCTTCATCACCCCTTTCGGGTGTTTTTGTTACATCACCATGCCTTTTGGTCTGAAGAATGCTGGCGCTACTTTCATGCGCATGATTCAGAAGTGTCTCGTCGACCAGATCAGTCGGAATGTCGAGGCCTACATGGATGATATCGTAGTCAAGTCTCGCAAAGGTTCCGACCTGCTGACTGACTTGGCGGAAACATTCGCCAACTTAAGAAAATATGACCTCAAGCTGAATCCAACCAAGTGTACTTTTGGAGTTCCGGGTGGAAAGTTGCTCGGTTATCTCATTTCCGAACGAGGAATCGACATCAACCCCGAGAAGATCGGTGCCATCGTCCGAATGAAACGCCCCGAGCGTATTCACGATGTCCAGAAGCTTACTGGTTGCCTAGCAGCGCTGAGCAGATTCATTTCTCGTCTCGGAGAGAAGGCACTCCCTTTCTACCGACTGATGAAGAAATCCGATACGTTCGAGTGGAATTCGAAGGCAGAAGCAGCGTTTGTCCAGCTCAAAGCCCTGCTCTCCACCCAGCCGGTGCTTGCCGCTCCACACAGCAAAGAACCCCTGCTCCTGTACATTGCAGCCACCAATCAGGTCGTCAGTACAGTTCTTACTGTCGAGCGAGAAGAAGAGGGCAAGGCCTACAAAGTCCAGCGCCCAGTTTATTACATCTCTGAAGTGTTGACTCCTTCTAAGCAAAGGTACCCACATTACCAGAAGCTTGTCTATGGTATATATCTATCAGTGAAGAAAGTGGCGCACTATTTTCAAGAACACTCAGTCTCAGTCGTCAGTGATGCACCTTTGAATGAAATCCTCAACAATCGAGACGCGACTGGTCGAGTGGCCAAATGGGCCATTGAACTTCTTTATTTTGAAATCAAGTTTGAAGCGAAGAAAGCCATTAAATCTCAAGCACTTGCTGACTTCATGGCCGAGTGGATAGAACAGCAGCAGCCAGTCCGGATCCACTCGGAACACTGGACCATGTTCTTTGACGGCTCGAAGATGCTGAACGGTTCTGGTGCTGGTGTGGTATTGGTGTCTCCCAAGGGTGATAAACTCAGCTATGTCCTCCAGATTCACTTTGATTCCTCCAATAATGAAGCTGAGTACGAAGCACTCCTTTACGGGTTGCGTATGGCCATCTCGCTCGGCGTCCGTCGCCTGATGGTATACGGTGACTCGGATTTGGTGGTCAATCAAGTGATGAAGGAGTGGGATGTCAGAAACCCCGCCATGACCGGATATTGCAATGCAGTAAGAAAGCTTGAGAAGAAGTTTGAGGGTTTGGAACTCCATCACGTTCCCCGAGTGAAGAACCAGGCAGCTGACGAACTGGCAAAAATCGGTTCCACTCGGAAGCCTGTGCCCAGCAATGTGTTCCTGGAGCATTTGCACTCTCCTTCAGTACAAGAGGACCCCTTCACCGAAGAACCCCCGTAGCCTATAAGCGCCTCCAATCCGACTGAAGTTGATGTCCCAGCAGTCATAGATCTGGTCAGTGAGATTCTGGTGATAACTCCCGATTGGACGGTGCCCTACATCTCGTACATCCTCAGGCGAGAACTTCAAGAAGACGAAGTTGAAGCTCGACAGATTGTCCGCAGATCCAAAGCTTTCACTGTTATGAATGGGCAGCTCTACAGAAAGAGCGTAACCGGCGTGGCTCAGCGATGCATTTCTCCCGAGGAAGGTCTACTGATTCTGGAGGAAATTCACTCGGGAACTTGCGGCCATCATGCGTCCTCTCGGACGATTGTTGCCAAGGCCTACCGAGCTGGTTTCTTCTGGCCGCGCGCCAATGAGATGGCTAAGGATATTGTGCAGCACTGTGAAGGATGCCAATTCTATGCAAACTTGTCGCACAAGCCTGCGTCTGCCTTGAAGACCATTCCACTCGTCTGGCCGTTCGCTGTATGGGGATTGGATATGATCGGACCTCTCCACACGGGCCAGAGTGGTTTCACGCACCTTCTGGTAGCAATCGACAAGTTCACTAAATGGATTGAGGCCAAGCCTATCAGGAAGCTGAATTCTCGCACAGCCATCAAATTCATGAGGGAAATAATATTCAGATACGGAGTTCCCCATAGTATCATCACGGACAATGGTTCTAATTTTGATTCGGAAGAGTTCAGAGCCTTTTGCTCCTCTCAAGGCACTCGGGTGGATTACGCATCCGTTGCGCACCCCCAGTCAAACGATCAGGCCGAGCGAGCAAATGGCCTTATCCTTCAAGGGTTGAAGCCTCGACTCATGCGCGAACTCGATCACGCAGCTGGAGCTTGGGTTACAGAATTACCGTCTGTTCTGTGGGGCTTGAGGACAACTCCAAATCGGTCAACTGATCGCACTCCTTTCTTCATGGTGTATGGGGCTGAAGCTGTCCTACCGAGTGATGTTCTTCACAATTCTCCTCGGGTGGACCTTTACTCGGAGGTTGAAGCTGAGCAAGCACGCCAGGATGCTGTGGATCTCCTTGAGGAAGAGCGGGAAATGACTTTGATCCGGTCGACTGCATACCAGCAAGATCTGCGTCGCTTCCATGCAAGGCACGTCAGGAGTCGGACCTTCCACGAAGGTGACCTCGTGCTCCGAGTGGAGCAGCAGCGGCCTCACAAGCTAGCCCCCGTGTGGAAAGGCCCTTTCATCGTCACCAAGGTGCTGAACAATGGAGCCTACCACCTCTTCAATCTCAAGAAGAACGTTGACGAGCCACGGGCCTGGAACGCGGATCTGCTTCGTCGGTTCTACACCTGAAGATTGATCTGTCTGATGTAATAAGAGTAAACTGTTTTGATTATCAAGGATACGACTCCTGCAGTCTTTTGTCGATTCCGATCGCACAATTCTGAGTTCAAGAATACTCCGAGTGCGAGCGATTTTCCACTCGGGAGGCTTAGCCGCGATTCCGCATCGCCTAAGTTTAAATCTACTCCGAGTGATGGGCAATCCTCACACTCGGGGGCTTAGCTGCGACTCCGTGTCGCCTAAGTTCAGAACCTCGTCGAGTGAATAGCTTCACTCGAAAGCTTAGCCGCGATTCCGCATCGCCTAAGTTTAAATCTACTCCGAGTGATGGGCGATCCTCACACTCGAGGGCTTAGCTGCGACTCCGTGTCGCCTAAGTTCAGAACCTCGTCGAGTGAATAGCTTCACTCGAAAGCTTAGCCGCGATTCCGCATCGCCTAAGTTTAAATCTACTCCAAGTGATGGGCAATCCTCACACTCGGGGGCTTAGCTGCGACTCCGTGTCGCCTAAGTTCAGAACCTCGTCGAGTGAATAGCTTCACTCGAAAGCTTAGCTGCGATTCCGCATCGCCTAAGTTTAAATCTACTCCGAGTAATGGGCGATCCTCACACTCGGGGGCTTAGCTGCGACTCTGTGTCGCCTAAGTTCAGAACCTCGTCGAGTGAATAGCCTCACTCGAAAGCTTAGCCGCGAATCCGCTTCGCCTAAGTTATAAACATACTCCGAGTGATGGGCGATCCTCACACTCGGGGGCTTAGCTGCGACTCCGTGTCGCCTAAGTTCAGAACCTCGTCGAGTGAATAGCTTCACTCGAAAGCTTAGCCGCGATTCCGCATCGCCTAAGTTTAAA
The DNA here is from genome assembly GCA_039707655.1 of Elymus sibiricus. NCBI lineage: Eukaryota > Viridiplantae > Streptophyta > Magnoliopsida > Poales > Poaceae > Elymus > Elymus sibiricus. Next base: position 313,200,102 of record CM077665.1, read on the forward strand.
TCTACTCTGAGTGATGGGCGATCCTCACACTCTGGGGCTTAGCTGCGACTCCGTGTCGCCTAAGTTCAGAACCTCGTCCGGTGAATATCATCGCATTCACTCGAGAGCTTGGCTGCGAATCCGCTTCGCCCAAGTTAAAACGTTATTCCGAGTGATGAGCGATCCTCTCACTCGGGGGCTTGGCTGCGAGTCCGCTTCGCTCAAGTTAAAACTCTACTCCGAGTGATGAACGATCCTCACACTCGGCGGCTTAGCTGCGAATCCGCTTCGCCTAAGTTATAAACATACTCCGAGTGATGGGCGATCCTCACACTCGGGGGCTTAGCTGCGACTCCGTGTCGCCTAAGTTCAGAACCTCGTCGAGTGAATAGCTTCACTCGAAAGCTTAGCCGCGATTCCGCATCGACTAAGTTTAAATCTACTCCGAGTGATGGGCGATCCTCACACTCGGGGGCTTAGCTGCGACTCCGTGTCGCCTAAGTTCAGAACCTCGTCGAGTGAATAGCTTCACTCGAAAGCTTAGCCGCGATTCCGCATCGCCTAAGTTTAAAACTACTCCGAGTGATGAGCGATCCTCACACTCGGGGGCTTAGCCGTGATTCCGCATCACCTAAGTTATAAACTACTCCGAGTGATGAGCGATCCTCACACTCGGGGGCTTAGCCGTGATTCCGCATCACCTAAGTTATAAACTACTCCGAGTGACGAGCAATCCTCTCACTCGGAGGCTATCTGCGAACCAGTCTTCGCCTAAGTTCTGATACTCACTCCCGAATGACGAGCGGTCCTCTCACTCGGGGGGCTTAGCTGCGAGTCAGTCCTCGCCTAAGTCCGAAATCAATCAAACAAATTTAAGACCCCTGCCGATGTCGCCGCCACTCGACAGCGGTCTCGGGGAGTACACCCAGTGGGTGCACTCCGTGTGCCCCCACTGGACCAGAAACCACTCGACAAGACCTGATCTACTCGAGTGGAAATCAAGCAAAGGACTGAAAAACAAATTCAGATAAATCCAGAGTATTCAGCATGGATAAAAGTTGCCCATGCAAATGACGAAAGTACTCGGGCCCAAGACCCGAAAGAAGTTTTAACGATACACCACCACTCGGCATACCGAGGCAAATTAAAGTTTTTGATCACCAGCAAAGCATTCTCAAGCTCCAGTGGGACTTGCAGGTTCGACGAAGGTGTCCAGGTCGATCCCGTCAGCGATCCGAGTGGCCGCTTCGATGAAGGTCTCCATGAAGTCCTGGAACTGGAGCTTCTTTGTGTTGGCCACCTGAAGTGCTTTCAGTTTGTCCTCCTTGACCTCCTTGCAATGGACCCTGACGAGTGAGAGCGCTATGTCGGCTCCGCAGCGTGTAGCAGATTTGTTCCATGCCTGCACTCGACCAGGGAGCTCGTCAAGCCGAGTCATTATTGACTCGAGGTCAGCCTGAAGTGAGTCTTCCGACCACAGCTCCTTGTCGACCTTCTCCATTGCACCTCGCAGTCGAGCGACGTACTCCCGGATGCCTGTGACTCGAGCTTCAAGCCGGAACATGTTCATAGCCACAGCATCTCCGACAGGTGACTTGGAAGGGTCCAGATTGGGCTCGACCGCCTCGGTCTCCTTCTCGAAATCCTTGCAGAATTCTACATGAAGAAGATGGAAAGAATTAGTCATGATACTGTTCCCTGAAAATCAACGGAATTCACTCGACTGGATGAAGTTGGGATTAATGGAATTCACTCGACTGGAGAAAATTACCTTCAAGCAAAACATACATCTTCTGGGCGTAATCCCCCAGATAGGTCTCCAAGCCCTTTGCTCCCTTGGTTGCATGGTCAAGCCTTTTGCTCCAGTCAGCTCGCTCCTGCTTCAGCTTCGTGTTCTCTTCCTCAAGCTTGCTGGCCGCGGCGAGCTTCTTCTCGGCAGCTTCAGTCTTCTCCCTCGCCGTCTTCTGAGCATCGGCGAGTGATCTGTCTTTGTCCTCCAGCGCCTTCTTCATGATATCTAAAGCAATAGCATTGTTGAGTCGCGCTCGGAGTCGACGGTTTTCAGCACGCACGTCTGCTCGAGTGGAGTCACTCGGTTCAAAGATAGAAGAAACAAATAATGAAGTACTCGATCAACAAAGTTTACCTCCTGAAGCCTTCAGATCAGCTTGCGCACGCTCCAGGTCTCTCCTCGTCAGTTCCAAGTCGAGCTGAAGCTGAGTCTTCTCCTTCTCCAAGTCAGCATATCGAGTACCGAGCTCACAGGCCTTCTGAGATCAACGACAAAAACAATTCAGTGGACAGAAATATGGGCTTTGAGTCCAAGTTCTAAGACTCCCACCGACTGCCCGCAGTCGACGGCAGTCTCGGGGACTACACCCAGTGGGTGCACTCAGCGTGCCCCCACCGGGACGGTATCCACTCGGAACGGTCCGCCCGATCCGAGTGACGGCCGAACAAAAAAAAAAGAGATTGTCCACTCGACCAGGTCAACCCTAGCCGAGTGCGTGACAAGCGATTACCAGTCGACAGACAGAAAACTCCCAGTGGGTGCAGAAGTCAAGTCATGGTAGACGGAAAACGACACAATCAAAAAGCGCACTTACAAGTGCACTTACTTGGACGTTCGCCCGAAGCGCTGAGCTAGCGTCGTAAGCCGGCTTGCTGGCCTCGTACGCCTCCTTCGTACGCTGCATCATATGTTCGGCCTGCATCATTGCCTCCTTAGCAACTCCAGTCTGGTCTTCTGGAACACGGTGCAGAGAGAAGATGGTCTGTGAAGGGAGCGGCGATGTAGTCGGAAGGACTGGCGCTTGCGGGGCTGGCGCTTGGGAGACAGGCGCTTGTGGCGGACTGGCGAGCTCCACGGCCATCTGGGTCGGTGCTGTAATCGGTACAGTCGGAGACGGGGCTGCGGGGTCGGTATCCATTGGCTCTGCATGTCACCAGTCGACATATCACATGACTGTCGAATGGTTTGAAAAGAATGTCAAATGACAATATGCCATACCTTGGCGAGAAGTAGCTGCGTCCGGCGTGTCCTTCTCCGTGCTTTCCTCTCCTCGCCCCGGCGATGTCACCGAGGTAGCGGCCCTGACGATCAAGATCCACTCGGTCAGCAAAAATATGAAGCTCAACAACAAGTTAAGCGAAGAGCAAGGATACTTACGTTGAAGCAATCGGCACGTCAACCTTGATTCTGGCGAGAGCCTTCTGGGGCTTGGTGGTGGTGACCTTGGGCTACTTGGCAACCTTTTCAATCGGCTCTGGCGTCGACGTCCGACTGCGCTTGGAGCTCCTGGTGGTCGACCCCCCGGCCCGACCCCGGTCGAGTGTTGGGTCATGACGCTGCTTGGAACGCCCTTCAGTACGCGGAGGAGACACGACTTCAACTTCATCGCTCCCCGACGAGTCGTCACCGTTGCCTTCGCTGTCCTCGGCGTAGCTGATGCTGTCACTGTCGCTCTCGCTCCCCGCTCCTTCAAGGTTCTGACCGCCATTCGGCATGGGTGAATACATGTTCGTGAGCTCCTGCAAAGATTCAAGTCAGTCAGCTGAAGACATATTCACTCGACAAGATACAAAATCAATCGACAATGACATGACTCACCACATTCGGCGGATTTGCAGCTGAGAAAGGCGATACTCTTTTGGAACCCCGGGGGTTGTCTCGCGCACCAGTGATGCCGCGCAGCCAAAGCGTGATGGTTTCCCCTGAGACATCTTCCGGGTGGGTACGAGTGGTATCGTCGACTCCTAAGTAATGCCACATCGGATGGTCCCGCGCCTGGAGCGGCTGGATCCGTCGACCCAGGAACACCTCCAACAGATCCAAGCCGGTCACTCCATCACGAATCAGATTCACAACACTGTTCATCAAGATCCCCACATTGGCCTTCTCTTCCTCGGCCACGGTCAGAGATGGGGGCGCAGTGGGTCGATCCAGCGTGAAGGGAGGAAGGCCAGTCGACATGTTTGGGGACGTGACGTCGTGGCAGTAGAACCAGGTCGACTGCCAGCCCCGCACCGACTCCGGAAGGGTGAGCGCTGGGAAGGCACTCCCCGTCCTCTTCTGAAGACCCAAACCCCCGCATAGCTGGATGACGTTGGTTCTATTATCACTAGCGTGGGCCTTCTTTACCGACTGAGAACGGATGGTAAAGATGTGCTTGAACAGACCCCAGTGGGCGGGACAACCCAAGAAACATTCACACTTCGTCACGAACGCGGCGAGATACGCAATTGCGTTGGGAGGAAAATGATGCAACTGAGCCCCGAAGAAATTCAGAAAACCGCGGAAGAAGGGATGCGGGGGCAGAGCAAAACCTCTCTCCAAATGGGTGGTCAGGAGGACTCGCTCACCCTCGCGCGGCTCCGGCTCAGCTTCCGTCCCCGGCAACCTCCACGACCCGGCCGCAATCAGGCCGTCAGCGACGAGCTTCTCCACGTCCAACGCCGTCACGGTTGATGGCAGGAAATCGCCCTGCATCCATCCGGGTGGCGCTGCGGCCCGGGCGCTCGAGGGTTTCTTCCCCTTCGTCGTCTTCTTGGGCGCCATTGTCGCGGCAGCGAGCGGACTTGATCTGAGCAGCGTGGCGGCGGAGCAGAAGAAGCGGAGGAGACGAGGGGAAAATGAGCGCACTGTCGCAAATTCCCCTCCCCTCTCGTTTTTTATGTCCGTCGACCCGAGTCACTGACTCGTGGGCCCGCCAAATCCCTGTGTATCCCACTAACGGAGGAGCCGCGATATGTGGCGATAACGGTGGCGCGAGGATCGAGGAGCCGCTTCCCCGTCGGTTGCGTCATCCCTGCTCGGCGCGCGTTCCCCGAAATTTCGAATCCCGCGAAACCCGGGCCGGACAGAACGTCCTTTCACATCTGAAGATCCTGTTGGCCATTCAGACTCGAACCTGCATCTGAATTCACTCGGAAGAGCTGACAAGCTGAATAGATCAAGGCAGAAGTTGGAAGGCCCAGTCGTCACAGGTATCGGAAAAATCTCGAAGCTCATTCGGAACGCTGAGTTCGGCAGAACCCGCACTGTCCCTTCTCCACTCGAGCCCTGATCCATTCGGGGGCTAATGACGAGGATATGTACCTAGGGTAGGGTATTAGGCCTGTCTTACATACCCCACCTAAGGACACCACATTGGAGAACTACAAGACTACAAGAGAGATTCCGACTGAACTAGCCATGGCGTATGAGTCACTCGACATATGTTCACTCGGAAGACCCCCCTACACTCGACAGTAAACCCTCACTCGGAGCGGTCGCCAATCACTCGACTGTAGAAGACCGGGAGTCTCCCCAGGGAGGCCAACGGGCAGGCGTTACGCTCGCCGCCTTAACTGGCTTTTATTGTATACGTTACCAGTAACGTCCCTCTTTACTCCCCACAATCAATCCCTTAGATGCCGGACGTTTATGAGGGGCAGCGCACTCTATATAAGCCACCCCTCCCCACTGGCACAAGGGTTCGCAATCCTTTGTAAACACAACACACGTATCACTCGACAGAGTAAGCTCCCCGGAGCACCTGAGACGTAGGGCTGTTATCACTTCCGAGTGAGGCCTGAACTCATACATCTGTGTGTACACCCTCGCCGTAGCTAGGACTCTTCCCTCTCCTTTCGTACCCCTACCATCTACTGTCAGACACGTTCCCACGACAGATCCCGCGCTGGGCCGTACCAGGCCGTCGAAGTGGGCCACGCCCTGGGCCGCAGGCAGGCAGGTCTGGATACCCCCGTTCCCAGAATGCCAACAACATCCCCCGGGCCCAAGGCGCGCTCGGGTTGGCTTCGGGGCGAAGCCAGAGAAGGTGGCCCGTAGCGATCATGGGCCCCAACCGCCTACGGGCCAGGCCTGACACGCGGCGCCCTCCGAGACGCGGACGCCTCCACTTCTTTGCGCTGCCTCGGCAACTGCCCGGGCAGACATACAGCCTGTCGCACGCCTCCAAGCCATCATTGTTCCCCTCCAAATCTGACGTCCGCTCTCCCTTCTCCTATAGCTCATGCCTTCTCCGCCAAATCTTGTGTCCGCACCGACCTTGTCGTCCGCCATGACCCCCAAAAAGAGAGGAGGCGAGGTTCCGATGGCGCCGGGGCCTTCGTCTTTGCCGGAGCCCGCATTAGATCGGTCCTCGGTGGTCAATCTTGAGGGGCTGGAGAAGGTCCGTCAGGCGGTTACCGCCTGCTCCAATGAGTGGGGAGCGACCAAGCTTGGGCTGGGCTCGCGGTCTCAGACCGACCTGGAGACCACCAGCATTCCCCTTCATCTCCACGCCCTCTTCTCGGGCTTGCTACCGCCATTCTCAGACTTCTTCTGCGCCATGCTCTCGCATTATCAGGTCCATGCGCTGCATCTTGACCCTGGCTCCATCGTCCTCCTTTCCGCTTTTGCGTTCTTGTGCGAGGCCTTTGTCGGCGTATCCCCATCTGTGGCCCTGCTTCACCACTTCTTCTCACTCCAATTGAACTCCGGAGGGCATTGTTCCGGATGTTCATCCTTGAGGGCGGTCGATGCAACAGTCGTCGGTGCCCCCGACTCCCGGCTTTCCCCGAATGCGGAGCGCTTCCGGAGGCAGTGGGTGTACGTCGATGTCGCTGAGCCCAATCCCCTGCTCCAAATCCCACCAGCCCCCGCAGAGCCGAGTCCCCGGTGGGAGCACCAGCAGCTTGACGACCCTCGGCTCGTGCGGGTTTCGGCCAGGCTGGCTAAACTGAAGAACGCGGGGGGACGATGGCGATGGTGGTGCGGGTGTTCACCTGTCGACGGTTTACCCCTCTTCAGCGCCATTCCCGCCCGATGTGGTCCTTCACAATCATCATGAGGCTCCAGGTTCCCCCTCTACCTTCCAGCGGGCTGTGCGAGCTGCTTTGTCGCCTGACCGATGGGGAGCCAGGCGAGCTTCCCCGGGACTGGCTCCCCCTATACAACCGTAGGAATGGGGAAGCCCTCTCCCGGCAGATGCCTCGCTTCGATGAGTGGGGGTTACTTCCCTTGGAGGAAGCAGGGCCTCGGACCGATCCCCCCGCGAGAGCCTCAGATCCCGGGGGTCCTGAGGCCGAGGCTCCCCGACCTGCCGCGGAGGGACGCCCTGCGCCATCCGTCCCTCAGGATCTTGACATGGCCTTGCCTGGGGGTGAAGGTGACATCGCGTTGGTGGAGGCAACCGCCGCTGCCGGGTGTCCGACTATTGGAAATATGCCCTAGAGGCAATAATAAAGTGGTTATTATTATATTTCCTTGTTCATTATAATCGTTTATTATCCATGCTATAATTGTATTGATTGGAAACACTAATACATGTGTGGATACATAGACAACACTGTGTCCCTAGTATGCCTCTAGTAGACTAGCTCGTTGATCAAAGATGGTCATAGTTTCCGAGCCATAGACATGAGATGTCAATTGATAACGGGATCACATCATTAGGGGAAAGATGTGATGGACAAGAGGCAAACTATGAACGTAGCATATGATCGTGTCAGTTTATTGCTATTGTTTTCTGCATGTCAAGTATCTGTTCCTATGACCATGAGATCATGCAACTCACTAACACCGGAGGAGTACCTTGTGTGTATCAAACGTCACAACGTAACTGGGTGACTATAAAGTTGCTCTACAGGTATCTCCGAAGGTGTCTGTTGAGCTGGCATGGATCGAGACTGGGATTTGTTAGTCCGTATGACGGAGAGGTATCTTAGGGCCCACTCGGTAATACAACATCACTATAAGCCTTGCAAGCAATGTGACTAAGTGTTAGCCACGGGATCTTGTATTAAGGAACGAGTAAAGAGACTTGCCAGTAACGAGATTGAACTAGGTATAGAGATACCGACGATCGAATCTCGGGCAAGTAACATACCGAAGAACAAAGGGAACAGCATACGGGATTAACTGAATCCTTGCATAGAGGTTCAACCGATGAAGATCTTCGAAGAATATGTAGAAACCAATATGGGCATCCAGGTCCCGCTATTGGTTATTGACCGTAGAGGTGTCTCGGTCATTTCTACATAGTTCTCAAACCCGCAGGGTCTGCACACTTAAGGTTCGGTGACGTTTCGGTAGTATAGAGTTCTGTATGGTGCTTACCGAAGGTTGTTCAGAGTCCCGGATGAGATCCAGGATGTCACGAGGAGCTCCGGAATGGTCCGGACGTAAAGATTGATATATAGGAAGTCCCGTTTTGGTCACCGGAAAAGTTTCGTGTACTTCGGTAGTGTACCGAGAATGCCGGGAGGGTACCAGGGGACCATCGGGAAGGGCCTCTCGCCCCAAAGGGCCTCATGGGCTGTAGGAGGAGGTAAACCAGCCCATAGTGGGCTGGTCGCCCCCCCCCCTCCCAACAAGGCCCATGCGGCTAGGGGTGGGAAAGCCCAAGTGGAGGAAAGGAAAACCAAGTGGGGGAGGAATCCTACTCCTAGTAGGATTGGAATTGGACTCCTCCACCTCCCCACTTCGGCCGCACCCTAGGGGGAACCCTAGGGGTGCCGGCCTCCCTCCCCTTCCTCCTATATATACCGGAGGGGGGAGAGGGCAGCCACACCAGAAAACCCTAAGCCACGATGCAGCCCTCTCTCCCCCATAGATCAAGTCCTCTAGTTTTCAACAGTGCTTAGGCGAAGCCCTGTTGGAATAGTTCCACCACCACCACCGTCGCGCCGTCGCGCTCCCGGAGAACTCATCTACCTCTCCACTCCCTCTTGCTGGATCAAGAAGGCAGAGATCGTCATCGAGCTGTACGTGTGCTGAACGCAGAGGTGTCGTCCGTTCGGCGCTAGATCGTGATTGGATCGCGGGACGGCTAGCGATTTGGATCGTGTAGACATTCGACTACATCAACCGCGTTTCTTAACGCTTCCCGCTTAGTGATCTACAAGGGTATGTAGATCCACTCTCCCTCTCGTAGATGCTCATCACCATGGATAGATCTTGCATGTGCGTAGGAAAATTTTTGTTTCCCATGCAACGTTCCCCATCAGTGGTATCAGAGCTTGGTCTATCTGTAGATGAGATCACGAGTAGAACACAAAGGAGTTTGCGGGTGTTGATATTCAGATTGCTTCCTCCCTTGGTCTTTTCTTGATTCGGCGGTATTGTGGGATGAAGCGGCCCGGACCAACATTACTCGTACACTTATGAGAGACTGGTTCCATCAACTAACATGTAACTTCGTTGCATAAAGATGGCTAGCGGGTGTCTGTTTCTCCGACTTTAGTTGGATCAGATTCGACAAAGGCGGTCCTTGAGAAGGTTGAATAGCAATTTGCGTATCACCGTTGTGGTTTTTGCGTAGGTAAGAATTGTTCTTGCTAGATACCCGTAGCAGCCACGTAAAACTTGCAACAACAATTAGAGGACGTCTAACTTGTTTTTGCAGGGTATGTTGTGATGTGATATGGCCAATTACATGATGAGATATATGTGATGTATGAGATGATCATGTATTGTATAGAATATCACGACTTGCATATTGATGAGTACGGCAACCGGCATGAGCCATAGGGTTGTCTTTAATTTATTTTCGCCATTTTTGCTTTACTTTATCGCTATGAGTTAGCAATAGTCGTAGAAGCAACGGTCGGCGCGACAATCTCATGGCTACATGTTGATGGAGATCAAGGTGATGGAGATCATGGTGTAATGCCAGTGACGATGGAGATCATGCCGGTGCTTTGGAGATGGAGATCAAAAGCACAAGTTCATGGCCATATCATGTCACTTATGATTTGCATGTGATGTTAATCCTTTTATGCATCTTATTTTGCTTAGGACGACGGTAGCATTATAAGGTGATCCCGCACTTAAATTTCAAGATAAAACTGTGTTCTCCCCGAGTGTGCAACGTTGCGAAAGTTCGTCGTTTCGAGACACCACGTGATGATCGGGTGTGATAGACTCTACGTTCGCATACAACGGGTGCAAGCCAGTGTTGCACGTGCGGAACACTCCGGTTAAACTTGATGAGCCTAGCATGTATGGACATGGCCTCGGAACACAAGAGACCGAAAGGTCAAACATGAGTCATATAGTAGATATGATCAACATGAAGATGTTCACCATTAAAACCACCTCAACTCACGTGATGATCGGACTTGAGTTGGTGAATTCGGATCATGTGACACTCGAATGACCAGAGGGATGTCAATTTGAGTGGGAGTTTTTTTAAGTAATATGATTAACTAAACTCATTATCTTGAACAATAGTCTAAGTTGTTTTTGCAAAATTTATGTTGTAGATCAATGGCTCACGCAGTAGCACCCCTGAATTTTAATGCGTTCCCAGAGAAAGCTAAGTTGAAAGATGATGGAAGTAACTTTGTGGACTGGACCCGTAATCTATGGATTATCCTTACGGCTTCCCAAAATGCTTATGTCCTTGATGCACCGCTTGGTGATCCACCCTCTCCAGTAGAGTCTCCAGACGTAGCGAATGCCTGGCAGGCTCGTTCTGATGATTACTCAATGGTTCAATGTGCAATGTTGTATGGCTTAGAACCGGGACTTCAAAGACATTTTGAATGTCATGGAGCATATGATATGTTCCTAGAGTTGAAGTTTATCTTTCAGAAGAATGCCCGGATTGAGAGGTATGAGACCTCCGATAAGATCTATGCCTGCAAGATGGAGGAGAACGGGTCTGTCAGTGAACACATACTAGCTGACAGAGTTCTTCAATCACTGCCACCTAGCTACAAGAGCTTCGTGTTGAACTATAACATGCACGGGATGAACAAGTCAGTCGCCGAGCTATTTGCGTTGTTGAAAGTCGCTGAGTCGGAGATTCAGAAGGAGCATCAAGTGTTGATGGTCAATAAAACCACTAGTTTCAAGAAGAATGGCAAGGGTAAGAAGGGTAACTCCAAGAAGAGTGGCAAAGAAGTTGCCCCTCCCGTGAAGAAACCCAAAGCTGGACCCAAGCCAGAAACTGAGTGCTTTCATTGCAAGGGAACTGGTCACTGGAAGCGGAACTGCCCCAAGTATCTGGCTGACAAGAAGGCGGCCAACACCAAACAAGGTATATATGATATACATGTTATTGATGTGTACCTTACCAACTCTCATTGAAGTGCCTGGGTATTTGATACCGGTGCGGTTGCTCACATTTGCAACTCAAAACAGGAACTGCGGAATAGACGGAAGCTGGCAAAGGACGAAGTGATGATGCGCATGGGAAATGTTTCCAAGGTTGATGTGATCGCCGTAGGCATGCTCGCTCTTCGATTACCATCGGGATTAGTGATGAACCTGAATAATTGTTATTTAGTGCATGCGTTAAGCATGAACATTATATCTGGATCTTGTTTATTGCGAGACGGTTACTCATTTAAATCAGAGAATCATGGTTGTTCTATTTATATGAGTAATATCTTTTATGGTCATGCACCCAATGTGAGGGGTTTATTCTTATTGAATCTCGATAGTAATGATACACATGTTCATAACATTGATGCCAAAAGATGTAGAATTGATAATGATAATACCACTTTCTTGTGGCACTGCCGTTTAGGTCATATTGGTGTAAAACGCAAGAAGAAGCTCCATGCTGATGGACTTTTGGAGTCACTTAATTTTGAATCACTTGACACATGTGAACCATGCCTCATGGGCAAGATGACTAAAACCCCATTCTCTGGAACAATGGAACGGGCAAGAGACTTGTTGGAAATCATACATACTGATGTGTGCGGTCCGATAAGCATTGAGGCGCGCGGTGGTTATTGTTACTTTCTCACCTTCACTGATGACTTAAGTAGATATGGGTATATTTACTTAATGAAACACAAGTCTAAAACGTTTGAAAAGTTCAAGCAATTTCAGAGTGAAGTTGAGAATCATCGTAACAAGAAGATTAAATTCCTACGATCTGATCGAGGAGGAGAATATCCGAGTTCTGAGTTTGGCAGTCACTTAAGACAGTGTGGAATTGTTTCACAATTGACACCGCCTGGAACACCACAACGTAATGGTGTGTCCGAACGTCATAATCGAACATTATTGGATATGGTGCGATCTATGATGTCTCTTGCCGATTTGCCACTATCATTTTGGGGTTATGCATTAGAGACAGCTGCATTCACTTTAAATAGGGCACCATCGAAATCCGTTGAGACGACGCCATATGAACTATGGTTTGGCAAGAAGCCAAAGTTGTCGTTTCTTAAAGTTTGGGGATGTGATGCTTATGTCAAAAAGCTTCAGCCTGAAAAGCTGGAACCCAAAGCAGAGAAATGCGTCTTCATAGGATACCCAAAAAAGACAGTTGGGTATACCTTCTATCTCAGATCTGAAGGCAAAGTGTTTGTCGCTAAAAACGGATCATTTCTTGAGAAAGAGTTTCTCTCGAAAGAATTGAGTGGGAGGAAAATAGAACTTGATGAGGTTGTTGAACCTTTACTTCAACCCGAGAGTAGCGCAGTGCAGAAAGATGTTTCTGTAGAGCCTGCATCGGTTGAAGAGGAAGTTAATGATGATGATCATGAAGCTTCGGATCAAGTTGCTATCGAACCTCGTAGGTCGACAAGGACGTGTACTGCTCCTGAGTGGTACGGCAACCCTGTCATAGAGCTCATGTTGTTGGACAACGATGAACCTACGAGCTATGGAGAAGCGATGATGGGCCTGGGTTCCGAGAAAAGGTTAGAGGCCATGAAATCCGAGATGGGATCCATGTATGAAAACAAAGTATGGGCTTTGGAAGTATTACCTGAAGGACGAAAGGCCATTCAGAATAAATGAATCTTTAAGAGGAAGACGGACGCGGACGGTAATGTCATCGTCTATAAAGCTCGACTTGTGGCAAAGAGTTTTTCACAAGTTCAAGGAGTTGACTACGATGAGACCTTCTCACCCGTAGCGATGCTTAAGTCCGTTAGAATCATGTTAGCAATAGCTGTCTTTTTCGATTATGAAATTTGGCAGATGGATGTCAAAACAGCGTTCCTTAATGGTTTCCTTAAGGAAGAGTTGTATATGATGCAACCAGAAGGTTTTGTCGATCCAGAGAATGCTGACAAAGTTTGCAAACTCCAGCGATCCATTTATGGACTGGTGCAAGCATCTCGGAGATGGAATCTTCGCTTTGATGAGGTGGTCAAAGCGTTCGAGTTTATGCAAGTTTATGGAGAAGCTTGTATTTACAAGAAAGTGAGTGGGAGCTCTATAGCGTTTCTAATATTATATGTGGATGACATATTACTGATTGGAAACAATATAGAAATGTTGGAAAGCGTGAAGGAATATTTGAACAAGAGTTTTTCAATGAAGGACCTAGGAGAAGCTGCTTTCATATTAGGCATCAAGATCTATAGAGATAGATCAAGACGCTTAATAGGACTTTCACAGAGCACATACCTTGACAAAGTTTTGAAAAAGTTCAAAATGGATCAGTCCAAGAAGGGGTTCTTGCCTGTATTGCAAGGTGTGAAGTTGAGTAAGACTCAATGCCCAGTGACAGCAGAAGATAGAGAAAAGATGAGTGTCGTCCCCTATGCTTCAACCATAGGCTCTATCATGTATGCAATGTTGTGCACAAGACCCGATGTCAGCCTTGCCATAAGTATGGCCGGAAGATTTCAAAGTGATCCAGGAATGGAACACTGGACGGCGGTCAAGAATATACTGAAGTACCTTAAAAGGAATAAGGACATGTTTATCGTTTATGGAGGTGATCAAGAGCTCGTCGTAAAGTGTTACGTCGATGCAAGTTTTGACACTGATCCGGATGACTCTAAGTCTCAAACCGGATACGTATTTATTCTCAATGGGGGTGCGGTAAGCTGGTGCAGTTCCAAGCAGAGCGTGGTAGCCGATTCTACATGCGAAGCGGTGTACATCACTGCCTCGGAGGCGGCAAAGGAAGGTGTCTGAATGAAGGAGTTCATGACAGATCTTGGAGTAGTGCCTAGTGCACTAAACCCAATGACTCTGTTCTGTGACAACACTGGTGCCATTGCTCTAGCCAAGGAACCAAAGTTTCACAAGAGGACCAGACACATAAAGCGATGTTTCAATTCCATCCGCGATTACATCAAGGAGGAGGACATAAATATTTGCAAAGTGCACACGGATCTGAATGTTGCACATCTGATGACTAAATCTCTTCCAAGGGCTAAACATGATCAACACCAGAACTGTATGGGTGTTAGATTCATTACAATGTAAATCACATAGTGATGTGAACTAGATTATTGACTCTAGTGCAAGTGGGAGACTGTTGGAGATATGCCCTAGAGGCAATAATAAAGTGGTTATTATTATATTTCCTTGTTCATTATAATCGTTTATTATCCATGCTATAATTGTATTGATTGGAAACACTAATACATGTGTGGATACATAGACAACACTGTGTCCCTAGTATGCCTCTAGTAGACTAGCTCGTTGATCAAAGATGGTCAAGGTTTCCTAGCCATAGACATGAGATGTCGATTGATAACGGGATCACATCATTAGGGGAATGATGTGATGGACAAGACCCAAACTATGAACGTAGCATATGATCGTGTCAGTTTATTGCTATTGTTTTCTGCATGTCAAGTATCTGTTCCTATGACCATGAGATCATGCAACTCACTGACACCGGAGGAGTACCTTGTGTGTATCAAACATCACAACGTAACTGGGTGACTATAAATATGCTCTACAGGTATCTCCGAAGGTGTCTGTTGAGCTGGCATGGATCGAGACTGGGATTTGTTAGTCCGTATGACGGAGAGGTATCTCAGGGCCCACTCGGTAATACAACATCACTATAATCCTTGTAAGCAATGTGACTAAGTGTTAGCCACGGGATCTTGTATTACGGAACGAGTAAAGAGACTTGCCGGTAACGAGATTGAACAAGGTATAGAGATACCGACGATCGAATCTCGGGCAAGTAACATACCGGAGAACAAAGGGAACAGCATACGGGATTAACTGAATCCTTGACATAGAGGTTCAACCGATGAAGATCTTCGTAGAATATGTAGGAACCAATATGGAAATCCAGGTCCCGCTATTGGTTATTGACCGTAGAGGTGTCTCGGTCATGTCTACATAGTTCTCGAACCCGCAGGGTCTGCACACTTAAGGTTTGGTGACGTTTCGGTAGTATAGAGTTATGTATGGTCGTGACCAAAGGTTGTTCGGAGTTCCAGATGAGATCCAGGACGTCACGAGGAGCTCCGAAATGGTCCGGACGTAAAGATTGATATATAGGAAGTCCCGTTTTGGTCACCGGAAAAGTTTTGGGTACTTTGGTAGTGTATCGGGAGTGCCGGGAGGGTACCGGGGGACCATCGGGAGGGGCCTCTCGCCCCAAAGGGCCTCATGGGCTGTAGGAGGAGGTAAACCAGCCCATAGTGGGCTGGCCGAACCCCCAAACAAGGCCCATGCGGCTAGGGATGGGAAAGCCCAAGTGGAGGAAAGGAAAACCAAGTGGGGGAGGAATCCTACTCCTAGTAGGATTGGAGTTGGACTTCTCCACCTCCCCACTTTGGCCGCACCCTAGGGGGAACCCTAGGGGCACCGGCCTCCCTCCCCTTCCTCCTATATATACTGGAGGGGAGAGAGGGCAGCCACACCAGAAAACCCTAAGCCACGGTGCAGTCCTCTCTCCCCGATAGATCAAGTCCTCTAGTTTTCAACAGTGCTTAGGCGAAGCCCTGCTGGAATAGTTCCACCACCACCGCCGCCGTGCCGTCACACTGCCGGAGAACTCATCTACCTCTCCGCTCCCTCTTGCTGGATCAAGAAGGCAGAGATCGTCATCGAGCTGTACGTGTGCTGAACGCGGAGGTGCCGTCTGTTCGGCGCTAGATCGTGATTGGATCGCGGGACGGCTAGCGATTTGGATCGCGTAGACGTTCGACTACATCAACCGCGTTTCTTAACGCTTCTCACTTAGCGATCTACAAGGGTATGTAGATCCATTCTCCCTCTCATAGATGCTCATAACCATGGATAGATCTTGCGTGTGCGTAGGAAAATTTTTGTTTCCCATGCAACACTCCCCATCACCGACGTCAGACATCAGCGAACCGTCCCCAGGTCCCCGTGCTCGTCGTAAGAGGAAAGGGTCTGGGGGCAGCCGCAGCCTAGTGCCATTGGTGCCGATGAAGAGGAAGTGGATCGCCGTGGATGAGTAAGTGTCCGGACCTCCTCAGTCGCCCCCTGATGCGCAGCTTCTGAGTCTCTGCCTCGCAGGTCTCCTCCTGACGAAGAGAGAAATACGCCACCATCACCGACCCCCGAGGCTGCCGGGCCTATGGTGGCCTTGCATTCCGTAGGCCGCGAGACCCTACGTGGAGTGGCGCCCGTGCCCGAGCTCGTCCGGCCCCTGGGGAGCCTCGAGCACGAGCTTCCCGCGATCTTCTCCATGCGCGGCCTTCTGCTCGCCGAGGCGGGGCTTTGTTCCCCGCCGATGGTCTTCCCTGTGAACTAGTCGCCCCGTGCCCTGAAGCCTTCTTCGAGCGAAGACGCGGGCTCCCACGAGGTGCCGCCTTCATCCGGGGAGAAGGGGAAGGAGCCCCCTAGCCCCGAGCCCGCGTCAAGGACGTGCGGCCCTTCGCATGCCTTCCTTGCTGGCTCAGGATAAGGTGAAAGCCCTGGCCAGGCGCTCAAACTCGCGTGTGGCCGCGGCGCTGTGCGGCGGGGTTTGCTCCATGCCGCAGTGAGCGCGTTGGGGTGCCTCGGGGTTGAGCTCGCCGACACCGACACCCGCCTTGAGGCGGAGCGCCAGCGCATCGCGCGTGAATGGCATCGTCTTGGGGTTGTCGTCAACTTCGCCCGTCTGTAACGCGAGCGCGCCCATGCTGATACTGAGGGGTCCCTTGCCGCGGCGAGGGAGACCCGCGATCGTGCCCTTGTAGAGGCCCAAGCCGCCGACAGTCGACGCAAGGCCTCGGAGAAACGCTAGGAGCTTCAAGCCTCCAAGGCCGCCCTTGAACGGCAAATCTAGGCGCGCAGGGCCGCGCTTGACTGTCTGACAATCGAGTCGCCCACTGGGGATGCGGGGCCCCACATACCCGAAGACGCGTTGACGACGGAGGCGGTAGAACAGAGCCTGGAGCGCGAGAGGCTGGAGGTGAGGGAGCACCAGGCGGACCTTGCTGAGGACTCCCTTGCCTCCCGCGAGGCGAAGGTTCCGGAGGAGGTCAGCGACAAGGTGGCGGAGGTTCGGCGCACCCTCCTCCAGGAGTATCGCTCAAAGTTGAAACTCCAGGAGTCCCATTTCAGCAGGCGACGCGACGACCTGAAAAGCGAGGCCCACGACCACAGGAGAAGGTTAGATTTGGCAGAGCGACGCCGGAAAGCTGCGATGGACGCCCAGGCTACTGCCGAGGCCGAGGTATCTTTCCTCTATAAGCAGGTGAAGGGTGTCACTTCCCTCGCAGAGAAGGCTTCGGACGAGGCAGATCGTGCTCGCGGCCTTCAGCACACGCGTTCCAAGATGTTCCAGTCCCTCGAGAAGAGGGCCCACCGGGCCTTGAGCAGCATCTGCGGCGAGAGCGTCTCGAGTCCTCTTGTGCCTGATGATGCCGGGTACCTAGGCTTCTTTTCCAGGGTCGTGGAGTGCCTTGAGGGGGGTGCAGAGAAGATCCGCGAGCTCGTGGAGGAGAAGCGCCGCGACCTCCATGCTCAGGCGGCCTCGCGCATCTTCAGCCATCTCCTTCGCCTCGATCCGCACTTCGACTTCGGGGCCGTGCTCGCCCCTGTACCCGAAGTGATCCAAGGTGCTCTTGTCGAGTGGGTGGAGGATCATGTGGAGGACTTGATAGCGGGGTTTTCTTCTGACGAACTAGGGAACCATGCTGATGTCGGGGAGCGCGAGCCTGGCAATGGTGGTGATGATGAGGGCGATGATGGCGGCGCGTCTCCATAGGTAGTCCTCATATTTACCTGTTAGGGTTAAGAGCGCGGCCTTGTGGCGACTTGAATGTGTTTTTGGAAAGACCTCTGAAGATGTTTCCGAATGACATGATGCATGACATTGTACTCTTTTGCGCCGTGAGTTCCTGCCGATCTGGTTGATCGTGTTGCGCGTGTGTCCGAACGTCAGGGCCTTGGCAGGGCGTGCGCAGCAGCGCGCCCACCGCGTCCAGCCCCCGTTTGCGGGTCACGCGCAGGAGAGGAAAGGGCCGGCAGCTGCCGAACTTCTCAAAGAAAGCGAGATGCGAAACAGAAATCGTTACCAAAAAGAAATGACGCTTCCTTTTTCCAGAAGAAAACCTCAAGAACTCCAAGTTTCATTCAAAAAGGTGGGAAATTCGAATACAAAAAGGGCAAAGAACGGCCGCGTCCGGCACCTAGGCAAATCTTCGTCTTCGTCTTGTCCCCAGCGCGAAGCGTAGGGCTTCCACTAGGCGTGGGCATAGTCATTGGAGGACAGTGTTGTCCGCCAGCGCGGAGCATGGGGCTTCCACTTGGGTGTGGGCAGGAACCCCTCCGCGTCCTCGGGGAGCTCCAGGAGTATACAGCCCACTCATTATTACGTGAGAGTGTCACGAGTTGAGCCCGGGGATGCGCAGGGAGCTCCATGCTTCCTAGACATGGAGCCCACTTCCGGCCCCCAAGCATGATGCAGCGGAGTGGGGTCGGCTCCGGACGGGCCCTCGGGTGCGGGGGAACCCCCACACCCTCCGCAGGGAAGGCCCGCCTCGGAACTGGGCCCCGGGCGTTCCAACGCCCGGGGATGGATGTCATTGTTGTAGTGGCACCGCCGCCCCCTGCGCCGCGGGCAGGGCTTGGCGCGGGATCCTTCCGTCACGCGCGAAGATGACACCCAAGGCGGTGCCCCAGCACTGCTCGCTGGGGTGCCCGGGAGCCTCTCACTGGTACTCGATCCCCCGTCTCCAGGCGGACCGAGCCGGACCCGGAGACATGGGTGAGTACGTGGTGCTCTGCCGCTGGTCGGGCGAGGCCCAGCCCGGAGACATGGGCGTATGGTCCACCCTCTGTCTCTGGGTGGGCGACGCCCGTCCTGGAGACATGGGCGTGTGCTCCACCCTCCGTCTCCAGGCTGGGAACACCTGGCCTGGGGACATGGGCGTGTGTTCCACCCTCCGTCTCCAGGCTAAGGGCGCCTGGCCTGGGGACATGGGCGTGTGTTCCACCCTCCGTCTCCAGGCTGGGGGCGCCTGGCCTGGGGACATGGGCGTGTGTTCCACCCTCCGTCTCCAGGCAGGTGACCCCGGGTGCACGGACCCAGGCGCCTGCTTAGGGTAGTTCCCCTCCAGCGGGCGCGCCTCACGAGGCTACCAGTGCCAGGCACCATCGCGAGACCGACCCCGCCAGCCGCCCTCGCGAGGCTGTGCATACCAGCCCCGACGAAAGACGATCGCAAGGTCGTGTGTGCTCATCCTATTGTCGTGGTGGACGGTGCTTCTTCCTTCGCGGCCCGGATGCTTGTCAACATGGTCAAGGTGGAGTTGCTCGAGCCCCTGGGCGCGGGTGTAGACGAGTCGTCGGACGTCCACTCCGGATGCGGCGGGCGCGCTGGGAGGCGCGAGGCGGCGGCCACCCCGTGCGGCCAGCATCTCCCACCGGTCTTTGCCCGCGCCGGGGGTTACCTCCTGCATGCCTGACGCCCTGGACCGCACCTCCAGCGGATGCAGGTCTTAACGCACTTCCCAAGGGCATCTGCGTGCCCTCAGCGCCGTGCTGGCTGGTTGAGTGGATCTATGGGTGCGAGCCCCCAAGCCCGTCTCAGAGGGGAGCGTTTGGACCTCGCCGGCTGTGGCGGCGTGCCTGGCCACGCGACATACCCAGTCGTTGTAGCGATCGCGAGCGGCGTGGAAGCGCTGTAGTTCACGGGCCACGTGGACCGCGACTTGCCCACACGTCAGGTTGTGGCGTACCCCGGAGGATGGTGCCGTGACGCGGACGCGGGGGAGAGTCGGGGCGACGAGATCGTGCTGCGCGGTTGACGAGGGCGGCAGCCCTCGGCGTCTGACGAAGACCGGGCTGGCGATGGCGTCCGCCTGCGGGAGGGCAAGGCGACGCGGGATGCCGTGGGCTGCGTGCGTCGCCCGAGCGACACGAGCAGCCCGTCGTTCAGCGCGGGCTCGGTGTCCCTTGGCCATGGAGATGGCGAGTGGAGGCAAGGTGAAGCTTGCGGAAGGATTCCGACACGCCCCCTACCTGGCGCGCCAAATGTCGGATTTCGGGCTCCGCAAAACCCAAAGAGGTTCGAACTCAGGGGCGTGTGCAAAGATCCCCACCAGCTTCAACCCCTAGCTCATAGCTTGATAGCCTAGCCCAACAAACTCACACAATCGTGGGGAAGAAGAACAGCACACGAGGATTTACCCATGTTCGGGCCGCCGCAAAGCGTAAAACCCTACTCCTGCTTTTCGTTGATTGCCTCACGAGGAGGTTTGTGGATGAACTAGTACAGTGGAGAGTAACCTTGCGAGGGTGCTCGGGTCGTGTCCAATCGTCCCCCTACGGAGCAACCCGCCTCTACTTATAGCGACCCTGGTCCTCTTCCCTTATCGCAATGGCGGGAAGGGATCCCACAATGGCCAAATTCGAAGGGGGACAAGGAGTACATCTTATCCTGGCGAAAGGTGGTCTTCGCCTGCAAAGTAGCCGTTGGTGATGCAGAGGTGGGCTCAGCGATGACGTCTGTCCTGCTGGGCTCGTGGTCTCGTTGCACCAGAATGGAAACCTTTGGGGGTGCTTTGGGAACCTGCGTACGCCTTTGCCTCCTTTGCACCAAAGAGGAAACTGTCTCTGCTGCGCGCGCTGGCACCCGCTTGGCTTGGCTTGCATCATCCTTGACCTCCCGAGGCCGAGTATTGCATAGATATCTCCGCCACTCAGGAGGGGGCCTGGGGAGGCCCCCTCCTTCCAGGGGTCTTGGCGTCGTCCTCCCCACAAGTATAGGGGATCGCAACACTTTTCGAGGGTAGAGTATTCAACCCAAATTTATTGATTCGACACAAGGGGAGTCAAAGAATATTCTCGAGTATTAGCAGCTGAGTTGTTAATTCAACCACACCTGAAAGACTTAATATCTGCAGCAAAGTATTTAGTAGCAAAGTAGTATGGAAGTAATGGCAACGATGGCAAAAGTGCAGTAGCAGTTTTGTAGTGATTGTAACAGTAGCAACGGAAAAGTAACTTAGCAAAGATCAATATATGAAAATCTCATAGGCAATGGATCAGTGATGGATAATTATGTCGGATGGCATTCATCATGCAACGGTTATAACATAGGGTGACACAGAACTAGCTCCAATTCATCAATATAATGTAGGCATGTATTCCATATATAGTCACACGTGCTTATGGAAAAGAACTTGCATGACATCTTTTGTCCTACCCTCCCGTGGCAGCGGGGTCCTAATGGAAACTAAGGGATATTAAGGCCTCCTTTTAATAGAGAACCGGACCAAAGCATTAGCACTTAGTGAATACATGAACTCCTCAAACTAGGGTAATCACCGGAAAGAATCCCAGTTATTGTCACCCTGGGGGATGCGGATCATAACTCGTAATAGGTGTCTACAACTTGCAAGATAGGATCAAGAACACATACATATTCATGAAAACATAATAGGTTCAGATCTGAAGTCATGGCACTCGGGCCCTAGTGAGAAGCATTAAGCATAGCAAAGTCATAGCAACATCAATCTCAGAACATAGTGGATACTAGGGATCAAACCCTAACCAAACTAACTCGATTACATGGTAAATCTCATCCAACCCATCACTGCCCAGCAAGCCTACGATGGAATAACTCACGAACGGCGGAGAGCATCGTGAAATTGGTGATGAAGGATGGTTGGTGATGACGACGGCGTCGAGTTCCCCTCTCCGGAGCCCAAAACAGACTCCAGATCTGCCCTCCCGAGGAAGAACAGGAGGTGGCAGCGGCTCCGTATCGTGAAACGCGATGAACTCTTCTCTTCGATTTTTTTCTCCCCGAATAGGGTTATATGGAGTTGGAGTTGAGGTCGGAGGAGTTGCAGGGGGCCCACAAGCCACCTGGGCGCGCCCTAGGGGGGGCGCCCCCTGGCTTGTGGCCAATGGGTGGACCCCCTCCGATTGATTCTTTCGCCAGTATTTTTTATTAATTCCAAAAATATTCTCCGTAAATTTTCAGGTCAATCCGAGAACTTTTATTTCTGCACAAAAATAACACCAAAGCAATTCTGCTGAAAACAGCGTCAGTCCGGGTTAGTTCCATTCAAATCATGCAAATTAGAGTCCAAAACAAGGGCAAAAGAGTTTGGAAAAGTAGATACGATGGAGACGTATCAACTCCCCCAAGCTTAACCCATTGCTTGTCCTCAAGCAATTCAGTTGACAAACTGAAAGTGACAAAGAAAAACTTTTACAAACTCTATTTGATCTTGTTGTTGTAAATATGTCTAACTGATGTTCAGGTTTTCAGCAAAGATTATGGACTAACCACATTCACAATAACATTTAGGTCTCACATTTACTCATATCAATGGCATAATCAACTAGCGAGCAATAATAACAAATCTCGGATGACAACAATTTTATCAAAACAATCATGATACAATATGATAAAATGGTATCTTGCTAGCCCTTTCTGAGACCACAAAACATATATGCAGAGCACCTCTAAGGAACAAGGACTGACTAGACATTGTAATTCATGGTAAAAGAGATCCAGTCACAATCACACTCAATATCAATTAATAGCAAAGCATACAAATGACGGTGGTGCTCTCTAACCGGTGCTTTGTATAAGAGGAGGATGACTCAACAGTAAAGTAAAATAGATAGGCCCTTCGCAGAGGGAAGCATTGATTTGCAGAGGTGCCAGAGCTCGAGCTTTTAAAACAGAGATGAATAATAATTTTGAGCGGTATGCTTTCATTGTCAACATAACAACCAAGAGATCTCGGTATCTTCCATGCTAGATACATTATAGGCGGTTCCCAAACAGAATGGTAAAGTTTTTACTCCCCCTCCACCAATCAATCACACTCCACGGCGAGCCGAATCCACGGGTACCGTCCATACAAACAACAATCCTGGGGGAGTTTTGTTTCATTATATTTTGATTTGATTTTTGAGCATGGAACTAGGCATCCCGAATACCAGCCACTTTCTCGTGAATGATAGTGAATCAACACATATCGTGAGAATAACCCACCTAGCATGGAAGATACGAACAGCCCCTAGTCACTATATGAGCGATTCGGGCATACAAAACAGAATATTATTTGAAGGTTTAGAGTTTGGCACATGCAAATTTACTTGGAATGGCAGGTAAGTACCGCATATAGATAGGTATGGTGGACTCATATGGAACAACTTTGGGTTTATGGAAATGGATGCACAAGCAGTATTCCCGCTTAGTACAGGTGAAGGCTAGCCAGAGACTGGGAAGCGACCAACTAGAGAGCGACAACAGTCATAAACATGCATTGAGATTAACGAACATTGAATGCAAGCATGAGTAGGATATAAATCACCATGAACATAAATATCGTGGAGGCTATGTTGATTCTGTTTCAACTACATGCGTGAACATGTGCCAAGTCAAGCCACTTGAATAATTCAGAGGAGGATACCATCCTATCATACTACATCACAACCATTTTAAAATGCATGTTGGCACTCAAGACAAACTATTATACACTCATAGCTAATTAAGCTTGGCATGAGTAACTATAATCTCTAATTGTCATTGCAAACATGTTTCATCCATAATGAGCTGAATTCAGAACGATGAGCTAATCATATTTACAAAAACAAAATAGGTCGAGTTCATACCAGCTTTTCTCCATCTCAATCACTTGATCATATATCGTCATTATTGCCTTTCACTCACACGACCGAACGGTGTAAATAATAATAAGAGTGCACGTGCATTGGACCAAGCTGGAATCTGCAAACAATAACTCAAAGGAGAAGGCAAGGTAATATGGGCTCTTTGATAGATAAACAATAATGCATATGAGAGCCACTCAACATTTTCATTGTGGTCTTCTCCTTACGACCCAAAGAAAAGAAATTTCAAAACAAGAACGAGACAAACTATTTACATGGGAAAGCTCCCAAAAAGAAGAACGAGAAATCTTTTTGGGTTTTCTTTTAATGACACAACTAAACAAACTAAGAGGTAAAGCTAGAACTAATTTTTTTTTGGATTTTCTCAAGGTTAATTAAGCACGCAAGAAGAAAGCGGAAAGAAGAAATAAAATACCATGGATGATACAATGAAAAAGTATAAGCGCCGACTACTAAGATGAGTGTGTGAACATGAATGTAATGTCGGTGAGAAATACGTACTCCCCCAAGCTTAGGCTTTTGGCCTAAGTTGGTCTAGGGCCATGGCTGGCCCGGATAATGTCCAAAGTCATAGTTGGGGTTGTACTGGGTTGCGGCGGCTACCGCCTGAAAGGCTGCAGCGCGGAGGCGGGCGGCTTCCGCCTCTCTCTCGTACTCGTTTGCCTCCTCTCTGGTTATAAAGTGTCTCCGTTTTTCCTGAAAGTTAAAGAAGGAAGGAGCAGGAAGGGTAATACGGACAGCACGATGTCTATCAAAAATTAGTCGGTATAGGAAGGACTATTCGTTCCTCTCAAGAAACTGGTAGCGCACCATAGCCTCATAATCAAGAAAAGCAGGTGGTAACTCAATATCATTCCCCCTTATGGGTACCCCAAGATAATTAGCTACACGAGTGGCATAAATCCCGCCAAAGAAATCTCCTTCCTTAGCATTTTTATGTAGCCTCCTAGCAATAATAGCCCCCAAGTTATATCGTCTATCACCCATTACCGCACTCTTAAGAATACTAAGATCAGGTACACAAAGGTGGCTATGATCATGTTTACCGTTAATACATCTACCTATGAAGAGAGCAAAATAATGTATAGCAGGAAAGTGAATGCTCCCTAAGGTAGCCTGTGTAATGTTTCTAGTTTCTCCCACAGTGATGCTAGCAAGAAAATCAT
The DNA here is from genome assembly GCA_039707655.1 of Elymus sibiricus. Taxonomy (NCBI): domain Eukaryota; kingdom Viridiplantae; phylum Streptophyta; class Magnoliopsida; order Poales; family Poaceae; genus Elymus; species Elymus sibiricus. The sequence continues at coordinate 313,225,020 of CM077665.1, forward strand.
TATATTCAGTTTTGTGAGGATCACTATGGCTGCCCCATTGTGGAATTTTGCATGCACGGTTAAAATCTTCTAGGTCCATAGTATAAGATTCATCATAAAGATTTACTAGAACAAAATGCGTATTACGTATGGATGAAAATTCAAACCTCCGCACGAAGGAATCAGTGAGTTGATAATATTGCTTGCATTGGTCTGAAATGAAATCTTCGAGGCCAGCATTTCGTGTGTACGCGTAAAATTCTTCCTTGAAACCGGCATGAACCATGAATTGATCCGACAACCATTCACAAGGCCGCACTTGAGCTTCCCTCGGTGGTTCAAAGTCGGGCTCACGTATCGCGAGTCTCGGGGCCTTCTTGCTCGAGGAACCACCTTGGTATATTCTCCTCAACATCTTTCTTTCTCTGAAAAATTTCTGAAATTTTTAGTGACTCAAAATAAAGGTGAACAAAACTCAACAAAACTTATAGCAACTACTCCCACAAGTGCCTAGAGACTACATCATGCATCAAAACTACTTGGGACCATACAAATTTGACATGCAAACTCAAGAACAAGGTCACCACAGCAGCCAAAATTTGCAATATATAGAGCACTAAAACAAAAACTAATTGGACCATTGGAGGAGTCACATACCGAAGATCAGTCCCCCAAAACAGTTTTGCAAATGGAGCTTTGCACAAGGAGATCGAAAATGGCAGCAAAATGAGCTAGAACACGGGCTTAAGCAATGGTGGGATTTTTTCTGGAGGAAGACGAAGTGGATGGGTGCTGGAATAAGTGAGGGGGGCCTACGTGGGACCCACAATCCAGGGGGGCGCGCCCAGGGGGGTGGGCGCGCCCTGTGGGCTTGTGGCCCAGTGGTGTAGCCCCCTGATGTGTTCTCAGTGCCAAAAATTCTTAAATATTCCAGAAAAAATCATACTACATTTTCAGGGCATTTGGAGAACTTTTATTTTCAGGTCATTTTTTTATTGCACAGATAATTCAAAAAACAGAAAAATAATAGCATTTTTACTTTATTTAATCTAAATAACAGAAAGTAAAAGTGGGGTACAGAAGGTTGTGCCTCCTAAATTAATCCATCTCATGCTCATCAAAAAAGAATCCATCAATAAGGTTGATCAAGTCTTATTGACAAACTTTTTTCGAATGACACGGAACCGGAGAATTTTCGAATAACACTAGGTTACCTCAAGGGGGATATGCATGTCCCCAACAATAAGTATATCATATTTCTTTTTGGCAGTAGTGAGAGGGAATTCAAAATCTCCAATAATAATCGTTGAAATTTTTCCAATGGAGTTGATACTATGAACTTGAGGTTGTTTCTTCGGAAAGTGTACCATATGCTCATTACCATTAACATGAAAAGTGACATTGCCCTTGTTGCAATCAATAACAGCCCCTGCAGTATTCAAAAAGGTCTTCCAAGGATGATCGACATACTGTCGTCCTTGGGAATATCAGGAATAACAAAGTCCGTTAGGATAGTAACATTTGCAACTACGACAGGCACATCCTCACAAATACCGATGGGTAAAGCAGTTGATTTATCAGCCATTTGCAAAGAGATTTCAGTAGGTGCCATCTTATTCAAATCAAGTCTACGATACAAAGAGAAAGGCATAACACTAACACCAGCTCCAAGGTCACATAAAGCAGTTTTAACATAGTTTCTTTTAATAGAGCATGGTATAGTAGGTACTCCGGGATCTCCCAGTTTCTTTGGTATTCCACCCTTAAAGGTATAATTAGCACGCATGGTGGAAATCTCAGCTTCTGGTATCTTTCTTTTATTAGTCACAATATCCTTCATATACTTAGCATAAGGAGACATTTTCAGAATATCAGTCAAGCGCATACCCAAAAAGACAGGTCTAAGCATTTCAACAAAGCGCTCAAAATCCTCATCATCCTTTTTCTTGGATGGTTTAGGAGGAAAGGGCATGGGTTTCTGAACCCATGGTTCTCTTTCTTTACCATGCTCCCTAGCAACGAAGTCTCTTTTATCATATCTTTTATTCTTAGGTTGTGGGTTATCAAGATCAATAGCAGGTTCAATCTCCACATCATTATCATTACTAGGTTGAGCATCAACATGAACATCATCATTAATATTATCACTAGGCTCATGTTCATTACCAGATTGTGTCTCAGCATCAGAAATAGAAATATCATTTGTATTCTCAGGTGTATCTATAACAGGTTCACTAGCAGCATGCAAAGTCCTATCATCATTCTTTTTCCTTTTATTACTGGGACGTCTAGGTGCATCAGTATTAATTCTCTGAGAATCTTGCTCAATTCTCTTAGGATGGCCCTCAGGATACAAAGGTTCCTGAGTCATTTTACCACCTCTAGTCACAACTCTAACAGAATGATCATTGTCCTTACCATTCATCTCATTAAGCAAATCATTTTGTGCCTTAAGTACTTGTTCTACTTGAGTAGTTACCATGGAAGCATGTTTACTAATAAGCTTAAGATCATTGATAGTTCTACTCATATAATCACCTAAGCGATAAAGCATGTAAGCATTATGTTTCAATTGTCTACTAACATAAGCATTGAAATTTTCTTGCTTAACAATAAAGTTATCAAACTCATCCAAGCATTGGCTAGCAGACTTATTATAAGGAATATCACCTTCATCAAATCTACGGAGAGAATTTACCTCTACCACCTGTGTCGGGGTATCAAGACCATGTATTTCTTCAATAGGTAGTAAATTCTTAACATCTTCAGCTTTAATACCTTTTTCTTTCATAGATTTCTTTGCCTCTTGCATATCTTCAGGACTGAGAAATAGAATACCTCTTTTCTTCGGAGTTGGCTTTGGAGGTGGTTCGGGAATAGTCCAATCATTATCATTGCTCAATATATTATTCAATAGTAGTTCAACTTGTTCAACAGTTCATTCCCTGAAAACACAACCAGCACAACTATCTAGGTGGTCCCTAGAAGCATCGGTTAGTCCATTATAAAAGATATCAAGTATTTCGTTTTTCTTGAGAGGATGATCAGGCAAAGCATTAAGTAATTGGAGAAGCCTCCCCCAAGCTTGTGGGAGACTCTCTTCTTCAATTTGCACAAAGTTAAATATTTCCTGCAAGGCAGCTTGTTTCTTATGGGCAGGAAAATATTTTTCAGAGAAGTAATATATCATATCCTGTGGACTACGCACACAACCAGGAGCAAGAGAATTAAACCATAGCTTAGCATCGCCCTTTAATGAGAAAGGAAACAACTTAAGAATATAGTAATAACTGCTAATTCTTGAGCTTGCGTTGGTTTTCCCTTGAAGAGGAAAGGGTGATGCAGCAAAGTAGATAAGTATTTCCCTCAGTTGTTGAGAACCAAGGTATCAATCCAGTAGGAGGTACAAGCAAGGCCCCAATCTTTGCACCTGCACAAACAATCAAACACTTGCACCCAACGCTATAAAGGGGTTGTCAATCCCTTCACGGTTACTTGCAAGGATGAGATCCGATAGAGATAGATATAAAAGATTACTAAAACAAAAAGTAAAACAAAAGTAAAAAGATTGCAGCAAAGTATTTTTGGTATTTTTGGTTTATAGATCTGAAAATATAATATGGAAAATAGACCCGGGGGCCATAGGTTTCACTAGAGGCTTCTCTCTTGAAGGAAAATAATACGGTGGGTGAACAAATTACTGTCGAGCAATTGATAGAAAAGCGCAGAGTTATGACGATATCCAAGGCAATGATTATGCATATAGGCATCACGTCTGTATCAAGTAGACCGAAACGATTCTGCATCTACTACTATTACTCCACACATCGACCGACTCCTGCCTACATCTAGAGTATTAAGTTCATGAAAACGGAGTAACGCATTAAGTAAGATGACATGATGTAGTGGGATAAACTCAAGCAATATGATGAAAACCCCATCTTTTTATCCTTGATGGCAACAATACAAATATGTGCCTCGCTACCCCTACTTTGTCACTGGGTGAGGACACCGCAAGATTGAACCCAAAACTAAGCACTTCTCCCATTGCAAGAATTACCAATCTAGTTGGCCAAACCAAACCAATAACTCGAAGAGACTTGCAAAGATATGAAATCATGCATATAAGAATTCAGAGAAGATTCAAATAATATTCATAGGTAATCTGATCATAAACCCACAATTCATCGGAAATCGACAAACACACCGCAAAAGAGTATTACATCGGATAGAGCTCCATGAAGATCATGAAGAACATGGTATTGAAGAACATAGAGAGAGAAGAAGCCATCTAGCTACTAGCTATGGACCCGAAGGTCTGAGGTGAACTACGCACGCATCATCGGAGGGGCAATGGAGTTGATGTAGATGCCCTCCGTGATCGAATCCCCCTCCGGCAGATTACCGGAAAAGGCCCCAAGATGGGATCTCACGGGAACAGAGGCTTCCGGCGGCGGAAAAGTATTATCGTGGCTCTCTTTGGTATTGGGGGAATATTCCTGAATTTATAGGTGAAGAATTAGGGTTGGAGGAGCCACAGGGGGCCCACAAGCCAGGGGGGCGCCCCCCCAGGGGCGTGCCTAGGTGGCTTATGGCCCACCCGTGGGTCTTCTGGCCTCTTCTCCAAGTCTCTTGGGTTCCTTCTGGTCCAAGAAAAATCATCGTAGAATTTTATTCCGTTTGGACTCCGTTTGATATTCCTTATCTGCAATACTCAAAAACAAGGAAAAAAACAAAAACTGGCACTGGGCACTAGGTTAATAGGTTAGTCCCAAAAATAATATAAAATAGCATATTAATGCATATAAAACATCCAAAAGAGATAATATAATAGCATGGAACAATCAAAAATTATAGATACGTTGGAGATGAATCAAGCATCCCCAAGCTTAATTCCTGCTCGTCCTCGAGTAGGTAAATTATAAAAACAGAATTTTTGATGTGGAATGCTACCTAACATATTTATCCATGTAATTTTCTTTATTGTGGCATGAATGTTCAGATCCATAAGATTCAAAACAAAAGTTTAATGTTGACATAAAAACAATAATACTTCAAGCATACTAACAAGGAAATTGTGTCCATTCAAAATAACAAGGCCAAAGAAAGTTATCCCTACAAAATCATATGGTCTGGCTATGCTCCATCTTCCCCACACAAAGTATTGAAATCATGCACAACCCCGATGACAAGTCAAGCAATTGTTTCACACCTTTTATGTTCTCAAACATTTTCAACTTTCACGCAATACATGAGCGTCAGCCATGGATATAGCACTATAGGTGGAATAGAATAAGGTGGAGGTTGTGAGGAAAAAGGAGAAGATAGTCTCACATCAACTAGGCGTATCAACGGGCTATGGAGATGCCCATCAATAGATATCAATGTGAGTGAGTAGGGATTGCCATGCAACGGATGCACTAGAGCTATAAGTGTATGAAAGCTCAAAAAGAAACTAAGTGGGTGTGCATTATAATAAAAAATCCCCACTAGTATATGAAAGTGACAAAATAGGAGACTCTCTATCATGAAAATCATGGTGCTACCTTGAAGCACAAGTGTGGAAAAAAGATAGTAGCATTGTCCCTTCTCTCTTTTCTCTCATTTTTTTGGTGGGCATCTTTGGCCTCTTTTTTTTTATTTGGGCTTCATTGGCCTCTTTTATTATTTGTAAAGTCCGGAGACTCATCCCAACTTGTGAGGGAATCATAGCTTCCATCATCCTTTTCTCTCATGGGACAATGCTCTAATAATGATGATCATCACACTTTTATTTACTTACAACTCAAGAATTACAACTCGATACCTAGAACAAAATATGACTCTATATGAATGCTTCCGGTGGTGTACTGGGATGTGCAACGATCTAGCATAGCAAATGACATCAAAAAACGGACAAGCCATGAAAACATCATGCTAGCTATCTTACGATCATGCAAAGCAAGATGACAATGATGGTGCGTGTCATAATAAACGGAACGGTGGAAGTTGCATGGCAATATATCTTGGAATGGCTATGGAAATGCCATGATAGGTAGGTATGGTGGCTGTTTTGAGGAAGGGAATATGGTGGGTTTAATGCACCGGCGAAAGTTGCGCGGTACTAGAGAGGCTAGCAAAGGTGGAAGGGTGAGAGTGCGTATAATCCATGGACTCACATTAGTCATAAAGAACTCACATACTTATTGCAAAAGTCTATTAGTTATCGAAGCAAAGTATTAGACGCATGCTCCAAGGGGAGAGGTTGGTAGGAGTTAACCATCGCGCGCTCCCGACCCTCACACAAAGGATGAAAATCAATAAACAAATCATGCTCCGACTTCGTTACATAACGATTCACCATACGTGCATGCTACGGGAATCACAAACTTTTAACACAAGTATTTCTACCAATCCACAATTACTCACTAGCATGACTCTAATATCACCATCTTTATATCTCAAAACTATATGCAAGGAATCAAACTTCTCATAGTATTCAATGCACTTTATATGAAAGTTTTTATTATATCCCTCTTGGATGCCCATTATATTAGGACTAAATTTACAACCTAAACCAATTACCATGCTGTTTAAAGACTCTCAAAATAATATAAGTGAGGTACGAGAGTTCAATTATTTCTATAAAATAAAAACACCACCATGCTCTAAAAAGATATAAGTGAAGCACTAGAGCAAAATTGACTAGCTCAAAAGATATAAGTGAAGCACATAGAGTATTCTAATAAATTCACGATTTATACGTGTCCCTCTCAAAAGATGTGTGCAGCAAGGATGATTGTGTCAAACTAAGAAGCAAAGACTCATATCATACAAGACGCTCCAAGCAAAACACATATAATGTGGTGAATAAAAATATAGCCTCAAGTAAATTTACCGATGGATTGAAGACGAAAGAGGGGATGCCTTCCGGGGCATCCCCAAGCTTAGGCTCTTTGGTGTCCTTGAATATTCCTTGGGGTGCCTTGGTCATCCCCAAGCTTAGGCTCTTGCCACTCCTTATTCCATAGTCCATCAAATCTTTACCCAAAACTTGAAAACTTCACAACACAAAACTCAACAGAAAACTCGTGAGATCCGTTAGTATAAGAAAAATAAATTACCACTTTAGGTACTGTTGTGAACTCATTCTATATTTATATTGGTGTAATATCTACTGTATTCCAACTTCTCCATGGTTCATACCCCCGATACAACCCATAGATACATCAAAATAAGCAAACAACACAAAGAAAACAGAATCTGTCAAAAACAGAACAGTCTGTAGCAATCTGTAAACTTCGAATACTTCTGTAACTACTAAAATTCTTAAAAATTAGGAAAATCTGGGAAATTTGCATATAAATCTTGTGTAAAAAATTCAGACTCATTCGACGCTCTGGTGAATTTATAAACTTCCTGGACTGAGCGCAAAAGTTTCTGTTTTTCAGCAGAATCAAATCAACAATCACCGTAGACCATCCCAAGGGTCTTACTTGGCTCAAACTCTCATTAAAACACTAAAACACAATTACTACAGAGGTAATAATGTGTAAAGCACTCAAAAACAGAAACAAAAACAGAAATAAAATTGAGTTGCCTCCCAACAAGCGCTATTGTTTAACGCCCCTAGCTAGGCATAACGCAATAGATCTAGGTATTGTCATCTTTGGTATGCAATCCATAAGTAGCTCTCATAATAGATTCATAAGGTAATTTAATTTTCTTTCTAGGAAAGTGTTCCATGCCTTTCCTTAACGGAAATTGGAATCTAATGTTTCCTTCTTTCATATCAATAATTGCACCAATCGTTCTAAGGAAAGGTCTACCAAGAATAATAGGACATGTAGGATTGCAATCTATATCGAGAACAATGAAATCTACGGGTACATAATTCCTATTTGCAACAATAAGAACATCCTTAATCCTTCCCATAGGTTTCTTAATAGTGGAATCCGCTAGATGCAAATTTAAAGAGCAATCATCAAGTTCATGGAAACCTAGCACATCACATAAAGTTTTCGGAATCGTGGAAACGCTAGCACCCAAATCACACAAAGCATGGCACTCATAATCTTTAATTTTAATCTTAATAGTAGGTTCCCACTCATCATAAAGCTTTCTAGGTATAGAAACTTCCAACTCAAGTTTTTCTTCAAAATATTTCATCATAGCATCAACAATATGTTTAGTAAAAGCTTTATTTTGATCATAAGCATGCGGAGAATTCAACATGGATTGCAACAAGGAAATAAAATTAATCAAAGAACAACTATCATAATTAAAGTCCTTGAAATCCAAAAGAGTGGGTTCATTGCTATTTAAAGTTTTGACCTCTTCAATCCCACTTTTATCAATTTGAGCATTAAGATCTATAAACTCCGAATCATTGGGACGACTTTTAACTAAAGTTGACTTATCTCCAGTCCAATCTTTATCAAGATTTGTATTAGAAAACAAAGATTCAATAGGAGTCACATCAATCACTTTAAGATCTTCATCATTATTTAAAGATTCTGGCTTCGCGGCCATTTTATTGACTAAGGTAGCTTGTTTATCAGAAATTTGGCCTACTAAATTTTCAAGATGAGCAAACTGAGATTTCAAACCATAAAATTCCTTAGACATATCATCAAGTTCTTTATTCATGTATTCCAGCATAGCCTTTTGTTCTTTAAGCTCATTTCTAAAGAAACTATTATGGTCAAATTGAAGTGACATAAAACTTTTAGCATTATTCTCAATATCTTCCAACTTCCTAAGATAAGGATCAAAGCTTTTGGGTTGAGCCATAAAGACGAGCAAACGATCTAGCACACAAGCAAACAAAAAGCAAACGGAAAGACGAACGGAAGAAGGGCGAATAAAAAGGCAAATCTTTTTGGCTTTTTCTGAAAATCGTTTTAGCAGTGGGGGAGAGGAAAACGAGAGGGAAATGGCAGATAATGTAAATGCAAGAGATGAGTTTGTGATGGGTACTTGGTAGGCTTGATGTAGATTTCCCCGGCAACGGCGCCAGAAATCCTTCTTGCTACTTCTTGAGCTTGCGTTGGTTTTCCCTTGAAGAGTAAAGGGTGATGCAGCAGAGTAGATAAGTATTTCCCTCAGTTGTTGAGAACCAAGGTATCAATCCAGTAGGAGGTACAAGCAAGGCCCCAATCTTTGCACCTGCACAAACAATCAAACACTTGCACCCAACGCTATAAAGGGGTTGTCAATCCCTTCACGGTTACTTGCAAGGATGAGATCCGATAGAGATAGATATAGAAGATTACTAAAACAAAAAGTAAAACAAAAGTAAAAAGATTGCAGCAAAGTATTTTTGGTATTTTTGGTTTATAGATCTGAAAATATAATATGGAAAATAGACCCGGGGGCCATAGGTTTCACTAGAGGCTTCTCTCTTGAAGGAAAATAATACGGTGGGTCAACAAATTACTGTCGAGCAATTGATAGAAAAGCGAATAGTTATGACGATATCCAAGGCAATGATTATGCATATAGGCATCACGTCCGTATCAAGTAGACCGAAACGATTCTGCATCTACTACTATTACTCCACACATCGACCGACTCCTGCCTGCATCTAGAGTATTAAGTTCATGAAGAACAGAGTAACGCATTAAGTAAGATGACATGATGTAGAGGGATAAACTCAAGCAATATGATGAAAACCCCATCTTTTTATCCTTGATGGCAACAATACAAATACGTGCCTCGCTAGCCCTACTTTGTCAATGGGTGAGGACACCGCAAGATTGAACCCAAAAATAAGCACTTCTCCCATTGCAAGAATTACCAATCTAGTTGGCCAAACCAAACCAATAACTCGAAGAGACTTGCAAAGATATGAAATCATGCATATAAGAATTCAGAGAAGATTCAAATAATATTCATAGATAATCTGATCATAAACCCACAATTCATCGGATCTCGACAAACACACCGCAAAAGAGTATTACATCGGATAGATCTCCATGAAGATCATGAAGAACATGGTATTGAAGAACATAGAGAGAGAAGAAGCCATCTAGCTACTAGATATGGACCCGAAGGTCTGAGGTGACCTACTCACGCATCATCGGAGGGGCAATGCAGTTGATGTAGATGCCCTCCGTGATCGAATCCCCCTCCGGCAGATTACCGAAAAAGGCCCCAAGATGTGATCTCACGGGAACAGAGGCTTCCGGCGGAGGAAAAGTATTATCATGGCTCTCTTTGGTATTGGGGGAATATTCCTGAATTTATAGGTGAAGAATTAGGGTTGGAGGAGCCACGGGGGGCCCACAAGCCTGGGGGGGCGCCCCCCAGGGGCGCGCCCAGGTGGCTTGTGGCCCACCCGTGGGTCTTCTGGCCTCTTCTCCAAGTCTCCTGGGTTCCTTCTGGTTCAAGAAAAATCATCGTAGAATTTTATTCCGTTTGGACTCCATTTGATATTCCTTATCTGCAATACTCAAAAACAAGGAAAAAACATAAACTGGCACTGGGCACTAGGTTAATAGGTTAGTCCCAAAAATAATATAAAATAGCATATTAATTCATATAAAACATCCAAAAAAGATAACATAATAGCATGGAACAATCAAAAATTATAGATACGTTGGAGACGAATCAATAACGAATTTTTTCCTCATGAGTAAATAGGGTGGCTATATCATTCAATTTAGTAAGATGTGCCACAACAGCTTCAGATTCATAACCATGGAAAGGATCAGATTCAACCAAAGTAATTAACTCAGGATCCACAGAGAATTCATAATCCTTATCAGTAACAAAGATAGGTGAAGTAGCAAACTTAGGATCATATTGCATTCTAGCATTGAAAGATTTTTCCTTCCACTTGCATAGCAGTTTCTTAAGATCATCTCTATCCTTACAAGCAAGAAAGTCCCTAGCTATCTCTCCCTTCATAACATAACCCTTAGGTATATTAGGCAATTCATATCTAGGAGAGCTAGGTCTAGCAGATGTCTCATAGTGTTCAGTTTCAATAATTTCATCAGTTTTAGAAATATCATCAGTTTCAGCATTGACTCTAGCAATTTGTTCATCCAGAAATTCACCCAGTGGCATAGTATTATCAAGCAAAGTATCATCATAAGCATCATGCATAGCAGAAGTGGCATCATTAATTACTTGCGACACATCAGAATTAATAGCAGGTGGTGGTGTCGCAAATTTACTCATAACAGAAAGTGAATCAAGTGCAGAGCTAGATGGCAGTTCCTTACCTCCCCTCGTAGTAGAGGGATAGATCTTGGTTTTTGGGTCTTTCAGATTCTTCATAGTGATCAACAGATATAAATCCCAAGTGACTCAGAGAATAGAGCTATGCTCCCCGGCAACGGCGCCAGAAAATGGTCTTGATAATCGACAAGTATAGGGGATCGCAACAGTTTTCGAGGGTAGAGTATTCAACCCAAATTTATTGATTCGACACAAGGGGAGTCAAAGAATATTCTCGAGTATTAGCAGCTGAGTTGTCAATTCAACCACACCTGAAAGACTTAATATCTGCAGCAAAGTATTTAGTAGCAAAGTAGTATGGAAGTAACGGTAACGATGGCAAAAGTGCAGTAGCAGTTTTGTAGTGATTGTAACAGTAGCAACGGAAAAGTAACTTAGCAAAGATCAATATATGAAAATCTCGTAGGCAATGGATCAGTGATGGATAATTATGTCGGATGGCATTCATCATGCAACGGTTATAACATAGGGTGACACAGAACTAGCTCCAATTCATCAATATAATGTAGGCATGTATTCCATATATAGTGACACGTGCTTATGGAAAAGAACTTGCATGACATCTTTTGTCCTACCCTCCCGTGGCAGCGGGGTCCTAATGGAAACTAAGGGATATTAAGGCCTCCTTTTAATAGAGAACCGGACCAAAGCATTAGCACTTAGTGAATACATGAACTCCTCAAACTAGGCTAATCACCGGAAAGAATCCCAGTTATTGTCACCCTGGGGGATGCGGATCATAACTCGTAATAGGTGTCTACAACTTGCAAGATAGGATCAAGAACACATATATATTCATGAAAACATAATAGGTTCAGATCTGAAATCATGGCACTCGGGCCCTAGTGACAAGCATTAAGCATAGCAAAGTCATAGCAACATCAATCTCAGAACATAGTGGATACTAGGGATCAAACCCTAACCCAAATAACACAATTACATGGTAAATCTCATCCAACCCATCACCGTCCAGCAAGGCTACGATGGAATTACTCATGAATGGCGGAGAGCATCGTGAAATTGGTGATGAAGGATGGTTGGTGATGACGACGGCGTCAAGTTCCCTCTCCGGAGCCCAAAACAGACTCCAGATCTGCCCTCCCGAGGAAGAACAAGAGGTGGCGGCGGCTCCGTATCATGAAACGCGATGAACTCTTCTCTCTGATTTTTTTCTCCCCGAATAGGGTTATATGGAGTTGGCGTTGAGGTCGGAGGAGTTGCAGGGGGCCCACAAGCCACCTGGGCGCGCCCTAGGGGGGGGCGCCCCCTGGCTTGTGGCCAATGGGTGGACCCCCTCCGGTTGATTCTTTCGCCAGTATTTTTTATTAATTCCAAAAATATTCTCCGTAAATTTTCAGGTCAATCCGAGAACTTTTATTTATGCACAAAAATAACACCAAGGCAATTCTGCTGAAAACAGCGTAAGTCCGGGTTAGCTCCATTCAAATCATGCAAATTAGAGTCCAAAACAAGGGTAAAAGAGTTTGGAAAAGTAGATACGATGGAGACATATCATTAGCCTCCACTTGTACTAAGTAGGAATACTACTTGTGCATCCAAAATCCTTAAACCCAGTTTTGCCTTATGAGTCCACCATACCTACCTATATGCGATATTTCCTTGTCGTTCTAAGCAAATTTGTAAATTCCATCTCTAATTTTCAAAATGAATTTCCTTTTTGTGTGCTCGTACCGCTCATGAAACGGTAGGGGGTGTCCAATATTTTTCCATGCTAGATGTTTTATTCTCAAGATGAGTGTTTATTCACTTGTCATTGCACAAGAGTACGGCGGTAATAGGGATGTCCAGTCCCGAAATGAAAAAGAAAATTTACTTTTTGTTGTCAAATAATAAATTCCTTGGAAAGTGTTGGTATGGAAGGCAACCGTGGATACGGCCAGCAATGGATTGTGAAAGAATGGTGGAAAAAGAAATAAACTTTACTTTATGTTCGGGAACCACCTATGATATATCTAGCATGGAAAGTATTGTGAACTACTTTGTCGTTTTCGTTGATAGGAAAGGCATGCCACTCAAAATATTTTTCTCTCTCAGTTTAAACTTTGAGCTCTGGCACCTCTACAAATCCCTACTTCCCTCTGCGAAGGGCCTATCTATTTACTTTATGCAATTTTTATTTTTTATTTGAGTCTCCATCTTCTCTTATAAAGCACCAACTAGGGGGCACTATGATCATACTTGAGCATTGGGTATATTTAATATTTGAGTGTGTTTCATGAATGGATCAATGATTGAGCATGATGGGCTAGGGATAACTTTCTTTAGTGTTGATATTTTGAAAGACAAGGTTGCTTGTTGGCATGCTTGAGTATTAAAGTCTTTATGTCAAAACTAGAATATTGCTTTGAACCATCTAAAAGTCCAAATGTCCATGCTACAAAAGAAAAGATTATGTGATGAACATGTTAGGCAGCATTCCACATCAAAAATTCTGTTTTTATCATTTACCTACTCGAGGACGAGTAGGAATTAAGCTTGGGGATGCTGATACGTCTCCAACGTATCTATAATTTTTGGTTGTTTCATGCTGTTATATTATCAATCTTGGATGTTTTACAATCATTTTATAGCAACTTTATATCATTTTTGGACTAACCTATTGACATAGTGCCAAAGTGCCAGTTGTTGTTTTTGCTTGTTTTTTACTTCGCAGAATATCAGTACCAAATGAAGCCCAAACACCACGAAACTTTTTGGAGATTTTTTTGGGCCAAAAGACATCCAGTGGACCAAAGAAGTACTAGAGGGGATGATCGAGGAGACCACAACCCACCAGGGCGCACCAGAGGCCCCTGGTGCGGCCTGGTGGGTTGTGCCTTCCTCGGGACGCCTCTCCACCGCCTCTGATGCCTACAAATACCCAAATATTCCAGAAACCCTAAAGGAGTCGATAAAAAACACATCCAGACACCGCAAGTTCCAGAACTGCGAGATCCAATCTAAGACCATCACGAAGGGGTTCATCATCCTCATTGGCGCCTCTCCGATGATGCGTGAGTAGTCCACCATAGACCTACGGGTCCGTAGGCAGTAGCTAGATGGCTTCTTCTCTCTCTTTTGATTCTCAATACAATGGTCTCTTAGAGATCTATTTGATGTAAACTTTTGCGGTGTGTTTATTGGGATCTGATGAATTTTGAGCTCATGATCAGTTTCTATCCATGAATATTATTTGAGTCTTCTTTGATCTCTTATATGCCTGATTACTTATAGCCTCGTATTTCTTCTTCGAATCTTTGGTTTAGTTAGGCCAACTAGATCGATTTTTCTTGCCATGGGAAGAGGTGCTTTGTGATCGGTTCGATCTTGCGGTGTCCTCTCCTTGTGACAGAAGGGGCAGCGAGGCATGCATGTATCATTGCTATTAAGGATAACAAGATGGGGTCTATTCCTACATGAATAGATCTTGTCTACATCATGTCACCGTTCTTATTGCATTACTCCGTTTTTCCATGAACTTAATACACTAGATGCATGCTTGATAGCGGTCGATGTGTGGAGTAATAGTAGTAGATGCAGAATCGTTTCAGTCTACTAATCTTGGATGTGATGCCAATATAATGATCATCTCCTTGGATATCGTCATGATTATTTGATCTTCTATCAATTGCCCAATCGTAATTTGTTTAGCCATCGTGTGCTATACTCATGAGAGAAGCCACTAGTGAAACCTACGGCCCCCGGGTCTACTTTTTCAACATATTGCTTTCCGATCTATCTTTTTGCCGCTTTTGTTTTCAGATCTATTATTCCAAAAAAACAAAAATACCTTGATGCACTTTTTATTTGCCTCTTTTATTTTGCGTTATTGAGAGATCTATCTATCCAATCAATCTTATCATAATATATCTTTTTGCCGTAGAGAGATTGAGAACCTCTCTTTCGCGTCGGGTTGCAAGTATTTGTTCTTTGTGTGCAGGTGTTGTTTACGAGGTGTTGGTGATCCTCCTACTGGTTTGATATCTTGGTTTCATAACTGAGGGAAATACTTACCGTCGCTGTGCTGCATCATCCCTTCCTCTTTGGGGAAATACCGACGCAGTCTCAAGCCACGACCCCAAGCCGCTTCGAACCAGACATACGACTGTCACATCAGTTGGAACTGGGTCATCAAATCATTGTCTTTTTTTACTGGGTCAAATCATTGTCTTCACTGAGCTCCTGGCTCTAATTCCTCAACTCTTTCATTTCCTCGTTAACTTGTTGATGAAATTGATCGTTACTGTTTGAAGACTTTGACTGAAGACTTTCTCAATTTCCTCATCTCAAATTCTTCAATCACTTTGTCTATCGCCTGCTTATCCTGTTTTCACGCTACTTGTGCTCTATGTATGTTTCATTTCCTCATGATGACTGTGCTACTGCTATGTTTCACAAGCACTTGAGTACTTATTCCGTTGCCAGTATTTCGTCACTTAGCAAATTCCTCAACCAGTAATTCCTCAGTGATGAATTTGTAAAAATCGCCTATTCACCCCCCCCCCTTTGGTCGATATAATGCACTTTCACAAACAAATGTAAGTGAAGAACAAGAGTGCAATTATTTCTATAAAATCTACACATCGTCGTGCTCAAAAAGATATAAGTGAAGTACTACAGCAACTGCCTAGCTCAAAAGATATAATTGAAGCACAAAGAGTATTCTAACAAATCATGGTGAAAATGTATCTCTCTCAAATAGGTGTTTCCAGTAAACAATGATTGTGGCAAACTAAAACAAAAGCAAGCAAAAACTAACGACGCTCCAAGAAAAACTCATATCATGTGATGAATAAAAATATAGCTCCAGGTGACATACCGATGATTTGGAACGAAAGAGGGGATGCCTTCCCGGGGCATCCCCAAGCTTAGATGCTTGATTTTTCCTAGAATATTGCCTTGGGGTTCCTTGGGGATCCCCAAGCTTAGGCTCTTGCTGCTCCTTATTCTTCGTCATCATGATAACACCCAAAACTTGAAAACTTCAATCACACAAAACTTAACAAAACTTCGTGAGATCCGTTAGTATAAGCAACATATCAAATACTTTAGGTACTGTTATAAATTGATTCATATTTCATTATTGCATAATAGGTACTGTATTCTAACTTTTCCATGGCTGATACCTCCCGATACAATCAATAGCATCATGAAAACAAGCAAACTATGCAAGCAAAAACAGAATCTGTCTAAAACAGAACAGTCTATAAAGATCTGTAGACACGTATACTTCTGTAACTCTAACAATTCTGAAAAATTAGTACAAGCTGAAGAAGTTGTATAGACATGCTTTGTAAAAATTTCAGATCATTAGCATGCTCCAGTAAAAAATCAAAATTCCTGTACTGGAGTCAAAAGTTTCTGTTTTGTTTCAGCATCGATTCTACTCATCTTATGAGTCATCCCAAAGGCTTTGCTTGGCACAAATACTAATTAAAACACAAAAACACAATCATTACAGAGGCAATAATCATTGCTATCATTCCAAGACAGAAAATATTGGGTTGTCTCCCAACAAGCTCTTTCTTTATAACCATTAAGATAGGCTTAAAATTTCAATGATGCTCACATAATAAACAAGAATTGAAGCTCAAAGAGGGCATCATAAGGCACATGAAGAACACATCTAAGTCTAACATACTTCCTATGCATAGGCATTTTATAGAAAAACAAATTCTCAAGACAAGTGCAATCTAGCATATGCATGTAGGAAGAGTGAAGCATTAATAATTTTAACCAAAAGTGAGGTAAGTGAGTAACATGAAAATTTCTATAACCATATTTGCCTCTCTCATTATATGTAGGATCATAATCAAACTCAACAATGTAACTATCATAATATTGATCATTCTCCAAAGTAGTGGATCATTATTACCTAAAGTTGACACTCTTCCAACCCCACTTTTAGTAGTGTTGTGAATATCATACTCAATAATAGATTCATCATGAAGGCTAGAATTATCAAGATCAGAAGGAACATCATGATTATCACCCCAATCATGATATTAGCACAATTGATATTCATAAAATTTATAATAGCAACATGGCAATCATGCTTCTCATTCAAGGAACTATCATGAATAACTTTATAAATTTCTTTTAACACTTCATCACAATTTTTAGATTCATGATTTTCAAGCAAGACCTCATAAGGAAAATCAAGTACACTCAACTCACTAGCAATTGGTTCAACATAATCGGGTCATTTGAAAAGATTAGCAAGTGGATGAGGATCCAGTTATCTTTATTTTTACATTTTACTTTCTGTTTTTTTGTGATAAAGATAAAGATAACATAGCTAGGGAAGCAAGCAAACCTAGAGATGAAACAAGCAAACTAGCAAACTAGTAAAGTAAATATTTTTGTATTTTTAATTTTTTTGAAACAAGCAAAATATAACAGCAAATAAAAAGTAGAACAAGTGAATGATAATTTGTGCGA
Source organism: Elymus sibiricus (assembly GCA_039707655.1). NCBI lineage: Eukaryota > Viridiplantae > Streptophyta > Magnoliopsida > Poales > Poaceae > Elymus > Elymus sibiricus. Next base: position 313,242,666 of record CM077665.1, read on the forward strand.
AGTTACTTGATAGTAGATTGGTAATACTCCCCGGCAACGGCGCTAGAAATCCTTCCTCATGTTTGTGATCTGTGTTGGGTTTTCCGTGAAGAGGAATGGGTTATTGCAGCACAAACAAGTAAGTATTTCACCTAGTTAAAAACCACGGTTTATCGAACCAATAGGAGTAGCATGCAACCACCGTCTTCAACGACTGCACACAAAAGAACAAACACTTGCACCCAACGCGGGCAAGAGGGTTGTCAATCCCCTTGGACTCGTTATTTGCAAGCAAGTGAAACAAGTATATAGTAGTGGATAATTGCAAAATAAAGATAATAAATGCAGCGAGGTATTGAAAGCTTCTTGTAAATTATAAGTGAGAAGACTCGGGGGCCGTAGTGTTCTCTAGTGGCATCTCTCATGTAGGAAACATACGGTGGGTAAACAAATTATTGTTGGGCAATTGATAGAAAAACGAATAATTATATCCATATTCACGGTAATGATCGTGTGTATATAGGCATCACGTCCATAAACAAATAGGCCGACTCCTGTCTGCACCTATTACTATTACTCCACTCATTGACCGCTATTCAGCATGCATCTAGAGTAGACCTGGCCATGGGCAGCCCGGCCCGGTCGGCCCGGCCCGACCCGGCCCGGCCCAACCTTGCCCACGGGCCGGGCTCGGGCCTAGATTTTGAGCCCGGTGGTCGGACCGGGCCGGGCTCGGGCCTGCAAAAACCCGAGATTACGCCTATGCCGGGCCGGGCCTGTCGGGCCGTGCCGGGCTTTCTTCGGGCTCGGGCCGGGCTTGGGCCCAGAATTTAGGCCCGATGGCCGGGCCGGGCCGGGCTCGGGCCTGGGTTTTCAACGCCGGGCTTTTTTAGGCCCGGCCCGAGGCCCGGCCCGGCCCGAGGTTTGGCCAGGTATAATCTAGAGTATTAAGTAAAACAGAGTAATGCTTGGAGAAAGATGACATGATGTAGACAAAGTAAACTCAATCAATATGAATGAACCCCATCGTTTTATCCTTAGTAGCAACAACACAAAGACGTATCTTGTCCCCTTCTGTCACTGGGATATAGAAACCCGTCAGGTTGAACCTACCACAACGCACCCCTCTCACTGAAGAAAGATCAATCTACTTGGCCAAAGAAAATCAATGGATCAGAGAGATTTACGAAGCTATAATGATCATGCAGTAAGAATCAATTTAAGAACTCAAAGAAGACTCCACTATTTTATCATGAATAATCTGAACATAAACCCACAATTCATTGGATCCAAACAAACACGCCGCACAAAGGCATTACATCGGATAGATTAAAGAGAAGATGTGATGATCATTGTATTGAAGATCAAGAGAGAGAGAGAGATAGCCATCTAGATACTAACTACGGACCCGTAGGTCTATGGTGAACTACTCACATATCACCATGTAGGCAGCGAGGTTGATGAAGACGGCCTCCGTGATGGATTCCCCCTCCGGTAGAGTACCGGAAAAGGCCTCCAGATGGGATCACGGTGGAACAGAGACTTGCGGTGGCGGAAAAAGGGTTTAGGGAGCTCTCCTGGTTTTTTTGGAATATATGAGAATTTATAGGCCAGAGAGGGACGTCGGGAGGCGGCCGAGGAGGCCAGTACCTCTCAGGGCGCGCCCTAGGGCCTGGTCGTGCCCTGTTGGGTACTGGGCCCCTCGTGTGGCCCCTGGTCATCTTCCGAAGCTTCCGGGTATTTATTTGGTCCAGAAAAAAACATAAAAAAGTTTTGGGTCAATTGGACTTCGTTTGGTACAGTAAACTTGACAAGCCAAAAACATGCAGAAAAAAGGAACTGACACTTGGCACTGGGTCAATAGGTTTGTGCTAAAAATTAATATAAATTGGTTAATAAGTACCCAAAAAGTATCCTAGAATGATAATATTATAGCATGGAACAATCAAAATTATATATACGTTGGAGACGTAGAAAACCCCACTGTGTTCTCTTCTCGAACTCCCTCAAAAAGAGACGGTCATGGTTACGCACACGGTTGGTGTATTTTAATTGGGTTTACTTCAAGTTTTCTATAACCGGGTATTATAAAGTTTCCAAGTTGCCACATAACCATGGCCATGACTTTCCGAAAGATTTAATCCTGTGGAGGTGCTCCAACTCATCCATCACAAACTAACCACAAGTTGCGGTGCAAAACCTCAACCGTGGGATAGCCCGAAGTGTCCTTAGAATCCAGATGCACAAGACATTTGTTAAAGATAAAACAAATCTAGCAAGACCGATCTGCAGGACATATCCCAATAGGATCCGCACGTATCTCGTTCTCAGGGCACTACCGGATGGGTCGCACTATGAGTTAAACCAAACCTCGAGTTTCCCCGTGGTGACTCTGTGGTATGGCCTTTTTGGACCAACACTCATGAGGAGCACTGGTCTGAGTTGTTGATTAAATTATCCATGGGTTGATCATTCCCTATGCAAGTTTTATTAGTTAAGCAAATGTAGTACCAATTTTGGCCCTTGCCGGAAGAGTTTTATCCCAAAATGAATTGTCAAGGGGGTCCCCATAATAACCCCAAGCATGCTAGGAGCACGCAATATGGAACATAACATAAGTAATCGGAGACTAAGGCGGCAAGAGTGGAACAAAACACCAAGCAAAAGGTCGAGCCTTCCACCCTTTACCAAGTATATAGATGCATTAATTAAATAGCAAGAATAATGTGATATCCCAAGATATCCATGTCCCAGCATGGAACAAACTACACCTGCAACTAGCAATGCTATAAGAGGGGTTGAGCAAGCAGTAACATAGCCAAACAATGGTTTGCTGGGAAGTGGAGGGTGAAATGCTTATCATGGCTTTTTGGGAGGCTTGACAAATAAGTGATAGGAAACAAGACATAGTGGTAGCAACGAGACAACTAGCATAGCAAAGATAGTAGTGGCATCCATCGTAATGACCATCTTGCCTGTAGTCCCGCTTGGAAGAAGATCGAATCCATCAAGTAGTCGAACAAGCATAGTCGAAGGAATCCTCACACTCCGAAAAGGTTTCGGAACTCAATCGATGAGAAGCAATTCTGAAAATAAACAAATGACACAGAAACCATGACAACATATTTATGTTATGATGCATAATCAAATATGATGCATGTCCATTTAATTATGCATGACATAGCAAGAGTGCAACAAACAAATACTACACATTCAGTGAAGCTCAATATGCAACGAGTTGCATATTGACAAAACTCCACATTTGATTTATTTACTTCACTCTCATTTAGCTACCCAATAAGTTTTAATGTTGTTTATCATGGCAAGAGGTGAAGCACAATTAAACTACCTGTCTAGGCATTTTAAATGAGGTCGAAAACAACATATAGCATTTCTGAAACAACCCCATATGCAAATTTGAAATTGGAACAGATATGTCTTAAAAATATTTTATATTTACAGGTAAACAAAATGCACCATGTAATTCTACACATCATTCTAGGTGATTTATATATATAGATCATTTAATTCGGAGCTACGACTTAAAAGATATGACCAACAAAAGATTAACATGCCATGAATGCAAAATGCATGCAAACAACAATCACAAACATTTTAATCTTGAATGCAACATGATATTATGAAACTACATGTAATTCTAAGCAAGTTTCATGTATGGCATGCTCAAAATGAAGCCACGGTTCACAAGATGCAAACAACACAAATTTTAGTTACAATCTGTCAACAACAGCATGATGCCTACTTTGGAGCAATAAAGCATGATGCTACAGGATGCTAACATGAAAATAAATTATATGATGTCGTAGTACACTTAAAATACTTCACAATTCATATAAAGTTCATTTTCATAGGCATCATGGTTGAATTGATATGATTTTCACAAACTGCAAAGTTTCTGTCCAGATTAAGGACTTAAAGAAAATCACAGTTTTCATTCAAGCAGAAACATTGGAATGACATGTTGAGGGCAACTTTTAAATATGCTACACGAAGTTTTCATGGCAAGAAAATGTATGGTGTGATAGCATATATGATGAAGATCAAAGAATGTTTACTGAGCATCTCCATTTGACCCCTAGATCAATGGCATTCATCAAGACAAGTTGACAAGTTTTAAAATAGCAGTTTCAGACTTGGTGAAAATCTGGTATGCAAAATAGTTACTTCGTGATGTTGTCTTGAGATGCACAAAACAGTAGGTATAACAATGTTTATATTTATGAAATTGATATGTATATGCTGTAGACATGGCAATGTTCAAATTATTCCATTGTCACAAATTCATAGGATGCATGGATCATTTACTGTGATTTTACAAAATGGGACATTATGTTAACACAATAATAGTTTTAACATGATAGCAACTTTGGATCAAGAAAGAGACATGCTATAGCAAGGTTACATGGCAACAAAGGGCGCGGCAACAATGTACACATTACTGAGACCAAATCACAAGAAGGAATCACATGCATATGTCTTATGGATTACTGGCAATCATCAAGCAAAGTTTGAATGTTTTTAACAGTTTTCATAGATTAGTTCATGATGCACTTTTGCAAATCGTATTTAGGCATGTAGATGAACTCTATCATGGACGCAAATGTCACAATCATGTAGAGCACAGAGAGTAGATCAACTTTCATATAAAGTTCATTTACATCGGATACACATGCACAAAGTTAGAGCCACTTAAACATGCTTATATGATGTTAGCAGACAGATTCGGGGACTTAGTGAAAATTACCCCCCGGGCGAAGATGGATGGGACGGAGCGGTTCCGCGGACCGGGGTTTTTTGGTTCGCGGGCTCAGGCCATCTAGGGACGAGCCGGTCCCGGCGGCTAGGCAGAGGAGGTTATGACGGCCATGGCGGAGGGCGACGGCGACTCGCGGCCAGATCTCGCCGGATCCGGGCCAAAGGACGACGGGGCGACCGGCGGCGAACGGCGACGAGCTGCGCATGGGGCGACACGGTGAGGAGCTCGGCTGAGGTGGCACGGCTCGGGCGGGGCACGCGGCTGGAGGTGAGGCAGGAGCCGGGCTGGCAGCATGCGGCGGCGCGGGCAGCATCGAAGCGGCGGGGTCGGGCGTTCGGGTGGAGGCGACTCAGCTCGGGTAGTGGGGCTCGCCGGCGGTGAGGCGTGGGGTCCCCGGTGGGAGGCTTGGCGGCGGCGAGGTGAAGTCCGGCGGGTGGGGGCGACGAGGCGCGAGGTCGAAGCGGTGGCGGGGCGGCTCCCGGGCGGCGCTTGCGTGAGGCGTGGCTCGGGTGTGGGGCGAGGGCAACCCGGGCCGGGTGGGCTGGGCGCGGGCCTGGCGAACCAAGGCGGCTGGTGTGAGAGTGGCAGCGGTGTTGGGGTGCGCGCAATCTCGAGTCACCAAGTGGCGGCGGCGGGGAGGGTCGGCTCTAAAAACAAGGAGGGGAGGTGGCGGCTGGGTTGCCCAAAATGGCAGGGTAGGTCTCCTTAAATAGGAAAGGGGTCTAGGGTTTGAGTTTGAGGGGGGGTTCGCACCGTTCGATCGCAATCAAGCAGCCCCGGCAGTGGCTAGGTGGTAGTGGGATGTGCAGAGTGGGTTGGTCTGAGATGAGAGGAAGTGGTGCGGCCCGGCACAGGGCTTCGGAACACCGAAACATCCAACGATTATCCGGCTATAGCGCCGCTATAGGTTTAACGGTTGGGCTATCAAATGGACTCGGAATGCGATGAAATTTGGCAGGCGGTCTACCTACAATATAAAAAGACCGCATTCCATCTTTCACATCACTAGATCATGAGCACCGGGCGAAAAATAAGCTGTAGTGATCATATAGACAAAACGCTCAAACCAAGCGCGGGAGGCTTGCTTTAGGCCATATAGAGAGCGACGAAGACAGCAAACCATGCCATCAGGAACTGAATACCCATGTGGTGGCTTCATATAAACTTCCTCACAGAACTCACAGTTAATAAAGGAATTATTAACATCAAGCTGAGACACGGACCAGTGGCAAACAAAGGCCACTGCGAGAAGTGTGCGGATAGTGGTCATATGGGTCATAGGAGCAAAAGTCTCATCGTAATCACGACCATGCTCATGCTGAAAGCCACGAGCCACAAGACGAGCTTTATAACGCTCAAGAGAACCATCAGAGCGAGTCTTAATCTTATAGACCCACTTACAAGTGATGGGACGAACATGGGGAGGAAGAGAAACCACGCCCCACGTGCCGGTGCGATCAAGGGCAACAATCTCCTCTCCCATCGCAAACTGCCATTCAGGATGAACAACAGCATCTCGATAAGATGTCATCTCAAGAACGGTCGAAATACCATAGCGAGATGGAAAATATCGGTCAAGGGGCAGACAAAGCCGAGAACGAAGACCATAAGTCGGGTGAGAGGTAGAAGACAACACACCAGAAGTAGAGGGCACATCAGTAGACTCATCCACAACACGTGAACGATGAGTATAATGGAAAGTAAAGGAGGGAAGAGGTGGAATCACTGGATGTGGAGACGGGGAATGTATCAGTGATGAAGGTGGAGAATAGGAAGGTATTAGTGATGAAGGTGGAGAGTCATGCGATGAGGGAGGAGATGAAACCGTAGAAGAGGACGGCGTCAGATCTGCAACAGCGGGACGAGGCGTAGGAATACTAGCACCGAGGGAGGTGTATTTGGAAACGTAAGAAAAGAGATGTCCGCCGTAGAAAAGGCCGAGGAGGATGGACGCGAGTAGAAGGGACGAGATTCATCAAAGGTCACATCCCGGGAAATATGCATTCAGCGACCGACAGGATCCCAATGTCGATAGCCCTTACGCTCATCACTATATCCGAGAAAGACACATTCAACAGACAAAGCGATCAGTTTGGTGTATTCATGAGGGGCAAGCAAAACATAGCAAACAAAACCAAACAAACGGAGCGTCAAATAATCAGGAGAACGACCAGAAAGATGCACCAGAGGAATACCTGTTGGGGAACGTTGCATGGGAAACAAAAAATTTCCTACGCACACGCAAGATCTATCCATGGTGATGAGCATCTACGAGAGGGAGAGTGGATCTACGTACCCTTGTAGATCGCTAAGCGGAAGCGTTAAGAAACGCGGCTGATGTAGTCGAACGTCTTCGCGATCCAAATCGCAAGTCGTCCCTCGATCCAATCACGATCTAGCGCCGAACGGACGGCACCTCCGCGTTCAACACACGTACAGCTTGATGACGCCTTCACCTCCTCGATCCAGCGAGCGATGGTGAAGTAGTAGATGAGTTCCGGCAGCACGACGGCGTGGTGACGGTGGTGGTGAAGAACAATCTCCGCAGGGCTTCCCCAAGCACTAAGGAAACTACGACGTAGGATGAACTAGAGGGGCGGGGTTGCCGGCACACGGCTTGGGGATTTCTTGATGTGTTCCGGGTGCTAGCCCTTCCCCTCTATTTATATGTTGAGCCCTGGGGTCGAAACTTGGAGAAAGAGCCTCCTCAAGGTTTGGCCCGCAAGGCAAGAGTCCTCCTCGGACTCCAGGACCAGACAGCAGGGTCCTCGGCATCTGGCCCCAGACGCCAGGGTTCCTGGCGTCTGGCCCCTGGCCTCCGCAAAACTCCTTTTGCACCTTCCTTAAAGCCTCGTGGGCTTTACCCCTTGGCCCAAATAAAGTGTTCTCGTACCCGAACATTTCGGGAAACATCCGAAACCCCTTCCGGTGAATTCCGGAACCCTTCCGGAGACCAAACACTATTATCCCATATATCAATCTTTACCTCCGGACTATTCCGGAGATCCTCGTCATGTCCGGGATCTCATCCGGGACTCCGAACAACCTTCGGTCACCAACATAACACCTCAACTATACTTATATCGTCACCAAACGTTAAGTGTGTAGACCCTGCGGGTTCGAGAACTATGTAGACATGACCGAGACACCTCTACGGTCAATAACCAATAGCGGGACCTGGATGCCCATATTGGCTCCTACATATTCTACGAAGATCTTTATCGGTCGAACCTCTATGTCAAGGATTCAGTTAATCCCGTACACTGTTCCCTTTGTTCTTCGGTATGTTACTTGCCCGAGATTCGATCGTCGGTATCTCCATACCTAGTTCAATCTCGTTACCGGCAAGTCTCTTTACTCGTTCCGTAATACAAGATCCCGTGGCTAACTCTTTAGTCACTTTGCTTGCAAGGCTCATTGTGATGTTGTATTACCGAGTGGGCCCTGAGATACCTCTCCGTCACACGGAGTAACAAATCACAGTCTTGATCCATGCCCACTCAATAGACCCCCTCGGAGATACCTGTAGAGCATCTTTATAGTGACCCAGTTACGTTGTGACGTTTGATACACACAAGGTATTCTTCCGGGGTCAGTGAGTTGCATGATCTCATGGTCATAGGAACAGATACTTGACATGCAGAAAACAATAGCAATAAACTGACACGATCATATGCTACGTTCATAGTTTGGGTCTTGTCCATCACATCATTCTCCTAATTATGTGATCCCGTTATCAAATGACATCTCATGTCCATGGCTAGGAAATCTTGACCATCTTTGACCAACGAACTAGTCCACTAGAGGCATACTAGGGACACTGTGTTGTCTATGTATCCACACATGTATCAGTGTTTCCAATTAATACAATTATAGCATGGATAATAAACGATTATCATGAACAAGGAAATATAATAATAACTACTTTTATTATTGCCTCTAGGGCATATTTCCAACAGTCTCCCACTTGCACTAGAGTCAATAATCTAGCTCACATCACTATGTGATTTACATTGTAATGAATCTAACACCCATACAGTTCTGGTGTTGATCATGTTTAGCCCTTGGAAGAGGTTTAGTCATCGGATCTGCAACATTCAGATCCGTGTGCAGTTTGCAAATATTTATGTCGTCCTCCTTGATGTAATCGCGGATGGAATTGAAACGTCGCTTTATGTGTCTGGTCCTCTTGTGAAACCTTGGTTCCTTGGCTAGGGCAATGGCACCAGTGTTGTCACAGAACAGAGTCATTGGGTTTAGTGCACTAGGCACTACTCCAAGATCTGTCATGAACTCCTTCATCCAGACACCTTCCTTCGCCGCCACCGAGGCAGCGATGTACTCCGCTTCGCATGTAGAATCAGCTACTACGCTTTGCTTGGAACTGCACCAGCTAACCGCACCCCCATTGAGAATAAATACGTATCCGGTTTGCGACTTAGAGTCATCCGGATCAGTGTCAAAGCTTGCATCGACGTAACTCTTTACGACGAGCTCTTGATCACCTCCATAAACGAGAAACATGTCCTTAGTCCTTTTCAGGTACTTCAGGATATTCTTGACCGCCGTCCAGTGTTCCATTCCTGGATCACTTTGAAACCTTCCGGCCATACTTATGGCAAGGCTGACATCGGGTCTTGTGCACAGCATTGCATACATGATAGAGCCTATGGCTAAAGCATAGGGGACGACACTCATCTTTTCTCTATCTTCTGCAGTCACTGGGCATTGAGTCTTACTCAACTTCACACCTTGCAACACAGGCAAGAACCCGTTCTTGGACTTATCCATTTTGAACTTCTTCAAAACTTTGTCAAGGTATGTGCTCTGTGAAAGTCCTATTAAGCGTCTCGATCTATCTCTATAGATCTTGATGCCTAATATCAAAGCAGCTTCTCCTAGGTCCTTCATTGAAAAACTCTTGTTCAAATATTCCTTCACGCTTTCCAACATTTTTATATTATTTCCAATCAGTAATATGTCATCCACATATAATATTAAAAACGCTATAGCGCTCCCACTCACTTTCTTGTAAATACAAGCTTCTCCGTAAACTTGTATAAACCCGAACGCTTTGATCACCTCATCAAAGCGAAGATTCCAACTCCGAGATGCTTGCACCAGTCCATAAATGGATTGCTGGAGTTTGCAAACTTTGTCAGCATTCTATGGATCGACAAAACCTTTTGGTTGCATCATATACAACTCTTCCTTAAGGAAACCGTTAAGGAACGCTGTTTTGACATCCATCTGCCAAATTTCATAATCGAAAAAGGCAGCTATTGCTAACATGATTCTGACGGACTTAAACATCGCTACGGGTGAGAAGGTCTCATCGTAGTCAACTCATTGAACTTGTGAAAAACCCTTTGCCACAAGTCGAGCTTTATAGACGGTGACATTACCGTCCGCGTTCGTCTTCCTCTTAAAGATCCATTTGTTCTGAATGGCCTTACGCCCTTCAGGTAATACTTCCAAAGCCCATACTTTATTTTCATACATGGATCCCATCTCGGATTTCATGGCCTCTAACCATTTCTCGGAATCCGGGCCCATCATCACTTCTCCATAGCTCGTAGGTTCATCGTTGTCCAACAACATGACCTCTAAGACAGGGTTGCCGTACCACTCAGGAGTAGTACGCGTCCTTGTCGACCTACGAGGTTCGATAGCAACTTGATCCGAAGCTTCATGATCTTCATCATTAACTACCTCTTCAACTGATGTAGGCTCTACAGAAACATCTTTCTGCGCTGCGCTACTCTCAGGTTGAAGTAAAGGTTCAACAACCTCATCAAGTTCTATCTTCCTCCCACTCAATTCTTTCGAGAGAAACTCTTTCTAAAGAAATGTTCTGTTTTTAGTGACAAACACTTTGCCTTCGGATCTGAGGTAGAAGGTATACCCAACTATTTCTTTTGGGTATCCTATGAAGACGCATTTCTCCGCTTTGGGTTCCAGCTTTTCAGGCTGAAGCTTTTTGACATAAGCATCACATCCCCAAACTTTAAGAAACGACAGCTTTGGCTTCTTGCCAAACCAAAGTTCATATGGCGTCATCTCAATGGATTTCGATGGTGCCCTATTTAAAGTGAATGTTGTTGTCTCTAATGCATAACCCCAAAACGATAGTGGCAAATCGGCAAGAGTAATCATAGATCGCACCATATCCAATAAGGTTCGATTATGACGTTCGGACACACCATTACGCTGTGGTGTTCCAGGCGGTGTCAATTGTGAAACAATTCCACACTGTCTTAAGTGACTGCCAAACTCATAACTCAGATATTCTCCTCCTCGATCAGATGGTAGGAATTTAATCTTCTTGTTACGATGATTCTCAACTTCACTCTGAAATTGCTTGAACTTTTCAAACGTTTGAGACTTGTGTTTCATTAAGTAAATATACCCATATCTACTTAAGTCATCAGTGAAGGTGAGAAAGTAACGATAACCACCGCGCGCCTCAATGCTCATCGGACCGCACACATCAGTATGTATGATTTCCAACAAGTCACTTGCCCGTTCCATTGTTCCAGAGAACGGCGTCTTAGCCATCTTGCCCATGAGGCATGGCTCACATGTGTCAAGTGATTCAAAATCAAGTGACTCCAAAAGTCCATCGGCATGGAACTTCTTCATGCGTTTTACGCCAATATGACCTAAACGGCAGTGCCACAAGAAAGTGGTATTATCATTATCAATTCTACATCTTTTGGCATCAATGTTATGAACATGTGTATTATCACTATCGAGATTCAATAAGAATAAACCCCTCACATTGGGTGCATGACCATAAAAGATATTACTCATATAAATAGAACAACCATTATTCTCTGATTTAAATGAGTAACCGTCTCGCAATAAACAAGATCCAGATATAATGTTCATGCTTAACGCAGGCACTAAATAACAATTATTCAAGTTCATCACTAATCCCGATGGTAATCGAAGAGCGAGCGTGCCGACGGCGATCACATCAACCTTGGAACCATTTCCCATGCGCATCGTCACTTCGTCCTTTGCCAGCCTCCGTCTATTCCGTAGTTGCTGTTTTGAGTTGCAAATGTGAGCAACGGCACCGGTATCAAATACCCAGGCACTACAACGAGAGTTGGTAAGGTACACATCAATAACATGTATATCATATATACCTTGTTTGTTGTTGGCCGCCTTCTTGTCAGCCAAATACTTGGGGCAGTTCTGCTTCCAGTGACCAGTTCCCTTGCAATGAAAGCACTCAGTTTCTGGCTTGGGTCCAGCCTTGGGTTTCTTCACGGGAGGGGCAACTGCTTTGCCACTCTTCTTGGAGTTACCCTTCTTACCCTTGCCATTCTTCTTGAAACTAGTGGTTTTATTGACCATCAACACTTGATGCTCCTTCTGAATCTCAGACTCAGCGACTTTCAACATCGCAAACAGCTCGGCGACTGACTTGTTCATCCCGTGCATGTTATAGTTCAACACGAAGGTCTTGTAGCTAGGTGGCAATGATTGAAGAACTATGTCAGTGATTGCCTCTGCTGGAAGGGGCATCCCCAATTCAGCTAGACGTGTGGAATACCCAGACATTTTGAGTATGTGTTCACTGACAGACCCGTTCTCCTCCATCTTGCAGGCATAGAACTTATCGGAGGTCTCATACCTCTCGATTCGGGCATTCTTCTGAAAGATAAACTTCAACTCTAGGAACATATCATATGCTCCATGACGTTCAAAACGTCTTTGAAGTCCCGGTTCTAAGCCATACAACATTGCACATTGAACCATTGAGTCATCATTAGAACGAGCCTGCCAGGCGTTCACAACGTCTGGAGACTCAACTGGAGCGGGTGGATCACCAAGCGGTGCATCAAGGACATAACCCTTTTGGGAAGCCGTAAGGATAATCCTCAGATTACGGGCCCAGTGCACAAAGTTACTTCCATCATCTTTCAACTTAGCTTTCTCTAGGAACGCATTAAAATTCAGGGGTGCTACTGCGCGAGTCATGATCTACAACATAAATATTGCAAAGACAACTTAGACTATTGTTCAAGATAATGAGTTTAGTTAATCATATTACTTAAAAACTCCCACAAAAATTGACATCCCTCCGGTCATTTGAGTGTCACATGATCCAAATCCACCAACTCAAGTCCGATCATCACGTGAGTTGAGGTGGTTTCAATGGTGAACATCTTCATGTTGATCATATCTACTATATGACTCATGTTCGACCTTTCGGTCTCTTGTGTTCCGAGGCCATGTCTGTACATGCTAGGCTCGTCAAGTTTAACCCGAGTGTTCCACACATGCAACACTGGCTTGCACCCGTTCTATGCGAACGTAGAGTCTATCACACCCGATCATCACGTGGTGTCTCGAAACGACGAACTTTCGCAACGGTGCACACTCGCGGAGAACACAATTTTATCTTGAAATTTAAGTGAGGGATCACCTTATAATGCTACCGTCGTCCTAAGCAAAATAAGATGCATAAAAGGATTAACATCACATGCAAATCATAAGTGACATGATATGGCCATGAACTTGTGCTTTTGATCTCCATCTCCAAAGCACTGGCATGATCTCCATCGTCACCGGCATGACACCATGATCTCCATCATCTTGATCTCCATCAATGTGTCGCCATGAGGTTGTCGCGCCGACTGTTCCTTCCACGACTATTGCTAACTCATAGCGATAAAGTAAAGCAAAAAAAACGGCGAAAATAATTAAAGACAACCCTATGGCTCCTGCCGGTTGCCGTACTCATCGACATGCAAGTCGTGATATTCTATACAATACATGATCATCTCATACATCACATATATCTCATCATGTAATTGGCCATATCACATCACAACATATCCTGCAAAAACAAGTTAGACGTCCTCTAATTGTTGTTGCAAGTTTTACGTGGCTGCTACGGGTATCTAGCAAGAACAATTCTTACCTACGCAAAAACCACAACGGTGATACAAAAATTGCTATTCAACCTTCTCAAGGACCGCCTTTGTCAAATCTGATCCGACTAAAGTGGGAGAACAGACACCCACCAGCCATCTTTATGCAACGAAGTTACATGTCAGTTGATGGAACCGGTCTCTCGTAAGCGTACGAGTAATGTTGGTCCGGGACGCTTCATCCCACAATACCGCCGAATCAAGAAAAGACCAAGGGAGGAAGCAATCTGAATATCAATGCCCACAAACTCCTTTGTGTTCTACTCGTGATCTCATCTACACATAGACCTAGCTCATGACGCCACTTTTGGGGAACGTTGCATGGGAAACAAAAAATTTCCTACGCACACGCAAGATCTATCCATGGTGATGAGCATCTACGAGAGGGAGAGTGGATCTACGTACCCTTGTAGATCACTAAGCGGAAGCGTTAAGAAACGCGGTTGATGTAGTCAAACGTCTTCGCGATCCAAATCGCAAGTCGTCCCTCGATCCAATCACGATCTAGCGCCGAACGGACGGCACCTCCGCGTTCAACACACGTACAGCTTGATGACGCCTTCACCTCCTCGATCCAGCGAGCGATGGTGAAGTAGTAGATGAGTTCCGGTAGCACGACGGCGTGGTGATGGTGGTGGTGAAGAACAATCTCCGCAGGGCTTCGCCAAGCACTACGGAAACTACGACGTAGGATGAACTAGAGGGGCGGGGTTGCCGGCACACGGCTTGGGGATTTCTTGATGTGTTCCGGGTGCAAGCCCTGCCCCTCTATTTATATGTTGAGCCCTGGGGTCGAAACTTTGAGAAAGAGCCTCCTCAAAGTCGGTTTGGCCCGCAAGGCAAGAGTCCTCCTCGGACTCCAGGACCAGACGCCAGGGTCCTCAGCGTCTGGCCCCAGACGCCAGGGTTCCTGGCGTCTGGCCCCTGGCCTCCGCAAATCTCCTTTTGCACCTTCCTTAAAGCCCCGTGGGCTTTACCCCTTGGCCCAAATAAAGTGTTCTCGTACCCGAACATTTCGGGAAACATCTGAAACCCCTTCCGGTGAATTTCGGAACCCTTCCGGAGACCAAACACTATTATCCCATATATCAATCTTTACCTCCGGACTATTCCGGAGATCCTCGTCATGTCCGGGATCTCATCCGGGACTCCGAACAACCTTCGGTCACCAACATAACAACTCAACTATACTTATATCGTCACCAAACGTTAAGTGTGTAGACCCTGCGGGTTCGAGAACTATGTAGACATGACCGAGACACATCTACGGTCAATAACCAATAGCAGGACCTGGATGCTCATATTGGCTCCTACATATTCTACGAAGATCTTTATCGGTCGAACCTCTATGTCAAGGATTCAGTTAATCCCGTACGATGTTCCCTTTGTTCTTCGGTATGTTACTTGCCCGAGATTCGATCGTCGGTATCTCCATACCTAGTTCAATCTGGTTATCGGCAAGTCTCTTTACTCATTCCGTAATACAAGATCCCGTGGCTCACTCTTTAGTCACTTTTCTTGCAAGGCTCATTGTGATGTTGTATTACCGAGTGGGCCCTGAGATACCTCTCCATCACACGGAGTAACAAATCCCAGTCTTGATCCATGCCCACTCAACAGACCCCCTCGAAGATACCTGTAGAGCATCTTTATAGTCACCCAGTTACGTTGTGACGTTTGATACACACAAGGTATTCCTCCGGTGTCAGTGAGTTGCATGATCTCATGGTCATAGGAACAGATACTTGACATGCAGAAAACAATAGCAATAAACTGAGACGATCATATGCTACGTTCATAGTTTGGGTCTTGTCCATCACATCATTCTCCTAATGATGTGATCCCGTTATCAAATGACATCTCATGTCCATGGCTAGGAAATCTTGACCATCTTTGATCAACGAACTAGTCCACTAGAGGCATACTAGGGACACAGTGTTGTCTATGTATCCACACATGTATCAGTGTTTCCAATTAATACAATTATAGCATGGATAATAAACGATTATCATGAACAAGGAAATATAATAATAACTACTTTTATTATTGCCTCTAGGGCATATTTCCAACAATACCACCCTGTAGAGCAACAGATGGTTGAATATTGATGACATAGGTGGAAGTGGTAACAGCCTCAACCGAGAAGTGAGGTAGACGAAAGGCACTGATCATCATCGCACGCGTCGTCTCAAGAAGGTGACGATGCATGAGCCTAGGTTTAGGAAAAAATATGAGTGTCGTAACTCGCTCTACCGAATACCGATCCATTCTCACGTCGCCGCCTCTGTTCTCTGGCCGGTTGCGCTGCTCTCCCTTCATCTGTCGGTGATGCTCGCTCGCCTCCACCTGTAGGTTAAAGCTCACGCTGCACGCCTCCGCTGGACCAGGCCGGGAGTGGTTGTAGGTGCTCCACGTCCATGCTAGCGTTGGGTGTTGGATCCCATCCATTTGGTCCAGATCAATCTAGCCGATGACTGATGTTCCTCTCACATGACTCATTGCTTCAGCCGCCGATGCCGCCATCCCGGATCGAGCCAGTCGTCGGTGCGGTGCCTCGGATCGAGTGGTCACCCATCCGAACTCCAATCAAGCCGCTGCAGGTATTTTCCCTATGGATCGACGCTCCCTAGTACATCGCTCTGTATGTGATATGGTTTGTCATCAAGATCAGTCCGCCTTGTCTGGCTCCTTCCGTCATCTACGGGAGGTAAGCTGTTGTTTGTGTGCACGTGCTCCCTACACAGCCCATGAATATCTCTTCTTTGGGCTGCTGGTGGTCAGTCGGGTTACTCTTCAAGTTGGCCTGCTTCCGGCTACCTGCCTTGAGTTATGTGGTTGTATTAAAAAAAGTAGAAGAAAACAAAGGTATAATGCTTGCATCCGGTACACCTCTCCCTCATTGCTCAATGTTTCTCGACGGTGTTCCATATATTAATCCCGTCTCGCACATGCAACTCTCCTTGGTGCTTGGTGCTTGGTGCTTGCCCGCTCGAGGTGGTGGTTGTCGCTCTACTTCGACACATTTTGCGACATCCATCGTTGTTGCTGGATGCTCTACATCGACTCCTTCGGCAGCTGCACCCCCTCCTCTAGTTGCTTCGCTGCATGGTGTTGGTTGTTCTTCCGCGACTCTTCCCACGACTTCCGCACCTAGTGATTGTTGCCCTACGTCGACTCTTCTCGCAGCTTCCGCGCGCAGCAGTGACCGCTCTATGTCGACTTCCGCATTGGCTTACACATGTGGCTCTATGCGGACTTGCTACTCTCGGTCGACTCTACACGTGGCTTGCACGGGTGGTGGCGACTGATCATCGTTGTTAGGAGTTTCTACTTTGACCTCTACTCTCATGTCCCTATTTGCATGTGAGATTGCACAACTACGATGCCTGCTTGATGCTTGGGATTTTCACCGACAGTTTATGCAGGTTCCATGAGTGACTCTTCTGGCATTGAGAAATCACCTTCTAATCATGCAGGTACATCCTCATGGATTCTTGATACTGGAGCATCTTTTCATATGATTTATGATTCTTCCTCTTTGACCTCCGTTTGACTAGTTGAGTCTCTTGTTCATGTTCTTACGGTTGATGGCACTCCCCTCCCTCTAGCTAGTGATAACCCACAATTATTGGGGATCATTTGTAGCTTTTTTGATAAGTAAGAGTGTCAAACCCAACAAGCAAGTAAAGGTAGTATTAATATTCTCTCAAGTTCTATCGACGACAGATACAACTCTACGCACACTTAACATGTGCTTTACCTAGTACAAGAAATAACTACCTTGCGGGAATAAAACTAGAAGTACTTTGTATATGTAAGGAGATAGTTTTGCAAAATAATAAAGAACACGAAAATAAAAGTTAGGGGTTGTTTAGATAAAATAACAATTAGGTTAGTTTAGCGAGTGTGGAAAGTGGTGGTAGCATTTGCGAGATTGTCCTAGGCAATTGATAACTAGATCGGTCATCATCGTCGCAATTTTATATGAGGGAGAGGCATGAGCTAACATACTTTCCGTGCTTGGATCATATGCACTTATGATTGGAACTCTACCAAGCATCTGTAACTACTAAAGATCATTAAGTTAAAACCCAACCATAGCATGAAGTATAAAGTCCCCTTTATCCAATGTGCAACAATTCCCTTACTCGGGTTTAAGCTTATGTCACTCTCGCAACCCGCTAACATATTGCAACACCATATAGGGGTAATCCCCCACGTGTGCGCAGCGCGGAAGGCACCATAGGACAGCACCAAATAAAACATGCAACTCCAACCAATCAAGATCATCGATCAACCAATAGGACAAAAATAATCTACTCAAACATCATAGGATGGCAACACATCATTGGATAATAATATGGAGCATAAAGAACCATTTCAAGTAGGGGTACATCGGGTTGTGGGAGAGTGGACCGCTGTAAATAGATGAGGAAAGGGTATGGTGGTGTTGAGGAAGACAACGGAGTTGTTGGTGTAGATCGCGCCACGATGATTCCCCCGGCGGCACTCCGGCACCGCCAGAAGAGAGGGGGAGAGGGGGCCTCTCCTTGTTCCTCTTGCTTGGACTCCTCCCTATATGGGAGGATGGTTCCCCCTCTGGTACTTGGCTGCCATGGCCCCCGAGGGACGGAAGCCCCTCTATATTGGACATCTCTTTATGTTTATCTTCTGTTTCCGTGTTCCTGTTTTCTGGCCCTTCACCGTTTCTTAAATATCTAGAGATCCATAACTTCGATTGGACTGACATATTAAGGGGACTTTTATCCAGATATTATCTTTCTTGAGGCCGAAGGACACCCCCAACCGACCTATGAGGGAGTCACAAGATCAAGGGGCATGCCTACCCCCTCCGGGCGCGTCCTGTGAGCTCGTAACTCTCTCGGACATCGTCTGACGTTGATTCTTTTCCCAAAAATCAAATATATTCCAAAATAAATCCCCGTAAAATTTTATCACGTTTGGACTTCGTTTGATAAGGATTTTTTGCGAAACAAAAACATGCAACAATATGTGATTGGGTCAATATGTTAGTTCAAGAAAATCATATAAATTGCTGCCAACAGTATGTGAAAGTTGTAAAATAATAGCATGAAACAATCAAAAATTATAGATACGACGGAGACGTAACACTAGTCGAGGCACTCTTAGCACTTCTTCAATTTATGTTTCCTATGTCACTCATGTTCCTCCACTTACCATGCAACTCATATCTGGTGGTCAGATTGTTAACTCTAGTTGTAGGGTCATTATCGACTTTGATTCGTGTTCTGTTTAGGATCGTCACATGGGCGCTCTGCTTGGTGCTGGCCCTTGACGCCTGGATGGTCTTTGGGAGCTTGATTGGACTCGTCTTCCCTCCGCTGCCACCGCCACCAGTCTCGCGGCTCCTGTTGTTACATCTACTAGCTCGGATATCATGTTATGATGTAACTTGTATTACTAGGAGGCCAAAGCCAGCATATATGTATGTATAAGAGGATGTCAAAAGGCTAGAATACAAAAGGCCAAAGGTCATCATTAATATAACTCTAACATAGTAAATATACTCCATTAAGGTTTACTTCGATGTTTACTTCTCTATTTTTTAGGGGATCGGTTAGAAATGGCCTAATGTTGTCAGTCCCAGCGCTGATGCGTGGTAAACTCCCTCGCAGATCCTATCACTGATGTGTATGCTATGGTTACTAATGACCACGTACTTATGGTGATTATACGCATTCCTAGCCAGGAGTGTCTCACACTACGCATATGTATGCAATATACCATAACTATGATATGTGAATCACATCGCAAATTTGGCATGCTTCTGTATTTGGAACCTGGTCGACAATTAATGCATATGCCATAGTTAATTAGACCCTCACCCCTATATATACTGACCCGAGCGTGAGCTGTGCCATTGCCTCAGATTGCTTCTAAATTTTTTACCTCACAATCTCGCATACCGTTTGCAGAAAATGAGGGGTAGATTTGTGTACACAATTGATGTTTTCTTCATTGGGTGCCTTCTTATGGTTGGACAATGTAAGTACACATCACTATGGTATTTTTTTATATTTATTTGCATATTATGGACTTATAATTGTATAATATTATTTATGTACGAGCCCCAGAGCACCTACAAAGATGACCATGCCAACACGACTACAATGGTCCAGTTGTTTGATGAGAGCAAACTTACTTTGAAATGGTGTCTTGATAGAGATTGTGGGGACAAAGGTAAAAACTTTTGGAGCTGGACAAGGAACTGCATATGCTACGTCACTCTGTCAGATGTACCGTGTTATCACTCCTATGAAGAGTGTCAAAACAATTGCCCAAGTATGTCGCAGCCCCTACATGCCAATACGGGTGGGCATTAACAGAACTAGATGCCCCGCGTGTTGTTGTGGGAACCATGATAAAAAACAAATGTATTTATAAATGCTTAAAAACAACTAAAAGTAATTAAAATACAAATGTAAAATTGTTCTTAGTTTACATTTTTTTAACAATAAAACATGCAAAGTATATGACAAAATGATGTATACAAAGAGAATTTTTTTTGAATTAAATGTAATGTGACACTATATTTTAACAAAAAATGGAACACTAACTATATACTTTTGCTCCAAGTGTCCAACACATATACCACACATGTCCACATAAAAATCAGTGGCAAAATTTAAATTATGACTGGCATGCACGACTTTCTTCCCCGGAAAAAGGATATGCATGATGTAATGAGGTGGAATGGTTTGCATGGATTGATTAATACAAGGAGTGTAACTTATGAGTACATGCATGCCATCTAATGTCACATGATTTTGATCGGATGACTATAAATAATTGAGCTGATGTGGAGGCACGCACATTAAGAGAAATCCAGTAGTGGGGGCTAGCTATTTAGATATAGTATAGATACACTACTATTCCATGTGTACGGAATTACTTGCTGTATAAATGGATAAAAATTGATGTATCTAAAACTAAAATACGTCTAGATATATCCATTTCTCCAACAAGTATTTCTGGATGAAGGGAGTATAAAATAGTGTGTTTGATTGATGCGCATGGTACCTTTTCATGAGTTTATATATTATTGTTAATAAAAAATGAGTTGAAATCAGATGCGTCTAATCTTATCTTATTTACAGAAATAATTCGTGCCAGCAGTTGAGCTCTGAGTTTAACTTTGAGCATAACTACATAAACTCAACCGTGTTAAGAAAGAACTCTACCGATCAATGTTAGGAGAAAATAAAATCCATTGAATTCACGACTTACCTCCTAAATCATTCAGAAGGCCATAAGAAGTTATATATGGAAGATGTTCTATTTCAACTGCCCTTATATATCCATCCAAATTTCCTTTATCGGCTCCTCCGCCCTTCTCCCCTTGTTTAGTTTTCTTGTGCGAACTAGGTAATTGTCCGCAATGGGGGCATAAAATTTAAACTTGTATTATTACATGTCCAAGGTATATTTTCGCTTCCATTATGAGAGTTGCAACTTGGTCGTGAAACTCTTTTTTGTATTAATTTCTTAAACTTTACTCATTTCAAAGTTGTTGTATATATATGTTGCAATTCTATCAGAGTTTGTTTTGTTACCTGTTGTTCTCATCCACACCGTACATTGTGTGATAGGATCTCAGAATCTTTATTACGCACCTGCTAACGGAGCGTCATTGCTGAAGAGTGTCAAAACAATTGCCCAAGTTTTCCGCAGCCTATACTTGCCAATGCGGATGGGCATTAACAGAATACACTACTACAAAATAGTGTGTTGATTGATACACATGGTACCTTTTCATGAGTTTATATATTATTCCTAATAAAAAATGAGTTGAAATCCGATGCGGCCAATCTTATCTTATTCACTGAAATAATTCGTGCCATCAGTTGAGCTCTCAGTTTAACTTTGAGTATAACTAAATAAAACTCAACTGTGTTAAAAAAGAACTCAACCAATCAATATTAGGAGAAAATAAAGTCCATTGAATTCATGACTTACCTCCTAGTTCATTCGGAAGGCCATAACGAGTTACATATGAAAAACATTCTATTTCAACCTCCCTTATAGGTCCATCCATCTTTCTTTCATCGACTAAAACTTTTACTGTTCAATTTTCATGTCCAAGGTTGTTGAGAGCACAACTTGGTCGTGAAGCGCTTGCTTGTATTAATTTCTTAAACTTCACTCGTTTCAAAGTTGTTGTACATATATGTTGCAGTTCCATAAGAGTTTTGTTTGGTTACGTGTTGTTCCCATCCACACGGCACGTTGTGTGATAGGATCTCAGAATTTTCATTATGCACTTGCTAACTGAAGGGATCGATAGAAGAGACGTCTAGAGGGGGGTGAATAGACTACTTGCAAGAATCAAAACCTAACCTTTTCCCAAGTTAATTTGGTGGGCAATTTTAGCAATTATAACAAGTCTAATGCACCCTACACATGCTAGTCAACAAGTATGCAGCGGAAAGTAAGACAAGCACATGTAAGAGAGAGTAGAGATAGGAAGATCAAACGCAATTTGGAGACGCAAGAATTTTTCCCGTGGTTCCGATAGGTGGCGCTATCGTACATCCACGTTTATGGAGTCTTCAACCCACGGAGGGTAGCGGTCGCGAGAGTCCACGGAGGGCTCCACCCATAAGGGTCCACGAAGTAGCAACCTTGACTATTCCATAACGGCTTCCGTCCACGAAGGACTAGCCTCACTATGGGTAGATCTTCACGAAGTAGGCAATCTCCTTGCCCGTACAAACTTCTTGGTTCAACTCCACAACACGAAGTAGGAGGCTCCCAAGCAACACCTAACCAATCAAGGAGGCACCACCCTCCAAAAGGTAATAGGCTTGATAGTGATGATGAACTCCTTGCTCTTGTGCTTCAAGATGATAGACTCCTCAACACTCAATCACTATCTCATAGATTTGGCTTGGTAGAACAGATTGATTGGATGGAAAGCAACTTGGGGAGGCTAGAAATCAAAATCTATATGGTTGGAATGGATGATCTTGATCTCAACACAAGGGTAGGTGGTTCTCTCTCAGAAATTTGGATATGGGAAGTGGGGAACTGTTCTGAGTGCTTCTCTTGCGAGTGGGATGTGGTGGAGGGGAACATATAGGCATCTCCAAAAATCCAACCATTACAACATTATTGACCATCTCGGTGAAACCGAAGCAAAACTCGGTTGTACCGATCTGTTCAAAATGTGGCAATTTTTGGAATCTCGGTGAGACTGATATAGGAATCTCGGTGGTGCCGAAACGAGTGGCCGAAGGAAGTTGCCAAAACTCAGTGAGACCGAAGCATAAACTCGCAATTTCTGATTCTATGAAATCAGTCACCCGAATCGTGGTCACCAAATCTCGGTTGCACTGATGCAGTCTTGGTTGTACCGAAATGCTAGGGTTTGGCTAGGGTTCTGTCTTGGGTAGAAAATCGGTAGGGCCGGATGAGAACTTGATGGCACCGATTTTGTGGATTAGGGTTTTGACAGAGTATTTTTGTGGGAGAGCTTGTGGGTGTTTTTGGTGGCTATCACTTGTGCACGTGGAGCAATTTGTTCACCAACAATACCTTACCCCCTTTTAATAGTATTGGCTTTCCTATGGACTCAAAGTGATTTCTCACAAAGTAAAAGAGAGTCTTCTAGCTGGAAGCTTGCCAATCCTATTCCTTGCATCTTCTTCTTCTTCTTCTTCTTTGGGAATCTCCTCACACCCTTTTGCCAACAATCTCTGTGGGCTAAACCTGAAATAAACTAGGTAGACATATTAGTCCAAGAGACAATATATGTTGTCATGAATTATCAAAACCACCAAGGGAGCATATATGCTTTCAATCTCCCCGTTTTTGGTAATTGATGACAACATACAAGCAAAGCTTCAAATAAAGATATGCAAAGATATAATGAAGACTTTGAGAGACCCATGACTAAAATATGCTCCCCCTAAATGTGTGTAGTCCTTTTGAGGGATAGTTGCTTTGGAATGCATGTACACACATATAGTAGAAGGGATAAGATGAGTCATGTGTATCTTGGCTATATGCATCAAATATATATGAATGAGTTGTATCCTTGTTCAAGACTTCACTCTTGCAAACAGTATTTGCAAGAAGCAAGAGATCATCTTGATCAAGGATATGATGCATATACTTACCTTGAGTTCTTGAGCATCCTAATAGTAGAAACACACTTGAGAAAACAATGTTAGGGAACACAAGAGTGTTTTACATACCAAAAATGCAATAGAACTCAACAGTACCAAGATGTGGAGAACATACAGAAGATAGTATTCCTTAAGATTGATATGTCTCCAAGATCATTTAGAACTTTCTCCCCTAGATGTGAAATTATAGGTCATCCTCTCCCCCTGAATCTTAGCATGTAGATATTGGGCGTAGGTAGGGTGAGACAAGTCTAACATGAGTAGTCAAAATAGAATAAAATATATTTTCTCTCTCCTTAAATGATAGAACAAGATTAGACATGCTCTCTCTTCTCCACTTTGGGTAATCATGATGTTTCTCCCCCTATGGATAGACACAGACTTTGGTATTCTCCCCCTGTATTGGTATTCTCCCCTATCTATATGAGCATAAGCTTTGATACTCTCCCCCTTAATTTATATCTCCTCCTTTGTTGTATCTCCCTCTTTGCATTGATGCTTTGGTATTTCTCCCCCTTTGGCATTAATTTCCAAAAAGGTTCATACATAGGGTCAGACACCGGGATCATTGAGTTAGAAGGGATCCTAGAGAACAAGGGTCATAGAATGTAGGGATCATGGAAATATGAGAATCATAGAGAGCATTTAAAAACTGAGGGAACATAGAGAATAATTTCTCCCTCTTTCACTGATCTGAGAGCTTGTAAGACTTCTCCTCCTTTGAGTTAGGGATCCTAGAATAAAATGTATCCCCCCTTTTTTATATATAATATATATATATATCAAAGGGATCATTGAATAAATATGGATTTGCTAATATGAACTCAATCAAAGAAGAAATCAAAATCGGTGGCTCCGAGACAAACGCATCGGTGCAACTAAATTGTGGTCATGCAGCTTATCTGCTAAATCGGTGAAAACGAGTGGTTTGAGTCGGAGACTCCGAGGAGTAAACAGAATCTTGGCAATGTTTTAGAAACTTGCAATTGAGTTTGGAAAACCTTTAGTAGAATGTCAAAAAGATCTGCAAAGGAAATGCAAAAGACTTTACAAAGAAATATCAACTAGAGAAGATTTGAGTGGTTCCAAGAAATCTTGCAAATATAGGATGAACCACACTAGAAGCTTCATCTAGATGATGGTCGGTGACTATGTCACCTATATTAGAGTATATTGACTTAGGAGCCAAGCAATAATACTTGATCATAGGTCATACTCATCGTTAAGCTCAAAATGGGGTTACCATTTTTTGATTAAGCATTTTAATGTTTTCATATCACTTTAGCTGCTTTATCTCATGACTTGGAGTAAAGATTTTTCAAGGATATGAGTACATACCTTTGAGTGAAGTTGATGACGTAGCATGTAGAAGAACTTGTTGTAGATGCTCGATGTTGATGAAGATCATCTTGAGTTGGGAGCAATCCTTGTTTGTTTTGGTTCTTTTTTCACCTAAATGGGTTAGTCATGCAAGGAAGAACAAGATATATCCATTTCACATGATATCAATTGAGAATTGGCAAATGTGATCACATCAAATATATGTCAAGGATATGGTTGAGTTGTCTTCTTCCTTCCATCAACAAGAAGGGCTGTGGATACTTGGTCATGACAAGATTGCTTATGATTGGAGTTGTTGGCAATCTTGTGGAATGAAGTTCTTCCAAGTACCTACAAAAGATTAGTTGCAATACAAGGGAGCATATATTTCCATGGTATAAGATAGCATGTCAAGTGTATCATGGAGGTATCATGTAATCTCATGCCCTTGCATGCAACCGAGTGAGTCTAGATGAAGTTTGAAGCATCAAGGATGTTCAACTCACTCCTCAAGTGACAAAACACTTTCTCATCAAGTGGCTTAGTAAAGATATCAGCCAATTGTTTTTTAGTACGAACATGCTTAAGATTGATATCTCCTTTGGCAAAATGATCACGAATGAAATGATGTCTAACTTGAATATGCTTAGTTCGAGAATGTTGCACGGGATTATGAGCAATTTTGATTGCGCTCTCATTGTCACAAAACAATCATGTCTCACATGTATGCCATAGTCCTTAAGAGTTTGAGTCATCCATAGCAATTGAGCACAACATGATCCAGCGGCAATGTATTCCGCTTCGGCAGTAGATAGAGATATCGAGTTTTGTTTCTTGGAGGACCAAGACACAAGAGATCTACCAAGAAATTGACAAGTACCCGAGGTGGATTTTCTATCAACCTTGTCTCCGGCATAGTCCGAATCGGAATAGCCAACAAGGTTAAAAGAAGATCCCTTGGGATACCATATGCCAAAGTTTGGTGTATGTATCAAGTATCTCACAATTCTTTTCACGGCCTTAAGATGACACTCTTTAGGAGCAGCTTGAAATCTAGCGCACATGCAAACACTAAGCATGATATCGGGACGGGAGGCACATAGATATAGCAATGAACCAATCATAGATTGGTAAACCTTTTGATCAACCGGTTCGTCCTCCTTGGTAAGATCAACATGTCCACTAGTAGGCATAGGTGTTTTCATACCTTTACACTCTTGCATGTTGAACTTCTTGATCAAGTCCTTGGTATACTTGGTTTGAGAGATGAAAGTTCCTTCTCTAGTTTGCTTGATTTGCAAACCAAGGAAGAATTTCAGCTCACACATCATGGACATCTCATACTTCTCGGACATCAACCTTCCAAATCTTTCACTAAATTGTGGATTAGTAGATCCAAAGATAATATCATCCACATAAATTTGGCACAAAAATAGTTCACCATTAACTCTCTGAGTGAATAAGGTTGCGTCAATTTTACCAATCTCAAAACCCTTTTCAATGAGAAACTTCGTTAGGCACTTATACCAAGCACGTGGGGCTTGCTTAAGTCCATAAAGAGCTTTACGAAGTTTGTAGATGTGATTAGGTTTCTTAGGGTTCACAAAACCAGGTGGTTGTTTAACATAGACCTCTTCTTCAATCTCACCATTTAAAAATGCACTTTTAATATCCATTTGATAAAGCGTGATATCATGGTGATTAGCATAAGCAAGAAGAATATGGATAGCTTCAAGTCTAGCAACGGGTGCATAGGTCTCACCGTAGTCCATTCCTTCGACTTGGGTGTAGCCTTGAGCTACAAGACGCGCCTTGTTGCGTACGACTTGACCGTCTTCATCTTGTTTGTTCCGAAAGACCCATTTGGTTCCTCGTGCTTGGGCTTCTCCACAAGTGTCCACACTTCGTTCCTCTCAAAGTTGTGTAGTTCCTCGTGCATAGCATTCACCCAATCCGGATCCTGAAGAGTTTCTTCTACCTTCAAGGGCTCGATACTAGAGATGAATGAATAATGCTCACAAAAATTAGCTAGTCGAGTTTTAGAGCGAGTTATCCTCCTGGTTTGTATGTCACCAAAGATTTGATTTAGAGGATGGTTTTTGTCCACTCTTGCTCGAACTCGAGGTAGCTTTTGCTTGTTGGATGGTGGAGCTTCTTCATCAACATCTTGTTCTTCGTTGTTGTTGAAGGTGTCGTTGCCTTGAGGTGGTGGTGAAGGTGGTTGCGGTGGATCATCATGATGAACTTCTTCCTCCTCTTCATCTTGGCGTGTACCGCTTGTGGATGCCTCCATGTCGTGTTGAGGTTCACCTTGACGTGAAGTAGGGGCTTCCACTTGAGTTGATGAAGTACTTTCCTTCACCTCCATGGGACAAATATTGCCAATGGACAAGTCTTGGATAGCTTCCGAAGGTTCCTTATCTCCTACATCATTTGGCAATTGTTCAACTTGCGAACCATTAGATTCATCAAACTTCACATCTACCGTCTCTTCAACTTTTCGAGTGAAGTTGTTGTAGACACGGTAAGTGTGCGAGTTCAATCCGTAACCGAGTAGGAAACCTTCATGAGATTTAGGGGCAAATTTAGAACGACGATGCTTATCAAGAATGTAACACTTGGAGCCACATACCCGAAAGTATCCAAGTTGGGTCTTGTTACCGGTGAGTAGCTCATATGCCGTTTTACCGAGAAGCTTGTGAAGATAGAGTCGGTTCGTGGCATGACAAGCTGTCTCAACGGCTTCCGCCCAAAAGTGTCTTGGCGTCTTGTATTCGTCGAGCATCGTTCTTGCCATCTCAATAAGGGTTTAGTTCTTCCTCTCAACAACTCCATTTTGTTGAGGCGTGTATGTAGCTGAGAACTCATGTAGAATCCCTTCTTCATCAAGAAAGGTGTCTACATTTGTGTTCTTGAACTTCGATCCGTTGTCACTCCGAACTTTCTTGATCTTCACTTCAAACTGATTTTGGGATTTGCGAGCAAAGTTCTTGAAGATCTTTTGTACCTGCGACTTATCATCGAGAAAGAATACCCACGTAAATCTAGAAAAATCATCAACTATAACTAGACCAAAGGAATTTCCACCGAGGCTCTTGTAAGCATTGGGACCAAAGAGATCCATATGAAGCAACTCGAGTGGTCTCCTAGTAGCCATGATATTCTTACGGGATGACTTCCACCTACTTGCTTTCCGGCTTGACAAGCACTACAAAGTCTATCTTTGTCAAAGATAACATCTTTAACACCAAGAATATGATCACCTTTGATGAGCTTGTCTAGATTACACATACCAACATGTCCTAGTCTTCTATGCCAAAACCAACCTTGAGAAGATTTTGCAATAAGACAAGTATGAGGTTTGGATCTTTTAGTGGAATCGACAATATATAGATCACCTCTATGAAAACCGGTAAAGACCATGTTATGATTGTCTTGACGAAACACTTGGCAATCTACTTTGGTAAATAGCACATTAAAACCGAAGTCGGCAAGTCTAGATACGGAAAGAAGATTGTAGCCAAGGGACTCAACAAGCATGATGTTTGAATAGAGCTATCATGGGATATGGCACCTTACCAAGACCAAGTACCTTGCCCTTGGAGTTGTCTCCAAAAGTTACATACCTTCGCGGTCCATGGTTTGGTGTGATCTCTTCAAACATGTCTCTATCTCCAGTCATATGATCGGTGCATCCACTATCGGGAATCTACTCCTTTCCTCGGTACATCCACGTTTATGGAGTCTTCAACCCACGGAGGGTAGCGGTCGCGAGAGTCCACGGAGGGCTCCACCCATAAGGGTCCACGAAGTAGCAACCTTGACTATTCCATAACGGCTTCCGTCAATGAAGGACTAGCATCACTATGGGTAGACCTTCACGAAGTAGGCGATCTCTTTTCCTGTACAAACTTCTTGGTTCAACTCCACAACACGAAGTAGGAGACTCCCAAGCAACACCTAACCAATCTAGGAGGCACCACCCTCCAAAAGGTAATAGGCTTGATAGTGATGATGAACTCCTTCCTCTTGTGCTTCAAGATGATAGACTCCTCAACACTCAATCACTCTCTCACAGATTTGGCTTGGTAGAAGAGATTGATTGGGTGGAAAGCAACTTGGGGAGGCTAGAAATCAAAATCCATATGGTTGGAGTGGATGATCTTGATCTCAACACAAGGGTAGGTGGTTCTCTCTCAGAAATTTGGATATGGGAAGTGGGGAACTGTTCTGAGTGCTTCTCTTGTGAGTGGGATGTGGTGGAGGGGTACATATAGGCATCTCCAAAAATCCAACTATTACAATATTATTGACCATCTCGGTGAAACCGAAGCAAAACTCGGTTGTACCGATCTGTTCAAAATGTGACAACTTTTGGAATCTCGGTGAGACCGATATAGGAATCTCGGTGAGACCGATATAGGAATCTCGGTGGTACCGAAACGAGTGGCCGATGGCAGTTCCCAAAACTCGGTGAGACCGAAGCATAAACTCGCAATTTCCAATTCTATGAAATTAGTCACCCGAATCGTGGTCACCAAATCTCGGTTGCACCGATGCAGTCTCGGTTGTACCGAAATGCTAGGGTTTGGCTAGGGTTCTGTCTTGGGTAGAAAATCGGTAGGCCCGGATGAAAACTTGGTGGCACCGATTTTCTGGATTAGGGTTTTGACAGAATAATTTTGTGGGAAAGCTTGTGGGTGTTTTTGGTGGCTAGCACTTGTGCATGTGGAGCAATTTGTTCACCAACAATACCTTACCCCCTTTTAATAGTATTGGCTTTCCTATGGACTCAAAGTGATTTCTCACAAAGTAAAAGTGAGTCTTCTAGCTTGAATCTTGCCAATCCTATTCCTTGCATCTTCTTCTTCTTCTTCTTCTTCTTCTTCTTCTTCTTCTTCTTGGGGAATCTCCTCACACCCTTTTGCCATAAATCTCTGTGGACTAAACCTGAAATAAGCTAGGTAGACATATTAGTCCAAGAGACAATATATGTTGTCATGAATTATCAAAACCACCAAGGGAGCATATATGCTTTCACTAACGGCCCATCATTACTGAATGAGTGACTCAAGTACTGAGAGCTCGAGAGTTTATCACGCTATGTGAAGCGATGACGGTTTCGTGTGCGCAACGGCAGGCGCGGGCGCACGCGCTCGGGAGCCAGCGCGCGTGGCGCATCGGGGTGCTGGGCCATGCCCTCGGCGGGGACAAGGCACAACCATGAGGGCGACGACCACGGCGGCGAAAATAGGACGTGGAAGGAGATGCTGCTGGGACGCAGTCGCGGCAAGGAGAAGGCTCCGGCTGGCTCATCCATAGAGCGCCATAGGATACGCACACCAACCTCCCGGCACCACCAGGGAGGACCATGTTGGCGGCAAGAAAACTCCAGCATCGCCAACACGCAGCACACCAGGGTGGCCAGCCACAGCAAGGAGCCGGTGCGGCGCTCCACCTCAAGGCAGCCGCCCACGGTGGCCAACCAACTGCTAGCATCGTCGCGCCCTCTGCCAAAAGCGATGGCACGAACCAGGGACCCAGACCCGATGGAGGCTTTCTTTGCAGCCGAGGAGAGGGAGCTGCCCCCACCAGCACGCATTGACCCGAGGGCGCTAGACATCGATGCAGTGGCGACGGCCAAGACAAGCAAGCCCCTCTGTTTCACGGAGGAAGAAGGAGAGGGAAGCGGCGGAGGGGACACCCTGGACCTGGGGTCGGCGCTCTCCCTCCCAAGCACTGTTGGAAATATGCCCTAGAGGCAATAATAAATTGGTTATTATTATATTTCCTTGTTCGTGATAATCGTTTATTATCCATGCTATAATTGTATTGATTGGAAACTCAAATACATGTGTAGGTACATAGACAACACTGTGTCCCTAGTATGCCTCTAGTTAACTAGTTCGTTGATCAAAGATGGTCAAGGTTTCCTGGCCATAGACATGAGATGTCATTTGATAACGGGATCACATCATTAGGAGAATGATGTGATGGACAAGACCCAAACTATAAACATAGCATATGATCGTGTCAGTTTATTGCTATAGTTTTCTGCATGTCAAGTATCTGTTCCTATGACCATGAGATCATGCAACTCACTGACACCGGAGGAATACCTTGTGTGTATCAAATGTCACAACGTAACTGGGTGACTATAAAGATGCTCTACAGGTATCTCCGAGGGTGTCTGTTGAGTGGGCATGGATCAAGACTGGGATTTGTTACTCCGTGTGACGGAGAGGTATCTCAGGGCCCACTCGGTAATACAACATCACAATAAGCCTTGCAAGCAATGTGACTAAGTGTTAGCCACGGGATCTTGTATTACAGAACGAGTAAATAGACTTGCCGGTAACGAGATTGAACTAGGTATAGAGATACCGATGATCGAATCTCGGGCAAGTAACATACCGAAGAACAAAGGGAACAGCGTACGGGATTAACTGAATCCTTGACATAGAGGTTCAACCGATAAAGATCTTCGTAGAATACGTAGGAACCAATATGGGCATCCAGGTCCCGCTATTGGTTATTGACCGTAGAGGTGTCTTGGTCATGTCTACATAGTTCTCGAACCCGCAGGGTCTGCACACTTAAGGTTCGGTGACGTTTCGGTATAGTAGAGTTATGTATGGTGGTGACCGAAGGTTGTTCGGAGTCCTGGATGAGATCCTGGATGTCACGAGGAGCTTTGGAATGGTCCGGAGGTAAAGATTGATATATAGGAAGTCTTGTTTTGGTCACCGGAAAAGTTTCGGGTATTTCGGTAGTGTACCGGGAGTGCCGGGAGGGGTACCGGGGACCATCGGGAGGGGTGTCTCGACCCAAAGGACCTCATGGGCTGTGGGAGGAGTCAAACCAGACCCTAGTGTGCTGGCCTAACAACCCCCCCCCCCCCCCACTAAGGCCCATGTTGCTTTGGGTAGAAAAAATCCAAAGGAGGAAAGGTGGAAAGGGTTTCCAAGTGGAGAGGAGGAATCCTACTCCTAATAGGATTGGAGTAGGACTCCTCCACCTCCAATTTCGGCCAAACCTTGAGGGTTTGAATCTGCCTCCTCCCCTCCCTCCCTCCTATATATACTAGAGGATTTAGAGGGAAGAGCTAACCCTAATTGCCACATGCTCCCTCTACTTCATCTAGATCGGTTTCTCCTCTAGTCTAGTTTTAGCGGTGCTTAGGCGAAGCCCTGCCGGGATTGTTCCACCACCATCGCCGCCGCGCCATCGCGCCGCCGGAGAACTCTTCTACCTCTTCGCTCCCTCTTGCTGGATCAAGAAGGCGGAGATCGTCATCGAGCTGTACGTGTGCTGAACGCGGAGGTGTCGTCCGTTCGGCGCTAGATCGGAAGGACCGTGATCAGGATCGCGAGACGATTCGTGATTTGATCGCGGGACGGATCGTGATGGGATCGCGGGACGGATCGAGATTGGATCGCGAGATGGATCGTGATGGGATCGTGGGACACTCGGTGATTTGGATCGCGAAGACGTTCGACTACATCAACCGCGTTTCTTAACGCTTCCCGCTTAGCGATCTACAAGGGTATGTAGATCCACTCTCCCTCTCGTAGATGCTCATCACCATGGATAGATCTTGCGTGTGCGTAGGAAATTTTTTGTTTCCCATGCAACGTTCCCCAACAGTGGTATCATGAGCTAGGTCTATGTGTAGATGAGATCTCGAGTAGAACACAAAGGAGTTTGTGGGCGTTGGTATTCAGATTGCTTCCTCCCTTGGTCTTTTCTTGATTCGGCGGTATTGTGGGATGAAGCGGCCCAGACCAACATTACACGTACGCTTACGAGAGACCGGTTCCATCAACTGACATGTAACTTCGTTGCATAAAGATGGCTGGCGGGTGTCTGTTTCTCCCACTTTAGTCGGATCGGATTTGACAAAGGCGGTCCTTGAGAAGGTTGAATAGCAATTTTTGTATCACCGTTGTGGTTTTTGCGTAGGTAAGAATTGTTCTTGCTAGATACCCGTAGCAGCCACGTAAAACTTGCAACAACAATTAGAGGACGTCTAACTTGTTTTTGCAGGGTATGTTGTGATGTGATATGGCCAATTACATGATGAGATATATGTGATGTATGAGATGATCATGTATTGTATAGAATATCACGACATGCATGTCGATGAGTACGGCAACCGGCAGGAGCCATAGGGTTGTCTTTAATTATTTTCGCCGTTTTTGCTTTACTTTATCGCTATGAGTTAGCAATAGTCGTGGAAGAAACAGTCGGCGCGACAACCTCATGGCGACACATTGATGGAGATCAAGATGATGGAGATCATGGTGTTATGCCGGTGACGATGGAGATCATGCCGTTGCTTTGAAGATGGAGATCAAAAGCACAAGTTCATGGCCATATCATGTCACTTATGATTTGCATGTGATGTTAATCCTTTTATACATCTTATTTTGCTTAGGACGACGGTAGCATTATAAGGTGATCCCTCACTAAAATTTCAAGATAAAATTGTGTTCTCCCCGAGTGTGCACCGTTGCGAAAGTTCGTCGTTTTGAGACACCATGTGATGATCGGGTGTGATAGACTCTACGTTCACATACAACGGGTGCAAGCCAGTGTTGCACGTGCGGAACACTCGGGTTAAACTTGACGAGCCTAGCATGTACAGACATGGCCTCGGAACACAAGAGACCGAAAGGTCGAACATGAGTCATATAGTAGATATGATCAACATGAAGATGTTCACCATTGAAACCACCTCAACTCACGTGATGATCGGACTTGAGTTGGTGGATTTGGATCATGTGTCACTTGAATGACCGGAGGGATGTCAATTTGAGTGGGAGTTTTTAAGTAATATGATTAACTAAACTCATTATCATGAACATAGTCAAAATGTCTTTGCAAATTATGTTGTAGATTACTAGCTCGCGCTGTAGCTCCCTTGAATTTTTATATGTTGCTCGAGAAATAGAGTTGAAAGATGATGGTAGCAATAATGCGGACTGGGTCCGTGATCTGAGGATTGTCCTCATTGCTGCACAGAAGGCTTATGTCCTTAATGCACCGCTCGGTGCGCCACCCCCTCAAGCGTCGTCTGTAGATGTTGTGAACATCTGACAGGCATGTTCTGATGACTACTTGATAGTTCAGTGCGTCATGCATTACGGCTTAGAATTTAGGCTCCAAAACGTTTTGAACGTCACGGAACATATGAGATGTTCTAAGAGCTGAAATTGGGATCTCAGGCTCGTGCCCGTGTTGAGAGGTATGAGACCTCCAACAAGATTCTTTGCCTGCAAGATGAAGGAGAATAGCTCAATCGGTGAGCATGTGCTCAGATTGTCTGGGTGCTACAATCGCTTGAATCGAGTGGGAGTTGATCTTCCAGATAAGATAGTGATTGATATAGTTCTCCAAGTCACTGTCACTAAGCTACTAGAGCCTCGTGATGAACTATAAAATGCCAGGGATAGAAATAATGATCCCTGAGCTATTCGCGATGTTTGACACCGCGAAGGTAGAAATCAAGAAGGAGCATCAAGTGTTGATGGTTAGTGAAACCACTAGTTTCGAGAAGGGCAAGGGCTAGGAGGGAAACTTCATGGATGGCAAGTCAGTTGCTGCTCCAGTGAAGAAACCCAAGGTTGAACCCAAACCCGAGACTAAGTGCTTCTATTATGAGGAGAACGGTCGCTGAAGCGGAACAACCCTAGATACTTGGTAGATAAGAAGGCTGGCAACGTCGATATAAGTATATTTGATATACGTGTGTACCTTGCTAGTACTCCTAGTAGCACCTAGGTATTGGATACCGGTTCGGTTGCTAAATGTTAGTAACTCGAAATAAAAGCTACGGAATAAACGGAGGCTAGCTAAGGGTGAGGTGACGATGAGTGTTGGAAGTGTTTCCAAGGTTGATGTGATCACCATCGCATGCTCTCTCTACCTTCGGGATTAGTGATGAACCTAAATAAATGTTATTTGGTGTTTGCGTTGAGCATGAACGTGATTAGATCATGTTTATTGCAATACGGTTATTCATTCAAGTTAGAAAATAATGGTTATTCTATTTACATGAATAATACCTTCAATGGTCATGCACCCAATGAGAATGGTTTATTGAATCTTGATCGTAGTGATACACATGTTCATAATATTGATGCCAAAAGATACAAAGTTAATAATGATAGAACCACATACTTGTGGCACTGCCGCTAAATGTCATATTGGTGTAAAACGCATGAAGAAACTCAATGCTGATGGATCTTTTGACTCATTCGATTTTGAATTGGTTGAGACATGCGGACCATGCCTCATGGGCAAGATGACTAAGACCCCGTTTTCCGGTATGATGGAGCGGGCAAGTGACTTATTGGAAATGATACATGTTGATGTATTCGGTCCAATGAGTGTTGTAGCGTGCGGTGGATATCATTATTTTCCTACCTTCACTGATGATTTGAGTAGATATGGGGATATTTACTTAATGAAACACAAGTCTGAAACATTTGAAAAGTTCAAACAAATTCAGAGTGAAGTTTGAGATCATCGTGACAAGAAGATAAAATATCTACGATATGATCGTAGAGGTAAATATCTGAGTTACGAGTTTGGTATACAACTTAAGACAATGTGGAAGTTGTTTCACAACTCACGCCACCTGGAACACCATAGTGTGATG
Source organism: Elymus sibiricus (assembly GCA_039707655.1). Classification (NCBI taxonomy): domain Eukaryota; kingdom Viridiplantae; phylum Streptophyta; class Magnoliopsida; order Poales; family Poaceae; genus Elymus; species Elymus sibiricus. Next base: position 313,278,522 of record CM077665.1, read on the forward strand.
GTGTGTCCGAACGTCGTACTCATGCTCTATTGGATATGGTGCATACTATGATGTCTCTTATCGATTTGCCACTATCGTTTTGGGGTTATGCATTAGAGACAACTACATTCACTTTAAAAAGGGGCACCATCTAAGTCCGTTGAGATGACACCGTATGAATTTTGGTTTGGCAAAAACCTAAGCTGTCATTTCTTAATGTTTGGGGCAGCGACGCTTATGTGGAAAAGGTTTTCAACCTGATGAGCTCGAACCCAAAGCGGACAAATGCATCTTCATAGAATACCCTAACGTAACAGTTGGGTAAACCTTCTATCTCAGATCCAAGCACAAAGTGTTTGTTGCTAAAACGGGTCCTTTCTCGAGAAAGAGTTTCTCTCGAAAGAATTGAGTGGGAGGAAGATAGAACTTTATGAGGTTGTTGAACCTTTGTTTCAACCAGAGAGTAGCGCAGCGCAGAAAGTTGTTTCTGTGGAGCCTACATTAGTTGAAGAGGAAGTTAATGATGATGATCATAAAGCTTCGGATCAAGTTACTATCGAACCTCGTAGGTCGACAAGGACGCGTACTGCTCCTGAGTGGTACGGCAACCCTGTCTTAGAGGTCATGTTGTTGGACAACGATGAACCTACGAGCTATGGAGAAGCGATGATGGGCCCGGATTCCGAGAAATGGTTAGAGGCCATGCAATCCGAGATGGGATCCATGTAAGAAAACAAAGTATGGGCTTTGGAAGTATTACCTGAAGGGTGAAAGGCCATTCAGAACAAATGGATCTTTAAAAGGAAGACGGACGCGGACGGTAATGTCACCGTCTATAAAGCTCGACTTGTGGCAAAGGGTTTTTCACAAGTTCAAGGACTTGACTACGATGAGACTTTCTCACCCGTAGCGATGCTAAAGTCTGTTGGAATTATGTTAGCAGTTGCTGCATTTTTCGATTTTGAAATCTGGCAGATGGATGTCAAAACATCATTTCCTTAACGGTATCCGTGAGGAAAGGTTGTATGTGATACAACCGGAAGGTTTTGTCAGTTCTAAGGATGCTAAAATATATGCAAGCTCCAGCGATCCTTCTATGGACTGCAGCAAGCATCTCGGAGTTGGAATATACGCTTTGATGAGGTGATCAAAGTTTTTGAGTCTATACAAAGTTTATGAGAAACTTGTATTTACAATAAAGTGAGTGGGAGCACTATAGAATTTCTGATAAGTATATGTGGATGACATATTGTTGATCAGAAATGATGTAGAATTTCTGGAAAGCATAAAGGGTTGTTTGAAAAGGAGTTTTTCAAAGGAAAACCTGGAATGAAGCTACTTAAATATTGGGCATCTTGATCTATAGAGGTAGATCAAGACGTCTGATAAAACTTTCAATGAGTACATACCTTGGCAAGATTTTGAAAGAGTTCAAAATGGATCAGTCAAAGAAAGAGTTCTTGCCTGATTTGTAAGGTGTGGAGTTGAGTGAGACTCAAAGCTCGACCACGGCAGAAGAAAGAGAAAGGACGAAGGTCGTCCCCTATGCCTTATCCATAGGCTCTGTATAGTATGCCATGCTATGTACCGCACCTGTGTGTGCCTTGCCATGAGTCTATCAAGGGGTACAAGAGTGATCCAGGAGTGGACCACTGGACAGCGGTAAAGATTATCCTTAGTAACTAGAGGACTAAGGAAATATTTCTCGATTATGGAGGTGATAAAGAGTTCGTCGTAAAGGGTTACGTCGATGCAAGCTTTAACACCAATCCGGATGACTCTGAGTAGCAATCCGGATACGTATAGTGGAGCAGCCATTTGGAATAGCTCCAAGTGGAGTGTGGTAGCAGTGTCTACAGTATGACATAGAGATTTGCAAAGTACACACGGATCTGAATGTCGCAGACCCGTTGACTAAAGACCTCTCTCACATGCAAAGCATGATCGAACCCCAGAACTCATTAGGTGTTAGATTCATAACAATGTAATACACATGGTGATGTGAACTAGATTATTGACTCTAGTGCAAGTGGGAGACTGTTGGAAATATGCCCTAGAGGCAATAATAAATTGGTTATTATTATATTTCCTTGTTCGTGATAATCGTTTATTATCCATGCTATAATTGTATTGATTGGAAACTCAAATACATGTGTGGGTACATAGACAACACCGTGTCCCTAGTATGCCTCTAGTTAACTAGTTCGTTGATCAAAGATGGTCAAGGTTTCCTGGCCATAGACATGAGATGTCATTTGATAACGGGATCACATCATTAGGAGAATGATGTGATGGACAAGACCCAAACTATAAACATAGCATATGATCGTGTCAGTTTATTGCTATAGTTTTCTGCATGTCAAGTATCTGTTCCTATGACCATGAGATCATGCAACTCACTGACACCGGAGGAATACCTTGTGTGTATCAAACGTCACAACGTAACTGAGTGACTATAAAGATGCTCTACAGGTATCTCCGAGGGTGTCTGTTGAGTGGGCATGGATCAAGACTGGGATTTGTTACTCCGTGTGACGGAGAGGTATCTCAGGGCCCACTCGGTAATACAACATCACAATAAGCCTTGCAAGCAATGTGACTAAGTGTTGGCCACGGGATCTTGTATTACAGAACGAGTAAAGAGACTTGCCGGTAACGAGATTGAACTAGGTATAGAGATACCGACGATCGAATCTCGGGCAAGTAACATACCGAAGAACAAAGGGAACAACGTACGGGATTAACTGAATCCTTGACATAGAGGTTCAACCGATAAAGATCTTCGTAGAATATGTAGGAACCAATATGGGCATCCAGGTCCCGCTATTGGTTATTGACCGTAGAGGTGTCTTGGTCATGTCTACATAGTTCTCGAACCCGCAGGGTCTGCACACTTAAGGTTCGGTGACGTTTCGGTATAGTAGAGTTATGTATGGTGGTGACCGAAGGTTGTTCGGAGTCCCGGATGAGATCCTGGACGTCACGAGGAGCTCCGGAATGGTCTGGAGGTAAAGATTGATATATAGGAAGTCCTGTTTTGGTCACAGGAAAAGTTTTGGGTATTTCGGTAGTGTACCGGGAGTGCCGGGAGGGGTACCGGGGACCATCGGGAGGGGTGTCTCGACCCAAAGGACCTCATGGGCTGTGGGAGGAGTCAAACCAGCCCCTAGTGTGCTGGCCTAACCCCCCCACTAAGGCCCATGTGGCTTTGGGTGGAAAAAATCCAAAGGAGGAAAGGTGGAAAGGGTTTCCAAGTGGAGAGGAGGAATCCTACTCCTAATAGGATTGGAGTAGGACTCCTCCACCTCCAATTTCGGCCAAACCTTGAGGGTTTGAGGCTGCCTCCTCCCCTCCCTCCCTCCTATATATACTAGAGGATTTAGAGGGAAGAGCTAACCCTAATTGCCACGTGCTCCCTCTACTTCATCTAGATCGGTTTCTCCTCTAGTCTAGTTTCAGCGGTGCTTAGGTGAAGCCCTGCCGGAATTGTTCCACCACCATCGCCGCCGCGCCGTCGCGCCGCCGGAGAACTCTTCTACCTCTTCGCTCCCTCTTGCTGGATCAAGAAGGCGGAGATCGTCATTGAGCTGTATGTGTGCTGAACGCGGAGGTGCCGTCCGTTCGGCGCTAGATCGGAAGGACCGTGATCAGGATCGCGAGACGATTCGTGATTTGATCGCGGGAAGGATCGTGATGGGATCGCGGGACGGATCGAGATTGGATCGCGAGATGGATCGTGATGGGATCGCGGGACACTCGGCGACTTGGATCGCGAAGACGTTCGACTACATCAACCGCGTTTCTTAACGCTTCCCGCTTAGCGATCTACAAGGGTATGTAGATCCACTCTCCCTCTCGTAGATGCTCATCACCATGGATAGATCTTGCGTGTGCATAGGAAAATTTTTGTTTCCCATGCAACGTTCCCCAACAAGCACACCCGCAGAGCGGCACTCGTGTACTCCCTGCAGCTGGGCACGGTCACCAGCCAAGTTTGCCACCTGCAGATCGGAGAAATGAGCGGCGCCAACGAGCACCTGCAGGCTGAAGAGCCATCTGACCTCAACGAGGACCTCCAGGTTGGAGAGCCAAGCGGCGTCGGGGGGCCGGGGCCGCTCTTCACCAACACTGCCCTGTCGGTGATGGGGGAGGCACCGGCACGCTGCAGGACTCCCAAGCGGACGTGGCCAAGCACTACTCCAACTAAGCAGAGCCTCCATCAGGCGAACAATCCCTCCTCGGTGTCGGTCAGCCAGAGGGCCACGATGCGCCTCATCCATGGCCTGGGCATCCGTCGACCTAAGGAGAAGATGACGGCCAGAGCAGCGGAGGCACTGATCAGACGCTTCGACGAACCCCTCACAGACTCTGACATCGCGGCCATTGCAAAACTCACCAAGATAGATGTGAAGGCCCTCAAGATCGCCGCAAGCATGTAGGGGCCCAAAGGCGAGGCCTCGGGGGTCCCTAGTCCCCCATGTTAGAAACACCATGTAGTTGTTACCTTCGGCGACGGCCGGCGATCGGCTGGTCCAAGTTAGGTGTAGTGTTGTGTTGTTCCAGTAGTAGGTCTGGAGGTGTAGACGCCTGCCGGTGGAATGTGGGGCCAATTGCTGGACGCCGGCAGCCCCTCGGTCGATCGTTTGTGTTCCAGTGTTTATCTTCAATGCATGTTAGTCGTCGGAGGAACTTTCTGTGTGCCTATGGATGACACAAACTTACCGATCATGAGCTGGAACATCAGGGGCCTAAACACCCCGGCTAGGAGAGAGGTGGTGAGCAACACAGTAGAAGCCCACAGGCTTGCAATCCTCTGCCTCCAAGACACAAAGATCGAGGTTTGGGACCGTGCATTAGTATGCAAAACCGGCGGGAGTAGACTGGTGGATTGTGTAGTGCTTCTGTCGCTGGGGACGCGAGGCATGGCTGTTATATCTTCTGGGACAAGAACATAGTTAGGGTCCTCTCGCACGCAGTAGGACAGTTCTCAATCACCGCTCGAGTCACAGTGGTGGCCTCCAACACCAGTTTTTGGCTCACCGCCGTCTACGGGCCGGTGGACGACACCCAGAAAGATACGTTCTGATGAGCACCGACCTCAAGGCGAGGGTCGATCCATTGTTGGCCCGATCTTTCACGGCACAAACCTCCATCACAGCAAGAACTTGTTGCAGGTTTATGATAAAATTCAGAAACGCCGCAAAAACAACACGTCAACCCCTCGATCCGAAGGAATAACGTGGACGAACCGTATAGGCTCAGCCAGTAATCTCCGACGCGTCGCGTCGCAGGAACTCACACGCCAGTAGAGAATTTTGACAAGGTTTCTCTAAACTTGATTACAGCCGACGGACGGAAAACACATACGTGTCTAACTCATCTCAAAATAACCTATCCATTAGATGACGCACAGACTTGGCTTTATAGTAGAAGCCGACCCTTCTAACTTGACTCACAAGAATAAACTCAACTTTTGATCTATCTCTAACTCACAGCTGAAATACCAGAAATAGAAATATTAAATAGCGTTTTTTTTGAGAAAAAATATATTAAATAGCTTGATTTCAACATGCCTCATAATTAGACCGAACACAACTAACTCAAATACTTGGTGCGTCATGTGCAACATGACTTGATTAGGTGCCCCCCATCCAGACTCGTACAAGGACAGGATATCCCATAGTGCACCTCTTCTGGGGGACTGCTATGCGTCGGTCGGCGGATCTTTTTAAAAGATCCACCGCCTCGCGAGCCGTAGGATGTGGCGAGATGAACATTTCTTCTATTTTGCAACAAAGACCTTGTTGCGGAAATATTTATAACAAAGATTGTGTTGCAGTATTTTTTTGCAACAGAGATTGTGTTGCGGATTATATATTTTCAGAAAAAAATTGCAACACAGACAATGTTGTAGAATTTTTTTCCAATTTTTCTTCGTTTTTATTTTTCGCAACATGTGTGTTGTTACGGGGCACAATTTTGCAACACATGTAAAGTTACAAGAAGAGAGAGACGCGTCACACAGAGGAGCCGGCGGATCGCTCGCGTGCGATCCGTCGGCTGAATGTAAACGTTTCCCATACTATATACATCAGATCCGGGTCTTGTTTGGAACTCCATTAAAATAGGAGATAAGATGGATTCGTTTGAGTTGCCGAGGCGGCCGGAGTTAACTCTTATTTTGGTTAGGAAATGTAGAGAAGGAAATATTAGGGGAAACGTTTACGTTCAGCCTACGGACCACACGCGAGCGATCCGCCGGCTCCTTTGTGTGACTCGTGTCTCTCTTTCTGTAACTTTACCTGTGTTGTAAAATTGTCCCCTACAACAACAGACATGTTGCAATAAATAAAAACGAAGAAAAACTGGAAAAAAAATCGGCAACATTGTCTGCGTTGCATATTTTTTCCGAAACAACACCCATGTTGCAAAAATATATAATCCGCAACACAATCTCCGTTGCAAAAAAAATACCGCAACACAATCTCTGTTGCACAAATATTCCGCAACACAATCTCTGTTATAAATGTTTCTGCAACAAGGTCTTTTTTGCAAAACAGAAGAAATGTTCATCTCGCCACATCCTACGGCTCGCGAGGCGGCGGATCTTTTAAAAAGATCCTCCGACCGACGCGTAGCAGTCCCCATATAGTATTGAACCAGCTAATTCTTTGAACAAGTACTTGTACGTGCATGTGTTAGTACCATATGCATGCGCCTCCTTGTCCATCCCATACATGTGATAATAAGCATGCATGTATGCAAATCTTATTTGTTTATGCACAATAACAATTTCTTGAGCAAGTGCAACGCCAATACGACTGGAGCTAGGACTGGCCGTATAATCCTTCACTGCTTCAAGCGAATCCGTCCTCGGTTACGAGTTAATGTTTTTGGCAACATGTTTGGGTACAGGCTGAACGTGTGATGAAAAAAAATCAGTAACATCAGCCTCCTTTTCCTTTGCTTCCTCTGGCTTGTTCATTTTATGTAGCCGTTCTTTCCTCCAAGTCTTCAACGCCTTCTTATCTAGGGCCATGAGAACATAATTCGTTTCCTGTTCGACGGTATACGTGTTGGCGAGATAGTTGTGTGTAGCATTATTATGTTTGTACCATGGCTCTCCCAATACCATATGACACGAAACCATCGGTACCGGAATTATGTCGCACAAAACCTCACAAGAAAATTTGCCAGTACCATTGTTTGGTGTGTGATGTCGATCTTGTCGTAGCACCTTCTCATTGAGTACGGTCATAGATGTGGTGTCATCGATAGTTGCAGTTTCTCCACCATGTCGACGCCGATAGCGTTGATCCAACTGTCATGGTCAATCATCATGGCGCAAACTTTCTCTCCCACCTTACAGTAGGTGTGAAAAAGTTCAGCACCATAGCCTTTTTCCTCCAGCAAACAATCGCCAGATAGTTTCCAGTACCTCCTCCTTGATGATGACGCATCGTTCGTCTCCTCCAAAATGTCGAGAGCAACGCCTGTCTCTGATACTACCTGATGAGCACGGAACCTCAAGGCGAGGGTCGATTCGTTGTTGGCCCGATCTTTCACGGCACAAACCTCCATCGCAGCAAGAACTTGTTGCGGGTTTATGAGAAAATTCACAAACGCCGCAAAAACAACACGTCAACCCCTCGATCCGAAGGAATAACATGAACGAACCATATAGGCTCAGCCTATAATCTCCGACGCGTCGCATCGCAGGAACTCACACGCCAATAGAGAATTTTGACAAGGTTTCTCTAAACTTGATAACGGCTGACGGCCGGAAAACACACATGTGTCTAATTCATCTCAAAATAACCTACCTATTACATGACGCACAGACTTGGCTTTATAGTAGAAGCCTACCCTTCTAACTTGACTCACAAGAATAAACTCAACTTTTGATCTATCTCTAACTCACTGGTGAAATACTAGAAATAAAAATATTAAATAGCTTGATCTCAACGTGGCTCATAATTAGACCGAACACAACTAACTCAAATACTTGGTGCGTCATGTGCACCATGACTTGATTAGGTGCCCCCCATCCAAGGACCTGAAGATTTGGGTAAAAGGATTCTGTAGTGAATCTAGGCTGCAACTGCATTTAGCCACGGAGATCGTGCTTCGATTCGACTTCGCACAAGAAAGTAGAACCCTCTCCCCTGCCGAACACAACCTTCGCAAGCAGCTCAAGATGAGGATCATGGGCCTAGCAGCGATCCAAAGAGCACGTAGACGGCAGGCTTCTAGAGTGACATGGCTGCGGGTAGGAGATGCAAAGACGGCTTTCTTCTAGGCCAAAATCAAGTCCCGACGCCAGTAGAATTCATCCACTCCCTACAAACGAATGCCTCTGTAGTCACCAGCCACGTCGACAAAGCTAAGGCAATCCATTCAAATTTCACCGCAACCATAGGGAATAAGGCACGGAGGGACGTCACCATTGACTGGGACATGATCGACCTGCCATCACTGTCGGTAGGTGTCGGTGTCAAAACCGGCGGATCTCGGGTAGGGGGTCCCGAACTATGAATCTGGGATCTATAGTTAACAGGGGACAAAGGAGACGATGTTTACCCAGGTTTAGGCCCTCGTGAGGAGGTAAAACCCTACGTCCTACTTGATTATATTGATGAGTATGATGGTTACAGAGTCGATCTACCTCGAGATCAAATGAGATAAACCCTAGATGATTTGACTTGTCCCTCTACGAACTAAGCCCCCTGGTTTATATAGACACCAGGGGTACCTAGGGTTACATGTAGTCGGTTGCTACAGATGGTTTTTAAACACACCCATCTGTTACTGGACGGACGCACCACGGCACCTGAGATTTCCTTCCTGACCACGTAGCCCCGTATAGTTCGGTCTCCCCACAGCGGCCACCGAGTACCTTATTAGTTCGGCCCACTTGAGATAGGTCGGCATACCGAGGACCCCTTAATCCCGGACTCCCTCAGTAGCCCCCGAACTTGCCTCCAACGCCGAGGTACTCGGCCTTCTGCAGATTCGCCCGCCCAAGGTCTTCGGCTTGTGAGGCGAGTTCTCTTCTCCTCTGGTTCGTCGGACAATAACCTGGCCACTGATAAACCTTCATCTGTCGCAAACGTCACGGGCCCACAGTATTAATTTCTCTGTCCAAGGGTCAATGAAACCCCTCCATTCTTGCGCACCAATAGAGGGCAGGTACCCTAACAGTCTTTTACAAAATTGCCCTTAACAGGCTGAGGGGGGAAACGCCTATTTTAAGCAAGTTAAACCTGCCACGGGCAACACTTCCTTCCCCCTCGCCACCAAGAGGCCCTAGAATCAACGAACTTGGAGATATGGCGAGTGCTCCAGGTTCCTCCTCGCGCCCTCATGGTCCCCTTCCAGGTGACTGGGCAAGCTGTTCCGTTTCCCTCCCTCAGCTGTGTAATCTTGAGGTACAGGGATATCTCCCTGCTTCGGATCTGGCACCCACTCACGCTAGATTGACTTCCGTGAACAGCGAGGCCTTTGCGGAGAACTTCCCTGCTCCCCGCCAGGACAAGAGGGTATGCTTCACCTCCTTCCTCCTAAGAGGCCTAGGCTTCCCCCATTCACCCCTTCTTGAGGGGTTTACTAGAGTTCTACGGTATCCAACTCCACAACCTCACCCTCGGGTCTATCTTGCATATCTCGGGCTTCGTTGCCCTCTGCGAGATGCTTCTAGGCTGCGAGCCCCACTTTGATATATGGAGAAAGTATTTCTGCTTCGTCCCCCGCACTCGGGGAGGGTCAATCCGGGAAGTAGGTGGAGCCGATGTGTGGAGTATAGCCGGGACGGGGTATCCCATCGGGACCCCAAAGAAGGAATCCAAAGAGTGGACTTTAGAGTGGTTTTATATTGAGGACGTCCCCTTATTCGACCCAGCTCGAAGGGGTTTGCCCGAATACTCCGAGGCTCATTTAAAGAAAAGATTCAATTGGTGTCCGAAGAGCTCTTCCCAAGAGGAGAGCGCTGAGGTAAAGTGTCTAGCCGCCCAGGTGAAGCTGCTAGCTCACAGCAAGCTAACCATCATTGACGTGATGGCCGCTGCCATTACCCGTTGTGTTCAACCTCTGCAACAGAGGATCCATCCCCTGTGGTGCTACAACGGGACAAGCGATACAATCCGTTCCCGACAACAAGGGCCTGCCGACCAGGCAGCGTTGGCGGCCATATTGGCCGATCTATTTAGAGTAGAAAAAAAAGATTTTTCTCGTCTGAAGATCAGGGAAGGCTACTCAACTCATAACCCCATTGAATGGGTAAGTTCATTCACACTTCCCTAGCTCGGACCACTAATTTTTGATTTTACTGATCGGAACTCCGTGTCTTTCTGAACAGCAATGGAGGCGTTGGATCGAGACAGTTAACTGCCCCGCCCCGCAACTGGAGGATTATTCACGTAGCGATGACCCCGGATTTCACGATGATTCGGAGATTTCACTTGATTTTGAGTATCGATGAATCTAAGGTGGCCCTTCAGGCCGATCACCCCGGATCGCTCCCTTCCTCAGTAATAAGTAAAAAAAGAAGGCTTCTCCTCGGAGAGGACGCGCACCTCCCGTCATTCCGTTCATATCGACTTCTACCCCCAAGGGTTACCGGACTACGCGTCGGACGCCCTTGAGGGCTACCCCGGCAAGGTCCGCGCTAAATAGTGGCAAGACTCCCGAGCGAGAGACGACGGCGGGAGTCACATCGACCGCTCCCCCCACCAAGAGGTGTTTAACCTTGCAATCTGATCATTGTTTTATCCATTTTAAACACTCACGATTTCTGACCGACATACTCAGGAGGTGAGTACAGCCACCTCCATCCGAATATGTTGGGAAGGCGTCGGAGAGTCCTCATGGACCGAGGTCTTCAGCACGCGCCGAAGCGGATGCGGGAGTCCCTGTCACTGGCCAACCTCCCGAGGACTCGGGGGATGTCTCAGTTACCAATTCCGAGGTTGAAAGAGCGATGAATCATCGGCGGCAGAGGGAGTCGTTGCGTCACCCAATATTTTCTGACCAAGAGTTTAATGCTCTTAATTCAGTGGACTCATACGTTGGAGCCGCTCGAGTGGGACTCGATGGAGCCGCTAGAATAATGTCCACCAGCCTGCAGGTGAGTGGTCGGCTTTGACGACCGAACACAATTCCTAACCCAGCAGCCCCCGAGCCTTAATTTGGACGGGACGGCCGAATTCAAGGGTCTAAATATTTTTTTTGTGTATACGTAGGCTTCAAAGCAACAAAACGATAAGTTGTCGGCAGACCTTGAGTTGAGTCGAGCGGAGCTGCGAGATATTAAGGCCGAGCTCGAGCAGGTGAAAAAGTTCACCAGAGAGGCGCACGGTGAGTAAAAAGTATTGCTTATGTGCGGGAGTTGTTTAGGACATATTTTCTGACGAAAGATTGTTTCGTAGCAGCCGAGTCCATAGGGCAGCTACAGAAGGATTTGGATGCCTCCCAAAAATCTCAAAAGTACGCTGAGTCCTAGCTAGAGGCTGGACATCGTGTATTGATTCAAATCCGCGACAAGCCGAAGAAAATGAGAGCTTGAAAACTCAATTCACACAAGCCCGCGAAGAGAACCCGAGATTAAAGGGTGGCATGTTCTGTAAGCGAAATTCTAACATAGAATTCTGTAAAGTATTTTTATCGTGTCGAGAGTAAGGAGCATTTTTGATTTCCTGCCTAGGTTTCCTGACCGGGCGTCCCGAGGAAGAAATCAGCTCCTTCGGAAGGGGCCTGTTAAAGGAACTGTCCGTTGTGCACGAGCGGGCTCGGAAGGCTATGGAGAGCATGATCAAGGCACTCTGGCTGGCTCAGACGCCTCCGGAAGGGATGGCGGAGCTGGCCGATAAATTTAGAGGAGCTCAAAGTCGTTTTGAGCTATGGAAGACCTCGGCTTGTTGAGAGGGAGCGCGAGAGGCATGTGCCATGGTGAAGACCCGCTTTACCAAACTCAACCCAGAGCACTTTGCTCGGGTTGGGCCGGTAGGGCCGGATGGTCAAGAGGTACCTCCGCACTAGGTTTATGACCAAGTGATGCCCGGCACTCGTATATCTCAAGAGGATTGTGCTGTGGACGCCATAATAGATCATCTCGACTGACAGCCTAGTGTTTGATACTATGTAACTATGTACTTTATATCAAACCGACTCTGCCCGTGCTGTAAACGTTGTCTTAACCGGCCATCGGCTTCTGCCTCCGTCGCCAATAGCAAGGGAGTGTTCCGTACTATGCATCATGTGATAACAGGGGGTCATTTCGGAGATCTGGGCAATCCGGCCTTCTGGTGCGAACAGACAAAACACACATAGGGAGGTATGTTATATTACTGTTTAACGTAAGAAACATCTTCCAAAGAAAATAGTTCCTCTATGGGTTCCTATCTTCAAGTTACTACGTAGATCGTAGATGTCATAGCCATGTACCCGTATTATGCAAGTAGTTTGCTACTTTGGGGGAATGACCCCTGTTTATGGCGAAGAGCACCAACTATATTTTCTTCCTCTATGGCCGGCCAATTTGTTTCTTAAGAATGCAAGCCATCGGCTTCACCCGTCTGAGGTACGTATCCGGGCAATCCGGTCGTAACAATAGCACAGGTGCTCCCTTTACCCCCTAGCCGAACAATCGGAAACGTAGGGGGTAAGCACAGGAGCAAGGCAACCCGACTTGGCTAAATCTTAAGCCCAATTGGTGCATAATACGGCGCAAAATGATGCTGGAAAGGTGCATACAAGACAAATAGCTGGAGAAAACAATATAGCTTTGCTTCATTAAGAAGCCCCCAGGCGTTACCGGGTAAAACATTTGAGAATGTATGCCGATGAAATCTTAACATAGTTCGGTTAAACCGAACATAGCCTGAGAAAATATAACCAATCATGTAGAAGCAAACAAGGAAGGGGAGGAAAATACAAGGGTTTTAGAGAAGGTGACGACACTGGTCTAGCCGTACAAGCGCCGAAGGCGAGCTGTGTTCCATGGGTTCGGTTCGAGGCAATTGTCCTGCGGGTTACGAAGGCGATAAGCTCCTCCTGTCAGTACTTCATCAATTATGAAAGGGCCCTCCCACTTGGGGTTGAGTTTATGCTTTTGTTTCTCTGGGAGGCGTAAGACCAACTCGCCCACATTATATACCTTTGCTCGAACCTCCCTGCTTTGGTAGCGCCAAGCCTGCTGTTGATAGAAAGTAGATCGGGCCCGAGCTATATCGCGCTCTCCTTCCGAGGCATCTAGGTTGTCCTGCCGATCTAGCTCGGCCTCTTTTTCTTCATACATGTGCACCCTAGGTGCGTCATGGATGATATCACAGGGGAGGACCGCTTCGGCCCCGTACACCATAAAGAATGGTGTGTATCATGTTGATCGATTTGGGGTGGTACGCAAACCCCATAGCACGGAATCAAGTTCCACCACCCAATGACAGTCAGATTCTTGAAGGGATCGAACAAGATGAGGTTTAATACCACTCATAATGATGTCGTTGGCCCGTTCTGCGGATGATACACCGAGGCATAATCAAGTTTTATGCCCAAGTTAGCGCACCAGTCCTTCACCTCCTGGGCAGTGAAGTTGGATCCATTGTCCGTTATTATACTGTGTGGGCTACCGTAATGGTACACCACGCTAAAATGAAGTCGATGACCGGCCCCTACTTAGCTAAACTTACTGGTTTTGCTTCGATCCATTTAGTGAAGTTGTCGACCATGACCAGTAGGTATTTCTTTTTCTTGGTCCCCCCTTTAAGTGGTCCGACCATGTCTAAACCCCAGACCACGAAAGGCCATGTAATGGGTATTGTCCGAAGAGCCGTAGGAGGCATGTGGCTTTGATTTGCAAAGAGCTGACAGCCGACACAATGTTGGACGAGTGTGTGGGCGTCCGCTCGGGCGGTGGGCTAGAAGAACCAGGCTCGAAAGGCCTTGCTTACCAGGGCCCGCGCTACTACGTGATGGCCGCCCATGCCTGCGTGTATCTCTGCCAAGAGCTGCCTTCCTTTTTCTTCGGATATGCACCGTTGGAGGACTCTAGTAGTGCCTTTTTGTATATTTCTCCTTCATGGACCTTGTAGGCTTTTGATCGCCGGATTATGCGTCTCGCCTCCGGCTGGTCCTCGGGGAGTTCTTTGCGTAGAAGGTAGGCAAGGAAGGGTTCTGTCCATGGTGCAATTACTGCCATGACCTCGTGGGCCGAGGGTGTTTCTTCAATTGCGAAACCGCCGATGATTTGCTCATCTGGTTTGACTGTGGGGGGGTGACCTGTTCTGCTCCATTAACTATAGCGTTCTTGCCGTCGTCCTGCCATACCACGGATGGCTTGAAGAGCTTCTCTAGGAAGGTGTTCTTAGGGACGGGGTCGCATTTGGAGCCCATGCGGGTGAGGACGTCGGCAGCTTGATTGCTGTCTCTGGAGACATGGTGGAATTCTAGCCCTTCGAACCGTGCGGATATCTTGAGGACGGCATTTCTATAAACTGCCATTTTTGGGTTTTTAGCATCAAATTCGCCATTGATTTGGGAGATGGCGATATTAGAGTCTCCCTGTACTTTGAGTCATTGTACACCCATTGACGTTGCCATCCGAAATCCATGCAACAGTGCCTCGTACTCGGCCGCATTGTTTGAGTCGGCGTACATGATCTGTAGTACATACCGGATGTTGTCTCCGGTGGGGGATGTGAGGATAACTCCAGTCCCCAGTCCGGCAAGTGTCTCGGATCCGTCGAAGTACATTGTCCAGTGTGAGTATGTGCTGTATTCTCTGGGGAGCTCGGCCTCCGTCCATTCGGCAAGAAATTCGGCCAACACCTGAGATTTAATAGCTCGGCGTGGCTTGTAATTGATTTTGAATGGGAGGAGTTCGATGGCCCATTTGGCTATGCGGCCGGTAGCGTCCCTGTTGTTGATTATATCATTCAGGGGTACCTCGAAGGCCACCGTGACCGAACACTCTTGAAAATAGTGTCTTAGCTTGCGTGATGCCATGAACACTGTGTAGGCTATCTTCTGATAGTGCGGGTATCTGGACTTACATGGAGTAAGCACTTCCGATATGTAATAGACTGGTTTCTGTACCCGGAATTTGTGACCCTCGGCCTCCCGTTCTACCACGAGGACCGCACTGACGACCTGGTTGGTGGCTGAGATGTATAGCAGCATCGGTTCACCAGTATCAGGGGCTGCTAGTATGGGGTTACTGGCCAGCAGTGTCTGGATTTCCTCCAGCGCGGCTGCTGCTTCATCCGTCCACTCGAAGTTTTTGGTTCATTTCAACAGTTTGTAGAGTGGCAGAGACTTCTCACCAAGGCGGGAGATAAAGCGGCTTAACGCTGCCATGCAGCCTGCTAGTCTTTGAACGTGTTTTAGCATTGTGAGGATCACTAGTTGAGATAGAGCTCGGATCTTGGCCGGATTGGCCTCTATTCCCCCGTGGGAGACAATGAATCCGAGCAGTTTACCGGCCGGGACTCCGAAGACACACTTGTCCGGGTTGAGCCGTATGTCATACTCCCGCGGACTAGCAAAGGTTTGACCAAGGTCCTCCACCAACTGACTGATGTGTTTAGTCTTGATGACCACGTCGTCTACGTATGCCTCGACTGTTTTGCCAATTTGTTTTTCCAGACATTTCTGAATCATGCGCTGGTATGTGGCGCCTACGTTTTTTTAACCCGAAAGGCATTGTGTTAAAGCAGAATGGCCCGTAGGGGGTGATGAAGGCGGTTGCAGCTTGATCAGACTCCTTCATCTTGATCTGAAGGTATCCTAAATAAGCGTCGAGGAAGCAAAGTGAGTCGTGTCCGGCAGTGGCGTCGATGATCTGGTCAATGCGGGGTAAAGGGAAAGGATCCTTAGGGCGGGCTTTGTTGAGGTCATTGAAATTGACGCAAAGCCGCCAGGATTTGTCTTTCTTCGGCACCATGACCAGATTTGCCAACCACTCGGGGTGTTTGATTTCTCTGATGAATCCGGCTTCAAGTAGTTTGGCAAGTTCTTCGCCCATAGCTTGATGCTTGGGTTCGGAAAATCGGCGTAGCGCCTGTTTGACCGGCTTGAAGCCGGTGATTATGTTCAGACTGTGTTCTGCCAACCTTCGTGGGACTCCTGGCATGTCTGAGGGGTGCCAGGTGAATTTTTGCGCAGGAATGTGCGTAGTGCTTCATCAACCATGGGGTCCAGCTGAGCTCCGATGGACGCCGTTTTGTTGGGGTCCGTTGGGTGACGTGGCTTGAGACTGCATCGGTATTTCCCCAAAGACGAAGGGATGATGCAGCACAGCGACGGTAAGTATTTCCCTCAGTTTTGAAACCAAGGTATCAAACTAGTAGGAGGATCATGCAACACTATGTAAACAGCCCCTGCACACAAAGAACAAATACTTGCAACCCGACGCGAAAGAGAGGTTGTCAATCTCTCTAAGGTAAAAAGATAGATTAGGTTGTGATAGATTGGATAGATAGATCTCGCAAGAACACAAAATAAACGAGGCAAATAAAAAGTGCAGCAAGGCATTTTTGGGTTTTTGGAAAAATAGATCTGAAAACAAAAGCGGCAAAAAGATAGATCGGAAAGCAAAATTTTGGAAAAGTAGACCTGGGGCCGTAGGATTCACTAGTGGCTTCTCTCATGAGTATAGCACACGGTGGGTGAACAAATTAATGTTGGGCAATTAATAGAAGATCAAATAATCATGACGATATCCAAGGCGATGATCATTATATAGGCATCACGTCCAAGATTAGTAGACCGAAACTACTATTACTCCACACATCAACCGCTATCCAGCATGCATCTAGTGTATTAAGTTCATGGAAAAACGGAGTAATGCAATAAGAACAGTGACATGATGTACACAAGATCTAATCATGTAGGAATAGACCCCATCTTTTTATCCTTAATAGCAACGATACATGCATGCCTCGCTGCCCCTTCTGTCACTAGGAGAGGACACCGCAAGATCGAACCCATCACAAAGCACCTCTTCCCATGGCAAGAAAAATCGATCTAGTTGGCCTACCTAAACCAAATATTCGAAGAAGAAGTACGAGGCTATAAGTAATCATGCATATAAGAGATCAAAGAAGACTCAAATAATATTCATGGATAGAAACTGATCATGAACTCAAAATTCATCGGATCCCAACAAACACACCGCAAAAAGTTTACATCAAATAGATCTCCAATAGATCATTGTATTGAGAATCAAAAGAGAGAGAGAGGAAGCCATCTAGATACTGCCTACGGCTCGTAGGTCTATGGTGGACTACTCACGCATCATCGGAGAGGCACCAATGAGGCTGATGAACCCCTCCGTGATGGTGTTAGATTGGATCTCGCGGTTCTGGAACTTGCGGCGGCTGGATGTATTTTTCATCAAGTCCTCTAGGGTTTCTGGAATATTTGGGTATTTATAGAGCTCAGAGGCGGTGGAGAGGGTTCTCGAGGTGGCCACAACTCATCAGGGCGCGCCTGGGGCCCCTGGCGCACCCTGGTGAGTTGTGGGCGGCCTGGGCTCCCTCCTGGTTACTTCTTTGGCCCACTGGCCTTCTTCTTGTCCAAAAAATTCTCCAAAAAGTTTCGTCGCGATTGGACTCCGTTTGGTACTGATATTCTGCGAAGTAAAAAACAAGCAAAAACAGCAACTGGCACTTTGGCACTATGTCAATAGGTTAGTCCCAAAAATGATATAAAGTTGCTATAAAATGATTCTAAAACATCCAAGATTGATAATATAACAGCATGGAACAAGAAAAAATTATAGATACGTTGAAGACGTGTCATTGGGTGTACCTGAAATTTCATGATTTCATCTGCAGGTTTGAACGATGTGGATTTTGGCCTTTTGCCAAGGATCACATCGTCCTTATCTACAATAGAACGGAGTGTGGTCAGTTCCTCTGTAGCGAGGGTCTCAGCTAGTGCCTCAAGGGCAAGCGATGCTGTTTTATTTTTGGCTCAAAGCGCTATATCCGGGTCACTAATAACTGTGATCACACCGTTGGGTCTCGGCATTTTGAGCTTCATATAACCATAGTGTGGTATGGCCTGAAATCTTGTGAAGGCATCACGCGTGATAGCCACTGTGAAAGGGCACGATATGAAAAAAAAGTTTGTCGGAATCGGGGCTCCGCAGACCCAAGAAAGTTCGAACACTGGGGTGCGCTCGCTCTCCTGCCCTACTCTACTTCGCAACCACACGGCAACTCTCCGGCGGTTTGAGCTAGGAAGACGAACAAGAACACACAGAGTTTACCCAGGTTCGGGCCACCACGCGGTGTAAAACCCTACTCCTGCTTGGTGGATTGCTTGAGGTGGAAGATGAGTACAAAGCATGTTCTTGCCTAGACCAGGAGATCTCTCCCCCCACGGGGGCCGGTTCCTTCCTTATATTGGCCCTGATCCTCTCCCCCAAAAAATATCAGGCGGGAAGGGTTGCCACAACGGCCATTTTGAAAGGGGACAAGGTTGCAGCTTATCCTGACAAAAGGCGGTCTTCGCCTGCTAAAGCTCCCCGCCGTGACGTGCTCGTGGGCTCGGGGGTGACATCCGTCCTGCCGAGCCCTTGGTCTTGGTCTCCTTGCACGGAAGAGGAAACCTTTGGGGGATGCTTTGGGAACCCGCGAGCAGGCGCTGCCCCTCTATCACCAAAAAGGAAACTCTCTCCTCCACGCTAGATGGTGCGGCCCCGGAGGCCGCTCGGTGCGAGCCACATCAACCACATGGAGGGGCAGGACCGCCCGCCCCCGCAAGGGCATCAGAAGTGGCTCCTCAGGGGGGGTCCCCGGGAGGCTTGTGACGTCCCGGTTGTCGTGCACCTCGCGAGGCATCAGACCTCGCGAAGGCTCCTCTCGTGAGGACGATTGGTGGGCCACTTGGTCGCTTAGAGCCAGCGCCACGCCCAGGCCGTGAGCAGATGGGCCTGGGTACCCCCAGTCCCAGAGGCCCGACGGTAGCCCCTGGGCCTGCGGTGTGGATGATCCTGCCGGTTGGTGGGGATGTTGTGACATGGGCCCTAACCACCCGTGGGCCGGGCGCGACACGCTAGCATCTTGGGACGCGCGGCGCCCCACTTTCCTCCAGGCATTGGAGGTCACGCAAGCCGACATAAAGCCCGGGTGCGGCCGAGGGCCACCGCTGCCATTCCTCGTGTTGCCTTCGTCTTCCTACATCCTCTTTCTCCGCGCGGAACCGCTCCAGATCCAAACTATCTCGAGGCGCATTCCTTACCCTTCCTGCGACCCCAGCGCTCAGATGGCGTCCGTCAGCAAGAAGGGGAAGGCCATGGCTTCCGCCACGAGCCCCGCTGCCGCCGGGCAGGAACTCCTGCCCTCCCTCGTTTCCGACGAAGAGGATCTAGGCCCCGTGCTCCCGCTGGTGGCCGACGGGCAGAACGGGGGGCAGGCGACCGGGCTCTGGCCCGGCTCATCGGCGCTGAGCGGCTTACCGAAGTTCGCCTATCCCTTCTTCCTCCACAGCATCTACACCGGGCTAGTCCCGCCCTTCTCCAGGTTCTTTTACGCCATCCTCACCTATTATCAGATCCACGCCTTGCACCTTCAGCCCAACTCCATCCTCCTCCTGGCCATCTTTGCCTTCTACTGCGAGGCCTTCGTGGGCGTGAGGCCCTCGATGGCGCTCTTTCGACACTTTTTCAGCCTGCGGTTCACCGCCCTGGAGGATCGTTCCACGTGCGTCTCCTTCGTAGACATCACGGGCACGAGCATCTACCTGAAGGCCGGGAAGAAGGTGGAGGGCTACCGGCAGCGCTGGGTACTCATGGACGCGTGCCGAGTCTGCCCGCTCCTGACGGCCCCCACGGACCATCTCGTGCCGTCCTCGAGGTAGGCGCACGAGAAGCTCACCGACCCGAGGGCGGAGCCCGTCCTAGAGCGCATTGCCATGCACGGGGCACGCCTCTCTGACAGGGGCGATGGTCATCAAGGAATTCCTGGAGCAGCGCATCGCGCCGCTCCAAGCTCGCTCTCTCCCCTTGTGGAAGCTCTCTGGCTCGGGGGACCCGATGAGGCTGCGCGTCCATGGGCTGACGCATGACGAGCTGGATGAAGCCTTGTGGGCCTTGCTCGGCTACACTCCGGAGGGTCCTCCGGAGGCGGCGCCGCCACTGTTGGCCTGCGGCGACATGGAGGAGCTGGTTGGGGAGATGCCCGTCTTCGACGAATGGGGTCTCGCTGGGTCGTGCAGGATCCCTTCCATCGCGGTGACGTCCTCTGGCGAGAGTGATGGCGGCGAGGACTCGGAGGCGACCGAAGGATATGGGAGCGTCGGCAGGGTGTCGTCGCCCAGCCTTCACACATCCCTGCGTGGTCTCGGGGATGATGACGCCGCCGTAGACAAGCAGCACCAGATGACTCCCCCAGGCCCGCGGGCATGGAAGACGGAGCGGGCTCTGGCCATGCGGCCCCTCCTGCGCCGATGACGGGGGCCTGCATTGAAGATGCAGCTCCCACACCAGCAGCGGCTGCGCCTCCTCGGGAGGCCTCCCAGGCCCCTAAGGGAGGGGAGAACTTGGCCGGTCCTGCCAAGGGCTGTGCCGAGCGCCCTCCAGGCAGCATCGAGATGGCACGCGAGGGCGGCGCGGGCACGCCGTCTGTCATCGCAAAGAAGAGGTGGGCAACCGGGGATGAGTAAGTGCCTTAACCCACTCGCGCGCCGTGTGTCCGTGACTGGTTGTTCCAGCTAATCCTCTCCTCGGCGTAGGTGTTCCGGCGGCGACGAGGAGAAGAAGAAGAAGGTGAACGTCAGGGCAAAGGTTACACACACCAAGAAGGCGGCCTCAACCCTTGGCCGGAGCCTTGGAGGGCGCGGGGGCGGTCTGTGCCAGCCCAGGGCCGTGCTTGGGCACAGAGCTCTGACCGACGCCCAGGACGCACTCGTTTCGGCAGGGGGCAGACTTCTGAGACGCCGAGGCGCATCTCTCCGCCGAGCGCCTGAAACTCACCATGGGGTGGCGTCAGCTAGATGCCTCCACTAGGGAGGCTCACAGGAGGGCCGAGGCCACTCTCGCGGAGGGCAAGAAGGAGGTTGCCGAGGCGAAGGTTGCTTGCGAGAGGGCTCTCATCGAGAAGGGAGTGCTCACCAAGCGCCTTGAAGAAGTGGAAGCTGGTCTGAAGGCGCTTCAAGAGCGAGCCGTGCAAGCGCAGCAGCTCCAGCTGTTAGAAGAGGGCGTGAAGGCCCGCGAGGCGGAGTTTGCGGGCCGCGACACTGAGTTCGCGAAGCTGGCGGCCGAACAGGCGGCAGAACGCGAATGTCTAGAGGCGTTGCGGCGTGAGGCGACTGAGGCCTAAGAGACTCATGCCAAGCGGATCTCCGAGGCCAACACCAAGCTGGACGCACGGGAGAAGGAGATCCTGGTTGCTGCCGACGCGAGGGCGGCCTCAGACCATGACGCGCTCTCCTCCCTCGAGCACAGGGCCTGCGAGGCCATGTCCTCCATTTACAGGCCGAGCTTCGATGTCGCTCTTGTTCCTCAGGGCTCCAGCTACGCCGAGATTTCCTCCAGGCTTGTGAAGGCACTTGAGGGCGCGGCCTAGGAGGTGGATGGCATCCTGGAAGAGGAAAGTTGTGGTCTCCTCTCCGTGGCGGCGACTGATAACCCACAAGTATAGGGGATCAATCGTAGTCCTTTTGATAAGTAAGAGTGTCCAACCCAACGAGGAGCAGAAGGAAATGACAAGTGGTTTTCAGCAAGGTAATTTCTGCAAGCACTGAAATTATAGGTAATAGACAGTTTGATAGCAAGATAAATGGTAACAAGCAAGTAAAGGTAACGGTAAATAAAGTGCAGCAAGGTAGCCCAATCCTTTTGTGGCAAAGGACAGGCCAGAACAGTCTCTTATAATAAGCAAAGTGTTCTTGAGGGTACACGGGAATTTCATCTAGTCACTTTTATCATGTTGGTTTGATTTGTGTTCGCTACTTTGATAATTTGACATGTGGGTGGACCGGTGCTTGGGTGCTGTTCTTACTTGAACAACCTCCCACTTATGATTAACCCCCTCGCAAGAATCCGCAACTACGAGAAAAGTATTAAGATAAAATCTAACCATAGCATTAAACGTTTGGATCCAAATCAGCCCCTTACGAAGTAGCGCATAAACTAGGGTTTAAGCTTCTGTCACTCTAGCAACCCATCATCTAATAACTACTCCACAATGCATTCCCTTAGGCCCAAGGATGGTGAAGTGCCATGTAGTCTACGTTCACATGACACCACTAAGGGAATCACAACATACATATCATCAAAATATCGAACACATATCAAATTCACATGATTACTTGCAACATGACTTCTCCCGTGACCTCAAGAACAAAGGTAACTACTCACAAATAATATTCATGATCAAGATCAGAGGGTTATTGAATAACATAATGGATCTGAACATACAATCTTCCACCAAATAAACCATATAGTAATCAAGTACAAGATGTAATCAACACTACTAGTCACCCACAGGTACCAATCTGACGTTCCGGTACAAAGATTGAACACAAGAGATGAACTAGGGTTTGAGAGGAGATGGTGCTATTGAAGATGTTGATGAAGATTGGCCTCCCAAAGATGAGAGGGGTGTTGGTGATGACGATGGCTTCGATTTCCCCCTCCGGGAGGGAAGTTCCCCCGGGGGAATCGCTCCGCCGGAGGGCAAAAGTGCTCCTTCCCAAGTTCCGCCTCGAGACGGCGGCGTTATGTTCCGAAAGTCCTCTCCCTATTTTTTCTTGCTCAAAAGACCTTATATACCAGAAGATGGGCACTGGAGGTGGGCCTGGCTGGGCACAACCCACCAGGGCCCGCCTGGGGGGCCTAGCGCGCCCTGGTGTCTTGTGCTCACCAGGGTGGCCCCTTCCGGTAGTTATTTGGTCCAGTATTTTTAATATAATCCAAAATAATTCTCCATAAAATTTGAGCTTATTTGGAGATGTGCAGAATAGTTATCTCTGATGTGCCTTTTCAGGTCCAGAATTCTAGCTGTCGGTATTCTCCCTCTTTGTGTAAACCTTGCATATTATGAGAGAAAAGGCATTAGAATCACTCCCTAAAGCATTATTATTCATCAAAACATAATAAATAACAGCAGGAAATCATGATGCAAAAATGGACGTATCAACTCCCCCAAGCTTAGATCTCGCTTGTCCTGAAGCGAAAGCCGATATCGAAAAGCATGTCCACATGGTTTGAGAGAGAGCTGTCGATAAAAAAAATACGGACATAGTAGCATCATGCTTATTATCATAGCAGCAACAAACTTTATCATAGAACTTTTTCATATAACTTTTATTATATAACTTCTCATGAACAAGTAACAATTCATCACAACATAGAAGTATAAAGCATAAACCTTATTGAAAACCAACAAACTATGTTCTCAGTCAACTTTGCAACTACAATTCATCATATTTTCAGGAAGGGTCTCATGTCAGAGCCTTTTGGCAAGTCCACATACTCAACCATCATTTAGTCTTCTATGATTGCTAACACTCACAGCATACCCATGAGCAAAATGTTTCAACCGGACACATAGAAAGATAGGGGCTTATAGTTTCGCCTCCCAACGTATTCACCTCAAGGGCGATGCCAGCAATAATAACTCATGCTCACTCACATCCAACTGGATATATGTGCCTAGATCTTTCCTCACCACATGATGCTTGCAAAAAGAAAAAGTAAAAAGGAATAAGGAAGAATACTTTGACTCTTGCATAAAAGTAAATACATAAAAGTAAAGGATAGGCCCTTCGCGGAGGGAAGCAGAGGTTGTCATGCGCTTTTTGGTTTGTATGCTCAATCCCTTAATGTAAAAGAACATCACGCTATATTGATAGCAACCTTTATTATGCAGTCCGTCGCTTTTATTACTTTGCCATCATAGGTTCGTATAACGCTCAATTTTCTCTTACACTAATTGATCAAACACATTTAGAAGCAATTTTTATTGCCTTTGTGCACCTATGACAACTTACTTGAAGTGTTTGTATATCACCAAAGATTTGGTTTAGGGGATGGTTCTTGGTCACTTGTGCTCGAACTCGGGTCAGCTTCCGATTGTTGGATGGTGGAGCTTCTTCTTCATCATCATCATCTCCTTCATCTTCGTTGTTGTTGAAGGTGTCGTTCCCTTGAGGTGGTGGTGAAGGAGGTTGTGGTGGATCTTCATGATGCACTTCCTCCTCTTCATCATCTTGTCGTGTACCGCTTGTGGATGCCTCCATGTCATGTTGTGGTTCACCTTGACGTGAAGTAGGGGCTTCCACTTGAGTTGATGAAGTACTTTCCTTCACCTCCATGGGACGAATCTTGCCGATGGACAAGTCTTGGATAGCTTCTGAAGGGTCCTTATCACCTACATCATTTGGCAATTGTTCGACTTGCGAACCATTAGATTCATCAAACTTCACATCTACCGTCTCTTCAACTTTTCGAGTGAAGTTGTTGTAGACACGGTAAGTGTGAGAGTTCGATCCATAACCAAGTAGGAATCCTTCATGAGATTTAGGAGCAAATTTAGTTCGACGATGCTTATCAAGAATGTAGCACTTTGAGCCGAATACCCGAAAGTATCCAACTTGGGGTTTGTTACCGGTGAGTAGCTCGTATGCCGTTTTACCGAGAAGCTTGTGTAAGTAAAGTCGGTTTGTGGCATGACATGCTGTTTCCACGGCTTTTGCCCAAAAGTGTCTTGGCGTCTTGTATTCGTCAAGCATCGTTCTTGCCATCTCAATAAGCGTCCGGTTCTTCCTTTCAACAACTCTATTTTGTTGAGGTGTGTACGTAGCCGAGAACTCATGTGAGACACCTTCTTCGTCAAGAAAGGTATCCACATGGGTGTTCTTGAACTCCGATCCGTTATCGCTCTGAACCTTCTTGATCTTCACTTCAAACTGATTTTGTGCTTTGCGAGCGAAGTTCTTGAAGATCTTTTGAACCTGCGACTTATCATCAAGAAAGAATACCCACGTAAATCTGGAAAAATCATCAACTATAACTAGACCATAGGAATTTCCACCGAGACTCTTGTAAGCATTGGGACCAAAAAGATCCATATGAAGTAACTCAAGTGGTCTCCTAGTGGTCATGATATTCCTAACGGGATGACTTCCTCCTACTTGCTTTCCAGCTTGACAAGCACTACAAAGTCTATCTTTGTCAAAGATAACATCTTTAACACCAAGTATATGATCACCTTTGATAAGCTTGTCTAGATTTCGCATGCCAACATATCCTAGTCTCCTATGCCAAAGCCAACCTTTAGAAGATTTTGCAATAAGACAAGTATGAGGTTTGGATCTCTTAGTGAAATCGACAATGTATAAATCACCTCTACGGAAACCGGTAAAGACCATTTTATGATTATCTTGACGAAACACTTGGCAATCTACTTTCGTGAATAGCACATTAAAACCAAAGTCGGCAAGTCTAGACACGGAAAGAAGATTGTAGCCAAGAGATTCAACAATCATAACATTTTGAATAGAGCTATCATGGGATATGGCCACCTTACCAAGACCAAGTACCTTACCCTTGGAGTTGTCTCCAAACGTTACGTACCTTCGTGGTCCATGGTTTGGTGTGATCTCTTCAAACATTTCTCTATCTCCGGTCATATGATCGGTACATCCGCTATCGAGAATCCACTCTTTTCCTCCGGACATGTAATCCTTGAAGTTTGCCATGAGACTTAGATTCTTCATGATCTTCTCATACTCGATGTCGAACAGCTCATCTTCATCATAGTAGCCATGTTCCACATTGTCATCATCAAGTGGGAAATCCTCGTCATAAAGAACAAGAGATTCGTTAGGGTTGTGATCATGACAATGTTCAAACTTATGAATGTGAATGGCTTCTACAACGATGTTGTTGATAGTTGTGACTTCTCCTTTAGCACGCATGAGATCTCTAAGCTCAAATAGACAATCATCAAACTTGGGATCACTAGGCGTCATCTTGTGGAAGGCAATAGTTTTATGAAGAATTTCATCAAGATTACTCAATGAATAACTTGGATATCGTTTCTCCAAGTCATTCCACAAAGTGTAAGCACATTCAAAATTCTTCATTTGATTAAGCACATTCCTAGGCAATGCTCTAACAATGAGATTAACAGTTCTAAGATTGCATAGCATATCAATTTCCTCTTTGTGTGTAGGATGTAAGGGATCAATGGGAGGTACATAGGGGCTCTTAACATACTTGCTCAATTGAAATTCATTAAACAGCTCAAGCATCAAAGTTTCCCATTGACTATAGTACTCTCCATCAAGAATAGGCACTCTACAACTCAAACTCCCTATACTAGACACATTCATCTTCCTCCTCGGTGATTAAACCGAAGCAATGGAGACCAAAGCTCTGATACCAATTGAGGGATCACTAGAAGAGTGTCTAGAGGGGGGTGAATAGACTACTAGCAGGAATTTAAAACCTAACCTTTTCCCAAGTTAATTGGTTGGCAGATTTTAACAGTTTTAGCAAGTCTAGCAAGTCTAACAGCCCTACACATGCATGTCAACAAATATGGCAGCGGAAAGTAAAGAAATTGCACATGAAGTAGAGAGTAGAGATAGGTAGATCAAACGAAATGAGGGACATGAAGATTTTTCCCGTGGTTCCGATAGGTGGTGCTATCGTACGTCCACGTTTATGGAGTCTTCAACCCACGGAGGGTAACAGTCGTGAGAGTCCACAGAGGGCTCCACCCATAAGGGTCTACGAAGTAGCAACCTTGACTATTCCATAACGGCTTGCCCTTACAAACTTCTTGGTTGAACTCCACAACACGAAGTAGGAGGCTCCCAAGCGACACCTAACCAATCTAGGAGGCACCACCCTCCAAAAGGTAATAGGCTCGGCAATGATGATGAACTCCTTGCTCTTGTGCTTCAAGATGATAGACTCCTCAACACACAATCACTCTCTCATAGATTTGGCTTGGTGGAAGAGATGGGATTGGTGGAAAGCAACTTGGGGAGGCTAGAAATCAAGATCCATATGGTTGGAGTGGATGATCTTGACCTCAACACAAGGGTAGGTGGCTCTCTCTCAGAAAACTGGATGGGGCAAGTATGGAATAGTTCTAAGTGCTTCTCTTTCGAGTGGGTGGTGGTGAAGGGGTATATACAGGCATCCCCAAAAATCCAACCGTTACACACAAAACTACCAACTCGGTGACACCGATGTGTTAATCTCGGTGGTACCGAAGTGACCAAAAGGTGGCAACTTTTGAATCTCGGTGAGACCGATATAGGAAACTCGGTTGCACCGATAAGGTGACCAATGGTCAGATTGCCCATTCTCGGTGACGCCGATCCAACAATCTCGGTGGTACCGATATTGTGAATTTGCGTAACAAAAAGTTGGCAACCTAAACTCGGTGGCACCGAAGCAGAATCGGTTGCACCGAAAGGCTAGGGTTTGGCTTAGGTCTGTCTGAGTTTGGGAATCTATGGCACCGAGTGGAAAGTGTTGGTTGCCCCGATTTTGAATATTTGGCTATGGACAGACATTTGTGGAAGAGCTTGTGGGTGTTTTTGGTGACTATCACTTGTGCACGTATGAGCACTTTGTTCACCAACAGAACCTTACCCCCTTTTAATAGTATTGGCTTTCCTATGGACTCAAAGTGATTTCTCACAAAGTAAAATGTAGAGTCCTCTTGCTTGAAGCTTTGCCAATCCATTTCCTTGCATCTTGGGGTAATTCCACAATCTCCACAATCCTTTTGCCATCCCTATCTGTGGACTTTATCTAAAATACACTAGGTAAAAGTATTAGTCCAAGAGACAATGTATGTTGTCATGAATTATCAAAACCACCAAGGGAGCATGTTGGGCTTTCAGTACAGCCCCAACCTCATTATTACGTGAGAGGGTCACGGGCGGCGATTTTGGAAAGAGGTGTCGGATGCCCCAGGCACGCAGCTCAGGGGCTCCTTCCTCAATCCTTTATCCACCAGCGTGGAGTGTGGGGCTTCCACTAGGCGTGGGCAAGAGTCCTCCCGGGGCCGGGAGGCGGCCCTTCGGGAGGCTCCGGGGCGTGTACAGCCCCAACCTCATTATTACGTGAGAGGGTCATGGGCGGCGATTTTGAAAAGAGGTGTACAGACCCCAGGCACACGGCTCAGGGGCTCCTTCCTCAATTCTTCAAGCGGTTTACGCCTCACTTTTCACGTGGCTGCGTGCTTATGGGACCTGTGACATGGGGGGGCGACAAAAGTTGGGTGGTCGTCCCAAGGCCACCACATGAAGCGGTTTGACACAGAGGACCCCAGGAGGTGACGTGTTCGGGGGCGGCTCGACAGTTAGAGCTCAGTCTCTCAGATTTAGCGACGCTGCAGGGACGGACTCGAGCACAGACGCCGTGTCGGGTTCCTTCACAAGATGAGCAAGGGGAAAACCACACAATCCGTGGCGCCCGGGGTGAGAAGCACTCCAACTGGCAATGGAATATAACAAGCCGCGCCCTCACTCGCCTACTCACGATGATCCTCCGAGAGCAAGACACCAAGGACCTCAGGAGGTGACATACACGGGAACGAGCCCGCGAGATAGAGCTCGGTCGCTTGGATTTACCAACGCTGCAGGGATGTACCCGAGCACAGATGCCGTGCCTTACACCGACCGGGGGATTTTCGAAGGAAGGGTCGCAAGAACGCGGCGATTTCAAGTGGTGACAAGGCACCGAATGCTAGGCTTAGGCCAAAATCATGAACTTCAAAGGAAATAACAAGGTTTGCTACACTTCCAAAAGGTGAGAATGCTGCAGGGACGGACCCAAGCCAGCCTGAGAGTGTTGCAGCCCAGGGGGGCGCCCTCAATTCAAACGGAACAACAAAAAAGCACCTGGCGGTTGCGTTGCTGTAGAAGCGTCTAGCCATCTTGCCGAGCGTGTCGCGGAGGCCAGCCCTTCAGGGGCCAGCCGGCTCTTGAGGTCCTGGGGATCCTGGAGGCTCGAGGGGCCTCGGTGCCACGCGAGGCGCCATCGCGAACTACGCCAGCCTTTGGAAGACGGCACCAGCGTTCACCAAGCCAAAGGGCATGCGAACGCGGTGGGCGGCGACGTGCGGCCGGAAAAGGCCTTGAGATCCGGCCCGGTTAAGGCCCGTGATGTCGACGCACATGCGTGTCCTGCCGCACTCCGGGCGATACTCCTCCCGCATCATGACGGCTTCTTGGTCGATGAATTCCCGCGACGCTGGCGCCTGGCACTGCGTCCCTTCCCTCCAGGGGCGCGCAACGAGGCACGCCTCCAAGTGGTGCCGGAGCACCTCCCTCATCACGCCGGCCAAGTCAGACGCTTCCCACGAGGAATCCCCCGACCCTAACCTGAGGGGGGCGTCGAGCGCGCCTTCCTATGCAGGGAGGCGGTTGGCGTCGGTGACGGGCATGGGACCCGCATCGACAGGGGCTGCATTCTTGGTCTTGATGAGGCTCGGGACAGGCAACAGCTGCTTCTTCCTCGGGGGCGCGGCCTCGCGAGGCTCATCATCCCCTGCATCTCCGGAATGCTCTGCCGCGGCAAGCTTGTACGCACGCTCGAGGGAGCAGACCGCGTTCTTTTCATCGCAGGTGACAGTGATCACGCCACTGCATCCCGACATCTTGAGGATGTTGTAGACGTGGTGCTTTGCTGCCATGAACTTGGCCAGCGCCGAGTATCCCAGGATGGCGTTGTACGGGAGGCCGATGTGCGCCACGTCGAAGTCGATGAGCTCGGTATGGTAGTTGTCGCACATGCCGAACGTGAAGGGGAGGCGGATCTGCCCCAGTGGAGTGGTGGAGCCGCTGGTCACTCCGGAGAAAGGCCTGGTTGGCATCTGCTGGTCGTAGGGCACTTGGAGCATGTCGAAGGTCTCCATCGATAGCACGTTGAGGCCCGCGCCCCCATCGATGAGGGTCTTGGTGACGGCGACATTGCTGATCGTGGGGGTGCACATCATGGGGAGCGCACCAGCGGCGGCGAGGACTTGAGGCTGTCGCTGGCGTTGAAAGAGATAGCATACTGGGACCACTTGAGGGGCCTCATGGCTTCCAGCCTCGGAAGGGCAGCATTCACCTCACGGGAAAATAGCTTGAACCGACGGTTGGACAGAGGGGTATGGGCCCCGCCAAGGATGCAAGCCACCACACGAGGCTCCTGGTAGCCCCCAGTGTCCTCATTGCGCTGGCCATCATCGTACCTCCTTGAAGGCGTCGGCAGCGGAGGAAGCGCGGCATTGTCCCGAGGACGCACCTCGCGAGGCTAATCGCGTCGGCCGTTGTCACGAGGCTGCTCCTGCCAGCCCTGGCGGGGGTTGCCGCTGCGACCATCCTATCGGCTGCTGCCACGGCCGCCACCCCCTCTGCGGCCTACGCCACGGTCGCTCCTCTCCGGGCACCGGCCAACGCGCTCGTCTCGGAGGATCCTGAGCTCCTAACAGTCTTCGGTGTTGTGGGTGTGCAGGTCGTGGTAGATGCAGAACGGGCGTCGATCTTTCTCGGGCGCGGTTTGGTCGCGACCGCGCTTCTGCTCATGCTCCGCTGTGAGCACGGTAGGACCCTTGCGCTTGACCTCCTTGGTCTTGGCCTTGCCGTCATCTTGCGCGTCATCCGGGTCGTCGTGGGCGAACAGGCGTCCTTCCTCTGCCTTGGCGCACTTGTCGGCGATGTTGAACATCTCCAGGGCCGAGCTTAGGTTTTCGTCGATGGCGAGCTTCTCGCACATCTTGAGTTCCTTGACGCGTTGTTGGTGAACGCCATGATGACGGCTTCGTCCGTAGCACGCGGGATCTTGTCGCGCACTTGACTGAACCGCTGGATGTACTTGCGAAGGGTTTCTCCAGGGCGCTGCTTCACGCGCCGTAGGTCGTTGATGGAGAGGGGACGGTCATGCGTGCCCTTGAAGTTGGCGATGAACAGCTCGTAGAGCTCGCTCCATGAAGAGACCGAATTCTCAGTCAGGTTCAGGAGCCATGATCGCGCACCGTCCTTGAGAGCCATCGGGAGCCAGTTCGCCATGACCTTGTCGTCGCCGCCCGCTACCTCCACGCTCAGTGGATAGAGCTGGAGGAACTCCGTGGGGTCGATGGTGCCGTCATAGTGCTGGGGCAGCTTGGGCTTGAACTTGGCGGGCCAGACCACCCTGCAGAGCTCACGGGTGAAGGCCCGACAGCCCACGGTGCTCAGAGGACCACCACGCGCGAGGGCGGCCTGTTTTGATGCCCGGCCGTGGCCACATCCTGCACGACCCGGTCTTGATGCTGGCGCTGCTGGTCAAGAACTGCATGAGCGTCAGGCGCCGCGCGGTTGACGATCTAGCAGCTGGCCTCGTCCTGGTCCCGCGGGGGTGCTTCATGACGTTGGTCCCGGGGGTGCGCGTCGTGCCGGGGTTCGGCCCGCTCGTCGTGCATGGGAGGAGGCGGAGGCACTCCATGAGCCACTTCACCTGCGCAAGACAGCGGGGGGCGAAACGACCGAGAGGGTACTGGGGCCTCCCCGGCGGCGGTGACGAGCTCCGTGATGTGGCCCAGCCACGCATTGTAGCCAGGCCTGTCTGCAGGGCAGTAGCGGAGCAGCTCGCGTGCCATGAGTAGCGCCGCCTGCGTGTTCACACGCTCGAGGCGGGCGTGGGAGGAGGAAGCCGTGGCAGTGCAGCCCTCCCGCTACATAGTGGGGTGTGCGGAGGAATCCTGCTGCTCGGGAGCAGCGGGGTCAGTGGCCGAGGCGCCCTCGGCGCCGGCGGAGTGGCGACGACCGCCGCGGACAACCAGGGTGGTCTGAACGACCCAGGTCGCCCTGCGGTCAGCGCGCACACGGCGAGAGTCAGCCATGGGGTTGATGAAGCCAGAGTTGTCGGAGCTGAAGAGCGTCGACGCACCCCTACCTGGCACGCCAAATGTCAGAATCGGGGCTCCGCGGACCCAAGAAAGTTCGAAAACTAGGGTGCGCTCACTCTCCTGCCCTACTCTACTACGCAACCACACGGCGACTCTCCGGCGGTTTGAGCTAGGAAGACGAACAAGAACACACAGAGTTTACCTAGGTTCGGGCCACCTCGTGGTGTAAAACCCTACTCCTGCTTGGTGGATTGCTTGAGGTGGAAGATGAGTACAAGGCGTGTTCTTGCCCATCCCAAGAGATCTCTCCCCCCACGGGGGCCGGTTCCCTCCTTATATTGGCCCTGGTCCTCTCCCCCAAAAAATATCAGGCGGGAAGGGTTGCCACAACGGCCATTTTGAAAGGGGACAAGGTTGCAGCTTATCCTGACAAAAGGCGGTCTTTGCCTGCTAAAGCTCCCCACCGTGACGTGCTTGTGGGCTTGGGGGTGACATCCGTCCCGCCGAGCCCTTGGTCTTGGTCTCCTTGCATAGCATAGGAAACCCTTGGGGGATGCTTTGGGAACCCGCGAGCAGGCGCTGCCCCTCTATCACCAAAAAGGAAACTCTCTCCTCCACGCCAGCTGGTGCGGCCCCGGAGGCCGCTCGGTGCGAGCCACGTCAACCACGTGGAGGGGCAGGACCTCCCTCCCCCGCGAGGGCACCAGAAGTGGCTCCTCGGGGGGGGTCCCCGGGAGGCTTGTGACGTCCCGGTTGTCGTGCGCCTCGCGAGGCATCGGCCCTTGCGAAGGCTCCCCTCGTGAGGACGATTGGTGGGCCACTTGGTCGCTTAGAGCCAGCGCCACGCCCGAGCCACGGGCAGACGGGCCTGGGTACCCCCAGTCCCAGAGGCCCGACAAAGTTGTGCTGCTTCGTTCGATTCGAGATCTATCGAACTGCATCTTGTCTAATGTATCCTCGTAGATGAGTTTAGACTACTGCCAGCGTCCATTAGTACCTTGTGCAACCTGAAGCCATCTACTATTGGGTTGAGGACCAGGGCGGCAGGTGCTCCCTCTGTGCGGGTTATCGGTTGGTCATCCTCGCCGAAATTTATCGGTGTATCTGCCCATGATTTCCTTACTTCCACCTGGTGTATCTGATAGATCTCTCGAAGAGCTCTTCCTCTGACCTTTGGAGGAAAACGTCTCGTAGATCGTTAGGACCTCGGCGTTGTTTTCGTGTGGCGTTGCTGAACGTCTGCCTTGGGGTGGGGCCATAAGGATGGCCTCTCCGCTCTTCGCGGCTTGCCTAATGACCCAGCAAGCTCGGAGGCCGTGAGTCGGGCTTGCGTTTAGCGAAGCGGAGTGTATGGGGCATGGCGTGTCCAGTAGTCCATCAAGGACAGTTCTATCTTTTGTATGGTATTTATTCCTTTTCTCGACGGGTGAATGCTTGGCCGGCCATTGCAGGGGTATGAGCCTCTTCCGAACTCCTCTAGGTTGTTCGGCATGGACTGGCTCCATGCACAATTGTTGTGCTTTCCATGTGCTTTCCATGGCGCGGTACTTTCGCACCAGGTCTGTCAGCTCGGAGAAGTTTTGAATGCGGCGACAGGCGAGGGCATTGAGAATTCCTTCATCATGGCAATTGCGCCGGAAGGTTGCAATCATTTCCTGGCCGTTACGGCCCTCCATCATGTCTTTGTTTAGGAGGAATCTGGGCCAAAAATGATGGACCGGTTCCCCTGGCTGTTGTTTGACCTCCCGTAAGCCCATTGTGGCGGGCTCTCCTGCACTTGGAAAGCGCTCGATCTGGGTGGTGGGTGGGGAGAATTTTGCGCCCCGGCGAGGTGCGCGTCCAGCGCACTGATGACCGTGTTTAGTATCATCGTGGGTTTAGGTGCGATGGGTTTGGAGCGTGTAGCACCGGCGGTGCCTTGTCGCGCGGACTCCGGATTGTGCGCTAGATCGGCTGCTGGTCTCGAATCGGTACCCGGGGGAGTCCGGATTCTGAGCCGTGAGAAGGGTGTGGGTGACCGAAGATCGGGATGTAAACCGTTTTTAACTCTGTTGGTTGGAGGTACGTACTTCCGGCCGGGCATTCTACGGTGGCGACCAAGTGTGTTACCGGTGGGATGTGAATTTCCCTGTCGTCGGGCCTCAGCCCGATCTGGTCGTAAACCGAGGGTTGGCCGTCGGTCATGCCCAAGGCTTGAATCCGACCGAGCAGCTCATCCAACGATGGGACTTTAGCGGAGTTGGCAGTACACGCGCGCCTGGGGTCGGCTTGCGGCGCCATTGCCCTGGGGTTGTTCAAGGACGCCCCCGGGCTATATGCGGCTGTGGCTGGCTCAGGCATATCGACCGGGTTAGGTTTTAAGGCCGAACTAGAGACCGAGGTCGCCCTAGTGGCAGGGTTTCCCGATCCCGAAGTCAAGGCGTCGGGGCTCGTGGGCCCTTCAGGGAGGGCAGAGAGCTTTGTTAAAACAAGATCTCCCAAGGAGTCGACGATGAACTCTAGGTTCCCGAACCTGACTTCTTGACTGGGGGTAATACTTCCGATCTGGCCGAGGAGGCCGGCGGGATCGGCATGGAGCACGATGCTTCCGAAAGCGAAGATCTGACCAGGAACAAAGATGTCCTTGTTACAGACTTCATCGCTAATGATTAAGCGAGCCATCGATCTTTCGGCAATTCACAGCGGAACTCTCAATGAAAGCACCAATGTCGGTGTCAAAACCGGCGGATCTCGGGTAGGGGGTCCCGAACTAGGAATCTGGGATCGATGGTTAACAGGGGACGAAGGAGACGATGTTTACCCAGGTTCGGGCCCTCGTGAGGAGGTAAAACCCTACGTCCTGCTTGATTATATTGATGAGTATGATGGTTACAGAGTCGATCTACCTCGAGATCAAATGAGATAAACCCTAGATGAGTTGACTTGTCCCTCTACGAACTAAGCCCCCTGGTTTATATAGACACCAGGGGTACCTAGGGTTACATGTAGTCAATTGCTACCGAGGGTTTTTAAACACACCCATCCCTTACTTGACGGACGCACCACGGCACCAGATATTTCCTTCCTGACGACGGAGCCCCGTATATTTTGGTCTCCCCACAGCGGCCACCGAATACCTTATTAGTTCGGCCCACTTGAGATAGGTCGGCATACCGAGGACCCCTTAATCCCGAACTCCGTCAGTAGGGGGCCTTGACAACCCTTTCACTTAGGACAAAGTCTGGCACGCGATCTGCAGCTCCCCACAGGAAAAACCACCTGGTCTAGACAGCTTCAACGGAACTTTCTTCAGGAGTTGCTGATCTATCATCAAGGAGGACATCATGGCCATGTTTGAGCAATTCTATCACATGGCGGGGTGGTGGGGAGTTTTGCAGACTTAAATGAGGCAATGGTGGTGCTCCTACCCAAAAAGGATGGGGCGACCACATTGCAAGACTACAGACCCATCAGTCTAATCCACTCGGTGGCGAAGCTGATATCCAAAGTGCTTTCAATTAGATTAGGGGCCGTCATCCATCACATCATCTCACCCGCCCAGTCGGCCTTGCTACTTCTTGAGCATGCGCTGGTTTTCCCTTGAAGAGGAAATGGTCATGTAGCAAAGTAGATAAGTATTTCCCTCAGTTGTTGAGAACCAAGGTATCAATCCAGTAGGAGATACAAGCAAGTCCCCAATAGATGTACCTACACAAATAATCAAACACTTGCACCCAACGCTATAAAGGGGTTGTCAATCCCTTCACGGTTACTTGCAAGGATGAGATCTGATAGAGATAGATAGATAGGATTGCTAAAACAAAAAGTAAAACAAAAGTAAAAAGATTGCAGCTAAGTATTTTTGGTATTTTTGGTTTATAGATCTGAAAATATAATGTGGAAAATAGACCCGGGGGCCATAGGTTTCACTAGAGGCTTCTCTCATGAAGGAAAATAATACGGTGGGTGAACAAATTACTGTCGAGCAATTGATAGAAAAGCGAATAATTATGAAGATATCCAAGGCAATGATTATGCATATAGGCATCACGTCCATGTCAAGTAGACCGAAACGATTCTGCATCTACTACTATTACTCCACACATCGACCGACTCCTGCCTGCATCTAGAGTATTAAGTTCATGAAGAACAGAGTAACGCATTAAGTAAGATGACATGATGTAGAGGCATAAACTCAAGTAATATGATGAAAACCCCATCTTTTTTTCCTTGATGGCAACAATACAATACGTGCCTCGCTACCCCTACTTTGTCACTGGGTGAGGACACCGCGAGATTGAACCCAAAACTAAGCACTTCTCCCATTGCAAGAATTACCAATCTAGTTGGCCAAACCAAACCAATAACTCGAAGAGACTTGCAAAGATATGAAATCATGCATATAAGAATTCAGAGAAGATTCAAATAATATTCATAGATAAGCTGAACATAAACCCACAATTCATCGGATCTCGACAAACACCCCGCAAAAGAGTATTACATCGGATAGATCTCCATGAAGATAATGAAGAACATGGTATTGAAGAACAAAGAGAGAGGAGAAGCCATCTAGCTACTAGCTATGGACCCGAAGGTCTGTGGTGAACTACTCACGCATCATCGGAGGGGCAATGGAGTTGATGTAGATGCCCTCCGTGATCGATTCCCCATCCGGCAGATTACCGGAAAAGGCTCCAAGATTGGATCTCATGGGAACAGAGGCTTCCGGCGGCAGAAAAGTATTTTCGTGGCTCTCTTAGTATCCCCGGGGAATATTTGGGAATTTATAGTCCGAAGAATAGGGTTAGGAGGGCTGCCGTGGGGCCACAAGCCAGGGGGCGCCACCCCTAGGGCGCCCCCTGGTGGCTTGTGACGCCACGGCAGGTCTCCTGCCTTCATCTCCAAGTCTGGCAGGTTTCTTCTGGTCCAAGAAAAATCATTCTGAAGATTTTATTCCGTTTGGACTCCGTTTAATATTCCTTATCTGCAATACTCAAAAACATGGAAAAAAACAGAAACTGGCACTAGGCTCTAGATTAATAGGTTAGTCCCAAAAATAATATAAAATAGCATATTAATGCATATAAAACATCCAAAACAGATAATATAATAGCATGGAACAATCAAAAATTATAGATACGTTGGAGACATATCAAGCATCCCCAAGCTTAATTCCTGCTCGTCCTCGAGTAGGTAAATGATAAAAACAGAATTTTTGATGTGGAATGCTACCTAACGTATTTATCCATGTAATATTCTTTATTGTGGCATGAATATTCAGATCCATAAGATTCAAAACAAAAGTCTAATATTGACATAAAAACAGTAATACTTCGAGCATACCAACAAGGCAATTGTTTCCTTTCGAAATAACATGGCCTTAGAAAGTTATCCCTACAAAATCATATGGTCTGGCTATGCTCCATCTTCCCCACACAAAGTATCTAAATCATGCACAACCCCGATGACAAGTCAAGCAATTGTTTCACACCTTTCATGTTCTCAAACCTTTTCAACTCCCACGCAATACATGAACGTGAGCCATGGATATAGCACTATAGGTGGAATAGAATATGGTGGAGGTTGTTAGGAAAAAGGAGAAGATAGTCTCACATCAACTAGGCGTATCAACGGGCTATGGAGATGCCCATCAATAGATATCAATGCGAGTGAGTAGGGATTGCCATGCAACGAATGCACTAGAGCTATAAGTGTATGAAAGCTCAAAAAGAAAACTAAGTGGTTGTGCATATGATGAAAAATTCCACTAGTTATATGAAAGTGACAAAATAGGAGACTCTCTATCATGAAGATCATGGTGCTACTTTGAAGCACAAGTGTGGAAAAAGATAGTAACATTGTCCCTTCTCTCTT
This sequence comes from Elymus sibiricus, assembly GCA_039707655.1. NCBI lineage: Eukaryota > Viridiplantae > Streptophyta > Magnoliopsida > Poales > Poaceae > Elymus > Elymus sibiricus. Next base: position 313,316,195 of record CM077665.1, read on the forward strand.
TCTCTCATTTTTTTTATTTTTCTTTTTATTTTGGTGGGCATCTTTGGCCTCTTTTTTTTTATTTGGGCTTCGCTGGCCTCTTTTATTTTTTGTAAAGTCCGGAGACTCATCCCAACTTGTGAGGGATTCATAGTTTCCATCATCCTTTTATCTCATGGGACAAATGCTCTAATAATGGAAATCATCACACTTTTATTTACTTACAACTCGATACCTAGAACAAAATATGACTCTATATGCAATATGAAAGTGATGGTGCGTGTCATGAAAAACGGAACGGTGGAAGTTGCATGGCAATATATCTCGGAATGGCTATGGAAATGCCATAATAGGTAGGTATGGTGGCTGTTTTGAGGAAAGTATATGGTGGCTGTTTTCAGGAAGGTGGGTTTAATGCACCGGCGAAAGTTGCGCGGTACTAGAGAGGCTAGCAAGGGTGGAAGGGTGAGAGTGCGTATAATCCATGGACTCAACATTAGTCATAAAGAACTCACATACTTATTGCAAAAGTCTATTAGTTATTGAAGCAAAGTATTAGACGCATGCTCCTAGGGGAGAGGTTGGTAGGAGTTAACCATCGCGCGCTCCCGACCCTCACACAAAGGTTGACAATCATTAAACAAATCATGCTCCGACTTCGGTACATAACGGTTCACCATACGTGCATGCTACGGGAATCACAAACTTTAACACAAGTATTTCATCCAATTCACAATTACTCACTAGCATGACTCTCATATTACCATCTTCATATCTCAAAACTATATGCAAGGAATCAAACTTCTCATAGTATTCAATGCACTTAATATGAAAGTTTTTATTATATCCCTCTTGGATGCCCATTATATTACGACTAAATTCATAACCTAAACCAATGACCATGCTGTTTAAAGACTCTCAAAATAATATAAGTGAGGTATGAGAGTTCAATAATTTCTATAAAACAAAACATCACCGTGCTCTAAAAAGATATAAGTGAAGTACTAGAGCAACATTGCCTAGCTCAAAAGATATAAGTGAAGCACATAGAGTATTCTAATAAATTCACGATTCAGCGTGTCTCTCTCAAAAAGATGTGTGCAGCAAGGATGATTGTGGCAAACTAAAAAGCAAAGACTCATATCATACAAGACGCTCCAAGCAAAACACATATCATGTGGTGAATAAAAATATAGCCTCAAGTAAATTTACCGATGGATTGAAGACGAAAGAGGGGATGCCTTCCGGGGCATCCCCAAGCTTAGGCTTTTTGGTATCCTTGAATATAGCTTGGGGTGCCTTGGGAATCCCCAAGCTTAGGCTCTTGCCACTCCGTATTCCATAGTCCATCAAATCTTTACCCAAAACTTGAAAACTTCACAACACAAAATTCAACAGAAAACTCATGAGATCCGTTAGTATAAGAAAAATAAATCACCACTTTAGGTACTGTTGTGAACTCATTATTTATTTATATTGGTGTAATATCTACTGTATTCTAACTTCTCCATGGTTCATACCCCCCGATACAACCCATAGATACATCAGAATTAGCAAACAACACAAAGAAAACAGAATCTGTCTAAAACAGAACAGTCTGTATCAATCTATAGACTTCGAATACTTCTGTTACTCAAAAAATTCTGAAAAATTAGGAAAATCAGGGAAATTTGTATATAAATATTGTGTAAAAATTTCCGATCAAAAGCACGTTCCAGTGAATTTACAAAATTCCTGGACTGAGAGCAAAAGTTTCTGTTTTTCAGCAAAATCAAATCGCAAACACCGTAGACCATCCCAAAGGTCTTACTTGGCTCAAACACTAATTTAAACAAGAAAACACAATTATTACAGAGGTAATAATGTGCCAAACACTCAAAAACATAAGCAAAAACAAAAGCATAAAAATAAAATTGGGTTGCCTCCCAACAACCGCTATTGTTTAACGCCCCTAGCTAGGCATAACGCAATAGATCTAGGTATTGTCATCTTTGATATGCAATCCATAAGTAGCTCTCATAATAGATTGATTAGGTAATTTTATTTTCTTACTAGGAAAGTGCTCCATGCCTTTCATCAATGGAAATTGGAATCTAAAATTTCCTTCCTTCATATCAATAATTGCACCAATCGTTCTAAGGAAAGGTCTACCTAGAATAATAGGACATGTTGGATTGCAATCCATATCAAGAACAATGAAATCTACGGGCACATAATTCCTATTTCCAACAATAAGAACATCATTAATCCTTCCCATAGGTTTCTTTATACTGGAATCCGCAAGATGCAAATTTAAAGAGCAATCATCAAATTCACGGAAACCTAGCACATCACATAAAGTTTTTGGAATCGTGGAAACGCTTGCACCCAAATCACACAAAGCATGGCACTCATAATATTTAATTTTAATCTTAATAGTAGGTTCCCACTCATCATAAAGCTTTCTAGGTATAGAAACTTCCAACTCAAGTTTTTCTTCAAAAGATTTCATCATAGCATCAACGATATGTTTAGTAAAAGCCTTATTTTGATTATAAGCATGCGGAGAATTCAACATGGATTGCAACAAGGAAACACAATCAATCAAAGAACAACTATCATAATTAAAGTCCTTGAAATCCAAAAGACTGGGTTCATTGTTATTTAAAATTTTGACCTCTTCAATCCCACTTTTATCAATCTTAGCATTAAGATCTATAAACTCCGAATCATTGGGACGCCTTTTAACTAAAGTTGACTTATCTCCAGTCCCATATTTATCAAGATTTACATTAGAAAACAAAGATTCAATAGGAGTCACATCAATCACTTTAAGATCTTCATCAATATTATCACGAGAACACACTTTTTCAAGCCATTCACGCTTAGCACGTATTCTAGCGGTTCTTTCCATACACTCATCAATAGAAATTCTCATAGCTTTTAAAGACTCATTAATATCATGCTTGGGTGGAATAGAACTAATTTTCAAAGAATCAATCTCAAGAGAAATTCTATCAACGTTCCTAGCCAAATCATCAATCTTGAGCAATTTTTCTTCAATCATAGCATTGAAACCTTTTTGCGAGCTAATAAATTCTTTAATATTATTCTCAAGATCAGAGGGCATATTATTATAATTTCATAAGAATTGTTGTAGGAATTACCATAATTATTAGAGGAATTACTAGGAAACGGCCTAGGATTGAAATTACCTCTATACGCGTTATTACCAAAATTGTTCCTACCAACAAAATTCACATCCATAGATTCATTATTATTTCCAATCAAAGAAGACAAAGGCATATCATTAGGATCAATAGGAGCACTCTTACTAGCAAACAATTTCATCAATTCATCCATCTTTTCACTCAAAGTATTAATCTCTTCTATAGCATGCACTTTTTTACTAGTAGGAGATCTTTCGGTATGCCATTGAGAGTAATTTGCCATAATATTATCTAGGAGTTTAGTAGCTTCTCCTAATTTGATTTCCATAAAAGTACCACCCGCGGCGGAATCTAGAAGATTCCTAGATGCAAAATTCAATCCCGCATAAAAAAATTGTATAATCATCCATAAACTCAAACCATGCGCGGGGCAATTTCTAATCATTAGTTTCATCCTCTCCCAAGATTGTGCAACATGCTCATGATCAAGTAGCTTAAAATTCATTATATCGTTCCTAAGGGAGATGATCTTAGTGGGCGGAAAGTACTTGGAAATAAAATCATCTTTACACTTATTCCATGAATCAATACTATTTTTAGCCAAAGATGAAAACCAAGTTTTAGCACGATCTCGTAGTGAGAACGGAAATAGCTTCAATTTAACAATATCATTATCCACATATTTCTTCTTTTGCAAATCACACAACTCAACGAAAGTATTTAGATGGGATGCGGCATCTTCATTAGGAAGGCCGGAAAATTGTTCTTTCATAACAAGATTAAGCAAAGCAGCATTAATTTCATAAGATTCCGCACTAGTGGCGGGAGCAATCGGAGTACTAATTAAATCATTATTATTAGTATTGGAAAAGTCACACAACTTAGTGTTCTCTTGAGACATCGTGACAAAGCAAGCAATCTAGCACACAAGCAAACAAGAAGCAAACGAAAAGACGAACGAAAGAACAGCGAATAAAAAGGCAAATCTTTTTGGTATTTTCTGAAAATCATTTTAGAAGTGGGGGAGAGGAAAACGAGAGGCAAATGTCAAATAATGTAAATGCAAGAGATGAGTTTGTGATGGGTACTTGGTAGGCTTGATGTACATCTCCCCGGCAACGGCGCCAGAAATACTTCTTGCTACTTCTTGAGCATGCGTTGGTTTTCCCTTGAAGAGGAAAGGGTGATGCAGCAAAGTAGATAAGTATTTCCCTCAGTTGTTGAGAACCAAGGTATCAATCCAGTAGGAGATACAAGCAAGTCCCCAATAGATTTACCTACACAAATAATCAAACACTTGCACCCAACGCTATAAAGGGGTTGTCAATCCATTCGCGGTTACTTGCAAGGATGAGATCTGATAGAGATAGATAGATAGGATTGCTAAAACGAAAAGTAAAACAAAAGTAAAAAGATTGCAGCTAAGTATTTTTGGTATTTTTGGTTTATAGATCTGAAAATATAATGTGGAAAATAGACCCGGGGGCCATAGGTTTCACTAGAGACCTCTCTCATGAAGGAAAATAATACGGTGGGTGAACAAATTACTGTCGAGCAATTGATAGAAAAGCGAATAATTATGAAGATATCCAAGGCAATGATTATGCATATAGGCATCACATCCGTGTCAAGTAGACCGAAACGATTATGCATCTACTACTATTACTCCACACATCGACCGACTCCTGCCTGCATCTAGAGTATTAAGTTCATGAAGAACAGAGTAACGCATTAAGTAAGATGACATGATGTAGAGGGATAAACTCAAGCAATATGATGAAAACCCCATCTTTTTATACTTGATGGCAACAATACAATACGTGCCTCGCTACCCCTACTTTGTCACTGGGTGAGGACACCGCAAGATTGAACCCAAAACTAAGCACTTCTCCCATTGCAAGAATTACCAATCTAGTTGGCCAAACCAAACCAATAACTCGAAGAGACTTGCAAAGATATGAAATCATGCATATAAGAATTCAGAGAAGATTCAAATAATATTCATAGATAAGCTGAACATAAACCCACAATTCATCGGATCTCGACAAACACACCGCAAAAGAGTATTACATCGGATAGATCTCCATGAAGATCATGAAGAGCATGGTATTGAAGAACAAAGAGAGAGAAGAAGCCATCTAGCTACTAGCTATGGACCCGAAGGTCTGTGGTGAACTACTCACGCATCATCGGAGGGGCAATGGAGTTGATGTAGATGCCCTCCGTGATCGATTCCCCCTCCGGCAGATTACCGGAAAAGGCTCCAAGATTGGATCTCACGGGAACAGAGGCTTCCGGCGGCGAAAAAGTATTTTTGTGGCTCTCTTTAGTATCCAGGGAATATTTGGGAATTTATAGGCCGAAGAATAGGATTAGGAGGGCTGCCGTGGGGCCACAAGCCAGGGGGGCGCCCCCCCCCCTAGGGCGCGCCCTGGTGGCTTGTGACGCCACGGCAGGTCTCCTGCCTTCATCTCCAAGTCTGCTGGGTTTCTTCGGGTCCAAGAAAAATCATTCCGAAGATTTTATTCCGTTTGGACTCCGTTTAATATTCCTTATCTGCAATACTCAAAAACATGGAAAAAACAGAAACTGGCACTAGGCTCTAGATTAATAGGTTAGTCCCAAAAATAATATAAAATAGCATATTAATGCATGTAAAACATCCAAAACAGATAATATAATAGCATGGAACAATCAAAAATTATAGATACGTTGGAGACGTATCAGGCCTTCCAGCGAACCAAGTGCATCCATGATAGCTATCTCTTTGTGCAAAACACAGTGCGCTCTCTCCATTGTAGGGAAGTACCGGCAATGCTCAAGAAAGTATATATTCCAAAGGCCTTCGACACAGTGTCATGGGAATTCTTGCTAGAGCTACTACAGAAGTTGGGATTTAGCGCCAGGTGGAGGGACTGGGTGGCGTTCTTGCTGTCCTCCGCATCATTGTCGATCTTGCTCAACGGGATTGCCGGAGAGAAGATTCTGCACCGTTGTTGTCTTAGGCAGGGAGATCCCCTCTCCCCTTTCCTGTTCATTCTCGCCATAGAACCATTACACCACCTGCTCACAGCTGCGATGGAGCAAGGGTTGCTCCAACCAATCCCCGTCCGCAATCACCGCCTATGGGTTAGCCTCTATGCTGACGACCCACAACGACAGGAGATCACATTGCTCATGCACATCCTCGAGGTCTTCGGTGCAGCAATGGGCCTTCGCATCAACCTCGCCAAATCATCGATTTCACCCATTAGATGCGAGGTCATAGACATCCATGAGGTGCTAGTACATTTTGGAGGAGCAGTTGCCCCTTTCCCTATCAAATACCAAGGGCTGCCAGTCTCCCCGGGTCATATACGCCTAGCTCACCTCCAGTTCATCATATATAGGATCAAGGCCCATTTGGAGGGATGGAAGGGGAAGCCCATGCACATCGCGGGCCGCCGTATCCTAGTCCACTGCATCCTCTCCGCCATGCCAACCTTTCCTCTCACCGTCCTGCCAATCCCGAAGAAGCTGCCCAAGGAGATTGTCAAGTACAGACGTCGTTTTCTCTGGAGCAAGGATGGCGAACTATCGGGCGCCGGCTGCAAGGTCAATTGGAACACGGTCTGCTTGCTGATGACCCACAAGTATAGGGGGTCAATCGTAGTCCTTTCGATAAGTAAGAGTGTCAAACCCAACGAGGAGCAGAAGGAAATGATAAGCGGTTTTCAACAAGGTAATTTTTGCAAGCACTGAAATTGTAGGTAACAGATAGTTTGATAGCAAGATAATTGGTAACGAGCAAGTAACGGTAATGGTAAATAAAGTGCAGCAAGGTAGCCCAACCCTTTTGTGGCAAAGGACAGGCCAGAACAGTCTCTTATAATAAGCAAAGTGTTCTTGAGGCTACACGGGAATTTCATCTAGTCACTTTTATCATGTTGGTTTGATTTGCATTCGCTACTTTGATAATTTGATACGTGGGTGGACCGGTGCTTGGGTGATGTTCATACTTGAACAAACCTCCCACTTATGATTAACCCCCTCGCAAGCATATGCAACTACGAGAAAAGTATTAAGATAAAATCTAACCATAGCATTAAACGTTTGGATCCAAATCAGCCCCTTACGAAGTTGCGCATAAACTAGGGTTTAAGCTTCTGTCACTCTAGCAACCCATCATCTAATAACTACTCCACAATACATTCCCTTAGGCCCAAAGATTGTGAAGTGTCATGTAGTTGACGTTCACATCACACCACTAAGGGAATCACAACATACATATCATCAAAATATCGAACACATATCAAATTCACATGATTACTTGCAACATGACTTCTCCCGTGACCTCAAGAACAAAGGTAATTACTCACAAATAATATTCATGCTCAAGATCAGAGGGGTATTGAATAGCATAATGGATCTGAACATATAATTTTCCACCAAATAAACCATATAGTGATCAACTACAAGATGTAATCAACACTACTAGTCACCCACATGTACCAATCTGAGGTTCCGGTACAAAGATTGAACACAAGAGATGAACTAGGGTTTGAGAGGAGATGGTTCTATTGAAGATGTTGATGAAGATTGGCCTCCCAAAGATGAGAGGGTTGTTGGTGATGACGATGGCTTCGATTTCCCCCTCCGGGAGGGAAGTTCCCACGGAGGAATCGTTCTGCCGGAAGGCACAAGTGCTCCTGCCCAATTCCACCTCGAGACGGCGGAGTTCCGTCCTGAAAGTCCTCTCCTTATTTTTTCTAGGTCAAAAGACCTTAAGTACCAGAAGACACCAGGGCGCGCCAAGCCCCCCAGGCGCGCCCTGGTGGGTTGTGCTCACCAGGTGGGCTCCCTCCGGTAGTTATTTGGTCCAGTATTTTTCATATATTCCAAAATTATTCTCCGTGAAGTTTCAGCTTCTTTGGAAATGTGCAGAATAGGTATCTCTAATGTGCTTTTTCAGGTCCAGAATTCCAGCTGCCGGCATTCTCCCTCTTTGTGTAAACCTTGCATATTATGAGAGAAAAGGCATTAGAATTACTCCATAAAGCATTATTATGCATAAAAACTATAAATAACAGTACGAAATCATGATGCAAAATGGACGTATCAACTCCCCCAAGCTTAGACCTCGCTTGTCCTCAAGCGAAAGCCGATATCGAAAATCATGTCCACATGGTTTGAGAAAGAGGTGTTGATAAAAACAAAATATGGACATAGTAGCATCATGCTTATTATCATAGCAGGAACAAACTTTATCATAGAACTTTTTCATATAACTTTTATTATATAACTTCATCATATAACTTCTCATGAACAATATCAATTCATCACAACATAGAAGTATAAAGCATAAACCATATTGAAATCCAACTAACTATGTTCTCAGACAACTTTGCAACTACAATTCATCATATTTTTAGGAAGGGTCTCGTGTCGGAGCCTTTTGGCAAGTCCACATACTCAACCATCATTTAATCTTCCATGATTGCTAACACTCACAGCATACCCATGAGCAAAAAGTTTCAACCGGACACATAGAAAGATAGGGGCTTATAGTTTCGCCTCCCAACGTATTCACCTCAAGGGTGATGTCAACAATAATAACTCATGCTCACTCATATCCAACCGGATATATGTGCCTAGATCTTTCCTCACCACATGATGCTTGCAAAAAGAAAAAGAAAAAAGGAATAGGGAAGAATACTTTGACTCTTGCATAAAAGTAAATACATAAAAGTAAAAGATAGGCCCTTCATAGATGGAAGCTGAGGTTGTCATGCGCTTTTTGGTTTGTATGCCAAATCCCTTAATGCAAAAGAATGTCACGTTATATTGCCCCCTATGATGGCAACCTTTATTATGCAGTCCGTCGCTTTTATTACTTTGCCATCATAAGTTTGTACAACACTCAATTTTCTCTTACGCTAATTGATCAAACACATTTAGAAGCTATTTTGTATTGCCTTAGTGCACCGATGACAACTTACTTGAAGGATCTTACTCAATCCATTGGTGGGTATGGTGGACTCTCAAAACATGAGTTTGGGTTTAGGGTTTTTGGATGCACAAGTAGTATCTCTACTTAGTACGGAATTTTTGGCTAGCAAAGATATTGAGCAAGCACCACATGTTGAAGAATCTATGACAATATAACTTCTATATGAATATGAACAAACATAAATCATTACGTTGTCTTCCTTGTCCAACGTCAACAATTTTGGCATATAATATTTAATGGGGCCTCACAATCATAAAAGATGTCCAAGATAGTGTATTTGCATGTGAATCTTCTCTTCCCTTATTAATTCTTTCATGAATTGCATCATTGACCAATGCTATGTTTGTCAATCTCCAATAAATTTTACCACTTATACTTTTCCTTATGTGATGTCATTACTTAGCATAAGATTAGCATATGATCCTTTTCATTTATTTTCTTTTTATTTTTATTGCAACAGAAAAGTAAAGAAGTAAAAGCTCAAACTAAAATTTATTATATAACTCTCACCCGATTACATAGATAGATAGATCACGAAACTAGCACCTGAAAATAGATCATACTAAACTTTTATTCAACTAGATCACGAAAGAGCTAAGGATCGAACTAAAATAGGTAAAGGTAAATAAAAGTGATGGTGATACGATACCGGGGCATCTCCCCCAAGCTTGGCTCAAGCCAAGGGGAGTTCCCATGCCCGTGTACTCAAATCTCCTTTGATGGTGAAGATGATGAGGGTGGTGGTGATGAAGTTTCACACTTTAGCCTCAATAGGTACTCCAATTTACGGATGACGCTCCGAAGGGTGATGATGTGCTCCTCTAGCAAAATATTTCACGAGTGAGAAATTTATTCTGAACACGAACCACTTCAAAAGCCCTAAAAGCCTCAATTTCAGTGGGGGTAAGATGATTGTAATAAGGTCGAAGGATATCTTGTTCTTCCTCCTCTTCTGTTGGCATGGATTGCCCCCTTCCTGAGCTTGATCCCTCATTGCTTCCTTACCCTCGTCTTCATTGTTGGCTTCTTTTGGCTCCTCTCTCTTCAGCTCCATCTTCATCAACCAAGCATCTTCTTCAACGTTATTGGAGGAGGTCGAAGACATGATGCCTGGCTTGATAGATTTGATTGGAAATCAGCACAAAACAAGAACAGAGTATTTTTCTGTGATGCGGTGGTCAAACCAATCAGGGGTATATATAAAGAATTTTTTATCTTGGGAAGCAAGAATATGGAAGGAAAACGGAGTCGGGAAGGTGTACGAGGTGGGCACAACCCACCAGGGCGCGCCAGGCAGGGCGGGCGCGCCCTGGTGTATTGTGCTCACCTCGGTTGCTTTCCTGTTTATTTCTTATTTTCCTAATTTTTGTAATATTCCAAAACTAACAGAAAATATTTTTGCGGATTTTTCGGAGTCCGTTTACTTAACGTATCACGTACCTCCTCTTTTTTAGGATTCTGGAGTGTTCCGAAAAGTTTCCTTTATGTGTTCTTCCGGTGTCATGGTTTGGATAACATTACTTTCAACATTAATAGGCGCACCTGAGATACAGTGTTTAATTCTTTGTCCATTGGCCACCTTCGGGTTAGTACCTTCGGCATTATTAATCTTCATAGCTCCAGAACGATAAACCTCTTCAATAACATATGGTCCTTCCCATTTGGAAAGAAGCTTTCCTGCAAAAAATCTAAAACGAGAGTTGTACAAAAGAACATATTCTCCAACTTTGAATTCCCACTTTTGGATTCTTTTGTCATGCCATCTTTTAACTTTTTCTTTGAATAGTTTGGCATTTTCATAAGCTTGGGTTCTCCAGTCATCTAGTGAGCTGATATCAAATAACCTCTTTTCACCGGCAAGTTTGAAATCATAATTGAGTTCTTTAATTGCCCAAAATGCTTTATGTTCTAACCCTAGAGGCAAATGACAAGCTTTTCCATATACCATTTTGTATGGAGACATACCCATAGGATTTTTATAAGCTGTTCTATAGGCCCAAAGTGCATCATCTAGTTTCTTAGACCAATTCTTTCGAGGCCTATTGACAGCTTTTTGTAATATTAATTTTATTTCCCTATTGCTAAGTTCAACTTGACCACTAGATTGAGGATGATAGCGTGATGCAATTCTATGGTTAACTTCATATTTAGCAAGCATCTTACGGAAAGCACCATGGATAAAGTGTGAACCACCATGAGTCATTAAATATCTAGGGACTCCAAACCTCGGGAAGGTAACTTCTTTAAGCATTTTAATGGAGGTGTTATGATCAGCACTACTAGTTGGAATAGCTTCTACCCACTTAGTAACATAATCAACAGCAACCAAAATATGAGTATACCCATTAGAGGAAGGAAAAGGTCCCATATAGTCAAAACCCCAAACATCAAATGGTTCAACAACAAGTGAATAATTCATAGGCATTTCCTAACACTTACCGATATTACCGATTCTTTGACATTCATCACAAGATAAGACGAACTTACGGGCATCCTTGAAGAGAGTAGGCCAATAAAAACCAGATTACAATACCTTGTGAGCAGTTCTATCTCCCACATGATGTCCTCCATAGGCTTTGGAATGACATTTTCGTAGGATTTGTTCCTGTTCATGCTCAGGTACACAATGTCTAATAATACCATCTACCCCTTCTTTATAAAGATGTGGGTCATCCCAAAAGTAATGTCTTAAATCATAGAAGAATTTTTTTCTTTTGTTGGTATGTGAAACTAGGTGGTATATATTTAGCAACAATGTAGTTAGCATAATCCGCATACCAAGGAGTGTTTTCAGAAACATTTATTGCAGCTAACTGTTCATCAGGAAAACTATCATCAATAGGTAGTGGGTCATCAAGAATATTTTCTAACCTAGACAAGTTATCAGCTACGGGGTTCTCAGCTCCTTTCCTATTAGTGATATGTAAATCAAATTCTTGAAGCAAGAGAACCCACCTAATGAGTCTAGGTTTAGCATCTTTCTTTTCCATAAGATATTTTATAGCAGCATGATCGGTGTGAACAATAACTTTGGAATCAACAATGTAAGATCTTAATTTATCACAAGCAAACATAACTGCTAAAAATTCGTTTTTAGTAGTAGCATAGTTTCTTTGGACACTTTCTAGAGTTTTGCTAGCATAATTGATAACATTTAATTTATTATCAACTCTTTGTCCTAGAACAGCACCAACAGCATAATCACTAGCATCACACATATTCAAAAGGCAAGTTCCAATCAGGTGGTTGAATAATAGGCACAGAAGTTAAGGCTTTCTTGAATATTTCAAAGGCTTCTATACAATCATCATCAAAAACAAATGGAATATCCTTTTGTAAAAGATTAGTAAGAGACCTAGAAATTTCAGAGAAGTCTTTAACAAACCTCCTATAGAAACCAGCATGACCAAGGAAACTATGAATACCTTTAATATTATCGCAGCCCTAGCTAGCCATTGCATGTCATTGCATTAATCATCATGTCATCATGTTCAAATTCAAATGAACTTGAAATGGGGATTGTCAAAACCCTAGCACTCCATGATACGTCTCCAACGTATCTATAATTTTTGCTTGTTCCATGCTGTTATATTATTATTCTTGGATGTTTTACAATCATTTTATAACAACTTTATATCATTTTTGGGGACTAACCTATTGACATAGTGCCTAAGTGCTAGTTGTTGTTTTTGCTTGTTTTTTACTTCGCAGAAAATCAATACCAAACGGAGTCCAATCGCGATGAAACTTTTTGGAGATTTTTTCTGGACCAGAAGACACCCAGTGGGCCAAAGAAGTACCAGAGAAGTGGGCCGAGGAGACCACAAATCACCAGGGCACGCTAGGGGGGCCTGGCGCGCCCTGATGGGTTGTGCCCTCCTCGGGACCCCACTCCACCGCCTCTGATGCCTATAAATGCCCAAATATTCCAAAAACCCTAGGGGAGTCAACGAAACACAATTCCAGCCGCTTCAAGTTCCAGAACCGCGAGATCCAATCTAAACACCATCACGGAGGGGTTCATCTTCCTCATAGGTGCCTCTCCGATGATGCGTGAGTAGTCCACCATAGACCTACGGGTCCGTAGGCAGTAGCTAGATGGCTTCCTCTCTCTCTCTCTCTTATGATTCTCAATACAATGGTCTCTTGGATATCTATTTGATGTAAACTTTTGCGGTGTATTTGTTGGGATCCGATGAATTTTGAGTTCATGATCAGTTTCTATCCATGAATATTATTTGAGTCGTCTTTGATCTCTTATATGCATGATTGCTTATAGCATCGTATTTCTTCTTCAAATATTTGGTTTAGTGAGGCTGACTAGATCGATTTTTCTTGCCATGGGAAGAGGTGCTTTGTGATGGGTTCGATCTTGCGGTGTTCTTTCCCAGTGACAGAAGGGGCAGAAAGACACGCATGTATCGTTGCTATTAAGGATAACAAGATGGGGTCTATTCCTACATAAATAGATCTTGTCTACATCATGTCATCGTTCTTATTGCATTACTCCGTTTTTCCATGAACTTAATACACTAGATGCATGCTAGATAGCGGTCGATGTGTGGAGTAATAGAGGTAGATGTAGGCAGGAGTCGGTCTACCTATCTTGGACGTGATGCCTATATAATGATCATCGCCTTGGATATCGTCATGACTATTCGATTTTCTATCAATTGCCCAACAGTAATTTGTTCACCCACCGTGCGCTATACTCATGAGAGAAGCCACTAGTGAACCCTACGGCCCCCGGATCTACTTTTCCAACATATTGCTTTCAGATCTATCTTTTTGCATCTTAGTTTTCAGATCTACAAAACCAAAAACCTAAAAACATATTGCTGCATATTTTATTTGCCTTTTCTATTTTGTGTTCTTGAGAGATCTATCTCTCCTATCTATCACTACCTAATCTATCTTTTTACCGTAGAGAAATTGACAACCTCTCTTTCGCGTCGGGTTGCAAGTATTTGTTGTTTGTGTGCAGGTGCTTCTTATTGGGTGGTGGTGATCCTCCTACTAGTTCGATAACCTTGGTTTCATAACTGAGGGAAATACTTACCGTTGCTTTGCTGCATCATCCCTTCCTCTTTCGGGAAATACCGATGCAGTCTCAAGCCGCGTCAAAGGAATTTCTGGCGCCGTTGCCGGGGAGGAAGCGGTCTCTTCTACGTGCCTATCGTAGGTGCTGAGGGGACTCCATCATCATATACCAGGTTCCTAATCACAAATCGCATCTCCTTGCAATTACATTATTTGCCATTTGCCTCTTGTTTTCCTCTCCCCCACATCACAAAAAAATTGTCGTTTTATTCGCCTTCTTTCTCGTTCGCCTTTTTCTCGCCGGATCTCTTTTTGTTTGCTTGTTTGCTATCTTTGCTTGTGTTGTCATGTGCCTTGTATTTGCTTGCATCTTCGCTTGCTAAAAATCTATTGATATGGATCCTCATCCACTTGCTAATCTTTTCAAAAGACCAAATTATGATGTACCAATTGCTAGTGAGTTGAGTGGACTTGATTATCTCTATGAAGTTTTGTTTGAAAATCATGAATCTGAAAATTTTGATGAAGTGTTGAAAGAAGAAATTTATAAGGTGATTCATGATAGCTCCTTGATTGAAAAGCATGATTGCGATGATGTTACTATAAATTCTATTAATGTCAATTAAGCTAATGATATGCAAAGCTATGTTTGACGAAGATGATATTTTTAGTTCCCCAAGTTTTGATGCGAAAATTTATTTTAATGATTGCATGCCTCCTATTTATGATGATGGTGATGAGACGCATGCTATAATGATTAATGATAACCATGAAACTTATCATCATAGTTTTAATTTGCAATATGGTTATGTCAATCAAGTGTCTCATGATAGTTATTTTGTTGAGTTTGCTCCCACTACCATGGATGAAAAGGAAATTGCTTATGTGGAGAGTAATGAAGATTCTATGTTTGTGAATCATGAAAAGAATGATTTATGTGATAGCTATATTGTTGAATTCCATCATGATGCTACTGAAATTTATTATGAGAGAGGAACATATGCTTGTAGGAATTGCAATAATATCAAGTTTCATGTCTATGTGTTCAAAGTTTTGAAGTTATGCTTGTTTTGCCTTCCTATGCTGGTTGATTCTTGTTCCCATAAGTTGTTTGCTCACAAAATCTGTATGCATAGGAAGTGGGTTAGACTTAAATGTGTTTTTCATGAGATTCATGATGCTCTTTTGCATATTTCAATTACTACTTTTTATGTGAGCATCATTGAAATCATCATGCCTAGCTAGGGGCGTAAAACGATAGCGCTTGTTGGGAGGCAACCCAATGAATAAATTTATTTTTGCTTTTTCCTTTCTGTTTTTGAGTGTTGACACAATTATTCCTCTGTTATGATTGTGTTTTTATGGTTTATTTAGTGTTTGTGCCAAGTAAAGCCTTTAGGATGATTCATAGGATGAGTAGAAGTGATGCTGAATCTGAAACAGAAACTTTGCGTCCAGTATATGAATTTTTATTTTTTTCTGGAACGTGATCTTGAGATGAAATTCTAACACAGTATTTCTATAAACATTCCTTAAGCTGTCCTAATTTTTCAGAATTTTTAGAGTTACAGAAGTATGGTTAGAGTACAGATTACTACAGACTGTTCTGTTTAAGACAGATTCTGTTTTCGTTGCATTGTGTGCTTGTTTTGATGAATCTATGGGTTATATTGAAGGGTATGAGCCATGGTAGAGTTAAAATACAGTAGTTATAATGTAACAATAAAATATGAATGGGTTTGCAACAGCACCTAAAGTAGTGATTTGCTTTATTATAGTAACGGATCTCACGAAGATTTTTGTTGAGTTTTGTGTGATTGAAGTTTTCAAGTTTTGGGTGAGATCACGATGGATGAAGGAATAAGGAGTGATAAAAGCCTAAGCTTGGGGATGCTACCGCATCCCCAAAATATATCCAAAGAGTAACAAGCAACTAAGCTTGGGGATGCCCCCGAGTGACATCCCCTCTTTCTTCTAACAACCATCGGTATTTTACTTGGAGCTATATTTTTAGTTGTCACATATCATGAGTTTTGCTTGGAGCGTCTTGTATCTTTGCTTGCTTTGTTTTTTTGTTTTTCACTTGTATCCTTGCTGTACACACCTAGTTGGGAGAGCCAAAATTATGCTATGATTTGTTAGAATTGCTCTCTATGCTTCACTTAAACTTTTTGAGCTATAGAATTGCTCTAGTGCTTCACTTATATCTTTTTGAGCACGGTGTGCTTGGAAATTTTTGTAGAAATACTCTCATGCTTCACTTAGATTAATTTGAGAGTTAGTAAATTTTGAAGAAATCCTCTCATGCTTCACTTATATCTTTTTGAGAGATGAAATCTTTATGCTCATGTGCTTCACTTAAATTTGTTTGAGCTTGCCAAAAAGCAATGGCAATATATGAAACTAGTCCCAAACTGATAGATATCCAAGGAGGATATAATAAAAACTTTCATGAAGATCATTGGGAAAATTAAACTTGATTCCTTGTAATAGTTTTGAAACATGTTGATAGTAATATGTGAGTCATGTTAGTAAGTAATTATGCTTGAGTAGGAATATTGGTGTTAAGGTTTGTGATTCCCTATGCATGCACGAAAGTCAATAGTTATGCAATGAAGTTACATCCTACTTGTGGTGCATTATTCGGTGTTAGTTATGCTCAATGCTCACTTATGTGAATTTTTGTTTCTTGGTTTGGTTGCTTCCCAATCTATTTGCTAGCCTTCATTTGTACTAAGTAGAAATACTACTTGTGCATCCAAAATCCTTAAGCCAAGTTTTGCCTTATGAGTCCACCATACCTACCTATATGCGGTATTTCCATGTCATTCCAAGCAAATTTGTATGTGCCATCTTTAAATTTTCAAAATAAATTTCCTCTTTTGTGTGCTCGTACCGCTCATGAAACGGTGGGGAGTGTCCAATATTTTTCCATGCTAGATGTGTTATTCTCAAGATGAGTGTTTATTCACTTGTCATTGCACGAGAGTGCGGCGTTAATAGGGATGCCCATTCCCGAAATAAAAAAATAAAAAATTATTTACTTTATGTTGTCAAATAATAAATTCCTTGGAAAGTGTTGGTATGGAAGGCAACCATGGATACGGCCCGCCATGGAAAGTTAAAGTTTGGTGGAAAAAGGAATAAACTTTATTTTTTGTTTGGGAACCGCCTATGATATATCTAGCATGGAAAGTATTGTGAGCTACTTTGTCGTTTTCATTGACAGGAAAAGCATGCCACCCAAAAAATTTCTCTCTCAATTTAAAACTTTGAGCTCTGGCACCTCTACAAATCCCTACTTCCCTCTACGAAGGGCCTTTCTATTTACTTTATGCAATTTTTATTTTTACTTTGAGTCTCCATCTTCTCTTATAAGCACCAACTAGGGGGCACTATGATCGTACTTGAGCATTGGGTATAGCTAATATTTGAGTGTGCTTCATGAATGGATCAATGATTGAGCATGATGGGCTAGGGATAACTTTCTTTAGTGTTGATATTTTGAAAGACAAGGTTGCGTGTTGACATATTTGAGTATTGAAGTAATTATGTTAAAACTAGACTATTGCTTTGAATCATTTACAAGTCCAAAGGTCCATGTTATACAAAAGAAAAGAATATGATGAACATGTTAGGCAGCATTCCAAATAAAAAATTCTGTTTTTATCATTTACCTACTCGAGAACGAGTAGGAATTAATCTTGGGGATGCTGATACGTCTCCAACGTATCTATAATTTTTGCTTGTTCAATGCTGTTATATTATCATTCTTCGATGTTTTACAATCATTTTATAACAACTTTATATCTTTTTTTGGGACTAACCTATTGACATAGAGCCAAAGTGCAGTTGCTGTTTTTGCTTGTTTTTTACTTTGCATAAAATCAATAACAAACGGAGTGCAATCACGATGAAACTTTTTGGAGATTTTTTCTGGACCAGAAGACACCCAGTGGGCCAAAGAAGTACCGGAGAAGTGGGCCGAGGAGCCCACAACCCACCAGGGCGCGCCAAGGGGACCCCGGCGCGCCTTGATGAGTTGTGCCCTCCTCGGGACCCCACTCCACTGCCTCTGATGCATATAAATGCCCAAATATTCCAAAACCCTAGGGGTGTTGACGAAACACAATTCCAGCCGCCGCAAGTTCCAGAACCGCGAGATCCAATCTAAACACCATCACGGGGGGGTTCATCTTCCTCATAGGTGCCTCGCCGATGATGTGTGAGTAGTCCACCATAGACCTACGGGTCCGTAGGTAGTAGCTAGATGGCTTCCTCTCTCTCTCTTATGATTCTCAATACAATGGTCTCTTGGAGATCTATTTGATGTAAACTTTTGCGGTGTGTTTGTTGGGATCCGATGAATTTTGAGTTCATGATCAGTTTCTATCCATGAATATTATTTGAGTCTTCTTTGATCTCTTATATGCATGATTTCTTATAGCATCGTATTTCTTCTTCGAATCTTTGGTTTAGTTAGGCCGACTAGATCGATTTTTCTTGCCATGGGAAGAGGTGCTTTGTGATGGGTTCGATCTTGCGGTGTTCTTTCCCAGTGATAGAAGGGGCAGCAAGACACGCATGTATCGTTGCTATTAAGGATAACAAGATGGGGTCTATTCCTACATGAATAGATCTTATCTACATCATTTCATCGTTCTTATTGCATTACTCCGTTTTTCCATGAACTTAATACACTAGATGCATGCTGGATAGCGGTCGATGTGTGGAGTAATAGAGGTAGATGCAGGCAGGAGTCGGTCTACCTATCTTGGACGTGATGCCTATATAATGATCATCGCCTTGGATATTATCATGACTATTCGATTTTCTATCAATTGCCCAACAGTAATTTGTTCACCCACCGTGCGCTATACTCATGAGAGAAGCCACTAGTGAACCCTACGGCCCCCGGGTCTATTTTTCCAACATATTGCTTTCAGATCTATCTTTTTGCATCTTTGTTTTCAGATCTACAAAACCAAAACCCAAAAACATATTGCTGCATATTTTATTTGCCTTTTCTATTTTGTGTTCTTGAGAGATCTATCTCCCCTATCTATAACTACCTAATCTATCTTTTTATCGTAGAGAGATTGACAACCACTCTTTCGCATCGGGTTGCAAGTATTTGTTGTTTGTGTGCAGGTGCTGCTTATTGGGTGGTGGTGATCCTCCTACTGGTTCGATAACCTTGGTTTCATAACCGAGGGAAATACTTACCGTCGCTATGCTACATCATCCCTTCCTCTTTGGGGAAATACCGACGCAGTCTCAAGCCACGTCAAAGGAATTTCTAGCGTCGTTGCCGGGGAGGAAGCGGTCTCTTCTACGTGCCTATCGTAGGCGCCGAGGGGACTCCATCATCATCTACTAGGTTCCTAATCACAAATCTCATCTCCTTGCAATTACATTATTTGCCATTTTCCTCTCGTTTTCCTCTCCCCCACTTCACAAAAAAATTGCCGTTTTATTCGCCTTCTTTCTCGTTCGCCTTTTTCTCGCCGGATCTCTTTTTGTTTGCTTGTTTGCTATCTTTGCTTGTGTTGCCATGTGCCTTCTATTTGCTTGCATCTTCGCTTGCTAAAAATCTATTGATATGGATCCTCATCCACTTGCTAATCTTTTCAAAAGACCAAATTATGATGAACCAATTGCTAGTGAGTTGAGTGGACTTGATTATCTCTATGAAGTTTTGTTTGAAAATCATGAATCTGAAAATTTTGATGAAGTGTTGAAAGAAGAAATTTATAAGGTGATTCATGATAGCTCCTTGATTGAAAAGCATGATTGCGATGATGTTACTATAAATTCTATTAATGTCAGTTATGCTAATGATATGCAACGCCACAAGCTTGGGGATGCTATGTTTGACGAAGATGATATTTTTAGTTCCCCAAGTTTTGATGAGAAAATTTATTATGATGATTGCATGCCTCCTATTTATGATGATGGTGATGAGACACTACTAGGAGAAAGCCAACTAGTATCGCTTGAAAAACCTATAGCAGTAGCGCTGGGTCCAGCGCTACTGCTAACGCGCTACAGCTAAGTTGTAGCAGTAGCGCTAGTTGGTGCAGCGCTACTGCTAAGTATGGTTAGCAGTAGCGCTGCGCTGACCAGCGCTACTGCTAACTATCTGTAGCGCTACAGAAAGGCAAGCGATGCTGCTAAATGCCTTCCAGTGCTGCTACTAGTATTCCTGCTTTCATAGATTCATACCCCCTCTACATATTTGTGATGTATTTGTACAGGCTCTATACAGTAGTTTCATCAGATCACAATAAACATACACTATTCTCATCATATCATACACATACAGTAGTCTCGTCATACCATCATCATCATCATTCAATATAAATATCATCACATCTCGAAAATAGCGATACACAAGTCATGTCATGTCTCGAATAAGTGCAACTGCATGGTCATGGCACACACACAAGTTTCATCATCTCTATCTAAACCATGATGTAGAAGAGAAGAGCGATCATCATGAGCAAGACCGCGACTATGTAGTACTTGAGGCACCGGCGGTTCCGCCCCCGCTCTTGCCAGAGCGTCCACCTCAAGTAACTACTTTCCGCTTCGGCTCTGCTGTCGAACCCTCTGTGGCTAGCACCCGGGTACTTGTCCACCTGGGCCTGAGCCTCTGGCCAGTGGTCGTAGACTCCTGGAACCCTCCCAACGAACACGGCGTAGCAGTCGTTCGCCATCTCTGATCTATGTACCTGCATCGTCAGTTGATGAACTGAACGATAATATGCAACATAATGTACTTAAGAAAACAAAGAGGTATAATTAGCAAAATACAAGCAACCTATAGTAAACATAAATGACGAAGTTCCTCATACCCAAACTAATTAACTAGAGCGATCTACGCTAGTTCAGGACCACGGTTTAATTACATCACATAGTTTCGCCATGCATAAATTCAAAGTTTTGCGATAGAAAGACAGTAGTGACACATATATTGTCATCGACAATCACTCCTCCATGTCGGCGGTCCAATCTTCATAGTCAGGGAGGAAGCACCCGAGCTTCTTGAAAGGCTTCAGGTCCAGACGCTGAGCAATTAGCAGTGCTCGGACATCATCCCGCATGATTGTCCCATGGTAGAACATCCATGTTGGTTCGAGGACCTGCTTCATGATCACTTGGGCAAGTTCACACTGTACGTGATAAAACTCAGCTCGGATTCGATGATCCGGTGTCTTTCCTATGCTTGTGGCCCAGTTGACAATCTCGGCATCGTTGGTAGTAGCTGACATGCGAAGGCGTTGATTATCCCTTCTGAACTCGAGCAGGTGATGCATGAGGTAGAATCCATCAGCCTTACTGGTGTGCGGTTGCTGGATGTAGCAGAAGTCGGTCTTATGGCTGAAAACCAGCCCGTTCTTCCTGTACTTTTTCACCTTGATATATCCACCAGACAGGCTGAAGTTTAACAGGGCACTATCGAGAACACTCTTTATGTGCTTGTAATCCTTTTTCTTGATGTTCTTCGATGAGTCCAAGTAGATAGCATGGGAGTATTCTGGGTATAGAACGATGAGGACGGCGCCCCCCCCCCCCCCCCCCCCGCTGCGCAAATTAAGTACACCTCAAATTAGCCTCCATGCTTGCAAAGGAATGATTAACACTTACGAAAGGATATGCGCGGATGACTTACGTGGGATGATAAGGTAGGAGAATCGCTTCCTTGTCCTTATTAGCGATCATGAAGCCGCCGATGTACTTGCTCGCATAGTCATGGTGCTCTTTGCAGACTATCAAGAAGCTCTCGTGCATATGGTATGGGTCCGCGATGCAGATATATTTTATGTTCTCGATCCTGATGAAGTAGTTGAGATACAGCGCATACATGCGGATGAACTGGTAATCCAGCTTGGTCATGTGGAACATGTCGTAGATGTAGTCAAATCGCAGGATGAACTTATCCGCGGGCCATCCCTCGACGTACAACTTCCCACCCGGCACCTGAGCCGCGTAAAGTGGGTAACCTGGTTTTTCCGAGATGAGAAGGCTTTTCTCTCTGGCCAGCACATCATCATGAAGTCTCCTTAGATCATTGTTCAGTATGTCCTCTAGCGCTTTCTGAGGTAGGATCGGGTGGCCAGCGACATGGAAACGCTCTGCACCTACGACAGGTATTCTGTCTACCTCCCGGGGCTTCAGAGGCGGCTGGCTGCTTGAAGCAGCTCTGGCGCCTTTAGAGCCTTTCCTCTCCGATCTCCTCCTTTGCTTCTTGGCGGCTGGCGGTAGTGATCCCACCATACCTTCCCTAACCACCACCCCCAGTGTCGTCGGGCTAATCAGTGGACGGCCCTCGGGTTGTTGCTGGGTAGAGGCGGCATCTGGAGGCGTCTCCTGCGAGGATCGCTTGAAGAGAGACTTTTTGCATTCCGCCTTAGGACGTTCCGGCTCCGGCAAATCAGGCAGCATCAAGTCATCATCTCCATGCTCACAGCCTGAGTCTTCGTCGTCCTGAGCCATCAATCATCCATCATCATAGGCGGTATTGAAATACTTGTCTGGGTCATCATCATCCTCCTCCATGTCATCATCAGCATTTGCTTCTTCGACAACGGGGGCGACGTCATCTGGCACTAATGGAGGCTCTCCCTCGTGTCATCCGCTATCACCCGCCACGATAGGTGCAGGTAATTTGGTAGGTGGGGTGGTGTTCATACCTTCTTGAGAAGCTATCGTTGGTGTGATACTGGGCACCTCGACACGAAGAAGAGTCTTCGGCCAAGGCAAGAACCAGCTCTTGCATGCGCCAATCCGTTGAGGGGTCTCCTCGTCATCGACTGGTACCGGAGGAGGCAAATCCTCGAAGCCTGCTAAGACACTGGCCACGTTAACCTTGAAGACGCCATCGGGCATCTCTCGGTTGTGGAACATGCGGTCCTTCGGCTTCACGATCGTTGCCTTTCCCACGGCCACCTTCTGGCCCTTGATGTCATATAGTAGGGTGCACGGGGTATCGTTAGCCTACGAAGACATGTCTGCGACGTCAAACATCCGAAAGGCAACTGAAATGGAAGACTATATAGACATGCTGGTGAAAAGGGTATGACGCATAATTACCGTGAGGGCGTCGATCTCAGCCATAGACGAAGGCCCGCCGAGCATGCCAGAGACGGAGGTCGGGCTGCTACGAACAGGAGCGGGACCTTTTGCGGTTTGTTGAGCAGGTACTGGTGGTGTGATGTTCACCGAATTGCTCCCGACGTAGCTGGGAAGGGGAAAGTCCTCTGGCCCTTTCTCTGGATTGCTCTTCGACCAATCGATAATTGCCGGAATCAAGCTGGTAATAATTGCAGATTGGAAGTCATTAACCCTTGCATTGACTACCCCGAGCAACTCTTCTTTGTCTCAGCTTTGGTCTTATTGACCGCAATCGCGACCTTCTCGTCGATGGTCTGCTGGTTGAGCGCCTGTCTCTTCCTTCTTTCCTCTGGCTCCTCGCGGTAGCACGTCTTCCACGAGGCGCCATCTCCGACGCCGTGCACATGTCCATAGGACGGCGGTTGGTCCTCCGGGACCTTTTTCAGTATGTTCAGGGCCCGGTTGAAATGGGTGTCCCACTTGGGCCTCGCCGACGACTGTGATGACTCGTCGCTTTCGGCTGCCTTTTGGTGCTGCTCTTTCTGCAAAAGGAACGTGGATGGTTTACTAATAATGTGACAAAACTTGTAGTCGAATTGATTGGAAGCTAATATGATAATGTGGTAATATAACAATTACCAGAAGTCTCATGAACTCCCTTGTGTTCGGGTCCGTGTAAAAGATCTTCTTGACGCAGTCCCACTTGTACCGGGCCCTGATCCTGTCACGCTCCAGCGGGTCGGTGAACTCCGCCAAGGGGTCTGGGATTCCGTGACTTTCACGTTCGGCGTCCTCCTTGGCCCATACGTGCCTCTTTGTTGGAAATATGCCCTAGAGGCAATAATAAATTGGTTATTATTATATTTCCTTGTTCATGATAATCGTTTATTATCCATGCTATAATTGTATTGATTGGAAACTCAAATACATGTGTGGGTACATAGACAACACTGTGTCCCTAGTAAGCCTCTAGTTGACTAGCTCATTGATCAAAGATGGTTAAGGTTTCCTAGCCATTGACATGAGATGTCATTTGATAACGGGATCACATCATTAGGAGAATGATGTGATGGACAAGACCCAAACTACGAACGTAGCATATGATCGTGTCAGTTTATTGCTATTGTTTTCTGCATGTCAAGTATCTGTTCCTATGACCATGAGATCATGCAACTCCCTGACATCGGAGGAGTACCTTGTGTGTATCAAACGTCGCAACGTAACTGGGTGACTATAAAGGTGCTCTAAAGGTATCCCCGAGGGTGTCTGTTGGGTTGGCATGGATCAAGACTGGGATTTGTTACTCCGTATGACGGAGAGGTATCTCAGGGCCCACTCGGTAATACAACATCACAATGAGACTTGCAAGCAATGTGACTAAAGTGTTAGCCACGAGATCTTGTATTACGGAACGAGTAAAGAGACTTGCCGGTAACGAGATTGAACTAGGTATAGAGATACCGACGATCGAATCTCGAGCAAGTAACATACCGAAGAACAAAGGGAACAGCATACGGGATTAACTGAATCCTTGACATAGAGGTTCGACCGATAAAGATCTTCGTAGAATATGTAGGAGCCAATATGGGCATCCAGGTCCCGCTATTGGTTATTGATCGTAGAGGTGTCTCGGTCATGTCTACATAGTTCTCGAACCCGCAGGGTCTACACACTTAACGTTTGGTGACGATTAGTATAGTTGAGTTATTGTGTTGGTGACCGAAGGTTGTTCGGAGTCCCGGATAAGATCCAGGACATGACGAGGGTCTCCGGAAGAGTCCGGAGGTAAAGATTAATATATGTGATAATAGTGTTTTGATCTCCGGAAAGGTTCCGGAATTCACCGGAAGGGGTTCCGGGTGTTTACCGAAGTGTTCGGGTGCAGCAACACTTTATATGAGCCAAAGGGGTAAAGCCCATGAGGTATTGGAAAGTGCAAAAGGAAGTTTTGCTACTGCCTTAAGCGGTACTACCGCTTGTAAAAGGCAGTACTACCGCGTAAGCGGTACTACCGCTTGTTGGAAGCGGTACTACCGCCCAAGCGGTACTACCGCTTGTGTGAAGCGGTACTACCGCTCAAGCGGTACTACCGCTCGTGAGCGGTACTACCGCTTGTGCGCGGTACTGCAGGGATCCGAGTTGGACTCTTTCCCTGCGGGCCAAACCGACCTTGTGCGGGCAAAACCGACCTGGAGGAGGCTTTTACTCCAAGTTTAGACCCTAAGGCTCAACATATAAATAGAGGGGCAGGGCTAGCACACGGGACACATCAAGATTTCCCAAGCCGTGTGTCGGCAACCCTAACCCTCTAGTTCTCCCGTCATAATTTCCGTAGTGCTTGGCGAAGCCCTGCAGAGATTGTTCCTCACCACCATCACCACGCCGTCATGCTGCCGGAACTCATCTACTACTTCATCATCGCTCGCTGGATCGAGGAGGTGAAGGCGTCATCAAGCCGTACGTGTGTTGAACGCGGAGGTGCCGTCCGTTCGGCACTAGTTCGTGATCGGATCGAGGGACGACTTGCGATTTGGATCGCGGAGACGTTCGACTACATCAACCGCGTTTCTTAACGCTTCCGCTTAGCGATCTACAAGGGTATGTAGATTCACTCTCCCTCTCGTAGATGCTCATCACCATGGATAGATCTTGTGTGTGCGTAGGAAAATTTTTGTTTCCCATGCAACGTTCCCCAACAGTGGCATCTGAGCTAGGTCTATGCGTAGATGAGATCTCGAGTAGAACACAAACGAGTTGTGGGCGTGGGTGTATACATATTGCTTGCCGTTACTAGTTGATACTTGATTCAGCGGTATTGTGAGATGAAGCGGCCCGGACCAACATTACTCGTACGCTTACGAGAGACCGGTTCCTTCAACTGACATGTAACTTCGTTGCATAAAGATGGCTAGCGGGTGTCTGTCTCTCTCACTTTAGTTGAATCGATTTCAATGAAGAGGGTTCTTTTAGAAGATCAAAAAGCAATCACTACACCACGTTGTGGTTTTGCGTAGGTAAGAACGGTTCTTGCAAACCCGTAGCAGCCACGTAAAATTTGCAACAACAATTAGAGGACGTCTAACTTGTTTTTGCAGGGTATGTTGTGATGTGATATGGCCAATTACATGATGAGATATATGTGATGTATGAGATGATCATGTGTTGTATAGAATATCACGACTTGCATGTCGATGAGTATGGCAACTGGCAGGAGCCATAGAGTTGTCTTTAATTATTTTTCGCCGTTTTGCTTTACTTTATCGCTATGAGTTAGCAATAGTCGTGGAAGCAACAGTCGGCGCGACAACCTCATGGCGACACGTTGATGGAGATCAAGATGATGGAGATCATGGTGTCATGCCGGTGACGATGGAGATCATGCCGGTGCTTTGGAGATGGAGATCAAAAGCACAAGTTCATGGCCATATCATGTCACTTATGATTTGCATGTGATGTTAATCATTTTATGCATCTTATTTTGCTTAGGACGACGGTAGCATTATAAGGTGATCCCTCACTTAAATTTCAAGATAAATTGTGTTCTCCCCGAGTGTGCACCATTGCGAAAGTTCGTCGTTTCGAGACACGCCGTGATGATCGGGTGTGATAGACTCTACGTTCACATACAACGGGTGTAAGCCATGTTGCACGTGGGAACACTCGGGTTAAACTTGACGAGCCTAGCATGTACAGACATGGCCTCGGAACACAAGAGACCGAAAGGTCGAACATGAGTCATATAGTAGATATGATCAACATGAAGATGTTCACCATTGAAACCACCTCAACTCATGTGATGATCGGACTTGAGTTGGTGGATTTGGATCATGTTACACTCGAATGACCGGAGGGATGACTATTTGAGTGGGAGTTTTTAAGTAATATGATTAACTAAACTCATTATCTAGAACAATAGTCTAAGTTGTCTTTGCAATATTTATGTTGTAGATCATGGCTCGCGCAGTAGCACCCCTGAATTTTAATGCGTTCCTAGAGAAAGCTAAATTGAAAGATGATGGAAGTAACTTTGTGGACTGGGCCCGTAATCTAAGGATTATCCTTACGGCTTCCCAGAAGGCTTATGTCCTTGATGCACCGCTTGGTGATCCACCCGCTCCAGTTGAGTCTCTAGACGTTGTGAACGCCTGGCAGGCTCGTTCTGAAGATTACTCAATAGTTCAATGTGCAATATTGTATGGCTTAGAACCGGGACTTCAAAGACGTTTTGAACGTCATGGAGCATATGAGATGTTCCAGGAGTTGAAGTTTATCTTTCAGAAGAATGCCCGGATCGAGAGATATGAGATCTCCGATAAGTTCTATGCTTGCAAGATGGAGGAGAACGGGTCTATCAGTGATCACGTACTCAGAATGTCTGGGTACTCCACCCGTCTGGCAGAATTGGGGATGCCCCTTCCGCCAGAGGCTATCACTGACAGAGTTCTTCAATCATTGCCACCTAGCTACAAGAGCTTCGTGTTGAACTATAACATGCATGGGATGAACAAGTCAGTCGCCGAGCTGTTTGCGATGCTGAAAGCCGCTGAGTCTGAAATTCAGAAGGAGCATCAAGTGTTGATGGTCAATAAAACCACTAGTTTCAAGAAAAATGGCAAGGGTAAGAAGGGTAACTCCAAGAAGAGTGGCAAAGCAGTTGCTCCTCCCGTGAAGAAACCCAAGGCTGGACCCAAACCAGAAACTGTGTGCTTTCATTACAAGGGAACTGGAATAGGAACCTATTGTGCAACTTCTTTAGGAGCATGTGCTCCATATGTGGTATCTTCTTCAACTTCTCGTCGTTGATGTTGGCGGTTTCCATGAGGATGCATCCTAGTTGATTGCCCCAGCACGAGCGCGCTTCATCTGGCGCCGTTGGCTCTAATTTCTTGGGGTGCATCTCCGTGACCACAATTTGTCCGATGCCGAGCTTGTTTGGTCTTCGTGACCTCTTCTGCTTCGGTGCTTTGCTGGTCTCGGGGGTGGTGTCGGCCGGTGCCGGTGCCAGTGCTGGTGCCGGTGTCGGTGTCGGTGTCGGGGTTGGTGCCACTGCCGCCACCATGCACCCCCATCTGGTGTTCGTCCACGTAATCGAAATAGTGATTTGCTGCCTCGATGGGGTCTTCTTCGAGGCGAGCAGAACCCCCGGCTTCGGCGTGGCTAGACATGTTTCCTATTCAACAATTGTAAATAAAAGATATAATGAAGAGAAAAAAGGGGCCTATATTTGGTCAAAATGTTGATTCATTCCCCCCGGCAAATCCCGGGCACTCCATATGTCCTAGTTTCTAGCACGAGTCATGCCGAAAATCACGGAAATTTTCGGCATGACCTTTGCTAAAAAGTGGACATATGGAGCGCCTGAAATTTGCCGGAACGGAAATGAATCAACTTTCCGGCAAAACATAGGCCACTCGGATATTCTTCGACATTCAACCAACATTGCAAAATCATATAATATCATGCGCAGATTCAGATCAAATTTTCTTTGCATAAGCATTTTTCTCTAGTGCACCATAACAACATTCATCTAGCACTAAGCACATAAGTAACACAGCTTTGCAACAATACCAGGGCAGTTCAACATCTCAATACCCTTGCTGAAATTATCAGGATGAGTATAATTTCTAATACTATGATCTGAATATGCTTCCAACTTGCTCAAATAATTTGCTACTACTGTACCATCAATGCAGGCCCGAAGCAAAATCATATGGAGCAGAGAGAGAGAGAGAGAGAGAGAGGAGGGCAGGGCAGAGGAGAGGGAGAGGCTTACGGGGCGGCGGCGAGGTCGAGGGCGGGGGAGAGGGCGGCGGGGCGAGGTAGAGGGCAGGGGAGAGGGTGGCGGCGGCGAGGTCGAGGGTGGGCCCGCGCGGCGACGGTGAGGTCGAGGGAGGGCTCGGGCGACGGCGGGCAGGGGCGACAGTGGGCAGGGGCGATGGCAGGCAGGGGCGACAGCGGGCAGGGGCGATGGCCGGCGGCGACAGAGTGGGGGGAGAGGTGGAGATCGAGGGGGGATAAGGACTTGGCCAAATTTTGAGCCCGCGCGGCGGGGTTAACTAAACTTAGCAGTAGCGCTGGATTAGGACCAGCGCTATAGCTAAGTTAGCTATAGCGCTGGTCCTAATCCAGCGCTACTGCTAATTCTTATTATTTTCTTTTTATTATTTTCCTTTTCTAGTTTTTAGTTTTCTTTTCTTTTTATTATTTTCCTTTCCTTTTCTGTTTACTTTCTTTTTCTTTTGTATTGCTTTCTCCCTTTTGTTTTTGTTTTTTATTTTTCTCCCGACGGCCTCGCACGCAGTCGACGAGAACGTCTCCCTCCCACACTGCGCGAATATCACCGGAACCATGTGGTGGTAATTAAAGGGGATACAATGTATACATCATTTGACCGATAACGGTTACTTAAGTGCGTACACAAAATAGATACATATATATAAATGATGGTTTCTCAGCTGCGTCGACGACGTTTCACATTGAGCTTCTTCCCTTTCTTGTTCGTTGCCGAATAATTGAGCCCCTCCTTGTGACTTTTCCGGAACCATGGAGTACGATCTTTCTTACGTAATGTAGTATTGATTCTTCTTTTCACGTATGCTTGATCTTCATCGTCATCTTCCCTCACCGGGTTGCCGTATTGGTCGTAGTCTTCCTCGTTGGCGACTCCATCCATTCCGACGATGCTCCTTTTGCCTCTCCTCACGACAACACGGCTATGATTGGTCGGGTCGGTTATGAAGAAGCATTGTGTCATGTGCTTAGCGTGTACCCATGGCTCAGTTTTGGCGATGACGTTAACGTTCACGGTTGCGCTCTTCGCGTCGGGTATAGACATGGTAGTGAAATACTTGTTTTCTCTTACAACGTCCTTAGCCCATCTGACACGGAACATCGTCGCATCGTGCATTCCAGCATAGTCAAGCTCCCAGATCTCTTCGACCCTTCCATTGAATCTTTCAGTTGTGCCGTTGGCATCGGTCACGCATTCAATCGTCACCCCGGAGTTCTGGTAATCACTATCCATGTCTTTGGCCTCCGTGTAGAACGTGTACCCATTGATATCGTATGACTGATAGCTCGCGAGTTTGGGCGCGGGGCCATGTGCTAAGGCGTGTATGAGCAATCCGTCCGAACTGCCCTCTTCCGGGGGATTTTCAAGAACTTGCTCTTTGAACCAACGCAAGAAAGTGGCGTTGTGCTCTACAGTAACTTCGTCATCCGTCTTGAGCATCCCCTTATCACGGTACTTATTTGCAATGGTTTCTTTGTGCCGTTCCACATAATCATCTACCACATCTAGGTGTTGTAGCACTACTAAGTTAGCCCTGTAAAAGTCGTTCCGTTGATCCGAGTAGTCCACGTGCAATTCCCTCCGGCCGTTGTTGTGACCTTCTCCTCCGAGCCTCCCATCGTGCTTCTTGACGGGCAAACCAACAACAGGGTCTCCGACGCCTATATAATTCTCGCAAAAGGAGATGCACTCATGCGTCAGATACCCCTGGACGATGCTCCCATCGGGACGGGACATGTTATGAACGAATCCTTTGATGACCCCATTCATCCTCTCGAACGGCATCATGCTGTGAAGGAATGTCGGCCCGAGGTCGATGATGTCGTCCACGATGTGGACACACAGATGCACCATGACGTCAAAGAACACGGGTGGGAAGTACATCTCAAGCTCACATAGTATGACAACGATCTCTTCCTGTAGCCTTCGGAGCTGCTTCACACTTATGGACTTTCGAGAGACAACGTCGAAGAAGTTGCAGAGACCAGTAAGCGTGTCACGGACGTGCTTCTCCATTATCCCTCTAATGGCAACCGGGAGTATCTGCGTCATCATCACGTGACAGTCATGAGACTTCATCCCGCTGAACCTTTCTTCTTGGGGTCTAGAAATCTACTTATCTTCCCACAGTAACCGGAACTGACTTTGATTCCCATAAGGCACTTGATGAATTGATCGATCTCCTTCGCACTTAAGGTGAAGCAAGAAGGGGGGGCAATAATTCTCCTCCTTCTTGTTGACTTGTTTGCCCCTTTCCCCTCCTCCGTCTCCGTCTCCTCCGTCGACTTTTTACGGTGGAGATCTTTCCTGATCTTCAAATCTTCCAAGTCTTTCCTTGCCTTCGGCCCGTCCTTGGTCTTCTCCGACATGTTCATCAGTGTGCCAAGCAAGCTCTCAAGGACATTCTTCGTGATATGCATTTTATCAAGGCAATGAGGCGTGTCGTGATTGGGCCAGTACTCCAAGTCCCAGAAAACAGACCTCGTTTTCCATACCTTCAGTAGCGGCTCCGGCGCCTTTTTCATCTTTCCCGACGCGGGGCACTGTTCCCAGTTTTTCAACAGCTCATTGATTTCGGCGCCGCTCCTCTTACGTGGAGGTCCTCGATGCTCAGCCAACCCATTGAATAGATCTCCACGCTTTCTCCACGGGTCATCCTTCTCGAGCCATCTACGATGCTCCATGTACACGATTTTCCCGGACCCGCCATCTTTCGTTGACGTAAGCTGCTGAGACGTTGTATCATCCATGCACCTCGTGCATCCGCAGTATCCGTGGCACACCTGGCCTGAGGTGTACCCGTAACCGATATAGTCGTGCACCATCGTCATCAGTGTGGCTCTCATATAGAAATACTCTCCTTTGCTGGCGTCCCATGTCCATGCCGGTGTTTTCCATAACGTGTCCAGCTCCTCTTTCAGAAGCCCCATATACAGGTTAATATTATTTCCCGGTTGTTTCGGCCCTTGAATCAGCATGCTCATGTGTATGTACTTTGTCTTCATGCACTTCCATGGGGGGAGGTTGTACATCCATACAAAGACGGGCCATGTGCTGTGGTTGGTGTTTTGGCTTCCAAATGGATTCATGCCATCGGTACTCGCACCAAGCACGATGTTCCTTGGATCTTCTGCAGCAAATCCATATACAGCGTTGAATGCTCTCCACTGGCGAGCATATGCGAGGTGTCTCAGCTTCGGATCATCTCCATCGTCGGGCTTCTTCCTCTCCGCGTGCCAGCGCATGAGCTTTGCTTCCTTAGGATCTACGAAATACCGCTGCAGACGGGGAGTGATCGGAAAGTACCATACAACTTTCTGCGGATCTTTCTTTCCTGCCTTCTTGTATCGAGAAGCATTGCACACTGGACAGCTAGTTTTTTCCGCGTGCTCCCCCCGATAAATGATGCAATCGTTAATGCATGTCTGGTACCTAATGTGCGGCAAATCAAAAGGGCAACCGATTTTCTTGGCCTCATCGACACTAGTAGGACACAGGTTCCCCGCGGGAAGAACTTTATTATGTAGATACTTCAAATGCTCATCGAGGCTTTTGTCTGTCCATTTGTTTTTGGCCTTCGTCTTTAGAAGTTCGAGCATGAAACTCAAGCGGGTCACCTCGGGATCGCAACCGTCATACAATGGAGTCTTCGAGTCTACTTCAAGTTGCGCCAGCTTGGCCTCCTCTCTAGAAGCAGCTCTCTCGCTAGTCGTACTCTTGCGAAGGAGGTCTCGAACAAGAGGGTCCTGCACGACTGCACTTAGTAGCGTCGAAGACTGCGGCGTGACCGCCGCCTCTTCTCCGCCATGTCCGGACTCTTCTTCGCCGTGTCTGGAATCTTCTCCGCCACCGTCATTTAACTCTTCCCCGCCGCCATGTCCGGCGCCATCGTCTTCGTGTCGATCGGTCATCTCTTCCTCTAGCCCCATGTCGTTATTCCCTGCCATGTGGACGTCCTCATCATCATAATCTTCACTTATCCACCAAGTATAGCCATCCATGAAACCATTCATCAGCAGGTGCGCCTTCAACCTGCCATGATCAAAAGGGTCCAAAAGGACTCCTTCTTTGCATCTTGTACACGGACATCTAATCCTAGTCCGATTATTTGCATACATGTCCATCACCGCGGATTGCATGTATCGCTCCACCTTCCATCCACTCACCTTCATGACCGACTGCATGCACGGTATAACAAGCAAAAGGGTTATAAACAAAATGCATGCATGCATCAAAGTCATATAAAAATTGGGCATGACCTTGCCTAAAAATAGGACATATCGAGTTTGCTTGAAATTCACCGAAACGGAAATAAATCGACATTTCATCAAAACATAAGCAACTCGGGGGCATGTCACTCGCACAAATCTCTCCATATCCCAAACACACATATTCCTATTCACACACATATTCCCATTCTTGAAATGAACAACTTTTTACTCACCTATCTCCCGAGAGAGACCGATCGACCAGATGAGGCCTTTCGCTACCTATAGGGATCGAAAGTGTGGATGGCTAAATAGCTAGCTAGATCTAGTTGTTGGGGAGGAGAGATGACTCTAGGTAACTAATGGAGAGGGAGAGAGATGAGCTAGCTAGATCTATATCTAATGGAATGGAAGGAGAGCCAAATAAATGAGGTAGGGGGCGTTTATGGAGCTAGCTAGAGATGAGAAGGCCATTTATGGAGGAGAGTTATGGTGGAGGGGGGCATTAATGGGGAGAGAAGAGAGGTAGGAGGAAGAGAGAAGAAGGGCAACAATGGTGAGGGGAGAGGGGAAAGGAGGGGGAGAGAGGGCAAAGGGGGGAGGAGGGGGAGGGGTGAAAAGGTGGCACCAGCAACGCATAGCAGTAGCGCTGTTTTTCAGAAAGCGCTACTGCTATGTTACTTAGTAGTAGCGCTTTCCAGAAAGAGCGCTACTATTAAGTTTGGCCCATTAGCAGTAGCGGTTCCACGAAAAAACGTTGTATTCTGGACAGCGCTGCTACTACCAACAGGGTCGGTGGGCTCATCGGGTCCCGCTTAGCAGTAGCGCTCTTTTTGTTTCCAGCGCTATTGCTAAGTCTTTACTTGTAGCGCTGCCGAAATCCAGCGCTACTGGTAATTACCAGCAGCGCCTGTTACTTTCCAGCGCTACTGATAGTGTCCTGCCTATAAGGTTTCTCCTAGTAGTGAGATGCATGCTATAATGAGTAATGATAACCATGAAACTTATCATCATAGTTTTAATTTGCAATATGGTTATGTCAATCAAGTGTCTCATGATAGTTATTTTGTTGAGTTTGCTCCCACTACCATGGATGAAAAGGAATTTGCTTATGCAGAGAGTAATGAAGATTCTATGTTTGTGAATCATGAAAAGAATGATTTATGTGATAGTTATATTGTTGAATTCCATCATGATGCTACTGAAATTTATTATTAGGGAGGAACATATGCTTGTAGGAATTGCAATAATATCAAGTTTCCTGTCTATGTGTTCAAAGTTTTGAAGTTATGCTTGTTTTGCCTTCCTATGCTGGTTGATTCTTGTTCCCATAAGTTGTTTTCTCACAAAATCCGTATGCATAGGAAGAGGGTTAGACTTAAATGTGTTTGTCATGAGATTCATGATGCTCTTTTGCATATTTCAATTACTACTTTTTATGTGAGCATCATTGAAATCAGCATGCCAAGCTACGGGCGTAAAACGATAGCGCTTGTTGGGAGGCAACCCAATAAATAAATTTATTTTTGCTTTTTCCTTTCTGTTTTTGAGTGTTGACACAATTATGTCTCTGTTATGATTGTGTTTTTATGGTTTATTTAGTGTTTGTGCCAAGTAAAGCCTTTAGGATGATTCATAGGATGAGTAGAAGCGATGCTGAATCTGAAACAGAAACTTTGCGTCCAGTATATGAATTTTCAATTTTTGCTGGAACGTGATCTTGTGCTGAACTTTTAACACAGAGTTTCTATACAAATTCCTTACGTTGTCCTAATTTTTCAGAATTTTTAGAGTTACATAAGTATGGTTAGAGTACAGATTACTACAGACTGTTCTGTTTAAGACAGATTCTGTTTTCGTTGCATTGTGTGCTTGTTTTTATGAATCTATGGGTTATATTGAAGGGTATGAGCCATGGTAAAGTTAAAATACAGTAGGTATAATGCAAATATAAAATATGAATGGGTTTGCAAGAGCACCTAAAGAAGTGATTTGCTTTATTATACTAACGGATCTCACGAAGATTTTGTTGAGTTTTGTGTGATTGAAGTTTTGATGTTTTAGGTGAGATCACGATGGATGAAGGAATAAGGAGGGATAAAAAGCCTAAGCTTGGGGATGCTACCGCACCCCCAAGATATATCCAAAGATAAACAAGCAACTAAGCTTAGGGATGCCCCCGAGTGGCATCCCCTCTTTCTTCTAACGACCATCGGTATTTTACTTGGAGCTATATTTTTATCCGTCACATATCATGAGTTTTGCTTGGAGCGTCTTGTATCTTTGCTTGCTTTGTTTGTTAGTTTTTCACTTGTTTCCTTGCTGTACACACCTATTTGGGAGAGTCAAAATTATGCCATAACTTGGTAGAATTGCTCTCTATGCTTCACTTAAACCTTTTTGAGCTATAGAATTGCTCTAGTGCTTCACTTATATCTTTTTGAGCACGGTGTGCTTGGAAATTTTTGTAGAAATACTCTCATGCTTCACTTAGATTAATTTGAGAGTTAGTAAATTTTGAAGAAAGCCTCTTATGCTTCACTTATACCTTTTTGAGAGTGAAATCTTTATGCTCATGTGCTTCACTTAAATTTGTTTGAGCTTGCCAAAAAGCAATGGCAATATATAAAACTAGTCGCAAAGTGATAGATATCCAAGGAGGATATAATAAAAACTTTCATGAAGATCATTGGGCAAATTAAACTTGATTCATTGTAATAGTTTTGAAACATGGTGATACTAATAAGTGAGTCATGTTAGTGAGTAATTATGCTTGAGTAGGAATATTGGTGTTAAGCTTTGTGATTCCCTGTGCATGCACGAAAGTCAATAGTTATGCAATGAAGTTACATACTACTTGTGGTGCATTATTCGGTGTTAGTTATGCTCAATGCTCACTTATGTGAATTATGTTTCTTTGTTTGGTTGCTTCCCAATCTATTTGCTAGCCTTCATTTGTACTAAGTAGAAATACTACTTGTGCATCCAAAATCCTTAAACCAAGTTTTGCCTTGTGAGTCCACCATACCTACCTATATGCGGTATTTCCATGCCGTTCCAAGCAAATTTACATGTGCCATCTTTAAATTTTCAAAATAAATTTTCTCTTTTGTGTGCTCGTACCGCTCATGAAACGGTGGGGAGTGTCCAATATTTTTCCGTGCTAGATGTGTTATTCTCAAGATGAGTGTTTATTCACTTGTCATTGCACGAGAGTGCGGCGGTAATAGGGATGCCCATTCCCGAAATGAAAAAAATAATATTTACCTTATGTTGTCAAATAATAAATTCCTTGGAAAGTGTTGGTATGGAAGGCAACCGTGGATACAGCCCGCCATGGAAAGTGAAAGTTTGGTGGAAAAAGGAATAAACTTTATTTTTTGTTTGGGAACCGCCTATGATATATCTAGCATGGAAAGTATTGTGAGCTAATTTGTCATTTTCGTTGATAGGAAAAGCATGCCACCCAAAAAATTTCTCTCTCAATTTAAGACTTTGAGCTCTGGCACCTCTACAAATCCCTACTTCCCTCTGCGAAGGGCCTTTCTATTTACTTTATGCAATTTTTATTTTTACTTTGAGTCTCCATCTTCTCTTATCAGCACCAACTAGGGGGCACTATGATCGTACTTGAGCATTGGGTATAGCTAATATTTGAGTGTGTTTCATGAATGGATCAATGATTGAGCATGATGGGCTAGGGATAACTTTCTTTAGTGTTGATATTTTGAAATACATGGTTGCTTGTTGACATGCTTGAGTATTGAAGTCATTATGTTAAAACTAGACTATTGCTTTGAATCATTTACAAGTCCAAATGTCCATGCTATACAAAAGAAAAGAATATGAGGCACATATTAAGTAGCATTCCACATCAAAAATTCTGTTTTTCTCATTTACCTACTTGAGGACGAGTAGGAATTAAGCTTGGGGATGCTGATACGTCTCCAACGTATCTATAATTTTTGCTTGTTCCATGCTGTTATATTATTATTCTTGGATGTTTTACAATCATTTTATAACAACTTTATATCATTTTTTGGGACTAGCCTATTGACATAGTGCCAAAGTGCTAGTTGATGTTTTTGCTTGTTTTTTACTTTGCAGAAAATCAATAACAAACGGAGTCCAATCGTGACGAAACTTTTTGGAGATTTTTTCTGGACCAGAAGACACCCAGTGGGCCAAAGAAGTACCGGAGAAGTGGGCTGAGGAGACCACAACCCACCAGGGCGCTGATGGGTTGTGCCCTCCTCGGGACCCCACTCCACGGCCTCTGATGCCTATAAATGCCCAAATATTCCAAAAACCCTAGGGGAGTCGACGAAACACAATTCCAGCCGTCGCAAGTTCTAGAACCGTGAGATCCAATCTAAACACCATCACGGAGGGGTTCATCCTCCTCATAGGTGCCTCTCCAATGATGCGTGAGTAGTCCACCATAGACCTACGGGTCCGTAGGCAGTAGCTAGATGGCTTCCTCTCTCTCTTATGATTCTCAATACAATGGTCTCTTGGAGATCTATTTGATGTAAACTTTTGCGGTGTGTTTGTTGGGATCCGATGAATTTTGAGTTCATGATTAGTTTCTATCCATGAATATTATTTGAGTCTTCTTTGATCTCTTATATGCATGATTGCTTATAGCATCGTATTTCTTCTTCGAATCTTTGGTTTAGTTAGGCCGACTAGATCGATTGTTCTTGCCATGGGAAGAGGTGCTTTGTGATGGGTTCGATCTTGCGGTGTTCTTTCCCAGTGACAGAAGGGGCAGCAAGACACGCATGTATCGTTGCTATTAAGGATAACAATATGAGGTCTATTCCTACATGAATAGATCTTATCTACATCATGTCATCGTTCTTATTGCATTACTCCATTTTTTCATGAACTTAATACACTAGATGCATGCTGGATAGCGGTCGATGTGTGGAGTAATAGAGGTCGATGCAGGCAGGAGTCGGTCTACCTATCTTGGACGTGATGCCTATATAATGATCATCGCCTTGGATATCATCATGACTATTCAATTTTCTATCAATTGCCCAATAGTAATTTGTTCACCCACCGTGCGCTATACTCATGAGAGAAGCCACTAGTGAACCCTACGGCCCCCAGGTCTACTTTTCCAACATATTGCTTTCAGATCTATCTTTTTGCATCTTTGTTTTCAGATCTACAAAACGAAAAACCCAAAAACATATTGCTGCATATTTTATTTGCCTTTTCTATTTTGTGTTCTTGAGAGATCTATGTCTCCTATCTATCACTACCTAATCTATCTTTTTACCGTAGAGAGATTGACAACCTCTCTTTCGCGTCGGGTTGCAAGTATTTGTTGTTTGTGTGCAGGTGCTGCTTATTGGGTGGTGGTGATCCTCCTACTGGTTCGATAACCTTGGTTTCATAACTGAGGGAAATATTTACCGTCACTGTGCTGCATCATCCCTTCGTCTTTGGGGAAATACTGACGCAGTCTCAAGCCACGTCACTCCATTTTCAAATAAATTCAATTAGCTAAGATTTCCGATGAACCCAAAATGGACTTCAAAAATGTTCACCATTTCTGATAAATGTTGGAAACAACATACCAGAGGTGATGAACTTTTAAACAACTCTTTTGTCATTTTAAATAAATCAGAAATGCATCTGAAAATGATAACTAAATGGCTATGAATATTTTAGTTGTTTCAAAAATGCTGAAACTTTTTGTGGGACTTTGTAATATTCAGATTATATCCCATAAATTATTTCAGGGTTTTTGGCTATATGCATTTGGCCCAAACAAATTTAAACAGAAAACACAAAATAGAAACAGAAACAAATTAGAAAAGAGAGAGAGAGAGAGAGAGAGAGAGAGAGAGAGTTACCTGGCTTACCTAGCCCGTCAACCGGCCCAGCCCACGAGAGCCCAGGCGCCGGTCGTCTTCCTCCTTTGCGAGGAGGACGACGGCCTGTCGCACGCACGGGAGGCGAGGCCACCTCCTGCTTGCTCCCCGCCAGCACGACGCAGGGGATGAGACCCCCAGTGTCGTCTGGATCGAGCCGTCTCCCCCATTCCTCCCCTCCTCGCTCCCTTGCTCGCCCCTCCTCGGTCCCGAGCACCGCCGTTGCCACCGCTCGCTGCGCGCGTGACCATCGGCCACCCCTCGCCACACCGTTGTGTCCCCGAGCTCCTCCGTCTCTCCTTGCTCCTCTCCTTCGTAGAAAGGAAGCGCGGACGCCCTGCAACCTCCCAATCGCCGTCATCTTCCTCGCCTCGGCCGCCGGACGTCATCGACGGATTCGATGCCGCCGGGACCTCCCCGAGCTCGCTGAGCCTCTCTTCCGGACCGCCATGAGCTCCTGACCATCTTCCCCCATCTCATCCTCTCGCGCTCGTCCTCTAGGCCCCCGCCCCGCGAGCTCCCGCACCGCCGTCCGCCATGGCCGCCGGGAACCTAGCTCCTATGCTTCGCTGCTCGAACCAACGAGCATGTGTGCTCCTGCTGAGCCCAGTAGACCGTAGGTCCCTTCGACGAGCACTCCGATGCACCCTAGCATCGTTAACCATCGGACCCGTGCTCTGGCCGCCGCCTAGCTCCTCGCTGCCGTCGCCACAGCCCACCCCCGGCCGTCTTGTGGCCTCCGTTGGACGCGACACGCCGCCAGCTCCCCAACGAGACCTTCCGTGCAGCAAACGGCACCCTGTGCCGTGTTTCCGAGCCACTCCGCCGTCTCGGGCCTCACCAGCGGCTAAACGCTGGCGGGTTTGACCCCCACCGGGCTAGATTTGACCTCTCCTGGGTCAATGGCAAGTGGGGCCAGCCCCCCTGCTAATTTAGATTAGTTTAAATTTAACTTAATTAGCCCCTGAGCCTATGCGGGTCCCGCCGGTCAGGTTTGACCTGGACCGGCCCTGTTGACCTATGACATCACCCTGATGCATGCTGACGCTATAAACCTTTTCTGGTATTTTAAATATTCAGGAAATTTCAGAAAATGTTTAAAACTTCTAAAAATCATAGAAAATAATCTGTAACTCAGATGAAAATAAATTATATATGAAAAATGATTAGAAAAATCCAATGAATCTGTTTATGCCATGATCATGCATGTTTGAGCAAGTTAACATCACCAACTAGGACATTTCATGATTAGGACAAATTTGATAAATAGTTTGGAGTTGGAATTTGATGCCTATTTGAATTCCACTTCAATTAATATGGCTAAATATTGTACTAGGTGAATTCAGAACCTTAACATGCCATATCATACATCATGTTTGTTGCATCACATTGATTGTGTTCCTTCTTCTTGTTTCTCGGTGTTGTTCCTTCTTGGTAGACGATGGTTCCGACGTTATGATCATTGACACTGATGAAGAGAAATGCTATCTTCAGAACTGTCAGGCAAGAAACCCCCCTTGAGCATACTGATATGAACCCACTCTCTTGCTCCTGCTCTCTTTTACTGCATTAGGAGAATAACGATTCAACTGTTACAAGTTCTCGGTAGTTGAACCCATTCCTTTGCATGACCTGTCTTTGTCATAGTAAATAGTTGAAACCACTTAGCATGAGTAGCAACTGCTTGAGCCTTGTTGTGCTTACTCATCCATGCTTGCTTACTGTGCCTGCTATGCTTAGAGTCGTGTCGGGTCTGATCCATCTGGCCGATGAATCGGAATGGTGATGTTCATGTCCTACTGTGTGAGAGTTAAGTGTGTGAATCCGATTTGGTAAAGGTAGCGATGAGAGGCCATGTAGGAGTACATGGCGGGTTGTCTCATTGGGACCGTCCTTAAGAACTGAGTTCTGTGTTTGTTATCCAAGACAAGATGCTACCATGCATTGGGCCCGAAACCAATGGACCCTCTCGGCTTATTAATTGCCTTGATCTCTGTCCAGGAGTTGCAACTAGTTTCTGGTGTTTGTAGGATGTGCTGGCGGCCGTGCATAGCGCTGACCGGAGGGGTAGGCTATGGCGCGATAGATGCACCTGTGGCTGGGTGTACCAAGCGTAGAACCATCCGTCGAGGTGGGCTTGGGAACCCTGCACACATTGTTTGGGGCCGTAATGGAAACTTCGGCCGGACTTCCTTGCGGGTTCAGTCTCAAATAGGCGATAAACCTGGACTAGGGTCTTGTGTGGTTAACGGTCGTGGCCGACTCCCTCGCTGGGCTTCCGCTTGAAGGTTGTCGAGGTGCCTTTTTACGTGCACATGGCGATAAGTGGCGGGAGCGTGTGTGAAGAAGTATACCCCTGCAGGGTGAAATAATCTGTTCGAATAGCCGCGTCCTCGGATATGGACTACTTGGAAAACTTATGTGGTTCATAGACAATTAAATGGATACTCTAAAATATGCAAGATAAGTGTGAGTGCTATGGATGGCCTTCTCGTAGGGAGACGGGAGTGGATCCATAGTAGTGTATTGGTTTGGTGAATATGTGGACTCGTGTGCGCTATCCCACCTCAAAGATACTACTTGTAGTCGTAGTACAGGTTAGTCAAGAGTCAAAGCTGGCTTGCTACAATAAACTTCACCACCCCCTTTGTTGACAATGATGCATATGTAGATAGTTCTGATGTAAGTCTTGCTGAGTACCCTTGTACTCACAGTTGCTTAATTTATGTTTTTGTAGAGGAGACGTCAGTCTCATTAGTGATTCTTACGACGTGAAGTTCGATGTTGACCGGATTAGCTTGGGAATCCCAGACAGAGGTCTGGCTCCTTTGGTAGGGTCGTTGTAGCTTTTCACGCTCTTCTAGCCGCTTTTAATAGATGTCTGTACCCAGACATGTATCTTCCGCTTGTTGATTGTATGCTCTGAATGATGGGTCATCTGACCCCTTGCTTGTAACATTATAATATGTAGGCTCTCTGGAACCTTCTAAATAAATGTAATGTTATAGAGTTATGTTGTGATGCCATGTTGTATCTACGCATATCGTGCATATTGTGTGTATGATTGAAATGCATTGGTATGTGTGGGATTCGACACCTAGTTGTATGCCTTTCGTAGACTTCTTTATGGGGAAATGCCTATTTGTGCTTCCATGAGCCTTGGTAGCTCGCTACTGCTCCGGACACATTGATTGACCGGCGTGTATCCTTCTTTGCTGATGTGTCTTCCCCTACGGGGAAATGTCACGCGGTGTAATGAAGTCCTTGTAGCTTTCTATGACTCTTCTACACACGCTGATGACCGACACCTGCATTGTTGGGTTACGTATGCCTGTCCCTGTACGATTGTGCCACTTTGGTCTATAACTAGTCATGTCGACCTGGGTTCTTGACATATGGATGCTAGCGATATAATCATATACGTGAGCCAAAAGGCGCAAACGGTTCGGCCAAGGTAAGGTGGCCGCCATTGTGTACCGTGTGTGAGGCCGCAAAGCTATATGATGTGTTACATGCTAGATCTGTGTGGCTTAGGATCGGGGTCCCGACAAATATCTTCAGGACATGGCATTTTCGAAATTGCATCAACTTTAGCTTTATCCACCTCAATACCTCGTTCAGATATTTTATGCCCCAAGACAATACCTTCGTTAACCATAAAGTGGCACTTCTCCCAATTCAAGACGAGATTAGTTTGTTCACATCTCTCCAAAACTCGATCAAGGTTGCTAAAGCAATCATCAAAAGAAGTTCTGTAAATGGAAAAATCATCCATGAAAACCTCCACAATCTTTTCACAAAAATCATAGAATATAGCGGCCATACATCTTTGAAAGGTAGCAAGTGCATTGCATAAACCAAAAGGCATACGTCTATAAGCATAGGTTCCAAAAGGACAAGTAAAGGTGGTTTTCTCTTGATCAGATTGTGATACGGGTATTTTAGAGAAACCAGAATATCCATCCAGAAAACAAAAGTGTGTGTGCTTAGATAATCTTTCTAGCATTTGATCAATGAAAGGCAGAGGGTAATGATCTTTTCTAGTAGCTTTGTTTAATTTTCTAAAATCAATTACCATTCTATAGCGAGTGACAATTCTTTGTGGGATAAGTTCATTCTTATCGTTAGGAACAACAGTAATACCTCCCTTCTTAGGGACACAATGAACGGGACTTACCCATCTACTATCAGCTATGGAATAGATTATACATGCTTCCAGAAGCTTTAATATTTCAGTTCTTACCACTTCTTTCATCTTAGGATTCAATCGCCGTTGGTGATCAACAACGGGTTTAGCATCAGGTTCCATATTAATCTTGTGCTGAGATAGAGTAGGACTAATGCCCTTAAGGTCATCATGAGTATATCCAATAGCAGCCCGGTGCTTCCTCGGAATTTTTAATAATCTTTCTTCTTCATGTTCTGAAAGGTTAGCACTAATAATAACAGGATATATCTTTTTCTCATCAAGATAAGCATACTTCAAAGTGTCAGGCAATTGTTTTAATTCAAACACAGGATCACCTTTAGGTGGAGGAGGACCTCCTAGAGTTTCAATAGGCAAATTGGGTTTTGGGAGAGGTTGTTGTTCAAAGAAAATTTTATCTATTTCATTTCTTTCATGCAAGTGCATATCATTTTCATGGTCTAGCAAATCTTGTTCTAGTGGATCGGTAGGAGGTACGGCAATAGAAGCAAGACCAATTATTTCTTAATAGATAATTATTTATTACGTGGTTGTCTGCTAAACTTGGAAAAGTTAAACTCATGAGACACATCACCAAAACTAACACCGACAGTTTGTTTTTCGCAATCTATCTTAGCATTAACGGTGTTCAAGAAAGGTCTACCAAAGATAATGGGGCAA
The DNA here is from genome assembly GCA_039707655.1 of Elymus sibiricus. NCBI lineage: Eukaryota > Viridiplantae > Streptophyta > Magnoliopsida > Poales > Poaceae > Elymus > Elymus sibiricus. Next base: position 313,360,223 of record CM077665.1, read on the forward strand.
AAGTCATCTTGTGGGGAACCAAGAACTAGAAAATCAGTAGGATATTTTATTTTCTCTCACAAGACTTCAACATCTCTAACAATCCCAAGTGGTGTGATGGTGTCTCTATTAGCAAGTTTAATAGTAACATCAATGTCTTCTATTTCAGCAGGTGCTATATCATTCATAATTTCTTGGTATAAGGTAAAAGTAATAGCACTCACACTAGCACCCATATCACATAAACTATGATAGCAATGATCTCCTATTTTAACTGAGACAACAGGCATGCCAACTACGGGTCTATGTTTATCTTTTTCATCGGGTTTAGCAATTCTAGCAGGTTCATCACAGAAGTAAATAACATGCCCATCAATATTTTCTACTAAGAGATCTTTAACTATAGCAACACTAGGTTCTACTTTACTTTATTCAGAGGGCTTAATTGCTTTAATATTACTTTTGTGAACCACAGTTGATACCTTAGCATGTTCCTTTATCCTAACAGGGAAAGGTGGTTTTTCAATATAAGCAGTAGGCACAACTGGATCAACATTGTAAATGATGGTTTCATATTTAGCTATGACCGGTTCTTTAATTCTTCTTTAATAGGGGGGTGATATTTAAACCACTTCTCCTTAGGGAGATCAACATGAGTAGCAAATGATTCATAGAAAGAGGCCACTATCTCAGAGTCAAGTCCATATTTAGTGCTAAACTTGTGAAAAGCATCGGTATTCATAAAAGATTTAACACAATCAAACTTAAGCTTAATACCTGACTCGTTACCTTCGTCGAGTTCCCAATCTTCAGAGTTGCGTTTAATTCTCTCTAAGAGATCCCACTTGAATTCAATAGTCTTCTTCATAAAAGAACCAGTACAATAAGTATCGAGCATGGATCGATCATTATGAGAAAGCCAAGCATAAAAGTTGTGAATAATATTTTTTCTTGGGATATCATGATTGGGGCATGAATATAACATTGACTTAAGCCTCCCCCTGTCGGCGTTCTGGCAACGGGGGTACCCAGACCTGCCAGCCTGCGGCCGAGGGCGTGGCCCACTTCGACAGCCAAGCACGGCCCAGCGCGGCCTCACTCAAGACAAGGCCCTCGCGAGAGCCTTGAGCTCGCGAGGGAGACGGCGCCAAGACCCCCAGAGGGAAGAGGCCTCCCCAGGTCGCCTCCCGAGGGGCGGAGATCCCTATGCAACGATCAGCCTCGGGAGGTCAAGGATGATACAAGCCAAGCCAGGCGGGCACCAGCGCGCACAGCAGAGATAGTTTCCTCTTTGGTGCAAAGGAGACAAAGGCGTACGCATGTTCCCAAAGCACCCCCCCCAAGGTTTCCATTCCGGTGCAACGAGACCAAGATCACGAGCCCAGCAGGACGAACGTCATCGCCGAGCCCACCTCTACATCACCACCGGCTACTTTGCAGGCGAAGACCACCTTTCGTCAGGATAAGATGTACCTCCTGTCCCCTTTCGAATTTGGCCATTGTGGGATCCCTTCCCGCCATTGCGATAATGGAAGAGGACCTGGGCCACTATAAATAGAGGCTAGGCTGCTCCGTAGAGGAGACAGAGGGAACACGACCCGAGCACCCTCGCGAGGTTACTCTCCACTGTACTAGTTCATCCACAAACCTCCTCGTGAGGCAATCCACCAAAAGCAGGAGTAGGGTTTTACGCTTCGCGGCGGCCCGAACCTGGGTAAATCCTCGTGTGTTGTTCTTCTTCCCACGATTGTGTGAGTTTGTTGGGCTAGACCGTCGAGCTGTGAGCTAGAGGTTGAAGCTGGTGGGGATCTTCGCACAGGCCCCTGTGTTCGAACCTCTTTGGGTTTTGTGGAGCCCAAAATCCAACATTTGGCGAGCCAGGTAGGGGGCGTGTCGGAGTCTTCTACAAGCTTCGCTTATTCTCCGCTCCGTCGCCTCGATGGCCGACGCCCGACAAGCTTCCTTCGGCCCCGGCGGATCCGTCTTCAGCAACCCCGCCTCTACTACCCAAGACACACGCCCTAGCAGCTCGGTGCTGGGCGGTCATTATCAGGCCACCAGCGTCGTCTCCACCGCCATCGCTGCTCATGCCGGCCAGGCGCACGGCGGGCGTGCGGTGCCCACGGGACCGACATCGCCCTGTACCCACGTGGGAGACCTCAACGTGCATGACGCGCTGCTGATGGCAAGTGAGCTGCTTCGCCATCGCCCGACGCATGGGGGCTTCAACGCCTGGGCCAACCACATCACCGAGCTGGTCACCGTCACGAGGAGGGCCTGGGTTCCGCACCACTCCTCTCGACCACCGACGCTGGGCGCCGGGGGCTCGCTCGCCGTACCGCTCACCTCATCGGCAAACGGCGTGCCAACCCCATGTCCGGGCGAGCCCGCGCAAGACCCGCCACACGCCGTGCTCCTTCTCCTCCGTATCCCGGTGACCGGCTTCGGGCGCCGTCCAGCTCCACCGGTGGTGCCCTCGAAGAAAGCGACGGGACACTCCGCGCGCGCCTCAACGCGCGCACTCACGTCCCGATGGATCATCAACAGCCCGGGTCGTCCCGGCGCGAGCGCGCCAACCGGCGCAGGGATCGGGCGGCTCAGGCTTCCGAGCAGGCAGGTAACCATAACAGAGGCGTGGTGGATAACCAGGGAGGCAACCCACGTCAAGACACGTGCGACCAATCTCGCGATGAAGGCAGAGGTAAGCAGCTTCGGGCGGAGGCTCGGCGCAGGAGGGTCTGTGGGCCGCGAGTCCAGGGCGGCGTCGCCGTGCCGCCCAGGGAGGCTGCCCATGAGGCGTGCGGAGACGGTTCAGGAGGAAGCCAAGGCATGTACATAGAACCCTATGTTCCGAGGAGTATCGTGCCTGCGGGCGGCGCCGTGGACCGCGCGCCCCCCGCGGGTGCCAGCTTTCCCTCGGAGTAGGGAGGATGTCCCGGACGCCCTCTCCAAGCCGGGCCTAGGGGCTCCCACTGTGGGGGGGGGCGCCGGGCCAGGTTGGTGCAAGCGAGGGGGCGTCCTAGGATATGCGGTGGCGTGGCGCAGCCGCCGCCCTCGCGAGCAAGCAGCACGCAGCCGAGCCCTCTGGGCCGCGGGAGCAGCCGCCTAGGGGGATCGGCAGGATACAAGCAGCGCGGGCCACGCGCGGCAACGGGGGCATCGGCACGGCCCTCGGGAGGCAGGGCCTCGCGAGGTCCTCAGGTCATGGTCAGGCCGGTGCCCCGACGCCTCACGAGGCGGCCTCACCGACACAACACCCCTATGGCTGCGCTGGGTGCATTGTGCTCATGTTTGGGCCGTGGGAGCGCAATCCCGCGGCTACGCGGGGAACAATGCACTCAAGTTTGGGCTGTAGGGGCGCGCAACCGCGCAGAAATGCGCGGGATGGCTCTTCACTGAGTTGGGAGCACCTAGGCCGTGCGCCTGGGGGCTTGCCCAGCTATCTTCGGCTGTGACACTCTCACGTAATAATGAGTGGGATGTATACGCCCGGAGCCCCCCGAGGACGCGGAGGGGTTCCATCCCACACCCAAGTGGAAGCCCCATGCTCCGCGCTGGCGGACAACACTGTCCTCCAATGACTATGCCCACGCCTAGTGGAAGCCCTATGCTCCGCACTGGGGGAAGACGAAGACGAAGACTAGCCTAGGTGCCGGACGCGGATGTTGCTTGTTCCTTTTTGTGTTCAAATTGACACTTTTTGGAATGAAACTCAAAAGTTTCGTAACTCTATTTTTTTTTAAAAGGTGGGAATTTTCTCTCTTTGCGATTCCTTTTTCTGATCTCGAAGTCTCGTTTTCTGAATCGACACCTGTCGGTCTCCCCTTCACGCACCCTGCGGACTGTTGCCTCGGAAGCATCCATCTTTTAGCGGCCGACCCTCGCTCGGGGGCTTTGGCTATGGCCCGGCGCGGCAACATGTAGCCTCGGGAGCCTCAGGCACCTCCCGGGGCAGGAACCGGCAAAAAGGTATGGGAGCCGCTCGAGTGTCAAGGGGGACTCCTGAGCAACACGCCTCAGGAGCCTCACTGGTCACGTAGCTCCTCGCCCCTTGGTCTCGTCCTGGTGATCCGGACGCCCCAACGGCGGTCGAGGTATGCGCGAGATTGGGCCCCGCCGACGTAGAGCGCCGCTTGAGCATCAAGGGGGACTCCTGAGCAACGCATCTCAGGAGCCTCACTGATCGCGTAGCTCCTCGCCCCTTGGTCTCGTCCTGGTGATCCGGACGCCCCAACAGCGGTCGAGGTATGCGCGGGATTGGGCCCCGCTGACGTAGAGTGCCGAAAGGGCTCCCAAACCATTCCGCTCGCAAGGAAGAAGCCCTCCCTGGCGGGATCCTCGAAGCTCCCAAGACGCCCCAGCTGCACCTCACAACACACGAGCTCGCCACAGCCCGTCAAGCTAAGTACGCCGACCGTAAAGAGCAGAAACCTTTTTGATCCAATGATAGCATGAGCGCTGGGTATGAGACAGGAACGCTAACGTGAGAATGCAGGCGCTACAGTTTACTGCATGCCCCCATCTGGCCTCTTGTTGCTCCAGGTACAGGGAAGGGCAGCGCGAAGGAAGGAATCCGGCCTCTCTCGGCGTCGTCGCTAAAACCCCGGTCTTGGGGCGGCATGCTCCGCCTCAGGAGGATCCGCCTCGCGAGGCCCCGACGGGCCGCCATAGCTTGGCATAGTGCGGCACCTCAGCGGGACCTCATGAAGAGCGTCGGGCATGGAGCAGTGGCACAGTGGTATGGGCGAAGGTGCGAGGGAGTGCGCGGTGCCGCACCAACGATGACGCAAAACTCCACAGAAGAGACGAGGGCACATCGCACAAAACAAGCAACCAACGGTTTAAAAGAAGAAGGAGGAAGACTAAGGTAAAACACAAAAGTTTAACGCCAAGTGCTTCATGATGTAACAGGAACCAGGGGAAGAAAACAGGGAAAGCCTAGGCGGAGGAGCCGCTGTCGCCATCCAGACCCCCGCCCGCCTCGGCGCCGGAGTCATCGCCCTCGTCGGAGGAAGGCTCTTGGATGAACCGCTCCACCAGGGACTCCACGTGCGGGCGCACCTCATCCCTGAGGGGCCGTTGGAGCTCCTCAGGCACCGGCTCCATGACGCGGGGGAGATCAAGCTCCGGGACATGACGGCGTAGGTTGGAGAAGATGCACGTCAGCGCAATGTCCAGAAGGTCACGCGCGCTGGACACGTTGTCCTCGTCCACCCGGAAGACGCCGGTCTCCAGTGCCTCCACCACCTTGCCGAAGAAGTTGAGGTAGCCTCCGTCGCCGTGCGCGCACGGTAGCGCGGGGGCTTCCCCGACGAACCGGCCCACCGCACCAACCGCGCGGTGGGCAATGTCCAAGTACTGCTTGGTGCGCTGCGCCTCCAGCATCTTCGCGTGAACTGCCTCGTCCTGGGCGGACTACACGGCGTCAGCTGCCCCCTTGATCTGGGCCTGGAGGGACGCCAGCTCCGCCTTGGCCTCCTCCTCGCCCCTGAGCGCGGCCTGGAGGGCGGCCTCGACGTCCGCCAGCTGGGCCTTCAACGCGTCCGCTTCCTCCTGGAGCTCGTCGAGCCTGCGCCTCTTAGGCGCGGGCACCCTAGGAGGAGGAAACAATCAGGTCCGGCGTCTCGGGCGTGGTTGCAAGAGAAGGGGAGGGATGACGGAACACTTACTTGCCGACGATGGCCTAGCGCCGGCGAGCTTGGGGCGGCCTCGAAGGCCCCCCGCCGCTGCTTTCGGAGGCCAGCGGTGGAGCCGAAGACCCCGTGCGCTTCCCCGCACCTGCTGCACCCCCTCCAAACACCATGGAGGATAAGGGAAGAGAGGAGGATGAGAAAGATATCTTTGGAAGGTGGGAAGCGAGAAGGCGCGACAGGATGGCATGACCCCCCGGGCGGGGCGGGTTTATAGGCGCAACCGCTGCCCACGGGGCGTCGTGGGGAGTGGAGGCGCCGTGCACTCCTCGGGCGCCACATGCCAGGCTCGGTTGGCGTGCAGCCCTGCTTCACGTCGCTTCTTCTGCCCTCGTCGGGTCACATCCGCGCGGACCGAGGGGGAGAAGACACAAGGAGACAGCCGCATTCAAGGAAGGGCAATGATGGCCGGCGCGACGCGCAGGCTTCACGTCAGCCTGACACGGGGCGGTTCCCGATGTCTTCGGGGAGCGGAGGCGTCCGCGTCTCATTATGCGCCACGCACCGGGTTGGGCCCGTAGGCGATTGGGGCCCGCGGCGCTTCGGGCCATCTTCTTCGGCTTCGCCCCAAAGACAGCTCGAGCGCGCCTTGGGCCCGGGGGCTGCTGTCGGCGTTCTGGGAACGGGGGTACCCAGACCTGCCAGCCTGCGGCCCAGGGCACGGCCCACTTCCACAGCCAAGCACGGCCCAGTGCAGCCTCACTCAAGACAAGGCCCTCGCGAGAGCCTTGAGCTCGAGAGGGAGACGGCGCCAAGACCCCCATAGGGAAGAGGCCTCCCCAGGTCGCCTCCCGAGGGGCAGCCTATGCAACGATCAGCCTCGGGAGGTCGAGGATGATGCAAGCCAAGCCAGGTGGGCACCAGCGCGCACAGCAGAGACAGTTTCCTCTTTGGTGCAAAGGAGGCAAAGGCGTACGCAGGTTCCTAAAGCACCCCCCCCCCATAGGTTTCCATTCCGGTGCAACAAGACGAAGACCACGAGCCCAGCAGGACGGACGTCATCGCCGAGCCCACCTGTGCATCACCACCGGCTACTTTGCAGGCGAAGACCACCTTTCATCAGCATAAGATGTACCTCATGTCCCCTTTCGAATTTGGCCATTGTGGGATCCCTTCCCGCCATTGCGATAAGGGAAGAGGACCCGGGCCACTATAAATAGAGGCTAGGCTGCTCCATAGAGGAGACAGAGGGAACACCACCCGAGCACCCTCGCGAGGTTCTCTCCACTGTACTAGTTCATCCACTAACCTCCTCGTGAAGCAATCCACCAAAAGCAGGAGTAGGGTTTTACGCTTCGCGGCGGCCCGAACCTGGGTAAATCCTCGTGTGCTATTCTTCTTCCCAAGATTGTGTGAGTTTGTTGGGCTAGGCCGTCGAGCTGTGAGCTAGAGGTTGAAGCTGGTGGGGATCTTCGCACACGCCCCTGTGTTCGAACCTCTTTGGGTTTTGCGGAGCCCGAAATCCGACACCCCCAAGCTAGAGCGATGCTTTCTCCTTCACGAGGCCAAAAATTATATATATAATTCCGATCACGATGAACTAGATGCATAGGATAAAACTTTTGGTGGAATTCTAATTGCAATCGATTTCAGTTCCATGATCCAATATCATCACATAGCCTATACCATGTCAATGCTTTTCCCTTCAAATATAAAGGGAGAACCTTTTTCTCAACTTCATCTCTGAGTAAACCTGCAAGCTTAAATAATCCACAAATCTCATCCACATGTATTAGATGCATATCGGGATGTTCAGTTCCGTCTCCTGCATAAGGATTAGCTAGCAGTTGTTCTACCATACCCGAAGGAATTTCATAACCAATATTTTCAGTAGGTGCAGTTGGTTGAGGGGCAACTAATTGTGGTTCCGGTCGAGGTGAAGATACCCTGAACAAACCCCTCAAAGAAAAAAAAATCATAGTAGCAAGTGACAATAAATTTCAGAATGTAGTATAAGTTTTCCTTACCGATTTCCACTTACCAAGAGCGCTTCACTCCCCGGCAACAGTGCCAGAAAGAGTCTTGATGACCCACAAGTATAGGGGGTTAATCATAGTCCTTTCGATAAGTAAAAGTGTCGAACCCAACGAGGAGCAGAAGGAAATGACAAGCGGTTTTCAGCAAGGTAATTTCTGCAAGCACTGAAATTGTAGGTAACAGATAGTTTGATAGCAAGATAATTGGTAATGAGCAAGTAACGGTAACGGTAAATAAAGTGCATCAAGGTATCCCAATCCTTTTGTGGCAAAGGACAGGCCAGAACAGTCTCTTATAATAAGCAAAGTGTTCTTGAGGCTACACGGGAATTTCATCTAGTCACTTTTATCATGTTGGTTTGATTTGCGTTCGCTACTTTGATAATTTGATATGTGGGTGGACCAGTGCTTGGGTGTTGTTCTTACTTGAACAAACCTCCCACTTATGATTAACCCCCTCGCAAGCATCCGCAACTACGAGAAAAGAATTAAGATAAAATCTAACCATAGCATTAAACGTTTGGATCCAAATCAGCCCCTTATGAAGTAGCGCATAAACTAGGGTTTAAGCTTCTGTCACTCTAGCAACCCATCATCTAATAACTACTCCACAATGCATTCCCTTAGGCCCAAAGATGGTGAAGTGTCATGTAGTCGACGTTCACATGACACCACTAAGGGAATCACGACATATATATCATCAAAATACCGAACACATATCAAATTCACATGATTACTTGCAACATGACTTCTCCCGTGACCTCAAGAACAAAGGTAACAACTCACAAATAATATTCATGATCAAGATCATAGGGTTATTGAATAGCATAATGGATCTGAACATATAATCTTCCACCAAATAAACCATATAGTAATCAACTACAAGATGTAATCAACACTACTAGTCACCCACGGGTACCAATCTGAGGTTCCGGTACAAAGATTGAACACAAGAGATGAACTAGGGTTTGAGAGGAGATGGTGCTGTTGAAGATGTTGATGAAGATTGGCCTCCCAAAGATGAGAGGGTTGTTGGTGATGACGATGGCTTCGATTTCCCCCTCCGGGAGGGAAGTTCCCCCTGCGAAATCGCTCCACCGGAGGGCAAAAGTGCTCCTGCCCAAGTTCCGCCTCGAGACGGCGGCGTTCCGTCCCGAAAGTCCTCTCCTTATTTTTTTCTAGGTCAAAAGACCTTAAGTACCATAAGATGCGCACCGGAGGTGGGTTGGGCTGAGCACAACCCACCAGGGCGCGCCTGGGGGGCAGGCGCGCCCTGGTGTCTTGTGCTCACCATGTGGCCCCCCTCCGGTAGTTATTTGCTCCAGTATTTGTCGTATATTCCAAAATAATTCTCCGTGAAGTTTCAGCTTATTTGGAGATGTGCAGAATAGGTATCTCTGATGTGCTTTTTCAAGTCTAGAATTCCAGCTGCCGGCATTCTCCCTCTTTGTGTAAACCTTGCATATTATGAGAGAAAAGTCATTGGAATTACTCCATAAAGCATTATTATGCATAAAAACACTATAAATAACAGTAGGAAATCATGATGCAAAATGGACATAAAACTCGCCACCGGAACTTGGAGGCCTGGGGATCCACAATCTACATACGTTCGGTAGGGCTCTTCGGCAACGGTGGCTCTGGCTGCCCTGGCGCCACCCGGAGCGGCCTTGGGTAGGTACGGAGGCCCCATGCAACGGACAGGATCGGGCCCTGTTTGCTACGGCGACATTAGTGGCTATTGGAGATGGGTGCTCCGCCTCCTTCTGGCACTCCTCCTGGCTCAACCGAGGCACTCTAGCGCAACAATTCCCAGGTCTCTACAAACACTCAAGAAGAAAACAGAGGACGGTTCGCGATGCACTCAAGGAGGAGACTTGGATCAGGGACCTTGCGCACGACAACAACCACCACCTCCTTCAGGAATTCCTCTCCCTGCACCAACTTGTAGGAGGGATTGAGAGCCAACTACAGGAGGGCACTCCTGACTCCATCACCTGGTGCAGAGAGAACTCGTGACAGTACTCGGCACGCTCGGCGTATGCAATGCAATTCCAGGGTAGAATTGCATCAAGCTTCGACCGGCTCATCTGGAAGGTCTGGGCACCAAGTCCTATGAAGATGTTGGCGTGGTTGATGTTCTAGAACAGGTTGTGGTGTAATGACAGATTGCAACAACGAGGCTGGCCTAACGGGTATTTTTGCCAGCTATGCGTTCGAAACTTGGAAACAAGCAAGCACCTCTTCTGGACCTGCCCAAAAGCACAGGAGGTATGGAATAGAACTAGACAGTGGGAAGGATACGCCGCACTCAAACCCAGGGAGGACTGGCGACACCAGACGGCCACGGTCATCGCTCTGAACTCCCAAGAAGAGACTGCTCCAAGATGGAAGAAGGGCACCAAGACCATGAGGCTGCTCGCATGTTGGGCAATATGGCAAGAACGAAACTTGTGCACTTTCCACAAAAAGACACCATGCATCAAAGACATCATGCCAAGGATCACGAATTGCATGGAACAATGGAGATTGGCAGGAGCCAGGTGCATAGAGAGCCCCTTCGGGGAACCACCGTGAAAATATTGACCATGTATTTTGGGTGGGATTGACCGATCTGTGGTAAGCCCCTCCCCGATCCTAGGATCATCAACCCACTTTGTATTCCCCACTGCTTTCTGCTATCAATGAAATTGCCAGCAATTGCTGGAACTTTAAAAAAATCGAGCGACTCATACACAGAGCACAGAAACTTATCAGGCTATGCTAAGCAATGTTGCTCCGGCTCAGTTGCATCGTATGAGGCTTTTTGTATGATTGTCTGCAGTTAGATTTGCATAATCATGATTCCAAGGTCCGTCGATACGGAAGTGTCCAAGCAAACTCATAATTAGGGACGACCATGTTAAAAAGAATTGGAACAACCATATTTTTAAAAAAGGAAAAAGAATTGGGACAACCACAGGCACAAAAGACATTTTCACTTCAAATCGAGTCGAACTACTTCAGTTGCCTTATGTAGGGTGGAAACAGGTTTCCTATTACTCGATTTATGTAGATGATGAAACCCAGAAACATAAACAAGCATCAAGACCATACCTATAAAATCATTGCTAAACACATAGAGCAGAGAGTGTCGAACAGATCAGGGCATGCGGATTGGTTTGAAACAAATACCATCACAGGTGTCCCTTCTTTCTAGTTATTTTACGCAAGAGTTGTACTTAGCCTCCATACATACATACATACATACATACATACATATGGGAGTATCACCTAGAAACCAACATTCAAAGAAATTTCGCACATACCATATTTGGAAGTTTCAAAAATATCTGGAAAAAAACATGGCACGTTAAGAAGGTGATGTTTTATTTCCATGCGAAATTACAAGTTGAACACAATACGACATGTGAGCTACGAAAAAGACAAATTCTGCAATAAATAGTAATGTTACTGTTCGGCACTATTCAATGATGATTTTGTTATTTTTACTAGCAAAAGGGCCCGTGCGTTGCAACAGGAGAAAAGAATACCACACGCTCTTAATTTATAAAAAAATGTCTATAATCTTAGAATTTATAGCTACGACCCAAACAAAGATGATTTTAGCCTACAAAAGCGCAGTTCAAGATTCCATAGGTATTCAATTTCAACACAGCTTGCGTGTAGATTTAATCAGTACAAAGATACGGACAAATGATCATGCATTTATTCATGTCATGTATGAAATGGGGTGTTGTTACGGGCCGGTAAAGGAAAACGATAAAAACAGACAATGACACATTAGCACACTACGCAGACATGTGTGCATCGAGGGCGGTTTTCAGTTTAAGCATCACCAACTTAGGGTAACTCTTGAACACTTTTTTTGACATGCATATCTCTTAAATACATGAAGAGTTGTTAAAAAGATACATTATTTTTTAATCATAAAGAGAGATTTTTTCTGAAAAAAGAACATTTTTGTATGGTCTCCTATGGACGCAGGTACTTGTGCCCCTATTTCATCACTATTTCTTGCCATACATGTCATAGATATTGGTCTCTGTTTCATCACTAATTATATCTTATCAAACATGTCTTTTATTATATTTTTTGTCATGCATGCCTCCTTTTTACTTTTTGTCATGCATGTCCTTTCTTTTTTCTTCTTATATCTAGGAGAATAGCGCAACATCTCATCTTTATTCGGTGTCTCTAGCAAATTTATCTTTAATTTCATGCCCAATCCTGATTTTGCTAAGGTGTTCATCCCCAATCCGAATCAGTATCGGTATGAAAGAAAGACGGATAATGCAATTGATTAAGATTGCATCCTAGATAGAAGTTTTTTTAAAAATTGTTAACGGGTAAAATAACATCATATCCAGATTCTACATATTTTTCTAATCAAATTCCATATATAACATATTAAATTTGGAGTTACGGTTTAGAAGATATGAGTATTTTTAAAAACATTAGATAAGTACGGGTTTGATGTTAGAAACATCAGGGGGGTTTCTATAAAATGACATGAAAAACTAAGAATACCTATTTCCTTTATTATTGGTATAGATAGCTCACATCCCATAATGTGTTTGAACTTGGAATTTTGGCAATAGAACATTATCCTCTTAACATCCTGATTTTTCTAAGATTTTTTCGAAACTTCAAAATATATTTTCCGCATGGTTTTCACCAGTTTCCACCTAATGTTGGTTTCCATGTGATACATATGCATAGTTGGCCTGCAAAAGCACTGTTGTGCCAGCCCATTGCACAACAGTAGCATGTTCCTCATCCTACAACATTTGCATAACTCTAGCCCATACACAACAGCACAACTGATTTGAGCACATATGCAAGCGTTGTGCTAAGTTTGATGAGATATCCATATCCTCATTTGAGCACAAAATGTTGCTCCGATTTTCACCGCATCGTGCCAAATGTTACCTCTTCGCCTTCTTTCTAGGTCTTTCGTGTCCTGTGAACAGTTATACCTAATGAACGGTCATTGGTAACGCACCACAAGCTTTCAATGTTTGTTGCGGTAAAAGCAAGCAGCCCTTGGGAATATAATGTCGCCGAACCAGTGTTTACGTGGGGTAAAGAAATTAAATTTAACATATGTTTTGCAGGAACTGCTTACCAGTTAAGATAAAAACATTTAGTTAAAATCAAATCTATACTATTATCTAAAGCACAAGGTCGTGGGATCCATACGATCTGGACCATTCGCCTTTAACTCAACTCGAATATGTATCTCTAATTCAGTGGTTCAGGAATTTGTGGCTGTTGGAATTGTGTCGAATATAGTGTACAAGGTAGGTTACAGTTGGACTCTGAGTTGTATTGTGTTTAGTAGGATATGGAGTCGTGTCCTAATAGGACACTTGTATCATTGACATTTCATATATAGCGGGGGTAGACACACGATGTAACATATGCCAACATAATAGCACAGGAGCGCAGGGGGAGCCGGTGGCGTGTGCCGGTGCCCAGGGCGGCCAGGGTGCGGTATTGTGACGGTGTCACGGGGAGGAGCGCCCGTAGTCATGCCCCGGGGATGTACCAAGGTCGGTGAACCTCGTTAACAAATCTCGGTGTCGTGCTCGTGTGATTGCTTGGTCCTCGGATGATCGACGGTGTGCCTCAGATTTATTCTAACAAGTGGTATCATGAGCTAGGTCATTCGGAGGCTATAGATTGTTGATCTAGTGGAAGCGATCTGGAGGCACGTGTGCATGTGGCAGCAAGCAGTCGAGACATACGGCGATCGTGAATCGATTGGGCGAGCGTACAGGCAACATCGCGTGCATGAAGCGGCGGCGGCGGGACGTGTAGATTCGCGGCGAGATCGGATCGATTCGATCCGTCATCCGTCTGTGGTACACGCGGGCGTCCAAGCAGAACAAGCGCAACAGCGGAGGCTGCGGCCAGGCGGGGCTGTGCGAGGCGATATGGTCCAAGGCTCAGTCGGAGGCAATTTTGACAAATTTGACCCAAAGTCGAAAGGAATTCACAAAGTGAACCGCTCGCCGAAAAAATTCACCGGCCTAACCCTTTCATGTGGCGCCCGACAGAAAGGCGCCACACTGCACTATGTGGCGCCTTGGCGTTAGGCGCCACACCCCGGCCACGCTGGTGCCCCGTGGCATGCCCGACCCCACTACGCCGCAGTGTGGCGCCTAAGAGTAGGGCGCCACACATGTAATGTGTGGCGCCTTGCCGTTAGGCGCCACACTGCGACTTATCCAGCCGCGGGCCGGCCCTCCCCCACCTCCCTCCCCCACTCCTTCCAGCCAGGGCGGCGGCGGCGGCTGGCTTATCTCCTCCTCGAAATCCCCTCTTCAAAATTGGCCAGATCTGTGGATTTCTTCCCCAAAACGTTCTAGAAGGTAATCTCCTCCGTTCCCCATGTTTCTATCCAAAAAATGTTTCAATTTTTTCAGATTTGTGTAAGTTAGGATGATAGGCAAGATTTGCTTGGATTCGAAATGAGGATTCATATATGAGTAGATGATTATTCAAATGAGTCTTCCTATATGATTTGTTCATTTGTGCTACCATTTTGTGGAACATATGTATCATTGTTTACATGAATATATATTAGATGAACATATGTATGAACATATGTGGAACATATGTATGATTGTTTATATGATTTGTTCATTTGTGGTACCATTTTGTATGAACATATGTATGATTTGTCCATTTTGTGGTATCATTTTTCAGATGTATTTGTTGAGATGAATTGTATTGTATAACTCATATAATTATCTTGAAATATGTAGGATGGTGTGGCTTTTGGATGATTACTATGACGTTGAACACCGGGCCTATTTGATGTCGTTGAAGAAAATGGTAATGATAGCATACTAGTTGGTAGTTTATATCTTGTGTTTATTTGAAAAGATGAAACCATAATCATATCACTTGTATGTTTGCAGAACCTTATGCCCCTGAAGATTCGGTCTCACGGGGCGTCGACTTCAATGTCGTATGATGAGCGGTACACACCGTACATCGAGATGACGGGACTCCTTCCTTTCATTCAGCTTGTGAGCCGGTCAACGCCCAACCTGAACGCTACGGCAATCACCGCACTTACGGATCGGTGGAGGCCGGAGACCCATACTTTCCATCTTCGGACGGAGAGATGACCGTGACTCTTCAGGATGTTTCCATGATCACCGCACTTTCAATAGAGGGGAAGCCCCTTTGTATGAGCACTGATTCTGAGGGATGGCGCCAACAAATGGAGGCCCTTATTGGTATGTCTCCTGCAGAGCCGGAACCAGGAGAGGGAGATAAGAAAGACAGAGTCCCCGCCGGCGCTCCTTTCACTTGGATCGTAGCCAACTTTGCGCAATGTCCTGAGGATGCCAATGAAGATTTGATCCAGACTTATGCTCGCATGTACATGTGGTATGTTATCTCTAGGACTATCTTTGCTGACGCCGGCGGTAAGAACGCTCAATGGATGTGACTGAAGGCGTTGACGGTCCTCGACCACAAGTTCAGCTGGGGGTCGGCGGCATTGGCCTACTTGTACCGGCAGGTAAATAAATGTCCGTACTTAGTTTTTGTTTGGCTTTCATTATTGTCCTTAACTGATCCATGTTTGGCTTGGCGTTTAGTTGGACGATGCTTGTCGTAGGTCCTCAAAAGACGGCTGCATTGGTGGTTGTATGCTCCTACTATCTGTATGGAGTTGGGAACGCCTTCCAATTGGGCGCCCTAGAGAGGTAACGTTCAAGGACTGGGATGACCACGACAACCCCATACGGCTTCCCACTTGGGCTTACAAGTGGGACGTGGTTTTGGAGATGACGAGCGATGTGAACATTATGTACAGGCAATACACCAATGAGATGGATTCTCTTACCGCCGAGCAGGTAAAAATTGGCATTACATCACTCCCTTGACTCCTGTACATGAAAGGAAAACATGAATGTTGCCTTTTTATGTTGTGTTGCAGGTGGAATGGCAGCCATATGGTACCGGGGATGGCTTTGGTGATGCAGTCGCGTTTCAGCTCAATCCAAGATGTTTGCAGGAAAAACATATTTGGCTTATGCGGTGCCCACTGATATGCAATTGGGCGGTTGAGTTCCATCTCCCCCATCGTGTGTGTCGTCAATTTGGCTTGTTTCAGGGTCACCCGTCGGAGTGGGTGGACACGGACACGCAGCTTCACAGGTAACAAAGCATGAACAATAAACAACTACAATCGTCCAACTTTGAATAGTGCTAATAATGAGCTATTTAACATGCAGGTTGGATAAGAGGAGACAGTGAAAGATCAAGGATTGGGATAAGCATCATAAGAAGTACGTCACCTCGTTTGCGCAATGTGTGGAGCGAGCTAAGAATACGGCACATGCCCAGCTTCGCGAGTATTGTCCACTTGCGTTCAACAACTATGTTCGATGGCTTCAAGAGAATACTCGTTTGGAGATTTGTACGCCGGCTTTTGAGGAGGATATCTTGGAAGATCCCACTTCATTCGATGGACTTGCCCAGGACGAATACAACAAGCTTATCCGGGAAGGGTACCAAACTCCTTTTGCTCCAGTTCTCAACTTTGTGGTAAGTGTGCACTCTTTTGTTATCTATGGACAGTAGTACACATCTTTGCTTACCTTACATGTTGTTTTCGTTTCAACCATAGCGCAAGGAGGTCAAAAAACAAGCTGATGAAACCCAGGCCATTCTAGACACAACCCATAGAGGAAAACAGGGAGAATCTGCACTTCGACTTTTCATCAAGGTGCTTGGCCATATTTCAACATCCCTACTTGAGAACTCTTTGCTTAGTTTTAAATATCATTTATCTGTCAATGTTACAGCGTCAGGGCCAAAGGTTGCGGCGACTGTCCAACATTTTAGGTTGCCGTGACCCCGAATATTCAGAACCGTCGAGATCCGGTTCATCCCATAGGAATGCCAACCTGGACGATTCAACTACCTCCGGAGCTCGTATGGACAACGATGACATTACCTCGGGAGCTAATTTAGAGGATCACGCTTTGTTCTCTCAGAGGTATGCCAATACCGTACTTTCATATTTCACTACCTCGCCTGCACATGATGATATCAATTTTCTCTTTAGGTTCAGGACGACATGACGTTGGATGCTTTCCAACGCTCCGCTTACATGTTGAAGCCAAGGAGGGGAATAAACCGGTATACACCTAAGGACTTTAATGACAAAGGAAAGAAGGCGGTCGCTGAGGGTTCGCGTATGACAAGAGGGATGACGAGGATGAGAGGTATGGACGATGACGATGACGATGAGGAGGAAATAGAGTTGGAGGAACCGCAGCCGGTTGTGAGGAAGAAGCTACTTACTAAGAGGGTACGAGGCAAGAGTACGCGAGGAAGGAAAGAGTAGTGATGTCGAACTTGTGGTGGTTGTTTTCTTATGAAGTCAAACATGTTGTCGGTGTCTTGAACTAGTAGCAATGTTGAACTTGTTGTTTTTTTATCCTTCTTGAACTCGTAGAACCATGAGACTTATTATCCTTGTTGGACTTATTATCCTCTCTGTTTGCTGTATGGATATATGGTGGAGGCTATGTTTGAATTATGTGGCTGTAGCTATTTTTTGCTCTCTGGATAGGTTCTGGAGGGCTTGGTTTCAATTGTGTGGCGCCTGAGAGCCAAGCACCACACTGTGTAGTGTGGCGCCTGACCCTAAGGCATCACACAATGACTTAGGCGCTGGGGGTCCAAATATTCGGCTGTAGCTACTTTTGCTCTCTGGATAGGTTCTGGAGGGCTTGGTTTCAATTGTGTGGCGCCTAAGTGCCAGGCGCCACACTGTGTAGTGTGGCGCCTGACTCGAAGGCGTCACACAATGACTTAGGCGCTGGGGGTCCAAATATTCGGCTGTAGCCTTTTGTGCTCTCTGGATAGGTTCTGGAGGGCTTGGTTTCAATTGTGTGCGTCACACAATGACTTAGGCGCTGGGGGGTCCAAATATTCGGCTGTAGCTACTTTTGCTCTCTGGATAGGTTCTGGAGGGCTTGGTTTCAATTGTGTGGCGCCTAAGAGCCAGGCGCCACACTGTGTAGTGTGGCGCCTGACCCTAAGGCGCCACACGATGACTTAGGCGCTGGGGGTCCAAATATTCGGCTGTAGCCTTTTTTTGCTCTCTGGATAGGTTCTGGAGGGCTTGGTTTCAATTGTGTGGCGCCTGGGAGCCAGGCGCCACACTGTGTAGTGTGGCGCCTGACCCTAAGGCGTCACACAATGACTTAGGCGCTGGGGGGTCCAAATATTCGGCTGTAGCTACTTTTGCTCTCTGGATAGGTTCTGGAGGCTTGGTTTCAATTGTGTGGCGCCTAAGAGCCAGGCCCCACACTGTGTAGTGTGGCGCCTGACCCTAAGGCGCCACACAATGACTTAACAAATTTTGTCCATGGTTGTAGCCTGTAGCTCTCTGGAATTTCACAGCACATTACAATAAGCCATACATATCAGAATTTAACAGCACATTACAATACATATCAACCACGATACTTGTAGCACATCATAACATAAAGGAGTACATAACATAGGTTCATGGGACGACAAGTTCAAACTTCATGAAAGGAAATGGTCCAAATAGCAAAGCGCGCAGGATGACAAGGTTCGACAACACAAGAGGTTCAAAGATTAAAGCGCGCACGACGACAAGGAAAACAATGCTCTACTGTGTCGAGCAAGGCCCCTTTCCCTTCTTCTTCTTCCTCTCCTCCTCCTCCCTTTTGCGCATCCTTGAAGCCTCCTCCTCCCTTTTGCGCATCCTTGAAGCCTCCTCCATCACCCTTTCTTGGAAGCGTTGGCTCGCCCACTCTTTCTTTGCGGCCTCCTCTGCCCACAACTTCCTGCAACCCGCTTCAAAATCCTTTTGACGCTTCTCATTCCTCATCTTTTCCTCCCTCTTCAACCTAGCTTGGCAGTTGCTATACTCAATTCACATTTGTATGTCTGCCTTCCTCTTCGCTTCAGCTGCCTCTTGCTTCTTCCTCTCCGCTTTGGCTGCATCCTCCTCTCTTAACTTCTTTGCAGCCCTCTCCCACAACCCCTCCTCCTCACCGGCCGCATCCTTCTCTTCCACCCACTCCGTTGTTGCCTTGTTGGGTTGAGACGCCGCCATACCTACGAAAAAAAGCAAGATACTAGTTAGTAAAGACAATAAACAATATGATCATAAACAACAATGATACATGGTAAACACAAAAGGGAGCATAAAAAACAACATGAAAAGATAAGTGAATAGTAGTGACATACGGAAATGGTCCTCGTAGGTATCCACGCATACCAATCCTAGTCTCACCAACACTGTTTCTACTGCCACCACGAGCTCTACCAGCCCCACGTCTAGCACCACCACGACCTATCCCACGAGCACGTCCTCTTGTAAGTCCAAGTCGGCTCCTTGTTTGGCTAGGACCTTGTTGGCTAGGAAATTGTTGGCTAGTACTTGCTTGGCTAGGAACTTGTTGGCTAGGAACTTGTTGGTTAGTACTTGCTTGGCTAGGAACTTGTTGGCTACTACTTGGTTGGCTTGTCCTTGAATCATTTTTTTAGACTTTTTCTTCCGGTTGGTACACTTTCTTGCGTTGTGCCCTCTACCACCGCACTCTCCGCAATGGGCTCTCTCACTAGGCTCGTGGAATTGGTTGTTCCTCATTTCTCGGTCACCACCACGGCCCCATCCATCCATGTCTCCTCTAAAACGCTTTGTCTTTCGTCTTCCCCGTTTGACCACCTTCCATTCCGGGTCAGGCCATAGTTGAACTCCATGATACTCCGGCCATTGAGATTGGTCAAAGTATGGTTGAAATCTAGGAGCCCATGTATGCTTGGTGGTCACGATAGAGAACTCGGACTCCCTCACGGTGAGCGGATGGTTGACGTCCACATTCCTCATGCGAGCTGCCATATAAAAGTGCGAGCATGCGAGATGAACCAAACTTGGCCTCCCGCAAGAGCAATGACACTCCGATAAATATACCTTGAACGACCGGTTTCCGTGTTGTTCGCCATCGTTTGTGGTTCCTCCGGGCTCGTTCACTTGGTACATCCAATCCTCGTTATTGTATAATGTAGCTGTTTGGGAGTCAGCCTTCCGTGATTGAAATTCCATCCATTTATCAACATTTGGTGGGAACTTGTACTTGTACTTTTGCTTGTTCTCTCCAGTAATCTGCTTACACGTTTCAATTGAGTACTTCAGAAAGTATGCTCTCAACTTGTCGAATGTGTATTGAACTATTGCCGTCACGGGCAACGCACGGACACCCTTGAGCACCCGGTTGAAGCATTCTGCCATGTTGCTTGTCATTTGACCGTATCTTCGATCGTCTTCATCATAAGCTCGTGCCCACTTTGTCCTAAGTTCAATGTGCCTATTGAGAAAATCAAGACCCCCTGCATCAAGTTTTTTGTTTGCGACCAAAGCGTTGTACAATGTTGCAAAACGTTTGTCCGAAAAAGCTTGACAACAATCTTGAAGGTCATCCGTCAACTCCTTGCTACCACATGCCCGATAGAAGTTTGAACAGAAATGCCTCATGCACCATCGATGGTGCAAAGGAGCATGTCCAGGAATGACAATGTCAACTGCGTTCATAATTCCTTGATGGCGATCCGATATGACACAAATTTCCCTTTCGGGCGGTAATACCCTGGTTCTCAAAAGACGCAAGAACCACTCCCAGTTATCATTTGTCTCCGCCTCAACCAAAGCAAAAGCCAAAGGCAACAACCGATTATTGGCATCATTTCCTATTGCAACCAAGAGAGTGCCCTTGAATTGTCCGGTCAAGAAGGTGCCATCGATGGAGATGACCGGCCGACAGTGGCAAACGGTGACCGTCTCCAATGCCAGGGCATTGCTCGACATGTCCCCATTGTCATCGGTGACGAGCACTTCACCATCACCTGCGTCGGCATCGATTTGGGCTGCTTCGACTTCATCCTCGGCGTCGACTTCTTGCGGACCCTGGGTCCGATCCTCTGGGATTTCGACGCCATGACGATGATCTTCTGGCACCTGGGTCGCCGCGTCCGGTGGGAAGGCGTAGGTGGCGCCGCTCCGACGGTGCCTCGGCCCCAGCTGACGGCGGCCGCCGTCGATGCCGAGCATCCCTTGTTGACTAGCCTGTTGCAGCAGCACAGCGACCTCTTCAACGAGCCACAGGGCTTACCGCCAGTCCGGCCCTACGACCACCACATCCACTTGCTGCAGGACACCGCCCCCGTCGCCGTGCGGCCGTACCGCTACCCCCAGCTGCAGAAGGACGAGTTGGAGAGGCAGTGTGCGGTCATGCTCGCCCAGGGCATCATCCGGATCTCCACATCCCCGTTTTCCGCGCCGGTGCTCCTTGTTCGCAAGGCCGACGGCTCTTGGCGTTTCTGCATCGACTATCGCGCTCTCAACGCCAAGACGTCTAAGGACAAATTTCCTATACCCGTCGTTGAGGAACTCCTGGACAAGCTACACGGGGCCCGTTTCTTCACTAAGCTCGACCTCCGATCGGGCTACCACCAGGTGCGGATGCACCCGGAAGATATCGCGAAGACAGCCTTTCGCACTCATCATGGCCATTTCGAGTTTTTGGTGATGCCCTTCGGTCTCTCCAACGCCCCGGCGACATTCCAGGCCTTGATGAACGACGTCCTCCGCCCCTACTTACGACGGTTTGTGCTCGTTTTCTTTGATGACATTCTGATCTACAGTTCATCGTGGGCTGAGCACATGTAGCACGTGGCCATCGTCTTCAACGAGCTTCGCGCGCACCATCTGCACCTCAAGCGCTCGAAGTGCTCGTTCGCCACGCCCTCCGTCGCCTATCTCGGCCACGTCATCTCGGCGGAGGGTGTCGCCATGGACGCCGACAAGGTCGCGGCGGTCGCGGCTTGGCCAACGCCGCAATCGCCGCGGGCTCTCCGTGGCTTCCTGGGCTTCGCGGGCTATTACCGAAAGTTCATCCGGGAGTTCGGCCTCATCGCGGCACCGCTCACGCGCTTGTTGCGCCGCGACGCCTTCTCCTGGGATACTGAGGCGACTGAGGCTTTCCAGACCCTCAAACAGGCCCTCTCTACGGGGCCGGTCCTCCAGATGCCGGACTTCGACAAGCTGTTCGTGGTGGACTGCGACGCCTCGGGCGTGGGGTTTGGCGCCGTCCTTCATCAGGGCGACGGACCGCTCGCGCCATCACAAGCTCGCGGCCTACGGTCGGGAGCTCATCGGCTTGGTGCAGGCTGTGCGCCACTGGCGGCCGTATCTGTGGGGGCGGCCATTCCGTATTCGCACGGATCATTACAGCCTGAAGTTCCTATTGGACCAGCGCCTCTCCACCATGCCGCAACATCAGTGGATCAGCAAGCTCTTCGGATTCGACTTCACCGTCGAGTACCGCCCAGGCCGCCTCAACACCGTGGCGGACGCGCTGTCTCGCCGCGACGCCGACCTCGACACGGGCGCCGTCGACACCGAGGGGGCGGTCCTCTGCACCCGCTCGGGACCCTCTTTCGCCTTCATCGATGACATCCGCCGCGCCACCGCGAGCGCCACGGATGCGCAGGACCTCCGCCAGCGCCTCAAGGCCGGCGAGTTGGAGGAGTCGTGGCGCCTGGACGATGGCATGCTCTTGCATGGGCGGCGGCTCTTCGTGCCGGATCACGGGGACCTCCGCCACCAAGCCATGCTGCTGGCCCATGCGGCCGGTCATGAGGGCATCCAGAAGACCCTGCACCGTCTCCGAGCCAACTTCTACATCCCCGATGATCGGGCGCTCGTACGGGACTGGGTGCGGTCTTGCGTGACGTGCCAGCGCAACAAGACGGAGACACTGCAGCCGGCAGGACTGCTCCAGCCCCTTGAGGTTCCCTCCCAGGTCTGGGCCGACATCTCCATGGACTTCATCAAGGGCCTTCCCAAGGTGGGCGGCAAGTCCGTCATCCTTACGATGGTCGACCGCTTCTCCAAGTATGCGCACTTCATTGCGCTCGGCCATCCCTACACCGCCACTTCCGTCGCACGTGCCTTCTTCGACGGCATCGTGCGTCTCCACGGGTTTCCCTCCTCGATCGTCAGCAACCGTGACCCGGTGTTCACCGTCCACGTCTGGCGCGATCTTTTTCGGATGGCAGGCGTGAAACTACGCCTGAGCACGGTATTCCACCCTCAGACGGACGGCCAGTCCGAGGTGGTCAACAAGGTGATTGCCATGTACTTACGATGTGTTACAGGAGATTGTCCCCGTGCTTGGGTGGACTGGCTCTCTTGGGCGGAGTACTGCTATAACACCTCCTATCACTCCGCCCTGCGGGCCACCCCCTTCGAGGTGGTCTACGGCCGCCCTCCACCGGCCATTCTGCCGTTTCAACCTGGGACGGCCCGCACGGAGGCGACAGGCGATCTTCTACGCAGCAGGGATGAGATCCTTGCTGAGGTACGCCAGCGTCTTCTACAGGCCCAGCAGCTGTCCAAGAAGTACTATGACGCCAACCACCGCGAGATGGAGTTCACGGTGGGTGACTGGGTCTGGCTGCGTCTCCATCGCTCTACGCAGTCACTGGACCCGCGCGCCAAGCGCAAGTTGGGCCCTCGCTACGCGGGACCGTTTCCAGTCTTGGAACGCATCGGCAAGGTCGCCTACCGACTTCAGCTTCCACCTGGCGCCCGCATCCACAACGTATTCCATGTGGGCTTGTTGAAGCCATTCCGCGGCGAACCGCCGGCAGCCGCGCCGGCGCTCCCTCCGACCTCTGATGGACATCTTCTTCCAGGCCCGGCGAAGGTGTTGAAGGCCCAGCAGAGCCGCGGTGTGTGGCGTCTGTTGATCCAGTGGCAGGGCCTTCCGAAGGAGGATGCCACTTGGGAGCAGCTCGAGGAGTTCCGCCAGCATTTTCCAGACTTCCAGCTCGAGGACGAGTTGTTTGCGCAGGCGGGGAGAGATGTTATGACCGGCGTCCACTACAGCCGGAGGAGGCCCAATGGCGCCTCTAGTTAGGGGGGCCTGGCCCAACTTATCTTTATTTTCAGCACATATAGGATTATATAAACTCTTGTAAGGACTCGTTTTAGAATTAAGCAATAAGATATATCTATTGCCCGGCTCCCTCAGGAGCCGGAACCCTAAACCCTAGCCGCCGCCGCGCCATCCTCTTCTTCCTCATCGCGCGATCACGGCGCCCCAGCGCCGCCGCTCGTGCCCATCGCCCCGGCAACCTTCCTTCCACCCCTACAACCTACGGGCTAGACCCGGTAGGACCCTAGCTCCTACCAACAACTCACAATGTGCCATCAGGGGCCTCCTTTCCATGGTCTTGCACGCACAATCCATGGACATTGTGGATCCTCACATGCAACCATGTAACGCACCTTGATGTCCGAATGAACAACTTTGTGTGGACAATAATGCGTAACCGAATAGTCATCCAACCACATCTTCAATTCCAGGAATGTTTCGAACTTTGACCCGGGCACAATACAGTTCTTTCCATGTTTGTCCCGGTGAGATGTTGGCCTAACTCCAAGCAATATGCCTTCGCCGCCGTCAACAACGGCTTCATCTGCAAGACTAAGATCCTCGAACAATGATGTTCGGTGATCCCGCCCTAATACCTTCTTGAAAGCTTCGGCCTCCTTGGCCGTGAACCCTTCCTCATCAACTTCTTCATCGGGATCGTCATCGTCTGACTCAGAGGCATAGCCACGAGAGTACGGAATGGAATGGTCCATGGTCTCTTGCAAATAATATTTGTCCAAATCACCAAGGTTGTTGTCATGGAGAACAACATCATCATTCTCATCATCCTCATGCTCATTATTCTCCTCTTGCAATGCTTCATCTTGGATCTTCGAAATCGGGGTCAATGTTGGCCTCACTTGTTGGGTCAAAAGAGGTTCAATCATCTCATCTTGGTTCATTCGTGGAGGACTACTATCAACAATCGGAGAGACAACCCGGTTCAAATCCAAGTGCAAGTTAGCATCAACCTTTTTTATGGCAAATAACTCTAGAGCCTTGTCTAGTGATTCGGCCACCGTCTCCTTGTATGCAAGCCAACGTTGCTCGGAGTTCACACGCATGGTCTTCCAGCGAATGTGCATTCCAAATCCCACATTATGCCTAACCATCAAACTCTACAACATCACTTGGATCCATCCAATTCAAATCTTTTCGGACTTGTTCCAACAACTCCGCATAGCTAGGACTACACTCAAACACCATGTCAAGCTCATCCGAGTCCGGGTCAATATTGCCTTTCAAAAAGGCATCCTTATCCACGTGATGAACATAAACACATGTTCTTCCCATCCCTAAAAAATTTAAACAACACAACATACAATAAATTCTATAAGAACTCATCCAAAGATTACAACATTTGCATAATCAAATGGACAACCCTAACCCCATCATAACCCTAACACCAACATAACATAACCCTAATCCTTAAATATACAAAGAACCCTAATCCTAACATACAAACAAGCCTAACCCTAACAAAGAACCCTAAGCCTAACCATAGCATACAAACAAGCCTAACCCTAACAAAGTGTAAGAAAATCATACACGTCCAAAAATTCATGAAGAACTAGGGTTTGCTCAAACTTACAAAAAAGTGACCAAATGGGAGCATTTTCCGTGGATGAAAGGGAGGGGATCGAGGGAGGTTACCTTCAGGGAGGGATTGGGGTCGAAATCCACGGACCAAATCTTCATATCTGCTTGATTTGAGGAGGGATTTGAGAAGGGAGGAGAGGGGAACTCGTGGCCCCGACTCCTCTGTTTGTGCAATGTGGGGGGTGAATGGGGAGGGGGTGGGGAGGGGGTCGGGCAGCCGCTGGATAAGTCGTTGTGTGGCGCCTAAGAGCTAGGCGCCACACATTCCAAATGTGGCGCCTAAGACTTAAGGCGCCACACAGGTGGGTGGGGTCGGGCCCGTGCCACGGGGCGCCAGCGTGGCCGGGGTGTGGCGCCTAACACCAAGGCGCCACATAGTGTAGTGTGGCGCCTTTCTGTCGGGCGCCACACGAAAGGGTTAGGCCGGTGAATTTTTTCCGCGAGCGGTTCACTCTGTGAATTCCTTTCGACTTCAGGTCAAATTTGTCAAAATTGCCTCGTGACGCGGCTAGGCAGGTGGCCACTTGCTAGCCCATGACTAGGCACAAGGCCGGCTATGCGGGAGGATTCTAGTACGTGGTGGATCGGCCATGAGCTGCGTGCATACAACCTGATGCGGTGAGATTTGTTGTAAAAAAAAAGGGATTGGCATAAAGACTCAGAGTCATCGTGATGCTTAGCAAGAAAGACATAGAGAAGTTCGTTCAAAAGCTACGTACGTGTGATGGTGTTCACACGGGAAGGCCAAGAAGGATTGTGCTTTGGTTTTTCTTGTTTTGGTACACAGTTTGTGTACGGATGGCAGCCACGGTTGAGGATTCGAGGAGTCTGGAGCGTGCTGAGCAAGATCATGCAAACACATGGCGTCTAAGACATGCATGGATGTGCAAGTGATCGTGATGCAGGGTGGAGCATGGTTGCAGTCGGATGATTCAGCTGGGTCGGATTAGATAGTCTGACGGATCGACGTGAGTCGGTTGGTACAGAAGACGGTGGTGGGATCGGCGTCGACGACATAGGAGCGTGATGTTGATGGTGACCGACTTCTGGGCGTGGAAACACGCGGCGCAGGCCAAAGGGCTTGTGTGGCTTCGACAAGACTATGACGCGGGGTTGATTCGAGGTGGTGTACACACGGAGCTTGAAGTCGGCGGGGGCGGGGTGGACTGATCATCTACCATGGAGTCATGTTAAGGTGGAGCTGGATTGAGGGGCTACGATGTAAGGATCCGAAGAATCGCAGCCTATTCAGCGGGAAGGGAAAAAACGGGTGACGCGTGGTTCGGACTGGAGCCCGGTGGTCTGATGGAAGCGTGGAACTCGTCATCGGTCGGCGATGATCGGTGGTACTCTGCAGTGGGGGTTGAGTGGTGTGGGTTCGCGACCCTTGAGACTCGACTGGGACAGCAGAGGCTCGACGCAGTAATAGCGGCGAGGCGTGCGGTATGCACGGGACATGGAGACGGGCCAGGGCTCTGGTGGTCATACATGTGGTGAGACAGCTGTGAATTTGACTCGAGAGGACGACAGGCAATGGTGAAATTCCTTCAAGTTTCAGACAGACGGTCAAGGAAGAGCGGTGATGTTGAGTTCAGGTAACTCTTATGTGTGACACCCAATATGTGAGTTTGTTTAGTTTCACGCAGGTCGGTGATCGGTGTGTGATGGCGTTGAATGGATACTCTAGAAGTTGGGAGCGCAAACTAGAGTAGTGTGGAACTTAATTTCGTTTGAGCATTGACTGTGGTCAAGAAAAGAAGGGACTACAAGTTGCAGGTGGAGTCACATGGAGTCTTTGGAGTAGCAGCGGTTCTCATGGGATAAACTCAAGTCCAATGTACATGGAAGTTTGACGCGTGACGAATCCAGGATGGTGGAGAATATTCGCCAAGGTGGAGTTTGTTGGAATTGTGTCGAATATAGTGTACAAGGTAGGTTACAGTTGGACTCTGGGTTGTATTGTGTTTAGTAGGATATGGAGTTGTGTCCTAATAGGACACTTGTATCCTTGACCTCTCATATATAGCGGGGGTAGACACACGATGTAACCTATGCCAACATAATAGCACAGGAGTGCAGGGGGAGCCGGCGGCGTGTGTCGGTGCCCAGGGCGGCCAGGGTGCGGTATTGTGACGGTGTCACGGGGAGGAGCGCCCGTAGTCATGCCCCGGGGATGTAGCCATATCGGTGAACCTCGTTAACTAATCTCGGTGTCATGCTTGTGTGATTGCTTGGTCCTCGGATGATCGACGGTGGCCTCGGATTTATTCTAACAGTGGCACTAATCATGGTTGGTAGTACAGCTTTTCCTTTGACGAACAATGTCTGCTAAGACGAGAACACAATTTGTACCTCGATGGATTTGTGGACAAGCAAGCAACGGGTACGTGTGATTAGCCAAGCATGCTGTCCTCCCATTTAAGGTTATTATCTTAGTGTTTTTTTTCCTCGGTTTCCATCTATTTGGTACGGTACTAATCATCATCAGAAGTTGTATAACCAAGTTTTAGATGGCTTGAGCTTGAACTTTTAAGACGGTTACATTTATTCAACAAACAAACTATCGTTATTTGGTTACTGCAGTTTCGCAATCATTATGTTTACATAGTACCAGGGCAGCGGATATAACTTTTTCGGTTTAGGGTACAAAAAGATCGATACCCACTGATCTGAACTGAAGCATGATTTTTTAACGACATTCATTACCTGGGACAACAAAATATGAAGTGCATACAGGGAGTTAAGGAGGTTTTGCAACACTCAATTATGACATTGTTTTAAGACATACCAAAGCATTAACACTCAATTATGACATTGTTTTAAGACATGTTTTCTAAAATTTGGAGGTGGCTTCACTTTCATGCTATATATTGTGTAAAACATGCATTGCACATGGGTGATTGCTAATAACTAGTACCAAGCCTTTGTGATGTCATTGCCACCAAGTAATAGCCGAGAGATAAAAACTTGACGAAATTAATGCAAATTATTTAAGTAACCTTTACGACCCAGATCATGTGATTGAAGCTTATCCAAAGCAGTGATTTGAGCAACTGAGCCACCCTACATAGTTACAATTTTACACGATTTAGCAAAGGTACATACAGAGTAAAAGGTCTTGAACAGCACATGATAGCTAGAGAACATCAAAAGAAAAAAGGGGCATAATTACACGACTATCACCATCAAATCATCATATGATAGTTAGAGGTTATGATAAGTAAAATGTTCAGAATTCTACAGCAGGCATGCCACTCAACTATAGTGTGGCAGCATTGTAATCATCGGGAGCAAAGGTGAAATATGACAGAACACTTCATATATAGAAACAATGTGTGGTTACTGTAACATAATTTGATTAGAATGCTACATGATGGTTTGTTTAGAAGAGGATTAATCCCAGGATGTAGCATGTATCATGGGGTCAAAACTGGAACCCTACCATAATTGATTCTCATTATTAAGTTGACTGTTTCTCATTGTGTGTTTTTCCAAGATGCGAAATTCAACCTACCTTTTTGTGACAAGTCGGACCGGCAGGGGTTGTTGCTTCTTCAGTTGGCATCACCTTCATACTCAATGTTTCATGCTGCATTGTCTTCCTATTGGAGTACCCCCTCTTCAATGAAGCACCATTAGACATTCTGTACACTTTGCCGCTCCGTAGTCTACTTGAACACTGAACACTTTCATGCTCTGAACTCACCCCTTTGTTTTGTACTTCTAACACATGTTCTGTTCCGGGACACACTGAGCTGTTGCCCAACTTGGAAGGTCCACGTTCTTCTTGTATTTTATCTATATCATTATTAACTAAAGCAGAGTCCACGGAGTGAGTAACAATCCTCTGCCCATTTGCATCTGTCTGTATATCTTCATGTGAATTCTCCGCTCTAGATGCTTGACCATTACATGTTTCTCCAGGTCCAGGA
The DNA here is from genome assembly GCA_039707655.1 of Elymus sibiricus. NCBI lineage: Eukaryota > Viridiplantae > Streptophyta > Magnoliopsida > Poales > Poaceae > Elymus > Elymus sibiricus. The sequence continues at coordinate 313,389,409 of CM077665.1, forward strand.
TCTTCAAAAGATTCACCAGGCGTACCCATCCTATCATTACATAATCCCTCAGATGCAGCCATATTGCTCACTGAATTATCATAATCACCACTATTGCCAGAAGGTTCCTGAATTCTTGGTTTTACATAGTTTGGAAGCCCAGGTCCATCTGTATTACGAGTAGACTCTTTAGATGTTCTGAAATCAGACTCTGTCAAAGTATGTTCCATTGAATTGGCAAAGCTGCCGCGCAAGAACTTCTCTACACAATATTCAATTGATTTTGCTGGAGATAGTGTGTGTTCATTCGCCTGTTTCATGTTAGAATTAACATATCTCTCCCATTGAATAGGAAAACCAAGCCTGAACTGTTCCAAAACCTGCATAAATTTAATGTGATTAGATGATAAAAGCTTGACTGTATGTTAATGTACCATCCAAAAATGAAATTGACAGGGATAAACAAGACGGATCAACGGGAATTATTTAAGTATGCAAAACTACGAACAATCATTTTGGTACCAAAAAAATCTAGAACAAACTGATGTATGAAGAAAGAAAGCAAACCTCACAAGGAAATCCATTCCAATGCATCTGTTCAATATTTAATGGACCCCTAGTTAATACAATTTTTTGATCTGCAGTCTCAAGAGTACCATCAGCATGCCGCATCGTAATGGGACCAGAACTGAACACTCGACGTGCTCGATTCCTGTTAGCGAAATGAGTGTGTTAATGTTATGAGGTGTCGAGAAAAATTGTTTGTTAGCAAGCTAACAGATGGTGTAACACTGTACAAATTTTGAATGCTATCAGTACTGGAGCATAGCAAATAATACAATGAGGCAAAATTTCCTATTCATGGAGATACAGTCACATAAACCAGCATATAATTTAAAGTGATGTTTTGACCCACAATCAGAAATACAATCAAGGTTTATGGTTTTGTCTGCACCAGAAATATGAAAAATTAACACAAAACAATGAGAAGCGATGTTCTAAAGAAACATAATCATGTTAGTTTATCTTCTCATTGATGTAATACTATGTAACATATCAACAGCACGATTTAATGAAGTTACATCAGTGGTAGGGTATTTATTTTTAAAATAGGCAAATGAGCTGCTTAAACCAGGTACTTGAGAATCTTATGTTTCCCATCAACTATTTTCTACCATGTACTCCCGTCTTCTTTTACATATGTCGGTTTCAGAAATCAGCATAATCTCCAAAACAAACCTTTAAGAACCACTTATTGTAAAGATCAAGTTGGAGATGGCGCCAACAAGGTTTATGATGTATATACCTTTTCTTCAGTTTATTCATGGTGGAACCAGTTTACAGTATCAGTACGAATTTATGCCCACTCAGATCATAGAGAAATTCAAAAATTACACATAGTGCAGCTTCGTATTGTCCTACTTAAACTTTGTTAGTTTTTTTTTTTCAAATCTATTTCTTTTAGCAAAAGCATAGCTGTTGACTGAAGTAAAGTGTACACTCACGCCCAAATTTGCAGGATGCAGCAATAGATTTGGGGTCAAGATAACAATGTCAATATTGCTGAAACCTGAGCGCAGCAACAAACTTGAGGCGTAGGAAATCCAAATAGAATGAGATGTAAAGCACAAGCTAATTCAACTTTTGCCTATCACAATAGCAACCACATTACAGCGAGGGAATCAACCTCCGAAAAAACGGGCGCGGGAGAGAAAGGAAAGGTGGGAGGGGGGCCAGGCTCACTTGTCGATGTACCCGGCAACGCAGATCTTGCCGCCTTGACCCCTCACCAGCCACCAGTCAATGAGGGCCACCTAACGGAAAGTGGAAAAGAAGCAGGGGAAGACGTCAAGCCCAGCGCTTACCAGGACGGAAGCGAAGTGAAAGGAAGAGGGGTAGTGCGAGCGTACGCATCTCTGCACGATGGCACGGTAGACGGGGACACTCACGGAGGCCGGCGGTGGGGCAGGAGCCGCCGTCCCGTGGGTGGAGGCACTCACGGAGGCCGGCGGTGGGGCAGCCGCAGGAGCCGCCGTCCCGTGGGTAGAGGCACTCATGGGGGCCGGTGGTGAGGCAGCCGCAGGAGCCGCCGTCCCATGGGTGGAGGGGCCTGGTTCGGGTTGGGACGCCATGCTCCGAGTTCTCATTTGAGAGATTTTTGGCAAGGGAAACGCTTATCGGCGGGGGCCGGAAGGTAGACGCCGGTGGTGGTGGTGGTGGTGGTGGTGGTGCTTGGGGGCGGGGGGGAACTCGAGAAGCCAGAGAAACCAAGAGGCGGCGGGGTGAGGGCACGAGGAACTTATTTCGGCGGCCTTGCTTCACGCGATTTGCAGCCGACTCTCCCCACTGAGCTACGAGGATGTTTGCATAGATTTTTTATTATTATTATTACTAGATTATTTTATGACGAGATGTTTTCATAGATGCAATCTCATTGTTTTATTTTAGGATAATGCAATCTCATAGTTAGGGAGCCGGCCTCTCACATTCATCGAAGCATATGGGCAGTTAGATCTATTTTGCTTGTCGATCCTGCTTGTCGGATCTCGGGCTGAGTGAATATGAGTCGTCGAATATTTCGTCAATTGATCTGGGCGTTCGATATGATTGGAGCGATGGGCAATTCGATGGTCTAGCCAGGGGTATAATCGCGATTTCACATAGAGACGTATAAAAGGCACAACTCATAAGATGAAAAACGTAGCAGCCGCCTCGCCCCGTTTCAGTTCCCTCTTCCTCTCTCGATCTTCTCTCCAAACCTAGACCTCGTGTTCGCACTCACGTCATCCTCTTCCTAGATGCCACTCTATTCCTCCCCTGCCTTCACTTCGCCGCACAGTCTGTCGCTCCTAGGTCGTGTCGCTCTTTGGCGCTCAACAAGGGAGGGCATGCCTAACCCGCTCCTTAGCGCTCAATAGGAGTGGGCCTGGTCGGTCGAGCTCTACCTACTTCACCCATGTCATTAGGAAGGACGAGCGGTTGGAGGCAGCAGCCTGGTAGATCAGGCCACGGTTGACTCTGACGTCGTCTGGCCCGCAGCTCAAGATGAGCCATATTCGATCCACTTCTCGAGGTGAGGCTCCCCTCGTTGATCCTGCTCCCTAACCGCCTTTCCTCCTCCTCCTCTGAGCGAATGTTGGGAGGAGTCGGGTCGTCGCCGCACTGCACCGCACAAGATGGTGGTACACGAGAACAGCAAGCCCCTTCTATTTGATGTGCATAGCATATTCTCCTCCCACTTCCTCCACAAGATAAAGCACAGCCTACAGGATTCAAGGATATGTAATGGCGTTCACGTGTAACATGGATCCCCAAGGCCAGATGTGGACTACACTGCTTGCTCTAGAAATAAACGCACGCGGTAGATGAGAATGAGGATAGCTGAAGTATTTTGTGATCCTGTTGGAGTTGAGTTATGGTACCATGGTTAGATAATAAACTTGTTTCCCTATTGTGGACAAAAGAAAGTAAATCTAAACTGGATGCTTTGGCACTGTTAACAAGATTTGTTCGGTGTTCTAAAAGAAAAATGTACTTGCTCCTTTCCTCAATACTCATATCCCTTTCGTTTTGCCTTATATTTAGACATGCACTATTGCAGGAAGGTCCCAAGATGACACATGTATAGGAGACCCTTCGACCAAACTATGTGTGATGCACAAATCGCAAACGGTATGGTAATAAAACCGTCTCCAATAAAATGAACTGTGTGCGATGGCTGATCCATCAAGCACGATTCAGATAAGAGGTGCGTGTGCGATACTTGGCATATAGTTGATTCATACAAACTGTTTGCGATGAGCCGACAAGACACAAACGATTACCCAGATCAAGATATGTGCGATAAACGCAATACATGTCACTCGAATGAACTGTTTGTGACAAGCAAAACATAACGCAGATGATTTGCGTAACAAGATGTGGGCGATATCGGGCAAACGGATCAGTAATCAGAATTGTGTGGGAAGACCGATAATAACACAGACGACTACTCCTAATAAGTTGTGTGTGTTGTGAACAAACGGTTGTTGGTAAACAATTGTCAGTGATTGATGAAATCATCACCGACGTGTTCTTTAGTTTAATCATATGAGATGTGATTTGCTCTGTCTGCACAACATCTATGCTCTGTCTACAGAATAACAACAAATTTACTTATAACAACATAGTTGCATAACCAAAATAAACATCCAATTACATAAGTGACTACATATAACATTTGCACACCCCAATAAACAATTACATGCATACTAAACTAGGAGAAACGGTCATCAAATCATCTACTTCTTGTGATGACGCTTGCTGCAATTGCTCTGCTTGTGGCTCGATCCCTCCTGTCTGCAGGACGGAGGCACTTCCTCATGCCAACGATTCGCATGTACATCTCGTACCTTGTGTACACGTTCTTGGCCACATACTTGACGTGTTCTTCATCTAGTTTGTGCACCCAGGCCTTGTGCCAGGTAGACTTGTTATTGTCGCACTCAGCCTTCATGTCTCTGTAGTAGGAGTCGATGATGGCCGCGGCGAGGTCAACCAGGAAGTCCTTCTCCTTCTTGCTGCCCCAGACCCTGTACTAACCTTGGATGTCAACAAGCTTCCGACAGGCCAAGCCTGAAGTCTTGAGCACCTTTAGATCATTGCTATTGTCCACTGTTGCAAACCTGTAGTCGGGGGTGTTGACAAACTTGGCGAAACGCTCGCAAGGCCTTGTGGCCAGGTAGTCGTGGTAGACGAGGACATGATGGCGCACGCACAACTGGGCGACGGCAACCTTCTCATCATACCCGGCACGATCGGTGGTGTACTCGAGGCCGAAGCCGACCACTTCATACTTGTCATCCTCAGCAAGCAGATGATCAATAGTGTTGATGGAGTTCTCCACCACGACCGGGTCATTGGTGTACATCACCGAGAGGTCCGTCTTCCTGATGTGGGTGCCCGCTTTCGCACGAATGGTGAACTGCCGCTCGTCGCCAGTAGCCGCTGGGAGGGCCGCCATTGGATCCGTGCAGGATATCCTCTCCGTATTTGTCGTCATGGGTATGCTTCTTATGTTGTGTGGCGCGATCAGAAGGTTGAAGAGATTAAAGTAAGTGGTCGTGGGAATAAATGGGTGGGTAACGGACGGCCTGGAATTTCAGCACGTCTGCATGGCAGTTTTTGCAGCTCATAACTGCATGGTAGCGCCGCGCACGACGCAACCGCATGCATATGGCGCCCCAAACGTACGTGATCGTGCGCCGGCATGAACCGCTGGCAGTGCGCGTGGAGGGACACCGACAGAGCGCGCGCGAAGGGAAGCGAGCAGAGCGCGTTGTGGCCGCCTCAACTGCGAGCAACCACATGCCTAGAGTTGTTGAACACGTAGGAATGGTCGTATACAAGCCGACCAGCGGTTGCGAGCCACCGACATCCTGGGAAACGACATCATGTTTCACATCACACTATGGGCCAACAATCGTTCGCGGCACTGCGTAGTGAAAGGCCCTTTGCTATGTAACATAATCGGAAACATTTTTTTATTATTAATTGTTTGTGTATTTATCATTTCATCCTCCTCTCTCACGTCTTGTCACCGCATTGCCGCCGGAGGATTCCAGTGCATGCTTCAGCACCGCACAGGCGTTTCGTTTGGCCACGCATTAAAGAGGCGTCGACGGTGCAGTCCTCGGAAGCGTGTAATGCATGTGGCGGCCCTGTTGAGTGTGCGCATGCCACCCACCACACGCTCTGCCACCGCTACATGAAGGCCGCTGCTGCCGGCGGCCGTCGTGGCCGCCATCCCACCATCATCCACCTTCGCCGCCACCCCACCGTGAGCCGCTGAGGCCATCACCCGCTCCACCATCGCGGACCGAAGGTGGGAGGTGGAGGCCACCAAAGGCCAACCGCTTGGCATTTGCGTCAGCGACCTTGCACGCTACATCGAATTCCTAAAGGAGGAGGAGGAGCGCCAGGTCGCGCATGCAAAGAAGCTAACCACCGGCATGGTCGTAGTAGAAGCCACGACAATGGCGCGAAATGTGGTGATCTACGAGGAGTCATGTTGCTTCGAGAGGCGCGTCAGGAGCGGTGGATGGTAGCAGCGACAGGCGACGAATTCGACTCCTCCATCTCGTCGGTAGGCTCCTCCTCCTCTGCCTCTTGCTAAGAACGCTCGGCAGAGGAGAGGCTACTGAAGGTAGTACAAATCCCCCCTCCTCCCGTAGTAGTATTTAGGGGCTATTTTGTTCAATTCATCTAACTATAGATATGATTAAACTGTACCATGTACTTAAAATTAGCTAGTATATATAGTTGAACTAGCTATTTCAGTACGTAGTTGGCAATAATTGGGGAAAAAATTGTTTGGTTCAGCTGTCGAGTTGAACTGTTTTGTATAAAGAATGACTGCTTAATCTATGAATGGAATATATGTTTAGTGAATTTCAGTTGCAAAATTAGGCAATAGTAGTGATTTTTAGCTGCAAAATTTGACAAATGTTAGTGTTATAAGGTTGACAAATGGCAATGTTACTAGATTGACAAATGCCAATGTTTCCAATTTGATAAATGGCAATATACCCAATATGACAAATGCAAATCTTACCAAATTGTGTGTAGAAAGCACGCGGGTTATCATACAAAATCGTTCGCGATGACGCGATGCACCAATCCTTCACACCAAATTTTCACTTGGCTTAGTGGTGAAGGAACCCTAGCCCTCGCTCTGCATACGGGTATTCAATCTGAAACATTTGCGATGAGTGTTTTATTCAGAGAAAAAACATTGATGTTTTTTTATTTACTTTGATTATTCTATGCATTCAGGGAAAAATACTGAGTTGATCAAACTGTAGATTTCATTCAGTCAAACTGTGACTTTAACATTCATACAATTGAGATACAATATAAATAAAACTAATTGCGAAGGCGGCGGTGCCAATGTCGTGTGTTGGCGCTGTCGTCCTCCGGGACGCCATTGTTCAAGTCTTCAAACCAGCCCAGAATGTTCTAGACTTCCAAATCAAAGAGTCAGTCATCGCGTAATCAATGGGCGGGGGCGGGGAGACTGCGACTCGTGGCGCTGCGACGAAGTGGTCGACGACGGCGTCCCATGCCACTGAGGGGGGGCGCAATAGGTACAGGCGCACGCGCGGGCGCGGTAGGTGCACACGCGCGCACGGGTGATGTCTACTACACAACTTTATTCTTGTAGACTCTGTTGGGCCTCCAAGCGCAGAGTTTTGTAGGACAGTAGCAATTTTCCCTCAAGTCGATGACCTAAGGTTTATCAATCTATGGGAGGTGTACAATGAAGATGGTCTCTCTCGAACAACCCTGCATCAAATACAAGAAATCTCTTGTGTCCCCAACACACCCAATACAATGGTAAATTGTATAGGTGCACTAGTTCGGCGAAGAGATGATGATACAAGTGCAATATGGATGGTAGATATATGTTTTTGTAATCTGAAAATATAAAAATACCAAGGTAACAAGTAGTAAATAGTGAGCAAAACGGTATATCAATGCTTGGAAATAAGGCCTAGGGTTCATACTTTCACTAGTGCAATCTCTCAACAATGCTAACATAATAGAATCATATGATCACCCCTCAACGTGCAACAAAGAATCACTCCAAAGTTCATATCTAGCGAAGAACATAAGATGAAATTGTTGTAGGTAGTAAGAACCACCTCAAAGTTACCCTTTCCGATCAATCTATTGGGCTATTCCTATAGATGTCACAAACAGCCCTAGAGTTCGTACTAAAATAACACCAATGATACATATCAATCAACCCTAATGTCACCTAGATACTCCAGTGTCACTTCAAGTATCAAACAATTTCAGATTCATCATATTCAATCCAACACAAAGAACTTCAAAGAGTAGCCCAAAATTTCTATCGGAGAAGGTAGGACAAGAACGTGCAATCAACCCCTATGCATAGATCCCCAAGGTCACCGGAATCTGCAAGTTGATGCCATAACATATATCAAGTGGATCAATAGAATACCCCATTGTCACTACGGGTATCCGCATGCAAGACATACATCAAGTGTTCTCAAATCCAGTATTCAATCCGACATAATAAAATCTCAAAGGGAAAGATTCAAATTCATCACAACAAGATAGCAAGGGAAGAACACCATATGATCCAACTATATTAACAAAGCCCGTGATACATCAAGATCGTGACATCTTGACATCTCAAGAACACGAGAGAGAGAGAGAGAGAGAGAGAGAGAGAGAGAGAGATTAAACACATAGCTACTGATACATACCCTCAGCCCTGAGGGTGAAATACTCCCTCCTCGTCATGGCCTCCATCGGGATGATGAAGATGGCCACCGGTGATGATTTCCCCTCTCCGACAGGGTACTGGAAAGGCTCCAGATGGGTTTTTCATCGATACATAGAGTTGTGGCGACGGAGCGCAAGTTCTCTGTTTATTTCAGAGGGTTTCTGTATATATAGGTTTTTTTGGCGTTGGAATCACGCTAAACGGAGCCACGTGGGCCCCACAAGCCATCAGAGCACGCCAGGGGCGTGGGCGTGCCATGTTGGCTTGTGGCCCACAGGTGGCTCCCTTCCGGTGGTTCTTCGCTCCGGTATTTCTTATTTCCTCCAGAAAAAATCATAAAAAAAGTTTCGGGCGATTCCGAGAACATGCATTTTCTGCCCAAAAACAACACCACGGTAATTCTGCTCAAAGCAGCGCTAGTCCGTGTTAGTTCTAAATAAATCATATAAAGTGCATCAAAACCATATAAAAGTATTGTAAACATAGGCAAATATGGCATGAATACTTCATAAATTATCGATACGTTGGAGACGTATCAACGGGGACTGGCGCGACGGGTGCAGGGGCGTGCACGAGCACAATCACAAGCGTTGGCGCTTGCCCGGACACGAGCTCGCGCGGGTCCATGGGGACCTCGCTAACACCCATGGTTTCTAGCGCTATGATGGTGCTCGGTGACCAGCCCGTCAATGCCACGGGGATGGTTGCTGGCGCGGGCACGGGGATGGTTGCTGGCGACGGCGCGGGGGCAACATCCGCTACGTCCAGCTCATTCAGGGCCAAGTTCATGACATCCCATTCGTCCTTATGTTCTATCTCCTATAGCTCGGGTTCGACTCCATCAAATCGTAAATTAGTGGCATATGATGCGCCATGGCTTAGGTGGAGGGCTGGAAGATAGGAGGCGGGCGAGAGGGGAATGGGGGGCGAAGAGAGAGGATTGTGAGTGAGCGAGCAGTAAGGCCGCCTATTAAACAACGGCTCGGGCGCTATTAATGGAGAAGTTGGAAGCGAGGCGGGCGACGATGGAGGTCAAAGGGCTCGCTTCCCGGTGGGCCTGCACAACGTATTGCTTGCATGCCTTCCGGTGAGCATGTGTAGCGGAGGACTGCTCGCACGCCTCCTGTCTACTTAAACAGCTGCCCGCACGACAGCTCATACCAATAAAGAGTGCGACGCGTGGCGGCACGTAAACGGTAAATACAACGCCCACGATTTATAAATAATACAACCGTTTGCGATGGTAACATGACAGCTTTTTGTTCCAAAATGCCTTTGTTGGCTTTTAATGTGTGTGTCTTCTCTCAAAATGGACATGAAAATACCATAGCATATATGTGCTATATCATGACGCCTTGCCCAATGATACGTCTCCGTCGTATCTATAATATTTGAATGTTTCATGCCATTATTTTACAACTTTTTATACTTTTGGCAACAATTTATATGATTTTCTTGGACTAACATATTGATTAAGTGCCCAATGTTAGTTCTTGTTTGTTGCATGTTTTTTGTTTCGCAGAAAATACATATCAAATGAAGTCCAGATGCTATAAAAATTCACAGAGATTTTTTTTGAAATATATATATATATATATTATTTCTGGGAAAAAGAATCAACGCCAGACGATGTCCAAGGGGGCCACGAGCTAGCTAGGCGTGCCCTGGGGGTAGGGCGCGGCAGGCAAGCTTGTGGGTGCCTCAGAGGTCGTTTGGGGGTGTCCTTCGGCCGCAAGAAAGCTAATATCCAGATAAAAATCCTCTCATAATTTCAACCCAATCGGCGTTATGGATCTTCGGGAATTTAAGAAACGGTGAAACGCCAGAAAACATGAACGTGAAACAGAAAAGAAACACAAAGAGAGATCCAATCTAGAGGGGCTCCCGCCCCTCGGTGGCCATGGCGGCCAAGGAACAGAGGGGAAACCCTCCTCCCATGTAGGGGGAGGCCAAGGAATAATAAGGAAGGGGGGGGTTCTCTCCCCCTCTCTTTCGGTGGCGCCAGAGCGTCGCCGGGGGAACTAGCGCGACGATGATCTACACTAACAACTCCTTCGTCTTCCTCAACATCACCATCACCTTCCCTCATCTATTTACATCGGTCCACTCTCCCGCAACCCGTTGTACCCCCTACTTAAACATGGTGCTTTATGCTTCATATTATTGTCCAATGATGTTTTGCCATCCTATGATGTTTGAGTATATTTCTTTTGTCTTATGGATTGATTGATGATCTTGATTGGTTTGAGTTGCGTGTTTTATTCTGGTGCTGTCCTATGGTGCCTTCCGTGCTGCGCATATGTGGGGGAGTCCCGTTGTAGGGTGTTGCAACACGTTCATGATTCACTTATAGTGGGTAGCGAGAGTGACATATGCTTATACCCGAGTAAGGGGGTTGTTGCATATGGGACTAAAGGGGACTTGTTACTTAATGCTATGGTTGGGTTTTACCTTAATGATCTTTAGTAGTTGTGGATGCTTGCTAGAGTTCCAATAATAAGTTCATATGATCCAAGTACGGAAAGTATGTTAGATCATGCCTCTCCCTCATATAAAATTGCAATAATGATTACCATATCAATTGCCTCGGACAATCTTGCCAATCCTACCACCACTTTTTCCACATTCGCTAAACAAACTTAATTGTTCTTTTATTAAAACAACACCTAACTTTTATTTCGACATTCTTTATTATCTTTCAAAACTATCTTCTTACACCTACAAAGTACTTCTAGTTTTATTCCCTCAAAGTAGTTTATTTCTTGTACTAGGTAAAGTGAACATTGTTGCGCGTAGAGTTGTATCGGTGGTCGATAGAACTTAAGAGAATATTAATTCTACCTTTAGATCCTCGTTGGGATCGACACTCTTACTTACGAGAAAGGGCTACGAATGATCTCATATACTTGTGGGTTATCAAGACCTTTTTCTGGCCCTGTTGTTGGGAAGCAATAGCAAGGGGTTGATATTCTCGTGTGTGCTTGTTTGATTTATCACTAAGTAGTTTTTGTTTTCTGTTCTAAGTTGTTTTATATCTTTAGTTATGGATATGGAACACGAAATACCAAAAAAATAGTTGTACTTGCTACACATGGAGATGGGGAACCTCCTAAAACCCACGATGCTGGTTATGTGGAAAACATTAAATAGTACTTTGATAATCTTGATAAATCTCCATTAAACTTGATAATGGGATATACTTTCGATCACCGGGAATACTTTAGGGATTATCGCTTGTCTTAAAAAGGGAAACACTTATGGGATCAAATTAAAATGTTGTGTTGGTATGCTTGGAATTTATGCTTAAGGTGTGATTATATTTGTTGCTCTAAGATGAAGGCTCCACACCTTCCCTTTCAATGTGAATTTAATGATAATAAAACCTCGACTTCTTATGCTAATGGTATATATGATTACTATGATGTGGAACAAATAGACGAATTTGTTACTTTTAAGGGTGCTTATGAAATTGAATCTCTGTTTGAAAAGTCTGGAGATTTTGATGATGCTCTTTACAGATCTGAAAATTATGTACACTTAAATATTTCTATGAGAATTATGAATACAATGCCTCTATTTATAAATTCATTGAGTAAGTCTCCCCTGCCCAAGAAGAGACTAATATTTTACAGCAATCTATGGAAGAAGAAATTGCTGAAACTAGGTAGGCATGGTGGACACTCATGGCATGAAACTGGGTTTAAGGATTTTGGATGCACAAGCAGTGTTCCCGCTTAGTACAGAAATTTTCGCTAGCAAAAGATTATAACCAAGCACCACATGTTGGAGGATCCATAACAATATAACTTCTATGCAAATATACCTAAACATAAACCATTACGTTGTCTTCCTTGTCCAACATCAGCTACTTTATCAAGTTTGAAAATAATTAATGGGTATTCACAATCATAATAAATGTCCAAGATAATATATCTGTATGTGAAATACCTCTTCATTATACTAATCTTTCATGAATTTCTTGTATGACCAATATTGTGATTGTCAAACTTCAACAGATTTTACTTTATAAACCCAATGTGAAACTACTACTAAGCATATGGAACATGGATAATTTCAGATTTATGATATCCAATTCATTCACAATTTACTCTTAGGATATAAGTGAAGCACAAGAGTGAATGACAAACTACTTCCAAAAAATATAAGTGAAGAGTAGTTATGCGAAGACTCTCTCTCAATGAAGGATTTAAGATCTGAGAATTATTTGAAACAACAAAAAAAGGACACTCCAAGAATAGCACATATCATGTGAAAAAAATAAAAACTTAGGATCAATCGAGACTAAACGATAGTTGTTGACGAAAAGAGGCGAGATACCTAACATGGCATCCCCAAGGTTAGATGCCTGAGACTTCTTATAATATTAACTTGGGGAGCCTTGGTCATCCCCAAGCTTGAGATCTTGTGTCTCATTAATTACTCTCATATCACGGTTTCCCCTAAATCTTAAAAGCTTCATCCACACAAAACTTGACAAGAACTCGTGAGATAGGTTAGTGCACATAAGAATAAATCAACACTTCATGTACCGTTAAGACAAGTTGCATAATAATTTTAAAAAATTAGCTATTTTATACTATCATTTCCACAATTTATAACTACCAATATAAGCCATGAGAACTCTAGGATAAGCGGATAACAAAACTATGACAGCAATCTGTCTAAACAGGACTGTATGTAGAAATTAATTCCAAAAGTGTACTTCTGTAACTCAAAATATTTTGAACATTTAGGACATAATAAAACATTTGTATTATAGATTTTGTAAACATTTAAGAAATGTTTCACATTCCAGTAAAATTAAAAAATTCAAACACTATAGTAAAAATTTCTGTTTGTGCACATCACATATCAAACATGCGATTCAAACATCCGAAAGGCAATTCTTGGCACTTTTTATTGAAAATAATGATTATAAGTATCAACAAGGAAATCCCAATAAAATAAAATGACGCTCCAAGCAAAACACATATTATGTGACGAATAAAAATATAGCTCCAAGTAAGATATACCGATAGTGTTGAAGACGAAAGAGGGGATTCCTTCCGGGGCATCCCCAAGATTATACTCTTGAGTCTTCCTTAAATATTACCTTGGATTGCCTTGGGAATCCCCAATCTTAGGGTCTTACTGTTCCTTATTCTCCTCATATCGGTATCTCACCCAAAACTTGAAATCTTCAATCACGCAAAACTTAACGGAACTCATGAGATGGGTTAGTATAATAAATAGATCATTCACTTACATACTTCCAAGACAATATTCGTAATTGTTCTCACATAATTCCTAATGCATTCTATTATTAGCAGAATTTATATCACTCAATATAAGCTATGGAAACACTAAAACAAGCAAACCATGCATGCAAAACAGAATCTGTCAAAAATAGAACATTTTGTAAAGATCTGAACTAAAACTATACTTCCCTAACTCTGGAAATTCTAAAAACTTAGGAAAACATAGGAAATTTACAGAGAAATATTGTGTAAAAAAATTCAGAATATTTCCACGCTCCAGTAAATTCAAAGAATTCATATACTGGATTTGAAAATTTCTATTTTTGCACAAAAACAAATCAACAAGTATCCACACCATCCCAAAGGCTCTACGTTGCACATTATTGAAATAAAAGACACAAAACATGATTACTACAGAAGCTTAATCATGTAAACAATCAAAAACGGAAAGGATAAATATTGGGTTGTCTCCCAACAAGCACTTTTCTTTAAAGCCTTTAGCTAGGCATTGATATTTTTCATGATGCTCACATAAAAGTGAAGAATTGGAACATATATGGAGCATCATGAGACATACAGAAAACACATTTAGTCCTAGCCCCCTTTCTATGCATAGGAATTTTGTATCAAAGAATTTATTGTAGCAAGAATCAACTAGCATAGGAAGGCAAAACAAGTGCAACTTCAAAACTTTCAACATAAATAGAGGAAACTTGAGGTTGTTGAAATATATATAAGCATATATTCCCCTCTCATAATATTTTTTAGTGGCATCATGAATAAATTCAGCAATATAACTGTCACATAAAGCATTTTTTCATGATCCACATGCATCAAAAATTTGTTACTCTCCACATAAGCAAATTTCTTCTCATTAATAATGGCGGGAGCAAACTCAACAAAATAACTATCATGAGATACTTGATTGACATAACCAAATTGAACATTAAAATCATGATGACAAGTTTCATGGTTATCATTACTCTTTATAGCATACATTTCATCACCATAATCATCATAGATAGAAACCTGGTTGTAGTAAACAATAGAAACCTCTTCCAAAATAGTGGAATCATCATTAAATAAAGTCATGACCTCTCCAAATTCACTTTCATAATTATTGCCATAAGATTCAACACCCTCAAAATAGTGGGATCATTAGTACCTAAAGTACACTCTTCCAAACCCACTTTCATCAATATAATCATAATAAATAGGAGGCATGCTATCATCATAATAAATTTGATCATCAAAAGAAGGGGGGCTAAAAAGACCATCTTCCTAAAACATAGCATCCCCAAGCTTACGGCTTTGCATATCATTAGCATCATGGATATTGAAATAAGATAAACTAATAACACTGCAATCATGCTCATCATTAAAGGATTTTATTCCAAACATTTTATTGAATTATTCTTCTAACACTTTGGCACACTTTTCCGATCAATCATTTTCAAGGAAGACCTTATAAAGATAATCAAACTGACACAACTTAATTTCCATTTTTTGTAGTTTTCTTTTATAAAATGAAACTAGTGAATAAACAAGAAACAAACACATTCAATTGCAAGATCTAAAGATATACCTTCAAGCACTCACCTCCCTAGCAACGGCGCCAGAAATTAGCTTGATGTCTACTACACAACTATATTCTTGTACACTCTGTTGGGCCTCCAAGCGAGGAGTTTTGTAGGACATCAACAAATTTCCCTCAAGTGGATGACCTAAGGTTTATTAGTCCTTGGGAGGTGTAGGATGAAGATGGTCTCTCTCAAACAACCCTGCAATGAAATACAAGAAATCTCTTGTGTCCCCAACACACCCGATACAATGACAAATTATATAGGTGCACTAGTTCATCGAAGAGATGGTGATACATGTGCAATATGGATAGTAGATATAGGTTTTTATAATCTAAATAAATAAAAACATCAAGGTAGCAAGTAGCAAACAACGAGCAAAACGATATATCAATTCTTGTAAATAAGGCCTAGGGTTCATACTTTCACCAATGCAATCTCTCAACACTGCTAACATAATCGAATCATATTCAATCCTTTAATATGTGACAAAGAGTCACTCCAAAGTTCTTATGAACAACGAAGAACATAAGATGAAATTGTTGTAGGTAGCAAACCACCTCAAAGTTATTGTTCTGATCAATCTATTGAGCCACAAACAACCCTAGAGTTCGTACTACAGTAACACCATATTATACGCATCAATCAACTCTAATGTCACCTAGATACTCCAATGTCACCGCAAGTATCCATGAGTTAATTATTCGATGTGCATCAAACAATTTCAGATTCATAATATTCAATCCAACACTAAGAACTTCAAATAGTTGCCCCAAAGTTTCTATCGGAGAAGGTAGGATGAAAACGTGTATTAACCAATGTGCCTAGATTACCCCGATGTCACCACGGGAATCCACAAGTTGATTACCGGAACATATATCAAGTGACTCAATAGAATACCCCATTGTCACCACGTGTATCCACATACAAGACATACATCAAGTGATCTCAAATCCTCATATATTCAATCCGATAATAATGAAACCTCAATGGGCGAGACTCAATTCGTCACAACAAAGGGGAGAACACCAAATGATTCTACTACATTAACGAAGCTCATGGTACATAAAGATCGTCCCTATCAAAATCATGAGAGAGAGATGAAACACATAGCCACTGGTACATACCCTCAGTCCCGGGGTGAACTACTCCCTCCTTGTCATGGAGCTCGTGGGGATGATGCAGATGGCCTCCAGTGATGACTTCCCCCCTCCAGCAGGGTGCCGGAACGGAGCTCCGGATGAGGTTGCTTTGGAACAGAGGCTTGAGACGGCAGAAAAACTCATTTAGTTTAACTTTCGGGAGTTTCCAAATATATAAGAATTTTCAGCATTGGAATCACGCGAAGAGGTGCCACATTGGGCCCACATGGCATCAGGGCGCGGGTACCCGCCCAGGGCGTGCCCTATTGCCTTGTGAGGCCCCTGTGGGGCTTCTGGCACTCCCTCAAATCTTCCCGGGTCTCTTTCCTTCTAGAAAAAATCGTCAAAAAGTTTCGTCGTGTTTGGATTTCCTTTGGTATGATTTTTCTGGAAAACCAAAAACATGTAGAAAATACCAACCGACACTAGGCACTAGGTTAATAGGTTAGTTCCCAAAAATCATGTAGAAGTGCATCAAAACCATATAAAAACAGTGTAAACATGGTATGGATACTTCATAAATTATCGATACGTTGGAGACGTATCAGTTAACTAGCTATGTTTAATTGATGCAATTGCTCGATTAAGTAAGTGTGGGTTGTGCTATAGGCTCTTTTGTGTACCCAAATTAGCAAGTGATGTTAAATTCTGCAATGACGTGGATGACCAACATAACTAGGGAAATATAGACAAAAAAATTCCGCCGTATCCCCATTTTGTCTTCCAAATCAAAATGAAATTCAAATACATCACACACAATTTGTTAGCACGAATTGTGCGCAATGTAGTATCCAATATATTACGTCAGAAGCTTCGGACCAAAATTTGCACGTTCAAATTTATCACACATGGGGTAAGCTATATGAATCATTTGTGATGTTTCGATATCGCCCACAATTCTGAATAAGGGATTGTGTCTGATGACACTTTGCGTGCTAGTTTTTCGCTACACCGAACGAAATTTTTTGGCTACCGCGAAAATATCTACCTCCCCCATCCCTCTTTCCAACCGAAAGCCACATTTCCCATGTTTCCTCCTTCCTTTCCAAGTTCAAACCTTCACTGCTTGCTTGCAGCGCTACCTCCTCGCCGACGACACTCCTTCCTGTTGCTCGGCCTCGTTGATCTAGTCAGGTAATCCACACCTCCCCCATACCCCTCTCCCCCATACCCTCCTCCTACTCCATTCCACATGCCCCAATCACTGGCGCAACACCTTCCACCCAAATCACCGCCCCATCCTCCAAATAATTGCTGTCGAAAGCCATGGTGCATGTAGTATAGCCAGGATCTCAAGGAGCATTTTGCAGCGGAGAAGCAAATCGCGGCTGCACGCCTGCATGAGGTTGTGATCGCTGTCATGTGTGTTGACCCCCAGTTCTTGGAGGAGCACCTCTTTGTCGAGGCCACCGTCAATGCCTCGCGCGAAGATGCTGCCACACGATTGGCTGCTTTAAATGACCGTTCATGGAGTTTTTTCGAGGGCACCGCTTGTGCCTTCGACGAAGACTACTAGGTGTTTTCTTAGCATGCCCGTGCTTACCTCAACTCCAGACCCGGCAGTTTTGTGCCCGGACAGGCTCAGGTGACACACCATTACGAGGAGGGCACCCACGATGTGGAGGCCTCGCCCTCTTCCAAGTTTAAGGAGCCCATCATCATTGATATCTCCCACTATGAGGAATAACTTGTTTTTTTAGCCTACTAAGGACCTATGTTCAGCTAGCTATGCCGTTTAAGCATGTTTGGTTTACCTGTTGCATGTGTTGCTCCTGCCTTTCCTTTAGAAATTCTAGTGAATTGTCCAATGTAATGCTACTATGCAATCCGATCTACTAGTATGTTCTATTCTGCAATGTGGTGCTGAGTTAACTGTTTGGTTCATTTGTTTTGGTGATCATTTAACTGTTTGATTCAATTCTGCAATGTAATGTTCGATTGTTGTGGGTACAATTTTGTCTTATTATGCATGTGAGAAATAAATCGAATTTGGATGTACTAAATACATGTGAAACATATACAATTGCTATATTTCCTAGTTCTTAGCATGCTTGGTTTCGATAATTGGCTTTTCCATGTGGCTCGAATTAATCTGTTGGATCTTCAATGTGTTTATTTTTCATTAACATATTTTACTGATAGTATGCCAAATCTCACTTAACCTGATCAATATCTACCTTAACCTGATTAACATATTTTACTGATAGTTTACTATCGAGGTTTGCACATGCATGGTCCTTTGGCTAATATCACATTATTGTGCAATTGCAGGAACCATTCTAATATTTAGGTTTTTAATAATTTCATCTTGCACATGTAGGTCCTGCGGTAAGAGGTTTAGACCCACTGTTCGACCCATTTTGCATGTGGGGAAATGAGGTGTCCATGAATATTAGTCAAATCAAGAAACTCAAAAGGATTGTTAAGATAAAGAAACCAGCGGTGAAAAACAACAAGATGTTTATCTGCACAATGAAGAAGACATCAATCAACTATAGGATGGTACTATCTCTTTTACCTTGTCTTTTTTCCGTTTGTGCCATTTCAAAATTTAGAAAATATATTTATGCAAATCTTTGTTTTTAGTCCTTTCCAAAGCAGTTCATCAATGATTATGTCTCAAACCACCTATATGGTCAAGAGGCAAGGAAGGTATTCATACAACACCCACAGTATAATCTTGAAGTCATCCTCAAGAGGATGAAGGATGGGCATGCAATCATCCATAGATACTGGCCTAAAGTTGCAAGGACCTTAACATCATTGAAGGCTCAATATTCGCCTTCCGCTTCAACAGTTTTCTAGACGAGATTCATGTGTCTATTTACCGTCTATGATGCCACTTTTCAAAGGTTTTAGATGTTGCATGTGAAACTTGGTCGTGTTGTGTAATTGGGTAGCTAGGTATATGCCTATATGGTGTAACTGAGTGTTGAAGCTATATAATCTTGTACTCTGATGTATTTCAATTATGAAATCCAAAGGCATTTTTCATTCTTTGAAAGGCCTCTATTGCACCACAACCATTTTAAATATTTATTTTAAAATTACACAAAAAATAGGAGATGTCATGTGATGACCCACAAGTATAGGGGATCTATCGTAGTCCTTTCGATAAGTAAGAGTGTCGAACCCAACGAGGAGCAGAAGGAAATGACAAGCGGTTCTCAGTAAGGTATTCTCTGCAAGCACTGAAATTATCGGTGACAGATAGTTTTGTGATAAAGTAATTCGTAACGGATAGCAAGTAACAAGAATAAAAAAGGTGCAACAAGGTGGCCCAATCCCTTTTGTAGCAAGGGACAAGCCTGAACAAACTCTTATATAAAGCAAAGCGCTCCCGAGGACACATGGGAATTTCTTTCAAGCTAGTTTTCATCATGCTCATATGATTCGCGTTCGTTACTTTGATAATTTGATATGTGGGTGGACCGGTGCTTGGGTGCTGCCCTTACTTGGACAAACCACCCACTTATGATTAACCCCTCTCGCAAGCATCCGCAACTACGAAAGAAAAATTAAGATAAATCTAACCATAGCATTAAACATGTGGATCCAAATCAGCCCCTTACGAAGCAACGCATAAACTAGGGTTTAAGCTTCTGTCACTCTAGCAACCCATCATCTACTTATTACTTCCCAATGCCTTCCTCTAGGCCCAAATAATGGTGAAGTGTCATGTAGTCGACGTTCACATAACACCACTAGAGGAGAGACAACATACATCTCATCAAAATATTGAACGAATACCAAATTCACATGATTACTTATAACAAGACTTATCCCATGTCCTTAGGAACAAACGTAATTACTCACAAAGCATATTCATGTTCATAATCAGAGGAGTATTAATTATCATTAAGGATCTGAACATATGATCTTCCACCAAGTAAACCAACTAGCATCAACTACAAGGAGTAATCAACACTACTAGCAACCCACAGGTACCAATCTGAGGTTTTGAGACAAAGATCGGATACAAGAGATGAACTAGGGTTTGAGAGGAGATGGTGCTGGTGAAAATGTTGATGGAGATTGACCCCCTCTCGATGAGAGGATCGTTGGTGATGACGATGGCTTCGATTTCTCCCTCCGGGAGAGAAGTTTCCCCGGCAGAACAGCTCCACCGGAGCCCTAGATTGGTTCTGCCCAAGTTCTGCCTCGAGACGGCGGCGCTTCGTCCCGAAAGCTCCCTTATGATTTTTTCCAGGTCAAAACCCTCCATATAGCAAAAGATGGGCACCGGAGGCCTGCCAGGTGGGCCACAAGCCACAGGGGCGCGCCCAGGGGGTAGGGCGCGCCCCCTGGCTTGTGACTGCCTGGTGGGTCCCCTGATGTATTTCTTTCGCCCAATATTTTTTATATATTCCAAAATAATTCTCCGTAGATTTTCAGGACTTTTGGAGTTGTGCAGAATAGGTATCTCAGATTTGCTCCTTTTCCAGTCCAGAATTCCAGCTGCCGGCATTCTCCTTCTTCATGTAAACCTTGTAAAATAAGAGAGAAAAGGCATAAGTATTGTACCATAATGTGTAATAACAGCCCATAATGCAATAAATATCGATATAAAAGCATGATGCAAAATGGACGTATCAACTCCCCCAAGCTTAGACCTCGCTTGTCCTCAAGCGAAAGCCGAAATCGATAAATATGCCCACATGTTTAGAGATAGAGGTGTCGATAAAATAAAATACGGACATGAGGGCATCATGATCATCTTTAGAACAGCAACATATATTGACATATGATTTCTTATGCTAGAGTAACGATTCACTCACAAGGTAAAGTATAAATCAAGAACTCTATTGAGAACCAACAAACTATGATCTTAGTCATTGAAGCAATTCCAATTTATCATAACGTAGGAAAGAGTCAATATGAGAGCTTATAAAGCAAATCCACATACTCAATCAACTTTTAGTCTTTCACAATTGCTAACACTCACGCGGTACCTATGAGCTCAAAGCTTCAATCGGACACAGAGAAAGATAGGGGTTTTAATATTGCCTCCCAACTATTTACCTCAAGGGTAATGTCAACACTAATAACTCATGCTCACCCACATCCGAGTGGATATATGTGCCTAGATCATTCCCCAACACGTGACGTTTGCCAAGAGATAAAGGCGAAATAAAGGAAGTGGTGAAGATCACCGCGACTCTTGCATAAAGGTAAGTACTAGAAAGTAAAAGTAACAGATAGGCCCTTCGTAGAGGGAAGCAGAGGTTGTCATGCGCTTTTTTAGTTGGATGCACAATCTCTTAATGCAAAAGAACATCACTTTATATTGCCCCTTGTGATAAAGAACTTTATTATGCAGTCTGTCGCTTTTATTTTTTCCATATCACAAGTTCGTATAAAGTTTATTTTCCTCACACTAATAGATCACACATATTTAGAGAGCAATTTTTTTATTGCTTGCACCGATGACAACTTACTTGAAGGATCTTACTCAATCCATAGGTAGGTATGGTGGACTCTCATGGCAAAACTGGGTTAAGGGTGTTTGGATGCACAAGTAGTATCTCTACTTGGTGCAGAAGTTTTGGCTGATATGGGGTGGAAGCAAGCGACACATGTTGAAGGATCTATAACCATATAACTTCTATTCGGAAATAAGCAAACATAACTCATTATGTTGTCTTCCTTGTCCAACATCAACTTCTCAACATATAATATTTTAATGAGTGCTCACAATCATAAAAGATGTCCAAGATAATATATTTATATGCGAATCTCTCTTTCTTTATTACTTCCTTTTAATTGCCACAATGACCAATAGCTATGTTTGTCAACCCACAACAAGTTTCAATCGACATACTTCTTATATGTGAAGCCATCACTCCCCATAAGATCATCATATATACTCTTTGCTTTTATTCTATACTTCTTTCTATTTCTTTTTTTTCAAGATCATAACAAGCAAGCAAAGCCCTCAACTCAAAAACTACTCTTTATTATATAACTCTCGGACTTGCTTACATAGGGGGAACATAAAGCAAAACTCAAAACAGGATCACACTAAGAACTTTATTCTACTAGATCAAGAGAGAACCAAAAGGATCGAACTAAGAAAAACGATAAAAGTAAAAGATGTGATGGTGATACGATACCGGGGCACCTCCCCCAAGCTTGGCACAAGCCAAGGGGAGTGCCCATACCCATGTGTTTAGTTGTCTTGCTTCGGAGGTGGTGATGTTGGAGTTGTTGATGAGGTTGGAGGCTTGTCCTCCGTCTTCCAAGGCATGGGCTCACCATCATAAAAAGATGAACGAGTCTCCGGTATCCTCAAATCTGCAGCCAAACTCATTCTCTTAAATCTGTATTCATACTCACAGTTTTGGTTTTGCAGGTCATAGATCTGGGCTTGGAGATGCTCGATTTTCTCGTAAAGCTTGAAGATGTGCTCCCCGATGTCCTTGGCGTCCAGCTTGTGCTTATGGGTAAACTCTGCGATCATCATGTGATTGGCATTGAGTCCTCGTTCCACCATCCCTTGGCACTTGAAAACTTGTTGCTCCATTGCTTCGAGCCTTGTCTCCACGCTTCCGGTCTTCTTCGGCCCCTCAACATCACGGATGTGCAGCACCCCCTCATGCATCTCAATGGTTTGAGGATGTTGCAGCACCTCCGCAAGGTAGGGGTTGATGACCTTCTCGAAGAACTTGTCCTTCGAAGCACTTGGAGACGTCATGTTGATCTAAATCTGCTGCAGAAACAGCTCAAAACGAAAACAGGAGATATTGTCGTGATACGAGGGTCAAAATCTTCGGGAGATTATATAATGAATTTTTACCGACCCGAAGGAGTATACCACAAGAAAACGGAGTCCGGAGGGTACACGGGGTGGCCACAAGCCACAGGGGCGCGCCCAGGGGGGTAGGGCGCGCCCCCTGGCTTGTCGCCTCCTCGTGCACTTTTCGGACTACTTTAAATTTTCCTAAATTTTTAAATATTCCAAAACGGATAAAAATTGCCATTGAAAAAGTTTTGGAGTCGGTCTACTTACCGTACCACATACCTATTCCTTTTCGGAGTCTGAAACGTTCTGGTAGGTCTCCCTAATGTACTCCTCCGGAGTTATGGTATTGATAATATTGGTTTCAATATTTATGGGGGTACCTGAGATATAATGTTTGATTCTTTGCCCGTTTACCACCTTCGGATTTGTGCCTTCGGCGTTGTTGATCTTGATGGCACCGGAACGATATACTTCCTCGATAACGTAAGGCCCTTCCCATTTAGAGAGAAGTTTTCCTGCAAAAAAATCTTAACCGAGAATTGTATAGCAAAACATGATCACCAACATTGAATTCATGCTTTTGTATCCTTCTATCATGCCATCTCTTAACCTTTTCTTTAAACAGCTTGGCATTTTCATAGGCCTGGGTTCTCCATTCATCAAGTGAACTGATGTCAAATAACCTCTTCTCACCAGCAAGTTTAAAATCATAATTGAGCTCTTTAATTGCCCAATAAGCTTTATGTTCTAGCTCTAGAGGTAAGTGACACGCTTTACCATAAACCATTTTATACGGAGACATACCCATAGGGTTTTTGTAAGCAGTTCTATAAGCCCATAATGCATCATCAAGTTTCTTAGACCAATTCTTCCTAGATCTATTAACACTCTTTTGCAAGATCAATTTAATTTCTCTATTGCTCAATTCTACTTGACCACTAGACTGAGGATGATAAGGAGACGCAATTCTATGATTAACATCATACTTAGCAAGCAACTTACGGAAAGCACCATGAATAAAGTGTGAACCACCATCAGTCATTAAATATCTAGGGACTCCAAATCTAGGGAAAATAACTTCTTTAAGCATTTTAATAGAAGTGTTATGATCAACGCTACTAGTTGGAATAGCTTCTACCCACTTAGTAACGTAATCAACAGCAACTAGAATATGAGTGTACCCGTTAGATTGCGGAAAAGGTCCCATATAATCAAAACCCCAAACATCAAATGGTTCAATAACAAGAGAGTAATTCATAGGCATTTCCTGACGTCTACTAATATTACCAATTCTCTGACATTCATCACAAGACAAGACAAGCTTACGAGCATCCTTAAAGAGAGTAGGCCAATAAAAACCAGATTGTAATACCTTGTGTGCAGTTCTATCTCCAGCGTGGTGTCCCCCATAGGCCTCGGAGTGACACTTGCGTAGGATCTGTTCCTGTTCATGCTCAGGTATACAACGTCTAATAACACCATCTACTCCTTCTTTATAAAGGTGTGGATCATCCCAAAAGTAGTGTCTTAAATCATAAAAGAACTTTTTCTTTTGTTGGTATGTGAAGCTAGGTGGTATAAATTTAGCAACAATGTAATTAGCATAATCAGCATACCATGGAGCATTACGCGAAGCATTTATGGCAGCTAATTGTTCATCAGGGAAGCTATCATCAATAGGTAGTGGGTCATCAAGAACATTCTCTAATCTAGACAAGTTATCTGCTACGGGGTTATCAGCACCCTTTCTATCAATAATATGCAAATCAAATTCTTGTAGGAGAAGAACCCATCTAATAAGTCTAGGTTTAGCATCTTTCTTTTCCATAAGATATTTAATAGCAGCATGATCAGTGTGAACAGTCACTTTGGAATCAACAATATAAGGTCTGAACTTATCACAAGCAAACACAACTGCTAAAAATTCCTTTTCAGTGGTAGCATAGTTTCTTTGAGCACTGTCTAGAGTTTTACTAGCATAATGGATAACATTTAATTTCTTATCAACTCTTTGTCCTAGAACAGCACCAACAGCATAATCACTAGCATCACACATAATTTCAAAGGGTAGGTTCCAATCAGGTGGCTGAACAATAGGTGCGGAAATCAAGGCATTCTTAAGAATTTCAAATGCTTCTACACAATCTTCATCAAAAACGAATGGAACATCTTTTTGCAAAAGATTGGTGAGAGGCCTAGAAATCTTAGAGAAGTCTTTAATAAACCTCCTATAAAAACCAGCATGACCAAGGAAACTTCTTATACCTCTTATGTCCGTAGGACACGACATTTTTTCAATAGCATCAACTTTAGCTTTATCCACCTCAATGCCTCTTTCGAAGATTTTGTGCCCCAAGACAATGCCTTCATTAACCATAAAGTGTCACTTTTCCCAATTCAAGACAAGATTAGTTTCTTCGCATCTCTGCAAAACTCGATCAAGGTTGCTCAAGCAATCATCAAAAGAAGTTCCGTAAACGGAAAAGTCATCCATGAAAACCTCAAGAATCTTTTCACAAAAGTCAGAGAATATAGCCATCATACATCTTTGAAAGGTAGCAGGTGCATTGCATAAACCAAAAGGCATACATCTATAAGCAAAGGTACCGAAAGGACAAGTAAAAGTGGTCTTTTCTTGATCCTCTTTTGCCACATGTATTTGAGAGAAACCAGAATAACCATCTAGAAAGCAAAAATGTGTATGTTTGGATAGTCTTTCTAGCATTTGATCAATAAAAGGTAGAGGGTAATGATCTTTCCTAGTAGCTTTATTTAATTTTCTAAAATCAATTACCATTCTATATCCTGTAACAATTCTTTGCGGGATCAATTCATTTTTATCATTAGGGACAACGGTGATACCTCCCTTTTTAGGGACACAATGAACGGGACTAACCCATCTACTATCAGCAACAGGATAAATTATACCTGTCTCCAGAAGCTTTAGTATTTCATTTCTTACCACTTCCTTCATCTTAGGATTCAATCGTCGTTGGTGATCAACAACTGGCTTGGCATCAGGCTCCATATTAATTTTATGCTGACATAGTGTGGGACTAATGCCCTTAAGATCATCCAGAGTATATCCAATAGCAGCACGGTGCTTCCTCAGAATTTTCAATAATCTCTTTTCTTCATGCTCTGAAAGGTTAGCACTAATAATAACATGATATATCTCCTTTTCATCAAGATAAGCATATTTCAAAGTATCCGGTAATTGCTTAAGCTCAAACACGGGATCACCCTTGGGTGGAGGAGGATCCCCAAGTATTTCAACAGGTAGGTTGTGTTTCAAAATAGGCTGCTGATCAAAGAAAATCTTATCTATTTCATTCCTTTCATTCATATGCATATCATTTTCATGGTCTAGCAAATATTGTTCTAAAGGATCAGTGGGAGGCACAGCAATAGAAGCAAGACCAATAATTTCATCTTTACTAGGCAATTCTTTGTCATGGGGTTGTCTACGAAATTTAGAGAAATTGAACTCATGAGACACATCCCCAAAACTTACAGTAACAGTTTCTTTCTCACAATCTATCCTAGCATTAACAGTATTCAAGAAAGGTCTACCAAATATAATGGGACAAAAATCATCTTGTGGGGAACCAAGAACAAGAAAATCAGTAGGATACTTTATTTTCCCACACAAGACTTCAACATCTCTAACAATCCCAATTGGTGCAATAGTATCTCTATTAGCAAGCTTAATAGTAACATCAATTTCCTCTAACTCAGCTGGTGCAATATCATTCATAATTTCTTGGTATAGGGTAAAGGGAATTGCACTCACACTAGCACCCACATCACATAAGCCATGATAACAATGATCTCCTATTTTAACAGAAACAATAGGCACGCCAACAATAGGTCTATGTTTACTTTTAGTATCAGGTCTAGCAATTCTAGCAGCTTCATCACAAAAATGAATAACATGCCCATCAATATTATCAACCAAGAGATCTTTAACCATAGCAATACTAGGTTCAACTTTAATTTGTTCAGGAGGCGTAGGTGTTCTAGTACAACTCTTACGAACCACAGTTGAAGCTTTAGCATGTTCCTTTATCCTAACAGGGAAGGGCGGTTTCTCAATGTAAGCAGTAGGAATAACAGGATCAACATTATAAGTAATAGTTTCCTCTTCAACTTTAATAGGTTCAACTACTTTCACTTCAATGGGAGGATGATATTTAAACCACTTCTCCTTAGGGAGATCAACATGAGTAGCAAAAGATTCACAGAAAGAAGCTACTATCTCAGAGTCAAGTCCATATTTAGTGCTAAATTCACGAAAAGCATCGGTGTCTATAAAGGATTTAACACAATCAAACTTAAGGTTTATACCTGACTCATTACCTTCGTCGAGTTCCCAATCTTCAGAGTTGCGTTTAATTCTTTCCAATAAATCCCATTTGAATTCAATATTTTTCTTCATAAAGGAACCAGCACAAGAAGTATCGAGCATGGACCGATCATTATTAGAAAGCCGAGCATAAAAATTCTGAATAATAATTTCTCTCGGGAGCTCATGATTGGGGCATGAATATAACATTGACTTAAGCCTCCCCCAAGCTTGAGCGATACTTTCTCCTTCACGAGGCCAAAAATTAAAAATATAATTCCGATCAGGATGAACCAGATGCATAGGATAAAACTTCTGATGAAATTCCAATTTCAATCGGTTGTAGTTCCATGATCCAATGTCATCACATAGCCTATAACATGTCAGTGCCTTCTCCTTCAAAGATAAAGGAAAAACCTTCTTCTTGACATCAACCTCGGGCAAACCTGCAAGCTTAAATAATCCACAAACTTCATCCACATAGATTAGATGCAAATCGGGATGTAGTGTTCCATCTCCTGCATAAGGATTAGCTAGCAGTTTCTCTATCATACCCGAAGGAATCTCATAATAAATATTTTCAGTAGGTGCAGTAGGTTGAGGAGCAACTCTTTGTGCTTCCGGTCGAGGTGAAGATACCCCGAACAAGCCCCTCAAAGGATTATTTTCCATAGTAACAAGTGACAGTAAATTTCAGCACAGTATATAAATTTTTCCTTACCAAATTCCACTCACCAAAGGCGCTTCACTCCCCGGCAACAGCGCCAGAAAAGAGTCTTGATGACCCACAAGTATAGGGGATCTATCGTAGTCCTTTCGATAAGTAAGAGTGTCGAACCCAATGAGGAGCAGAAGGAAATGACAAGCGGTTCTCAGTAAGGTATTCTCTGCAAGCACTGAAATTATCGGTGACAGATAGTTTTGTCATAAAGTAATTCGTAACGGATAGCAAGTAACAAGTATAACAAAGGTGCAGCAAGGTGGCCCAATCCCTTTTGTAGCAAGGGACAAGACTGAACAAACTCTTATATAAAGCAAAGCGCTCCCGAGGACACATGGGAATTTCTGTCAAGCTAGTTTTCATCATGCTCATATGATTCACGTTCGTTACTTTGATAATTTGATATGTGGGTGGACCGGTGCTTGGGTGCTGCCCTTACTTGGACAAACCTCCCACTTACGATTAACCCCTCTCGCAAGCATCCGCAACTACGAAAGAAGAATTAAGATAAATCTAACCATAGCATGAAGCATGTGGATCCAAATCAGCCCCTTACGAAGCAACGCATAAACTAGGGTTTAAGCTTCTGTCACTCTAGCAACCCATCATCTACTTATTACTTCCCAATGCCTTCCTCTAGGCCCAAATAATGGTGAAGTGTCATGTAGTCGACGTTCACATAACACCACTAGAGGAGAGACAACATACATCTCATCAAAATATCGAACGAATACCAAATTCACATGATTACTTATAACAAGACTTATCCCATGTCCTCAGGAACAAACGTAATTACTCACAAAGCATATTCATGTTCATAATCAGAGGAGTATTAATTATCATTAAGGATCTGAACATATGATCTTCCACCAAGTAAACCAACTAGCATCAACTACAAGGAGTAATCAACACTACTAGCAACCCACAGGTACCAATCTGAGGTTTTGAGACAAAGATCGGATACAAGAGATGAACTAGGGTTTGAGAGGAGATGGTGCTGGTGAAGATGTTGATGGAGATTGACCCCCTCTCGATGAGAGGATCGTTGGTGATGACGATGGCTTCGATTTCCCCCTCCGGGAGGGAAGTTTCCCCGGCAGAACAGCTCCGCCGGAGCCCTAGATTGGTTCTGCCCAAGTTCCGCCTCGAGACGGCGGCGCTTCGTCCCGAAAGCTCCCTTGTGATTTTTTCCAGGTCAAAACCCTCCATATAGCAGAAGATGGGCACTGGAGGCCTGCCAGGTGGGCCACAAGCCACAGGGGCGTGCCCATGGGGGTAGGGCGCGCCCCCCTGGCTTGTGACTGCCTGGTGGGTCCCCTGATGTATTTCTTTCGCCCAATATTTTTTATATATTCCAAAATAATTTTCCGTAGATTTTCAGGACTTTTGGAGTTGTGCAGAATAGGTATCTCAGATTTTCTCCTTTTCCAGTCCAGAATTCCAGCTGCCGGCATTCTCCTTCTTCATGTAAACCTTGTAAAATAAGAGAGAAAAGGCATAAGTATTGTACCATAATGTGTAATAACAGCCCATAATGCAATAAATATCGATATAAAAGCATGATGCAAAAATGGACGT
The DNA here is from genome assembly GCA_039707655.1 of Elymus sibiricus. NCBI lineage: Eukaryota > Viridiplantae > Streptophyta > Magnoliopsida > Poales > Poaceae > Elymus > Elymus sibiricus. Next base: position 313,419,047 of record CM077665.1, read on the forward strand.
ATCATCATGCGATGCCTACAGATCCAATTTATGCAAAAACCCAGCTTCGTCTTTTGAAAAATTTGAGCAAAACATCACATTTTCATTTCTGATCTAGTTTGGTGTTATGAACTACAACCCTAATTTTCCTTTCTCAAATGGCCGTGAGAATTTTCCCACTTGTAGTTATTCCAACCAAACCCTTAAGTCCAGGAGATCAGCCCAAGTAGAATATTTCAGGTTCATGAAATAATCTCCTGTAGTTTTTGTCAAGAACTAATTTCACCAAAACTTGCACTAGGAAGTTTCTTGTTTTGCCAAACCCACCCTACCATCCTCTCTAACATCTAAAGAGACCCAATACTGGAGATTTTGGTCACGAACAAAGTTTCCTAAGTAGCCCTAACATTCTGTTGAGCACCTTATGCACATAACAGAAATTTGCAAGATCTTAAACTTGCATTGGGGATCTGCTCCCCTGGCCAAACCAGCATGTCCTAGGCTCCTATCAGGCCACTTGTAACCATCCTACCAAACCTCAGATCCATTGGGATGCGTGCTCTGGCATTTCATCGAGCACTCTGTGTGCGTGCCCGAAGCGCGAGTAGAGCGCGCGTTTTGCACGTGCGGGCGCTCGAGTCGCCGCGTCCACCTACCGCACTCCCCACTCGTCCTGATCCTCCCTTGCTCGCCGTGTCGCGCCAGACCACCCCGACAAACCCCCACCGACCACTGCAGCACCCTCGCCACATCCGCAGCCACCATAAATGGTCGCCGCCGTTGTCTGCCGTGGTCGGCGCCGTCTAGGAGCTCCCTGGCCAACCCCCGAGCGCCATCTCGTCGTGATACAGCCCTAGCTCATTCGCTAGCCCCTCCGGCCATCAACTACCTCACCACGTTGCCCCTCCACCATTAATGGATGAGCCGCCGTGCTTATCTACGGGGGCATGCGGAACCAACTCTTCCCCGTCCATAAAAGGACCCCCAGAGCTCACCCCGACCTTCCCCAGATCCATCTACCCCTCCTTGAGCTCTCTTAGGTGCCAGAACAACCGGAGGTGGTCGTCCTCCTCACCTTCGGTAGGTTCGGCCACCGCGGCTTTTCATTAAACTCCTCGCAACCAGAGCCTCTTCACCCTCACTCTCTTCACCAGCAGTCTTCCTCCGACCCCACGAGTCCATTTCCCCTCTTGATTTAGCTCGAGTACCACCATAGACTAGAATCCCCCTTGGTGTGACCACCTTCCGCCTCACCCGAAGCCCTGCTCGATTTTGAGCTCTCTGGCGATCCCCTCCTCCTCCATCGGGCGCGGTCCACCGTCCTGAGCATGTAGATATGCTGAGTGTCGGGAACGGTGCTCCCTAGCGCCGGCAACCTTCGCCGGAGCTGCCCCTGCCTCTCTGATCGATGCCGCACGGGGTGGAAGTCGAACTCGATAGGTGGGACCCACTTGTCAGCGAGTAATCATTACCTTGCAGCTCGCGCAATCCACCGAGTATGTTTTCCCAGAGAAGAAACGTAGATAAGAAAATGGAGGAAAGAAATTATTTCAAAAGTATTAGAGTGCACCCAACATTTCTGCATACTCAAGGCAAGCATCTTGAACACTGATATGATATAACTTGAGTGTTTGTTTGCTATGGTAAATGAATTCATGACTATGTTAATGGAAATAAAACTTTGCATATGGAAAATATTCATGCATGAATGCATTGGTAGGAATTATTTTATGTTAAACATGAGATACTTATGAAAGTAGATACTACCTCATGCAGCACACGCCTATGCTAGTTCGGACAAATTTTTGGAGGAAGGTTTTGACGTGGCTTGAGACTGCGTCGGTATTTCCCCAAAGAGGAAGGGATGATGCAGCACAACGACGGTAAGTATTTCCCTCAGTTATGAAACCAAGGTTATCGAATCAGTAGGAGGATCACCACCACCCAATAAGCAGCACCTGCACACAAACAACAAATACTAGCAACCCGACGCGAAAGAGAGGTTGCCAATCTCTCTACGGTAAAAAGATAGATTAGGTAGTAATAGATAGGAGAGATAGATCTCTCAAGAACAAAAAATAGAAAAGGCAAATAAAATATGCAGTAATATGTTTTTGGGTTTTTGGTTTTGTAGATCTGAAAACAAAGATGCAAAAAAGTAGATCGAAAAGCAATATGTTGGAAAAGTAGACCCGGGGGCCGTAGGGTTCACTAGTGGCTTCTCTCATGAGTATAGCGCACGGTGGGTGAACAAATTACTGTTGGGCAATTGATAAAAAATTGAATAGTCATGACGACATCCAAGGCGACGATCATTATATAGGCATAACGTCCAAGATAGGTAGACCGACTCCTGCCTGCATCTACCTCTATTACTCCACACATCGACCGCTATCCAGCATGCATCTAGTGTATTAAGTTCATGGAAAAACGGAGTAATGCAATAAGAACGATGACATGAGACAAGATCTATTCATGTAGGAATAGACCCCATCTTGTTATCCTTAATAGCAACGATACATGTGTGTCTTGCTGCGCCTTCTGTCACTGGGAAAGAACACCGCAAGATCGAACCCATCACAAAGCACCTCTTCCCATGGCAAGAAAAATCAATCTAGTCGGCCTAACTAAACCAAAGATTCGAAGAAGAAATACGAGGCTATAAGTAATCATGCATATAAGAGATCAAAGAAGACTCAAATAATATTCATGGATAGAAACTGATCATGAACTCAAAATTCATTGGATCCCAACAAACACACCGCAAAAGTTTACATCAAATAGATCTCCAAGAGACCATTCTATTGAGAATCATAAGAGAGAGAGAGGAAGCCATCTAGCTACTGCCTACGGACCCGTAGGTCTATGGTGGACTACTCACGCATCATCGGAGAGGCACCTATGAGGAAGATGAACCCCTCCGTGATGGTGTTTAGATTGGATCTCGCGGTTCTGGAACTTGCGGCGGCTGGAATTGTGTTTCGTCGACTCCCCTAGGGTTTTTGGAATATTTGGGAATTTATAGGCATCAGAGGCGGTGGAGAGGGGCCCCGAGGAGGGCACAACCCATCAGGGCGCGCCGGCCCCCCCTGGCGCGCCCTGGTGGGTTGTGGTCTCCTCGGCCCACTCCCCCGACATTTCTTTGGCCCACTGGGTGTCTTCTGGTCCAGAAAAAATCTCCAAAAAGTTTCGCCGCGATTGGACTCCGTTTGGTATTGATTTTCTGCGAAGTAAAAAAGAAGCAAAAACAGCAACTGGCACTTTGGCACTATGTCAATAGGTTAGTCCCAAAAAATGATATAAAGTTGATATAAAATGATTGTAAAACATCCAAGAATGATAATATAACAACATGGAACAAGCAAAAATTATAGATACGTTGGAGACGTGTCAGCATCCCCAAGCTTAATTCCTACTCGTCCTCGAGTAGGTAAATGATAAAAACAGAATTTTTGATGTGGAATGCTGCCTAACATGTTCATCATATTCTTTTCTTTTGTATAGCATGGACATTTGGACTTGTAAATGATTCAAAGCAATAGTCTAGTTTTAACATAATGACTTCAATATTCAAGCATGTCAACAAACAACCATGTCTTTCAAAATATCAACACTAAATAAAGTTATCCCTAGCCCATTATGCTCAATCATTGATCCATTCATGAAACACACTCAAATATTAGCTATGCCAAATGCTCAAGTACGATCATAGTGCCCCTAGTTGGTGCTTATAAGAGAAGATGGAGACTCAAAGTAAAAAAAAAATTGCATAAAGTAAATAGATAGGCCCTTCGCAGAGGGAAGTAGGGATTTTTAGAGGTGCCACAGCTCAAAGTTTTAAATTGAGAGAGAAAAATATTTTGGGTGGCATGCTTTTCCTGTCAACGAAAACGACAAAGTAGCTCACAATACTTTCCATGCTAGATATATCATAGGCGATTCCCAAACAAAAAATAAAGTTTATTCCTTTTTCCACCAAACTTTCACTTTCCATGGCGGGTCGTATCCACGGTTGCCTTCCATACCAACACTTTCCAAGGAATTTATTATTTGACAACATAAAGTAAATATTTTTTTATTTTTCATTTTGGGAATGTGAATCCCTATTACCGCCGCAATCTCGTGCAATGACAAGTGAATAAACACTCATCTTGAGAATAACACATCTAGCATGGAAAAATATTAGACACTCCCCACCGTTTCATGAGCGGTACGAGCACACAAAAGAGAAAATTTAGAGATGGCACATACAAATTTGCTTGGAACGTCATGGAAATACCGCATATAGGTAGGTATGGTGGACTCATAAGGCAAAACTTGGTTTAAGGATTTTGGATGCACAAGTAGTATTTCTAGTTAGTACAAATGGAGGCTAGCAAATAGATTGAGAAGCAACCAAACCAAGAAACGAAAATTCACATAAGCGAGCATTGAGCATAACTAACACCAAATAATGCACCACAAGTAGGATGTAATTTCATTGCATAACTATTGACTTTCGTACTTGCATAGGGAATCACAAACCTTAACACCAATATTCCTACTCAAGCATAATTACTCACTAACATGACTCACTTATTACTATCACCATGTTTCAAAACTATTACAAGGAATAAAGTTTAATTGGACCAATGATCTTCATGAATTTTTTTATTATATCCTCCTTGGATATCTATCACTTTGGGACTAGTTTTATATATTGCCATTGCTTTTTGACAAGCTCAAACAAATTTAAGTGAAGCACATGAGCATAAAGATTTCACTCTCAAAAAGGTATAAGTGAAGCATAAGAGGATTTCTTCAAAATTTACTAACTCTCAAATTAATCTAAGTGAAGCATGAGCGTATTTCTACAAAAATTTCCAAGCACACCGTGCTCAAAAAGATATAAGTGAAGCACTAGAGCAATTCTATAGCTCAAAAAGGTTTAAGTGAAGCATAGAGAGCAATTCTACCAAGTTATGGCATAATTTTGGCTCTCCCAAATAGGTGTGTACAGCAAGGAAACAAGTGAAAAACTAACAAACAAAGCAAGAAAAGATACAAGACGCTCCAAGCAAAACTCATGATATGTGACGAATAAAAATATAGCTCCAAGTAAAATACCGATGGTCGTTAGAAGAAAGAGGAGATGCCACTCGGGGGCATCCCCAAGCTTAGTTGCTTGTTTATCTTTGGATATATCTTGGGGGTGCAGTAGAATCCCCAAGCTTAGGCTTTTTATCACTCCTTATTCCTTCATCCATCGTGATCTCACCCAAAACATCAAAACTTCAATCACACAAAACTCAACAAAATCTTCGTGAGATCCGTTAGTATAATAAAGCAAATCACTACTTTAGGTGCTGTTGCAAACCCATTCATATTTTATAATTGCATTATACCTACTGTATTTTAACTTTACCATGGCTCATACCCTTCAATATAACCCATAGATTCATCAAAACAAGCACACAATGCAACGAAAACAGAATATGTCTTAAACAGAACAGTCTGTAGTAATCTGTACTCTAACCATACTTATGTAACTCTAAAAATTCTGAAAAATTAGGACAACGTAAGGAATTTGTATAGAAACACCGTGTTAAAAGTTCAGCACAAGATCACATTCCAGAAAAAAAATGAAAATTCATATACTGGACGCAAAGTTTCTGTTTCAGATTCAGCATCGCTTCTACTCATACTATGAATCATCCTAAAGGCTGTACTTGGCACAAACACTAACTAAACCATAAAAACACAGTCATAACAGAGGCATAATTGTGTCAACATTCAAAAACAGAAAGGAAAAGCAAAAATTTATTTACTCATTGGGTTGCCTCCCAACAAGCGCTATCGTTTTACGCCCCTAGCTAGGCATAACGCATAGATTCAAGTATTGTCATCTTTGGTTTTGGATCCATAGGATGCCCTCATGATTGATTCATACGGTGGCTTAATTCTTGTTCTAGGGAAGTGTTCCATACCCTTTCTCAAGGGAAATTGAAAAAGAATATTGCCTTCTTTCATATCAATCACGGCACCTATAGTGCGTAAAAACGGTGTACCAAGTATAATGGGGCAAGACGGATTGCAATCAATATCAAGCACAATAAGATCAATGGGCACATAGTTCCTATTTGAAAGAATAAGAACATCATTAATCCTTCCCAATGGTTTTTTAATAGTATAATCCGCCAAGTGCAAATTAAGAGAACATTCTTCAATATTGGTAAGACCAAGCACATCACATAGAGATTTCGGAATCGTGGAAACACTAGCACCCAAATCACACAAAGAAAAGCACTCATAATTTTTAATTTTGACTTTAATGGTAGGTTCCCACTCATCATGTAATTTTCTAGGAATAGAAATCTCCAACTCCAACTTTTCTTCAAAAGATTTGATCATGGCATCAACGATATGTTTAGTAAAAGTTTTATTTTGCTCATAAGCATGGGGTGAATTCAAAATAGATTGCAACAAAGAAATACATTCAATAAAAGAGCAGCTATCATAATTAAAATCTTTGCAATCCAAGATAGTGGGCACATCACTAGTTTAAGTTTTGACCTCTTCAAACCCACTTTTATCAAAATTTTCATCAAGATTTTCACCCTCCAAATTATTGGGACGCCTTCTAACTAAAGTTGACTCTACTTCAGTCCCTTAATTATCAATTTTAATATTACTAAACAAGCAATCAATAGTAGAAACACCAATCGCTTTAAGATCTACATCATTTTTATGAAGGCAATCACTAGAAAACGATTTTTCTAAGATTTCTCTTTTAGCTCTAAGCATAGCGGTTCTTTTCTTACTTTCATCCATAGAGACATATAAAGCTTTACTAGATTCATCAATCTTAGGCACAAAAGCTTTCAACTTGAGATTTTCAACATCATGAGAAATTCTATCAATGCTTCTAGACATATCATCAATCTTATTCAACTTTTCTTCTATCGTAGCATTGAAAGCTTTTTGCGCATTGATAAATTCTTTAATATTACTCTAAAGATCATAGGTGTTCCTATTATTATTGTAAGAAGATTTACCATAGGAATTACCATAATTATTAGAGGAATTTCCAGGAAAAGGCCTAGGATTGAAATTACCTCTATAAGCATTGTTATTGAAATTGTTTTGCGAGACAAAATTCACATCTACAGAATCACTATTTTGCTCAATCAAGGTAGACAAAGGCACATCATTAAGATCAATAGGAGCATTTTTACTAGCAACCAATTTCATCAAAGCATCAACCTTATCACTCAAAGTGCTAATTTCCTCTACCGAATTAACCTTTTTACTAGTAGGTGCTCTTTCAGTATGCCATTGAGAATAATTAGACATGATATTATCTAGCAATTTAGTAGCTTCACCCAAAGTAATCTCCATAAAAGTACCACCCGCGGCGGAATCTAAAAGATTTCTAGAGATAAAATTCAATCCCGCATAAAAGTTTTTGTAGGATCATCCAAAGATTCAAACCATGTGTAGGACAATTTCTTAGCATCAACTTCATTCTTTCCCAAGATTGTGCAACATGTTCATGCTCAAGTTGCTTAAAATTCATGATTTGCGTTCTAAGGGAAATAATTTTCGCGGGTGGAAAATACTTAGTGATAAAAGCATCTTTGCTCTTATTCCAAGAATCGATACTATTGCGAGGCAAAGAAGAAAACCAAATTTTTGCACGATCCCACAAGGAAAAAGGAAACAATTTCAACTTCACAATATCATTGTCCACATCTTTTTTCTTTTGCATATCACACAATTCTACGAACGTGTTTAGATGGGACGCGACATCCTCATTAGGAGTACCGGCAAATTGATCTTTCATGACAAGATTCAACAAAGCAGGATTAATATCACAAGACTCCGCACTAGTGGCGGGAGGAGCAATCGGAGTACTAATAAAATCATTATTATTAGTATTGGAAAAATCACACAACTTAGTGTTTTCTTGAGTCATCGTGACTACGCGAACAAGATTGCAAGCAAGGAAGAGATCCGGCAAGAAAAAGGCAAACGAAAAAGAGTGCGAATAAAACGGCAAATTGGTGAAGTGGGGGAGAGGAAAACGAGAGGCAAATGGCAAATAATGTAATTGCAAGGAGATGAGATTTGTGATTAGGAACCTGGTAGATGATGATGGAGTCCCCTCGGCGCCTACGATATGCACGTAGAAGAGACCGCTTACTCCCCGGCAACGGCACCAGAAATTCCTTTGACGTGGCTTGAGACTGCGTCGGTATTTCTCCAAAGAGGAAGGGATGATGCAGCACAGTGACGGTAAGTATTTCCCTCAGTTATGAAACCTAGGTTATCGAACCAGTAGGAGGATCACCACCACCCAATAAGCATCACCTGCACACAAACAACAAATACTTGCAACCGACGCGAAAGAGAGGTTGTCAATCTCTCTACGGTAAAAAGATAGATTAGGTAGTGATAGATAGGAGAGATAGATCTCTCAAGAACACAAAATAGAAAAGGCAAATAAAATATGCAGCAATATGTTTTTGGGTTTTTGGTTTTGTAGATCTGAAAACAAAGATGCAAAAAAGTAGATCGGAAAGCAATATGTTGGAAAAGTAGACCCGGGGGCCGTAGGGCTCACTAGTGGCTTCTCTCATGAGTATAGCGCACGGTGGGTGAACAAATTACTGTTGGGCAATTGATAGAAAGTCTAATAGTCATGACGATATCCAAGGCGATGATCATTATATAGGCATCACGTCCAAGATAGGTAGACCGACTCCTGCCTGCATCTACCTCTATTACTCCACACATCGACCGCTATCCAGCATGCATCTAGTGTATTAAGTTAATGGAAAAACGGAGTAATTCAATAAGAATGATGACATGATGTAGACAAGATCTATTCATGTAGGAATAGACCCCATCTTGTTATCCTTAATAGCAACGATACATGCGTGTCTTGCTGCCCCTTCTGTCACTGGGAAAGAACACCGCAAGATCGAACCCATCACAAAGCACCTCCTCCCATGGCAAGAAAAATCGATCTAGTCAGCCTAACTAAACCAAAGATTCGAAGAAGAAATACGAGGCTATAAGTAATCATGCATATAAGAGATCAAAGAAGAGTCAAATAATATTCATGGACAGAAACTGATCATGAACTCAAAATTCATCGGATCCCAACAAACACACCGCAAAAGTTTACATCAAATAGATCTCCAAGAAACCATTGTATTGAGAATCATAAGAGAGAGAGAGAGAGGAAGCCATCTAGCTACTGCCTACGGACCCGTAGGTCTATGGTGGACTACTCACGCATCATCGGAGAGGCACCTATGAGGAAGATGAACCCCTCTGTGATGGTGTTTAGATTGGATCTCGCGGTTCTGGAACTTGCGACGGCTGGAATTGTGTTTCATCGACTCCCCTAGGTTTTTTGGAATATTTGGGAATTTATAGGCATCAGAGGTGGTGGAGAGGGGCCCCGAGGAGGGCACAACCCATCAGGGTGCGCAGGGGCCCCCCTGGCTCGCCCTGGTGGGTTGTGGTCTCCTCGGCCCACTCCCTCGGCACTTCTTTGGCCCACTCGGTGTCTTCTGGTCCAGAAAAAATCTCCAAAAAGTTTCGTCGCGATTGGACTCTGTTTTGGTATTGATTTTCTGTGAAGTAAAAAACAAGCAAAAACAACAACTGGCACTTTGGCACTATGTCAATAGGTTAGTCCCAAAAAATGATAGAAAGTTGATATAAAATGATTGTAAAACATCCAAGAATGATAATATAACAGCATGGAACAAGCAAAAATTATAGATACGTTGGAGACGTATCAGGTTTCCGTCTCGGGTAGACGTGACTGTGGAACCGATATCTCGTTGTAACGAGGATGATCATTGAAGGCATGTCGGGGCATGATGGGTGGTGACTTGTTGGATACAATTCAGAAAATATGTTGTGTTAACCATTGCAGGGAAACTTAAATCTCCTGAGTCGACCATAGATTGAGTCTTGTTCCGGTAACCCCCATACTTGTTTTTGTACTACCACTTGTCCCTGCCACAAGTAGGGTACGATTCAGTAGGTCGTCAACCCCTTTCTTGGCACACACCGTACAGAGAGGCCACAGTGAAATATACCGGTGGCCCCTGGTAGGCATGTCACTTTGTCTGGGGGCATGGGTGTTCCGGTTGGACCGAGGGGGTAGCGCCCCTGTTTGCACGCGTTATAAAGATTTTGATCCCATGCTAATAGAGATTGTGGTCTCCCCACTTAGAGTTTTACTTAACGATTGCTGTGGGTGATTCCAGGCATCGGGAAGTTAAGCTGGTGTGTGCGAGTCTGGTATGTTTTCAACTCAAAGACCGTAATTGGAATTAATCTACGTCTCGGGTTGACTAAAGAAATCCGTTACTCGTGGGTAAAGAGTACACCCTCTGCAGAGTATAACATCTATTCGAATAGCCATGTCCGCGGTTAAGGACTACAGTCTAGGATAGGTCAAGTGTTGGTCTTCGGAGGAATTAACCGAACCATGATGTTGATCATGAATCATGACGGATGGTAATTATTATCAATTTTGTTATGGGCTAACCTTTTCTCTTATATGAATTATTGAGTATCCCTGGGAAGGTTCTGCCACCTGGATACCCATGTGATTATTTTTAATATAAGCCCTTTATGCAGTGTCGCTCCAGACGCCCGACTGTGGCACTCACGTTATTATTTCAATATAAGCCCTTTATGTGGCGTCACCTCAGACGCCCGACTGTGGCACTTATGAATTTATTTCTAATATAAGACCTTTCTGTGTCGTCGCTCAGACGCCCGACTGAGGCATATTTTGCATATCCTTTCGAGGTGTCGCTTCAGACACCCGATTGACACCTTTTTTCTTTCTTGGAATCCTCGGGAGGACTACCGACCGATGTTCCATTTTTATTTACCATCCTTATTATTTATTTACTTTCGGTACGGATAAATTATCTGCATAATTTTATTCATGAATTAACCCCTTGGCATATTAAATAAATTTTAAAGTTTTAGCGCATGCAATTCACCTGCTTTATCTGTTTTCATGATGTTTGCGAGTACATTCAAACGTACTCACTGGCTTGTCCCCGGCTATTGACTTGGCCAGAGCACGTAATTGGAGAGGAGCATGATGACGACAACCCCGCAACCTAGGGATTGAACATAGCAGCCCCGTGAGATAGGAGTTATCCAGGTCAGCAGTTCCTGTGGGAATGGAGTCCCATAGACGCTGGAGATCCTCGAGTCGCTTCTGCCATCTGCCACTAGAAATCTTTGTTGTACTCCATGGAACTTCATGGTCTTGTACTCCAATTTTTTTAATTGCTTGGAAATTCTGGATCAAGGAAGTGTCCACCAGCGAACAGTAATCCTGGGGCTGGTGAGCACAAGGGTCATTTGCTGGGACTTTCATATCCCGAAAAACCGGCCCTGACAGGCCCATCCTTGCTACTCGTGTGAGATCACACTAACATTGCACGCGCTATTCTATGGCGCACCATTTATGATGTGCGCCAAATCACAAACAGTTCATGATTGTAATGTGTGTATGATAAGGGGACTATCACACACATTTAGTTCCACTATGACTGTATGTGATGGGATATAGGAGGCATATGTTTATCCTTATAAAACCGTTGGGAAGGTTGAATCTATCCCACACGTTGCGCTATTGATAAACGTTTGTGATTTATAAAATGTCCCAAACGTGTCATCCATACTTCCCAAACGTGTCATCCATACTACCCATGTCGGATGAAGGCCTATCGCACGCGTTCTTCTTTGACCAACATTTACGATGGGCACGACATTATAAACAGTTCACGATAACAAATCGTGTGTGATAAGGAGACTATCACAAACACTTGATAAGAAGTAACTATGTGCGCTGGTGTTATTAATCTCACACGTTATTTCTCAGCTAATCGTGTGCGCGTCGGAGATTCATCGCATACAACGTGAGTGGAGAAACGTGTCTGATCTTGAAGTTGATCGTAGACGTTTTTCTTTCTCAAATTGTGTGCATTGTAATGGCCCGCAGAGCATAATTTATCCCTAATTTAATACCCGAGTTCATAATTCACATAATTTAAATTTGATAGTAGGAAATCATTTATTTCATATCGAATCATGTTTAAATATAGGTTGAAGAACGAATGCATAATTCGATTCACATGTACATATACTCAAAAACTACAGAAGCATCAATTCGCAAAAAAGGAAAACTACAGAAGGGACAAATAAAGAATGATGGCACCACGATTGTATTAAAGACGGTAAAGGGAGAGACGAAAGACATTCTGGTTGTTGAAGAAGGTGAAGAGGAATGCCCATATTGTGCCCTCATCCATGCCTAACGCACGCACGACTCTAGGTCAGCCCCTAGTGATGGCCGCCCGCCCATCCTTCACTGTCTTCATTACGACTTCTCGATACTCACTGTAGTCTCAATGATATACTTTAACATTCATTGCATGTCCACCAATCATTTACTTTGCGAGGCAATCTTGATTAAACTGCTTTGGGAACCACTACAAAGAAAAAGACATTGTTGTGTGACAACTCGTTATGGGCAGTACTAATAGAAGGGTACAGAGTTCGTAGTTACCATCCTACAGCTCATTGTTGTGTTGGATAGAGCGTAAACAAATAGTCTAATTGGCATCGTTCCTCTCTTTTCCTTAACAATCCTTATGAGTTTCCTCACTTGATGCTGGTTCATGAATATTTTATTGCCCCACACTCAAAAAGGGTCCAGGCCTGGATCTTTACCAAGGACATATGTACCTACAAGCAACAAGTCAATATTAGAAGCTAAAACACAATTGCAGAATGGTGTAATATATTACTCCGTCAGTTCCACAATGTGTTGCGTATAAACATTTTGAGAAGTCAACATTTAATAACTTTGAACAAGTTTGTTGAGAAAAACATATACATCTAGAATTCCAAATCCATTTCATTAGATACATCACAAAATTTACTTTCATATTGTATACATTTTGGTGTGGTATATAAATAGTATTTTCTATAAATTTGTTCACAATTTGCAAAGTTTGACTATTCAAAAAATCAATATCCACTACATTATGGAACGGATGGAGTAAAAGCCGAGGGATGAAAAAACCCTCGGTGGAAAACATCGGAAACTCCGATTGTTCTCCTGTGCAAGTATATGGAAATTCATGATAAGTACAACAGGCTTAACATCAACCAAATATACAAGGTATCTGCTTGAAATAAACAAGGCATATATGCTCACTATAACAACCAAATATATCCACTGGAAACTGAAAAAATGCTCAATGCAGCAACCTAACAACCAGATATAGAAAAGCAAGACATCTGCTTGAAAACTAGACAAATGCTCACTACAACCAACCTAACAACCAGATACAAAAAAGCAAGGGATCTGCTTGAAAACTAGACAAATGCTCACTACAACCAACCTAACAACCAAATAGAGAGAAACAAGGCATAAATGTTTAAAACGGGAGTTAAGGCCACTGGTTAACAACACCAGGCATAACAGGTGGTATTGATGAAAATGAACTACAAAGTTCATACTTGCACATAATGAACATCACATTGTGAATAAATGAAAGAAACAAAACATATATGCTCACTGTAACAACCAAATATAGCCATTGAAAACTGGACAAATGCTCAATGCAACCAAGCTAACAACCAGATACAGAAAAGCAAGTCATCTGCTTGAAAAGTAGACAAATACTCACTGCAACCAACCTAACAACCAGATACAGAAAAGCAAGGCATATGCTTGAAAACTATACAAATGCTCACTGCAACCAACCTAACAACCAAATAGAGAGAAAAAGGAATAAATGTTTAAAACGGGAGTTAAAACCACTGGTTAACAACACCAGGCATAACAGGTGGTATCGATGAAATTGAACTGCACAATTCATACTTGCACATAGTGAACATGACATTATGAATAACTGAAAGAAACAAGGCATATATGCTCACTGTAACAACCAAATATAGCCATTGAAAACTGGACTAATGCTCAATGCAACCTACCTAACAACCAGATACAGAAAAACAAGGTATCTCCTTGAAAACTAGACAAATGATCAATTAAACACTACATGGTTGTCGCGTGGCAAAAGCTACTACAACAGTGGGTACGAGAGGGCTAGCTAGAAAAAGTATGATTTGCTCACAGGATGTTGCCTCACTTGTCATGGATGGGATCCTTCCACTTGGAATTTGTGGTGCCCAGGGTGCGCTCCTAGATGTCGCGGATGGGATGTTTCCCCTTGTAATAGCCGTAGTGTGTGCCCTTCTCTTGGTCGATGAGATCTGACTTTGGAGCTAAGGATCCCAAGCCACCATCGTAGAACGTTTCCTTCAGAAATGACAAAAGCTGCTCAATGGCATACAAGGATTGCAAGTCCATGACCGCGAGGCAGAGGAGATCAGCGGCATGGCCTTTGAAGAGATCGACGGCGGTTGAACCAGAGGCATTGCCGGTGGACCACTTGACTTGTGACATGGCCCGAGTGAAGCCATCGATGTTGACGAGCTTGATGTCATAGCCGGATCTCCTGAGATACAGGAATACGCAACCCCGCAGACTTGAAGCCTTCGGCATGGAAACGTAGTCAACGTCCTCACCGGATTCCGCGGCGAGGTGTTCCTCCGGGATCGACGGGTCGGCACGAACGGCGCCCACCTCGCCAGCGTACGGCGGAGAGGCCATTATAGACCTCCTTTTGGTCGTATGCTCCTCGAGCTCCACAAGATATGCGGTCGAGCTAATTAGGCTGTGACTCTCTAGAGTACGGGATGGGGATCTCGGGGAAAGGGACACCGCCGGCCTCATCTAAAAACTCAGCGCGGAGATGGTGTATGTGGATCGGTGGGTAACCTGAACTTGTTTAGCTAGGAGGCATGGGTAGACTGGCTGAGGTTGGTGGTGGAGGGCAGCTGCAGGGGTGGGCTAGGGTTTCGAGTAGGGGAGGAAGGGGATGGGGATAGGTGTTGTGTGGACTGGGGGGTTGGGGTGCTACCGAAAATGCTAGTAATGGACGAAGGATGATGACGGTTCAAATGCCTCGGCAGCTGAAATTTTACTATAGGGTCGGTGGTGGACGAGGGAGGGCGGCAGGTTAAATACCGCTATCACTTAAATTTGGGTAAAGGAACTGAAGTGGGGCAGGAGCAACCAAGATCGCACACGGTCCAAACAAAATAAAGTGTGGCCGTTGTAATGAAATGTCGTGAAACCACAAATTTTTGCATCGCTCAAGGCGGGTAGCTTTTTTTGAGATTTCTCACGGCGGGTTCATCCTCATTTTGAGATGCAGACGTGAAATTCATACTAAATTTTCACATGCCCACAAACATATGGCACAAACATTTGGCTGATTTTGGCCACAAAATGCCTTATTTTGCAGCAGATTAGTTGACATTAGTTCATACGCTCACTAATTTACAAACAGTTCATCAATTTACATGTAGATGATCTGCACAAAATATTCACTACGCCATGGATGCATACAAACGCTGCGCCGCCACTGTCGTCATGACCTTCCTCGGCTCAGAAGGAATTTTCAGAGGAGCTCGTCAAGTCGATGAGCTCCACTGGTTCCACGGCGTCAACAATCGGGGCTACGTTAGCCGGAGAGACCGCGGGGCCTCTCGCAAGGTCTGCCGCTGTTGACGAAGCTACCTTCACCGCGACGGTATTCCCCAGGGCAGCCACCGTCTTCGACGAAGCTGTCGTGGCGTCCATGTGGGCCATTAGGGCACAGACGGGCACTGCTCTACAAGAGCTACGTCCCTAGTCGCCATGGACGTCAAGACGGTCGCTATTGCCAGGGCTGCCGCCGTAGCTGCAAGGCCTGCACATGCCTCCAACGCGGCTGAGAGGCATGCGCCAGCCTGCTCCCCCGCCTTCTTGTCCTGATCCCGCCTCTTTTTGCCCGCTGCATTGGCATCCGAGTTCTTCCTCAGCCGCTTCCTCTTGGCACTATCCCGCTATTTCTGCAGCGATGCGATAGATTGTTCCACACCGACATTGAGAAATGCGCATCCTTGTCGTGCATGAACGCATCGAAGCTCGATTCCTGGATGGATAGAGCGATGGCCATCTGCATCCAACGCTGAAACTTGGGGTCATCGTCTTTGGCCACAGCAGATGGCGATTGACCGTTGACTGACATGGAGGCCAGCGCGTCAGAATCCTCTATTCCGTCGTCGTCGGTCGCGGCAACTGGCTGTTTGCCATTGCCTGCCATGGCGGACAACGCGTCGGAATCCTCTATCACATCATCGTCCAACACTATCAGGACAGCACCATACACATTGCCATGGTTGAGCACATGTTCCATTTGGTGGTGTGGTGGTGGTGGCGAGCTATTTGCGGAAAGAATTAGCTGTTAGCCGCCACCGGTGGGATCTTTTATAGGTCGTTGTCAGGTTGCGATTGCCACCACTACGCGGAGCTAATTTTGCAGTGTATGGACATCGCACACGGTTAGAGTAGCACACCCGTGACTATTGGTCATACAATCGTAGAAGGTTGTTTCGTCAGATTCATTTGCTATTTTGGATGATAGCATCATTTGGGGAAAATGGCAAAAAAACGGGAGAGAGTGTCAAAACACAACCACACCAGCTAGTGGCCCAAATATATACTCCCTCCGTTCCTAAATATAAGTCTTTCTAGAGATTCCAAATAACCTAATTAATTAATTCCTACCAAAAGGTCAATATGCGACATTTCCATACAGTTATAATAAAACAGGCTCATCGCAAACAGTTCATCTGTGTAATGTGTTTTCCGTCTATCGCACACATGTTGATCTGGGTGATCATTTGTGTTATTTTATGTCATCGGAAACAGTTCATCCGGCTGACCTGTATGCCGTCTATCGCACACATAATCATATGTACAATCGTTTGTGTTCTGGTTGATCAGCACAAACAGTTTATCCGGGTGAACTGTATCCCATACATCGCACACACTTGTATTTAGTTAATCATTTGCGTTATTTTGGCCCATCACAAACAATTTGTCAGGGTCAATAGTATGCCATAGATCACACACACAACTCTTTTCTGAATTATATTTGATGGATCTGCCATCACACATAGTTTGTGTCATTGGCGATGGATCTTGAACTGTACCGTTTGCGATTCATGCATCGCACACAGTTCCGTCGAAGGATCTGGGTGGAGAACTCCATCAACATTATGGACATGTTTCTTGACATGGACAAATACAAAGTGGTCAGGTTTGACTTCGCGTTCCTCCGGGCGCTCTGCTCTCGTGTCCCTCTGCATGCTCTGCTCTCGCGCCCCTCCACGCGCGCTCTCCAGCGGTTAGGGCCGGCCCACGATCACGTTCGGGGCACCATATGCATGCGGTTGCGCCACGCACATCGCCCCATGTAGTTACGTGCTCCACGAATGAATCACGCGCAACAAGAACTGCCATTTGGACATGCCGGTTTTTCAGGACGTCCAACCCCGATTTATACCCGTGACCATTAACCATAGTCTCTTCATGCTTTCGATTGCGCCCCACAACACAATAAGCACACCCTCGACGACGCATACGGAGAGGATATCTAGCGAGTTCGGCATGCATCATGTGGACACCCACATGAGGAAGACGGACCTCACGGTGGTGTACACCGACGACCCGGTCATGGTGGAGGGCTCCATCAACACTATGGAGCGGTTGCTTGGTCCAGATGACAAGTACAAAGTGGTCGGCTTCGACCTCGCTTACACCGACGGTCTTGTCGGGCATGATTAGAAGGTTGTCGTCGCCCAGTTGTGTGTGCACCATCACGTCCTCATCTACCACTACTGCTTGGCCACAGTGCCTTGCGAGCATTTCACCAGGTTTGTCAACAACCCCGACTATAGGTTCGCTACGGTGGACACCACCAATGATCCAAAGGTGCTCAAGACTTCAGGCTTGGCCTGCTAGAAGCTTGTCGACGTCCATGGCCAGTACAAGGTCTGGGGCAGCAAGAAGGACAAGGACTCCCATGTTGACCTGGTCGTGACCATCATCGACCCCTACTACAGAGGCTGAGTGCGACAAGAACAAGCATGTCTGTCACAAGGCCAGTGTGAATAGACTAGATGAATATCACCTCCAGACTGCGCCCAAGGAAGCGTACACATGCTACGAGATGTTCAGGCGGATCGTTGACATGAGGAAGTGCCTCCTACCTGCAGACGACGAGGGATCGAGCCACAAGTAGAGCGGTGGCACCAAATGTCACAGGAAGTAGATGATTTGATGATCGTTTCTCATACTCACTCTGTGCCGAAATATTTGTAGTTTTAGAGGGCTAAGTTTATTATGCATGTAATAGTTTATTGAGGTGTGCACCAATGTTATGGGTGTAGACACTTATATATTTGGATGCTTAATTAAGTTATGCAATCATGTTGTTATGTGTGTAATTGTTTATGGAGGTGTGCTAATGTTATGTGTGTAGTCACTTATGTATTTGGATGTTTAATTTGGTTATGAAATCATTATCTTCTACACAGAGCATAGATGTTTGTCCGTAGACTGAGGAAATCACATCACATACGAATTAAACTACCGAATCTGTCGATGATGATTTCATCAATCCCTGACAGTTCTTTACCCGGAACCGTTCGCCCACAACACATTCAAGTGACCTGTACATTCTGTACATCACACACATCTTGATCTGAGCAACCGTTTGTGTTATTTTGTCTCATCGCAAACAGTTAATCCAGGCAACGTGTTTGCCGTCTATCCCACACATCTTGATTCTGGTAATTGTTTGTGTTATTTTCTGTCATCGCAAACAGTTCATCCGGCTGACCTGTATGCTTTCTACCGCACACATAACATCTGGACAATCGTTAGTGTTCTGGTGGACCAGCGCAAACAGTTTATCAGGGTGAACTGTATGCCGTACATCACACACACTTGTATTTCATTGTCCGTTTGCGTTATTTTGGCCCATCGCAAATAGTTTGACTAGCTCAAGTGTTTGCCACAGATTGCACACAAAACTATTTTCTGAATCGTATTTGATGGATCCGCCATCGCACACAATTCGTGTTATTGGCGATGGAGCTTGAACTATACTGTTTGCGATTGATGGATCGCTGATGTCTACTACGCAACTTTATTCTTGTAGACGTTGTTGGGCCTCCAAGTGTAGAGTTCTGTAGGACAACAACAAATTTCCCTGAAGTGGATGACCTAAGGTTTATCAATCTGTGGGAGGTTGATACGTCTCCAACGTATCTATAATTTTTGATTGTTCCATGCTGACATATTATCATTCTAGGATACTTTTTGGGTATTTATTTACCAATTTATAATATTTTTGAGCACTAACCTATTGACCCAGTGCCCAGTGCCAGTTCCTGTTTTCTGCGTGTTTTTGCCTTTTCAGAGTTACAATACTAAACGGAGTCCAATTGCCATGAAATTTTTTGGTGATTTTTTCTGGACAAATACAAGACCTAGAAGCTTCGGAGGAGGGCCAGGAGATGCACCAGGGGCCCACCACATATCCAGTCGCGCTCCCTAGGGGGGGGGGGACGCGACCAGATATGTGGTGGCCCCCTGGAGCGCCTCCCGACGTCATTCTCTGGCCTATAAATTCACATCTACCCTAAAAACACCAGAAGTGCTCCCGAAACACTTTTTTCGCCGCCGCAAGTCTCTATTCCGACGGGAGGCCATCTACACCTCCATTCCGGCACCCTGCCGGAAGGGAGATCTATCACGGAGGGCCTCTTCATCAACCTTGCTGCCCGTCACCACAGACCTACGAGTCCGTAGGTAGTACCTAGATGGCAACCTCTCTCTCTCTTGATCTTTAATACAATGTTCATCGCATCTTTGCCTTGATCTATCCGATGTAATCCCTTTGTATGGTGTGTTTGTTGGGAGCCGATGAATTGTGAGTTTATGTTCAGATTATTCATGACAAGTAATTGAGCAAACCTAATTACTATGATTCTTATTTGCATGATCATCATAGCTTCGTAATGCTCTCCGATCTATTGAGATAGTTTGGCCAACTAGATTGATATTTCTTCGGTGGGAGTGGTGCGTTTTAGTAGGTTCAACCTGACGAGTTTCTATATCCCAGTGACAGAAGGGGACAAGTTGCGTCTTTGTGTTGTTGCTACTAAGGATAAAACGATAGGGTTTATTCATATTAGTTGAGTTTACTTTGTCTACATCATGTCATCATTCTCCAAGCATTACTCTGCTTGTCATGAACTTAATACATAGAGAGGCAAGCATAGAAGCACTCTTGAAGTGGAGTAATAGTAGTAGGTGCAGGCAGGAGTCAGCCTATTTGCTTATGGACGTGATGCCTATATACACATGATCATTGTCGTGAACATCACATAATTATTCGCTTTTCTATCAATTGCCCAACAGTAATTTGTTTACCCACCGTACGCTTTGCTTATGAGAGATGCCACTAGAGAACTCTACGGCCCCCGGGTCTATTCACTTATAAATTCACAAACGCTATCATTACCTTGCTGTTATTTATTACCTTTTATTTTATTTTGCACTTTACTATTATCTACAATTATCTACACAACTCACTTGCTTGCAAATAACGAGATCAAGGGGATTGACTATTGGAAATATTCCCTAGAGGCAATAATAAAATGGTTATTATTATATTTCCTTGTTCATGATAATCATTTATTATCCATGCTATAATCGTATTGATTGGAAACTCAAATACATGTGTGGATACATAGACAACAATGTGTCCCTAGTATGCCTCTAGTAGACTAGCTCGTTGATCAAAGATGGTCAAGGTTTCCTAGCCATAGACATGAGATGTCATTTGATAACGGGGTCACATCATTAGGAGAATGATGTGATGGACAAGACCCAAACTATAAACGTAGCATATGATCATGTCAGTTTATTGCTATAGTTTTCTGCATGTCAAGTATCTGTTCCTATGACCATGAGATCATGTAACTCACTGACAACGGAGGAATACCTTGTGCGTATCAAACGTCGCAACGTAACTGGGTGACTATAAAGATGCTCTACAGGTATCTCCGAGGGTGTCTGTTGAGTGGGCATGGATCAAGACTGGGATTTGTTACTCCGTGTGACGGAGAGGTATCTCAGGTCCCACTCGGTAATACAACATCACAATAAGCCTTGCAAGCAAAGTGACTAAAGAGTTAGCCACGTGATCTTGTATTACGGAACGAGTAAAGAGACTTGCCGGTAACGAGATTGAACTAGGTATAGAGATACTGACGATCGAATCTCGGGCAAGTAACATACCGATAAACAAAGGGAACATCATACGGGATTAACCGAATCCTTGACATAGAGGTTCAACCGATAAAGATCTTCATAGAATATGTAGGAACCAATATGGGTATCCAGGTCCCGCTATTGGTTATTGACCATAGAGGTGTCTCGGTCATGTCTACATAGTTCTCGAACCCGCAGGGTCTGCACACTTAACGTTCGGTGACGTTTCGGTAGTATTGAGATATATGTGTTGGTGACCGAAGGTTGTTCGGAGTCCTGGATGAGATCCCGAACGTCACGAGGAGCTCCGGAATGGTCTAGAGGTAAAGATTTATATATAGGAAAGTGGTATTTGGGTTCCGGAAAAGTTTCGGGTATTTCCGGTAGTGTGCCGGGAGTGACGAATGGGTTCCGGGGGTCCACCGGGTGGGGCCCACCCACCCCGGGGGCCACATGGGCTCACGAGGTGGCGCACCAGCCCCTAATGGGCTGGGGAACTGACCCCATAAGGGCCCATATGCCCAAGAGGAAAAAAGGTGGAGATAGGAAGGAATAGGACTCCTTCCTAATATGAATCCACTTCCTAGTAGGAAGTGGATTGGACTCCTCCTTGCCCTGGTTCGGCCGACCCCTAGGGGAAACCCTAGGGAGGCTGCCTCCTCCCCCCCCTCTCCTATATATACTAGAGGAATAGAGCCCCCAAAGACACACATCCACGTGCTAGTTCTCTATTCTCTAGTTCCTCCACCAAATAGATACCGGTAGTGCTTAGACGAAGCCCTGCCGGGATAACTCCACCATCACCACCACCACGCCATCGTGCTGCTGGAGATCTCATCTACCTCTCCACCCCTCTTGCTGGATCAAGAAGGCGGAGATCGTCATCGAGCTGTACGTGTGCTGAACGCCGGAGGTGCCGTCCTTTCGGCGCTAGATCGGGACGGATCGTGATTGGACCGCGGGACGGCTAGCGATTTGGATCGCGAAGACGTTCGACTACATCAACTGTGTTTCTTAACGCTTCCCGCTTAGCGATCTACAAGGGTACGTAGATCCACTCTCCCTCTCGTAGATGCTCATCACCATGGATAGATCTTGCGTGTGCGTAGGAAATTTTTTTGTTTCCCATGCAACGTTCCCCAACATTGACGACCCTCTTGCCAGCGTTGGGTGCAAGTTGTTTGTTCTTTTGTGTGCAGCCGCTGAATACGGTTGAGGATTGGTATTCCTATTGGTTCGATAAACTATGGTTTCATAACTGAGGGAAATACTTACCCACTTTGTGCTGCGATTACCCGTTCCTCTTCACGGAAAACCCAACGCAGATCACGAGTATCAGGAAGGATTTTCGGCGCCGTTGCGGGGGAATACCATCACCAACTATCAAGTAACTTCGCACAAAATTTCATTCACTTGTTCTTCTTTTCATTTACTGTTATATTTAGTTTGTCTCATAAAAATCAAAAATACAAAAATATTTACCTTTGTTAGTTACTAGTTTGCTTCTAGTTTGCTTTACTTGCTAGTTTGCTTGTCTTGCTGTCATGTCTGATTTTGAGATTTGTGGTGTTTCCATATAGGTAGTGGGAATATTATGCGAACAAAGAAACTCCATATAGGTAGTGGGAATATTATTGGAAAGAGTGTGATTCAAGATTTTTTCACTTGTGCGGGATCATTAACATTGATGGGAGGTTCCATTGTTACTAGAACTATAAGTTATGCGGATGCCATATCTATGCTTATTGCACAATTGGAAAGACAATTTGTCCACATGCACCCCTTCATACAATGATTGTTTTTAGAGTTCTCTAATATTCAGGAAGCTCCTACTAAACGTCTAGCTACTATATTTATTGTTCAAGAATTTGGCAATATCATACAAGAGGATAGAGATATATTTGCTTATTATAGGATTAATTGTGAATGCCCACCAATAGAAGGAATTCTCTATGAAATGGAAGGGGTGAGAAAACTAAGATCAACAGACTATGTTGCTTATGATGAAAATCTTAGAAAGAAGGTTCCACCTAATGTCCTAGTTGATAAAATCTCTGAACATAATGATCAATTTGCTATACCAGAACTTGTAATGGGTTATGAGCTTGAGAGAGAATTAAGAAAATACCTTCATCGAAATCTATACAATGAGGAAATACTTATCACCTATGAGAAACCTAAAGAAGAGCCTCCTATTCCTCATGAAATGTATCTCTCGGATCCTTGTGTTGTGAAATTTAGTCCCTTAAATTACTTTTGATTACCCATCAGAAAGCTTGCTGCTCAAAGAAGGGAATATGATTATAGCATGACGGATCGTTTCCGTAGATATGACAACACTTGAAACTATGCATTATGCCTAGCTAGGGGCATAAGACAATAGCGCTTGTTGGGAGGCAACCCAATATCTATCTTTGTTTTTGTTTTTACTTTCTGTTTTTGTGTGATAACATGATTGTTACCTCTGTAATGATTGTGTTTTTATGTTTTAACTAGTGTTTGTGCCAGGTAAAGCCTTTGGGATGACTCACAAGATGAGTAGAAACGATGCTGAATCTGAAACAGAAACTTTGACTGTAGTGCAGGAATTTTAATTTTTACTGGAGCGTGATAATGATCTGAAATTTTAACACAGTATTTCTATACAAATTCTTTACATTGTCCTAAATTTTCAGATTTTTTAGAGTTACAGAAGTATGGGGTCTTTACAGATTGATATAGACTGTTCTGTTTTAAACAGATTCTGTTTTGCTTGCATAGTTTGCTTGTTTTGATTATGCCATGGACTATATCGGGGGGTGTAAGCCATGGGGAAGTTAGAATACAGTACCTATTATGCAAAAATGAATTTGAATCAATTTATCATAGTACCTGCTACTTCTTGAGCTTGAGTTGGTTTTCCCTTGAAGAGGAAAGGGTGATGCAGCAAAGTAGATAAGTATTTCCCTCGGTTGTTGAGAACCAAGGTATCAATCCAGTAGGAGTACAAGCAAGGCCCCAATCTTTGCACCTGCACAAACAATCAAACACTTGCACCCAACGCTATAAAGGGGTTGTCAATCCCTTCACGGTTACTTGCAAGGATGAGATCTGATAGAGATAGATATAAAAGATTGCTAAAAGTAAAACTAAAATAAATGTAAATAGATTGCAGCAAAGTATTTTTGGTATTTTTGGTTTATAGATCTGAAAATATAATATGGAAAATAGACCCGGGGGCCATAGGTTTCACTAGTGGCTTCTCTCTTGAAGGAAAATAATATGGTGGGTGAACAAATTACTGTCGAGCAATTGATAGAAAAGCGCATAGTTATGACGATATCCAAGGCAATGATTATGCATATAGGCATCACGTCCGTATCAAGTAGACCAAAACGATTCTGCATCTACTACTATTACTCCAGACATCGACCGACTCCTGCTTGCATCTAGAGTATTAAGTTCATGAAGAACAGAGTAACGCATTAAGTAAGATGACATGATGTAGAGGGATATACTCAAGCAATATGATGAAAACCCCATCTTTTTACCCTTGATGGCAACAATACAAATACGTGCCTCGCTACCCCTACTTTGTCACTGGGTGAGGACACCGCAAGATTGAACCCAAAACTAAGCACTTCTCCCATTGCAAGAATTACCAATCTAGTTGGCCAAACCAAACCAATAACTCGAAGAGACTTGCAAAGATATGAAATCATGCATATAAGAATTCAGAGAAGATTCAACTAATATTCATAGATAATCTGATCATAAACCCATAATTCATCGGATCTCGAGAAACACACCGTAAAAGAGTATTACATCGGATAGATCTCCATGAAGATCATGAAGAACATGGTATTGAAGAACATAGAGAGAGAAGAAGCCATCTAGCTACTAGATATGGACCCGAAGGTCTGAGGTGAACTACTCACGCATCATCGGAGGGGCAATGGAGTTGATGTAGATGCCCTCCGTGATCGAATCCCCCTCCGGCAGATTACCGGAAAAGGCCCCAAGATGGGATCTCACGGGAACAGAGGCTTCCGGCGGCGGAAAAGTATTATCGTGGCTCTCTTTGGTATTGGGGGAATATTCCTGAATTTATAGGCGAAGAATTAGGGTTGGAGGAGCCACGGGGGGGCCACAAGCCAGGGGGCGCGCCCCCCCAGGGGCGCGCCCAGGTGGCTTGTGGCCCACCCGTGGGTCTTCTGGCCTCTTCTCCAAGTCTCCTGGGTTCCTTCTGGTCCAAGAAAAATCATCGTAGAATTTTATTCCGTTTGGACTCCGTTTGATATTCCTTATCTGCAATACTCAAAAACAAGAAAAAAACAGAAACTGGCACTGGGCACTAGGTTAATAGGTTAGTCCCAAAAATAATATAAAATAGCATATTAATGCATATAAAACATCCAAAACAGATAATATAATAGCATGGAACAATAAAAAATTATAGATACGTTGGAGACGTATCAAGCATCCCCAAGCTTAATTCCTGCTCGTCCTCGAGTAGGTAAATGATAAAAACAGAATTTTTGATGTGGAATGCTACCTAACATATTTATCCATGTAATTTTCTTTATTGTGGCATGAATGTTCAGATCCATAAGATTCAAAACAAAAGTTTAATATTGACATAAAACAATAATACTTCAAGCATACTAACAAGGCAATTGTGTCCTTTCAAAATAACATGGCCAAAGAAAGTTATCCCTACAAAATCATATGGTCTGGCTATGCTCCATCTTCCCCACACAAAGTATTTAAATCATGCACAACCCTGATGACAAGTCAAGCAATTGTTTCACACCTTTTATGTTCTCAAACCTTTTCAACTTTCACGCAATACATGAGCGTGAGCCATGGATATAGCACTATAGGTGGAATAGAATATGGTGGAGGTTGTGAGGAAAAAGGAGAAGATAGTCTCACATCAACTAGGCGTATCAACGCTATGGACATGCCCATCAATAGATATCAATGTGAGTGAGTAGGGATTGCCATGCAACGGATGCACTAGAGCTATAAGTGTATGAAAGCTCAAAAGAAACTAAGTGGGTGTGCATCCAACTTGCTTGCTCACGAAGACCTAGGGCAATTTGAGGAAGCCCATGATTGGAATATGCAAGCCAAGTTCTATAATGAAAAATTCCCACTTGTATAT
The DNA here is from genome assembly GCA_039707655.1 of Elymus sibiricus. NCBI lineage: Eukaryota > Viridiplantae > Streptophyta > Magnoliopsida > Poales > Poaceae > Elymus > Elymus sibiricus. The sequence goes on from CM077665.1 coordinate 313,445,452, forward strand.
GAAAGTGACAACATAGGAGACTCTCTATATGAAAAACATGGTGCTACTCTGAAGCACAAGTGTGGTAAAGGATAGTAGCATTGCCCCTTCTCTCTTTTCCTCTCATTTTTTATTATTAATTTTTTTTGTTTTTTTTGGTGGGCATCTTTGGCCTGTTTTTTTTTATTTGGGCTTCATTGGCCTCTTTTATTATTTGTAAAGTCCGGAGACTCATCCCAACTTGTGAGGGAATCATAGCTTCCATCATCCTTTTCTCTCATGGGACAATGCTCTAATAATGATGATCATCACACTTTTATTTACTTACAACTGAAGAATTACAACTCGATACCTAGAACAAAATATGACTCTATATGAATGCTTCTGGCGGTGTACCGAGATGTGCAACGATCTAGCATAGCAAATGACATCAAAAAACGGACAAGCCATGAAAACATCATGCTAGCTATCTTACGATCATGCAAAGCAATATGAAAATGATGGTGCGTGTCATAATAAACGGAACGGTGGAAGTTGCATGGCAATATATCTCGGAATGGCTATGGAAATGCCATAATAGGTAGGTATGGTGGCTGTTTTGAGGAAGGGTATATGGTGGGTTTAATGCACCGGCGAAAGTTGCGCCGTACTAGAGAGGCTAGCAAAGATGGAAGGGTGAGAGTGCGTATAATCCATGGACTCACATTAGTCATAAAGAACTCACATACTTATTGCAAAAGTCTATTAGTTATCGAAGCAAAGTATTAGACGCATGCTCCTAGGGGGGAGGTTGGTAGGAGTTAACCATCACGCGCTCCCGACCCTCACACAAAGGATGACAATCAATAAACAAATCATGCTCCGACTTCGTTACATAACGGTTCACCATATGTGCATGCTACGGGAATCACAAACTTTTAACACAAGTATTTCTACCAATCCACAATTACTCACTAGCATGACTCTAATATCACCATCTTTATATCTGAAAACTATATGCATGGAATCAAACTTCTCATAGTATTCAATGCACTTTATATGAAAGTTTTTATTATATCCCTCTTGGATGCCCATTATATTAGGACTAAATTCACAACCTAAACCAATTACCATGCTGTTTAAAGAGTCTCAAAATAATATAAGTGAGGTACGAGAGTTCAATTATTTCTATAAAATAAAAACACCACCGTGCTCTAAAAAGATATAAGTGAAGCACTAGAGCAAAATTGCCTAGCTCAAAAGATATAAGCGAAGCACCTAGAGTATTCTAATAAATTCACGATTTATGCGTGTCCCTCTCAAAAGATGTGTGCAGCAAGGATGATTGTGGCAAACTAAAAAGCAAAGACTCATATCATACAAGACGCTCCAAGCAAAACACATATCATGTGGTGAATAAAAATATAGCCTCAAGTAAATTTACCGATGGATTGAAGACGAAAGAGGGGATGCCTTCCAGGGCATCCCCAAGCTTAGGCTCTTTAGTATCCTTGAATATTCCTTGGGGTGCCTTGGGCATCCCCAAGCTTAGAACTCTTGCCACTCCTTATTCCATAGTCCATCAAATCTTTACCCAAAACTTGAAAACTTCACAACACAAAACTCAACAGAAAACTCGTGAGATCCGTTAGTATAAGAAAAATAAATTACCACTTTAGGTACTGTTGTGAACACATTCTTTATTTATATTGGTGTAATATATACTATATTCCAACTTCTCCATGGTTCATACCCCCCGATACAACCCATAGATACATCAAAATAAGCAAACAACACAAAGAAAACAGAATCTGTCAAAAACAGAACAGTCTGTAGAAATCTGTAAACTTCGAATACTTATGTAACTCCAAAAATTATGAAAAATTAGGACAATATGGGAAATTTTTATATCAATCTTTTGTAAAAAATTCAGACTCATTCGACGCTCTGGTGAATTTATAAAATTCCTGGACTGAGCGCAAAACTTTCTGTTTTTCAGCAGAATCAAATCAACAATCACCGTAGACCATCCCAAAGGTCTTACTTGGCTCAAACACTAATTAAAACACTAAAACAAAATTAATACAGAGGTAATAATGTGTAAAGCACTCAAAAACAGAAACAAAAACAGAAATAAAATTGGGTTGCCTCCCAACAAGCGCTATTGTTTAACGCCCCTAGCTAGGCATAACGCAATAGATCTAGGTATTGTCATAATAGTAAGGGAGATCATCCATGCTCATCTCATACTCCCTTCTTTCAGCGGCAAGTTTCCTTTGTGGCAAGCAAAAATAATCAAAAGGGCTAAATTTAATAGGATAAGATCCTTAAGATCAAGTGCGGGAGGGATAGGTTCCTCCTTCGCCCCCCTATAGTGTATAATCAATTCATCATTGTAAGCTTTCCTTTGGTGGAAAGTCATAAGCCTATCTCTTAATATGAACTCTAATCCGTTGTTTTGTATAGCAAAATTATCATTGAGTTCAGAAATCTTATCAACCAAAACCTCGGTAGGGACCCTTTTTCTCAAATTTTCATTATAGGCAACATAATCTGGAGATTACAATCTCATTATTTCTTCTTGATTAAAAAGGATCTCCTCTATAGGGGGACATCCACCATTAATTTTATAATGAGCAAAAATTTCGCTAGCCTCTTTCATGATGAATCTAAACTCGTGGGCTAGAAATATAGTGGCGGCACGCTTAACGGAAGAATGCTGAATATTAGAGAACTCTAGAAAAATCCTTTGTATGCAAGGATGCATATGAACAAATTGCCTCTCAAGTTCAATTATTAACAGTGTTATTGCATCCGCAAGACTATTAGTTTTATTGAGAATAGACCCTCCTAAAGTAGGTAGCGTACCAGCACAAGTAAAGAAATCTTGAATAACACCTTTTCCAATAATATTACCGCTACCTATGCGGAATTTTTTTGTATGTGTGATAGTAGGTTCTTCATGGGGGTCGTTATTAGCAAAGTCATCAAAATTCCCCTCAAGATTATTACTATCCTTTTCATTGAAAACCTCCCTAGATTCAGACATGGTGGCAACGAATCGATCTAGCACACAAGCAAACAAAAAGCAAATGGAAAGACGAACGGAAGAACGGCGAATAAAAAGGCAAATCTTTTTGGTGTTTTCTGAAAATCGTTTTAGAAGTGGGGGAGAGGAAAACGAGAGGCAAATGGAAAATAATGTAAATGCAAGAGATGAGTTTGTGATGGGTACTTGGTAGGCTTGATGTAGATCTCCCTGGCAACGGCGCCAGAAATCCTTCTTGCTACTTCTTGAGCTTGCGTTGGTTTTCCCTTGAAGAGGAAAGGGTGATGCAGCAAAGTAGATAAGTATTTCCCTCAGTTGTTGAGAACCAAGGTATCAATCCAGTAGGAGTACAAGCAAGGTCCCAATCTTTGCACCTGCACAAACAATCAAACACTTGCACCCAACGCTATAAAGGGGTTGTCAATCCCTTCACGGTTACTTGCAAGGATGAGATCTGATAGAGATAGATATAAAAGATTGCTAAAAGTAAAAATAAAATTAAAGTAAATAGATTGCAGCAAAGTATTTTTGGTATTTTTGGTTTATAGATCTGAAAATATAATATGGAAAATAGACCCGGGGGCCATAGGTTTCACTAGAGGCTTCTCTTTTGAAGGAAAATAATACGGTGGGTGAACAAATTACTGTCGAGCAATTGATAGAAAAGCGCATAGTTATGACGATATCCAAGGCAATGATTATGCATATAGGCATCACGTCCGTATCAAGTAGACCGAAACGATTCTGCATCTACTACTATTACTCCACACATCGACCGACTCCTGCCTGCATCTAGAGTATTAAGTTCATGAAGAACAGAGTAACGCATTAAGTAAGATGATAGGATGTAGAGGGATATACTCAAGCAATATGATGAAAACCCCATCTTTTTACCCTTGATGGCAACAATACAAATACGTGCCTCGCTACCCCTACTTTGTCACTGGGTGAGGACACCGCAAGATTGAACCCAAAACTAAGCACTTCTCCCATTGCAAGAATTACCAATCTAGTTGGCCAAACCAAACCAATAACTCGAAGAGACTTGCAAAGATATGAAATCATGCATATAAGAATTCAGAGAAGATTCAAATAATATTCATAGATAATCTGATCATAAACCCACAATTCATCGGATCTCGACAAACACATCACAAAAGAGTATTACATCAGATAGATCTCCATGAAGATCATGAAGAACATGGTATTGAAGAACATAGAGAGAGAAGAAGCCATCTAGATACTAGCTATGGACCCGAAGGTCTGAGGTGAACTACTCACGCATCATCGGAGGGGCAATGGAGTTGATGTAGATGCCCTCCGTGCTCGAATCCCCCTCCGGCAGATTACCGGTAAAGGACCCAAGATGGGATCTCACGGGAACAGAGGCTTCCGGCGGCGGAAAAGTATTATCGTGGCTCTCTTTGGTATTGGGGGAATATTCCTGAATTTATAGGCGAAGAATTAGGGTTGGAGGAGCCACAGGGGGCCCACAAGCCAGGGGGGCGCGCCCCCCCAGGGGCGCGCCCAGGTGGCTTGTGGCCCACCCATGGGTCTTTTGGCCTCTTCTCCAAGTCTCCTGGGTTCCTTCTGGTCCAAGAAAAATCATCGTAGAATTTTATTCCGTTTGGACTCCGTTTGATATTCCTTATCTGCAATACTCAAAAACAAGAAAAAAACAGAAACTGGCACTGGGCACTAGGTTAATAAGTTAGTCCCAAAAATAATATAAAATAGCATATTAATGCATATAAAACATCCAAAACAGATAATGTAATAGCATGGAACAATCAAAAATTATAGATACGTTGGAGACGTATCAGTACCTCAAGTATGCAATATGTTTCTTATACTAACGTATCTCACGAAGTTTTGGTGAGTTTTGTGTGATTGAAGTTTTCAAGTTTTGGGTGTGATCACGATGGACTACGGAATAAGGAGTAGCAAGAGCCCAAGCTTGGGGATGCCCAAGGCACCCCAAGTATAATTCTAAGGAGGCTCAAGCATCTAAGCTTGGGGATGCCCCGAAAGGAATCCCCTCTTTCGTCTCAATCCATCGGTATGTCACTTGGAGCTATATTTTTATTCATCACATGATATGTGTTTTGCTTGGAGCGTCGTTTGCTTTTGTTTGATTTTACTTTCAGTTTGTCACAATCATCATTTGCTGGACACACCTATTTGAGAGAGACACACCTTCATGATAATTTGCTAGAATACTCTATGTGCTTCACTTATATCTTTTGAGCTAGGCAATTGCTCTTGTACTTCACTTATATCTTTTTGAGCACGGTGGTGTGTAGATTTTATAGAAATATTATGCTCTCGTTCTTCACTTATATTTGTTTGAGAGCTGAGTAATAGTGACGGTAATTTGCATGGGTCATAAGACTAGTCCAAGAATATCAGGTATTCAATGAATGATAATGAAAACCATCGTGTAGCACATATAGAGAAGTTGTGGATTAATGACATTGATGTAGTAATATGAAAAAGGTGTGAGTCCAAAAAATTTGATTCGTAGAAGTGTCGAGATTAAGAGGTGTTAACTTGTTACTCATCTAAAAATTAAAGAGGCATGGTGATGATCTGTGAGCATTTATATTCCTCGTTGAAATCCTAGTGTTGTTTTGAGTCGGGGGCGCGCGATGGTTAACTCCTACCAACCTCCTCCCTCGGGGCATGCGAGGAGTACTTTGATTTGTGATAAAACTAATAAAACTTTGCAATAAGTATGTGAGTTCTTTATGACTAATGTGACACCATGGACATACGCATCTTCACCTTCTCATATTTGCTAGCCTCTTCGGTACCGTGCATAGCCCATTCTCACCTTGAGGATTGGTGCAAATATTTGCCGGTGCATCCAAACCCCGTGACATGATATGCTTTGTTGCACATAAGCCTCATTATATCTTCCTCAAAACAGCCACCATACCTACCTATTATGGCATTTCCATAGCCATTCCGAGATATATTACCATGCAAATTCCATCGTCACTTCATATGACTAGTTCGTTCATCATCATAATGCTTTGCATGATATTATAGAGCGGACGTAGTATTTGTGGCAAAGCCACCGTTCTTCATATTTTTGATACATGTCACGCTAGATCATTGCACATCTTGGTACACTGCCAGAGGCATTCATACAGAGTCATATCGTCCTATCAGTTCTTCATGTTGAGTTGTAAGTAAATAAAAGTGTGATGATCATCATTATTAGAGCATTGTCCCAGTGAGGAAAGGATGATGGCAACTATGATTCCCCCACAAGTCGGGATGAGACTCCGGACGAAAAATGAAATAAAGATGGGGGAGGCCAAATGAGCCCACCATATAAAAAAGAGAAAATGGGGGAGGCATAAAAAAGAAGAGAAAAGCCCACCATAAAAAAATTAAAAAAATGATAGAAAATAGAGAAGGGACTTTGCGACTATCCTTTACCACACTTGTGCCTCAAAGTGGCACCATGTTCTTCATATAGAGAGTCTCCTATGTTGGCACTTCCATATGCTAGTGGGAATTACCTTTTCATATAATAAACTTGGCTTGTATATTCCTATAACGGGCTTCCTCAAATGCCCGTGGTCTTCATGAGCAAGCAAGTTTGATGCACACCCAACTTAGCTTCAGTTGAGCTTTCATACACTTATAGCTCCAGTGCATAATTTGCATGGCAATCCCTACTCCTCGCATTGATATCTATCGATGAGTATCTCCATAGCTCGTTGGTATGCCTAGTTGAAGCGAGACTATCTTCTCCACTTTTTACCCCTTTGATACCTACCACCATATTCTATTCCACCTATATGCTATGTACAATGGTGCACGCTCATGTATTGCGTGAAGAATAAAAAGTTGATGCATATTGAAAAAGTACGATCTAATTGCCTGACTTGGACACCGTGGTGCTTAACATTTGTATCTATACGGTGAAGATGGAGTCATGCCTTTCTAATATAATAAGATGAATAGGGGTAAAACATTCTTTTAGGATCGTATACTTTGAAAAAGTAATGATTTTGTTTCTTATACTTATAAATATTACTATGTTGGTCTTTGTTAATTCATCATTTCTCAATGAGCATACATACCAAAGATTACATAATGGGTAGCATGTCACATCAAAAATTCTATTTTTATTATTTACCTACTCGAGGACGAGCAGGAATTAAGATTGGGGATGCTGATACGTCGCCAACGTATCTATAATTTTTGATTGTTACATGCTGACATATTATCATTCTAGGATACTTTTTGGGTATTTATTTACCAATTTATAATATTTTTGAGCACTAACCTATTGACCCAGTGCCCAGTGCCAGTTCCTGTTTTCTGCATGTTTTTTCCTTTTCAGAGTTACAATACTAAATAGAGTCCAATTTCCACGAAACTTTTTGGTGATTTTTTCTGGACAAATACAAGACCTAGAAGCTTCGGAGGAGGGCGAGGAGATGCACCAGGGGCCCACCACATATCCAGCCGCGCCCCCTAGGGGGGCGCGGCCAGATATGTCGTGGCCCCCTGGAGCGCCTCCCGACGTCGTTCTCTGGCCTATAAATTCACATCTACCCTAAAAACTCCAGAAGTGCTCCCGAAACACTTTTTCCGCCGCCGCAAGTGTCTGTTCTGACGGGAGGCCATCTACACCTCCGTTCCGGCACCCTGCCGGAGGGGAGATCGATCACGGAGGGCCTCTTCATCAACCTTGCTGCCCTCACCATGATGTGTGAGTAGTTCACCACAGACCTACGGGTTCCTAGGTAGTACCTAGATGGCAATCTCTCTCTCTCTTGATCTTCAATACAATGTTCATCGCATCTTTTCCTTGATCTTTCCGATGTAATCCCTTTGTATGGTGTGTTTGTTGGGATCCGATGAATTGTGAGTTTATGTTCAGATTATTCATGAAAAGTATTCGAGTCAAACCTGATTACTATGATTCTTATTTGCATTATCATCATAGCTTCGTAATGCTCTCTGGTCTATTGAGATAGTTTGGCCAACTAGATTGATATTTCTTCGATGGGAGTGGTGCGTTGTAGTAGGTTCAACCTGACGAGTTTCTATATCCCAGTGACAGAAGGGGACAAGTTGCGTCTTTGTGTTGTTGCTACTAAGGATAAAACGATGGGGTTGATTCATATTAGTTGAGTTTACTTTGTCTACATCATGTCATCGTTCTCCAAGCATTACTCCGTTTGTCATGAACTTAATACGTAGAGAGGCAAGCATAGAAGTGCTCTTGAAGTGGAGTAATAGTAGTAGGTGTAGGCAGGAGTCTGCCTATTTGCTTATGGACATGATGCCTATATACACATGATCATTGCCGTGAACATCGCATAATTATTTGCTTTTCTATCAATTGCCCAACAGTAATTTGTTTACCCATCGTATGCTTTGCTTATGAGAGATGCCACTAGAGAACTCTACGGCCCCCAGGTCTATTCACTTATAAATTCACAAACGCTATCATTACCTTGCTGTTATTTATTACCTTTTATTTTATTTTGCACTTTACTATTATCTAAAATTATCTACACAACTCACTTTCTTGCAAATAACGAGATCAAGGGGATTGACGACCCTCTTGCCGGCGTTGGGTGCAAGTCGTTTGTTATTTTTTGTGCAGACGCTGAAGACGGTTGAGGATTGGTATTCCTATTGGTTCGATAAACCTAGGTTTCATAACTTAGGGAAATACTTACCCACTTTGTGCTGCGATTACCCGTTCCTCTTCACGGAAAACCCAACGCAGATCACGAGTATCAGAGGTGTAGGGTGAAGATGGTATCTCTCAAACAACCCTGCAATCAAATACAAGAAATCTCTTGTGTCCCCAACACACCCAATACATGGTAAATTGTATAGGTGCACTAGTTCGACCAATAGATGGTGATACAAGTGCAATATGGATAGTAGATATAGGTTTTTGTAATCTTCAAATATAAAAACAGCAAGGTAGCAAGTGGCAAACAGCGAGCAAAACGTTGTATAAATGCTTGGAAATAAAGCCTAGGGTTCATAGTTTCACTGGTGCAATCTCTCAACACTTCTAACATAATAGAATCATATGATCATCCCTCAACGTGTGACAGAGAATCACTCCAAATTTCATGAGTAGCGGAGAACATAAGATGAAATTGTTGTAGGTAGTAGAACCACCTCAAAGTTATCCTTTCCGATCAATCTATTGAGCTATTCCTATAGGTTTCACAAACAACCCTAGAGTTCGTACTAAAATAACACCATATGATACGCATCAATCAACCCTAATGTCACATAGATACTCCAATGTCACCCCAAGTATCCGTGGGTTAATTATTCGACATGAATGAAACAATTTCAGATTCATCAGATGCAATCCAACACAAAGAACTTCAAAGAGTACCCCAAGATTTCTATCGGAGAAAGTAGGATGAAAACGTTCAATCAACCCATGTGCATAGATCCCCCAAGGCACTGGAATCGCAAGTTGATTCCATAACATATATCAAGTGAATCAATAGAATGCCCCATTGTCACCACGGGTATTCACATGCAAGACATACATCAAGCGTTTTCAAACCCAAATAATTCAATCCAACATAACGGAATCTCAAAGGGAAAGATACAATTCATCACAACAAGATAACAAGGGAAGAACACAATATGATCCAACTATATTAACAAGGCTCTTGATACATCCGTGACATCTCAAGAACACGAGAGAGCGAGAGAGATCAATCGCATAGCTATTAGTACATACCCTCAGCCCCGAGGGTGAACTACTCCCTCCTCGTCATGGAGACCGCCGGGATGATGAAGATGGCCTTTGATGATCATTGCCCCCTCCGGCAGGGTGTCGGAATAGGGCTCCGGAGGAGTTTTCTGCAGTACAGAGGCTTGCGGCGGTGGAGCGGAAGTTCTAGGTTTATTTCTGAGGATTTATGCATATATAGGAATTTTCAGCTTTGGAATCACGCCAAACAGAGCCACGAGGTCGTCCCAAGCCATCAGGGCGCGCCCAGGGGGTGGGCGCGCCTTGTTGGCTTGGCACCAACATGTGGCCCCCTTTGGTGGTTCTTCGCTCCGGTATTCTTATTTTCTCCAGAAAAAATCGTCAAATAGTTTTGGCGATTTCGAGAACTTTTATTTTCTGCACAAAAAACAACACCACGGTAATTCTATTAAAAATAGCGTCAGTCCGGGTTAGTTCTAATTAAGTCATATAAAATGCATTAAAACCATATAAAAGTATTGTAAACATAGGTAAATATAGCATGAATACTTCATAAATTATCGATACATTGGATACGTATCAGCATCCCCAAGCTTAATTCCTACTCGTTCTCGGGTAGGTAAATGATAAAAGAAGTAATTTATGAAGTGTGAATGCTAGCATAGTATATAAGTTTGATCAATGATAATTCCAATCACCTTTTCTAGCATCATAACCAGCAACTATTTCTTATAAAACTCATCATGATAGAGTAGCAATGAATTCACATGTCATGGTTCAGACAATGCATTCTCTTGAAACTTAACAACCTTTGTTCTTAGTCACCAAACAATTTCAATGTATCTTATTTTCAACAAAGTCTAAAGTAAGAGCTCCACATACTCAATTACCATATAGTCTTCTATGATTGTTAATACTCAAAGCATATTTTTAGAACAAACAACATCCATCGAACACAGACAAAGATAGGGGCTTAAGGTTTCGCCTCCCAACGTACTTATCATGAAGATAATTGTCAAAAATAATGAATCATGATCAAATGTATTTGACTGTATATATATGCTTGGATCTTTCGCCACCACATTATGCTTGCCAACTAGAGATTGAGGTTGGAATAAGAAGTTGACTCAACATGAAAAGTAAATAACATAAAAGTAAATAGAATGTTACTTCGCAGAGGGAAGCCGTGATTTGCAGAGGTGGCAGAGCTCCTTGCTTAAAACAGAGATGAATATATTTTGGGTGGTGTGCCTTTCCTGTCAATGTCACGACAAGGGATTTCAATATCTTCCACGTTAAACACATTAATGGCGGTTGTTGGGGAACGTAGCATGGGAAACAAATTTTTTCCTACGCACACGCAAGCTCTATCCATGGTGATGAGCATCTACGAGAGGGAGAGTGGATCTACATACCCTTGTAGATCGCTAAGCGGGAAGCGTTAAGAAACGCGGTTGATGTAGTCGAACGTCTTCGCAATCCAAATCGCAAGCCGTCCCGCGATCCAATCACGGTCCTTCCGATCTAGCGCCGAACGGACGGCGCCTCCGCGTTCAGCACACGTACAGCTCGATGACGATCTCCACCTCCTTGATCCAGCAAGCGAGGGTGGAGAGGTAGATGAGTTCTCCGGCAGCACAACGGCGTGGTGGCGGTGGTGGTGGAGCTGATCCGGCAGAGCTTCGCTAAGCTATACCGAACAGATCTAGTGGAGAACAGATCTAGAGGAAGAAGAGGGCAGCACGTGGCAATTAGGGTTAGGGGCTGCCCTCAAAATCCCTCAATATATATAGGAGGAAGGGGAGAGGAGGCAGCCTTCGCCCCTACTCCAAGTATGTTCGGCCGAACCAAACAAGGGAGGAATCCACCTCCCACAAGGGAGGTGGAATCCTATTAGGACTCCTTCCTAATTTGGATTTTCCTTCCCCCACTTGGGGTTTTTCCTTTCCCACTCTTTCCTAGCCGCATGGGCCTTGTAGGGCCGGTTTTCCCAGCCCACTAAGGGCTGGTACAACACCCTTAAGGCCCATGTGGCCTCCCGGCGTGGGTGGCCCCTCCCGATGGCCCTCTGGCACTCCCGGTACACTACCGGAAATACCCGAAACTTTTCCGGTGGCCAAAACGGGACTTCCTATATATCAATCTTTACCTCCGGACCATTCCGGAGCTCCTCATGACGTCTGGGGTCTCATCCGGGACTCCGAACAACCTTCGGTCACCACCATACATAACTCAATGCTACCGAAACATCATCGAACCTTAAGTGTGCAGACCCTGCGGGTCCGAGAACTATGTAGACATGACCGAGACACCTCTACGGTCAATAACCAATAGCGGGACCTGGATACCCATATTGGTTCCTACATATTCTACGAAGATCTTTATCGGTTGAACCTCTATGTCAAGGATTCAGATAATCCCGTATGCAGTTCCCTTTGTCCATCGGTATGTTACTTGCCCGAGATTCGATCGTCGATATCTCCATACCTAGTTCAATCTCGGTACCGGCAAGTCTCTTTACTTGTTCGTAATACAAGATCCCGTGACTAACTCCTTAGTCACATTGCTTGCAAGCTTCTTGTGATGTTGTATTATCGAGTGGGCCCGGAGATACCTCTCCGTCATACGGAGTGACAAATCCCAGTCTCGATCCATGCCAACCCAACAGACACCCTTGGAGATACCTGTAGAGCACCTTTATAGTCACCCAGTTACGTTGTGACGTTTGATACACACAAGGCATTCCTCCGGTGTCCGGGAGTTGCATGATCTCATGGTCTTAGGAACAGATACTTGACATGGATAAAGCAGTAGCAATAAACTGACACGATCAACTGCTATGCTTACGGTTGGGTCTTGTCCATCACATCATTCTCCTAATGATGTGATCCCATTATCATATAACATCTCATGTCCATGGCTAGGAAACCTTAACCATCTTTGATCAACGAGCTAGTCTACTAGAGGCATAATAGGGACACCGTGTTGTCTATATACCCACACATGTATTTAGTTTCCAATCAATACAATTATAGCATGGATAATAAACGATTATCATGAACAAGGAAATATAATAATAACCAATTTATTATTGCCTCTTGGGCATATTTCCAACAGTCTCCCACTTGCACTAGAGTCAATAATCTAGTTCACATCACTATGTGATTTACATTGTAATGAATCGAACACCCATACAGTTCTGGTGTTGATCATGTTTAGCCCTTGGAAGAGGTTTAGTCAACGGGTCTGCTACATTCAGATCCGTGTGTACTTTGCAAATATTTATGTCGTCCTCCTTGATGTAATCGCGGATGGAATTGAAACGTCGCTTTATGTGTCTGGTCCTCTTGTGAAACCTTGGTTCCTTGGCTAGAGCAATGGCACCAGTGTTCTCACAGAACAGAGTCGTTGGGTTCAGTGCACTAGGCACTACTCCAAGATCTGTCATGAACTCCTTCATCCAGACACCTTCCTTCGCCGCCTCCGAGGCAGCGATGTACTCCGCTTCGCATGTAGAATCAGCTACCATGCTTTGCTTGGAACTGCACCAGCTTACCGCACCCCCATTGAGAATAAATACATATCCGGTTTGTGACTTAGAGTCATCCGGATCAGTGTCAAAGCTTCCATCGACGTAACCCTTTACGACGAGCTCTTGATCACCTCCATAAATGAGAAACATGTCCTTAGTCCTTTTCAGATACTTCAGGATATTCCTGACCGCTGTCCAGTGGTCTATTCCTGGATCACTTTGAAACCTTCCGGCCATACTTATGGCAAGGCTGACATCGGGTCTTGTGCACAGCATTGCATACATAATAGAGCCTATGGCTGAAGCATAGGGGATGACACTCATCTTTTCTCTATCTTCTGCAGTCACTGGGCATTGAGTCTTACTCAACTTCACACCTTGCAATACAGGCAAGAACCCCTTCTTGGACTGATCCATTTTGAACTTCTTCAAAACTTTGTCAAGGTATGTGCTCTGTGAAAGTCCTATTAAGCGTCTCGATCTATCTCTATAGATCTTGATGCCTAATATGAAAGCAGCTTCTCCTAGGTCCTTCATTGAAAAACTCTTGTTCAAATATTCCTTCACGCTTTCCAACATTTCTATATTGTTTCCAATCAGCAATATGTCATCCACATATAATAATAGAAACGCTATAGAGCTCCCACTCACTTTCTTGTAAATACAAGCTTCTCCGTAAACTTGTATAAACCCAAACGCTTTGATCACCTTATCAAAGCGCTTATTCCAACTCCGAGACGCTTGCACCAGTCCATAAATGGATCGCTGGAGTTTGCAAACTTTGTCAGCATTCTCTGGATCGACAAAACCTTCTGGTTGCATCATATACAACTCTTCCTTAAGGAAACCGTTAAGGAACGCTGGTTTGACATCCATCTGCCAAATTTCATAATCGAAAAAGGCAGCTATTGCTAACATGATTCTGACGGACTTAAGCATCGCTACGGGTGAGAAGGTCTCATCGTAGTCAACTCCTTGAACTTGTGAAAAACCCTTTCCCACAAGTCGAACTTTATAGACGGTTACATTACCGTCCGCGTCCGTCTTCCTCTTAAAGATCCATTTGTTCTGAATGGCCTTTCGCCCTTCAGGTAATACTTCCAAAGTCCAAACTTTGTTTTCATACATGGATCCCATCTCAGATTTCATGGCCTCTAACCATTTCTCGGAATCCGGGGCCATCATCGCTTCTCCATAGCTCGTAGGTTCATCGTTGTCCAACAACATGACCTCTAAGACAGGGTTGTCGTACCACTCAGGAGCAGTACGCGTCCTTGTCGACCTACGAGGTTCGATAGCAACTTGATCCGAAGCTTCATGATCATCATCATTAACTTCCTCTTCAACTGATGTAGGCACTACAGAAACATCTTTCTGCACTGCGCTACTCTCTGGTTGAAGTAAAGGTTCAACAACCTCATCAAGTTCTATCTTCCTCCCACTCAATTCTTTCGAGAGAAACTCTTTCTCAAGAAATGTTCCGTTTTTAGCGACAAACACTTTGCCTTCGGATCTGAGATAGAAGGTATACCCAACTGTCTCTTTTGGGTATCCTATGAAGACGCATTTCTCCGCTTTGGGTTCCAGCTTTTCAGGCTGAAGCTTTTTGACATAAGCATCACATCCCCAAACTTTAAGAAACGACAACTTCGGCTTCTTGCCAAACCACAATTCATATGGCGTCGTCTCAACGGATTTCGATGGTGCCCTATTTAAAGTGAATGCAGCTGTCTCTAATGCATAACCCCAAAACGATAGTGGCAAATCTGCAAGAGACATCATAGATCGCACCATATCCAATAAGGTTCGATTACGACGTTCGGACACACCATTACGCTGTGGTGTTCCAGGCGGTGTCAATTGTGAAACAATTCCACACTGTCTTTAGTGACTGCCAAACTCATAACTCAGATATTCTCCTCCTTGATCAGATCGTAGGAATTTAATCTTCTTGTTACGATGATTCTCAACTTCACTCTGAAATTGCTTGAACTTTTCAAACGTTTCAGACTTGTGTTTCATTAAGTAAATATACCCATATCTACTTAAGTCATCAGTGAAGGTGAGAAAGTAACGATAACCACCGCGCGCCTCAATGCTCATCGGACCGCACACATCTGTATGTATGATTTCCAACAAGTCACTTGCCCGTTCTATTGTTCCAGAGAACGGCGTCTTAGTCATCTTGCCCATGAGGCATGGCTCACATGTGTCAAGTGATTCAAAATCAAGTGACTCCAAAAGTCCATCAGCATGGAGCTTGTTCATGCGTCTTACGCTAATATGACCTAAACGGCAATGCCACAAGAAAGTGGTATTATCATTATCAATTCTACATCTTTTGGCATCAATGTTATGAACATGTGTATCATCACTATGAAGATTCAATAAGAATAAACCCCTCACATTGGGTGCATGACCATAAAAGATATTACTCATGTAAATAGAACAACCATTATTATCTGATTTAAATGAGTAACCGTCTCGCAATAAACAAGATCCAGATATAATGTTCATGCTTAACGCAGGCACTAAATAACAATTATTCAGGTTTATCACTAATCCCGATGGTAATCGAAGAGCGAGCGTGCCGACGGCGATCACATCAACCTTGGAACCATTTCCCACGCGCATCGTTACTTCGTCCTTTGCCAGCCTCCGTCTATTCCGCAGTTCCTGTTTTGAGTTGCAAATGTGAGCAACCGCACCGGTATGAAATACCCAGGCACTACAACGAGAGTTGGTAAGGTACACATCAATAACATGTATATCATATATACCTTGTTTGTTGTTGGCCGCCTTCTTGTCAGCCAAATACTTGGGGCAGTTCTGCTTCCAGTGACCAATTCCCTTGCAATGAAAGCACTCAGTTTTTGGCTTGGGTCCAGTCTTGGGTTTCTTCACGGGAGGGGCAACTGCTTTGCCACTCTTCTTGGACTTACCCTTCTTACCCTTGCCGTTCTTCTTGAAACTAGTGGTTTTATTGACCATCAACACTTGATGCTCCTTCTGAATCTCAGACTCAGCGACTTTCAACATCGCAAACAGCTCGGTGACTGATTTGTTCATCCCGTGCATGTTATAGTTCAACACAAAGCTCTTGTAGCTAGGTGGCAATGATTGAAGAACTCTGTCAGTGATGACCTCTGCTGGAAGGGGCATCCCCAATTCAGCCAGACGGTTGGAGTACCCAGACATTCTGAGTATGTGATCACTGATAGACCCGTTCTCCTCCATCTTGCAAGCATAGAACTTATCGGAGGTCTCATACCTCTCGATCCAGGCATTCTTCTGAAAGATAAACTTCAACTCCTGGAACATATCATATGCTCCATGACGTTCAAAACATCTTTGAAGTCCCGGTTCTAAGCCATACAACATTGCACATTGAACTATTGAGTAATCATCAGAACGAGCCTGCCAGGCGTTCACAACGTCTGGAGACTCAACTGGAGCAGGTGGATCACCAAGCGGTGCATCAAGGACATAAGCCTTCTGGGAAGCCGTAAGGATAATCCTTAGATTACGGGCCCAGTCCACAAAGTTACTTCCATCATCTTTCAACTTAGCTTTCTCTAGGAATGCATTAAAATTTAGGGGTGCTACTGCGCGAGCCATGATCTACAACATAAATTTTGCAAAAGCAACTTAGACTATTGTTCAAGATAATGAGTTCAGTTAATCATATTACTTAAGAACTCCCACTCAAATTGACATCCCTCTGGTCATTCGAGTGTCACATGATCGAAATTCACCAACTCAAGTCTGATCATCACGTGAGTTGAGGTGGTTTCAATGGTGAACATCTCCATGTTGATCATATCTACTATATGACTCATGTTCGACCTTTCGGTCTCTTGTGTTCCGAGGCCATGTCTGTACATGCTAGGCTCGTCAAGTTTAACCCGAGTGTTCCGCATGTGCAACACTGGCTTACACCCGTTGTATGTGAACGTAGAGTCTATCACACCCGATCATCACGTGGTGTCTCGAAACGATGAACTTTCGCAACGGTGCACACTCGGGGAGAACACAATTTTATCTTGAAATTTTAGTGAGGGATCACCTTATAATGCTACCGTCGTCCTAAGCATAATAAGATGCATAAAAGGATTAACATCACATGCAAATCATAAGTGACATGATATGGCCATGATCTTGTGCTTTTGATCTCCATCTCCAAAGCACCGGCATGATCTCCATCGTCACCGGCATGACACCATGATCTCCATCATCTTGATCTCCATCAACGTGTCGCCATGAGGTTGTCACGCCAACTATTGCTTCTACAACTATTTCTAACTCATAGCGATAAAGTAAAGCAAAAATGGCGAAAATAATTAAAGACAACCCTATGGCTCCTGCCGGTTGCCGTACTCATCGACATGCAAGTCGTGATACTCTATACAAAACATGATCATCTCATACATCACATATATTTCATCATGTTTCTGGCCATATCATATCACATCATACCCTGCAAAAACAAGTTAGACGTCCTCTAATTTGTTGTTGCGTGTTTTACGTGGCTGCTATGGGTATCTAGCAAGAACGATTCTTACCTACGCAAAACCACAACGGTGATACACAAGTTGCTATTTCACCTTCTACAAGGACCGCCTCTGTCGAATCCGATTCAACTAAAGTGGGAGAGACAGACACCCGCTAGCCATCTTTATGCAACAAAGTTACATGTCAGTCGATGGAACCGATCTCTCGTGCGTGGACGAGTAAGGTTGGTCCGAGCCGCTTCATCCCACAATACCGCTGAATCAAGAAAAGACTAAGGAGGGAAGCAATCTGAATATCAACGCCCACAAACTCCTTTGTGTTCTACTCGAGATCTCATCTACGCATAAACCTAGCTCTGATACCACTGTTGGGGAACGTAGCATGGGAAACAAAAATTTTCCTACGCACACGCAAGATCTATCCATGGTGATGAGCATCTACGAGAGGGAGAGTGGATCTACATACCCTTGTAGATCGCTAAGCGGGAAGCGTTAAGAAACGCGGTTGATGTAGTCGAACGTCTTCGCGATCCAAATCGCAGGCCGTCCCGCCATCCAATCACGGTCCTTCCGATCTAGCGCCGAACGGACGGCGCCTCCGCGTTCAGCACACGTACTGCTCGATGACGATCTCCACCTCCTTGATCCAACAAGCGAGGGTGGAGAGGTAGATGATTTCTCCAGCAGCACAACGGCGTGGTGGCGGTGGTGGTGGAGCTGATCCGGCAGAGCTTCGCTAAGCTATACCGAACAGATCTAGTGGAGAACAGATCTAGAGGAAGAAGAGGGCAGCACGTGGCAATTAGGGTTAGGGGCTGCCCTCAAAATCCCTCAATATATATAGGAGGAAGGGGAGAGGAGGCAGCCTTGGCCCCTACTCCAAGTAGGTTGGGCTGAACCAAACAAGGGAGGAATCCACCTCCCACAAGGGAGGTGGAATCCTATTAGGACTCCTTCCTAATTTGGATTTTCCTTCCCCCACTTGGGGTTTTTCCTTTCCCACTCTTTCCTAGCCGCATGGGCCTTGTAGGCCCGGTTTGCCCAGCCCACTAAGGGCTGGTACAACACCCTTAAGGCCCATGTGGCCTCCCGGCGTGGGTGGCCCCTCCCGATGGCCCTCCGGCACTCCCGGTACACTACCGGAAATACCCGAAACTTTTCCGGTGGCCAAAATGGGACTTCCTATATATCAATCTTTACCTCCGGACCATTCCGGAGCTCCTCGTGACATTCGGGATCTCATCCAAAACTCCAAACAACCTTCGGTCACCACCATACATAACTCAATGCTACCGAAACATCATCGAACCTTAAGTGTGCAGACCCTGCGGGTTCGAGAACTATGTAGACATGACCGAGACACCTCTACGGTCAATAACCAATAGCGGGACCTGGATTCCCATATTGGTTCCTACATATTCTACGAAGATCTTTATCGGTTGAACCTCTATGTCAAGGATTCAGATAATCCCGTATGCAGTTCCCTTTGTCCATCGGTATGTTACTTGCCCGAGGTTCGATCGTCGATATCTCCATACCTAGTTCAATCTCGTTACCGGCAAGTCTCTTTACTCGTTCCGTAATACAAGATCCCGTGACTAACTCCTTAGTCACATTGCTTGCAAGCTTCTTGTGATGTTGTATTACCGAGTGAGCCCAGAGATACCTCTCCGTCATACGGAGTGACAAATCCCAGTCTCGATCCATGCCAACCCAACAGACACCCTTGGAAATACCTGTAGAGCACCTTTATAGTCACCCAGTTATGTTGTGACGTTTGATACACACAAGGCATTCCTCCGGTGTCCGGGAGTTGCATGATCTCATGGTCGTAGGAACAGATACTTGACATGGATAAAGCAGTAGCAATAAACTGACACGATCAACTGCTATGCTTACGGTTGGGTCTTGTCCATCACATCATTCTCCTAATGATGTGATCCCGTTATCAAATAACATCTCATGTCCATGGCTAGGAAACCTTAACCATCTTTGATCAACGAGCTAGTCTACTAGAGGCATACTAGGGACACAGTGTTGTCTATATACCCACACATATATTTAGTTTCCAATCAATACAATTATAGCATGGATAATAAACGATTATCATGAACAAGGAAATATAATAATAACCAATTTAGTATTTCCTCTAGGGCATATTTCCAACAGCGGTTCCCAAACATAATTGAAATTTTACTCCCCCTCCACCATTCAAACACATTCCATGGCTGGCCGAATCCACAGGTGCCCTCCAAACAATGAACTTTCTAGGTTTTTTATGTATTATTCAGGACTTGACATCCTTTTTACCAGTCTCTCTTGTGTAATGACAAGTGAATAAACACTCATCGTGAGTTGAACACACTTAGAATGGAAGATACCGACCGCCCCGTCGCTCCATGAGTGGTACGGGCACACACAACAAATATTTATTTTGAAGATTTTAGAGATGGCAAATGCAAATTTACTTGAAATGGCAGTGAAATACCATATATAGGTAGGTATGATCGACTCTCATGGAAGAAACTTGGCTCATGGTTTTTGGATGCACAAGTAGTATCTCTACTTAGTACGAAGTTTTGGCTAGCAAAAGGTTCTAAACAAGCACCACATGTTGGAGGATCCATAACAATATAACTTCTATGCAAATATACCCAAACATAACCATTACGTTGTCTTCCTTGTCCAACATCAACTACTTGATCAAGTTCGAAAATAATTAATGGGTATTCACAATCATAAAAAATGTCCAAGATAATATATTTGTATGTGAAAGTTCTCTTTCTTATACTAATCATTCATGAATTGCTTGTATGACCAATACTATGTTTGTTAACTTCCAATAAATTTTACCGCTTATACTTCTTGTATGTGAAGTCACTACTCCCCATGGGACAAGCACATGAAGCATACATAATTTCATATTTATGACATTCAATTCATTCAACATTTTCTCTTAGGATATAAGTGAAGCACAAGAGTGGACATCAAACTACTCTTGAAAATATATAAGTGAAGATCAATGAGTAGTCAAACAATTAAGTAGCTATGTGAGGACTCTATCCCAATAAAGAATTACAGATTTGAGAATTTTATTCAAACAGCAAACAAAAAAATGCACTACAAGAATATCACATATCATGTGGACAAATAAACACTTAGGCTCAACATTGGCTAACTGATATTTGTTGACGAAGAGAGGTGGGATGCGTAGCATCCCCAAGCTTAGATGCTTGAGACTTCTTATAATATTGACTTGGGTATCCTTGGGCATCCTCAAGCTTGATCTCTTGTGTCTCTTTAATTCCTCTCATATCACGGTTTCACCTAGGTCTCAAAAACTTCATCCACACAAAACTTGAAAAGAACTTGTGAGATAGGTTAGTGCACATAAGAATAAATCAACACTTTATGTACTGCCAAGACAAGTTGCATAATAATATTAAAACATTATTTACTGTATACTATCATTTCCAAGATTTACATCTACCAATATAAGTCATGAAAACCATAGGAGAAGTAGATAACAAAACTATGTCAGCAATCTGTCTAAACAAGATAGTCTGTAGCAATTAATTTCAAAAGTGAACTTCTGTCTCTCCAAAAATTATGAACATTTAGGAAATGATACAAAAATCATATTAAAATACTTTGTAAAAATTTCAGAAACTTACCACGTTCCAGTAAAATAATAAAATTCAAACACTACAACAAAAGTTTCTGTTTTTGCACAACACACATACAACATGCGATTGAAGCATCCTAAAGGCAATTCTTGGATTTTATTATTGAAAAACAATATTATAAATAAAATAAAGTAAATACTAAAAAAATAAAATGATGCTCCAAGAAAAACACATATTATGTGATGAATAAAAATATAGCTTTAAGTAAGATATACCGATAGTGTTGAAGACGAAAGAGGGGATGCCTTCCGGGGCATCCCCAAGATTAGATGCTTGAGTCTTCCTTGAATATTAACTTGGAGGTGAATTTTGCATCCCCAAGCTTAGGGTTTTACCACTCCTTATTCTCCTCATGTCGGTATCTCACCAAAAACTTGAAAACTTCAATCACACAAAAACTTAACGAAACTTCGTGAGATGGGTTAGTGTAATAAAGATAGATCATTCACTTAGGTACTGTCACGACAAGATTCATAAATTTTATCACATAATACATAATGTATTATGTCATTACCATAATTTATATCACAAAATATAAGCTATGGGAGCAGTAAAACAAGCAAACTATGCATGCAAAACAGAATCTGTCAAGAACAGAACAGTCTGTAAAGATCTGAATGAAAACCATACTTCCATGACTCTAAAAATTTCTAAAACATAGGACAGAGGATTGAATTTGTATAAAACTTATGTGTAAAAATTTCATATTTTTTTGACTCTCCAGTAAAATCACATAATTCATATACTGGACGCAAAAGTTTCTGTTTTTGCACAGAATCAAATCAACAACTATCCACACTATCCCAAAGGTTTTACTTGGCACATTATTGAAATAAAAGACACAAAACATTATTAATACAGTAGATTAATAATGTTAACACAAAAACATATAAATTAAAAGTGTTGGGTTCTCTCCCAATAAGCGCTTTTCTTTAATGCCTTTTAGCTAGACATGACGATTTCAATGATGCTCACATAAAAAGTAGTAACTGAAACATGCAAGAGAGCATGATGAATCACATGGCAAGCACATTTAAGTCTAACCCACTTCCTATGCAAAGGGATTTTGGAAGCAAAAAATTTATGGGAGCAAGAATCAACTAGCATAGGAAGGCAAAACAAGCATAACTTCGAAACTTTCAATACATAGAGAGAAAACTTGATATTATTGCAATATGTAGAAGCATATTTTCCTCCCTCGTAATTATTTTCAGTAGCATCATGAAGGAATTCAATAATATAACTATCACGTAAATAATTATTTTCACGATCCAAAAGCATAGAATTTTTATTACTCTCCATATATGAAAATTTCTTCTCATACATAATAGTGGGAGCAAACTCAACAAAATAACTATCATCAGATACTTGATTGACATAACCAAATTGAAAATTAAAATCATGATGACAAGTTTCATGGTTATCATTATTCTTTATATCATAAGTGTCATCATCATAATCATCATATATAGCAACTTTGTTGTAGTAATCAATTGAAACCTCTTCCAAAACAGTGGAATCATCATTAAATAAAGTCATGACCTCTCCAAATCCACTTTCATAATTATTGCCATAAGATTAAACAGCAAAATAATGGGATCATTAGTACCTAGAGTTGACACTCTTCCAAACCCACTTTCATCAATATAATCATCATAGATAGGACGCATGCTATCATCATAATAAATATTATCATTACAAGTATGGGGGACTAAATATATCATCTTCATCAAATATAGCATCCCCAAGCTTATGGCTTTGCATATCATTAGCATCATGGATATTCAGAGAATTCATACTAGCAATATTGCAATCATGCTCATCATTCAAGGGACTCACATTAAACATTTTGTTAAATTCTTCCTCTAGCAACTGAGCTCAATTTTCCAATCCATCATTTTCACGAAAGACATTAGAAAGACGAAGCATATGAGACAACCTAAATTCCATTTTTGTATTTTCTTTTATAAACCAAACTAGTGATAAAACAAGAAACTATAAGATTCAATTGCAAAATCTAAAGATATAGCTTCAAGCACACACCTCCCCGGCAACGGCGCGAGAAAAGAGCTTGATGTCTACTATGCAAATTTATTCTTGTAATCGTTGTTGGGCCTCCAAGTGCAAAGTTTTGTAGGACAGCAACAAGTTTCCCTCAAGTGGATGGCCTAAGGTTTATCAATCTGTGGGAGGTGTAGTATGAAGCTGGTCTCTCTCAAACAACCATGCAATCAAATACAAGAAATCTATTCTGTTCCCAACACACTCAATACAATGGTAAATTGTATAGGTGCACTAGTTCGGTGAAGAGATGGTGATACAAATGCAGTATGGATAGTAGATATAGGTTTTTGTAATATGAAAATATAAAAACAGCATGGTAGCAAGTGGCAAACAGCGAGCAAAACATTGTATAAATGCTTGGAAATAAGGCCTAGGGTTCATACTTTCACTAGTGCAATATCTCAACAATGCTAACATAATAGAATCATATGATCATCCCTCAACGTGCGACAAAGAATCACTCCAAATTTTATAAGCAGCGGAGAACATAAGATGAAATTGTTGTAGGTAGTAGAACCACCTCAAAGTTATCCTTTCCGATAAATCTATTGAGCTATCCCTATAGGTGTCACAAACATCCCTAGAGTTCGTACTAAAATAACACCATATGATACGAATCAATCAACCCTATTGTCACCTAGATACTCCAATGTCACCACCAGTATCCGTGGGTTAATTATTCGACACGCATCAAACAATTTTATATTCATCATATTCAATCCAACACAAATAACTTCAAAGATTACCCCAAGATTTCTATCGGAGAAAGTAGGATGAAAACGTGCAATCAACCCATGTGCATAGATCCCCCAAGGTCAGTGGAATCCGCAAGTTTATGCCATAACATATATCAAGTGAATCAATAGAATACCCCATTGTCGGCACGTGTATCCACATGTAAGACATACATCAAGTGTTCTCAAACCCAAAGAATTCAATCCAACATAACGGGATATGAAAGGGAAAGATTCAATTCACCACAACAACATAACAAGGGAAGGATACCATATGATCCAACTATATTAACAAGGCTCGTGATACATCAAGACAGTGACATATCAAGAACACGAGAGAGAGAGAGAGATAGATAGATAGAGAGAGAGATCACATAGCTATTGGAACATACCCTCAACCCTGAGGGTGAACTACTCCCTCCACGTTATGGAGACCATTGGGATGATGAAGATGGCCTCCGGTGATGATTGCCCCCTCCGACAGGGTGCCGGAACAGGGCTCCGGATGAGTTTTCTTCTATACAAAGGCTTGCGGCGATGGAGCAGAAGTTCTAGGTTTATTTTTAGGGTTTATATATATATATATATATATATATGATTTTTCAGCGTTGGAATCACGCAAAACGGAGCCACGAGGTGGTCTCAAGCCATGAGGGTGCGCCCAGGGCGCACCTTGTTGTCTTGGCACCAACAGGTGGCCCCCCTCCGGTGGTTCTTCGCTCCGGTATTTCTTATTTTCTCCATAAAAAATCATCAAAAAGTTTGGGGCGATTCCGAGAACTTTTATTTTCTGCACAGAAAACAACACCATGGTAATTCTAGTGAAAATAATGTTAGTCCGGGTTAATTCTAATTAAATCATATAAAGTGCATTAAAACTATATAAAAGTATTGTAAACATAGGTAAATATGGCATGAATACTTCATAAATTATCGATACGTTGGAGACGTATCAGCATCCCCAAGCTTAATTCCTACTCGTCCTCGAGTAGGTAAATGATAAAAGAAGTAATTTATGAAGTGTGGATGCTAGCATAGTATATAAGTCTGATCAATGATAATTCCAATCAATTTTTCTAGCATCATAACCAACAACTATTTCTTATAAAACTCATCATGATAGAGTAGCAAGCAATTTATGAAGTGACCATTTGCGATTCATGCTTTGCACACAGTTTGGTCGAAGGATCTCTGATACATGTGTCGTCCTAGGACCTTCCTACAGTAGTACAAGTCGTGGATGGATCATACTTGTAATGGACCAAGGTCACGGGACTTAACTAGGGCTTAGACTGGGTCGGCCATATTAACTAAATAGGCTTGTGTTGAGCTCGCGACAAGCGTCAACTAGCCAAAGTCCCATGTGTGCCATTGTATAAGCGACACTTGTTCAAATTATTAGAGGACACATGGTTTTCTTGGCCAATGGGACACCGACACCTGGCAGACTAGTAGGAGGCCATATCATTAACTAGTACTGGATTCGGAACTCGCACCCATCAGGTTAACAATGACCTGTTATGGTGGCATCCATAGGTCAGTCACCCTTGACGAAACCACTTCCTTGACATGACATTATATATCATGGAAGAGCACACTACTATGATGAAAAAGTGACGACAACTCATCTATGACAACACATGTATGACCATCTTGATTTTGTCATAAAAACATTATGGATGTACATGGATGACAAAAAAGTTGTGACGCCCCCAATTTGACCGTACGCTAATCATACACGCAAATGCGTACGACCAAGATTAGGGACTCACTGATTGATATCACAACACAACTCTAGACAAAAAATTAAAGTCATACAACTTCATATTACAAGCCAGGGGCCTCGAGGGCTCGAATACAAAGCTCGACAAGCACGAGTCAGCGGAAGCAAATAATATCTGAGTACAGACATACGTTAAACAAGTTTTGCCTTAAGAAGGCTAGCACAAACATAGCAACGGATCGAAAGAGGCAAGGACTCTTGCCTGGGAACCTCCTTTCCTACTGCTGGTCGGGGGCAACCTCCACGTAGTAGTAAGCTCCAATGGTAGTGTAGTAGTCGTCTCTGGTGTACTCCATCTCCTGGGCTCCGTTATCTGAATGCAGTAATCGTATCGAGGGGGAAAGAGAAAGCAAATCAGCGGTGAGTACTCATCCAAAGTACTCGCAAGACTGACATCAGAACTATGGTAAGTATGCATCAGTATCAAGGAATGGGGGTTATATCTGGAATGACTATAGAATAACAAGAACAAGGGGGAAGGCCTAGTCCTATCGAAGACTAGCATCTTCAACATCTTGCAGCATTAGAAGAGTGTAGATTGGTAACTCATATGTAACAATATTATTGTAGCAAATTTTATTAAGTAACCACGCCCAGAGATTCTTCCTCGACTCCCTGCGAGAAAGCAATCTCGGAGCCAACATTCATTTCAATTTCAAGTCATAGTTTTAGTTGTAGTAGATCGAGGTACAACTCCATGTCGCCTTGTTACCGTGGACACGACTATTCAAATAGTTGAATTCATCCCTGTAGGGGTGCACCACATTTCCAACACGCTTGATCACCTCTGGCCGGACACACTTTCCTGGGTCATACCCGGCCTCGGGTAATCAAAACGTCGTCGCCCTACCTAGGCTCAACAGAGAGGCCAGCCCGCTGGTCTAAATCCTAAGCGCGCAGGGGTCATGGGCCCACTCACCCTTTGCACTCCTGCATGATGTGTGGGCGGCCGAGGTCATTCCTGGCACCTCTAATACAAGATCAATGCCATCGCGGACCACTCGGACGCGCGCCGCTCCATTGCTGACGTCCGAACAACTTCGACTGATACAGCGACGCTGAGCACCCATAACTTGTCCCACGTGAAGGTTAGTGCGAAAAAGGTCAAATGACCAAGTCAGATCAAATACGCAGTCCATTAGCATTTTATTAATGCGGTGACGAGCGCGACCCATGATGTGCGGTCCCGTCGCCCCGTCTCGAGGTCTTGTGGCAAGGGCCTCACCTGCCCGGCCACGCCTCGTCATCAATAAACCATGGGTACCCTTCAGGGCTGACCCATCACCAACATCTTTCTGTAACCAAGTCATAGTAACCGTGTGTATAAAACATCAAGGCGGAACCTGAGGAATCACCCTCAATGGTTCCCGCTTGATGTAACCGTCAAGGTGGACTTAGAGGAATCACCCTCGGGGATCCCACAGTTGAGGAGGTTGCACGACACAGACGGTATCAGAAGTGGCAGAGAGGTTTCACCCTCTGTTTACCACGACCGACTAGCTACACTACAGAGCGAACATCATGAGTACTTTACGAGGTGTCACCCTCGGTACTCGATAGTAATTCTGCAGAGTCGTACAACTAAGGGGGTGTGCGGTGATGTGACGGGCCTAGCTCGTCGATCATGATGATCGAGTAACTGATATTTAAAGCGGGGCAACTAGGACTAAGCGGTCACAGGGGATTCACTGATCAACCTATACTAAGTAGTTTAATGAAGCAGTAGGTACAGTAGCAGTTCATCAAAAACAAGCAATGCATCAGAATGGGAGCTATCTATAACAGTAGCAAAAACTAATGCAAGCATGAGAGAGAAGGGAACTGGGCGATATCGGAATGCTCAAGGGGGGGTTGCTTGCCTTGTTGCTCTGCTGCAAAGGCCTGATCTTCAGTGGCATAGTCGAACCCGGCAGGAGCGTTAGTCTCGGGGTCTACCGATAAGAAGAGAGGGGAAAACAATAAATATAAGGTAGACAGATGCAACACGCTGCATGACATGGCAATATGCAGAGCTAGGAATGCACTAACGTAGTACTACACGTCGCAGACGGAGCAGGAGAATATCTAACGATATTTCCCGGGTCTGTGGCTTTTACCGGATAGATGAAATCGATAAAAAAGTTCCATGTTCGTTATGATAGGAGCGCATGACAGACGAACGGACAACGTATTCGGATTCGCGGGATTTTTCTGATCAACTTTCATGTATAAAATATTTTCATCTGACTTACGGTTTATTTTATATTATTTTTTTAGTTTTATTAATATTCAGAAATTAAATAGATTTAATTTAATTCAGTAAACATTTATGACATCAACATGATGTCATGCTGACATCGGCAGTCAACAGGGCCTGTTGACTGGTCAACTGACCAGTGGGACCACGGGGCCCAGTTGACCACAGTCAACAGCCCAGTGAGCAGTCAACTAGGTTGACTGTTGACTGGTCAACTAACAGGTGGGGCCCCTTGTCATTCTCTGTTTGACTAATTAACAGGTTAGTTAACTAATTAATCTAAATCATCTAATTAATTAATTTACTAATTAATTATTTTTATTATTTTTTATTTATATTTTTTAAACAATTTTATTTTTACATGTTTTTTTTGGGGGGGGGCCCCTCTATCATAGAGAGTGGGGGGGGGTTAGTGAGGGGTTTTACCCCACTAACCAAATCGGGGCTGGCCAGGGCAATGGCCTCGGGCAACCGGCGACCAAGGGGGCTCGGGCGCCCATGGTGCCAGGCACCGGCGGCCAGGCCAGCAGGTCTCACAGGCGACCGGGCGAGCGACAGCAGTGGCCGGCGACGATGGGGGGGGAGGCGCAACGGTGGGCGGCCGTGTTGGCTAGTCGCAACGAGTGGTTGCGGGCATGGCCAGGGTGCGGCGAGCGCGCGTGCGGGCACGCGCGCGGGCAGCCTAGGCGCGCGGGGCCGCGGCGGGAGCGGGTCGGTGAGCGCGCGAGCGGGGCAAGTAGGGTCGCGACGGGGGGCGGCGTCGGACTGCGGCGAACGGCAAGGAGAAGGAGAGGGGGGCCTCACCGCGGCCGTAGGGGGGCAGCGGGCTCGAGGTAGGGGCGGCGAAGTCCAGCGGCGGCGGGGAGGCGATGTGGCGCCGGCGGGCTCGGCCCCAATCCGATCTGGATTGGGAGGAGAGGGAGAGAGACGTGGGGGAGCGAGTGGGGGATGGGGCTGTCGGTGGGGGGAGGTGGGGTTAGTAGGCGGCCGGCTGGGCCGGTTGGGGGGTAGGTGGGCAGGTGGTCCAGTTGGGGCCGGCCCAGTGGGGAGGGGGGGTTTCTATTTTTATTTTTTATTTTCTTTTAATAGTTTTTGTTTTATTAATGTTTTCTTTATAAAATACTTTTATAAAATTTAGAGGACATGCCCAATATTACTATTGCAATATT
Organism: Elymus sibiricus; assembly: GCA_039707655.1. Taxonomy (NCBI): domain Eukaryota; kingdom Viridiplantae; phylum Streptophyta; class Magnoliopsida; order Poales; family Poaceae; genus Elymus; species Elymus sibiricus. The sequence continues at coordinate 313,474,898 of CM077665.1, forward strand.
TGGTAGTACCACAAAAAGTTTGAAGGCCTTTTGAATAAATTTGGAAAATACATAATTCAAAAGGGCACTAAATAATTTATTTGGCCACTGTTTTAAATACATTTGAGGCACTTAATCATATGATAAAATGTTGGTTCCAATTTTATGAAAGCTTAGGGAACATTTGCAACCTAGGCATGATTTTTATTTTGAAGTTTGCAAAACTTTTAAATCCACTTTTTAAATGAATTTGAACTGCAAAGGAATTTGAATTAGAGTTTGATTCCAAAAGTGACCACACATGGATTAGAAAAATGGATTAGCTTAATCCTCAGGTTACTGTAGCTTGATTACAAAGATTACTGTAGCACTTAATCCAGGGTGTCACAACTCTCCCCTACTAAAAGAAATTCTCGTCCCGAGAATTAAGAAGTAGAAGGAAAGAGCCCGGGGTATTCATCACGAAGATGATCTTCGCGTTCCCAAGTGGCTTCATCTTCAGAATGATTTGACCACTGCACTTCGAAGAACTTGGTAACCTTCTGACGAGTCCGACGTTCAGTTTCATCAAGAATGTGGACCGGTTGCTCTTTGTAAGAAATGTCTTGTTGCAGCTCAAGCATATCATGATCTACTACTCGAATAGGATCCTTGAAGCAGCGGCGAAGCTGTGACACATGGAAGACATCGTGAACCTGAGAAAGGTTTGACGGTAATTCCAATTGATATGCCACTTTACCATGCCTTTCGAGAATAGTGAAAGGACCAATATATCGAGGAGCCAGCTTGCCCTTGGTCCCAAATCGGTGTGCACCTCTCATTGGTGTGATTCGAAGATAAGCCTTTTCGCCAGGTTGATAGACCATATCTTTGTGATGACGGTCATACTGACTCTTCTGACGAGACTAAGCAGCCTTTAGATTTGCATGAATAATGCGGACTTGATCCTTGGCATGTTGGATAATATCCGGACCGATAAGTGTACGTTCCCTAGTTTCTGACCAATTGAGAGGAGTCCGACACTTACGTCCATATAACACTTCAAAAGGGGCCATCTTCAGACTAGCTTGATAGCTATTGTTGTAGGAGAACTCAGCATACAGGAGAGATTCCTCCCATTTCTTGCCGAAACAAATGACACAAGCTCGAAGCATGTCTTCGAGAATCTGGTTGACTCTTTCAACTTGTCCCTGGGATTGAGGGTGAAAAGCGGTGCTAAATGACAGATGAGTTCCCATAGCCTCCTGGAAACTTGCCCAGAATCTTGAAGTGAATAAGCTGCCACGGTCTGAGGTAATCACCAAAGGAATACCGTGGAGTGAAACAACTCTGGACATATAAAGATCTGCCAGCTGACTAGCACTGATAGTTTCCTTGACAGCCAGAAAATGTGCAACTTTGGACAGCCGGCCAATGACGACAAGAATAGCATCATTACCTTTCTGCGATCTGGGAAACCCATTGACGAAGTCCATTTCAACATGGTCCCATTTTGATACGTCTCCAACGTATCGATAATTTACGAAGTATTCATGCCATGATTGCCTATGTTTACAATACTTTTATATGGATTTCATGCATTTTACATGATTTATTTAGAACTAACCTGGACTGACGCAGTTTTCAATAGAATTACCGTGGTGTTGTTTTTGTGCAGAAAATGAAAGTTCTCGGAATAGCCCGAAACTTTTTGACGATTTTTTTGGAACAAAAGAGGCACTAGAAGCTTCGTTGGATGGACAGAAGAGCCACGAGGTGGCCACAACCCACCAAGGCGCGCCAGGCCCCTCTGGCGCGCTCTGGTGTCTTGTGGCCCACTCGTGGCCCGTCTCCGTGTGAAACCGATGCTCAAAAATCCTATAAATATAGAAACCATCAGAAATAACCCTAGACGGGAAGTTCCGCCGCTGCAACTCTCTGTATCGACAAAAAACCAATCTGGAGGCGTTCCAGTACCCTGCCGGAGAAGGTAGGCCATCTCCGATGGCCATCTTCATCATCCCGGCGAAGGCCATGACGAGGAGGGAGTAGTCCACCCTCAGGGCTGAGGGTATGTACCAGTAGCTATGTGTTCAATCTCTCTCTCTCTCTCGTGTTCTTGAGATGTCATGATCTTGATGTATCACGGGCTTTGTTAATATAGTTGGATCATATGATGTGTTTCCCTTACTATCTTGTTGTGATGAATTGAATCTTTCCCTTTGAGATATCGTTATGTAGGATTGAATATTTGATTTGAGAACACTTGATATATGTCTTGCATGTGGATACCCGTGGTGATAATGGGGTGTTCTATTGATTCAGTTGATGTATGTTTTGGTACTCAACTTCCGGATTCCCGAGGTGACACTGGGGTAATCTATACATAGGGGTTGATGCACGTTCTTGTCCTACGTTCTCCGATAGAAATCTTGGGGCACTCTTTGAGGTTCTTTGTGTTGGATTGAGTATTATGAATCTGAAATTGTTTGATGCGTATCGTATAATTAACTCATGGATACTTGTGGTGACATTGGAGTATCTAGGTGACATTAGAGTTGGTTGATGCGTATCATATGGTGTTATTCTAGTACGAACTCTTAGATAGATCGAACGGAAAGGATAACTTGATGTTATCTTAGTACGAACTCTTGAATAGATCGATCGGAAAGGATAACTTTAAGGTGGTTTCGTACCCTACAAACAATTTCTTCCTATGCTCTCCGCTAGATAAGAACTTTGGAGTGATTCTTCGTTGCACGTTGAGGGATGGTTATGTGATCCAATTATATTAGCATTGTTGAGAGATTGCACTAGCGAAAGTACGAACCCTAGGCCTTGTTTTCAAGCATTGCAATATCGTTTGTGCTCACTTTTGTCACTTGCTACCTTGCTGTTTTTATATTTTCAGATTACAAAAACCTATATCTACCATCCATATTGCACTTTTATCACCATCTCTTCGCCGAACTAGTGCACCTATACAATTTGCCATTGTATTGGGTATGTTGGGGACACAAGAGATTTCTTGTATTTGATTGCAGGGTTGTTTGAGAGAGATCATCTTCATCCTACACCTCCCACGGATTGATAAACCTTAGGTAATCCACTTGAGGGAAAATTGCTACTGTCCTACAAAACTCTGCGCTTGGAGGCCCAACAAGAGTCTACAAGAATAAAGTTGCATAGTAGACATCAAGCTCTTTTCTGGCGCCGTTGCCGGGGAGGTGAGTGCTTGAAGGTATATCTTTATATCTTGCAATTAAATCTTTTAGTGTCTTGTTTTTCACTAGTTTGGTTTTTATAAAAGAAAACTACAAAAAATGTACTTTAGGTTGCATCATTTCTATCATCTTTATAATGTCTTTCGTGAAAATAAGGATTCAGAAAATTGTGCTCAATTGGTAGAGGAAGAAATTATGAAAATACTTAATGAGAATTCCTTGAATGACGAGCATGATTGCAATGTTGTTAGTATGAATTCTCTGAATATCCATGATGCTAATGATATGCAAAGCCACAAGCTTGGGGATGCTATGTTTGATGAATATTATATTTTTAGTCCCCCAAGTTTTGATGAGCAAATTTATTATGATGATGGCATGCCTCCTATATATGATGATTATTGTGATGACATGTATGCTATAAAGAGTGCTAGTAACCATGAAACTTGTCATCATGATTGTCAAAGAGGTTATGTCAATCAACTGTCTCATGATGGTTATTTTGTTGAGTTTGGTCCCACTATTATGAATGAGAAGAAAATTGCTTATGTGGAGAGTAATAAATTTTCTATGCTTGTAGATCATGAAAAGGATGATTTATGTGATAGTTATATTGTGAAATTCCTTCACGATTCTACTGAAATTTTTTATGAGAGAGGAACATATGCTTGTAGGAATTGCAATAATATCAAGTTTCCTCCCTATGTGTTCAAAGTTTTGAAGTTATGCTTGTTTTGCCTTCCTTTGCAAGTTGATTCTTGCTCCCATAAATTGTTTGCTCACAAAATCCCTATGCATAGGAAGTGGGTTAGACTTAAATGTGCTTGTCATGAGATTCATGATGCTCTCTTTATGTTTCAATTCTTTACTTTTATGCGAGCATCATTGAAATCATCATGCCTAGCTAAAAGGCATTAAAGAAAAGCGCTTGTTGGGAGACAACCCAACACTTTTCCTTTCTATTTTTGTGTGTGAACATGATTAATCTACTGTATTAATCATGTTTTTTGTCTTTTATTTTAATAAAGTGCCAAGTAAAGCCTATGGGATGACTCACAAGATGAGTAGAATTCATGCTGAACCAAAACAGAAACTTTTGACTCAAGTACAGGAATTTTCATTTTTTACTGGAGCGTGATAATGATCTGAAATTTTTACACAGTGTTTAGATACAAATTCTTAAGGTTTTCCTAATTTTTAAGAAATTTTAGAGACAGGTAAGTATGGTTATACTACAGATCTTCACAGACTGTTCTGTTTTTGACAGATTCTGTTTTGCATGCATAGTTTGCTTGTTTTAGTGTTCCATAGCTTATATTCAGTGATATAAATTATGGGAATGATAGAATACAGTAGGTATTATGTGAGAACAATTATGAATCTTGTCTTGATAGTACCTAAGTGAATGATCTTTATTCAGTATACTAACCCATCTCACGAAGTTCCGTTAAGTTTTGTGTGATTGAAGTTTTCAAGTTTTGGGTGAGACACCGATATGACGAGAAGAGCCTGGTGCGCCCTGGTGTCTTGTGGCCCACTCATGGCCCGTCTCCGCGTGAAACCGACGCTCAAAAATCCTATAAATATAGAAACCATCAGAAATAACCCTAGACGGGAAGTTCCGCCACCACAACTCTCTGTATTGACGAAAAACCAATCTGGAGGCGTTCCAGTACCCTGGGTGAGAAGGTAGATCATCTCTAGTGGCCATCTTCATCATCCCGACGGAGGCCATGACGAGGAGGGAGTAGTCCACCCTCAGGGCTGAGGGTATGTACCAGTAGCTATGTGTTCAATCTCTCTCTCTCTCTCTCTCTCGTGTTCTTGAGATGTCATGATCTTGATGTATCACGGGCTTTGTTAATATAGTTGGATCAAATGGTGTGTTTCCCTTACTATCTTGTTGTGATGAATTGAATCTTTCCCTTTGAGATATCGTTATGTTGGATTGAATATTGGATTTGAGAACACTTGATATATGTCTTGCATGTGGATACCCGTGGTGACAATGGGGTGTTCTATTGATTCACTTGATGTATGTTTTCGTACTCAACTTGAGGATTCCCGAGGTGACATTGGGGTAATCTATGCATAGGGGTTGATGCACGTTCTTGTCGTACATTCTCCGATAGAAATCTTGGGGCACTCTTTGAGGTTCTTTGTGTTGGATTGAGTATTATGAATCTGAAATTGTTTGATACGTATCGCATAATTAACTCATGGATACTTGTGGTGACATTGGAGTATCTAGGTGACATTAGAGTTGGTTGATGCATATCATATGGTGTTATTCTAGTACGAACTCTTAGATAGATCGAACGGAAAGGATAACTTGACGTTATCTTAGTACGAACTCTTGAATAGATAGATCGAAAAGGATAACTTTTAGGTGATTTCGTACCCTACAAACAATTTCTTCCTATGCTCTCCGCTAGATAAGAACTTTGGAGTGATTCTTCGTTGCATGTTGAGGGATGGTTACGTGATCCAATTATATTAGCATTGTTGAGAGATTGCACAGCGAAAGTACGGACCCTAGGCCTTGTTTTCAAGCATTGCAATATCGTTTGTGCTCACTTTTGTCACTTGCTACCTTGCTGTTTTTATATTTTCATATTAAAAAAACCTATATCTACCATCCATATTTTACTTGTATCACCATCTCTTCGCCGAACTAGTGCACCTATACAATTTGCCATTGTATTGGGTGTGTTGGGGACACAAGAGATTTCTTGTATTTGATTGCAGGGTTGTTTTAGAGAGACCATCTTCATCATACACCTCCCACAGATTGATAAACCTTAGGTCATCCACTTGAGGGAAAATTGCTACTATCCTACAAAACTTTGTGCTTGGAGGCCCAACAAGAGTCTACAAGAATAAAGTTGCGTAGTAGACATCACATTTCCATTCAGGAATAGAAATAGGTTACAGAGTTCCAGCAGGCTTTTGATGTTCTGCTTTGATTCGACGACAAATGTCGCATTCCGAAACATAGCGTGCAGTGTCTTGTTTCATGTTTGGCCACCAGAATCTTTGATGGATGTCTTGGTACATCTTGGTACTACCCGAATGGATAGGCAGAGGTGTATCTAGAGCTTCTTTCAGTATTCTATCTGTCATATTCAGGTTTTCGTCCCTCGTTGGAACGAATAAGCGACCCTTGAAGTACACGGCGCCATCATCAGCAACAGTGAAGCATGAGGGTCTACCTTCCGCAACATAGCGTCTGATCTTTTCGACTACATTGTCATAGTGTTGCATGGTTTTGATGCTGCCCACGAGATCTGGCACGGCAACCAGGTTATTAAGGGAACCCTGTTTAACAACCTGGAGGTTCATCTTGCGGAACTCTGGTATAGGGGGAGCGAGATAGCCCTGAGGAACAATATGGAGGTTCAGCTTGCGGAATTCTTTTTGCAGAAGATGGTGAACCTTGTGAACCTGGAGGTGGTTGCAGTATGACTTGCGGCTCAAGGCATCAGCCATTACATTAGCCTTGCCAGGTGTGTAAGAAATTCCACAGTTGTAATCTGCTATGCACTCCATCCATCTCTGTTGACGGAGGTTCAGATCCGGCTGAGTAAACAAGTACTTTAGACTTTGGTGATCGGTGTAGATCTCGCAACGATTACCAATAAGGTACTGTCACCACTCTTTCAGTGTATGTATCACTGCAACAAGTTCGAGGTCATGAACTCGGTAGTTCCCTTCATGAGGACGCAATTGACGAGAGGCATAAGCAATCACTCTATGCTCTTGCATTAGGACACAGCCTATTCCTTGCCGTGAAGCGTCACAATAAATGACAAAGTCCTCTCGAGTATCCGGAGGAGCAAGCACTGGAGCAGATGCTAGTTTGTCCTTAAGTGCCTGAAAGCTCTCCTGACATTTTTCTGCCCACTCATATTTAACACCTTTGTGAAGCAGATTGGTTAAGGGCTTTGCAATCTTGGAGAAGTTCTCGACAAACCGACGGCAATAGATGGCGAGGCCGAGAAAACTTCTGACTTGCTTGACATTCTTCGGGGGAGTCCAGTCAAGAATAGCCTGAACTCATTTAGAGTTGACCGCAATACCATCCTTGGAGATCACATGACCAAGGTAGGTCACTTCGGACATCCAGAACTTACACTTGGAATACTTGGCATATAGTTGATGTTCCCGAAGCTTTTCTAGTACAAGACGAAGATGTTCAGCATGCTCTTCTTTATTCTTGGAATACATGTCACATCCCTAGTTTTCCCCTTGCTTGTGCTAGCTAAGATGTGCATCATGTTTTAATCTTGCATCAACATGAAATGGGGATTGTCAGAAACCTTAGCACCTCACCCTAAACAACCAATTTAATTTCATGCGACTTTCAATGAATCCTAAATGCCCTTCAAAAATGTTCAATATTTCTGACAAATGTTGGCAACAACATATCAGAGGACATTTTATTTTTCACAAAAAATATATCATTTTAAAATAATCTTCGAATGCTCCTGAAATCAATAAATAAAGCACTATAAATTTTATAGTCATTCAAAAATGCTGAAACATTTTGTGGAGGTTTGACATATTCGAACAGTGCTCTATAAAATATTTCAGTGGTTTTGAGCTAAGAATTTGTGCCCAAACAAAATAAAACAAATGTCAGAAAACAAAAAACAGAAACAAATAAAAAAAGGGAAAGAGAGAGAGCTAACATGAGGCCCAGGGGCAGGCCAGCCCATCTGGCCCGTGCCAGTCGTCCCCTACCTCTGCCAGTAGGCACAGGTGAAGGGAGGCACGGCGCGCGGCCGAGCGCCACGCCGGCAGCTGCCTACCTGGCTCACCAGGGCCAGGGCGACGCGCGGGATGACCGCCCCGCTGCCGTCTGGATCGTTCCCTCCTCCATTCGCCCCCTCTCCTCTCTCCCCTCGCTCTGCTCCGCCATGGCTGCCGCGCCCGCAAGCTCGCCGCCGTAGCGCCGTCGCTCCAGCCGCTCCCCCTCGCCCCTGAATAGACCCAGAGCTCCGCCTCGACGCCCTCATCCTCTCTAGTGAGCCGCGCGATGCTAGGAGCTCCCCAATCGACGGCCACGAGATTGTCTTCAACCTTCGGCTCCGACCATCGCCGCCGTCGATTCACCGTCTCCAGGCCGTCTTCGTGCCAGCCTCCGACGCCTTCGCAACCGCCGTGAGCCACTGGCCCTGTTCCCCCCCCCCTCTCTCCCCTGTCGTTTGCCGTCTGTAGACTCAATTTGCTCTGAGCCCGAGGAGCTCCGCCATGCGGACCTCGACGACGGCGATGCTCCGATGTTTCTCCGGTCCAGCCCGTGCTCTTGCTGGAATAGCGGGCTCGCGTAGGTGCGTTAGGAACCAAGCAGCGGCTTTGCTGCGTCTTGTAGCATCGGCTCCGAGCTCGCCCGAGCTCCGGCAGCCGCACGGGTCGCCGCCGGTGAGCATCCCAGCGCCTCCGTGACCAACTAACCCCGTAGATGGATGCGGCCTAATGCGGGCATCATCCCGATAGTCTCCGCGTGCCCAGGAGCGCTCTGTAGCGCGATTCCGCCGTCGATTTGGTCGCCGCCGATGTGTCTCCGGTGGGAGCTAACGTGGTTAGTCATTAGGAGTTAATCCACATAATTAGCATGCCTAACAGCCACTGACAGTGGGCCCTGGCTCAGGTCAAAGCCAGGGTCAACTCGGGTTTAACCCCTGAGTCAATGACATGTGGTCCCCACATGTCAGTGACTCGAAATGGCCCTGGGTCACTAACCAGTGGACCCCACTGGTCAGGTTTGACGTGGCAACGACCAGCTGACTTGCTGACACCATGCTGATGTCATGCTGACGCAATAAAGCCTTTCTGATTTAATTTAATTCTAGAAAATGCTAAAATCTTAGAAAAATCATAGAAATTAATCTGTAGCTCGGATTGAAATAATTTATATATGAAAAATTATCAGAAAAATCCAAATAATCCATTGATGCTATTATCGTGCATGCTAGAGCAACCTAAATAGAAGAACATTGACATTTTGCAATAATGCAATATGTGGAATATCACATGGAGAACAATTTTGAACCTATATTCAATGCCACTCCATTTAACTCTAATGATAGATGCATTAGCTCATCTATAACATGTTGCCATGTCATGATCATGCATCATATTGTTGCACTTGCTGTGTATTGATTGTTACTCCGTCTATGTCGCGGTAGGTTCTGCTCCATCGGATACCCTCGAGTATCCCCCTGAAGGAGAGTATCTCCCGGCAAACCTGCAAGGCAAGCAACCCCATTGATCATATCGATAACATCCCACTCTCTCGCTCCTGCTCTTGTTTATTGCATTAGGACAAATGCTTCTACTGTCTATCAGTTGCGGTAGTTGAACCCATTCCTTTGCATGACCTGTCACTGTCACAGTAAATAGCTAAACCATGCAACCTTGCATACCTGGTAGATGCTTGAGCCTTGATGTGCTTTACCTGCTTTGCTTGCTATGCTTGCTATGCTTAGAGTTGTGTCAGGTCTGATTCATCTGGGTGATGAACCGGAGTGAAACAGTGTTGTTCTGATGTGATGAACTAAATGATGAACCCGATTTGGTAAAGGTAGCGATGAGAGGCTATGTAGGAGTACATAGCGGATTGTTTCATTGGGACCGTTCTTAGGAACTGAGTTCCGTGTTTGTGATCCAAGACTAGTTACTACCACACGTTGGGATACTTAATTGACCCTCTCGACCTATCAGCCGCCTGTGTCCAGGTGTTGCAAGTACTTTCTGGTGTTTGTAGCCATGCTGAAGGCCATGCGTAGCGCTGACCTTAGGGGTGGGCTACGGCGCGGTAGGCAGTGGCACGGTGTACCAAGTGGCACCCGAACGGTGGGCTTGGGAACCCTGCGCACATCGTTTGAGGCCGTAGCGGAAACTTCGGCCGGACTTCTGTGCGGGTTTAGTCTCAAATAGGCGATAGCCTGGACTAGGGTCTTGTGTGATTGACGGTCGTGGCCGACTCCCTCGCTGGGCTTCCGCTTGAAGGCTGCCGAGGTGCCTGTTTTATGAGCACACAGCGATAAGTGGCGAGAGCGTGTGTGAAGAAGTGCACCCCTGCAGGGTAATGAATCTGTTCGAATAGCCGCATCCTCGGATATGGACTACTTGGAGAACTTATGATGTTCATAGATAACTTGATGGTTACTCTTAAAAGACTCAAGACAATTATGAGTACCGTGGATGGCACTCTCGTGGGTGACGGGAGCGGATCCATGGTGGTGTATTGATGTGGTGTTAGTGGACTCGTGTGCGCTATCTCAAAACTTGTTCAAAGAACTGGTAGTCGTAGTATAGGCTAGCCAAGAGTCAAAGCTGGCATTGCTGCAAGAACCCCACTACCCCCCTTGTTGAAACATGAGCATGAATAGCTTAGGTCTGCTTTAAAGACTTGCTGAGTACGATTGTACTCATGTTTGCTTAATAACTGTTGCAGATGAGAATATGGACCCATCTGGTGGGTTCTATCTAGACGTCGACGACGCCGAGTAGCTGGAATCCCAGCTATGATCTGATGCCCTGGGATGGGCTGTAGATAGTCAGGCTTAATGCCTTTTTACCTTTCAACTGTCTGTACTCAGACAGCTTTAAGCTTCCACTTGGTTTGTATGAACATGTTTGTATGACTTGAGTGTCGGGTCATGTGACCCCTACCTGTATGAACATATTATGCAAGGCTCTTCTGAGCCTTCTAAATAAATGTTGTGTTGTTGTATGGTTATGTTGTGATGCCATAGTTGTATCTATGCATATCGGACATGTCGTTCGTACGTGTGACGTGTAACGGTATGTATGGGATTCGACACCTAGTTGTGTGCCTCTAGTAGTACTCTTTACGGGGAAATGCCTCTTTGTGCTTCCACCGAGCCTTGGTAGCTTGCTACTGCTCCGGACACATTGATTGATCGGCATGTATCCTTCTTGGCTGCTGTGTCTGTCCCTTCGGGGAAATGTCTCGCAGTGTAATGGAGTCCATGTAGCCTGCTATGACTCGTCTACGCGCAGTTAATGACATTTATGTCCCACGGCGTAATGGAGTCCTTGTAGCTTGCTATGACTCGTCTACACACGCTGAGGCCGACACCTGCATTGCTGGGTTACGTATGCCTGTCCCTGTATGGATGTGCTACTTGGGTTCTATGACTAGTCATGTCGACCCGGGTTCTTTGACATTTGAATGCTAGCGACATATTCACATTCGTGAGCCAAAAGGCGCAAACGGTCCCGACCCAGGTAAGGTGGCAGCCGTGGAGATAACCGTGCATGAGGCCACAAAGTAATGTGAAGTGTTACATGCTAAATTGTTATGGCTTAGGATCGGGGTCCTGACAGCGTTGGTATCAGAGCCTGACTGACTGTAGGATTACCAAGCCAAACTGGTCGAAGTTGAGTCTAGAAATGCTTTAGTTATGTAGGGGAATTGATTGTGGAAGGGAATGTAAGGTTCTTTTTACTCCTCTTCCCGAGTCATTCTATTCTGAGTCACCCTCTCCTTTTCTACGGGGTTAAGAACTAGGCTTCTTATCTACCTCTCAGGATGACGAGTTACTAACCATGGACAAGTAGACTAAATTGCTTGAGAGTCAACTCCACTTTTCAAGTATTGTTTCTGTGTGACAATCATTTGGTTAGAATCTTGATGCTAGAAAGTTGAGTGGCTATGCTATCCAATGTTTTCAGGATGTCTCAAAATTGTTTTTGAGCAGTTTCTGCCGTTATGCTGTCCGATTTCTGCTAGGATCTCTAATGCACTTTGCATTATCCTCTGTTTCAGATGCCTCCCCGTCCTTCTCGTCAGGTGGTCCATTTGACTAGGTGCATTGATGTACCGGGTCACACGGCCATGTTGGTCAGAGTCATGATGGAGACCGGTTATCGTTGGTACCCGGAATATACAGTGGATGAACAATACCGCGACTTCAACCAGATCCAGTATCTGTGTACCGTTAGGATATATCCATCGTATCCTGGAGCTGCAGAGCCGCTTCATTGGACTTATGGATTAGGTGTCACCATTGATATGGCAGTTCAGGAGGCTGCTTACACGATGCTGACCATTATGAGAGCTCACCATGGTCTACTTCATGGCACAGAGTTCTGCTATATTCCAGCGACGCTAGGAGGAGAGGATGGTTATCTTGCTGTAGCCTACTATGATCACTCTCATGAGGATCCTAGGCTTCAGGTGACTGCTCAGTTGTTGGAGAACAGGGATCGTGATGCACGTGCTCTTCGCATGGAGCTTTATGCTACACGTGCACGCCTTTGGATAGCCTTGACGCAGCTAGCTCCAGTCGTTTAGACTGGTTATGGAGATTTGGAGATGTTGAGCCCCTTACGGACTCATCTGCCCACTCGCGTAGACTGGCCCAATGTTGGAGGCATCACTCCTCTTCGAGGACCGCCGCTGCCACTAGCGAGAGGACCTAGGCCACATCCGTGTCCTTATGGTTCCCAGGGATCTCAGGCCAGGGTGTTTCCAGACCCTCAGGTTTAGCTTCCAGGTCACGGAGGTAACCTGTATGAGATGTTCTACGCAGATGCTTGAGTTCATGAGTGGAGGTAGTAGTATTGTAGCAGTTGTATTTCCAAAGTCTCGCGTGTCTGGTGGAATATGACTGAGGTGTGAGTTGAGTTCCGGAGGTGTAGAAAAATAATGTATAGGAAGCTTGTAATGCCTCCGATGAGTTGTTTTATCTTCTCACTAGCTTGTACTTCAGCTTGGGTTTGTACTGAACTATATCATGGTGTGTATGAATCATGGTGTATATATGGCAGTTGCTTGTACCATGTTGTTCGGGTGTTTACCCCTGCATTCCATGTTGTTCAGTATATTCCGTATCTCTTATCCTAGAGTTGATGTCTTCCTTGTCTAAGATGTGGGTTTTTTTTATCCCAGGATGGTACCCACCAGGAACAACCCTGCTCCTGCTTATGAGCAGGGTGAGGGCAGTGGAGCAAGGCAGGAGAACCTGCCTCACCCGCCATCTTTGGCGGAGGTGATGCTTGAGGTGGAACGCAACAAGAGAGAGACCAACAGGCTGCTAGAGCGTATTGAGCAGAATACAACACGCCCTCCCCGCAATGAGCGTAATGATGGAATGTCTCTCAATGACTTCGTGAAGCTGTATCCACCAAAGTTCCATCATTCCGTCGATCCCCTCGATGTGGATGATTGGCTTTCCAGCATGACTCGCAAGATCCGTTCTGCAAATGTGGCTGAAGCAGACAAGGTTAACTTTGCCGCGTACTTCCTTGAAGGACCCGCCAGTCAGTGGTGGGAAAACTATGAGGCTATGCGCCCAGAGGGCCCTGCTACTACATGGACAGACTTTTGCAGTGCTTTCCGCACCCACCATATTCCTGATGGTCTGATGGACCGTAAGAGAGAGGAATTATGTGCCTTCACTCAGGGTAAGCTGACAGTGGATGCTTACAGCCGTGAGTTCGGCAACTTAGCCTGCTATGCACCGGAGGAGGTGTCAACTGACGCCAAGAAGCAAGCTAGGTTCCGCAAGGGACTTAGCCCCGAGCTCCGTCATGATCTACGCCTGCATGAGTGTGCTACCTTCCAGAGTCTCGTCAACAAGGCTATCAATGACGAGTCTGGTCAGACCGACTACGAGGCAACCAAGAAGCACTCTCGTGACTTCAGCTCCTCATCCGGCTCAGGTTCCAATAAGCGCCGGGTGTGGGTGCCCAACACTGCTCTGCCATCAAGGTACACTGCGAGGCCATCCTATGCGGCGCCTCGCCCAAATCAGAACAACCCTCCAGCCAAGCCCTATGGTGGAAATGCTGCTAATGCCGCTTGATACGTCTCCATTGTATCTACTTTTCCAAACTCTTTTGCCCTTGTTTTGGACTCTAATTTGCATGATTTGAATGGAACTAATCCGGACTGACGCTGTTTTCAGCAGAATTGCCTTGGTGTTATTTTTGTGCAGAAATAAAATTTCTCGGATTGAGCTGAAAATTTACGGAGAATATTTTTGGAATTAATAAAAAATACTGGCGAAAGAATCAACCGTAGGAGGTCCACCACCTGGCCACAAGCCAGGGGGGCGCCCCCCCCCTAGGGCACGCCCCCCTGTCTTGTGGCCCCCCTGGAGCTCCGCCGACCTCAAATGCAACTCTATATATTCCTATTCGGGGAGAAAAAAATTAGAGAGAAGAGTTCATCGCGTTTCACGATACAGAGCCGCCGCCACCTCCTGTTCTTCCTCGGGAGGGCAGATCTGGAGTCTGATTTGGGCTCCGAAGAGGGGAAATCGACGCCGTCGTCATCACCAACCATCCTTCATCACCAATTTCATGATGCTCTCCGCCGTTCGTGAGTAATTCCATCGAAGGCTTGCTGGACGGTGATGGGTTGGATGAGATCTACCATGTAATCGAGTTAGTTTTGTTAGGGTTTGACCCCTAGTATCCACTATGTTCTGAGATTGATGTTGCTATGACTTTGCTATGCTTAATGCTTGTCACTAGGGCCCGAGTGCCATGATTTCAGATCTGAACCTATTATGTTTTCATGAATATATATGTGTTCTTGATCCTATCTTGCAAGTTGTAGACACCTATTACGAGTTATGATCCGCATCCCCCAGGGTGACAATAACTGGGATTCTTTCTGGTGATTACCGTAGTTTGAGGAGTTCATGTATTCACTAAGTGCTAATGCTTTGGTCCGGTTCTCTATTAAAAGGAGGCCTTAATATCCCTTAGTTTCCATTAGGACCCCGCTGCCACGGGAGGATAGGACAAAAGATGTCATGCAAGTTCTTTTCCATAAGCACGTATGACTATATATGGAATACATGCCTACATTACATTGATGAATTGGAGCTAGTTCTGTATCACCCTATGTTATAACCGTTGCATGATGAATGCCATCCGACATAATTATCCATCACTGATCCATTCCCTACGAGCTTTTCATATATTGATCTTTGCTAAGTCACTTTTCCGTTGCTACTGTTACAATCACTACAAAACTGCTACTGTCACTTTTGACACCGTTACCGTTACTTCCATACTACTTTGCTGCAGATATTAAGTCTTTCAGGTGTGGTTGAATTGACAACTCAGCTGCTAATACTCGAGAATATTCTTTGGCTCCCCTTGTGTCGAATCAATAAATTTGGGTTGAATACTCTACTCTCGAAAACTGTTGCGACCCCCTATACTTGTGGGTTATCAAGACCTTTTTCTGGCGCCGTTGCCGGGGAGCATAGCTCTATTCTCTGAGTCACTTGGGATTTGTATCTGTTGATCACTATGAAGAATCTGAAAGACCCGAAAACCAAGATCTATCCCTCTACTACGAGGGGAGGTAAGGAACTGCCATCTAGCTCTACACTTGCTTCACCTTCTGTTATGAGTAAATTTGCGACACCACCACCTGCTAGTAATTCTGATATGTCGCAAGTAATTGATGATGCCACTTCTGCTATGCACGATGCTTATGATGATACTTTGCTTGATAATACTGTGCCACTGGGTGAATTTCTTGATGAACAAATTGCTTGAGTGAATGCTGAAACTGATGATATTTCTGAATCTGATGAAATTATTGAAACTGAACACTATGATACACCTGCTAGACCTAGCTCTCCTAGATACGAACTGCCTAATATACCTAATGGTTATGTTATGGAAGGAGAGGTAGCTAGGGACTTTCTTGCTTGTAAGGATAGAGATGATCTTAAGAAATTGCTATGCAAGTGGAAGGAAAATCTTTGAATGCTAGAATGCAATATGATCCTAAGTTTGCTACTTCACCTATCTTTGTTACTGATAAGGATTATGAATTCTCTGTCGATCCTGAGTTAATTACTTTGGTTGAATCTGATCCTTTCCATGGTTATGAATCTGAAACTGTTGTGGCACATCTTTCTAAATTGAATGATATAGCCACCCTATTCACTCATGAGGAAAAAATTCGCTATTACTATATTCTTAAGTTGTTTCCTTTCTCATTAAAGGGTGATGCTAAGATATGGTTTAATTCTCTTGCTCCTGGTTGTGTGCGTAGTCCCCAGGATATGATTTACTACTTCTCTGAAAAATATTTTCCTGCCCATAAGAAACAAGCTGCCTTGCAGGAAATGTTTAACTTTGTGCAAATTGAAGAAGAGAGTCTCCCACAAGCTTGGGGGAGGCTTCTCCAATTACTTAATGCCTTGCCTGATCATCCTCTCAATAAAAACAAAATACTTGATATCTTTTATAATGGACTAATCGATGCTTCTAGGGACCACCTAGATAGTTGTGCTGGTTGTGTTTTCAGGGAATGAACTGTTGAACAAGCTGAACTACTATTGAATAATATATTGAGCAATGATAATGATTGGACTATTCCCGAACCACCTCCAAAGCCAACTCCGAAGAAAAGAGGTATTCTATTTCTCAGTCCTGAAGATATGCAAGAGGCAAAGAAATCTATGAAAGAAAAAGGTATTAAAGCTGAAGATGTTAAGAATCTACCACCTATTGAAGAAATACATGGTCTTGATAACCCGACACAGGTAGTAGAGGTAAATTCTCTCAGTAGATTCGATGAAGGTGATATTCCTTATAATAAGTCTGCTAGCCAATGCTAGGATGAGTTTGATAACTTTATTGTTAAGCAAGAAAATTTCAATGCTTATGTTAGTAGACAATTGAAACACAATGCTTACATGCTTGATCGCTTAGGTGATTATACGAGTAGAACTATCAATGATCTTAAGCTTATTAGTAAACATGCTTCCATGGTAACTACTCAAGTAGAACAAGTACTTAAGGCACAAAATGATTTGCTTAATGAGATGAATGCTAAGAACAATGATCATTCTGTTAGAGTTGTGACTAGAGGTGGTAAAATGACTCAGGAACCTTTATATCCTGAGGGCCATCCTAAGAGAATTGAGCAAGATTCTCAGAGAATTAATTCTGATGCACCTAATCATCCTAGTAATAAAGGGAAAAAGAATGACGATATTACTTTGCATGCTGCTAGTGAACCTGTTATAGGCACTCATGCAAACCCAAATGATATTTCTATTTCTGATGCTGAGACACAATCTGGTAATGAGCATGAGCCTAGTGATAATATTAATAATGATGTTCATGTTGATGCTCAACCTAGTAATGATAATGATGTGGAGATTGAACCTGCTGTTGATCTTGATAACCCACAACCTAAGAATAAAAGATATGATAAAATAGACTTTGTTGCTAGGAAGCATGGTAAAGAAAGAGAGCCTTGGGTTCAGAAACCCATGCCCTTTCCTCCTAAGCCATCCAAGAAAAAGGATGATGAGGACTTTGAGCGCTTTGTTGAAATGCTTAGACCTGTCTTTTTGCGTATGCGCTTGACTGATATTTTGAAAATGTCTCCTTATGCTAAGTATATGAAAGATATTGTGACAAATAAGAGGAAGATACCGGAAGCTGAGATTTCCACCATGCTTGCTAATTATACCTTTAAGGGTGGAGTACCAAAGAAACTAGGAGATCTCGGAGTACCTACTATACCATGCTCTATTAAAAGAAATTATGTTAAAACTGCTTTATGTGATCTTGGAGCTGGTGTTAGTGTTATGCCTTTCTCTTTATATCGTAGACTTGATTTGAATAAGTTGACACCTACTGAAATCACTTTGCAAATGGCTGATAAATCAACTGCTTTACCCATCGGTATTTGTGAGGATGTGCCTGTCGTAGTTGCAAATGTTACTATCTTAACAGACTTTGTTATTCTTGATATTCCCGAGGACGACAGTATGTTGATCATCCTTGGTAGACCCTTTTTTAATACTGCAGGGGCTGTTATTGATTGCAACAAGGGCAATGTCACTTTTCATGTTAATGGTAATGAGCATACGGTACACTTTCCGAAGAAACAATCTCAAGTTCATAGTATCAACTCCATTGAAAAAATTTCAACGATTATTATTGGAGGTTTTGAATTCCCTCTCCCTACTGCCAAAAAGAAATATGATATACTTATTGTTGGGGACATGCATATCCCCATTGAGGTAACCTGTGTTATTCGAAAATTCTCCGGTTCCGTGTCATTCGAAAAAAGTTTGTCAATAAGACTTGATCAACCTTACTGATGGATTCTTTTTGACGGGCATGAGATGGATGAATTTAGAAAGCACAACCTTCTGTACCCAACTTTTACTTTCTGTTAATTAGATTTAATACAGTAAAAATGCTATTATTTTTCTGTTTTTTGTTTTATCCGTGCAATAAAGAAAGTGACCTGAAAATAAAAGTTCTCCAAATGCCCTGAAAATGTAGTATGATTTTTTCTGGAATATTTAAGAATTTTTGGCACTGAGAACACATCAGGGGGCTGCACCAGTGGGCCACAAGCCTGCAGGGCGCCCCCACCCCCCTGGGCACGCCCCCTGGCTTGTGGGTCCCACGTAGGCCCCCCTCACTTATTCCAGCCACCATTCACTTCGTCTTCCTCCAGAAAAAATCCCACCATTGCTCAAACCCGTGTTCTAGCTCATTTTGCTGCCATTTTCGATCTCCTTGTGCAAAGCTCCATTTGCAAAACTGTTTTGGGGAATTGTTCTTCGGTATGTGACTCCTCCAATGGTCCAATTAGTTTTTGTTCTAGTGCTTTATATATTGCAATTTTTTGGTGCTGTGGTGACCTTGTTCTTGAGCTTGCATGTCAAATTTGTATGGTCCCAGGTAGTTTTGATGCATGATATAGCCTCTAGGAACTTGTGGGAGTAGTTGCTATTAGTTTTGTTGAGTTTTGTTCACTTTATCTTGAGTCACTACAAATTTCAGAAATTTTTCAGAGAAAGAAAGATGTTGAGGAGAATATACCAAGGTGGTTCCTCGAGCAAGAAGACCCCGAGACTCGCGATACGTGAGCCCGACTTTGAACCACCGAGGGAAGCTCAAGTGCGGCCTTGTGACTGGCCGTCGGATCAATTCATGGTTCATGCCGGTTTCAGGGAAGAGTTTTACACGTACATACGAAATGCTAGCCTTGAAGACTTCATTTCAGACCAATGCAAGCAATATTATCAACTCACTGATTCCTTCGTGCGGAGGTTTGAATTTTCATCCAGGCGTAATATGCATTCTGTTCTATTTAATCTTTATGATGAATCTTATACTATGGACCTAGAAGATTTTAACCGTGCATGCAATATTCCACAATGGGGCGGCTATAGTGATCCTCACAAAACTGAATATAGTGATTTTCTTGCTAGCATCACTGTGGGAGAAACTAGAAACATTACACAGGCTACCTTGGGGAGCATTCACTTTCCTGCTATACATTATTTTGCTCTCTTCATAGGTAGATGTATCAACGGTAAACATGATCATCGCCACCTTTGCATACATGATCTTAGTATTCTTAAGAGTGCGGTCATGAGCGATAGACGATATAACTTGGGGGCTATTATTGCTAGGAGGCTACATAAATATGCTAAGGAAGGAGATTTATTTGGCGGGATTTATGCCACCCATGTAGCTAATTATCTTGGGGTACCCATAAGGGAGAATGACATTGAGTTACCACCCGCTTTTCTTGATTATGAAGCTATGGTGCGCTACCAGTTTCTTGAGAGGACGAACAGTCCCTCGTGTACCGACTAATTTTTGACAAACAGCGTGCTGTCCATATTACCCTTCCTGCTCCTGCCTTCTTTAACTTTCAGGAAAAATAGAGACACTTTATAACCAGAGAGGAGGCAAACGAGTACGAGAGAGAGGCGGAAGCTGCCCGCCTCCGCGCTGCAGCCGTTCAGGCGGTAGCCGCTGCAGCCCAGTACAACCCCAACTATGACTTTGGATATTATCCGGGCGAACCATGGCCCTAGACCAACTTAGGCCAAAAGCCTAAGCTTGGGGGAGTACGTATTTCTCACCGACATTACATTCATGTTCACACACTCATTCCAGTTATCGGTGCTTATACGTTTTCATTGTATCATCCATGGTATTTTATTTCTCCTTTCCGCTTTCTTCTTGTGTGTTTAATTAACCTTGAGAAAAATCCAAAAAAAATAGTTCTAGTTTTACCTTTTAGTTTGTTTAGTTGTTTCATTAAAAGAAAACCCAAAAAGATTTCTCGTTCTTCTTTTGCTTGTTGGGAGCTTTCCCGTGTAAATAGTTTTTCTCGTTCTTGTTTTGAAATTTCTTTTCTTTGGGTCGTGAGGAGAAGACCACAATGAAAATGTTGAGTGGATCTCGTATGCATTATTGTTTATCTTACAGATAGCCCATATTACCTTGCCTTCTCCTTTGAGTTATTGTTTGCAGATTCCAGCTTAGTCCAATGCACGTGCACTCTTATTATTATTCACACCGTTCGGTCGTGCAAGTGAAAGGCAATAATGACAATATATGATGAAGTGATTGAGATGGAGAAAAGCTGGTATGAACTCGACCTATTTTGTTTTTGTAAATATGATTAGCTCATCGTTCTGGATTTAGCTCATTATGGATGAAACATGTTTGCAATGACAATTAGAGATTATAGTTATTCATGCCATGCTTAATTAGCTAAGAGTGTATAATGGTTTGTCTTGAGTACCAACATGCATTTTAAAATGGTTGTGATGTGGTATGATAGGATGGTATCCTCCTCTGAATGATTCAAGTGGCTTGACTTGGCACATGTTCACGCATGTAGTTGAAACAAAATCAACATAGCCTCCACGATATTTATGCTCATGGTGATTTATATCCTACTCATGCTTGCATTCAATGTTGGTTAATCTCAAAGCATGTTTATGACTGTTGTCGCTCTCTAGTTGGTCGCTTCCCAGTCTCTTGCTAGCCTTCACTTGTACTAAGCGGGAATACTGCTTGTGCATCCACCTTCATAAACCCAAAGTTGTTCCATATGAGTCCACCATACCTACCTATAAGCGGTATTTACCTGCTGTTCCAAGTAAATTTGTATGTGCCAAACTCTAAATCTTCAAATAATATTCTATTTTGCATGCCCGAATCGCTCATGTAGTAACTATGGGCTATCAGTATCTTCCATGCTAGGTGGGTTATTCTCACGATATGTGTTGATTCACTATCATTCACGAGAAAGTGGCTGGTATTCGGAATGCCCAGTTCCATGCTCAAAATCAAATCAAAATATAATGAAACAAAACTCCCCCAGGATTGTTGTTTGTATGGACGGTACCCGTGGATTCGGCTCGCCGTGGAGTGTGATTGATTGGTGGAGGGGGAGTAAAAACTTTACTATTCTGTTTTGGAACCGCCTATAATGTATCTAGCATGGAAGATACCGAGATCTCTCAGTTGTTATGTTGACAATGAAAGCATACCGCTCAAAATTATTATTATTCTTCCCTGTTTTAAAAGCTCGAGCTCTGGCACCTCTGCAGATCAATGCTTCCCTCTGCGAAGGGCCTATCTATTTTACTTTACTGTTGAGTCATCCTCTTCTTATAAAAAGCACCAGTTAGAGAGAACCACCGTCATTTGTATGCTTTGTTAGTAATTGATATTGAGTATGATTGTGACTGGATCTCTTTTACCATGAATTACAATGTCTAGTCAGTCCTTGTTCTTTAGAAGGTGCTCTGCATTTATGTTTTGCGGTCTCAGAAAGGGCTAGCGAGATACCATTATATCATATTGTATCATGATTGTTTTGATAAAATTGTTGTCATCCGAGATTTATTATTATTGCTCGCTAGTTGATTATGCCATTGATATGAGTAAATGTGAGACCTAAATGTATTGTGAATGTGGTTAGTCTATAATCCTTGCTGAAAATCTGAACAACAGTTAGACATATTTACAACAACAAGATCAAACAGAGTTTGTAAAAGTTTTTCTTTATCACTTTCAGTTTGTCAACTGAATTGCTTGAGGACAAGCAATGGGTTATGCTTGGGGGAGTTGATACGTCTCCATCGTATATACTTTTCCAAACTCTTTTTCCCTTGTTTTGGACTCTAATTTGCATGATTTGAATGGAACTAACCCGAACTGACGCTGTTTTCAGCAGAATTGCCTTGGTGTTATTTTTGTGCAGAAATAAAAGTTCTCGGATTGACCTAAAAATTTACGGAGAATATTTTTGGAATTAATAAAAAATACTGGCGAAAGAATCAACCGGAGGAGGTCCACCACCTGGCCACAAGCCAGGGGGGCGCCCCCCCTAGGGCGCGCCCCCCTGTCTTGTGGGCCCCCTGGAGCTCCGCCGACCTCAACTCCAACTCTATATATTCCTATTCGGGGAGAAAAAAATCAGAGAGAAGAGTTCATCGCGTTTCACGATACGGAGCCGCCGCCACCTCCTGTTCTTCCTCGGGAGGGCAGATCTGGAGTCTGATTTGGGCTCCGAAGAGGGGAAATCGACGCCGTCGTCATCACCAACCATCCTTCATCACCAATTTCATGATGCTCTCCGCCGTTCGTGAGTAATTCCATCGTAGGCTTGCTAGACGGTGATGGGTTGGATGAGATCTACCATGTAATCGAGTTAGTTTTGTTAGGGTTTGATCCCTAGTATCCACTATGTTCTGAGATTGATGTTGCTATGACTTTGCTATGCTTAATGCTTGTCACTAGGGCCCGAGTGCCATGATTTCAGATCTGAACCTATTATGTTTCCATGAATATATATGTGTTCTTGATCCTATCTTGCAATTTGTAGACACCTATTACGAGTTATGATCCGCATCCCCCAGGGTGACAATAACTGGGATTCTTTCCGGTGATTACCGTAGTTTGAGGAGTTCATGTATTCACTGAGTGCTAATGCTTTGGTCCGGTTCTCTATTAAAAGGAGGCCTTAATATCCCTTAGTTTCCATTAGGACCCCGCTGCCACGGGAGGGTAGGACAAAAGATGTCATGCAAGTTCTTTTCCATAAGCACGTATGACTATATATGGAATACATGCCTACATTACATTGATGAATTGGAGCTAGTTCTGTATCACCCTATGTTATAACCGTTGCATGATGAATGCCATCCGACATAATTATCCATCACTGATCCATTGCCTACGAGCTTTTCATATATTGATCTTTGCTAAGTCACTTTTCCGTTGCTACTGTTACAATCACTACAAAACTGCTACTATCACTTTTGCCACCTTTACTGTGACTTCCATACTACTTTGCTACTAAATACTTTGCTACAGATATTAAGTCTTTCAGGTGTGGTTGAATTGACAACTCAGCTGCAAATACTCGAGAATATTCTTTGGCTCCCCTTGTGTCGAATCAATAAATTTGGGTTGAATACTCTACCCTCGAAAACTGTTGCGATCCCCTATACTTATGGGTTATCACCGCTCCGAGGTCTTCAACAGTGATCTGCTACAAATGCGGAGAGCCTGGACACTACTCTTGTGAGTGTCCCCAGAACAACGCCAAGCCTACTGGACGTGGTAAGCCGGGCCAGGCTTATTACGTGAAGCCAACTCCTGCTCGTGGCCGTGTGAACAATGTCACCCTTGAAGAAGCCCAAGATGATGCCGACGTTGTGGTTGGTACGCTCCTTGTCAATAGTCATCCAGCATCTGTTCTATTTTACACTGGTGTATCTCATTCATTCATCTCAGAAAGTTTTGCACAGTTGCATAACATGACCTTTTGTGATATGCCCACTCCATTAGTAGTTCAGATTCCTGGATCAAAATGGCAAACTTCTAGAGTGAGCCATGACAATGAGATTCTCGTGGATAGGCTAGTCTTTTTGGCTTCCCTGGTAGCTTTAAAGTCTTCGGACATCAATATCATCTTGGGTATGGACTGGATGTCAGCCCATTAAGCCAAGATTGATACTCATTCTAGGAATGTTCAACTTACACATCCTTCAGGTGAGATAGTCACCTTTTCAACTCGAGTGGCTAAGTGCCAACTCTATTCTCTCAATGCTAGCCCTCTTCCAGAGCTTGAGGATATTCCGGTGGTCCGTGACTTCCCGGATGTCTTTCCAGAGGAACTGCCAGGTATTCCACCTGTCAGAGATGTAGAGTTTGTGATAGACCTCATTCCAGGGACTGTCCCAATAGCCAGAAGACCCTATAAGATGGCACCCTTAGAACTAGCCAAGCTAAAGAAACAACTCGATGAGGCCTTGAAAAAGGGATTCATCCGCCCTAGTTCTTCTCCTTGGGCTTGCCCCGTCCTCTTCGTCAAGAAGAAGGATGGAACGGACCGGATGGTTGTAGATTATCGACCAGTGAACCTGGTCACAATCAAGAACAAGTATCCGCTTCCCAGGATCAATGACTTGTACGACCAACTCGCTGGATCCTCAGTCTTCTCCAAAATGGATTTGAGGTTAGGGTACCATCAAATCAGAATCAGGAACGGGGACATTCCAAAAACGGCTTTCGTTACTCGTTATGGCCAATACGAGTACACCGTCATGTCCTTCGGATTAACCAATGCTCCAGCCACCTTCTCTCGTTTGATGAATTCGATCTTCATGGAGTATTTGGATAAATTCGTCGTGGTTTACCTCGACGATATACTCATCTACTCAAAGAACGAACGAGATCATGCTGAGCATCTCAGGCTGGTATTGACGAAACTTCGAGAGCATCGCATGTATGCCAAATTCTCCAAGTGTGAATTGTGGCTACCAGAAGTGACCTATCTAGGTCATGTAATCTCTGGCAAGGGCATTGCTATCAATCCCGAGCAAGTTCAGGCCATCCTCGATTGGACTCAACCTGAATCGGTTAAGCAAGTTCGGAGTTTCCTTGGCTTAGCGAGCTATTGTCGCCGCTTTGTAGAGAATTTCTCCAAGGTTGCGAAGCCTCTTACTGAACTCCTCCAGAAAGATAAAAAGTTCGAGTGGACCCCACAATGCGAGTACAGCTTTCAGGAACTGAAAAGACGTCTGACTTCTGCTCCCGTATTGGTGCCACCAGATTTTTCTAAGGACTTTGTTATCTATTGCGATGCCTCGCGACAAGGATTAGGTTGCATTCTCATGCAAGATCGTCATGTGATTGCATAAGCATCTCGATAGTTGCGTCCACATGAGGATAATTATCCAACCCATGATCTTAAGCTTGCAGCTGTAGTCCATGCACTTAAAACATGGTGACATTACCTTCTGGGTAATCGTTGCGAGATATACACTGATCACCAAAGTCTGAAATATATCTTCACCCAACCGGATTTGAATCTCAGGCAAAGACGGTGGGTTGAGTTGATCACAGATTACGACTTAGGGATAACTTACACCCCGGGGAAAGCCAATGTCATGGCTAATGCACTAAGTCGTAAGTCTTATTGTAACAATTTGATGTTACAACAAGGTCAACCGCTTCTCTATGAGGAATTTCGGAAGTTAAATCTTCACATTGTTCCTCAAGGATTCCTTTCTACCTTGGTGGCGAAACATATTCTTAGGGATCAAATCATAGCTGTTCAGAGGTATGATAAGGGATATCCGGATCAAGGAGAAGATTGATAGCGGAAAAGCTAAAGATTTCTCCAAGGATGATCAGGATGTTGTGTTCTTCCAGAACTGCTTGGTGGTTCCTAAGAGCAAACGTCTACGACAGCTGATCCTTAAGGAGGCTCATGATTCTCCTCTCACGATTCATCCTGGTAGTACCAAAATGTATCAGGACCTACGCCAGAGGTTCTGGTGGACCAGAATGAAGAGAGAAATTGCTCAGTTCGTTGCTAACTGTGACGTCTGTCGTCACGTTAAAGCAGAACATCAAAGGCCTGCTGGCACCCGTCAACCCTTAGCTATTCCTGAATGGAAATGGGACAAAGTCGGCATGGATTTCATCACCGGTTTTCCCAGGACCAAGAGAGGGAATAATGCTATCTTTGTGGTCATTGACCGTCTTTCCAAAGTGGCTCATTTTCTTCCTGTTCGTGAAAGTATAACCGCTAGTCAGCTAGCGGATCTATATATTTCTCGAATAGTATCTCTTCATGGTGTTCCTTTGGAGATCAACTCAGACCGTGGAAGTATCTTCACTTCCCGATTCTGGAAAAGCTTCCAGAATGCTATGGGGACTCATCTCTCATTTAGCACTGCTTTCCATCCGCAGTCAAGTGGTCAAGTCGAGCGAGTCAATCAAATCCTGGAAGACATGCTTAGAGCTTGTGTTATATCATTCGGCATGGATTGGGAGAAGTGCCTTCCATTTGCTGAATTTGCTTATAACAATAGTTATCAGTCAAGCCCTTTTGAAGTTCTCTATGGACGAAGGTGTCGAACACCTCTTAACTGGTCAGAAACCGGAGAGAGGCAACTCTTTGGCCCGGATATGATCCAAGATGCAGAAGAGCAAGTTCGCATTATTCGTGAAAAGTTGAAAATAGCCCAATCTCGTCAAAAGAGCCAATATGATCGCCATCATAAGGTTGTGACCTATGAAGTTGACGAGAAGGCTTACCTTCGGGTTACACCTCTGAAGGGTACCCAACGATTCGGTATCAAGGGAAAGTTGGCTCCTCGTTACATTGGTCCTTTTTGCATTCTTGCTAAACGAGGAGAGGTTGCCTACCAATTGGAACTTCCACCACATCCTTCCAAGGTTCATGATGTCTTCCACGTCTCGCAACTCAGGCGCTGCTTCTCGGACCCTGTCCGCGAAGTGGACCACGAAACGCTTGATCTCCAAGATAACCTTACATATCGAGAATACCCTGTTCGTATCCTCGATCAAGCTGAGCATACCACTCGACGTCGAAACATCAAGTTTCTCAAGGTTCAGTGGTCACACCATTCCGAGAAGGAAGCCACATGGGAAAGGGAGGACCGTCTTCGACTAGAGTACCCTGCGCTCTTCCCGACGACTTCCAAATCTCGGGACGAGATTCTTTTGAGTGGGGGTGAGTTGTCACATCCCTAGTTTTCCCCTTGCTTGTGCTAGCTAAGATGTGCATCATGTTTTAATCTTGCATCAACATGAAATGGGGATTGTCCGAAACCCTAGCACCTCACCCTAAACAACCAATTCAATTTCATGTGATTTTCAATGAATCCAAAATGCCCTTCAAAAATGTTCAATATTTCTGATAAATGTTGGCAACAACATATCAGAGGACATTTTATTTTTCACAACGAATATATCATTTAAAAATAATCTTCTAATGCTACTGAAATCAATAAATAAAGCACTATAAATTTTATAGTCATTCAAAAATGCTGAAACATTTTGTGGAGGTTTGACATATTTAAACAATGCTCTATAAAATATTTCAGTGGTTTTGAGCTAAGAATTTGTGCCCAAACAAAATAAAAAAAATGTCAGAAAACAAAAAACAGAAACAAATAAAAAAGGAAAAGAGAGAGAGAGAGAGCTAACCTGAGGCCCAGGGGCAGGCCGGCCCATCTGGCCCGTGCCAGTCGTCCCCTACCTCTGCCAGTAGGAAGAGGCGAAGGGAGGCACGACGCGCGGCCGAGCGCCACGCCGGCAGCTGCCTGCCTGGCTCACCAGGGGCAGCGCGACGCACGGGATGACCGCCCCCGCTGCCGTCTAGATCGTTCCCTCCTCCATTCGCCCCCTCTCCTCTCTCCCCTCGCTCTGCTCCGCCATGGCTGTCGCGCCCGCAAGCTCGCCGCCGTAGCGCCATCGCTCCAGCCGCTCCCCCTCTCCCCTGAATAGACCCAGAGCTCCGCCTCGACGCCCTCGTCCTCTCCAGTGAGCCGCACGACGCTAGGAGCTCCCTAATCGATAGCCACGAGATCGTCTTCAACCTTCGGCTCCGACCATCGCCGCTGTCGATTCACCGTCTCCAGGCCATCTTCGCGCCAGCCTCCGACGCCTTCGCAACCGCCGTGAGCCACTGGCCCCGTTCCCCCCTCTCTCCCCTGTCGTTTGCCCTCTGTAGGCTCGATTTGCTCCGAGCCCGAGGAGCTCCGCCGTGCGGACCTCGACGCCGGCGACGCTCCGGTGTTTCTCCGGTCCAGCCCGTGCTCTTGCTGGAACATCGGGCTCGCGTAGGTGCGTTAGCAACCAAGCAGCGGCTCTGTTGCGTCTTGTAGCGTCGGCTCCGAGCTCGCCCGAGCTCTGGCAGCCGCACGGGTCGCCGCCGGTGAGCATCCCGGCGCCCCCGCGACCAACTAACCCCATAGATGGATGCGGCCCAGTGCGGGCATCATCCCGGTAGTCTCCGCGTGCCCAGGAGCGCTCTGTAGCACGATTCCGGCGACGCGCTACCGTCGATTTGGTCGCCGCCGGTGAGTCTCCGGTGGGGGCGACGTGGTTAGTCATTAGGAGTTAATCCACATAATTAGCAGGCCTAACAACCACTGACAGTGGGCCCTGGCTCAGGTCAAAGCCAGGGTCAACTCGGGTTTAACCCCTGAGTCAATGACATGTGGTCCCCACATGTCAGTGACTCGAAATGGCCCTGGGTCACTGACCAGTGGACCCCACTGGTCAGGTTTGACCTGGCAACGGCCAGCTGACTTGCTGACGCCATGCTGATATCATGTTGACGCAATAAAGCCTTTCTGATTTAATTTAATTCTAGAAAATGCTAAAATCTGAGAAAAATCATAGAAATTAATCTGTAGCTTAGATTGAAATAATTTATATATGAAAAATTATCAGAAAAATCCAAATAATCCATTGGTGCTATTATCATGCATGCTAGAGCATCCTAAATAGAAGAACATTGACATTTCGTAATAATGCAATATGTGGAATATCACATGGAGAACAATTTTGAACCTATATTCAATCCCACTCCATTTAACTCTAATGATAGATGCATTAGCTCATCTATAACATGTTGCCTTGTCATGATCATGCATCATATTGTTGCACTTGCTGTGTATTGATTGTTACTCCGTCTATGTCGCGGTAGGTTCTGCTCCATCGGATACCCTCGAGTATCCCCCTAAAGGAGAGTATCTCCCGGCGAACCTGCAAGGCAAGCAACCCCATTGATCATATCGATAACATCCCACTCTCTCGCTCCTGCTCTCGTTTATTGCATTAGGACAAACGCTTCTACTGTCTATCTGTTGCGGTAGTTGAACCCATTCCTCTGCATGACCTGTCATTGTCACAGTAAATAGCTAAACCATGCAACCTAGCATACCTGGTAGATTCTTGAGCCTTGATGTGCTTTACCTGCTTTGCTTGCTATGCTTAGAGTTGTGTCAGGTCTGATTCATCTAGGTGATGAACCGGAGTGAAACAGTGTTGTTCTGATGTGATGAACTAAATGATGAACCCGATTTGGTAAAGGTAGCGATGAGAGGCTATGTAGGAGTACATAGCGTATTGTCTCATTGGGACCGTTCTTAGGAACTGAGTTCCGTGTTTGTGATCCAACACTAGTTACTACCACACGTTGGGATACTTAATTGACCCTCTCGACCTATCAGCCGCCTAGTCCTGTGTCCAGGTGTTGCAAGTAGTTTTTGGTGTTTGTAGCCATGCTGGAGGCCGTGCGTAGCGCTGACCTTAGGGGTGGGCTACGACGCGGTAGGCAGTGGCATAGTGTACCAAGTGGCACCCGCACGGTGGGCTTGGGAACCCTGCGCACATCGTTTGAGGCCGTAGCGGAAACTTCGGCCGTACTTTCGTGCGGGTTTAGTCTCAAATAGGCGATAGCCTGGACTAGGGTCTTGTGTGATTGACGGTCGTGGCCGACTCCCTCGCTGGGCTTCCGCTTGAAGGTTGCTGAGGTGCCTGTTTTATGAGTACACAACGATAAGTGGCGAGAGCGTGTGTGACGAAGTGCACCCCTGCAGGGTAATGAATCTGTTCGAATAGCCGCGTCCTCGGATATGGACTACTTGGAGAACTTATGCTGTTCATAGATAACTTGATGGTTAGTCTTAAAAGACTCAAGACAAGTGTGAGTACCGTGGATGGCATTCTCGTGGGTGACGGGAGCGTATCCATGGTGGTGTATTGATGTGGTTTTAGTGGACTCGTGTGCGCTATCTCAAAACTTGTTCAAAGAACTGGTAGTCGTAGTATAGGCTAGCCAAGAGTCAAAGCTGGCATTGCTGCAAGAACCCCACTACTCCCCTTGTTGAAACATGAGCATGAATAGCTTAGGTCTGCTTTATAGACTTGCTGAGTACGATTGTACTCATGTTTGCTTAATAACTGTTGCAGATGAGAATATGGACCCATCTGGTGGGTTCTATCTAGACGACGAGTAGCTGGAATAACAGCTATGATCTGAAGCCCTGGGATGGGCTGTAGATAGTCAGGCTTAATGCCTTTTTACCTTTCAACTGTCTGTACTCAGACAGCTTTAAGCTTCCGCTTGGTTTGTATGAACATGTTTGTATGATTTGAGTGTCGGGTCATGTGACCCCTACCTGTATGAACATATTATGCAAGGCTCTTCTGAGCCTTCTAAATAAATGTTGTGTTGTTGTATGGTTATGTTGTGATGCCATAGTTGTATCTATGCATATCGAACATGTCGTGCGTACGTGTGACGTGTAACGGTATGTATGGGATTCGACACGTAGTTGTGTGCCTCTAGTATTACTCTTTACGGGGAAATGCCTCTTTGTGCTTCCACCGAGCCTTGGTAGCTTGCTACTGCTCCGGACACATTGATTGATCGGCATGTATCCTTCTTTGCTGCTGTGTCTGTCCCTTCGGGGAAATGTCTCGCAGTGTAATGGAGTCCATGTAGCCTGCTATGACTCGTCTACGCGCAGTTGATGACATTTATGTCCCACGGCGTAATGGAGTCCCTGTAGCTTGCTATGACTCGTCTACACACGCTGAGGCCGACACCTGCATTGCTGGGTTACGTATGCCTGTCCCTGTACGGATGTGCTACTTGGGTTCTATGACTAGTCATGTCGACCCGGGTTCTTTGACATTTGAATGCTAGCAACATATTCACAGTCGTGAGCCAAAAGGCGCAAACGGTCCCGGCCCAGGTAAGGTGGCAGCCGTGGAGATAACCGTGCGTGAGGCCGCAAAGTAATGTGAAGTGTTACATGCTAGATTCTTATGGCTTAGGATCGGGGTCCCGACAATACACCAGGATATCATCCAGATAAACCACAACAAATTTGTCGAGGTAGTCCATGAAGATATAATTCATCAACCGAGAGAAGGTTGCTGGAGCATTCGTTAAACCGAAAGACATGACGGTGTACTCGTATGAACCATAGCGAGTAACAAATGCGGTCTTGGGGATATCTTATTCATGAACCCGGATATGATGGTAACCCAACCTCAAGTCGAGTTTAGAGAATATCGAGGAACCAACAAGTTGATCATACAAATCATTTATCCAAGGGAGCGGATATTTGTTCTGAATTGTTACCTGGTTGATAGGACGGTAATCTTGAACCAGGCAATTTGTTCCATCCTTCTTCTTAACAAAGAGAGAAGGTGCTCCCCAAGCAGAGGAACTTGGCCGGATAAACCCAGACGAAGCGAATTGTCAATTTCTTGCTTAAGTTCAAGGAGCTCATGCGGAGGCATCTTATAAGGTCGCTTGGCTATTGGAGTGGTGCCGGGTACCAAGTCAATGACAAACTCGACAGCTCTAGCAGGGGGAATCCCTCGAAGTTCTTCCGCAAAGACATCTTGGAAGTCCGGGACAATTGGAATGTTTTCAATCCCTTCAAGAGGTGACTCATTTAATGCATTCAAGGCATATAGCCGGGCTTCAGCATTTCGAACAGGATGAGCATGATAGCTTACTATTTCATTTAAAGGGTGCGGGAGGTGGACGGTCTTGGTGGCACAAATGATTTACGCGGTATGAGCCTTCAACCAATCCATTCCGAGAATGAGATTGATATTGGTAGACTTCAGCATTATGGGGGAGGCAAAGGATTCCAACCCTTCAATTTCAATGGGGACATTGTGGCTAATCACTGAGGTCCGACATTGGCCTGCGGGGGTGTTTACCACTATTGGAACATCCATCTCATCACTCTTAATGTCATACATGTATGCACAATTTTCCGACATGAAAGAATGCGATGCTCCTATATTAAACAATACAGAAGTTGGTACTGAGTTAACAAGAAGTGTACCCATCATAGTAGCTGGCTGGTCTTGAGCTTCAGTCATCTCAATGTTGTTAGCCTGACCACGACCATTAGCAGGCCTGGCATTGTTGTTGCGGGGCTGGTTGGAAGGCAGTGCAAGTTGATTCTGATTCTGCCTGCATTCCCTCGCACAGTGTCCTGGACGACCACACTTGAAGCACAATCCATCCTCAGGACGAGAAGGGGGAACAAGAGCTCGTGGTGGCGGAGCTGGAAGCCTCGACTGCCTTAGTGGTGGAGGAGGCACACGAGGTGCAGCATAGGACGGTCTTGGAGCAGGAGCAGGTGCATGGTACATGTTGTGGGGAATCTAGATCTTGCGCTTCTGACTTGCTGATCCCGAAGATGAGCCCATGTCACGGTTGCGCTTGTTGCTGTCCTTGTAGTCCTACAGACCCGTTTCCACTTGAATGGACTTGTTCACAAGATGGCAAAGTTATCAAAGTCCTGAACAAGGAGCGCCAGCTTGATATCAGGGTGAAGGCCTTCGCGGAATTTCTCCTGCCTACGAGCATCAGTTGCAACGTTTTCTTCAGCATAGCGGGACAAGTCCAGAAACTCCCGCTGATAAGCATCCACAGTCTTGTTGCCCTGGATGAGATTGCGGAACTCACGCTTCTTCTTGTCCATCATTCCCTAAGGAATATGGCGAGCACGGAATGCAGCTTAGAACTCCGGCCAGGTGATGATTGTTGCAACAGGCTGTGACCGCCCGTGACTATCCCACCATTGAGCAGCGGGACCCTTCAGAAAGTACGATGACAAGTATTCATTCATGAGGTAAAATGCACAGATAAAGAAGTGCAATAGATACATCATAATAGTCAAACACGACATAATGATCCATACTTAAGTCTGTTACAAATAGGCGATAGGTTCGGCATGAAATAACTTAGACAAACTAGGCGGCACGCAGGCACGCGGTAGAGGGATACAACAACGGGACACAGCGATAAGCTACATCAACGTCGGGGACAACCACTGAAGCCAGGTAACTGCCGGTGATCACGTATGGCAAACCCGGGGATAGGATTCTGCAATCCATGAACACTATGATGCAGATACTGGTCCAGATCGGGGACCCGAGGTCCACGTGCAGGTGTACGACCTCCAACAGCAGGCCACTCAAGACCTGGTGGCAGCTCTGTCCGGCGCGGGTAAAGGATGTAACGTGGATACGTCCCCGCATGGACTACTGGTACCAACTGATCCATAGCATCGTAAAGACGAGTACGAGTGGCGTAAAACTCAATAGTCAGAGCTCGGACAGCATGATCCAGCGCCTCAGTGTACTGAACCAGAATCTGTGGGTCGTAACGACGGCTCACGTAAGGGGTACAGACTGCAGTGTAGGACTGGTCGTTGCGCTGCCGCACGAGATGGGTGAAGGCAGCGGTGTCGGATCCAGTCTCGTCCCCAGCGGGGACATACAGAATGTATCTGAATCCAGTCTCCTCCAAGCAGGGGTGCTCTCTATGGAGGCGGGTGATAGCAGTGTAGGCAACATCATGGACTGCCATCTCAACAGTCACTCCAACAGCGCAATAGGTGTGCATCTCAGTGATGGAGCGGTCACGCCGATCCCAAATAACAACCACTGCCTGGTACTGCTCCAGGTTGAAATCGTGGAAGTCCTCATAAACAGTGTACTCGGGGTACCAGCGATATCCCAGCCTGGTCAAGAGGTTGATCAGAATGACCGGGAATCTAGGGGCATCGACATCCATAGTCAAACAGACGAGCTGCCTGGAAGGACGCATCTGTAACAAGAAGATTCAAAGATGCCAAATGACAGCATGTGTATCATAACTTCAATGGAAACAATTGTCGACGAAACAACTCTCCGATGGATTTGATCACGAGAACCTAATGTTAGAGTTAGCAAAATCTTTAACCCGAAAGAGAAGAGAGACCAGAACCCAGAGTATAGATGAGGAATAAAAGATCCTAATACCACTCGATTGAGATGTGGGCCTGTAAGCCACACAACAATGTTAGTAAAAGTTTTTCAATGACTAGACTCAACTTCGGCCAAGGAGTTGGAAGGGGGGCTACCTATAGGCAGTTGGCTCTGATACCAACTTGTGACGCCCCCAATTTGACCGTACGCTAATCATACACGCAAATGCGTACGAACAAGATTAGGGACTCATTGATCGATATCACAACACAACTCTAGACACAAATTAAAGTCATACAGCTTCATATTACATGACAGGGGCCTCGAGGGCAGGAATACAAAGCTCGACAAGCATGATTCAGCGGAAGCAAATAATATCTGAGTATAGACATAAGTTAAACAAGTTTTGCCTTAAGAAGGTTAGCACAAACATAGCAACGGATCGAAAGAGGCAAGGCCTCCTTCCTGGGAACCTCCTATCCTACTGTTGGTCGGGGGCAACCTCCACGTAGTAGTAAGCTCCAGCGGTAGTGTAGTAGTCGTCTACGGTGTCCTCCATCTCCTGGGCTCCGTTATCTGAACGCAATAATCATATCGAGGGGGAAAGAGAAAGCAAAGTAGCGGTGAGTACTCATCCAAAGTACTCGCAAGACTGACATCAGAACTATGCTAAGTATGCATCAGTATCAAGGAATGGGGGTTATATCTAGACTGATTGCAGAATAGCAAGAATAAGGGGGAAGGCTTAGTCCTATCGAAGACTAGCATCTTCAACATCTTGCAGCATTAGAAGAGTGTAGATTGGTAACTCATATGTAACAATATTATTGTAGCAAATTTTATTAAGTAACCACGCCCAGAGATTCTTCCTCGACTCCCTGCGAGAAAGCAATCTCGGAGCCAATATTCATTTCAATTTCAAGTCATAGTTTTAGTTGTAGTAGATCGAGGTACAACTCCAAGTCGTCTTGTTACCGTGGACACGCCTATTCGGATAATTGAATTCATCCCTGCAGGGGTGCACCACATTTCCAACATGCTTGATCACCTCTGGCCGGACACACTTTCCTGGGTCATACTCGGCCTCGGGAAATCAACACGTCGTCGCCCTACCTAGGCTCAACAGAGAGGCCAGCCCGCCGATCTAAATCCTAAGCACGCAGGGGTCATGGGCCCACTCTCCCTTTGCACTCCTGCATGATGCGTGGATGGCTGAGATCAGTCCTGGCACCTCTAATACAAGATTAATGCCGTCGCGGACTACTCGGGCGCGCGCCGCTCCATTGCTGACGTCCGAAGAGCTTCGACTGATACAACGACGCTGAGCACCCATAACTTGTCCCACGTGAAGGTTAGTGCGAAAAAGCTCAAACGACCAACTCAGATCAAATACCCAACCCATTAGCATTTTATTAATGTGGTGATGAGTGCGACCCATGATGTGCGGTCCCGTCGCCCCGTCTCGAGGTCTTGTGGCAAGGGCCTCAGCTGCCCGACCACGCCTCGTCATCAATAAACCGTGGGTACCCTTCAGGGCCGACCCATCACCAACATCTTTCTGTAACCAAGTCATAGTAACTGTGTGTATAAAACATCAAGGCGGAACCTGAGGAATCACCCTCAATGGTTCCCGCTCGATGTAACCGTCAAGGTGGACTTAGAGGAATCACCCTCCGGGGTCCCACACTTGAGGGGGTTGCACGACACAGATGGTATCGGAAGTGGCAGAGAGGTTTCACCCTCTGTTTACCACGACCGACTAGCTACACGACAGAGCTAACATCATGAGTACTTTACAAGGTGTCACCCTCGGTACTCGATAGTAGTTCTGCAGAGTTGTACAACTAAGGGGGTGTGCGGTGATGTGACGGGCCTGGCTCATTCATCATGATGATCGAGTAACTGATATTTAAAGCGGGGCAAGTGGGACTAAGGGGTCACAGGGGATTCACTGATCAACCTATACTAAGCAGTTTAATGAAGTAGTAGGTACAGTATAAGTTCATCAAAAACAGGCTATGCATCAGAATAGGAGCTATCTATAACAGTAGCAAAAACTAATGCAAGCATGAGAGAGAAGGGAACTGGGCAATATCGGAATGCTCAAGGGGGGTTGCTTGCCGTGTTGCTCTGCTGCAAAGGCCTGATCGTTAGTGGCGTAGTCGTACCCGGCAGCAGCGTCAGTCTCAGGGTCTACTGGTAAGAAGAGGGGGGAGAAACAATAAATATAAGGCAGACAGATGCAACATGATGCATGACATGGCAATATGCAGAGCTAGGCATGCACTATTGTAGTACTACACGTCGCAGACGAAGATGAAGAATATCTGACGATATTTCCCGGGTCTCTGGCTTTTACCGGACAGATGAAATCAATGCAAAAGTTTCATGTTTGTTATGATAGGTGCGCGTGACACACGAACGGACAGCGTATTCAGATTCGTGGGATTTTTCTGATCAACTTTCATGTATAAAATATTTTCATGTGACATACGGTTTATTTTATATTATTTTTTAGTTTTATTAATATTCAGAAATTAAATAGATTTAATTTAATTCAATAAACATTTATGACATCAGCATGATGTCATGCTGACATCAACAGTCAAGAGGGCCTGTGGGCCCAGGGGGGCCCAGGGGGGGCCTGTCAACTGACTAGTGGGAACAGGGGGGCCCAGTTGACCACAGTCAACAGCCTAGTAAGCAGTTAACTAGGTTGACTGTTGTCTAGTCAACTGACAGGTGGGCCCCCCTGTCATTCTCTGTTTGACTAATTAACAGGTTAGTTAACTAATTAATTTTAATCATCTAATTAATTAATTAATTAATTAATTAAATTAGTAATTGTTATTATTATTATTTTATTTATATATATATATATTTTTTAAACATTTTATTTTAACATTGGGGGGGGGGGGCCTCTGTCATAGAGAGTGGGGCGAGCGGCAGCGGTGGCCGGCGACGATGGGGGGGTTGGCGCAGCGGTGGGCGGCCATT
This sequence comes from Elymus sibiricus, assembly GCA_039707655.1. Lineage (NCBI taxonomy): Eukaryota > Viridiplantae > Streptophyta > Magnoliopsida > Poales > Poaceae > Elymus > Elymus sibiricus. Next base: position 313,511,989 of record CM077665.1, read on the forward strand.
GTGGCTAGGCGCAGCGGGCGGTTGCGGGCGTGGCCGGGGCGCGGCGAGCGCGCATGCGGGCTCGCACGCGGGCGGCCGGGGCACGCGGGGCCGCGGCGGGAGTGGGTGGGTGAGCGTGCGAGCGGGGCAAGCAGGGCCGCGGCGGGGGGCGGCGTCGGACTGCGGCGGACGGCAAGGGGAAGGAGAGGGGGGGCCTCATAGCGGCAAAGTATAGACCAGAAAGTTTCTTGAAAACTAACAAACCATATTCCTAGTCATCGAACAATTGCAATTCATCTTATTTTCAGGAAGGGTCTATGTAAGAGCTTTGATTCAGCAAATTCCACATACTCAACTATCATATAGTCTTCCATGATTATTGACACTCAAAGCATATTTTTAGAACAAATAGTATCCATCGAACACAGAGAAAGATAGGGGCTTAATGTTTCGCCTCGCAACTTATTTATCATATAGATAATTGTCAACAATAATAATTCATGATCAAATATATTTCTGTGGATATATATGTCTAGATCATTCCCCAACACATGACGCTTGCCAAGAGAAAAAGGCAAAATATAGGAAGTGGTGAAGATCACCATGACTCTTGCATAAAGGTAAGTACTAGAAAGTAAAAGATAGGCCCTTCGCAGAGGGAAGCATTGATTTGCAAAGGTGCCAGAGCTCGAGCTTTTAAAATAGAGATGAATAATAATTTTGAGCGGTATGCTTTCATTGTCAACATAACAACTGAGAGATCTCGGTATCTTCCATGCTAGATACATTATAGGTGGTTCCCAAATAGAATGGTAAAGTCTTTACTCCCCCTCCACCAATCAATCACACTCCATGGCGAGTTGAATCCACGGGTACCGTCCATACAAACAACAATCTTGGGGGAGTTTTGTTTCATTATATTTTGATTTGATTTTTGAGCATGGAACTGGGCATCCCGAATACCAGCCACTTTCTCGTGAATGATAGTGAATCAACACATATTGTGAGAATAACCCACCTAGCATGGAAGATACTGACAGCCCCTAGTCACTATATGAGCGATCCGGGCATACAAAACAGAATATTATTTGAAGGTTTACAGTTTGGCACATGCAAATTTACTTGGAACGGCAGGTAAATACCGCATATAGGTAGGTATGGTGGACTCATATGGAACAACTTTGGGTTTAAGGGTGTTTGGATGCACAAGTAGTATTTCTACTTGGTGCGGAAGTTTTGGCTAGTATGAGGTGGAAGCAAGCACCACATGTTGGAGGATCCATAACAATATAACTTCTATACAAATATACCCAAACATAACTCATTAAGTTGTCTTCCTTGTCCAATTTTAACTAATTTGCTCGAGTTTGAAAATAATTAATGAGGTCACAATCATAGAAGATGTCCAAGATAGTATATTTATATGTGGAATCTCTCTTCCTTCAATATTCTTTCATGAATTGTTCAAGTGACCAATGCGGTGTTTGCTAACTTTCAATAAATTTTACCACCTATACTTATTATGTGTGAAGTCATTACTCCCCATGGGATAAGTATATGAAGCATATTTAATTTCAGATTTATGATATTCAATTCATTCAACCATTTACTCATAGGATATAAGTGAAGCACGAGAGTGAATGACAAACTACTCCAAAAAGATATAAGTGAAGATCAATGAGTAGCCAACAATTAAATAACTATGTGAAGACTCTCTCATCTAAGAATTTCAGATCTTAAGTATTTTATTAAATAGCAAGCAAAACAAAAATATCACTCCAAGAATAGCACGCATCATGTGAACGAATTAAAATTTTAGGCTCAACATAGGCTAACCGATAATTGTTGATGAAGAGAGGTGGGATGCGTAGCATCCCCAAGCTTAGATGCTTGAGACTTCTTGAAATATTTACTTGGGGTGCCTTGGGAATCCCCAAGCTTGAGCTTTTGTATCTCGTTCAATCCTCTCATATCATGGTTTCACCTATTCTCAAAAACATCATCCACACAAAACTTGAAAAGAACTCGTGAGATAGGTTAGTACACATAATAATAAATCAACTCTTTATGTACTGCCAAGACAAGTTGCACAATAATTTTCAAACATCATCTACTATTTACTATCATCTCCACAATTTATATCTACCAATATAGGCTATGGAAACTATAGGATAAGTAGATAACGAAACTGTGACCGCAATCTGTCCAAACAGAACAGTCTGTAGAAATTTATGAAAACAGTGTACTTATGTAACTCAAAAAATTATGAAAATTTAGAACATGCTAAATAATTTATATGACAATACTGTGTATAATTTTCAGAAACTTACCATGTTCCAGTAAAATATGAAAATTCTAACACTACAGCAAAAGTTTCTGTTTTTACACAGCACACATCAAAACATGCAATGCAAGCATCCTAAGACAATTCTTGGAAGTTTTTATTGAAAAACGAGATTATACATAACACCTAACAGAAAATAACAAAATATAATGACGCTCCAAGCAAAACACATATTAAGTGATGAATAAAAATATAGCTCTAAGTAAGATATACCGATAATGTTGAAGACGAAAGAGGGGATGCCTTCCGGGGCATCCCCAAGCTTAGGCGCTTGAGTCTTCCTTGGATATTACCTTGGGGGTGCCTTGGGCATCCCCAAGCTTAGGTTCTTGTCACTCCTTGTTCTCCTCATATCGGTGTCTCACCCAAAACTTGAAAACTTCAATCACACAAAACTTAACGGAACTTCGTGAGAAGGGTTAGTGTAATAAAGATAGATCATTCACTTGGGTACTGTCAAGACAAGATTCATAATTGTTCCCACATGATACCTACTGTATTCTATCATTCCCATAATTTATACCACTAAATATAAGCTTTGGAAACACTACAACAAGCAAACTATGCATGCAAACCAGAATCTGTCAGAAACAGAACAGTCTGTGAAGATCTGTAGTATAACCATACTTCCCTATCTCGAAAAATTCTCAAAAATTAGGACAACCTGACGAATTTGTATAGTAAGACTGTGTAAAAATTTCAGATCATTATCACGCTCCAGTAAAAAAGGAAAATTCCTGTACTGGAGTCAAAAGTTTCTGTTTTGGTTCAACATCAATTCTACTCATCTTGTGAGTCATCCCAAAGGCTTTACTTGGCACTTTATTGAAATAAAAGACACAAAACATGATTACTACAGTAGCTTAATCATGTGAACATATAAAAACAGAAAGTAAAAGTGTTGGGTTGCCTCCCAACAAGCGCTTTTCTTTAATGCCTTTTAGCTAGGCATGATGATTTCAATGATGCTCACATAGGAATAGTATTTGAAACATGTAAGAGAGCATCATGAATCTCATGACAAGCATATTTAAGTCTAACCCACTTCCTATGCATAGGGATTTAATGAGCAAACAATTTATGGGAGCAAGAATCAACTAGCATAGGAAGGCAAAACAAGCATAACTTCAAAACTTTGAACACATAGAGAGGAAACTTGATATTATTGCAATTCCTACAAGCATACGTTCCTCCCTCATAATAAATTTCAGTAGCATCATGAATGAATTTCACAACATAACCTGCACATACAGCATTCTTTTCATGATCTACAAGCATAGAAATTTTACTACTCTCCACACAAGAAAATTTCTTCTCATGACTAATAGTGGGAGTAAACTCAACAAAATAACTATCATGAGATACTTGATTGACATAACCACTTTGAATATTAAAATCACGATGACAAGTTTCATGGTTATTATCACTCTTTATAGCATACATGTCATCATCATAATCATCATAGATAGTAGGCATGTCATTATCATAACAAATTTGCTCGTCGAAACTTGGGGGACTAAAAATATCATCTTCATCAAACATAGCATCCCCAAGCTTGTGGCTTTGCATATCATTAGCATCATGGATATTCAGAGAATTCATACTAGAAATATTGCAATCATGCTCATCATTCAAGGAATTCTCATTAAGTATTTTCATAAATTCTTCCTCTACCAATTGAGCACAATTTTCTAAACCATCATTTTCATGAAAGACATTAAAAAGACGAACCAAATGATGCAACCTAAAATCCATTTTTTTGTAGTTTTCTTTTATAAAACCAAACTAGTAATAAAACAAGAAACTAAAAGATTCAATTGCAAGATCTAAAGATATACCTTCAAGCACTCACCTCCCCGGCAACGGCGCCAGAAAAGAGCTTGATGTCTACTACACAACCTTCTTCTTGTAGACTCGTGTTGGGCCTCCAAGCGCAGAGTTTTGTAGGACAGTAGCAAATTTCCCTCAAGTGGATGACCTAAGGTTTATCAATCCATGGGAGGCGTAGGATGAAGATGGTCTCTCTCAAACAACCCTGTAACCAAATAACAAAGAGTCTCTTGTGTCCCCAACACACCCAATACAATGGTAAATTGTATATGTGCACTAGTTCGGCGAAGAGATGGTGATACAAGTGTAATATGGATGGTAGATATAGGTTTTCGTAATCTGAAAATATAAAAACAGCAAGGTAACTAATGATAAAAGTGAGCACAAACGGTATTGCAATGCTTAGAAACAAGGCCTAGGGTTCATACTTTCACTAGTGCAAGTTCTCTCAACAATACTGACATAGTTGAATCATATGTAAATCCCTCACGTGCGACAAAGAGTTCACTCCAAAGTCACAAATAGCGGAGAACAAACGAAGAAATTATTGTAGGGTACGAAACCACCTCAAAGTTATCTTTTCCGATCAATCTTATGAGCTATCCCTATAAGTGTCACGAACAGCCCTAGAGTTCGTACTAAAATAACACCTTAAGATACACATCAACCAAAACCCTAATGTCACCTAGATACTCCAATGTCACCACGAGTACCCATGGGCTTGATTATACGATATGCATCACACAATTTCAAATTCATCATGTTTAATCCAACACAAAGAACTTCAAAGAGTGCCCCAAAGTTTCTACCGGAGAGTCAAGACGAAAACGTGTGCCAACCCCTATGCATAGATTCCCAAGGTCACGGAACCCGCAAGTTGATCACCAAAACATACATCAAGTGGATCAATAGAACATCCCATTGTTACCACGGATATTCCATCACAAGACATACATCAAGTGTTCTCAAATCCTTAAAGATTCAATCCGATAAGAAAACTTCAAAGGGAAAACTCAATTCATCACAAGAAGATAGAGAGGGGAAAATTCCATATGATTCATCTATATTAATAAAGCTCGTGGTACATCAAGATCGTGTCATCTCAAGAACACGAGAGAGAAAGAGATCAAACACATAGCTACTGGTACATACCCTCAGCCCCGAGGGTGAACTACTCCGTCCTCGTCATGGAGACCGTCGGGATGATGAAGACGGCCTCCGGTGATGGTTTCCCCCTCCGGCAGGGTGCCGGAACGGGCTCCCGTTTGGTTTTTCATGGCTACAGAGGCTTGCGGCGGCGGAACTCCCGATCTAGGTTTCTTTCTGGAGGTTTCTCGATTTATAGGAGTACTTGGCGTTGGAATCAATTCAGGGGGACTCCCGAGGGGCCCACAAGCCAGGGGGGCGCGCCCTGGGGGGGCGCCCCCTAGGCTTGTGGCTGCCTTGGGACTCCTCTCCGGTATCTTTTTGCTCCAGTATTTTTTATATTTTCCAAAAATATTCTCCGTAAATTTTCAGCCCATTCCGAGAACTTTTATTTCTGCACAAAAACAATACCACGGTAGCTCTGCTGAAAACAATGTCAGTCCGGGTTAGTTCTAATCAAATCATACCAAAATCATTTAAAATTATTGTAAACATGGCATGAATACTTCATAAATTATAGATACGTTGGAGACGTATCAATGGTCCGCCCCACCACCGAAGCAGAGATCGACCACATCGGTCGGTGAGTTGTAGAAGCGGGCTTCGACGTAGACGGTAGCAACTCGGGTGCTACCGCGTTCGGGGAAGAAGAGGATGAGGAGGCCAGCCGTGAGGAAGGGATTGACGAGGAGCCGGCGGTGTGGGGCCATCTGGCAGAGCCCGCGGGCGCCTAAGGCGCCGGGGTTGAGGGCGGTGCCGGGGTCGAGGGCGCTGAGGTTGTCGCGGAGCCGGAGCTTGAGGAGTCCGAGGCCCGCAACATCCCCAAGAAGGCGCGCATGCTTCGCAGAACCGGTTCGTCGCACTCCACCTCCTGGGGATGAAGAGGAGGAGGACCCTGATGCCGACGTCCCCCGGCCGCGAAGGTGGAGGCGGACCGTGGCGAAGCATATGGCAAACGCTCCTGCCCAGGAGGCCGGGCCTACCAGCCCCGCTACTCTGGCGACGCGCTCCAGGACGCCCACTCCGCCACTGGTTCCAACCGCTTGCCAGAAAGGGAGGTGGAATTTATCCGCTTTCAGCTCAGGAGAAGAGTATGAAGAGTAAGCACCGATCTTTTGTAATTTATTTTGATCTTCACATCGCCCTTGCTGATCCTTGCTATTGTTGTTGGTTTTGCAGAGAAGAAGAGACTCTGGCGCAGCGCCAGGCCAGGAGGGAAAATCTAGCTTCCGCCACGGAGGGCACGGCAGGCACCCAATCAGAGCAGGGTGCCCCATCGGAGCAGGAGGTCGTGGACCTCAGCTCCCTGGCAAGGCCCCAGCAGGACGCTCTACCCATGTACCTAATGGCGGGTCTGGGGGCGGACGCCAGGGTTACCAGCTCTGTTCTAAAAACGGAAATGAAGCGCCCGGAGGTGGCTCACGCATGCTCGACCCCAGAGGGGAGCTTCTCGGCAGGGGGTGCTCGTGACGAGCCTGCTGGGGCTGATGGTGCGCCGGCAGGCGGTGCCGCTGACGACCGCATCACGGCAAGAGACGCCACCAAGGCAGGCGATGCCCTCCTGTAGCAAGAACCCATGGGTAAGTCTTCATTGCCGAAGATTCATTGCCTTGCTTTCTTCTTTTTTGTCTTCTTGAACTTCTTCTCATTTTGATTTTTCTTATTCCTCCTGTGCCGCAGACCTACCCCCATCGAAAGAACCCAACGCTGATGTCAACGTCGAGGGGATCGCCAAGGAGGCGGCTAAGGAAGTGACCCGGGTCGCAGCTGAAGAGGACGTCGCCCGCCGTGGTCCCAGGGACACCGACAAGCATGTCCTAGAGGGACTGTCCTTGGAGACGGCGGCAGATGCCACGGAGGCTTCTGCCTCGGGACCTCCGAGGGCGGGCTCGTTTTTCTCGCTGGGGGCCACCGGGAGGATCACCGCCGGTTGGTCATCGTCGGCGGAGCCACCGCTGAGCCAGTACTTAAGGGTTGGCGACCTACAGTTTGCCATCTTCCCTCGGGACGCAACCTTCGAGGTCTTCACCGAAGGGGCGACCGTCGACGGGAACGTCATCACCCTTGGAGGAGGAGCAGCAATCGACCCCCTTGGTGGGAGTGACGAAGCCAGGGAGCACGTCATCCTGTCCTCCATGGGCAGGGATTTTCGGCAGCTACGGGCGCTTTATGCCGGCCGTTCTGAGAGGATGGATATCCGGGAAGCTCTCCTTGCGGCCGTAGAAGATAGGTTTCGGGTGCTTCTTGCCGAGACGCAGTCCTGGTTCATTGAGAGCCGCAAGGATCTTGCCACGGAGCGGGTCAACCTTGCCAAGGCCGAAGCCGAGTTCATCAACCAGAAGGTCGAGGCAGAGAAGATCTGGCAGGAGATGGAGCAGATTGTTGCCAACACACAAGCAGAGCAGACTTCGCATAAGATCTCGCTCAACTGCCAAGAGGAGGAGCTCTTGGCCCGGGAAAGGTCCCTTGCCGACAATCTCGGCGCTCAACTGGAGAAGCAAATCCAGGAGCTAGAGGCAAAGCACAAGGAAGCCATTGAGCGGCAAGCTGCTAAGCACGCCTGCAAGCTCCAAGAGGCCGTCAACACTGCCGAGGCTGCCCAATCCATCAAGATCAAGTTGGAGAGCAAGGTGCAGCTGCTGGAGGCGGACCTCACTGCTTCTAGTCAGGAGGTCTCAAAGCTGAAGGACAACATTCAGAAGGGGACTCAGACCCTGGCGGACCTGCAGGTGGGACTCGCTGACAAGACTAAAGATCTGGAGATTGCCGCGGCCACCAATGCTGCTCTGCGCGCGAAGGCGAGTTCTGAGGAGGACAGTCTCGAGATCGCCCGTTACAGGGAGCGCAGTTTGCTTGAGGAGCTCTGGAAGGAGAAGAAATTGCTCGCTTGCGCTGCGCAAGCCTCCAACCAACTCCAGGAGAGTGTTGAGCTATGGACGGAGCAGCTCGTTGACATCGCTGGTAGGTTCTCCGCCCAGCTCACAAAGATGGGCTTGGAGGAGTGCGCCTTTTCCAATGACGTCGGAGAGACGGCGAGCGCGCGACTGTCTATCTTCTTCGGGAAGCTCGTCTATGTCTTATCGAAGTACAAAGTGGGGCGGGCCGACGAATTCCTCCAGGGTTGCCGCGAGCTGTGCCACGGGGCCCTCCACAAGGTTCTGGTGAAGATCTCCTACCACAACCCTGGCATCGAGTTGACCAAGGCCTTCTCCAAGCTGCCGAGAGGCTTCGACACCAACAAGCTTGACGCCCTCGTTGCCCCTATCTCCGACAGGGCTGGTTCTGTGACCCTAGGCAACTAAGTTTCTTTTCCTGCGATGCGTGTTATCCAAAACAATAGTCTCGAATTAGCAAGGTAACTTCGTTTTTGTAAAGCACTTTATCTGTCGTGATGAATAACTATCTCCTCTGAACATAGTTGAACTTGCGTGTTTTCATTTATCCCTACGCTTGCCGGAAATGCATGTTGGTGCACACATCTATACCGTGAGCGCTCAAAGGAAGGGTCCTTGGCAGCCTACCGGTGATGCCGCTGCCGACAAGGCCTCCTTGTCATCCTTGTCACGGCTACTTAGGATGTTGAGAGGACTCGAAACAACCAAGCGCACAAACAATTTCGACAAGGGTCCTTCTCGTGCAGGTTTTCTCACACAACTGTCAACCTCGTTCAAGGAGAAAGCCTTAACTTTTCGAAAATTTTCTGCAACTTAGCTTTCTGTCGCTGCGTTTCTCGTCGCAAGGCGATCGTCCTTGAACGCGTTTGTAGGTGTCCGTACTGTCACTCCCCCTAGGAAGCCTTGCACGCAGGGCCCTTCTCCCTTTTGAGAAAAAGAAAGAAGAGAAAATAGAGTAGGCCAGGAACCTAGGTGGTTCAACAGTTGCCTTACGCAAGTATGGAGTGATCACAACATCTCACATAGATACATAATATAAATATGTACTTTGACCAAGAGTTGCAAAACACTTAGCTTTTACTGACTACGCACAGGGTCGTCGCCTGGCTCTGTACAAAGGATTACACGCCTTGGCGGCCAAGCTTGCATAAAAGGGGGTTGCCGGGCGCCCCCGTAGCCGTGCCTTACATGTGGGACTGATGAAAAAGCCTAGTATTTATGTGTGCCTTGCATTTGGGTGTCGCTTCCGGTCTCTAGGCGGATCTTGCCGGTCCTAGTGACCCGTCCCACCCGGCAAGGGTTTGGCGGTCTTGTTCTTCTTGCTCCCAGCGACAAAGGTCTCTGGTAAGTCCTCGACGGGCAAGGGTTCGGCACTCGCTGGCACGCTTCCCGGAGTCCTTTCGAGATTCGCCAGAGCTCTTGTTCTTGTTCTCCCCCCGGGAGTTTGGCCGACTGGAGCGAGTGCCTCGTCGGCAGATGCTACTACTGCCTCCCAAAAGAGCTTGTAGACGCAGAGGTCTGCGTCCTTGTTGTCAGCATGGACGGTGATGATGGTCATCGGCCCTGGCATCTTGAGGGTGTTGTAGGCGTGGTGGGACACCGCCATGAACTTTGCCACGCCGGTTGGCCCATAATCCCATTGTACGACAGTGACATCTTTGCAATGTCGAAGACTACCCTCTCTGTCCTGAAGTTGAGTTCACTACCAAACGTAACCGGTAGAGTTATCTTCCCCTTTGGCTGAGATCTTCCCGGGTTGACCCCTTGGAAGGATCATGTCGGCTTGAGATCTGAATCGGGGATCTGCAGACGCTCGATTACGTCTGGCGATATCAAATTCAAGCAGGCTCCACTATCGACCAACATCTTTGTAACCTTGAGGTTGCAGATTGTCGGTGATACCAAGAACGGCACGCACCCGACGGTACTGATGCGGTCAGGGTGATATTCAGCGTCAAAGATGATGCGAGTGTTGGATCACTTGAGGGGTTTTCTTGCCTCTGCCGCTAGCTCTGCCACGTTGACCTCACGGGCCCACTGCTTGAGCTGCCGGTGAGAGGAGTGCAAGGATGCACCTCCGTCAACACACATGGCATTGAGAACCTTCTGGAATTACTGCCCTTCATATTCTTGTTCATCTCCGTCGTCATCATCGTCTTCGTCATCAGACTTCTTGTCTCGGCCTCTAGCAGGTTTCTCCATTCGCTGCTTGGCCTTGCTGCAGCGGCCACCACGGGTACTGCTGCTCTTCTTGCCGGAACCACTTGTACCATCTTGGCCTTTATCCTTGTCGCGCCTTTCATACTCTTGCTTTTGTTTTTCGGCAAGCTGTTCTACTTGGCGGCCCTCGGTGATGTCGTGGCTCTTGGTGAGGTGGATCTTGCAGTACGGCCTGTCGGTCTTTTCTCTCGCCGTGGCCTCGTCTTCTCCGGGGCATGCGGCAGCATTCTTGCCGGACCCCTCGGACTTTGCCTTCTTGCCGGAGACGGAATTGTCGTTCCCTTCGACAACCATCACTGCTTTCCCTTGCGCTTCCGGCCTTTTTTCTTGGAGGTCAGCGCGTCTTCGTCGTCGCCTGAGTCGACCTCCACGCCGACGTCCTATCCAGGGAGCCTCCTTTCCTCTTCAGCTCGCGTGCACTTGTCAGCCAAAGCATATAGCTGTTGACACCAGATTTTGGCATGGACAAAAACGTAATTAAGAAGGCCTCAAATGAAAAAGTGCTCAAAGTGATAAAGTTCCGTATCATCAAAAGGAGAAACTTTGATATTTGGGCCATAGCCATCCGATCTCATCTCTAAGGCCGAAGTTGTATTCGAAGTACTGGGATTTTGTATCCAGAACACTATTCGGCTGATTACGCCCTCAAGATGATCTCATATGAGAAAACTTTCTACATGAATTGTCTTCGTCTCGTCGAACCGGTCGATTTTCATATAAAAATCGTCTCAATCCAAGTTCGTATGCAAAAGTTAGAGCTATCTGAATGCAGCCATGTCAAGAGGCGAAATAAGACGCGGGAGACCAGACGCGTCTTGGCGAGTGTCTGATGCAATGCGTGAGCAATTGGCCATTCAAGATGGCCTCGAATCGAAAAACGTTCAACATGAAAGTTGTTCGTAACGTCGAAACGGTCAACTTTGCTTTTGGGCACATTTTCATCCGAGGTCGTTTACTGCCACAAATAAGACCCGCAAGGTACAGCCAGCAAGCTTGCCGGGATAGAAACCTTGCCGGGGAAATCTTGCCGGGATGGAAACCTTGCCGGGGTGTGAAAGCTTGCCGGGATGGAAACCTTGCCGGAGTGTGAAAGCTTGCCGGGATGGAAAGCTTGCCGGGATGTGAAAGCTTGCCGGGATGGAAACCTTGCCGGGGTGGAAAGCTTGCCGGGAAAAGCTTGCCGGGGTGGAAACTGTCAAATCCGACCAGAAGCTGAAGATGGGCTCAAATAATTATCTAGATGGCCTCAGATGAAAAAGTGTTCAACATGAAAGTTGTTCGTAACGTCGGAACGGTCAACTTTGCTTTTAGAGTCATCATCATCCGACATAGTATACGACCTGCAGAGACGCTACAAGAGTCGGACGGTCCAGTCAGCTACATAACCGAGTCCGACTCGAAATTAAAGATGACCCCGTGGAGTATTCAAGATGGCCTTATTTGGAAAAGTGATCAACATACGGATTATTGGCCTCGTCGAAGCGCACAAAATTCGTGTTTGGACCGTCATAGATGAATCCTTTGCTTGTACGGGAAGTCCAGCCGCCTCTTATATATGTTGGGGGTGACGGCCGATTGAACAACACACAATCGAACAATCAATATACTACTTTTTCATCTACGTTTTATCTCTCCATCGTTTTTCTCTCTCGTTCTTCGTTGTTCTTCATGTTGGAGAGCTGCGAGTACAGAGGCTCTAGGGGCGAGCGAATCGACCTAGGGCAGCCCATAGCCGCCGCAATCCCTGACGGGGTCCCTCCCGGGCGTGCGGGGTTTCGGGTCTGCAAAAGTGTCCGCCGACTGTCTTGCGTATCGCGCTGCCGGACGGACCTCCTTCGACGTGAGCTGCGGTGCATCACCCCCGGCATTGAGGGTACATGGTGACGTGTTCGTGTGTGAACACACTTTTTGGCGACTCCGCTGGGGAACTTTTGATCAAGAATCAGCATCCATCATGTCCAATCTTCCCAATCCCTCGGAAGTTGACGCCGATAACATTATCAAGCCCAATCTGGAGGAGTTATCGGCCGAGCATCGTCAAGCTTATGAGGAGTACAAGAAGGCGCGTGAAGAGAAGGAGTTGCAGGAGTTCCTTGGAAACTTCAAGAAGGACCGCCAAGGCAATATCACTCCGGTTGGAGAAATCAAGTTTCCTCCTCTTCAAACCGATCAGGTTAAACCTTCTGTAAGTACTACCTTTTCTCCTGAGCAATGGGCTGAAATTGAGAGCCGTATTTCTGATAGCAATAATCTGATCTACCAAGCTTTCTTAGAAAATACTAATGCCCAGAAGAATATGCCTAATATGCCTGCTAGCATGGGAAACCCTAATTCAGCTTTGCCTATCTCATCGGCGCCCCCCATGCCGATGAATTATTTTCCCACCCATACCAATCAAATTGTGGCTGCACCGCTTAATCCTTTTATGAATATGCAGAGTTCGGTGGCAACGCCGAACCAAACCTTACCGATAGGTGGAAACATTGCTAGATCATTGCCAAACTATGGTTCGGCAAACATGCCATAATTTGTACCCGTAGTTGCTAACCCTAATCCTCCTATGCCAGTGCCACAAGCTTCATCGTCTACTATGGACGATGCTTTAGCTAATTTTAGAGAGGAGATGGCTAAAACGCTTCGAGAGAATTTTGGTGTTGAATTACCTAGGAATCGGATTTATCAAAAGTCGTATCCTGAGTACTTTGATGCAATTCCGTGCCCTCAAGGATATAAAATTCCAGATTTTGTTAAGTTTAATGGAGAAGGCACGAAGACCACGTGGGAGCATGTTAGCCAATACCTAGCACAATTGGGTGAAGCAGGCTCGATAAATGAATTGAAAGTGCGTTTATTTCCTTTGTCATTAACTGGTACTGCATTTTCATGGTTTTCTTCTTTGCCGCATGGCTCTATTCGTGTTTGGTCACAACTAGAGCAAAAATTTCATGATCATTTTTATAGCGGCGACAATGAACTTAAGTTGTCACATCTTACATCGGTTAAGCAGAAGCATGACGAATCGGTCTCCGATTACGTCAAGAGATTTAGAGAGACAAAGAACCGGTGCTATAGTTTAGTGATAACTGAGAGAGACTTGGCTGATCTTGTGCTCAATGGTTTGAGAACTCATATTAGAGAAAAGCTAGAAGGCTATGAATTTATAAGCATCAACCAAGTCTTACAGAGGGCTTTGGCTCATGAAAGCCGAAGCAAGGACCTTAAAGAAGTGCATAGATACAAAACTGATCATCCTAAGATGAATATGGTTGAATATGATAGTGATCATTCGGACGATGAGGGTGATATTTATGCTGCTGAATTTGTTTGGCCCTCGAAGGCCAAACCTTTTACTTGTCATGATTTAAAGCCGATTCATAAGAATCGCGATGATGAGATGAAGTTCACTTTTAACATTGCTAAATGTGATAGAATATTTGATGCTTTGCTACAAGCTAAGATTATTAGAATATCTCATACTTTACCGCCGTTTGAAGAGCTGAAACGGCGTGCTTATTGCAAGTATCATAATTCTTTTTCTCATGCTACTAATGATTGCAATGTTTTTCGACGACAGATACAATCGGCCATTAATGACGGACGATTGAACTTTTCTGAGATGCAAGTTGATAAGCAGCCCTTCCCAATGAATACTCTGGATTTGGAGGGGAAAAAGTTACTCATTCGGCCGGAGGTGGCCGAATCTGCTAATAAAACTAATGTTGTCATTGGTGAGCCCAGGAAAAACAAAGATGGCGACAAGGTCCTAGGAAGGCAAGTGGTGCTTGACAAGCAACCCGATGGTGGGGAGATAATCAAGATCACCATCAAGAATCCTACACTCGGGGGGCAACCGCAAGAGCAAGAGAATACCCGTGTTAGGTTTGTCAAGCCCAAGAGTCCGGAAGTTGGCAAGTGGAAGCTGAATGAAGCCAAAGTGCAGTGCAAGAAAATCAAGCCAACTTTTGATATGTTGCTGTCCAAGTATGCTAATCAAGCAGCCGGTTCTAGCTCTAACCGGTCATCATATTTGAAGCGCCCAAGATCACCTCCAAGACAAGAATTGCAACATCGCACAAGGCCATATGGGTCATGGGCACCAGGACTGTGGATGGCGCCACCTCCCTATGCACCATACCATGTGGGAGGATTTAATGGAGGATGGGGGCAGCCCCCAATGGCCCCTTATGCTTTTCATCCAGGATGGGCAGAACCAAGGAGGCCTATACGTGAGAAGTTTTCTTATCCCACACGAGGCCGTTTGAACAAAGGAGTCAATCGGCCAATGCAGAATAATCAAGGAAGGATCAATAAGCAAGTGTGGCGTGCCAAGTCACTAAGTGCAGTGGTCGAGTCTGGAAAGGGCAAAGAAAGAGTTGATGCCGGTTCACTCATCTTGGGCACTAAGACATTCACTATACAACAGCCGACTGTGCGGAACAACCCTACTGAGCCGATACTTGCTATCGCACCAAAGCACTCGGCTAATGATCATGAAGCTAGCACAAGCAAAGCCAAGTTCAAAGATCCAAAGTACATGCAGCCTAAGTGGTGTCCTCCAGGGCTAACAAAAACACAAAAGAGGAAACTACAGAGGTTAAGGAGTCATGAGATGGCAGAACAGGAGGCCGAGAAGCAAAGAGATGAGTGGTTCAATGACGTTCGGCCCATGGTACCTACAGAACAAGTATGGGTGCCTAAGCAAATACAAAGTACGGTGGTTTCTACATCTGTCACATCAGCACCTGTACCACCAAGGAAGGACGATGCTACTGCTGTTACATCGTCTACAACGCATATTGATTCCGTTTCGCCCGAACAGATTTCAGAATCAATGAAGAGGGCAAACCCAGACCCGGCAAGCTCGGCAGACCCGGCAAGCTCGGCAGGCCCGGCAAGCCCAACACCGGCAAGCCTGGCACTGAACACACCCGAGGAGGAGGGCGACGTGGTAGATTGTGAGCCTACACCAGTACATGAAGGAATGGATATCAACATGGTGTTTTATTTACCCGCTGAGTTTCGTGCTATAGATGAAGAAGGGGAGGTGGCTCAGCTGGATTTTTGTCCTAAGAATGCAATATTTGAGAAGCCAAAAGAACCAGTGACGCACTTGAAACCGTTGTACCTCAGAGGCCATATCAACGGGTCACCGATTACTCGAATGCTTGTCGATGGTGGTGCTGTAGTGAATCTCATGCCTTATTCAGTCTTCAAGAAATTGGGTTTGCCCGACGAAGGATTGATGAAGACCAATATGGTGCTCAATGGATTTGAAGGCAAAGAGAAAACCGAAGCCAAAGGGGTGATGTACGTGGAGCTTACGGTTGGGAGCAAAACTTTGGCTACTGCATTCTTTGTCGCCGAGGTACAAGGTATGCCGAGTGGATTTCTAATATTGTGCCAGTGGAAAAGAAAGGCTCCGGCAAGTTGAGGGTGTGCATTGATTTCAGAGATTTGAATAGAGCTACACCCAAAGATGAGTATCCTATGCCTATAGCCGACATGCTTATTAATGATGCCTCTGGACATAAGGTCATTAGTTTTCTTGATGGCAATGCGGGGTATAACCAGGTTTTTATGGCCGAAGAGGACATGTCCAAAACGGCTTTTCGGTGCCCCGGTTTCCTTGGTTTATTTGAGTGGACGGTAATGACTTTTGGATTGAAGAATGCTGGCGCCACATATCATAGGGCTATGAATTTGATTTTTCATGATTTACTCGGCGTTATACTTGAAGTCTATATTGATGATATTGTTGTCAAATCGGATGCTTTTGAATCTCACTTAGCCGATTTGCGTTTAGCTTTCGAAAGGATGAAGAAATATGGACTGAAGATGAATCCTTTGAAGTGTGCATTTGGCGTGTCGGCTGGCAAGTTTTTAGGTTTCATTATTCATGAAGATGGCATAGAGATTGATCCCAAAAAGGTAGAAGCTATAAAGAAAGTGGAGGCTCCAACATGCAAGAGAGATATGCAAAAATTCCTCGGCAAGGTCAATTATTTAAGGAGGTTCATAGCCAACTTGTCAGGGAAGGTTGATGCATTCACTCCTATACTTCGGTTGAAGAATGATGTTGATTTTACTTGGGGGGCAAAACATCAAGAAGCATTTGATATGATCAAGAATTATTTGTGCACTCCTCCGGTGATGAAGGCGCCCAAGCATAGAGAGCCCTTTAGACTTTACATTGCAGCCGAGGAAGGCGTTATTGGAGCTGTTTTGACTCAAGAAACCGAAGAAAAAGAGCATGCTATCACTTATTTGAGCCGACGTCTATTGGATGCCGAGACAAGATGAAAATCATGACTGGAGGGAGCCCATTATTGATTACTTGTGTAATCCGAGTGGAAGGGTGGACAGGGCTGTTCGGCGCATGGCTTTCAAATATACAATGAGGGACGATGGTCTTTATCGCCGAATGGTTGAAGATGTTCTCTTGAAGTGTTTGGACAAAGACCAAGCGAGAATTGCTATGGGAGAGGTTCATGAAGGAATTTGCGGCACTCATCAATCGGCCCCCAAGATGAAGTGGTTATTACGACGTGCTGGATTTTATTGGCTGATGATGATCAACGATTGCTTCAGGTATTATAAAGGATGTGAAGCTTGTCAAAAGTTTGGTGATATTCAGTTAGCTCCCGCTGCTATGTTACATCCTATTATCAAGCCGTGGCCTTTTAGAGGTTGGGGATTAGACTTTATTGGAGAGATTCATCCTTCTTCTTCAAAGGGGCATCGGTTCGTGTTGGTGGCAACTGATTATTTCACTAAGTGGTCTGAAGCAATACCTCTCAAGAATATGACGCATACGGAGGTAATTCAATTCATAAGTGAGCACATTATTCATAGGTTCGGCACTCCGCAAACATTAACTATGGATCAAGGTTCATCTTTCATGTCACATCAAGTTAGAGAATTTGCCGAATCATATAAGATAAAGTTGCTCAATTCCTCCCCGTATTATGCTCAAGCCAATGAGCAAGCTGAGTCTAGCAATAAAATTTTGATCAAGCTCATCAAGAAGAAAATTGAGGATAATCCAAGAAGATGGCATGAATTATTGTCCGAGGCTTTGTGGGCACATAGAATCTCAAGGCATGGTGCGACGAAGGTAACTCCATATGAGCTCGTATATGGTCAAGAGGCCGTTTTACCGGTGGACGTGAATTTGAATGCTTTGAGAATAGCTAAACAGAATGATTTATCGGCAGTGGGCTTTTATAAGTTGATGATGGACAATATTGATGAGATTGCCGATAAACATTTGGTTGCATTAAAAGCCATAGAGAGGGACAAGATGAGGGTAGCAAGAGCTTACAATAAAAAGGTCAAGTTGAAGAATTTTCAGGTTGGCGATCTTGTGTGGAAAGTGATTCTGCCGATTGGTTCTAGAGATAGAAAATTCGGCAAGTGGTCTCCAAACTGGGAAGGTCCTTTTAGGATTGCAAGGATAGTTCCTGAAAATTCATATTTAGTGGAATCCATGCAAGGAGTATTATTACCTCGAGCTCTCAATGGCAGATATCTGAAGAATTACCACCCGAGTGTGTGGCAAGAAGCCTAGTTAGGCAATGGCCGATATATGATTATCGCCCTTAGCATAAACATGGACGATACATAATTATCGCCCTGAGAAATATAGACGGCCGATGGAGTGTTGACATCGTCCTTAGAACAAACATGGTGCAAATTATTTTTCGGCATGCAAGCTTTGCCGAAAAACAGGGGGGCATGTGTTGACACCAGATTTTGGCATGGACAAAAACGTAATTAAGAAGGCCTCAAATGGAAAAGTGCTCAAAGTGATAAAGTTCCGTATCGTCAAAAGGAGAAACTTTGATATTTGGGCCATAGCCATCCGATCTCATCTCTAAGGCCGAAGTTGTGTTCGAAGTACTGGGATTTTCTATCCAGAACACTATTCGGCTGATTACGCCCTCAAGATGATCTCATATGAGAAAACTTTCTACATGAATTGTCTTCGTCTCGTCGAATCAGTCGATTTTCATATAAAAATCGTCTCAATCCGAGTTCGTATGCAAACGTTAGAGCTATCTGAATGCAGCCATGTCAAGAGGCGAAATAAGACGCGGGAGACCAGACGCGTCTTGGCAAGTGTCTGATGCAATGCGTGAGCAATTGGCCATTCAAGATGGCCTCGAATCGAAAAACGTTCAACATGAAAGTTGTTCGTAACGTCGAAACGGTCAACTTTGCTTTTGGGCACATTTTCATCCGAGGTCGTTTACTGCCACAAATAAGACCCGCAAGGTACAGCCAGAAAGCTTGCCAGGATAGAAACCTTGCCGGGGAAATCTTGCCGGGATGGAAACCTTGCCGGGGTGTGAAAGCTTGCCGGGATGGAAACCTTGCCGGAGTGTGAAATCTTGCCGGGATGGAAACCTTGCCGGGATGTGAAAGCTTGCCGGGATGGAAACCTTGCCGGGGTGAAGCTTGCCGGGGTGGAAAGCTTGCCGGGAAAAGCTTGCCGGGGTGGAAACTGTCAAATCCGACCAGAAGCTGAAGATGGGCTCAAATAATTATCTAGATGGCCTCAGATGAAAAAGTGTTCAACATGAAAGTTGTTCGTAACGTCGGAACGGTCAACTTTGCTTTTAGAGTCATCATCATCCGACATAGTATACGACCTGCAGAGACGCTACAAGAGTCGGACGGTCCAGTCAGCTATATAACCGAGTCTGACTCCAAATTAAAGATGACCCCGTGGAGTATTCAAGATGGCTTTATTTGGAAAAGTGATCAACATACGGATTATTGGCCTCGTCGAAGCGCACAAAATTCGTGTTTGGACCATCTCCATCGGAGGTCGTGTGCAGATTCCACGGTCCACGCAAGGAGCAAGACAGAAGATTGGACCAGATTCGGACTGAATCCGAGCGGGACCAGAACTAGGACTCTAGGACGTGAATTGATGTAATTTTCTTGGAAGGAAAGCCTAGATGAATCCTTTGCTTGTACGGGAAGTCCAGCCGCCTCTTATATATGTTGGGGGTGACGGCCGATTGAACAACACACAATCGAACAATCAATATACTACTTTTTCATCTACGTTTTATCTCTCCATCGTTTTTCTCTCTCGTTCTTCGTTGTTCTTCGTGTTGGAGAGCTGCGAGTACAGAGGCTCTAGGGGCGAGCGAATCGACCTAGGGCAGCCCATAGCCGCCGCAATCCCTGGCGGGGTCCCTCCCGGGCGTGCGGGGCTTCGGGTCTGCAAAAACGTCCGCCGACTGTCTTGCGTATCGCGCTGCCGGACGGACCTCCTTCGACGTGAGCTGCGGTGCATCACCCCCGGCGTCGAGGGTACACGGTGACGTGTTCATGTGCGAACAATAGCTTGGCGACATCCCACACCTTATTGATTCTCATCTCCTCACGCATCCGCCGGTTGCACACATTCGTGTGGAACGCGGCGATCATAGCGGGAGGGTGGATGTCGGGGATGTTGTGTTGTACGCGGTTGAATCTCTGGATGTACTTGCGGAGTGACTCGCCCTCTCTCTAGGGAAGCACATGCAAGTCGCTGGGATGCCCTGGAAGCTTGTGGCCTCCATGGTATGCGCCAATGAACTGGTTGCACAGATCCGCCCAAGAGGAGATGGACCCCTCCGGCAAGTTCGTCAACCAACTCCTTACGTTGGGCTTGAGCGCCAAAGGAAAGTAGTTGGTGAATACTTTTTCGTCACGTCCCCCGGCAGTCTGCACGGCGATGGTGTAGATGCCGAGGAACTCAAAAGGGCTGATCTTTCCATCATACTTGTCGGGCAGCTCGGGCTTGAAGGGTCTGCTAGAGGGCCAGCGGACTTGCCGTAGCTCGTGGGTGAACGCAGGGCAGCCTATCTCATAGGGCAAGCTGCCGGGCACCCTCGGCGTAGGCGCGTCGACAGCTGGGTCCGCGCGACCATCGGACTGGTGGCGTGCCTGACGCCGCCTCTCGATGGTGGTGCGAGCGTCCTCCTTGCGTCTATCCTTCAAGACATGCCACTGAACGTTGTTCATCCGCGGATCCGTCGAGGCGTATGATACCTTGTATTGTACATCAGTCTGGCAGGTAGGTTGCTGTTATTGTGGGGGAGACTGCACCGTGTGTGCCCCGCCAGTGTCGCGTCCGGCGGTGGGAGCCCTCGGAGCCGCCTGGCGGGCGCACGACAGGCCCGCTCCCTCCGGCCTGTCGCGGTTCGCGAAACTCAGCAGACTCTGGATTGTCGCTCTCCAGTCCTCCATCTTCTCTGGTGTAGGCGGAAAGTTCAGCAATAGCTGGGCCTGTGCCAAAGCTTCCTCCGCAGTCTTAGGCATGGAGCAGTGCGAGGCGTGGGTGGCGCTCTTACTCCTAGCAGTGCCAGGAAGAGCGCCTCCCCGCGCCATCGTGCACTGCTCATTCCCTCCATGAGGTTGCTGTCGAGCTTGGACCTGCGTGTCTTGAGAGGGACGTGCAGGGGTCTTATCCGCGCGCCGCCCAGGGTCGCCACCTTGAGGGCGTTGGTCACCGCCGCTGCTGCTGCTGCAGCCACCGCTATGGCGGCCGCTTCTGCAGGGTCGGCCCCGGTCGCTGCAGGCGCATTCCGCGTCTCAACGATGGCAGGATCTGGATCATGGCTCGTGGAGCTCCATGCAGTGTTGTGGCTGCGTTCACAGGTGCGGTGAACGCGGAGACAGCCTCCGTCAGCATCGCTGGCAACCACTTGCGAGGGCAGCTTGGACGTGGACGAAGCGGTCGTCGCTGCGCCCTTGGTCTTCTTGGGAGGCATGGTCATTGAAGAAGTTGTTGACGACGATGCGCAGGAGTCGGTGAAGGTTCATGTATGGGGCGTGCCCCTACCTGGCGCGTCAAAGATGTCGGGGTATGACTATCTAAGGGGCCGGCAAGGCCCCTTTCGTGGTTCGGCAAGGGAGATCCTCTAACGCAAAGAGCTCCACTGGACCATGCACGTACAAGGGTTTAGACAGGTTCGGGCCGCCGGAGCGTAATACCCTACGTCCTGTGTGGTGTGGTTTATTCGGGTTCACAATACAGGAGCGTCGCAGCCCAGCAAGGATGCTCAGGGAGCGTCGCTACGCATGTAAATGGACGGAGTGTCGACCTTTCTAAAGGTAGCCATGGACCTCCTTTTATAATGCAAGGGGCTACCACAGTGGATAAAATGATCTTTACACAGGGATAAACAATGTATATCCCTCTGTCATAATCGCTGGCTACATCGATAGTGGGAAATACCTAACTCTGACGGATTAGGATAGACACATTAAATGCATCATGAGGTGGCGCGCTGGCGATGTCTTCCGGCAAGGATTGCCTCTCCTTCTGTGTCGTTCACCCAGCTACCTCTTATTCCTTTGCCACGTCATGAGAGTTGCCATGCGCCCCGACCAGCTCCACCTAACCACCTGCCCGCTCGACACCTAAGCGATTGGAGAACCAGCCCGGTGGCGTGGCATGACGGCTTGGCGGGCGGAGGCCTTGGCGGGTGTGTAAGCAGTCGAGTCCTCCGGCAAGGAGGGGCTTGCCGGTTCGCTTGACCCCTTGTATGAAGAGGCTTTGGCGTCAAGATCCAGCCCGGCAGGGGCTTGTCGACCTGGAGGCCGTGGTCGTTTGGTGCACAAGTCAGGGTACTAAGGACCCCGTTCTTTAGTACACCGACACTATTCTCATGGGTATTCAAATTTGACGTTCCCTTAATTCATATCAACTAGATGATACGCACCTCGCATGCTGTAGGGACAATTAGCTGCAGTATATTTCAAAAGGATTTGGTTTTATGAAGCATAAATGTTTAAATTAATAACATATGAACTAAAACTAAAAATACATATTATATATTTTATTTGATTATTTTATAGTTTAAAAAATAATTATTGAACATAAGTAGCATAATAAAACAGAAAAAGACCAATGCATGTTGAGATAAAACTTCGATGAGGTGGCATATGTGCTGAGGTGGCATATGTGGTGAGTTAAATATAATTACTGGGATCAAATAATAATCAAAAGTTTCTTCCCATGCATTTTAAGGTGGGCCTTTGATTTGGTGGCATGGGTGGTGAGCTGGCATGTGTGCATGTTGAGATAAATAGAGACAGTGGGGATCAACTATTCATGTATATTGGATAGGATATATGATGACAACACCTACAGTTTTAAAAAACAGTCTTCACAAGATAGTTGGACATAAATGATGACTTTCTATGTCCATAACAATAAATTCAACAAGAACATAATTCATATTAGCGGTTATGAGAACGATAATTCAAAGCAGTGTCATCTACACCTGGTGACAATAAATTAAAAAAATAGTAAAAACAATCATAAAAATCGTAAATTTTAAGGCATCAAAGATGCTCGTATTTGCAAAGTGTCTGTATTTTTTCATGGTGTTTGGACATCTGAGGAGCTCACACGAGAAAACCTCTATGGATAGTGTTCTTTTTTAAAGTTTCTCACACATCCAAAATTTGATTTTTCTGGCATGAGCTACCCAGATGTCCGAACGCCATGAAACTATGCTTGAACCTTGCGCATATGAGCATCTTTGATGGCTAAAAATGTCAGATGTTTTGATTTCTGAATTTACTGTTCACACCCTAGTGTAGATGAGCCCAGGTGCAAAATAGCAGCTCTCTTATGAGAACATCAACCATTCTTCCCAAAGGTTATTTATAGTAGATTATACAATATGTGAAATCAATTAATATGGTTACATCAGTTTTAATCCTAGACCTTCATATGAAGATTTTGTAGTGGTGCAAACACTAGCACCATGAACACAACCTTCACGTGAAAATCTTGATGCTAATCCATATTGTTAGTTCCCATCCATCTTATTTTTTTAAGAATCATAACCTTTTTCTAAGAAAAAAACGTCTCTCGCACGTAAAACAACTTTTGCAATATGTTGAATTAATTTTTTATTGCCTCATTAGCACGAGGAGCTTTAGTAAATTTGTGCAAAACTTTTATTACTTATGAGAGGGTGAAATCATCATAATAGATTGTAACTCCATCAATAAAGGATTTATCAACAACTTCTAAAACTTAATACCTTCATATCCAGTTTCAGCATTGTTCCAACTTCTTTTTCTTATCTTTGTTTTCCCATCTAGCTTCTAGCATGCATAACTTTCCCAACTGTTATCTAAAGTAGCTTGAATATGTTTGCGAGTCTCTCAATTATAAAGTTTATATGGTGTGATTATTAATTTAATAAATTCTCCATCGTTAGCAAGCATATCCACTTTAGAAAAGAGAGTAACCAGCCTATCAAGCATTTCATTGAATTTTTTATTTCATTTTGTGGAGAAATGAAATATTTGCTTGAAGCTTATGCATCATCGGGTATATTATTGCTTCCATAAGCATAGTTTTTTAGCTTAAGGACTGACTAAATATTTTCATAATATTTCCTATAGGCATTGTATGTCAAAATTATTTCTAGCAATAAAATTGACAGCTAGTGTTTCTTTTATTTCTTTCAATAAGTTTACCAATTGTAACATCACTAGAACTAGATGGACCACTATTCGAAGCAAGAATGGCCATAAACATCAATCTTTCAAATTAAAGTACCAACTTCCTCAATAAGATTTACTTCTTTAGTAGTTGGAGCCCTTTTGTGTGCCATTGGGCATAGTTTGTCATCATGTTATCCAAAAGATTCTTAGCTTGAGCTTGTTTCATAGTCATAAATGTGCCACCTACAGCTGAATCTAACAAGTTTTTGATCTTAAGTCCAACATAAATAGCATATGACATGGTACAATCATCTAGCCCATGTGTGCAACAGTTTCTAAACATAGTTTTCAACACGTCCAAACTATGAGCTAAACGTTCATCATCAAGTTGTTTCAAATTCATGATACGATTTCTAGGTTGAACTATAGTGCGGGAGGAAAATATTTTCTAATAAAAACATCATTGCATTCGTTCCAAGAATTAACACTACCCTTTCGTAAAGAAAACAACCATTTTTTAGTTCTTGCACTTTATAGAAGAAATAACTTGGCACAATCATCCTAAACTTCTTTATATTTTTGCTTGTCACAAACTTTCCAAAAATTACACACCTGAGAAGTATTATCTTCATTTAAAGTACCTGCAAATTGCTCTTTCATTATGAACTTCAATAAATGACAAATGATTTCGAAGGAATCAACCTTAGTTTCAAGTGGAGAAATAGGTGTACTCATAAAGTGATCATTATTGGTAGTGTCGTAGTCACACAACTTAATATTGTCATCATCGAAACCCATTATAACTAAGTAAAAAAATCTACTACATGCTGAAATAGATTTTTGTATGTATAAGGTAGTGCAAACAATTAAACTAAGATAAATAAAAGCAACTAAGCAAAGTAGGTGCCCCCTTAGCCGGCGAACGTTCACCAGAAAGGGTGGCATTTGCGAACAGTTTCTCTCGCGGTTTTAGTTGTGAGGGATGGCAGTTTCTTGAAAGCGGCATGTCAGTTTGTGGCAGGGAAGGCATTTTTTTCTTTAAAACTGCAACCATTAGATCTCGTCTCAAAATTAAAATTCACTACTAGGGAAAGGGCTAGCAGTGGCGAGGGATAAATAGCTAATAGTAGCGCGGGTGTCCATGCTACTACTAGCGCGCTACTAGTAGCGCGTAGTAGTAGAATGCACCCACGCTACTACTCGTACTAATTATCTGTAGCGGGTGCCTAGGACCAGCGCTACTACTATTCTTTAAATATTCTGTGTATTTACGCAGTATATAGGTTTTCTTGATCCAGTGCGTACTATCAATGGCGACAACGGTTCGATCCAGCGACGTCAAGGGTCGCCGAAGGCGCGGACAAGCAGTGGCAGACCAGATCCAGCGACGGCTGCCGGAGAGGGGCCGGATCCAGGGCAGAGCAAGGCGGCGGTGTGTGGCTCCTCTTTGCGACCAAGGCAGAGAGCTCTTGGTCGTCGATGGCAACGACCTGCACGGGCATGGACATGCGAGGGTGAGTCAAACCAGAGGGAGAGTGGAAAAAAGAGGAACAAGGGAGAGAGGAAAGAGATGGAGGCAGCAACAAGGCTGGTCGTCGGTGAAGAGGTGCGCCGGCGTGGTGGCATGGAGGCGCAGGGGAAGATTGGCGAGCTCCTGGACACCGTCGACGCAAGGCGGCATCCCCCTTCGGTGCCATGGAGGACGGGGAGGCATGTGATATGTCCATTTTGCATCATGATTTCCAACTGTTATTTATTATGTTTTGTTGAATAATAATGCTTTGGGGAGTGATTATAATGCCTTTTCTCTCATAATATGAATGGTTTACACAAAGAGGGAGAATACCGGCAGCTGGAATTCTGGACCTAAGAAAAGCACATCAGAGATACCTATTCTGCACAACTCCAATGAAGCTGAAATTTTACGGAGATTATTTTTGAATTAAATAAGAAATACTGGAGCAGAAAAGTACCAGAGGGGGCCTACCTGGTGGGCACAACCCACCAGGGCGCGCCAGACCCCCCTAGGCGCGCCCTGATGGGTTGTGGCCACCTCGGCCCACCTCCGGTGCCCATCTTCTGGTATATAGTCACAATTGACCTAGAAAAAAAATCAGAGGAGGACTTTCGGGATGAAGCGCCGCCGCCTCGAGGTGGAAATTGGGCAGGAGCACTTTTGCCCTCCGGCGGAGCAATTCCGCCGGGGGAACTTCCCTCCCGGAGGGGGAAATCGAAGCTATCATCATGACCAACACCCCTCTCATCTTTGGGAGGCCAATCTTCAACAACACCATCTCCTCTCAAACTCTAGTTCATCTCTTGTGTTCAATCTTTGTACCGGAACCTCAGATTGGTACCTGTGGGTGACTAGTAGTGTTGATTACCTTGCGTAGTTGATTACTATATGGTTTATTTGGTGGAAGATTATATGTTCAGATCCATTATGCTATTCAATACCTCTCTGATCTTGAGCATGTTTATTATTTGTGAGTAGTTACCGTTGTTCTTGAGGTCACGGGAGAAGTCATGTTGCAAGTAATCATGTGAATTTGATATGTGTTCGATATTTTGATGATATGTATGTTGTGATTCCCTTAGTGGTGTCATGTGAACGTCGACTACATGACACTTCACCATTCATGGGCCTAAGGGGATGCATTGTGGAGTAGTTATTAGATGATGGGTTGCTAGACTGACAGAAGCTTAAACCCTAGTTTATGCGCTACTTCGTAAGGGGCTGATTTGGATCCAAACGTTTAATGCTATGATTAGATTTTATCTTAATACTTTTCTCGCAGTTGCGGATGCTTGCGAGGGGGTTAATCATAAGTGGGAGGTTGTTCAAGTAAGAACAACATCCAAGCACCGGTCCACCCACATATCAAATTATCAAAGTAGCGAAGACAAATCAAACCAACATGATGAAAGTGACTAGATGAAATTCCCGTGTACCCTCAAGAACACTTTGCCTATTACTAGAGATTGTTCTGGCCTGTCCTTTGCCTCAAAAGGATTGGGCTACCTTGCTGCACCTTATTTACCGTTACCGTTACATGCTCGTTACAAATTACCTTGCTATCAAACTATCTGTTACCTACAATTTTAGTGCTTGCAGAGAATACCTTGCTGAAAACCGCTTGTCATTTCCTTCTGCTGCTCGTTGGGTTCGACACTCCTAATTATCGAAAGGACTACGATTGATCCCCTATACTTGTGGGTCATCAGCGTGCATGGGCAGGAGCGACATGGGAGAGCCTAGGGAGAGGGGGGAGAGGAACGGGAGATAGGAGGGATTCAGGGGAGGAGATGGGGATTTCAGGACTTTTAGAAAACCCTATACTTAGTAGCTGGGTGGAGTTTATACCCCGCGCTACTACCATGACATGTCCTGGGGGGCATAGTGGGGACCCCGCGGCATAGGGTGTATACCCCGCGCTACTACTATGGCATGTCCTGGGGGGCACGACGAGGACCATTTAGTAGCAGCGAGGGGTTTATACCCCGTGCTACTATTATCAACTTAATGTCATCTTAGTAGCAATGCGGGGTTTATACCCCGTTGAAAGGATCGATACGGTCGACTAGAGGGGGGGTGAATAGGAGACTACAAATTTTAATCTTGTTTGTCAATTTTAGGGATAAGCGGATAAATAAGGTTCACCAGATATGCAACTACATGAACACAACCTATATGACAAACACAAGTAGTACTAAATATGCTAGGCAACAATAAAGCTAACAGGCGAACAAGCATACAGAGCAAGGTAAAGTGCGGGAAAGGATTAACCAGAAGTGAGACGAGGACACATATTTTATCCCGAAGTTCACTCTTCCTTGGGGAAGAGCTACTCTCCGTTTAGAGCGATGCCGGAGCCAAAGCTTGCGGAACGCCACGGAAGGCTCACAGTATCTCTTTCGAGTCACCCGCAACGAATGAGCCTCGAATCACTCAGGGATGGTCTTGAAGGCGACCACCACATCTTTACAAACTTCTCGGGAGCACACCACAAGCAAGGAAGCTTTCAGAGGAACCTCTAACCGCCTAGGAGCCCAAGCGCAAAGAGTAACAAATCAATGTTGAACAAATGTTGTGGGGAACATGAATTTGGTTTGGTCAAAGTGTAGATCGGGTCTAGCTTTCCCAATCCCCAAAGTCTCAACAAGTTTGGGTGGAGGGATTGAGAGTATTGAGCAAAATGAGGTGTAGCAATGGAGGATCTCAACAAGACATTAGGGTTAGGTTGGGAGGAGGAAGAAGTTTTTTTATAGTGTTCTTGGCTGGGGTGGAGAATCTGCCCATTGGACCCCATGCGCACGGGCTTAGTCAGCCCCGTGCGCACGGGGTACTCAGATAGGTTCGTGGTACCATGTGCGCACGGGCTACTCAGAGAGCTACACGGTACCCCATGCGCACGGGGATCAAAAGACCCAATGCACACGGGGTGACTAGGAAGTCTCTGTGAACCAACTCTGAGAACCCGGGCACAACACTAACAGACCCCGTGGATATTTGATGTGGTAGGTAGGCTGAAATAAAGGACATGGAGGCATTCCCACACAACATACATCCACGATGACCCCTCTTATTAGTGAGGTAATTCCTATGACTCAAATCGAACCAAAACGAAAACCTTCGAGTCGCCAGAAAAACCACGCCTTTGATCTTTTTGAATTGGGGGTTCACACACCTCCATCTAGAGTTGCATGGAATCAATTACCTGAGATAAACTATAGCAGCTCACATTAGATCTTCTAACCATATTACCATCACACCAAAACATAATTAAGTGCTAGATAAACTTTCAATCTCCCCCTTTTTGGTGCATTGATGATAACATGGTTAGGACATGGCAAATGATATAACAAAAATTAAAGCCATGACACAAGACAACACTTGATCATCCGAGCTCCCCCTATATGTGTGGTGTGTGCATGGATAAAAATTGCTTGAGTATGCATCAAGCACACACATAAGAGACTCCCCCTAGATCAATGATGTCAAGAGCATGTGACCAAACAAAATACCCTATCCGGTGCCTAGATCACATGCAAAGAGTGTGGTGAGCAGGAGTGGTGAGACGATACATGATAAATAAGATCATATAACAAAAGATGTAGATTAGCAACATATATGATCCATACGACATAGTCTCAGACATAGAAAGATAAAGGTAGCTCACACGCATAAGATAAAAAGAACAAATAAGAGTATCTCAAGACAAATAAACACCACAGAGAACACGCGGCCTTGAGATCTCAGCAACTCAGACTCCTAAACCACTTCTCCCCCTTTGTCATCAAGACAACAAAAAGGGAAAAGCGATGCAAATAAAACCACTCAGACAGGGGGAGGCGCACTCGAGGCATCATCATCAAAATAACATCTTGCAATTGAGAAGGAATAAGCCGTCGCCTCACTGTCAATGTCCTTAGATCCCGAGCCAACAATCTCACCAGCAGCAGCA
The DNA here is from genome assembly GCA_039707655.1 of Elymus sibiricus. Lineage (NCBI taxonomy): Eukaryota > Viridiplantae > Streptophyta > Magnoliopsida > Poales > Poaceae > Elymus > Elymus sibiricus. The sequence goes on from CM077665.1 coordinate 313,541,334, forward strand.
CGCTCAACCTTCTTCTGACGACGCTCAAGTTTGTCCCTATTGGTCCCCTTGACCTGACAGCGCTAAGTGGACTGACACATCATAAACACGCTGCGTAGAGTCTTGAAAAAGGACTTCTTCTCATCGTGGGTAAAACAGGCATCGGAACTTTTCTTACTAGGTCCACGAGGAATGCGAGCAGTGGAGGAGCACTGATACGTCTCCAACATATCTATAATTTTTTGCTTGTTCCATGTTGTAATATTATCATTCTTGGATGTTTTACCATCATTTTATAACAACTTTATATCATTTTTTGGGACTAACCCATTGACATAGTGCCAAAGTGCCAGTTGCTGTTTTTGCTTGTTTTTTACTTCGCAGAAAATCAATACCAAACGGAGTCCAATCACGACAAAAGTTTTTGGAGATTTTTTCTGGACCAGAAGACACCCAGTGGGCCAAAGAAGTACCGGAGAAGTGGGCTGAGGAGACCACAACCCACCAGGGCGCGCTACGGGGGCCCCGACGCGCCCTAATGGTTTGTGCCCTCCTCGGGACCCCTCTCCACCGCCTCTGATGCCTATAAATTCCCAAATGTTCCAAAAACCCTAGGGGAGTTGACGAAACACAATTCCAGCCACCGCAAGTTCCAGAACCGCGAGATCCAATCTAAACACCATCACGGAGGGGTTCATCTTCTTCATAGGTGCCTCTCCGATGATGCGTGAGTAGTCCACCATAGACCTACGGGTCCGTAGGCAGTAGCTAGATGTCTTCCTCTCTCTCTCTCTCTCTCTCTCTCTCTCTCTCTCTCTCTCTCTCTTATGATTCTCAATACAATGGTGTCTTGGAGATCTATTTGATGTAAACTTTTGCGGTGTGTTTGTTGGGATTTGATGAATTTTGAGTTCATGATCAGTTTCTATCCATGAATATTATTTGAGTCTTCTTTGATCTCTTATATGCATGATTGCTTATAGCATCGTATTTCTTCTTTGAATCTTTGGTTTAGTTAGGCTGGCTAGATCGATTTTTCTTGCCATGGGAAGAGGTGCTTTGTGATGGGTTCGATCTTGCGGTGTTCTTTCCCAGTGACAGAAGGGGCAGCAAGACACGCATGTACCTTTGCTATTAAGGATAACAAGATGGGGTCTATTCCTACATGAATAGATCTTGTCTACATCATGTCATCGTTCTTATTGCATTACTCTGTTTTTCCATGAACTTAATACACTAGATGCATGCTGGATAGCAGTCGATGTGTGGAGTAATAGAGGTAGATGCATGCAGGAGTCGGTCTACCTATCTTGGACGTGATGCCTATATAATGATCATCGCCTTGGATATCGTCATGACTATTCGATTTTCTATCGATTGCCCAACAGTAATTTGTTCACCCACCCTGCGCTATACTCATGAGAGAAGCCACTAGTGAACCCTACGGCCCCCGGGTCTACTTTTCCAACATATTGCTTTCAGATCTATCTTTTTGCATGTTTGTTTTCAGATCTACAAAACCAAAAATCCAAAAACATATTGCTGCATATTTTATTTGCTCTTTTTATTTTGTGTTCTGGAGAGATCTATCTCTCCTATCTATCATTACCTAATCTATCTTTTTACCGTAGAGAGATTGACAACCTCTCTTTCGCGTCGGGTTGCAAGTATTTGTTGTTTGTGTGCAGGTGCTCCTTATTGGGTGGTGGTGATCCTCCTACTGGTTCGATAACCTTGGTTTCATAACTGAGGAAAATACTTACCGTCACTGTGTTGCATCATCCCTTCCTCTTTGGGTAAATACCGACGCAGTCTCAAGCCACATCAAAGGAATTTCTGGCGCCGTTGCCGGGGAGGAAGCGGTCTCTTCTACGTGCCTATCATAGGCACCGAGGGGACTCCATCATCATCTACCAGGTTCCTAATCACAAATCTCATCTCCTTGCAATTACATTATTTGCCATTTGCCTCTCGTTTTCCTCTCCCCCACTTCACCAATTTGCCGTTTTATTCGCCCCCTTTTTCGTTCGCCTTTTTCTCGCCGGATCTCTTCCTTGCTTGCAATCTTGTTTGCGTAGTCACGATGACTCAAGAAAACACCAAGTTGTGTGATTTTTCCAATACTAATTACAATGATTTTATTAGTACTCCGATTGCTCCTCCCGCCACTAGTACGGAGTCTTGTGATATTAATGCCGCTTTGTTGAATCTTGTCATGAAAGATAAATTTGCCGGTACTCCTAATGAGGATGCCGCGTCCCATATAAACATGTTCATAGAATTGTGTGATATGCAAAAGAAAAAAGATGTGGACAATGATATTGTGAAGTTGAAATTATTTCCTTTTTCCTTGCGGGATCGTGCAAAAATTTGGTTTTCCTCTTTGCCTCGCAATAGTATCAATTCTTGGAATAAGTGCAAGGATGCTTTTATCACTAAGTATTTTTCGCCCGCGAAAATTATTTCCCTTAGGACGCAAATCATGAATTTTAAGCAACTTGAGCATGAACATGTTGCGCAATCTTGGAAAAGAATGAAGTTGATGCTAGGAAATTGTCCTACTCATGGTTTAAATCTTTGGATGATCACACAAAAAAATTATGCAGGATTGAATTTTGTCTCTAGAAATCTTTTAGATTCCGCAGCGGGTGGTACTTTTATGGAGATTACTTTGGGTGAAGCTACTAAATTGCTAGATAATATCATGGCTAATTATTCTCAATGGCATACCGAAAGAGCACCTACTAGTAAGAAAGTTAATTCAGTTGAGGAAATTAGTACTTTGAGTGATAAGGTTGATGCTTTGATGAAATTGGTTGCTAGTAAAAATGCTCCTATTGATCTTAATGACGTGCCTTTGTCTACCTTGATTGAGTAAAATAGTGATTCCGTAGATGTGAATTTTGTCTCGCGAAACAATTTCAATAACAATGCTTATAGAGGTAATTTTAATCCTAGGACTTTTCCTGGAAATTCCTCTAATAATTATGGTAATTCCTATGGTAATTCTTCTTACAATAATAATAGGAACACCTCTGATCTTGAGAGTAATATTAAAGAATTTATCAATGCGCAAAAGGCTTCCAATACTAGGATAGAAGAAAAGTTGAATAAGATTGATGATATGTCTAGAAGCATTGATAGAATTTCTCATGATGTTGAAAATCTAAAGTTGAAAGCTTTTGTGCCTAAGATTGATGAATCTATTAAAGCTTTATATGTATCTATGGATGAAAGGAAGAAAAGAACCGCTATGCTTAGAGCTAAAAGAGAAATCTTAGAAAAATCGTTTTCTAGTGATTGCCTTCATAAAAAAGATTAAGATCTTAAAGTGATTGGTGTTTATTCTATTGATTCCTTGTTCAGTAATATTAAAATTGATAATGAATGGACTGAAGTAGAGTCAACTTTAGTTAGAAGGCGTCCCAATAATTTGGAGGGTGAAAATCTTGATGAAAATTTTGCTAAAAGTGGGTTTGAAGAGGTCAAAACTTTAACTAGTGATGTGCCCACTATTTTGGATTGCAAAGACTTTAATTATGATAGTTTCTCTTTGATTGAATGTCTTTTTTGCTGCAATCCATGTTGAATTCACCCCATGCTTATGAGCAAAATAAAGCTTTTACTAAACATATCGTTGATGCCATGATGAAATCTTTTGAAGAAAAGTTGGAGTTCGAAATTTCTATTCCTAGAAAATTACATGATGAGTGGGAACCCACCATTAAAGTCAAGATTAAAAATTACGAATGCTTTGCTTTATGTGATTTGGGTGCTAGTGTTTCCACGATTATGAAATCTTTATGTGATGTGCTTGGTCTTACCAATATTGAAGAATGCTCTCTTAATTTGCACTTGGCGGATTCTACTATTAAAAAGCCTTTGGGAAGAATTAATGATGTTGTTATTCTTGAAAATATAAATTATGTGCCCATTGATTTTATTGTGCTTGATACTGATTGCAATCCGTCTTGTCCCATTATACTTGGTAGACCGTTTTTACGCACTATAGGTGCCGTGATTGATATGAAAGAAGGCAATATTCGTTTTCAGTTTCCCTTGAGAAAGGGTATGGAACACATCCCTAGAACAAGAATTAAGCCACCATATGAATCAATCATGAGGGCATCCTATGGATCCAAAACCAAAGATGACAATACTTGAATCTATGCGTTATGCCTAGCTAGGGGCGTAAAACGATAGCGCTTGTTGGGAGGCAACCCAATGAATAAATAAATTTTTGCATTTTTTCTTTCTGTTTTTGTGTGTTGACACAATTATGCCTCTGTTATGATTGTGTTTTTATTGTTTACTTAGTTTTTGTGCCAAGTAAAGCCTTTAGGATGATTCATAGGATGAGTAGAAGTGATGCTGAATCTGAAACAGAAACTTTGCGTCCAGTATATGAATTTCCTTTTTTTTCTGGAACGTGATATTGAGCTGAAATTTTAACACAGTGTTTCTATACAAATTCCTTACGTTGTCCTAATTTTTCAGAATTTTTAGAGTTACATAAGTATGGTTAGGGTACTAATTACTACAGACTGTTCTGTTTAAGACAGATTCTGTTTTCGTTGCATTGTGTGCTTGTTTTGATGAATCTATGGGTTATATTGAAGGGTATGAGCCATGGTAAAGTTGAAATACAGTAGGTATAATGCAATAATAAAATATGAATGGGTTTGCAACAGCACCTAAAGTAGTGATTTGCTTTATTATAGTAACGGATCTCACGAAGATTTTTGTTGAGTTTTGTGTGATTGAAGTTTTCAAGTTTTGGGTGAGATCACGATGGATGAAGGAATAAGGAGGGATAAAAAGCCTAAGCTTGGGGATGCTACCGCACCCCCAAGATATATCCAAAGATAAACAAGCAACTAAGCTTAGGGATGCCCCCGAGTGGCATCCCCTCTTTCTTCTAACGACCATCGGTATTTTACTTGGAGCTATATTTTTATTCATCACATATCATGAGTTTTGGTTGGAGCGTCTTGTATCTTTGCTTGCTTTGCTTGTTTATTTTTCCTTTTTATCCTTGCTGTACACACCTATTTGAGAGAGCCAAAATTATGCCATGATTTGTTAGAATTGCTCTCTATGCTTCACTTAAACTTTTTGAGCTATAGAATTGCTCTAGTGCTTCACTTATATCTTTTTGAGCACGGTGTGCTTGGAAATTTTTGTAGAAATACTCTCATGCTTCACTTAGATTAATTTGAGAGTTAGTAAATTTTGAAGAAATCCTCTCATGCTTCACTTATACTATTTTGAGAGATGAAATCTTTATGCTCATGTGCTTCACTTAAATTTGTTTGAGCTTGTCAAAAAAGCAATGGCAAAATATGAAATTAGTCCCAAAGTGATAGGTATCCAAGGAGGATATAATAAAAACTTTCATGAAGATCATTGGGCAAATTAAACTTGATTCCTTGTAATAGTTTTGAAACATGATGATAGTAATATGTGAGTCATGTTAGTGAGTAATTATGCTTGAGTAGGAATATTGGTGTTAAGGTTTGTGATTCCCTATGCATGCACGGAAGTCAATAGTTATGCAATGAAATTACATCCTACTTGTGGTGCATTATTCGGTGTTAGTTATGCTCAATGCTCACTTATGTGAATTTTCATTTCTTGGTTTGGTTGCTTCCCAATCTATTTGCTAGCCTCCATTTGTACTAAGTAGAAACACTACTTGTGCATCCAAAATCCTTAAACCAAGTTTTGCCTTATGAGTCCACCATACCTACCTATATGCGGTATTTCCATGCCGTTCCAAGCAATTTTGTATGTGCCATCTCTAAATTTTCAAAATAAATTTTCTCTTTTGTGTGCTCATACCGCTCATGAAATGGTGGGGAGTGTCCAATATTTTTCCATGCTAGATGTGTTATTCTCAAGATGAGTGTTTATTCACTTGTCATTGCACGAGAGTGCGGTGTTAATAGGGATGCCCATTCCCGAAATGAAAAAGAAAAAATATATTTACTTTATGTTGTCAAATAATAAATTCCTTGGAAAGTGTTGGTATGGAAGGCAACCGTGGATACGGCCCGCCATGGAAAGTGAAAGTTTGGTGGAAAAAGGAATAAACTTTATTTTATGTTTGGGAACCGCCTATGATATATATAGCATGGAAAGTATTGTGAGCTACTTTGTCATTTTCGTTGACAGGAAAAGCATGCCACCCAAAATATTTTTCTCTCTCAATTTAAAACTTTGAGCTCTGTCACCTCTACAAATCCCTACTTTATGCAATTTTTATTTTTACTTTGAGTCTCCATCTTCTCTTATAAGCACCAACTAGGGGGCACTATGATCGTACTTGAGCATTGGGTATAGCTAATATTTGAGTGTGTTTCATGAATGGATCAATGATTGAGCATGATGGGCTAGGGATAACTTTCTTTAGTGTTGATATTTTGAACGACATGGTTGTTGGTTGGCATGCTTGAGTATTGAATTCATTATGTTAAAACTAGACTATTTCTTTGAATCATCCATAAGTCCAAATGTCCATGCTATACAAAAGAAAAATATGATGAACGTGTTAGGAAGCATTCCACATCAAAAATTATGTGTTTATCATTTACATACTCGAGGACGAGTAGGAATTAAGCTTGGGGATACTGATACGTCTCCAACGTATCTATAATTTTTGCTTGTTCCATGCTGTTATATTATCATTCTTGGATGTTTTACAATCATTTTATAACAACTTTATATCATTTTTTGGGACTAACCTATTGACATATTGCCAAAGTGCCAGTTGATGTTTTTGCTTGTTTTTTACTTCGTAGAAAATCAATACTAAACGGAGTCCAATCACGACGAAACTTTTTGGAGATTTTTTCTGGACCAGAAGACACCTAGTGGGCCAAAGCAGTACCGGAGAAGTGGGCTGAGGAGACCACAACCACCAGGGCGCGCCAGGGGGGCCCTGGCGCGCCCTGATGGGTTGTGCCCTCCTCGGGACCCCTCTCCACCCCCTTTGATGCCTATAAATTAACAAATATTCCAAAAACCCTAGGGGAGTCGACGAAACACAATTCCAGCCGCCGCAAGTTCCAGAACCGCGAGATCCAATCTAAACACCATCACGGAGGGGTTCATCTTCTTCATAGGTGCCTCTCCGATGATGCGTGAGTAGTCCACCATAGACCGACGGGTCCGTAGGCAGTAGCTATATGGCTTCCTCTCTCTCTTATGATTCTCAATACAATGATCTCTTGGAGATCTATTTGATGTAAACTTTTGCGGTGTGTTTGTTGGGATCCGATGAATTTTGAGTTCATGATCAGTTTCTATCCATGAATATTATTTGAGTCTTATTTGATCTCTTATATGCATGATTGCTTATAGCATCATATTTCTTCTTCGAATCTTTGGTTTAGTTACGCCGACTAGATCAATTTTTCTTGCCATGGGAAGAGGTGTTTTGTGATGGGTTTGATCTTGTGGTGTTCTTTCCCAGTGACAGAAGGGGAGCAAGACACGCATGTATCATTGCTATTAAGGATAACAAGATGGGGTCTATTCCTACATGAATAGATCTTGTTGCTACTTCTCGAGCATGCGTTAGTTTTCCCTTGAAGAGGAAAGGGTGATGCAGCAAAGTAGATAAGTATTTCCCTCAGTTGTTGAGAACCAAGGTATCAATCCAGTAGGAGATACAAGCAAGTCACCAATGGATGTACCTACACAAATAATCAAACACTTGCACCCAACGCTATAAAGGGGTTGTCAATCCCTTCATGGTTACTTGCAAGGATGAGATCTGATAGAGATAGATAGATATGATTGCTAAAACGAAATAGTAAAACAAAAGTAAAAAAGAATTGCAGCAAGTATTTTTGGTATTTTTGGTTTATAGATCTGAAAATATAATGTGGAAAATAGACCCGGGGGCCATAGGTTTCACTAGAGGCTTCTCTCGTGAAGGAAAATAATACGGTGGTGAACAAATTACTGTCGAGCAATTGATAGAAAAGCGAATAATTATGAAGATATCCAAGGCAATGATTATGTATATAGGCATCACGTCCATGTCAAGTAGACCGAAACGATTCTGCATCTACTACTATTACTCCACACATCGACCGACACCTACCTGCATCTAGAGTATTAAGTTCATGAAGAACAGAGTAACGCATTAGGTAAGATGACATGATGTAGAGGGATAAACTCAAGCAATATGATGAAAACCCCATCTTTTTATCCTCGATGGCAACAATGCAATACGTGCCTCGCTACCCCTACTTTGTCACTGGGTGAGGACACCGCAAGATTGAACCCAAAACTAAGCACTTCTCCCATTGCAAGAATTACCAATCTAGTTGGCCAAACCAAACCAATAACTCGAAGAGACTTGCAAAGATATGAAATCATGCATATAAGAATTCAGAGAAGATTCAAATAATATTCATAGATAATCTGAACATAAACCCACAATTCATCGGATCTTGACAAACACACTGCAAAAGAGTATTACATCGGATAGATCTCCATGAAGATCATGAAGAACATGGTATTGAAGAACAAAGAGAGAGAATAAGCCATCTAGCTACTAGCTATGGACCCGAAGGTCTGTGGTAAACTACTCACGCATCATCGGAGGGGCAATGGAGTTGATGTAGATGCCCTCCGTGATCGAATCCCCCTCCGGCAGATTTCCGGAAAAGGCTCCAAGATGGGATCTCACGGGAACAGAGGCTTCCAGCGGCGGAAAAGTATTTTTGTGGCTCTTTTTAGTATCCAGGGAATATTTGGGAATTTATAGGCCGAAGAATAGGGTTAGGAGGGCTGCCGTGGGGCCACAAGCCAGGGGGGCGCCCCCCCTAGGGCGCGCCCCTATGGCTTGTCGCCACACGGCGGCTCTCCTACCTTCATCTCCAAGTTTGTTCGGTTGCTTCTGGTCCAAGAAAAATCATTCCGAAGATTTTATTCCGTTTGGACTCCGTTTAATATTCCTTATCTGCAATACTCAAAAACATGGAAAAACAGAAATTGGCACTAGGCTCTAGATTAATAAGTTAGTCCCAAAAATAATATAAAATAGCATATTAATGCATATAAAACATCCAAAACAGATAATATAATAGCATGGAACAATCAAAAATTATAGATACGTTGGAGACGTATCAAGCATCCCCAAACTTAATTCCTGCTCGTCCTCGAGTAGGTAAATGATAAAAACAGAATTTTTGATGTGGAATGCTACCTAACATATTTATCCATGTAATATTCTTTATTGTGGCATGAATATTCAGATCCATAAGATTCAAAACAAAAGTCTAATATTGACATAAAAACAGTAATACTTCGAGCATACCAACAAGGCAATTGCGTCCTTTCGAAATAACATGGCCTTAGAAAGTTATCCCTACAAAATCATATGGTCTGGCTATGCTCCATCTTCCCCACACAAAGTATCTAAATCATGCACAACCCCGATGACAAGTCAAGCAATTGTTTCACACTTTTAATGTTCTCAAACCTTTTCAACTCTCACGCAATACATGAGCGTGAGCCATGGATATAGCACTATGGGTGGAATAGAATATGGTGGAGGTTGCAAGGGAAAAGGAGAAGATAGTCTCTCATCAACTAGGCTTATCAACAGGCTATGGAGATGCCCATCAATAGATATCAATGTGAGTGAGTAGGGATTGCCATGCAACAAATGCGCTAGAGCTATAAGTGTATGAAAGCTCAAAAAGAAAACTAAGTGGTTGTGCATATGATGAAAAATTCCACTAGTTATATGAAAGTGACAAAATAGGAGACTCTCTATCATGAAGATCATGGTGCTACTTTGAGGCACAAGTGTGGAAAAGATAGTAGCATTGTCCCTTCTCTCTTTCTCTCATTTTTTTCTTTCTTTTTCTTTTCTTTTTTTTCCTTTTTTTTATGGTGGGCATCTTTGGCCTCTTTTTTTTTTGGGCTTCCCTGGCCTCTTTTATTTTTTGTAAAGTCCGGAGACTCATCCCAACTTGTGAGGGATTCATAGCTTCCATCATCCTTTTCTCACACGGGACAAATGCTCTAGTAATGGAAATCATCACACTTTTATTTACTTACAACTCGATACCTAGAACAAAATATGACTCTATATGCAATATGAAAGTGATGATGCATGTCATGAAAAACGGAACGGTGGAAGTTGCATGGCAATATATGTCGGAATGGCTATGGAAATGCCATAATAGGTAGCTATGGTGGCTGTTTTGAGGAAAGTATATGGTGGCTGTTTTGAGGAAGGTGGGTTTTATGCACCGGCGAAAGTTGCGCGGTACTAGAGAGGCTAGCAAAGGTGGAAGGGTGAGAGTGCGTATAATCCATGGACTCAACATTAGTCATAAAGAACTCACATACTTATTGCAAAAGTCTATTAGTTATCAAACAAAGCATTAGACGCATGCTCCTAGGGGAGAGGTTGGTAGGAGTTAACCATCGCGCGCTCCTGACCCTCACACAAAGGTTGACAATCATTAAACAAATCATGCTCCGACTTCGTTACATAACGGTTCACCATACGTGCATGCTACGGGAATCACAAACTTCAACACAAGTATTTCATCCAATTCACAACTACTCACTAGCATGACTCTCATATTACCATCTTCATATCTCAAAACTATATGCAAGGAATCAAACTTCTCATAGTATCCAATGCACTTAATATGAAAGTTTTTATTATATCCCTCTTGGATGCCTATTATATTAGGACTAAATTCACAACCTAAACCAATTACCATGCTGTTTAAAGAGACTCTCAAAATAATATAAGTGAGGTAAGAGAGTTCAGTAATTTCTATAAAATATAACACCATCGTGCTCTAAAAAGATATAAGTGAAGCACTAGGGCAACATTGCCTAGCTCAAAAGATATAAGTGAAGCACATAGAGTATTCTAATAAATTCACGATTCAGCGTGTCTCTCTCAAAAATATGTGTGCAGCAAGGATGATTGTGGCAAACTAAAAAGCAAAGACTCATATCATACAAGACGCTCCAAGCAAAACACATATCATGTGGTGAATAAAAATATAGCCTCAAGTAAATTTACCGATGGATTGAAGACGAAAGAGGGGATGCCTTCCGGGGCATCCCCAAGCTTAGCCTTTTTGGTATCCTTGAATATGGCTTGGGGTGCCTTGGGCATCCCCAAGCTTAGGCTCTTGCCACTCCTTATTCCATAGTCCATCAAATCTTTACCCAAAACTTGAAACTTCACAACACAAAACTCAACAGAAAACTTATGAGATCCGTTAGTATAAGAAAAATAAATCACCACTTTAGGTACTGTTGTGAACTCATTATTTATTTATTTTGGTGTAATATATACTGTATTCTAACTTCTCCATGGTTCATACCCCCCGATACAACCCATAGATACATCAAAATAAGCAAACAACACAAAGAAAACAGAATCTGTCTAAAACAGAACAGTCTGTAGCTATCTATAGACTTCGAATACTTCTGTAACTCCAAACATTCTGAAAAATTAGGACAATCAGGGCAATTTGTATATCAATCTTGTGTAAAAATTTCAGATCAAAAGCACATTCCAGTGAATTACAAAATTCCTGGACTGAGAGCAAAAGTTTCTGTTTTTCAGCAAAATCAAATCAAAAACACCGTAGACCATCCCAAAGGTCTTACTTGGCTCAAACACTAATTTAAACAAGAAAACACAATTATTACAGAAGTAATAATGTGCCAAACACACAAAAACAGAAACAAAACGAAAGCATAAAATAAAATTGGGTTGCCTCCCAACAAGCGCTATTGTTTAACGCCCCTAGCTAGGCATAACGCAATAGATCTAGGTATTGTCATCTTTGGTATGCAATCCATAAGTATCTCTCATAATAGATTCATAAGGTAATTTTATTTTCTTTCTAGGAAAGTGATCCATGCCTTTCCTTAATAGAAATTGGAATCTAATATTTCCTTCCTTCATATCAATAATTGCACCAATCGTTCTAAGGAAAGGTCTACCAAGAATAATAGGACATGTAGGATTGCAATCTATATCAAGAACAATGAAATCTATGGGCACATAATTCCTATTTGCAACAATAAGAACATCATTAATCCTTCCCATAGGTTTCTTTATAGTGTAATCCGCAAGATGCAAATTCAAAGAGCAATCATCAAATTCACGGAAACGTAGCACATCACATAAAGTTTTTGGAATCGTGGAAACGCTAGCACCCAAATCACACAAAGTATGGCACTCATAATATTTAATTTTAATCTTAATAGTAGGTTCCCACTCATCATAAAGCTTTCTAGGTATAGAAACTTCCAACTCAAGTTTTTCTTCAAAAGATTTCATCATAGCATCCATGATATGTTTAGTAAAAGCTTTATTTTGATTATAAGCATGCGGAGAATTCAACATGGATTGCAACAAGGAAACACAATCAATCAAAGAACAACTATCATAATTAAAGTCCTTGAAATCCAAAAGAGTGGGTTCATTGCTATCTAAAGCTTTGACCTCTTCAATCCCACTTTTATCAATCTTAGCATTAAGATCTATAAACTCCGAATCATTGGGACGCCTTTTAACTAAAGTTGACTCATCTCCAGTCCCATCTTTATCAAGATTTATATTAGAAAACAAAGATTCAATAGGAGTCACATCAATCACTTTAAGATCTTCATCATTATTTAAAGATTCTGGCTTCGCGGCCATTTTGTTGACTAAGGTGGCTTGTTTATCAGAAATTTGGCCTACTAAGTTTTCAAGGTGAGCAAATTGAGATTTCAAACCATAAAAGTCCTTAGACATATCATCAAGTTCCTTATTCATGTATTCCCACATAGTCTTTTGTGCTTTAAGCTAGTTGCTAAAGAAACTATTGTGGTCATATTGGAGCGACATGAAACTTTTAACATTATCCTCAATATCTTCCAACTTCCTAAGATAAGGATCGAAGCTTTTGGGTTGAGCCATAAAGACGAGCAACCGATTTATCACACAAGCAAGCTAAAAGCAAACGGAAAGACGAACGGAAGAAGGGCGAATAAAAAGGCAAATCTTTTTGGTATTTTCTGAAAATCGTTTTAGAAGTGGGGGAGAGGAAAACGAGAGGCAAATGGCAACTAATGTAAATGCAAGAGATGAGTTTGTGATGGGTACTTGGTAGGCTTGATGTAGATCTCCCCGGCAACGGTGCCAGAAATCCTTCTTGCTACTTCTCGAGCATGCGTTGGTTTTCCCTTGAAGAGGAAAGGGTGATGCAGCAAAGTAGATAAGTATTTCCCTCAGTTGTTGAGAACCAAGGTATCAATCCAGTAGGAGATACAAGCAAGTCACCAATGGATGTACCTACACAAATAATCAAACACTTGCACCCAACGCTATAAAGGGGTTGTCAATCCCTTCATGGTTACTTGCAAGGATGAGATCTGATAGAGATAGATAGATATGATTGCTAAAACGAAATAGTAAAACAAAAGTAAAAAAGAATTGCAGCAAGTATTTTTGGTATTTTTGGTTTATAGATCTGAAAATATAATGTGGAAAATAGACCCGGGGGCCATAGGTTTCACTAGAGGCTTCTCTCATGAAGGAAAATAATACGGTGGGTGAACAAATTACTGTCGAGCAATTGATAGAAAAAAGAATAATTATGAAGATATCCAAGGCAATGATTATGCATATAGGCATCACGACCGTGTCAAGTAGACCGAAACGATTCTGCATCTACTACTATTACTCCACACATCGACCGACTCCTGCCTGCATCTAGAGTATTAAGTTCATGAAGAACAGAGTAACGCATTAGGTAAGATGACATGATGTAGAGGGATAAACTCAAGCAATATGATGAAAACCCCATCTTTTTATCCACGATGGCAACAATGCAATATATGCCTCGCTACCCCTACTTTGTCACTGGGTGAGGACACCACAAGATTGAACCCAAAACTAAGCACTTCTCCCATTGCAAGAATTACCAATCTAGTTGGCCAAACCAAACCAATAACTCGAAGAGACTTGCAAAGATATGAAATCATGCATATAAGAATTCAGAGAAGATTCAAATAATATTCATAGATAATCTAAACATAAACCCACAATTCATCGGATCTCGACAAACACACAGCAAAAGAGTATTACATCGGATAGATCTCCATGAAGATCATGAAGAACATGGTATTGAAGAACAAAGAGAGTGAAGAAGCCATCTAGCTACTAGCTATGGACCCGAAGGTCTGTGGTAAACTACTCACGCATCATCGGAGGGGCAATGGAGTTGATGTAGATGCCCTCCGTGATCGAATCCCCCTCCGGCAGATTACCGGAAAAGGCTCCAAGATGGGATCTCACGGGAACAGAGGCTTCCGGCGGCGGAAAAGTATTTTCGTGGCTCTTTTTAGTATCCAGGGAATATTTGGGAATTTATAGGCCGAAGAATAGGGTTAGGAGGGCTGTCGTGGGGCCACAAGCCAGGGGGGCGCCCCCCCTAGGGCGCGCCCCTGTGGCTTGTCGCCACACAGCGGCTCTCCTGTCTTCATCTCCAAGTTTGTTCGGTTGCTTCTGGTCCAAGAAAAATCATTCCGAAGATTTTATTCCGTTTGGACTCCGTTTAATATTCCTTATCTGCAATACTCAAAAACATGGAAAAAAACAGAAACTGACACTAGGCTCTAGATTAATAAGTTACTCCTAAAAATAATATAAAATAGCATATTAATGCATATAAAACATCCAAAACAGATAATATAATAGCATGGAACAATCAAAAATTATAGATACGTTGGAGACGTATCACTTGTCTACATCATGTCATCGTTCTTATTGCATTACTCTGTTTTTCCATGAACTTAATACACTAGATGGATGCTAGATAGCGGTCGATGTGTGGAATAATAGAGGTAGATGCAGGTAGGAGTCGGTCTATCTATCTTGGACGTGATGCCTATATAATGATCATCGCCTTGGATATCGTCATGACTATTCGATTTCCTATCAATTGCCCAATAGTAATTTGTTCACCCACCGTGCGCTATACTCATGAGAGAAGCCACTAGTGAACCCTACGGCCCCCGGGTCTACTTTTCCAACATATTGCTTTCATATCTATCTTTTTGCATCTTTGTTTTCAAATCTACGAAACCAAAAACCCAAAAACATATTGCTGTATATTTTATTTGCTCTTTTTATTTTGTGTTCTTGAGAGATCTATCTCTCCTATCTATCATTACCTAATCTATCTTTTTACCGTAGAGAGATTGACAACCTCTCCTTCGCGTCGGGTTGCAAGTATTTGTTGTTTGTGTGCATGTGCTGCTTATTGGGTGGTGGTGATCCTCCTACTGGTTCGATAACCTTGGTTTCATAACTGAGGGAAATACTTACCGTCGTTGTGCTGCATCATCCCTTCCTCTTTGGGGAAATACCGATGTAGTCTCAAGCCACGTCAAGCACTCGGGAGTGTAGGTAGCCCGCTCATCAGCTCGAGGGTTGCGTCCTTGCTTAGGAGGCTTGTATGGGGCAGGAGCTTGAGGGGACCATTGAATACTGCGCTTGGGAATGGAGGTCTTGTACTGAGAGATGTATCATGCAGGGCATACAGATTCAATGAGGGTCTGAATGAAAGGTGCATAGATTAACGACTTGACCTCCTACACACATTGACAAAGCTCATAGAACATGAAGTCCAGAACACCCACTTTCTTCGTGGCATGTAGATACACAAAGATATCCAACATAGAACTCCTTATGTTATGAGAGTCACCGGCCTTGGGAGTGAGGGTGTACCTAAGAATGTGCCTCGTTGTATCATACACCGGGAGCAAACCCTTGATCGAGCTAGTGATAAAAGACATGCCCTGCTTGTAAGCAAATGCAATTTCATCCTTGGAGCATTGCCCGCCATCACGAACTCGGCCGAAATCCTCACGTTCTTCCTCAAAGAACGAATATGGAATGGTTTCAGAAAACTTGGCCATTGAAGTAGACAACTAACAATGCCCAGACATCCAGGTGAGAGTACGAGCAGAGTCATTATGGAAGAAAACGGTGGCAAAGAATTGCATAACAAACTCTTCATTATAGGCATGGTTGAAGCTGACAAAAGGAAGGAGGCCCAAACTGTCAAGAGCAGCATAAACTCCTGGATAGAGATGACTGTTGTTGCGTAGGTCTGCCACATTAATTTGCTTGTGTGGTGCAAACTTCTTTGTTTTGGTCATGAGAAGCTCAGAGTACACCGTGTGTTGAAACTCCTCCTTGAATCTAGGATCCACGTCAAGACCGGTGACCGCAGCATAGGGATGAGCCTGTCTGCGAGCCCAAATCTCTGGCTTGTGCCAGTCGCTCAGAGGAATATTCCGAAGATCACGCCCGCCAGGAATAGGCTGATCACTAGGACTAGCATCACCGTCCTCTTCATCACGATCATCATCCTGAGTACCAGCCCCTGCTTCTTCCTCTTCTTCATAGTGTTCATCCTCTACAGAATCATACTCTTCCTCAGAGGCATCAGAGGTTTCAACCACAGGCTTCTTGGATGAAGCACGACGAGCACGACGCTGGGATCCTTGACCAGCTTCCTCTGACGACAGACAATGACCAATAGTGAACTGAGAATCAGCAGCCCCTGTCTTCGATCGTTTGCTATGAGCGGTAGCCACCCTGTCTGTGGAGTCTGAGAAACAATACATTCAAAACAGCATGTGCAAGAAGAATGAGTGGAGGTGCCACAAAAAGAAATCAACCAAAACAAAACTAGCAGAAGAAACTAGAGAATACTGCCAACCCCATGCACATGGGGCTTGGGGCCTGTGGACACGGGGTCCCGTGCGCACGGTACACGCCTGTGGGCACGGGGGCTCCCAGCGGCGGCCAACACTCAGATCGAACACTAGGCATTGGAGGGTCCAAAGCGATGCAACAGGGATCTAAGAAGAAGGCTAGACTAAGTGCAATAGAAAAACAAGGAAACCTAGAAAGAGGAGGAACCCTAAAACCTAAAAGGGGACACAAAACATGGAGAAAAACGAAGAGAGAGAGAAACCAGAGGTCATACCAGAGGAGGAGCCCATCCTCCTCACTTCCCAAGGAGGAAGAACACAGGGAGGAAGAGGAAAGGGGCGACGGCGGCGACTCCAGGGGCATGGGGAGGACGAAGGGATGGATGAACCCTAGCCTCCCCCGTGTCCCATCCAAAAAGGGCCTGGAACTATACACCCCGTGTGCACGGGGCCAACTTAGCCTGTGGGCATGGGGTCCCATGCGCACTGGACTGTCCCGTGGACATGGGGTCCCCGTGCACATGGTACATGGCCGTGCGCATGAGGTATCCAGAAGAAAAAGACCATGGGATGGGTTTAATTCTGGACAGCGTCGCAAGAGAACGAGACAAATAACACAAAGAGAAGAAAGAAAGACAAAAATAGGGGCACTTGCACTAGATAAAACCAACATGCACATGACAAAACCAATTTGAACACAAGGTCTAAACATACCCAAATCAAGACAAAAGAAGAAACCAACCTAGGAATAAGGGCGTTGGCCGCAGCCACCATGTTTGAGTTTATTTGGTATGGTACCGCGTGCGAAGATATGAACCTTGGGCCCAAGACCAATACTCATCTTTGACGCACATGTACCATCAAGAAATGGCAAGTGTGAAAGATTTGGTTTAATTTATGCACTAGTAGGATAAGATAGCCCATGAGTTGAGCTAGCTCCCCCTACATAGGTGCCTATATCTAAACACGATACTAGTTGAGTATGTGAGTGCATGCATGGGTCTCAAACCAAGTTACTAAAATCCACGATATTTATCTCATGCCTTAACTCGCGGAATCTTGCTTCATCAAGAGGTTTGGTGAAAATATCTGCAAGTTGCACCTCGGTGTTAACATGGAATAACTCAATGTCCTTTCTTGCCACATGATCCCGAATGAAGTGATGACGAATATAAATATGCTTGGTACGGTTGTGTTGCACGGGGTTGTCTGCTATCTTGATTGCACTTTCATTGTCACACAACAGAGGCACTTTGTCACATTTGACACCATAATCCATCAAAGTTTGCTTCATCCATAATAATTGTGCACAACAACTTCCGATGGCAATATACTCAGCTTCGACGGTTGAAAGAGACAAACAATTTTGCTTCTTCGAGGACTAACTTGCCAAGGATCTTCCAGGGAGCTGACAAGAACCGGATGTAGATTTGCGATCAATCTTGTCTCCGGCCCAATCTGAATCAGAATATCCTATCAACTTGAATGATGATCCTTTGGGATACCAAAGGCCCAAATTTGGGGTATGAGCCAGATATCGAAGGATTCTTTTTATCGCCATATAATGGCTCTCCTTAGGAGCGGATTGAAATCTTGCACACATGCACACACTCAACATAATATCAGGTCTAGATGCACAATGGTAAATCAATGAACCGATCATGGAGCGGTATACCTTTTGATCCACGGCTTTAGCATTGGGATCAAGATTAAGTTGACCATTTGTTGGCATGGGTGTCTTCTTGGGCTGGACATTAGTCATCTTGAATTTCTTGAGCATGTCTTGGATGTACAAGGATTGGTTGATGAAAGTTCCTCCTCTCAATTGCTTTACTTGAAATCCTAGGAAGAACTTCAACTCTCCCATCATGCTCATTGCGAATTCCTTTGTGACATCATATATGCTCCCTTGGTGGATTTGATAATTCATGACAACATACATTGTCTCTTGGACTAATATGTCTACCTAGTTTATTTCAGGTTTAGTCCATAGAGAGTGTTGGCAAAAGGGTGTGAGGAGATTCCCCAAGAAGAAGAAGAAATAGGATTGGCAAAGCTTCAAGCTAGAAGACTCTACATTTTACTTTGTGAGAAATCACTTTGAGTCCATATGAAAGCCAATACTATTAAAAGGGGGTAAGGTATTGTTGGTGAACAAATTGCTCCACGTGCACAAGTGCTAGCCACCAAAAATACCCACAAGCTCTCCCACAAAGATTCTGTCTAAATATCCTTTCACTCAAAATCGGTGCCACCAACATTTCATATCGGCTACACCGAGTTTAAACCCTAGACAGAAACCCTAGCCACAAGCCAATCTCGGTACTACCAAGTTTTGTATCGGTACCACCGAGTTCCAGTGACCAACTTTCTGTTAGCAGTTTCACAAGAATCGGAATTTCCGAGAATTGTGAATCGGTCTCACCGAGTTTGGAAACTGCTCTCGGCCACTCATATCGGTACCACCGAGATTGATATATCGGTTCCACCGAGACTCCTAAAGTTGCCACATTTTGAACACTTCGGTGCCACCAAGTTTTCACTTCGGTTTCACCGATTTTCTCAATAATGGTGTAACGATTGGATTTTTGGAGAAGCCTATATATACCCCTCCACCACATCCCACTCGTAAGAAAAGCACTCAAAACTATTCCATACTTGCCCCATCCAATTTTCTGAGAGAGAGCCACCTACCCTTGTGTTGAGGTCAAGCTATTCCACTCCATCCATATGAATCTTGATCTCTAGCCTCCCCAAGTTGCTTTCCACCAATTCAATCTCTTCCACCAAAGCCAAATCTGTGAGAGAGTGATTGTGTGTTGAGGAGTCTATCATCTTGAAGCACAAGAGCAAGGAGTTTATCGACATTGCCGAGCCTATTACCTTTTGGAGGGTGGTGCCTCCTAGATTGGTTAGGTGTCTCTTGGGATCCTCCTACTTCGTGTTGTGGAGTTGAACCAAGAAGTTTGTACGGGCAAGGAGATCGCCTACTTCGTGAAGATCTACCCATAGTGAGGCTAGTCCTTTGTGGATGGAAGCCGTTATGGAATAGTCAAGGTTGCTACTTCGTGGACCCTTATGGGTGGAGCCCTCCATGGACTCTCGCGACCGTTACCCTTCGTGGGTTGAAGACTCCATAAACGTGGACGTACGATAGCACCACCTATCGGAACCACGGGAAAAATCTTCGTGTCTACAAATTGCGTTTGATCTTCCTTTCTACCCTCTACTATACATGCTTGTTGTTACTTTCCGCTGCTATACTCTTAGACATGCATGTGTAGGGTGTGCTTGACTTGCTATCATTGCTAAAATCTGCCCACACTTAAAATTGGGAAAAGGTAGAACTTTTATTTGGTCAAGTAGTCTAATCACCCCCCCTCTAGACATACTTTCGGTCCTACAAGTGGTATCAGAGCTTTGGTCTCCATTGCATTGGTCTCACAACCTAGGAGAGTATGGCGTTTAGTGAGGGAAATTATCACCGTAGAGGTCCATACTTTGATGGCACAAATTTTGCTAGTTGGAAGCACAAAATGAAAATTCATATTCTTGGTCATAACCCCGCCGTTTGGGCTGTTGTTCGTGTTGGCTTGCAAGGTGAATTCTTTGGTGACGGAAAGGAACCGGATTGTGAAGCGACCGCGGATGAGTTGAAGATGTTGCAATACAACGCTCAAGCACGTGACATTCTCTTCAGCTGCCTATGCCCCGAAGAATTCAACAAAATCAGCCGTCTTGAGAATGCAAAAGAGATTTGGGATACTTTGGTTGATATGCACGAAGGTACCGAATCCGTGAGAGAATCCAAGTTGGACGTTCTTCAAAGTCAACTTGACAAGTTCAAGATGAAGGATGGTGAAGGAGTCGCAGAGATGTACTCTAGGCTAGCTCTCATCACCAATGAGATTGCCGGCTTAGGAAGCGAAGAAATGACCGACAAATTCATCATCAAGAAGATACTTCGAGCTTTGGATGAGAGATACGACACCGTGTGCACATTGATCCAAATGATGCCCAACTACAAAGATCTCAAGCCTACGAAAGTCATTAGAAGGATTGTTGCTCATGAGATGACACTCAAATACAAAGAAGAGCTTCCCAACAAGTCTAGCGGTGCTTACAAAGCCACAAGTGATGGTCCCGCAACTTCAAGCGACAACCTTGTCACCAATGAAGAGATAAGCCTCATGGTCAAGAAATTCAACAAGTTCTACAAGAATAGAGGCAAAGAACGAAGCTCCAACTCAAGATATGAAGAGAAGCGTTCGTCGAGTCGTGACCGAAACTGCTACAATTGTGGGAAGCTCAGACACTACTCAAATGAGTGCACGGCTCCCTACAAACGAATAGAAGAGTCACCAAGAAGACGAAGCTCAAGGATTGAATCACCTCAAAGAGAGAGAAGGAGTAGAGATGATCGTTACGAATGAAGACCCACAAGGAGAAGTAGGGACTCGGACAAGAAGTATAAGTACACCAAGAGCTACTCAAGAAGAAGACATCAAGCTCATGTTGGTGAATGGGTTTCCGGCTCCGAATCCGACAACAACTCCGAGAGAAGCTATCACTCCAACTCCGACTATAGTCAAGATGAAGGTGTTGCCGGACTTGCACTAGTGACTACCAACTCCTATGATCTATTTGATTCACCAAACGAAGGGAGTGGAAGTTGCTTCATGGCTAAAGGCCCCAAGGTATCACACCCCGAGTATCTTGATCTCAATAGTGATGAAGATGATTTACTTTGTGATGATGACTTGCTCTTTGATAAAACTAGTGATGTTAGTCAAAATGAACTTGATAATTTTCATACTAGTCAAGATAAGTCGTGTGATGATGATAAGATGAAAATAGAACAACTAACTAAAGAATTAAACACTCTTAAGTTAGCCCATGAATCTACTCTAGAAGATCATAGAGAGCTTGTAAGGACTCATGAGAAGCTATGCTTCGAGAAGCTCAACTTGGAGCAAGAACATGAGTTTCTTAAAGCTATCAATGACGTCTCCGAAAGAAGACTTCATCTTATCTAGACAAATGACTACTCTTGTCTACATTCATTCCTCAAGTTAAGTCTAAGCAAACTAGTAACAAAGGCAAGAAAGGTTCTTCATCTAGTAGCAACAATAAAATTGCTAAATCTCATAATGTTGCTTCTAGTAGTTCTATTGATTCCACTAATGATGATTCTCTTAGCCAAGTTAAACTTGAGCAAGAAAACGATTTATTGAAAGGAATTATAGAGAAAGGTATCTACAAGAGTCTTGTCGGATGTAAGCAATTTGAGGAAATTGTACGCAAGCACGGAGGATACCGGAAGAACGATGGCATTGGCTACTTCAACGCAAATGGAGTTGAATGGGAACAAGGTCAATACCCCAAGCCCAAGTTTGTTCCTCAGAGGGAGAAGTATGAACTTACTCTTCCCAAGGGAACAAACACTCAAGATGACCTTCCACCACAAGACCACAAGCTCAAGGGCAAGAACAAGCTTCAAGAGGACATTGACTCATATGAAGATGAATCCCAAGCTTTGGTGGAGTGGGTTCCCAAGGCTACTTCAAGCTCAACTTCTACAAGTGCCACTTCAACACCAAGGATCCCCATCAAGTTGATGTGGGTCCCCAAGAAGAAGAACTTGAGAAGTTCTTGAGGGGTGACTCCGCCAATGAAATTCACTTCTATTCATTATTGGCAAGAACTAGTTGCAATCAACGTCAACATCTTTTAATAGTTCAAGGTGTCACATATTCCCTCGAAGGTAAGCAAGGGACAAGGTAATCAACGAATCAATGGACGTCATCATGTATGCTTTGCACTCCATGTCCATAGATATCCTTGTATTTGTCTCTTGTGTGTTGGGACTAACCCATGTAGGTGAGAAGAGTAAGGAAACAACAAGGATGCTCCCAACTCTTGGTGATCTTCATCAACCTTGAGCATCCACCACTACCTCACCAACATGAAGTCTTCATTGACAAAACCCAAGGTTAGTTTATCCATCCTATGGGGGGATGTCACATCAAGGGGGAGCTTTACTCTAAGACTTGAGTTAAAGCATCTCATAGTATGTGACAACATTAAATGCTTTATGTAAAAGTGGTAACCCCACTTGTGCTTAAACGATGAGTATGACCTATGATCAAGTATTCTTACTTGGCTCCTAAGTCAATATACTCATATATAGATGACTCCGTCATTGCCAAAATGCTTGATAGATGCTAGTATGTATGTGCATGTTTGCCATGATTTCATTTGACATCTTAATGTGTGAGCATGTTGGTCTGCATTTATTTATCCATTCGAGGACATCCAATTGTTGCTATTTGGTTTTTGATTTTTCTTTTGCCAATTGGATGGACAAGAATGCCTAGGACCACTCTCTAGCTATCTATGCTTTCTCGTCTCATATTCTATTCTTGCTGCATCACAAAATTTGAACAAGGACTTTTCGATCTCTCTGTGTGAGGAGCACTCGGAGTTCTGTATCGACTAAGGACTCACCATTAAAACCTCCCAAGTGCATCTCGGTGGAACCAATACCAAATTATCGGTATCACCGAATGCCTAGGGTTGATCTGGTTTTCTATCTCGGTATCACTAATTCCATCTTCTAGGTTACACCGAGTTTCCCTGTCAACAGACAGTTGTGGAACTCGGTGACACCGAAAAGTTAGAACCGGTGTCACCGACAGCCATGGGTTTATATAGAGGCGGACCCGACTTTTGAAATCTATTCCTCAAACGTCATCCCCTCCGAAACCCTTGCTGCTGAACAGAGACCCCTGGTCATCGCCCTTGTCTTCCCGAGCGCCTCCGCCATTGGAAGTCTCCGCCGTCGACGGAATCCTCTCCCCCGTCGCCGCCGTAGCGAAGTCGTCACCAAGCTAGGGTATGATTTCATCCCCTCATGCGCTCCAACCTCCAAATCTCGCGCATTAGGACTTTTCCATCATTTATCCACAGTTTGAGATTGATTCATCCACAAGAAACTCCAGTAGAATAGCGAACGAACGATTTTTTTAGGGTTTGTTGTCTGCAACCTGAATCTCGGTGGAACCGACGCAAAAGAATCGGTAGCACCGATTCTCTTTTTCTGGCCAACTGAGAACACCTCGGTGGAACCGAGTGCCTATTTTCGGTGTGACCGAAAGTGGTGCCAAGTTCCTAGAAAGTAGGTTGTCTGTCTCGGTGGGTCCGAAAAATTTGCCTCGGTTGTACCGATATTCATCTGGCAGAATGCAAATCTTGAGAAATCTTAGTTCAAATCTTTGAAAACATCTGCATTTTGTGATGACTCATCCCTTCCACTCTTCTATACTCTAATTCACAGGGTCAGATATGTCAGATGCTGAAGACAGTCAGAATGATCTCAGAGAGCAGAGTGTTGACATGAGCTCAGGCACTAGTCCTGAGGGGAGCTATGATGATGTTCCTAGCTCTCCTGATCTGCCCAAAGCTGCAACCAGGGCAAGAAGGAAGCTCAACTCAGATGAGGTGGATGAGGATTTCATACCTGAGGATCTATCCAAGAAGGATGATGTTGCAAAGAACACCACTGCTGCTGCTTCTTCATCCAAGAAGAAGAAAGCCATAAGGAAAGAGTATGCTAGCTCACAGGCAGTGAGAGCACCAGAGAGCTCTAGGGCAACATTGACTATTGAGCCCCCAAAGAAGTCCATGCCTAAGAAGGCTGGGGAGAAAAAGAAGAGAGAAAGGACAAGATTTGTCAAAGCTAAAGTTCTTCCATCTACTCCAGAGTATCTAGATGAAGAAGAAGAGGAAGAGGAAGAGCCAGCTGCCAAGGCTCCTCCTAAGAAGAAGAAGAAGCTAAAACTACCACATCCAAGAGCACCAAGACTGCCCCCAAGAAAGCTGCTGCTGAAAAACCCAAGAGGTTCTCCAGAGAGATACCAGCTTCCAGCAAGAACAAGACTTCTACCTTTAGGGAAGCTGAGGATGAAGATATTACTGCTTTGATGAAGCTAATATCACACCTTCCAGAGCACAATGCCAGTCACTTGCTTGCTGAGGATATGAAGAAGAGGAAGGAGTCTGGTTTGAGAGAATGGAGAGCCATCGATCCATATTCTCAGAGAAGGAAAACAGCTGTAGACTACAGATCTTATACAAAGGAGCAACAAGATTTCTATGAGACAATCTTGCTTGATAAGAGCCCTGCTGTCAGTGACATGAGGTATGTAGATTGGAAGTACATCAAGGAGAATGAGGACTACTTCCCAAGTGTTCAAGACAACTTTCACTGCATTGGTCTGGATAAGTTTGTTGGCAAAGAATTCACTGCATGGAATGATGAAATGATCATGCAATTATACTCCACTGCTCACTTCTATGGAGATGGTAGAATTGTATGGATGACTGAAGGATCTAGATATGAATCAATTGTTGAGGAGTGGGCAACTATCTTAGGAGTCCCAGAGGTGGAAGATGGAGACATCAATGTCTACAATGAGCCCAAGGCTAGCCATGATGCTATGAAGAACATGTATAATGAGATCCCTGCTACACATGTGAAGTCTCACAAGCTAGGATCCATTTACTTCCTCCAGGCTGGTCTACGGACTATTAACACCATCTTGAGGCATACATTGATGCCTAAGTCTGGAGATGACAAGATGATCAGAGGATATTCCATCAACATGCTGCTCCACCTAGATCAACATACAAGATTCAGAGTGATGGATTTGATAATAGAGACTGTGAAGAGGGTTGCTGCTGATCAGAAGCGTTCTTGCTGCTATGCACCCTACATCCAGATGCTCATCAACTCCAAGCTGGAGAAGCACATATTTGCTCTTGATAGACCTCATTTGCCACTGTTGCCAAATCTTGAGGATAATGTTGTGGTGATGGATCCAGACCATCCCACTTCAGCTACTGCACAGGCACATGCAGAGGCAGCCAGAGACTCTAGTTCTCAGGTGCCAAGGTCCAGGAGTGAGCAGATGGATCTCCTACTCAGCACTATGCTCAGCATGCAGAAGGACATTAGCGAGGTATTGAAGAACCAGGCAAGTCTTGCGAGGATTGTTGACAACAAGTTTCACACTCTCAACAACAAGGTGGATGCACTCACAGTGACTATGACAGAGCTCAAGAAGGAAGTTGATGCAGTGCCTAGCCCTCATTCCACTGATGATGATGAGGAGGATCGTGCACCTCTCAGGCCTAGCACTCAGTTCACCACTCAGGCTAGATCAGCTACCGTGCCATCTACAGAGTTGCGACCTTCTTCATCAGCACCTGCTACAGCCTCTTCAGCTCCATCAGCTCCTCCAATTCCTCCAGTGACTACACCAACCCCGTCCATGACGTCTGCCGACATCTTCGCTAACACAGTTCTCTCGA
Source organism: Elymus sibiricus (assembly GCA_039707655.1). Classification (NCBI taxonomy): domain Eukaryota; kingdom Viridiplantae; phylum Streptophyta; class Magnoliopsida; order Poales; family Poaceae; genus Elymus; species Elymus sibiricus. The sequence goes on from CM077665.1 coordinate 313,567,461, forward strand.
ATCCTTCATCAGCCACCGGAGGAGATCAGCCCCAGAAGAACGATTAGCTATATACCTTTGAACTTTTTGGTAACTTGTTGCTAAAGGGGGAGAAGATGTATATAGATCTTTAGGCTTCGAGAGAGAGAGAGAGCGTTGGTTTTTATCGCTTTTCAAAAACATTTGATATCTTTTGGTTTGTTTGGTTGTGTTAAACTTTGTTGGTGTTTGATCATACACTTGATGTGTATCGCTACTATTTCCTATCATTATGATGCTTATGAGATGGTCATTCACCGTTACTTGATTGTGTTGTGCTATGATATTCATTCTTATTATTCTCGCACACCACCAAGTTGTATGTGACATGAAAGAGTGCCCCATGTACCTAATCGATTGTGCATTTCCATTCAAACGCAAATTCAAAATAATGCACAAATTTAGGGGGAGCTCTTGCTTATCACATACTTCTCAAAGTGACGATTATATTCATTGATTATATCATATGTCGAAGCTTTGATCTATATGTTGTCATCAATTACCAAAAAGGGGGAGATTTAAAGCACATTTGCTCCCTTGGTGGTTTTGGTAATTAATAACAACATATATGTCATTGAACTAATGTTTCCACCAAGTATATTTCAAGAAAAGTTCAATGATAGGGATGGAAAAAGGATTGTGGAGATACCCCAAGATGCAAGGAAATGGATTGGCAAAGCTTCAAGCAAGAGGACTCTACATTTTACTTTGTGAGAAATCACTTTGAGTCCATAGGAAAGCCAATACTATTAAAAGGGGGTAAGGTACTGTTGGTGAACAAGATGCTCCACGTGCACAAGTGATAGTCACCAAGAATCGGTACTACCGAGAATTGTGAATCGGTCTCACCGAGTTTTTGGACCAACTCTCTGGTTAGCCATGGTCAAGAATCAGTACCACCGAGATTTGAGAATCGGCGTCACCGAGTTGTGCATTCTGACCGTTGGTCACCTAATCGGTACCACCGAGAGTTATATATCGGTCTCGCCGAGATTCAAAAGTTGCCACCTTTTGGTCACTTCGGTAACACCGAGTTTTACACTTCGGTGTCACCGAGTTGGTCACTTTAGGTGTAACGGTTGGATTTTTGGGGATGCCTATATATACCCCTTCACCACCACCCACTCGAATGAGAAGCACTCAGAACTATTCCATACTTGCCCCATCCAATTTTCTGAGAGAGAGCCACCTACCCTCGTGTTGAGATCAAGATATTCCACTCCATCCATATGAATCTTGATCTCTAGCCTCCCCAAGTTGCTTTCCACCAATTCAATCTCTTCCACCAAAGCCAAATCTGTGAGAGAGTGATTGTGTGTTGAGGAGTCTATCATCTTGAAGCACAAGAGCAAGGAGTTCATCGACATTGCCGAGCCTATTACCTTTTGGAGGGTGGTGCCTCCTAGATTGGTTAGGTGTCTCTTGGGATCCTCCTACTTCGTGTTGTGGAGTTGAACCAAGAAGTTTGTACGGGCAAGGAGATCGCCTACTTCGTGAAGATCTACCCATAGTGAGGCTAGTCCTTTGTGGATGGAAGCCGTTATGGAATAGTCAAGGTTGCTACTTCGTGGACCCTTATGGGTGGAGCCCTCCGTGGACTCTCGTGACCGTTACCCTCCGTGGGTTGAAGACTCCATAAACGTGGACGTACGATAGCACCACCTATCGAAACCACGGGAAAAATCTCCGTGTCTACAAATTGCGTTTGATCTTCCTTCCTACCCTCTACTATACATGCTTGTTGTTACTTTCTGCTGCTATACTCTTAGACATGCATGTGTAGGGTGTGCTTGACTTGCTATCATTGCTAAAATATGCCAACACTTAAAATTGGGAAAAGGTAGAACTTTTATTTGGTCAAGTAGTCTAATCACCCCCCCCCCCTCTAGACATACTTTCGGTCCTACAGCTTGTCTTACTTTCCGCTGCCATACTTGTTGACTAGTACGTGTAGGGTGCATTAGACTTGTTATAATTGCTAAAACTGCCTACCAATTAACTTGGGAAAATGTTAGGTTTTAATTTTTTGCAAGTAGTCTATTCACCCCCTCCCCTCTAGACGTCTCTTCTATCGATCCCTTCAATTGGTATTAGAGCTTTGGTCTCCATAGCTTCGGTTTCATCACCGTGGAGGAAGATGGATGTGTCTAGTTTGGGGAGTATTAGTTGTAGAGTGCCCGTTCTCGATGGGGAGTACTATTGTCAATGTAAATATGAGATGCTTGAGTTATTCAATGAATTCCGTTTGAGCAAGTATATTAAGAACCCCTATGTACCTCCCATTGATCCTTTACATCCCACACACGAAGAGGAAATTGATATGCTACGCAATCTTAGAACTGTTAATCTTATTATTAGAGGATTGCATAGAATTGTGCTTAATCAAATGAAGAATTTTGAATGTGCCTATACTTTGTGGAGTGATTTGGAGAAACGATATCCAAATTATTCATTAAGTAATCTTGATGAAATTCTTCATAAAACTATTGCCTTTCACAAAAAGATGCCTAGTGACCCTAAGTTTGACGACTATCTATTTGAGCTTAGAGACCTCATGTGTGCTAAAGGAGGTGTCATAACTATGAACAACATCATTGTTGAAGCCATTCGCATTCATAATCTTGAACATTATCATGATCACAACCCTAATGAATCTCTTGTTCGTATGACGAGGATTTCCCACTTGATGATGACAATGTGGAACATGGCTACTATGATGAAGATGAGTTGTTCGACATTGAGTATGGGAAGACAATGAAGAATCTAAGTCTCATGGCAAACTTCAAGGATTACATGTTCGGAGGAAAAGAGTGGATTATCGATAGTGGATGCACCGATCATATGACCGGGGATAGAGACATGTTTCAAGAAATCACACCAAACCATGGACCACGAAGATATGTAACTTTTGGAGATAACTCCAATGGTAAGGTACTTGGTCTTGGTGTTGTGGGAATGAGCCTGACAGTAGAAGGTAGGGGTACGAAAGGAGAGGGCAGAGTCCTAGCTACGGCGAGGGTGTACACACAGATGTATGAGTTCAGGCCCCTCTCGTGGAGGTAACAGCCCTACGTCTTAGGTGCTCGGGAGCCTTCTGTCGTGTGGAATATGAGAGTTACAGGGGGTGCGAACCCTTGTGCCAGAGGGGAGGGGTGGCTTATATAGAGTACGCTGCCCCTCATGAATGCCCGGCATCCAACGGTCCGATCGTGGTAATGAAGACATACATTACTGGTAACGTACGTAATAAATGCCACTAATGAAATACAGCTAAACGCCTGTCCGTTGGCCTCCCTGGAGTGGCCTCTGGTCTTCTACGGTCGACTGGCTTCTAGTCCTTCCGAGTGAAAGATAGTCGTCGAGTGAAGGAAGAAATCTCCGAGTGGATGTTGTCGAGTGACTCATGTGTAATGATAATTTCAGTCGGAGACTTCGTTGTAATCCTTAAGTTCTCTAAGGTAATGTCCTTAGGTAGGGTATGTAGGTCAGGCCTATGACCCTACCCTAGGTACATAACCCCATCATTAGCCCCCGAATGGATCGGGGTTCGAGTGAAAAGGGATCGATGCGGGTTCTGATAAGACACAAAAACTCCGAGTGCATTTTAAGGCTTCACAGGAGTCTGCGTCGATTGGAATCTTTGCCATTCACCCTGATCGATTCTGTCTTGAAATGCGTCCGAGTGAAGTTGAGCGCGGAATCAGGTCCGAGCGGTCAGCAGGGTCTTCTGATGTGACGGGTCGCTTCGTCAGGTCCGGATTTCACGGGATTCGAAAATTGGGTAAGCGCGCGCCGTGCGGCGATGACGCAACGACTGGGGCAAGTGGGGGCACGACGCCTTGATTTTCGCGTCGTCATTACCGCCACGTACCGCTCTTCCTCTGAAATCGGCATATCCAGAGATCTGGCGGACCCACAAGTCAGCGACTCACTCGGGCAGATATAAGACGCTACGGCACCGGGGTCGGTACAATGCTCCTCCTCCACTCCCCTCTTTCTCTCCGCCTCTCCTGTTCCAAGCGCGCTGCTCTGCTCCACCTCGACAACCGCCGCCGTGATGACGAAGGGGAAGACGGAGAAGGCCGAGCGCGCCAAGAAGGAAGCCAAGGCGAAGAAGCCGTCGGGCGCCCGGTCTGCGGTGCCGCCGGGGTGGATCCAGAGGGATTTCCTCCGGTCGACCATCAAGGCGGAGGACGTCCAGAACCTTGTCGACGATGGGCTGATTGCCGAAGGGTCGTGGAGGCTGTCGGAGGGGGAGACCGAGCCGGAGCCGCGCGACGGCGAGCGAGTCCTCCTCCTCACCCACGTTGAGCGAGGTTTTTCCATGCCTCCCCATCCATTCATCCGCGGTTTCTTGAACTATTTCGGGGCGCAACTCCACCATTTTCCTCCGAATGCTATTGCATATCTCGCTGCTTTCATAACTCTGTACGAATGCTTCTTGGGTTGTCCTCCACACTGGGGCTTGTTCAAACACATATTCAACATTAGGTCTCAGTGTGTCAAAAAAGCCAATCCTAACGATAGCAAGACCCATGTCATCCAGCTGTGCGGTGGCCTGGGACTCCAAAAGAGAGGTAGGAGTGTGTTTCCGTCAATGACTTTTCCTGAATCTGTTCGGGGCTGGCAGTCGACATGGTTTTACTGCAAAGATGTAGCATCCCCCAATATGTCGACTGGCCTTCCCCCCTTCACATTGGATCGACCTACCACTCCCAGAACACTGAACGTAGCAGAGGGAGAGAAAGTCTAGGTAGGGATTTTAGTGAATGCAGTAGTAGATCTGATCCGTGGCGGAGTGACTGGTATGGATCTCTTAGAGGCGTTTCTCAGTCGACGAATCCAGCCTCTTCAAGCCAGGGATCACACTATGTGGCATTATTCTGGCCCCGAGGATACCACTTGGACACATCCAGAGGAAGTTTCCGACGAGACTGTTGCCCAGTGGCTCAGGAGCATCACCGGAGCCTGTGATAATCCTTTGGGAGCCAAGCGAATTTTGCCCTTCTCTGCTTGAACCCACCGACGAACCTGGTGAGTTATATATTTGTCGAGTGCTTTCATGTTTTGTCGAGTGACAGGGCCTTCAGTCGACTGATTTTACAGTTTGTATCTTGCAGGAGTTTACGAACATGTATTCGCCTGTGTCGAATGGAGAGCAGCCTGAGGACGGAGAAGAGAGCGCAGGTGGCAGCGCAGATGTCGACTACGCCGATGACAGCGAAGGCAGCGATGACGACCTGGAAGAGATCGAGGAAGAAGTCCAGGCTCGTCCACGCGTCGAGCGTTGTACCAAACAGCGCGAAGATCCAGAAGCTGCTCCAAGCAAAACCTTGGCATCGAGCACCAGGAATCCGAAGCGTGACCGAGTGGCGACACCTGAGTCGACTGAAAAGGTCGCGAAACAGCCCAGGCCTGACGCACCAAAACCCCGGAAGGCTCTGCCTTGCATGAAAATCACCGTGCCTGTTGCCTCAACGTAAGTATTCATTTTCTTTTTCTGCTGTTGTGAAACTTCGTGTCTTTGCTGACCGAGTGAAATTTATTTGCCAGAGCTGCTACCTCGGTGACGTCGCCTCTGCGGGACGAGGGGGATCACATGGAAGTGGACACTCCTGACGCGGCCACCTCTCAACAAGGTATAGTAAATCTTCACTGTAGACTGATTTTTTGAAGGCAACTTGTCGAATGAAATAAATTAATGTTGTCGATTGATAGGTGACGACGTCATCCATGTGGAAGACGACGACGAGCCACAGCAGGGTGCTGAGGATGAAGTTGTGGCCTTGGACACTCCACGCGTACGCACTCGGAGGACGTCATCAGGACAGGCACCACGTAGGTCGACTGCTGTGTCCTCTCAAGAGCTTGGTGATTCTTCCCGAGCCAGAACTGATCCTGTGGTCCCGCTGTCGAGTGCCCCACCAGCGACTTCAACTCTTGTGGTTTCAGCGCTGATTGGGCAACCTCAAGCACCTCTCGTGACTTCAACTGCAGCACCGACTCATCTGGCACCTGCATACCCTCTGTACCACGTCCCAGAAGGCCAGACTGGAGCTGCCAAAGAAGCCATGATCCAGGCTGGGCAAATGATGCTACGAACGAAGGAGGCGTATGAGGCCAGCAAGTTAGCCTATGATGCCAGCTCAGCGCTTCAAGCCAATGTTCGAGTAAGTGCGATTGTAAGTTCATTTCCGATTGAATTCCTATCCAACTTCACTTTACACCCACTGGGTGTTTTCTTCAGATGCATACTTGCTTGCTTTCTTCTCGAATAGATCAGGCCTTAGTCGAGTAGTTTCTGGTCCAGTGGGGGCACGCTGAGTGCACCCACTGGGTGTAGTCCCCGAGACCGCTGTCGAATGACGAAGACATCGGCAGGGGTCTTAGATTCGTTTTGAAAGTTGCTTGTCACTCAACAGGACGGACCTGGTCGAGTGATAGTAGGTCCAGTGGGGGCACGCTGAGTGCACCCACTAGGTGTAGTCCCCGAGATCGCCGTCAAGTGCTTGCATCGGCGGGGGTCTGATAGAGACAATGTTTGCTTGTTTGCTTCTTTTTTTTATACTCGGACAGGTCGGACCTGGTCGAATGATATCTGGTCCAGTGGGGGCACGCTGAGTGCACCCACTGGGTCTAGTCCCCGAGACTACTGTCGATTGTTTACGATGGGCAGTAGTCTTAAGAACTATCCTGCAGGTTTCATGGACATCATTTCCATCAACCATGATATGACGCTGTATAGGGGTGTGGGGTGGGGCGGCGGGCCGCCTTCCAGTCGACTGAACTTGTACCTTTCCACTCGGGAGTAGAGAAATATTCACGTCGACTGAACTACTTCTTTGCTGATTTCAGAAAGCCTGTGAGCTCAGGACCAAGTACGTCGACCTGGAGAAGGAGAAGAATCAGCTTGAACTGGATCTGGAGGTGTCCAAGAACAATCTGGACCGTGCGCATACTGAGCTGAGGACCCTGGGAGGTAATTTTTGTCGACCAGCTGTACTATCACTTTCCTCTTCCATCCTTTGAACCAAGTGTATCCACTCGAACAGACGTACGTGACGAGAACCGCCGACTCCAAGCGCGACTCAACAATGCTATTTCTTTAGATACCATGAAGAAGGCGCTTGAAGACAAGGACAAGGCACTCGCCGACGCTCAGAAGGTGGCGAGGGAGAAAACCGAGGCTGCTGAGAAGAAGCTTGCTGCAGCCAATAAGTTGGAGGAAGAAAACGCCAAACTCAAGCAGGAAAAGGCCGACTGGATCCAGAAGTTTGAGCAGCTGACCAAGAGAAGAAGCACCCTGGAGAAATACTTGGGAGACTTCGCGAAGAAGATGTTCGGCATGCTTCAAGGTAACTTTCTTCCGTCGAGTGAATTTCTTTGATTTCTTCAGAACGGCAGTGTGATCATCTTTTCATTTTCTCTTCGCACAGAATTCTGTCAAGATTTTGAAAAGGAAACTGAGGAGATCGAACCAAATCTGGATCCCACCAAGTCACCTGTCGGGGACGCCGTGGCCATGGACATGTTTTGACTTGAAGCTTGTCTCAGGAGTGTCCAAGGATATGTCACTCGACTGAGGGCTGCGCTGGAGAAGGTCGATAAAGAACTGTGGCCAGAAGACTCCCTCCAGACTGACCTCGAGTCGATGATGACCCGCCTCAATGAGATTCCTGGTCGAGTGCACGCATGGAAGAAATCTGCCGCTCGCTGCGGTGCTGATGTGGCACTTTCACTCGTCCGGGTTCATAGCAAGGAGGCCAGGGAGGACAAACTGAAGGCTCTCCGAGTGATCAACACAAAGAAACTTCAATTTGAAGACTTCATGGAGACCTTCATTGAAGCAGCCACTCGGATCGCTGACGGGATTGATCTGGACACCTTCGTCGAGCCCGCGAGCCCCACTGGTGCTTGAAAAATACTTTGCTCGCAGTTAAAACTTTATTTGCCTCGGTATGCCGAGTGATGGTGTAACCGATTAAAACTATCTTCAGGCCTTGGGCCTGACTACTTCCCTTTGCGTGAACAAGTTTTTGTTGCGCTAGAGATTCTCGAATTACTTGCATTTTGCTTTCCGACCTTTTGCTTGGCTAAACTTGTTTGATTTCCGAGTGAGTTAAATGTTCATTACCCGGGAGAATTTTAAACTTAGGCGAAAACTGGTTCGCAGCTAAGCCCCCGAGTGAGAGGATCGCTCGCCACTCGGAGAAGTTTTGAACTTAGACGAAGACTAGTTCGCAGCTAAGTTTCCGAATGAGTGGAATGCTATCCACTCGGAAGGATTTTTTAACTTAGGCGAAAGCTGGTTCGCAGCTAAGCCCCCGAGTGAGAGGATCGCTCGTCACTCGGAGAAGTTTTGAACTTAGACGAAGACTGGGTCGCAGCTAAGTCTCCGAGTGAGTGGAATACTATACACTCGGAAGAGTTTTTAACTTAGGCGAAAGCTGGTTCGCAGCTAAGCCCTCGGGTGAGTGGAATACTATACACTCGGAAGAGTTTTTAACTTAGGTGAAAGTTGGTTCGCAGCTAAGCCCCCGAGTGAGAGGATCGCTCGTCACTCGGAGAAGTTTTGAACACGAAATTGCGCGATCGGAATCGACAATGGACTGCGGGAGTCATAACTTTAACAAACGAAACTGTCTGGAGTACTCTTATTACATCAAAACAACTCAGTCGTCAAGTATAAAAACGTCGAAGCAAATCCGCGTTCCAGGCGTGCGGCTCGTCGATATTCTTCTTGAGGTTGAAGAGGTGGTAGGCTCCATTGTTCAGTACTTTGGTGATGACAAAAGGGCCTTCCCACGCTGGGGCCAGCTTGTGAGGTCGCTGCTGATCCACTCGGAGCACAAGATCACCTTCATGGAACGACCGACTCTTGACGTGCCTCGCATGGAAGCGGCGCAGATCTTGCTGATATACAGTCGACCGAATCAAAGCCATCTCGCGTTCTTCTTCCAGGAGATCTACACCGTCTTGACATGCCTGCTCAGCCTCAGCCTCGGAGTAAAGGTCTACTCGGGGAGAATTGTGAAGGACATCACTTGGCAAAACGGCTTCAGCTCCATACACCATGAAGAAAGGAATGTGCCCAGTCGACCGGTTAGGAGTCGTCCGCAAGCCCCACAGAATAGATGGCAATTCAGTGACCCAAGCTCCAGCAGCATGATCAAGATCTTGCATGAGTCGAGGCTTCAGCCCTTGAAGGATAAGGCCATTCGCTCGCTCAGCTTGACCGTTAGTTTGGGGGTGCGCAACAGATGCATAGTCTACCCGAGTGCCTTGAGAGGAGCAAAACTGTCTGAACTCTTCCGAGTCAAAGTTTGAGCCATTGTATGTAACAATACTGTGGGGAACTCCATACCGGAATGTTATCTCTTTCATGAATTTGATAGCAGTGCGGGAGTTCAGCTTCTTTATGGGTTTAGCTTCAATCCACTTAGTGAACTTGTCGACTGCTACAAGCAAGTGAGTAAATCCACTCTGGCCTGTTCGAAGGGGTCCGACCATATCCAAACCCCATACAGCAAATGACCAGACGAGTGGAATAGTCTTCAAGGCAGAAGCAGGCTTGTGCGACAAGTTTGAATAAAACTGGCACCCTTCACAGTGATCAACAATCTCCTTAGCCATCTCATTGGCGTGCGGCCAGAAGAAACCAGCTCGGTACGCTTTAGCAACGATTGTCCTAGAAGACGCATGATGACCACAGGTTCCCGAGTGAATTTCCTCCAAAATCAGTCGACCTTCTTCTGGAGAGATACACCGCTGGGTCACGCCAGTTACGCTTTCTCTGTAAAGTTATCCATCCATAACAGTAAAGGCCTTTGATCTGCGGACTATCTGTCGAGCTTCATCTTCGTCATCTGGGAGTTCTTGCCTCAGAATGTATGCAATATAAGGTACTGTCCAGTAGGGCGTGATCACCAAAATCTCCATGACCAGATCTATGACTACTGGGACATCAACTTCAGTTGGATCAGGGACGCTCTTTGCTTGCGGGAGCTCTTCAGTGAAGGGATCTTCCTGCACTGAAGGAGAACGTAGGTGCTCGAGAAACACATTGCTGGGGACAGGCTTCCGAGTGGATCCAATCTTTGCTAGCTCATCAGCTGCCTGATTCTTCACTCGGGGAACATGATGGAGTTCCAAACCTTCAAACTTCTTCTCAAGCTTTCTTACTGCATTGCAATATCCGGTCATAGCAGGGTTCCTGACATCCCACTCTTTCATCACCTGATTGACCACCAAATCAGAGTCACCGTATACCATCAGGCGCCGGACGCCGAGTGAGATGGCCATACGCAACCCGTATAGGAGTGCTTCATACTCAGCTTCGTTATTGGAAGAATCAAAGTGAATCTGCAGGACATAACTGAGTTTGTCGCCTTTTGGGGATACCAATACTACGCCAGCACTAGACCCATTCAGCATCTTCGAGCCATCAAAGAACATGGTCCAGTGTGCCGAGTGGATTTGGATTGGCTGCTGCTGTTCTATCCACTCGGCCAGGAAATCAGCAAGTGCTTGAGACTTGATTGCCTTTTTCGCTTCAAACTTGATATCAAAGTAGAGGAGATCAATAGCCCATTTGGCCACTCGACCAGTCGCATCTCGATTGTTGAGGATCTCAGACAATGGAGCATCACTGACGACTGAAATTGAGTGATCTTGAAAGTAGTGTGCCACCTTCTTCGCTGACAGATATATACCATATACGATCTTCTGGTAATGTGGGTACCTTTGCCTTGAAAGAGTCAACACTTCAGAAATGTAATAAACAGGACGTTGGACTTTGTAAGCTTTGCCTTCCTCTTCCCGCTCGACAGTGAGAACTGTACTGACGACCTGATTAGTGGCCGTGATGTACAGGAGCAAGGGCTCTTTGCTGTGCGGAGCAGCAAGCACCGGCTAGGTGGAAAGCAGGGCTTTGAGCTCGACAAACGCTGCTTCAGCTTCTGGAGTCCACTCGAACGTATCAGACTTCTTCATCAGTCGGTATAAAGGCAATGCCTTCTCACCGAGACAAGAAATGAATCGACTCAACGCTGCCAGGCAACCTGCGAGCTTCTGGACATCGTGCACACGCACAGGGCTTTTCATTCGGGTAATGGCACTGATCTTTTCAGGATTGACGTCGATTCCTTGTTCGGAAACGAGAAAACCGAGTAACTTGCCACCAAGAACACCGAAAGTGCACTTAGTCGGGTTTAACTTGCTATCATACCTCCTCAAGTTGGCGAATGTCTTAGCCAAGTCAGCAGCAGGTCGGAACCTTTGCGAGACTTGACGACAATATCATCCATGTATGCTTCAACATTCCGAGGGATCTGATCAAGCAGGGATTTTTGAATCATGCGCATAAAAGTAGTGCCAGCATTTTTCAAACCAAAAGGCATGGTGATATAGCAGAAACACCCGAATGGGGTGATGAAGGCTGTTTTTATTTCATCCGGACCAAACAGACGGATCTGATGGTAACCGGAGTATGCGTCAAGAAAAGATAAACGCTCACACCCCGCAGTCGAATCGACAATCTGATCGATGCGGGGGAGCGGAAAATGATCTTTCGGGCAAACCCGATTGATATGTTTGAAGTCAATACACATGCGGAGTGACTTATCTTTCTTGGGGACCATAACGACGTTCGAGAGCCACTTGGAGTGGTAAATCTCGCGTATGAACTTATCCGCCAAGAGACGAGCCACCTCCTCGCCGATTGCCTTCCGCTTCTCTGCTGCCGACCGACGCAAGTGCTCCTTCACAGGCTTGGCCTTCGGGTCGACTCTCAATCGGTGCTCAGCCAGTTCCCTGGGTACACCCGGCATGTCAGCAGGCTTCCATGCGAAGATGTCCCAGTTCTCACGGAGGAACTGGATGAGCTCGGCTTACTATTTGCTGTCGAGTGTCGTTGAGATGTTGGTCGGGGCAGCATTGGGATCTGTCGGGTGAATGTGCACTTGCTTCACTTCGCCTGCCGACTGGAAAGCTGACTCGGAATCGGGCTTCTTGGCACGCAGCAGATCGGCAGGATCAGCACTCTTCTTGTACTCCTCCAACTCGACCACAGCCATCTGATGATCGGCAATTTTGGAGCCCTGCTGAAGGCACTCCTCAGCCCTCTGTCGATTGCCAGTGACTGTGATCACACCCTTGGGCCCGGGCATCTTCAGTTTGAGATACACGTAGCATGGACGGGAAATGAAACGGGCATAAGCCGGACGGCCAAGGATGGCGTGGTATGCGCTCTGGAAGTCCACAACTTCAAACGTCAATTTCTCTTTGCGAAAATTCTTGTCGGTACCGAACGTCACATCCAATGCTATCTGGCCGAGTGACTTGGCCTTCTTCCCAGGGATGACTCCGTGGAACTGCATGTTGCTTTCGCTGAGTCGGGACATCGGAATGTCCATTCCCTTTAGGGTATCCGCATACAAGATGTTCAAACCGCTCCCACCATCCATCAAGACTTTGCGGAGTCGAGTGCCTCCCACAACCGGGTCCACCACCAGCACTTGCCGACCAGGGGTAGCGATATGAGCCGGATGATCTGACTGGTCGAATGTGATAGCAGTCTGAGACCACTTGAGGTATGTGGGGGTGGCAGGAACAGCCATGGTGACTTCTCTGTTGATAACTTTCAGTCGACTCTTGCTTTCAACATCAGCAAAAATCAACAGAGTGGCATTGACCTCAGGAAACTCTTCCTTGTCTTCATCATCCTCCTTTTCAGGAGCTTTCTCACTCGACTGACCTTCCTTGAACCGCTGGATCAGTAAACGGCACTGTCGAGTGGTAAGTTTAGGCAATATCAAATTGCCTTCCTCATCTTTCGTCGTGTGGATTGCACACGGTAAATCCAAAACGTCTGTTCCCGACTGATTCTTTCCTTTCTTGGGGGTAAACTGCCCTTTGGACTTCCCCTTATTTTTTCCTTGAGCCGCTAGAGCGGCCGCCTCTGCCTAAGCAGGGCCATCAGCTTTGCGCTTCTGCTTCCGACTGGAATTGCCGCCACCGGCATCGTTGTCGACTGCTTTTCCTTTGCCGCTGCGGAGGCGGTCTTCCTCTTCGCCATTGGCGTACCGAGTGGCAATCTCCATCATCTTGCTCAGGGAAATATCACCTGTCCGCCCAAACTTCAGGTAAAGCTCTCTGTACTTCACACCGGCCTTGAAAGCACAAACAGCTTGATGCTCGGAAACATTCTCCACTGTGTGATGCAAGGTGGACCAACGCTGAATGTAATCTCTCAAGGACTCATTGGGCTTCTGAACACAGTGCTGCAAATCGATCAAACCCGTAGGACGCTTGCAAGTGCCCTCGAAGGTACCGATGAACACTCGGGCAAGATCCTCCCAGCAATAGATGCTAGAAGGAGCCAAACGATTCAACTACGCCCAGGCCGAACCATCCAACATCAAGGATAAATGCTTCATGGCTACGTTATCATTTCCTCCACCAATCTGCACAGCCACTCGGTAATCATCTAACCATGTTTCCGGCTTCGACTCACTGGAGAACTTGCTTATTCCAGCCGCCAACCTGAAGTTGGGGGGAATCTCTGCAGAGCGAATGGCTCTGCTAAAACATTCGGGACCAGAAACAACGGTACCACTTCCCCTCGGATAGTCTCTGTCATTACCACCTCTGTGGGCTCTGCCTCTGTCGATCCGCCTTTGTGCGAGGACATTTCTTGCATCGAACCCAGGATTCCACTCATCGCCGAACGGGCGCCTATCGTCATAGTGCCGGGGCACATATGAACCACTCCGCGGAGGAGTAGGCACTCGACGGCGGTCATCGCGGTGATAACGAGGAGCAAAATGATCTCGCCCTTGATCTTGGTACTGATCATCACGGTAACCTCCGCCCCTACGATGCAGAGGCGACCCCGGACTGTGTGCCGACTGAACTGTGCCTGCTCTGGGAGAGTTACTATGTAATCTGTTGCGCGACTGAGAAACAGCCGAATTCTGCTGTTGCGCTGCATCAAGCAACGCTCGGATCTGCTGCAAACCTCTGCCAGCCTCTGAACGGGATGGATGAATGGAATCTTAGATCTTAGCAGCTGCTGCTACATTCAGAATTGGAGTACGGAATACCTTGACGTTGTTATGAGATCCACTCGGAAACAGCTGTCGCTGACATCGACTGGAAATGGGTGGACGCTGGCGGGCATGCTCGTCGAGTGCCTCCTGCATCTCTTTGAGCCGAAGGCGCGTGGCTTCCATGGCCTGGGCCTCAGCAGTCGCACCGACGATGGGAGTATGGAGAATCTCCTCATCCCGGCGCTGCTGCTCATCCGACGGACCTCCAGCTTCGCGTCTGCCACGGCCAAAGCCTGGCGGCAGACTCTGATGCGAACCATCCATGAGAACCTCCGCCGCAGGATCGCAGCTCTCACACTCGGAGGGAACGTCAGACGGATCCGACACCGAGTCGAACACGCCATGAAGTGATTCGGCGGGCTCGATAGCCGCAATCTGCGGAAACGAAGTTTGGCGAGCCGCCGCATGCCTCACCCAGCGCTGGAGTCGCGAACGACCGGATCGCTTGCGGCGACGAACAGCGGGGAGGACCGACAAGCACGGAGTAGACGACTGTAGTAGAAGAACACCGCAGGAGCTTGCGCAGAAGTGCGTCGCCCCACGGATTGGGAGCGCCTCAACATCCAGAGGCGCCTCCTGGAGCCATGCCGAGTCGTCGGCGATGAAGGTGAGCGCTCCGAGACGGATCTCGTGGCCCAGGAACAAATCACCGCCGGAAGACATGACAAAGTAGAAAAACCCAACCTCGCCGGAAGTCGCTTAGACGCCTGCCCCACGGTGGGCGCCAACTTTCGTGGGAACGAGCCTGACAGTAGAAGGTAGGGATACAAAAGGAGAGGGCAGAGTCCTAGCTACGGCGAGGGTGTACACACAGATGTATGAGTTCAGGCCCCTCTCGTGGAGGTAACAGCCCTACGTCTCAGGTGCTCGGGAGCCTTCTGTCGTGTGGAATATGAGAGTTACAGGGGGTGCGAACCCTTGTGCCAGAGGGGAGGGGCGGCTTATATAGAGTACGCTGCCCCTCATGAATGCCCGGCATCCAAGGGTCCGATCGTGGTAATGAAGACATACGTTACTGGTAACGTACGAAATAAATGCCACTAATGAAATACAGCTAAACGCCTGTCCGTTGGCCTCCCTGGAGTGGCCTCTGGTCTTCTACGGTCGACTGGCTTCTAGTCCTTCCGAGTGAAAGATAGTCGTCGAGTGAAGGAAGAAATCTCTGAGTGAATGTTGTCGAGTGACTCATGTGTAATGATAATTTCAGTCGGAGACTTCCTTGTAATCCTTAAGTTCTCTAAGGTAATGTCCTTAGGTAGGGTATGTTGGTCAGGCCTATGACCCTACCCTAGGTACATAACCCCATTACTTGGTAAGGTGGCCATATCCCATGATAGCTCTATTCAAAACGTCATGCTTGTTGAATCCCTTTTCTACAATCTTCTTTCCGTATCTAGACTTGCCAACTTTTTTTAATGTGCTATTCACCAAAGTAGATTGCCAAGTGTTTCATCAAGATAATCATAACATGGTCTTTAACGGTTTCCGTAGAGGTGATCTATATATTGTCGATTTCACTAAGAGATCCAAACCTCGTACTTATCTTATTGCAAAGTCTTCTAAAGGTTGGCTTTGGCATAAAAAAGTAGGACATGTTGGTATGCATAATCTAGACAAGCTTATCAAAGGTGATCATATTCTTGGTGTTAAAGATGTTATCTTTGACAAAGGTAGACTTTGTAGTGCTTGTCAAGCCGGAAAACAAGTAGGTGGAAGTCATCCTGTAAAGAATATCATGACTACTAGGAGACCACTCGAGTTGCTTCACATGGATCTTTTTGGTCCCAATGCTTACAAGAGCATCGGTGGAAATTCCTTTGGTCTAGTTATAGTTGATGATTTTTCCAGATTTACGTGGGTATTCTTTCTCGATGATAAGTTGCAGGTACAAAAGATCTTCAAGAACTTCGCTCACAAAGCCCAGAATCAGTTAAGTGAAGATCAAGAAAGTTCCGAGCGACAACGGATCGGAGTTCAAGAACACAAATGTAGACACCTTTCTTGATGAAGAAGGGATTCTACATGAGTTCTCGGCTACGTACACGCCTCAACAAAATGGAGTTGTTGAGAGGAAGAACCGAACTCTTATTGAGATGGCAAGAATGATGCTAGACGAATACAAGACGCCATGATACTTTTGGGCGGAAGCTGTTGAAACAGCTTGTCTTGCTACGAACCCACTCTACCTTCACAAGCTTCTCGGTAAAACGGCATATGAGCTACTCACCGATAACAAATCCCAAGTTGGATACTTTCGGGTATTTGGGTCCAAGTGTTACATTCTTGATAAGCATCGTCGTTCTAAATTTGCTCCAAAATCTCATGAAGGCTTTCTACTCCGTTATGGATCAAGCTCTCACACTTACCGTGTCTACAACAACTTCACTCAAAAAGTTGAAGAGACGGTAGATGTGAAGTTTGATGAATCTAATGGTTCGCAAGTCGAACAATTGAAAAATGATGTAGGAGATAAGGAACCTTCGAAAGCTATCCAAGACTTGTCCATTGGCAAGATTCGTCCCATGGAGGTGAAGGAAAGTACTTCGTCAACTCAAGTGGAAGCCCCTACTTCACGTCAAGGTGAACCTCAACACGACATGGAGGCGTCCACAAGCGGTACACGACGAGGTGAAGAGGAGGAAGAAGTTCATCATGATGATCCACCGCAACCACCTTCACCACCACCTCAAGGCAACGACACCTTCAACAACAACGAAGAAGAAGATGATGATGAAGAAGCTCCACCATCCAACAAGCAAAAGCTACCCCGAGTTCGAGCAAGAGTGGACAAAAACTATCCTCTAAATCAAGTCTTCGGTGACATACAAACCAGGAGGATAACTCGCTCTAAAACTCGACTAGCTAACTTTTATGATCATTATTCATTCATATCTAGTATTATGCCCTTGAAGGTAGAAGAAGCTCTTCAGGATCCGGATTGGGTGAACGCTATGCACGAGGAACTACACAACTTCGAGAGGAATGAAGTGTGGACACTTGTGGAGAAGCCCAAGGACGAGCAAAACATAATCGGAACCAAATGGGTGTTTCGGAACAAACAAGATGAAGACGGTCAAGTCATACGCAACAAGGCGCGTCTCGTGGCTCAAGGCTACACCCAAGTCTAAGGTATGGACTACGGTGAGACCTATGCCCCCGTTGCTAGACTTGAAGCTATCCGCATTCTTCTTGCTTATGCTAATCACCATGATATCGCGCTTTATCAAATGGATATTAAAAGTGCATTTTGAAATGGTGAGATTGAAGAAGAAGTCTATGTTAAGCAACCCCCTGGTTTTGTGAATCCTAAGAAACCTAATCACGTCTACAAACTTCGTAAAGCTCTTTATGGACTTAAGCAAGCCCCACGTGCTTGGTATAAGTGCCTAACGAAGTTTGTCATTGAAAAGGATTTTGAGATTGGTAAAGTTGACGCAACCTTATTCACTAAGAGAGTTAATGGTGAACTATTTGTGTGCCAAATTTATGTGGATGATATTATCTTTGGATCTACTAATCCACAATTTATTGAAAGATTTGGAAGGTTGATGTCCGAGAAGTATGAGATGTCCATGATGTGTGAGCTGAAATTCTTCCTTGGTTTGCAAATCAAGCAAACTAGAGAAGGAACTTTCATCTCTCAACCCAAGTATACCAAGGACTTGATCAAGAAGTTCAACATGCAAGAGTGTAAAGGTATGGAAACTCCTATGCCTACTAGTGGACATGTTGATCTTACCAAGGAGGACGAACCGGTTGATCAAAAGGTTTATCGATCTATGATTGGTTCATTGCTATATCTATGTGCCTCCCGTCCTGATATCATGCTTAGTGTTTGCATGTGCGCTAGATTTCAAGCTGCTCCTAAAGAGTGTCATCTTAAGGCCGTGAAAAGAATTGTGAGATACTTGATACATACACCAAATTTTGGCATATGGTATCCCAAGGGATCTTCTTTTAACCTTGTTGGCTATTCCGACTCGGACTATGTCGTGTTGGGGAACGTTGCATGGGAAACAAAAAAATTCTTACGCACACGCAAGATCTATCCATGGTGATGAGCATCTACGAGAGGGAGAGTGGATCTACATACCCTTGTAGATCGCTAAGCGAGAAGCGTTAAGAAACGCGGTTGATGTAGTCGAACGTCTTCACGATCCAAATCGCAAGCCGTGCCGCGATCCAATCACGATCCGTCCCGATCTAGCGCCGAACGGACGGCACCTCCGCGTTCAGCACACGTACAGCTCGATGAAGATCTCCGCCTTCTTGATCCAGCAAGAAGGGGCGGAGAGGTAGATGAGTTCTCCGGCAACACGACGGCGTGGTGGCGGTGGTGGTGGTGCTATCCCGGCAGGGCTACGCCTAGCGCTACCGAAACCGCGAACAGAGGAGAAAACGATCTAGGGAGAGAGAGGGGCGCCAAGGGCTTCGTGTGTGCTCTTGGGGTGCCCCCTCCCCTCAATATATAGGTGGAGGGGCGTGGAGATCAGACCCTCCAAGCCCTAGGGCGCAGCCAAGGGGGAGGAGTTGGACTCCTAGTCCAATTCCCTCCCCCTCCATAAACAGGTGGACTTTCCACCTCTCCCAAGCCACATGGGCCTTGAGGGACTTGTGTGCCTGGCCCAATAAGTCCAGGGCGCCTCCCCTTAGCCCATGCAAACCCTTGGGACGTGGTGGAACCCTTGGTGGACTTCCGGACTCCTCCGGAAGTTTCCGGAACCTTCTAGAAGCTTCCAGGTACAATACCGGAAAAACCCGAAACTTTTCCGGTCGCCAAAATATGACTTCCCATATATAAATCTTTACCTCCGGACCATTCCAGAACTCCTCGTGACGTCCGAGATCTCATCCGGGACTCCGAAAAACCTTTGGTCACCAACATACATAACTCAATAATACCGAAACGTCACCGAACGTTAAGTGTGCAGACCCTGTGGGTTCGAGAACTATGTAGACATGACCGAGACACCTCTACGGTCAATAACCAATAGCGGGACCTGGATGCCCATATTGGTTCCTACATATTCTATGAAGATCTTTATCGGTTGAACCTCTATGTCAAGGACTCAGTTAATCATGTATGATGTTCCCTTTGTTTATCAGTATGTTACTTGCCCGAGATTCGATCGTCGGTATCTCTATACCTAGTTCAATCTCATTACCGGCAAGTCTCTTTACTCGTTTCGTAATACAAGATCCCGTGGCTAACTCTTTAGTCACATTGCTTGCAAGGCTTATTGTGATGTTGTATTACCGAGTGGGCCCTGAGATACCTCTCCGTCATACGGAGTAACAAATCCCAGTCTCGATCCATGCCAGTTGAACAAACACCTTCGGAGATACCTGTAGAGCATCTTTATAGTCACCCAGTTACGTTGCGACATTTGATACACACAAGGTATTCCTCCGGTGTTAGTGAGTTGCATGATCTCATGGTCATAGGAATGGATACTTGACATGCAGAAAACTATAGCAATAAAGTGACACGATCATATGCTACGTTCATAGTTTGGGTCTTGTCCATCATATCATTCTCCTAATGATGTGATCCCGTTATCAAATGACATCTCATGTCTATGGCTAGGAAACCTTAACCATCTTTGATCAACGAGCTAGTCTATTAGAGGCATACTAGGGACACATTATTGTCTATGTACCCACACATGTATTTGAGTTTCCAATCAATACAATTATAGCATGGATAATAAACGATTATCATGAACAAGGAAATATATAATAACCATTTTATTATTGCCTCTAGGGCATATTTCCAACATGTCGGAGACAAGGTTGATAGAAAATCCACCTCGGGTACTTGTCAATTTCTTGGTAGATCTCTTGTGTCTTGTGACGTGGCTTGAACTGCGTCGGTATTTCCCCCAAAGAGGAAGGGATGATGCAGCACAGCGACGGTAAGTATTTCCCTTAGTTATGAAACCAAGGTTATCGAACCAGTAGGAGGATCACCACCACCCAATAAGCAGCACCTACACACAAACAACAAATACTTGCAACCCGACGCGAAAGAGAGGTTGTCAATCTCTCCATGGTAATAAGATAGATTAGGTAGTGATAGATAGGAGAGATAGATCTCTCAAGAACACAAATAAAAAGAGTAAATATGCAGCAAGGTATTTTTGGGTTTTTGGTTTTGTAGATCTGAAAACAAAGATTGCAAGAAACGTAGATCGGAAAGCAATATGGTAGGAAAAGTAGACCTGGGGGCCGTAGGGTTCACTAGTGGCTTCTCTTATGAGTATAGCGCACGGTGGGTGAACAAATTACAGTTGGGCAATTGATAGAAAATCGAATAGTCATGACGATATCCAAGGCGATGATCATTATATAGGCATCACATCCAAGATAGATAGACCGACTCCTGCCTGCATCTACCTCTATTACTCCACACATCGACCGCTATCCAGCATGCATCTAGTGTATTAAGTTTATGGGAAAATGGAGTAATGCAATAAGAACGATGACATGATGTAGACAAGATCTATTCATGCAGGAATAGACCCCATCTTGTTATCCTTAATAGCAACGATACATGCATGTCTTGCTGCCCCTTCTGTCACTGGGAAAGAACACCGCAAGATCAAACCCATCACAAAGCACCTCTTCCCATAGCAAGAAAAATCGATCTAGTCGGCCTAACTAAACCAAAGATTCGAAGAAGAAATACGATGTTATAAGCAATCATGCATATAAGAGATCAAAGAAGACTCAAATAATATTCATGGATAGAAATTGATCATGAACTCAAAATTTATCGGATCCCAACAAAAACACCGCAAAAGTTTACATCAAATAGATCTCCAAGAGACCATTGTATTGAGAATCATAAGAGAGAGAGAGAGAGAGGAAGCCATCTAGCAACTGCCTACGGACCTGTAGGTCTATGGTGGACTACTCACGCATCATCAGAGAGGCACCTATGAGGAAGATGAACCCCTCCGTGATGGTGTTTAGATTGGATCTCGAGGTTCTGGAACTTGCAGCGGCTGGAATTGTGTTTCGTCGACTCTTCTAGGGTTTTTGGATTTCCAGGGAATTTATAGGTACGATAGTCGGTTGAGGGCGTGCCGGAGGTGCCCAGCACCCACCAGGGCGCGCCAGGGGGCCTCTGGTGCGCCCATCTGGGTGTTGGCCACCCTGGGCCCCCTATTCTGGTATTCTTTGGCCCATCTGGTTTCTTCTGGCCTGGAAAAAATCCACAAAAATTCCCGCAGCGTTTTATCTCCGTCGGGTACTGATTTTCTGTGAAGTAAAAAACAAGCAAAAACAGCAACTGGCACTTTGGCACTATGTCAATAGGTTAGTCCCAAAAAATGATATAAAGTTGTAATAAAATGATTGTAAAACATCCAAGAATGAAAATATAACAGCATGGAACAAGCAAAAATTATAGATACGTTGGAGACGTATCAGCATCCCCAAGCTTAATTCCTACTCGTCCTCGAGTTGGTAAATGATAAAAAACTGAATTTTTGATGTGGAATGCTGCCTAACATGTTCATCATATTATTTTCTTCTTTGTATAGCATGGACATTTTGACTTGTAAATGATTCAAAGCAATAGTCTAGTTTTAACATAATGACTTCAATACTCAAGCATGTCAACAAGCAACCATGTCTTTCAAAATATCAACACTAAAGAAAGTTATCCCTAGCCTATCATGCTCAATCATTGATCCATTCATGAAACACACTCAAATATTAGCTATGCCCAATGCTCAAGTACGATCATAGTGCCGCCTAGTTGGTGCTTATAAGAGAAAATGTAGACTCAAAGCAAAAATAAAAATTGCATAAAGTAAATAGATAGGCCCTTCGCAGAGGGAAGTAGGGATTTGTAGAGGTGCTAGAGCTCAAAGTTTTAAATTGAGAGAGAACAAATATTTTGGGTGGCATGCTTTTCCTGTCAACGAAAATGACAAAGTAGCTCACAATACTTTCCATGCTAGATATATCATAGGCGGTTTCCAAACAGAAAATAAAGTTTATTCCTTTTTCCACCAAACTTTCACTTTCCATGGCGGGCCGTATCCACGGTTGCCTTCCATACCAACACTTCCCAAAGAATTTATTATTTGACAACATAAAGTAAATATTTTTTTTCTTTTTCATTTCGGGAATGTACATCCCTATTACCGCGGCACTCTCGTGCAATGACAAGTGAATAAACACTCATCTTGAGAATAACACATCTAGCATGGAAATATATTGGACACTCCCCACCGTTTCATGAGCGGTACGGGCACACAAAAGAGAAAATTTATTTTGAAAATTTATAGATGGCACATACAAATTTGCTTGGAACGACATGGAAATACCGCATATAGGTAGGTATGGTGGACTCATAAGGCAAAACTTGGTTTAAGGATTTTGGATGCACAAGTAGTATTTCTACTTAGTACAAATGAAGGCTAGCAAATAGATTGGGAAGCAACCAAACCAAGAAACGAAAAATCACATAAGTGAGCATTGAACATAACTAACACCGAATAATGCACCACAAGTAGGATGTAACTTCATTGCATAACTATTGACTTTCATGCATGCATAGGGAATCACAAACCTTAACACCAATATTACTACTAAGGATAATTACTCATTAACATGACTCACATATTACTATCATCATGTTTCAAAACTATTACAAGGAATCAAGTTTAATTTGTCCAATGATCTTCATGAAAGTTTTTATTAAATCCTCCTTGGATATCTATCACTTTGGGACTAGTTTCATATATTGCCATTGCTTTTTCGCAAGCTCAAACAAATTTAAGTGAAGAACATGAGCATAAAGATTTCATCTCTCAAAAAGGTATAAGTGAAGCATGAGAGGATTTCTTCAAAAATTTACTAACTCTCAAATTATTCTAAGTGAAGCATGAGAGTATTTCTACAAAAGTTTCCAAGCACACCGTGCTCAAAAAGATATAAGTGAAGCACTAGAGCAATTCCTATAGCTCAATTTTTTTAAGTGAAGCACATAGAGCAATTCTAACAAACCATAGCATGATTTTGGCTTTATCAAATAGGTGTGTACAACAAGGATACAAAGGAAAAACTAACAAACAAAGCAAGCAAAGATACAAGACGCTCCAAGCAAAACACATGATATGTGACGAATAAAAATATAGCTCCAAGTAAAATACCGATGGTTGTTAGAAGAAAGAGGGGATGCCACTCGGGGGCATCCCCAAGCTTAGTTGCTTGTTACTCTTTGGATATATCTTGGGGGTGCGGTAGCATCCCCAAGCTTACGTTTTTGCTACTCCTTATTCCTTCATCCATCGCGATCTCACCCAAAACTTGAAAACTTCAATCACACAAAACTCAACAAAATCTTCGTGAGATCCGTTAGTATAAGAAAGCAAATCACTACTTTAGGTACTGTTGTAAACCTATTCAAATTTTATAATTGCATTATACCGACTTTATTTTAACTTTACCATGGCTTATACCTCCAAATACAAATCGTAGATTCATCAAAACAAGCACACAATGCAACAAAAACAGAATCTGTCTCAAACAGAACAGTCTGTAGTAATCTGTACTCTACCCATACTTCTGTATCTCTAAAAATTCTGAAACATTAGGACAACGTAAGGAATTTGTATAGCAACACTGTGTTAAAATTTCAGATCAAGATCACGTTCCAGAAAAAAATGCAAATTCATATACTGGACGCAAAGTTTCTGTTTCAGATTCAGCATCACTTCTACTCATCCTATGAATCATCCTAACGGTTCTACTTGGCACAAACACTAAATAAACCATAAAAACACAATCATAACAGAGGAATAATTGTGTCAACACTCAAAAACAGAAAGGAAAAAAGCAAAAATTTATTTATTCATTGGGTTGCCTCCCAACAAGCGCTATCGTTTTACGCCCCTAGCTAGGCATATTGGATAGATTCAAGTATTGTCATCTTTGGTTTTGGATCCATAGGATGACCTCATGATTGATTCATATGGTTGCTTAATTCTTGTTCTAGGTAAGTGTTCCATACCCTTTCTCAAGGGAAATTTAAAACGAATATTGCCTTCTTTCATATCAATCACGGCACCTATAGTGCGTAAAAACGGTCTACCAAGTATAATGGGACAAGACGGATTGCAATCAATATAAAGCACAATAAAATCAATGGGAACATAATTCATATTTGCAAG
Source organism: Elymus sibiricus (assembly GCA_039707655.1). NCBI lineage: Eukaryota > Viridiplantae > Streptophyta > Magnoliopsida > Poales > Poaceae > Elymus > Elymus sibiricus. The sequence goes on from CM077665.1 coordinate 313,591,774, forward strand.
AATAACAATATCATTAATTCTTCCCAAAGGTTTTTTAATAGTATAATCCGCCAAGTGCAAATTAAGAGAACATTCTTCCATGTTGGTAAGACCAAGCACATCACATAGAGATTTCGGAATCGTGGAAACACTAACGTCCAAATCACACAAAGCAAAGCCTTCATAATTTTTATTCTTGACCTTAATGGTAGGTTCCCACTCATCATGAAATTTTCTTGGAATAGAAATCTCCAACTCCAACTTTTCTTCAAAAGATTTCATCATGGCATCAACGATATGTTTAGTAAAAACTTTATTTTGCTCATAAGCATGGGGTGAATTCAACATAGATTTCAACAAAGAAATACATTCAATCAAGGAGCAGCTATCATAATTAAAATCTTTGCAATCCAAGATAGTGGGCACATCACTAGTTAAAGTTTTAACCTCTTCAAACCCACTTTCATCAAAATTTTCATCAAGATTTTCACCCTCCAAATTATTGGGACGTCTTCTACATAAAGTTGACTCTACTTCAGTCCCTTCATTATAAATTTTAACACTACTAAACAAGGAATCAATAGAAGAAACACCAATCACTTTAAGATCTTCATCACTTTTATAGCGGCAATCACTAGAAGACGATTTTTCCAAGATTTCTCTTTTAGCTCTAAGCATAGCGGTTCTTTTCTTACTTTCATCCATAGAGACATATAAAGCTTTAATAGATTCATCAATCTTAGGCAAAAAATCTTTCAACTTGAGATTTTCAACATCATGAGAAATTCTATCAATGCTTCTAGACATATCATCAATCATATTCAACTTTTCTTCTATCGTAGTATTGAAAGCCTTTTGCGCATTGATAAATTCTTTAATATTACTTTCAAGATCAGAGGTGTTCCTATTATTATTGTAAGAAGAATTACCATAGGAATTACCATAATTATTAGAGGAATTTCTAGGAAAAGGCCTAGGATTAAAATTACCTCTATAAGCATTGTTATTGAAATTGTTGCGCGAGACAAAATTCACATCTACGGATTCACTATTTTGCTCAATCAAAGTAGACAAAGGCACATCATTAAGATTAATAGGAGCATTTTTGCTAGCAACCAATTTCATCAAAGCATCAACTTTATCACTCAAAGTACTAATTTCCTCTACCGAATTAACCTTTTTACTAGTAGGTGCTCTTTCGGTATGCCATTGAGAATAATTAGCCATGATATTATCTAGCAATTTAGTAGCTTCACCTAAAGTAATCTCCATAAAAGTACCACCCGCGGTGGAATCTAAAAGATTTCTAGAGACAAAATTCAATCCCGGATAATTTTTTTGTATGATCATCCAAAGATTCAAACCATGTGTAGGACAATTTCTTGTCATCAACTTCATTCTTTCCCAAGATTGGGCAACATGTTCATGCTCAAGTTGCTTAAAATTCATGATTTGCGTCCTAAGGGAAATAATTTTCGCGGGAGGAAAATACTTAGTGATAAAAGCATCCTTGCACTTATTCCAAGAATCGATACTATTGCGAGGCAAAGATGAAAACCAAATTTTTGCACGATCCCGCAAGGAAAAAGGAAATAGTTTCAACTTGACAATATCATTGTCCACATCTTTTTTCTTTTGAATATCACACAATTCAACAAAAGTGTTTAGATGGGATGCGGCATCCTCATTAGGATTACCGGCAAATTGATCTTTCATGACAAGATTCAACAAAGCGGCATTAATATCACAAGACTCCGCACTAGTGGCGGGAGGAGCTATAAGCGTACTAATAAAATCATTGTTATTAGTATTGGAAAAATCACACAACTTGGTATTCTGTTGAGTCATCGTGACTACGCAAACAAGATTGCAAGCAAGGAAGAGATCCGGCAAGAAAAAGGGCAAACGGAAAAGAGGGCGAATAAAACGACAAATTGGTGAAGTGGGGGAGAGGAAAACGAGAGGCAAATGGCAAATAATGTAATTGCAAGGCGATGATATTTGTGATTAGGAACCTGGTAGATGATGATGGAGTCCCCTCGGCGCCTACGATAGGCACGTAGAAGAGACTGCTTCCTCCCCGGCAACGGTGCCAGAAATTCCTTTGATGTGGCTTGGACTGCGTCGGTATTTCCCCAAAGAGGAGGGGATGATGCAGCATAGCGACGGTAAGTATTTCCCTCAGTTATGAAACCAAGGTTATTGAACCAGTAGGAGGGTCACCACCACCCAATAAGCAGCACCTGCACACAAACAACGAATACTTGCAACCCGGCGCAAAAGAGAGGTTGTCAATCTCTCTACGGTAATAAGATAGATTAGGTAGTGATAGATAGGAGAGATAGATCTCTCAAGAACACAAATAAAAAGAGTAAATATGCAGCAAGGTGTTTTTGGGTTTTTGGTTTTGTAGATCTGAAAACAAAGATTGCAAGAAACGTAGATCGGAAAACAATATGATAGGAAAAGTAGACCCGGGGCCGTAGGGTTCACTAGTGGCTTCTCTCATGAGTATAGCGCACGGTGGGTGAACAAATTACAGTTGGGCAATTGATAGAAAATCGAATAGTCATGATGATATCCAAGGCGATGATCATTATATAGGCATCACGTCCAAGATAGATAGACCGACTCCTGCCTGCATCTACCTTTATTACACCACACATCGACCGCTATCCAGCATGCATCTAGTGTATTAAGTTCATGGAAAAAGGGAGTAATGCAATAAGAACGATGACATGATGTAGACAAGATCTATTCATGTAGGAATAGACCCCATCTTGTTATCCTTAATAGCAATGATACATGCGTGTCTTGCTTCCCCTTCTGTCACTGGGAAAGAACACAGCAAGATCGAACCCATCACAAAGCACCTCTTCCCATGGCAAGACAAATCGATCTAGTCGGCCTAACTAAACCAAAGATTCGAAGAAGAAATACGATGCTATAAGCAATCATGCATATAAGAGATCAAATAACACTCAAATAATATTCATGGATAGAAACTGATCATGAACTCAAAATTCATCGGATCCCAACAAACACACCGCAAAAGTCTACATCAAATAGATCTCCAAGAGACCATTGTATTGAGAATCATAAGAGAGAGAGAGAGAGGAAGCCATCTAGCTACTGCCTACGGACCCGTAGGTCTATGGTGGACTACTCACGCATCATCGGAGAGGTACCTATGAGGAAGATGAACCCTCTGTGATGGTGTTTAGATTGGATCTCGAGGTTCTGGAACTTGCGGCGGCTGGAATTGTGTTTCGTCGACTCTTCTAGGGTTTTTGGATTTCCAGGGAATTTATAGGCACGATAGTTGGTTGAGGGGGTGCCGGAGGTGCCCAGCACCCACCAGGGCGCGCCAGGGGGCCTCTGGCGCGCCCATGTGGGTGTTGGCCACCTTGCCCCCCCTCTTCTGGTATTCTTTGGCCCATCTGGTTTCTTCTGGCCTGGAAAAAATCCACAAAAATTCCCGCAGTGTTTTATCTCCGTGTGGTACTCATTTTCTGCGAAGTGAAAAACAAGCAAAAACAGCAACTGGCACTTTGGCACTATGTTAATAGGTTAGTCCCAAGAAATGATATAAAGTTGTAATAAAATGATTGTAAAACATCTAAGAATGATAATATAACAGCATGGAACAAGCAAAAATTATAGATACGTTGGGACGTATCATCTTGGTCCTCCAAGAAACAAAACTCGGTATCTCTATCTACTGCCGAAGCGGAATACATTGCCGCTGGATCATGTTGTGCTCAATTGCTATGGATGACTCAAACTCTTAAGGACTATGGCATACATGTGAGACATGTACCATTGTTATGTGACAATGAGAGTGCAATCAAAATTGCTCATAATCCCGTGCAACATTCTCAAACTAAGCATATTCTAGTTAGACATCATTTCATTCGTGATCATGTTGGCAAAGGAGATATCAATCTCAAGCATGTTCATACTGAAAAACAATTGGCTGATATGTTTACTAAGCCACTTGATGAGAAAGTGTTTTGTTACTTGAGGAGTGAGTTGAACATCCTTGATGCTTCAAACTTCAGCTAGACTCACTCGGTTGCAAGCAAGGGAATGAGCTTACATGATACCTCCATGATACACTTGACATGCTATTTTATACCATGGAAATATATGCTCCCTTGCATTGCAACTAATCTTTTGTAGGTACTTGGAAGAACCTCATTCCACAAGATCGCCAACAACTCCAATCATAAGCAATCTTGTCATGACCAAGTATCTACAACCCTTCTTGTTGATGGAAGGAAGAAGACAACTCAACCATATCCTTGACATATAGTTGATATGATCACATTTGCTAATTCTAAATTGATATCATGTCAAATGGATATATCTTGTTCTTCCTTGCATGACTAACCCATGTAGGTGAAAAGAGAACCAAAACAAACAAGGATTGCTCCCAACTCAAGATGATCTTCAACAACATCGAGCATCCACAACAAGTTCTTCTACATGCTACGTCATCAACATCACTCAAAGGTATGTACTCATATCCTTGAAAAAGGCTTTACTCCAAGTCATGAGATAAAGCAACTCAAGTGATATGAAAATATTAAAATGCTTAATCGAAAAATGGTAACCCCATTTTGAGCTTAACGATGAGTATGACCTATGATCAAGTATTCTTGCTTCGCTCCTAACTCAATATACTCTAATATAGATGACCTAGTCACCGACCATCATCTAGATGAAGATTCTTGTGTGGTTTATCTTATAGTTGTTTGTTTTATGGAACCGCTCAACCCTCATCTGGCTGATATTTCTTTGTAAATCCTTTTGTATTCCCTTTGCAAATCCTTTTAAAAATTTATTGCAAGTTTTATGAAATCATTCGAGATTTTCTAGTAGTTGCCAAGTTTCTGTTATATCCTCGGAGCCTCCGATTCAAATGACTCAGTTCTACCGATCATGCAGATAGACTGCGAATACATATCTCGGTTCCACCAACTTATTTGCCTCGGAGCCACCGACTTTGCTATAATGTCTATCCTTTGTTAAACTTAGCAATTCTCCATTTCTTCGATGACCCCTTATTTATAGAAAAAGGGAGAAATTGTTCTCAATAATTTCTATGTCTAAAATGCTCTCTATGATTCTAAGTTTTCCATGATCCCTACATTCTATGACCCTTGTTCTCTAAGGATACCTTCTAACTCAATGATCCCTGTGTCTGACCCTATATATGCACCTTTTTGGTGATTAATGCCAAAGGGGGAGAAACACCAAAGCTTCAATGCTAAGAGGGAGATACATGCTTCAATGAAAACGGGGGAGAATATCAAAGCTTATGCTCATATAGACAAGGGGAGAGTACCAAAGTAGGGGGAGAAACATCATTGTTACCCAGTTACCCAAAGTATTCTATCTTTTGAGGAGAAAGAAACCATTTGAAACTCTTATTTGTTATTCTCATTTTAGACTTGTCTCACCTATCCAATCCCAATATCTACATGCTAAGATTCAGGGGGAGAGGATGACCTACAATTTCACATCTAGGGGAGAAAGTTCTAAATGATCTTGGAGACATATCAATCTTAAGGAATACTATCTTCTATATGTTCTCCACATCTTGGTACTATTGAGCTCTATCGCTTTTTGATTTCTAGAATACTCTTGTGTTCCCTAACATTGTTTTCTCAAGTGTGTTTCTACTACTAGAATGCTCAAGAACTCAAGGTAAGTATATGCATCATATCTTTGATCAAGATGATCTCTTGCTTCTTGCACATATTGTTTGCAAGAGTGAAGTCTTGAACAAGGATACAACTCATTCATATATATTTGATGCATATAGCCAAGATACACATGGCTCATCTTATCCCTTTCTACTACATGTGTGTCTATGCATTCCAAAGCAACTATCCTTTAAAGGGATTGAACACATTTAGGGGGAGCAAGTTTTAGTCTTGTGTCTCTCAAAGTCTTCATTATATCTTTGCACATCTTTATTTGAAGCTTTGATTATATGTTGTCATCAATTACCAAAAAGGGGGAGATTGAAAGCATATATGCTCCCTTGGTGGTTTTGATAATTCATGACAACAAACATTGTCTCTTGGACTAATATGTCTACCTAGTTTATTTCAGGTTTAGTCCACAGAGAGTGTTGGCAAAAGGGTTTGAGGAGATTCCCCAAGAACAAGAACAACAAGAAGAAATAGGATTACATTTTACTTTGTGAGAAATCACTTTGAGTCCATAGGAAATCCAATACTATTAAAAGGGGGTAAGGTATTGTTGGTGAACAAATTGCTCCACGCGCACAAGTGCTAGCCACCAAAAACAACCACAAGCTCTCCCACAAAGATTCTGTCTAAATATCCTTTCACTCAAAATCGGTGCCACCAACATTTCATATCGGCTACACCGAGTTTAAACTCTAGACAGAAACCCTAGCCACAAGCCAATCTCGGTACTACCAAGTTTTGTATCGGTACCACTGAGTTCCAGTGACCAACTTTCTGTTAGCAGTTTCACAAGAATCGGAATTTCCGAGAATTGTGAATCGGTCTCACCGAGTTTGGAAACTGCTCTCGGCCACTCATATCGGTACCACCGAGATTGATATATCGGTTCCACCGAGACTCCTAAAGTTGCCACATTTTGAACACTTCGGTGCCACCGAGTTTTCACTTCGGTTTCACCGATTTGCTCAATAATGGTGTAACGATTGGATTTTTGGAGAAGCCTATATATACCCCTCCACCACATCCCACTCGTAAGAAAAGCACTCAAAACTATTCCATACTTGCCCCATCCAATTTTCTGAGAGAGAGCCACCTACCCTTGTGTTGAGGTCAAGCTATTCCACTCCATCCATATGAATCTTGATCTCTAGCCTCCCCAAGTTGCTTTCCACCAATTCAATCTCTTCCACCAAAGCCAAATCTGTGAGAGAGTGATTGTGTGTTGAGGAGTCTATCATCTTGAAGCACAAGAGCAAGGAGTTCATCGACATTGCCGAGCCTATTACCTTTTGGAGGGTGGTGCCTCCTAGATTGGTTAGGTGTCGCTTGGGAGCCTCCTACTTCGTATTGTGGAGTTGAACCAAGAAGTTTGTACGGGCAAGGAGATCGCCTACTTCGTGAAGATCTACCCATAGTGAGGCTAGTCCTTCGTGGACGAAAGCCGTTATGGAATAGTCAAGTTTGCTACTTCGTGGACCCTTATGGGTGGAGCCCTCCGTGGACTCTCGCGACCGTTACCCTCCGTGGGTTGAAGACTCCATAAACGTGGATGTACGATAGCGCCACCTATCGGAACCACGGGAAAAATCCTTGCGTCTCCAAATTGCGTTTGATCTTCCTATCTCTACTCTCGCTTACATGTGCTTGTCTTACTTTCCGCTGCCATAATTGTTCACTAGCATGTGTATGGTGCATTAGACTTGTTATAATTGCTAAAACTGCCTACCAATTAACTTGGGAAAAGGTTAGGTTTTAATTCTTGCAAGTAGTCTATTCACCCCCCTCTAGACGTCTCTTCTATCGATCCCTTCACTTTGTCATAAGATTCTCAAACTCAACATTAATAGCATGGTTAGTGGAACCAAAAATAATGTCATCAACATAAATTGGCACACAAACAATTCCCCTTTTACCCTCTTTGTGAAAAGAGTGGAATCTATTAACCCGATCTGAAACCCCTTCTCACCTAAGAAAGCTGTAAGGTGATCATACCAAGCACGAGGTGCTTGTTTAAGTCCATAGAGCGCCTTATGGAGTTCATAGACGTGAGAGGGGTGATCGGGATCTTCGAAACTAGGAGGTTGTTTGACGTACACTAACTCTTTAAGAGGACCATTAAGAAATGCACACTTCACATCCGTTTGTTACAACTTGAAATTATGATGAGAGGCATAAGCAAGCAAGATACGAATGGACTCAAGGCGAGCAACGGGGGCAAAAGTTTCACCAAAGTCCAAACCTTCAAATTGAGTAAAACCTTGTGCCACTAACCTTGCCTTATTCCTTGTCACTTGTCCATGTTCATCTTGTTTGTTCTTAAAGATCCACTTGGTCCCAATGACATTATGGTGTTCTTGTGGCCTCTTTACTAGAGTCCATACTTTGTTGCGGATGAAATTGTTGAGTTCTTCATGCATAGCATTTACCCAATCCGGGTCATCAAGAGCATCTTCCACCTTAAGAGGTTCAATACAAGAGACAAACAAGTGATGTTCATAAAAGTTTGCAACACGTCTACGAGTAGTTACCCCCTTTTGGATGCTTCCATAAATGTTCTCGGTGAGATGTTGAAGATGCTCTATCTTGGCAACCACTTTCTGCTCTTTTAAAGAAAGCTCTTCATCATTTGGTGTTGCACTTGATGAAGATACTTTGCATTGAGCTTGTTTGAGTCTTGCAGACACCCTTCTCTTCACAACCTCAACTTTTTGAACACGTGGTTGTGGTATGGTAGAAAACAGTTGAGGTTGGGCGCTTTTAAGTCTTGCGGACACGCTTCTCTTCACAACTTCAACTTCTTGAACTTGAGGTTGGGCTTGATCTCGATCTTGATCATCATCATGGGCAACTTCTTGGACCTCAAGGTTTGGTACATCACTACTTGGTTGAGCTTGTCCTTGATCTTGCCCATTGTCTTGAGCAACTTCTTGGACCTCAATATTTGGTTCCTCACCACTTGGTTGAGCTTGTCCTTGATCTTGCTCGGGAACGTGAGGGAGTTGATCTTGTTCTTGGATAGGTTCATGATCTCCCAAAACATCTTGCACTTGTGGTGGCGGTGATGACTTCTCTTGTGGGGATTCCACAAGATGGGCTCTTACTCCTTCTTCTTATACTTGGACTTGGGGTATTTCTTGTGGAAGAATGTGGCCTATTCCCATGGTCGTTATAGCTTGTGAAGGAGCCTCATCACCTACAACACTAGGAACAATTTTCTCCATACGAGAGCCGTTATCTTCATCAAACTCCACATTTATCATATCCTCAATACACCCGGTGGATTTGTTGAGAACACGGTAAACATGAGAATTTGAAGCATATCCAAAAAAGATGCCCTCATAAGTTTTAGACTCAAATTTAGCTAAACAGGATTTCTTGTTTAGAATGAAACACTTACAACCGAACACCCGAAAGTATTTGACGTTGGGTTTTCTCCCAATGAGAAGTTCATATGGGGTCTTGTTCTTGAGCTTGCGGAGATAAAGCCGGTTTGATGCATGACACTCGGTGTTGATGGCTTCGGCCCAAAGCTTGTATGGAGACTTGTACTCGTCAAGCATGGTCCTAGCCATTTCAATAAGAGTTCGGTTCTTCCTTTCCGCAACACCATTTTGTTGAGGAGTATAAACCGCGGCATACTGATGCTTGATCCTCTCATCACTCAAGAACTCATCCATTGTATAATTTTTGAACTCGGTCCCATTGTCACTTCGAATTGCCTTGATTTCACAATCATGTTGACGTTGAGCTTCTTTCGCAAAGCTGATGAATGTTTCTTAGGTCTCATCTTTTGTCTTGAGGAAGAATACCCATGTATATCTTGTAAAATCATCAACAATGACAAGACAATACCTTCTTCCTCCCAAACTATCATAAGAGGGGAGACCAAAGAGATCCATGTGGAGGAGCTCTAAGGGCCTTGAGGTGGAAATGATAGTCTTCACTTTATGGGCTTTCTCATGAAGCTTTCCGGCAATGCAAGCACTACAAGGACGATCTTTGGCAAAAGACACATTGGTTAGTCCAAGGATGTGCTCCCCCTTTAAGAGTGCTTGCAAATTTCTCATACCCACGTGGGCTAGCCGTCGGTGCCATAGCCACCCCACGTCGGTCTTGGTCATTAGGCATGTTGCAAGATGTTTTATCTTTAGAGAAATCAACCACATAAAGGTTGTCTTCAACATGCCCAACAAAGACCACATTGAGATTGCTCCTCTTAAAGACGGCACATGAAATTCACCGAAATGAGAATCATAACCAGCACGTGCCAATTGAATCGTTGAGAGTAAATTGTAGTGAAGGGATTGAACAAGCATGACATTTGATAGAGATGAATCATTAGAGATTACCACTTTACCCAATCCCAATACCTTGCCCTTGCTATTGTCACTAAACAAAATGGTTGAGGAGGCCTTGAGGGAATCAACAAACTCCACAAGCATTTCTCTATCTCCGGTCATATGATTGGTGCATCCACTATCGATCACCCATTCCGTTCCACCGGAGGTATAGTCCTACATGAATCAAGCTTTCAGTTTAGGTACCCATTTCGCAATGGGTCCTAGAGAGTTAGCAACAAGGGTCTTAGGAACCAAAATAGTCCATGCATAATCATCATAATTAGTGCCAGTGAATTTAGCAAAGGTGTAACCATCCGTTCCTCTCATGAGGACATAGGATGTGTTGTTCTTGCCAGCAAACTCCTTAGGAATGGCCTTGTACTTAATGACCTTGACATTCCCACCTTCCCGTTTTTTCTTCTCCTTCTCCTTGTGACCTTCGTGCACGAAAACTACATTTTGTTGAGGAGGAGGAGTGGAACCGATCTTCTTCTTCTTGTTCTTCTTCTTGGCTTTCTTTGCCTTGAGAGAGGGATCAAAACCAATTCCCTCTTTTGCAACACACTCCTTTTGGTTGTTCAAGAGGTCATTGAGATTTTTCTCTCCTTGAATGCATGACACAAGTCCTTTCTCTATTTGGGCTTTTAACTTATGTTCTCTTCTTGAAGAGAGGTAGAATCATGAACAAGTTAGATGTACAAGATTCATTGTTTAAATCAATGCGAGAGACGGTAGTAAGAGTATTTATGGTAGAAGCTTTGAGTTGAGCGTATGACTCGGTGAGGGCAATGAGGTCACCTTTGACAACCTTGGAACTTTTCACAAGGAGCTCATGTTCCTCACTAAGCCGAGAGTGATCAACTAAAAGCTTCTCATATTTTAGAGTAATGGCATATTTGTTCTCATGAGAAATTTGTAAAGCATCATTGGTTTTAACAAAGTCAATGTCATGAGAAGACATGGCTTCCTCGAGGGAGGCTCTCATGTCAATCTCTTCATGTAGTTTGTGCTCGAGGAGTTCGACTCTCTCTTTTTCCTCTATGAGGAGGTTTTCAACGTTCTTAATAAAATCATCGTGTTTGGCGAGTGACTTAAGGAGATCGCTAAAACGAGCACGTGCTTCACCATGAAGAGTTTTCATGAAAGTCATCAAGGATTCCTCATCATTGTCCACACTAGCCTCACACTCATCCTCCACTATCAAACAAGAGATATTGGGAGTATGGTTAGCGTGGATAGGAGATTTAGACTTAGTTTTTACCTCTTTAGCCATAAGGCATCGATGAGCGAAGGGGTTGCCCTCATTTGGAGAGTCAAATAGGCCAGTGGATGAGGACAAGTTAGTGACATGCAAGGCAATGGAAGCCGTGCCCACTTGGTCATCATCACCGTCATCCTCATCTCTTGACATGTATTCCTCATGAACAAGTGCCTTGTCATCTTTTCTCTTGGCGAACTTGGAGAATTTCTTCTTTTTAAGCACAAGCTTCTCGGACTTGTCTTCACGTCTCTCATACGGGCAATCATGCACAAAGTGTCTTGGGCTATCATAGTTGTAGCACTTTCTTCTCCCAAAACTTCTTCCTTGAAGATTTTTTCCTTTGTTGGCCATGGTGCCCGAGTAATTCTTGACTAAGAGAGCCAAGTCTTCCGCAAAGTCATTGGTCGGACAAGTAGTGTCACCATCATCTTCACCGCACTCTTCAAGCACATCTTCTTCTCTAGCTTGAGCAATTACCTTCTTCGCCTTTAAGGCAAGATTTGAGTTCTTGGTGGCTTGAGCAATTGCAAAGGTCCTCTTTGACTTGGTCTCCAAAAGCACATGGTTGGAGAAGGTATACACGACTTGAGGTGCAGTTAACTTGTAGTAGTCCGGGCGTTGATGGATCATCATCACCATGGTGTGTTCCGTTAGAACCATTGCATCAATGAACTTGTCCTTGATGAAGTCATTGTTAGCCCATTCACATCCAAAGGTTCTCAGGTTTAGCACAAGAGACTTCAACCTTCGAAAAACCTCATCCGCGGTTTCACCATCATTGCTTACAAACAAATTTACCTCTTGCTTGAGCAAGGCTAATCGAGATCTTTGAATTGCAGCATCACCCTCTAGAGCCTCTTCAAGGCAATCCCAGATTTCCTTTGCGGTCTTCAGAAGAGCAATGGAGTCACTATAGTCTTCGGTCACGACACTACGCAAGATGTTGTGGGCGGTTGCATTGAGTTGATCATCAACCGCGTCCCTTGGAGTGAGATTTGTTGGGTCCTTCGGGTTGAAACCGTTGACCACAATCCACCATAATTGCGTAGATGCACTTCAAATGTGAGACTCCATATCTAGCTTCCACTTAGCAAATGCATTAGCTTTCAAAGGGGGCGGAGGCCCAAAAGGATTAATGCGAGGATGTTGTAAGGGTTGTGGTGAGTAAAAAGGTTCCGAGGCATTGTACCTAGGAACTTGAGTGTGACCCGGTGATGTAAGGATTTCCCTTGAGTCATCCGCATCAAGGGCCTCATTTGGATTAAATGAGTTTGATGTAGATGGTGATGGCTTTAAGCGCGCATCAATTTCCTACTTAACCGAGGAACGAACTTCTCTCAACATTGCGGTTTTAAGATCCGCAATGTGATGCCCCCAATTTCGACCGTACGCTAAACATACACGCAAATGCGTACGGCCAAGATTAGGGACTCACTAATCAATATCACAACACAACACTAGACACAAATTAGAGTCATACAGCTTCATATTACAAGCCAGGGGCCTCAAGGGCTCGAATACAAAGCTCGACAAGCACGAGTCAGCGGAAGCAAATAATATCTGAGTACAGACATAAGTTAAACAAGTTTTGCCTTAAGAAGGCTAGCACAAACATAAGCAGCGGATCGAAAGAGGTGAGGCCTCCTGCCTGGGAACCTCCTAACTACTCCTGAGCGTCGGCACTCTCCACGTAGTAGTAGGCTCCAGCGGTGGTGTAGTAGTCATCTCCGGCGTACTCCATCTCCTGGGCTCCATCGTCTGAACGCAGAATCGTATCGAGGGGGAAAGAGGAAGCAAAGCAGCGGTGAGTACTCATCCAAAGTACTCGCAAGACTGACATCAGAACTATGCTAAGTATGCATCAGTATCAAGGGGAGGGGTTATATCTGGACTGACTGCAGAAAGCAAGAATAGGGAGAAGGCCTAGTCCTATCGAAGACTAGCATCTTCAGCATCTTGCAGCATTAGAAGAGAGTAGACTGGTATCTCATATATAGTCATATTATTGTAGCAATTTTTTATTAAGTAACCACGCCCAGAGATTCTTCCTCGACTCCCTGCGAGGAAGCAATCCCGGAGCCAACATTCATCTCAAATTATAAGTCACAATTTTAGTTGTAGTAGGTCAAGGTACAACTCCAAGTCGTCCTGTTACCGTGGACACGGCTATTCGAATAGATGAATTCATCCCTGCAGGGGTGCACCGCATTTCCAACACGCTTGATCACCTCCGGCCGGACACACTTTCCTGGGTCATGCCCGGCCTCGGGATATCAACACGTCGTCGCCCCACCTAGGCTCAACGGAGAGGCCAGCCCGCCGGTCTAAATCCTAAGCGCACAGGGGTCATGGGCTCACTCACCCTTTGCACTCATGCACGATGCGAGGGTGGCCAAGGTCAGCCCTAGCACACTCTAGTCCAAGAGTTGTACCGTCCAGGCCACTCGGGCGCACGCCGCTCCATTGCTGACGTCCGAAGAGCTTCGGCTGATACAACGACGCTGAGTACCCATAACTTCTCCCACATGATGGTTTGGTGCGCAATAAGGTCAATGACCAACTCAGATCAAATACCCAACCCATTAGCATTTTATTAAGTGCGGTCCCGTCGCCCCGTCTCGAGGATGTGTGGCAAGGGCCTCTCCTGCCCGTCCACGCCTCATCATCATCAAACCGTGGGTACCCCTCAGGGCCGACCCATCACCAACATGTTTCTGTAACCAGGTCATAGTAACTGTGTGTATAAAACATCAAGACGGAACCTGAGGAATCACCCTCAAGGGGCCCCGCTCGATGAAACCGTCAAGGTGGACTTAGAGGAATCACCCTCGAGGGTCCCACACTTGAGGGGTGGCACGACAGAGTCATCGTCGGGAGTGGTGAAGGAGGAATCACTCTCGATAACCATGACCGACTAGTTGCACTACAGAGCTAGCATCATGAGTACTTCACGAGGTGTCACCCTCGGTACTCGATAGTAGCGCTGCAGAGTCGTACAACTAAGGGGGGTGCGGTGATGTGAGGGGCCTGGCTTGTCGGTCGGTTGACCGAGTCTTCGAGTCGTCGATGAAGAAGCAGGGGCAACTGGGACTAAGGGGTCACTGGGGATTCACTGATCAACCTATACTAAGCAGTTGATATAACAGTAGGTGTAGTAGTAGTTTATCAAAAACAAGCTATGCATCAGAATAGGAGCTAACTAATATAGTAGCAAAAATCTAATGCAAGAATGAGAGGGAAGGAAATGGGCGATATCGGAATGCTCAAGGGGGGGTTGCTTGCCTTGCTGCTCTGCTGCAAAAGGCTGATCGTCAACGATGTAGTCCTACCCGGCAGCACCGTCAGTCTCGGGGTCTACCGGTAAGAAGAGGGGGGAGAAACAATAAATATAAAGCAAACAGATGCATCACATGCATGACATGACAAATAGCAGAGCTAGGCATGCACTAACGCAGTACTACACGTCGCAGACGGTTCGGAAGAAAATCTGACGATATTTTCCGGGTCTCGGGCAACTACCGGACAGATGATCCTAATGCTAAATGTCCATGTTCATCATGCTAGGGGTATGTGACAGATGAACGGATAGCGTATTTGGATTCGTGGGATTTTTCTGAGCAACTTTCATATGTAAATTATTTTCATCTGACTTATAGATTATTTTATATTAATTTGCAAAGTTTTATTAATATTCTGAATTAAAAAGAATTAATTTAATTCGAAAAAGCATTTATGACGTCAGCATGATGTCATGCTGACATCAGCAGTCAACCCAGCTGTCTCAGGTCAAACCTGACAGCTGGGCCCCACTTGTCATAGACTCAGGGTCTAAACAGAGTTTAAATTAAATTAACATGTTAATTAGAGGGGTGGATCCCATCTGTCAGTGTCTCGTTGGTTTTAGCTAATTAACAAGATTAATTAAATGAACCTAATTAACTAAATTGGGGCCAGGCCCATATGTCACACACACAGGGGAGGTCGGGCCCCACCTGTCATTGACTGGCTGTGCCCAGTCAGCATGGTTGTAGGACCGAAAGTATGTCTAGAGGGGGGGTGATTAGACTACTTGACCAAATAAAAGTTTTGCCTATACCAAATTTTAGAGTTAGCAGTTTTTAGCATTTCATGGCAAGTCAAGTACACCCTACACATGCAAGTCTAAGAGTATAGGAGCGGAAAGTAACAACAAGCATGAGTAGAAAGGATAGGGTAGGAAGATCAAACGCAATTGTAGACACGATGATTTTTCCCATGGTTTCGATAGGTGGTGCTATCGTACATCCACGTTTATGGAGTCTTCAACCCACGGAGGGTAACGGTCGCGAGAGTCCACGGAGGGCTCCACCCATAAGGGTCCACGAAGTAGCAACCTTGACTATTCCATAACGGCTTCCGTCCACGAAGGACTAGCCTCACTATGGGTAGATCTTCACGAAGTAGGCGATCTCCTTGCCCTTACAAACTTCTTGGTTCAACTCCACAACACGAAGTAGGAGGCTCCCAAGCGACACCTAACCAATCTAGGAGGCACCACCCTCCAAAAGGTAATAGGCTCGATAATGATGATGAACTCCTTGCTCTTGTGCTTCAAGATGATAGACTCCTCAACACACAATCACTCTCTCACAGATTTGGCTTGGTGGAAGAGATGGGATTGGTGGAAAGCAACTTGGGGAGGCTAGAAATCAAGATCCATATGGTTGGAGTGGAAGATCTTGACCTCAGCACAAGGGTAGGTGGCTCTGTCTCAGAAAACTGGATGGGGCAAGTATGGAATAGTTCTGAGTGCTTCTCTTTCGAGTAGGTGGTGGTGAAGGGGTATATATAGGCATCCCCAAAAATCCAACCGTTACACACAAAATGACCAACTCGGTGACACCGATGTGTTAATCTCGGTGGTACCGAAGTGACCAAAAGGTGGCAACTTTTGAATCTCGGTGAGACCGATATAGGAAACTCGGTTGCATCGATAAGGTGACCAACGGTCAGATTGACATTCTCGGTGACGCCAATCCAACAATCTCGGTGGTACCGATATTGTGAATTTGCGTAACAGAAAGTTGGCAACCTAAACTCGGTGGCACCGGAATGGAATCGGTTGCACCGAAGTGGCTAGGGTTTGGCTGAGTCTGTCTGAGTTTGGGAATCGGTAGCACCGAGTGGGAAGTGTTGGTTGCACCGATTTTGAATATTTGGCTATGGACAGACTTGTGGAAGAGCTTGTGGGTGTTTTTGGTGACTATCACTTGTGCACGTATGAGCGTTTTGTTCACCAATCAAAACCTTACCCCCTTTTAATAGTATTGGCTTTCCTATGGACTCAAAGTGATTTCTCACAAATGTAAAATGTAGAGTCCTCTTGCTTGAAGCTTTGCCAATCCATTTCCTTGCATCTTGGGGTATTTCCACAATCTTCACAATCCTTTTGCCATCCCTATCATTGAACTTTTCCTGAAATATACTTAGTGGAAACATTAGTTCAATGACTTATATGTTGTTATTAATTACCAAAACCACCAAGGGAGCAAATGTGCTTTCAATCTCCCCCTTTTTGGTAATTGATGACAACATATAGATCAAAGCTTCGACAAAGATATAATCAATGAATATAATCGTCGCTTTGAGAAGTATGTGATAAGCAAGAGCTCCCCCTAAATTTGTGCATTATTTTAAATTTGCGTTTGAATGCAAATGCACAATCGATTAGGTACACGGGGCACTTCTTCCATGTCACATACATCTTGGTGGTGTGCGAGAATAATTAGAGTGAACATCATAGCACAACACAACCAAACAAAGATAATGATCATCTCATAATCATTAAGATGATAGGAAATAGTAGCACAACACACATAAAGTGTATGATCAAAACACAAAGCGTAGCCAAAAGTAAATGAACCATGTGTGTTTTTGAAAAGGCAATAAAAACCAAACGCTCTCTCACTCGAAGCCTAAAGATCTATATACACTTCTCCCCCTTTGGCAACAAGTTACCAAAAAGTTCAAAGGCATATGTCTAAGCGTTCTTGGGCTGATCTCCTCCGGTTGTTGATGAAGGAGTCGAGAGAACAGCGTCGGCGAAGATCTCTGTAGATGTCGTGGATGGAGTTGGTGTGGCAACTGGAGGAACTGAAGCTGATGGAGCAGGAGCTGAGGTGACAGTGGCTGGAACTAATGAAGAGGGCCTCAAGTCTGGAGCTGGCACAGTGGCTGATCTGGCCTGAGTAGTAAACTGTGTGCCTGGTCTGAGAGGTGATCCATCCTCATCATCATCATCTGAAGAAGAAGAATGAGGAAGAGGCACTGAGTCAACTTCCTTCTTGAGCTCATTTACTGTCTTAGTCAGCCCATCCACCTTATCATTAAGGGTCTTGATCCTGTTCTCAAAGATCCTGACAAGACTGTTCTGGTTCTTCAAGATGTCCTTAATGTCCTTCTGCATGCCCTGAACTAATGAGATCAAAAGATCCATTTGCTCGTTCCTGGTTCTAGGGACTTGAGCACTAGTGGCTCTAGCTGCCTCTGCCTCTGCCTGAGCTGCAGCTAAAGTGGGATGATTTGTGTTCATCTCCACGACGTTGTCCTCGAGATCTGGCTGTAGGGGCAAGTGGGGTCTGTCCAGAGCAAATATGTGCTTCTCTAGCTTAGAGTTGATGAGCATCTGGATGTAGGGTGCATAGCAGCAAGAGCGCTTCTGATCAGCAGCAACCCTCTTAAATGTCTCAACAATTAAGTCCATGACTCTAATCCTGGTGTGTCTGTCAAGATGAATCTGCATGTTGATGGAGTAGCCTTGGATCATCTTGTCATCTCCTGACTTGGGCATCAAGGTATGCCTCAGAATAGTGTTCATGGTGCGGAGGCCAGCCTGAAGAAAGTAGATGGATCCTAGCTTGTGAGACTTCACATGAGCAGCAGGGATCACATTGTACATGTTGGCCATAGCATTGTAGCTCTCTTTGGATTCTGAGTAGACATCCAAATCACCATCCTGTGCCTCAGGGACTCCTAAGATTTCAGCCCATTCCTCAACAGTGGACTCATATCTTGCACCTTCAGTCATCCATACAATTCTACCATCTCCATAGAAATGTGCAGTGGAGTAGAATTGCATGATCATCTCATCATTCCAAGCAGTGAACTCTCTGCCAACAAACTCATCCAAACCAATGCAGTGGAAATTGTCTTGGACACTTGGAAAATGGTCTTCACTCTCCTTGATGAATTTCCAGTCCACATATCTCATATCACTCACAGCTGGACTCTTGTCAAAAAGCACAGTCTCATAGAAATCCTGTTGCTCTTTGGTGTAGAATCTGTAGTCCACAGCTGTCTTCCTCCTTTGGGCATATGGATCAGCAGCTCTCCAAGCCCTCAAACCAGAATCATTCCTCTTCTTCATATCCTCAGCAAGTGGGTAGCTGGCATTATGTACTGGAAGGTGTGGTCTAAGCTTCATCGGGGCAGACATAGCATCTTCATCCTCAACTCTGGAGGTGTTTCCCTTGTTCTTTTCAGAAGCTGGAATTTGCCTTGAGAACCTCTTAGGCTTTTCAGCAACAGCCTTCTTGGGGGCAGACTTGGTGCTCTTGGAAGTGCCACTCTTTGGCATAGCATCAGACATAAGTTTCTTTTGCTTCTTCTTGGGAGGGGCCTTGACAACTTGCTCTTCCTCCTCCTCAGCAGCAGCACCAGCAGCTTCCTCAGGGTCCTCAAACATGGAGGTCTGCCTACCAGTGACATAGACAATCCTTTTCCTAGCTCTCTTCTTCTCACCTGCCTTCTTAGGCAATGACTTCCTTGGGGGTGACTCAAGGTGAAGAGCCATTTTTGCCCTAGCACCCTCAGGTGCTCTCATAGCTTCAGAGCTAGCATACTCTTTCCTGACAGCTCTCCTTGAAGAGGTGGCTTCATTTGCAGCTTTCTTGGCAGCCTTCTCTTGCTTCTTAGCAAGAACCTCCTCTGGCACGAAGTCTGAATCCTTCTCATCAGAATTCAACTTCTTCCTAGTCCTTGTTGTAGCCTTGGGCAACCCATGAGAACTGGGAGTGCCTGGATCTGAAGATGAACTAGACTCAGGACAAGTGCCTGAACTCATCACAATGTTCTCCTCTTGGAAATTGTTCTCACTGTCCTCAGCACTTGACATACTGACCCTGTGAATAGAGTATAGAGGAGCAGAAGAAGATGAGTCATCACAAAATTATCAGCTGGTTTTTGAAAGTTTGAACAAAAGATTCTCAAGGTTTACATTCTGTCACATGAAAATCGGTACAGCCGAAGCAAAAGTTTCGGTGCTACCGAGACTGAGTTTCTCCTTAACAGAAACTTGGCACTCTTTTCGGTGAGACCGAAAAGAAGTACTCGGTTTCATCGAGAAAGTTCTCAGCAGCACAGACAGGCAAATCGGTGACACCGATTTGTTTGCTTCGGTTCCACCGAGTTCCATCGGGCGGATGGCAAACCCTAGAAAATCGATCGTTCTCTAACTACAGGACGTTTTAGGGGATTGAGAGGATTGCAAATGGTGGCTTCTAGATAATACTGAATCCAATGCGCGAGAATCAGACGGGGAGCGCAAGGAAAGACGAATCCGTACCCTAACTCGGTGACGGACTTGCTACGGCGGCGACGGCGGCGAAGATGCCCGTCGACGGCGAGGATTCCCAGCGGCGGAGGTGCTCGGGGAGGCAAGGCGACGACCAGGGGGTCCTTCTGCGGCAGTTTAGGGTTTGGGGCGCGACGACTGAAGATTGAAATTTCGAATCGTCGGGACCACAGGCTATATACCCTTCACTGTCGGTGACACCGATTCTAAATTTTTGGTGTCACCGAGTTTCTCAACTGTCAGCTAACAGGGAAACTCGGTGTAACCGAGAATATGGAATCGGTGGTACCGAGATAGAAAACCAGATCAACCCTAGGCATTCGGTGAGACCGAGAATTGTGGGTTGGTTCCACCGAGATGCACTTGGGAGGTTTTAATGGTCAGTCCTTGTCGATACGGAACTCTGAGTGCTCCACACACAGAGGGATCGAAAAGTACTTGTTCAAATTTTGTGATGCAGCATGAATGGAATATGATGTGAGAAAGCATAGATAGCTAAAGAGTGGTCCTAGGCATTCTTGTCTATCCAATTGGCAAAAGATAAATCAAAAACCAAATAGCAACAATTGGATGTCCTTGAATGAGAAAATAAATGCAGACCAACATGCTCACACAATAATATGTCAAATGAAATCATGACAAACATGCACATACACACTAGCATCTAACAAGCACTTGGGCGATGAAGAGGTCATCTATATATGAGTATATTGACTTAGGAGCCAAGTAAGAATACTTGATCATAGGTCATACTCATCGTTTAAGCACACGTGGGGTTACCACTTTTACATAAAGCAGTTAATGTTGTCACATACTAAGAGATGCTTTGACTCAAGTCTTAGAGTAAAGCTCCCGCTTGATGTGACATCCCCCCATAAGAGGGATAAACTAACCTTGGGTTTTGTCGATGAAGACTTCATGTTGGTGAGGTAGTGGTGGATGCTCAAGGTTGATGAAGATCACCAAGAATTGGGAGCATCCTTGTTGTTTCCTTACTCTTCTCACCTACATGGGTTAGTCCCAACATACAAGAGACAAATACAAGGATATCCATGGACATGGAGTGCAAAGCATGTGTTAAGATGTCCATCGATTTGTTGATTACCTTGTCCCTTGCTTACCTTTGAGGAAATGTGTGACTCCTTGAACTATTGCATAGAGTTGATGTTGATTGCAAATAGTTCTTGCCAATAATGAGTGTGAGTGAATTTCATTGGCGGAGTCACCCCTCAAGAACTCTCTAGTTCTTCTTCTTAGGGAACCACATCAAGTTGATGGGGATCCTTGGTGTTGTAGTAGCCTTTGTAGAAGTTGAGCTTGACGTAGCCTTGGGAACCCACTCCACCATAGCTAGGGATTCATCTTCATATGAGTCAATGTCCTCTTGAAGCTTGTTCTTGCCCTTAAGCTTGTGGCCTTGTGGTGGAAGGTCATCTTGAGTGCTTGTTCTCTTGGGAAGAGTATTTTCATACTTCTCCTTTTGAGGAACAAACTTTGGCTCGGGGTATTGACCTTCTTCCCATTCAACTCCATTTGCGTTGAAGTAGCCAACACCACGGTTCTTTCGGTATCCTCCGTGCTTGCGTACAATTTCCTCAAATTGCTTACACCCGGCAAGACTCTTATAGATACCTTTCTCTATAATTCCTTTCAATAAAGTATTTTCTTGCTCAAGTGTAACTTGGCTAAGAGAATCATCATTAGTGGAATCAATAGAACTACTAGGAGCAACATCATTAGTTTTAGCATTTTTATTGTTGCTACTAGATGAAGAACCTTTCTTGCCTTTGTTACAAGATTGCTTAGTTTTAACTTGAGGCATGAATGTAGATAAGAGCAGTCGTTTGGCTAGATAAGATGAAGTCTTCTTTCGGAGATCGTCATTGATAGCTTTAAGAAACTCATGCTCTTGCTCCAAATTGAGCTTCTCGAAGCGTAGCTTCTCATGAGTTCTCACAAGCTCTCTATGATCTTCAAGAGTAGATTCATGAGCTAACTTAAGAGTGTTTAGTTCTTTAGTTAGTTCTTCTATTTTCATCTTATCATCATCAATTGACTTATCTTGACTAGCATGAGAATTATCAAGTTCATTTTGACTAACATCACTAGTTTTATCAAATAGCAAGTCATCATCACAAAGCAAGTCATCTTCATCACAATTGAAATCAAGATACTCGGGGTGTGATACCTTGGGGCCTTTAGCCATGAAACAACTTCCACTCCCTTCGTTTGGTGAATCAAATAGATCATGGGAGTTGGTAGTCACTAGAGCAATCCCGGCAACACCATCATCTTGACTATAGTCGGAGTCGGAGTGATAGCTTCTCTCAGATTTGTTGTCGGAGTCGGAGCCGGAAACCCATTCACCAACATGAGCTTGATGTTTTGTTCTTGTGTAGCTCTTGGTGTACTTATCCTTCTTCTCCGAATCTCTACTTCTCCTTGAGGGTCTTCGTTCATAACGATCATCTCTACTCCTTCTCTCTCTTTGAGGTGATTCATTCCTTGAGCTTCGTCTTCGAGGTGACTCTTCTCTTCGTTTGTAGGGAGCCGTGCACTCATTGGAGTAGTGTCCGGGCTTCCCACAATTGTAGCAATTGCGGTCATGACTTGACGAACGCTTCTCATCATATCTTGAGTTGGAGCTTATTTCTTTGATTCTATTCTTGTAGAACTTGTTGAATTTCTTGACCATGAGGCTTATCTCTTCATTGGTGACAAGGTTGTCGCTTGAAGTTGCGGGAGCATCACTTGTGGCTTTGTAAGCACCGCTAGACTTGTGGTGAAGCTCTTCTTTGTCCTTGAGTGTCATCTCATGAGCAACAATCCTTCCAATGACTTCCGTAGGCTTGAGATCTTTGTAGTTGGGCATCATTTGGATCAATGTGGACACGGTGTCATATCTCTCATCCAAAGCTCTAAGTATCTTCTTGATGATGAATTTGTCGGTCATTTCTTCGCTTCCTAAGCCGGCAATCTCATTGGTGATGAGAGCTAGCCTAGAGTACATCTCTGCGACTCATTCACCATCCTTCATCTTGAACTTGTCAAGCTGACTTTGAAGAACATCTAACTTGGATTCTCTCACGGACTCGGTTCCTTCGTGCATATCAACCAAAGTATCCCAAATCTCTTTTGCATTCTCAAGACGGCTGATTTTGTTGAATTCTTCGGGGCATAGGCAGTTGAAGAGAATGTCACATGCTTGAGCATTGTATTGCAACATCTTCAATTCTTCCGCGGTCGCTTCACGATCCGGTTCCTTTCCATCACCAAAGAATTCACCTTGCAAGCCAACACGAACAACAGCCCAAACGGCGGGGTTATGACCAAGAATATGCATTTTCATTTTGTGCTTCCAACTAGCAAAATTAGTGCCATCAAAGTACGGACCTCTACGGTGATAATTACCCTCACTAGACGCCATACTCTCCTAGGTTGTGAGACCAATGCAATGGAGACCAAAGCTCTGATACCACTTGTAGGACCGAAAGTATGTCTAGAGGGGGGGTGATTAGACTACTTGACCAAATAAAAGTTTTGCCTATACCAAATTTTAGAGTTAGCAGTTTTTAGCATTTCATGGCAAGTCAAGTACACCCTACACATGCAAGTCTAAGAGTATAGCAGCGGAAACTAACAACAAGCATGAGTAGAAAGGATAGGGTAGGAAGATCAAACGCAATTGTAGACACGATGATTTTTCCCGTGGATCCGATAGGTGGTGTTATCGTACATCCACGTTTATGGAGTCTTCAACCCACGGAGGGTAACGGTCGAGAGAGTCCACGGAGGGCTCCACCCATAAGGGTCCACGAAGTAGCAACCTTGACTATTCCATAACGGCTTCCGTCCACGAAGGACTAGCCTCACTATGGGTAGATCTTCACGAAGTAGGCGATCTCCTTGCCCTTACAAACTTCTTGGTTCAACTCCACAACACGAAGTAGGAGGCTCCCAAGCGACACCTAACCAATCTAGGAGGCACCACCCTCCAAAAGGTAATAGGCTCGATAATGATGATGAACTCCTTGCTCTTATGCTTCAAGATGATAGACTCCTCAACACACAATCACTCTCTCACAGATTTGGCTTGGTGGAAGAGATGGGATTGGTGGAAAGCAACTTGGGGAGGCTAGAAATCAAGATCCATATGGTTGGAGTGGAAGATCTTGACCTCAACACAAGGGCAGGTGGCTCTCTCTCAGAAAACTGGATGGGGCAAGTATGGAATAGTTCTGAGTGCTTCTCTTTCGAGTAGGTGGTGGTGAAGGGGTATATATAGGCATCCCCAAAAATCCAACCGTTACACACAAAATGACCAACTCGGTGACACCGATGTGTTAATCTCGGTGGTACCGAAGTGACCAAAAGGTGGCAACTTTTGAATCTCGGTGAGACCGATATAGGAAACTCGGTTGCACCGATAAGGTGACCAACGGTCAGATTGACATTCTCGGTGACGCCGATCCAACAATCTCGGTGGTACCGATATTGTGAATTTGCGTAACAGAAAGTTGGCAACCTAAACTCGGTGGCACCGGAATGGAATCGGTTGCACCGAAGTGGCTAGGGTTTGGCTGAGTCTGTCTGAGTTTGGGAATCGGTGGAACCGAGTGGGAAGTGTTGGTTGCAACGATTTTGAATATTTGGCTATGGACAGACTTGTGGAAGAGCTTGTGGTTGTTTTTGGTGACTATCACTTGTGCACATATGAGTGTTTTGTTCACCAATCAAAACCTTACCCCATTTTAATAGTATTGGCTTTCCTATGGACTCAAAGTGATTTCTCACAAATGTAAAATGTAGAGTCCTCTTGCTTGAAGCTTTGCCAATCCATTTCCTTGCATCTTGGGGTATTTCCACAATCTTCACAATCCTTTTGCCATCCCTATCATTGAACTTTTCCTGAAATATACTTAGTGGAAACATTAGTTCAATGACTTATATGTTGTTATTAATTACCAAAACCACCAAGGGAGCAAATGTGCTTTCAACGGTTGACCAGTCAACTGGTCAACCAGGGACTCAGGGCCCGCGCGTCAGTGTCCGTGCGGGTGGCCCCGGTCCACCCACGTCAGCGGCGGCGGCGCTGGGTCGCCGGAGCAGCTCCGGCGAGCTCCCGAAACGGTGGCGAGGCTCGGGTTTCACGTAGGAGGCACCAAATCGAGCGCCGTTTGCGGCGTTCACGAGCTGATGCTGCCGCCGTTCCATTCCGACCTTCGGGGCGAGCTGGGATGGTCTGTGGCGAGCGCTACGTCGAGCTCGGCGGAGGAACGTTCGGGCGTTCACGGCAACTTGCAAAGCAGCACGGATTCGAGCTAACTAACGCGCGGGATCGGTGCAGTGGGTGCTCTGGAGCATGCCAGTAGCACGCACGGGTGCTCAAAGGCACGCACGGTACGTGCCTGAGAGAAATGGCGGGCGGCGGAGCTCGGTTGCAAGGGCAGCTAGCTAGGAGGGCTACGGGAGCGCACAGAGAGAGAGGAGCAGCGAGGAGAGCTCACTGGCGTTGGAGGGAAGGCCCGGTGTAGCTAGGGGCGACGGAGAGAAACAAATCGACGGCGGCGAGCGATCGGGTCCGAGGTGGAAGACGGTCGATGGCGACGGCGTGGGAGCTCCCGGGGCTCGATCCCGTGCTCGGGGAGGGAGAGACGGACGCGGCGGATCTCGTGGGCGTCTTAGCTGGGCACGGGAGGACCTGTGGTCACGGGCATCAGCACGGCGCAGCCATTGCTGCGCTCGGTCGAGCACGGGGGCGAGAGAGGGAGGCACGGGAGGGGTAAACTGGGGCCCTAGGGTTTCGCGGGGTGAGAGAGAGAGAGCTGTGGGGGCGATCTTATCCCCAAGGGAGCCACGGGATGATCGACAGCGGGACGATCGGCGTTCGGACGGCGAGCGTGTGCTCTGCCCTTCCCCTCTGGCGAGAGGAGGAAGAAAAGGCCGGCGCTGGTGGGCTGGGCCAGCCTGTGCACTGGCTGGGCCTAAGTGCACAGTGCACTTTTATCTTTTCCTTTTCCTTTTTTTGTTTTCTCCTTTTCTTTTCTGTTTCATTTATTTTCAGCTACTATTTGCTTTAACAAAAATGTGTGACATGGTCCAATAAATATCTTGCAATATTCTGCATGGCCACACACAGTTTGAGCATTTTTTTTGGAATCTGTTTGGATTATCCATGGAATTAAAGGGCACTTTTAAATAAAATTTGGCTCTGTTTTGGAGGGTGGGGGCCACACCAACATCAAGGTGATGTTGTTTTCCTTAACAACATTAGTCTTGAGATTTTTAACAAGTGTGCAACATTTTATTCTTGCCATTTGCAAATTTATTTTATCACAATAAAATTCTAGGGGCTTTTGAAGTGGAATTGAAACGAGATATGAATTTCAACTTGATCATATTCGGATTAGCAAAAATGGATTAGCATAATCCTCAGATTACTATAGCTTGATTACAAGGATTACTGTAGTTGCAAATCCAGGGCGTCACACTCAAACATTGAAAGGACATCCGCCGCGGTTATGGGGGCAACCGGGTTGGGAGCCGTAGGAGCGTCGGCTTGTGGTATGACCACCTCGGGCGCGAGAGGAGCTTAGGCCCAGCGAGGTGACCCCCCACAGTTTCAAGAGCCGCGAGGTGACCCCCCACAGTTTCACCAGGTCCAAGAGCCGCGAGGTGACCCCCCACAGTTTCATCGTCGGACATATCCTCTAAGGTTGTAAAACCTTATATTAGAGCACCAGGCTCTGATACCAATTGAAAGGATCTATACGGTCGACTAGAGGGGGGGTGAATAGGAGACTACAAATTTTAATCTTGTTTGTCAATTTTAGGGATAAGCGGATAAATAAGGTTCACTAGATATGCAACTAGGTGAACACAACCTATATGACAAACACAAGTAGTACTAAATATGCTAGGCAACAATAAAGCTAACAAGCATACAGAGCAAGGTAAAGTGCGGGAAAGGATTAACCACAAGTGAGACGAGGACGCAGATTTTATCTCGAAGTTCACTCTTCCTTGGGGAAGAGCTACTCTCCATTTAGAGCGGTGCCGGAGCCAAAGCTTGCGGAATGCCACGAAAGGCTCGCCGTATCTCTTTCGAGTCACCCCCAACGGATGAGCCTCGAATCACTCGGGGTTGGTCTTGAAGGCGACCACCACACCTTTACAAACTTCTCTGGAGCACACTTCAAGCAAGGAAGCTTCCGCAAGAACCTCTAACCGCCTAGGAGCCCAAGCTCCAAGAGTAACAAATCAATGGTGAACAAATGTTGTGGGGAACACGAATTTGGTTTGGTCAAAGTGTAGATCGGGTCTTTCTCTCCCAATCCCCAAAGTCTCAACAAGTTTGGGTGGAGGGATTGAGAGTATTGAGCAAAATGAGGTGTAGCAATGGTGTAGCTCACCAAGAAATTAGGGTTAGGTTGGGAGGAGGAAGAATGGTTTTTTTATAGTGTTCTTGGCCGGGGTGGAGAATCTGCCCGTTGGACCCCGTGCACATGGACTTAGTGAGCCCCGTGCGCATGGGGTACTCAGAGAGGTTCGTGGTACCCCGTGCGCACGGGGGTCAAAAGACCCTGTGTGCATGGGCTACTCAGAGAGCTACGCGGTACCCCATGCGCACGGGGGTCAAAAGACCCCGTGCACACGGGGTGACCATGAAGTCTCTGTTAACCAACTCTGAGAACTCGGGCACAACACTAACAGACCCCGTGGATATTTGATGTGGTAGGTAGGCTGAAATAAAGGACATGGAGGCATTCCCACACAACATACATCCACGATGACCCCTCTTAATAGTGCGGTAATTCCTACGACTCAAATCGAACCAAAACGAAAACCTTTGAGTCGCCAGAAAAACCACGCCTTTGATCTTTTTGAATTGGGGGGTCACACACCTCCATCTAGAGCTGCATGGAATCAATTACCTGAGATAAACTATAGCAGCTCACATTAGATCTTCTAACCGTATTGCCATCGCACCAAAACATAATTAAGTAATAGATGCACTTTCACCCGTGCTACTACTTATTAGCAGCAACGCGTACCGGATAATCCGTGCCACTACTAAGTAGTTACCCATAGGGGTTTCCCTAGTAGTTGTTGCCATCAAAAGGAGTTTGTTTGTCATCCCACTCCCAGCAAACGTTAACCAGATAAGATATTCGTGTTTGATTTGTAGGAATACAATCCGTAGGATTCCTAAGAAATTTTTCCTAGTTTATTTCAGTGGAATTTTTGCATGAAGTCCAAGCTCTTGAAAAAAAATACCCTGGTAAGTGTCGAACGTGGAAATTTCGAACGTTTTTTATGGCTGATATAGTGACGCAAGGATGACAACTTTTTGTTCGGATAACAAGTTTCAGGTTTTTTGGGAGTTTGTTCTTTCTTTTCGGATGACAACTTTAATTGTAAAAAGGGAAACATTTTATGCCTGCGCGGTTTTGGCCGGTCGCTCGCGAGCCACGCGATGGAGCCCCATCGTACGTCCCGCACATCACTCTGGCCCACCTTATCTTCTCTCTTCTTCCTCCCGATCCCCTCCTTTCTCTTTCAGCCTAGCGCGTTGGTGGTCGCGCTCCCCGTCTTCCTCCTCTGGATCTTGCCGCCAGCTAGCCCCATCCTGCGTAGGTCCTTACCTCCAACCTCAGCGCCGTCGCCCACTTCTTCCGCTATCCTCGGCTGCAAGTTCCCTTTGCCCCGATGAGCCGAAGTTGGAAGCAGTTGCACACGAGCTGGAACCACCCACCGGAGATGCTACAAGCACAGCGGCACGACCTCCTCCCCCACCGCTGCAACCATGTCCTCCCAAAACGAACATGGAAGCATTTTTTGCTCCTCCATTGATGTTGCAACCGACTACCCAAAAAGCTACAACCATTTGATTGGAAAGCTTCAACCCGCGACATATAAAGTTTCAACCGGACACCGTGTACTGAAAAAAAGCTATATCCATTCATACAAAAGCTTCAACCATAGTTTGGAAAAGTTTCAACCGGCCAAATAGAGATGTTCCATTCGACCGCTACAAAATAAAATGGACCGACGACAAGAACTTTGCTGGAAACGATAGTGTTTTGTTGCAACCGTCGTCATTTTTTGCTACTACCATCTTTGTGTTTGCTACATCCGTCCACGAGGCCATGATGCTTTATGTTTAGATGCGACCGGCGACAGCGAGGACGGACATTTTTGCTGCAACTGGCTCACCTTTTTGCTACTACCGTCTTTTGTGTTTGCTACATCCATGCATGAGGCCATGGTGCTTTTTTACGACCGAGGTGCGACCGGCGACGGTGAGGACGACATTTTTTGCTGCAGCTGTCTCACTTTTTTTGCTACTACCGGCGACGTGTTTTGCTACATCCATTCACGAGGCCATGGTGCTTCAAGCGCAGTGGTGAGCACGAAAACGAGATGTTGGTGTGGGGTTGCCGCAAATCCCGGCGACGAGAACTAGCATGCAGCAGGAGGGGGGCGGTGCTGCGACCGGAGGGAGGTGGGCAGTAGGAGAGCGCAGCGCGTGCCTCAGCGAGCTGCGTGAGATGCGGGGAGGAGGGGTGGTGCGTGCGCGAGATGCGGGGAGGAGACGTGGGTGCTGCGCGCGGAAGATGGGAGCTCTGGAAGAACCATTTTTTTACCTAGATCTGGCGGTCTACGCGACTGGATCTGACGGCCCGCGCGTGACCGGCCGAATCTTTGGGCCGGCGCGCCGGCGCCTATCAGTCCCCTTGTAAAAAAGGTTAGGGCCGGATTGCTTCGTGCCACACGTGTGACATTTATCATTTGAAAAAAAATAATCATATGTTTCATGTAAACAACACATGTACCAATTTATTTGTGTTTTAAACTTTTAATTCGTAACGTTCAAAAATAGGTACATGTGTAAGCCTATTTTTGAACCTCCAGTTTTTTCTACTCCTTCGTTTTTCCTGTCGTGCGAATTGGATGATGATCCACCTAGTTTTCTTTTAAAGCATGTCCTGAATGATGTAGCTCTGCTAAACTTTCAATAAAGTGCCATGAGGCTATCCTTTAAAAAGAATCAAAGAGCCCTAAAAATGTATGACCAGTGATCAGAAGACGGATGTATACCATGGGATGCCTACGATGTTTTCACCGTGCCACGCCCACCAATACGGTCACTTCCCACCCGTTTCCTTATATAACGGTCAACTACCTCCTCGTCTCCAACCTCCTCACTTTTCCCCTTCCCCTCTCTTCTCTCCCTCCCTCCTCTCACCCGAGCCCACCAACGCACACTCAACTCTCCAATGGCCAACGAGCACTTCTTCCCCGGCGAGTACTTTTCCTCCGGTCTCGCGGCGCCGTTCCTTGGCGCATCTTACGTGCAGCCGCCGCGTTCAGGGTTCGAAGCCGCCGCCGCTATGGCCTTCGGGCTGCCGTGGGCCGACCAGCATCCTCCAGTAGACTCCTCAGCCACTACGGCGCACTTTGACTCCGCGCTCAGCTCTTTGGTCTCGTCTCCTGCCAGCGCCACCGTGGGCGGATGCTTCGCGCACGGTGGCGAGGATGACGTCGCCATCGGCGACCTGATCGGCCGGCTCGGCAGCATCTGCAACGGCGCCAGCGCCAACAACTCCTGCTACAGCACGCCTCTCAGCTCCCCTCCACGCGGGGCGCCGCAGGCGTTCCGGGGCTACGGCGCCATCACCGCGCTGGAGACCGGCAGGCTATCCCGGGTGTCAAGCAGCAAGTCACTCGTCGGCAACACCTCCGGCGTTGCCGCGACGGCGCCATTGGATCAGAACGCCCAACTGGAGATGAGCCCTGAGACGGATAGCCGGCCCGCAATGCAGGACCCGCCCACGAAAAAAGGCGCCGCCGGTTCCGCGCGGAAGCGCAAGGCGGTCCCGGCGAAGGGCAAGGCGAAGGCTTGTTTACCCGCAGTACAGCCCAGTTGCTCCGTCAGTTCTTCTTCTCCCTCTCATTTCACCGATGTTGCCAAGCAACTCGGCGGATAATATATAAATTGTTGGCGCAAATGCAGATGGCGGCAATCAATACGAGCCCGCCCAAGCGGCCGAGGGTCGGCGACGGCGGCAACGACGAAAACGCCGGCACGGTGGAGGAGGAGAAGCCCGAGCCGGCCAAGGACTACATCCATGTGAGGGCGAGGAGGGGGCAGGCAACCGATAGTCACAGCCTCGCCGAGAGGGTACGGTACCTACCAAGCTCAGATACACATTAATTCCCAAATCCAAATGCACGTCACTGTAATTCACTAATCACTTGAGCGTAATTTGCTACTAGTACCCCTACTACCTTGTGGTTGTTATTCAAAAAAAAAACTCACATTTTGCTTGTTCTTACTTGGTAGGTAAGGAGGGAGAAGATCGGTGAGAGGATGAAGCTGCTCCAGTCCTTGGTGCCAAGCTGCAACAAGGTACGTATGTGTTTATGCATGTATGAACACACCGGAGCCGCAATTTCCTTTCCGGGTGTGTCTAGGACACAACTAGATGTGACATAGTTATTGCATATCTAAATGACTAAATCAAGTTTAAAAAGGAAAAGAAAAAAGTAAAAGAAAATACTCACACGAATCTTCACGTAAGATCAATGATATAGGGCTTAGATGTGCAATACTTATCTCACATCTAGATGTGTTTTAGCAAAACCGTTTCCTTGAGGTCAAATTCTCTTAAACTTGGACGGTTAGCATGTGAAGACGAATACACATAGATAGCGTTTTGGAGACTGTGTCCAATTCTAAAATAGAAGTACATTTGAACAAACGAAATTCGTACTCCATACTTGGATGTTGTTGTCAGCTACCACTTGTTCATTAGCTAATTAGTACGTACAACTGAGGAGCCACTCCACCGAAGGAGTAGCTAATAGTTGGACTTTTTGCAAGCTAGGAGCCACTCCACCGAAAGTAGGAAGAAAGCAAGGTAGTAGCTATGGTGAAGTCTGGACTTTGGAGGCAGTAATTTAGTAATTTGGACCGGTAGTGGCCCAAGAGCTAGCTAAGCTAGCTAGCAGCAGTAGTCATAATTAGTTGCGACGTTCCGGCTTTTGGTGGACGATGATTAGTTAATCAGTCGAAGGTGCGGGTGGTTTAGGTGGCGCGCACGATTACTTTAGTGCCCAATTATTGCGGCGGCGGTCAAATTTTGGTTTGTTTAAGTTTTTCTCTTTGTGTTTTTTAGCTGCTTAATTATTAACCATCACATGCGAATGTGCGGTGGACAGATCACCGGCAAGGCACTCATGCTCGACGAGATCATCAACTACGTCCAGTCGCTGCAGCGTCAGGTCGAGGTACGTAGTAACCACCGAAGATGTAACATGTCGCAAGACTGAACTTTCTTTCTTTCAGACCTGAACTAACTAATACTCGTAATAATAATATGTACTACATTCTTTCAGTTTCTGTCCATGAAATTGTCGACCATGAATCCTCAGTTGGAGCTCGACGAGCAGTACGTCCCGTCCAAAGAGGTGAGACTTCATATGACACGTGTCGGTTCGATAAATCGAGCTTCGCCGTCATCCTCCACACCGGAACTTCTACTAGACAAATTAAATTTCCAGATGTGGGGAAGATAACCTTGCACACAACTATTTCCAGATGAACCAGCAGATGGCAGTGCCCGGCTTCTCCTACGGCAGTTCACCCGCCGACCCACTCGCCGTCACGGCCGGCCAAGGCCACGGGGTAGAGCCGGAAGGCACCTTCAGTTGGGAGCAAGACTGCCTCCAGAGCATGGTGCAGATGGGGGGAGCTCGAGCTAGCAGCAGCCATAGCCAGGACCCCCAAGCTTTCTACGGCGAGTGAAATATCAGATCACCTTTCCTTCCTTTCTTCCTGTCCTGAAAATGGCCGGCTCTCGATTCTGTGCCCTGTTTGGCCCGTTCCATGTCATTGAATGCAGGCCAGCCGGCGACAGTAAACCACATGAAGGTTGAACCATAAATGTGACTGCCCCTTCTGTACATACGCCAGCCGCCGTAGTACTCCCATCTTTTTCTCTTCTCCCTGCACAGCAGCTCGAAACTATAACAATCATCACCACATGACAAACGAGAAACGAGCAGGTTTCAGGCTTTTGGGTGAAGATGCAGTGGCATGGCAGGGGGTGTCTTGTAGTAGTATGAATTTGGGTGTATGTGTGTTGAAAAAGGGCAAGACGGGCCAGGGATTGTGTAATGAACTCCTGCTTGCATGCCCTAACTGTAGAAAGTATGTAGTGGTAGTTTCTCAACCCGGAGAGGAGCCTAGGATGGCAGCTTGGAAAGCATGAGAATGCGGAGAACAAACAAAGTTACCTTCCCTTTTCGTGTTCAATTTCTGTTCTAGATCAACTATGGGTTTGATCTTGTTTTGTTTTGGATGCCTCTAGAATTTACTCCAACCAACGGCAACATGCATATTCCCAATGTGTTCCTTTTTTTTGCTATATCGATCATTATGAGCCTGCATCTTATATGTATATATATTTCCCCAACAGTGGATCAAAATACGTTAGATCAAAGATCCAGAAAACATATTTGTCAGATTGTGTATCTGTGTGCTGTTCCTCAATGACAGTAGCTGATCCTACCGCACAGTTGAACCAGAGAAACCGTGGCTTCAATAATTAATGGCAGCACCTACAAAAGCAAGAGAAGAAATTACAGCCGTCGGTAGGTACTCCTACTTGGAACCAAGACCCACTTGCATCAATCAGTGTTAATCATGAGCTTGGTTACCTTCCCATTTGCAATGATTGGTATATGGGCGTGTCTGTTGCCATATCCTAATCACACACCCTTCCCACAGTGTATGTGTTGTGTACCTTGTGCGTGTGGAATCTAGAGGGGGTCCATTTCTTGGAACACAGCTGGCATGTGGGTCACACCCCAGCCACCTCTCACTTTTGGCCTTTTTCTTCTACCCTAGGAACTTCAACAATGCCCAAGCTGACAACGAACAGGAGAGACTAGAATCGAATCTGCTCATAGGTGAGATCGTAGGATAAACCTAAAAAAATCATATTTAGATAATTCGAAAATTCTGAAATTATTTGACAACATACCTATATATGCCTACAATTCCAAAGAAATTCAGCTCAAAACTCAATTTAGAGTGAGGGAAACAAAAATGAAAAATTCAACTATGAATAGTGTCAGTTTTGGGTGAATGGTATTTGGCCCTATTCACATTTGATTTTGACTTTTTTGTTTCTACAAGCGTAGGTTGAATTAGGAGGTGAAACTGTTTAAGGTTGTACATCATATACAGACGTGTGTCTGCAAATATTTTCAGAATTTTTGAACATGTTTTGTGTTTAAAAAAATGATCGCATTGATCTCATCTAAAGCTAGATCATATACTAGTTGCCCCCACGATAAACATGTAGGATGGTACTTCTTCAGAGTATGGTAGTAGTCCTTGTTAAGGAGAGCCCAATTTCGGAGTCTTTACAGCAACTCCAACAGGCCGACACATTTCGTCCGTCCACCGCGTGGAAAAAATATCAAGGCCCAACGCGACGACTGAAATAGACCGTCGTCCGTTTTGATCCATTTCCAGCCCAAATTTGGACTGTGCTTGCGTCTTTGCAGACACGCCGCGGACGCCCGCGTTTTCCTCCACTGGCCCGCCCACTAGTGGCACACCATCTCCACTCCACCCATTCCTCCCCCGAAGCCCACGCGGGCCCACGCCTGCCGCCATGGCCGACTCAACCACTCATGTCATCGTCCCGGTCGATGCCGCCCCCGTCATCGTCGTGATTGTCCGTGTCGGGGCCACTCGCGTCGTGACCCCGGTTGTCGATGTCAAAACCGGCGGATCTCGGGTAGGGGGTCCCGAGCTATGGGTCTTGGATCGATGGGTAACAGGAGACAAGGGAGACGGTGTTTACCCAGGTTCGGGCCCTCCTATGGAGGTAAAACCCTACGTCCTGCTTTGTTTGTATTGATGATGGTGTATCGAGTACAGAGTTGATCTACCACGAGATCGTATGTAGTGGTCTAAACCCTAAGAGCTATGCTCGTATGATGATATGATCTATGATGATCTGATTGTAATGACTAGCCTGGCCTCGGTTTATATAACACACCAGAGGCCTAGGATAACAAGAGTCCTAGTCGGCTACGTCGGTGGAGAGGAGTCCTTGTCTTGATCACCAAGTCTTGTGGAATCTTCCTCGTATGCATCATGGGCTGTCCGAACTGGCCCATTAGTGAATCATCATGGGGGTCCTCGGCCCGACCCACTGGTCGGGAGACGACGTGGTGAGTACCCCCTAGTCCAGGACACCGTCAGTAGCCCCCTGAACCGGTCTTCAAGTTGAGGACGCTCCTCGGTTCTTCCGAATAATTCTTCGTCTTCGATCGTCGGTCTTGAAAACTGGTTCAACAAATCTTCCCATGTCCGATCTCGAGGATCGCCGAGCTGAATCCGAAGAGTTTACATGTCGGGCATCCGAGGAGCCCCTTTAAGTTATCGGCCTTTATCAATGCCTTGTAATTTTTACGCCACAACTCGAGTTTTAAGTGCTTCCCGTGCAGCGGTGTCCTCTTGCGTCCAAGCTCCAACGCCGAACTGCATCCGAGGTGTCTTTCTGAGCCCGAGCTCCAACGCTGGTCGACATCGGAGGTGTCATAGGATACCTCGGTCTCTGAATATTTGAAGTAGTTCATCCGAGCTTAAATATCGGGATAGTCTTTTATGGAGCCAGCCGTTCGCATTCGAGCTTTATGTCGGACTGTTTCCGAAGTGTCTTCAATCTTGAGCTTTATGCCGGAATGCTTCCGAGCTCCAACGCCGGACCGCATCCGAGCTCCAACGATGATCAGCATCCGAGGTGTCATAAACTACCTCGGTCTTTTAAAGATTGAACGAATTCAGCCGAGCTTAATGCCGGAAATGCCCTCTATGGAGCCAGCCACTTGCGCCCGAGCTTTATGCCGGACTGCTTCCGAGGTGGTGCACCACCCCGACCGCGGGCTGATTTTTTGTGGATATTTTCGATTGGTGCAATTTATTCTCTGCCGAGATATATAGCTAGTAGCCCTCAAGGTGCGTGTCGGTCTAAAACCTGAGATGCCCCTGAAGGAAAAAATAATAATCAAAATAAAACCACTAATCCCAGTAGCCCCTGAGACTTAGGTCGATTTTCAAAATCGGCCTGAGGATCAAGTTCTTGCTCGGCGACATTCGTTAGGGATGTAAACGCGGTACGCAGTAGTTTCCGAGACTCGGGTTGGGTGCGGCCGACCAACCTAAGGACCGAATCTGCTCAGAAACCGTATTGCACTTTGAATTTGCTGCATTGAATATGCAATGCAGTAGCCCCCAAGCCTTAATTTGGGCACGGGTGGTCGAATTAAGGATCGATATTTGTTTGACACAAACTTTGTTACGTTTGACACAATTTATGTGTAATGATTCTACGTATCCAAGTACTTTACATCATTAATGCTCAGATCCGCATTGTATAAGACTTTGTTGACCAACCATCGGCTTCAACCTCCTTGGCTAGTAGCCGAGGAGTGTTTGTCATACTTTATAAAGCCTTTATAAGGGCAAAGATTTACGGCAAACACGCAATCCGGTCATGCGGTTTTATAAACAAAGGTACACGGAGAGATATGTTATAAGAAACATCTTCTGGGAAAAATAGTTCATTTATAAGTTCCTTGTCCCAGGATATTATGTTGACCATGATCGTGAAACCTCAACTCCGATCAATGTGGGAGGAAAATATTGAGGATTTAGTTCGAGGAATTTTCCCGAACTCTATGGTCCTTAATGAACCAAAATATTCACTTCCGTCGTTGCCGACCAATTATATTCTTAAGATGGCTAGCTTTCGGCTTCACCCAGTCTGAGGTACTAACCCAGATAACCTGGAAGTAACAATCACAGAGGTGCTCCCTTTACCCCATAGCCGAACAATCGGGAACGTAGGGGATAAGCACAGGAGCCAGGCAACCCAGCTTGGCCAAAATCTTAAGTCAAATTGATGCATATCTATGGCGTTATAATGATGACTACGGAAGGCAACACTCGCATATTGAATACAAATGCTTTTATGCTATATATTATTTTGACTCCTTTGTGACCGTTTATAATCTGAAAGTGGCCTATCGTCGGCTTCCACCCCCTTGTAAATGCTACGCAGGGTGTTTCCGTACAAACAAGACAACCCTTAGCCGACGTCTCGGTGCCCGGAGGCGGTTGTGTTAGTGGAAACAAGGCAATCAGATATTCGGGCTTTATAACTTTCACTTAGTCATAGGAGCATATGTTTGGGGGCAACTTAATAGCCCCCGGCATACGTCGACTCCTCGGATTATTCGAGGTCGAACCACCCACAACTTGGCCTTTTCAAGAAAGAAAGGCCCTTCATTTTACTCGGATAACCTCGATCGGCTATATTTGGTTGAACACCGCCTGCGGTTCGCTGACCGATTTACGCTTGTTGTGACAGTCAGCTTTTGGCTTTCTCCAACTAAGGCACTTTACCAGTTAAACCGGAAGTGACAATCGCAGTGGTTCTCCCTTTACCCCTTAGCCGAACAAAGCGGAAACGTAAGGGGTAAACACAGGAGCCGGGCAATCCAGCTATAGACCAAAGACACAACTCGAAATCAATGCATATAAATGCGAAATACCGAGGACATTTTGCCGAGGACTGCATGGAGTACCTCGGTGTTTGGTGGGTTCGGTGTTAACCGCAGACCCCCTTTAATACTGCCGATGCGTGAAATGCATCTGGCATTTTACTGCAAGAGTTATGCTCGGAAATAGCAAAAAACTTATGCATAAAAACTTTATGTTTAGACAAAAGAAAATTGTGCCAATCCAAAATTGGTCTAAAATTTAATTTGTGCTTCGGTCGTTCTTTAACATGATACATCCGATCTCCAGACTTCAAGTGGGTCAGCCTTCGGCTTCAACCTCCTCTCCCGAAGGCGGAGTGCTTCTCAGGCCAGTTTAGCAAACTAAACTCGAACGGTTTTAGAGAGAAACCAGGCTACCCGACTATTGACCAAACACTCGCGTCGGAAAAAGGAGTAGTAGAAAAAGACTTTGCAATGACTAAGAAGAAAACACATTTATAATAAAATGGCTCATATAAATTTAAGAGCCCCCGATTAAATAGGGTAAAGAAATTTTTAACAAACAAAGATTTTTTTGTTTATCAAAAAATATAATGTTTGGTTGCACCGAACAAAAATTAAAATTTCAAAGAGAGCTGAGCACGAAAATGACTTAGCTGGTTAAAGTGCTCGGTGCGGTTCGGGGTTGTAGCGGGACGAAGGCATAGTTCTCGGCCTGGCTGAGGTCCCAGCCCCCAAGCCCGAGGTAATCGAGCGAAGAGCTCGGGTCGAGAAGTGGCAACGCAACACGGTTGCTGCGGCGAGGCGAAGCCCCCGGTCCAGCCGAGGACAGTAGTTCGGCAGCGTGACGGCAAAGCCCCCGGTTATCACGGGAAAAGAAAGTGTTTTTAACAAACAAACTTTTTTATTTAACACAAATATAATGCTTGGTCGAACCAAACAAAAGTTAAAAATTGAAAAAAGTTGAGCATGAAGGCGACTTAGCTGGTTAATGTGCTTGGGACATGTGTCCCAGCCCCCAAGCCGGTCACGAGGTAGCCGAAGAAGAGCTCGGCTTGATGAAGTGACAACTCAACACTTCTGAAGGGCCGAGGAGAAACCCCTGGTCCAGTCGAGCAGACGGAGTTGTTCGGCAGCGTGACGACGAAGCCCCCACGTTAGTCGACCATGTCGATGACACAATTTGGTTGATGGAGGCGAGAGGACGACGTAGGCACGCCAAGGTGACCGCATGATACAGCCGAAGTCGATCACCTGTGCACACAAGATAGTGCAAGCCAAGAGTAATAACAAATAAAGGTAATAATATACTTTAAAAAAATCTTCTACTTAGTTATTTTAAGTGAAGCAAATAATTAAAGGAATATGGCCTGAGTGCCGAGGTGCCTGAGCGAAGAGTTTGGCTTGACGAAGTGGTGATGCTTCACAGTCAATGTGGCGAGGCGAAGTCCCTGGTCTAGCTAACATGGCGAAGCTGGTCGGCTGGTGACGCCGAAGTCCCTGGAGCAGGTTGATGAAGAGATGCCAAAGCCCCCGGTCTAGCCGAGGTGACGGAGCAGGTCGGCTGGTGACGCCGAAGCCTCATGCCAGCCGAGGTGTCGAAGCAGGTTGACTGGTGATGCCGAAGTCTCACGCCAGCCGACGTGTCGATGCTGATCGGCTGGTGATGCCGAATTCTCATGCCAGCCGAGGTGTTGAAGCTGGTCGGCTGGTGACGCCGAATTCTCATGCCAGCCGAGGTGTCGAAGCTGGTCGGCTGGTGACGCCGAATTCTCATGCCAGCCGAGGTGTCTAAGCTGGTCGGCTGGTGACGCCGCAGTCCCCGGAGCGGGTTGATGAGGAGATGACGAAGCCCCCGGTATAGCCGAGGTGACGAAGCAGATCGGTAAGGTGACGCTAGAGCCCCATGCCAGCCGACGTGTAAAAGCAAGTCGGTGTGGTGGACATCATCTTGAAAAAGTAACGGCGCGGCGATGCCGACGCAGGTCGGAATTTGTGACGAGGTCAATGCTGGCTTGATGAAGCAACGGAGCGCCCGACCCGTACAACCCGCGGATGACGAGGTTCTCTTGATGATTATTCGCCCTCGCGATGCCGAACTCTTGGTCGGTTGACTGAGGTGATGAGAAAATTTCCTTCAAAAAGGTCGCCTCACAACCCGTTCATGAAAAAGATGAACTCGGGTCGGATTAGTTTTCACTCAGAAAATAGATCCAAAATTCGTTGTACTCATCGGACGTTTCCCGGAGTTTGGACGGTCGGATCGAGCTGAAATTTTGAGGGGTGATCGGTATAGGAATTACCCAGCCGATGAACGGTGGGATTTTCCAACGGATGTCCTAGCTAGATATTGGACACCTCGCCCTAAACTCATCCAGATTCTCGTCCAGATTCGACAGGGCTCCGGTACATTGCAGATCGTCGGAGATTCCTCCATCGGAATGCGACGAAACTTTGCAGGGTTGTTGTAGATACAATTCCACACAATTCCACGGAAGCAATCGTCAAAGCGACGCTCAGGAAACGGGGACGACGAACACAAATTCGCTGTCCAGAAAAAACTGCAATCTGCAGACGAGCCATCGATCGTTCTGGCGATCCCACAGCGGAACTCTCAATGAAAGCACCAATGTCGATGTCAAAACCGGCGGATCTCGGGTCGGGGGTCCCGAGCTATGGGTCTTGGATCGATGGGTAACAGGAGACAAGGGAGATGGTGTTTACCCAGGTTCGGGCCCTCCTATGGAGGTAAAACCCTACGTCCTGCTTTGTTTGTATTGATGATGGTGTATCGAGTACAAAGTTGATCTACCACGAGATCGTATGTAGTGGTCTAAACCCTAAGAGCTATGCTCGTATGATGATATGATCTATGATGATCTGATTGTAATGACTAGCCTGGCCTCGGTTTATATAACACACCAGAGGCCTAGGATAACAAGAGTCCTAGTCGGCTACGTCGGTGGAGAAGAGTCCTTGTCTTGATCACCAAGTCTTGTGGAATCTTCCTCGTATGCATCATGGGCTATCCGAACTGGCCCATTAGTGAATCATCATGGGGGTCCTCGGCCCGACCCACTGGTCGGGAGACGACGTGGTGAGTACCCCCTAGTCCAGGACACCGTCACCGGTGAAGCCAAAGAAAGAGCTCACGCTAGAGTAGAGAGTTGTTGAGACGTTGAAGCGCTCCAACCAAAGTAGGAGGATCAAGACCAAAGAAGAAACGATCGTCGATGCCGCCGCTCAGGTTTTGGTCGTCGTGATGGACACCAAGACCATCGCAGGTAGTGACAGAGCGCTAGCAGGTAGACTACATTAGTAGTGTTCTTTGTGTTTGCACATGGCTAGTTAATTGGCATACAAACCGTCATGTATGTTAGCAGCGTTCGTCCCGCCCGAACGCTCCTAGTTAATAGGCAT
The DNA here is from genome assembly GCA_039707655.1 of Elymus sibiricus. NCBI lineage: Eukaryota > Viridiplantae > Streptophyta > Magnoliopsida > Poales > Poaceae > Elymus > Elymus sibiricus. The sequence goes on from CM077665.1 coordinate 313,632,697, forward strand.
ACTAAAAGTATAACTAATCTCCGGGTGGTTTTCGTAATTCATAACAACATATAAATCATTGAACTAATGCATACTCAAAGAATATTCCAGAAAAGTTCAATTTAGGTATGGCAATGAAATGTGGATGTGGACCCCTCAAAATGCAACGAATGCGTGTTAGCAAAGCTTCAAGACTCTACATTTTTGGCTAACTGATCCGAGATCACATTGAGTCCACGGGAAAGCCAATACTATTTAAAGGGGATGATGTTTTGATCATGGACTAAGTGCTCAAGTGCTTAAAGATATTGCTCCAAAACCCTCAGCTACACTCTCACATTTATATATGTCCAAAACCCTAAATTCTATCTCGGTCCCACCGAAACACATCTACCCGGACTCACCAAGAAACACTTGACATAACCACTGCCTAAACCCTAGCAACTCGGTCTCACCGAGCTGACACTTTGGTCTCACAGAAGAGCACTTGCCAACCATCTATTACCTCTTGATTTCATCTTAGAAATTCCGAGTGGTTTCGATCAGTCTCACCAAAGTGTGGAAAGTGATTAGGTCATCACACATCGGTCCCACCAAGCTATTTCATCCGGTCTCACCGAAAATCCTAAAGTTTGAACCTTTTGTACTAATCGGTCTCACCGAGTGGTTTCACCCGGTCCCACTGAGTAGTGCATAAAGGTGTGCAATGGTCAGATTTTTGGTGCTGCTTATATATACCCCCACACATTCCACCAACTCTCAAAGAGCAACCTGTACGAAACTATGACTCCCCATATCAATTTTCTAAGAGAGAACCACGTACCCTTGTGTTGAAATCAAGAGGATTCCAGTCCAACCTTTGATCCTTGATTTCTAGCCTCCCCAAATTGCTTTCCGCTCCATCCCTCTCCTACCACAAATAAAAAATATGTGAGATAGTTTTTAAGTGTTGAGGATATTATCTTTTGAAGCACAAGGGCAAATAGTTCATCATCATCAACAACATATGTTACCTTTTAGGGAGTGTGGTGTCTCCTAGATTGGTTAGGTGTCACTTGGGAGCCTCCAAACTTACGAAGTTGAACCAAGTACTTTGTAATGGCAATGAGATTGCCTACTTCATGACGATCTACCCCAAGTGAGACTAGTATTTCATGGTCGTAAGCCATGATGGCATCGACAAGGTTGCTTCTTCGTGGACCCTTTATGGGTGGAGCCCTCCGTGAACTCACGCAGTCCATACCCTCCATGGGTTGAAGTCTCCATCAACGTGGCTGTACGATGGCAACACATATTAGAACCACGCCAAAAATCACTCACTAGTAGAGAAATGGCTAGCCACAACTTATGTTGGTGGCGCGCCAATGTGAAGCGACACCAACACTATTTTTTTCAAACAGCGCTGGCGTTGGACAAATTGGTACGCCGGCTTTGTACATGTATTGCTGGTGTGGATTTAAACTGGAACGCCACCAAAGTGTGGGCCCTGCTGAGCTGACCAATCGAAATATATTGGCAGCGTCGGGTATCCTGCCACGTCACAGCTATCTTATGTACTGCTGACGTCGGCCGACGCATTCAAAGTCCCTAATTCCAAACCATAACCCTAGCCCTAGGTGAGCGAGAGAGAGACGAGAGGGGAATACCTGGCTGGTGAGAGGTTCATCATTGGAGGAGACACCGCTGGAGGGGTCATCTGAGGAGACCATGGCATCCGCGACAGTTGGATGTGAGACGGAGAGAGCGAGCCAGCAAGCTCTATGTGAGACTGGCCGCCCTATGCCTCGCCGGTGTTCGATGAGATGTCGACGACTTGTCCGGGCGACATTCCGCCGGTGCTGGACTCCGCGTCCCCCAGGTTGAACTCGACCAAGGCGACGTCCTCGTCCTCGGTGTGGCTCTCATCCTCGGCGTCGCCCTCACCGTTGTAGTACTCATAGTAGTGGCACCACCAGAGCTCGCGTTAGAACTCAAGCATCGATTCCTCGATAGACAGGCGCTTCTTGACCTCCTCCTGAGCCACGCGCAACTCCTCCCGGCGCTCGTCATTCTTAGATGATTCCCGCATCTCCAATTCTCGCTGGGCCACCTCGTTTGGAAGAGGCTCCATGGCCTCCGCTGCTGCATCGGTGACATGCATCTGGGCCTCCGCATCCGGCGCCTCTTCGGACGTGGGGTGAAGGCTGGATTCCGACAAGGCCTGGAGTATCTTGGCGCGGGCGTCCTCGATCTTGGCTTGGATTGCCTCGACCCGGGCCAGGGAGTCCTCCGCGACATGAAAGGCTGCCCGAGCACTCTTGGCTTTTGCAGCCGCCGTTGCAGTAGCTGCAGCTGTCGTCTCTGCGGCTGTAGACACCCTGTCGACCGTCGTAGAGGCTCTTTCAGCGGGTGCGGCCGCGCTCAAGGCCGATAAGGCTACGCTCTCGGCGTAGGCGGTTGCACTCTCAGCGGAGGCGAAAGCGCTCGGGGCAGAGGTGGCGGTCGTATGTGTCATCATGAAGTGTTTCCACGACATCATTCTTTGCAAGAAGGGTTTGGTGGGGAATGGGGATCGAGGGTGAACGGAATCCAAGCTAGACGAAGCTTCCGGTGTAAGCCATAAATAGATCCGTGAATTTATCGCAAACGGTTCCTATATAGAACCGTGTGTATTCAGTTCACTTTTTGTATTGATTTGTAAAACTAGTTTGGGATACAACATGAACGGATAGTGTTTAAATTGTGCGAAAAAAGTTCATACCGTCACAATGCACGAATACAACTGTTATGCTAATATTTGAAAATTTTCGGTGTTAATTTGGCCTTTTTAAGACAGTAAGTGAGTTTCTAGCCATGTAATGGCCATAATGCAAATTTCAAATATGTGAACACGTCACGATGAACCAAAAAGTTGTTGGAAAATCATATGTGTGTCCTTATTATACCCCATGCAACAAATGGTAAGGAATTCCAAACATCTTGGAGTCACTCTTTGGACACAAACATTGGAATCTAGGTTTTTAAAATCAGAAAATCAAAAAATGCTCTGAAATACATGTAAATTTGCATGATTTCATGACATGGCACCAAGATGTCGTGGTAACAATTATGACTTTGTTTCAGATAAGCTTTGACACGTACATGTAACAAACCAGAGCAACCAACGAAGGCTAGCTAGCTCGGGGTTTTGAGAGGGAACGGGTGGGCATGGTTGATGACGAACCGCTAGTCGATGCCTCGCTAGGCCTAGCTTTTTTCACTTACACCACACGAATACAACCGTTATGCTAAGATTTGAAAAATTTCGGTGTTCATTTGGCCTTTTTAAGACAATAAGTGAGTTTCTAGCCATCTAATAGCCATAATTCAAATTTGAAATACATGAACACGTCACGATGAGGCAAAAAGTTGTTGGAAAAATCATATTTGTGTGTGTCCTTATTAAGTTCACGAGCATTTGATGCAAGTTGCCCCCGTGAATATGAGAAAGTTTTGTTTCGTTTCCTCTGGGATCATCCCAAACCATTCATGCATGTGCGAAGTATTATATGGTTTGAAGATTTGCCGCCTTCTCTCCATATAAATTTCCTAGCACCCCAAGCCACTGATTGATTTGATCTAGGAAAAGAAGTTCCTTCGTAAGAGTTAATCCAGACTTACACCAGTACTTTGTTATCCTCGATGATGGTTCCCAACAAAAATTTGGTTGCATTTTGTTGTAAGGCTTCCATGTGGCAACGATTGTCTTCGACAATCTGTTCATGTCTGTCTTGCAATCCAACTCTTGTTTTAGAGCTTATTTCCATAGATCATTTCTCAAGAATCTTGCCACATCGTCGCGTAGATATGTGTTGCATCCTTTTTCTTCTCAGGCCTGCTATGTCTGAAGTATCCTGACACAAATCAGATCTGAATCTCAGGCAGATATGATGGTTGGAATATTTTTCCAAGAATTATAACATTGGTCTCTATGTTACTCGGTTAGTTGATGTTGTGGCTAGCACACCTGGGCGGAGGACCTATTGTTATAATATGTTGTTCAGCAAGATTTGACATTCTTCCATGGGGAAAATCGTATGCCTTATTTTATAAGTTGTTCCTGATGGATCCTTTGTGTTCCCAGGGTCCGACTTTTACCTGGTGACCATGTCGATGCTTCCCCGAAGCATGACTATGGTACTCCGATCCTCAAACAAGAACATCGGAAGCACAATACTAAATGGTTCCTGGTCAATTATCCAAACACAATTGTATGGGTAACATCATGAATTTCCTCGCACCTTTACATAAATAGTTATCTACTTGCTGTCCTGATATTTATATCATGCTCTGCTTGTTCTTGTGAAGGATTTACTCCTGATACTTGTGTTTAAACACATTTTCCTTTCCATTGGTCTGTTTAATATGATAATCACATTTTCCTTTCCATCGGTCGGTCTAACCTTTCTTGTAATCTAACTTATCTGAGCAGTGATAATTCCCTGCTTAGGTAAACACCTCAGTGTACAACTCTGTCAGTAAGACCTTGTTACTATTGTTGTTAACATTCCGGAAACCATTGATGAACAAGAACTTTGCCTATTGGTCCGCCTCGTTTCAACGAGCAGGAAAATGGTTCTATTCGTCCCCCGCCCTTGGTATCGACGTTGTTGCCAACATAAATGACAAGCTATCCTTTGACATGCCTTGCTATCATGACCGTGCAAGATGTCAGCGCCCTTCCTACTTTTAACCCACATGGTGGGCCCATAACCCACAGTTCCACACGATCGAAACCTGACTCTCCTGTGCATCTTTGATTCCAAAGCATCTTTTGCACATGGTTTCGTATGTAATTCCCGAGCCACCGTCCAAGGAATGATCTATTTTAGTATCAGACGCAATATTTATTTTTGTTGCTCTGAACCCTTTCACCTTCTGATTAGGCATCGAATGATTGCCTACCCGTTTGAAACTTTTCTACCATCGCATATTGCTCTCAGTGAATTCCCTGAGTTACAACTCGAGAAATATTTCATGTCTTTTTCCCTGAGTTCACCGTCAGATGCCCAACTTGTGGAGATACGTTCTTCCAGAGTTTTCCCTCTTATCGCATTCGTAGCACGATGAAGATACCGAAGGAAGGATGATGACTTCATCAGGATGACCTGAAACAGAGAATTGAAGACATCAACGAAAGGGATCAACTTCTTCGAGAAGAGCAAGAAAGAACGAGAAGATCCGTTAGAATTTCGTAATCGGAAACCCCCCCTTACTCCACCTCTTAAATTTCGGGACAAGATTTATTGTAGTGGAGGAGATTTGTAACACCCCGAGAATCATGCTACAGTAATCTCCCCCTAATGGTGGCCATGTCATCATGATTACTATGCAAATTGTCACTTGTCCAAAATCAAAGTCAAATTACAATTGAAACTATTATTTCTTCAAACAGTGAAATAAAAAATGTGTACAATATTCCATAAAATCCCCTAGTAATTGTTGTACGGAATTCAAACTCATTTGGTTTCCAGATTTGACTTCAGCTACTTCTTAAGTGGATCAACAGCAAATTACTTAACCTTTTCACTTTCTAAAAATGTTTAAACAGATCCAAATTCTTTGAAACTTTTTGTGGTAGTGCCAAATATTGCAAATGTAATTAAGTGACTAAATTCCATGTTTTACAAAAATCATTTGGAGCTAAAATAAAAATGCAAAACAGTAGAGAAATAAAGAAACAGAAAAAAGAGCTAAAGCCTAATTCTACACTGGGCCCTAGTGGCCATAGTGCAGCCCAGCCCACCCAGGCCATCCCCAACCTCATGCTACAGGAGGCAGGGGAGGGCGTGGCGTGCATCCATGGCACCTTGGGCATGGATGGCCTCCACGTAGCCCCCCCCCTTTGCCTATAAGAACATCCCCTGGAAACCTTAGCTGGCTCTCGACCGATCCCCTCATTTTCCCAACAGAGTAGCCTCCTCCGTGGCTCGGAATCGAGCTCGGAGCCTGTGGGGACCCCGACTCATAAGTCTTGATCACCGAATGCACATGTGCAGTGATCCCAGAGATCAATGCTCACTGAACACACAGAAACTGAATAACAAGAGTCTTACATCCATACATACCGTCTTACACAAATTATGATCATTATGGTCAAGTCATACATAGATAGGGCCATGAAGGTCAAACACCAAACATAAATTCGCAGTGGAAATCTTGAAAGATAGCGTAGACCCATGCCATCTGCCTTAACCCTACAGGCATTCTAACGGGGAAGCGTCCTATTTCGCATGTTCGTCACCAAGGTAATCTTTACCATATTCATGCTCTTACATGCCTGGACGAATAAATAACTAGTGGCAAGACAATGAGTACTTTGAATGTACTCGCAAGCAACCCATGTTTGGAACAAGGTACAACAATGCATGGTATAACACTAAGTAGGTAGTTTTGCGGAAAGCTAATTTGAGTGCAATGATATGTCCTATCAACATGTAGAAGCATGCATCATGAGGTTACGAGTATCCATAAGAACAGGTTACAGATATCAATATGATAGCGGTTGAACATCTCATGTTCAATCATCATGACAAGTCATCCGACTCAACCCAAAATTTTCTTCCCCCCCCCCCACACACACCAAGTTTTGTGAAAAACATCGGACGTAGTTTAAACATGACCACCAACTGTCCATGATTGTGGACACGGCTATTCGAATAGTTTTACACTCTGCAGAGGTTGCGCGCTTTACCCACAAGACTCGGGGAACTTCTGTGTCATCCACGACTCGCGGTACCCGAGGTAAGCACCCGAACAATGCCTTTCCCTTGACGATACCAAACAAAGATTCCACTCGTTGGTACCATCCCTCATGATGTACATCACACATACCATCCCTAAGGGTACGCAACGGTGTTCCCGGTGTGTGTGAAAACAACCCATTTCCGTCCTTTCAAGCACAACCCCGTATCGAGATTGACCACGTCACTCCCGCCACTAGTAATGCAGGCTCTCTGCTAGCATCGACCAAAGTAATCAACAAAGCCCCATCCCATAAGGGGTATCATGGCCGCAATTGTAAGGTTGGGACGGTCGGCGGATCTTAAATCTCTCTGTTTTCAAAAACACACACACACAACTTGCCTTAGTACACCACTTCTTTATCAAGTGGATACCTAGCTCACATCTCCCTCGGGCATTAGTGGCACCCGACGGGGTTTTCGAAAGTCTTTGAAAACACTTTGTTTCCAACACCATGCATATTCCCGTCCCACTTGCGTAGCAACTACTTTAGAACCATATCTATTTCCCACCCACACAACTCTAAGCATAAAGTAGAGTCATGTCATGCAAGTATCAACGAGGGAAAATAACGAAGGCAACCCATCGAAGTGGTCACCATCAACATGATTCCGATGCAACAATTTAAAGTGTTATATGACATGCATAAAAAGGTTTCATAGGCCTGGTCAAGGGGTTCCTTGCCTAGCTCAACAAGGTCTTCGGGGTCTTCAAATACTTCTGGCTCAACTTCTTCGTCAACCACGTAATCTACCGTCGCAATATAATGGGCAAAAATAAGATCACGCAAAAACAGGGAAAATAAATCACTCCTAAAAATGTCAAACCATTTTTGTAAAATACTAGGTTGAAAACTAAAAATAAAAAAAATATTAGTTACTGGTTTTGAAGTGTCAAACATGGCGAAAAACATTTTAACAGTGGTTTTAAATATTAAAAAGGGTTTTAAATAAAAATAGTACGAAAAATATTTTCTAAATGATGCATAAGTGGCATCATTAAATAGGTTGGATTTTAAAAAATATTTACAAAGTTGAATCATTGGATTTGGAGAAATATTTAGCCTTGTAGAATTTTTGCAAAACAGAAAGAAAAAGAAAAGGAAAAGGGCTCTGCTGGCAATGGGCCAGATTGACCCGCAGCTGGGCCGGCCCAGAGCCGAAGTGGCCCGAGCCAAGACAGGTGCGCTTGCGCCGCCAGGTTTTAAACCTGACGCGTCGGGCCCAGCCGTAGAGAGAGAGAGAGAGAGGAGGCGGGAGAGAGGTGGGAAGCTGAAGAGCGGGCCCCGCCAGGGTCGTCATCAACCTCCGACCAGGGAGGACGGCGAGCTCATCGGCCATGACTGTGGGCACGGCGAGGCGAGCAGAGGACGGGGATGGAGTCAGGAGGCTACCGACGCTCTGGTGGAGGTGGTCGGAGTCGCCGAGGTAGCCTGGGTCGCCAGCGACGGGACGACCATGGCGGAGGAGCTCTGGCGTGCTTGCTCCGGTCGCCTCCGACCGTAATCTGCATGGGAAAGAGGCGGGACGGTGCCGGGGAGGTGAGAGGGGGCCGAAGAGAAGGAGAAAGGCACCAGAGGGGGCAAGCGGATGCGACGGACCCCGAGCTCGATCTCGAGCTCGGGATCTCCTGGAGAGAAATGGGTAGTCTCGGGGTTCGGTTGGGAGTGGGAGAGGGTGACCAGAGGGGAGAGAGGCCTGGGGGTGGCTTAAATAGCAGGGGTGCGGTGCATCATGGGCTTGTGCACCGGCGAGGTTGTAGCCATCGCTGGAGGGTACGAGGGCTTGCGGGGGTGTGTCTGGGGGTGCCCCTAGAGGTGGTCTAGGCCCGGAGGAGGAAGAGAGAGAGCGGGGGGTGCGCGCGTGCGAGGCCAGGGGTTGGCCGAACCGGGCGGCGTTGACACGCGTGGAAACGGTCGCCGGGGAGAGAGAGAGGAGGCGCCCGACCGCGTAGCGTGCTACGGACGTCGAGGCGGCCTCGGGGGACATGCTCCCGCATCCCAAGGGTGTCGGGTGGCTCGGGATGGGGGTGGCTACAGTGCGGGATGGCAGTGTAGCGCGCTTCAGATCACGTGTATTGCATGCCAGGGGCGTGTCCACGCGCTTTGGGCGTGTCCTAGCTTGTCCACTAGCTGCTGGAGGATGCAGGGATGCTCTAGAAGTCTTAGGGGGTAAAGCAAGGTAGAGGTAAAAGAATTTGGAGTGGAAAAGGGAGCTGTTCTTAGCTGATCAGAGAGGTAAAAATGGGGTTTCACCCCTCCAATAATTGAACAAGGGCGAGGGAAACTTACTGGAGGTGCAAGTGGACTAGGAGGCTCTCTGGTAAAAACCTGGGGTGAAGGGAAATAGTGGAAAGGGTCAAAACAAGAATTTTACCAAATCACCAGATGGTGTTTGATGATTGTTTGGGCAAGATAAAAGTCCCTACTGGCCATGATATTTAACAGGATCAAATAGTGGATAGAATTGGGGTTGATCACCAAGTTTGAGCTCATTTTAAGAAAGTTGCCAATGCAAACTTTATAAACCCTAGAAATCAACAGAATCTAGTTTCCATAGATCTGATCATGCTAATCTATTCTCCTTGATGCTCCACTTTGTGTGGTGGCATCATTTGGGGATTAGAGCATGCCCACAAAGTTTGGGGTCAATTGGACAAACTTTACAATGCAAAGTTGCTCAAATTTGGATGTGGACACAGAGGGTTTGGAGGCATTTTGGTGAACCAAAAATATTGGGATTGACATGAAACTTGGCAAGATCACATATGGCATATGTGACATGCTGGAATTTTCCAGGATTTATTTGAGAATATTTCTTATAGAAATGTTTCAAATGCTTGAAATAAGCAGAAAGGGTTTTGGAGGGTTTTGTCCAATATTTTGAACATGACCATGTGTTGAAACTCATATATATGGAAAAATATGTCCACTGAGTCTCCATAAATTTTCTCAAATATTATGAAAGCATAAAAATAGTTTCCCCCTATAAAAGACCATTTCTGGCCTTAAGAAAAAGCCTTGTAATTAAATATGAAAATAATCTTTAAAAATAATATTTTGTGGTTTTGGGAAGTCTTATATATAATAGGATCCAAATAAAATATTTTAGGCAAAATACTTTCCCTAATTTGAGTACTTGTAGTGCAAACCTCATTTCAGGGTTTTTTGAAAACCTAAATCAAATAAATGCTTTTTGGTGAAAATATTATTTTATAAAAATAGTTTTATGTCCTAAACACATGGCATGATCATTGGGCAAGATCTAGGATCAAGGATATCAGTTTTGAGAGGAGAAGGATTTTTGTGAATTTAACCACCATCAAACAAACAAGCAAATGGCAAACAATTCACGCATACACAAGCACACAAAAAGTTTTAATTGGTCCAAATTTTTAAACTCATAATCATAGCAAGGTGGTACAATAACAGGGTGTGATAGACCTACCCCTACCCCCTTTAAAAGAATCTCGTCCCTGAGATTCCTAATCTAGGCGCTAAAGAGATAAGGGAACTCGGATCTAAGGTAGTCTTCACGCTCCCAGGTTGCTTCTGCTTCAGTGTGGTTGCTCCATTGGACCTTGAAGTACTTGATGGTGCGGCTTCGAGTGCAACGCTCGGCTTCATCCAAGATGCGAACTAGTATCTCACGATAAGTGAGGTCTGGCTGAAGGTCAATGGCTTGATAATTGATGTCCTTGTAGAGGTCAGGGCGGTTGGGAACTTGGAGGCACTTCCAAAGTTGTGACACGTGGAAAACGTTGTGCACGTCGGATAGCTCGGAAGGTAGCTCTAGCTGGTAAGCAACTTCTCCTCGCTTTGCGATGATCTTGAAGGGTCCGATATATCTTGGTGCAAGCTTTCCCTTGACGTGGAAACACTTGGTTCCTTTGAGAGGCGTGACTCGGAGATATACATGGTCACCGACGCAGAAGTTCACTTCTTGATGGTGTGAGTCAGCATAGCTCTTCTGCCTTGATTTGGCGGTCTCTAGATGCTCTCTAACTAGTTGAACTTGCTCTTCGGCTTCACGGAGAATCTCTGGTCCAAAGATTAGTCCATCTCCGGTTTCTGACCAGTTGAGGGGAGTGCAGCACTTGCGTCCATACAACACCTCAAACGGTGCCATCTGGAGACTGGACTGATAACTGTTGTTGTAGGAGAACTTGGCAAAAGGCAAGCAATCCTCCCACTTGGCTCCATATGCTAGGACGCAAGCACAAAGCATGTCTTCGAGTATCTGGTTTACTCGTTCCGTCTGTCCTCCGGTTTGAGGGTGGAAAGCAGTGTTGAAGGATAGTCTGGTTCCCATAGCTTCTTGAAACTTCTTCCAGAACCTCAAGGTAAACTGGGTGCCTCGGTCTGATACAATTTCCTTTTGAACCCCGTGGAGGCTCACAATACACTCGATGTAAAGTTTGGCTAGCTTGTTTACGTCGTAGGTGGTCTTGACGGGGACGAAGTGGGCAACCTTGGTCAAGTGATCAACAATGACCCAAATGGAGTCATGCCCCTTGCTTTACCTGGGAAATATGGTGATGAAGTCCATCCCAACCTTGTCCCACTTCCATTCAGGCACTTTGAGGGGTTGTAACAATCCAGCGGGTCGCTAATGTGCAGCTTTGATTCTCTCGCATGTGTCACACTTAGCGACAAAACTGGCTATCTCTCTCTTCATGCCATGCCACCAAAATCTTTCCTTAAGGTCTTGATACATCTTGGTTCCTCCTGGATGGATGGAATACAGAGTGTCACGAGCTTCTTGCAAGATCAAGTTCTTGAGCTCAACTTTGTTGGGCACACAAATGCGATTCCCAAACCATACAACTCCTTGTTCATCCACTGAGAATCCCGGGGTTTTGCCTGCCTTGACCTTCCTCTTGATGCCTTCAATACTCTTGTGTCCCTTCCGAGCTTCCTTAATATCATCCATCAAGGTAGGTTTTGCTTCGAGGTTGGCCAGGAATCCAGGTGCAACTAGCGCCAGGCCGAAGATTTCAAGCTCTTCGTACAAGGCGGGTAGCCTTTCCTTAATTATAGTATTCAAGGAACAAGCCTTTCTTCTTAAGGCATCTGCTACCATGTTAGCCTTTCCAGGGTGGTATTGAACACTGAGGTCATAATCCTTGATCAGCTGCAACCTTCTTCGTTGCCTCATGTTCAATTCCATTTGAGTGAAAATATACTTCAAACTCTTGTGGTCTGTGTATATCTCACATTGCTTCCCTAGAAGGTAATGTCGCCATGTCTTCAAGGCATGAACCACTGCTGCCAACTCGAGGTCATGAGTAGCGTAGTTCACTTCGTGGGGGTGTAGCTGTCTGGATAGATATGCCACGACCCTGCCTTCTTGCATCAGAACAATCCCAAGCCCGGTTCTCGATGCATCACAATATATCACGAACTCCTTATGAATATTAGGAGTGGCCAAAACTGGGGCTGTCGTCAATCTTTTCTTGAGCTCTTGGAAACTTTCCTCGCACTTCGGCGTCCATTCGAACTTCATGTCCTTCTTCAAGAGATGAGTCATAGGTCAGGCAATGCTTGAGAATCCTTCGACGAACTTGCATTAATATCCCGCGAGTCCGAGGAAGCACTCCTGACTTCCTTCACATTGCTTGGGAATTGCCATTCAGTCACGGCCTCAATCTTGGTAGGATCCACTGACAATCCTTCTATAGTCAACACATGACCCAACAATCCAACTTCGTGCAGCTAGAATTCACACTTGCTAAATTTGGCATAAAGCTGGTGCTCTCGAAGCTTGTCCAGAACCAATCTCAAGTGTTGCTCATGCTCCTCCTCAGACTTGGAAAAGATGAGTATGTCATCAATGAAGACGACAAAAAACTTGTCCGAGTACTCCATGAAAACTTTGTTCATGAGGTACATGAAGTAAGCAGGGGCGTTAGTCAACCCAAATGACATGACCGTGCACTCGTACAGGCCATACCGGGTTATGAATGCCGTCTTCGGAATCTCTTGGGGTCTGATCTTCAGTTGGTAGTACCCAGACCTAAGGTAAATCTTGGAGAACACCTTGGCTCCATTTAGTTGATCGAACATGTCTTCAATCTTGGGGAGTGGGTACTTGTTCTTGATTGTGAATTCATTGAGAGATCGGTAATCGACACAAAGTCGAATAGTACCATTCCTTTTTTCCACAAACAGAACAGGTGATCCCCAAGGAGAGCACTAGGGCAGATAAATCCTTTTCTGAGTTGCTCTGCCAGTTGCTTCTTCAATTCAGCCTACTCTTTGGATCCCATTCTATAGCGATTCTTATAGATGAGTCCTGCTCCAGGCATTAGCTCAATAATGAACTCAATGTCACGGTCAGGAGGCATTCCGGGCAGCTCATCAGGAAAGACATCTGGGTATTCACACACCACAGGCACTTGGTCCAACTCAAGTCCTGACAGGCAATTTACCTGAGGGGCTTGAGCGGAAGGAGGGTTGGGGACATACTTGACTTCAACTCCTTGGCTATTGGTCATGGTAACAGTCCGCTTGGCGCAGTCTAACAAGCCTTGGTGCTTGGTTAACCAATCCATGCCTAAGATCACATCCAAGCCTTGCGACTTCAAGATGATAAGGTCTGCTAAGAATCCTACTCCATTGATGACAATCCCAACTCCCTTGCATCCTATCTTGGTTCACATAACCTATCACGAGGTTTGTACCAACATATGACTACCCAGGGGTGTAGGCTTCATACGACTCTATAGTGCAAACTTTTGGGTAACAAAAGAATGTGAAGCCCCACAATCAAACAGTACGGTTGCTGGGGTTGAATTGACAAGGAACATACCCACTATGACGTCCGGGTCTTCCTGGGCTTCCTCAACGGTGACGTGGTTCACATGAACCTTGCCATTGTTGGGCTGGTTGTGGGAGCTTGGTTCCTTGGCGGTGCTCCACGGCCTTGACCTTGGTTCGGCACATTGGGGTGCGGTACATCTGGCTTCTTGTTGGGGCATTGCTTAGAAATGTTTCCAGGCTGACCACATCCAAAGCATGTGATCTGACCGGAGTTTTTGGTTTTGACACCATTGTTGTTGGGGTTGTTGTAGGCAGGCCTGGGGTTGGTATACTGCTGAGGCTGGTAGCTTGGACGAGGTGCGGGAGTCCTGACTTGCTGAGGCTGATAGGTTGGCCTGGCTGGGGTTGGCTGCCATGGGCGAGGCTTATGGTTGCTGGAACTTCCCTTGCTGATCATCTTGTGCTTGCGAGTGTCTTCCATGGCTTGACGCTTGTCCTCAAGCATGAGAGCCTTGTTCACCAGGTCAAAGAAGGTTCGGCAGTCGCAGACTATGAGCTGATACTGCAGGGCTTGCTGGAGTCCTTCCATGAAGCGTTCCATCTTGGCTTCCTCGGTGTTGACATCCTCAGGGGTATACCTTGACAGGAGGTTAAACTTCTGCATGTACTCCTTTACAGAGCCATTGTCGGAATCGGGGCTCCCCAAAACCCAACAAGGTTCGAACACTGGGGCGTGTGCGAAGATCTCCCCCGGCCCAAGGTCTCAAACTTGTCGCCCTATGGCCTAGCTGTGTCGAGCAAGTTTTAGTGAGGAAGAAGATGGACACAGAGATTTACCCAGGTTCGGGCCACCTTTGCGGTGTAAAACCCTACTCCTGCTTTGTGGTGGATTGGACTCACGAGGAGGCTGTGGATGAACTAGTATAGTGGTTGGGTGGCCTCGCGAGGGCTCTTGGTGGCGATGAACTTGACCCGATTCAACCTCCTCTACGATGGGGGGCGTGTCCCTATTTATAGGGGCCACGGTCCTCTTCCCCCGTCGAACAGGAGGGAAGGGATCCCACAACGGTCAAATTTTAAAGGGGGCAAGAGGTACATCCTATCCTGACTTAAGTTGGTCTTCGCCTGCAAAGCTTCTGGGTGTGACGCAGCGGTGGGCTCGGTGATGACATCCGTCCTGCCAAGCTCGTGGTCTCGGTCCTCTTGCACCGGGAAGGAAACCTTTGGGGGTTCATTGGGAACCCGCGTACGTCCTTGCCTCCTTAGCACCAAAGAGGAAACTGTCCTCCCACTGCGCCCGCCTGGCTAAGCCGTCAGAACCCACGTCACCCCGGCCTCACGAGGCCGGGTACTTGCATAGGAATCTCCGCTCCTCGGGAGGCGGCCTAAAGGGGTGCCACTCCTCCGGAGGTCTTGACGTAGTCCTCCTCGCGAGGCGGGGGCTCTCGCGAGGGCCTTGAGTTAGGGGCTCATTGCAGGGCAGTACCGGGCTTTCGTGGTGGCCACGCGCTGGGCCGCAGGCAGGCAGGTCTGGGTACCCCCGATCCCAGAACGCCGACAGTAGCCCTCGGGCCCAAGGTGTGCCAACCTTGGCTTTGAGACGAAGGCAAGGAGCGAAGGGCGAAGCGCCGCGGGCCCCCAATCGCATGTGGGCCAGGCTCAACGCGTGGCGCGCGACGGGGAACAGACGCCTCGGCCCCCAATCGCCTCGGTAACTGTCCTGACTGACAAAAGTCTGGCGCCCTCTGCAGAGCCATCATTGCTCTTCTTCCTTGCGCCTTGATCCCTTGCTCAGATCCCCTTTCCTTCGTAAGAAACTCCTCCAGGTCTTGGTGCAGCGTCGCTCTTCTTCTTGCTCTTCTGCCTCCAGGATTCTTTGGATGGCGCCTGGCGGGAAGACAAAGCCCGAGGCTGCAGCCTCGGCCCCCTCTTCTCCCTCTCCGGTGCTCACGACCTCCTTCATCGCCAAGGAGGGGGATCTCGCCTCCGCGCTTCCGTTGACTGCGGGGGACTCCAATGAATGGGGGAGGACCTTGATCTGGTGCGGCTCAGCTAAGCGGCGCACCCTGGCGAAGACGGTCTACCCCTTCTTCCTCCACAGCGTCTTCTATGGGCTCGTCCCGCCCTTCTCGGAGTTCTTCTCTGCCATCCTCGCGCACTACGGGATCCAAGCTCTCCACCTTCAGCCCAACTCCATCTTGCTCCTGTCGATCTTCGCCTTCTACTGTGAGGCCTTCGTAGGCGTGAAGCCTTCTGTGGCCCTCTTCCGCCACTACTTCAGCATGCGGCTCCATGACAGCGCGCAGCGGTCGGGGTGCGCTTCCTTCGTCGCAGTCCAAAGCGGCAATGTGCTCCTGAAGGCCGGGAAGAAGGTGGAAGGCTACCGGCACCGCTGGGTCTTCTTGGATGTTCTGGGGGTTGATTCGCATCTGGAGCTCCCGGCGAGGCTGCCCGAGAAGACTCTCAGGTGGGCCTCCGCGAAGCTCACTGACCCCCGGGCGACGCTCGTCTTGAAGCGGATCTCCTCGGACATGGTCGCCGGGAAACTCACCGAGGCAATGATGGTGAAGGAGTTCGTGATGCAGCGCCTGGCGCCGCTCCAGCAGCACTCGAAGCCCATGTGGGATTACGAGGGCATCGAAGATGCCATCAGGCTTGGATCTGCCAGCCTGACAGGCGAGGAGCGGGACAAGGCCCTGAACACCTTGTCTTCAACGATCCCGGGGATCTTCCCGAGGCCTATGCCCCGCTGTACCGCCGTGACAACAGCAGGGCGCTGGCCACCGCCAAGCCTGATTTTGATGACCTGGGGCTCACGCCATCCGGGCTCCCCAATCCCACGGTGCTGGTGTCCTCCGGCGACACCAGCGGCAAAGAGGATTCGGAGGAGACCATGGATGACAGGGAGGAGGCGTCCCCTCCATCGCAGAGCGTGCTCCTCCGTAGCCTTGATGATGATGATGACAATACCGACCAGCCCCCGGCCGCTGGCTCCCGACACTTCACCCGGGTGCACAGGGGGCCGGGGCCTTCCCCTCTAACTGCTCGGACATCCGGCCGGTCGACCCCGAAGAAACGCGTGACCGCGGTTCCTCAGGGCGTCCTCCCCACCCCTCCGGGCGACAGCACCACGCCGGGGGTCGGCGAGGAGCACCCCGCTCGCCCCCTAGACGCGGCCAAGTCCGCGCTGAAAGGAAGCGGGGGCGTTCCGACCAGCACCGAGGTGGAGAAGAAGAGGAAGTGGGTCGCGCGCGAGGAGTAAGTAACCTTCTTCGTCTCTGTTTGATCTTGAATTGTGTGTGTGCTCACGGCCCTCCTCCTCTCATTGGCCAGGGTCGAGGTCGTGCCGAAGAGGAAGAAGACGAGCGTTGAGCCAAAGGATCCCCCTACCCTGGGGGCGCCATCGGCCTTGTGCCGCGATGGACGCGAGCCGCGCCGTCCCAGCGCGCTGCTTGGAGGACCGGCCGCCGGTGGCGCGGGGGCTCTCGTGGCGGCGTCTCCCGCCACAGCCGTGGTGGTCCCGACGCTGATGGAGGGGGCAGCTCCTTGCCCCCTCCTAGTGGAGTCCGCTCCCGTGGTCGCAAAGATGCAGCCTCGGGAGGAGCCAGCCCTCACGGGCCAGCTGGTCGCGGGGTCGCCCATGCTTGCCGTGATGGAGGAGAAGCTGGAGCCCCGGTCTCCCCAAGTTAGCCATGCTGTCGGGCCCTTGGTCACGGCGCCTGCCGATGCGCCGGTGCCGCCTCCTGGTCCGGTTCTCGCGCTCGCGTGCTGCGGTCCTCTGATCAGGTCCGGTGCCTTGGATGAGGCTTACACCATGCTTGGCGGGCTCCGGACTGACCTCCAAGATGCTGAAAGGTGCCTCCCGAAGGAGTGCCTGGGGCTCGTTTCTGGGTGGTCCCAGGCCGAGGCAGCCACCCGGACGACCTGGAGCCGAGCTGAGGCCACCGTCGCGAAGAGCGAGGAGGAGGCTGCCGAGGCCAAGGCAGCCCGAGACGTAGCACTGGACGAGGCGGAGTCCGCCAGGGCGCGCTGCGGCGAGGCGGAGGCCCACCTGAAGGCCTTTCAGGATGAGCAAGCCGCACTCGCGCAACAACTCCGTGAGCAGGGGGAGGTCCTCAAGGCCCGTGAGGCAAAGCTCGCCGATCGTGACTCCGCGCTATCCCAAGTGGCCGCTGACCAAGCCAAGGAAAGCAAGCGCCTGGCCAAGCTGAAGGAGGAGGTGGAAGAAGCCCAGGCATCCCACGCCCAGCGCATCTCCGAGACGACGGCCCGGCTGGAGGCCAGGGAGAGGACCCTTGCCATTGCCGAGGAGAAGGCGGCCGCGGAGCGCGATGCCTTCCCTTCCCTCGAACTCGAGCTTCGCAAGTCGCTGCACTCCATCTGCAAGGGAGGATTCTGGGAGCCTTTGGTGACCCGCGAAGCCAGCTACGCAGGGCTCTCCTTCAAGCTGGCTGAGGTGCTCGAAGGCGCTTCCACCAGGGTGGGCACCATTTTGGAGGACGAGTGCCGCGATCTCCTCGCCACGACCGTGACGCGGGTCTTCAGCCAGCTTTACCTCTGCGAGCACGGCTTCGACTTCGATGCGGTGCTCATCCCGGTTGCTCCTGCGTCCCGCGCCGCTGCGAAAGCGGCCGTGAAGGGCCCGGTGGGCGCGTTGGTGGAGAAGATCACCTGCATCGCCACCGACAAGCCCCCGTCGGTGGAAGCAAGCATTGGTGATGATGGTGGCAGCGACGTTGACGATGAGGTTGCTGTGGCCAGGACATTTGGCGACGTCGGCCATGGCGGTGGCGGCCCTTCCTCCTAGATCTTACCCTGCAACATTCGCGGCGCCTCGCAGAGGCATGAGACTTTGAATTCACAAGACATTCAGTGCCTGTAATAATTGCTTGAATTTCTTTGAATTCCGTGATTTCCTCCGGTGCCTTATTTCCTTCCCGTTTGCTCTTGTGCTCTATGTCGGCGGGGCCCAATCCCGCGCATACCTCGACCGCCGTTGGAGCGTCTGGATCGCCAGGACGAGACCAATGGGCGAGGGGCTACGTGACCAGTGAGGCCCCTGAGTCGCGATGCTCAGGGGTCCCCCTTGACATGCAAGCAGCACTCACGAAGGAAACATGGCGACGTTAGGGTAGATTTGGGGTGCCTTAGTGCTCTGCGTCGGCTGGGCCCAATCCCGCGCATACCTCGACCGCCGTTGGGGCGTCCGGATCGCCAGGACGAGACCAAGGGGCGAGGGGCTACGTGATCAGTGAGGCCCCTGAGTCGCGATTCTCAGGGGTCCCCCTTGACGTGCGAGCAGCGCCCGTGAGGTGAATTCGTACCTTTTCTCGCCAGCTTTTACCTGGGAGGGACGCGAGAAGACCAGGTGCCAGAACCTGGTGAGATGGCTCACGCCAGGCCTGTCCTGAGCGTAGCCCCCGGCCAGCCCCCTCGCGCGTGCATCCCAGGGGAACGCTGCATGACGGGGTTGTGCAAAGAGCTGAGAGGCCATCCTGAGGTTGGTGCAACTGCTGGGGCACCCTCAGTTGTTTATCCCCCAACGCGGAGCATGGAGCTTCCACCGGGCGTGGGCATAGCCGCTGAGCGACAGTGTCGTCCGCCAGCGCGGAGCATGGGGCTTCCACTTGGGCGTGGGAAGGGAGCTCTGTGTTAGAGTCTTCGGGTGTGTACAACCCATTAAGTTCGCACTCGTGGCTTGCACGGCTGAACTGGGAGGTGTATCTGGGCACTCGTGAGCCAGCGCGGGGCTCACGAGGCCCTACCTCAAAGGCGGGTTGCGCCTGAATTTTTATATCGCGAGGCGCGCTTGCAGGACCTGTGGGGTGTGGGTGACCTGCGCCGAATGATTCTTCGGAGGCCATCGCATGAGAAGGCCAAACACCAACGGCCCCAGGAGGTGGCGTGTGCGGGGCCAGGCCGCCAGACAGAGCTCGGCCGTTGGGTTGATCGACGCTGCAGGGACGGACCCGAGCATAGACGCCGTGCCCAGGCTTCTCATGCGACAAACCCGAGGAAAGACACCCGGCGCGAGGTTCCCGTGATGGCGAAGCGCCGAACAACGGTTATTGGAACCGGGCCGTGCGCCCTGACTCACCCATACATGGGGCTGGCCCGCGAGACAGAGCTCGGCCACTTGGATTTATCAACATTGCAGGGACAGACCCGAGCACAGACGCCGTGCGAGCCCTTAATCATGAGGCGGTCGAAGGCGGGGTTGTACGGGCGCAGCGACATTCATGGTGACGAAGCACTGAGCATGCAGTTGGAATACTTAGGGAATTCATTAAATGCAGACTCAGTCTGGTGCATGCACAAAACGATATAGCTGCGGGGACGGGCCCTAGCAGCTCGAGGATGGTGCAGACCGAGGGGCGCCCTCAATTGAACAAACCAAAAGTCACCTGGCATCGACGCTGCTGAAGCGCTGGAGTAATCGTTGAAGCTGGGTCATCACGAGCTTGAGTGCTCCGGAGGCTCGGGAGGCCCGCGAGGGTATGGGATCTCCGGGAGATCCTCGCGGCATCGGGCCTCATGAGACGCGAGGGCGGTCTGCATGAGGCGCTGGTAAGTAGCACCCGCATTCATGAAGCCGAAGGGCATGCGGACGTAGCTGCAGGGGAAGCCCCCGCTTCGTCCGACACGCGATGGCCAGAAGAGCTCCTGTGATGAAGCCCTGTTGAGGTCCGGGAAGTTGATGAAGATGCGCAGCCTGCCGTCGGGGACGGCTGCCGCGCCGGGTGGCGCTGCGCGGTGCTCGCTGCGCAGGGCCTGTGCCTCCTGAAGCTCCCTGATCGCGTTGGTGATGAACTCTCTTGCGCCTGGCGCCTCGCGCCTTGCTTCTTGCTTGTGGGGGCATACGTCGAAGCACGCCTCCGAGTAGTGCCCGAGCACCTCCCCCATCGTGCCGGTCAGGTCGATAGCTTGCCAGGTGGAAGCCCCCGAGCCTGTCCTGAGAGAGGTGCCGGGCACGCCTTCCTATGCAAGAGGGAGAGCCGCCCCAGCGGCGGACGCCGAGCCTGTAGCGCCAGCTGTGGAGGTCCCAGCCCCCTGGCGGCTTTTGGGGAGGAGCTGCTTCTGCTTTTTGCGGGCGTCCTCGGGAGGCAAGACGTCGCCCTCGTCACCAGAGTTTTCGGCCGCCGCCGCCTGGTAGGCGCGCTCGAGGGAGCAGACTCCATCCTTCTCATCGCAGGCGACTGTGATGACGCCGCTGCACCCTGGTGTCTTGAGGACGTTGTAGCCATGGTGGACCGCCGCCATGAATTTGGCGAGGGCGGGGTACCCAAGGATGGCGTTGTATGGGAGGCCGATGTGAGCAACGTCGAAGTCGATGAGCTCGGTGCGGTAGTTGTCGCGCCTTCCGAAGGTGACTGGGAGGCGCACCTGCCCCAGCGGCATGGTAGTGCCGTCAGTCACTCCTGAGAAGGGCTTCGTCGGCATGAGCTGGTCGTAGGGCACCTGGAGCGTCTCGAAGGTCTCGACAGAGAGAACATTGAGCCCAGCACCTCCGTCGA
This sequence comes from Elymus sibiricus, assembly GCA_039707655.1. Lineage (NCBI taxonomy): Eukaryota > Viridiplantae > Streptophyta > Magnoliopsida > Poales > Poaceae > Elymus > Elymus sibiricus. The sequence continues at coordinate 313,653,712 of CM077665.1, forward strand.
TGAGGGTCTTGGTGACGAGGACATTGCTGATGACGGGTGAGCAGAGCAGAGGGAGCACGCCCGCGGTGTCTAAGCACTTGAGTTGGTCCTTGGAATCGAAGGTGACAGCCCACTTTGACCACTTGAGGGGACGCGTGGCCTCGAGATTCGGGAGGGTGGCGTTCACCTCGCGAGAGAACTGCTTGAATTTGCGGTGTGAGGCTGGGGCTTGAGCCCTGCCCAGGATGCAGGCGACTACACGGGGCTCCTGGAAGCCCCCAGTCCCATCGTCCCGCCGGTCGTCTTCATTCCTCCTTGGTGGCGGCGGCAGCGGAGGGAGGCCGGCCCTGTCCCGAGGACGGGCCTCCCGAGGCTCGTCGCGCCAGGGTCCGTCACGAGGCTCACCACGCCAGCGGTCATCGCGAGGCTGGTCGCACCAGTCCTGTCGTGAGTCGCGGTTGTCCCGACGGACTCCGTTGCGGCCTCCTCCACGGCCGTAGCCATAGCCACCGCGCTCGGGGCGGCGACCGAGGCACTCGTCACGGAGCTCCTTGAGCTCTAGGCAGTCGCTGGTGTTGTGGGTGTTGGTGTAGTGGAAGACGCAAAACGGGCGGTTGCTCTTGAGGGGTTCTTCCTGGTCTCGACCGCGCTTTGCCTCGGGCTCGGCGGCCAGAACGGCGGGGTTCTTGCATTTCACCTCCTTGGACTTGGCCTTCTTGTCTTTGCGGTCCGCCTCCGGAAGCTCGCGGAGGGAAAGTCGGCCCACCTCGGCCTTCGCGCACTTGTTCGCCAGGTTGAACATCTCCAGAGCAGAGCACATGTCATCGTGGATGGCGATCTCCTCTCTCATCCTGAGGTCCCTAACGCCTTCGGTGAACGCCAAGATGATGGCATCATCCGACGCCTTCGGAATCTTGAGGCGGACGCTCATGAAGCGTTGTATGTACTTGTGCAGAGTCTCTCCCTCCTGATGCTTCACGCGCCGCAGGTCGCTCACCGCCAGGGGGCGGTCCCGGGTGCCCTGGAAGTTGGCGGTGAAACGCTCTCGAAGTTCGTCCCAGGAGGAGATCGATTCCTTCGGGAGGTTGAGGATCCAAGAACATGCGCCATCCTTCAGAGCCATGAGGAACCAATTCGCCATGACCTTGTCGCCACCGCCGGCCGCCTCGATGCTCAGCGAATAGAGCAGAAGGAACTCTGCGGGGTCGGCGGTGCCGCGTAGCGCGGTGGGAGGTCCGGCTTGAACTTGCTGGGCCAGACGACGCGGCGCAGCTCCGAGGTGAAGGCATGGCAGGCCGCCTCGCTCTCAGGCACAACGTGGATGGGAGGTGCCTGGTCTTGACGTTCGTACGCCGCAACCTCCAGCGGCACACGGTCATAATGCTGGTGCTGCTGCGGATAGAGCACACGCGTGTCACCTTGCGGCCGCGGCACCACCTGGCAGCTCACCTCGTCTCGAGCGCGCGCTGGTGCCACGCGTGGCTGGTCGCGGGGGCGCGCTTCGCGCCTGGGCTCAAGGTCGGCACTATGCAGGGACGGAGGAGGAGGAAGCGAGCCGTGGGCCATGTCGCCCGCCTGGAAGGGCTGGGGACGAAGCGAGTGGGAGGGCGCCGGCGGCGTCGACGAGCTCGGTGATGCAGCCAAGCAAATCTTCGTAGCGGTCATTGGTGGGGCGGTAGCGTAGTAGCTCGCGCACCATGAGTAGCGCGGTTGGTGCGTTCGCCGGTCCGTGGCGGGAATGGGAGGACAACGCCGTGACCGGAACAGGGGACGGAGTGGCGGTGTACCCATCGCGCTGCATGGAGGGTGGCTGCGACGAGTCCTGCTGCTCTTGAGCAGTAGGGCCGGTGGCAGCGTTCGCTGCCGGAGAGATGGAACGGCGCGGGAAGCCACGACCCTCGGGCGCCGTCTGGGCGAAGCGAGCGGCCCGGCGCTCGGCACGAACTCGGCGGGCGTCAACCATGGGAGCGACGGAGTTGAGACGGGGTGAAACCGGAGGAAGATTTCGACATGCCCCTACCTGGTGCACCAAATGTCGGAATCGGGGCTCCACAAAACCCAACAAGGTTTGAACACTGGGGCGTGTGCGAAGAACTCCCCCGGCCCAAGGTCTCAAACTTGTCGCCCTACGGCCTAGCTACGTCGAGCAAGTTTTAGCGAGGAAGAAGATGGGCACAGAGATTTACCTAGGTTCGGGCCACCTTGCGGTGTAAACCCCTACTCCTACTTTGTGGTGGATTGGCCTCACGAGGAGGCTGTGGATGAACTAGTACAGTGGTTGGGTGGCCTCGCGAGGGCTCTTGGTGGCGATGAACTTGACCCGATACAACCTCCTCTACGATGGGGGGCTTGTCCCTATTTATAGGGGCCACTGTCCTCTTCCCCTGTTGAACAGGCGGGAAGGGATCCCACAATGGCCAAATTTGAAAGGGGACAAGAGGTACATCCTATCCTGACTAAAGGTGGTCTTCACCTACAAAGCTTCTGGGTGTGACACAACGGTGGGCTCGGTGATGACATCCGTCCTGCCGAGCTCGTGGTCTCGGTCCTCTTGCACCGGGAAGGAAACCTTTGGGGGGTTCCTTGGGAACCCACGTACGTCCTTGCCTCCTTAGCACCAAAGAGGAAACTGTCCTCCCACTGCGCCCGCTGGCGCCCGCCTGGCTAAGCCGTGAGAACCCACGTCACCCCGGGCTCATGAGGAATCTCCGCTCCTCGGGAGGCAGCCTGAAGGGTTGCCACTCCTCCGGAGGTCTTGGCTTAGTCCTCCTCGCGAGGCGGGGGCTCTCACGAGGGCCTTGACTTGGGGGGGCTCGTTGTAGGGTCGTACCAGGCCTTCGTGGTGGGCCACGCGCTGGGCCACAGGCAGGCTGGTCCGGTACCCCCGATCCCAGAACGCCGACAGCCACTTCCTTGCTTCAGCGCTTGGAACTCACGCTTCTTGATAGCCATAATTCCAGAAGGAATGTGGGCCTTGCGGAAACCATCCTTGAAGTCATCCCAAGTGATCACATGATCGCCTTGCATGACCTTGAATCTATCCGACCAAGCTCTGGCGGTTCCTCTGAGGCAGTGAGAGGCATAAAGTACCTCCTCATGACCCTCATTGCAATTGACCAGTGCTAGGAGGTCCTTGATGGTGTGGATCCGCTCATCGGCATCCAGAGGTTCAACAGTCTCGGTGAAGGTTGGGGGCGAATTCCTCATGAACTCCGACAAAGTAGAGTGGCCATTATCATTTTTCCCTTGCTGTTGGTTGTTCACAAGGACCTGAGCCATCTGCTGGATAGCGGCAGAGTTGGCCTGGCATTCCTCCCGGAGAAATTGGAGAAACTGAGCGATGGTCATGTTCTCCGGTGGAGGTGGTGGCGGGGTAATGTCACCTTATGGCTGCTCCTGGTGACCTCCGGCCTGAGCAGACCCACCAACCCCTACTGCTGGCTAGAGTTGTCGACATCGGGGTTGCCAAAAGTGTTGGTGTGGGTTGCAGTCACCATACTGTTTGGAGCAGCCAAGTCAAATAACCGGAACATAAGATATGGGGAAGCAATAATAGAAGAAGCGCACCTAAGGGGGTTGGTATAGTGCAAGTGTGATCAAACAAAGGTTGAAAGACCAAGACATAATATTAAGATAAGATAGACAATGTAGTCGCTTACATGTTGCCTAAGGCAAAAGCGCGACTTGCATATGGACACAAACAATAAAAACAAACAACAAGCACACATGGTTTCATATGAACCATTACACGGACTCGACTTCGCATGAGGGATACATGACTTGTCCTACCCTAGGGGTTCTCGGACTCAAGTGGTGGAGTGCTTGGTCTTGTACTCAGGCTCCTCCGGGTCTTCCTCCTTGTCATCATCCGTATGGGTGTCGTCTCCGGTTGAGGGGGTCAAAGAACTAGGAGATCCATCCCGATGACGCTTCATCGGTGGGTCGATGAAGAGCGCATGGTACTCCTTCGCACTCATGCGACGACAACGAGTGGGAGCGTCTCTAGCTGGGGGTACTCCTCCTCTGTAAGTGATAGCTGGTCGTCCCTCGGGGGCTCCATCCTTATTGATCATGTCTGGCTTCATCTTGGCTTGACGAAGTAGCTCTCGGGTGTGGTGAAGTTCCTTGCGGAGCTTCACGGATTCCTTAATGAGGTTGTGACCCAGACGATCGGCGCAGAGGCTGAAGTAGGTGTGGAGCCCGAGTGGTGTTCCAACCTCCTTGGATGGGACCAACTTCCAACTCTCGCCAATGTCATCCTTCCTGAAAGGTTGGTGGCGAGTAGCTGGCTCGTCAGCCATCTCTGGAGTGATGTCACGAAGGTGGATAAGTGCCTTCCGTGCAGCCGTCTCGACTGCGATCACCAGGGTCTCCTTCTATGGTCCCTTAAAGAACCAACTAGTCAGGGAGTCGTTTGCCTTCACGACCACATCAACGTGGTGGCATCGACCCAGTGCTCATGGTAGAGGAAAATGGGTGGTCGGAAAACTGGCACTTCTCCACACTGTCCCCAAGGAGTAGGGGAAAGCCGTATACTAGGAGGTCCTCGGGTACGACGGTCATCTACAAGGTTTAAGGGGAGGGGGTCAGTAAAGTTTTGAAAGTAGACAAGAAGAGATAAGAAGTGCAGAAATTCCTAAGTATAGGTACTAGGTATACTTTTTTGAAAAGGGCTTTATCCTAACTAACGTCCATGCTAAGTAAGGCTTCCTACAGTCAGTATGGCTCTGATACCAGCTCTGTGGGGACCCCGACTCATATGTCATGCTCACCGAATGCACGTGTACAGTGATCCCTAGAGATCAATGCTCATTGAAGACACAGAAGTTGAATAACAAGAGTCTTACATCCATACATACCGTCTTACACAACTTATGAGCATTATGGTCAAGTCTTACATAGATAGGGCCACGAAGGCCAAACAACAAACATAAATTCGCAGTGGAAATCTTGAAAGATAGCGTAGACCCATGCCATCTGCCTTAACCCTACAGGCATTCTGACGGGGAAGCGTCCTATTTCGCATGTTCATCACCAAGGTAATCTTTACCATATTCCTGCTCTTCCATGCCTGGATGATTAAATAACCAGTGGCATGACAATGAGTACTTTGAATGTACTCGCAAGCAACCCATGTTTGGAACAAGGTACAACAATGCATGGTATAACACTAAGTAGGTAGTTTTGCGGAAAGCTAATTTGAGTGCAATGATATGTCCTATCAACATGTAGAAGCATGCATCATGAGGTTACGAGTATCCATAAGAACAGGTTACAGATATCAATATGATAGCGGTTGAACATCTCATGTTCAATCATCACGTCAAGTCATCCAACTCAACCCAAGTATTTTCTTCCCACACACATACACACCAAGTTTTGTGAAAAACATCAGACGTAGTTTAAACAGGACCACCAACTGTCCATGATCGTGGACACGGCTATTAGAATAGTTTTACACTCTGCAGAGGTTGCGCGCTTTACCCACAAGACTCGGGGAACTTCCGTGTCATCCACGACTCGTGGTACCCGAGGTAAGCACCCGAACAATGCCTTTCCCTCGAGGATACCAGACAAAGAGTTCACTCGTTGGTACCATCCCTCATGATTTACATCACACGTACCATCCCTGAGGGTACGCAACGGTGTGCCCGGTGTCTGTGAAAACAGCCCATGGTCATCCATTCAGGCATGACCCCGTATCGAGAGTGACCATGTCACTCCCGCCACTGGTAATGCAGGCTCTCTACATCCCATAAGGGGTATTGTGTTTACACATGTACGGTTGGGACGGTCAGCAGATCTTACATCTTTCTATTTTCAAACACACACACACACACACACACACACGACTTTCCTCAGTACACCACTTCTTTATCAAGTGGATACCTAGCTCACATCTCCCTCGGGCATTAGTGGCACCCTACGGGGTTTTCGAAAAGTCTTTTAAAACACTTTGTTTGCAACACCATGCATATTCCTATCCCACTTGCGTAGCAACTACTTTAGCACCCTATCTATTTCCCACCCACACAACTCTAAGCGGAAAGTAGAGTCATATCATGCAAGTATCAACGAGGGAAAATAACGAAGGCAAACCATCGAAGTGGTCACCATCAACATGATTCCGATGCAACAATTTAAAGTGATGATATGCACAAAAAGGTTTCATAGGCATGGTCAAGGGGCTGCTTGCCTGGCTCAACAAGGTCTTTGGGGTCTTCAAATACTTCTGGCTCAACTTCTTTGTCAACCACGTAATCTACGGTCACAATATAACGGGAAAAAATAAGATCACGACAAAATAGGGAAAATAAATCACTCCTAGGTTGAAACCATTTTTGTAAAATACTAGGTTGAAAACTAAAAATACAAAATTATTAGTTACTGGTTTTGAAGTGTCAAAAATGGTGAAAAACATTTTAACAGTGGTTTCAAATATTCAAAACAGGGTTTTAAATAAAAATAGGACGGAAAATATTTTCTAAATGATGCACAAGTGGCATCATTAAATAGGTTGGATTTTAACAAAAATTTACAAAGTTGAATCATTGGATTTGGAGAAATATCTAGCCATGTAGAATTTTTGCAAAACAGAAAGAAAAAGAAAAGGAAAAGGGCTCTGCTGACAATGGGCCAGATTGACCCGTAGCTGGGTCGGCCCAAAGCCAAAGTGGACCGAGACGAGCCAGGTGCGCGCGCGCCGCAAGGTTTAAACCTGACACGCGGGGGCCAGCCGCAGAGTGAGAGAGGAGGCGGGAGAGAGGTGGGAGGCTAATGAGCGGGCCCCACCAGGGTCGTCGTCAACCTCCGACCAGGGAGGACGGCGAGCTCACCGGCGATAACTAGGGGCATGGCGAGGCGAGCTGAGGATCGGGATGGACTCAGGAGGCTGTCGCCGTTCGGGTGGAGGTGGTCGGAGCCAGCGGGGTAGCATGGGTCGTCGGCGATGAGAGGACCGCAACGGAGGAGTTCCGGCGTGCTTGCTCCGGTCGCCTCCGACTGTAATCAGCACGGGAAAGAGGTGGGATGGCATCAGGGATGTGATAGGGGACCGAGGAGAAGGATAAAGGCATCGGAGTGGGCCCGTACCACGGAATCTCCGGCACACCGATGCGGCGGACCCCGAGCTCGATCTCAAGCTCGGGAGCTCCTGGAGATAAATGGGTGGTCTCGGGATTCGGTTTGGAGTGGAAGAGGGCGACCAGAGGGGACAGAGAGGCCTGGGGGGGCTTAAATAGCCGGGGTGCAGTGCACCATGGGCTTGTGCACCGACTAGGTTGTAGCCGTCGCTGGAGGATACGGGGCCTTGCGGGGGGGTGTCTGGGGTGCTCCTGGAGGTGGTCTAGGCCCGGGGGGAGGAAAAGAGAGAGTGGGAGAGTGCGCGCATGCGAGGCCAGGAGTTGGCCGAACCGGGCGGCGTTGACACGCGTGGCAACGGTCATCGGGGAGAGTGAGAGGAGGGGGGCGACCGCGTGGCGTGCTGCGGACGTCGAGGCGGCCTCGGGGGACATGCTCCCACATCCCAAGGTTGTCGGGTGGCTCGGGATGGGGCGGCTACAGTGCGGGATGGCACTATAGCGTGCTCCAAAGCACGCATATTGCATGACAGGGGCGTGTCCACGCGCTCTGGGCGTGTCCCAGCTTGTCCACCAGCTGCTGGAGGATGCAGGGATGCTCTAGAAGTCTTAGGGGGTAAGGCAAGGTAGAGGTAAGACAATCTAGAGTGGAACAGGTGCTGTTCTTGGCTGATCAGAGAGGTAAAATTGGGGTTTCACCCCTCCAATCATTAAACAAGGGCCAGTGAAAATTACTAGAGGTGCAAGAGGTCTAGGAGGCTCTGTGGTAAAAACTTGGGGTGAAGGGAAATCGTGGAAGGGGTCAAAACAAGGATTTTACCAAATCACCAGAAGGTGTTTGATGATTGTTTGGGCAAGATAAAAGTCCCTACTGCCATGATATTTAACAGGATCAAATAGTGGATAGGATTGGGGTTGATCACCAAGTTTGAGCTCATTTGAAGAAAGTTGCCAATGCAAACTTTACAAACTCTAGAAACCAACAGAATCTGGTTTCCATAGATCTGATCATGCTAATCTATTCTCCTTGATGCTCCACTTTCTGTGGTGGCATCATTTGGGGATTAGAGCATGCTCACAAAGTTTGGAGTCATTTGGAGAAACCTGACAATGCAAACTTGCTCAAATCTGGATCTGGATAGAGAGGGTTTTGTGTCATTTGGGTGAACTAAAAATATTGGTATTGAGATGAAACTTGGCAAGATCATCACATATGGCATATGTGACATGCTGGAATTATCATAGATTTATTTGAGAATATTTCTTATAGAAATATTTCAAATGCTTGAAATATGCAGAAAGGGTTTTGGAGGGTTTTGTCCAATATTTTGAACATGACCTTGTGTTGAAACTCATATATATGGAAAATATATGTCCACTGAGTCTCCCTAAATTTTCTCAAATATTATCAAGGCATAAAAATAATTTTCCCCTATAAAAGACCATTTCTAGCCTTAAGAAAAAGCCTTTTAATAAAATATGAAAATAATCTTAAAAAAAATATTTTGTGCTTTTGGGAAGTCTTATATATAACAGGATCCAAATAAGATATTGGGTTTTTTACATCTGTGCCCCTCGTTCCTTAGCTGTACTCATCCATCCCCACGCTCTTAGAATTTGCTCACTTTTCCCCACTCTCTTGTCCAAAACCCTCACGAAAGGTCACAACGGAGGATGCCGTCGGGTCAATGGTATGACCGCTAACTCTGACTAGTGGGGCCGTGTCGTAAGGGCAACTCCAAATCGTACGCCCACGTCCGTGTGACACCCCAAATTTTGACCGTACGCTAATCATACACGCAATGCATATGACCAAGATTAGGGACTCACTGATTGATATCACAACACAACACTAGACACAAATTAGAGTCATACAGCTTCATATTACATGCCAGGGGCCTCGAGGGCTCGAATACAAAGCTCGACAAGCACGAGTCAGCGAAAGCAAAAAATATCTGAGTACAGACATAAGTTAAACAAGTTTTGCCTTAAGAAGGCTAGCACAAACATAATCAACGGATCGAAAGAGGCGAGGCCTCCTGCCTGGGAACCTCCTATCCTACTGCTGGTCGGGGGCCGCCTCCACGTAGTAGTAGGCTCCTGCGGTGGTGTAGTAGTCGTCTCCGGCGTACTCCATCTCCTGGGCTCCATCGTCTGAACGCAGAATCGTATCGAGGGGGAAAGAGAAAGCAAAGCAGCAGTGAGTACTCATCCAAAGTACTCGCAAGACTGACATCAAAACTATGCTAAGTATGCATCAGTATCAAGGAATGGGGTTATATCTGGGCTGACTGCAGAAAGCAAGAATAGGGGGAAGGCCTAGTCCTATCGAAGACTAGCATCTTCAGCAGCTTGCAGCATTAGAAGAGAGTAGACTGGTATCTCATATATAGCAATCTCGGAGCCAACATTCATTTCAATTTAGAGTCACAATCTTAGTTGTAGTAGATCAAGGTACAACTCCAAGTCGTCCTGTTACCGTGGACACGACTATTCGAATAGATGAATTCATCCCTACAGGGGTGCACCGCATTTCCAACACGCTTGATCACCTCCGACCGGACACACTTTCCTGGGTCATGCCCGGCCTCGGGATATCAACACGTCGTCGCCCCACCTAGGCTCAACAGAGAGGCCAGCCCGCCGGTCTAAATCCTAAGCACACAGGGGTCATGGGCCCACTTGCCCTCTGCGCTCCTGCACGATGCGTGGGCGGCCGAGGTCAGTCCTAGCACACTCTAACCCAAGACATGTGCCGTCCAGGCCACTCGGGCGCGCGCCGCTCCATTGCTGACGTCCGAAGAGCTTCGGCTGATACAATGACGCTGAGTACCCATAACTTGTCCCACGTGAAGGTTTAGTGCGTAAAAGGTCAAACGACCAACTCAGATCAAATACCCAACCCATTAGCATTTTATTAATGTGGGGCAAGCGCGACCCATGAAGTGCGGTCCCGTCGCCCCGTCTCAAGGATGTGTGGCAAGGGCCTCTCCTGCCCGGCCATGCCTCATCATCATCAAACCGTGGGTACCCCTCTGGGCCGACCCATCATCAACTTGTTTTTGTAACCAGGTCATAGTAACTGTGTGTATAAAACATTAAGACGGAACCTGAGGAATCACCCTCAAAGGGTCCTGCTCGATGAAACCGTCAAGGTGGACTTAGAGGAATCACCCTCGAGGGTCCCACACTTGAGGGGTTGCACGACAGAGTCATCGTCGGGAGTGGTGAAGGAGGAATCACCCTCGATAACCATGACCGACTAGCTGCACTACAGAGTTAGCATCATGAGTACTTCACGAGGTGTCACCCTCGGTACTCGATAGTAGCTCTGTAGAGTCATACAACTAAGGGGTGTGTGGTGAATGTGACGGCCATGGCTTGTCGGTCGGTTGACCGAGTCGTCGAGTCATCGATGAAGAAGCAGGGGCAACTGGGACTAAGGGGGTCACAGGGGATTCATAGATCAACCTATACTAAGCAGTTGATATAACAGCAGGTGTAGTAGCAGTTTATCAAAAACAGGCTATGCATCAGAAATAGGAACTAGCTAATACAGTAGCAAAATCTAATGCAAGAGTGAGAGGGAAAGAAATTGGCGATATCGAAATGCTCAAGGGGGGTTGCTTGCCTTGCTGCTCTGCTGCAAAGGCCTGATCGTCAACAGCGTAGTCGTACCTGGCAGCAGCGTCAGTCTTGTGGTCTACCGGTAAGAAGAGGGGGGAGAAACAATGATTACAAAGCACAGATACAACCACGATGCATGACATGGCAATATGCAGAGCTAGGCATGCACTAACGCAGTACTACACGTCGCAGACGGTTCGGAAGAATATCTGACGATATTTTCCGGGTCTCGGGCTACTACCGGACAGACGAAAACGATGGAAAAGTTCCACGTTCGTTATGATAGGAGCGCGTGACAAACGAACGGAATGCGTATTCGGAACCGTTGGATTTTTCTAAACAACTTTCATGTATAAAATATTTTCATCTGACTTACGGTTTATTTTATATTATTTTTTAAAGTTTTATTAATATTCTGGAATTAACAGATTTAAATTAATTCAATAAATGTAATTATGACATCAGCATGATGTCATGCTGACATCAACAGTCAACGGTCACAGTTGACTGGTCAAACTAACCAGTGGGTCCCCCTGTCATAGAACGGGTTAATTAAGTTAATTAATTATAATAATAATTAATTAAAGGGGGGGTGGGACCCACCTGTCATTCACTTCTTAGCTTAATTTAATTAACATAATTATTAATTAACCTAATTAGTTTAATTAAATTAATTAACAGATTAATCAACTAATAATTAATTAATTAATTAATTATCTAATTAATTATTTTTATTTTTTATTTTTCTTTTTGAACAATTCTTTTTTAACGTTTTCAGGGGGCGTTGGGCCCCATGTCATCCACAGGGGGGGATTAGTGGGGGGGTTATCCCACTAAACAAGAGGGGCCGGCCAGAGGCCCTGGCCACGCCGGGCGCACAGGGCACCGGCGGCCACGGCGGGCACGCCCAACGTGAGGAGGCAGGGAAGCAGCAGGGGAGCCGGCGGCGTGAAGGGGGGCCAGCGGCGGGCGCGGCTGGAGCCTACGCGCGCGCGGGGAGCTCGTGCAAACAAGGGCGCGACCGGCGCAGGGCAGCGGCATGGGCGCGCGCGTGCGGGCGCGGGCGGGACGCAGGGGAGGGGCGCGAACGCGGCGGCGAGCGCGGCCGGCAGCGGGGTTTACGGCGGTGCCGGACGAGGGGGGAGGAAGAGGCGAAGGGGAGGAAGGAGGGGCCTCACAGTGGCCAGAAGAGGAGAGGCAACGGGCGTGAGGAGGGGCGGCGAGGTCCGGCGGCGGCGCGGGGTCGGGGAGGCGACGGGGTCACGGGCGGCGGCGCGGGGTCGGGGAGGCGACGGGGTCACGGGCGGCGGCGCGGGGTAGGGGAGGCGACGGGGTCACGGGCGTCGCGGGGGGGAAGCGAGGCGGCGGCGCCCGGCGCCGGAGGATCGGCGAGGTGGCGACTGGCCCGATCCCGATCTGGATCGGGAGGGGAAGGGGAGAGGAGAGAGGGGATTGGGAGGGGGGAAAATGGGGTGAGTGGGTTAGGGTTTGGTGGGGGAGTGGGGGTGTTATGGCCCCGGGTGGGCCGGCGGGCTAGAGGGGGGCGGTTGGGCCGGCCAGTTGGGCCAAGGCCCAGGAGGGGGGGTTTCTTTTACTTTTTTCCTTATTATACTTTTGTTGTTTTTAAATTTCTGTTTTTGTTTTATTTTAATTTAGTGTATTTAATTATTTTCAAAAATGTTGACTTCTACAACACAATTACCTAGACATTATTTCCCGCATTTCGAACATTTTTGTTTTGGATTTTTGAATACTTTAATTTTCAACATTAACTGAAATTTGAATTCCATCGCGAAATGAAACAAGGTGAGATTAGCAACATGATTAAGCTTGATCAAGGTCATTACTGTAGCTTAATTACAGACATCATTGAAACCAGGATGTTACAACTCTCCCGTACTAAAAAGAATTCTCGTCCCGAGAATTAAGAAGTAGAAGGAAAGAGCCCGGGGTATTCTGCACGAAGACGATCTTCGCGTTCCCAAGTGGCTTCATCTTCAGAATGATTTGCCCACTGCACCTTGAAGAATTTGGTAACCTTCTGACGAGTCCGGCGTTTAGTTTCATCGAGAATGCGGACCGGTTGCTCTTTGTAAGAAAGGTCTTGTTGCAGCTCCAGCATATCATGATCCACTGCTCGGATAGGATCCTTGAAGTAGCGACGAAGCTGTGACACATGGAACACATCGTGAACCTGAGAAAGGTTTGGCGGTAGTTCCAGTTGATATGCCACTTTACCACGCCTTTCGAGAACAGTGAAAGGACCAATATATCGAGGAGCCAGCTTGCCCTTGATCCCAAAACGGTGTGCACCTCTCATTGGCGTGACTCGAAGATAAGCCTTTTCGCCAGGTTGATAGGCCATATCTTTGTGATGACGGTCATATTGACTCTTCTGACGAGACTGAGCAGCCTTCAGATTTGCATGAATAATGCGGACTTGATCTTCAGCATGTTGAATAATATCCTGACCGATAAGTGTACGTTCCCCAGTTTCTGACCAATTCAGAGGAGTCCGACACTTACATCCATATAACACTTCAAAGGGAGCCATCTTCAGACTAGCTTGATAGCTATTGTTGTAGGAGAACTCAGCATACGGGAGAGATTCCTCCCATTTCTTACCGAAAGAAATGACACAAGCTCGAAGCATGTCTTTGAGAATCTGGTTGACTCTTTCAACTTGTCCCTGGGATTGAGGGTGAAAAGCGGTGCTAAAGGACAAATGAGTTCCCATAGCTTCCTGGAAACTTGCCCAGAATCTTGAAGTGAATAAGATGCCACGGTCTGAACTAATCACCAATGGAATACCGTGGAGTGAAACAACTCTGGACATATATAGATCTGCCAGCTGACTAGCAGTAATAGTTTCCTTGACAGCCAGAAAATGTGCAACTTTGGACAGTCTGTCAATGACGACAAGAATAGCATCATTACCTTTCTGCGATCTAGGAAAACCAGTGACGAAGTCCATTTCAACATGATCCCATTTCCATTCAGGAATAGAAATAGGTTGCAGAGTTCTAGTATGCTTTTGATGTTCTGCCTTGATCCAACGGCAAATGTCACATTCTGAAACATAGCGTGCAATGTCTTGTTTCATATTTGACCACCAGAATCTTTGACGGATGTCTTGATACATTTTGGTACTACCCGGATGAATAGACAATGGAGTATCATGAGCTTCTTTCAGCATTCTAGCAGTCATATTCAGGTTTTCCCTCATAGTTGGAACGAATAAGCGACCCTTGAAGTACACGGCACCATCATCAGCAACGGTGAAGCATGAGGGTTTACCTTCCGCCAGATAGCGTTTAATATTTTTGACTTCGTTGTCATAGCCTTGCATTCTTTTGATACTGTCCACGAGATCTGGTTCCACAACCAGGTTACTCAAAGAACCCTGGTTAACAACACGAAGGTTCATCTTGCGAAACTCCGGTGGAGGGGGAACGAGATAACCCTGAGGAACAATATGGAGGTTCATCTTGCGGAATTCCTTTTGGAGAAGGGGTGAACCTTGTGATCCTGAAGGTGGTTGCAGTATGACTTGTGGCTCAAAGCATCAGCCATTACATTAGCCTTGCCAGGTGTATAAGAAATTCCCACGTTGTAATCTGCTATGCGCTCCATCCATCTCTGTTGACGGAGATTCAAATATGGCTGAGTAAACAAGTACTTCAGACTTTGGTGATCGGTGTAGATCTCGCAACGATTACCAACAAGGTAATGCGGCCACTCTTTCAGTGCATGAATTACTGCAGCAAGTTCAAGGTCATGAACTGGGTAGTTCACTTCATGAGGACGCAATTGACGAGATGCATAAGCAACCACCCTTCGTTCTTGCATTAGGACACAACCCATTCCTTGACGTGAAGCATCACAATAGATGATGAAGTCCTTCTGAGTATCCAGAGGAGCAAGCACTGGAGCAGATGTCAGCTTGTCTTTAAGTGCCTGAAAGCTCTCTTGACATTTTTCGGTCCACTCATATTTAACACCTTTGTGAAGCAGATTGGTTAAGGGCTTGGCAATCTTGGAGAAGTTCTCGACAAATCGACGACAATAGCTGGCGAGTCTGAGAAAACTTCTGACTTGCTTAACATTCTTCGGGGGAGTCCAGTCAAGAATAGCCTGAACTCGTTCAAGGTTGACCGCAATACCATCCTTGGAGATCACATGACCAAGGTACGTTACTTCGTCCATCCAGAACTCACACTTTGAATACTTTGCATAAAGTTGATGCTCTCGAAGCTTCTCCAGTATAAGACGAAGATGTTCAGCATGCTCTTCTTTATTCTTGGAGTAAACCAGGATATCATCCAGATAAACCACGACGAATTTATCAAGGTAATCCATGAATATATAGTTCATCAGGCGAGAGAAGGTTGCTGGAGCATTGGTTAAGCCGAAGGACATGACGGTGTACTCGTATGAACCATAGCGAGTAACAAATGCAGTCTTGGGAATATCCTCTTCACGAACCCGGATCTGATGGTAACCCAACCTCAAGTCGAGTTTCGAAAACACTGATGAACCAGCAAGTTGATCATACAGATCGTTGATCCGAGGAAGCGGATATTTGTTTTGAATCATTGCTTGGTTGATGGGACGGTAATCTTGGGCCAATCGATTCGTACCATCTTTCTTCTTGACAAAGAGGGAAGGTGCTCCCCAAGCAGAGGAACTTGGACGAATGAACCCTTGACGAAGCAAATCATAGATTTCTTGTTTCAGTTCAAGGAGTTCTTGTGGAGGCATCTTATATGGCCGCTTAGCAATAGGGGTGGTGCCTGGCACTAAGTCGATGACAAACTCGACAGCTCTTATAGGGGGAATCCCTGGAACTTCTTCCGGAAAGACATCTTGGAAGTCCCGGACAACTGGAATGTTTTCAATCCCTTCAAGAGGTGACACATTTAATGCATTCAAGGCATATAGCCGGGCTTCAGCATTTCGAACAAGATGAGCATGATAGCTTACAATCTCATTCGAAGGATGTAGGAGGTGGACGGTTTTGGTGTCACAAACAATTGAAGTGGTATGTGCTTTCAACCAATCCATTCCGGGAATGAGATCGATATTGGAAGACTTCAGCATTATGGGGGAGGCAAGGAATTCCAACCCTTCAATTTCAATGGGGACATTGTGACTAATAATGGAGGTCCGACATTGGCCCGCGGGAGTGTTTACCACTATTGGGACGTTCATTTCTTCACACTTAATGTCATGCATGTATGCGAAATCTTCAGACATAAAAGAATGCGATGCTCCTGTATCAAACAATACAGAAGCTGGTACTGAGTTGACGAGAAGAGTACCCATCACAGTACCAGGCTAGTCTTGAACTTCAGACATCTCAACGTTGTTAGCCTGGACACGACCAGTGTTAGGCCTGGCATTGTTGTTGCGGGGCTGGTTGGAAGGCAGTGCAAGTTGATTATGATTCTGCCTGCATTCTCTAGCATGGTGTCCTAGACGACCACACTTGAAGCACAGCCCATCCTCAGGACGAGAAGGGGGAACAGGAGCTCGTGGTGGCGGAGCTGGAAGCCTCGGCTGCCTGGGTGGGGGTGGAGGCAGACGAGGTGCAGCATAGGACGGCCTCGGAGCAGGAGGCGGTGCATGGTACATGTTGTGGGGGATCCAGATCTTGCGCTTCTGAGCAGATGGACCCGAAGATGAGCCCATGTCACGGTTGCGCTTGCTGCTGTCCTTGTAGTCCTGCAGACCTGTTTCCACTTGAATGGACTTGTTCACCAAGATGGCAAAGTTATCAAAGTCCTGAACAAGGAGTGCCAGTTTGATATCAGGGTGGAGGCCTTCACGGAACTTCTCCTGCCTACGAGCATCAGTTGCAACGTCTTCTTCAGCATAGCGAGATAAGTCCAGAAATTCCCGCTGGTAAGCATCCACAGTCTTGTTGCCCTGGACTAGATTGCGGAATTCACGCTTCTTCTTGTCCATCAGTCCCTAAGGAATGTGACGAGCACGGAATGCGGCTTGGAACTCCGGCCATGTGATGATTGTTCCAACAGGCTGTGAGCGCCTGTGATTGTCCCACCATTGAGCAGCGGGACCCTTCAGAAAGTATGAGGCAAAGGTGACATAGCTAGCCACTGGGGCGCCTGAAGACTCCAGCTCATAAGTGATGTCACGGAGCCAGTCATCTGCGTCAAGCGGCTGAGTTGAGCTGCGGTAGATCGCAGGGTTGAGACGCATGAAGTCCTGCAGAGTCATTGGGGCTGGCTGCTGATTCATATTCGGCCTCGGGAACTGGTCCATAAGCCCTTGCATAAACAGGTGATTCAGTTCAAACTGCTGCATCATACCAGCCATGTATTCCGGTGGTGGTGGTGGTTCGGGCGCACCACGACCACGACCAGCTGGCCTAACCATTCTGTCAAATTTTTAACAGTGGTAGTTTAGCATTGGGTAATTGCAAAGACAAAGAATCATTCATGAAGTAAATTGCACAAAGAAGGAAGTGCAATAGATACGACATAGTAGTTCAAATTTCAACATACAGATCCATACATAGGTCTATTACAAAAATAAGTCTGTTACAAAATAGACGATAGGTCCGGAATGAAAATAACCTAGACAACTAGGCAGCACGCAGGCACGCGGTGGAGGGATACAACAACGAGGCATAGCTATATGCTACCTCAACGTCGGGGACAACGAAAGAACCCACGGAACTGCACGTGGCCCTGAATGTGAAACCTGGGGGCAGGGTTCTGCATCCCGTGCACACCCTGATGTAGAATCTGGTGCCCAACAGGGAGCGCAGGTCCACGTGCCGGAGTACGACCTCAAACCGCAGGCCACTCAAGACCTGGAGGAAACTCAGTCCGACGCGGGTGAAGAATGTACTCCGGATGCATCCCCGCACTGACTGCTGGCAACAACTGCTCCATAGCCTGATAAAGACGGGCACGGGTGGCGTACAGGTCGACGTTAAGAGCCCTAACAGTGTGATCTAGTGCCTCGGTGTACTGAACCAGAACATGTGGGTCGTAACGACGACTCACGTAGGGGGTGCAGACAGCAGTGTAGGACCGGTCGTTGCGCTGCCGCGCGAAAGGGGTCAAGACCTCAGCGTCGGCTGCAGTATCAACTCCAGCAGGAACATACGGGATGTATCTGAATGCCGTCTCCTCCAAACAGGGGTTCGCTGCACGGAGACGAACAATAGCAGCATAGGCAGCATCCTGTACTACCATCTCAACGGTCACTCCAATGCCACGAAAGGTGTGTAGCTCAGTGATGGAGAGGTCCCGTCGATCCCAGATAACCATCTTAGCTTCATACTGTTCCTGGTTGAACTCGCGGTAGTCCTCGTAAACAGTGTACTCGGGGTACCAACGATATCCCAGCCTGATCAAGAGGTTGACCAGAATGGCCGAAAACCCAGTCGTATCGTGAGCCAAAGTAAGACGAACGACCTGCCTAGCGGGACGCATCTGTAACAAGAAGATTTAAAGATGTCAAATGACAGTGTGTGCATCATAACTTCAAAGGAAAACAATTGTCGACGAAACAAATCTCCGGTGGATGTGATCACGAGAGCCTAATGTTAGAGTTAGCAAAATCTTTAACCCGAAAGAGGAGAGAGATCAGAACCCAGAGTATAGACGAGGAATAAAAGATCCTAATACCACCCGATTGATATGTGGGCCCGTAAGTCACACAACTATGTTAGTAAAAGTTTTTCAATGACTAGACTCAACTTCGGCCAAGGAGTTGGAAAGGGGGCTACCTACAGGCAGTCGGCTCTGATACCAACTTATGACGCCCCAAATTTCGACCGTACGCTAATCATACACGCAATGCGTACGACCAAGATTAGGGACTCACTGATTGATATCACAACACAACACTAGACACAAATTAAAGTCATACAGCTTCATATTACAAGCCAGGGGCCTCGAAGGCTCGAATACAAAGCTCGACAAGCACGAGTCAGCGGAAGCAAAAAATATCTGAGTACAGACATAAGTTAAACAAGTTTTGCCTTAAGAAGGCTAGCACAAACATAATCAACGGATCGAAAGAGGCGAGGCCTCCTGCATGGGAACCTCCTATCTTACTGCTGGTCGGGGGCCGCCTCCACGTAGTAGTAGGCTCCTGCGGTGGTGTGGTAGTCGTCTTCGGTGTACTCCATCTCCTAGGCTCCATCGTCTGAACGCAGAATCGTATCGAGGGGGAAAGAGAAAGCAAAGCAGCGGTGAGTACTCATCCAAAGTACTCGCAAGACTGACATCAGAACTATGCTAAGTATGCATCAGTATCAAGGAATGGGGTTATATCTGGGCTAACTGCAGAAAGAAAGAATAGGGGGAAGGCCTAGTCCTATCGAAGACTAGCATCTTCAGCAGCTTGCAGCATTAGAAGAGAGTAGACTGGTATCTCATATATAGCAATATTACTGTAGCAAATTTTATTAAGTAACCACGCCCAGAGATTCTTCCTCGACTCCCTGCGAGGAAGCAATCTCGGAGCCAACATTCATTTCAATTTAGAGTCAAAATCTTAGTTGTAGTAGATCAAGGTACAACTCCAAGTCGTCCTGTTACCGTGGACACGGCTATTCGAATAGATGAATTCATCCCTGCAGGGGTGCACCGCATTTCCAACACGCTTGATCACCTCCGGCCGGACACACTTTCCTGGGTCATGCCCAGCCTCGGGATATCAACACGTCGTCGCCCCACCTAGGCTCAACAGAGAGGCCAGCCCGCCGGTCTAAATCCTAAGCACACAGGGGTCGTGGGCCCACTTGCCCTCTGCGCTCCTGCATGATGCGTGGGCGGCCGAGGTCAGCCCTAGCACACTCTAATCCAAGACCTGTGCCGTCCAGGCCACTCGGGCGCGCGCCGCTCCATTGTTGACGTCCGAAGAGCTTCGGCTGATACAACGACACTGAGTACCCATAACTTGTCCCACGTGAAGGTTTAGTGCGTAAAAGGTCAAACGACCACCTCAGATCAAATACCCAACCCATTAGCATTTTATTAATGTGGGGCAAGTGCGACCCATGAAGTGCGGTCCCGTCGCCCCGTCTCGAGGATGTGTGGCAAGGGCCTCTCCTGCCTGGCCACGCCTCATCATCATCAAACCGTGGGTACCCCTTAGGGCCGACCCATCACCAACATGTTTCTATAACCAGTCATAGTAACTGTGTGTATAAAACATCAAGACGGAACCTGAGGAATCACCCTCAAAGGGTCCCGCTCGATGAAACCCTCAAGGTGGACTTAGAGGAATCACCCTCGAGGGTCCCACACTTGAGGGGTTGCACGACAGAGTCATCGTCGGGAGTGGTGAAGGAGAAATCACCCTCGATAACCATGACCGACTAGCTGCACTACAGAGTTAGCATCATGAGTACTTCACGAGGTGTCACCCTCGGTACTCGATGGTAGCTCTGCAGAGTCATACAACTAAGGGGTGTGTGGTGAATGTGACGGGCATGGCTTGTCGGTCGATTGACCGAGTCTTCGAGTCGTCGAGTCGTCGATGAAGAAGCAGGGGCAACTGGGACTAAGGGGGTCACAAAGGATTCATAGATCAACCTATACTAAGCAGTTGATATAACAGCAGGTGTAGTAGCAGTTTATCAAAAACAGGCTATGCATCAGAAATAGGAACTAGCTAATACAGTAGCAAAATCTAATGCAAGAGTGAGAGGGAATGAAATGGGCGATATCGGAATGCTCAAGCGGGGTTGCTTGCCTTGCTGCTCTGCTGCAAAGGCCTGATCGTCAACGGCGTAGTCGTACCCGGCAGCAGCGTAAGTCTCGGGGTCTACCGGTAAGAAGAGGGCGGAGAAACAATGAATACAAAGCACAGATACAATCACGATGCATGACATGGCAATATGCTGAGCTAGGCATGCACTAACGCAGTACTACACGTCGCAGACGGTTCGGAAGAATATCTGACGATATTTTCCGGGTCTCAGGCTACTACCGGACAGACGAAAACGATGGAAAAGTTCCACGTTCGTTATGATAGGAGCGCGTGAGAGACGAACGGAATGCGTATTCGGAACCGTGGGATTTTTCTGAACAACTTTCATGTATAAAATATTTTCATCTGACTTACGGTTTTTTTATATTAATTTTTAAAGTTTTATTACTATTCTGGAATTAACAGATTTAAATTAATTCAATAAATGTAATTATGACATCAGCATGATGTCATGCTGACATCAGCAGTCAACAGTCACAGTTGACTGGTCAAACTGACCAGTGGGTCCCCTGTCATAGACACAGGTTAATTAAGTTAATTAATTATAATCGGAATTAATTAAAGGGGGGGGGGGACCCACCTGTCATTCACTGCTTAGCTTAATTTAATTAACAGAATTATTAATTAACCTAATTAGTTTAATTAAGTTAATTAACAGATTAATCAACTAATAAGTAATTAATTAATTATCAAATTAATTAATTATTTATTTATTTTTACTTTTTGTTTTTGTTTTTGAACAATTCTTTTTTAACGTTTTCAGGGGGCGTGGGGCCCCATGTCATCCACAGGGGGGGAGGGATTAGTGGGGGGGGGGGGGTTATCCCACTAATCAAGAGGGGCTGGCCAGAGGCCCTGGCCACGCCGGGCGCACAGGGCACCGGCGGCAACGGCGGGCACGCCCGACGTGAGGAGGTGGGGAAGCAGCAGGGGAGCCGGTGGCGTGAAGGGGGGCAGCGGCGGGCTCGGCCGGAGCCTACGCGCGCGCGGGGAGCTCGCGCAAACAGGGGCGCGGCCGGCGCAGGGCAGCGGCATGGGCACGCGCGTGCGGGCGCGGGCGGGACGCAGGGGAGGGGCGCGAACGCGGCGGCGAGCGCGGCCGCCAGCGGGGTTCACGGCGGTGCCGGACGGGGGGGAGAAAGAAGCGAAGGGGAGGAAGGAGGGGCCTCACCACTACTAGGAAAAAGCCTAGTAGTAGCGCTGGTTAAACGGCTAGTAGTAGCGCGGGTGCCCGCGCTACTACTATCGCGCTACAGCTAACTGGTAGTAGTAGCGCGTGCCCGTGACCCGCGCTACTACTATTAATTTCAAAAACCAAAAAAAAATCATGACCGCCGGCCGGAGATGGGCCCCTTCGAGGAGTAGGTCCTGTGCACCGCCGGCCGGAGATGTGGAGGAGATAAGCCCATGGCGGATCTGCAGGCGGGCGCCATGGCCGCCTCCTGACCTTCTCGCAGCTCGAGGGGAGGGGAGGGTACAGGATGGGATGGGATGGGATGGGAGGAGGAGAGGGTGGGGCAGCGACGGCGGTGAAGGAGAGAGGGGGGGCATTGCCGCCGGCGGCGAGGTCAAGAGGAGATGGGAAGGTGTTGGGTGGCGGCGCCATTGCATGAGGAGAGGGGAGGGGAGGAATGAATCTGAGAGAGGGGGAGAGTGACGGGAGAGAGAGAGAGAAAGGAGGGCAGGGGAGAGGCTTACGGCGACGGTGGTCTCGGGGAGGGCAGCGGCGGCGGCAGGGGAGAGGGATGCGGCGGCGGCGGTGGTCTCGGGGAGGGGAGCGGCGGCGACAGGGGAGAGGGCGGCGGCGGCGGTGAGGTCGAGGGCGGCCTCGGGCGGCGGCGGTGAGGTCGACGGCGACGGTGGCGACAGAGAGGAGTGGGGGAGAGGGGGGAGAGGGGGGAGAGGGGGGAGTAGTGGGGGACTTAGGAAATTTTGAGCCGGCCCGCGCGGGGTTAGCTCAAAATAGCACTAGCGCTGGGTTCGGCCCAGCGCTATAGCTAAGATTTTAGCAGTAGCGCTTTTTTGCGGCGAGCGCTGCTACTACAAATAGTGTCGGTGGGCTCGTCGGGTCCAACTTAGCAGTAGTGCTCTTTCTATTTCCAGCGCTACTGCTAAGATTTTAGCAGTAGCACTTTTTTGCGGCGAGCGCTACTACTACAAATAGTGTTGGTGGGCTCATCGGGTCCAGCTTAGCAGTAGCGCTCTTTCTGTTTCCAGCGCTACTGCTAAGTCTTCACTTGTAGCGCTGACAGAAGCCAGCGCTACTGCTAATTATCAGCAGCGCTTGTTATTTTCCCGCTCTACTAATAGTGTCCTACCTATAAGGTTTTTCCTAGTAGTGCACAGTGGCTAGAAGAGGAGGGGCAACGGGCGTGAGGAGGGGCGGCGAGGTCCGGCGGCGGCGCGGGGTCAGGGAGGCGACGGGGTCACGGGCGGCGGCGCGGGGTCGGGGAGGCGACGGGGTCACGGGCGGCGGCGCGGGGTAGGGGAGGCGACGGGGTCACGGGCGTCGCGAGGGGGAGCGAGGCGGCGGCGCCGGGCGCCGGAGGATCGGCGGGGTGGTGACTGGCCCGATCCCGATCTGGATCGGGAGGGGGAGGGGAGAGGAGAGATGGGATCGGGAGGGGGGGAAATGGGGTGAGTGGGTTAGGGTTTGGTGGGGGAGTGGGGGTGTTATGGCCCCGGGTGGGCCGGCGGGCTAGAGGGGGCCGGTTGGGCCAAGGCACAGGAGGGGGGTTTCTTTTACTTTTTTCCTTATTATACTTTTGTTGTTTTTAAATTTCTGTTTTTGTTTTATTTTAATTTAGTGTATTTAATTATTTTCGAAAATGTTGACTTCTACAACACAATTACCTAGACATTATTTCCCGCATTTCGAACATTTTTGTTTTGGCTTTTTGAAAACTTTAATTTTCAACATTAACTGAAATTTGAATTCCATCGCGAAATGAAACAAGGTGAGATTAGCAACATGATTAAGCTTGATCAAGGTCATTACTGTAGCTTAATTACAGACATCATTGTAGCACTGAAACCAGGATGTTACAGTCCGCTTGAGGCAAAACGGACAGACGGGCCGTCACTCGTGGCGGCGTCCAACCTACCCCCACCGCCCAAAGTAAATGCGCACGCGCGGTGGGTCCCGGTCGTCAGCCACCCACCTTCGTGTCATCGTCCTACTTTAAGTGGAAACCCGTGGACCGGCCAGTCACACCCCACAAAGTAGCTTCCGCTTCCAAAGCCAATCCTGCCCCCTCCACCCCCGGCAATTTCTAGAAACCCAAGCCCACCGCCGTCGCCATGACCTGGCCGTGGTCCGGGAAGGGGAAGCATGGCCATGAGGCCCGCTCATCCTCTGGTAGGCGCCGATCTGGTCACTCTAGGAGCCCACCACCGCCGCCGCCGCCGCCGCCTGCCCTGTCCGCATTTGTAATCGGTCCGCCGGCCGCCCCACAGCGCACGCGCCCATACGTCGGCACAGAAATATGCCTAAGGTACTGGGAGACGGCCACGCCATTGCCATGGGGAGATGCCCACCTCCTGAACAACTGGCATCTGTCCACGGATCGGGTTCCAATCCCCGCGGTGCCGATGAGCGGCCGCGCTCGCCGTGAGGAGATCGACCGACGTCACGCGCGCCTGCCTCCGGATCTCCTCCACGACCAAAGGTATGGCGTCTACTCGCCGCTGTGGGATACGTGGCTCCATGACGAGCACGACCTGCGGCGGCAGTCTTTTTTTGCCGGTCGTCCACCTAGCCCACGGCGACGACGTGCTGCTAGCCCGCCCCAAGTGCGCGGTCGTAGGCGTGTCCGCGGCCTCACCCCAACACCATCTCCGTCCCCGTCACCACCACCTCCGATGACCGAGGAGGAGGAGGCCCAGCTCATTAGGCGTGTCATGGAGGAATCCGCGGGCACACACGACGAGCGTCAATGGACGGACATGGAGAGGGCGTTGGCCCTCTCTGCGGCCGGCGACGTGGCCATCCCTGAGCTGGAGATGGCCGCCATCGTCAAGGAGGAGGTGAAGGAGGAGGTGGCGGAGGAGCCGGCCCTTGCGGCGTGGAACCCCCGGCTGGTGGGCCAGTCGTGGGGATGGTCGGCAACTGCGTCGGAGATGGCCGACGCGCTGGTTGTCCAGCCGTGGGCACCCACGCCGCCGCGGTCACCCGAACCAGAGCAGGAGCCACGGGAGGAGGCGTTGCAGGCACCGCAAGCGCATCCGGCCTGGCAGGGGCCACCAGCCCACCTTTGGCAGCCGCCTCCCTACGTCGACCTCACCAGCAACGATGACGAGTAGGACGGTGCTCCTAAAGACGGCGGCGGCTTCACCGGCGGGCGGAATTGTCTATATTTTACATGTGTATATTTTTATTTGTGTTTTTATATTAGTTGCTACTGGCATTGTGTATAATGCACTAGAACTATCGCCGGCCTCTGTGGTCGGCATTGATGTTTAATTAAAGCTAATGTATGGTGATGTGATGTGATGTGACCGGTATCACACCCGCGCCAGACTGAACATCAGAGTTAGAACCCAACCAAATACGATTCTTATATTATCTTACCGAAAGGTCTGATAGGGTTAGGCAGATGCCCCATTATTCGTAAACAAGAAGAAATCCAGTGAATAAATACCTACATCTGCAATAAGATAGATGGCCATCATCTAACCACTTATATGCCGCCAATCCTATGTGATGTTTGAATATAATGTGATTTGATGATAAATTAAGGTAAAAACTTGAATTTGAACTAACATTTGAATTATAAGCAACATTTTGAAAGAGGCCTAAGTTGTAATGATCATGTTACCCTATGTTGAAATGATCAAACAGCAAACAAAACAAAAATAGACTCCTAAACCCTAACCCTAACCCTTTATTACAAAACCCATTTATATGAAGACAGTTTAAAATTTCAAAAATGAAAAATACGTTCGGATCCTTCTTACTCGCACTGAAATGGCGCTCTAGTGATTTTTTTTCGTAAACATAAACCCACTGTCGCTCTCTTCTCGAACTCTATACAACCACGTACGTGATAGCTCATATGTGTGAAGGAGTTTTCATGGAAATGCCCATAAACCAAGTTTTTTATTTTTTTCCCATAACCATATCACATACAAAGGCATTGTGATCAGGTTTTACATTTTTTTTGAATTTTTTTGAATTTAGTTCTGCTCATTTGAATTTGGAAACGGTAGCTCATCTCAAAAGAAGTTTTTTCTTAAAAAAAGTCCCTAAACCGAGGTTTATATTTTTAGGGTAACTATATCTTATAAAACGACGAACAGGGAAGGTTTCATATTTTTTTGATTTTTTTTAATTAGTTAAGGTCATTTGAAAGTTGGTCAAACTTAAGATAACCCCGCTAACCGGCTCAAAACCCCGCAGCATCTCCACAAACCCTAACGTCGAACTGCAGTCGTCCGATCATACCCTAGCGCCAAGCGAAAACCGTCGGATATGTTCTTCTAGAAGGATACGGGCAGGCTGCGTGCAGGCTCCGCGCCGTTGGATCACATGGACGGCTCTGCATCGTTGGATCGTTGGGCGATCCGCGAGACGTTGGTTCTGCTCACCCACTCGCCCGGGGGAAATAAAAAAAGTCCTGGTTGGTCCTTCGCTACGCGTTGACTGTCGAGGGAGGAGGCACCGATCCGGCTCCCCGTCATTATCCATAGACGGCTATTTAAGCTGGAGGGCGTCCCCCAGCCCTAGCTCATCCACATGCTCCCTCTCCCCGCCGGCACATGAGCCCATCAGCCATGCCACCACGCCGCCAGTACTACATAGTCGAACACCGTCTCTTCCTCCTTCGGCAGACCCAAATCCGGAGGCAAGCGAGGCTACCTCTGGAACCGGAGGACGATTTCGAGGAGAGGTCGGAGATAGGGGAGGAGGAACTAGAGAAGGCGCCGCCGCAGCCGGAGGAGGAGGCGCCGCCACGGCAGCCGGAGGAGGAGGCGCCGCCGCAGGAGCCGGAGGAGGAGGCGCCGCCGGAGGAGCCGGAAGTGGAGGCACCGCCGGTCTACTATCTGTGGCCCGACCAGGTGGTGATCCTCAACTCCATCCGGTCGGAGCAGGCCTGGCATCTTCGTCAGCAGCACATGGAGGCAACGCGGGCGGCCCACGAGGAGGCACAGGCGGCGGCGCAGGCGGACCAGGCTCCCGCGCGGGTGGATCAGACTTCGGCGCAGGTGGATCAGGCCATCTCCGACAACGAAGACGCGTAGTGCACTACGTAGTACGTAGGATATATATTGTATGCTGCTATTATGCTCTCTGATCTATGTTTAGCTGACTCTGGTTGTTGGTTCTATTCTATGCTTCAAAAAATATATTGCATGCTTTTGTACATGGAGGGAGTTACATATGGGTGGGTAAAAAAGGTGGGCGAAGCTCGCACGTAGTACTGCACCCTGGCCTCGGTCTGTGGCACCTGGAAGGTGGAGACGTGTGCGAGAAGAGAGGAACCAGCGGCAGCGACCGTCGCTGCGTTCGTGGCGGCGCGCATCGGCGCATGCAGGCTAGCTGGATCACGTGGCATGCATAGCAGGCTTCCTGGCGGCGCACGTCGATCGGTATGCCCTAGAATTTAATTGCCACGTTGAATTGATGATGCGGAGGTCAAAGGCTGAGACGGTGTGAACTGTGAATCGATCGAGGAGGCGCGTGCGAGAACAGACGAACCGGCAGTAGCGACAGTCGTTGCATCCGTGGCGGCTCACAGGAAGGCTACGTCCGTGGCGGCTCGCATCGGCGCATGCAGGCAGGCTAGCTGGATCATGTCGCGCATGCATAGCAGGCTTATCATGGCGGCGTGCATCAGTGCATGGACGCGGGCGTTTAATTCAACGGCCTAAACGAAATCACGGCCCAATGGTCCAACCAGCACCACCGTCCAATGGGCGACACAGTCCAGCGCGGCCCCACATGTCAGAATGGTCAAAGGAGGGCGACACAGTCCAACACGGCCCCACTTGGCAGGTCCAACGGGCAACACAGTCCAGTGCGGCCCCACACGTCAGAGTTAATGGTCAAACCATTGACCCGACGACATCCTCCGTTGCGACCATTTCTGAGGGTTTTGAACAAGGGAGTGGGGAAAAGTGAGCAAAAGTTAAGGGCGTGGGGATGAATGAGTACAACTAAGGAACCAGGGGCACAAGAATAGAAATCCCTAAAATATTTTAGGCAAAATATTTTCCCTAATTTGAGGACTTGTAGTGCAAACCTCATTTCAGGGGGTTTTGAAAACCTAAATCAAATAAATGCGTTTTGGTGAAAATATTATTTTATAAAAATAGTTTTATGTCCTATACACATGGCATGATCATTGGGCAAGACTTCGATCAAGGATATGAGTTTTGAGAGAAGAAGGATTTTTATGAATTTAACCACCATCAAACAAACAAGAAAATGGCAAACAATTCAAGCATACACAAGCACACAATAAGTTTTAATTGGTCCAAATTTTTAAACTGATAATCATAGCAAGGTGGTCAAACACAAGGTGTGACAGAACCCCGCCCGGTGACCGTGCGAGTTGTCTTCGTTGCCGCGGCCAACATGCTCCCCGGCGCCTGTGGATCTGTCTAGGAGGACCACCACCCTCTACTTCGTCTTCCCCGGGCAACTTATTGAACCGGGACGGCCCGTGCGCTCGCCATCGAGCTCGTTTTCACGGCGTACGTCGCTGTCGTCCACCATCGTTCGCCACCGCTCCGGTCCGTCTCCGGCCTCCCCAACATCTCCATCGAGCTTGCACTGAGCTTCTCCCTCTCGACTCCCCTGCTTTTCCCCCTCGATCGATCGTCATAGTCGCCGCCTGCGACCCCCAATGGCCGTGCTCGGAGCTCCTGTTCATGCTCGATCTCCCGCGATAGCTTTCGGCTGTCCGCGTCCCCGCATCGCCCGTCCGCGTGCGCTTGCTTGTCCTTGGTCGCCCCCCACCCCCGCAGGCACTCGCGCGCCCTGCTGCCCGCTGCTACTGCTACTGCGCCACTATTGCTGCTACCAAGACCGCTGCTCTGCTTTGCTCCGCCACTGGCCGCCGCTAGCTGCTGCGCTGCTGCTGCGCCCGGGCCAGCCGCGCCGCTCCCTCAGCTCGCCGTTGCCTGGAGGAGCTCCTGCCGCCCGCGTGGCCTGTTGTCCCTGGCCGCCGGTGCCCCGCCGGGTCCGGCCGCTCGCCGAGCCTCTGCCGGCTACGGCCGCACCTCTGCTGGTGCGTGCGCATGTGGAGTTGCCCCGTGACCGGCTGGCCCACTGACTAGTGGGTCCGGACGGGTTAATTATCCTGACAAATTAAATTAGGAGCTAGGTTAGTCTAATCTATCACTGTCATGTGGACCCCCGTAGTTAAAATAACGCTTTAACTTAACTCTGGCCATGACATGTAGGCCCCACCGCACTGTTCACATTTGACCAGTCAACTGTTGACTACTGAGTCAACAGTTGACCTGGCCCCACCTGTCAGCCCCTCTGTCCTCGTTGTTGGGTACACTTTCGGGTGCATCTAGCCTTTTCCGTTTAATATATTTCGGAATCAAAAAAATCCAGTAATTTTAGAAAATGGTTAAAACTTCGAAAAATCATATAAAATAAACCGTAAGTCAGATGAAAATAATTTAAAGATGAAGGTTGCCCGGAAAAATATAACGAATCTGAATATGCAGCCCATTCATCTGTCACATGCCTCTAGTATGATGAACATGGAATTTTCCCTCTGATTCATCTGTCTGATAAATGCCAAAGACCTGGGAAATATCCACAGATATTTTCCCTCTCTATCTGTAATGTGTAGCACTGCGTTAGGTCACCCCTAGCACAGCTTATTGCCTTGACATGCATCATGATGCATCTGTTTGCTTTATATTTATTGTTTCCTCCCCCTCTTCTCTCTGGTAGACCCCGATACCGACGCTGCTACCAGGTACGACTACGCTTCTGACGTCCAGCATCTTGTAGCAGAGCAACCAGGCAAGCAAAACTCCTTGATCATTCATATATCGCCCATTCCTACTCTCTCATGCTTGCATTAGATTTTGCTATTGTTGTTGATAGCTCCTATTCTGATGCATAGCCTGTTTTTGTAACCTGATGTTGTACTTTACATGTCTATCATAAATGCTTAGTATAGGTTGGCTAGTGATCCACCAATGGCCCCTCACCTTGTCCTTGTTGCCCTTGCTTCATCATCGATGACTCGATCAACGAGTTCGACGCCCTGAGCCTGACACATCACCTCACACCCCCTTAGTTGAATGACTCTGCAGAGTTACTATCGAGTGCCGAGGGTGATAACTTATAACGCACTCCTGATGATAACTCTGTAGTGAAGCTAGCCGGTCGTGGATTTTAGAGGGTGATTCCTCCTTCACCACTCCCGATAACGACTCTGTCGTGCAACACCTCAAGTGTGAAACCTCGAGGGTGATTCCTCCCAGGTCACCTTGACTGTTACATTGAGTGGAATCCATCAAGGGTGATTCCTTGGATTCCCCCTTGATGTTATGGACACATGGTTACTTTGACTTTACCCTAGAACCATGTGAAAGATGGGTCATCCCCGAGGGGTACCTGCAATTGATGTGTAGTCGGGTTGACCAAAAAGGTACCAGCGAGATAACTACACGGCACGGTCGGGCATTATTAGCCCTTGCCGTAAGTCCAAGAGATGGGGCAACGGGACCATAGATCCGGGATCATTGATCATCTCCGCGCGCTACCAAGACACTAACGGGTTTGGATATGTGATCTGAGTAGGCCTCCGGCCTTTTTCGCACTGACCACCACGCGGGAATAAGTATGGGCACTCTGCGTCGTACATTCTCTCGAAAGCTCTTCAGACGTTGCAGTGAGCGGCACGCGCCCGGGTGGCCCGCGTAAGCACCTGCTTTGTTTAAAGAAGTGCCAGGACTGACACCGGTCGTCCTCGTAACGTACAGGAGTGCTTAGGGTGATGGGCCCATGACTCCTGAGCACTTAGGATGTAGACTGGTGTGTTGACCTCTCTGTTGAGCCTAGGTAGAACTACGGCGTGTTGATCAGCCGAGGTCGGGCATGACCTGGAAAGCGTGTCTGGCCGGAGTTAATCAAGCGTGTTGGGTAAGTTCGTGCACCCCTCCAAGGAAGTATATCTATTTGAATAGTCGTGTCCATGGTAACAGACTCTCAGAGTTGTATTCTGATCTATACAGCTAGAACTTGATACTTGTGACATGAAATGTAAATGATGGCTCCGGGATTGCTTCCTCGTAGGGAGTCGAGGAAGGATCTCTGGGCGTTACTATAACATACTTACTTATAATATGCTAATCTGCACTCCTCTAATGTTGCAAGACACTGAAGATGCTAGTCTTCGATAGGACTAGGCCTTCCCTTCTATTCTGGAATTTCTGCAGTTCAGTCCAAAGATATAGCCCCATTCCTTTGATATTCAAGCATACTTAGCATAGATCTGATGTAAGTCTTGCGAGTACTTTGGATGAGTACTCATAGTTGCTTTTCTCCCCTTTTCCCCTTGATACGATTGCTGCGATTAGATGATGGAGCCCAGGAGCCATTTGATCCAGCCGACGACTACTACTATCAGGACGGAGCGTACTACTACGTGGAGGCCGCCGAGTAGTTAGGAGGCTCCCACGAAGGAGGCCTTGCCTTTTCAATCCATGTTGATCTTTGTGCTAGCCTTCTTAAGGCGAACTTGTTTACTTATGTCTGTACTCAGAGATTGTTGCTTCCACTGACTCGTTTGTAATCGAGCTTATGTATTCGAGCCCTCGAGGCCCCTGGCTTGTAATATAAAGCGTGTATGACTTTAATTTGTGTCTAGAGTTGTGTTGTGATATCTTCCCGTGAGTCTCTGATCTTGATCGTGTGCATTTTCGTGTATGATTAGCATACGATCAATGCGGGGGCATCACAAGTTGGTATCAGAGCCATCTGCATGTAGGAAGCCCCTTTCCAAACTCCTTCGTGAACTGCAAAATGCGCACTATGCGTTTTTGTGAACTGCGCCACAGAGTGTAGGATCGAAAGTAAGTCTAGAGGGGGGGTGATTAGACTATTTGACCAAATAAAAATTCTACCTTTTCCCAATTTTAGTTGTGGGCAGATTTTAGCAATGATAGCAAGTCAAGCACACCCGTAAAATGATAAGAGTATAGCAGCGGAAAGTAAAGACAAGCACATGTAAAATGATAAGGGTAGGAAGATCAAACGCAATTTGAAGTCACGAAGATTTTTCCCGTGGTTCCGATAGGTGGTGCTATCGTACGTCCACGTTTATGGAGTCTTCAACCCACGGAGGGTAGCGGTCGCGAGAGTCCACGGAGGGCTCCACCCAAAAGGGTCCACGAAGTAGCAACCTTGACTATTTCATAACGGCTTCCGTCCACGAAGGACTAGCCTCACTATGGGTAGATCTTCACAAAGTAGGCGATCTCCTTGCCCATACAAACTTCTTGGTTCAACTCCACAACACGAAGTAGGAGGCTCCCAAGCGACACCTAACCAATCTAGGAGGCGTCACCCTCCAAAAGGTATTAGGCTCGATAGTGATGATGAACTCCTTTCTCTTGTGCTTCAAGATGATAGACTCCTCAACACTCAATCACTCTCTCACGGATTTGGCTTGGTAGAAGAGATTGATTGGGTGGAAAGCAACTTGGGGAGGCTAGAAATCAAGATCCATATGGTTGAAGTGGATGATCTTGATCTCAACACAAGGGTAGGTGGTTCTCTCTCAGAAATTTGGATATGGGAAGTGGGGAACTGTTCTGAGTGCTTTTCTTACGAGTGGGATGTGGTGGAGGGGCATATATAGGCATCTCCAAACATCCAACCGTTACATCATTATTGACCAACTCGATGAAACCGAAGTAAAAACTCGGTCATACCGATTTGTTCAAAATGTGGCAACTTTAGGAATCTCGGTGAAACCGATATATGATTCTCGGCAGTACCGATATGAGGGTCCGAGGGCAGTTTTTAAACTCGGTGAGACCGATCCATAAAACTCGGAAATTCCGATTTTATAAACTTGGTCATCCGAATGTTGGTCACCGAAACTCGGTTGCATCGATGTAGTACTTGGTTGTACCGAGAAGCTAGGGTTTGGCTAGGGTTCTGTCTGAGATGGAAAATCGGTAGGGCCGAGTGGGAAACTTGGTGGCACCGATTTTGTGTGGTAGGGTTTAGACAGTGTATTTTGTGGGAGATCTTGTGGGTGTTTTTGGTGGCTAGCACTTGTGCACATGGAGCAATTGTTCACCAACATTACCTCACCCCCTTTTAATAGTATTGGCTTTCCTATGGACTCAAAGTGATTTCTCACAAAGTGAAATGTAGAGTCTCCTTGCTTGAAGCTTTGGCAATTCCATTCCTTGCATCTTGGGGTCTCCTCACAATCTGTAGCCATCCCATCATTGAACTTTTCCTAAAATATACTTAGTGGAAACATGAGTCTAGTGAGATATATGTTGTTATTAATTACCAAAACCACCAAGGGAGCAAATGTGCTTTCAATCTCCCCCTTTTTGGTAATGATGACAACATATAGATCAAAGCTTTGACATATGATATAATCAATGAATAAAATCATCGCTTTGAGAAGTATGTCATAAGCAAGACCTCCCCCTAAATTTGTGCACTATTTTGAATTTGCGTTTGAATGCAAATGCACAATCGATTAGGTTCATGGGGCACTCTTCCATGTCACATATAGCTTGGTGGTGTGCGAGAATAATATGAATGAACAACATAGCACAACACATCAAGCAAAAGTGAATGATCATCTCATAAGCATCTCAAAGATAGGAAATAGTAGCAACACATAAGAAGTATATGATCAAACACCAAACAAGTTTAACACAAACTGTAAGCCAAAAAAGTTTAACACAAACTATAAGCCAAAAGATTTTAAAGTTTTGGAGAGCGATAAAAGGCAACACACACTCACTCTCTCGAAGCCCTATGATCTATACAACTTCTCCCCCTTTGGCAACAAGTTACCAAAAAGTTCAAAGGTATAGAACTAATCGTCTCTCTGGGGCTGATCTCCTCCGGTTGTTGATGTAGGAGTCGAGAGAACCGCTTCGGCGAAGACTTCTGCAGATGTCATGGAAGGAGTTGGAGTAGACACTGGAGGTGCTGAAGGAGCTGAAGGAGCTGCAGCAGGGGCTGATGAAGATGGTCTCATCTTAGGAGCAAACACTGTAGGAGTTCTGGCTTGAATCTTGAATTGAGTGCTGGTCCGGAGAGCTGGAATGGCATCATCGTCATCATCATCTGAGGTGTGAGGAATGGCTACAGCATCCTCTTCCTTCCTGAGCTCATCAACAGTCTTGGGCAACCCATGAGAGCTTGGGGTGCCTGGATCTTCTGAAGAAGGAGAACTGGCCTCAGGACTAGCGCATTGATCTGCATCAACATTGGGCTCTCTGAAGTCATTTTGGTTGTCCACTGAATCTCACATATTGACCCTGTGAATAGAGCATAGAAGAGCAGTGGGGTTGAGCATCACAAAACACATAATTTTTTCAAAATTTGAACAAGGAAATTCTTAGTTTTAGATTTCTGCAAAATGGATTTCGGTACCACCGAGTCAAGATTTTCGGATCCATCGAGACATATGGTCTACTTCACAGAAACTTGGCAGTCACTTCGGTGTCACCGAAAATGACCGCTCGGTTTCACCGAGACCATTCTCAGGAACCCTAGAACCAAAATCGGTAGAACCGATTTTTGCGACTCGGTGTCACCGAGATGCGTTTTGCGGACGGCTAAACCTAAAATTTTCTCGTTCGCTAATCTAATGAATTTTCTAGTGGATTAGGAAGATTGCAACAGGTGGATTATCGATAAGAGTACCCTAATGCGCATGAATCGGAAAGAGGAGCGCACAAGGGGGCGGATTCATACCCTAACTCGATGAAGAATCCGCTAAGGCGACGACGGCGGCGAAGATTCCGTCGACGGCGGCGAAGATTCCGTCGACGGCAGCGATTACCAACGGCGGAGGTGCACGGGGAGGCAAGGGCGACGACCAGGGGGTCCGGAGCGGCAGTTCGGGGCTTGGAGAAACAAACTTTTGGTGAATGAATTTCAAAAGTCAGGTCCGCCAGGTTATATACCCCAGACTGTCGGTGAAACCAATTGGAACATTTCGGTGCCACCGAGTTTCCTAACTGTCAGGTGACAGAGAAACTCGGTGTGACCAAGAATACCCGATCGGTTGAACCGAGATCAAAAACCTAGATCAACTCAGTGATTCAGTGGAACCAAGTTTTTTGGGTTGGTTACACCGAGATTTATAGAGAGGTTTTGGAATGCAGCTCTTTTCGACACGGTACTCCGAGTGCTCCTCACACAGAGGGTTCGAGAAGTGCTTGTTCAAGTTTTGTGACGTAGCATGAATATAACTTGAGACGAGAAAGCATAGATAGCTAGAGAGGGGTCCTAGGCATTCTTGTACATCCAATTGGCAAAAGAAAACCAAAAGCCAAATAGCAACAATTGGATATCCTTGAATGAGTAAAGATATGCGCACCAACATGCTCACACAATAAGATGTCAAATGAAATCATGGCAAACATTCAGAAACACTCTAGCATCTATCAAGCACTTCGGCGATGACGTAGTCATCTATATATGAGTATATTGACTTAGGAGCCAAGTAAGAATACTTGATCATAGGTCATGCTCATCGTTTAAGCACAAGTGGGGTTGCCACTTTTACATAAAGCTTGTTAATGTTGTCACATTCTAAGAGATGCTTTAAATCAAGTCTTAGAGTAAAGCTCCCCCTTGATGTGACATCCCCCCTAAGAGGAATAAACTAACCTTGGGTTTTGTCATAGAAGACTTCATGTGGGTGATGTAGTGGTGGATGCTCATAGTTGATGAAGATCATCTTGAGTTGGGAGCAATCCTTTTTGTTTCTTACTCTCCTCACCTACATGGGTTAGTGCCAAACACAAGAGACAAATACAAGGATATCTATAGACATGGAGTGCAAATCATACATGATGATGTCCATGGATTCATTAATTACCTTGTCCCTTGCTTACCTTTGAGGGAATGTGTGACTCCTTGAACTATTGCATAATGTTGATGTTGATTGCAACTAGTCCTTGCCAATAATGAATGTGAGTGGATTTCATTGGCGGAGTAACCCCTCAAGAACTTCTCTAGTTCTTCTTCTTGGGGACCCACGTCAAGTTGATGGGGATCCTTGGTGTTGTAGTAGTGTTAGTTGAAGTAGAACTTGGAGTAGCCTTGGGAACCCACTTCACCATGGCTAGGGACTCATCTTCAAGTGTGTCGATGTCATCATGAAGCTTTCCCTTGCCCTTGTGGTCTTGTGGAGGAAGGTCATCTTGAGAGCTTGTTCCCTTGGGAGGAGTAGGTTCATACTTCTCCCTTTGAGGAACAAACTTAGGCTTGGGGTATTGACCTTCTTCCCATTCGACTCCATTGGCGTTGAAGTAGCCAATGTCATGGTTCTTCCGGTATCCTCCATGTTTGCGTACAATTTCCTCAAATTGCTTACATCCGGCAAGAGTTTTGTAGATACCTTTTTCTATAATCCCTTTCAATAGATCATTTTCTTGCTCAAGTGTAACTTGGCTAAGAGAGTCGTTAGTGGGATCAATATAACTACTAGAAGCAATATCATTGGATTTATCATTTTTATTGTTACTAGTTGAAGAACCTTGCTTGCCTTTGTTACTAGTTTGCTTAGCCTTAACTTGTGGAATTAATGTAGACAAGAGAAGTCGTTTGGCTAGATAAGAGAAAGTCTTCTTTCGAAGATCGTCATTGATAGCTTTAAGGAATTCTTGCTCTTGCTCCAAATTGAGCTTCTCGAAGCGGAGCTTCTCATGAGTCCTTACAAGTTCTCTATGATCTTCTAGAGTAGACTCGTGGGCTAACTTAAGAGTGTTTAGTTCTTTAGTTAGTCACTCAATTTCCAACTTAGCATCATCACACGACTTATCTTGACTAGAGTGATTACTAACAAGTTCATTTTGACTAGTATCACTAGATTTGTCAAATAGCAAGTCATCATCTCCTAGTAGGTCATCCACATCACTATTGAAATCAAGATATTCGGGGTGTGATACCTTGGGGCATTTAGCCATGAAGCAACTTCCACTCCCTTCATTTGGTGAATCAAATATGTTCTAGGAGTTGGAGCAAACGAGTGCAAGTCCGGCAACACCTTCATCTTGACTATAGTCGGAGTCGGAGTGATAGCTTCTCTCGGAGTGGTAGTCGGATACGGAGCCGGAAACCCATTCACCAACATGAGCTTGATGTCTTCTTCTTGAATAGCTCTTGGTGTACTTGTCCTTCTTCTCCGAGTCTCTACTTCTCCTTGAGGGTCTTCGTTCATAACGATCATCTCTACTCCTTCTCTCTCTTCGAGGTGACTCATCTCTTGAGCTCTTGCTTCTAGGTGACTCTTCCCTTCTTTTGTGGAGGGGCGTGCACTCATTGGAGTAGTGTCTGGGCCTTCCACAATTGTAAAAATTCCGGTTACGACTAGATGAACGCTTCTCTTCATATCTTGAGTTGGAGTTCCTCTCTTTGCCTCTACTCTTGTAGAACTTGTTGAATTTCTTGACCATGAGGCTTATCTCTTCATTGGTAACAAGGTTGTCGCTTGAAGTAGCGGAAGCATCACTTGAGGCTTTGTAAGCACCGCTTGACTTGTTGTGAAGTTCTTCCTTGTCCTTGAGTGACATCTCATGAGCAACAATCCTTCCAATCACTTCCGTAGGCTTGAGATCTTTGTAGTTCGGCATCATTTGGATCAATGTGCACACGGTGTCATACTTTCCATCCAAGTCTCTAAGGATCTTCTTGATGATGAATTTGTTGGTCATTTCTTCACTTCCTAAGCCGGCAATCTCATTGGTAATGAGAACTAGCCTAGAGTACATCTCCGCAACTCCTTCACCATCCTTCATCTTGAACTTGTCAAGTTGACTTTCAAGCACATCCAACTTAGATTCCCTAGTGGATTCGGTACCTTCGTGCATATCAACCAAAGTGTCCCAAATTTCCTTTAAATTCTCAAGACGGCTGATTTTGTTGAATTCTTCGGGGCATAGACAGTTGAATAGAATGTCACATGCTTGAGCATTGTATTGCAACATCTTCAATTCTTACGCGGTCGCTTCACGATCCGGTTCCTTTCCATCACCAAAGAAATCACCTTGCAAGCCGGAACAACAGCCCAAACGGCGGGGTTATGACCAAGAATATGCATTTTCATCTTATGCTTCCAACTAGCAAAATTTGTACCATCAAAGTACGGACCTCTACGGTGATAATTTCCCTCACTAGACGCCATACTCTCCTAGGTTGTGAAACCAATGCAATGGAGACCAAAGCTCTGATACCACTTGTAGGATCGAAAGTAAGTCTAGGGGGGTGATTAGACTACTTGAGCAAATAAAAATTCTACCTTTTCCCAATTTTAGTTGTGGGCAGATTTTAGCAATGATAGCAAGTCAAGCACACCCTACACACGCATGTCTAAGAGTATAGCAGCGGAAAGTAAAGACAAGCACATGTAAAATGATAAGGGTAGGAAGATCAAACGCAATTTGAAGTCACGAAGATTTTTCCCGGGGTTCCGATAGGTGGTGCTATCGTACGTCCACGTTTATGGAGTCTTCAACCCACGAAGGGTAGCGGTCGCGAGAGTCCACGGAGGGCTCCAGCCAAAAGGGTCCACAAAGTAGCAACCTTGACTATTTCATAACGGCTTCCGTCCACGAAGGACTAGCCTCACTATGGTTAGATCTTCACGAAGTAGGCGATCTCCTTGCCCGTACAAACTTCTTGGTTCAACTCCACAACACGAAGTAGGAGGCACCCAAGCGACACCTAACCAATCTAGGAGGCACCACCCTCCAAAAGGTAATAGGCTCGATAGTGATGATGAACTCCTTGCTCTTGTGCTTCAAGATGATAGACTCCTCAACACTCAATCACTCTCTCACAGATTTGGCTTGGTAGAAGAGATTGATTGGGTGGAAAGCAACTTGGGGAGGCTAGAAATCAAGATCCATATGGTTGGAGTGGATGATCTTGATCTCAACACAAGGGTAGGTGGTTCTCTCTCAGAAATTTGGATATGAGAAGTGGGGAACTGTTCTGAGTGCTTTTCTTACGAGTGGGATGTGGTGGAGGGGTATATATGGGCATCTCCAAAAATCCAACCGTTACACCATTATTGACCAACTCGGTGAAACCAAAGTAAAAACTCGGTCGTACCGATTTGTTCAAAATGTGGCAACTTTAGGAATCTCGGTGAGACTGATATATGATTCTCGGTAGTACCGATATGAGTGGCTGAGGGCAGTTTCCAAAATCAGTGAGACCGATCCATAAAACTCGGAAATTCCGATTTTATAAACTTGGTCATCCGAATGTTGGTCACCGAAACTCGGTTGCACCGATGTAGTACTTGGTTGTACCTAGAAGCTAGGGTTTGGCTAGGGTTCTGTCTGAGATGGAAAATCGGTAGGGCCGAGTGGGAAACTTGGTGGCACCGATTTTGTGTGGTAGGGTTTAGACAGAGTATTTTGTGGGAGAGCTTGTGGGTGTTTTTGGTGGCTAGCACTTGTGCACGTGGAGCAATTTGTTCACCAACATTACCTCACCCCCTTTTAATAGTATTGGCTTTGCTATGGACTCAAAGTGATTTCTCACAAAGTAAAATGTAGAGTCTCCTTACTTGAAGCTTTGGCAATTCTAGTCCTTGCATCTTGGGGTCTCCTCACAATCTATAGCCATCCCATCATTGAACTTTTACTGAAATATACTTAGTGGAAACATGAGTCCAATGAGATATATGTTGTTATTAATTACCAAAATCACCAAGGGAGCAAATGTGCTTTCACCGATGCGGTGCAACCTCCCTGCTGGAGCTGTCCGCTGGAGGAGTGGCTGACTGACGACGACGGATCGGTGCCATTGGCGATTGGGGAGAAGCAAACTAGAGAAGCTACGGGGAGGGAGGGAATGGATGTGATGTGGAGTCGCCAGCCGTGAGGGGTTATAAAGAAGGCCGGCAAGCATTGGGGGTTTGGGGGATTTCACCGAGCCGGTCGGGAACTTGCAGCGGTGCGCGCGAGAACCTGCGCAGTTGCGTGGGAACTAGCTCACCAACGCCTTTTTAAGACTATGCTTGGCCAAACGAAATGCATGTTCGGTGCCAAAGCGTGCACTGGAATCTTTGGGCGGGAACGCGGTGACAAGATGTGACAGAGGAAGAAGAAATGATAAGTATACAAACGATTAATAAAAAATGTTTGCGTTTGTTATATAGCAAGCGCTAGTTCTCTACGCACCATCGCAAACCGCTCAATCATGAGGTTGCTCTTGGTTTAGGCGACCGTGGTACGCTCTGCTCGAACGCTCTCCCGGCGTCCATCCACACGCAAACGGTCACATACATTTGGGGTGCCATATGCATGCGGTTGCACCACGCCGGTGCCACCATGCAGTTACGTGTGCCACGATGCAGTTAAGCGCTGCAAAAACTGCCCTGCAGACGTGCTGAAATTCAAGGACGTTCTGGCGCCCACCCACTTATTCCTGCGGCCATTTACTTTCATCTCTTCTGCCTTGTGATTGCGCCACACAAAACAAGAAGCACACACACACTCATCAAATATAGAGAGGATGCACTCTTCATCTCTTCAAGCTTCCTGCTCGGATCCAATGGCGGCGATCCCAGCGGCTGCCGGCGTCGAGCGGCAGTTCACCATTGTTGTCAAAGTGGACACCCACATCAGGAAGACGTACCTCTCAGTGGTGTACACCAACAACCCGGTCACGGTGGAGAACTCCATCGACACTATTGAGCAGCTTCTAGCTGATGATGACAAGTACAAAGTGGTCGATTTGGACCTCAAGTACACCGGCGGTCGTGCCGGGTATGATCAGAAGGTTGTTGTTGCCCAGTTGTGCGGGTGCCATCACGTCCTCGTCTACCACTACTGCCTGGCCACAAGGCCTTGCAAGCGTTTCGCCAGGTTTATCAACAGCCACGACTACAGGTTCGCAACGATGGACACCACCAACGATCTAAAGGTGCTCAAGACTTCGGGCTTGGCCAGCCAGAAGCTTGTCGACATCCAAGGGCAGTACAGGGTTTGGGGCAGCAATAAGAAGATGGACTCCCTGGTTGACCTCGCCAAGGCCATCATCGACCCCTACTACGGAGACATGAAGGCCTAGTGCGACAAGGACAAGCCTGTCTGGCACAAGGCCTGGGTGAACAAACTGGATGAAGAACACGTCAAGTACGCAGCCAAGGACGCGTACACAAGCTACGTGATGTACAGGAGGATCATTGACATGAGGAAGTGCCTACTTCTTGCACATGGTGAGGGATAGCCACAAGCAGAACAGTGGCGGCAACCGACATCAGAAGATGTACATGTTTCCATGATCGTCTACTTCTTGTAATTTTGTATTGAGGAATGTACATGTGTTGTGTAGTCACTTGTGTAATTGGATGTTCGATTTGGTAATGCAACTATGTTGTTGTTCTGTAGACAGAGCATATCTAGATGTTGTGCAAACAGGGCAAATGACATCTCACACGCTTAAACTAGGGAACACGTCAGTGATGATTTCATCAACCGCTGACAATTGTTTACCAGCAACCGTTTTCCCACAACATACACAACTTGTTAGGAGGAATCGCCTATGTTATTATCTGTCTTCCCACACGATTCTGATTACTGGCTTGTTTGTCAGGTATCACACACACCTTCTTAGGCTAGATCATTTGTGTTCTGCTGGATCAGTGCAAACAGTTTATCTGAATGAACTGTATGTCGTAAATCACCCACATATGTATTTGGTTAACCATTTGTGTTATTTTGGCTAATCGCAAACGGTTCATGAGGACCAATTGTATGTCGTACATCGCACACATCTGTATTTGGTTGGCTGTTTGTGTTATTTTGGTTAATCGCAAACAGTTTATGAGTACCAATTGTTTGCCGCGTATCGCAGAAGCAACTTGTTCTGAATTGTATTTGATGGATCCACCATCGCACGCAATTCGCGTTATTGGTGACAGAGCTAGAACTATACCGTTTGCGATTCATGCTTTGCACACAGTTTGGTTGAAGGGTCTCAGATTGATGTGTCGTCTTAGAATCTAACTTCAGTAGTGGATAAAATGTTAGAAGGAAAACAGAATAACATTCTGCAACTCCACTACGACACGAGGCATTTCTCTCACCTTCCGGGTACCATCATTGTGGAATTCGAGGACTTTTATCTCTTCTTCAACTTTGATGAGCTTGCTGTCACTCTTGTTAAATGCTTGATGTTGTAAGTACTTCACAAACTCTTATCAACTTCTTCATACAAGGCCGTAAACGAAAAAAGCTAATAGTATTGTATTCCTCTTAGGAGATTGATCGCGCAAAGATCATTAAGTGAGTGAGACGTCTCCAACGTATCGATAATTTATGAAGTATGCATGCCATATTTACGCATGTTTACAATATTTTTATACGGTTTTGATGCACTTTACATGATTTAATTGGAACTAACATGGATTGACGTTGTTTTCAGCAGAATTACCGTGGTGTTGTTTTTTTGCAAAAAAATGAAAGTTCTCGGAATTCAACGAAACTTTTTGATGATTTTTTCTAGAAGGAAAGGGACACGGGAAGTTTCGAGGGAGTACCAGAAGACCCACAGGGGGCCCACAAGGCACTTAGGTGCGCCAAGGGGGTGGTCGTGCCGAGGTACCTTGTGGGCCCCCTGTGTCTCCTCTTCAGGTGATTCCAATGCCAAAAATTCCTATATATTCAAAAAAACCCGAAAGTTAATCTAGAACTTCCGCTCTGCCGGCACAACTCTCTGTATCGAAGAAATCTCATCCGGAGCCCTTTCTGGTACCCAGCCAGAGGGGGAAATCATCACTGGAGACCATCTTCATCATCCCGGCGGTCTCCATGACGAGG
Source organism: Elymus sibiricus (assembly GCA_039707655.1). NCBI lineage: Eukaryota > Viridiplantae > Streptophyta > Magnoliopsida > Poales > Poaceae > Elymus > Elymus sibiricus. The sequence continues at coordinate 313,696,173 of CM077665.1, forward strand.
AGGGAGCAGTTCACCTCCGGTGCTGAGGGTATGTACCAATATATATGTGTTTGATCTCTCTCTCTCTCTCTCTCTATCTATCTCTCTCTCGTGTTCTTGAGATGGCACGATCTTGATGTACCACAGCCTTTGTTAATATAGTTGGATCATATGGTGTTCTTTCCTCTCTATCTTGATGTGATGAATTCAGTCTTTCCCTTTGAAATCTCGTTAGGTTGGATTGAATACTTTGGATTTGAGAAGACTTGATGTATGTCTAGCATGTGGATGCCCATGGTGAAAATGGGGTGTTCTATTGATTCACTTGATATATGTTTTGGTAATCAACTTGTGGATTCCCGCGTTGACATTGGGGTAATCTATGCATATGGGTTGATACACGTTCTTGTCCTACTTCCTCCGATAGAAATCTTGGGGTACTCTTTGAAGTTCTTTGTGTTGGATTGATATGATGAATCTAAAATTGTTTGATGCATGTCGAATAATTAACCCACGGATACTTGTGGTGACATTGGAGTATCTAGGTGACATTACACTATTGCAAGAAGGTCCTAAGAAGACACATCAATCAGAGACCCTTCGATCAAACTATGTGCGATCCATCAATCGCAAACGGTATAGTTCTAGCTCCATCGCCAATACAGCAAACTGTGTGCAATGACTGGTCCATCAGGCACGATTCAGATGAGACTTGCGTGTGTGATGCACGACATACAGTTGGTCCTTATGAACTGTTTGCGATTAGCAAAGATAACACAAACAGTTCACAAAATACATATGTGTGCAAAGTACGGCATATAGTTCACTCGGATAAACTGGTTGCGCTGATCCAACAGAACACAAACGAGTTAGCATAAGAAGGTGTGTGTGATACCTGGGAAACAGTTCATTCATTAGATTTGTGTGGGAAGACCAATAATAACCCAAACGATTCATCCGGACAAGTTGTGTGTGTTGTGGGCAGACGGTTGCTTGTAAACAATTGTATGAGATGTGAGTTGCTCTGTTTGCACAATATCTATATGCTCTGCTTATAGAACACCAACATAGTTGCATAACCAACTTGAACATCCTATTACATAAGTCACTACACAACACATGTACATTCCTCAATATAAATTTACAAGAAATAGACGATCATCAAATCATTTTCTTCTTCTGATGACGGTTGCCGCCACTGCTCTGCTGGTGGCTATCCCTAGCCGTCTGTGGGAAGGAGGCACTTCCTCATGTCAACGATCCTCTTGTACATCTCGTAGCTTGTGTACGCGTCCTTGGTCGCGTACGTGATGTGTTCTTCATCAAGTTCATTCACCCAGGCCTTGTGCCAGACAGACTTGTCCTTGCGCACTCAGCCTTCATGTCTCTATAGTAGGGGTTGATGATGGTCGTGGCGAGGCAACCAAGGAGTCCTTTTGCTTCTTTTTCCTTGCCACCCCAGACCCTGTACTGATCTTGGATGTTGACAAGCTTCTGGCAGGGCAAGCCCGAAGTCTTGAGCACCTTTAGATCATTGGTGGTGTCCACCATTGCGAACCTGTAGTCGGGGTTGTTGACAAACCTGGTGAAATTCTCGCAAGGCCTTGTGGTTAGGCAGTAGTGGTAGACGAGCACGTGATGGCGCACACACAACTGGGCGACGGCAACCTTCTGATCATGCCTGGCACAATCACCGATGTACTCAAGGTCGAAGCCGACCACTTTGTACTTGTCATCCTTAGCAACCAGCTGCTCCAATGTGTTGATGGAGTTCTCCACCACGACCGGGTCTTTGGTGTACACCACCGAGAGGTCCGTCTTCCTGATGTGGGTGTCCACTTTGATAATAATGGCGAACTGCCGCTCGGCGCCGGCATCCGCCATTAGATCCGCGCGGGAAGGTTGAAGCGATGAAGAGATGTGCATCCTCTCTCTATTATTTGTCATCGTGGGTGTGCTTCTTATGTTGTGTGGACCGATCGGAACGTGGTAGAGATGAAGGTAAATGGTCGCGGGAATAAATGGGTGGGCACCGTACAGCTTGGAATTTTGGCATGTCCGCATGGCAGTTTTTGCAGCGCTTAACTGCATGGTGGCGCACGTATAACTACATGGTGGTGCCGGGTGTGGCGTAACCGCATGCATATGGCACGCCAAACGTATGTGATCGTTCGCGCGTGGAGGGACGTCGGCAGAGCGCGCGCGCACGGACGAGAGCAGAGCACGCTGCGGCCGCCTCAACCGCCTCATGAGTAGAGCAGTTTGCGACGGTGCATACAGAACAACCATTTGCTATGTAATAGAACGCGAATGCTTTTTTATTATTAACCGTTTATGTACTTGTCATTTCTCCCTCCTCTGTCCCGTCTTATCACCGCATTGCCGCCCGAGGATTCTAGTGCACGCTTCGGGAGCATGCAAGCGTTTCTTTTGGCCTTCCCGTTCCCGCGCAACCAAGCAGGTTCGCGCGCAAGCTTCCCGCCCGGCTTGCCGAAATCCCCCAAACCCCCAATGCTTGGCCACTTGCTTTATAAACCCTCACGGTCGGTGTGTCCACATCTCATTCATCCCCTATCTCCACGTAGCTTCTCTAGTTTGCTTCTCCCCCAATCGCCAATGGCACCTGTTGATGGTGTCCTGGACTAGGGGGTACTCACCACGTCGTCTCCCGACCAGGGGGTCGGGCCGAGGACCCTCATGGTGGTTCACTAATGGGCCAGTTCGGACAATCCATGATGCATACAAGGGAGATTCCACAAGACTTGGCGCACAAGACAAGGACTCCTCTAAACCCTTGGCCTCCGATACATTATATAAACAAAGGCCAGGCTAGTCAATAGACAATCTCAGATTCATTACAACAATCTCGTGGTAGATACATGTACTATGTACTATCCCCATATCACTACAATCAAAAGCAGGACGTAGGGTATAATCTCCTCGAGAGAGCCCGAACCTGGGTAAAATCATGTGTCTATGTTACCATCGCTCCAAGACGCCTAGCTTAGGACCCCTACTACGAGATATGCTAGATTCAGAACCGACATTGGTGCTTTCATTGAGAACCTGCTGGTAGTCACCACGGGGCGATAGGAATTCGGACCGTCTCCGGCGCGATCTACACATCGGAACTGAGCTTTGTTGTCGATGTCGGCATCTTTGTCGCCGGCTCGACTGGTCACCTCGGCTTGATCGACGACCGCGCTCCACGTCGGATCATCAAGATCAGACAGACACTTTCATCATCACCATCTCCGATCTCTATGAAGATCATGGGGAATCATCCATGGAGCTCGGGGGCTCGATGTTAACATCGTCCTCAGGCAACCGTGCAGTTTTTTTGGACAGCGGATTCATGTTTGGCGTCCCCGCCTCCTCAAGCGTCGTTTTAACAATTGCTTCGATGGAGCTGTGCGGAATTGAGCCTACAACAATCCTGTAAAATTTCATCATGTTCCAATGGAGGAATCTCCGACAAACTCCGATCTACAGGAGCCCTGTCAAATTTGGACGAGTTTAGGGCGAGGAGTCCAGCGTCTAGCTCGGACATCGTTTGAAAAATCCCACCGCTCATCGGCTGAGGAATTCCCATACCGATCACCCCTCCAAATTTCAGCTCGATCCAACCGTCTAAACTCCGGGAAACGTCCGATGAGTACATCAATCTTCGGATATGTTTTCTGCGCGAAAACGAATCCGACCTGAATTCAGCTTTCTTCATGAACGGGATATTGGACATTCTTTTCGGAGAATTTTTTTTCTAGGGCATTGTGTGTTGTTTTCAAACAAGTGCCCACAAATTTTATGTCTTTTCCGAGGTGATATTCACTGTCGCGCCGATGTCAAACCGGCCCGACCACGTTGCTCCATGGCTACCGACCTGCGCCAACATCGACCGTGTCGTCGCTCAATCGAGCCGATGACAACCACCTCGGATCATCACCTCAGCGGGACGACCAAGTGTTCGACATCATGAAGGACAACTATTCGTCAAGACAATATCGTCGCCCCATGGATTAAAACGGATCGGGCGCGCCACCATCACTGCGCGGTCACTTTTAGAAAGCCGGCATTGACCGTGTCACAAATTCCGACCTGCGTCGGCATTGCCGCGCCGTCACTTCTTCCCACCACGCCGACCTGCTTCATCACCTCAGCTAGACCGGGGGCTTCACCATCTCTTCATCAACCTACTCTGGAGACTTCGGCGTCACCAGCCGACCAGCTCCTCGCATCAGGCAGCATTGTGCTTCACGCCGATGCGGCCGATCATCCCGTACAGATCAATAGCCTCGCCCCAGGACAGAAGATCAAGTTCGACAGCCTAGAGCACGGCGCCTACGCCCAGGGCGATCTGTTCCTTGCCGGGTTCACAGCCTCACCAGATGACCTCGGACATTCCGAAGCTTTTACTTCGGGCCACCTCCTTGACCCCGTTTCTGGATCGACCCCTATCCTGGATTCGGCTTTGAGCTCGGATCCGATAATTGCGTCTGAAAATCTGGGCTCGACCCTTACCCTGGATTCGGCTTCGAGCTCGGGTCCGATCACTGCGTCCGAAGACCAGGGCTCGACCTCGGCCGTGTACGCTCCCTGTGCTCAGGCGCAAGGGATCATCGAGCTTCCCCTAAAGGCTACTGCAAGCCCGACGCCTGAAGGCATCGACTAACTATAGACGGTTGCATTGCACGGCAACGACGCACACTTGATTTCCTTGTAGTAGCAATTAAGTTGATTCTCTTTTCCATGGAGAGTCACTTATCCTCATACGGGAGATTATGCCATGAAAGTCAAACCAAGGGGCGTTACATCGGGTGAATATCAGGTTTTGTTTTTCCTAACTATTCCCGCAGAACATAAAATTATTATTATGCACGGAATATTTTCTGTTGGTTTTGTATTGCATTATTTTGCAGATATATTCTATCAATATTCGTGTATGATGTCGGTTTGGCCGGCCTCTTGTGGATTTCCGACCTGTGTCAACATCAACCTCGCGCCAGATAATTGACCTCGACTACGGGATGTCGTGACCTCGGCGAGCCGACGTCGTCATCCCGCCTCTGCCGACCTCGGCCCTCAGGCTATATTTTTTCTCATTATTTACTTCACTTAAGTTAATAAAGTAGAGGATTTTTATTTGTTATTACTCTTGGATGCACTATATTGTGTGCACATGTAATTGACTTCGACTGGATCATGCGGTCACCTCGGCGTGCCGACATCGTCGTCCCGCCTCCATCAACCAAATTGTGTCGTCAACATGATCGACTAACGTGGGGGCTTCGCCATCACACTGCCGAACTACTCTGTCTCCTTGGCTGGACTGGAGGCTTCGCCTCGCCGCAGCAACCATGTTGCGTTGCCACTTCTCGACCCGAGCTCTTCGCTCGATTACCTCGGGCTTGGGGGCTGGGACCTCCGCCAGGCCAAGGACTACGTCTCCGTCCCACCACAACCCCGAACCGTACCGAGCACATTAACCAGTTAAGTCATTTTCGTGCTCAGCCGTTTTTGAAATTTTACTTTTTGTTCGGTTCAACCAAACATTATATTTTTTGCTAAACAAAAAAAAATTGTTAAAAACTTTCTTTGTTCAAAAATTTATTTAACTTGGGGCTCTTAAATTTATATGAGTCATTTTTATAATAAATGTATTTTCTTCTTGGTCGTTGCAAAGTCTTTTTCTACTACTCCTTTTTTCGAAACTAGTGTGTGGTCAATAGCCGGATAGCCTGGTTTCTTTCTAAAGCCGCTCGAGTTTAGTTCGCTAAACAGGCCTCGGAGAAACACTCCACCTTCGGGATATGGAGGTTGAAGCCAAAAGCCGACCCGCTTGAAGTTCGGCGATCGGATGTATCATGTTAAAGCACGACCGGAGCACATATTAATTTTAAGACCAATTTCAGTTTGGCACAATAAAAACTTGATTCTATTTAAACATAAAGTTTTTGCATAGGTATTTTGGTTTTTCGTAGCATAAATCTCGCAGTACAACGCCAGATGCATTTCGCGCATCGCCAATATTAAAGGGGGTCTGCGATTAGCACCGAACCCACCAAAACCAAGGTACTCCATGCACTCCTCGGCAAAATGTCCTCGGTATTTCCCATTTATATGCATTGATTTCGAGTTGTATCTTTGGTCTATAGCTGGATTGCCCGGCTCCTGTGCTTACCCCTTACGTTTCCGCTTTGTTCGGCTAAGGGGTAAAGGGAGAACCACTGCGATTGTCACTTCTGGTTTAACTGGTTAAGTGCCTTAGTTGGAGAAAGATGAAAGCTGACTGTCACAACAAGCGTAAATCGATCAGCGAACCGCAGGAGGTGTTCAACCAAATGTAGCCGATCGAGGTTATCCGAGTAAAACGAAGGGCCCCTCTTTCTTGAAAAGGCCAAGTTGTGGGTGGTTCGACCTCGAATGATCCGTGGAGTCGACGTATACCGGGGGCTATTAAGTTGCCCCCAAACATATGCTCCTATGACTAAGTGAAAGTTATAAAGCCTGAATATCTGATTGCCTCGTTTCCACTAACACAACCACCTCCGGGCACCGAGACGTCGGCTAAGGGTTGTCTTGTTTGTATGGAAACACCCTGCGTAGCATATACAAAGGGGTGAAAGACAACGATAGTCCACTTTCAGATTATAAACAGTCGCGACGAAGTCAAAATAAACCATACCGAGGGTTCCTTGTGGCACCTCGGCATAGATACATCGGGATTCCTGGAGAGCCCAACATATCATTAGCATTTGTATTTAATATATGAAAGCTTCTTTCCATAGTGATCGTTATAATGCCATAGATATGCATCAATTTGACTTAAGATTTTAGCCAAGCTGGGTTGCCTGGCTCCTGTTCTTACCCCCTATGTTCCTGATTGTTCGGCTAGAGGGTAAAGGGAGCACCTCTGTGATTGTTACTTCTGGGTCATCTGGGTTAGTACCTCACACTGGGTGAAGCTGAAAGCTAGCCATCTTAAGAATATAATTGGTCGGCAACGACGGAAATGAAAATCTCGGTTCATTAAAGACCACTGAGTTCGCCAACATTCCCCGAACTAAATCATCAATGTTTTCCTCCCACATTGATCGGAATTAAGGTTTCACGATCATGGTCAACATGATACCCTGGGAAAAGGAGCTTACAAATGAAATATTTTCCCAGAAGGTGTTTCTTACGTTAAATAGTAATATATAACATATCTCTTCGCGAACCTTTGTTTATAAAACCGTGTGGGTGGATTGTCTTGTTTGTCGTAAATCTTTGCCCAAGGCTTTATAAAGTAGGACAAACACTCCTTGGCTACTGGCCGAGGAGGTTGAAGCTGATGGTCGGTCAACAAAGTCTTGTACAATGCGGATCCGAGCAGTAATGATGTAAAGTACTTGGATACATAGTATCATTACACATAAATTGTGTCAAACGAAACAAAGTTTGTGTCAAACAAATATCAATCCTTAACTCGACCACCCTTGCCCAAATTAAGGCTCAGGGGCTACTGCATTGCCGATTTAATGCAGCAAAATCAAAGTGCAATACGGTGAGGAGATTCGATCCTCAGGTTGGTCGACCGCACCCAACCTCGGTCTCGGGAACTACTACGCATCGTGTTTTGTCCCTAAATATGCTGCCGAGCAAGAACTTGATACTCAGGCCGATTTCGCAAATCGACCTAAGTCTTAGGGGCTACTGGGATCAGCGGTTTTATTTTTATCCTTCAGGTGCATCTCGGGTTTTAGACCGACACACACCTTGAGGGCTACTGGTTATACAGCTCGTTAGAGAACAAATTACATCAATCGGAAAGAAATTCCACAAAAAACAGCCCGAGACCGAGGTGGTGCACCAACTCGGAAGCGGTCCGGCATAAAGCTTGGCCGCAGTTTGGCGTTGGAGCTCGGCTGCAAAAAGGCACCTCGGAATCAGTCCGTCATAAAGCTCAGATGCGAATGGCTGGCTCCATAAAAGACTATTCCGGCATTTAAGCTCGGATGAACTCCTTCAAATTTTTAGAAACCGAGGTAATCTATGACACCTCGGATGCCGACCAGAGTTGGAGCTCGACTGCAAAAAGACACCTCGGATACAGTTCGGCGTTGGAGCTCGGACGCAAGAGGATGCCGCCGCACGGGAAACACTTCAAACCCGAGGTGTGGCGTAAAAAATAACAAGGCATCGATAAAGGCTAAAAACTTAAAGGGCTCCTCGGATGCCCGACATGTGAACTCTTCGGATACACCTCGGCGATCCTCAAGATTGGAGATGGGAAGATTTGTTGAACCAGTTTTCAAGACCGACGGCCGAAGACGTAAAACAGTTCGGAAGAACCGAGGAGTGTCCCCAACTTGAAAACCGGTTCAGGGGGCTACTGATGGTGTCCTGGACTAGGGGGTACTCACCATGTCGTCTCCCGACCAGTGAGTCGGGCCAAGGACCCCCATGGTGGTTCACTAATGGGCTAGTTCGGACAATCCATGATGCATACAAGGGAGATTCCACAAGACTTGGTGCACAAGACAAGGACTCCTCTAAACCCTTGGCCTCTGGTACACTATATAAACCGAGGCCAGGCTAGTCAATAGACAATCTTAGATTCATTAAAACAATCTCGTGGTAGATACATGTATTATGTACTATCCCCGTATCAATACAATCAAAAGCAGGACATAGGGTATTATCTCCTCGAGAGAGCCCGAACCTGGGAAAAATCCTGTGTGTATGTTACCATCACTCCAAGACGCCTAGCTTAGGACCCCTACTACGAGATATGTCGGATTCAGAACCGACACCTTTCTGTCGTCGTCGCTCCACCACTCCGCCAGAGGACAGCTCCAGCTGGGGGGCTGCACCACGTCGGCGGCGGAGTCCCCAAAAGCGTGTAGTGTGCGTGGCATCCTTTTTGGGTGTGCACACGCCACCCACCACATGCTCCACCACCGTTGCCCAAAGGCAGTTGTTGCCGGCGACCGCCGTGGCTGCCACCCCATCGTTGGATGGTGTTGTCACTACCCCACCAGCGGCCGCCTTGGCCGCCACCACACCACCGTCCGCCTTGGCCACCACACCACCATCACCCGCCACGGCCATCACCCGCTCTGCCATCATAGCCTGAAGGCGGGAGGAGGAGGCCGCCGGCAATGCCCAGCCGCTTGGCTTTTGCATCAGCGGCCTTGCGCTCTGCATCAACTTCCTACATGAGAAGGAGGAGCGCCAGGTCGAACATGCAAAGAGGCTCACCGCCGCCGTGGACGCAGCAGATGCCGCAGCGGTGGCGCGGAATGAGGAATTCTACGCTGAGTCCCGCCGCTTCGAGGAGGCACGTCAGGAGCGGTGGAGGGAAGCAACCGCAGGCGACGGATTCGACTCCTCCAGCTCGTCGATAGGCTCCTCCTCCTCTGCCTCTTACTAAACGTGCTCGACAGAGGAGAGGCTGCTGGAAGTAGTACAAAGCCCCTCTGTAGTAGTATTTAGGGGGCTATTTTGTTTATTTCATCTAACTATAGATATGGTTGAACTGTACACGTACTTTAAATAAGCTAGTATATATAGTTGAACTAGCTATTTCATTATGTGCTTGGCAACAATTGGGGAAAAGTTTGTTCCGTTCAGCTGTCAAGTTGAACTGTTTTGTACAAAGACCACGGATTAATCTATGAATGAAATCTATGTTAAGTGAATTTCAGTTGCAAAATTGCACTGTAATAGTGATTTTTTTGCTGCAAAATTTGACAAATGTCAGTGTTACAATGTTGTTAAATGGCAATGTTACTAGATCGACAAATGTCAGTGTTTCCAATTTGACAAATGGCAATTTACCCAATATGATAGATGCAAATCTTACCTGTATGTACTAAGCACACGGGTCCTCATACACAAGCGTTTGCGATGACGCGATGAAAAAAAATCCTTCACGCCAGATTTTCACTTGGCTTAGTAGCTAAGGAACCATTGCCCTCGGTCTGCATATATACGGGTATTCAGTCTGAAACGTTTGCGATGACGGGCAAAGGACACGCCTCCCCGATAAGCATGGAGAGGACTGCTCGCACGCCTCCCGTCTACTCAAATACCTGTCCGCATGCTACCTCCTAGCCAATAAAGAGTGTGATGCATGGCAGCACGTAAATGGTCAGTAGAGCGTCCACGATTTACAAATAATATGCCCGTTTGCAATGGTAATGTGTCAGTTTTTTGTTCCAAAATGCCTTTGTTGGTTATTAATGTTTGTGCCTTCTCTCGAAGTGGACACAAAAAATACCATAGCATATTTGTACTATATCACGAGGCCCTGCACAATTTCATGAATTGTGTGTTAGTTTTGAATTTACTATAATTTAAAGCAATATTCTCAATGTTGGCCCTCGGAAAAGTAAAAATCGGAAAGTGTCTCAAATTGGGGAAAAATCATACAATGCCTTTATGTGACATATCATTACACCATGCCAAGTTTCATGAATTTCCGACGAGTTATGGATTTATGGGAATTTAAAAACCAAGTTTCTCAATGTTTCCGGCCGAGCCAAGACGCTGAGATGTTTGAAATTCATTCCTATTTCTTGCATGGGACCTAAACATGCATCCAGGGACACGTATATGATTTTTCAAACCATTTTGGTACACTGTACCTTGTGATTGTAGATCAAATTTGAATTGTGCACACTAAATGCACAGAAAACTCAATTAATGTATAAAAAGCCAGACGAACCCTTAATAATTTCGTATTTTTGCACTATGCATCTATTGATCTATGTTGTTTCTAGAAGAAAAAAATCAAGGAGAAAAGGAGGCATCGGATGTCGTTTCAACCGCAGATGTGACATATGCATGTTCCCTATCAGAACCACGTAGCTTATTGTGAGAAGAAGCTTCGCTTTGTAAGAGGCTTGTGCCAAAACATGTCCAAGTTGAAAAAAAATCACCACGGCATATGCGTGCCATGTCATGACACTGTGCCAAGTTTGATGAGTTTTGGATTTACGAGAATTTAAAAACCAAGTTTCTCAATGTTTGTGGCCGAGCCAAGATACTGAGATGTTTGAATTCATTCCCATTTCTTGCACGGGACCTAACCATGCAGCTAGGGACTCATATTTGATTTTTCAACCAATCTTTATGCACTGGAACTTGTGATTATAGTTCAAATTTGAATTATGCAAATTTAATGCCTAGAAAAGTCAATTAACGTATAAAATAGGTCAATCGAACCCCTGGATAATTCCATAGTGTAGCACGACAGTCATGTTGCTCTATGGCGCCTCTAGAAATAAATTCAAGGCGAGAGGAGACAGCGGATGTTGTTTTCGCACATAAAAGGTGAACGGTCCCTATCGGAACCACGTGGCTTTCTTGTGAGAATCTCCAGTTTGTAAGGCTTGTGACAAAACTTGTCCAAAATTGGGAAAAAAATTAGCACAACACACAACAGGCAAGGTCATGATACCATGCCCAAGTTTCATGAATTACTGACAAGGTTTGGATTTACCAGAATTTAAAAACCAAGTTTCTCAATGTTTGCGGTCGAGCCAAGATGATGAGATGTTTGAAATTCATTCACATTTCTTGCGTGGGACCTAAACATGCATCCAGGGACACGTATATGATTTTTCAACCAATTTTCATGCACTGGACCTTGTGATTGTAGTTCAAATTTGAATTATGCATATTAAATGCCTAGAAAAGTCAATTAATGTATACAAAAGGCCAAACGAACCCTTAATAATTCCATATTTTAGCATGACAATCATGTTGCCGTATGGTTCATCTGGAAAAAATTCAAGGCGAGAGGAGACAGCGGATGTTGTTTTCGCACATAAAAGGTGAAGGTTCCCTATCAGAACAACATGGCTTCTTGTGAGAATCTTCGGTTTGTAAGAGGTTTGTGCCAACACTTGTCCAAATTGGGCATTTTTTCTACCACAACACACATGAGCCATGACATGACACCATCCCAAGTTTCATGAATTTCTGACAAGATTTGGATTTACTGGAATTTCAAAACATAGATTCTCAATGCCTATGCCCGAGCCAAAACACCGAGAGGTTTGAAAGTCATTCCCATTTCTTGCTTGGGATCAAAACATGCATCCACTGAGACATATATGATTTTTCAACCCATTAAGGTGCACTCTAGCATGTGCATAACTCCAGTTCATATTTGAACTATGCACATTAAATGTCCAAAAAAACTCTTTAAATGTTTAAAAAGGCCTAAACAACCCTGAGTAATTCCATATTTTAACAGACACTCCTATAGTTGCATGTTCACTGCAGATAAATGTTATTGCAATCCAAACACCTTCAAGTGCCGATGTAACCTCACTTTTCGTTTTAAAACAATATGAAAAACAAGTGCATCGCAAACAGTTCATGATGATGAAACGAGTGTGATGTGGTATAAAATATCTTGGGCCAATCCTCATATATAGCTTACGTCAGAAGCTTCGTCGGCTACAGTCCACCACCGGCGTGTCAACCACACAGTCACACTTGCTCCACAAGACCACTGTATTGTTCAAACGTCGCCAGTGAAAGATGGGGACGTGGATCCGCGTCGTGAAGGCAACTTCGGCGACCCACTCCGACCCGAGCACGGTCGCATCAGCCATGAACGTGCTCACAACATCCATGAGTGCGGTCGCAATCTTTGACAGGGTGGCTGCAGCCACCGAAAGGGCAGCTGAGATGGCGGCAGCAACATCCGCGACCGGGATAGCAAATGGCGAAAACGACACAGCAGTTGTCCGTTCCTCAGCGGCCGCTGTAGTCCTGATGGTGGCTTGATACGTCTCCGTCGTATCTATAATTTTTGATTGTTTCATGCCAATATTCTACAACTTTCATATACTTTTGGCAACTTTTTATACTATTTTTGGGACTAACATATTGATCCAGTGCCCAGTGCCAGTTCATGTTTGTTGCATGTTTTTTGTTTCGCAGAATATCCATACCAAACAAAGTCCAAACACGATAAAAACTTACGGAGATTTGTTTTGGAATATATGTGATTTTTGGGAAAAAGAATCAACTCGAGACGATGCCCGAGGGGCCCACAAGCCATAGGGGCGCGCCCCAGGGGGTAGGGCGCGCCCTGGACCCTTGTGGTCACCCCGTAAGGCGGTTGGTACCCTTCTTTCTCCGCAAGAAAGTTAATATCCAGATAAAAATCATGTTAAAATTTCAGCCCAATCGGAGTTACGGATCTCCGGAAATTTAAGAAACGGTGAAAGGCCAGAATCGGGGAAGGCAGAAACAGAAGGAAACGGAGAGAGAGAGATCCAATCTCGGAGGGGCTCCCGCCCCTCCGCCGCCATGGAGGCCATGGACCAGAGGGGAAACCCTTATCCCATCTAGGGGAAGTACAAGGAAGAAGAAGAAGGAGGGGGGCTCTCTCCCCCTCTCTTTCGGTGGCGCCGGAACGCCGCTGGGGCCATCATCGTGACGGCGATCTACACCAACAACTTCGCCACCGTCATCACCAACTCTCTCCCCCTCTATGCAGCGGTTCAACACCTCTTCTCCCCACTATAATCTCTACTTAAACATGGTGCTCAATGCTATATATTATTTCCCAATGATGTATGGCTATCCTATGATGTTTGAGTAGATCCGTTTTGTCCTATGGGTTGATTGATGATCATGATTGGTTTGAGTTGCATGTTTTATTATTGGTTCTGTCCTATGGTGCTCTCTGTGTCGCGCAAGCGTGAGGGATCCCTGCTGTAGGGTTTGCAATATGGTCATGATTCGCTTATGGTGGGTGGCGTGAGTGACAGAAGCACAGACCCGAGTAAGTAGGTTGTTTGCGTATGGGAATAAAGAGGACTTGATACCTTATAATGCTATGGTTGGGTTTTACCTTAATGAACTTTAGTAGTTGCGGATGCTTGCTAGAGTTCCAATCATAAGTGCATATGATCCAAGTAGAGAAAGTATGTTAGCTTATGCCTCTCCCTCATATAAAATTGCAATAATGATTACCGGTCTAGTTATCGATTGCCTAGGGACAAATAACTTTCTTGTGAAAAAAAGCTCTCTACTAAGACTAACTTAGTTGTTTCTTCATCTAAACAGCCCCTAGATTTTATTTACGTGTTCTTTATTATCTTGCAAACCTATCCCGTTACACCTACAAAGTACTTCTAGTTTCATACTTGTTCTAGGTAAAGCGAACGTTAAGCGTGTGTAGAGTTGTATCGGTGGTCGATAGAATTTGAGGGAATATTTGTTCTACCTTTAGCTCCTCGTTGGGTTCGACACTCCTACTTATCGAGAAAGGCTACAACTGATCCCCTATACTTGTGGGTTATCAAGACCTTTTTCTGGCACCGTTGCCGGGGAGCAATAGCATGGGGTGAATATTCTCGTGTGTGCTTGTTTGCTTTATCACTAAGTAGATTTTATTTGCTGTTCTAAGTTGTTCTCTATCTTTAGCTATGGATATGGAACACGAAATACCAAAAAAATTAGGTGTACTTGCTACTCATGGAGATGGGGAACCTCCTAAAACCCTCGATGCTCGTTATGTGGAAAATATTATGCACTACTTTAATAATCCTGAGAAAACCCCATTCAATTATATAATGGGACACACGTTGGATCAACGTGAATACTATAGGGATTATTGCTTGACTCAAAAAGGGAAACTGTTATGGGATCAAATTCATATGTTACATTGGTATGCTCGGAATTTATGCTTGAGATATGATTATACTTGTTGCTCTAGGATGAAGGCTCCACACCTTCCCTTTTCATGTAAATTTAATGATAACGAAACCTTGGCTTCTTATGCTAATGGTATATATGATTACTATGATGTGGAACGAATAGAAGAATTTGTTGCTTTTATGGGTGCTTGTGAAATTAAATGTTTGTTTGAGGAGTATGAAAATTATGATGATGTTGTTTACAGATCTGAAAATATTGCTATACTTCGATATTGCTATGAGAATTATAAATATAATGCCGGTATTAATGCTTTTATTGAGAAAGTCTCCGCTGTCCAAGAAGAGACTAATATTTTGCAGGAATCTATGGAAGAAGAAATTCCTGACACTGTGAGCTCATTAGATGAAAAAGATGATGAGGAGAGCGAAGAACAAAAGGAGGAAGAGCGGATTAGCTACCCGTGCCCACCTTCTAATGAGAGTAACTCTTCAACTCATACATTGTTTAATTTCCCTTCGTGCTTACCGAAGGATGAATGCTATGTTGATTGCTATGATCCCTTGGATTCATTTGAAATATCCCTTTTTGATGAACTTGATGCTTTCTATGCTTGTGGCCATGATGCCAATATGAATGATGCTTATGGAGATGAACTTGCTATAGTTCCTTATGTTAAACGTGAAATTGTTGCTATTGCACCCACACATGATAGTCCTATTATCTTTTTGAATTCTCCCAACTACACTATATCGGAGAAGTTTGCACTTATTAAGGATTATATAGATGGGTTGCCTTTTACTATTACACATGATGATTTTGATAGATATAATATGCATGTGCTTGCTGCTCCTACTTGCAATTATTATGAGAGAGGAACTACATCTCCACCTCTCTATGTTTCCAATATGATAAAACTAGTGGACCCGTTGCGCCAAATGGCGCAGAGACCCACTGAAGCCATGTTGTCGATGAAAATAGTTTCATGCTGCAAGAACCATTTGTTAAATCATGCTATTTTTAAAAGATTCTTATCACGCTGCGAAATATGAGTTTCGAAAAAGAAAATAGTATTTGTATAACATGGATATGTTTAGTTTGAAAATATGGCTATCATGATGAGAAACCTAAGTTGGCATGGTTGTATATTTTTAGCAGTGGGTCTGGAAAAAGAAAATATTTGTACAACATGGATAGATTCAGTTTGAAAATATGGTTGTCATGATTGCGCCAAATGGCGCAGAGACCTACTGATTCCATGTTAGCGATGAAAAGAAATCCATGGTTTAGTTGATTTAGTTACGGTCAAACACATATGGCAACAAATTTAATCTCTCTTAGTTTGGAAAAATGGGGGGCTTGTTATCTACAGTGAGATGTATATACACATTTAAATTTGGTACCATGAAGTTCTATTTGAAACAAAATGTATGTAACAAATCTAATCATCTTTAGTAGGAAAAACGGTATTTTGTTTTCTATAATGAAATTTATATACACATTCTAAGTGGGTATGGCCTGGGCGCATGCCTTTATCCGAACCATATTTTCCTTCCACCCATGTATACATGCCAAATTATATCCTTCGAATAAGCAAAGACTTTTGTTCTTGACTGTCCCACATACACCGGGAGCCCCAGGTATCTTCCATTCCAAGTCTCACGAGCCAGTCATAGCTGGTCCAACATAGCTTTCCGAACATCATTCTTGGTATTTTTACTAAACATGATAGCAGACTTTTCAAGTTGTGGCTTTAACTCTTTGGTAGAGAAAAACATGGCGCAAGAAGCCCTGGTAAGCATTATATATGCGAGTATCTTAAATCAACTGGAAAATAAAGATAAAATTATCTACACTTATATATCCATGTTTCTTCTTGCACTTGCTGGCGCACTGACAGAACTACAGAAAACAGCCTTAGACACTGATGTGCTGATCACGAAGGCATCCTTCCGTTTCCTCTTGCGATGTCAGCTTCAATGAAATGCTACATAGAAGCAAAGGGGTATAAGCAAAATAACCTGACACAACTCAGAGACAAACGCAGAGATAAACATTGATCCATGAGTTAGTGTCGTAGAGAGCATTAGCAAGACACTTTTTACTCTCTATGGCAGTACGTGCCACTCGAATTCTGGAATTGCTAACCTCGGAGATGGGCACAAAGTTCATGGTCAATATTGTGATGGATCAGCAATCATAGGACTTTGCTCCATCAAAGAATTTATAGGTTCAGAAATTAATTTCCACATGAAAGTGATAATCAGATTTAGTAGAGAACGTCGCATTCCAAAATAGAAATTTTGGTTTGCACTCTCACCTCCCGCTCCTTAGATATGTCAACAAGTCAAAGTAGATGACAAAAAGATCAGAGAATTTACCACTCAGAAGTGAGAATCGCATATTCAGTAGAGAAATCTCATTCCTAAATAGAAATGTGCAAGCTTCCAAAATAATGGTTTTGAAGGTAACTCAAACCAGGATATACACACTCTATTCTAATAGCACACATGCTTATAAAAAATCGTTTTGCGGGCAACTCAAACAAGGATATACACACTTTATTCTAATAGCTGAAAATATAATATGTGTTATAGCCACAATCTCAAGGAAAAATAGAACTACAAAAAGCTGTAACACAGCAGTAATCAAGGTTTCAGTATCACATTGTGGATCATAGTATTGAACAATAAGAAGATATTACGTGAGAGAAACGATAAGAATCGCACCATGTATCATAATCTGCAGCAGAAAAGAAATGTCCAGCATATCTGCCACTACTTTTTCCTGAAGATGCCACTACCTATTGTGAAGTTTAATATCAATGGACCAATACTCATTTCTGCAAAAACAGAATGCCAACAAAGGCCAATGATATTCAACTATCTAACAATCTCACGAGTTAAAAAGATGAAGGCATGAATATGGAAACATCTGAGCGATTTGAGTACAGTTCAAACAAAACCAACATATGTATACATAGGTAGCCATCTGCAGCTGTAAACCAAGATAGAGGCCACCCAAGGCAGAACATCGAACAGTGACAAAGGAACATCAAAGCATCACTAAAGAGAAAAAATAGCAAAGAGGAAGGAAGCTTTTCTTTGTCCAAAACTTCATATTTGGTGCTAAAGTTACTAATTCATCTTAGAAGAAGAAATCCATCATCAGCGAGGAAAACATGTACAATTCTGGAAAAAGAAGAAGAGGAAAACATGTACAAAACTGGAAAGCTAATTCTAAAACCAAATTTAAAATGCGAGCTAATTATTTATGTGCACTGAATCTATATAAAAACCAATGATCATCTCTCTGAAAAGAAGCAACTTCCATGAGGGGGGGTGTTTTTTGTACCTGAATGAAATCCTTGCACACACGAGGGCAAAGCTGATATAAAAAATACTTTCTGTAGCGCGGGAGGTAGCAGTAGTACAACATATATATATATACAATGTAAAGACAAAACCAGGGAGACCACATAGCCATGTGACAGATGAGATAGGAATTGAGAAAATATAATAGGACCAGAATCTAGCACATTCTTTTGAAGATATCCTAAAGTAATTTAGAAAATGCGTCTTCATATTTTCACTACAAAAATGCTAATTAAATCGTGAGCTGCACTACTGATCATTAAATAAGCAGCAGTGCAAGAAAGTAAACTGATCCCTACAAAAGTCTGCAGCAGGAACGCACATGACAGGACACAAAAGCCATGTATATAAAACAGATAACAGGTATGAGAGGAAGTTGTCATCCATACACTGAACTTCGCTATATAAATCATTTCTAGTTCCTCAATAGGCCAAAAGATGTCACCGGATTACAAAGAACTTCTTGAGAGCACATACCATGCCCTCCAGCAGCAAATCCTTGCAAACTTAACTGCTCCACCATGAATATGTGCATACCTTTGAGTAGTTACCTTCCTTCAGGATCAACGGTTTGAGCTCCATCTAATGCTTGTCTTGCCAAATGCTTCCAGTAGTTACCTTCCTGGTAGTAAAAAGATCAAGCCAGACAACCAATATGCTAAGCTTTAGAGAGAAACATTATCCAAATACATTGCCATAGAGAAGGAAAAACTACATGCAAAAACAATAATCAAAAGAAGATATAGCTTAAAGAGAAAGCACAAACCTTGATAGGAAAAAAAGCAAACGATGAACAAACGGCAGCTTAGAAGAGCAGGCAACAACAACATCACATGTAAAATAGAAGAACACAATAGAGTATTCAGAAACCTACAAGCCAGATCAAGCAAATAATTCGATAGCATAAGGATGCTCCATTTTTATGCATTATGTACATAACCATGATTTACATATACTGAAGCTAGACCGTAAATGCTACTTTCTTAATTTACACTTGCAATATCACATACCAAAATGGATGCAGTTTTTGCATGGAGTAATTAGACTGCTAAAAAGCAAATGTAAATCTATAGATGCTAAAACATATGAATGTTGTTTAACCTGTAGAAAATAAGAACAAAGCCATGAACAGAGTATCGAGGAATCAGTATAACAATTTTGAAATACAATAATTTTGAAATCTTACAAAATCACAACAAAAATTGAAGTAGTTATGAACAATTAGAAATACATTATACCGAAGGTTGAGTAAAATCTGTCTTTTGGATTGCGAAAATATATAGCTGCAGAAATTTTGCAAAATCAACACATAACAAGAATCTAAGACTCTCTAGACTCCTTTTCATGGCTAAATAGGCAGGCTTTCCATGGGAAATTTTACAATATATTAGTTCGATGGAAAAAATACTTCCTTCCATTCCATTTTTGAAGCGGGTCTCATGCCATCAGCAGCCCATCATCGAACAGCCAGCGTCCAGTCACAACAATCATGCACGCAGTAGCAAACCAGCAAAAAAAACACAACAGGTGCCCGGACACACACACACACAACTAAGAACTCGTAGCTAGCAAGCGAGCGCTACCACCACCAGCTAACATGAAAACAAGGGTGCACATTCTGTCCACATGCAAGCACAAAATATAAGTGGCACGAGGCAAAATAAAATTTAAGAAGCTGATATGCTGCAGTATATTGTACTTGATAATCTGAATAGTCCAGCATAACCATTTGTTTGCTTTCAGTCACTTAATCTGCAAAAGAAGGGAAGAAAAATGCAGGAAAATAGCAGAAGGTACTGAAAGGACATGGGACACACATAGACTATGGGGACAAACCGAAATTGCTAATCGTGATACTTATTACCTGAACAAACATTCACATTCATTGGTGTGGCACTTAGTCATAACTAAAATGCACAAACACAACAAAATATTGGTGTTCCACAGTAATAGACACTTTGCCCCATGTTGTAATTGTAACTGAGCACAGATATAACAAAATATTACAGATTAGATATTTATTTAGGAATGAATGAAGAACATGCAGGTTAACCTCTTCCCATGCCTTATCTTCTGGAAACAAACTGGGGATGCGTTGCTGCCTGTAGGGTTCAGCAAGGAAGTCTACAACTAATCCCAGCAGGATAGATGCATACTAAATACATGACTCGCTGAGATATGAGAACAAGCCAAACTTACCACCGAGTCCTTTCCAGCCGAAGGCACGCATACTTTCCTCTGCTCCGTGGAAGCCATCGGCGCCATGAACAGCAAATCGAAAAGGAACTGTAAAAGGAAAATCACACCCAAAGCTACCACTAACACTGAATGTTATAAATTTTATTATAAATTTCGTTGGGGGAACACAATTACATAAAAGGGTGCAGAGTCACACCCAAAGCTATCACTGCCACTGAATGTTATACCAAGAGGAGAGCACGAAGGACTATCAGTTGGGCGAATTAGAGCTATAAGACCATCATTCTTCTCCTGGATCGCAACTTTTACCTGATGCCGGTAAGGAGAGGAAAATACGCAAAGGATCCTGTAATACAATGAATTGGATTAGAATCACAAATTCTAATTGTTATAAAAACTGGGGCTGAGTGTCAGATACATATGCGGCATACCTATACACAAGCATTGCCTGCATGCACAACATAGGATAGCTACATATTTGCTTTCTTCCCAGCCCCATATAATTTCCATAGAAGCTTATCACAAAATATTTGGCTTATCTAAAGCTTAACACATTAATGTTATTTCTAGCATGGTCCAGCTAGCCTTCTCTTTGTTATACACTCGACCTAACCAAGAATTTAAGCAAGGCACTAATAACCGAGCAACATCACAACAGTTCTAATTATTAGGATAAGGTTCAAGTGTAGCTTAAAATCTGAACAATTAACTGTAGTTCCCTTTCTCATGCTGAAAATCACAATACTGCATATGTGCCTATTTATTTTGTGATCAGTGGCCATGTGCATGCCGAAACCTGAGATTATTCGCCTCTGCCTACACACCTAAATCAAACCGGTAAGTTAGCATGTCATTTATTTATAAAGCAACACCACATTATGAAATCTAAATATTCTTTAAACCAGAGAGAGAAATCTTTACCTCTACGATTGCTTGTTTCATGACACACATCAGATATTCTTGGCAAGGGCACAGCACACCACGTACAGTACCAAATCAATCTAGATTCCAAAACACCACCTGGAAAACTGGAAACTTTTGCAGGTCGTCATGGAAAGATAGGAAAGGGGGAAGAAAAATAGGAAGAAATACACCTGTGTAGTCTCCTCCACAAACTGGCAGCTTTCTCCTCCTGGCGCCTTATCCATGGCTCCCTTGACGCCTACGGTGGCGTGCTCCCGGTCGGCTTCCTGCTCGGACGCCCGTCGGCGGGCGTCCACGACGGCCCTCCCAAATCAGACCAGCCAGCAGAAAACAAATCACACGGTTGGCCTCTTCTTTACCTTGCGCCCTCGCCCGCTTCCTTGGCGAGGACTACCTCGGGTAGCTCTTGGAGTCCAGCCGTCGCCGCGGGCCAGGATGCATGTCCCATCGCCTTTCCCTACAAAGTAGAGAAGCAATGGAGGGAGGATGAGAAGCTCAGGGCGGAACGAAGATGGCCACCTCCAGGTCGGGCCCAGGTCGTGCTTGTCCTCGCCGGCGCAGGCCGACGCCGGCCGGTGACTCTTTCTCCTGTCATCCTCCGCACCTTCCTATCCTCTTTCCTCTTTCTTTCTCCCTCCTCTCCATCCTTCTCCTTGCCGTCCCGAGCCCGTGCCCCCTTCGCCTCGTCTCCTCCCCGCTCCCTCATGTCCTCTCCCACGCCAACGGGCCCCTTCTCCCCGCTCGCCTCAGCCGCCTCTTCTCCTCCCCCGCGCCGCCTTCCCTCCCTCCTCCTCCATCCTCACGCCACCGACCCCCTTCTCCCCGCTCGCCTCGGCCGCCTCTTCTTCTCCCCCGCGCCGCCTGCCATCCCTCCTCCTACATCCTCACGCCATCGGCCCCCTTCTCCCTGCTCGCCTCAGCCGCCTCTCCCCTCTCTCTTTCTCCCTCATCTCCTTCCTTCTCCCTCTCCCTCTCATCTTCCTCTCTCTCTCTGGTAGGGTTCATGCGGGAGGAGGGGACGGGGATGCGCGTGAGAGGAGGGGATTGGGTTGGGTTGGGTGCGTGTGTGACGCGCAGGAGCAGGGGATAGGACAAGTTCTTTCTCACCAGGGCGCCACTCACCCTGCCAACACGCACGCGAGACGATCCCACAGGTCATTGGGCAGCAAAAAACGACCGCGGGTTGAAAACAGTTTAACCGCAAGTGAAGATCCAACGGCCAGGACAGGCCAGAAGGGCAGATCCGACGGCCAACGAGGCTCCAATCGGGGGAGCTCCTGGGAGGCGAGTTGCCCAGCCACCTTTCATGTTTAAATTGCAAGAAACTGCTTATGCTATGTATTGGCCTTTACTTTGTGTGCATGAATTGTTCTTTTATGACATGCCGATGCATATGAATAGAGTTATACTTCGTTGTTGCATGATATATGTTGCTTTGTGCTCACTACTAAATTACAAATCATTGTTAATTAAAATTGGTTTTGATATACCTTGGGATCCGGGTGGATCCATTACTTGAGCACTATATGCCTAGCTTAATGGCTTTAAAGAAAGCGCTGCCAGGGAGACAACCCGAAAATTTTAGAGAGTCATTTTATTCTGTTGTGTGCTTTTATATAGTTTAAAAAACAAAAAAATAAAGAGGGGAACCTAAAACTTTTTCAAAAAGAAAAGTGAAAGTGAGAGAGACGTGCATTGTTAAAATGGGAGCATGCCTTGAACTTTGTTCATGCCCATGGAAACCTTGTGAATCTTAATTACAGAAACTTTTCAACAAAAATAATTATCCCCTTGTATAAATCCATTGTATTATAAAAATAATGTGCCAAGATTTGCCTTTAGGATGATTAGATTGCTTGTTTGGTGTGTGCAGTGCAAAAACAGAAACTTTGGCTGTAGTGCGTGAATTTACATTTTTTACTGGAATGTCAAAAGTTTCTGAATTTTTTACACAGTAATGCTATGCAAATTTTTATTTTTTCCTAATTTTTCAGAATTTTTAGAGTTACAGAAGTATAGTAAATGTTCAGATTGCTACAGACTGTCCTGTTTAAGACAGACTCTGTTTTTGATGCATTGTTTTGCTAGTTTCGATGAAACTATCGATTTTATCGGTGGTATAAGCCATAAAGAAGTTATAATACAGTAGCTACAATGCAAAAATAAAATGTGAATGGGTTTGCAACAGTACTTAAAGTGGTAATTTGCTTTATTATACTAACGGATCTCACAAGGGTTTTGTTAAGTTTTGTGTGATTGAAGTTTTCAAGTTTTGGGTGAGATCACGATGGATGAAGGAATAAGGAGTGGAAAGAGACAGCTTGGGGATGCCCGAGGCACCCCAAGGTAATATTCAAGGACTCCCAAGAAACTAAGCTTGGGGATGCCCCGGAAGGCATCCCCTCTTTCTTCTAACAACCATCGGTAATTTTACTTGGAGCTATATTTTTATTCGTCACATGATATGCGTAAATCTTGGAGCGTAGTGTGCTTTTTATTTTTCTTTTAATAATGCACCATGCTGGTATGAGAAAGTTCTTGGTTGATTTATAGAAGGCTCTTTGCACCTCACTTATATCTTTTGAGTATGGCTTTATAGAATGCTTCATGTGCTTCATTTATATCATTTGAAGTTTGGATTGCCTGTTTCTCTACACATAGAAAACCGCCATTTGTAGAATGCTCTTTTGCTTCACTTATATTTTTTAGAGCGTGGGCATATCTTTTGTAGAAAGAATTAAACTCTCATGCTTCACTTATATCTATTTAGAGAGTTAACAGGAGTTGGTCATTCACATGGTTAGTCATAAAATCCTACATAAAACTTGTAGATCACTGAATATGATATGTTTGATTCCTTGCAATAGTTTTGCGATATAAAGATGGTGATATTAGAGTCATGCTAGTGAGTAATTGTGGATTGGTAGAAATATTTGTGTTAAAGTTTGTGATTCCCGTAGCATGCACGTATGGTGAACCGTTATGTGAAGAAGTCGGAGCATGATTTATTTATTGATTGTCATCCTTTGTGTGGAGGTCGGGATCGCGCGATGGTTAACTCCTACCAACCCTTCCCCTAGGAGCATGCGTGTAGTACTTTGTTTCGATGACTAATAAATTTTTGCAATAAGTATGTGAGTTCTTTATGACTAATGTTGAATCCATGGATTATACGCACTCTCATCCTTCCACCTTTGCTAGCCTCTCTAGTACCGCGCAACTTTCACCAGTGCATTAAACCCACCATATTCCCTTCCGCAAAACAGCCACCATACCTACCTATTATGGCATTTCCATAGCCATTCTGAGATATATTGCCATGCAACTTCCACCGTTCTGTTTATTATGACACGCACCATCATTGTCATATTGCTTTGCATGATCGTAAGATAGCTAGCATGATGTTTTCATGGCTTGTCCGTTTTTTGATGTCATTGCTACGCTAGATCATTGCACATCCCGGTACACTGTCAGAGGCATTCATATAGAGTCATATTTTGTTCTAGTATCGAGTTGTAATTCTTGAGTTGTAAGTAAATAAAAGTGTGATGATCATCATTATTAGAGCATTGTCCCATGTGAGGAAAGGATGATGGAAGCTATGATTCCCTCACAAGTTGGGATGAGTCTCCGGACTTTACAAATAAATAAAAGAGGCCAAAGAAGCCCACCAAAAAAAATGAGAGAAAAGAGAGAAGGGGCAATGCTACTATTCCTTTTTCCACACTTGTGCTTCAAAGTAGCACCATGATCTTCATGATAGAGAGTCTCCTATATTGTCACTTTCATATACTAGTGGGAATTTTTCATTATAGAACTTGGCTTGTATATTCCAATGATGGGCTTCCTCAAACTGCCCTAGGTCTTCGTGAGCAAGCAAGTTGGATGCACACCCACTTAGTTTTCAGTTTGAGCTTTCATACACTTATAGCTCTAGTGCATGCGTTGCATGGCAATCCCTACTCACTTGCATCGATATCGATTGATGGGCATCTCCATAGCCCATTAATTTGCCTAGTTGATGTGAGACTATCTCCTTATTTTTGTCTTCTCCACGACCTCCACCATATTCTATTCCACATATAGTGCTATATCCATGGCTCACGCTCATGTATTGTGTGAAAGTTGAAAAAGTTTGAGAATACTAAAGTATGAAACAATTGCTTGGCTAAAACCGGGGTTCTGCATGATTTAATACTTTGTGTAATGAATATGGAGCATAGCCAGACTATATGATTTTGTAGGGATAACTTTCTTTTAGCCGTGATATTTTGAGAAGACATGATTGCTTTATTAGTATGCTTGAAGTATTATTGTCTTAATGTCAAATGATAGACTATTGCTTTGCATCACTCGTGTCTTAATATTCATGCCATGATTAGATTATATGATCAAGATTATGCTAGGTAGCATTCCACATCAAAAATTATCTTTTTTATCATTTACCTGCTCGAGGACGAGCAGGAACTAAGCTTGGGGATGCTGATACATCTCCGTCGTATCTATAATTTTTGATTGTTTCATGCCAATATTCTACAACTTTCATATACTTTTGGCAACTTTTTATACTATTTTTGGGACTAACATATTGATCCAGTGCCCAGTGCCAGTTCCTGTTTGTTGCATGTTTTTTGTTTCACAGAATATCCATACCAAACGAAGTCCAAACGCGATAAAAACTTACGGAGATTTTTTTTTTGAATATATGTGATTTTGGGGAAAAAGAATCAACTCGAGACGATGCCCGAGGGCCCACAAGCCATAGGGGCACGCCCCAGGGGGTAGGGCGCGCCCTGGACCCTTGTGGTCACCGCGTAAGGCGGTTGGTGCCCTTCTTTCGCCGCAAGAAAGCTAATATCCGGATAAAAATCATGTTAAAATTTCAGCCCAATCGGAGTTACGGATCTCCGGGAAGTTAAGAAACGGTGAAAGGCCAGAATCGGGGAAGGCAGAAACATAAGGAAACAGAGAGAGAGAGAGAGATCCAATCTCGGAGGGGCTCCCGCCCCTCCGCCGCCATGGAGGCCATGGACCAGAGGGGAAACCCTTCTCCCATCTAGGGGGAAGGACAAGGAAGAAGAAGGAGGGGGGCTCTCTCCCTCTCTCTCTCGGTGGCGCCGGAACGCCGCCGGGGCCATCATCGTGACGACGATCTACACCAACAACTTCGCCAACGTCATCACCAACTCTCTCCCCCTCTATGCAGCGGTTCAACACCTCTTCTCCCCACTGTAATCTCTACTTAAACATGGTGCTCAACGCTATATATTATTTCCCAATGATGTATGGCTATCCTATGATGTTTGAGTAGATCCGTTTTGTCCTATGGGTTGATTGATGATCATGATTGGTTTGAGTTGCATGTTTTATTATTGGTGCTGTCCTATGGTGCTCTCTGTGTCGCGCAAGCGTGAGGGATCCCCACTGTAGGGTTTGCAATATGGTCATGATTCGCTTATGGTGGGTGGCGTGAGTGACAGAAGCACAGACCCGAGTAAGTAGGTTGTTTGCGTATGGGAATAAAGAGGACTTGATACCTTATAATGCTATGGTTGAGTTTTACCTTAATGAACTTTAGTAGTTGCGGATGCTTGCTAGAGTTCCAATCATAAGTGCATATGATCCAAGTAGAGAAAGTATGTTAGCTTATGCCTCTCCCTCATATAAAATTGCAATAATGATTACCGGTCTAGTTATCGATTGCCTAGGGACAAATAACTTTCTTGTGACAAAAAGCTCTCTACTAAGACTAACTTAGTTGTTTCTTCATCTAAACAGCCCCTAGATTTTATTTACGTGTTCTTTATTATCTTGCAAACCTATCCCGTTACACCTACAAAGTACTTCTAGTTTCATACTTGTTCTAGGTAAAGCGAACGTTAAGCGTGCGTAGAGTTGTATCGGTGGTCGATCGAATTTGAGGGAATATTTGTTCTACCTTTAGCTCCTCGTTGGGTTCGACACTCTTACTTATTGAGAAAGGCTACAACTGATCCCCTATACTTGTGGGTTATCATGGCTGTCCACGCCTATGCCGAGACCGCCCATGCCCAGCTCGTGTCGGTCACCGCACAAATAGCAGCGGCCTTCTCCGACACCAGTCGGCAACCTACATCCAAAGAGTTGGCAATCAATAAGAGCGCTCGAGCAGCCGTCCGTTTGTTGGTGGCATCCCTATCCAAGATGGAGGCCATCAACGCCCGGACCGTGGCCGCCCACACCCGGCTCGTGGCGGCCTTTTCCAAGGAGATGGCGGACACGGACTGCGAGATGCTTGCGGAGTATGTAGCGATGGATGCCATGGATCCCCTTCAACCGAAGGTCGTCGAGTGCGAGCTGGTCATGGAGGATGCGGCAAAGATCGACGAGCGTCAAGAGGAACATTAGTCTTTGTTTAGAGCGGCGGTCTTTTGTTTGAGTAATGTTTTGGTCAACCAGCTATGTTTAATTGCTCGATTAAGTAAGTGCGGGCTATGGTGTAGGCTCTTTTATTTAGTACCCAAATTAGCAATTGATATTAAATTATGCGACGACGTGGATGACCATTGTAACCAGGGAAAATCGGACCGAAATTTGCCGCCATATCCCCATTTCGTCTTCCAAATGAAAATGACATTCAAGTACATCACACACAATTTGTTGGCACGAACCGTGTGCAATGTAGTATCCAATCTTACGTTCGAAGCTTGGAGACCAAAATTTGCATGTTCAAGCTCATCACACATGGGGTAAACTACATGATTCGTTTGTGATGTTTACATATCGCACACAGTACTGAATAAGGGATTGTGTCCGATGACACTTTCGGCGCTAGTTTTTCGCTGAACCAAATGAAAAATTTGGGCTACCGCGGAAATATATACCTCCCTCACCCACGGTACAAAACCAAAAGCCACATTTCCCCTATTTCATCCTTCCTTTCCTAGTTCAAACCTTCACTGCTAGCTTGTCGCGTTGCCTCCTCGCCGGTGCCGCTCCTTCCTGCTGCTCGGCCTCGCCCAACTAGTCAGGTAATCCACACTTATCCCATACCACCTCTTCCCCATCCCCTCCTCCTCCATCCCACATGCCCTAGCCGCCGACGTGACACCTTCCACCCAAATCACCGCCCCATCCTCCAAATAATCGCCGCCGAAAGCCATGGTGCACACAGTATAGCCAGGATCTCAAGGAGCATTTGGCAGCTGAGAAGCAAATCGTGGTTGCACGCGTGGACGAGGCAGTGATGGCTACCATGCGTGTTGACCCCTAGATCTTGTAGGAGAACCTTTGAAAGCACATTTGCTCCCTTGGTGGTTTTGTTAATTAATAATAACATATATGTCATTGAACTAATGTTTCCACTAAGCATATTTCAGGAAAAGTTCAATGATAGGGATGGCAAAAGGATTGTGGAGAAACCCCAAGATACAAGGAAATGGATTGGCAAAGCTTCAAGCAAGAGGACTCTGCATTTTACTTTGTGAGAAATCACTTTGAGTCCATAGGAAAGCCAATACTATTAAAAGGGGGTAAGGTACTGTTGGTGAACAAGATGCTCCACGTGCACAAGAGATAGTCACCAAAAACACCCACAAGCTCTTCCACAAAAGTCTGTCCAAAGCCAAATATCCAAAATTGGTGCAACCAACAATTTCCACTCTGTGCCACCGATTCCAAACTCAGACAGACCCATGCCAAACCCTAGCACATCGGTGCAACCGATTCCACTTCCGTGCCACCGAGTTTGGGTTGCCAACTTTCTGTTACCTCGATTCACAAAATCGGTACCACCGAGTTTTTTGGATCGGCGTCACCGAGTTGCGCAATCTGGCCGTTGGTTACCTTATCGGTACCATCGAGAATTATATATCGGTCTCACCGAGATTCAAAAGTTGTCACCTTTTGGTCACTTCAGTACCACCGAGATTCACACATCGGTGTCACCGAGTTGGTCACTTTAGGTGTAACGGTTGTATTTTTGGGGATGCCTATATATACCCCTTCACCACCACCCACTCGAAAAAGAAGCACTCAGAACTATTCCATACTTGCCCCATCCAATTTTCTGAGAGAGAGAGCCACCTACTCATGTGTTGAGATCAAGCTATTCCACTCCATCCATATGAATCTTGATCTCTAGCCTCCCCAAGTTTCTTTCCACCAAATCAATCTCTTCCACCATAGCCAAATCTGTGAGAGAGTGATTGTGTGTTGAGGAGTCTATCATCTTGAAGCACAAGAGCAAGGAGTTCATCGACATTGCCGAGCCTATTACCTTTTGGAGGGTGGTGCCTCCTAGATTGGTTAGGTGTCGCTTGGGAGCCTCCTACTTCGTGTTGTGGAGTTGAACCAAGAAGTTTGTACGGGCAAGGAGATCGCCTACTTCGTGAAGATCTACCCATAGTGAGGCTAGTCCTTCGTGGACGGAAGCCGTTATGGAATAGTCAAGGTTGCTACTTCGTGGACCCTTATGGGTGGAGCCCTCCGTGGACTCTCGCGACCGTTACCCTCCGTGGGTTAAAGACTCCATAAACGTGGACGTACGATAGCACCACCTATCGGAACCACGTGAAAAATCTTCGTGTCTACAAATTGCGTTTGATCTTCCTTCCTACCCTCTACTATACATGCTTGTTGTTACTTTCCGCTACTATACTCTTAGACATGCATGTGTAGGGTGTGCTTGACTTGCTATCATTGCTAAAATCTGCCAACACTTAAAATTGGGAAAAGGTAGAATTTTTTATTTGGTCAAGTAGTC
This sequence comes from Elymus sibiricus, assembly GCA_039707655.1. NCBI lineage: Eukaryota > Viridiplantae > Streptophyta > Magnoliopsida > Poales > Poaceae > Elymus > Elymus sibiricus. The sequence continues at coordinate 313,726,056 of CM077665.1, forward strand.
TAATCACCCCCCCCCCCTCTAGACATACTTTCGGTCCTACAAGTGGTATCAGAGCTTTGGTCTCCATTGCATTGGTCTCACAACCTAGGAGAGTATGGCATCTAGTGAGGGAAATTATCACCGTAGAGGTCCGTACTTTGATAGCACTAATTTTGCTAGTTGGAAGCACAAAATGAAAATGCATATTCTTGGTCACAACCCCGCCGTATGGGATGTTGTTCGTGTTGGCTTGCAAGGTGAATTCTTTGGTGATGGAAAGGAATCGGATCGTGAAGCAACCGCGGATGAATTGAAGAGCTTGCAATACAACGCTCAAGCATGTGACATTCTCTTCAACTGCTTATGCCCCGAAGAATTCAACAAAATCACCCGTCTTGAGAATGCAAAAGAGATTTGGGATAATTTGGTTGATATGCATGAAGGTACCGAATCCGTGAGAGAATCCAAGTTGGACGTTCTTCAAAGTCAACTTGACAAGTTCAAGATGAAGGATGGTGAAGGAGTCGCAGAGATGTACTCTAGGCTAGCTCTCATCACCAATGAGATTGCCGGCTTAGGAAGTGAAGAAATGACCGACAAATTCATCATCATGAAGATACTTCGAGCTTTGGATGAGAGATACGACACCGTGTGCACATTGATCCAAATGATGCCCAACTACAAAGATTTCAAGCCTACGGAAGTCATTGGAAGGATTGTTGCTCATGAGATGACACTCAAGGACAAAGAAGAGCTTCACAACAAGTCTAGCGGTGCTTACAAAGCCACTAGTGATGCTCCCGCAACCTCAAGCGACAACCTTGTCACCAATGAAGAGATAAGCCTCATGGTCAAGAAATTCAACAAGTTCTACAAGAATATAGGCAAAGAACGAAGCTCCAACTCAAGATATGAAGAGAAGCGTTCGTCAAGTCATGACCGAAACTGCTACAATTGTGGAAAGCCCTCACACTACTCCAATAAGTGCACGGCTCCCTACAAATGAAGAGAAGAATCACCTAGAAGACGAAGCTCAAGGAATGAATCACCTCAAAGAGAGAGAAGGAGTAGAGATGATCGTTATGAACGAAGACCCTCAAGGAGAAGTAGGGACTCGGAGAAGAAGGACAAGTACACCAAGAGCTACACAAGAAGAAGACATCAAGCTCATGTTGGTGAATGGGTTTCCGGCTCCGACTCCGACAACAACTCCGAGAGAAGCTATCACTCCAACTCCGACTATAGTCAAGATGAAGGTGTTGCCGGACTTGCACTAGTGACTACCAACTCCTATGATCTATTTGACTCACCAAATGAAGGGAGTGGAAGTTGCTTCATGGCTAAAGGCCCCAAGGTATCACACCCCGAGTATCTTGATTTTGATAGTGATGAAGATGACTTACTTTGTGATGATGACTTGCACTTTGATAAAACTAGTGATGTTAGTCAAAATGAACTTGATAATTCTCATGCTAGTCAAGATAAGTCATTTGATGATGATAAGATGAAAATAGAACAACTAACTAAAGAATTAAACACTCTTAAGTTAGCCCATGAATCTACTCTCGAAGATCATAGAGAGCTTGTAAGGACTCATGAGAAGCTACGCTTCGAGAAGCTCACCTTGGAGCAAGAGCATGAGTTTCTTAAAGCTATCAATGACGATCTCCGAAAGAAGACTTCATCTTATCTAGCCAAATGATTACTCTTGTCTACATTCATGCCACAAGTCAAATCTAGACAAACTAGTAACAAAGGCAAGAAAGGTTCTTCATCTAGTAGCAACAATAAAAATGCTAAATCTAATGATGTTGCTTCTAGTGGTTCTATTGATTCCACTAATGATGATTCTCTTAGCCAAGTTACACTTGAGCAAAAAAACGCTTTATTGAAAGGAATTATAGAGAAAGGTATCTACAAGAGTCTTGTCGGGTGTAAGCAATTTGAGGAAATTGTACGCAAGCACGGAGGATACCGGAAGAACCATGGCATTGGCTACTTCAACGCTAATGGAGTTGAATGGGAAGAAGGTCAATACCCCAAGCCTAAGTTTGTTCCTCAAAAGGAGAAGTATGAACATACTCCTCCCAAGGGAACAAACACTCAAGATGACCTTCCACCACAAGACCACAAGCTCAAGGGCAAGAACAAGCTTCAAGAGGACATTGACTCATATGAAGATCAATCCCAAGCTTTGGTGGAGTGGGTTCCCAAGGCTACTACAAGCTCAACTTCTACAAGGGCTACTTCAACACCAAGGATCCCCATCAAGTTGATGTGGGTCCCCAAGAATAAGAACTAGAGAAGTTCTTGAGGGGTGACTCCGCCAATGAAATTCACTCACATTCATTATTGGCAAGAACTAGTTGCAATCAACTCCAACTCTATGCAATAGTTCAAAGAGTCACACATTCCCTCAAAGGTAAGCAAGGGACAAGGTAATCAACAAATCCATGGACATCATCACACATGCTTTGCACTCGATGTCCATAGATATCCTTGTATTTGTCTCTTGTGTGTTGGGACTAACCCATGTAGGTGAGAAGAGTAAGGAAACAACAAGGATGCTCCCAACTCATGGTGATCTTCATCAACCTTGAGCATCCACCACTACCTCACCAACATGAAGTCTTCATCGACAAAACCCAAGGTTAATTTATCCCACCCATGGGGGGATGTCACATCAAGGGGGAACTTTACTCTAAGACTTGAGTTAAAGCATCTCATAGTATGTGACAACATTAAATGCTTTATGTAAAAGTGGTAACACCACTTGTGCTTAAACGATGAGTATGACCTATGATCAAGTATTCTTACTTAGCTCCTAAGTCAATATACTCATATATAGATGACTCCGTCATCGCCAAAATGCTTGACAGATGCTAGTATGTATGTGCATGTTTGCCATGATTTCATTTGACATCTGATTGTGTGAGCATGTTGGTCTGCATTTATTTACCCATTCAAGGACATCCAATTGTTGCTATTTGGCTTTTGATTTTTCTTTTGCCAATTGGATGGACAAGAATGCCTAGGACCACTCTCTAGATATCTATGCTTTCTTACCTCATATTCCATTCTTGATGCATCACAAAATTTGAACAAGTACTTTTCGATCCCTCTATGTGAGGAGCACTTGGAGTTCCGCATCGATAAAGGACTGACCATTAAAACCTCCCAAGTGCATCTCGGTGGAACCAACCCAAAATTTCGGTCTCGCCGAATGCCTAGGGTTGATCTGGATTTTCAATCTCGGTAACACCGATTCCTTATTCGCGGTTACACCGAGTTTCCCTAACAGCTGACAGTTGAGGAACTCGGTGGCACCGAAAATTTTGAACCGGTGTCACCGACAGCGAAGGGTATATATCCTGGCGGACACGACTTTTGAAATTCAATCTCAAGAGCCCATTTCCTCCAACCCTAAGCTGCCGCTCCGGACCCCCTGGTCGTCGCCCTTGCCTCCCCGTGCGTCTCCACCGTTGGGAATCGCCGCCGCCGACGGAATCTTCACAGCCGTCGTCGCCTTAGCGGGTCCTTCACCGAATTAGGGTATGGATCCAGCCCTCCTTGCACTCCCCGTCCGATTCATGCGCATTGGAGTTATTTTTATCGATAATCCACTGATTGCAAACCTCCTTATCCTCTAGAAATCTCATTAGATTAGCGAACGAAGAATATTTAGGTTTAGTTGTCCGCAAAACCGAATCTCGGTGACACCGAGTCAGAAAAATCGGTTCTACCGATTGTGTTTTTGTGCTGCTGAGGACAGTCTCGGTGAAACCGAGTGGCAATTTTCGGTGTGACCGAAATTGCTGCCAAGTTTCTATTAAGAGCTCTGTGTGTCTCGGTAGTATCGAAACTTTTGACCCGGTGACACCGAAATCCCTTTTTGCTGAGAACTATATCTAAGGATTTCTATGTTCAAACCTTTGAAAAATTGTCTGCATTTTGTGATGACTCATCCCTTTCCACTCCTCTATACTCTATTCACAGGGTCAGATATGTCAGAAGCTGAAGACAATCAGAATGATCTCAGAGAGCAGAGTGTTGACATGAGCTCAGGCACTAGTCCTGAGGGGAGCTATGATGACATCCCTAGCTCTCCTGACTTGCCCAAGGCTGCTACAAGGACAAGGAGGAAGCTCAACTCAGATGAGGAGGATGAGGACTTCATCCCTGAGGAGCTGCCCAAGAAAGTTGATGCTGCCAAGAGCACCACTGTTGCCACAACTTCCAAGAAGAAGAAAGCTATCAGGAAGGAGTATGCCAGCTCTGGGTCAGCTAGAGCACCTGAGAGCTCAAGGGCAACTATGACTCTTCACCTTGAGTCACCCCCAAAGAAGTCTATGCCTAAGAAGGCAGTGGAGAAGAAGAAATCCAGGAAAAGGATTATCCATGTCATTGGCAGAAAAACCTCTATGTTTGAGGATCCAGAAGAGGCAGCTGCTGAAGAGGAGGAGGAAGAGCCAGCTGCAAAGGCTCCTCCTAAGAAGAAGAAGAAGCTTATGGCAGATGCTATGCCTAAGGCTACCACCTCCAAGAGCATCAAGTCTGCTCCCAAGAAGGTTGCTGCTGCTGAAAAGCCTAAGAGGTTCTCCAGAGAGATACCAGCTTCCAGCAAGAACAAGACCTCCACCTTCAGGGAAGCTGAGGATGATGATGACTTTACTGCTTTGATAAAGCTTAGACCACACCTTCCAGAGCACAATACCAGCCATTTGCTTGCTGAGGATATGAAGAAGAGGAAGGATTCTGGTTTGAGAGAATGGAGAGCAATTGATCCATATGCTCAGAGGAGGAAAACAGCTGTGGACTATAGGTTTTATACCAAGGAGCAACAAGATTTCTATGAGACAATCTTGCTTGATAAGAGTCCAGCTGTGAGTGACATGAGATATGTTGATTGGAAGTACATCAAGGCAAATGAAGATTACTTCCCAAATGTTCAAGACAACTTTCATTGTGCTTAGATGAATTTGTTGGCAAAGAATTCACTGCATGGAACGATGAGATGATCATGCAATTCTACTCCACTGCTCACTTCTATGGAGATGGTAGGATTGTGTGGATGACTGAAGGAGCAAGGTATGAATCTACTGTTGAGGAATGGGATACCATCTTAGGAGTCCCAAAGGTGGAAGATGGAGATCTGGATGTCTATTCTGAATCCAAGGAGAGCCATGATTCTATCAAGAACATGTATAATGAGATTCCTGCTGCAAACTTGAAATAACACAAGTTAGGATCCATCTACTTCCTCCAGGCAGGTCTGTGAACCATGAACACCAACTTGAGGCACACCTTGATGCCTAAGTCTGGAGATGACAAGATGATTCGAGGTTATTCCATCAACATGCTGATCCATCTTGACAGACACACAAGGATAAGAGTGATGGACTTGATAGTAGAGACTGTGAAGAGGGTTGCTGCTGATCAGAAGCGCTCTTGCTGCTATGCACCCTACATTCAGATGCTCATCAACTCCAAGCTGGAGAAGCACATTTTTGCTCTTGACAGGCCACACTTGCCCCTACAGCCAGATCTTGAGGATAACGTTGTGGTGATGAACCCAGATCATCCCACCTCAGCTGCAGCTCAGGCAGAGGCAGCTAGAGCCACTAGTGCTCAAGTCCCTAGATCCAGGAACGAGCAAATGGATCTCTTGATCACTACTGTTCAGGGCATGCAGAAGGACATCAAGGACATATTGGAGAATCAACATAGTCTTGTGAGGATCATGGAGAATAGGATCAAGACTCTCAATGACAAGGTGGATGGGCTGACCAAGACCGTGAACGAGCTCAAGAAGGAAGTTGATAGCGTGCCCAGTCCCGACACTTCAGATGATGAGGATGACTCTTCTCTTAGGCCAGGCACTCACTTCACTACCCAGGCCAGATCAGCCACAGTGCCAGCTCCAGAACTGAGGCCTTCTTCATCAGCACCTGCTACAGCCTCTTCTGCTCCATCATCTCCTCCAGTACCTCCCGTTGCTACACCAACTCCGTCCATGACGTCTGCCGACATCTTCGCCGACGCAGTTCTCTCGACTCCTTCATCGACAACTGGAGGAGATCAGCCCCAGAAGAACGATTAGCTATATCTCTTTGAACTTTTTGGTAACTTGTTGCCAAAGGGGGAGAAGTTGTATATAGATCTTTAGGCTTCGAGTGAGAGAGCGTTGGTTTTTATCGCTTTTTCAAAAAACATTTGATCTTTTGGTTTGGATGTGTGAAACTTTGTGGTGTTTGATCATACACTTGATGTGTATTGCTACTACTTCCTATCATTTTAATGCTTATGAGATGATCTTTCACCGTTACTTGATTGTGTTGTGCTATGATATTCATTCTTATTATTCTCGCACACCACCAAGTTGTACGTGACATGAAAGAGTGCCCTATGTACCTAATCGATTGTGCATTTGCATTCAAACGCAAACTTAAAATAATGCACAAATTTAGGGGGAGCTCTTGCTTATCACATACTTCTCAAAGCGACGATTATATTCATTGATTATATCATATGTCTAAGCTTTGATCTATATGTTGTCATCAATTACCAAAAAGGGGGAGATTGAAAGCACATTTGCTCCCTTGGTGGTTTTGGTAATTAATAACAACATATATGTCATTGAACTAATGTTTCCACTAAGCATATTTCAGGAAAAGTTCAATGATAGGGATGGCAAAGGATTGTGGAGAAACCCCAAGATGCAAGGAAATGGATTGGCAAAGCTTCAAGCAAGAGGACTCTACATTTTACTTTGTGAGAAATCACTTTGAGTCCATAGGAAAGCCAATACTATTAAAAGGGAATAAGATATTGTTGGTAAACAAGATGCTCCACGTGCACAAGAGATAGTCACCAAAAACACCCACAAGCTCTTCCACAAAAGTCTATCCAAAGCCAAATACCCAAAATCGGTGCAACCAACAATTTCCACTCGGTGCCACCGATTCCAAAACTCAGACAGACCCATGCCAAACCCTAGTACATCGGTGCAACCGATTCCACTTCCGTGCCACCGAGTTTGGGTTGCCAACTTTCTGTTACCTCGATTCACAAAATCGGTACCACCGAGTTTGTTGGATCGGTGTCACCGAGTTGCGCAATCTGACCGTTGGTTACCTTATCGGTACCACCGAGAATTATATATCGGTCTCACCGAGATTCAAAAGTTGTCACCTTTTGGTCACTTCGGTACCACCGAGATTCACACATCGGTGTCACCGAGTTGGTCACTTTAGGTGTAGCGGTTGGATTTTTGGGGATGCCTATATATACCCCTTCACCACCACCCACTCGAAAAAGAAGCACTCAGAACTATTCCATACTTGCCCCATCCAATTTTCTGAGAGAGAGAGCCACCTACTCATGTGTTGAGATCAATCTATTCCACTCCATCCATATGAATCTTGATCTCTAGCCTCCCCAAGTTGCTTTCCATCAAATCAATCTCTTCCACCATAGCCAAATCTGTGAGAGAGTGATTGTGTGTTGAGGAGTCTATCATCTTGAAGCACAAGAGCAAGGAGTTCATCGACATTGCCGAGCCTATTACCTTTTGGAGGGTGGTGTCTCCTAGATTGGTTAGGTGTCGCTTGGGAGCCTCCTACTTCGTGTTGTGGAGTTGAACCAAGAAGTTTGTACGGGCAAGGAGATCGCCTACTTCGTGAAGATCCACCCATAGTGAGGCTAGTCCTTCGTGGACGGAAGCCGTTATGGAATAGTCAAGGTTGCTACTTCGTGGACCCTTATGGATGGAGCCCTCCATGGACTCTCGCGACCGTTACCCTCCGTGGGTTGAACACTCCATAAACGTGGACGTACGATAGCACCACCTATCAGAACCACGGGAAAAATCTTCGTGTCTACAAATTGTGTTTGATCTTCCTTCCTACCCTCTACTATACATGCTTGTTGTTACTTTCCGCTTCTATACTCTTAGACATGCATGTGTAGGGTGTGCTTGACTTGCTATCATTGCTAAAATCTGCCAACACTTAAAATTGGGAAAAGGTAGAATTTTTTATTTGGTCAAGTAGTCTAATCACCCCCCCTCTAGACATACTTTCGGTCCTACAACCTCGCCGTCGAGGCCACCATCGACGCCTCGCGCGCGGACGCCGCCACGCGGTTGGCTGCTAGAAACGACAACTTGTGGTCTTTTCTCGAGGGCACCGCCGATGCGTTCGACGAAGACTACGATGTGTTTTATCAGCGTGCTTGTTCTTACCTCAGCTCCAGAGCCGGCATGTTGGTGTTGGGGCGGGATCAGGCCACTCACCACTATGAGGAGGACACCCACGGTGTGGAGGCCTCGCCCTCTTCCTAGTTGAAGGAGCCTATCGTCATCGATATCTCCGACGATTAGGAATAGCTCGTTTTGCTTAGCTTTATCACTAAGGACCTATGTTCTGCTAGCTACGCCGGTTAAGCATGTTTGGTTTACCTATTGCATGTGTTGCTCATGCCTTTCATTTAGAAATTCTAGTGAATGTACAATGTAATGCTACTTGCAGTCTGGCCTTCTAGTATGTTCTATTGTACAATGTGGTGCTCAGTTAACTGTTTGGTTCATTGTTGTGGTGATCATTTAACTGTTTGGTTCATTTGTTGTGGTGATCATTTAACTATTTAGTTTAGTTATGCAATGTGATGTTCGATTATTGTTGGTACAATTTTGTATTGTTATGCATGTGAGAAATAAATCGAATTTAGATGTACTAAATACTACATGTGAAACGTATAAAATTGCTATATTTCCTAGTTCTTAGCACGCTTGGTTTAGATAACTGGCTTTTCCATGTGGCTCGAATTAATCTGTTGGATCTGCAATGTGTTTATTTTTCATTGACATATTTCATTAATAGTATGCCAAATATCACTTATAACCTGATCAATATCTATCTTAAATATGTTGCAAGGGGAACAATGGGAGACACTGAAGTTTACCGTCGAGGTTTGCACATCCATGGTCCTTTGGCTAATAGCACATTACTGTGGAATTGCAGGAACCATTCCAATATTAAGGTTTTTAATAAATTTTTCTTGCACATGTAAGTCCTGCTGTAAGAGGTCTAGACCCACTGTTCGACCTTTTTTGCATGTGGGGAATGATACTTGTGATCTGCGTTGGGTTTTTCCACAAAGAGGAGGGGATGATGCAGGACAATATAGATAAGTATTTCCCTGAATGAGAACCAAGGTTATCAAACCAATAGGAGGACCACACAACTCCCATCTTAAGCGCCTACACACAAAAGAGCAAACACTTGCACCCAACGCGGGCAAGAGGGTTGTCAATCCCCTTGAACTCGTTACTTGCAAGCAAATGAGTAGTGTAGATGATAGTTGATAATTCAAATTGCAAAATAAATAAACGGTTGGATTTTTGGAGATGCCTATATATACCCCTCCACCACCTCTCACTAACAAGAGAAGCACTCAGAACACACTTACACTTGTCCTACGCATTTTCTGAGAGAGAACCACCTGCTCATGTGTTGAGATCAAGACCTTCCACTCCAACCATATGAATCTTGATTTCTAGCCTCCCCAAGTTTCTTTCCACCCAATCAACCTCTTCTACCAAGCCAAAATCTGTGAGAGAGTGATTGTGTGTTGAGGAGACTATCTTTTGAAGCACAAGAGCAAGGAATTCATCATTGTTACCATATCTATTACCTTTTGGAGGGCGGTGCCTCCTAGATTGGTTAGGTGTCGTTTGGAAGCCTCCTTCTTCGTGTTGTGGAGTTGAACCAATAAGTTTGTACGGGCAAGGAGATCGCCTAATTCGTGAAGATCTACCCATCGTGAGGCTAGTCCTTCGTGGACAGAAGCCGTGATGGAATAGACAAGGTTGCTACTTTGTGGACCCTAACGGGTGGAGCCCTCCATGGACTCTCGCGACCGCTACCCTCCGTGGGTTGAAGTCTCCATCAGCGTGGACGTACGATAGCACCACCTATCGGAACCACGGGAAAAATCTTCGTGTCTTCTATTGCGTTTGATCTTCCTATCTCTACTCCTCTTAGATATGCTTGTCTTTACTTTCCGCTTCTATACTTGTTGACTAGCATGTGTAGGGTGCACTAGACTTGTTAGAAATGCTAAAATCTGCCAACCATCAAAATTGGGAAAAGGCTAGGTTTTAATTTGTCAAGTAGTCTATTCAACCCCCTCTAGACGTCCCTTCTCGATCCCACAACATTCTGATCTAAAAATCTGCAGTTGATCTTTGGACCGATGACCTCTGAACTGCTCCCTGTAGATGAATTGTTGTCTGTTAGGAAATCTATCTGCAACTTCTTCCTAAATCACTATTTCAAGCCTAGTAAAGACCATGAAGATTTCAGTATTCCTTTCTCCCAACAATAAGTATGCATTCAGATAGTGTTATCAGCTAAACATATATGCATGGATGCATTGTTTTCCATGTGATCAGGTCTTCGTATTTCGTACACTATGACTTTGTACTGCATATGTCCATGCATCTATGGAATTTAGCTAGCATTTGTTCAATTGCATACTGTGGCAAATTTTGATGAATGTTCTTCATGTGGACGCTATTTGTTTAATTGCATATTGTGGTGAATTTTCTTTTTGCGGGGTGATTCAAATGTGATATTTTACCATAACCTGGCCATTTAAGCGCACATGGTTCAAGTAACTAAGATGAGGAAAAGGAGTTTCACACCAGATCACAACAAAATTAAATATGCCACAACCAACGCAATGATGATTTATTATGCATGATGCAAAACAAAATAAAACACACATTATAAAGCATGCAAGCATGAACATAACACAAACTAATGGAGACTTCGGTCTTGGGTAGTCACAACTCTCCCCCACTTACAAGAGATCTCTCCCTAAGATCTTAGAAATGAGAAGAGGGAAGAGGTAAAACTAAATTGCTTCTTTGTCAAACGAGTGAAACCAAAGAACCTTGGCTAAACCACTTCGAAGAAAGAACACAACAGAAATGAATGAAGTTGAAAACACTTTGTTAGAAAAGAGGAACAAGGAACACCGCGGGAACGTTGGGAGGTTGCAAAGACATGAACCACGACATGAAAGAATTTGGACTGCTCCCCGGTTGAAACGAGAAGCAAAACTTGATAAGATGAAAAGAACTTGAAAAGAGATTGAAAGAACATGTGCTGCCCCCATGTTTGGTTTTGGTAATTGATGACAATCTCTATGGACTAATGGTTGCCTTGAGTTATATTTGAAGGGTTTGTCCATAGGCATTGCTTGAAGACCATTTGTTGGTTTCAAGGTTATTAGAAGAAGAATGTGTGTTGACCAAGGTGCTATTCAAGGATTTATCCAAAGATTGGTCATGTGAGTGTTGAGCCTATTGCAAGCATGTCTTGAAGAACAAGTTTGTGTGAACATTCATGTTTACCTTCAAGACATCATCCTAATGAAGAGAGTTGGAAAGATTCAAGGTTGATCAAGACTAAATATGAAGAGTGATTCAAGTCGATCAACACACAAAGCGTAGAAGATGTACCGAGTGGGATCAAGTGATCTCACGGTATGGTAAGCATTGTCCATTACGCTTTGTGTACTAACCCATGTTCTATGCGAGAGTTCTATGTGGGGTTAGGTATGTTTCCATGGGCTTGCGTCAAGAGGAAGATCTCATTCAACCCATGGAGGATGACATCAAGTGGTGATCGTCATCAAGATTGCGGTGTGCAAGTTCAAGTGGAGCATCACGAAGAGATCACATGCTTGAAGCTTGCCGTCCATTGTGGTGACAATGGACTTGTGAAGATGTGCCGAAGAGTGGCTCACCCATAGTGGAGTATGGGGGAGCAATCTACTAGTCTTCATCGAGCCGGCGCAATCAAGAAAGGTGGTCCAACTTGAGGAGGTCAAGATCGTCATCATCTAGCTCAAGTGGACTTTGCGCAAGGCAAAGGTTTGCCCTTGATAGGTTTTCTATTTTACCGGTCTCATGGTAGTAGTTGGGAGACCGGGTTATAGGATCGTTAGCCGTACTATCAAGGGGGGCTCTCAAGTGAGTAGCTTTATCGTATCTTCGTAGAGAGCTCAAACCATTGCATCCTTGCATCATCTCTCTTGGTTCGTGTTTGGTGTTTCTCGTTGTGAGTCTTTGAGCTTTTGGTCATCTTCATGACAAGCTCAAGGTCATCGAAAACGGAGTTCATCTATGCATCTTCTATGATGTTTTCGATGTTGGAGTTTATGCCGGTTCTTCATTCATAGAGGTTTCTCATCTCTATATGTTAGGCATATCTCCCCTGCCACTTCTTATTATAACCAGTCGGTGTTGGATAGTATTTGTCGTCATCTATCCAACAAGCTTGAGTTTGCTCAATTCGGAGCTCATTTGCAGAAGTTGTGGCAGTTCAGGTTTTATTGTATTCTCTGTTGCTCTCTGTGCGGTAGTACCGCTCTGATCAGCGGTAGTACCGCTTGTGCGGTAGTACCGCTCTCCAGCACGGTAGTACCGCTGGCTTGCAAGCTTTCCCGGCAGTTTTCCTGTCACCCAAGCGGTAGTACCGCTCGGTACCACGGTAGTACCGCTTATGCGGTAGTACCGCTGTGGTCTACCGCAGCGTGTACCGCTTGGGGGTATTTCTTCTGGTATCGTTTTCTGTTAAACGGTAGTAGTGCGGCAGTAGTGCGGTTGTACCGCTCAGGGCGGTAGTGCCGCTCTGCTGGGCGGTAGTACCGCTTGGTGCGGTACTTCCGCCCTCCACTACCGCTGCTACTACCGCTTGTTTTTTCGCAGAGTGTGCAAGCTTCTGTTGCTCTTTTGGCTTTAGCGGTAGTACCGCTTGGTTGGAACGGTAGTACCGCTAAGTGCGGCACTACCACTCCAGTTCCGTGTTCTCGCCTGCTGTTTTTTGAATTACTACCGTCCGAGCGGTAGTACCGCTCTGTGCGGGCTGAGACAGGTAACGGTTGGATTTGGGGGGCTCCTTTAAAAGGGGGTCTTCTTCCCCTTGCCCCCAACGGTTCTTTTATCCCCTTGCAAGTTCTCTCTCCTCCATTGTTGACCTTCTAGAGCTTTGCTATCTCTCCATCCCTCCAATGATTCTTGCTCCTTCTTGAGGGAATAGAGAGAGGAGATCTAGATCCATCTTTCCACCAATCACTTTCTCCTCTATGTGAGGGAAACCTTGTGGATCTAGATCTTGGAGTTCTTGGTGTTCTCCTTGTTCTTCCTCTCACTTTCCTCCATAGCTTTTGTTGCTTTGGTGGGATTTGAGAGAGAGGGATTTGAGCACTTCGTGTGTTCTTGCCATTGCATTAGTTGCATCGGTTTGAGTTCTCCACGGTGATACGTGGAAGTTAGTAGTTGAGAAGCTTATTACTCTTGGGTGTTTGAGCACCCTAGAGCTTGTTCCTCTTGGGTGCCTTGGCGCCCTAGACGGCTTGGTGGTGCCTCGGAGCTCAATCATTGTGGTGTAAAGCTCCGGGCAAGCGTCGGGGTCTCCAATTAAGTTGTGGAGATCGCCCCGAGCAATTTGACGGGTACCGGTGACCGCCCCCAAGGGTTGCCACCGCGGAAGCCATAGTCCATTGTGGTGAAGCTTCGTGGTGTTGTTGGGAGCCTCCAATTAAGTTGTGGAGTTTGCCACAACCTTGTTTGTACGGGTTCGGTGACCGCCCTCAAGGGTCCCTTAGTGGAATCACGGCACCTTGCATTGTGCGAGGGCGTGAGGAGAATACGGTGGCCCTAGTGGCATTGTTGGGGAGCATTGTGCCTCCACACCGCTCTAACGGAGATTAGCATCCGCAAGGGTGTGAACTTCGGGATACATCGTCGTCTCCGCGTGCCTCGGTTATCTCTTACCCGAGCCCTTTACTTATGCACTTTACTTTGTGATAGCCATATTGTTTCTAGTTATATATCTTGCTATCACTTAGTTGTTTATCTTGCTTAGCATAAGTTGTTGGTGCACATAGGTGAGCCTAGTCGATTTAGGTTTTGTGCTTGACAAATTAAACACTAGTTTTATTCCGCATTTGTTCAAGCCTAAACCGTAATTATTTTAAAGCGCCTATTCACCCCCCCCCCCTCTAGGCGACATCCACGATCTTTCAGAGATCAACAATATCATGCCTCCGGAGCAAATGAATGAAAGAAATGAAAGAACGGAGAAGAGAACAACACCTTATATCAGAAATGAGCTTGAAACAGCATCCTTACGAGGAAGGCTTGAACGGAGTTGTTGAAAGAATCAACAGCCAAAATATATGCTTCCAATGGCCTTATGGAAAACATCTCTAAACCATGAGGTGAAAACCCTCACGAACGAAAACAATTGATTAGTTAAGATCAACGAAGAGATGAGAAACTTCTTTCACCGAGAGGTGAAGGAGAAAACTTGAATCCTTGACAAGCACCACAAATAGCAACTATTTATGTAGCACAAAAAGGAGGGTCTAGGATTCAAACCCAGGTCTACCATGTGCAAGCTCGCGCTGCTCGCCAGTGCGGTGCGCGGGGTTAATTTGAAAAGTAAAGCGTTCGTTTCGTTTTAGCGGACTAGTTCAAAATCCGACATGGCAATGGTCCTGCTCTGAGATCCGTGCAACAATGGGGAGGGCATTCGCTGAGAGTTGTCAAAATCGGACGATCGCCAGATAAGATTTGCGCGCGGGGGGGGGGGGGAGGAGGGGGGGATCTTTGACTTGTTTATATGCCTTTCTGCTGGTGGGGGTGGGCGCTGAGAAGGTTGGCGGCGGCCATAACTGCGCGATGCTCGAGCTGCGTAAGGAGCGCGCGCGGCACAGACGGCGCGGCCCACGACACACTACCCAACGGCGTGCATGCATCTCGATCGACATTGTCCCCGGCCGACGATACACGCCGAACCAGTAGTAGTCGGGTATTTTTTGTACACTGTCGAGAGGCTAGCTGGGGTGGTTGGACTAGGCGGATCAGCAGGAAATGCCACGATCCAAACGTGAACGCCATGGCTAAACTAAGTGGAGAAAAACGAGACTAGCGCGTGGCATATAGTCAAGTAAGGGACAATTACAGTGTCAGAGGGAGAAGAGAAAAGGGCATAAGCTCTTGTCAGAAGTTGCAACGAATACAGCTTACATTATGCTCATTGGTAAAAGATTGCGGCTCCAAACCACACGAGCATCGCTCTGGCTCTTGTAATGTAGAGCGTCGGTGTCCATTGTAATATACAAGGGAGAATAATAATAGTACAGTTGAAGAATCTGCAGTGACACGCCACACACGGACGGTGAAGAGAAACGCGTCCTTGGCCCTCTGATCTGATGCTTACAAGGTGTACAACATACTACTGCCACTAACCCCTTCCTCCCAAGGTACAGAGAGAGATAAAAAGTGACGGCGTCATCAGATGTTGCATCTGTCGTACCCGGAGAACCACGAGTTGAGGTCGGTGCTCTTGGTGACCTCCAGTGATCCGTGCTGGTGTAAGGCGTCCACCTCCCCCCGCCATTGCTGATCATCACCAGGGCTGCCACCAACCGTGTCATACCTGGGTGCAGAGTCGAGATTGCTGGATGCGGCAGGCGTAGGAGCAGCATCGTTGTGCTTGGAGTACTCTGTCAGGCGTTGATTTAGCGCGACGATTTCATGGTCGTAGTTCTTTTTTAAGTTGTCGATCTCCTGATAGGCTTTCTCCGTCTCCTGCTCTGCTAACAAGGCTCGGTTCTGCAACACACAAGACATTGCTTTACTACAACTGAATAATAACATACTCTCAATACATGCAGCACACTAGCAAACTCAACGACCATGTAACCATCAGCCCAGTTAAACGGCTGTATTAGCACTTTCAATGTGTGTTTTCATCCATAGGTTTGGTGACGATCCAAATTCCCGATTTCATGAACTATATTATATAAATCCGCAGCTATCTAGATCTAGTACATCCCATGCATCCTGCTGTTATGTCTAACGAAATGGTCCATCAACAACAGAAATGGTGTAACTTTCAAAAACAACAGAAATGTTGTAAGAAAGCAATCCAGGGAATTCATACCTGGGCAACTGTTATCGCTTCCTCAGCCTCCTTCAGTCGTACTAGCAATTCACCAGCAGCTTGAACAGCCTCAGCCGTATCCTTCAGCTGGTCCTGAAGGCTTTTATTGTCTGCTTTCAGAACAGAGATTTCGGCACCAAGGGAGTTGATGAACCGTAGTTCGACTCCTTTGACACCGGCTTTCGCAGCCCTCATCTTCACGCCTTCAACCCCATCAAGGATTTTCCTGTGCATTGCATGCAAACCAATATGCCTCTCTTCGAGGTCAGCATATTGTTCCAAGATTCTAGTATATCCCTGCATCGCTGTTTGCAATGCCTCCTTCGATTCCTCTGAGCATTTTTTCTCTGACTCCAATTCCGACTGCAACCTTCTAACAAGAGATTTGTTTGCTTCAAGGTCAGCCCTGAGCTCGTCCATGAGAGCAATCCATTTACTCTCAGCTTCAGCACAATCAGCAGCATCCGCAATGTTAGCATCACCATCATCATCTTTTGTTCCAGGCGAAGGATTAGCACTCTGATGCAATTGCAGCGGAGGCCAGAGCCTGCGAAGCGATGCAGAAGATGAAAGCATATAATGCAACTGACTCTTCAGATGATGTATCTCTTCCTGTAAAACCTCTTTCTCATCCATGTAATTCCTGCACAAGTCCAATTCCCGCTGGAGTGCCTTCACCTCAATTTCAGCACGTAGGACTTCAGGATGGTTGTCATATTTTTTTTGGAGGATCTGCACTTGTCGGATCAAGGAAATTAGCTCGCAAGTAATAAGAATGATGATTTAAAAAGAAAGCATCGTCTATTTATATAGTACAAGAACTATAAATTTCAGACAACCTTGTGCTCATTCATAAGAGAGAGATACTCCTCGTGTATAAATTCATCAGTCGGTAAAGTTCCATCCATCAAACTTTCAAGCCTAGCAATCTTGCCTTCCATTGTTTGTGCAATTACAGCATTGCATTCTCGCTCATGCTTGTACTGTTGCACCTAGAATATCAGAATGGTTAGATGGGCCAGAAAATAGTTTCTTGTTTCTGAAGAGAGAGAAGAAAAACACTCACCAAACGATTTAGCTGTTGAATTTCTACAGCTTGCTTCGCGCACTGTTCATCGCGTGCCATTTCTCGCCTGATTGATCCAGCCAGGACATTCTCCACAGCCTATACAGACATAATTTAAAAATAAAGCTCCTGCTAGTTTAACAAACTGGTGAACTTACTTTTGTGTGAACTTACTTTGAGAATCTGCTGCTGCTTTAGGTCATCAGATGGTACTGCTCCATCAGCTGGTACCAATTGCAGATCTCTGCAAGCATCAGGATCCTTGCCCGCATTTGAAGAAATCTCAACTACACAAGAAGGAACTAGAGCCAAAGTGTTATCTCTTGCTTGAGATTCTTCAGGATCAGTCTGAATCGCGACATCAACCTTGCAAGGCAGAACATCCTTAATTCTAGCAGTTAACCCAACTGAGGCTCTCCTCCATGCACCGTTGTTTTGGTGACTTTCAATGACTTGAAGTCCTCTCTGTATACTGGCAGCGAGATTTAAGTTGCATCTGTCTTCTCCAAGTTTATTAGCATCAGAACAAGACCTTTTGGTAGGCATCAAAATTTTATCTCCATCAAACGCATCAACATGTGAAAAACCAGCATTTGTCACCTCTGAAGCTGGGAGCCTTTTGAAACCAATATCTCCAGCACGGGCTATTACCATACTATCATGATTACTGGGCTTCTCAACATCATTCTCATCTATCTCCATTTCTTCATCGCTGTCTTCTTTGATAGCCTGGAATGTCGTAGGACGATTCAAGCTCATTTTTAGCAGATGCAAACTGCGCCTAGCATTCCAACCAGTAGAAAAGCTGCCATTGCCTCCTTCGGAGCCTCCATTGGATTTCATTCTGTGGAGTTCATCCTGCAACAAAACATTAGCGGTGAAACTTGAGTCAAAGAGTAAAATATTATAGAGAAATTGCGTTTTCAATATTAACACAATAGAACCTTCAGATGTCTGATCTGCTCATGCAGTGCATTGACATCGTCCTCTTTTTGTTCATTGACAACTGCATTGTTTTTTATAGCTTTAGCACGTTGAGCAAACCTTAGAGTGCTTAAGGTTTCACTCTTACATCTGTATAGAAACACAGAAAATATGATGAGGAAACAACATCAGAATAGCACAAAAAGAAGACTTCTGGTTCAACTTGGATAATACCTTTCTGACGGCGAAACAGCACAAATCATTGCAAGCATTGCATTACCACCCAGGGATTCTTGTAATAGAAATGTCAACTTTGAATCGCGATATGGAACGTGCCTTTGTTTTCCAGATTGTGAAATTTCTGCTAGTATATTAATCAAGTTTCTGCAGTGACGAAAAACATATTGATCAGAACATCAATTTCATGCCTATTAGCACGTCATGACAAAATGTGCAAGGTGATTCTTTTGGTACAGCGATTAATCAGATCCATCTACTCTGCTAAAGTACACCAAGTAGTCCAAGCCTAGCAAAAAGAGGTCCCACGGATGCACCAACATAGATTATGCCAAGAAAAAGCAACTAGCGAAGACCCGACATAAATTCTTTAACTTCACAATTAAAATAAATAGAACCATACCCGAGCGCTGAAAGTGACCGATTTATATTTCCTGCTTCTTTTAGGCGATCCCCAGCTGCATGGGTTAGCTTTTGCCGCTCAGACCCAGCAAGATCTACTAAATTTATCCTGCTTACTCTAATACTGTTTGAGCCATCTTCAAGATTCTATAGAACAATAACAAACCATCAATGAATTAACAGATCTATCTAAACTGAAACTAGCAATGATTGAAGACAATAATTATTGGGAATTAGTTTGTGGATAGCCATTTTACATACTATTTCTAAATAAGTTGGTCCATCACCACCTCGTTACTCTTATGTTTGTACCAAAACTGAGACCTCCATTTACACATTTTGTAAAACTTTACATCTTGCATTATGCAAACAGCAGCAACCAGCAGGCACAAAAAGGAGGAAAAGAAATACCAAAAGAAGCAACTGTGATATAGTTTGTCCCAAGATAATTGATCCTATTCATAAAATAGAACAGAATGGAAGCTTGAGCAGAATGATTTCTTTTTCCACACCTTTTAGAACTATGCCTTATGGAACCTTTCAGTATTCCGTATGTGAAACATCAGAAGGAACTGCTAAAAGCTAAAGGAGACCCAGTAATATGTCAAGGATATGCGAACATTCACGAAAGTGCAATGTGCCTTCAGCCTATCATGGAGCACACAGGCCTCACCATTTGGTGCATACATTTGCCAAAATGGAATAGCAACATCTAGATCAGGACATAGCAGAGCGGCAAACCCGGAAACAGAACAATTTATACTTATAGAAGCACCACAGGTGAAGATAAGAGCATCGCCATCGAATAGACAGGAACACTTACTGCAGGTAAAATAATTGCACCCCACAGGTATGATTACTGAAAGTATAATGTAATAAGCCCAAACTTAACGACTACCTTCCATTAAGATTTTCACAGATTTCAAAACACAATCAGAACATCAAAAGTCAGGAATGTTTACTGCGGGTTAAATATTGCATCTCACAGGTATGACACAATGAAACAATAATGTAACACAAGGCCCGCTTCAACAACTACCTTCGATTCAGATTTGATGACACATGTAAAAACACAATGAGATCGTGAACTGTCTGCATTCGCACTTGTTGAACCTGTTCTCCGGTTCGCCAATCCCTGCACGAAGTTCAAAATCAAACTAAGGCATATGATGATGTATATGCATGGGTTACTGGAAAATTTCAATCTGATGAAATAAGCATCCAACTACTGTGATCAGATTTTGCAGCAGCGAGAGAATGCAGCATCTGTAAATGAAATATTTGCAAGAAAAATATCGTCCAAAAGAGTACTCCTGTCTTCCAAAACATCCAGAACTCAAGTAATAACCTCTTCGGTCTTCACTATCCACATAAAAGAAATTTGAGAACGGGCAAAAAGCACTTGTGCATACTTTCATTATGAGGAGAAGAACAATAGATACAAGAGTTTGGACCAGGACAATTAGTGCTCGACAATTCCACACATAGATAACAAAGGACCAACATCTGACACAGATCCAAGTCCTACTCACAGTGACTCACTCAGCAGCCCCAACTTGGGGTGGGATCATGGTAGGCATGCCTCCAGCACAGAGTAAACTATCCACGTAATTGACACAGCTAGGTATATCACCAGATGCAAGAGTAGGACAAATAAATGTAGATTGTAATATATGAAGGAAAGGAACACAGTTTTAAGCAGTTAAGCTCGGAATGCTGGTAAAACTACAGTGAGGTTCAAAATCATATTTGAGAGTGATAAGTACCCGACAGCTCCTTTTGAAATTATGGTCAAATACTGATCACCACAAATATATGAGAGCAGATGCATATCA
The DNA here is from genome assembly GCA_039707655.1 of Elymus sibiricus. Taxonomy (NCBI): domain Eukaryota; kingdom Viridiplantae; phylum Streptophyta; class Magnoliopsida; order Poales; family Poaceae; genus Elymus; species Elymus sibiricus. The sequence goes on from CM077665.1 coordinate 313,746,521, forward strand.
GGAACTAAGCAGTTATCGATATCGTGACGCACACACCTTCACCAACAGCTGAGTTACATCTTTCATAGTGAAAACAAACTCCTTTGTCAACGATTCAACATAAACACAGGCAGTTTTAACATCCTCTCTTATCTGCCAATGAATGGGTCGAATTAGTAAACAAAGTGAAAAAATGCTACTATATTTCGCAATTTGTTTTTACCTGAAGATTTTTTTGCATGGGATCTAGCAAATCAGTTATCTGTTCGTTGTAGATCTGCACACATTAATCAATATGGATCAGATTTTCTATCGCCGACAAAAGTAACTACAAATATGTTATAGGTATTAAGCAAAGAAATTGCCTCGAGAAAAGAGCAGGTGCAATTGTAAATTAGCTCTTTGTCTTTGTGTTTCCCTTGTTCCTGCAGATGTAAGAGCAAGTTAAGCTTCAGGTAGGAAAACTTTGAAACATAAAAATCAGCTAGGAAATCCATAGAGTTACTTCTTTAATCCGGGAGAACAACTGCTCAAAAACACGGGGTGTCAGTCCCCTCTCGCAGCCCATCGAGTCTCCTGAAATTGCAGAGAGCGGGCCCCACATTGTGTATGTCTTTCCACTCCCAGTCTTTCCATGATCAAATGAAATAAGAGCTTACTCAGCATGTTCCAAAGAGCTAGTTATAAGTAGATTTGTAAATGTTAAACTTATGGAAAAGTCACCTGGCCATAGGCAAATATCGAACTGTTGAACCCTGACAAGCAATTCTCGACAAGCGGTTGCCCAACAAGCTTGAACAGATCTTCCTATGAATTCCAGGACAAAAAAACTTCAGGGCACCAAACAACAACGATGTAACCAAACCATTAACTAGGAAAACATCATAATAACTTAACCTGTAATAATTATGATACCCCAAGCAAAAAATCCAGAAAAGCACACAAACTAAATTTGACAAAGCACCCCATCCAAAAAACCTTACACAATTGTAACTTCAATACAGAAAGCACGACATATGGAAACTATTTAATTCGGTAACAAGTAAGCATAGCATGGTAATTTCCACTAGAACCACACCGAGACCCTGACCATCAATTGTGCTGGCTAAATCACGCTAAAGACATTCTAAAACCGCCAAATAACTAAAAAATTCGGCTCAAATTGACCAGCAAAATGACCAAACCAATTAGATCATTGTGGTATCAAGTATCAACTGTCTCAAATCTCACTGTCATTCATAATCATCGCAGCGCAGGAAATGAAACCCTTCTCCAGCACAACCCCATAGTATTGCACATGTTCCAATAAGAGTCGGAGCTAATCTATAACCACGAATGTGCTAAACTCACTGAAAACCACCAAAAAATTAGCTGACCACTCATCCAAAGGAGCCCACAAAATCTTCCCAACGCAGAAGGCAACGCCTCTAAGCCCCGGATTTCACCCCCAACCTCACCTGCGTAGAGGCTGCGTCGGCAACCGCGTCGAAGGTGAAGTCCTGCCCCTGGATCGCGACAGAGTTGGTCGCCATCTTGCGAACGCACGCGTCGGGGCCCCGCCCATCCTCCCCAGCCTCCTCCCCCTCCACCGAGCACGGGGGGCGTATCCTCACCACAACCTGCAACAAAACCACGCGAAACCCCGACGTTAAACCAGATCTAGCGCCCCGTCAAATCCCAACAGGCCGAAAACCCTAGACCGTACCTGGACCCCGGAGTCGGACGCGGTAGCGGCCTCCGGCGGCGGGCCCACGACGGCCCTCGCGGGGGAGACGTCGAGCTTCCGCTTGAGGGGGTTCGACGACGGGGGACGCGGTGGGAGGCTCCGGTTCCGCGTGAGGAGAGGCTTAGCGGCGGAGGAAGGGGAGCGGTAGGGGAAGGCGTGGTCCCCGGAGTGGGGATGGTGCGCCGGGGTGGAGGGGTCGACGTTCTCCTTCGGCGTGCGGCGGCGCGGCGGGGTCTCACCGCCGGAGAAGGGGGGCGGCGGCGTGGTGGGGTGGCGCGCCTGCTTGGAGAAGAGCGACCTCATGGTTGCAGCGCAGGCAGGGAGAGGGGGGGGGGGGGGGGGGGGGGGGGGGACAGGGGGAGGAGACGTTGGGGATGAGAGAGGGTGGAGGGGGGAGATTTGAAATTTTTTGAAGGGAAGACGAAAGCGAAGGAAGGAACAATGGATGGGGCCGATGGGATCTCGCCTTGGGCGCTGTGTGAGTGAGGTGGGGACGGTCAACTCGACCGGGTGAACCATCGGACGCCACGTGTGGGGTCCCCGTGACATGGCTGTCGATTTCAGCCGTGTCTCGTGCGACTGCGCGGAGCACGACCGAACCGGTTTTTGAATTTAGTTAGGACAGTAAAATTGAGGCTAAAGTGAGCCCTCTTACGATTTTGTCATATCTGCCCTTCCATTTGCATGATTTGAAACGTTAAATATGCTCTTTATTTTTACTGGCCAAATGTTGTAAAGGGCTGCTACTCTGCAGGAAAAAACCGAACTCTCTAGTAAACTGGGCCTCTTACCTAGCCCATTTATCTAAGCCAACGGTGGTCCACAAGTGTTCGGCCTCCAGAATTTTCCAGCCTCGCTCGCCTCAGATTTTTTTTTTCATCCAAGAGAGGGAGGACGAGGGGATCAGGCGACCTGCCCTTGGCTCTGCCCGGATTTCCATCGAGAGAGAAGAAGACGAAGGAGATCGGTCGCTTCGTGGTTGCGAGGGAAAGCAGACGGACGGGCGAGCCGTCCCGTGACTCGGGCGACAATCACTCTTCAATTTCTCTCCAAGCATTCATGGCGGATGATGTGCGCCCCTCGCGGTGATTAATGGATGTCTAGCTCTTTGTTTCTCATTCTTCCGCTGAGTATATATGCTTCCTCTCCGCTCACTCTTATAACTCTGGCAACAGAACACCCATTAGCATGGTGCTCTTCTAGGTTCCCCTCTATCTTTATTTTTTATCATCCATGTACGATTTGCTTCTTCCACCCAACGATTACATTGTATCCTCCCAATCTAATTTTGTGCATGTATTGTTCATACTTGAAGGTGGTCAATTGATTTGGCCAGACATTGAAAACTGATCCTCACAATTTTTTTCCTGAAATTCTTTAGCTAATAGTTCTAATGGCTTCTGGAGTCTGGACAGGTAATTACTTCAAGTTTTACCATCCATGATTTTACAGCATATAAGATTACTCATATTTCTATGTTATTTATACCATGGTGCTATTTGTTGTTGTACGCAGCAAGTTAAGTGAAACAGTGTAGTTTTTTTTTAAAACGGGGACAGTGTAGTTAAATACGCAAAAGAATGTAGTCATACCGTTATAGAGGGGTGAAGCCTCAATATCTTCTTCTTCTATCCAGAAATGCGCAAAGCCCAATAATCTTGCAGATATTTGAAACTATGTGTGTGGATTTTCAAGACACGGTGCAGGCTTTGCATCATTCCAAATATAAGGTGAGTTTCTTTCTAGATTAATGTTGTGAACAGAATTTGAATCGAGGTGCAAGGAACTCCAATTCAAGATACCTCAGATCCATGCCTAAAACTGAAACTTCAGTTCTTGACATGCTAATACTTAACAATTTGCTCATGTTTTGTCACCTTCCATGTAAATGCAGCCTTTACCTTGAGGGATATTCATGTGCTCGTCTTTCTAACTTACAGAATTGAATTTTCATCGATTATCATTGATGGGACCACCAACTAATAAAATGGGGGCGAAATCCCTCTATTTTTTCCATAGCATGCACGAATGAGTAACAAAACTAAGTTATTTAGTCTTCAGTTACACATAAATCTAAATAGCAGTAACTGATATCCCTATTCTATTTTCTCCATACCATACACGAATGGGTAACAAAAATATCAATCAAATTCGTGTAAACAGTATTATGTTCCCATCAAAGAAAAAATAATGAGGCAATATAACAGTACAGTACAAGGGAACTATTCCAGCAGTCCAGCTACACGACAAAAAGAAAAGTTTGTTGTTGCGCTTGCAGACTTAGCTTCACCGCGGGTAGAATGCAGCTTAGTTAGAAAACAGGGAGTGGGACTAGCTCATGTGGCTTTTCGATAAAAGGAGAAACAGCTGGGAGCTGCGTGTGGAGTCAAGGACTCTAACATAGTTCTTCATGCAACTTAATTTGGACTCCCCTCACACTCGGTATATTGTGCTATCTCTGGATTCATGATATTCTCATTATTGATAGAATTTTTGGTTTTGTTCGTTTGATGTCAGCAAATCATTGGAAGAGTTAAGTGCACTATGTATCTCATTTTTTTTTCTTAGAAGGGAGGGCACATCACGACATATAGTAAAGTGCAGACCATCGGAAAGGCAGTGTTCGTGTTATTTTCAGTGCTCTCCGCTGTGTCTGTGATCAGATTTGTGTGCGTAAAGAAATGCATTAACCTGTAACATGTGTTCATCACATAAGATCATCATAACAACCTTCCTTTTGGCAAGGGAGGGCTATTTTAGTTGGGACTTGAGGGAGAACGAGCAAGAGGATGAGTGCTAGATTCAGGGCAAGTTTGCGGAAGCACATATATTAGTTCCATCGATAATACCAGGACTGGAGAACTGAAAGGCCTTGTAGATGCAAGCGGTGTGCTATTAAACCAAAATAATTAAGTGCACAACATAATACTATTAAATAATTTGCCTGGTTAATTTTCACATGATTTCTAACTTGTTAAGTCGTTTTTTTTTTTTGCAGGAACAAGATTGACAGCGGCATTTTGTATTGCACTCTTAATAAAGCTTCAAGCTCAAGGCCTTCCATATTTGTGAAGTTTTATTGTAAGAAGATTGACTGTAGCATCTTGGAGTGCACTAATATGAATAAATAAACCCTTCAATATTTGTGTCGCCCAAAGGCTCCAACTTCTGTAATTGACCCAAATACTTGCATTTTCTCTACCTAAATATGAGTGTAATATTCCAGATCATATGTATTATTGGAACATCATGTATGTGAAGTTATTTATGTCGTTCCAATGCTACTTGTTGCATATCTTTGAACGTGACCTTCCTTCTGTGATGTACTCGTAAGTATTTGGCAGATTTGAACACACGCTCATCTGAAAGCTCAGTCGTTTCATTTACATTTTCATTATAACGATTCAGGGACCTTGAATCTGATTTGTCAAATGTAATCTTACATGAGAAAAACATGCTTCATTAGGAAAAGAAAAATGTAGTTGATTTAAGCAATAGAAAATTGATAACCAAACATATTTTCTCTTCGGTTGGTCCTCCATAGGAGCTTTCGTTTCTTTTAAAATGACTGAGAAAGCCTTAGTGTGCAATGAATTTACCCCAGACAATAAGACACTATTAGAATTGACGTGACAAATTTATTGCATCATCAATAGTTAGACATGCACGTTGTACCAAAAACTAAAAAAATATATTGTGGTGATATATAAAGTCCTTCGCACGCCAGTGGAGCAGCTATTATCAGCTTCATGGGAGACACTATCACTTTGTACTAACACATTAACATGAACTCTATGTTTGTACATAAATTTCTAACACTCATATAACATTCAAAATAGACGAGCGTGGCGCCATCGGCGATCTAGTTTTAATGTTAGGGCTCATTCGAAACTCTTGTCTGGTACTGTTTATACTACTCCTATAAGAGCATCTCTAACAGATCTGGAAAAACACGATCCCATAAAATCAATTTCGGGTATTCGAAAAGGAAAACGTTTGGGGTCGACGCGCTGGCCGAACGCTCGGTCGGTCGCTCGCCCACGCGGACGCCACGCAACACAAGGGCCCGCACGCAGTCATCTTTCCTCGCCCTTCCCCCATCCTCTCCTCCACACACATCTCACCTGCACATGGCCTCGTCTCTGGATTTCTTTCCCCCATATCCATCTCCACGGGCCTCTCTCCCTATCTTCTTGTCCTGGCTTCGGCAAGTGTCACGGCTTCTCCGGCGAGGACAGAGGAGGAAGGACGTCGAGGAGATGAAACCGGTGGACGGAAAAGCTGCATCCGTCTACGCGGGAGCTACAACCGGAAGACAGAGAAGCTTCAAACGGCAGGGAGACGGGGCGGGTGAACCATGACCGGTAGGTGAGGTTCCTGTACGAGGACCTGCCGACGACAGTGTCACGAATGCTACAACCATGTACCACAAAAGGTACAACCAGCTTGCAAAGATGCTACAACCCGCGCACACCAGAGCTACAACCGACAGGGGGTGTCGACAAATGCTACAACCATCCACCAAAAAAGCTACAACCACGTTCGTCAGAGTAGCAACCCAAGTTCGCCGGAGTTGTAGCCATGGTCATCCAACAATTTTTTGCTACAATAGGTGTCGATTTTTGCTACATTGCAGAAGCTGGTGTCCAGAATTTTTGCTACAATCGGTGTCATGCCATGCGACAACCAGCTCTTCACATTGCTACAACCGGCACACGCGAAAGCTACCACCGGTGAGGAAAAAAGCTTCAACTGGAGGTGACAGAAGCTACAGACGATCGGCGAAAGCTGCAACTGGCTATGGCAAAGTTGCAACCAGCGTCTGCAGAAGCTTCCACCATGTACGATGGTGACCACGACGAGTTTTCGACTCCACAAGCCGACAGGCTGCAACTGACGCTGCCACGACCGTGACGGCGACGACCTGAGGGACCCCGGTGATCCTCGACCACCATCGTCATTAGTGCGAGTGATGGAGTCGTGGCCATGGAGGGCGAGAGCTGCGGGGGGCTAAAAGGAGATGGTCGGCGACAAGCGGTTGTGTGTTGTGACGAGCGGCGACGACGAGGGAGAGGACGTGAGTGCTTCCGCGTCTCGCCAGAGCACACGTACGCAGTGGCCAGGGCAGGGACATATCACGCGGGAACGAGATCTAAAACCGAAGGCAGGGGGATAAGATGATGACGTGGGGGAGGGGGGAGGACGGCTCCTGCTGGATGGATTGCACGGCTACAGGCCGACCGACCCAAATTTAGGCCAGCACGCCGACGCCTATCACTGCCCATTCGAAAATTGTTTTGCAGTACCGCGGCCTCGGATAGAAGGGATGTCCAAAACAATCTAAAAAAGTCTCAAGAAAAAAAGATGTCCAAAACTTGTACCGCAAAACTTTTGGACGTCGGTGTCGGTGTCAAAACCGGCGGATCTCAGGTAGGGGGTCCCGAGCTGTGAGACTAAGATCGATGGTAACAAAGGGACGAAGGAGACGATGTTTACCCAGGTTCGGGCCCTCCTATGGAGGTAAAACCCTACGTCCTGCTTGATTATATTGATGGTATGAAGGTTACAGAGTTGATCTACCTCGAGATCGACTAGCTAAAACCCTAGATGAGTTTCTGTATCATGATCTAAAACCCTCCCGGTTTATATAGACACCGGGGGGTACCTAGGGTTTACACATGATGGGCCTCCTGTCGAGGATGGAAATGTCGACTTTCTCATCTTGACTTGGAGTGCACGACGCGCCTTTGGGGCTCCCTTCTAGAACGTGGAGTCTTGGTGTGTCCGGCCTTTCTTCAGAGAACGGCCCGTCAAGCCGACCTATTGAGAGATGAGCCGGCGGCCCGAGGACCCCTTAATCCGGGACTCCCTCAGTAGCCCCCGAACTAGCCCCCAACGCCAAGGGTCTCAACTCCAGCTGCTTCGTATGATCAGAGTCTTCGGCTTGCGGGGTGAGTTCTTCTTCTCTCCATGATCGGCTGAGACTAGCTCGGTTTCCGATGACACGTATTTCTTCCGATCATATGATTGACCGAACACCATGAATTGCTTAGCCCCGAAGGCCAATCGTCAAAGTGTAAACAGTATTTTCTGACAACCCCTCTGACGAAGGGTCGTGGCCTACCGCGACCACTGAACCAGTTACGAAAACTCGATTCGCGGTTCGAGGCCGTTTTTACAGCGACATGACTTATCAATGCGCAGATCGTGCTCCGTTTCACACGGGATATGATTAATCTCCACACGCGCATAACGGCACGCATGTCTTGGGAAGCGGAGGGATTTGCGGCGCTGTAAGCGAGGCTAATCGGTGACACGTCCCATAAAAAGGAAAAAAACCCATGGCCTATTCACGCTTCCCATTCGCATCCTCCGCCTCCTCAATCTCTCTAAGCTCCGAGAGCCCAGATCCAGTTCCCCCTCGCCCTCTCCTCCGAGCTTAGCCATGGCGGGTTCGGGCTCCATGGGCAAGTGGGAGGCCTCCACAGTCACCGACTAGGATATCCGGGAGCTGAAGCTCGCCGGCTACCTCCCCGCCAACGTCTTCCACCGCGCCCCGGAGAAGAACCAGGTGATCCCCACCCCCAAGGCGGGCGAGAGGGTGGTGTTCGTCCCCCACTTTATTCGGGGACTGAGCTTTCCGCTTCACCCCTTCGTCAGGGGTCTCATGTTTTTCTATGGGCTGGATTTCCACGACCTCCCGCCGAACTCCTTTATGCACATATCGGCATTCATCATCATCTGCGAAGCCTTTCTGCGGGTCGAACCGCACTTCGGCTTGTGGCTCAAGGTCTTCAATGTCAAGCCGAAGACCGTGGCCAGCGAGCACGCAGACTGCGGAGGGGCGGTAATCAGCAAGCTCCCCCGCGTCGAGTGGCCTACCGGCACCTTCATCGACACAATCAAGACATGGCAGAAGGAGTGATTTTACATCACCGAGCCAAGGGATGAGAGTTGGGCGGCGCCCGCCGAATTCAGATCCGGACCCCCAACGAGACTGACCTCGTGGCTCAGGAAGGGCCTTGACTGGGGGTCAGATGCCGAGGTGAAGCTGCTGCAGAAGCGCATTACCTCGGTGATCGAGACCAAGGTGGAACTGGTCAACGTGGTCCAGGTCATGCTCCACCGCCGCATTCTTCCCTGCCAGCGCCGAGCTTCCCCAATGTGGGCTTATCAATTCTTCCGCACCACCCCTGAGAAGCTGTGGAAGGCTCTATTCAAGCCTCAGAAGAGCTGGCCGGCCACGGAAGAGGATTCGGGTTTAAGCACCGGTAACCCTCCCACCAAGGTATGGCATAATTTTAATCTGTTGACTCGGTTTCTTCGGCAAAAAGTCTGAACGCCCTCTCCCCTACTTTCGCAGAAGTGGCTGAGCAAAACCACGAAGGTTAACTGCCCGGCTCCACAGCCCGAAGACCCCAGGTCAGAGCTATTGGCGGCGATGCTTGTTGTGGCGCCGTACTCGGTGCCCGAGAAGAAGGAGAAGAAGAAGAAGGCCAGAGAGGGCCTCCGCATCAAGGACCAGCCGGACGCCGTGTCCGAGGAAACCCACGCCTCCTCCAGTCATGAGGAGGAGAAGGAAGACGGGGGGAGGGCGTTTCCCCCCTCGCAAGGAAGAGGGCGGCGTCATCGGATGCCGCGGAGGATGCAGTTCCTCCTGCCCTAAAGAGGGCGCATCGGGCAAGGTTGATCCTGCCTGATGACAGCTCGGATTCTGACACGGGATCCGAGGACTTTGAGAGGGTTCCCCAAAGGAACTTAAGGGTCAAGCCCCCCGCTCAGAGGTATGAATCCGAAGACTCCCAAGTTATTTGTGCGAAGCTTTTCTCGATGTTTTAAATGCAAGTTCATCTCTTAATCCGCAGCCCACCACGCGTTCTCCCCACCGTCCAAATATCGGATGGGGAGTCACCACCCGCCGAGCTAGCGGAAAGTGGGACCGCGTCGCACCCCACACCTCCAGGGGCCGCGAAGGATGCCGTGGAGGTGTCATCCAGCCAGGCTCCGTTGGAGCCGAACACGGGCGGAGGGGGTGACCATGTCATGGCCGAGGCTGACGCCATGGCCACCGAAGGCCAGGGAGAGGAAACTCCCCAGGCTGCTGAGGACCAGGGGGAGAACACTCCCCTGGTCGCCGAAGAGGAAGGGCGGAGAGATGCCCAGTCCCCTCCGAGGACGTCTCCGGAGCACGATGTGCCTCCGGAGTTACCTTCTCAGTCCCCGATCAGAGATCGAACTGCTCGATCCCCACCGATGCCACCAACGGCTGGGTGGCCGGTTATGGAGGAGGTGCTAGCAAGCGCCCCCATCTCCGAGGATCACCACACTCTTATGGGTGCGGTTTTACAAGGAATTCAGTCCGTCGATAGTAGACTGAAGGAGGCCTTCAATGGTCTCCTGATGGGCTTCAAGGTGAGTCATGTAATACCTTTTCCCGAATAACTTTTAATTTTAAGTTTGTGCTATCTTTATATATGTAATAGCCCCCGAGCCTCGGATGGGTTTGCAAAAAACGCATCCGGGGGTCAGACTATAAGGATAGAATAATGATGCACAAGGCGCCATTTAGCCCAGCAATGTTGTAGAAAGCCCTTAAGAGGACCGAACATAGAGTCATATCCTTGACAGTTCGGGGGTTGGAATGCACATAACTGAATGCAATTTCTTATAGGCCTCGTCATCGGCGGCGGCCGGTAATGCCGCTGAGCTGACCGAGCTAAATCGGAAGCTCAAAATCTCCGAAGAGGAGCTTGATAGCCTGAACAAGCGGTTCGACGAGGCACAAGGTAAGCCGAACTCTAATATCCGAGCTATATATAGGTGGTGATCCGCACTGGTTACCCAGTGTGACTTGTTTATGATTGCTTCCACAGCTTCAGCTGCGGAGGTTGAGAAACTCAAGGCCGAGCTCCAGAAGATGAAGCAAGAGGCCGAGGAGAAGAAGACGACTGCCAAACAAGCGGCAGCCGCGCTTTCCACTTTGAAGGCTGCAAGCGCCAAGCATGAGGCCCGGGTGGAGGAGGTGCAGCAAGAGCTCAAGGATGCCGGCACGAAGTGCGAGGCCCTTGAGCTGAAAGGCCAAGAGTAAGCCGCCGAGCTAGCCGCACTGAAATCCGAGCTCCAGAAGGAGCGGGTGGACAGGCGGTCCTTCGAGGAGGAGGTTTGCCAGGTCAAGGCTGTCATCGATAGTAAGCCATATTCGCTGCGATGCACCTTTGGTGGTAGCAAATTTGCTTTGCTCACCCAGGTGTGGCGTTCCTTAGGCGTTCGTGCAGATCTCTAGAAGAGTGCGGCGGATGCGAACCAGCTTTACGCTTCGCGGGCGGAGGACGATGAGGCCCGGCTATTCTGGGCACAGTTTGAGACCCCCGAGCGCTCTCCTCTCCTCATTAATCACATGAAGCAACTGATGGAGATGCACAGAATGGCGGAGCCGGCCATGAAGGACCTGTGCATCCGTCTGTGGCCCGATGAGCCTTTGCCGAGCAGCTATTTCGGCCTGGTGCAGAAGCTATGTGATGTCGCGCCGCAGGTTGACGTGCTGAAGCGCTCTACATGTATCGAGGGCGCGCGGATGGCCTTTGCAAGGACCATGGTGCACTGGCCAAAGCTCCAGCCGACCAAGATGGCCACCGCACCTCCGCCTCCGGACAAGAGTCATAGGTGCCCCGAGCTGTACTTCCCCCAAGTAATGGAGGGTGCTCGGGCAATAGAGGCCCAATGCTCCAAAGATGTTTTATATGAATGAGCGTGATGTAATATGTCTGAAGACTTTAACGCTTTTATAATTAGTGTTGCATGGTTTATCATGTCTTTATAAGTAGTTTATGTTTATTTAGACTCCTATGTGGTCGGTTCATCTGAAAGCAGCGAGTCGTCGGCTTCAGCCCCCACGTAGATACTACGCGGGGTGTCTCTGTATCCGCACTTTTATCCTTAGCCGAGGTATCGGCGCCCGAAGGCGGTAGTGCGAGCGGGACAAGGCAATCGGACTATGGTGCTCTATCGCTTTCACTTAGCCGTGGGAGTGTAGAAAAATGCGGGGGCCAATGACAAGCCCCCAGTGTTTTGTGATGTTCCGATGTATCGGGACCGAAGCCAGCATCACATTGTTTGTACTAGTATGAAACCCATCGTATAACACGGAATAACCGCTATCGGTTTTTTAGTATGACACTTATGCTCGGATTCGCAGACCGGTTCTCGCTTACTATGACGGTCAGTTTTCGGCTTTCTCCCCTGAGGTGCTTGACCAGATGAGCTGGAAGCGCAATCGCAGTGGTTCTCCCTTTGCCCTTTTAGCCGAACGAGCGGAACGTAAGAGGGCAAGCACAGGAGCCGGGCAACCCAACTATTGACCCAAGACATAGTTCGGATCCGATGCATATAAAGCAAAACCCAAGACGCCGAACACACAACCAGTTGTACTGGGGTAATGTTCAAGGCGATTTTAAATTCGAGCCCCCGGTCTATTAGCCGGTTGCATCGTAATATATACCGAACAGTTTTCGCAAGAAGCGTTACCAAGGGAAGAACGTAGGATGTATAAAAGACAACGAAGTGGCCATATATAATGGTCTTGTATTTGCTCAATACTTCTTATAACTTGGATTGCCAAAGCAACTGTTTACAGGTTTGGAGAATGAAATATAAAATTTACAGAGGGGAGGCTGTACCAGGGGTCTTCGATTGATGACAGGACGTCCTCGATGTGCCTTGTCGCATGTTCGTTCATGTTCCTCTGTGGGGGTTGCATCCCACTAAGAGTGATGCTGCTGCCGAGCGGACCTTGGGAAGAAGGCCTTGAGAAGTCGCCGAAGTATCGATGAGCTTTACGCTTTTTGGCAGGTCCTTGATAGTACCTGTGTTTTGTCCGAAGACATTTATTGGTATTGGTCGGTCCAGCCGAACACTTACCATTTGATGGTTTTCCCCATTGCTACCCATGGAATCTTGAGCGCGAAGTTGTGCCTTCTTGGCACGTGTTTGGCGGTCGTTAGGGCTGTGCAATGGGGGGTGTATCCCTATTTCTGGGGAGCAGAAGAGTCTGGGAGTTCGGATTGAAACCGAACTCGCTTGTCGACCTTACGGGCCTTTATGGCCGATTTGGGTGTTTGCCGACCGTCTTCATAATGGAATTCGGCCGCCAGGGCCAATGCATGCTCCTCAGTTCGGAGGGAACACTCTGTGTTGCCGTTGACGGTGATGACCCCCTTGGGGCCAGGCATCTTAAGCTTGAGGTATGCGTAGTGTGGGGCGGCATTAAAGCGAGCAAACGCTATACGGCCGAGCAGGGCGTGATAGCCACTACGGAAAGGTACGATGTCGAAGATCAAGTCCTCGCTACGGAAGTTATCGGGCGAGCCGAACACCACTTCCAGGGTCACAGAGCCCGTGCAGCGGGCCTCGACTCCTGGGATCACTCCTTTAAAGGTAGTGTTGCTGGGTTTGATCCTTGATGGATCTATACCCATCTTTTGCACTGTATCTGAGTAAATCAGATTTAGGCTGCTTCCTCTGTCCATTAGGACTTTAGTGAGGTGATACCCATCGATAATGGGGTCTAGGACGAGGGCCGCCGACCCCCCATGACGGATACTGGTCGGGTGATCCCGTCGGTCAAAAATGATCCGGTAGGCTGACCATGGGTTAAACTTCGGGGCTACAGCCTCTACGGCGTAGACCTCTCGAAGGGCGTGCTTTCTCTCCTTTTTAGGTATATGAGTGGCGTATATCATGTTCACGGTCTTTACCTCTGGAGGGAACTGCTTCTGACCTCCATTGCTCGGACCGCGGGGCTCCTCGTCGTCCTCGCTGCGTGGGCCTTTGCTCTGCTCCTCGGCTGCGAGTTTGCCGGCCTGTTTAAACACCCAACAGTTACGGTTGGTGTGGTTGGCGGGCTTGTCTGGAGTGCCATGGATCTGGCAAGGCCTGTCCATGATCTTGTCCAGCGGGGTGGGTCCATCGCGGTTGCCTTTAGGAGGCTTCTTCCGCTGCCCGGATCTTGGGTTGCGGAAACCGGCGTTAACGGCCGTGTCATTGGCGTCGCTAGTGCTGTGCCAACGTTTGTTTTTGTTGCGTCGTGGTTTCCCATTGCCATCCCGGACTTCGGAAGTACCGGGGTCTTCGGGATTGTGGCTTCGCCTTGCTAGCCAGTTATCCTCGCCCGCGCAAAAGCGGGTCATGAGTGATGTGAGGGCGGACATGGTCCTGGGTTTATCCTGACCGAGCTGGCGAGCCAGCCACTCGTCCCGAATATTGTGCCTGAAAGAGGCTATAGCTTCGGCATCTGGGCAATCGACGATCTGGTTTTTCTTGGTCAAGAACCGGTTCCAGAATTGTCGAGCGGACTCTCCTGCCTTTTGCACGACGTTGCTTAGGTCGGAGGAGTCCGGGGGCCATACATAGGTGCCTTGGAAGTTAGATCGGAATGCATCCTCGAGGTCCTCCCAACTCCCGATAGAGTTTTCGGGGAGACTGTTTAACCAGTGCCAAGCTGGCCCCTTAAGTTTAAGGGGTAGGTACTTGATGGCGTGGAGGTCGTCTCCTCGCGCCATGTGAATGTGGAGGAGGAAATCCTCGATCCACACTATTGGGTCAGTTGTTCTGTCGTATTGCTCGATGTTCACGGGTTTAAACCCTTTAGGGAACTGATGCTGCATCACCTCGTCAGTGAAGCAGAGCGGGTGGGCAGCACCTCTGACCCGGGCTATGTCACGCCGGTAGTCGGCGTCAGTTCTGGCCCGGTTTTGGTCCCGAACTCTGTTGGTTCGGTCGAGCCAGGGCCGGTACTCGTCCCTTCTACCAGGGAAGTACCCTCTGGATCCGTATATGGATCTCGTGCGGCCTGTTCTCTCATCCAGGTCGCGTCGCAGGTCATACCTGTCGTCAGGCTCCATTGGCTCTTTTCCGCTTCTGCGGGGTATCGCCGGCCTATAACCGGCCTCGCCAGCCGTCCTATCTCGTCCTCGGGGAGGGCGGTCTGGCTGGTCGTATGGAGTGTGCCTGGGGGACGGCGTGTTGGGGAGCTCGTCGTCGAATTGTGGCAGCAACCGCCGGCGGGGGTAGCTCTTGGGTTGGTCCCATAGACCGGCGCCGTGTTCTTCCTCGGCTGATAGAACCCTTATCCATCTGTCGTTGAGGGTGTCTTGTTTGGCCTTGAGTTGCCGCGCTTTTGCCTTTAGGCTTCGGGCAGTTGCTAAAAGCTGTTGCCTGAACCATTCATGATCCTTAATGGTTTCGGGGACGATGAGGTCCTCGTCGTCCGGGCTATCCTCCTCCTCTACAGGGGGGAGGTAGTTGTCATCCTCGGAGTCGTTCGGATCTTCGGGGTCGCACTGGTCCTCCGGCTTTTCCTGGTCCTCTAACGGATACTCGGGTATATTGGGATCGCCGAGGTCTTCCGGGGTATCGTTTTCCCCGGTGTCGGCAATAGCTTCCCTCCCCTTTTTTGTCTTTGACCGCTTACGCGGTTTCCGGCGCCTTGACAGCGCCTCACCTGAGTCATCGCCATTGTTAGCTGGTGTGCGCTCGCCGTTACCGGCTGGCGTATCCACCATGTAGACGTCGTAGGTGGAGGTGGCGGCCCATCGCCCGGTGTTAACGGAGGTGTGAGCGCGATCCTCTTCCTCCATGTCTTCTGCCTCCTCGGAGGCGTAGTCCAACATGTCGGTTAAGTCGTCGACAGTGGCTACTAAGTGGGTGGTGGCTGGGATGGAAAATTCTTCTTGACCCGCCTCGAGATCGATCTGAGTATGGATCGAGGTTGGGTCATCAGTAATTTTCATCAATGAGAACCGATCTAGTACCTCGTCGAGTGTCGAAAGCTTGATCGGGTCAATCTGCCCGGCGTGTCTGGAGTTGACCTCTGACGCGCCCGCACGAGAAGTGTGTTCGGCAGGAGTTGATGCCCGGCCATCTGGCGCTATAGCCGGATCCGGATTGAAGTCCAGATCATCATCGGGATTGGCCCCATGGGCGGGATTGAAGGCGACGTCCAAGGTTAAGGCCTCGGAGTCCTCGGGCGCGTTAGACGAGACTGCGAGCCCGGTGAGCAAGAGATCGCCCCGAGGGTCTACAGAGAACTCTAAGTTCCCGAATCTGACTTCTTGATCAGGGGCGCAACTTCCGACTCGGCCAAGACGGCCGGTCGGGTCAGCGTGCAGCACGATGCTGCCGAAAGCGAAGATCTGTCCAGGGACAAAGGAGTCCCTGCCACGAACTTCCTCGTTGATGACAACGCGAGCCATTGATTCCTATGGTGATCACAGCGGAACTCTCAATGAAAGCACCAATGTCGGTGTCAAAACCGGCGGATCTCGGGTAGGGGGTCCCGGGCTGTGAGACTAAGATCGATGGTAACAAAGGGACGAAGGAGACGATGTTTACCCAGGTTCGGGCCCTCCTATGGAGGTAAAACCCTACGTCCTGCTTGATTATATTGATGGTATGAAGGTTACATAGTTGATCTACCTCGAGATCGACTAGCAAAAACCCTAGATGAGTTTCTGTCTCATGATCTAAAACCCTCCCGGTTTATATAGACACCGGGGGGTACCTAGGGTTTACACATGATGGGCCTCCTGCCGAGGATGGAAATGTCGACTTTCTCATCTTGACTTGGAGTGCACGACGCGCCTTCGGGGCTCCCTTCTAGAACGTGGAGTCTTGGTGTGTCTGGCCTTTCTTCAGAGAACGGCCCATCAAGCCGGCCTATTGAGAGATGAGCCGGCGGCCCGAGGACCCCTTAATCCGGGACTCCCTCAGTCGGTTTCACCTGAGCCTACGCAGTACGACAAACCAGTTTTTTTTTTGCAAATTTATGATTTTGAACAACATAATCTTAACACAACAACAATACAAATCAAACTTATTAATGTTTTAGCATCATACAATATAATAATTATCTTAATTGCAATAAATGTTTAAATTCGAATAATTAAAACAACAATGGATGGTCTGGAATGAAAAGAATGGTTCAAATCACACATAAATACAAATAGGATCAAATGAATAAAATGGGAGTCAACTTCCCATACAGTTGCCACTAATGCTCAGTGAGATCATCACGGAGTTGGGTGCATGTGGCCTTGTTGATGGAGCCAAATCCAGCAGATCTCGGGTAGGAGATCCCGAACGGGTAGCCTTTGTGCGATGGTAACAAAGACACGGAATTTTACCCGGGTTGGGGCACTCTCGAAAAGATAATACCCTACTTCCTACTTTGTTATATTGATTTCGAGGGGGTACAAAGTACAAGCTGATCTACCACGAGATCGTGTATGTATGAGGTGTCGTCTACGAGCCTCACCTCTCGGTTTATATAGGCACCAGGGGTACCTAGGATATACAAATAGGTTGGGTGCATCTAAGGTAGTCGCGGTGTAGACGACCTCTAACTCCTGTAGTAGGTGCCAAGTCTTCGGAAGTTTCCATCTTAGCTCTCATGGGCCTGACAAGCGTGGCTCACTGGTAAATCATCATGGGGGTCCTCAGCCCGGCCCACCAGGGTGGGATGCGACGTGGTACACATCCCCTAGTCCAGGACACCATTAGTAGCCCTTGAGCCGGTATTTCAAATCCATGACATTCCTCGGTTTCTTCTGAGTTGCTACTTCGTCTTCGGTCGTCAGTCTTGGAAACCGGTCCATTAAGTCCTTCCCCTGCTTCTTTAGAACTAGCTGAGCCCGACTGAGGAATTTGTACCTCAAGCATCCGGGGAGTACCTCGGATTGCAGTATATCTGCATTAGCGATGAAGTATCCTCGTGCTTGGGCATGCCCGATGCTCTAGCCATGCTCTAACACTTTTGACCATCTATGTGTAGTCAAATCAAGGTCATCATAGTGTGTAGGCGTGACTCGAGGGGCCACCATTGGCACGTTTACTCAATAAAGTGAGCGTGCCCCAAGACACGCGCATCGACGGAATCAATTGCCCCCTCGACTCCCATGTGTGCTTAACGCATGACGCCTGGGGAATCCGTGGTTTTACCGCTACAAGACTCAAGCATCTCATCATTACTTGGCAAGGAAACTTGGCATAAAAAGAGATACAGTCACAATGCGTAGAAACTTTACATCTCACGCCCCCGCCTATGCCCAAACCCTTGCTACTAGCTACATCCACCTTGAGCAAATCGCCTAATAGCCGTTGCCTGAGAGAATCCGCCGCCATGGGTCCAACGGCTGCTTCTTTCTCGCTTTCCACCGGTCAGCCTAAGGGAGAGTGGAAAAACTGCTCAGTGACAAAAGGTCAATTAGATTGCCTCTTCGCATTGAGATACTTCCTCCACCATTGGCGGCCTTACCCCGCCTGCGATTGGTTGCTCTTGATCACTATTTTGCCAAAGAAAGCAACCCCAACCCTCACGAAAACGAGCAGGGATACTTTGTCCCTTTCCTCCTCCGGGGCCTCAGCTTTCCAATTCACCCTTCTTGAGGGGCTTACTGAATTCCTATGACCTCCAACTACACCACCTTTTCCTGTATTCGATCGTCCACATAACATGTTACGTCACTTTATGTGAAGCCTTTCTCAGATGCCAACCACATTTCGATCTATTGTGTACATATTTTTGCGTAGTGCCACATAGACGAGGAGGCACGCTATTTGAGTGTGGCGGGGCAGATATTTGTAGGGTAGCCAGGTCCCAATATCTTGTTCGTACATAGGAGTCGTCGAACGAAAACTAGCAAGAGTGGTTCTACCTACCCGGCTTGTACTCGAAGATTGTAACGCCCAACATGCGGTGCTAGCCCGAACGAAGCCTTTTGCAAGCCTTAATAAGAATAGAAGTGCATATTGGAGACCCCCAACTTGTGACTAATATCATACACGCAAGTGTCACATGTCGGTAACAAGGTGGACATCACAACATAATACCATAGAAGTAGAGATGAGATATGAGCGTTTAAGTTGGCTTACATTCGCCACAACAAAGGGAGGTTCTAACATAAGTATCACAATCCACCAATACAATCATCAAACAATAAGTCGGGATACAACTATGGATCAGAAGCAAATTGGCCTAAAGAGGCCCCAAATAAATAAAGCAACGTCCACCCTGCTAATCCCAGGCTGCCAACCGGGAACCCATCTTATGATCGTCGAAGAAGAAGAACTCCAAGTAGAACAACACATCGTCTCACGTTCGAGCATCGCTTTACCTGTACCTGCATCTAGCGTTGTAGCATTTGTGAGCCTTTTGGGACTCAACAATCTCATTACCGTAGGTATCAAAGCTAACAATACTTTAATGGGTATGGGATGGTTAAGTGGTGAGGTTGCAGCAAGCACTAAGCATTTGTAAACCAACCAGTCTTACGAGTATTAGAACAAGAAGAGATAAGTCATACGCATAAGCGGGCACAATCTAGTATGACCAAGAAGTGATCCTGAACGCCAACCTGCGAGTCAATCATAACTCCATCGCGTTCTCTTTTTGATCCCAATCGCACAAGAAGAGACTATCACGGTTACACACGCGGTTGGCAAGTTTAAGTTAATTTTAGTTTGAAGTTCTCTACAAATGAAGGTTATAAATTTCCAAGTCACACTTAACTGCGGGCATGTCTTTCGGAAAGATTTAACCCTGTAGGGGTACTCCAACTCGTCCAATTAAAAAATTACCACATGCAATGTTGGAAACCTCTACAACAGGATAGCCTGAAGCATCGTTGGAATCTGATGCACAAGTCCTTCATCTATGGTAAAACTAGTCCAACAAGACCTCCTAATGACCCACGAGTATAGGGGATCAATCGTAGTCCTTTCGATAAGTAAGGGTGTCGAATCCAACGAGGAGCAGGAGGAAATGATAAGCAGTTTTCAACAAGGTATTTTCTGCAAGTGATGTAAGTAACAATGATAGATAGTTTTGTAGCAAGATAATTTGTAACAAGTGACAAGTAGCAAAAGTAACAAGTGTGCAGCAAGGTAGCCCAATCCTTTTTACACTACTGGAATCAGGGAATTTGCCGTCTGCCAGTTCTTTACCGTCAGCCAGCGGACGGCAAAGAAGGCCATTGCCGTCTGCTGGCAAAAAGCAGACGACAAAGAAAGGCCAGATGGCAAAGATTGTGTTTGCCGTAGGCCAGATCTTTGCCGTCTGCCAGCGGACGGCAAAGAGCTAGTTGGGCCCATTGGGCCCTGGTCAAGCTTTAGGTCAGATGGGTTATCCCTTTGCCGTCTGCCAGCGGACGGCAAATAATGTTTGCCGTCCGCTGGCAGACGGCAAAGGGAACGGACTAGTAACGGTCGTGCCCCGCCCCCACTCCACTCTCTCTCACCCCCTTCCTGCAACGCCACCTCTTGCCGCCGCCACCCCCTGTGCCCACCGCCGCCACCACCAGCGCCCGCCGAGCCGCCGCCAGCCCCCTCTTCGCCCATTCGCCGCCCCTGCCGCCGGCATCCCCTGCCCTCCCTCCCCGCGGGGCTCCTCCACCACCGTGCCCCCCCTCCCCGCGCCCCCTCGCCGCCACCACCCCTGCTCCCGCCGTCGCCACCACCGCGCCCCCTCCCCGTGGCCCTCTCGCAGTCGCCACCCCCTGCTCCCGCCGCCGCCACCCCCGCGCTCCCTCGTCACCGCCACCCCCTGCTCCCGCCGCCGACACCACCGCGACCCCCCTCCCCGCGGTGAGCCCACCCTGACGGCGGCGAGCACCCCCTCCCCGCGGCCAGGATCCACCACCGCGACGTCCTCCCTGTGTTGGAAATATGCCCTAGAGGCAATAATAAATTGGTTATTATTATATTTCCTTGTTCATGATAATCGTTTATTATCCATGCTATAATTGTATTGATTGGAAACTCAAATACATGTGTGGGTACATAGACAACACTGTGTCCCTAGTAAGCCTCTAGTTGACTAGCTCGTTGATCAAAGATGGTTAAGGTTTCCTAGCCATTGATATGAGATGTCATTTGATAACGGGATCACATCATTAGGAGAATGATGTGATGGACAAGACCCAAACTATAAACGTAGCATATGATCGTGTCAGTTTATTGCTATTGTTTTCTGCATGTCAAGTATCTGTTCCTATGACCATGAGATCATGCAACTCCCTGACATCGGAGGAGTACCTTGTGTGTATCAAACGTCGCAACGTAACTGGGTGACTATAAAGGTGCTCTACAGGTATCTCCGAGGATGTCTGTTGGGTTGGCATGGATCAAGACTGGGATTTGTTACTCCGTATGACGGAGAGGTATCTCAGGGCCCACTCGGTAATACAACATCACAATGAGCCTTGCAAGCAATGTGACTAAAGTGTTAGCCACGAGATCTTGTATTACGGAACGAGTAAAGAGACTTGCCAGTAACGAGATTAAACTAGGTATAGAGATACCGACGATCGAATCTCGGGCAAGTAACATACCGAAGAACAAAGGGAACAGCATACGGGATTAACTGAATCCTTGACGTAGAGGTTCGACCGATAAAGATCTTCGTAGAATATGTAGGAGCCAATATGGGTATCCAGGTCCCGCTATTGGTTATTGATCGTAGAGGTGTCTCGGTCATGTCTACATAGTTCTCGAACCCGCAGGGTCTACACACTTAACGTTTGGTGACGATTAGTATAGTTGAGTTATTATGTTGGTGACCGAAGGTTGTTCGGAGTCCCGGATAAGATCCCGGACATGACGAGGATCTCCGGAAGAGTCCGGAGGTAAAGATTGATATATGTGATAATAGTGTTTTGATCTCCGGAAGAGTTCCGGAATTCACCGGAAGGGGTTTCGGATGTTTACCGAAGTGTTCGGGTGCAGCAACACTTTATATGAGCCAAAGGGGTAAAGCCCACGAGGTATTGGAAAGTGCAAAAGGAAGTTTTGCTGCTGCCTTAAGCGGTACTACCGCTGGTAAGGCAGTACTACCGCGTAAGCGGTACTACCGCTTGTGTGAAGCGGTACTACTGCTCAAGCGGTACTACCGCTTGTGTGAAGCGGTACTGCCGCTCAAGCGGTACTACCGCTTGTGCGCGGTACTGCAGGGATCCGAGTTGGACTCTTTCCCTGCGGGCCAAACCGACCTTGTGCGGGCAAAACCGACCTGGAGGAGGCTTTTACTCCAAGTTTAGACCCCAAGGCTCAACATATAAATAGAGGGACAGGGCTAGCACACGGGACACATTAAGATTTCCCAAGCCGTGTGTCGGCAACCCTAACCCTCTAGTTCTCCCGTCATAATCTCCGTAGTGCTTGGCGAAGCCCTGCAGAGATTGTTCCTCACCACCATCACCATGCCGTCGTGCTGTCGGAACTCATCTACTACTTCACCATCGCTCGCTGGATCGAGGAGGTGAAGGCGTCATCAAGCCGTACGTGTGTTGAACGCGGAGGTGTCGTCCGTTCGGCACTAGTTCGTGATCGGATCGACGGACGACTTGCGATTTGGATCGCGGAGACGTTCGACTACATCAACCGCGTTTCTTAACGCTTCCGCTTAGCGATCTACAAGGGTATGTAGATTCACTCTCCCTCTCGTAGATGCTCATCACCATGGATAGATCTTGTGTGTGCGTAGGAAAATTTTTGTTTCCCATGCAACGTTCCCCAACACCCTACGCCGACCCTCCTCCACCGGCCCTCCTCCGGTGAGTTCTTGCATCTTTTTTTTGTTTCATTTCATTGCATCTGTTAGTTTAGGTTACTGTTAGTTTAGGTTACTGTTATAGTTAATTGGGTTAGTGTTAATTAGTTTAATTAGGTTAGTGCAAAAAATAAGAAAAGAAGAATAAGTAGAAGAAGAGGATAAAGGAAAAAAGGAAGAAGAGGAAGAAGAAGAAGAGGAGGAGGAGGAGGAGAAGAAGAAAAGAAGAAGAAGAAGAAGAAGACGACGAAGAAGAAGAGGAGAAGAATAGGAAAAATGAAAAGAAGGAAGAAGAAGAAGAAGAATAGGAGGAGAAGAATAGGAAAAAAGAAAAGAAGGAAGAAGAAGAAGAAGAATAGGAGGAGGAGAAGAAGAAGAAGAAGAAGAAGAAGAAGAAGAAGAAGAAGAAGAAGAAGAAGACCCCCAACCCCCGACGCCACTAACCCCCACTGACCCCCGACCCCCGAGGCCACTGACCCCCGACCCCTGACGCGTTCGTGGGTGAGCACAAATGACATCTCCTCCCCCCCTTAATTTGCTCTATTCCGGTCTTCGTGCCGATGAAACTTGCTAGCTATAGGTGTCTTCAATCATCAGTATGCGTGACCAGTATGCGTCTCCCGTTCGAAAGGGCGGCATCTATAAATATGCATGTCTTTGCATATTTATAACCGCCATCCTTTTGAATTGTCCAATGTTATCCATGGACAGCCCGAGTATGTGTAGATTGGGTTCGTTTTCCCTTATGCTCTGCTCCGGATCCGATGCGGAATTTCGTCAGTGCCTCCCTGTTGTTCTCCGTGTACACATCCTATCTGCTTATTGCTGAGACGTGTATCAGGAGAACAACGGGGAGGTGTTGCCAAAATTCTGCGTCGGATCCGGAGCAGAGCATGGGAAAACGAACCCAATCTACACATACTCGGGTGGGATTAGGACCTATCTTTACCTATTAGCGTGTAGGTTACATGGACGTAATAAAACTGACAAACTTGATTAACTGATGAATATAGATGATGAATTATATATATATATTTCTTGTGTGTTTAGTAGGTAGGCAAGATGAGTGATCGTGCGTGGATGTACACCGGTCACCCTAGTCAGAAAGACATGACGATTGAATGGTTAACAAAAACCAAGGGGTTTCTGAGAGCCGCATTTGCAAATGGCCAGGAAATAACCTGGTGCCCCTATGTCCGATGCGACAACCATAAAAAGTGGACACGGGATGAAATGGGTAAACACTTGCAGAAGTGGGGTTTTACTCCTGATTATACGGTGTGGAGATTTCATGGTGAGTCTACCCAACGTGCCAGAGCTGAGGTGGTTCGTCGTCGCACCGACGAGCATGGTACCGGGATCGAAGACATGGTGCAAGACTTTGATGGTGCTAGGGATTCGGACGATGAGATGGAGGAATCTGCAAAGGCCTTCTATGAAATGTTGGAGTCTTCAAAACGTCCTCTCCATGAGCACACTGAGCTTTGTCAGCTGGATGCCATCGCGCAAGTAATGGCTCTGAAGGCTCAGTTCAACCTGGGCAGAGAATGCTACGACGCGATGATGACAATATTTGGACGCTTTCTACCCAAAGGCCATGTATTGCCTGCAAACCTGTACCAGTCGGACAAAATCCTACGCGCACTTAAGATGCCCTATGAGAAGATAGATGCCTGTGAGAATGGATGTGCCTTATTTAGGCTTGAGTATGCGGGCTTGAACTATTGTCCCATCTGCAAGTCTTCCAGGTATGTTGTGGTAGACAACGGTATGGGTGAGAAGAGTCAGACCAAAATCCCAGTTAATGTTCTTTAGTATATGCCAATCATACCAAGACTTCAACGTCTTTTCATGGTCGAAGAGATGGCTAGACAGATGACGTGGCACAAATTGGGCAAAAGAACCGAACTAGATGCAGATGGGAATCCGATGTTGGGACACACTTCAGACGCTTTTGCGTGGAAGCACTTCGATGCATTACATAAGGATAAAGCGGCAGATCCAAGGCATCCTCGAGTCGCCATCAACATGGATGGGTTCAATGTGTTTGGTATGACGACAACCCAATACAGTTGTTGGCCTGTATTTGTCATTCCACTCAATCTCCCCCCCGGAGAGATTATGAAAAGAAAGAACATTTTCTTGACGTTGATAATTCCAGGGCCCAACTATCCGGGGAAGAATATGAATGTGTACATGCAGCTGCTTAAGGATGAATTGCAAGAAGCTTGGGATAATGGGATCAAGACATATGACGCCGCTACAAAACAAAACTTCAAAATTCATGTGTGGTACATGTACTCGACGCATGACTTGCCGGCGTATGCGCTATTCGTTGGCTGGTGTGTGCATGGAAGGTTCCCGTGCCCCACATGCAAGGCAGCTCTTCAGTTCCGTTGGCTGCACGCGGGTCGCAAGTATTCTTGCTTTGACTTGCATAGACAGTTCCTGGATCCTCGCCATAAGTTCAGAAAAGACAAGAAGAATTTCATCAAAGGTAGAGTTGTCAAAAACTCTGCACCACCTGCATTGATAGGCCAACAGACCCTGGATCAGTTAAACGCTCTCGAGCCTGATCCAGAGCGTGCAAGATATTTCAAAGGGTATAATTCAGAACACGCCTGGACTCACAAGTGATGCTTGTGGGATCTGCCTTACTTTAAAGACCTCCTTTGCCCACACAACATCGACATGATGCACACTGAAAAGAATATCGCCAAGGCCCTTTTTGGTACATTGTTCGACATAGAGGGGAAGTCAAAGGATAATCCTAAGGCTAGAGTCGATCAGGAGGCTCTATGTGATAGACCGTTACAAAACATGCGACAACCGAAAGGAAAGAAGAACTAGAGGAAGCCAAAGGCATGGTTCAATCTTGGAAGGCCAGCTACGAGGGAAATGATCTTGTGGGTGAAAATGCAGTTGATGTTCCCCGATGGGTATGCAGCGAATCTAAAGAGGGGAGCGAGTCTTGACAAATTGAAAATATTTGGTCTCAAGAGTCATGATTGGCACATATGGCTTGAGCGGGTAATGCCGGTGATGTTGCGTGGCTTTATCCCTGAGGATGAATGGCTAGTACTGGCAGAGCTGATCTATTTCTTCTATGCTCTTTGTGCGAAAGAACTATCGCCTGACGTGCTAGATGAACTGGAAGAGTTGGCGCCGGAGTTGATTTGCAAGGTAGAAAAGATCTTTCCACCGGGCTTCTTTAATCCAATGCAGCATTTGATTTTGCATCTCCCGACCGAGGCCAGATTGGGGAGGCCCGTGCAAAATCGTTGGTGCTTCGCAACTGAGAGGATGCAGAAGACGCTTCGAGCAAAATGTAAAAATAAACGTAGAATTGAAGCATCGATGGCCGAGGCATTCATTACTGAGGAGGCGGCAAACTTCGTGACAACATACTACGAAGCCAAGAATCGTCATTTGCATAATCCGAAGCCTCGGTACAATGATGGCGACCGTGAAAAAGGTCGATCCAACCTCAGCCTATTCAAAGGGAAGCTCGCACCAGCCGGTGCTTCGAAAGCAATAGCGTTGGATGTCGAAGAATGGCGGACCATTTCATTGTATATCTTCAACAACCTAACAGAAGTGCGGCCATACATCGAGTAAGTTCTCGGTACATTGTTTCACAACTTCTAATTCCTTTGAACTGCTCTTATTCCCGGATATGTGATACAGTCGATACGTCGCCAAATTCTCGGATGGAGCGGTGATCCAAAAGGATTCCATCGAAGAGTATGAGCTTCTGGCAAAGCATTCTCTGAGTCTGACCTCGATAATCGTGACAACTTCACCAACATCTCCTCCCACAACAAGCTCGTGAGGTACAGAGATGTGGGGAAGGCGGTGAATGGGGAGGACTTCAACCCGAGCCAGCATCCAATTGATCCAGAGCTGGTGATGATAGCTGGCGGCGGGAGGCCCCATGGCCATATAGCCATTGGAGATGGACTTATACGGTCTTCACACACTCTCCGGCAGATCAAGACGCGCCAAACGAGCTCCTGTCCTGAGATAACGCCTCATCCACGGCCAGTCCAGCTCGCCATCGAGGTTAGTCATACGGACTCAGATAGCTTTCCTCCATTACATTGTGTGTGCGAACAAAGATGATTACAATGCTAACGAGGAGTTGTGTTGCAGGCTGCTCTGCAGAAAGAGAGAGAGGCAACCCAGGCGCTTCTGGCGGAATAGGCCCGACAGGCGGCGAAGGAGAAGAGGGATTTGGAGGAGAGGACGGCTAGGTTGTTGGAGGAGGAGAGGGCACGGAACGATGCGTCTCACCGGGCCATGTACGAGCTCCTCGTGGTAAGTTTCTTCTTCATATTAGCCAAATCATGCACTACATGTTCGTTTCATTAATAACCAATATGATTGACTTGTCAAAACCAAATGTGCAGTCTTTGTGCGAGAAGACCGGCCAGACCCCTCCACCGATGCCAGTCATTACCATGGCTGGAACGGTGAGTTTCATTTCAATGTTCATTAGTTAGTAGTCTTAACATTTCAGCGTCATCATGCTAACGCAAATGATCTTTGGTGCAGCATAACTCCCGAGCCGCATCGCACGATCCTTCTCCAGGGCCAAGTAGTGCTCCAGGTGACACCGGCCCGAGCAACCCCGATGCTTCACCTCCGTGATGACGAGGACGGTAAGCCGTAATATGCCACTTACTTGGCTCATTTTCTCAAACAAAGACAAACTTAGCACTTAGACAAACTTAGCACAAAGACAAACTTAGCACTTAGACAAATGTCATATTTTACCTAAGTTAGCTTTGTTTCCTCTAAAAAGACATAGTAAGCTTACTTACCTCCAAAATGACATATTGTACCTAAGTTAGCTCTAAAATGACCTATACTTAGCATTGTTTCCTCCACAATGACATAATAAGCTTAGTTAACTCAAAAATGGCATAATAGACTTGGTAACCTCATAGATGCCATAGACTTAGCTTATTTTCTTGCAAAATGACAATAAGCTTAGTTAGGTCAAAAATGTGATAATTACCTAGGTTAGCTCTAAAATGACACAAATAAGCAATAAGAAGAAGAAAAACAAGAGGAGAAAGAGAGAGAAGAAAAATGCTTCTTCATCATCTTCTTCTTCTACTTCTAGATCTTCTTCTACTTCTTCTAGTGTTCTTATTCTCACTTTCTTATTTCCAATTTTGCAGATTTGATTGAGTTCACGGCAGCTTGCTTTGATGTAGTGCTAGTGTTTACTTTCTTTTTTCATTTTGTATCGATGAACTTACGTGAAACTTTCTACCTATGTATGAGACTATGTATGTATGGATGAAACTAATGTAATATGGTGAACAATGTGACATTTGATACTTTTAATTTGGTATAATTGTTGATTGATCATATCCATATGGCAGGGATATTGTTTCTGTGAAATATATATATATACATATCATATATTTGCCTGTGAAAATTGTTGAATATAACAAAAAACAAGCAAAAAAGAGGCAATACAGCCTCTTTGCCGTCTGCCCCGGACGGCAAGGACCGCTATGCCGACGGCCACCATCGGCAAAGAGGACACGTGGCAGTCACTGATACGTCTCCATCGTATCTACTTTTCCAAACTCTTTTGCCCTTGTTTTGGACTCTAATTTGCATAATTTGAATGGAACTAACCCGGACTGACGTTGTTTTCAGCAGAATTGCCTTGGTGTTATTTTTGTGCAGAAATAAAAGTTCTCAGATTGACCTGAAAATTTACGGATAATATTTTTGGAATTAATAAAAAAATACTGGCGAAAGAATCAACCGGAGGGGGTCCACCACCTGGCCACAAGCCAGGGGGCGCGCCCCTCTCCCTAGGGCGCGCCCCCTGTCTTGTGGGCCCCCTGGAGCTCCGCCGACCTCGATTCCAACTCCATATAACCCTATTCGGGGAGGAAAAAATCAGGAAGAAGAGTTCATTGCGTTTCACGATACGGAGCCGCCGCCACCTCCTGTTCTTCCTCGAGAGGGCAGATCTGGGGTCCGTTTTGGGCTCCGGAGAGGGGAAATCGACGCCGTCGTCATCACCAACCATCCTTCATCACCAATTTCATGATGCTCTCCGTCGTTCGTGAGTAATTCCATCGTAGGCTTGCTGGACGGTGATGGGTTGGATGAGATTTACCATGTAATCGAGTTAGTTTTGTTAGGGTTTGATCCCTAGTATCCACTATGTTCCGAGATTGATGTTGCTATGACTTTGCTATGCTTAATGCTTGTCACTAGGGCCCGAGTGCCATGATTTCAGATCTGAACCTATTATGTTTTCATGAATATATATGTGTTCTTGATCCTATCTTGCAAGTTGTAGACACCTATTACGAGTTATGATCCGCATCCCCCAGGGTGACAATAACTGGGATTCTTTCTGGTGATTACCGTAGTTTGAGGAGTTCATGTATTCACTAAGTGCTAATGCTTTGGTCCGGTTCTCTATTAAAAGGAGGCCTTAATATCCCTTAGTTTCCATTAGGACCCCGCTGCCACGGGAGGTAGGACAAAAGATGTCATGCAAGTTCTTTTCCATAAGCACGTATGACTATATATGGGATACATGCCTACATTACATTGATGAATTGGAGCTAGTTCTGTATCACCCTATGTTATAACCATTGCATGATGAATGCCATCCGACATAATTATCCATCATTGATCCATTGCCTACGAGCTTTTCACATATTGATCTTTGCTAAGTTACTTTTCTGTCGCTACTGTTACAATCACTACAAAACTGCTACTGTCATGTTTGCCTTCGTTACCGTTACTTCCATACTACTTTGCTACTAAATACTTTGCTGCAGATATTAAGTCTTTCAGGTGTGATTGAATTCACAACTCAGCTGCTAATACTCGAGAATATTCTTTGGCTCCCCATGTGTCGAATCAATAAATTTGGGTTGAATACTCTACCCTCGAAAACTGTTGCGATCCCCTATACTTGTGGGTTATCAAGACCTTTTTCTGGCGCCGTTGCCGGGGAGCATAGCTCTATTCTCTGAGTCACTTGGGATTTATATCTGTTGATCACTATGAAGAATCTGAAAGACCCAAAAACCAAGATCTATCCCTCTACTACGAGGGGAGGTAAGGAACTGCCATCTAGCTCTGCACTTGATTCACCTTCTGTTATGAGTAAATTTGCGACACCACCACCTGCTACTGATTCTGATATGTCGCAAGTAATTGATGATGCCACTTCTGCTATGCATGATGCTTATGATGATACTTTGCTTGATAATACTGTGCCACTGGGTGAATTTCTTGATGAACAAATTGCTAGAGTCAATGCTGAAACTGATGATATTTCTGAAACTGATGAAATTATTGAAACTGAACACTATGAGACACCTGCTAGACCCAGCTCTCCTAGATATGAATTGCCTAATATACCTAAGGGTTATGTTATGGAGGGAGAGGTATCTA
Organism: Elymus sibiricus; assembly: GCA_039707655.1. Lineage (NCBI taxonomy): Eukaryota > Viridiplantae > Streptophyta > Magnoliopsida > Poales > Poaceae > Elymus > Elymus sibiricus. Next base: position 313,776,271 of record CM077665.1, read on the forward strand.
GGGACTTTCTTGCTTGTAAGGATAGAGATGATCTTAAGAAATTGCTATGAAAGTGGAAGGAAAAATCTTTGAATGCTAGGATGCAATATGATCATTAGTTTGCTACTTCACCTATCTTTGTTACTGATAAGGATTATGAATTCTCTGTCAATCCTGAGTTAATTACTTTGGTTGAATCTGATCCTTTCCATGGTTATGAATCTGAAACTGTTGTGGCACATCTTACTAAATTGAATGATATAGCCACCATATTTACTCATGAGGAAAAAATTCGCTACTACTATATTCTTAAGTTGTTTCCTTTCTCATTAAAGGGTGATGCTAAGATATGGTTTAATTCTCTTGCTCCTGGTTGTGTGCGTAGTCCCCAGGATATGATATATTACTTCTCTGAAAAGTATTTTCCTGCCCATAAGAAACAAGCTGCCTTGCAGGAAATATTTAAATTTGTGCAAATTGAGGAAGAGAGTCTCCCACAAGCTTGGGGGAGGCTTCTCCAATTACTTAATGCTTTGCCAGATCATCCTCTCAAGAAAAACGAAATACTTGATATCTTTTATAATGGACTAACCGATGCTTCTAGGGACCACCTAGATAATTGTGCTGGTTGTGTTTTCAGGGAACGAACTGTTGAACAAGCTGAACTACTATTGAATAATATATTGAGAAATGATAATGATTGGACTATTCCCGAACCACCTCCAAAGCCAACTCCGAAGAAAAGAGGTATTCTATTTCTCAGTCCTGAAGATATGCAAGAGGCAAAGAAATCTATGAAAGAAAAAGGTATTAAAGCTGAAGATGTTAAGAATCTACCACCTATTGAAGAAATACATGGTCTTGATAACCCGACACAGGTAGTAGAGGTAAATTCTCTCCGTAGATTTGATGAAGGTGATATTCCTTATAATAAGTCTGCTAGCCAATGCTTGGATGAGTTTGATAACTTTATTGTTAAGCAAGAAAATTTCAATGCTTATGTTAGTAGACAATTGAAACGTAATGCTTACATGCTTGATCGCTTAGGTGATTATATGAGTAGAACTATCAATGATCTTAAGCTTATTAGTAAACATGCTTCCATGGTAACTACTCAAGTAGAACAAGTACTTAAGGCACAAAATGATTTGCTTAATGAGATGAATGGTAAGAACAATGATCATTCTGTTAGAGTTGTGACTAGAGGTGGTAAAATGACTCAGGAACCTTTGTATCCCGAAGGCCATCCTAAGAGAATCGAGCAAGATTCTCAGAGAATTAATACTGATGCACCTAGTCGTTCCAGTAATGAAAGGAAAAAGAATGACGATAGGACCTTGCATGCTGCTAGTGAACCTGTTATAGATACACGTGAAAACCCAAATGACATTTCTATTTCTGATGCTGAGACACAATCTGGTAATGAACATGAGCCTAGTGATAATATTAATGATGATGTTCATGTTGATGCTCAACCTAGTAATGATAATGATGTGGAGATTGAACCTGCTGTTGATCTTGATAACCCACAACCTAAGAATAAAAGATATGACAAAAAAGACTTTGTTGCTAGGAAGCATGGTAAGGAAAGAGAACCATGGGTTCAGAAACCCATGCCCTTTCCTCCTAAGCCATCCAAGAAAAAGGATGATGAGGATTTTGAGCGCTTTGTTGAAATTCTTAGACCTGTCTTTTTGCGTATGCGCTTGACTGATATTCTGAAAATGTCTCCTTATGCTAAGTATATGAAAGATATTGTGACAAATAAAAGAAAGATACCAGAAGCCGAGATTTCCACCATGCTTGCTAATTATACCTTTAAGGGTGGAATACCAAAGAAACTAGGAGATCCCGGAGTACCTACTATACCATGCTCTATTAAAAGAAATTATGTTAAAACTGCTTTATGTGACCTTGGAGCTGGTGTTAGTGTTATGCCTTTCTCTCTGTATCGTAGACTTGATTTGAGTAAGTTGACACCTACTGAAATCTCTTTGCAAATGGCTGATAAATCAACTGCTTTACCCATCGGTATTTGCGAGGATGTGCCTGTCGTAGTTGCAAATGTTACTATCCTAACGGACTTTGTTATTCTTGATATTCCCGAGGACGACAGTATGTCGATCATCCTTGGTAGACCTTTTTTGAATACTGCAGGGGCTATTATTGATTGCAACAAGGGCAATGTCACTTTTCATGTTAATGGTAATGAGCATACGGTACACTTTCCGAAGAAACAACCTCAAGTTCATAGTATCAACTCCATTGAAAAAATTTCAACGATTATTATTGGAGATTTTGAATTCCCTCTCCCTACTACCAAAAAGAAATATGATATACTTATTGTTGGGGACATGCATATCCCCATTGAGGTAACCTAGTGTTATTCGAAAATTCTCCGGTTCCGTGTCATTCGAAAAAAGTTTGTCAATAAGACTTGATCAACCTTATTGATGGATTCTTTTTGATGACCATGAGATGGATGAATTTAGAGGCACAACCTTCTGTACCCAACTTTTACTTTCAGTTATTTAGATTAAATAAAGTAAAAATGCTATTATTTTTCTTTTTTCTTATTTATCCGTGCAATAAAAAAGTGACCTGAAAATAAAAGTTCTCCAAATGCCCTGAAAATGTAGTATGATTTTTTCTGGAATATTTAAGAATTTCTGGCACTGGGAACACATCAGGGGGCTGCACCAGTGGGCCACAAGCCTGCAGGGCGCGCCCACCCCCCTGGGCACGCCCCCTGGCTTGTGGGTCCCACGTAGGCCCCCCTCACTTATTCCAGCCACCATCCACTTCGCCTTCCTCCAGAAAAAATCCCACCATTGCTCAAACCCGTGTTCTAGCTCATTTTGCTGCCATTTTCGATCTCCTTGTGCAAAGCTCCATTTGCAAAACTGTTTTGGGGGATTGATCTTCAGTATGTGACTAATCCAATGGTCCAATTAGTTTTTATTTTAGTGCCTTATATATTGCAAATTTTTGCTGCTGTGGTGACCTTGTTCTTGAGCTTGCATGTCAAATTTGTATGGTCCCAAGTAGTTTTGATGCATGATATAGCCTCTAGGCACTTGTGGGAGTAGTTGCTATAAGTTTTGTTGAGTTTTGTTCACCTTTATTTTGAGTCACTAAAAAATTCAAAAAAAATTCAGAGAAAGAAATGATGAGGAGATTGTTAAGAGGCTCTTCAAGCCGGGGCTCTAAAGAAGATGAAAATGAGGTGAAGAAGAAGCCCAAATACCATCTTCCTCGCGTCGCGGAGGTTCGGTCATGTGAATGGCCAAGTGATGCATTCTTGAGAGCGGCCGGAATTTATGAAGATTTCTATTATTTGGCAGAGAATGCAGGCATCACCGACTTCCTCAACGATAAGTGTGACCAGTACCTCCTTGTGACACCCTGATTTTGGCAACTTTTTCTTTTCAAAATCCTTTTGGGTTTTATTTGCAAATTTGGTTGATTTTCAAACCTTTTCAGTTGAATTGGACTTATGAATCTTTGAATCTTTTCCCAAGTAACCCAAAACCCTCATCACCTTGCCAAAAACCTTTCCACACCTCTTCTGAATCAATTCCAATATTTAATCTTTTCCCATTAATTCTTTTCTTCCTTTGGGAAATTATGTCATCACTATGGGTTGTGAAGCAACCTATAGTTTGGATGATCAATAAAATCCCAAACTTTTGTCACACCTTCTTATCATCATATGACCCCATAATCTTCAAAAATATTCCATTGCCCAATACAAAATTTTGGCCAGAATAATTATTTTATTTCTGGTCAGAATTTGTCATATGTGAAGCAACCCCCATTTTCCTAGCTCAGAAAATTCTCAATAAATTCCCTGAGATACTAGGGATCCTATCTAGCCACAATATCCAAAAATATCATCTTGTCCAGTACAAGTTTTCAGCAGCAAAACTCTGACAAGTTTCTGCTTATTCCAAACCTTTGTGAAGGAAGTACCAGCTAGAGATGGCTACATGCCATGAAACTTTTATGGTATATTCTATATCTCAAATGACCTCTCTCCACCAAGTTTCATCATCAGGAGACCATCTATGTGAGTGCCACAAGCTCAACAATTTTCTGGACCAGATTGTGGTTTACACAGGAACTATATTCAAATCTCTTTCAAACCTATCCAAGTTTGGTCAGTTTGTAGTCCTTCCAAAGTAGATCACACCAGACATCTCCACTGGCTTCATCTCCACCTCATTTCTTCTCTGGAACCTCCTCAAGTTTTCTATCAGAAGCTGTAGCTGAAGCTACACTTCACAGCAGAGTGAATCTAGTCGAGCCAGTGACACAAGGAGGCTAAGTGGTCGAAGGTCGACGCCGTGGACAAGGTGCGCCAGGCTTGCGTGGCCTCCTGGTGGCCGCACGCGTGGTGAGCACGGTGCTGGCATGCCAGTACATGCGCTCTGCACCGCGCCCGAGCCCGAAACGAGGCGTCCCTGCGGCCCCGCATGGCCTAGCCTTGTCCCCGCGCGCTGACGTCTTCCCCTCCTTCCACCTGGCCGTTCTGGAGCTCTCTCCTCGCCGGAATCGCCCTCGGCGGCCGCCACGGCACCCGGGCACTATGCTGCCCGTGGCTGCACTATGGCCGAGCGGCGCGTCGCCTTCCCCCGCTTGCCTCCACCCGCATTAACTCTTCCCCCTGCTCTCTCCCGTCTCATCAACGCTCCCGGCCAGCCAGCGCAACGTCCTTGCGCCGGCAACGTGGCCTGAGCCTCGCCGCTTCCGGAGAGCTCGCCCTGCTCGCCTCCGACCTATTTAAAGCCCCGGCCAGCCCTCCGAGCTCCACACCCCACTCCTCCACCTTCCAATCGACCTCCCGAGCAGCGAGCCACGGCCGAGAGGCCCTCTGGCCTCGAACCTCGCCGGAGATCCGCCGAACCCCGAGCTCTGCCGCCTCGCCGTTCCACTCCACCCTAGCCCCAACCGCCCTCACCCTCGAGCTCAGCTCATCCCCCTGGTCCTCCTCGACCTCCTGTCTGAGCAAATCGTCGCCGGAATCATCGTCTCCGTCGACACCCGAGCGCCGCCGCCGCCGGAGAAGAAAGGGACGACGTCGTCTGGCCACCTCTAGTCAAACTACGGGTACGTGCGTGCTCGCCGTCGTGCACTCGTTCCATCCTCGCAGTCGCCGGACCTCGCCGCCGTCTCTATCGCCGGCGACCATCACCGGAGCGCCGCGGCGCTCTGCTCTCTCTCCTCCTTCTCTGTTTAAACCGGGCCGACCCCACCTGTCAGCGGCTCAAGCCCGCGCCCGAAGCGGTATAAGTGGAGGCGCCCCTCCACTTTACGTCTTCGACGTGGCCCTCTGTGGGTTTTTCTATATTTAGGTTAAATCTAATTTTTAAACAGGTTTGACCAGTAACTTTGACCCTGAATAACTTTTTATTTATAGGCCCAATTCAGTTGATTCTTTTTGCATTGTGTTTGTATTGAGCCCCTTTATTTTCTGACAAATTTTGGTATTTTTCCAATACTCACAGAATTTCTGGTGAACAAAAAGGCTTTATGTGACATTTTCTTTTGCTATTTTAAAATACTTTCAGAAGGAAACTTTGGTGCATTTGAAGACCAGGAGTGCTTGGGCAACCCAACAGAGCAAGACGAGCCAGGACACCCATTTCATGAAGCATTTCAATAGCATTGCATATTTTAATGCATTATGCTTATTTATTTGCTATAGGTTAATTCATAGTAATTAATTTAAATGCTTAGTTGCCTATTGTGATAAACCACTATATTTGCTAAATGAACTTAGTGGTTGATCTTGAGTCACCTGTCCGGGCTTACCCATGCAACCACATTTGCCGGTATGGGACGGCCTTGACTTGGTCTGGCTCCGTGCTCTTTCACCGGTACCTCCAAACAGGGAGGGTTATGCGTGCGTGCTACCCTGATCAGGTAGGTGGCGATAACCCTGTGAGCCCAGTTGAGTTTTGTGCCGGCGTCCCCGTTTGGGACAGTTTAGTTTGGCCACGACGGTGGCACGTGTCACGAGGTGACACAGGGGCCACCCAGGGCATGACTCCGGGGGAGGATGAATACCGGTGGTATGATGAGAGAGTCACGAGTCAGGCAGGTTTCGTTGAAGCAACGCTGGTCCACCCGAATGGGATCACGAGGCCGGGTGCTTCATGGTGTGGGTAAAGTGCGCAACCTCTGCAAAGTGTAAAATCTATTCGAATAGCCGCGTCCACGGTATTGGACAGCCCGTCCAGACCTCACTAGGTGATCAACCGTAACAGTGATATTAATGGTGGAAGAACTTTTCGTATGATCGGAAGTACTCGATGGCTTATGAGTATTCCGAGGGTTGTGGGACAACCCGGAAGAGAGTAAGTTGATAACCGGTAACAGTAAGTGAATTGCTTAAGTATTTAACATGTTGATTGCCATGCTATTGTTTGCTGCATTACTTGGTTGTCGTGAGCTTGCGAGTACATTCAAAGTACTCACCTGGCGTATCATGCCAGATGCAGGAGAAGCCGAGGACGGAGGTCCCGATGGTTCGTGCTACGCTAACTAGGCTGTGTCCTCATCAGTGTCCCTGTGGATGGAGTTTCCGCTATGTTCCGCTACACCGTAGAATTACTTAGTAGTTCCGAGGCCCTGCTATGTTTCATAAATAATGTAGATACCGTCATAGCACTGAGTGTGCCTTCGGCCTCGCTATCCTTGTAAAATATGAGCTTGTACTCGAAATCTATCAATAAAGTTCAGTTCAGTTCTGTTCCAAGTTGTTGTTGTGTGTTTCCAGAGGACATGATCTCTGGGCTGGAAACACTGGTAATCCGGTTCTCTGAGCCGGGGTGCCACAATGCTTGGTATCAGAGCCGTGCTGAATGTAGGACACACTAGTTAACATGCGCTAGAATCACGATTAGAGTAGGGCTTTGAGTGTGCATCTTGCTTGCTGCATTTGATTGTTGCATAGCATGCATCATGATTCATTGTTTTGCTAACCGTTGGCATTGTGAGTGTAGATGGCACCAGTTCCATATCACTACCATCATGAGCCAGCACCATTCACTTTTCCAGTACTGCTCCGTAACGTCTGGCTTCGGTTGTACCCCAACGGCGAAGATCCAGTGTACCAGGTGTTTCGGGAGCAGCTTGCCGAGTCAGTGTATGAGTATCACGCAGAGGCTTTCCTGACCGCGAGCTTGGAGATTGGTAGCTACTCTCGCTCCTCCAAGGGCGGAACGGCTTCTACTCCTGAGCTGGCGATCCAGTTTGCTGCGATGGAGGCTCTCACTGACTTGCGCTTCCATGAGGTCGAGATGCAGACTCATCCAGGTTTCTTTCACTACCCCACCCTGTCGCCTACGACAGGGCGAGTCATTTTCGCGCCCGTTGACCCGGCGAGTGATCGTGCGACTGGTGTTTTATCTCGTTATCTGAACGCCAGTTATCATACGATCATATCCTTGGCCGAGGAGTTGTCTCGTGTCCAGGGGGCACTTGCAGCTGCGACCACCGTACCACCTCCACCTCAGCCTATATTTCCACCTATGTACCCACCACCAGTTCCACCTCCACCTAGGTTTGATACTCCTTCTAGCTCTGCTATGCCACCCGGCTTTTCGTCTGGTAGCCGTCGTGAGACCCCGGCAGAGTGGGCCTCACTCCTAGCCACTCCAGCTACTCCGATGCTGAGGCATCGTGCTTCTTCTTCCTCGGAGGGAGAACCGTCCCAGCAGCGTCATCGTGTTTCCTTTGATCCGGAGGATGTGATCCACATCATCAGTTCCGATTCCGACTCAGGATCCGATGACGAGGAGTCTTCAGTTTGTCAGTGTTCGTGCCACCCGCGCCACTAGAGTGAAGGCTTGAGCTGTAGTGCATGCATCTTTGCATATGTCAACTGCCATATGAGCAGTCTGACCATGATATCCCCCTACTAGCTTGCCATGTATGATGTTGGGTTATCTTGTACAATTATGTTGTTTGCTTTATTCGCCTTTTTCGTGCATTTTCTTTCTGGTGTCATATGACTGTATTTCCTTTATGGATGTTGCTCATCGATTCGGTATTTTGCAATAGGAACAAATTTAGGATGAAGAGAAGTTGTAGCCAAGGCGGCGATGGAACCCCCGTTCATCGATCCGCCAGACAAGCAGGACAACCACCAGAAGACTTACCACCTCCACCACCTCAAGCACCGACCACTGATCAGATCATGAGGATGTTTGAAGAGAAAAGAAACCAGGATCTCATGGAATTTTTGAAAAGCATGCAGGCTATGGTGGGCCAGTATAACAACCACAATGGAACACACTCTAAGTTGTCTGACTTTCAGCGCACCAAGCCACCCAATTTTTGTCAAGCTGTGGACCCTATAGAAGCTGATGATTGGCTGAGGACTATGGAAAAGAAGCTGGACATAGCCCGCTGTGAAGAATCAGATAAGGTTCCTTTTGCCACTCACTACCTAGAAGGGCCAGCAGCTATATGGTGGGACAACACAAAGGCAATGTGGCCTTCTGGAGAAGATATTTCCTGGGAGAAGTTCAAGGAACTATTCCGCAAGTATCATATCCCTACCGGTATAATGAAGGTGAAGCAAAGGGAGTTCCTTGCTCTTACACAAGGAAATATGTCTGTGGCGGAGTATCTGAACAAGTTCAACAATCTGGCACGGTACTCTACCCATGACGTGTCCACTGAAGAAAGGAAGATAGATCGGTTCCTGGGAGGACTGAATCACACTCTCCGTTGTCAGCTCTGTATGCTGGACTTTCCGGACTTCCAGACTTTGGTGAACAAGGCTTTCATAGCTGAACGAGAGCATAATTCTGGATATGATGACCGCAAGTGGAAGTTTGAACCCAAGAAGGATAACCGTGAGCAATTTGCGCAGAAGCCACGCACCTGGCAGCCAGACCTATCTGAATACAAGCCCACATGGAGCAATGGCAACAACAACAATAAGACGGTGAGCCAGAATAAGACCTTCGGCAAACAGCCAGTGATAGAGGAATGCCGCCGCAATAACACCTGCTTCACTTGCGGCCAAAGCAGACACTATTCCAAACAGTGCCCCACCAACAACGGGAAGCCATCCTCCGACTCCAAGCCGCAGGTCAACAACATTGGACGCCGACCCAATCATAACTTCTGCCACGGACGCATCCATCATATCTCCGCTGAAAAAGCCTGCGAAGCTCTAGAAGTAGTCCTTGGTATGTTTTCTGTTAACGACATACCTGTAGTAATTTTATTTGGTTCTGGGGCTTCCCATTCGTTTATTTCGCGGAGTTTTGCCACCTTGCACAAATTTTATCCTTCGCTTTTGGATAAAACCATGGTGGTACAATCCCCTGGCTCCCTGCTCAGAACAAATTTGATATATAAGGGTCTGGAAATTTCGATACATGGAGTTAAATTTCCAGCTACACTTGTTGCCATTGAATCCCCTGGATTGGATATAATACTGGGGATGGACTGGTTGACACCGTATCAGGTGTGCATCAACTGTGCCACCAGGACAGTGACACTAGTTAATCCGGCAGGACAAACAGTTCAATTCCTTGCCAGCAAGATGATGTCAAGAAAAGGTATGGCATACCAAACTACCGGTACGGATATGAACTTGATTCCGGTAGTTTGTGAATTTCCTGATGTATTTCCCGAGGAACTACCAGGGATGCCACCCGACCGGGAATTAGAGTTTGCAATTGAGGTAATTCCCGGTACTGCCCCGATCTACAAGAAATACTATCGTATGCCGAGCCCAGAGCTGGTGGAATTAAAGAAGCAGTTGGACGAGTTGCTGCAAAAAGGATACATTCGCCCAAGCATCTCGCCATGGGGATCACCCGTACTATTTGTCAAGAAGAAAGATGGAAGTCTACGAATGTGCGTGGACTATCGCCAGCTAAATGAGGTCACCATCAAGAATAAGTACCCGCTCCCTCGCATTGATGATTTGTTCGACCAGCTGAACGGAGCACGGGTATTCTCCAAGATTGACCTCCGAACCGGGTATCATCAGCTAAAAATCAGAAAAGAGGATATACCCAAGACAGCCTTCACCACCCGATATGGTCTGTATGAGTTTACAGTCATGTCATTTGGGCTGACGAATGCTCCAGCGTATTTCATGAGCATGATGAACAAGGTCTTCATGGATTTCCTGGACAAATTCGTGGTGGTGTTCATCGACGATATCCTGATATATTCCAAGGATGAAGAAGAGCACAAACAACACCTCTGTGCTGTCCTGGAAAGGTTAAAGACCCATCGTCTATACGCCAAATTTAGTAAGTGCGAATTTTGGCTAAAGGAGGTGGGATTTCTGGGGCATATTCTGTCAGAACAAGGAGTAGCAGTCGACCCCACAAAGTAACCGCAGTACTAAATTGGAAGACACCAGCCTCGGTGACTGTCAGGACCGGTTTTCCAGGATATTAATTTCCCAGCAAATGGTCCTTGTGCTCACCAACCCCAGGATTACTGTTAGCTGGTGAGACACATTCTTGATACAGAAATTCCAAGCAAAATACAAAATCTGAAGTACAAGACCATTGTGGTCTATGAGTACAACAAAAGTTTCTAGTGGTTGATGGCGGAAGCGGTTTGCGGATCATCAGCATCTATGGGACTCCATTTCCCACAGGAACAGCTGACCTGGATAACTCATATCTTCGCGCGGCTGCTATCTTCATTGCCTAGGTTCCGGGGCTGTCGTCATTGCTCTCCTCTCCAAGCAAGAAATCTGGCCAAGACAATAGCCAGGGACAAGCCAGTGAGTACTTTGAATGTACTCGCAAACATCATGAAAACAGGTATAATATAGCAGGTGATAATCATGCACTGAAACAATCCATGATCACTTAGTCAGTCACAAAATAAAATTCACGATGCACGCAAGCAGGTCATTCATGTTTAAACAGGAATAAGCAATCAGAGAATAAAAATAAAATAAACCGATCGGGTGTGTGAAGCGACGCCTCGAAAGGATAATAATATAAAGCATGCCTCAGTCGGGTGTCTGAGCGATGCCACATAAAGGGCCTATAAGAAAAAGAATTAACATGCGTGCCACAGTCGGGCGTCTGAGCGACGCCACCTAAAGGGCTTATAAGGAAAATAAATAACAAGTATGCCACAGTCGGGCGTCTGAGCGACGCCACATAAAGGGCTTATAAGGAAAATAAATAACAAGCATGCCACAGTCGGGCGTCTGAGCGACGCCACATAAAGGGCTTATAAGGAAAATAAATAATCAGCATGCCACAGTCGGGCATCTGAGCGACGCCACATAAAGGGCTTATAAGGAAAATAAATAATCAGCATGCCATAGTCGGGTGTCTGAGCGACGCCACATAAAGGGCTTATAAGGAAAATAAATAATCAGCATGCCACAGTCGGGCGTCTGTGCGACGCCACATAAAGGGCTTATATAATAATAATCAGCATGCCACAGTCGGGCGTCTGTGCGACGCCACATAAAGGGCTTATATAATAATAATCACAATGCGTATTCAGGAGGTAGAACCATCCCAGGGATACTCAACAATTCAACAATATAAATGGTTAGTCCACCATAATAATAATCATAATCATTATTCATCACACGTCATGATCAATATTCCGGTTTAGAAGTTTTCCTCCGAAGACCGACACTAAGACCGACACTCGACCCATCCCAGACTGTAGTCCTTAACCGCGGACACGACTATTCGAATAGATGTAAACTCTGCAGAGGGTGTACTCTTTACCCACGAGTAACGGATTCCTTTAGTCCACCGGGACTAATTCCGCTTACGGTCTTTGACTTGAAAACACACCTGACCCGCGCACACCAGCTTAACTTACCGGTGCCTGGAATCACCCACGACACTCATTAAGCAAAACTCTAAGTGGGGAGGCTACAACCTCGATTAGCATGGGATCAAATTTATACCGCGCGCTACTAAGGGGTGCCCCCCTCTCGGTCCCAACCGGAAACACCCATGCCCCCGGACCTGGTGGCATGCCTACCGGATGCAGCCGGTATCTTCCATAATGGCCTCTCTGTACGGTGTGTGCCAAGAAAGGGGTTGACAACTTACTGAACCGTACCCTACCTGCGGCAGGGACAAGTGGTAGTATGAAACAAGTATGGGGGTTACTGGAACAAGACTCGATCTATGGTCGACTCAGGAGGTTTAAATGTTCCCTGCATGGTTAGCACAACAAATATTTTCCACACTCTCAGGCAGAATCACCACTTATCACATCCCATCATGCCTCACTGACCATTCTCGCTCCGACGAGATGTCAGCACCAAGCTCATGTCTACCCAAGACAGAGACTTATCCTGGATTCCTTCCGGTAGGCAGGGGTGGCACGAGGTGGTGACTACTGCCAGAAGCATCTCAAGTGTAATAGCAAGAATCATCATCATGTATTGCAAACATGATCCCACCTTCAGATGAAATAACGCGCACTTCATGCGTGTATAGTTTCATTTGTCACACCAAACATCACACAACGAATATCATACCAAGGGTTCAGAATGCTTGCCTTAATTGTGCAGAGAGGTAGGGTGCATCCCAAAACTTTTGAAAGTTTGCGCCTCTCCTCAATTCCTATTTTGAAAATATTTGATTCAACACGCAATTCAAAAACAGTACAAAAATTTGTCATAAATATTTTTGAAATAAATCTTAAAATAAACTAGGTGAAATTTGAGAGAGGTAGGAAAAAGAATCAATTTATTTGGAGTTTTATTCTAAAAGTTATGGTCAGTCAAAGTAGAGGTCAAACTCTATTTTTAATAAATCAGAAAGAAAGAAAACGTTTCAGGAGAAATACGTCTTCCGAAAACGAAAGCGCACCTTCGCGAATACGCCTCTCCAGAGGGAAAGCGCATCAGCCGGGTTGCGCTACTGGAGGCAACGGCTGGCTCACCGACAGGTGGGTGCCACCTGTCGGGTTCATCCTCCCCCCCCCCCCCCGCTTTCCTGGCCAGGAAGCAGAGGCCAGCTCCGGCGAATTCTGCCGGCGAACGGCGGCTCCTCACGAGTCCCCGGGGGCGGGAATGGATCCAGCGGTTTCCGAGGGTCCTCCCGGTGGTTTCCATGGCCACGGGGCTAGGCGGAGTCGCCGGTGGGGCTGTCTCCGGCGGACGGCGGTGTTGGGCAACAGAGGCGGTTGACGCGCGGTTGGGTCTCGGAACAAATTGGAGGGGGAAAAGGCACCGCGGGACCATGGGTAAGCATCTGCTGCGGAGAGGAAGGGAGGGGAGGCTGGGGTGGCGCCGGAATCGACAGGGAGGTGGCGGCGACCAAAGCTCCCGGAGCTGAGGAGGACGACCACCTCTGGTCCTTCTGGTGGCTATGGGGGTTCACAGGGGGCTGCAGGGTCGCGGTGAGGACGGCAGAGAGCTCGAGGGGGTCCTTTTATAGCCGGCATAGGTTGGTTCCGCCGGCGGCCATGGATAGGATCGGCGAACCGACGTTCTGTTGCAAAGGGATTGCGTGGCGATGGCTGGCGGGGTCCGGCAGGGCGAGCGGATGAGGACGCACTGCTCCAGGGGCAGCTGGCGTGCTGGTGTGGTTTGGGCGGTGCCGGCCATGGCAGAGCGAAGGCGCGGCCGCAGGCTAGCCGTCAGGAGCTTCTGACGGCGGCGCTGCACGGCGCCAGGGGGCGGCTCCAGCAGCTCGGATGGTTCGGGGCAGCGACTCTGCGGGCGGCCAAGGGCCAGGTGCGGGGGTTAGGCGCGTGCGGCGGCTCTGACGCGCGCGCGTGCAAAACGTGCGCTCTGGCCGCGCTCTGGTCGTGCCCGGCACGTGCTCGACAGAATGCCTTGGCATGCTCTGGGGCTTCAACTGAGCTACAATTTAACAGGGTTAGGTTAGGGGGCAATACAAGTCTAGATGACATGCTGGTTTGGCAAATAGGGCTAGTTCACAATGCAAGCTCACAAACATGCCAATTCTGTTCACGCACACCAGGTGCTCGACAGAATGCTAGGGCTATATAGAAATATATTCTGGCCACCAAAATTACCAGATCATGGTCTCTTTAGATGCACACTAGAATGACAAGTTTATTTTGACAAAAGCAAAAACTTGATAATGCAAATATCCCAAAACTATGTTTCTGGTCAGAAACTAAAGGGTACTATTGCATGGGCAACAATTACTGCAATGGTCCTACACTCTTGGACTTAAGAGTTTGGTAGGGTTAACTACAAGCAAGAAAAATATCAAGGTCATTAGAGAAACATAAAATGGGGTTGTAGTGTAAAATGCCAAACTGGACCAGAATGAAAAAGAGGTTGATTTGCTCAAAACTTACAAAACACAAGGTTAGGTTTTTGCATATAAGTTATCCAGGGACTTCTAATGTCATCTACAAATTTTTGTGGAATTTTTAAATGAATTTATAAAAGGGTTGTAGTGCAAATAGAGGTCTTTAAAGGAGTGAAAATGCTATTAAAAGAATTAAAACTAAGCAAGTTTTATTATAAGAATAATTCCACGGTTTTTACTAAATGAAATAAAATGCTTGAATAAAGTATGCAAGTCCCACAATATTACTCAAAAGTTTCAGATAAGAGGGAAGAATCTTGAAATCCATAGAAAAGAAGTGGCTCTGAAATTAATAGAAAAATCCAGAAAATAGGAAATAAATATTTCTGACAAAATTTTAATTAATAAAACAAGATTAATTTTTTAGGGTGTTACAACACTACCCCCTTAAGAAAAATCTCGTCCTCGAGATTTGCTAAGGACGTATTTAGCAAAAATATCATTCGTACCACACGGCAATCGTAACATGAAAAACAAATATTCCACACACACGATAGGACGGGTTCACAGTAAAATCGCTGACTAATGTGCAGCTGTGGTATACTAGCGGGATGATCGATTAGGTGATAAAAGCGTGCGCGGTCCTGCATTTAGCGTACGTGGCCTGTGAGTCGTATAATGCGAGGACTTGCAAATCAAATCTTTGTTGGAAAACATTTTTCATCGCAGTGGTCTTTTAAGAAAAACCTTACTATGAAATTTGCTATAATAAAAACAATCGATTTTTTTCAAATCACAGCAAACAACTGTGACCAACACAATAAACTCATAAAGCAAATTTTAAATCACAGCACAGACACCACGACAAGCAGTCAAATGCTACACAGACTGATACAACTACATCGCTGACAGTTCAGGTAATAATCTATAGGTCATGAGGAAATATTCCCTGCAGTGGGATATATCCTTCATTTACTCGGAGCGGATGGGGGACTCACAAAATGCGTCTCTCTTAGTCTGGCCTCAGGGGTCTGCCAATAGCGGTCTGGGGTTTATCACAGCAAGGGTTTGGAAAAAATCCCATCTCTTGCTGGGTCAAGCGCTCTCGAGCGATGACATAGTGCACCAGCTTAATTAGCGCCGGATCTTTCTCTGCTCAGGTGTAGGGAAAGGATGCAGCTTCTCTGGCTGCTGCACTATTCGGGGAAATATTAATACCCACGTTCACTGGCATAGGGTACCATGAATTGAAGGCGGGTAACCGCTCCATAAGCAGCAATCTCTATGGCCATTACTGGAGTGGGCATAGATTTCCCGATGAAGGGAATCTCCGTAGGGTCTTGGTTTGGGTCTACCTGCGGGGTGTGCCTGACTGTCCAATATTTCGAGGAGGTAAAAGTGACCCTCGATTTGAACAGCTTGTACCGGGATGGGTGGGGAGAACCCATGGTACTGTGGTTAAAATCCCACAATTATTTTAATAAAATTCCCCGAGGTTGCATCTGGGGTCTTTATATGAATCCCAAGGTGCGACCTGAAAAAAAATGGCTGTGAAGGCAGTGCACAAGGTGAGGGATGCTTGGTAAGGTCACGGAGTGGCCTCATGTATGGCATCTGGGCTGGATGACATATTGTGGTGTGGGGGCAATATTAACTGTCGGTTCTGTTCTCTGGTGGTCGGGGTCAATGTCACAGATATATATATCGCAAAATGCGATGTATTACTGTGGTTGTCGGTTGGGTGGCCTTATGGTAGCTACGCTCAGAATTAAATATGTGACCAGACGCCAAAATTATTTATGCATGGTTACTTGTAGTACTATTAAAGATAATGGCATACAAGCAGCCTGAAATTTATTATTGGCGACGCACGATCACACTATTACATGGCATAGTAATACTAAGACTCGGCACTACTCGAGTGGCTTAGTCTACTTCGTTCATATCTAGTCGAGCATGCCTTTCGGACGTCGAGGCTTCTCCTTGGGCTCCACCATTGGGGTTGACTGGCTTAGGGTGCGGAGTTGCAGGGTCGGGGTAGCGATGATGACCATCGCGGGGGTTGGTAGTCACAATCCCGTTGGAGTATGTCCCCAAAAGGCGATGAAGCTCCTCCGAGGATACAAATATATTACACTCGGTTGTAGGGGCAGGCCTCGATGACTCGATCAATTGTCTGAACAGCACGACTGGGTTGTCGGCATCGGGCACTGCTTCTCTTCTTGTCGGGTCTCGGCGAGCGAGTTCTCCGCGAGTTGTAATCAAATCAAGGGTGACCTGATCAAACAACGCCTCTTGTGCCCTTAAGTAGCGCACAAGATGCAATATGGCGGGGTCCGCCTCATGGTCTCCGTTGGTGACTTGGGGCGACCCACTATATCCTTCACGACTGGGGTAGTAGTAGAACGAGCGGTAGTTAACCCTCGGCGACATGTGCTGGAGTTGAACTATAGCCTCTCGAGCTGCTAGTTGGATGGCTTGCGGCTCATGGGAAGCTGTCCTTCCAGTGAACCAATAGGGGCGTTCCGGCGAGGTACCCCTGTCGAGTACGTGCACCGTGGCCCAGATGTGATGAATGGCATCACTCGTGTGTTCCTGGAACACAATATACTCTGGGGGCTCTTCTAATGCAAAGACACGACGGGTGAGGTTGGCGAGGATGGTCACAAAACCTCCAAGGTCGGTCGCAATGGTTCCATTGCGAACAATGGCGCCAGCATCTTGTCCTGGTTATGGATAGGTGGCTGTGGTGTGCTGGGTTGGGCAAACGTTTCCTTTATATAAAGAAAATGGAGTCTTCCTTCGCACGCTTGCGAATGGAACAACTCAGGTGTCGGTCACGGGCGTGTGACCTACTGGGCTAGTCTGATAGGTTGGGCATCGACTGCCAAAAGCTGTCGGGGTCACTGTGTGGGCTCTAGTATAGGATAGGCTTGGCTGTGGTGAGGTTAAGGTCTAGTGGGTGGTTTATCCTAGGTTTATTGACCTGGCTAAGATAGGATTAGCCAATGGTCAGCCTGGCTCTGATACCAAGGTTGTCAGGACCGGTTTTCCAGGATATTAATTTCCCAGCAAATGGTCCTTGTGCTCACCAACCCCAGGATTACTGTTAGCTGGTGAGACACATTCTTGATACATAAATTCGAAGCAAAATACAAAATCTGAAGTACAAGACCATTGTGGTCTATGAGTACAACAAAAGTTTCTAGTGGTTGATGGCGGAAGCGGTTTGCGGATCATCAGCGTCTATGGGACTCCATTTCCCACAGGAACAGCTGACCTGGATAACTCCTATCTTCGCGCGGCTGCTATCTTCATTGCCTAGGTTCTGGGGCTGTCGTCATTGCGCTCCTCTCCAAGCAAGAAATTTGGCCAAGACAATAGCCAGGGACAAGCCAGCGAGTACTTTGAATGTACTCGCAAACATCATGAAAACAGGTATAATATAGCAGGTGATAATCATGCACTGAAACAATCCACGATCACTTAGTCAGTCACAAAATAAAATTCATGATGCACGCAAGTAGGTCATTCATATTTAAACAGGAATAAGCAATCAGAGAATAAAAATAAAATAAACCGATCGGGTGTGTGAAGCGACGCCTCGAAAGGATAATAATATAAAGCATGCCTCAGTCGGGTGTCTGAGCGACGCCACATAAAGGGCTTATAAGAAAAAGAAATAACATGCGTGCCACAGTCGGGCGTCTGAGCGACGCCACCTAAAGGGCTTATAAGGAAAATAAATAACAAGTATGCCACAGTCGGGCGTCTGAGCGACGCCACATAAAGGGCTTATAAGGAAAATAAATAACAAGCATGCCACAGTCGTGCGTCTGAGCAACGCCACATAAAGGGCTTATAAGGAAAATAAATAATCAGCATGCCACAGTCGGGCGTCTGAGCGACACCACATAAAGGGCTTATAAGGAAAATAAATAATCAGCATGCCACAGTCGGGCGTCTGAGCGACGCCACATAAAGGGCTTATAAGGAAAATAAATAATCAGCATGCCACAGTCGGGCGTCTGTGCGACGCCACATAAAGGGCTTATATAATAATAATCACAATGAGTATTCAGGAGGTAGAACCATCCCAGGGATACTCAACAATTCAACAATATAAATGGTTAGTCCACCATAATAATAATCATAATCATTATTCGTCACACGTCATGATCAATATTCCGGTTTAGAAGTTTTCCTCCGAAGACCGACACTAAGACCGACACTCGACCCATCTCAGACTGTAGTCCTTAGCCGCGGACATGGCTATTCGAATAGATGTAAACTCTGCAGAGGGTGTACTCTTTACCCACGAGTAACGGATTCCTTTAGTCCACCGGGACTAATTCCGCTTACGGTCTTTGACTTGAAAACACACCTGACCCGCACACACCAGCTTAACTTACCGGTGCCTGGAATCACCCACGACACTCGTTAAGCAAAACTCTAAGTGGGGAGGCTACAACCTCGATTAGCATGGGATCAAATTTATACCGCGCGCTACTAAGGGGTGCCCCCCTCTCGGTCCCAACCAGAAACACCCACGCCCCCGGACCAGGTGGCATGCCTACCGGATGCAGCCGGTATCTTCCACCATTGCCTCTCTGTACGGTGTGTGCCAAGAAAGGGGTTGACAACTTACTGAACCGTACCCTACCTGCGGCAGGGACAAGTGGTAGTACGAAACAAGTATGGGGGTTACTGGAACAAGACTCGATCTATGGTCGACTCAGGAGGTTTAAATGTTCCCTGCATGGTTATCACAACAAATATTTTCCACACTCTCAGGCAGAATCACCACTTATCACATCCCATCATGCCTCACTGACCATTCTCGCTCCGACGAGATGTCAGCACCAAGCTCATGTCTACCCAAGACAGAGACTTATCCTGGATTCCTTCCGGTAGGCAGGGGTGGCACAAGGTGGTGACTACTTCGACAAGCATCTTAAGCTTAATAGCAAGAATCATCATCATGTATTGCAAACATGATCCCACCTTCAGATGAAATAACGCGCACTTCATGCGTGTATAGTTTCATTTGTCACACCAAACATCACACAACGAATATCATACCAAGGGTTCAAAATGCTTGCCTTAATTGTGCAGAGAGGTAGGGTGCATCCCAAAACTTTTGAAAGTTTGCTCCTCTCCTCAATTCCTATTTTGAAAATATTTGAATCAACACGCAATTCAAAAACAGTACAAAAAGTTGTCATAAATATTTTTGAAATAAATCTTAAAATAAACTAGGTGAAATTTGAGAGAGGTAGGAAAAAGAATCAATTTATTTGGAGTTTTATTCTAAAAGTTATGGTCAGTCAAAGTAGAGGTCAAACTCTATTTTTAATAAATCAGAAAGAAAGAAAACGTTTCAGGAGAAATACGTCTTCCGAAAACGAAAGCGCACCTTCGCGAATACGCCTCTCCAGAGGGAAAGCGCATCAGCCGGGTTGCGCTACTGGAGGCAACGGCTGGCTCACCGACAGGTGGGGGCCACCTGTCGGGTTCATGGGTAAGCATCTGCTGCGGAGAGGAAGGGAGGGGAGGCTGGGGTGGCGCCGGAATCGACATGGAGGTGGCGGCAGCCAAAGCTCCCGGAGCTGAGGAGGACGACCACCTCTGGTCCTTCTGGTGGCTATGGGGGTTCACAGGGGGCTGCAGGGTCGCGGTGAGGACGGCAGAGAGCTCGAGGGGGTCCTTTTATAGCCGGCATAGGTCGGTTCCGCCGGCGGCCATGGATAGGATCGGCGAACCGACGTTCTGTTGCAAAGGGAACGCGTGGCGATGGCTGGCGGGGTCCGGCAGGGCGAGCGGATGAGGACGCACTGCTCCAGGGGCAGCTGGCGTGCTAGTGTGGTTTGGGCGGTGCCGGCCATGGCAGAGCGAAGGCGCGGCCGCAGGCTAGCCGTCAGGAGCTTCTGATGGCAGCGCTGCACGGCGCCAGGGGACGGCTCTAGCGGCTCGGATGGTTTGGGGCAGCGGCTCTGCAGGCGGCCAAGGGCCAGGTGCGGGGGTTAGGCAAGTGCGGCGGCTCGGACGCGCGCGCGTGCAAAACGTGCGCTCTGGCCGTGCTCTGGTCATGCCCGGCACGTGCTCGACAGAATGCCTTGGCTTGCTCTGGGGCTTCAACTGAGCTACAATTTAACAGGGTTAGGTTAGGGGGCAATACAAGTCTAGAGGACATGCTGGTTTGGCAAATAGGGCTAGTTCACAATGCAAGCTCACAAACATGCCAATTCTGTTCACGCACACCAGGTGCTTGACAGAATGCTAGGGCTATCTAGAAATATATTCTGGCCACCAAAATTACCAGATCATGGTCTCTTTAGATGCACACTAGAATGACAAGTTTATTTTGACAAAAGCAAAAACTTGATAATGCAAATATCCCAAAACTATGTTTCTGGTCAGAAACTAAAGGGTACTATTGCATGGGAAACAATTACTGCAATGGTCCTACACTCTTGGACTTAAGAGTTTGGTAGGGTTAACTACAATCAAGAAAAATATCAAGGTCATTAGAGAAACATAAAATGGGGTTGTAGTGTAAAATGCCAAACTGGACCAAAATGAAAAAGAGGTTGATTTGCTCAAAACTTACAAAACACAAGGTTAGGTTTTTGCATATAAGTGATCCAGGGACTTTTAATGTCATCTACAAATTTTTGTGGAATTTTTAAATGAATTTATAAAAGGGTTGTAGTGCAAATAGAGGTCTTTAAAGGAGTGAAAATGCTATTAAAAGAATTAAAACTAAGCAAGTTTTATTATAAGAATAATTCCACGGTTTATACTAAATGAAATAAAATGCTTGAATAAAGTATGCAAGTCCCACAATATTACTCAAAAGTTTCAGATAAGAGGGGAGAATCTTGAAATCCATAGAAAAGAAGTGGCTCTGAAATTAATAGAAAAATCCAGAAAATAGGAAATAAATATTTCTGACAAAATTTTAATTAATAAAACAAAATTAAATTTTTAGGGTATTACAATACCCAAGGGTACCTTCCCTCCTCGGATCTGGCAGTTATCCGCGCCGGTTTGTCTTCATACAACGGCGAGGCCTTCGCGGAGAATTTCCCCAATCCACAAAAGGGGGAGCGTGTTTGTTTTGTGCCCTTCCTCCTGCGGGGTCTCGGGTTTCCCATTCATCCGTTCTTGAGAGGGTTACTGGAGTTTTATGGAATCCAGCTCCACCACCTCACCCCAGGGTCTATTCTGCACATCTCGGGCTTCGCCGCCCTTTGCTAGATGTTCCTGGGCTGCGAGGCACACTTCGAATTGTGGAGGAAGTACTTCTGCCTCGTCCCTCGCACTCGAGACAAGACAATTTTTGAGGTTGGTGGAGCCGAAGTATGCCGCATAGCGGGGACGGGATATCCCGTGGGGACGCCGAAGGAGTCCGAAGAATGGCCTTCGGAATGGTTCTACATCGAGGACGTCCCCCTATTTGATCCAGCTCGGAGGGGTTTGCCCGAATACTCCGACGCCCCTTTGAAGAAAAGGTACAACCGGCGCCCAAAGAGCCTGTCCCAAAAGGACAGCGTTGAAGTGCAGCGCTTAGCAGCCCGTGTGAGGGTACTAGCCCATCACAAGCTGACCATGATAGACGTCATGGCCGCCGCCATCACCCGGTGCGTCCAACCCCTTCAATAGAGGATACACCCCTTGTGGCGTTACAACGGGACAAGCGACACTACTCGCTCCCGAAGACTGGGTCCTGCCGATCAAACACCATTAGCCGCCGCTCTTGCCGACCTATACAAAGGGGAGCAAGAAGATTTTATTCGGCGGTCGACCAAGGAGGGATACTCAAGCCACAATCCCATCGAATGGGTGAGCCTTTCAACCCCGCGACCACAATTCGGGTTTTCAATTTGTCCCTTTTTGACCGAAGCCTTTAACTTTATGTGAACAGGAATGGAGGAGCTTCATCGAGACAGTGAATTGTCCGGCCCCCCAGCCCGAGGACTATTCCCGTGATGATGATCCGGGCTTTCATGATGATCCGGATCTGTCAATCGAGCTCGAAGACGGGGTTTTCTACCAGGAGGGCCTTGACGGCTCCAAGGTGGCTATCATAGCCGATTACCCTGGATCCTTCCCTTCCCCTGCGATAAGCAAGAAGAAGAAAAACTCATCCCGCAAAAGGCAAGTATCCTCCAATGACCCAAACGCGCCGGGTCCTACTCCCAAGCGCCGTAGATCCGCGCGTCATACATCGGCAACGGCGGTAATGCCTGAGTCGGAAAGCAACAGGGATCCGACAAATGGGTCGGTCGCGGGGACGAGCCCGTCTACACGTTCGTCCCAAAGGTACTTCGCTCGACCATTTGATTTATTATCATGATTGATAAAGCCTCACCAGAGACCTTATGTCGAAATATTCAGGCAAAGAGTTCAGCCATCTCCCGCCGAGGATGCCTCCAGGACGTCTGGCGGTGCTCAAAATTCCAGGCCTTCCGCTCATGCTGAACCTACTGCGGAGGTTCCCCTGGTCAATCCGGCCCCTGCCGATTCCGGTGAAACTGTGTCCGTTACCAAATCTGAGGTAGGAAGCGCCATGAATCATCGGCGGCGACGAGAAGCCCTGCGTCACCCAGCCTTCTCCAAACAAGAGTTCAGTGCTCTACGCACGGCGGACGCGCACATCGGTGCTGCCCGAGCTGGGTTCGGGGAGGTTATGAAATCGATATCGTCCAGCCTGCAGGTGAGTAATCGGTTATTAGAGTCCGAACACTCGTGTAAACCCAGTAGCCCCCGAGCCTTAAATTGGTCGGCACGACCGAATTGAGGATGCTTGTATTGTTTTACTGCTAATGCAGGCCTCGAAGCAACAGAGCGAGCAACTGGCCAAGGAATTGGAAGCCAGCCGAACACAGGTGGAATCTGTGAAGGCCGAATTGGAGCAAGTGAAGAGCTTTACTCGGGAGGCACATGGTGAGTATATCTGTTCTGCTGATCTTAGTATATTCCCATGCTGACGCGAGGGTACTATGTAGCAGCTGAATCAATAGGGCAATTGCAAAGAGATTTGGATGCAACCCGAGAATCTCAGCGATACGTCGGGTCCCAGCATGAGGTTGGCTGTCGTGTTTTGCAACGACACCTTGAAGAGAAGAACCACCTTCAGGCGGAGAACAAACAGCAGGCCGAAGAAATTGAGAGCTTAAAGACTCAATTGGCCCAAGCCCAAGGAGAGAACCAGAAATTACAGAGGGGCATGTTCGGTAAGTGTGATTCTAACATCAGAAGGTATTTCCTATAAATGAAGCATAATGCACATGCTGTGACTCATGTACAGGTCTCCTGTCTGGGCGACCCGAAGAAGAGGTCGGATCCTACCGGGGAAGCCTTCTGAAGTTGCTGTCCGTCCTTCATGAGCGGGCTCGGAAGGCCATGAAGAGCATGGTGAAAGCATTGTGGCCCGCCGAGCAACCTCCGGAGGAGATGACCGAACTAGTCGATCGGTTCAAGGGAGCCCGAAGTAGGTTCGAGCTGTGGAAGACATCGGCTTGTCGAGAGGGAGCACGAGAGGCGTGGGCGATGATCAAGACCCGCTATACCGGACTTAACCCCGAGCGTATGGCTCGGGTTGGGCCAGTAGGGTTAGATGGTCAAGAAGTACCGCTCCACCTGGTATACGACCAAGTGAAGTCTGCCGCCCGTCTCTCCCAAGAAGATTGCTCCCTGGACACCATAATCGACAATCTCGATCGGCAGCCAGATGTATGATTATATGTAACTATGTACTAATAATCGAGGAATTGCTCCATCTATGTTGTAAACTTTGTCTTGACCGGCCATCGGCTTCGGCCTCCCGCGCTAAGAGCTTGGGAGTGTTCCTTGTAAATTATCACCCTAGGGGAGTGAATTATGTTCGGGGAACCAGGCAATCCGGCCATGTGGTGTGAACAGACAGAAAGCACACAGGGAGATATGTTATATTACTGCTTAGCGTAAGAAACATCTTCCGAAGAAAATAGTACCTCTATCGATACCTTTCTTCAGGGTGCTACGTAAAACGTAGGTAGAAGGCTGTATACTGTTAGTATGCGACTAAGGGCTTTTGTGAGAGAAGAAGCCTGAGTAATGGTCATAACGACCATAGTCTTATTAGTTGATTCCGTCGTAGCCGATCAATTGTCTGCTGAAGATAGCTAGCTTCTGGCTTCACCCGTCTGAGGTACGTATCCAGATGACCCGGTCGTAACAATCGCAGAGATACTCCCTTTACCCTCTAGCCGAACAATCGGGAAAGTAGAGGGTAAGCACAGGAGCGAGGCAACCCAGCTTGGCAAAGTCTTAGTTCAAATTGATGCATATGATGGCTTTAAAAAACGACAAGGGAAACATGCGTACACAATAAATGTGAATAATTGCTTATAATATAAAAGCATTGGCTTCGGAAAGAAGCCCCCAGGTGCTATGTTCGGATTTAACACTTAAGGGTGTAGGCCGAAAATCTTAGTACAAGATCGGTTGAGCCAAACATAGAGTTGGGAAGAAAAGGAAAGAATTCAAACCTGCCAAAAATCGAGGTGGGAGGGAAAGTAGAAAATAAAGGAGGAGAAAGAAAAGGGAAATAAAGGGTAAAGAGTGTGACGACACCGGTTTATCCATAGAAGCGTCGAAGACGGGCTGCGTTCCATGGGTTTGGTTCAAGGCGGTTATCCGACGGGTTTCGAAGACGGTATGCCCCTCCCGCGAGTAATTCGTCGATTATGAAGGGGCCCTCCCATTTGGGGTTGAGTTTATGCTTCTGCTTCTCCGGAAGTCGTAAGACGAGCTCACCCACGTTGTACGCCTTTGCCCTGACCTCCCTACTCTGGTAACGTCGAGCCTGCTGTTGGTAAAAAGTGGAGCGAGCCCGAGCTATGTCGCGCTCTCCTTCTAGGGCGTCCACGTCGTCCTATCGATCTAACTCGGCCTCCCTTTCCTCGTACATGCGCACCCTTGGCGGGTCGTGAATAATGTCGCAGGGGAGGACTGCTTCTGCCCCATAGACCATGAAGAACGGTGTGTATCCCGTTGATCTATTCGGGGTGGTGCGCAGGCCCCATAGAACGGAGTCGAGCTCCTCAACCCAATGACAGTCGGACTCATGAAGAGACCGGACCAAACGTGGCTTAATGCCGCTCATAATGAGGCCGTTTGCTCGTTCGACTTGTCCATTGGTCTGTGGATGATAAACCGATGTGTAATCGAGCTTAATGCCCATTTTTGCACACCAGTCTTTGACCTCTTGGGCCGTGAAATTGGATCCATTGTCCATTATTATACTGTGCGGAACGCCGTAACGGTGTACCACGCCGGATATAAAGTCGATGACTGGTCCGGACTTGGCTGATTTGACAGGTTTTGCCTCTATCCATTTGGTGAACTTGTCCACCATGACCAGTAGGTATTTATTCTTCTTGGTCCCCCCTTTAAGTGGTCCGACCATATCCAGCCCCTAGACCGTGAAGGGCCAGGTAATCGGAATAGTCCGAAGAGCTGTTAGGGGCATGTGACTTTGATTTGCGAAAAGTTGACACCCCACGCAGTGTTTGACAAGAGACTGGGCGTCCGTCCGAGCTGTGGGCCAGAAAAACCCAGCCCGGAAGGCCTTGCTAACTAAGGCTCTTGCTGCGGCGTGATGACCGCCCATCCCTGCGCGGACTTCGGCTAAGAGCTATCGACCTTCTTCCTCAGATATGCACCGCTGTAGTATTCCGGTGGTGCTTTTCTTGTATAACTCACGCTTGTGTACTTTGTAGGCTTTGGATCGCCGAATTATGCGCCGCGCCTCCGTCTGATCGTCGGGGAGTTCTTTGCGAAGAAGGTAGGCGAGGAATGGCTCGGTCTTTGGTGCGATTACTGCCATGACCTCGTGAGCCGAAGGCGTTTCGTCCATTACGGAGCTGCCGATGATTTGATCGTCTGGTTCATTTATAGGGGGGACAACCTCGTCCGCACTGGTTAGATCGGCGCCCTTATGATCGTCCTGCCAAACCACGGATGGCTTAAAGAGCCGTTCCAGGAAAGTGTTTTTTGGGACAGGGTCGCGTTTGGCCCCCAGGCGAGCCAGTATGTCGGCGGCTTGGTTATTGTCTCTAGCGACGTGGTGAAATTCCAGCCCCTCGAACCGTGCGGATATCTTGAGGACAGCGTTTCTGTATGCCGCCATCTTCGGGTTTTTGGCGTCGAATTCGCCGTTGATTTGGGAGATGGCCAAGTTGGAGTCTCCCCGTACCTCCAGCCGGCGTATGCCCATTGATGCTGCCATCCGAAGACCGTGTAGTAGTGCTTCGTATTCGGCTGCATTGTTGGAATCGGCATACATGATCTGCAACACGTATCGGACATTGTTGCCTATGGGGGATGTGAGGATAACTCCAGCCCCCAGTCCGGCCAAAGTTTTAGATCCATCGAAGTACATTGTCCAATGGGAGTATGTACTATATTCCCTTGGGAGCTCGGCCTCTGTCCATTCGGCGAGGAAATCTGCCAACACCTGAGACTTGATAGCTCGTCTTGGCTTGTAGGCGATTTCAAAGGGAAGGAGCTCAATAGCCCATTTAGCTATTCGGCCGGTGGCGTCCCAGTTGTTGATTATATCGTTCAGGGGTACTTCGGATGCCACCGTGACCGAGCACTCTTGAAAGTAGTGCCTGAGTTTCCATGATGCCATAAATACTG
This sequence comes from Elymus sibiricus, assembly GCA_039707655.1. Taxonomy (NCBI): domain Eukaryota; kingdom Viridiplantae; phylum Streptophyta; class Magnoliopsida; order Poales; family Poaceae; genus Elymus; species Elymus sibiricus. The sequence goes on from CM077665.1 coordinate 313,803,207, forward strand.
TATAGGCTATCTTCTGGTAGTGCGGGTATCTGGACTTGCACTGCGTTAGTACTTCTGACACATAATAGACCAGTTTCTGTATTCGGAATTTGTGTCCCTCCTCCTCTCGTTCGACGATGAGCACCGCGCTAACGACTTGGTTGGTAGCCGATATGTATAGTAGCATGGGTTCACCAGCGCCTGGTGCTGTGAGTATGGGATTGCTTGCCAGTAGTATTTTGATTTCTTCTAACGCAGCCGCTGCCTCATCGGTCCACTCGAAATTGTTGGCCCGTTTCAGCAGTCTGTAGAGCGGTAAAGCCTTTTCCCCGAGGCGGGAGATAAAGCGGCTTAGCGCCGCCACGCAACCAGCCAACCTCTGGGCATGCTTTAGCTCTGTGGGAATTGCAAGTTCCGATAGGGCGCGGATCTTAGCCGGATTCGCTTCTATTCCTCTATGGGAGACGATGAATCCGAGCAATTTACCAGCGGGAACTCCGAATACGCATTTCTCCGGATTGAGTCGTATATTGTACTCGCGTAGGCTGGCAAAGGTTTGCCTTAGGTCGTCGATCAAATGGCCGACGTGTTTGGTTTTGATTACCACGTCGTCCACGTATGCCTCGACTGTTTTACCAATTTGTTTTGCGAGACAAGTCTGGACCATGCGCTGGTACGTAGCCCCAACGTTTTTTAGCCCGAAGGGCATTGTGTTGAAGCAGAATGGCCCGTAAGGGGTGATGAATGCGGTTGCCGCTTGATCGGATTCCTTCATTTTAATCTGATGGTATCCGGAATAAGCGTCGAGGAAACACAACGAGTCGTGTCCGGCTGTGGCGTCAATAATCTGGTCTATGCGAGTTAGGGGGAAAGGGTCCTTAGGGCAGGCCTTGTTGAGGTCTTTAAAGTCGACGCACAGCCGCCAGGATTTATCTGTCTTTGGTACCATAACCAAGTTTGCCAACCATTCGGGGTGCTTAATCTCCCGAATGAATCCGGCCTCTAGCAGTTTAGCTAATTCTTCACCCATAGCTTGTCGTTTGGGCTCGGAAAAGCGGCACAGAGTCTGCTTGACGGGCTTAAAGCCTGTGATGATGTTAAGACTATGTTCTGCCAGCCGCCGAGGGATTCCGGGCATATCAGAAGGATGCAGGCGGAGATGTCCCCGTTTTCTCGTAAGACTGTTCGCAGCGCTTCATCCACTATGGGATCAAGCTGAGCTCCGATGGACGCTGTCTTGTTGGGGTCCGTCGGGTGCACCTGAAATTTAACGATTTCCTTTGCCGGTTTAAAGGACGTGGGTTTGGGCCTTTTGCTGAGGACCACATCGTCCTTGTCTACCGTTGACCGAAGTGCGGTCAGCTCTTCTGCAGCAAAGGTCTCAGCTAGAGCCTCGAGGACGAGAGCTGCTGTTTTGTTTTCGGCCCAAAGGGCTATATTCGGATCACTGGCGGTTGTGATCACCCCGTTTGGTCCTGGCATCTTAAGTTTCATATACCCGTAATGTGGTATAGCCTGGAATTTTGTGAAGGTGTCATGTCCCAACAGGGCGTGGTAGCCGCTGGGGAAGGGCACAATATGGAAGAGGAGTTCTTCGGATCGGTAGTTTTCTGGCATGCCGAACACTACGTCCAGGACGATACGTCCTGAACAGCGCGCCTCTTACCCCGGGATGATTCCCCGGAAAGTTGTGTTGCTATGCTCGATGCGAGATCGGTCGAACTGCATTTTTTCTAGGGTATCTTCGTAGATCAGGTTTAAACCATTGCCGCCGTCCATTAGCACCTTGTGTAACCTGAAGCCATCGATGATGGGGTTCAGGACTAGTGCGACCGGTGAATGACCGGGAAGAATGGCTGGTCGGTCAGTATCTCCGAAGGTAATGGGTATGTCTGCCCATGCACTTGTTGCTGCCACATGATATATCTGCTCGAGTTCTTTAAGAGCTCTTTTCCTCCTGTTCCTTGAGGGGAACGTTTCGTAGACCGTCAGGACTTCGGCGCTGTATTCTGGTGGCGATGTGGAGCGCCTGTTCGGCGGTGGTGCGTCAAGAATGGCTTCACCACTTTTTGTGATCTGCCTAACGACCCAGCAAGCTCTACGGCTGTGAGGCGGAGCTGTGTTCAGCAATACGGAGTGTATAGGGCAAGGTTTATCCAGTAGTCCATCCAGGACGGTACTGACCCCTGAAAGGGGCCTGTTTCTCTTTTTGGCGGGCTCAAGTTTGGCTGGCCGCTTCAGAGGTATCCTCTTTTTCTGATCTCCTCTAGGGTATTCGGTAAAGGTTGGTTCCGAAAACAGTCGCTCGCCTTGCCAAGCGCTTTCCATGGCACAATACTTTTGTACCAAAACTGACAGCTTGGTAAAGTCACGAATGTGCCGACACGCCAGGGCATTGAGAATCCCTTCGTCATGGCAGTTGCGATTGAAGGTTGCCATTATCTCTTGATCACTGAGGCCCCATACTTTGTTTCTAGCGAGGAGGAGTCTAGCCCAGTAATGATGAACCGACTCTCCTGATAACTGCTTAACGTCCCGTAAGTCCGAAGACTTGGGCTCTGCTGCGATGCTTGAGTGATCGGCTTGGGAGGTGAGTGGGAAAAGATTTGACTCCACGCCACGGTGAGAGTTCGGAATCACGGACTCCGAACTGCGTGATAGATCAAGGACCGATGCCGGTCTATTTCCGGAGCGAACTCCAGAGTCTGGGTTGCAGGCGAGGTCTCGGTGATCGGAGACTGGGGTATAAACCGTTTTTAATTCCGATCGCTGGGGGGACGAGCCCCCAGCCGGACACTCGACGGTGGCGACAAGGTGGGTGACCGTGGGGATGTGAATCTCCCTATCGTCGGGTTTAAGCCCGAGCCGGTCATAGACCAGGATTTGGTCATCAGCCATACGCATGGTCTCGATCCGATCAAATAGCTCGTATATATAATTTTTGAGTATTGTTCCATGCTATTATATTATCTGTTTTGGATGTTTTATATGCATTAATATGCTATTTTATATTATTTTTGGGACTAACCTATTAATCTAGAGCCTAGTGCCAGTTTCTGTTTTTTCCATGTTTTTGAGTATTGCAGATAAGGAATATTAAACGTAGTCCAAACGGAATAAAATCTTTGGAATGATTTTTCTTGGACCAGAAGAAACCTGCCAGACTTGGAGATGAAGGCAAGAGACTTGCCGTGGCGTCACAAGCCACTAGGGCGCGCCCTAGGGGGGGGGCGCCCTCCTAGCTTGTGGCCCCACGGTAGCTCTCCTAACCCTATTCTTCGGCCTATAAATTCCCAAATATTCCCTGGATACTAAAGAGAGCCACGAAAATACTTTTCCGCCGCCGGAAGCCTCTGTTCCCGTGAGATCCCATCTTGGAGCCTTTTCCGGTAATCTGCCGGAGGGGGATTCGATCACGGAGGGCATCTACATCAACTCCATTGCCCCTCCGATGATGCGTGAGTAGTCCACCACAGACCTTCGGGTCCATAGCTAGTAGCTAGATGGCTTCTTCTCTCTCTTTGTTCTTCAATACCATGTTCTTCATGATCTTCATGGAGATCTATCCGATGAAATACTCTTTTGCGGTGTGTTTGTCGAGATCCGATGAATTGTGGGTTTATGTTCGGATTATCTATGAATATTATTTGAGTCTTTTCTGAATTCTTATATGCATGATTTCATATCTTTGCAAGTCTCTTCGAGTTATTGGTTTGGTTTGGCCAACTAGATTGGTAATTCTTGCAATGGGAGAAGTGCTTAGTTTTGGGTTCAATCTTGCGGTGTCCTCACCGAGTGACAAAGTAGGGGTAGCGAGGCACGTATTGTATTGTTGCCATCGAGGATAAAAAGATGGGGTTTTCATCATATTGCTTGAGTTTATCCCTCTACATCATGTCATCTTACCTAATGCATTACTCTGTTCTTCACGAACTTAATACTCTAGATGCAGGCAGGAGTCGGTCGATGTGTGGAGTAATAGTAGTAGATGCAGAATCGTTTCGGTCTACTTGACACGGACGTGATGCCTATATGCATAATCATTGCCTTGGATATCTTCATAATTATTTGCTTTTCTATCAATTGCTCGACAGTAATTTGTTCACCCACCGTATTATTTGCCATCATGAGAGAAGCCTCTAGTGAAACCTATGGCCCCCGGGTCTATTTTCCATATTATATTTTCAGATCTATAAACCAAAAATACCAAAAATATCTTGCTGCAATCTTTTTACTTTTAGTTTACTTTTCGTTTTAGCAATCCTATCTATCTATCTCTATCAAATCTCATCCTTGCAAGTAACCGTGAAGGGATTGACAACCCCTTTATAGCGTTGGGTGCAAGTGTTTGATTATTTGTGTAGGTACATCTATTGGGGACTTGCTTGTATCTCCTACTGGATTGATACCTTGGTTCTCAACAACTGAGGGAAATACTTACCTCCTTTGCTGCATCACCCTTTCCTCTTCAAGGGAAAACCAACGCATGCTCAATAAGTAGCAGTTCTCCCCGTGAATCAGCGACGAACTCTAGGGTTCCGAGCCTGATTCCTAGATCGGGGGAAAAGTTTCCGATCTAGCCTAGGTGGCCGATCGGGTAAGCGTGCGACGAGATGTCGCCGCTTGCGAGGATCTGATACGGGGTGAAAGTCCCCTGGGTGCAGATCTCGTTGCTTGTGACAAGGCGAGCCATCGATTCCTTTGGCGATCACAGCGGGGCTCTCAATGAAAGCACCAATGTCGGTGTCAAAACCGGCGGATCTCGGGTAGGGGGTCCCGAGCTGTGAGACTAGAATCGATGGTAACAGGATACGAAGGAGACGATGTTTACCCAGGTTCGGGCCCTCCTATGGAGGTAATACCCCACGTCCTGCTTGATTATATTGATGGTATGAGGATTAAAGAGTTGATCTACCTCGAGATCGAATAGCGAAACCCTAGATGAGTTGTCTTGCCCTACAACCTCAAACCCTCCGGCTTATATAGACGCTGAGGGTACCTAGGGCTTACACATGGTCGGTTGCACATCAAAGGGAAAAAACATGCCTATCTACTGTCGACAACTTGGAGGACACGCCATGGCTCCTTGAAACTTCCACCTTGGCGACGGGGCCCTTGATCACCCAATGCTCATCAAGTGACCCACATAGTCCGGCCCATGAGAAACAGGTCGGCTATCCGAGGACCCCTTAAATCAGGACTCCCTCACCCGGGTCCTCTTCCCTTATCGCAATGGCGGGAAGGGATCCCACAATGTCCAAATTCGAAGGGGGACAAGGAGTACGCCTTATCCTGACGAAAGGTGGTCTACGCCTGCAAAGTAGCCGGTGGTGATGCAGAGGTGGGTTCGGCGATGACGTCCGTCCTGCGGAGCTCGTGGTCTTGGTCTCGTTGCACCGGAATGGAAACCTTTATGGGGTGCTTTGGGAACCTGCGTATGCCCTTGCCTCCCTTGCACCAAAGAGGAAACTGTCCCTTCTGCGCGCGCTGGTGCCCGCCTGGCTTGGCCTGCGTCACCCCCGATCTCCGGAGGCTGAGCATTGCATAGGGATCTCCACCACTCAGGAGGATGCCTGGGGAGGCCTCTTCCCTCTGAGGGTCTTGGCGCCGTCTCCCTCGCGAGCTCTGGGCTCTCGCGAGAGCCTTGTCTTGAGAGAGGCCGGGCCGTGCTTGGTTGTCGAGGTGGGCCACGCCCCGGGCCGCAGGCCGGCAGGTCTGGGTACCTCCGTCCCCAGAACGCTGACAATGTCATGGCGCGACAGCCTACTTCCGAGCAGGTCGCTGTGCTTGACTACGGTGAACCCACCGTTAGCTTGTCACCCACATCGGGTGACGAGCCGTCCGATGAGTTCGAGTGTGAATAAAAAGTCTTTACTTCCCATACTCTTTGTCAAAACTTTTTTTACTTTTGTATATTTTCCTCATCCCCAGTGGGTGCGTGGATAAACTTAGCTACAAACCTGATTTCGCCTAAGTTACAAACTACTCCGAGTGAGAACATCGTTCACACTCGGGGGCTTAGCTGCGAGCCTGATTTCGCCTAAGTTACAAACTACTCCGAGTGAGAACATCGTTCACACTCGGGGGCTTTGCTGCAAACCCGATTTCGCCTAAGTTACAAACTACTCCTAGTGAGAACATCGTTCACACTCGGGAGCTTAGCTGCGAACCTGATTTCGCCTAAGTTACAACCTACTCCGAGTGAGAACATCATTCACACTCAGGGGCTTAGCTGCGAACCTGATTTTGCCTAAGTTACAAACTACTCCGAGTGAGAACATCGTTCACACTCGGGGGCTTAGCTGCGAACCTGATTTCGCCTAAGTAACAAACTACTTCGAGTGAGAACATCCTTCACACTCGGGGGCTTAGCTGCGGACCTGATTTCGCCTAAGTTACAAACTACTCCCAGTGAGAACATCGTTCACACTCGAGGGCTTAGCTGCGAACCCGATTTCGCCTAAGTTACAAACTACTCCGAGTGAGAACATCGTTCACACTCGGGGGCTTAGCTGCGAACCTGATTTCGCCTAAGTTACAAACTACTCCGAGTGAGAACATTGTTCACACTCGGGGGCTTAGCTGCGAACCCGATTTCGCCTAAGTTACAAACTACTCCTAGTGAGAACATCATTCACACTCGGGGGTGTAAGTGCATCTAGTGCCCCTTAGTGATTTTGGTGTATTGAAGACTTATAGGTTAAGGGACTAATATGTTTGTGAGTGTACACAGGCTCTATAAGTCGATGAGGAGTTTGGTATATTCGAAGAATATCGACCCCTAAAAATGAATGTCTTCAACTGAAGACTTTGGCAAAGACTTTGCTGAAGACTTTGGTATTCCCTGAAGACTTTGAAAATGAAGAAGATGGTGTGACCTTGAAGATATGAACGAGGACAATGAAGCATGAAGACTTTAGTTTTTATTGTTTCATTTCCTTTCTTTGAGTCATAGGAAACACCGTACTGTTAAAGGGGGCCGAGGTAATACTAAGGAAAATTTTCCATCTGATGCTCAACTCAAAAGCCTCAACATAACCCAATACTTCGAGTGAAGCCTTTGGAAACCTCTCACAGTTCAGTCAAGATCTTCAGAGACAGAGACAATGTTCTTCTGGTCTCTGAGGAAATTGGTTTGACTGAGGAGTTAGGATTTCGCCAGTGCGAATTGCCTACAAGTGAGGAATATGATAAGCCCTGAGGAATTTGACAGTTCAAATTCCGACCGTTGCTGTGCTTTGCGCCAGCTGTCCAGATATTCTATCCACCTAACGGTCATATGATTGGGGGCATTTATGTCTTATCATGTCGGGTTGCACCCTGGCTATAAATAATCCCCCCCCACAACCACTAGTTGGTTGGCTGCTCCGAGAGAGAACTTGACACTTGTCATTTGAGAGCATCCCATTCCTTGAGGACTTTGAGCGAAAATCATCAGTGAGGAAAAACCCAAAAACCCAAAAACCCAAACCATCAAAACCCAAAGTGATTGAGCATCACTGAAGAAATTGTTCCTGTGTGGAACCGACGCTTTTTACCTTTGAAGACTGTGTATCTTCCAGACGGTTAGGCGTCATGGCCTAGTGCATCCTGCAGTCAATTGGGGATCGTCGGGTGACCGTGGTCTAGAGCATCCAGCAGTAAATTGTGGATTGCCAGGTGACCAGTTTGTGAGGGTTTTGGAAGTCTACCCTGAAGACTTACCACGAGTGTGGGGCGAGGACTGTGTGACCTTAGCTCAAGTAGAATACGGTAAGGACTGTGTGTCCTGGGACTGTGTGTCATCTGGTTTAAATACCAGGCTGCTCCAAACCAGATGTACGACTGTCACAGTAGTTGGAACTGGGTCATCAAACCATTGTCTTCATCAAGCTTCCTGGTTCCATTTCCTCAACCCTTTCATTTCCTCGTATACCTGTTGATGAAATTGATTGTTACTGTTTGAATAATTTGACTGAAGACTTTCTCAATTTCCTCACCTCAAATTCTTCAATCACTTTATCTTCTGCCTGCTTATCCTGTTCACGCTACTCATGCTCTGTGTATGTTTCATTTCATCATGATGACTATGCTACTGCTATGTTTCACATGCACTTGAGTACTTATTCTGCTGCGAGTAGTTTGTCACTTAGCAAATTCCTGAACTAGTATTTCCTCAAGTGACGAATTTGTAAAAATCGCCTATTCACCCCCCTCTAGTCGATATAACGCACTTTCAATTGGTATCAGAGCGAGGTACTCCCTTGTTCTGTGTGATTTTGGTTGAACCACCTGGAGTTTTAGTTATGTCGACTGCAGGCATGATCAAGGTCTCAGATGGGTGTCCTACCTTCGATGGGACGGACTACCCCTACTGGAAGAATAAGATGCGCATGCATCTTGAGTCAATTGACAACGTTCTCTGGTATGTTGTGGAAAATGGTGTTCCTCGCGTCACTCCCACTGTTACTGCTGCTGATGTGAAGAGATTCAAGAAACTCGACTCTCAAGCGAAGAATATCATATGTGGCCATCTGAGCAAAGGTCAGTATGGGAGAGTGAGTGCTTTGGAGACTGCTAAGCTTATCTGGGATAGGCTGTCCAAAGTTAATGAAGGCATTTCAACTCAACGTGACTCTCGAGTTGATGTTCTTTGCAATCTCTTCAACCGCTTCAAAAGGCTCGACAACGAAAATGTTCAGCAAACTTTCGATCGCCTCACTGATATCTCCAACGAGCTTCAAGCTCTTGGTGCCACTGACATCACCGACCATGAGGTGGTGAAGAAACTGCTGAGATCTCTTGATTTCTCATTCGATACACTTGCTTTGATGATTCAAGAACATGGAGACTACAAGTCACTGGATCCTGCTGATATACTTGAGAGACTCAATACTCATGAATTCCAACAAGCTGAGAAGAGAGACCTCTACGGGCCAAGTTATGGAAGATCTCGTGCTTTGAAGGCTAAGTCAATTTCCTCATCTGAAGACGAAGAATCTGATAGTAGTCTTGGTGATCCTGAAGAACTGAGTCAAGAGCTAGCAATGCTCGTGAGGAAATTCCAGAAGTTCTCAAGAAAAGGTCGGTTTGGAAAATCATCAAAAAGTGGCATGAAGAAATCAGATTCTTCATCAAGCGACTACAAGAAGAGAACTTGTCACAAATGCAAGAAATCTGGTCACTTTATCTCTGACTGTCCTCTCTGGGAAAAAGAGTCAAGAAAGAAGAAAAAGAAGGATGGCAGTTCTGATGAGTCGAAGAAAAAGAAGAAATCTTCAAAGTCATCATCTGCAAAGTCCTCATCTTCAAAGTCCTCATCGCACAGAAAGAACAACCTAAGGAAGGCTCGGGCACTTATTGGCAAGGAAATGGATTCTGAAGAAGAATCTAAAGAATATGAGGAAGAGGTAGAATCTGAGGAGGAGTCGGACTCTGGTGTGGCAAGCCTGGCTCTCGCCACTGCTTTTGTCAGCAAGTCCATCTTCAACGATGAGGAAAATGGCAACTCCAATGACTCTGACGTCAGCAATGATGACTATGCTCCCACTTATTGCTTCATGGCAAGCAGTGCCCAGGCAACCACAGTATGTCCTGTCTTTGATGGATCTGACTATCCCAAATGGAAAGTCCTCATGCGGAAGCACCTCATATCAAAGAACAGCGAGCTATGGACTGTTACTGAGCTTGGACTGACTGATCTCTGCAAAATGGCAAATGCTGATGACATTCTCAAGTACACACAGCTGGACGCCCAGGCGAAGAATACCATTTGCTCAAGCTTGTCAAACGTCATGTTCAAGAGCATCTACCATCTTCACAATGCAAAGCTCATCTGGGACAGGCTCTCTGATGTTCATGAAGGCTATCACACTCGTCAAGATCCCAGGTTCATCGAATACAAGAACTTCCTCAAAACGCAGAAGACTGATCCAACTTCATCTTCCTCATCTATGTGTCTCATGGCAAAAGGATCAAAGGTACTCTCATACCATTCCTCTTCTGAATCAAGTGATGGTGAATCTGAGGATTACACGAAACCTAGCTATTCCAAACTTGCTAATATTGCTACTAAACAACAAAGTGTCATTGAAAAGCTTTAGAAACAGCTAGACAAAAGCGATGATCTGTTGAATGAGGAAGTGGATCATACTCAAACTTTGACTAAGGACCTTCAAAGTCTTCAGTCCAAGTATGATAACCTTCAAAGTCGTCATGAGGCCCTCTTAGTCGATCATGAGAAGCTTTCTTATGAATTTCTTCAAAGAAAGCAAGATCTTGAGAAACTAAGGGTGTCTCATGAAGATCTTCAAAGGGATAATGACTCCTTGCTTGCTCAACATATCAGTATCGCTCAGGAAGATTTTTTTCCACCTTGTTTGAAATGCATCGAACGTGAAACTGCTCATTCTTCACCTGAAAGTTCAAATGCTTCTATCGCTGCAAATTCTTCAACTATTTCTGTGGTCACAAATTCCTCATCTGAGGATACCACAAGTATCACTGACGACAATGAAGGGTTGAAGGAATTGTCTGTGACAGGCATATACAAAAGTCTCAAAGGGCATCAAACCCTTTGCGATGTGCTAAAAAACCAGATTCTGAACAGGAACCCTAGGAAAGAGGGTATTGCATTTGTGAGGAAACTCAATGCTGATGGATCTTACTGGAAACCTGAGCAGTACCCCAAAACCTCATGGGTTGCTGCAAAAGGACCTCCTGTAGATCCATCCACTTTATCTGGCTTTTCTTGTGAATCTTCATAATTTTCTGATTAGTCAATTGACTCCAACTACAAACTGTTCAAAAATTAGAATGGTGAAGTATTTGCCAGATATGTTGGTACTAACTGCAGGAATGGACCTCCAATGAAGAAAATCTGGGTTCCCAAAAGGTACCTTGAAAATCTTCAAGTAAATGTCCTCATGACACCACCAGTGAAGAACAGGAACCCCAGATCAAATTCTTCAGTTGGACCAAAGTCTTCACAAGGACCAAAGTCCTCACATGGACCAAATTCCTCATATGGTCAAAAATCATATCATTCTCATGCTAATGCTTCTGTTTCGCAGGAAAAATCTAAGGGGCATGAATATACTCATTATTCTTCAAATCATTATGTTCATAAGTCCTCGAAGAATTTCTCTGCTTATTCATATGAGTACTCTAACCCCCGTCATGTGAAACGAAGTGCACTTGCCTCTATGCCACCCTTCTCGTATGGAGCTCGAAGAATGATGAACTCTTTGCCACCCCTTCAGATGTGGGTGGTGAAGAAATCGAACTAATCTCTTATGTAGGGTCAGGTCTCCAGATGAACGTGAACATCTGATGAATTTGCTGGAGACCTGAGGAAATGCTTGAAAGGACGCAAGCTAATCATGAAGAAATGATTTGTTCATTTCTCACGTCCTCATATTACTTTGCTTACTATTCTATGTGATGAAATTCAATCTGATGAATTTTATGTCATATTCTTCACTCTGAAGCATATGCGGTTGTAAGCTGTACTAATTTATCTGCAGGATGAAACTCCCAAAACAACTGAGTGGGTCCTCGACAGTGGATGCACCAACCACATGACTGGTGACAAGAACCTATTGATGAACATCCCACTGGCTCCCTCTCATCTGAAACATATCACCTACGCTGACAAAGGAAAAAGCAAGGTATTGGGTCTAGGTAAGGTTGCAATCTCGAAGGATCGACACATGGATAAGGTGATGCTTGTCGAGTCTCTTGGATTCAACCTCATGTCTGTCTCAATGCTTTGTGATCTTGATATGGTTGTCATCTTTGGCAAATATCGTTGTGTTGTCATCATGGAATCTGACAAATTCAAAGTCTTCAAAGGCTTTAGGAGAGGAGACTTGTATATTGTTGATTTCTCTACAGGTCCGCAGCCGGCCACATGTCTACTTGCAAAAGCTTCAGAAGGCTGGCTATGGCATCGACGACTTGGACACACTGGCATGAGGAACTTGCACACGCTCGCGAAGAAAAAGCACGTCATTGGTATTGAGGGTGTCAAATTCCTCAAGGATCACTTGTGTGGGGCTTGTGAGTCTGGAAAGATGACCAGATCCAAGCATCTATCCAAGACCATCATGACGACCACCCGTCCTTTTGAATTGCTTCATATGGATCTTTTTGGTCCTACTCACTATGCCACACTAACAAATACTCCATGCTTATATGGTTTTGTTATTGTTGATGATTTCTCTCGCTATACTTGGGTGCACATTATCCTATACAAATCTGAAGTGTAGAATGTCTTCAAACGATTTTATTCACGGGCCTCGACGAACTTCGGCGTCAAAATCAAGCACATCAGGAGTGATAATGGGACTGAGTTCAAGAACACTGGTCTTGATGATTATCTTGATGAACTTGGTATTACTCATGAGCTATCTGCCCCTTATACCCCTCAGCAGAATGGCGTTGTGGAGCGCAAGAACAGGACTCTCGTTGAGATGGATCGCACCATGCTTGATGAATACAAGACCCCTCGTCGCTTCTGGCCTGAGGCAATCAATACTGCTTTCCATATCATCAACAGGGTATATCTTCACAAATTCCTCAAGAAGACTTCATATGAACTCCTCACTGACAAGAAACCCAATGTGAGTTATTTCAAAGTCTTCGGTGCTAAATGCTGGATTAGAGATCCTCACCACAGTTCTAAATTTGCACCGAAAGCACATGAAGGTTTTATGCTTGGTTACAGAAAGGACTCGCACACCAACAGAGTCTTCAACACCTATCACAACAAGGTTGTTGAAACTGTAGATGTGCGGTTCGATGAAACTAACGGCTCGCAAAGAGAGCACCTGCCTCCTGTGCTAGATGAAATGCCTCCTGAGGAATCCATTAGGTTCAAGGACACTGAAGATGTGATCCCTACTGAAGAACAACCAATCTCTGAAGAAGTTGTACCAAACGCTGAAGACATTCATGCTGATACACCTGAAGAAATGGCGCTGAAGAAATTGTTCAGCCTCAACAAAGTCATCAACCTGCTCATCCTCGACTTGCAAATGAAGTGCAGATCGAGAAAATCCTCGACGACATCAATGCACCAGGTCCCCTCACACGCTCAAAAGCTTCACATTTGTCTAACTTTTGTGGGCACTTTGCTTTTGTCTCTATCACAGAGCCCACCAAAGTTGATGAAGCATTCTTGGAGCCTGAGTGGATTCAAGCCATGCAAGAGGAATTGCATCAATTCAAGCTCAACAATATGTGGGAACTCGTCAAACGCCCAGATCCTCGCAAGCACAATATCATAGGTACCAAGTGGATCTACCGCAACAAACAAGATGAACTTGGTCAGGTAGTGAGGAATAAGGCTCGTCTTGTGGCACGGGGCTACACACATGTTGAGGGAATTGACTTTGATGAAACTTTTGCACCTGTTGCTAGACTTGAAGCTATTCGCATATTGCTTGCTTATGCTAACCATCATAATATCATCTTATATCAAATGGATGTGAAAAGTGCATTCCTCAATGGTAAGCTTGAGGAAGAAGTATATGTTGCTCAACCCCCAGGTTTTGAAGATCCTAAGTATCCGGACAAAGTCTTCAGACTCAACAAGGCTCTCTATGCCCTCAAGCAAGCCCCTCGGGCGTGGTACGACACACTGAAGGAATTCCTCATGAAGAAAGGCTTCAAACCCGGTTCACTTGACCCAGCTCTTTTCACAAAATCATATGATGATGAATTATTCGTGTGCCAAATATATGTGGACGATATTATCTTTGGATGTACTAACAAACGTTACAGCGACGAATTGGCCTATATGATGGGTGAAGAATATCAAATGTCTATGATGGGAGAGCTCAAATTCTTCCTAGGGCTTCAAATTCGTCAACAACGCAATTGTTGGGGAACGTTGCATGGGAAACAAAAATTTTCCTACGCACACACAAGATCTATCCATGGTGATGAGCATCTACGAGAGGGAGAGTGAATCTACATACCCTTGTAGATCGCTAAGCGGAAGCGTTTAAGAAACGCGGTTGATGTAGTCGAACGTCTCCGCGATCCAAATCGCAAGTCGTCCCTCGATCCGATCACGAACTAGCGCCGAACGGACGGCACCTCCGCGTTCAACACACGTACGGCTTGATGACGCCTTCACCTCCTCGATCCAGCGAGCGATGGTGAAGTAGTGGTTGAGTTCCAGCAGCACGACGGCGTGGTGATGGTGGTGAGGAACAATCTCTGCAGGGCTTCGCCAAGCGCTACGGAGATTATGACGGAGGAACTAGAGGGTTAGGGTTGCCGCACACGGCTTGGGGAAATCTTAATGTGTCACGTGTGCTAGCCCTGCCCCTCTATTTATATGTTGAGCCTTGGGGTCTAAACTTGGAGTAAAAGTCTCTTCCAAGTCGGTTTTGCCCGCACAAGGTCGGTTTGGCCCGCAGGAAAAGAGTCCAACTCGGATCCCTGCCGAACCGTGCACAGCCGCGCACAAGCGGTAGTACCGCTCACAAGCGGTAGTACCGCTTGGGCGGTAGTACCGCTTCACACAAGCGGTAGTACCGCTCGGGCGGTAGTACCGCTTCACACAAGCGGTAGTACCGCTTACGCGGCAGCAAAACTACTTTTTGCACTTTCCAATACCTTGTGGGCTTTTATCCCTTGGCCCATATAAAGTGTTCTCGCACCCGAACACTTCGGTAAACATCCGGAACCCCTTCCGGTGAACTCCGGAACTCTTCCGGAGATCAAAACACTATTATCACATATATCAATCTTTACCTCCGGACTATTCCGGAGATCCTCGTCATGTCCGGGATCTTATCCGAGACTCCGAACAACTTTCGGTCACCAACATAATAACTCAACTATACTAATCGTCACCAAACGTTAAGTGTGTAGACCCTGCGGGTTCGAGAACTATGTAGACATGACCGAGACACTTCTACGATCAATAACCAATAGCGGGACCTGGATGCCCATATTGGCTCCTACATATTCTACGAAGATCTTTATCGGTCGAACCTCTATGTCAAGGATTCAGTTAATCCCGTATGCTGTTCCCTTTGTTCTTCGGTATGTTACTTGCCCGAGATTCGATCGTCGGTATCTCTATACCTAGTTCAATCTCGTTACCGGCAAGTCTCTTTACTCGTTCCGTAATACAAGATCTCGTGGCTAACACTTTAGTCACATTGCTTGCAAGGCTCATTGTGATGTTGTATTACCGAGTGGGCCCTGAGATACCTCTCCGTCATACGGAGTAACAAATCCCAGTCTTGATCCATGCCAACCCAACAGACACCCTCGGAGATACCTGTAGAGCACCTTTATAGTCGCCCAGTTACGTTGCGACGTTTGATACACACAAGGTATTCTTCCGGTGTCAGTGAGTTGCATGATCTCATGGTCAAAGGAACAGATACTTGACATGCAGAAAACAATAGCAATAAACTGACACGATCAAATGCTACGTTTACAGTTTGGGTCTTGTCCATCACATCATTCTCCTAATGATGTGATCCCGTTATCAAATGACATCTCATGTCAATGGCTAGGAAACCTTAACCATCTTTGATCAACGAGCTAGTCAACTAGAGGCTTACTAGGGACACAGTGTTGTTTATGTACCCACACATGTATTTGAGTTTCCAATCAATACAATTATAGCATGGATAATAAACGATTATCATGAACAAGGAAATATAATAATAACCAATTTATTATTGCCTCTAGGGCATATTTCCAACAGCAATGGCATCTTCATCTCTCAAGAGAAATACCTCAAGGATGTCCTGAAGAAATTCGGCATGCAGGATTGCAAAGGCGTCAAGATTCCTATGCCCACATCGGCTCAACTCTGTACTGACGAAAGTGGTAAAGATTTTGATCAGAAGGTATACCGCTCCATGATTGGTTCTTTATTGTATCTATGTGCATCTAGGCCAGATATTATGCTTAGTGTTTGCATGTGTGCCCGATTTCAAGCAAAACCGAAGGAATCACACCACAAGGCTGTAAAACATATTCTTCGATATCTAGCTCACACTCCAACACTAGGATTATGGTACCCCAAGGGCTCAGATCTTGACCTCATTGGATATTCTGATTCTGATTATGCTGGTGATCATGTGGACCGCAAGTCAATGTCAGGCACTTGTCATTTCCTCAGACGATCCTTAGTATGCTGGTCCTCAAAGAAGCAGAACTGCGTGTCACTATCTACTGCTGAAGCTGAGTACATTGCTGCTGGTTCTTGCTGTGCTCAATTGCTATGGATGAAGCAAACCCTCAAGGACTATGGCATCAACGTGAAGAATGTCCCTCTCTACTACGACAACGAGAGTGCCATCAAGATTGCTCACAACCCAGTTCAGCATTCCAAGACCAAGCACATCCAGATTCGTCATCATTTTCTTCGTGACCATGTGATGAAGGGCGATATCTTCCTTGACCACGTGAAGACTGAAGACAACTGGCTGATATCTTCACAAAGCCCTTGGATGAGAAGAGATTTTGCAAGTTGCGGTGTGAGCTAAATATCTTAGAATCTTCGAATGTTCTTTGAAAGGACACACATCCTAACACTTATGCAAAATTGATGACTTTGATGTGCAACACACGAAGTAACGTTTTTCTTCAATCAATGAAGACTAACACTCTAAGTGTGAAGAAATTAATGAAGAATTTGATTCTCAGAACCCTACGACAATTGTACGCGGTGTTTGAAATCATCATTCTTATACAGTGGGTAACGCCACCAACAACAATTGAAATTCTTCAAGTTTGAGTTTTTCATCATTTTGCAAATTCTTCAAATTATCAAATTCTTCAAGTTTGCAAATTCCTCAACTTTCAAATTCTTCAAACTTTTCAACTGATGTTCCTCGCATGAGTTTTTCTTCATTGACTATATATATATTGAGTTTTTCAATGTCCTCAACAGCATTCACTTATAGCTATTTCTTCAAGTTGATTTTCATCTAAGTGAATGTGATCGGACCCGTTCCCCCTCTATGCTAAACTCAACCAAGTCTGTTACAAATTCTTCATATGCGTTCTACTTTGAAACCCATTCAAAGTCTTCACTGAGTTCTTGTCAGCTGACGAATTTGCGAACGGAAACTTTAAAATATTCGATCTCAAATTTTTGGCGATTGCCGCTCAAACCGTTCCGATTCCCATGACTGGATAACCCACGATCTCCACTACATAGTACGTGGGTGACACATGTCGCGTGGATAGTAAGGGTCAGGGGCATACTAGTCCAAAATCTTCGGACCAGTTGGTTTTTACCGCCGCTATAAATACCCCCCTCCCTTCACTTGCTCGGGTTACTCCTCACTCCCATCTCTCCCGAGCTCCAGACCTAGCGCCGCCGCTAAACTTCATCGTTGCCGGAAGGGAAGAGCTTCACTGCCTCGACCTCGCCGTCGTCGTACTCGCATCGGCCGCGGAAGTCTTCAACCCACCGCCGCTGTAGCTGTCTCCCTCTGCCAAGCTAGGGCGTGGGAGATCTGGACTGACGAACTCCTTCACTTCACTTCTCTGTTCGTCATGTTCATCGCTTACGGTAAATAAAATATAGTTTTATTGCCATTTTTTATTCCAGTGATTTTCACAAAATCCTCAAAAGGTGTTATTCTTCTGCAATCCATCTCTAAAGCACCAAACAAACTCCTTCTCTTGATTTATTTCACTAAGTCATGATTTTCTTCAAGATTCCTCAATTGTGTGGATCCTCAAATCTATACAACTCTCGAACCTAAGTCAAGAACACTTAGTGAAATTCTTCAAGGCATCTATGGTCAAATTCCTCAAACTTGATACTTTTGCAAAATTTTCTGAGAACGCATATGACCTCTTCAAATTCTTCGCACCTATACTCTATTCACAGGTACAAATGTGAGCTGATGAATCTCTAGGTTCTCATCAACTTAACTCATTTGCAGCGTTCCTTGAAGAAAGGTTGCACACTTCGTCAGAAACTTCAACAGTTCATATTCCTCAGTTGAAGAAAATGGCTGATGGGAAAAGACCTCAGAAAGGAGGAAAGAAGCTTGAATCCAATACTGCATTTGAGATCCCTGGGGATATCTATCCTGAGTATTGCACACCTGATGAAGAAATCTATGGGAAAGAGACCAAGGAAAAGCGAAAAATTCGCATCCAAAAGATTGAGAGGAGATGGATGAAGGAATGGCGAGAATATCGCTATGTCACTCCCAAGTATATGAAGAAGTTTGCACTGAAACCACCATGCAGAAGACCTCCACTGGGAAATAACCAGGCAGCTGACCCCTCTAGCCTCATGAGGGCTGAGGATTTTCCTGAAGAATGGGCAAAACGTCAGAGAAAGCTTCAAAAGATCTCTAAAGAAGCTGTGAGGCAATTCAATGTGGACACTGCTGCCGCAGCTGCTGCTGCCTCTGCTAGTGCGCCTGCTCCAAAGAAATCAGTGGTGAAGAAATCCACTGCAAAATCCTATGCACCAAAGTCCTCAGCCCCAAGTTCCTCACAGCAAAAGCCTCAGGCAAAATCATCAAGGGCTCCTGCAATGCCCTCAGTGGCTGCACAATCTTCAACAGCTGCTGCCAAGTCATCAACACCAGTCCATCTGGCATCTTGTCAGAGGACTGCTGGCTTTTCAATTGCTTCAGGGGCATCTGCAACTTCATCTGCCCAAGCACATTCCTCAAGCAGTCCCACTTTGCTGAAAGTAAAGGCAACAGCTGGACAAGGCAGGAGGCCAAGTCCTCACAAGAAGCAAGTGGTATTCAACATTCCATCAGCATCTGAGGAAGATGAAGCAAGTGATGGAGAACTTGCTGCCATTGTCAGAAATAAGCAAGAGCGAGTGGCTCAAGCCAAGGGTACTTCGATTCCTCTCATGCTGGATCCAAGGACTGTGCTTGACTTCATTGATATATGGCACAACGATCCAAACACTCCAATTGATGACTTGAAGCTTCCTCCCGGTCCTAGCCATGTCCTCACCGCGTTCATCGGTGAAGAAAAGTGGAAGTTCGAGAAGGCCAGAAAGGCAAAGAAGTCTTAGTTCAAGAAAGAGCGCTTCATGAAGAACAATGTTCTCAATCTGACGCCTGACCAACTCGTCTCTGTCCAAAAGGACATCAAAGGCCTCAGCGATGAATTCAACAAGTACTATGCTGACTGGAAGGGTGCCAAGGTTCGATTTGTCAACATTGCTGACAAAGTCATCAAGGATCACAACTCAAGGGTTGCAGCACGATCGCAACCGCAAATTCCTCAGGCTGAATCTTCTGCTCAGCCTGCTGAAGAAACTGCAAGTGCAGCTGAAGAAATTCATGCTGTTGAAGAAGTTCCCAGGGCAACTTCCAATGTTGCGCCTGAAGAAATTGAGAGGCCAGCTGACGAAACTGCTGTGCCTGAAGAAACTGCTAGGGCGGCTGCATCAGTCGTGCCTGAAGAAACTGCTCCACCTTCACCTCAGGCTCCCCCAGCAAAATCATCAAAGGTGAAGACTGTCACACTTCCTTCTGCATCAGAAGCGAAGAAAACCAAGGCTGCAGAAAAGGCCGCTGCTCTGAAAAGGAAAGCATCACCATCTGCAGATTCCTCAGCTGCGAAGAAATTGAAGACTTTGCCAAGTTCTTCAAATGAACCAATTGATGTTGTTCCTATTTCATCAGTTCCAGCCTATGACATTGTCCCATTTGGTGAAGACTATGTCATCCCAAGTAAGGACGATGATGAAGAAACTCAGTCTGCTGCTTACTCAGAGCAGATTAATGAGGAAATAGAAGTTGAAGAAAATGCTTCAACCCCACTAATATCATCGTCCCAGCCTCAGTTAACTGCTGAAGAGGCTGGTGTTGAAGAAATGGATGAGGAAGTGGACATTGGATCTACCACTCTAGTCATCAATGCTGAATTTTGGGAAGCAACTCACCCAAATTCACCAATGGCCACTCCTCTCACTCAGATTCCTCAGTCTCCAGCGCCAACTGAAGAAATTCAAACAGAGTCTGTCGATCCGTCCACTCCCATCATGACTGCTCTTGAAGATATTCCAGCTGCATCAGCTAATGAAATTTCTACCCAGGATGTTCCTGATGAAACTGCTGCACAAGTTCCTCGGGTTGAAGAGACTGCTATTGTTCCAAGCGAGACTGGACGGCGCTTCAAGCCTAATCTTCAGCCGAAGCAAAAGCTTCCCTTCAAAGGCACGAAGCGTCCCAAATTCATCAAGGCAAATTTCTTCGATGAGCACATATTCTTCACAGGACCAAATCCTTATGACTCAGCAAGGGTTGGTCGCTCAAGGTTCTGGACTCCATCCCAGATGAATTTTTATGCTGCTGTGTTGTTTGACAAGGACAAAGTCTTCCAGCATCATCAAATTCCTCATGTGGATATGGAATCCATCCCATGTTTTACTCATGTGCTCTCAGTTCTTCATGATGTTGGACTTCTTCCTTTCTGTGCGGATGTCTGCGATTGGAATGAAGAATTGATTCTTCAGTTCTATGCAACTCTGCATATCTCTGGTGAAGCTTCTGATATCAACACTTGGATTCTGGATTGGATGACTGGCAACACACACTACACTGCTTCTGCAAATGAATTGCTTCAATGTGTTCCCATTCCAATTCCTTCAGAAGGAGCAAGATGCATCTATGATGAACCCGAGCTACAGAATCACATGATGCAAGTGCTGATGAAGCCTTTGGCATAAGGGAAACCTCCAAGGACCACCTTCTTAGTGAAGGATTTGCTGTATGTGCCAAGAACAATCTATAGAATATTGACCAAAACCCTAAGTCATATCAAAGGCCGCAACTCTGAAGAAGAAGAAGTTATTGGCATCATGAAGAATCTGCTGTTCAACATCATTCATGGGATTCCCATCAACTATCACGATTTCTTCATGAGGACTTTGGCCAATATTGCAGTGTCTCCATTCGAATTGAAGCCTTATGCTCCCTGGATCATGAAATTCGTCAGATCAAAGTCTTCAATTCCCTTCAAGGCTGACTTTCAGAATCACTTCAGTTTCTTGCCTCCGATTGAAGTCCTTAAGAAGACATTTTCTTCAGTTGAAGGAAAAGGCAAGGCTGTCATTGATGAAGGCACTTGTCCATTGGATGGTCAGTTTCGCAAAGTTGCATCTTATTCCACCAATGATGACTCTGCTACACAAGATTCTGCTGCCAAAGCTTCAGCTCCAAAACCTCAAGCTTCTTCCCCTCGTGTGATGACTGATCGTGAGCTTCTTCTAAGTCTTCATCAGAAGGTCGATCATAATCACAAGTGGGTAAAGCGTCAGTTTGCTTCAATTCTTCGTGACATGACTGTGACGCATAACTCTGTGAGGAAAGTTCATTACTATGTGCATGAAATCTTCGATCGCACTTGGGCCATTCTGTCTCACCTCAAGACTCCCGAAGAACTCAAGGAGATGGAATTCCAGATGGACTTCGACTGGTCAATCCCTCCAAAGAAGAAATGCAAGAAAGTTCAAGTTCCTCAGCTGGTGACAAGCTCATTTTCTTCATCGCGTGATACGGATGAAGCTGAGGACATTGACGACACTGCTGCAGGCCCTGCTCCACCAACCGACCCCGACAACGCTGGCGCTCCTCCACCACCTTCAAGATGAAATTCTTCAGGGGCGTTAGTCCTCAATTTCGTCCCTTTTGGTCACTTGATGACAAAGGGGGAGAAATTTGAGTTAGTCTTCAAGCGGGTCTATATATGGGTTGTTTTTGTTTAAGTTACAACTCTCGCTCTTCTGAAGCTTTTGTTGATCGAGTTGTAAACTTAAGTCCGATGGTGGTCTGATACTTTTGAACTGCTCTCTGCATGCTTATTTCCTCAAGTCTCTTAATGCACGCATGCTGAATTTCCTCAGACCCCATTTTTTCATCATGCATTTCAATTTACTCATGATATATATTAAATGCGTGTATGGATCACAAGATATAGGGGGAGATCTCCAAGATTTTATCTTGCCATGTGCATTTGCAGTCCAAAGCAAATTCCTCAAATATGCACATCTTCAGGGGGAGTTCCTCTATATCTTGCAATCAAATTCCTCAAACTCAGTACTTACACTTCATATGTTTATCCCCGTTGAAAACTTAACCTATTTGTCATCAATCACCAAAAAGGGGGAGATTGTAAGTGCATCTAGTGCCCCTTAGTGATTTTGGTGTATTGAAGACTTATAGGTTAAGGGACTAATATGTTTGTGAGTGTACACAGGCTCTATAAGTCGATGAGGAGTTTGGTATATTCGAAGAATATCGACCACTAAAAATGAATGTCTTCAACTGAAGACTTTGGCGAAGACTTTGGTATTCCCTGAAGACTTTGAAAATGAAGAAGATGGTGTGACCTTGAAGATATGAACGAGGACAATGAAGCATGAAGACTTTAGTTTTTATTGTTTCGTTTCCTTTCTTTGAGTCATAGGAAACACCATACTGTTAAAGGGGGCCAAGGTAATACTAAGGAAAAAATTTCATCTGATGCTCAACTCAAAACCCTCAACATAACCCAATCCTTCGAGTGAAGCCTTTGGAAACCTCTCACAGTTCAGTCAAGATCTTCAGAGACAGAGACGATGTTCTTCTGGTCTCTGAGGAAATTGGTTTGACTGAGGAGTTAGGATTTCGCCAGTGCGAATTGCCTACAAGTGATGAATATGATAAGCCCTGAGGAATTTGATAGTTCAAATTCCGACCGTTGTTGTGCTTTGCGCCAGCTGTCCAGATATTCTATCCACCTAACGGTCATATGATTGGGGGGCATTTATGTCTTATCATGTCGGGTTGCACCCTGGCTATAAATAGCCGCCCCCCCACAACCACTAGTTGGTTGGCTGCTCCGAGAGAGAACTTGACACTTGTCATTTGAGAGCATCCCATTCCTCGAGGACTTTGAGCGAAAATCATCAGTGAGGAAAAACCCAAAAACCCAAACCATCAAAACCCAAAGTGATTGAGCATCACTGAAGAAATTGTTCCTGTGTGGAACCGACGCTTTTTACCTTTGAAGACTGTGTATCTTCTAGACGGTTAGGCGTCATGGTCTAGTGCATCCTACAGTCAATTGGGGATCGCCGGGTGACCGTGGTCTAGAGCATCCAGCAGTAAATTGTGGATTGTCAGGTGACCAGTTTGTGAGGGTTTTGGAAGTCTACCCTGAAGACTTACCACGAGTGTTGGGCGAGGACTGTGTGACCTTAGCTCAAGGAGAATACGTTAAGGACTGTGTGTCCTGGGACTGTGTGTCCTCTGGTTTAAATACCAGGCCGCTCCAAACCAGAGGTACGACTGTCACAGCAGTTGGAACTGGGTTATCAAACCATTGTCTTCATCAAGCTTCCTGGTTCCATTTCCTCAACCCTTTCATTTCCTCGTATACCTATTGATGAAATTGATTGTTACTGTTTGAATAATTTGACTGAAGACTTTCTCAATTTCCTCACCTCAAATTCTTCAGTCACTTTATCTTCTGCCTGCTTATCCTGTTCATGCTACTCATGCTTTGTGTATGTTTCATTTCATCATGATGACTATGCTACTGCTATGTTTCGCATGCACTTGAGTACTTATTCCGCTGCGAGTAGTTCGTCACTTAGCAAATTCCTCAACTAGTAATTCCTCAAGTGACGAATTTGTAAAAATCGCCTATTCACCCCCCCCCCTCTAGTCGATATAACGCACTTTCAGGGGGCTTAGCTGCGAACCCGATTTTGCCTAAGTTACAAACTACTCCGAGTGAGAACATCGTTCACACTCGGGGGCTTAGTTGCGAACCTGATTTCGCCTAAGTTACAAACTACTCTGAGTGAGAACATCGTTCACACTCGGGGGCTTAGCTGCGAACCCGATTTCGCCTAAGTTACAAATTACGCCGAGTGAGAACATCGTTCACACTCGGAGGCTTAGCTGCGAACCCGATTTCGCCTAAGTTACAAACTACTCCGAGTGAGAACATCGTTCACGCTCGGGGGCTTAGCTGCGAACCTGATTTCGCCTAAGTTACAAACTAATCCGAGTGAGAACATCGTTCACACTCGGGGGCTTAGCTACGAACCTGATTTCGCCTAAGTTAAAAATTACGACGAGTGAGAACATCGTTCACACTCGGGAAAATCGGTCCAAGTGCTCAAAATGGTCAAATAAAGGCATCCGAATGTCATGCAGTTCAAACCAAAAGTGCAGATAGTTGTGGCCGCAAAGTCACGGCAAATGTACGGATACAGAAATCACTCGGCATACCGAGGCAAATATCGCTTAAAAGTTTTTTATCCGAGGTTCACTCGGCTGCTATCGGGGATGCTGCATCGGTGAAGTTGTCGAGGTCGATAACCTCTGCAATCCGAGTGGCCGCTGGCAGGAAGGTCTCCATGAAATATTTGATCTTGGCGCTCATTCGGTTGATGACCTTCAGTGAATTCAACTTCTCCTCATCTACACCCTTGCAATGCACAGGACGAGGGAGAGTGCAATGTCTGCGCCAGCGCGGGTGTTGACACCTGATTTTGGCACGGTGCAAAATACAGTAAAGGTGGACTCAAGACGAGAAGGTCTTCTATATGAGGAAATTCACATTGCCGGCATGAAAAGCTTGCCGGTGAAATCTTGCCGCTCGAGCGAAAGGCTTGCCGGTTTTGGCTTGCTGATTTGAGTGCTTGCCGGTTTCAGTGGAGGCCCAGACAAAAGTAGAAGACGGCCCGGCAAGGAGATGGCCCGGCAAGGAGGCGACTCGGCGAGGAGACGGCCCGGCAAGGAAATGGCCCGACAAGGAGACGGCCCGACAAGGAGATGACCCGGCAGGAGGCAATCCGGCAAGGAGACGGCTCGGCAAGGAAACGACCCGGCAGGAGGCGATCCGGCGAGGAGACGGCCCGGCAAGGAGATGACCCGGCAGGAGGCAATCCGGCAAGGAGACGATCCGGCAAAGCGACCCGGCAAGATACCCTGATGGTACTCCCGGGAAGGCGGCAGCCCGTCGAAGACCGGGGATCAAGATGGACGTGCCGGCTCATCAAGACAGCTTCTGGAGCGGTACTACCGCCTGTATAAGCGGTACTACCGCTTGGGCGGTACTACCGTGTTTTAATACCGCATCGACTACCGCTTACGAAAATACTTCTGGAATCCCGAGGACCCCAAGCGGAAGTGGCGCGGCACTCCAGGGCGGTACTACCGCTGGAAGCGGTACTACCGCTTGCCTAGAGCGGTACTACCGCTTGTCGACGCACAGATTCAGGCAGGTTCAGTTTGAATCCGAGTTAGGCTAGAGCTAGGACTCTAGGACGTGAATTGATGTAATTCTCTTGTAAGGAAGGCCTAGATGAATCCATAACTTGTACGGGAAGTCCAACCCCTCTTAAATAGAAGAGGTGATGGCCGATTGAAACAACACAACAATCGAACAAATCAATATACTACTTTTTCACCTACGTTTTGTCTCCTACCCTCGTATTTTCTTCCTCGTTCTTCGTCGTTCTTCGTGTTGGAGAGCTGCGAACTCCGAGGCCCTAGGGGCGAGCGAATCGACCTAGGGCAGCCCATTGCCGCCGCGCTCCCTGACGGGGTCCCTCCCGGGAGTGTGGGGTTTTGGGTCTCAAAAGCGCCGGCCGGATTGTCTTGCGTATCGCGCTTCCGACAGGCCTCCCTCGACGTGAGCTGCGGTGCATCACCCCCGGTGTCGAGGGTACGCGTGACGCGTTCGTGTGTCAACACACTTTTTGGCGACTCCGCTGGGGAACTTTGATCCATCATCATCATCCATCATGTCCAATCTTCCCAATCCCTCGGAAGTTGACGCCAATAACATCATCAAGCCCAATCTGGAAGAGTTATCGGCCGAGCATTGCCAAGCTTATGAGGAGTACAAGAAGGCGCGTGAAGAGAAGGAGTTGCAGGAGTTCCTTGGAAACTTCAAGAAGGACCGCCAAGGCAATATCACTCCGGTTGGAGAAATCAAGTTCCCTCCTCTTCAAGCCGATCAGGTTAAACCTTCTGTAAGTACTACCTTTTCTCCTGAGCAGTTGGCTGAAATTGAGAGCCGTATTTCTGATAGCAATAATCTGATCTATCAAGCTTTCTTAGAAAATAATAATGCTCAGAAGAATATGCCTAATATGCCTGCTAGTATGGGAAGCCTTAATTCAGCTTTGCCTATCTCATCGGCGCCCCCCATGCCGATGAATTATTTTCCCACCCATACCAATCAAATTGTGGCTGCACCGCTTAATCCCTTCATGAATATGCAGAGTTTGGTGGCAACGCCGAACCAAACTTTACCGATAGGTGGAAACATTGCTAGATCATCGCCGAACTATGGTTCGGCCAACATGCCACAATTTACACCCATAGTTGCTAACCCTAATCCTCCTATGCCATTGCCACAAGCTCCATCGTCTACTATGGACGATGCTTTAGCTAATTTTAGAGAGGAGATGGCTAAAACGCTTCGAGAGAATTTTGGCATTGAATTACCTAGGAATCGGATTTATCAAAAGCCGTATCCTGAGTACTTTGATGCAATTCCGTGCCCCCAAGGATATAAAATTCATGATTTTGTTAAGTTCAATGGAGAGAGCACGAAAACCACATGGGAGCATGTTAGCCAATACCTAGCACAATTGGGTGAAGCAGGCTCGATAAATGAATTGAAAGTGCGTTTATTTCCTTTGTCATTAACTGGTACTGCTTTTTCATGGTTTTCTTCTTTGCCGCATGGCTCTATTCGTGTTTGGTCACAACTAGAGCAAAAATTTCATGATCATTTTTATAGCGGCGACAATGAACTTAAGTTGTCACATCTTACATCGGTTAAGCAGAAGCATGACGAATCGGTCTCCGATTACGTCAAGAGATTTAGAGAGACAAAGAACCGGTGCTATAGTTTAGTGATAACTGAGAGAGACTTGGCTGATCTTGTGCTCAATGGTTTGAGAACTCATATTAGAGAAAAGCTAGAAGGCTATGAATTTATAAGCATCAACCAAGTCTTACAGAGGGCTTTGGCTCATGAAAGCCGAAGCAAGGACCTCAAAGAAGTGCATAGATACAAAACTGATCGTCCTAAGATGAATATGGTTGAATATGATAGTGAGCATTCGGACGACGAGGGTGATATTTATGCTGCTGAATTTGTTTGGCCCTCGAAGGCCAAACCTTTTACTTGTCATGATTTAAAGCCGATTCATAAGAATCGCGATGATGAGATGAAGTTCACTTTTAACATTGCTAAATGTGATAGAATATTTGATGCTTTGCTACAAGCTAAGATTATTAGAATATCTCATACTTTACCGCCGTTTGAAGAGCTGAAACGGCGTGCTTATTGCAAGTATCATAATTCTTTTTCTCATGCTACTAACGATTGCAATGTTTTTCGACGACAGATACAATCGGCCATTAATGACGGACGATTGAACTTTTCTGAGATGCAAGTTGATAAGCAGCCCTTCCCAATGAACACTCTGGATTTGGAGGGGAAAAAGTTACTCATTCGGCCGGAGGTGGCCGAATCCGCTAATAAAACTAATATTGGCAGTGGTGAGCCCAGGAAAAACAGAGATGGCGACAAGGTATTGGGAAGGCAAGTGGTGCTTGACAAGCAACCCGATGGTGGGGAGATAATCAAGATCACCGTCAAGAATCCTACACTCGGGGGGCAACCGCAAGAGCAAGAGAATACCCGTGTTAAGTTTGTCAAGCCCAAGAGTCCGGAAGTTGGCAAGTGGAAGCTGAATGAAGCCAAAGTGCAGCGCAATAAAATCAAGCCAACTTTTGATATGTTGCTGTCCAAGTATGCTAATCAAGCGGCCGGTTCTAGCTCTAACCGGTCATCAAATTTGAAGCGCCCAAGATCACCTCCGAGGCAAGAATTGCAGCATCACACAAGGCCATACGGGCCATGGGCGCCAGGACCGTGGATGGCGCCACCTCCCTATGCACCCTACTTCATGGGAGGATTCAATGGAGGATGGGGGCAGCCCCCAATGGCCCCTTATGCTTTTCATCCAGGATGGGCAGAACCAAGGAGGCCTATGTGTGAGAGGCTTTCTTATCCCGCACGAGGCCATTTGAACAATGGTGTCAATCGGCCGATGCAGAATAATCAAGAAAAGGTCAACAAACAGGTGTGGCGTGTCAAATCACCAAGTGCAGCGGTTGAGTCTGAAAAGGGCAAAGAAAAGGTTGATGCCGACTCACTTGTCTTGGGCACTGAAACATTCGCCATACAACAGCCGACGGTGCGTAACAACCCTACTGAGCCGATACTTGCTATCGCGCCAAAGCACTCGGCTAATGATCATGAAGCTAGCACGAGCAAAGCCAAGCACAAAGATCCAAAATATATGCAACCTAAGTGGTGTCCTCCAGGGCTAACAAAAATGCAAAAGAGGAAGCTACAAAGGCTAAGGAGTAACGAGCTGGCAGAACAGGAGGTCGAAAAGCAAAGAGATAAGTGGTTTAATGACATTCGGCCCATGGTACCTACAAAACAAGTGTGGGTGCCTAAGCAAGTACAGAGTGCGGTGGTTTCTACATCTGTCACATCAGCATCTATACCGCCAAAGGAGGACGATGCCATTGCTATTACATCGTCCGCAACACCTATCGATTGCGCTCCGCCCGAACAGGTTTCAGAACCACTGAACACACCCGAGGAGGAGGGCGACGTGGTAGATTGTGAGCCTACACCAGTACATGAAGGAATGGATATCAACATGGTGTTTTATTTACCCGCTGAGTTTCGTGCTATAGATGAAGAAGGGGAGGTGGCTCAGCTGGATTTTGGTCCTAAGAATGCAATATTTGAGAAGCCAAAAGAACCAGTGACGCACTTGAAACCGTTGTACCGCAGAGGCCATATCAACGGGTCACCGATTACTCGAATGCTTGTCGATGGTGGTGCTGTAGTGAATCTCATGCCTTATTCAGTCTTCAAGAAATTGGGTTTGCCCGACGAAGGATTGATGAAGACCAATATGGTGCTCAATGGATTTGAAGGCAAAGAGAAAACCGAAGCCAAAGGGGTGATGTGCGTGGAGCTTACGGTTGGGAGCAAAACTTTGGCTACTGCATTCTTTGTCACCGAGGTGCAAGGTAACTACAACGTCATTCTAGGTCGTGATTGGATTCATGCAAACCAATGTGTGCCATCCACTATGCACCAATTTTTAATTCAATGGGTTGATGATGAAGTGGAGATCGTTCATGCGGATAATTCGGCTTGCGTTGCTTTAGCCGATACACCGGTGGATTGGCAACACCCCAATGCTGCTTGCTTGACGGGACGGGACTTATCAGAGTTTGACTTTCTCAGCGCCACCAAGAGTGGTTTTGTACCCGTTTCTTTAAAGCCGGTTGGTGGAAATCGGCTCCAAGGTATGACGTATTTGAATGGATCCTAACTCTGAGTGGTTACAAAAGCGGCTTGCAGAATATCGGTCCAATGGGAACGATATGTATGAGTCTATAGAGGAGTTAGGTGATATGGATAAACTTGGACAAGGTTTTACATCGGCCGATCCATTAGAAGAAGTAGATATTGGAGATGGCTCAATTCCTAGGCCGACAGATGTAAACAAAAATTTGAAAGCCGATTGTAAAGTCAAGTTAATCAAGCTATTGAAAGAATATATTTGTTGCTTTGCATGGGAATATCATGAGATGCCAGGTTTAAGCCGAAAGCTAGTGGAGCATCGGTTACCTATAAAAGCCGGTTTTAGACCATATAAACAATCGGCTAGGAAGTTCAATCCAAAAATATATGACCGGATCAAGGAAGAGATCGGTCGTTTGCTTAAAGCTAATTTTATTAGACCTAGCAGGTATGCCGAGTGGATTTCTAATATTGTGCCAGTGGAAAAGAAAGGCTCCGGCAAGTTGAGGGTGTGCATTGATTTCAGAGATTTGAATAGAGCTATGCCCAAAGATGAGTATCCTATGCCTATAGCCGACATGCTTATTAATGATGCTTCTGGACATAAGGTTATTAGCTTTCTTGATGGCAATGCGGGGTACAACCAAATTTTCATGGCCGAAGAGGACATGTCCAAAACGGCTTTTCGGTGCCCCGGTTTCCTTGGATTATTTGAGTGGACAGTGATGACCTTTGGATTGAAGAATGCCGGCGCCACATATCAAAGGGCTATGAATTTGATTTTTCATGATTTACTCGGTGTTATACTTGAAGTCTATATTGATGATATTGTTGTCAAATCGGATGCTTTTAAATCTCACTTAGCCGATTTGTGTTTAGCTTTTGAGAGGATGAAGAAATATGGGCTGAAGATGAATCCTTTGAAGTGTGCGTTTGGCGTGTCGGCTGGTAAGTTTTTGGGTTTCATTAGTCATGAAGATGGCATAGAGATTGATCCCAGAAAGATAGAAGCTATACAAAAAGTGGAGGCTCCAACATGCAAGAGAGATATGCAAAAATTCCTTGGCAAGGTCAATTATTTGAGGAGGTTCATAGCCAATTTGTCAGGGAAGGTTGATGCATTTACTCATATCCTTCGGTTGAAGAATGATGTTGATTTTACTTGGGGGGCAAAACAGCAAGAAGCATTTGATATGATTAAGAATTATTTGTGCACTCCTCCGGTGATGAAGGCGCCCAAGCATAGAGAGCCCTTTAGACTTTACATTGCAGCCGAGGAAGGTGTTATTGGTGCTGTTTTGACTCAAGAAACCGAAGGAAAAGAGCATGCTATCACTTATTTGAGCCGACGTCTATTGGATGCTGAGACAAGGTATACATGTATTGAAAAATTATGCCTATGCTTATACTATGCTTGCACAAAATTGAGACATTAAATAGTGCCAAGTTCTTGCATAGTAGCTTGTCAAACCGATGTCATTAAATATATGTTGCATAGACCAATTCTTAGTGGTAGAATTGGTAAATGGGCTTATGCTTTAATTGAGTATGATTTGGCTTATGAATCTCTAAAATCCATGAAAGGCCAAATTGTTGCTGATTTTATCATTGAGCATCGGATTAATGACGAGCAAGGTATTGATATAAACCTTGTCTCATTAGTACCATGGAGATTATATTTTGACGGTTCGGTTTGTAGCAACGGCCAAGGTGTTGGTATTGCTTATATATCTCCTCATGGTGCTGTTTTTGAAGCCTCATGCCGCTTAGAATATTTTTGCACAAATAATCAAGCCGAATATGAAGCATTGTTATTCGGCTTAGAGATGTTGCTGGCCATAGGTGCTACACATATTGAGGCTTTTGGTGATTCGTTGTTAGTAGTGCAACAAGTATCCAAAGTTTTTCAATGTTTAGACGAATCACTTAATGTTTAACTTGATAAATGTCTGGATATAATTTCTACCTTGGATCATTTTAGAATTGCTCATATATCTAGACATGAAAATTGGAGAGCAAATGAGTTGGCACAACAAGCATCCGGCTATCATGTCGATCATGGCATGTTTCATATCTCTCAAAAGCCGATGTCTTGTCTTGCTAACATAGGAGGGACCGAACCAGAACCCACTGATTCGGTCACTAACAATAAATCTAGTGCAGGAGAAAATCATGACTGGAGAAAGCCCATTATTGATTACTTGTACAATCCGAGTGAAAGGATGGACAGGGCTGTTCGGCGCATGGCTTTGAAATATACAATAAGAGACGGTGGTCTTTATCGCCGAACGGTTGAAGATGTTCTTTTGAAGTGTTTGGACGAGGATCAAGCAGGAGTTGCTATGGGAGAGGTTCATGAAGGAATTTGCGGTACTCATCAGTCGGCCCCCAAGATGAAGTGGTTGTTACGACGTGCTGGATTTTATTGGCCGACGATGATCAATGATTGCTTCAGGTATTATAAAGGATGTGAAGCTTGTCAAAAGTTTGGTGATATTCAGTTAGCTCCCGCTGCTATGTTACATCCTATTATCAAGCCGTGGCCCTTTAGAGGTTGGGGATTAGACTTTATTGGAGAGATTCATCCTTCTTCTTCAAAGGGGCGTCGGTTCGTGTTGGTGGCAACTGATTATTTCACTAAGTGGTCTGAAGCAGTACCTCTCAAAAATATGACGCATACGGAGGTAATTCAGTTCATAAATGAGCACATTATTCATAGATTCGGCATTCCGCAAACATTAACTACGGATCAAGGTTCATCTTTCATGTCACATCAAGTTAGAGAATTTGCCGAATCATATAAGATAAAGTTGCTCAATTCCTCCCCGTATTATGCTCAAGCCAATGGACAAGCTGAGTCTAGCAATAAAATTTTGATCAAGCTCATCAAGAAGAAGATTGAAGATAATCCAAGAAGATGGCACGAATTATTGTCCGAAGCTTTGTGGGCACATAGAATCTCAAGGCATGGTGCGACGAAGGTAACTCCGTATGAGCTCGTATATGGTCAAGAGGCCGTTTTACCGGTGAAGGTGAATTTGAATGCTTTGAGAATAGCCAAACAAAATGATTTATCAGCAGTGGACTTTTATAACTTGATGATGGACAACATTGATGAGGTTGCCGATAAACGTTTGACTGCATTAAAAGCCATAGAAAGGGACAAGTTGAGGGTAGCAAGAGCTTACAATAAGAAGGTCAAGTTGAAGAAATTTCAGATTGGTGATCTTGTATGGAAGGTGATTCTACCGATTGGTTCAAAGGACAGAAAATTCGGGAAGTGGTCTCCAAGCTGGGAAGGTCCTTTCAAGATTGCAAGAGTAGTTCCCAGAAATTCATATTTGGTGGAATCCATGCAAGGAACATTGCTACCTCGAGCTCTCAATGGCAAATATCTGAAGAAGTACCACCCAAGTGTGTGGCAAGAAACCTAAATAGGCAATGGCCGATATATGATTATCGCCCTAAGAATATAAATGACCGATGGAGTGTTGACATCGTCCTTAGAACAAGCCTAATGCAAATTATTTTTCGGCGCACAAGTTTTGCCGAAAAACAGGGGGGCATGTGTTGACACCTGATTTTGGCACGGTGCAAAATACAGTAAAGGTGGACTCAAGACGAGAAGGTCTTCTATATGAGGAAATTCACATTGCCGGCATGAAAAGCTTGCCGGTGAAATCTTGCCGCTCGAGCGAAAGGCTTGCCGGTTTTGGCTTGCTAATTTGAGTGCTTGCCGGTTTCAGTGGAGGCCCAGACAAAAGTAGAAGACGGCCCGGCAAGGAGATGGCCCGGCAAGGAGGCGACTCGGCGAGGAGACGGCCCGGCAAGGAAATGGCCCGGCAAGGAGACGGCCCGACAAGGAGATGACCCGGCAGGAGGCAATCCGGCAAGGAGACGGCTCGGCAAGGAAACGACCCGGCAGGAGGCGATCCGGCGAGGAGACGGCCCGGCAAGGAGATGACCCGGCAGGAGGCAATCCGGCAAGGAGACGATCCGGCAAAGCGACCCGGCAAGATACCCTGATGGTACTCTCGGGAAGGCGGCAGCCCGTCGAAGACCGGGGATCAAGATGGACGTGCCGGCTCATCAAGACAGCTTCTGGAGCGGTACTACCGCCTGTATAAGCGGTACGACCGCTTGGGCGGTACTACCGTGTTTTAATACCGCATCGACTACCGCTTACGAAAATACTTCTGGAATCCCGAGGACCCCAAGCGGAAGTGGCGCGGCACTCCAGGGCGGTACTACCACTGGAAGCGGTACTACCGCTTGCCTAGAGCGGTACTACCGCTTGTCGACGCACAGATTCAGGTAGGTTCAGTTTGAATCCGAGTTAGGCTAGAGCTAGGACTCTAGGACGTGAATTGATGTAATTCTCTTGTAAGGAAGGCCTAGATGAATCCATAACTTGTACGGGAAGTCCAACCCCCTCTTAAATAGAAGAGGTGATGGCCGATTGAAACAACACAACAATCGAACAAATCAATATACTACTTTTTCACCTACGTTTTGTCTCCTACCCTCGTATTTTCTTCCTCGTTCTTCGTCGTTCTTCGTGTTGGAGAGCTGCGAACTCCGAGGCCCTAGGGGCGAGCGAATCGACCTAGGGCAGCCCATTGCCGCCGCGCTCCCTGACGGGGTCCCTCCCGGGAGTGTGGGGTTTCGGGTCTCAAAAGCGCCGGCCGGATTGTCTTGCGTATCGCGCTTCCGGCAGGCCTCCCTCGACGTGAGCTGCGGTGCATCACCCCCGGCGTCGAGGGTACGTGTGACGCGTTCGTGTGTCAACAGCGGGCTGCAGATTTCTTCCACAATTGCACTCGACGTGGCATGTCCCGCAGATGGTTGATGAGGGCATCCAAGTCACTCGTGGACTCCTCTTCAGGAGCGACTTCCTTGTCAATCTCCTTGGCTGCTTCGCGTAAACGGTTGAGGAAGATAGCTGCTTCTGCAGTGCGCTCGTCGATTCGAA
Source organism: Elymus sibiricus (assembly GCA_039707655.1). Taxonomy (NCBI): domain Eukaryota; kingdom Viridiplantae; phylum Streptophyta; class Magnoliopsida; order Poales; family Poaceae; genus Elymus; species Elymus sibiricus. Next base: position 313,837,525 of record CM077665.1, read on the forward strand.
GAAGTGCAAGAGCCGAGCTATCACGAAGAAGACCCGCACTCGGATCTAGCTCCTTCTTGATTTTGGAAGTTCCCTCCTTGGCGTCCCAGCATAGATCTGATGATCATTCAGAAAAAAGGGGGTTAATGGAGGATAAGAGTTGGAGTGAAATGATTCAGAACTTGGTCATGCCTAATGCATACCTTTGAGCCTGTCGTTCATCTCGTTGCAGTGGTCCTCAATGAGCTTCTCCAATTCCTGCTTTTTGGACGCGACTTGCTTCAGTTTCGCCTCGGCCTCGACCGCCTCCGTAGTGCTCCTCCTGGCAACATCCTCCAGGGCTTTCTTCTCCTCCCCCCACTTCTTGAGAGACTTCAGCTTGTCTTCAGCTTCCTTCGTTTTCCGACTGGCCTACTTCTGGGCAGTTGCCAGTTCACGGTCTTTCTTCTCCAGGTCCTCCTTCATGGTCTCTATAGAAATGGAAGCCCAGAGTCTCTTAGTAGAAGATTCTCACTACGTACATCTGGTGAAGTACTTTCAGTCGGACAGGGAAAAAGGTTCAAGTCCAAAAGTACTCGGTGAAGATTCGATTACCTCCGAGTGATCGCTTTTCTTGCTCCAGACGAGTACTCTTGGTCTTCTCAGCTTCGAGACTGCGACGCAAGTCATGTACCTCCTTCTCAAGGGCATTGTAAGGAGTCCCGAGCTCACACATGCCCTGCCAACAAGAAACAAGGAAACATCAGTGATAACAATCAAACTCAAGTATAAGGTTAAAGACAAATATCATTTGGATTTTGAGACTACCGCCGACTGCTTTAGTCGACAACAGCCTCGGGGACTACACCCAGTGGGTGCGCTTAGCGTGCCCCCACTGGAGAACTACAGGTTCTACACCCCGATGGTCAACGTCGAGAGGCTCTGGTCCATGAACCATCACCGCATCCTCTTCGACAAGCATCTCGTCATTCAGATCGTACTACATTCGGATTTTGAGACTACTGCCGACTGCATCAGTCGACGGCAGCCTCTGGGGACTACACCCAGTGGGTGCGCTTAGCGCACCCCCACTGGAGAACTACGGGTTCTATACCCCGACGGTCAACGTCGAGTAGCTCTGGTCCATGGACCATCACCGCATCTTCTTCGACAAGTATCTCATCATTCTAATCGTGCTACATTCCGATTCCGAGACTACCGCTGACTTCTTCAGTCGACGGCAGCCTCGGGGACTACACCCAGTGGGTGCGCTCAGCGTGCTCCCACTGGAGAACTACGGGTTCTACACTCTGATGGTTAACGTCGAGAGGCTCTGGTCCATGGACCATCACCGCATCCTCTTCGACAAGTATCTCATCATTCGGAACGTGTTGCCAATATCAAAATCATTCGGATTCTCAGACTACCGCCGACTGCTTCAGTCGACGGTAGCCTCGGGGACTACACCTTGTGGGTGCACTCAGTGTGCTCCCACTGGAAAACTACGGGTTCTACACCCCGACGGTCAACATCGAGAAGCTCTGGTCCATGGACCATCACAGCATCCTCTTCGACGAGTATGTCTACAAGACCTCCTAAGAACAACATTCGGATTCTCAGACTACCACCGACTGCTTCAGTCGACGATAGTCTCGGGGACTACACCGAGTGGGTGTGCTCAGCGTGCCCCCACAAACACCCAATGGGTCTGCCCCTGACGTAAACCCACTCGGAACTCCAAAAAACATCTACAACGTGAAAATTTTGTCTAAAGAAGGTACTTACAAGAGTACTTACTCAGACGTTCTTCTCCAAAGCCTCGCCGGCGTCGCGTGCCTCCTTCAGCTTGTCGTTCATCGGCCTCAGCTGGATCAGTGCCTCCTTGCTTTCCCCCACCTGGTCCTCCGGGACGCGCTGCAGCCCGATGGCGTTGGTCATAGGTTGAGTTGTCAGAGGTATCCCGAGTGTTGATCCAGCCCTCGAACTGGTTCCCCGGGCTAGTGCTGGCACTCGAACATGCGAGACGTCCCGCATCACAACGTCCACGTTAGTGGTAAGATTCGGTGGGTCGACCCGGTCGTCCACGTCGATCTCGATCACTTCACGCGGCTCTGCAAATATTCGAAGATCATTCGGGAATAAGTTCAAAGAGGAAGTGAAGAGCTCAAAGATCATATATGGTCAAAATCAAGTGTCACCTTTTGAAGTCGCGACATCTACCTCGCCCTTGTCCTTTTCTAGCGAAGCAGTCGACGTGTCGGCCCTGCAGAATAATCACTCGGAATGTTACCTCATTCGGTCAGTCATTTGGAGTGATAGTCAGAGCGAAGGTACTTACGCAGAATCCACCGGCCGTTCGTCTTGGTCTTGGGTAGAACCGCCTTCCGAGGTTTGCTAGAAGTGATCTTCAGCAGTTTGGTGCTCTTCTCTGGGGATAGAGCGGGCTCGGCACGCCCACGCTTTGAAGTCCGAGTGGGAGAAATAACTACAAAGGACTTGGCGGTGCTCGGTCCCCCTGTGTTACCTCCACGGACCCCAGGGTCCTGGCGCGCCTTCTTGCGGGGCTCAAGAAGGACCTCCTCTAAAGGAGAAGACTTCGCCTTGTCCCCTGGTTCCGACTCCTTCTCATTTCCTCCGTCTTCACTATCTTCCACATAATCCTCCTCTCCGTCCGAGTCGTCATGGCGCTCATTGCCACATGCCATGTCAGTAGGAGCGTGGTTACCGGCAGGGATCAAGCTCACCATGCCCGTGAAGCCCTATCAAAATAAAAGTTACATCAATCAAGATTTGATAAATGAAAGTTGCATCACTCGGAAACAATAATGGCACTCCGAATTTACCTCATTCGTCGGATTCTCAATCGAGTATGGAGGCACACGCCTCGTGCCTCTGGGGTTATCTCGAGCTGGGGTGATGGCCTTGAGTTTGTTTGCCACGGCCTCTTCGCTGAGCTCCTCCGGGTGCGTACGCGTACGGTCATCTGGACCCGAGTACTGCCACATAGGGTGGGCTCTAGCCTGCAACGGCTGAATCCTTCTCTGGAAGAAGACCTCCAGCACGTCCAGACCGTTGATACCCTGGTTCACGAGGGATACCAGTGCAATCACAAGGATGTCTACGTCTACTCTCTCCTCCTTGGACATGGTCAACTTAGGGAGTCGCCGAATGCGTTCGGCCGAATATGGTGGGAGACCCGACTGACCCTCTCCGACTGGAATGTCCTCACAGTAAAACCAAGTCGACTGCCAACCCTTAACAGTGTCCGGGAAAGTCATCGAAGGGAAACTACCTTTACCCCTCAATTGAATGCCCAGGCCCCCACACAGCTGAACTACGTTTGTCTTCTCCTCAGTCAAAGTGGTTTCCTTCACACTCATCACTCGGCATGTGAACAAGTGTTTGAATAAACCCCAGTGTGGGTTGCAACCAAGAAAGTTCTCATAGAGAGAAACAAAAGCAGCCAGATAGGTGATGGAATTGGGGGGAAGATGGTGAAGTTGGGCCCCGGAAAAATCCAAGAACGCACGGAAGAAAGGATGTGGGGGCAAAGAAAAACCTCGGTCGAGGTGAGTTGTGAGGAGGATCCTCTCGTTCCCGCGTGGCGCGGGCTCGACCTCCCCCTTCTCCGGCAGCCTCCAACTTCCAGCGACCAGGAGACCCTGGCTCTCCAGGTCCTGCAACCGACTGGCCGTGGCCCGAGAGGCTAGCTAATCACCCTGGACGAAGCCTGTCGGGGCACCTGCGCTCGAGGAGGACTCGCGAGAGGTCTTCTTCGCCCTCTCGGCTCTCGCGGTGGCGCTCTTCGTCATCTCCGGCGAGGAACAATAGCGAATCGGTGGCAGGAGCAAAGCTCTCGGCGGAGCAGAGGAGGAAATCGAAGAGGCAAAGAATGGGGATGTTTTTTCCTATCTCCCTCCCGGCCTTCTTTAATACTCTAACTCGGCGCAATCCCGGTCGTCGGATCTACAGCAAATGTGCAATCAACGGGCGCATGCAGATTCACGATATCTCTGGGGCAGCATTGCGGGGACGCGTGGCGAAATTCTCGACGCGAAAATCAAGGCACCACGACCGCTTCCCCCACTTTCCTGACACAACCGTCACGATCGCACGCGTGCGCTTCCCCACGATTTCAAAATCGCCGGAGATTTCGCGACGCCACAGCCCGAGTAAACTCCATGTTCGCTGGTGTGTTCTGACGCACCGAAATTGACCGAGTGAGCTCCGTGCTCGCTGGTGCGTTCCGATACGCCAAAACTGACCGAGTGAACTCTGTGTTCGCTTGCGCGTTCCGATACGCCAAAACTAACCGAGTGAACTCCATGTTCGTTGGTGCGTTCCGACACGCCAAAACTCATCGAGTGAACTCCGTGTTCGCTGGTGCATTCCGACGTGCCAAAACCCACCGAATGAATTCCGTGTTCACTTATACGTTCCGAGACGCCAAAACTCACCGAGTGAACCGAAAAGACCCGTCGAGCACTCGGATGAATCTTAAACCGATTCAAGAGCATCCGAATGAAGGTCAAACAAAAGGTTCAATAGTCTCATCTCCAAGTCGTAAGGTTATTTCTCCCGAGAACTGATCCGCATCAGGTCGAGTGACTTGAACAGTCAGGTTGTTCGAGTCGTTCAGAAGTTACTTCACCTGAACCGGTCATGGTTTCAGTACCGAGTGAGAAACGATCCGCCTCGTTTCCAAGTGTATGCACCTATTGTGTGTCATGATCTGCATACCCAAGGTGACAATAATTGAGATTCTTTCCGGTGATTGCCGTAGTTTGAGGAGTTCATGTATTCACCATATGTTAATGCTTTGTTCCGGGTCTCTATTGAAAGGAGGCCTTAATATCCCTTAAATTTCCTTATGGACCTCGCTGCCACGGGAGGGTAGGACAAATGATGTCATGCAAGTTCTTATTGCAAGCACGTATGACTATATACGGAATATATGCCTACATTATATTGATGAATTGGAGCTAGTTCTGTGCCACTCGAGTGTATAATTGTTACATGATTCATGTCATAAAAATCATTATTCATCACCAATCCATGGCCTACACTTTTACATACTGAATCTTGCTAAGTTACTATTGATACTGTTGTTGTTACCGTTACCGTTACTACTACTATTTTGATGTGCTACTAAAACTTTTGCTACAGCGAGAGTGTGGTTGAATTGACAACTCAATTGCCAAGACCAATAAATATTCTTTGGCTCCCCTTGTGTCGAATCAACATATTGGGTAAAATACTTCCCTCGAAGACTGTTACGATCCCCTATACTTGTGGGTTATGAACAACAGGAGCCGTTGTAAGAAAGATCATCAACAAACGAACCGCTAGATGTCGAACCCCAACCTCACATCATGCATCTGTTGAAAGATAAACCTAGGTAACTACTTGAATTCCCACCTAAGAACTCCCAAAATCCTTTGGTTATGCAATCTGGTCCAACGAATACAAGGAGCAAAATCCATCACTCAACTCCTAGCATGATATTACTCTCCAATGTATCACATCCGTCAACACATAACCAAAGGTCTCAGAAACACGTCTACCTCAGACCCTCGTAACCACAATGATACTAAACATGGTAGTACATCTGGACACTCTTACCAGTACCGAGTGACACCAAACTCCTCTCGCCACAAATAGTATTGAAGCGATTTTGAACATCTTTGTCCTGAGATACTATGGAAACTGAATGATAAAGAGTGTGACAAGAATCCCTTGAAGCTCAACTCAGGCATCAAGAACAAAATTCCAGTCACACCGACATCGTAGATGTTCCAAAATACTCGCGCGATCCTAGAAAAATTGAGTGAGAAGAGGGATGGAATTAAAATTCCTACATCACGAATCCTCACCAAAGCGACGAAGGGAAGAGGGGAAAAAGAACTCCTACTCTCTGATATATAACTAGACTCACAATATATATTTTTCTTCTAGACTCAACAATGGCCAAGTTCGGTCAATCAAGGGGGCTCCTTCGTCGGTACTGCTATGATACCAGCTTGTCACGCCCAAAATGTGGTACTATCCTCGCGACGGCTCAAGGACCTCGATAAGGATAGAAGCGCATTTCGGGTCGCTTCGCGAATGGAAATCGTCGCAATACATGTAAAGAAGAGTTGAGTATATGGAGTTGGCTTACACTCGCCACATGCTACAATACAAATATCTCAATACAACAATACATCACAATCACCATACGGAAGAGCGGGATCCGACTACGAATGAAATCAAACAAAAAAGAAGACGACGTCCACCCTTGCTAATCCCAGGCTGCCGACCTAGGACCCATCCTATGATCGATGAAGAAGAAGAAGAAGAACTCCAATCTCACGTCAAAGTGTCGCTTTACATGTACGTGCATACATTGTTGTAGGAATCTATGAACCATGGGGACTCAGCAATCTCATTACCAAGGGTATCAAGACTAGCAAAGCTTAATGGGTGAGGTATGGTTAAGTGGTGAGGTTGCAGAAGCACTAAGCATTTTATATCTCGCTAACTTACGAGTACAAGAATAAGAATGATCTACGCATAAACGGTCATGTAACGCCCAAGATGCGATCCTATCCTTATTTTGGCTCGAGGGCCTCGACAGGGATAGAAGCGCATCTCGTCGTTTCGCAAGAATGGATATCATTACAAGTACATGTAAGAAGAGATGAGTATATGGAATTGGCTTACACTCGCCACAAGCTACATCAATATCACATCAATACAACAACATATCCAAACATCATACAGAAGAGCAGGGTCCGACTACGGACGAAATCAAACGATAAAATGGCATCCATCCTTGCTATCCCAGGCTGCCGCCTGGAACCCATCCTATGATCGATGAAGAAGAAGAAGAAGAACTCCAAACCAAAACAAGCATCGCGCTCACGTCAAATCATCGCATTACCTGTACCTGCAACTGTTGTTGTAGTAATCTGTGAGCCACGGGGACTCAGCAATCTAATTTCCAAGGGTATCAAGACTATTAAAGCTTAATGGGTGAGGTATGGTTAAGTGGTGAGGCTGCAGTAAGCACTAAGCATTTATTTGAGTGGCTAACGTACGAGTACAAGAATAGAGGGGGGATGATTGTCGTATCAGCGGACGTGATCTAGTAATGATCTCTAAGAGATCCTGAACACCTACTTACGTCAAACATAACCCCACCATGTTCTCTATCGAATAAGGACTCACGAGAAGAGACAGTCACGGTTACGCACATGGTTGGTGTATTTTATTTGAGTTTACTTCAAGTTTGCTATGACCGGGTGTTAAACAAAGTTTCCAAGTTGCCACTTAACCGCGGGCACGGCTTTCCGAAAGATTTAACCCTGTAGGGGTGCTCCAACTCATCCATCACAAACTAACCACATGCCGCGTTGGAATTCCTCAACTGCGGAATCACCCGTAGTATTTGCGGAATCCTGATGGAAAATCTCAACTTCGGGATAGCCCAAAGTGTCATCGAAATCCCGCACACAAGACGTTCGAGAAAGGTAAAACAAATCCAGCAAGGCCGCCAGACGTGCTGACAATCCCGATAGGAGCCGCGTATCTCGTTCTCAGGCCACGACGGATAAGCTACGCGTACGGAGGCCTGATAGAAATCCCCCGAGTTGCCTCGGGGTGGCCCCGCACAGTGCTCTGTTTTGGACCAGCACCAGTAGCACTGCCCCCCCTGTATTATGTTGAATTAACTCCTCGGGTTCATGACGCCCTATGCTTTAGTAACGGTGTTCAGTTTTATTATGTTGGGAAAATATAGTACCAATGTTGGGCCTTGCCAGACAAGTTTTATCCTAAAACGAAAATCAAGGGGGTCCCCATAACAACCCTCAGCATGTTAGGAGCGCTCAATTATGGAACATAACACCGGTTCACAAGTAACTAGGGCGGCAAGAGTGGAACAAAACACCGAGCAAAATGCCAAGCCTTCCACCCTTTACCAAGTATATATGTGCATTAAATTAAAATAACAATAAATATTGTGATATAACAAAAGGATATCCATGTTGACACATGGAGTAGCTTGCACCTGCAACTAGAAACGCTATAAGAAGGGCTGAGCAAGCGGTAACATAGCCAAACAAAGGTTTGCTGGGATGTGGAGGGGTTAGAGGCTTATCATGGCATTTTAGGAGGCTTGACACACAAGTGGTAGGTAGCGAGACAGCGATAGAAACGAGACAACTAGCATGGCAATGATAGTAATAGTATCCAGGGAAATGGTCATCTTGCCTGAGATCCCGCGTGGAAGAAGATCGAGTCCATGAAGAAGACGAACCAACGTAGCCGAACGAATCCTCACACTTCAAACGCTTTCGGAACTCTATCGAGAAGAAGCAATCCGAAAATAACAATCAACACATGATACACCATTACATATGCATGACATGATGCACTTCAAACATGATGCATGTTATGCAAGACATGGCAAAGCACAACAATCAACTTCTACACATTAAGTGAAGCTCAATATGCAACGAGTTGCATATTGACGAAACTCCACATTCAAATATTTAGTTCACTCTCATTTAGGTACACGACAAATTAAATGTTGTTAAACATGGCAAGAGGTGAAGCATACATAACTACATCATCTAGGCAAGTTTAAATGAGGCCAAAAACAACATATAGCATTTCCGAAACGACCCCATATGTTAATTTCAAAATTGGTCCAGATCTGAACTAAACATATTTTAGGTTTATTAAACAGCAAAATAAAGTGTGCCAAGAGATTCTACACGTTTTTCTAGTCAAGTTACATATGTGGAACATCTCAAACGGAGCTACGGTCTAAAAGATATGACCTTTACAAGATGAACATGACATGAATGCAAAATGCATGAAAATGACAACCACAAACATTTCAAATCATGAATGCAGCAAGATATTATGATACTACATGAAAATCTAAGCAAGTTACATATATGACATGTTCAAAACGGAGCTACGGTTCAACCACAACATCAATACGAGTTTTAGTTCAAATCTGTCCAAAACAGCAACATGGCATATTGCAATCCACAAATCAACTAGCTACAGCCACCTACAATACATAACAAGGACATGGTGGTGAAGCCTACATGATGCTTAACAATTCATATATTAACATCAAGTTGATTAGAAGCATGGATCAATAGGAAATGAGCTCACAAGAAGACATATTGAACTAAGCAGTTTTCAGACTTTGTGAAAATCTCAGTTTTTTAACAGAGCAGTTTTATCATGAAGGCATATTGACAGCAGTGAAAATATAGGCTACAGGGCATATAATGGCATGAAACTTAACCGCATGCTAGAGGACATGATGAACTACAAATAACTCCATTGCACCAACCCCAAACGGGTCCTAGATCACTAGCAAAACACATGGCAAGACAGCAACAAAATATTACAGATTCCAGACTTAGAAATATTTTGGACCCTCAAAACAGCAGTATTTTATAGCATGTTGGCAACAAGAAAATAACACCTAAACATGCATTTCTATAGCAACCAAAATGACTAGGGCCTAGCACACATGTCCAAGGGCATATTTCATATTCAACAACAATTCATATCATGCATGGATTAAATCACACAAAAATAACAAAAGGGCATCATAGCAAAAATGACATGCGCACAAAATGCTCAAATGACAAAACTAATTGCACAGATAAATTCTATTGATTTTTCTACCCCGAAAACATATATAATATGTGGGTTCTTATAATAAAACAAATGCCACAACATTTATGCGAGTTTAGGACATAAATCGTTTTAACAAGTTATGTATGCAACTTAAATGCAAACATCACATCAAGCATTTTTATCATGCATGAATATGCGATATAAATAATGTACATATTTTACCTATAACGTTTGTTTAATTCGGATGCACGCTTAAATAATATATGCGCAATGCAAATCATGACAATGATGCGAATCCAAGAAAACAACATGTTAAACATTTTAAACACATGTGAGAGATGGATATTGTGAATCTACATGAAATTCTAAGCATTTTACATATATAAATCATTTTATTTCGATGCACGGTTATTTAATTATGAACAATATGAAATCATGCATTTTTCTGGATTACGAAAATCCCTGGATAATTAGATAAATTCGCAGGGCATGGAAAAACACTACTGGGCTAAACAGCGGGCGCAGCATAGGAAATATCGCCCACGGGCGTCACACAAACACACAGAGGGGGGGCTCACCATGGGCCAAGCCCAGTCGATGAGGAGGTTGAGGCAGGCCGGCTCGGCCTTGGGCCTTGACGGAGATGAGGCCCAGCTGGGCGCTGGCTCGCTGGAGGCGGCCCACGTGGGCGAGTGGGAGGCTGGCGCTGGATCGGGCGAGCGGGACGCTCGTCCTCCTCGCACGATGCAGAGGACCGAGGTCATGGCGGCGCTGGGTATGGCCGGACGAGGTGCTGCACGAGACGACGGCGAGCTTGAGGTGAGGGGCGGCCAGATCGTTGCCGCAGGGCTCGATCCTGACCGGATCTGGTGCGGCAGAGCTACTCCGGCGGCTGGCCAGGCTTGGCGGGGTTCGCGAGGTGGTGGTGCGGGTCGGGGCCGGCGAAGGCCATGGCCGCGGGGCGAGCTTCTCCGGCGAACGGGCGATGGGGCACTGGCGATGGCAGCAGGTAGAAGGCCGGCGGCAGGGCGCTTGGGGCCGGAGGAGCTCGGTCGCTCGGCGTGGTGGCGGGGTCGCGGTGTACGGGCGGCGGCGGCTCGGCCCGGATCGGGCCTGGGGCGGGCCGCAGATGGGCTTCGCAGGCCCGGCGTAGTGGGAGGAGGTGGCTGGCGGCGGCTGAGTGGTGGGAGGAGGCGGCGGCGTGGATTTCGAGGAAGAGGCTAGGGTTTCCCTTCTAGACGACTAAGTGTCCATTTATAGGCAGAGGTGGCTATGGGAGGGGTTTTTAACCCGTTTTCGGACCGTTTGATCTGCATCGAACGGTCCGGAATGGTTGGGGGTTAGGGTAGGCTTTGTGGGCTGTGTAGAGTGGGTTAGGCCAAGAAGAGAGGGAAGTTTGCGGCCCGGCAATGAAGTTTTATAAACCGAAATCGTCCGACAAATAAACCGATAACAGTGCTGCTACGGTTGACCGCTCGGGTATCAAACGACCTCCGATTGCGACAAAATTTGGCACAGTCTACCTACAATATAATAAGACCGCATGCCAAGTTTCGGCCCAATCCGAGAGAGTTTTATACGCACTTTTAAAAACAATATTTTATCGATGCCGCGGGCGCGTGCGTGTGTGGTTGGACTCGAAACGGGCGACGGCAAGAACGGAGAGAATCGGCGAATACGAACGGATGCAAGTTTTTGAAAACGAGTGACGATGCTATGCATATGATGCGATGATGAATGCGACACCCAAACGAATCACATGATGACAACGGGAAAAAAAAGGGGAATCTTCTGGAGCGTCGGTCCCGGGCTGTTACAGGGCGTGAGCTAGTAATGATCAAGAAGTGATCCTGAATACCTACTTACGAGTCAAACATAACCCCACCGTGTTCTCTTCCCAAACTCCCTCGAAAAGAGACAGTCACGGTTACACACACAGTTGGTGTATTCTAATTGGGTTTACTTCAAAAAAATGTTATCGGGTATTTTAAATTTCCAAGTTGCCACATAACTGCCGGCACGACTTTTTGAAAGATTTAACCCTGCAGGGGTGCTCCAACTCATCCATCACAAACTAGCCAAAAGCTACGATGGAAAACCTCAACCGCGGGATAGCCCGCAGTATCCTCGGAATCCCGATATACAAGACATTCGTTAAGGTTAAAACAAATCCAGCAAGACCGCCCGACGTGTCGACACCCCGATAGGAGTCGCGTATCTCGTTCTCAGGACACGACGGATGAGCGATGGTTACCATGCCAATCCTCGAGTTGCCCTTGGGAGGCGTTAATAAGCCGCTGTGGTTTGGACCAACACTCGTGAGGAGCACTGGCCCGATTGGTTGATTTATATCCACGGGGTAGCTACTCCCTATGCAGTTTTATTAGTTGTTAGGCAAATTCTAGTACCAATGTTGGGCCTTCCCGGAAGAGTTTTATCCCAAAACGAAAATCAAGGGGGTCCCCATAACAATCCCAAGCATGTTAGGAGCTCTAAATATGGAACATAACACCGATACTCGGAAACTAAGGCAGCAAGAGTGGAACAAAACACCAAGCAAAATGCCAAGCCTTCCACCCTCTACAAGGTGCATAGATGCATTAACTTAAATAACAAGAATAATGTGATATCCCAAGATATCCATGTTATCAAATGGATCCACCTGCACCTACAACTAGCAACGCTATAAGAGGGGTTGAGCAAGCAGTAACATAGCCAACCAACAGTTTGCTAGGATGTGGTGGGTTAGAGGCTTATCATGGTATTTTGGGAGGCTTGACAAACAAGTGGTAGGAAGCGAGACGTAGTGATAGAATCGAGACAAGTAGAATATCAATGATAGTAGTGGTATCCAGGATAATGATCATGTTCCCTGAAATCTTGCTTGGAAGAAGATCGAGTCCATGAAGTAGTCGAACAAGCGTAGTCAAACGAATCCTCACACTCAAAATCGGTTTCGGAACTCTAGCGAGGAGAAGCAAATCTGGAAACAAGCAAATGGCTCGGTAAACACCACAACATATTCATGATATGATGCGCAAACAAGTATGATGCATGTCCATTTAATTATGCACGACATGGCAAGAGTGCAACAAACAAATACTACACATTAAGTGGAGCTCAATATGCAACGAGTTGCATATTGACGAAACTCCACATTTTAATTACTTAGTTCACTCTTGTTTAGGTACATACAAATTTAAATGTTTTTATCATGGCAAGAGGTGAAGCATAATTAAACTATCTATCTAGGCGTTTTAAATGAGGCCGGAAACAACATATAGCATTTCTGAAATGACCCCATATGCAAATTTAAAAATTGGTACAGATCTGTCCTAAACATATTTTACATTTATTAAACAGGAAAACAAAATGCACCATGTGATTCTACACGTCATTCTAATCGATATACATATACAAACCATTTAAAACGGAGCTACGGCCTAAAAGATATGACCCACACAAGGTTAACATGGCATGAATACAAAATGCGTGCAAAAAACAACCGCAAACATTTTGATCATGAATGCAAAATGATCTTAAAACTACAAACAATTCTAAACAAGTTTCATGTAGGGCATGATCAAAACGGAGCCACGCTTCACAAGATGCAAACAACACAAGTTTTAATTAGAATCTACCAAAATTAGTGAGATGCCTACTTTGGAGCCATAAAACATGGTGCTACACGAAGCTAAGATAAAAACAAATGACATGATATTGTAGTACACTTAAAATGCTTCACAATTCATATAAAGATCATTTTTCATAGGCATTATGTATGAATTGATATGATTCACAAGATGCAAAGTTTCTGTCCAGATTAAGGACTTCAAGAAAATCACAGTTTTATGCGAACAAACACATTGGAATGACATGTTGAGGGCAACTTTTAAGTATTCTACAGGAAGTTTTGGTGGCAAAATTTGGCATGGGGTGATATTATATTTGATGAATAGCAAATCGAGTTTACCGAACATCTTCACATGACCTCTAGATAAATGGCAATCATCAAAACAAGTTGACAAGTTTTTACAACAGTAGTTTCAGACTTGGTGAAAATCTGTGATGCAAAACAGTTAATTCATGATGCTGTTTTGGGATGCACAAAACAGTAGCTTAAGCAATTTTACTATTTATGAAAAGGATATATCCTGGAAGTAGACATGGCAATTTTCAAATTACTCCATTGACACAAATTCATAGGATGCATGGATTATTTACTATCATTTTTTGGAAAACAGTATTTTCTGTTAACAGCAAAAAAGTTTTTATCACGAATGCCACTTTAAGTGCAAGAAAATGACATGATAGAGATGCTTTGCATGGCAACCAATGGCATGGCATGGTAGAGCACATCACAGAGAATAAATCACATGAAGAAATCATATGCATATGAGCCATAGATTAGATGCAATCATCATGGGAAGTAGACAAGTTTTAACAGTTTTCTGCAATTTATTCACGGTGCACTTTTGCAACAGATTTTTGAGCATGTAGATGACTACTAATATGTATGCAAATGCCACCATCATGTAGAGCATGAAACGTAGATGATTTTTGGTATATATATATATATATATATATATATATATATATATATATATATATATATATATATATCATGTCCAACGGATGCACGGTTCAAAAGTATCAAGTGTCACAAAATGTAACATGGTGATATTTCGCAGATTTGAAAGACTTAGTCAAAAATGAGTAAGTCTGGGTTGTGCGCGGGTTAAGCTATCCGGTGAACGGGCGGAGGATAGGGCTTCGGCGTGCTCACCTCGTCGACTCGACCCAGGCTGTTAGAGCACATTTCTCCATGTGTGGTTTTGGTAATTGATGACATCCCTATGAACTAATGGTGAGTTTTACTTCAAGGATTTGTCCATAGGCATTTCTTGAAGTCCATTTGTTGGTTTCAAGGAGTTTATGTGATGACCAAGGAGGTATTCAAGGATTTATTCAAAGATTGGCCATGTGAGAGTTGAGCTTATTGCAAGCATGTCTTGAAGAAGAAGATTGTGGGAACATTCATGGTTACCTTCAAGACATCATCTTTATGAAGAGAGAAGATAAGATACAAGGTTGATCAAGACCAAGGCAAAGAGTGATTCAAGTTGATCAACACACAAAGCGTAGAAGATGTAGCAAGTGGGATCAAGTGATTTCATGGTATGGTAAGTATTGTACATTATGCTTTGTGTACTAACCCATGATCCTTGTGAGTGTTCTTTGTGGGGTTAGGTATATTTCCATGGGCTTGCATCAATAGGAAGATCCCATACAACCCATGGAGGATGACATCAAGTGGTGATCGTCATCAAGATTGCGGTATGCAAGTTCAAGTGAAGCATCACGAAGAGATCACATGCTTGAAGCTTTCCGTCCATTATGCTGATAATGGACATGTAAAGATGGGCCGGAGTATGGGGGAGCAATCTACTAGTCTTCGTCGAGCTGGCGCAATCAAGAAAGGTGGTCCATCTTGAGGAGGACAAGATCGTCAACATCTAGCTCAAGTGGACTATGCGCAGGGCAAAGGTTTGACCTTGATAGATTTTTCTATTTTACCGATCTCATGGTGGTAGTTGGGAGACCGGGTTATAGGATCGATAGTCGTACTATCAAGAGGGGCTCTCGAGTGAGTAGCTTGATCGTATCGTTCGTTCAGAGCTCAAACCATTGCATTCTTGGCATCATCATCTTTCTTGGTTCTTGTTTGGTTTTCACTTTGGGAGTTTTGGAGCTTATTGTCTTATCGTGATAATCCCAAGCTCATCGAAAACGGATTTCGTATGCATCATATTTGTGTTTTTGGTGTTGGAGATTTTGCTGGATAATACTTGGGAAGGTCACCTTCCTTATCCTAGTGGCATTTATTCTCCATTGCTTGTTCTTAATATAACCAACAAGCATGAGTTTGCTCAATTCGGAGCTCGTATGTGGAAGTTATGACAGTTTCATCCTCAGGACAGTTTTTCAGTGCTCAGGCGGTAGTACCGCTCTTGGCAGCGGTAGTACCACTTATAAGCGGCAGTATCGTTGTCCAGTACCACGCGTACTGTCACTGCTTCTGGGGTTTCAACTTTTCGTGTCGGGTTGCACGGTAGTGGACCGGTAGTACGAGCGGTAGTACCACTTACAAGCGATAGTACCGCCCACCCACTACCGCTCCACTTCCGCTTATTTTATCGCCTCTGGACTCGTTTGCATCTTCGCGGTTGTAGGGCTGCAGTAAGGGAGCGGTAGTACCGCTTATAAGCGGTACTGTCGCTGTGCTCTGCTCTACCTTCGCCTCTCCCAGTGTAATGCAACCTAGCGGTAGCACCGCTGGGTCGAGCGGTAGTACCGCTCCGACGGCACTACCGCCTCGGGGTGCTTCTCCATTTTACTTACTTTGGGATCTTCCACCCAAGCGGAAGTACCACTCCCTAGAGCGGTAGTACCGCTTGTGCCCGTCCAGTGTACATAGCGGTTGGATTTGGGGGGCCCTATAAAAGGAGGTCTTCTTCCCCAATGAACCTTATCTCTTGAGCTCGTGTTCTTCCCCCATTGTTGACCTTCTTCGAGCTTGCTAACTCTCAATCCCTCCAATGATTATTGCTAGTTCTTAAGGGAAAATAGAGAGGAGATCTTGATCTACACTTCCACCAATCACTTTCTCCTCTATGTGAGGGGAACCCCTTGGATCTAGATCTTGGAGTTTTTTGTGAGCTCCTTGTTCTTCCTCTCATATTCCTCCATAGCTTTTGTTGTTGTTGTGGGATTTTGGAGTGAGGGACTTGACCACTTCGTGTGTTCTTGCCATTGCATTAGTTGCATCGGTTTGAGTTCTCCACGGTGATACGTGGAAGTGAAGTTTGAGTAGCTTATTACTCTTGGGTGTTTGGGCACCCTAGAGCTTGTGCCTCTTGGGTGCTTTGGCGCCCTAGATGGTTGGTGGTGCCTTGGAGCTCAACCATTGTGGTGTAAAGCTCCGGGCAAGCGTCGGGATCTCCAATTAGGTTGTGGATATTGCCCCAAGCAATTTGTACGGGTCCTGGTGACCGCCCCCAAGAGTTGCCAAAGTGTACGGGTTCGATGACCTCCCCCAAGGGTTGCCATTTGTACGGGTTTGGTGACCACCCTCAAGGGTCCCTTAGTGGAATCACGGCATCTTGCATTGTGCGAGGACGTGAGGAGATTACGGTGGCCCTAGTGGCTTCTTGGGGAGCATTGGGCCTCCACACCGCTCCAAACGGAGATAGCATCCGCAAGGGTGTGAACTTCGGGATACAACATCGTCTCCGCATGCCTCGGTTATCTCTTACCCGAGCCCTTCACTAATGCACTTTACTTTGTTATAGCCATGCTGCTTCATGTTATATATCTTGCTATCACTTAGTTGTTTATCTTGCTTAGCATAAGTTTTTGGTGCACATAGGTGAGCCTAGTTGTTTTAGGTTTTGTGCTTGACAAATTAAACGCTAGTTTTATTCCGCATTTGTTCAAGCCTAAACCGTAATTATTTCAAAGCGCCTATTCACCCTCTCCCCCTCTAGGCGACATCCACGTCCTTCCACAGGCAGAGGAGAGGAGGCAACGGGCCGATTGAGAGGCTGTGGCTGGGCTGGGCCGGCTCGAGCAGCGGACCACGCGACTGTGCCCACGCGCGTGCGAGCGCTGCTCGTCCTCGTGGCCGACGGGAAGCCGAATGGCGGCAGCGAAGCTTAGGCGGCCGGCGACAACGCTTCTCCGGCGAGGAAGGGGCGGAGATGGCCATATCGGGCCGAGGCAGGCGAGATCCAGTGGATCCGGTCGGTGGCGTGGTCATCGCGGCGGTGGCGCGGCGAGGCCTTGCATGGCGGCGGCGGGGCGGTTTCGGCGAGGCTACGACACGCACCGGCGATGACCTCCGATTGGCGGGGTCAGCAAGGGGCGTGGCGGCCGGCGTTCGAGGCCCGCAGGTGGCGGGGTCAAGGGCGACGGGGAGCTCCTCTCTCGATCGGGAGCGAGGGCGGCGGTTGGCTCGGGCCGCGCGGGCGAGCGGCTACGTTGGTTCGGGCTCCGGGCGGGCCGTGAATGGGCCTGGCGGGCACGACGGCTTGGAGGGAGGTGGAGACAGGGAAGGTGGCGGCGATGGCTGGTTGGTTGGGCATGGATTTTGAGGAGGCTAGGGTTAGGCCAGATTAGGAAGGGCTAGCATTCCTTTTATAACATGGGTAGCTAGGTTAGGGGATTTTTACACCGATTCGAGTCGTTCAATCGCAATCGGATGGCTCCGGTCGCGGGGTTTGGCTAGGTGGGTTGTGTAGGGGTGTTTGGGCTGAGATGAGAGGGGGGTTTTGTGGCCCGGCATGAGCTTTTTAAACCGAAAACATCGCAATTTTTAACCGGCGACTGTGCCGCTACAGTTGTCCGTTGGGGTATCAAACGAACTCCAAATGTGACGAAATTTGGCAGGCGATCTACCTACAATATATAAAGACCGCATGCCAACTTTCAACCCATTCCGAAAACAGTTTATTCCCACTCATAAAACAATATTTTTACGATGCCGTGGGCGCGTGCGAGTATGTTTGGTCTCAAAACGGTCAACGACAAGAACGGGGAGAATCGGCAACTACAAACGCATGCAAGTTTTGAAAAATGAAGGCAACAGAGTGCTGATGCGATGATGAATGCGACAAACAATAAATCACACAGCGATAACGAAATACATGGAAGGAAATCTGTGTGTCGGTCTCGGACTGTTACAATAAGGGTCTCCCAACCCCTTTTTGGTGTCGTCAACAATCGACTTGCAATCGCAGACAATTACCAACTGATCCACAAATAGGTTAGCAATAAGTGCAAAGGCCTCACGGCAAGCTATGGCTTCTTGAACTGTTGGATTAGAAATACTTGGCAAAACAATCGCCGAAGACCCGAGGTACTGACCTTGTGTGTCTGGATATTGCGGCAGCAGCACCACCGCTTCCACCATGGAACAAACCGCCATATACGATGAATTTTAACATGGACGGAAGGTAGTTTCCAAGATTTTTGCACGGTGATCACTCAGTTTTCTTTAGGGGTACTCATTTTTTATGAGGGGTACTCATTTTTTAGAGCTACTTTCATTTTTGCGAAGCATACGCTGGTCCATCCAGGGGTACTCATTTTTTGTTCACGATTTTGAAAAAATGTTTGTGTACTCACAAAATGTTATGAAATTAAACAAATGTTTGCAATTTCAAAAACTGTTCAAAAAATTCAAAAATATTCATGCATTTCAAAAATGTTTGTTAAAAAAATTCATGAGTTACAAAAATTATGCCCCCAAATTATGAAAAATGTTCGTAGATTTTAAAAATGTTCGTCGTTTCAAAACAATGTTCACGGTTTTTTAAAAATGTTTGTAAAACTGTGAAAAATGTTCGTGAATTTGTTAAAAATGCTCGTCGATTCAAAAAATGTTCATGATTTTAAGAAATGTTCATGGATTTGTGAAAACTGCTCATGAATTTGAAAAATGTTCATAATTTCAAAAAGTTCACGAGTTCGAGAAATGTTCATGGTTTTCAAAAAGTATTCAAGATTTGGAAAAAAATATGTCCAAAAATTTGAAAGATAGTCGCCAAAAAGGAAAAATAAAAGGAAAAGGAAGAAAAATTCTAAAAGAATAATAAAGGAAAACAGGAATAAAAAACAAAAAAAACAATTCAGAAAATGTTCAGAATCTTCCCAAAAACACAGTGGGAATGAAATCCAAAATGGGCTGGCCCCAAGGTGAATTGAATGTTGTAGGGGGTACGCGTTCCTCGCCAAATAGGAGACACCCCTGCGCTAGCCTCTCTGTTCAGAACGCGAATCTTATACAAAAGATGGTATTGTTGAGGGACTATATGAGAATTGACTATCTCATCTAGATGAGAATTAGTAAATCCATATTTTTAATACGTAAAACACAGTAGATATTGTCCTATCAATTTCCAAGTATACTGTCGGATAGTTTTTTTTTATTTGAGAGTCACCGTCGGATAGCTTTATAAAACCATATATGCGTCCTTAACCTATTTGAGAATTATTTAGTTTTCCAACCAAGGTCATCAAAAGGCTATTGGTGGCATCGTTGATCAGGAGGTATCCATAGGTTTTTCGCCCTCGATACCAGCAGTGTCAAAATTCAAATGTTGTGTATCGCAAATCATTTACTCAATCCAAGATGAGCCGTCACATTTTGAGATTTCGAGCACATAATATCTTGATGACTTCAAGTCGATTGCATCTAAGGGTGAGTAAGTTAGTTAGTTAATTAGAGCATGGGATGCACAGAAATAAAAGCTGCCCACATCTGATATTACAAGGTTCTAATCAGCAAATATCCAGCGGTACAAACAAGTGGATCTTATACTGTCGCCGACCGCTTGGTGCTGGAGCCTTGGGACTTCCATGTCGAAACTCAGGTTGTTAACTTCTGGACAGTCCAAGAGGTCACTCAGAGTCAGAGAGGCCCCCTTCTCTTCGTTGCAGGTCTCGCTGACTTCCTCCCTATCACCAAAGGACACACGTGGTTATTTATGCTTACCAAGGAGGGAAAGCTATATACGGCATGCAAATTTGGCAGGGGAGCTTCTCAACAAACCATCCACAGGAGCGATGCCTGAAATCAACCCATTCTGCACAACAAATGGAATTCAATTAGGAGGCAGTGTTAATCCCCGCATGAAAAAAGAAGTTATGCATCCATATATCGTACTAAAGATCGATAAGCATCTTCGCTGCACTTCCACGTGATAAGTTATGCATTGCTTTATCCAGATCAATTTGCCGTTTCACATTTGTGCCAACAATAATTTGCACTGCGGAACACTAGCAAGGGGATGATGAATATTCAGATTATGCTTGCATTACCCTACTACGTTTGATCAGTCTCTTCCAAGTCATAGCAATATGATTATAGATCGTGGAAGGGTTCCACCGTAGAGCTTATAGACTGATACTATCGTTATATGGAAGCCTTTGCAGGAAACTCTTCTTGCATCATTCATCAATTTGCCGTTTCACATTTGTGCCAACAATAATTTGCACTGCGGAACACTAGCAAGGGGATGGTGAATATTCAGATTATGCTTGCATTACCCTACTACGTTTGATCAGTCTCTTCCAAGTCATAGCAATATGATTATAGATCGTGGAAGGGTTCCACCGTAGAGCTTATAGACTGATACTTTCGTTATATGGAAGCCTTTGCAGGAAACTCTTCTTGCATCATTCACTGTTTAGTAGCGGACTTTGGTGCAATGAACAAGATCAAACTAGGATAATTTAAGCATTAACAAATTAGCTAATCATGGGCACAAACACACAATCATATAAGATATAACATTGAAATGTATTTCTTTACTAACTTCGTCATAGACAATCCTACTTCTTCCTGGATCCAATTGGGGTACTATCACTCGACCTGAAAAAAGAAGAATTCCCTTTATCCAAGGACAAGTAGTAAATTATTTAAGTAGCAGAGTCCAACCGAAGACATCGTACCTGATTTGGTTCTTCTCATTTTGAGAGACTCAGGTGTGGAAATAGATAATGACTGGACCCTAGAACGAGTAAGCCGAGATTTATGCACCTAAAGTGTTTCAAAGGAACATTGCAATAAGTACAGATATAAATGGGTCAAAATCTTGGCTAGCACAGTTTTTGCCAGCTGAGTTAAGTAACAGAGAGTGGATTAAACATATGGGGCGCCGAGACAGGCTGTATGTGTGAGTAAAACTTAAGAACTAAGGAAGAAGATGGCATCACAGTCAATCTTGATCACGGTAAGCGGCATGGCATACTTTTCTGCTATTTCATATAAAGTGAGCACCAAAGATGACTGGGGTAACTACAAATTGGTAGAATATTGGTCCGTCTTAACAAAATCTACGCTAAAATCATTACAACTTTACTCCAGCATGTTTTCAAAGATAAAAAGAAAATCATTACAACTTTGTCGAATAGCAGCATGGCAAAGTGGTGTGATATCGGCTATTCCTATTTCTTATAGCGAAATCTGCCATAAAATAAAACTGGCAACTTTACCTCAATAGTTTGTGCATTATACAGGTGTTAAAGATGTCCAGGATAATGAACCATCATTCAGTAACAGCTGGATCACATGGCAATTGCAAAAGCTATGGCAAGCTAACACATTATAAATTTCTTTAACCATCAGCATTTAGTAAGTGTTATAAAATAGTATTAAGATGTTATAAATTGTTAACACCAGAAGAAAAGGGTATGGAGAAAATTTGCATACTTACATATGGAGCTGAAGTTCTGTTCATTGGCGCTCTAGTAGGACGCCCCAACCCTTTCTTTGCAGATCTTCGCTTCTCTGCTGAACCTACAGTCTGCTTTTCCACATAAAAGCTATCAAGTTCACTATGTAAATTGAGGAACACAACTAAGATCACTAGCTTAAATGTGCTAAATATTATGAACTTGGCATCATAAAAAAAAACGAAATTCTGTATGGTGCACCTTACCCTGGATGTAAAAGAATTTAATGGATCACAATATTTGGTTTTACACTCTATATACGAGGTACAGATCAATCTATGAAATTCCTTACTCCCTCTGTTCACTTTTATAAGTCGTTGAAGATATTTCAGACAGCATGCAAAGCAGCCCATTTTCAGTTGTCTTAAACGACTTACAAAAGTGAACGGAGGGAGTAGTAAAGATTAGGAATTACTACGGAAAAAAGTATGTGGCTACATAACATATTTGGACATATAGTAAACAAAATCCAAAGCCACAACATTGAACCTAAAGATGCTGGAATCTGTTTCATCCCAGTAATGAGGTGATGCTACAGAAATAGTGTCATTGCAAATAATTAATCATGAAATGTCACAAAGGGCACAGATTGGAAACATGCTATCATAAGCTTACTGTGGACTGCAATTATATTAATTGGGCTAGATTTACTAAAGATGCTATATTAAATTGATTGTGTATCTAAATGTCTTCAGGTCTAAGATGCAGGCATGTAGAATTGAGTCGTTACTATTGTCACGCTTGTGACAATCATATGTCTTCGGGATTTTTGTAACATAACTTTGAGTCATATGCTTCTCTTGAGTACAAGAATTTCCATGAGCACCCAGCATACCTGATAAAGCTAAATCCAGAATGTCCTAATTGGAGGAGACAATAACAAGAAAAGGAAAACTAACAGTGGCGGTATTTGCATATTAACTATTTCAGCAAATAAACTGGTAGAAATACTACAGTAACACAGAACGAAGTTCAAAGACTGATTGCTTGATCTAATTTTTGAGCTGTGGGATTTATAACTCACTTTTTCCGGAGATTGCACATCTGAGTGAATTGAAGATGGTGTATTTTCATTTGATACTGCCTTCTGAGTCAATGTGATGTGCTCACTTTTTTCCAAGTAGTGTTGATTCTTCAATGAAGCCACTGGAGTACTTTGATAACCTAAATTAAATAATAGTCACTCTCTTAGAAACCTTACCTTACCTTACTAAGCCTTTTGTCCCAAACATGTTGAGGTAGGCTAGATATGAAACCCTTTCACGAGGACTTCCCACGAGGTCACCCATCCTAATACTACTCTCGCCCAAATGGGTTTCATACCCAAAGGGCTGGCTAGTTTTTACGTTGGCTCGCCAAGCCTATCACAACCCTTAGATATGAAACCCTTTCACGAGGACTTCCCAGGGGGTCACCCATCCTAGTACTACTCTCGCTCAAATGAGTTTCATACCCATGGGACTGGCTAGTTTTTACGTTGGCTCGCCAAGCCTATCACAACCCTCCTCCTTTACCCGGGTTAAGTTTCTAAGAGAGAGTCACTCTCTTAGAAACATCAAGATAAAATGAAATATCCGCAGGAGAAAACTTAACCAATGTCTTAACAATTTGCACCGTCACATACTTGAGGGTTCAACACTTTGAAAAGCACCAGCAATCTCTGAGCAGCAATTAGAACTTTCAGGCGGTACTGTGGCTAAAGGATATAAAGCCAGCAGTTCAGCATTGGTGGCATTTCCACCTTCTGAGTCATTGGGCATATGATCAGGGGACATAGTGCAAGTCCAATCAGAGTTGAAAAGATGGCTACCAGCATCGTCTTCTCTTGCATCTGGATGCATAGTGTCATTCTGATTTCCTGCCTCTTTGCAAGTTACATCACCGGAATATGTTTCTGTAGGAGCAAGAGATGCATTACACTCAATGTCCACATGATCTCTTTCTTGTGAAGTGCTGCTCGAAGTCAAGCCTATTTCCACATTAGCTACAGCTGCAGGTCTGGCATCATCTGAAGCAGCAGAATTTTCCTTGGTTGAAGCATCATTTCCAGAGTTGTATTCCTGAAATCTTGAACTCTCTGTGAATGCATCGAGATCATGGATTGGGAAATTTTTAGCATCATTAAGAAGGTCCTTGATGAAGGAAGGTCCAAACTTCTGAATAAAATTGCCTAGCTGGAATTTCTCCTGGTAAAATTGAGCTGGATCCTCTTGTGGGTGGATAAAAGAGTTTGGGTAAGATTCCATGTGCGAATCCCAAGTCTCCCACCAGTATGGAAATCCAATCATGAATCGTTCACATATCTGCACGCATGGTTTGTTTTGTTTATCAGAGTAGTACAAGATTAGAAGCATGGCTAAATGATCTTTCTGCACATAAATACGATTTTGCTTGAATCTGGGCTGACTTTCATCCTCGTTTGTGAAGAAAAAAGATAGAAGAAGAAACACACAAGAGAAAATGTGCGTACCTGCATAGAAAATCCATTTTCACGCATTCGCAATGAGCTAATTGAACCATGAAGGTGCACCACAACCCCATCTTCATCTTGGAGCGTGAGAGGCTCATAACGCTGTGCTATGGGTGCAGAAGTGAATGCAGCATCCCTGTCAGAAGCAAGGTTAGTCAGAATGGGGTTCTGCTTCACTGGAATCGTAGAATCGGTCCACCAAATTTGGATCGCAAAAGTCGTAGAAAGAAGAAACGCATACCTCTCGGTGAAGCCGGAAACAGCGAGCTTCCGCTCTTCCCCTTCCACCCTCACCAGCCACCATTCCCACAGCGTGACCTAGCCAAGCACCAAATCGAATCAAACCACCGCCCGTCCAGGAAGAAAAACAAAAAGAAGGAAACGTGCATGCAAAACGCAGGAAAGGAAAAGGGGAGGGAGCGTACGCATGTGTACTCGACGGGGGGTGAGGAGGCGGCGGCACCAAGGCGGGTGCGCAACGGGGCAGGGGAGAAGGGAGGGCTCATCGCGGCGGCTGCGCTTAGAGGCGGCGCCGCGCCCCGGCGAGATCTTGCCCTCGGCGGAGGGTCGGGGGTCTTTTCTGCCACGCTGGTAGCGGAGCGGAGTGAGAGTCGCACGGACGAACGAGGGGCGGGGGGACACAAACGCACTTCTTTTTCCTTTTTATAAGAAAAAAAACACCCTAACTTCTCCATCGAGCGATACACATAGCAATCTTTAATTACGAATCAACCTGGTTGGATGGTTAGAGGGCCAATGATATCCCCAATGCATCAAGGTTCAAGTCCGGAGCTCGTATTATTTCTGGATTTATTTCAGGATTTTCGACGATGCGCATTCAATGAAAGGAGACGTTCTCGCCAACGACGAGACATTTATGATGACTTCGTAAATCTTAAGATGATATGCCGGTTCGGTCTCTCGAGGATGCTCATAGGTGTCGGATATGCGTGTGTGCATTCATAGGGTGAGTGCATGCTCGTATATATAAACGTTTGCGTTTGTACTGTGTTAAAAAAATAGCAATCTACTTTTATTCTTGTCTTATTATTATATTCAACAAAACCTTGTAAAATAGATGCATCAAAACCTTAAATAAATACATGATGATGAGGACATCAATACCATTGTTAGACCCACAATCCCTACTGCAATACATACTGGACCAATTATGAGAGCTCACGCACGTCAATTGAATTACCAGGTACTTTCGTTTCTTGAAAATCCTTTTAATGTTCATGAACATATGATGCTGCCTAAATTAGATATTTTTGTTTTACTTATGAATGAAAGACCTAGCATGGACAAGAAGTATAGCCATTGGAGCGGGATCAAGCATGGAGGAGAAGGTGCGCACGCGGGAAAAAACAATGGAGTCTCGAGTGCTGATTTTCGCACTTTGAAACCACCATAAGGAGAGCATGAATGCGTCACCATAAGGAGAGCATGAAGGCTTGGACGAAATATACAACATGTCACTTCATTAAGGTTCTTATAGAGGGAAAGTCTAATATGAACCCACATCCATATGCACCCCGTCGTTCACATTAGACCTTTCCCGTATTAGAAAACAAGAATAAACCTTGACCTATTTTTAGCAACCACACATCTGCCAGTCATGGAAAAAACTGTCGGTAACAGTGACAAAAATGACCAATTATGTTGGTACTAACCACGTCATAGATAATTTTTTGGCTTCCTGAATCCAACCGTGGATCTACTAGTTGACCTGAAAATCAGTTTTCTCTTTCTTGGGTAAATATGGATAAATGGTTTACAGAAACAAGTCCACAAACCAAATGCTTCACCTGATCTGGCGCTTCTCAGTTTGAGATGTTCAGGTGTGGAAACAGATAGAACCATAGCCTTACTGCGACTGCGAGTAAGCGGAGATAGCACCTGATATTTTGAATGAACAATTCACTAATTAAATGTTGGGTTAAGTTCAATCATAAAAATTACAGATACAAGCAAGATAAAAGATAAAACATAGTGAGGCATCAATGGAGTCACAATACACATTTTTGAGAAGAAGACGATTTCATTGATACATTGTTCTTACAGAAAAACCCAGGAAACAAAGGAAATTACAACGAAGACCTCCTGAGCTCCAGCTTCGCCGGCGTCCAGAACGAGAGAGAAACGCGCCGCTGCCTCTGCTCGTCCACACGCCAAGGAACGACGAAAGCATCCCCAAGGCACCCGGGAAGTTCCTGCTCACCGCCCCCGGAGGGGTAACGCCCTGGACCAACAGCTCCGCCGTAACGCACCACGCCGCCGTCTTCAACAGCTTCGAAACCCAGATCCGCCGCACGGAATCTGGCCGGGGAAGACCGCACCACACGGATCCACCGATCCGCGAGCGGTGAGGAAGCAGGCGCTTGACCACGGAGCTCCGCCGAGCGCCGCCGTCGAAGGGGTCGCGGACCTGCACCAAACACTTCACCGGCGACTCCACCACCTCCATGGCTCCGCCGGCTGCAAACCCTACAGATCCTACACTATATACAACCGCGAAACGGGGATCCCCCGCCCTCCCGCCGCCGGAGCGGCCGGCGGAGGGCGAGAGATCCGGCGAGACCGCGGTGGCGAGGTGGATCGGCGGGGGGATTCCAGAAATCGCCCTCTGTTACTGTGCGGGAGAGGGGAGACGTCCTTGGCTCGTCCCTGCTGAGTCACAATACACATACAACCTGACTGCAGGCAAAATACTGGAGTTTTAGATGTTGGAGCATTTGCACAACTTGATCGGTTTCCTCAATGTATATCCACAAAATTAATTTTAAAATGACAGCAGCATGATTTATGATGGCAAAGTTGATGCAGAGCCCTACTGCATTCACTCGGTAAGGCGCCAGCTTTTATAAGGAACTGAGCAACAATGTAAACTGGCGGACACCTTGGCTTAACTGGAGTAATTTGTACCGCTACAACCCTCCGCCCTCTCTATTCTCTAAACTTTAAATGAACACAGTTCTAGTCTTATTAACCTATTAAAGTATTGGACAACACCATGGTCTTTAGAGGTTGCAACATGACACAATATTTAATGAAGCAACAGTGATTATTTTCATGAATCTTTGGTTCGAACGTATCTTGTTACAAAAAAACATATAAAAGAATTACCGCTAATATGACAACAGAAGAAAGGTACAGTTAGAACTCAGTGGTTAGTACTCCCAAACATAACACTTTTAGATATGTTATTACCGCTAATGTCTAATACTCAGTTCGAACGGAGTATTAGATATGTTATTCCCAAAGAAGAGCACATTTTTTACTTGAACACACACCCAAATGCACGTCGTTGTATATTAGAAGGGCATGTCCAGATGACGTAAGATTACAAAGGGCTGAAACAAGGCGCAAAGAAAAAAAAAACTGAAACACAGAGAACATATATCTTGAAATCATGTTCGAGCCTTCATGAGACATCAGTCTAACCAATTGAATTCCCCGAGATTAAGATTGGATTTAGGTTACTTACACACTATAAGTTGTCCAAAACATTCAAAATTACCTTAAGCAAATGGTTATCACCAACAAAACGTGTAGGGATGTGCTACACTAGGGCATCCAGAGATTAGCTTATTCAAGATTGCATTGATTTAGCTTAAAGTGTGGGGTAACTCTATACAAATGTAACATCAGATTGAAGTCATTTTATATGCTCTGGATGATTGAACGAGCAAGTAAAACATACTTATTGTCTGTTCTATTGCTTCTATCGGTCTTCATAAGGGAGAGAGAGAGAGGAGAGAGAGAGGGAGGGAGGGAGGGAGGGAGGGAGGGAGCGAGGGAAACAGAGAGGGAGGGAGGGGGATTTGCTGAATAATCATTTTAAGGCTGAGAATGGAGAAATATTATTTCATTTTTCGAGATGCCGAATTCAGAACTCACCATTTTACGATGTTTCACATCTGCAGAGGCTGAAGTTCCAGTTGGCACTATCGTCTCAATTGATGCTTCCCCATTAGTTATTTTTCGCCCGTCTCGTCTCCTTAACAAAGCTTTAGGGTACTTTCACAACCTCTCACATCCAAAGGACCAGACACTGCTCTATCTTCATATGGTATCATTTTATAGTCCTCTGAAGCCTTGGGAATGCTTCTACAACCTAAATTAAGCTCACCGTTGATCAATTTCTCATAAGCATCGCAGTGAAGCAAATTATTTCCAGAAGGAACATTGTGTGATCTCAACTCTTTGCTCTTATGTGTATCCCTGGCTGGACCACGTTCCGAACCCTTAGCAACCACAGGGTCTGTAGAACAGTTCTCTTTAGGTGATACTGTACTAGATAAGCCCTCAGAAATCACATTTATTAATCTTCTAACAGTGTTGACAATATTTCCCATGAGAAAGGATCCAAGCAGATTGGTAATGTTGCTTGCAGGAGCTTCTCCAAGGACACTCGAGTTGATACCGGTGACAGAGGAGCTAGTTCAAGGTTCTATCTACGAACTTGTTTCAGGATACAAACAAGTGCAGCTACCCTCTACTCCAGACTAAAAGTCCATTCAAATAGTGCTTATAAACCTGCAGGCACGGTATGCAGCAAAGACAAAGTCATTCATAATTTGTAGCAGTGGCAATAGAGTAAAAGCACCGTTTGATAACCTTTTTGAACCCAAAAAGGTGTACGTGTTACCAAATTCAGAAAGTTCATCTATTTAGCTCAAGCTTCGAATCCCCAACATTTTTTGTTGCCTTTTGAAGGGAAAACTACATAGGCAGCTTCGACAAGATGTGCAAATAGCGCACTGGACAGAGGCTGTTTTTTTTCAGCTTTAGATTTCTACAGAGAAACTGATTTTGTGCACAATGGAAACAAGAAAATGAGAATCCCATTTATGCACGCAAGAACTATTAAGCGAAACCTGAATTAGCACCAAGATCCTACCTTCAGTTTCAATAGTAGAAAAACAGTTACACCTCATTATGTGCGTAGGAGGGCATCCTGGAAGCGAACATTCACGGTTTTATTCCTGCGAGAAAAATACATAAGAAATTCAACCAACTGAAGAAACAAAAATATGCATGTATAACCGGCCTCCTAGATGATAGATACATTTACAGGCAAATCTTAATCTTTTTTATAACAACATAAAGCTTATAAAATCCCTCTTTGCTACTAGACGAAGATTGGATGTGTGAACCTGTTTTGATGCAGAGAAAAATTCATCACAGGTCCTCATACTTGTCTTGTTGGTCACTTTAGTCCATGTAGTTGCAAATACCCGAAATATGGTCCTCATAGTTGTCATAGGGGTTCACGTATGTCCACTATATGTTTTGATGTACGTATTTGCTTAGTTGGTGCTTGACTGGCCTCTCCACGTGGGCTTTGACCGACAACTCAGCTCAGGGTCGTCGCTTGGCTGCTATACGCTGGTAAACCAGTTTTTTTTTCGCAAATTCACCACTTATTTACACCCAGCACCCCACATGGTCGGACCGCAGCCGCACCACCTCGCTCGCTTCTCCTCTCCCCCTCTGCTCAAACCTAACCAACACCGCCGACGACGGCATCGCTACCGGCCGCCGCCGCATCCACTGCCGCCGACGGCGTCGCTACTAGCCGCCGACGCATACACTGCCGACGTGCTTGCCGCCGTCACATCCACCCCCCGTCCTCCGCTGCCCCCCTTGCTCGATTTCCCCCAATTCCCCAACCGATCATCATGCCGCCGTCACGGCCGCCACGCCGCCGCTGCCGGCAGGGATGAATCCCGTGTGCTCGGAACCAGTCTCCAGCAAACTAACCAATTCCCGTGTCGCTTCGCCTGTGAGCACCGCACCACACCGCACGAGGATGAGGCTGATGGGCAGACACATCCCCCCGCGACAGATCGCGCTGCTCGCCGCAGGGTAGGCACCAGGCCCCGGCGCAGGCGCCGCCGCGTTCCATTGGTGTATCTCATAGCTTCTCCTCTGTTGATTGATTGATCAATCTGTATGGTGTATGTATGCAGGCTGGTGTTCTTTGGGGCGACGACGTACGACGTGCACCGCTCCATCAAGAACAACGACCAGCCCCCGACCAGGGAGCAGGTGGCGGCACTCCAGGAGTTCATCGACTCCAGGAAGCGCTAGTCAGGACCGCCGGCGCCGATGCCCGATCGATTCCCTTGACCGGCGGCGGCGCGGCGCATATGTTTGTGATTTCTGTGGATCTCTGTTCTGTGGTGCGTTCGTCTGAAGCAATAAGAGTGGCCATGGATGAGGAACCGGCTGGTGTGTACGGATGGATACATATAAACCGTACAGTGATCCAAATTCCCGTTTCTCCCATGTTGCATCACCAGCCAAACCTAGAAAGTGTACACTGAACAAGGAATGGCTCTGTTGGCCAGTCCTCGTGTATTATTATTAGCTGTGGAGTTGTGATCATCTCGACTCTGTTCTTGAAACAGCTGTTGCAGCATTTCATATGTCGGAGACTTTTGAGTAGTTTCTTCAACTAAAATTATGCTGTCCGCTTCATGCTAAAGTTAACTGTTACCAGTATGCTCGTAGCACCATTGACAACAAACACCAGGAAACCGGCAGCGGCCAGCCATAGCTTTGCAGTGTAAGCTCAATACCCGCTGGACATGGTTATTAGTTGCAGCTTCAGGAATCAGCTGCCGAAATGGCTAAAGACTTGAATCCCAGATGCATTGACCGGAATATGGAGAGTATCTCGTTACATTCTACGTCGCCGACAAGAAAAATTAACACATGAATTTCTTCTTGTATCTAACATCGATGACAAGTATCAGCTGAGTTTGTTATCAAGTTGCACTCGCGGACCCTAAAGATAATTCAGTCATGACAACAACATAAATATCCCCGAACGTGGCGTTGCTAGATTACTTGAAGCAGATGAGCGACCAGATGAGGCTGGAGTAGGTGTTGGGGTTACGGACGAGCTTGCGCCACACCATGATCAGGCTCAGCTTCGTCATCACGCTCGTCGGCGGCATCGCCGTCGTCCCCGCGCTCATCGCATTGTTCGGGTCCGTCGTCATGACCTTCTCGTCCCTGGCCTCCGCGTCCCTGTCCAGCGTGCCCCTGTCCTGCGGGGGGACTTGGCGGCCGTGGCGTAGTTGTAGTCGGGCGCGCCGCCGCTGAAGACGTCTGATATCGGCGACGCGCTGGAGCTCCGGACGAACATGTGGAGGTCCTGGCCCTTGGCCTGCCCGTTCACGGGCGCCTTGTTGGCTCCGTTGCGTGCCGCGGCCACCGCCGGGTTCGCGCGGGCTAGTGTCGCGCCCCGGGCGAGAGGTGCTTGTGCTTGTGCTTGGGCTTGGGCGCGTCGTCCTCGTAGTTGGACGGCCGCGGCATGGCACCGGTGCGTTGCAGCTTTTGTTGGTGAGTTGGCGCACCTATCCGACCACGCGACCATCGAGGGACGGCGTGGTGCAGAACAGTGTGCAGTTGACGATGAATATGTCGATGGCCTCAGGGGCAATGCCAGTCTTGGTGAGCAGGTAGTCGATGGCCGAGAAGGCCACGAGCTCGAACTCAGCGGTCAGCCTGGGCGGCGTCGGTGAAGTGAACGGCGACGGGGCCGATGCCGGAGGCTATCAAGATGGCCGCGAGAGAGGCGTTTGCGTGGGCCAGGTGCGCGGCCGCGAGCGCGTGGTCGCCCGCCTCGACGGCGCCTGCGCAGCTCATGAGGAGGTGAACCAAGCGGATGCCGACGCCTTCCTCCTCGACGCGCCACATGGCCAGCTCGACGGCGACAGCATCCCGTGATGGAAATGGCTCCGCTAGCTCGCTCCTCTTACGCTACGCCGAGGTGGACCGCCCGCAGGGACGAATCCCTCCGCAGGCGGGAGCAGAGCGTGGCTTACCGCCCGCCGCAGGCCGTTCAAGCGGCACGGGTCCGAGCACGGCGACCAGGCGCTGCCCCTGGGCTCCTCGTCTTCTCCGCCCTCTCCGACGCCGGGGGCCTCGTCCGCTGCGCCGCCACCTGCAGGCGTTGGTGCTGTCTCGTCTCCTCCGACGCCGCCTTCATCTGCCGCCGCGGGCACCCGCGCTGCGACCGCTTCGCCCGTCGAGGCGGCGGCGTCTTCCTGCACAACAGCAGCCGCGGCCGCTCCCGCTCCCGCGTCCAGGCCTACGAGTTGCCGCCGCGCCTCCCTCGGCGAGGTGTGGTCCGACCAGGTGGGGGAGTTCTTTTTTTTAATTCGGTGAGATTTTGCAAATAACCCCTTGCTCTACACGCGTATTGCAGCTCAGTGACGGCCTGAAGCTGACTTGTCAGTCAACGCCTACGTGGACAAGCCAGTCAACCGCCAAATCAGCGTGTACGTAGACAAAACCGTAAAATGGACCGTATGTGAACCCCTAGGACAACTATAATGACCGTATTTCGGGTATTTGCAACTACATGGACTAAATGACCATCGCGACAAGTATGAGGACCTACAGTGAATTTTTCTCTTTGATGCATCAAAAAACAATTATTGTTCTGATGTTTTGCTTTATGCAAATACGTATAGATAAAATTTGGAAATTTGGACTACAGAATATGCATTGACACCGCCCGTGTTGGTTTCAGCAGATGGAGTTTGATACCATAAGCCTTAGCCCTTGGTAGAATGAAACCAAAAAAAGCAAAGCTATGATGTCTAACTAGATCCATGATAAATTAAATGAACTAATGAACCAGGGAGCACCATGCATCACGCGGTTGTTCTGGTATGATATCAATAGTTTCTGCTGCTGACATGTACTAGAGCCTAGACTGCAAGGGAAGGCACTGCACATAAAATACATTATGCTGAGTTTGCATCAAAGAAGCTATGTACTTCCAAGTGCATGAGCATGTGGGCTATTATTGAAATTCTTATTTTGTCACACATGAATCTCAAAGCAAGCATTGATGGTCCAGATTGCTCTATATGCCTTCACCCTGTGCACAAAATATGCCTTTATAAATTGCTGGGTACTAAAAAATTGAGGCGGCATGGCAATAGTACGTACGACATGGGAATGAAATATAGCCGCAACATGCTGGTTCAGGTCAGCCGAGTAGCCTGCGGGCTATATGACAAGTTTCCAGTTATTTCATCAGTATATTAAGCTATTTTACTTATACAATTTCAGCAGATAACCAATGAGGTTTCAACATTTTACCCACCTAAGTGCTACGGAGTACAGAGGTGCAAGTTTGGATAAGCGAAACAGAATTTACTCTATATTAACTAATATAGTAGAATGTGTAATCTCATCACTGAACCAGCAAATCAGTATCCATGTTTTGATTGTCCAATTGGTCCACCGTCGATCTAAATGGTAAACACTAGTTGAATAATTGGTAGGAGCACTCAAAAGTTAACGCAAAGTATTTTTGAACAGATCCAAGAGACTGCTTCTCCTGTTGTATTTGAAACGTTGTCCAATTCATAGGATGATCCTACTCTCTGTCTCTCCCGTTGTAATACACTAATACTTGAAAACATGTACAGTGCTACCAATTAGTTTCATTGAGTCACCACCACTATTTCGACCCTACTCCCTGATACTGCATTTCAAACTTTCAGTGCAATGGGCCAATGTTTTCGTATATTGACCATACGTCCAAATCGCAGTTACAAGGAAAGGAAGAAGAAAAACATTAAAAATAAAGAAACATACTTTTGTGATGAACTTCGAATCAAAGTCAAACGGCCAGAGTAAAAGGGGCAAAGGCCCCTCTCGTGCAAGCACTGGCCCCCAAATCGCACCACAACAGCTAAGGATGCGATGGTGTCAAGAAAATTGGAATCTAAAGAGAGAATAAAGGTTTGCGAGGCATACGCAGGTTCGCCCGGAGGCGGCGTGGGGAACAGGGGCCTCGAGAGCGGCTAGGGTTCTGCTTCCCGGCGTTGGAGCTTGGAGTGGAGTGGAGGTTGGTGCTGTCAATTCGCGTTGGAGCTTGGAGTGGAGGTTGGTCCTATCAGTTCGGGGCCAAGGGATTCAGCCGGCTATATCTACCAACCGCTAAGAGCATCTCCAGCCGCACCCAGGACGCCCTCCAAAGGCCAAATTCGTTGTTTTGACCCTTTTGTGAACGTTTAAAGGGATCGATCTGACCCTTTCTCTACCGCCACACTCCTCGGCGGTAGGAGTACATAGCCTACCGCCATGTCCATTGGTGGTAGGGCTCCCGTTAGGCTGACGGCGCCGTCTGTCGTGCTGACGTGTATAAGTTCCCTACCGCCAGAACCTCCGGCGGTAGGCTCTAAAAACCTACCGCCAGAGGACCTGGCGGTAGGGTTTGCAGTCCAGATAAAACGTTGAGAGTGTGGCTTGTGGGCCCCACCAGCCACCCATTCATCCCCAACTCCTCCTCCTTCCCGAGCTGAGCTCCTCTCCCCTCTCTCTCCCCCATTGTTGCCTCCATCAAATCCATCTCCATTGGTTGAGTTTTCTCCGGTGGATCGAGGCCAAATTCATCACTCAAGGTACCTCCCTCAGTCTCTTCTTTTTGGTTGGTTGGAATCATCTCATTTGGTGGCATGCTTTACTTATATGGAAACCCTAGTTCATGTCATTTGTGTTTGAAATCAATGGATTTGATAGATGATAGGGTTGTTTGTATGCTTTAGTATGACTAATTATCATGTTTGTAACACCGATCTATAGTTATTGTTAGGTTTAGGGTTAAGGTTAGGGTTAGGGTTAGGCATTGTCATTATTTAGTAGTTAGGGTTAATTAATGATAGTGTGATATTATTGTTGTTGTTTCAATATAGTTATGGTTCATATTATTGTTATTGTGATATTATTGTTAGGGTTCATATTAGGTTGCCATCCTATCCTGACAATTTTTTCAATGCATTTAGATGGATAGGCTCGTTAATGTACACTATTTGGATAAGGGGACATTTATGAAAGGCAATGCCGATGAAGCGGAAGAATCCATTGTTTTTTATTCAAGCCCAACTTTTGAGGAGGTGGTTGTGAAAGTTAGGAATGTGCTAGATTGGATTGATCCAAATGTTGATGTTAAACTCATTGGAAGGTATGATGTTGGAGTGGGGGTGAAGTCTCGA
The DNA here is from genome assembly GCA_039707655.1 of Elymus sibiricus. Taxonomy (NCBI): domain Eukaryota; kingdom Viridiplantae; phylum Streptophyta; class Magnoliopsida; order Poales; family Poaceae; genus Elymus; species Elymus sibiricus. The sequence continues at coordinate 313,872,928 of CM077665.1, forward strand.
TTGAAGAGTATGCCTATCACCTCGGAATTGCATTGGAAGGTTTACAAGGATAAAGTATTTGATTCGCAAGACAAATCCCTTGAATTGTTTGCCACCAAGGTTGAGCCTCCTTTGCTGCAAATTGACTTGAACCGACATGCCTCTTCCCCAAACCATGATGCAAGGGTGGAGGTGTATGTCCCCAATTCTTCTAGTCAACCACCAAATGAAGCTGAGATTAATGATGGAGCCATGGTAATTCATGAGGAAGAGGTTCATCATGATAATACGAACAATCTCTCCAACAAGTAAATACAAGTACAAATCCAACCCCATAGAACAGCTAGAATCAACCTAAAACAATCCTATGGTGCAAAAAAATTAAATCTAATTCGAAAATATGAGTGGATTGCAATCGAATAATGCGACGAATCGGAAGCTTTATGACTAAAACGAATTGGAGGGATCGAAGGAGCTTACTTTTCTCGTTTCGGAGCCATCTCGATCCGCAAAAATGGTCAAGAAACGGAAGAGATCCGAGGGAGAGAGTGGAGGGGCGAGAGAGGTTTCCCCTCTCTGTTCTTGAGGAGGCCGTGGGGTGGGGTGGGGGAGGAGATGGGGAGGGCGAGCCGGCGGTTCGGCTAATTAAGTTACAGACCCTACCGCCGGACCCTGCGGCGGTAGGGTTACAAGGGCTACCGCCAGCCTCTCTGGCGGTATGGCCGTGCAGAGCAACGGCGACCGTCAGTTACGGCGCTGACGTTGCAAAGTCGCTTACCGCCAAGGGCCCTGGCGGTAGCCCGTGTAACCCTACCGCCGCCTGGTCTGGCGGTAGGAAAAAGGGTCAGATCCGAAAAAATTTCCCAACCGGGGTCAGATCCGGCTAAAAGACGGTCAAAGGGTCAAAACAGTGAATTTGGCCCCCTCCAAACACCTTTTTTTAGCACCGACGGTAAAAAAAAACCTAGTCGTGCCCTCAAGACATTGTTTTGCGTCGGATTTTGGCAAAACTAGCCCCAGCGATCCCAGGTGAGACCCAACCCCCTGGGGGGCACTTGGGGCGTCCGACGCTATTTTTTGCATGCACAAACCCCACCTGTCAGTCTCTTTCCTCTCTCTCCTCCCTTTTTCTGTTAGGCCCACCCATGTGCATGCAAAAAAGAAATCTCTCCTCTTTCTCTTTCTCTCTCTGCATGTGTCGGCTGGGTAGGGGGGCGGCTGGAAACTCCCCCCCCCCCAATGCATAAATTACGTCGGGGCAACCCTAGAAGGCCGAAAAAACGCCTCTTGGAGGGCACAACGGCTAAAGATGCTCTAAAAAAGGAAGAACAACGGAAGGGGTGACAGAAGAGATTGGGAAATCGAACCTCATTTTTTTAAGAATCCCACACTTTTATTAATTTAAAGCAATATTAAACGTGATATAAAGGGGACCATGAGGGATAGAAGCCACAAATAGCGACCCTAAAGAAGCGAGACAACAAATTTTACAAGATTGGATGTCTTCTTGTTCGAAGCTCGACCTTCGAATATAAAGTTACAGCCAGTAAAACTTACTCTTCTTTTATTTTATCTCTTTCATAATTATGATATGAGGGTCTTCCAACCCTTTTTTTGGTGTCGTCGACAATCGATTTGCAGTCGCAGGCAATTACCAACTGATCCACATATAGGTTAGCAATAAGTGCTAAGGCCTCACTGCAAGTTATGACTTCTTGAACTTTTGGATTAGAAATACGTGGCAAAACAATCGCCAAAGACCCGAGGTACTACCTTGTGTGTCTGCATATTGCGGCAGCAGCATCAACACTTGCATCATTGAACAAATCGCCATGTACGTGAATTTTAGGATGACCGGAAGGAGGTCATTTCCAAGATTTTTGCACGGCGATCACTCACTTTTCTTAGGGGTCCTGGTTTTTTTAGGGCTACTTTTTTTTTGCGAAGCATACGCAGGTCCGTCCAGGGATACTCACTTTTTGTTCACGATTTTGAAAAAAATGTTCGTGTATTTCCAAAATGTTAAGAATTTTTTGCAAATTCGAAAAAGTTCAGAAAATAAAAAAATGTTCATGCATTTAAAAAATGTTTGTTAAAAAATATTCGTAAGTTACAAAAATTATTCCCCCAAATTCTGACAAATGTTCATTCATTTAAAAAATGTTCGTCAATTCAAAACAATGTTTGCGGGGTTTTAAAAATGTTTGAAAATTTGTGAAAAATGTTCACAAATTTGTAAAAAATGCTCGTCAATTTAAAAACTGTTCATGAATTTGTGAAAAGTGCTCATGAATTTGAAAAATATTCATGATTTCAAAAAGTTCACGAGTTCAAGAAATGTTCATGATTTTCAAAAATTATTCACGATTTAGAAAATTATGTTCACAAATTTGAAAGATGGTCGCCAAAAGGAAAAGGACAAAATCTAAACGAAAAATAAAGGAAAACAGAAAGAAAAAATAAAAGAACAATTCAAAAAAGGTTCTAGAATCTCCCCCAAAACAGTGGGAATGAAATCCGAAATGGGCTGTCCCCGAAGTGAATTGAATGCTGAAGGGGGTACGCGCTAGGTCGCTAAGGAGCGGCGGAGACACCCCTGCGCTAGCTTCTCTGTTCAGAACGCGAATCTTATAGCACAAAAGATCGTATTGTTCAGTTTTGCTTTCTCAGGGTCGCCACTTGTGGCTTTTACATCCGCCGGACCCCTTTTGTATCCCTATGAATTTTACTTCAAATTAACAAAGTGTGGGGATCCCTCAAAAATAAAGTGTGGGGATCCCTCAAAAAGAAAAACTAGATGAGAATCTAGAATTAGTAATCCGTATTTTTAATACATATAATACAGTAGATATTGTCCTATCAATTTCCAAGTATACCGTCAGATAGTTTTTTTATTTGAGAGTCACCGTCGGATAGCTTTATAAAAACATATATGCTTCCTTAACCTATTCGAGAATTATTTAGTTTTCCAACCAAGGTCATCAAAAGGCTATTAGTGGCATCGTTGATCAGGAGGTATCCATAGTATTTTCGCCCTAGCAGTGTCAAAATTCAAATGTTGTGTATCGCAAATCATTTACCCAATCCAAGACGAGCCGTCACATTTTGAGATTTTGAGCACATAATAATCTTGAATTCTTGATGACTTCAAGTCGATTGCATCTAAGGGTGAGTAAGTTAGTTAATTAGAGCATGGGATGCACAAAAATAAAAGCTGCCCACATCTGATATTACAAGGTTCTAATCAGCAAATGTCCAGCTGTACAAACAGTAGATCTTATACTGTCGCCGACCGCTTGGTGCTGGAGCCTTGGGACTTCCATGTCGAAACTCAGGTTGTTAACTTCTGGACAGTCCAAGAGGTCACTCAGAGTCAGAGAGGACCCCTTCTCTTCGTTGCAGGTCTCGCTGACTTCCTCCCTATCACCAAAGGACACACGTGGTTATTTATGCTTACCAAGGAGGGAAAGCTATATACGGCATGCAAATTTGGCAGGGGAGCTTCTCAACAACCATCCACAGGAGCGACGCCTGAAATAAACCCATTCTGCACAACAAACGGAATTCAATTAGGAGGCAGTGTTAATCCCGGCATGCCATTAGCAGATAGATATAAGGGAAAAAAATATGCATCCATATCGTACTAAAGATCGATAAGCATCTTCGCTGCACTTCCATGTGGTTATGCATTGCTTTATCCAGATCAACTTGCCATTTCACATTTGTGCCAACAATAATTTGCACTGCGGAACACTAGCAAGGGGATTGTGAATATTCAGATTATTCTTGCATTACCCTACTACGTTTGATCAGTCTCTTCCAAGTCCTAGCAATATGATTATAGATCGTGGAAGGGTTCCACCGTAGAGCTTATAGACTGATACTTTCGTTATATGGAAGCCTTTGCAGGAAACTCTTCTTGCATCATTTCACTGTTTAGTAGCGGACTTTGGTGCAATGAACAAGATCAAACTAGGATAATTTAAGCATTAACAAATTAGCTAATCATGGGCACAAACACACAATCATATAAGATATAACATTGAAATGTATTTCTTTACTAACTTCGTCATAGACAATCGTACTTCTTCCTGGATCCAATTTGGGTACTATCACTCGACCTGAAAAAAGAAGAATTCCCTTTATCCAAGGACAAGTAGTAAATTATTTAAGTAGCAGAGTCCAACCGAAGACATCGTACCTGATTTGGTTCTTCTCATTTTGAGAGACTCAGGTGTGGAAATAGATAATGACTGGACCCTAGAACGAGTAAGCCGAGATTTATGCACCTAAAGTGTTTCAAAGGAACATTGCAATAAGTACAGATATAAATGGGTCAAAATCTTGGCTAGCACAGTTTTTGCCAGCTGAGTTAAGTAACAGAGAGTGGATTAAACATATGGGGCGCCGAGACAGGCTGTATGTGTGAGTAAAACTTAAGAACTAAGGAAGAAGATGGCATCACAGTCAATCTTGATCACGGTAAGCGGCATGGCATACTTTTCTGCTATTTCATATAAAATGAGCACCAAAGATGACTGGGGTAACTACAATTGGTATAATATTGGTCCGTCTTAACAAAAACTACGCTAAAATCATTACAACTTTACTCCTGCATGTTTTCAAATATAAAAAGAAAATCATTACAACTTTGTCCAATAGCAGCATAGCAAAGTGGTGTGATATCGGCTATTCCTGTTTCTTATACTGAAATCTGCCATAAAATAAAACTGGCAACTTTACCTCAATAGTTTGTGCATTATACAGGTGTTAAAGATGTCCAAGATAATGAACCATCATTCAGTAACAGCTGGATCACATGGCAATTGCAGAAGCTATTGCAAGCTAATACATTATAAATTTCTTTAACCATCAGCATTTAGTAAGTGTTATAAAATAGTATTACGATGTTTTAAATTGTTAACACCAGAAGAAAAGGGTATGGAGAAAATTTGCATACTTACATATGGAGCTGAAGTTCTGTTCATTGGCGATCTAGTAGGACGCCCCAACCCTTGCTTTGCAGATCTTCGCTTCTCTGCTGAACTTACAGTCTGCTTTTCCACATAAAAGCTATCAAGTTCACTATGTAAATTGAGGAACACAACTAAGATCACTAGCTTAAATGTGCTAAATACTATGAACTTGGCATCATAAAAAAACGAAATTCTGTATGATGCACCTACCCTGGATGTAAAGGAATTTAATGGATCACAATATTTGGTTTTACACTCTATATACGAGGTACAGATCAATCTATGAAATTACTTAGTGAGGATTAGGAATTACTACGGAAAAAAAGTATGTGGCTACATGACATATTTGGACATACAGCAAACAAAATCCAAAGCCACAACATTGAACCTAAAGATGCTGGAATCTGTTTCATCCCAGTAATGAGGTAATGCTACAGAAATAGTGTCATTGCAAATAATTAATCATGAAATGTCACAAAGGGCACAGATTGGAAACATGCTATCATAAGCTTACTGTGGACTGCAATTATATTCATTGGGCTAGATTTACTAAAGATGCTATATTAGATTGATTGTGTATCTAAATGTCTTTGGGTCTAAGATGCAGGCATGTAAAATTGAGTCGTTACTATTGTCACGCTTGTGACAATTATATGCCTTCGGGGTTTTTGTAACATAGCTTTTAGCCATATGCTTCTCTTGAGTACAAGAATTTCCATGAGCACCCAGCGTACCTGATAAAGCTAAATCCAGAATGTCCTAATTGGAGGAGACAATAACAAGAAAAGGAAAACTAACAATGGCGGTATTTGCATATTAACTATTTTAGCAAATAAACTGGTAGAAATACTACAGTAACACAGAACGAAGTTCAAAGACTGATTACTTGATCTAATTTTTGAGCTGTGGGATTTATAACTCACTTTTTCTGGAGATTGCACATCTGAGTGAATTGAAGATAGTGTATTTTCATTTGATACTGCCTTCTGAGTCAATTTGATGTGCTCACTTCTTTCCAAGTAGTGTTGATTCTTCAATGAAGCCACTGGAGTACTTTGATAACCTAAATTAAATAATAGTCACTCTCTTAGAAACATCACGATAAAATGAAATATCCGCAGGAGAAAACTTAACCAGTGTATTAACAATTTGCTCCGTCACATACTTGAGGGTTCAACACTTTGAAAAGCACCAGCAATCTCTGAGCAGCAATTAGAACTTTCAGGCGGTACTGTGGCTAAAGGATATAAAGCCAGCAGTTCAGCATTGGTGGCATTTCCACCTTCTGAGTCATTGGGCATATGATCAGGGGACATAGTGCAAGTCCAATCAGAGTTGAAAAGATGGCTACCAGCATCGTCTTCTCTTGCATCTGGATGCATAGTGTCATTCTGATTTCCTGCCTCTTTGCAAGTTTCATCGCCAGTATAAGTTTCTGTAGGAGCAAGAGATGCATTACACTCAATGTCCACATGATCTCTTTCTTGTGAAGTGCTGCTCGAAGTCAAGCCTATTTCCACATTAGCTACAGCTGCAGGTCTGGCATCATCTGAAGCAGCAGAATTTTCCTTGGTTGAAACATCATTTCCACAGTTGTATTCCTGAAATCTTGAACTCTCTGTGAATGCATCGAGATCACGGATTGGGAAATTTTTAGCATCATTAAGAAGGTCCTTGATGAATGAAGGTCCAAACTTCTGAATAAAATTGCCTAGCTGGAATTTCTCCAGGTAAAATTGAGATGAATCCTCTTCTGGGTGGATAAAAGAATTTGGGTAAGATTCCATGTGCGAATCCCAAGTCTCCCACCAGTATGGAAATCCAATCATGAATCGTTCACATATCTGCACGCATGGTTTGTTTTGTTTATCAGAGTAGTACAAGATTAGAAGCATGGCTAAATGATCTTTCTGCGCATAAATAAGATTTTGCTTGAATCTGGGCTGACTTTCATCCTCGTTTGTGAAGAAAAAAGATAGAAGAAGAAACACACAAGAGAAAATGTGCGCACCTGCATAGAAAATCCATTTTCACGCATTCGCAATAAGCTAATTGAACCATGAAGGAGCACCACAACCCCATCTTCATCTTGGAGCGTGAGGGGCTCATAACGCTGTGCTATGGGTGCAGAAGTGAATGCAGCATCCCTGTCAGAAGCAAGGTTAGTCAGAATGGGGTTCTGCTTCACTGGAATCGTAGAATCGGTCCACCAAATTTGGATCGCAAAAGTCGTAGAAAGAAGAAACGCATACCTCTCGGTGAAACCGGAAACAGCGAGCTTCCGCTCTTCCCCTTCCACCCTCACCAGCCACCATTCCCACAGCGTGACCTAGCCAAGCACCAAATCGAATCAAACCACCGCCCGTCTAGGAAGAAAAAAAAGAAGGAAACGTACACGCGAAACGCAGGAAAGGAAAGGGGGAGGGAGCATACGCATGGGTGCTCGACGGGGGATGAGGAGGCGGCGGCGGCGGCGTCGTCCGCCGCAGCACCAAAGCGGGTGCGCATCGGGGCAGGGGAGAAGGGAGGGCTCATCGCGGCGGCTGCGCTTAGAGGCGGCGGCGGCGCCGCGCCCCGGCGAGATCTTGCCCTCGGCGGAGGGTCGGGGGTCTTATCAATTGACACATAGAAGATGTGCAGGCAGGCTCAATGAAGCATACGCAGATGGAACACAAACGCTTCTTTTTCCTTTTTATAAGAAAAAAAATAACCCGACTTCTGCACACGTAGCAATCTTTATTTGCGAACCAACTTGTGGTTGGATGATTAGAGAAACAGTGAGATCTCTAGCCCACCAAGGTTCAAGTCCTGGTGCTCGCATTATTCCTGGATTTATTTCAGGATTTTCGGCGATGCACATTGAGTGGAAGGAGACGTTTGCGTCGACGACGAGGCGCCTATGGTGACTTTGTAAATCTCAAGATGATATGTCGGCTCAATCTCTCGGGGATGCTCATAGGGATAGGGTGTGCGTGTGTGCATTCATAGAAATGAGTGTATGTGCGTATATATGATCGCTTGCGTCTGTACTGTGTTAAAAAAATAGCAATCTTCATTTATTCTTGTTTTATTATTATATTCAACAAAACCTTGTAAAATAAATACATCAAAACCTTAAATAAATACATGAATCAACCGAAGCCACCATCCCGATGAACGTTGTCGTCATACCTATAACTTTGATGATGTGCCCTGACCGCACAAACACACACCATGAAATCATGTGGCCTCACCAAGCCGTCCGCCTGCGAGCTGGGAGCACCAACCGGTCTAGCAGACCCACAGCACACTGAAAGCACAAATGCTCCCTTGGTGGTTTTGATGATTAATGACAGCATACAATGTATCTTGGACTAATAGTTTTATTAAGTGTATTTTAGGAAAAGCTCAATGATTGAAATGGCTAGGAGATGTGAGGAGAAACCCCTTGGATATAAAGAAATTATGTGGGCAAAAGCTTCAAGACTCTACATTTTGCTTTAATTGATTTCATTGAGTCCATAGGAAAGTTAAAACGGTTAAGAGGGGATGAGCTACTGATGATGATCTGGAGCTCAAGTACTTAGAGATATGCCACCAAAAGCCTCAAACACTTCCTCACAAAGAATTCTGTCCAAAATCCTAAATGTCACTTTGGTGTAACCGAGACTCTTTCCTTCGGTCTCATCGAGGCAGTCCCAGACAGAAACCCCAACAACTCAGTGTAACCGAGACTGCATTCGATGGAACCGAAAAGCAGTGACCAAGCTTTTGTGATCAAAGTTTTTAGTTTTGAAACTTTCGAGATTGAACCTTCGGAGCCACGGGAGTGATGGGGCTACCTAGGTTAAGTCAAATCGGTCCCACCGAGAAGTTTCATTCGGTCTCACCGAAAAGCCAAAAGTTTGGACTTTTTGCACTAGTCGGTAGCACCGAGTTTTCTCTTCAGTGTCTCGGAGTTGGGTAATAATGTTGCAACGGTTCGATTTTTGGAGAAGGCTATAAATACCCCTCCAACACCTCTCACTCATTGAGAGAGCCATCAGAACGAACCAACACTTCCATTATTCATTTTCTGAGAGAGAACCACCTACTCATGTGTTGAGATCAAGGGATTTCACTCCAACCAATAGATCCTTGATTTCTAGCCTCCCCAAGTTGCTTTCCACCCAATCACCCTCTTCTACCAAGCAAAATTCTATGAGAGAGTGATTGAGTGTTGAGGAGACTATCTTTTGAAGCACAAGAGCAAGGAGTTCATCATCAATACAACATCTATTACCTCTTGAAGAGTGGTGTCTCCTAGATTGGTTAGGTGCCGCTTGGGAGCCTCCAAATCGTGTGGACTTGAACCAAGAAGTTTGTAATGGAAAGGAGATCGCCAACTTCATAAAGATCTACCCCGAGTGAGGCTAGTTCTTCGTGAAGGTAAGCCATGGTGAAATAGACAAGGTTGCTTCTTCATGGACCCTTCGTGGGTAGAGCCCTTCATGGACTCGCGCATCTGTTACCCTCCGTGGGTTGGAGTCTCCATCAACATGGACGTATGATTGCACATATCGGAACCACGAGAAAAACCGTCGTGTCTTCATTGCGTTTGATCTTCCAACTCTACCATCCTTTATGTTTTTTGCAAATGTGTGGTATTTACTTTCTGCTACTTGATGTCTAGATATTCATGTGTAGAAATCATTGGATGCATCTTAGCTTGTGATAAAATATGCATAAAACTCAAGCAAACTAAAAATTACACATTTGACTTGTTAAGTGTCTATTCAGCCACCTCTAGACGCCACTTCTCGATCCCACAATTGGTATCAGAGCTTTGGTCTCCATTGCTTTGGTTTTATCACCATTGAAGGAAGATGGATATGTCTTATTTTGGGAATATTAGATATGGAGTGCCTATTCTCAATGGGGGGGGGGTACTATAGTCATTGGAGAGATGAAATGTGTGATATATTTGACGAATTTAACTTGAGCAAGTATATTTATAGGCCCTATGCGCCTCCTGTTGATCCCTTACATCCAACTCACGAGGAAGAAAATGACATGCTTCATAATCTAAGGACTATCAATCTCATCATTAGAGGATTACCTAACATTGTGCTTAACTCCATGCAAAACTTTGTGTGTGCTTATGATTTGGAAAAGAGATATCCAAATTTCTCTTTAAAGAATCTTGGTGTTATTCTTCATAAAACTATTGCATTCCACAAGATGAAGCATGGTGATTCCAAGTTTGATGAATGTCTATTTGAGTTTCGTTACCTCATGCGTGCTAAAGGAGATGTTAGAACTATCAACAATATCATTCTAGAAGCCATTCACATTCATAATCTTGAACATTTTCATAATCACAAATCAAACGACTCACTTGATCTTTGTGAAAAGGACGCTCCATTTGATAATGATGTGGAACATAGCTACTATGATGAAGATGAGGAGTTCGTCATCGAATTTGAGAAGACTATGAAGAATCTTTGTCTCATGGCCAACTTCAAAGACTACATGTTTGGAGGAAAGGAGTGGATTCTCGATAGTGGATGCACCGATCACATGACCGGAGATAAAGACATGTTTCGCGACATCACACCAAATGATGGACCATGCAAGTACGTGGCGTTTGGAGACAACTCCAAGGGTAAGGTACTTGGCCTTGGTAAGGTGGCCATATCTCATGATAGCTCTATTCAAAATGTCATGCTTGTTGAATCCCTTAGCTACAATCTTCTTTCTGTGTCTAGACTTCCCGACTTCGGTTTCAGTGTGCTATTTACTAAAGTAGACTGCCAAGTGTTTCATCGAGACAATCATAGCATGGTCTTTGTCGGTTTTCGTAAAGGTGATCTATACATTGTTGATTTCACTAAAAGAGACCAACCTCGCACTTGTCTTATTGCAAAATCTTCTAAAGGTTGGTTATGGCATAGAAGGCTAGGACATGTTGGTATGTGTAATCTAGACAAGCTTATCAAAGGTGATCATATACTTGGTGTTAAAAATGTTATCTTTGATAGAGATAGACTTTGTAGCGCTTGTCAAGCAGGAAAACAAGTTGGAGGAAGTCATCCCGTAAAGAATTCATGACTACTAGAAGACCACTAGAGTTGCTTCACATGGATCATTTTGGTCTCAATGCTCATAACAGCCTCGGTGGAAATTCCTTTTGTTTAGTCATAGTTGATGATTTTTCCAGATTTACGTGGGTATTCTTTCTTGATGATAAGTCACGGGTTCAAAAGATCTTCAAAAGCTTTGCTCGGAAGGCCCAAAATCAGTTTGAAGTGAAGATCAAGAAAGTTCGGATTGACAACGGATTGGAGTCCAAGAACACGAATTTGGATACCTTTCTTGACGAAGAAGAGATCTCACATGAGTTCTCGGCTACGTACACGCCTCAAAAAAATGGAGTTGTTGAGAGGAAGAAACGAACTCTTATAGGGATGGCGAGAACGATGCTTGATGAGTACAAAACTCCAAGACACTTTTGGGTGGAAGCGGTGGAAACAGCTTGTCATGCCACAAACCGACTCTAGCTTCACAAGCTACTCGGTAAAACGGCATACGAGCTATTCACCGATAACGAACCCCAAGTTGGATACTTTCGGGTATTTGGCTCAAAGTGTTACATTCTTGATAAGCATCGTCGGTTTCCTACTTGGTAATGGATCGAACTCTCACACATACCGTGTCTACAACAACTTTACTTGAAAAGTTGAAGAGACGGTAGATGTGAAGTTTGATGAGACTAATGGTTCGCAAGTCGAACACTTGCCAATTGATGTAGAGTATAAATACCCTCCGGAAGCAATCCAAGATCTATCCATAGGCAAGATTCGTCCCATGGAGGTGAAGGAAAGTACTTCATCAACTCAAGTGGAAGCCCCTACTTCACGCCTAGGTGAACATCAACATGACTTGGAGGCATCCGCAAGCGGTACACGTCAAGATGAAGGAAATGAGGAAGTGCAACTAGAAGATCCACCTCAACCTCCTTCTCCACCACCTCAAGGGAATGCTAACTTCAAAAACAACAATGAAGAAGATGATGAGGAGGAGTAAGCTCCACCATCCACTACTCAAAAGCTACCTCGAGTTTGAGCAAGAATGGGCAAAAATCATGCCGTTGAACAAATAATTGGTGACATCAAATCGTGGAGAATCACTCACTCTAAAACTCATTTGTCTAACTTTTGTGAGCATTACTCATTTATCTCTAGTATTGAGCCTATGAAGGTAGAAGAAGCTCTCGAAGACCCAGATTGGGTAAATGCCATGCATGAAGAGCTACACAACTTTGAGAGGAATGAAGTTTGAACTTTAGTGGAGAAACCCAAGGACGAGCAAAACATCATTTGAACCAAATGGGTGTTTCGCAACAAGCAAGATGAAGATGAACAAGTAATACGCAACAAGGCTCGCCTTGTAGCTCAAGGCTACACTCATGTCGAAGGTATGGACTATGGTGAGACATATGCCCCCGTTGCTAGACTTGAGTCCATTCGCATCCTTCTTGCTTATGTCGATCATCATGATATCACACTTTACCAAATGGACATTAAAAGTGCCTTTTTAAATGGTGAAATTGAAGAGGAAGTCTATGTTAAACAACCTCCCGGATTTGTCAACCCTAAGAAACCTAATCATGTTTATAAACTTCGCAAAGCTCTCTATGGTCTTAAACAAGCTCCTCGAGCTTGGTACAAATGCTTGACGAAGTTTCTTATAGAAAAGGGTTTTGAGAATGGTAAAATTGATGCAACCTTGTTCACTAAAAGGGTTAATGGTGAATTATTTGTGTGCCAAATTTATGTGGATGATATCATATTTGGATCTACTAACCCTCATATTAGTGATAAATTTGGAAGGTTGATGTCCGAGAAATATGACATGTATATGATATGTGAGCTGAAATTTTTCCTTGGTTTGCAAATCAAGCAGACGATATATGACACATTTGTCTCTCAAACCAAGTATACCAAGGACTTGTTCAAAAATTTCAACATGCAAGAATGTAAAGGTATGCAAAACCCCATGCCTACTAGTGGACATGTTGACCTCACTAAGGAGGACAAGCCGGTTGATCAAAAGGTTTATCGATCAATGGTTGGTTCATTGTAATATCTATATGCCTCTTGTCCTGATATCATGCTAAGTGTGTGCATGTGTGCCCGATATCAAGCGGCACCCAAAGAGTGTCATCTTAAGGCCGTGAAAAGAATTGTGAGATACTTGATATATACACCAAACTTTGGTATCCCAAAGGATCTTCCTTTGACCTTATGGGCTATTCCGACTTGGACTATGTCGGAGATAAGGTTGATAGAAAAATCCACTTCAGGTACTTGTCAATTTCTTGGGAGATATCTTGTGTCTTGGTCCTCTAGGAAACAAAACTCGGTATCTCTTTCTACCTCTGAAGCGGAATACATTGCCATCGGATCATGTTGTGCACAATTACTATGGATGACCCAAATTCTTAAAGATTATGGGATACATGTGAAACATGTTCCGTTGTTTAAAACAATGAGAGTGCTATCAAGATTGCACACAATCCTGTGCAACATTCTCAAAGTAACCATACTCAAGTTTGTCACCATTTCATTCATGATCATGTTGCCAAAGGGGATATCAATCTTAAGCACGTTCGTACCAAAAATCAATTGGCGGGTATTTTCACTAAATCGCTTGATGAGAAAGTGTTTTGTCACTTAAGGAGTGATTTGAACATCATAGATGCTTCAAACTTGTTCTAGAGACTCACTCGGATGCTTGCAAGGGCATGAGCTTACTTGACTACTCCTTGATATCGTTAACATGATACTATCTCATATCTTGGAAAACAATGCTCCCTTGTATTACATCTAACATTTTGTAGGTACTTGGATGGACTTCACTCTGCAAGATTGCTATCAACTCCAATCTTAAGCAATCTTGTCTTGGCCAAGTATCAACAACTATCTATCGTGATGAAGGAAGAGGACAACATAAACTATAACATTGACAACACTTGACTCAAAACTTCACTCCTGTCATTTTGGATATATACATGTTATTCCTTGCATGACTAGCCCATGTAGGAGGACCTACTTCAAAGAAGAAGGATAGCTCCAAAATCCAACTCTTAAGCATCCACAACAAGTTACACCTACATGCTTTCGTCATCATCATCACACAAAAGCATGTAATCATATCCTCGAAGAAGCTTTACTCCAAGTCATGAGTCAAAGGATCTCTAGTGATATGAAAATATCAAAAATGCTTAAACAAAAAATGGCAACCCCATTTTGAGCTTAACGATGAGTATGACCTATGATCAAGTGTTCTCACTTGGCTCGTAAGTCAATATACTCTAACATAGGTGACCTAGTTGTCGGTCGTCACCTAGATGAAGCTTCTTGATTGATTTATAGTCTCATTTGCATTTTCCTCTTGCTACCAATCAAACTTCATCTAGTTGAAAAATTCTTTGAAAATCTTATACAAATTAATTGTAAATATTTTCAAAATTCTTTGAAAATCTTTCTAAAAAAAATCATTGCTAAATGAGTTGTTTGCATCTGCCAAGTTTCTGTTTACACTTCGGAGTCTCCGACTGAAACAAACCGGCGTCATCGAGTCAGCCACTACACTGCGTAGAGGTTCTTCGATACCACTGATATGAAACCTCTCATTGCCACTGATGTGCCCCATTGACTGAAACTTGATTTCGGTCTCACCGATTAGAACTCACTCGGAGACACCGATTCTGCAACTGTCAAACTACTTTGCCAAATTTTTCACTTGCACATCCTTTCCAGCTCTGCTCTATGACCCTACTCTCTTTGATACATTCCTCCCTAAGGTGCTAATACTCTCAAGGATCATTTACCCCTCTGACCCTTCTTTGATGTCAAAGGGGGATAAATATCAAAGCTTAAAGATATAAAGGGGGGAGATATCAAATCCTAAAGGCGTAAACATATCGATATTTCAAAAGGGGAGAATGACCTAAAAGGAGAGAGATCAAATGCTCCATGATTCTAAGAGGAGAGACACATATAGATTATACGTTTCATTGGTTGATCTTGATCATTGTGGTTTAGACTTATCTCACCCTACCTACTCTCAATATCTACTTGCTAAGATTCATAGGGGGGTGAAATTACATATTTAGGGGAGAAAGTTCTATTGATATTTCATTGAAAATCCTTTTGAAAGCATTTTTGGAGACATGTAAATCTTAAAAGAGTACCAATTCTTCTACATGTCTTCCAAATCTTGGTATTCTTGAAACTCTTGCATTTGTATCAAAGGAACATTCTTGTGTTATCTAACTTTGTTTTCTCACGTATGTTTCCTCTAGTTAAAATGCTCTACTACTTTAAGGTAAGTATATGCATCTCTGTCATGTTCAGGATGATCTCTTGCTTCTTGCACATATTTTTCGCAAGAGAGACTCGTGAACATAAACATATTTCATTCACATCTTTATCTTGATGCATATAGCCAAGATACATATGACTTGTCATGTCTTTTCTTCTATGTGTGCTCATGCATTCCAAAAGCAACTATTCTTTAGAAAGAACTGCACACTTGTAGGAAGATCTTGCTCTATTCATATGTTTCTCAAAGCTATCATATATTGTGTTGCATATTTCAAATTGAAGCTTTGATTGTATGTTGTCATCCATTACCAAAAATGGGGAGATTGAAAGCACAAATGCTCCCTTGGTGGTTGATAAGTCTCCATTGTATCTATAATTTTTGATTGTTTCATGTCAATATTCTACAACTTTCATATACTTTTGGTCACATTTCATATTATTTTGGGACTAACATATTGATCCAGTGCCCAGTGCCAGTTCCTGTTTGTTGCATGTTTTTTGTTTCATAGAAAATCCATATCAAACGAAGTCCAAACACGACAACAAGTTACAGAAAATTATTTTGGAATATATGTGATTTTTGGGAAGAGTAATCAACGCAAGACGGTGCCCGAGGTGGCCACAAGGCAACAGGGCGTGGCTAGGGGGGTAGTCGCACCGGGTTTCCTTGTGACTCCCTCGTAGGACCATTGCCACCCTTCTTTCGCCACAAGAAATATATTTTTTCCGATAAAAATACCCTCAAAATTTCAGCCCAATCGTAGTTATGGATCTCCGGGAATATAAGAAACGGTGAAACGCCAGAAAACAAGAGCGCAAAACAGAAGAGAACAGAGAGAGAGAGATCCAATCTCGGAGGGGCTCCTGCCTTTCGGGAGCCATGGCGGCCATGGACCAGAGGGGATACTCTCCTCCTATCTAGGGGGGAGACCAAGGAAGAATAAGAAGGAGGGGGCTCTCTCCCCCTCTCTCCCAGTGGCGTCGAAATGTCGCGAGGGCAACTAGCGTGGCGACGATCTACACCAACAACTCTGTCGTCTTCCTCACCACCACCATCACCTTCCCCCATCTATTTACATTGTTCCATTCTCCCGCATATCACTTTACCCCCTACTTGAACATGGTGCTTTATGCTTCATATTATTTTCCAATGATGTGTTGCCATCCTATGATGTTTGAGTAGATCCTTTTGATCCCACTGGTTAATTGTGGTATGGTGTGATTGATATGAGTTGTATGTTACTATGGTGTTGTCCTATGGTTCCCTTCATTTCACGCAAGCGTGTGGGATTACAGCTGTAGGGTGTTGCAATAAGTTCATGATTCGCTTATAGTGGGTTGCGTGAGTGACGGAAACACAAACCCGAGTAAGGGGGTTGTTGCGTATGGGAGTAAAAGGGACTTGTTACTTAATGCTATGGTTTGGTTTTACCTTAATGATCTTTAGTGTTGGTAAACGTTGCATGGGAAACAAAAAATTTCCTACGCACACGCAAGATCTATCCATGGTGATGAGCATCTACGAGAGGGAGAGTGGATCTACATACCCTTGTAGATCGCTAAGCGAAAGCGTTAAGAAACGCGGTTGATGTAGTCAAACGTCTTCGCGATCCAAATTGCAAGTTGTCCCGCGACCCCATCACGATCCGTCTCGCGATCCAATCACGATCCGTCCCGCGATCCCATCACGATCCTTCCAATCTAGTGCCGAACGGACGGCACCTCCGCGTTCAGCACACGTACAGCTCAATGAAGATCTCCGCCTTCTTGATCTAGCAAGAGGGAGCGGAGAGGTAGATGAGTTCTCCGGCAGCGCGACGGCGCGGCGGCGGTGGTGGTGGAACTATTCCAGCAGGGCTTCGCCTAAGCACTGCTGAAAAACTAGAGGAATCAATCTATCGGGAGAGAGGGCTGCACTATGGCCTTTTGGGTTGAAGTGCTTTTGCCCTCTCTCCCTCTAGTATATATAGGAGGGAGGGGAGGGAGGCCAGCGCCCCTAGGGCTGCCCCTTTGGTGCGGCCGAAGTGGGAGGTGGAGGAGTCCTACTCCAATCCTACTAGGAGTAGGATTCCTCCTCCCCACTTGGAAACCCTTTCCACCTTTGGGTTTTTCCCACCCCTAGCCGCATGGGCCTTAGTGGGGGGTTCGGCCAGCCCACTAGGGGCTGGTTTGACTCCTCCGACAGCCCATGAGACCCTTTGGGACGAGAGCCCCCCCCCCCCGATGGTCCCTCGGTACCCTCCCGGCACTTCCGGTACACTACCGAAGTACCCGAAACTTTTCCGGTGACCAAAACGGGACTTCCTATATATCAATCTTTACCTCCGGACCATTCCGGAGCTCCTCGTGACGTCCGGGATCTCATCCGGGACTCCTAACAACCTTCGGTCACCACCATACATAACTCGATACTACCGAAACATCACCGAACCTTAAGTGTGCAGACCCTGCGGGTTCGAGAACTATGTAGACATGACCAAGACACCTCTACGGTCAATAACCAATAGCGGGACCTGGATGCCCATATTGGTTCCTACATATTCTACGAAGATCTTCATCGGTTGAACCTCTATGTCAAGGATTCAGTTAATCCCGTATGTTGTTCCCTTTGTTCTTCGGTATGTTACTTGCCCGATATTCAATCGTCGGTATCTCTATACCTAGTTCAATCTCGTTACCGGCAAGTCTCTTTACTCGTTCCGTAATACATGCAGAAAACAATAGCAATAAACTGACACGATCATATGCTACGTTCATAGTTTGGGTCTTGTCCATCACATCATTCTCCTAATGATGTGATCCTGTTATCAAATGACATCTCATGTCTATGGTCAGGAAACCTTGACCATCTTTGATCAACAAGCTAGTCTTCTAGAGGCATACTAGGGACACAGTGTTGTCTATGTACCCACACATGTATTTGAGTTTCCAATCAATACAATTATAGCATGGATAATAAACGATTATCATGAATAAGGAAATATGATAATAACCAATTTATTATTGCCTCTAGGGCATATTTCCAACAGTCTCCCACTTGCACTAGAGTCAATAATCTAGTTCACACCACCATGTGATTTACATTGTTATGAATCTAACACCCAATGAGTTCTGGGGTTCGATCATGCTTTGCATGTGAGAGAGGTCTTTAGTCAACGGTCTGCAACATTCAGATCCGTGTGTTCTTTGCAAATCTATATGTCTTACTGCAGATGCTACCACGCTCCACTTGGAGCTATTCCAAATGGTTTCTCAACTATACGTATCCGGATTGCTACTTAGAGTCATCCGGATAGGTGTCGAAGCTTGCATCGACGTAACCCTTTACGACGAACTCTTTATCACCTCCATAATCGAGAAATATTTCCTTAGTCCTCTAGTTACTAAGGATAACTTTGACCGCTGTCCAGTGGTCCACTCCTGGATCACTCTTGTACCCCTTGACAGAATCATGGCAAGGCATATACCAGGTGCGGTACACAGCATGACATACTATACAGAGCCTATGGATAAGGCATAGGGGACGACCTTCGTCCTTTCTCTTTCTTCTGCCGTGGTTGAGATTTGAGTCTCACTCAACTCCACACCTTACAAATTAGGCAAGAGCTCTTTCTTTGACCGATCCATTTTGAACTCTTTCAAAATCTTGTCAAGGTATGTACTCATTGAAAGTCTTATCAGACGTCTTGATCTATCTCTATAGATCCTGATGCCCAATATTTAAGTAGCTTCTTTCTAGGTTTTCCTTTGAAAAACTCCTTTTCAAACAACCCTTTATGCCTTCCAGAAATTCTACATCATTTCCGATCAACAATATGTCATCCATATACTTATCAGAAATTCTATAGTACTCCCACTCACTTTATTGTAAATACAAGTTTCTCATAAACTTTGTATAGACCCAAAAACTTTGATCACCTCATCAAAACGTATATTCCAACTCCGAGATGCTTGCTCTAGTCCATAGAAGAATCGCTGGAGCTTGCATACATTTTAGCATCCTTAGGACTGACAAAACCTTCTGGTTGTATCACATACAATCTTTCCTCATGGAAACCGTTAAGGAAACTCTGTTTTGACATCCATCTGCCAGATTTCATTACCGAAAAATGCAGCAACTGCTAACATAATTCCAACAGACTTTTAGCATCGCTATGGGTGAGAAAGTCTCATTGTAGTCAACTCCTTGAACTTGTCAGAAACTACTTTGCGACAAGTCGAGCTTTATAAATGGTGACATTTACCATCAGTGTCTGTCTTCCTCTTAAAGGCCCATTTGTACTCAACGGCCCGCCGTTCAACGGGCAAGTCTACCAAAGTCTATACTTGGTTTTCATACATGGATCCTATCTCGGATTTCATGGCTCCTAGCCATTTGTTGGAATCCGGGCCCACCATCGCTTCTCCATAGCTCGTAGGTTCACCGTTGTCTAACAACATGACCTCCAAGACAGGATTGACGTACCACTCAGGAGCAGTACGCGTCCTTGTCGACCTACGAGGTTCGATAGTAACTTGATCCAAAGTTTCATGATCATCATCATTAACTTCCTCTTCAACAGACGTAGGCTCCACAGAAACAACTTTCTGCGCTGCGCTACTCTCTGGTTGAAACAAAGGTTCAACAACCTCAACAAGTTCTATCTTCCTCCCACTCAACTCTTTCGAGAGAAACTCTTTCTCGAGAAAGGACCCGTTTTAGCAACAAACACTTTGCGCTTGGATCTGAGATAGAAGGTTTACCCAACTGTTACGTTAGGGTATTCTATGAAGATGCATTTGTCCGCTTTGGGTTCGATCTCATCAGGTTGAAAACCTTTTTCACATAAGCGTCGCAGCCCCAAACATTAAGAAATGACAGCTTAGGTTTCTGCCAAACCATAATTCATACGGTGTCATCTCAACGGACTTAGATGGTGCCCTATTTAAAGTGAATGTAGTTGTCTCTAATGCACAACCCCAAAACGATAGTGGCAAATCGATAAGAGACATCATAGTACGTACCATATCCAATAGAGCACGACTACGACGTTCGGACACACCATCACACTATGGTGTTCCAGGCGGCATGAGTTGTGAAACAACTTCCACATTGTCTTAAGTTGCACACCAAACTCGTAACTCAGATATTGACCTTCACGATCATATCGTAGACATTTTATCTTCTTGTCACAATGATCTCAAACTTCACTCTGAATTTGTTTGAACTTTTCAAACGTTTCAGACTTGTGTTTCATTAAGTAAATATACCCATATTTACTCAAATCATCAGTGAAGGTAAGAAAATAACGATATCCACCACACGCTACAACACTCATTGGACTGAATACATCAACATGTATCATTTCCAATAAGTCACTTGCCCGCTCCATCATACCGAAAAACGGGGTCTTAGTCATCTCGCCCATGAGGCATGGTCCGCATGTCTCAACCGATTCGAAATCGAATGAGTCCAAAGATCCATCAACATGGAGTTTCTTCATGCGCTTTACACCAATATGACCTTTAGCGGCAGTGCCACAAGTATGTGGTACTATCATTATTAACTTTGTATCTTTTGGCATCAATATTATGAACATGTGTACACTACGATCAAGATTCAATAAACCATTCTCGTTGGATGCATGACCATTGAAGGTATTATTCATGTAAACAGAATAACCATTATTCTCTAACTTAAATGAATAACCGTATTGCAATAAACATGATCTAATCACGTTCATGCTCAACGCAAACACCAAATAACATTTATTCAGGTTCATCACTAATCCCGAAGGTAGAGAGAGTGTGCGATGGTGATCACATCAACCTTGGAAACACTTCCAACACTCATCGTCACCTCACCCTTAGCTAGCCTCCGTTTATTCCATAGCTTTTATTTCGAGTTACTAACATTTAGCAACCGAACTGGTATCCAATACCCAAGTGCTACTAGGAGTACCAGTAAGGTACACATCAATAACACGTATATCAAATATACTTATGTCGACGTTGCCAGCCTTCTTATCTACCAAGTATCTAGGGTTGTTCCACTGCAGCGATCGTTCTCCTCATAATAGAAGCACTTAGTCTCGGGTTTGGGTTCAACCTCGGGTTTCTTCACTGGAGCAGCAACTGACTTGCCATCCATGAAGTTTCCCTCCTTGCCCTTGCCCTTCTCGAAACTAGTGGTTTCACTAACCATCAACACTTGATGCTCCTTCTTGATTTCTACCTTCGCGGTGTCAAACATCGCGAATAGCTCAGGGATCATTATTTCCATCCCTGGCCTTTTATAGTTCATCACGAAGCTCTAGTAGCTTAGTGAAAGTGACTTGGAGAACTATATTAATCACTATCTTATCTGGAAGATCAACTCCCACTCGATTCAAGCGATTGTAGCACCCAGACAATCTGAGCACATGCTCAACGATTGAGCTATTCTCCTTCATCTTGCAGGCAAAGAATCTTGTTGGAGGTCTCATACCTCTCAACACGGGCACGAGCCTGAGATCCCAACTTCAGCTCTTAGAACATCTCATATGTTCCGTGACGTTCAAAACGTTTTGGAGCCTCAATTCTAAGACGTAATGCATGACGCACTGAACTATCAAGTAGTCATCAAAACGTGCCTGTCAGATGTTCACAACATCTACAGACGACGCAAGAGGGGGTGGCGCACCGAGCGGTGCATTAAGGACATAAGCCTTCTGTGCAGCAATGAGGACGATCCTCAGATCACGGACCCAGTCCGCATTATTGCTACCATCATCTTTCAACTCTATTTCTCTAGGAACATATAAAAATTCAAGGGAGCTACAACGTGAGCTAGTAATCTACAACATAATTTGCAAAGACATTTTGACTATGTTCATGATAATGAGTTTAGTTAATTACTTAAAAACTCCCACTCAAATTGACATCCCTCCGGTCATTCGAGTGTCACATGATCCAAATCCACCAACTCAAGTCCGATCATCACGTGAGTTGAGGTGGTTTCAATGCTTAACATCTTCATGTTGATCATATCTACTATATGACTCATGTTCGACCTTTCGGTCTCTTGTGTTCCGAGGCCATGTCTGTACATGCTAGGCTCGTCAAGTTTAACCCGAGTGTTCCGCACGTGCAACACTGGCTTGCACCCATGGTATGCGAACGTAGAGTCTATCACACCCGATCATCACGTGGTGTCTCGAAACGACGAACTTTTGCAACGGTGCACACTCGGGGAGAACACAATTTATCTTGAAATTTAAGTGAGGGATCACCTTATAATGCTACCGTCGTCCTAAGCAAAATAAGATGCATAAAAGGATTAGCATCACATGCAAATCATAAGTGACATGATATGGCCATGAACTTGTGCTTTTGATCTCCATCTCCAAAGCACCGGCATGATCTCCATCATCACCGGCATAACACCATGATCTCCATCATCTTGATCTCCATCAATGTGTCGCCATGAGGTTGCCGCGCCGACTGTTGCTTCCATGACTATTGCTAACTCATAGCGATAAAGTAAAGCAAAAACGGCGAAAATAATTAAAGACAACCCGATGGCTCCTGCCGGTTGCCGTACTCATCGACATGCAAGTCGTGATATTCTATACAATACATGATCATCTCATACATCACATATATCTCATCATGTAATTGGCCATATCACATCACGACATACCCTGCAAAAACAAGTTAGACGTCCTCTAATTGTTGTTGCATGTTTTACGTGGTTGCTACGGGTATCTAGCAAGAACAATTGTTACCTACGCAAAAACCACAACGGTGATACGCAAATTGCTATTCAACCTTCTCAAGGACCGCCTTTGTCGAATCCGATCCAACCAAAGTGGGAGAAACAGACACCTGCCAGCCATTTTTATGCAACGAAGTTACATGTCAGTTGATGGAACCGGTCTCTCGTAAGTGTACGAGTAATGTTGGTCCGGGCCGCTTCATCCCACAATACCGCCGATTCAAGAAAAGACCAAGGGAGGAAGCAATCTGAATATCAACGCCCACAAACTCCTTTGTGTTCTACTCGTGATCTCATCTACACCTAGACCTAGCTCTGATACCACTGTTGGTGAACGTTGCATGGGAAACAAAAAATTTCCTACGCACACGCAAGATCTATCCATGGTGATGAGCATCTATGAGAGGGAGAGTGGATCTACATACCCTTGTAGATCGCTAATTGGAAGCGTTAAGAAACGCGGTTGATGTAGTCAAACGTCTTCGCGATCCAAATCGCAAGCTGACCCGCGATCCCATCATGATCCGTCTCGCGATCCAATCACGATCCGTCCCGCGATCCCATCACGATCCTTCCAATCTAGTGCCGAACGGACGGCACCTCCGCGTTCAGCACACGTACAGCTCGATGACGATCTCCGCCTTCTTGATCCAGCAAGAGGGAACGGAGAGGTAGATGAGTTCTCCGGCAGCGCGACGGCGCGGCGGCGGCGGTGGTGGAACTATTCCAGCAGGGCTTCGCCTAAGCACTTCTAAAAAACTAGAGGAATCAATCTATCGGGAGAGAGGGCTGCACTATGGCCTTTTGGGTTGAAGTGCGTTTGCCCTCTCTCCCTCTAGTATATATAGGAGGGAGGGGAGGGAGGCCGGCGCCCCTAGGGCTGCCCCTTTGGTGCGGCCGAAGTGGGAGGTGGAGGAGTCCTACTCCAATCCTACTAGGAGTAGGATTCCTCCTCCCCACTTGGAAACCCTTTCCACCTTTGGGTTTTTCCCACCCCTAGCCGCATGGGCCTTAGTGGGGGGTTCGGCCAGCCCACTAGGGGCTGGTTTGACTCCTCCCACAGCCCATGAGACCCTTTGGAGCGAGAGCCCCCCCGATGGTCCCCGGGTACCCTCCCGGCACTCCCGGTACACTACCGAAGTACCCGAAACTTTTCCGGTGACCAAAACGGGACTTCCTATATATCAATCTTTACCTCTGGACCATTCCGGAGCTCCTCGTGACGTCCGGGATCTCATCCGGGACTCCGAACAACCTTCGGTCACCACCATACATAACTCGATACTACCGAAACGTCACCGAACCTTAAGTGTGCTGACCCTGCGGGTTCGAGAACTATGTAGACATGACCGTGACACCTCTACGGTCAATAACCAATAGCGGGACCTGGATGCCCATATTGGTTCCTACATATTCTACAAAGATCTTCATCGGTTGAACCTCTATGTCAAGGATTCAGTTAATCCCGTATGCTGTTCCCTTTGTTCTTCGGTATGTTACTTGCTCGATATTCAATCGTCGGTATCTCTATACCTAGTTCAATCTCGTTATCGGCAAGTCTCTTTACTCGTTCCGTAATACAAGATCCCGTGGCTAACACTTAGTCACATTGCTTGCAAGGCTTATTGTGATGTTGTATTATCGAGTGGGCCCTGAGATACCTCTCCGTCACACGGAGTAACAAATCCCAGTCTTGATCCATGCCCACTCAACAGACACCCTCGGAGATACTTGTAGAGCATCTTTATAGTCACCCAGTTACGTTGTGACGTTTGATACACACAAGGTATTCCTCCGGTGTCAGTGAGTTGCATGATCTCATGGTCATAGGAACAGATACTTGACATGCAGAAAACAATAGCAATAAACTGACACGATCATATGCTACGTTCATAGTTTGGGTCTTGTCCATCACATCATTCTCGTAATGATGTGATCCTGTTATCAAATGACATCTCATGTCTATGGTCAGGAAACCTTGACCATCTTTGATCAACAAGCTAGTCTTCTAGAGGCATACTAGGGACACAGTGTTGTCTATGTACCCACACATGTATTTGAGTTTCCAATGAATACAATTATAGCATGGATAATAAACGATTATCATGAACAAGGAAATATGATAATAACCAATTTATTATTGCCCCTAGGGCATATTTCCAACATTTAGTAGTTGTGGATGCTTTATAGAGTTCCAATCATAAGTTCATATGATCCACGTACGAAAAGTATGTTAGCTCATGCATCTCCCTCATATAAAACTAGAATAATGATTACCGATCTTGTTATCAATTGCCTAGGACAATCTCGCAAATCCTACCACCACTTTTCCACACTCGCTGTATTTACTTAATTATTCTATTATTAAAACAACACCTAACTTTTATTTCCAGGTTCTTTATTATCTTGCTAACCTATCTTTTTACACCTACAAAGTACTTCTAGTTTTATCTCCGCAAAGTAGTTTATTTCTTGTACTAGGTAAAGTGAACATTGTTGCGCGTAGAGTTGTATCGGTGGTTTGTAGAACTTGAGAGAATATTAATTCTACCTTTAACTCCTTGTTGGGTTCGACACTCTTACTTATCGAAAAAGGCTACAAACGATCCCTATACTTGTGGGTTATCAAGACCTTTTTCCGGCGCCGTTGTCGGGGAGCAATAGCGTGGGGTTAGTATTCTCGTGTGTGCTTGCTTGCTTTATCTCTAAGTAATTTTATTTTCAGTTCTCGTTTTCTATCTTTAGTTATGGGTAGGAAACGTAAAATACAAAAAAAAATGTTGTACTTGCTACCCCAAAAGTTGAGGAACCACTAGTGTTTCGTTCTACCGAAGCTTTCTACTTGGACCATCTTCGATCTCTTTGTGCTCGTGCTGAAAACCCAACTAGCTTAGTTGAGGGAAAATCATTAGATGAGCATCTTATTTTGTGCAACACCGCTTGTCTCAAAAAGAGAAACTCTTATGGAATCAAATTAATTGTTTGCGTTGCTATGCTTGGAATTTATGCGAAATACATGATTTTACTTGTTGTTCTGAAGACTCTAAAAAACACCTTCCCTACCAATATGAGTTTAATGATAATGAAATATTATCTTCTTATGCCAAGGTTATCTATAGTTATTATGATATTGAACACATTGAAGAATTTGTTTCTTTTAAGGGTGCATATGAAATTGCTTCTTTGATTGAAAAGTATGATGCTATTCTGTACAAATCTAATTTTTTGACATACTTAAATATTGCTATGAAAACTATGCTTCTACTGCTTATGTTAAAGAATTTATTGAGAGAATGTCTGCTGCCTTGGAAGAGATGAATACTTTGCAGGAACCTATGGAAGAAGAAATTGCTGAAACTGTTAGCTCATTAGATGAAAAATATGAGGAGGAGAGCAAAGAACAAAAGGAGGAAGAGCGGATTGATCACCCGTGCCCACCTTCTGATGAGAGTAACTCTTTAACTCATACATTGTTTAATTTCCCTTCGTGCTTACCGAAGGATGATTGCTATGATCCCTTGGATTCGTTTCAAATATCCCTTTTTGATGAACTTGATGCTATGCTTGTGGCCATGACGCCAATATGAATTATGTTTCCTTTTTGGATTCTCCCAACTACACTATATCGGAGAAGTTTGCACTTATTAAGGATTATATTGATGGATTGTGTTTTACTATTACAGATGATGATTCTGATGGATATAATATGCATGTGCTTGCTGCTCCTACTTGCAATTAATATGAGAGAGGAACCTCTCTATGTTTCCAATATGATAAAATTGCAAGATACTATTTATACTATGCATTGGCCTTTACTTTGTATGCATGAATTGTTCTTTTATGACATGCCAATGCATAGGAAGAGAGTTATACTTCGTTGTTACATGCTATATATTACTTTGTGATCACTACTTAATTAAAAGTCATTGTTAATTATAATTGGCTTTGATATACCTTGGGATCTGGGTGGATCAATTACTTGAGCACAATATGCCTAGCATAATGGCTTTAAAGAAAGCGCTGCCGGTGAGACAACCTGGAAGTTTTAGAGTAATTTTATTCTGTTTTGTTATTTTAAAATAATTAAAAACAAAAAAATAAAGTGGGGAACTTAAAACTTTTTCAAAAAGAGAAGCGATTTGAAAGTTATGCATTGGAGAAGTGAGGGTCGACCTTGAACACTTGTGTTCATGCTCATGGAAACAATCTAGATTTTTTCACGGAATTTTCTCGCAAAAATAATTATCCTCTTTTAAAAATCCATTTTACTATAAAAATAATGTGCCTAAATTTACCATTAGTATGTTTTAATTGCTTGTTTGATATGTGTTGTACAAAAACAGAAACTTGTTGTAGTGTTTGAACTTTGATATTTTACTGGAGAGTGCGAAAATTATGAAATTTTTACACATAACTATTATGCAAATTTTTTAT
Source organism: Elymus sibiricus (assembly GCA_039707655.1). Classification (NCBI taxonomy): domain Eukaryota; kingdom Viridiplantae; phylum Streptophyta; class Magnoliopsida; order Poales; family Poaceae; genus Elymus; species Elymus sibiricus. Next base: position 313,900,401 of record CM077665.1, read on the forward strand.
TACCTCCTAACTTTTCGGAATTGTTTAAGTTACAGAAGTATATGTTCCATTTGCATCTTAACAAATTGTCCTGGTTTTCACAGATTGCCGTTATAGTCTCTTTGCCTGCTTATGTTTGAAATCTTGTTGAACCCCATTGACTTGGGAGCCATAGAATTGTGATAGCATACAGTAGGTAATATTGGATTATAATTATACAATAATTTTATGGCAAGACCTGATGGGATTTGATGTTATATGTACTAACCTTTCAAATAACAGTTCTGTTAAGTTTTGTGTGGATGAAGTGTTCGAAGATCGAGGAGGTGTCGATATGAGAAGAATAAGGAGATGCAAGAGTTCAAGATTGGGGATGACCAAGGCACACCAAGTAAATATTCAATGAGTCTCAAGCATCTAAGCTTGGGGATGCTTTGGAAGGCATCCCATCTTTCTTCCTCGACAATTATCAGTATGTATTGGTTTTTGTTTTGTTCACACGATAAGCGTAAATCCTTGGAGGGTCGTGTGCCTTTTATTTTTATTTTAGTAATTCACCATGATGGCATGGGATAGTCCTTGGTTAATTTGTAGAATTCTCTTTGCACTTCACTTATATCTTTTGAGTATGGCTTTATAGAATGGTTCGTGTGCTTCACTTATATCGTTTGAAGTTTGGATGCTCGCTTCTCTACATTGGCAACACCATTATTTTGTAGAATGCTCTTTTGCTTCACTTATATTTATTAGAGCGTGGTATTTTGCAGAAAGAATTAAACTCTCATGCTTCACTTATATCTATTTAGAGAGTTAACAGGAATGGTCATTCACATGGTTAGTCATAAAATCCTACACAAAACTTGTAGATCGCTGAATAGGATATGTTTGATTCCTTGTAATAGTTTTGTGACATTAAGATAGTTATATGTGGGTGCACTAGTGGATGATCATGCTTTAGTAGGAATATCGATGTTAAGGTTTGTGATCTCCTGTTCATTAAAGTGTTCGTTATGGCATGACCGGGATGTTGGAGCACTTTTATTCCTCGTTGAAATCCTTGTGTTGTTTTAGTCGGGGGCGCGTGATAACCCACAAGTGTAGGGGATCGTTTGTAGCCTTTTTCGATAAGTAAGAGTGTCGAACCCAACGAGGAGCTAAAGGTAGAATTAATATTCTCTCAAGTTCTATCGACCACTGATACGTCTCCAACGTATAGATAATTTATGAAATATTCATGCCATATTCACCTATGTTTACAATACTTTTATCTGGATTTGATGCACTTTCTATGATTTAATTAGAACTAACCCGTACTGATGCTGTTTTCAGCAGAATTACTGGGGTGTCGTTTTTTGGTGCAGAAAATGAAAGTTCTTGGAACCGAACATATGAGCAACATCGGAGCGAAGAACCACCGGAGGGGATACACCTATGGGGCCACAAGACAATAGGGCACACCCACCCCCCGGGCATGCCCTGATGGCTTGTGGGGCCCACGTGGCTCCGGCTGGCGTGATTCCAACGCTGAAAATCCTATACATACAGAAACCTCCGAAAGTTAACCTAGAACTTCTACTCCGCCGCTGCAACTCTCTGTATCAAAGAAAAACCCATCTGGAGCCTTTCCATTACCCTGCCGAAGAGGAAAAATCATTACCGGTGGCCATCTTCATCATCCTGGCAGAGGCCATGACGAGGAGGGAGTAGTTCACCCTCGGGGTTGAGGGTATGTACCAGTAGCTATGTGTTTAATCTCTCTCTCTATCTCTCTCGTGTTCTTGAGATGTCACGATCTTGATGTATCATGGGCTTTCTTAATATAGTTGGAACATATGGTGTTCTTCCCTTGCTATCTTGTTGTGATGAATTGAATCTTTCCCTTTGAGATTTTGTTATGTTGGATTGAATATTGGATTTTGATCACTTGATGTATGTCTTGGTACTCAACTTGCGGATTCCCGTGGTGACAATGGGGTAATCTATGCATAGGGGTTGATACACGATCTTGTCCTACCTTCTCCGATAGAAATCTTGGGGTACTCTTTGAAGTTCTTCGTGTTGGATTATGAAGTTGTTTGATGCGTGTCGAATAATTAACCCACGGATACTTGAGGTGACATTGGAGTATCTAGGTGACATTAGGGTTCATTGATAAGTATCATTGGTGTTATTTTAGTACGAATTCTAGGGCTGTTTGTGACATCTATAGGAGTTGCCCAATAGATTGATCGGAAAGGGTTACATTGAGGTGGTTCCTACTACCTACAACAATTTCATCTTATGTTCTCCGCTACTTATGAACTTTGGAGTGATTCTTTGTTTCACGTTGATGGATGATCATATGATTCTATTATGTTAGCACTGTTGAGTAATTGCACTAGTGAAAGTATGAACCATAGGCCTTATTTCCAAGCATTGATATACCATTTTGCTCGCCGTTTACTACTTGTTATCTTGCTGTTTTTATATTTTCAGATTACAAAAACCTATATCTACCATCCATATTGCACTTGTATCACCATCTCTTCACCGAACTAGTGCACCTATACAATTTTCCATTGTATTGGGTGTGTTGGGGACACAAGAGATTTCTTGTATTTGATTGTAGGGTTGTTTGAGAGAGACCATCTTCATCCCACACCTCCCACGGATTGATAAACCTTAGGTCATCCACTTGAGGGAAAATTGATACTGTCCTATAGAACTCTGCGCTTGGAGGCACAACAGAGTCTACAAGAATAAAGTTGCGTAGTAGACATTAACCACCGATACAACTCTACGCACGCTAACGCTTACTTTACCTAGAACAAGTATAAAACTACTTTGCGGGAAGGAAACTAAAAGTACTTAGTAGGAGTAATAGATAATTTTGCAAGGTAATAAATAAAAAGTAAATAAAAGTTAGGGGTTGTTTAGATAATTATTAATTTAGTTAATTGTTTAGTATAAAGATTTTTGTAGCATAAGAGAAGGATTTGTCCATAGGCAATCGATAACTAGATCGGTAATCATTATTGCAGTTTTATATGAGGGAGAGGCATACGCAAACATACTTTCCGTACTTGGATCATATGAACTTATGATTGGAACTCTAGCAAGCATCTGCAACTACTAAAGATCATTAAGGTAAAACCCAACCATAGCATTAAACATCAAGTCCCCTTTACTCCCATACGCAACAATCCCCTTACTCGGGTGTAAGCTTCTGTCACTCTAGCCACCCACTATAAGTGAATCATGAACATATTGCAACACCCTACAACAGGAATCCTCCACGTGTGCGCGCCACGGAAGGCACCATAGGACAGCATCAAAACAAAACATACAACTCAAACCAATCACGAACATCAAACAACCCATAGGACAAAAGAAATCTACTCAAACATCATAGGATAGCCACACATCATTGGATAATAATATATAGCATTAAGCACCATGTTTAAGTGGAGATTAAAGTAGGGAATAGAGGTTTTACACCGTTGCATAGAGGGGGAGAGAGTTGGTGGTGACGGCTGTAGGACCGAAAGTATGTCTAGAGGGGGGGGGTGATTAGACTACTTGACTAAATAAAAATCTACTTTTTCCCAATTTTAAGTGTTGGCAGATTTTAGCATTCATAGCAAGTCAAGCACACCCTACACATGCATGTCTAAGAGTTTAGCAGCGGAAAGTAACAACAAGCATGCGTAGTAAAGGAGGGGTAGGAAGATCAAACGCAATTTGTAGACACGATGATTTTTCCCGTGGTTCCGATAGGTGGTGCTATCGTACGTCCACGTTTATGGAGTCTTCAACCCACAGAGGGTAACGGTCGCGAGAGTCCACGGAGGGCTCCACCCATAAGGGTCCACGAAGTAGCAACCTTGACTATTCCATAACGGCTTCCATCCACGAAGGACTAGCCTCACTATGGGTAGATCTTCACGAAGTAGGCGATCTCCTTGCCCTTACAAATTTCTTGGTTCACTCCACAACACGAAGTAGGAGGCTCCCAAGCGACACCTAACCAATCTAGGAGGCACCACCCTCCAAAAGGTAATAGGCTTGGCAATGTCGATGAACTCCTTGCTCTTGTGCTTCAAGATGATAGACTCCTCAACACACAATCACTCTCTCATAGATTTGGCTTGGTGGAAGAGATTAGATTGGTGGAAAGCAACTTGGGGAGGCTAGAGATCAAGATTCATATGGTTGGAATGGAATGACATGATCTCAACACATGAGTAGGTGGCTCTCTCTCAGAAAATTGGATGGGGCAAGTATGGAATAGTTCTGAGTGCTTCTCTTTCGAGTGGGTGGTGGTGAAGGGGTATATATAGGCATCTCCAAAAATCCAACCGTTACACCTTAAGTGACCAACTCGGTGACACCAAAGTATAGAACTCGGTGGTACCGAGTTGCTCCAAAGGTAGCAACTTTTGAATCTCGGTGAGACCGATATATAAATCTCGGTTGCACCGATTAGGTGACCAACGGTCAGATTGCCAAACTCGGTGACGCCAATTCAACAAACTCGGTCGGACCGATTTTGTGAAATTGGGTAACAGGAAGTTGGCAACCCAAACTCGGTGGCACCGAATCAGAATCGGTTGCACCGAAAGGTTAGGGTTTGGCTTGGGTCTGTCTGAGTTTGGAAATCGATGGCACCGAGTGGAAAGTGTTGGTTGCACCGATTTTGGATATTTGACTTTGGAAAGACTTTTGTGGAAGAGCTTGTGGGTGTTTTTGGTGACTATCACTTGTGCACGTATGAGCATTTTGTTCACCAACAATACCTTACCCCCTTTTAATAGTATTGGCTTTCCTATGGACTCAAAGTGATTTCTCACAAAGTAAAATGTAGAGTCCTCTTGCTTGAAGCTTTGCCAACCTATTTCCTTGCATCTTGGGGTTATCCACAATCCTTTTGCCATCCCTATCATTGAACTTTTCCTGAAATATGCTTAGTGGAAACATTAGTTCAATGACATATATGTTGTTATTAATTACCAAAACCACCAAGGGAGCAAATGTGCTTTCAATCTCCCCTTTTTTGGTAATTGATGACAACATATAGATCAAAGCTTCGGCATATGATATAATCAATGAATATAATCGTCGCTTTGAGAAGTATGTGATAAGCAAGAGCTCCCCCTAAATTTGTGCATTATTTTAGATTTGCGTTGAATGCAAATGCACAATCGATTAGGTACATGGGGCACTTCTTCCATGTCACATACAACTTGGTGGTGTGCGAGAATAATTAGAATGAGCATCATAGCACAACACAATCAAGCAAAGGTGAATGATCATCTCATAAGCATTAAGATGATAGGAAATAGTAGCAACACACATTAAGCGTATGATCAAACACCACATAGTTCAACACAAGCAAAACAAAAGACCAAATGTTTTTGAAAAGCGATAAAGAACCAAACGCTCTCTCACTCGAAGCCTAAAGATCTATATACACTTCTCCCCCTTTGGCAACAAGTTACCAAAAAGTTCAAAGAGATATAGCTAATTGTTCTTGGGCTGATCTCCTCCGGTTGTTGATGAAGGAGTCGAGAGAACTGCGTCGGCGAAGATGTCGGCAAACGTCATGGATGGAGTTGGAGTAGCAACGGAAGGCACTGGAGGAGCTGATGGAGCTGAAGTGACTGTAGCAGGTGCTGATGAAGAAGGCCTCAACTCTGGAGCTGGCACTGTGGCTGATCTGGCCTGGGTAGTGAAGTGTGTGCCTGACCTGAGAGGAGAGTCATCCTCATCATCATCATCATCATCTGTAGAATGAGGAAGAGGCACAGAGTCAACTTCCTTCTTGAGCTCATTAACTGTCTTGGTCAGCCCATCCACCTTGTCATTGAGGGTCTTGATCCTGTTCTCAAAGATCCTCACAAGACTGTTCTGGTTCTCCAGTATGTCCTTGATGTCCTTCTGCATGCCTTGAATGGTTGAGATCAAAAGATCCATTTGCTCGTTCCTGGATCTAGGGACTGGAGCACTAGTGGCTCTAGCTGCCTCTGCCTCTGCCTGTGCTTGAGCTGCAGCTGATGTGGGATGTTCTGGGTCCATCACCACAATGTTGTCCTCTAAATCTGACTATAGGGGCAAATGGGGTCTGTCAAGAGCAAAGATGTGCTTCTCCAGCTTGGAGTTGATGAGCATCTGAATGTAGGGTGCATAGCAGCATGAGCGCTTCTGATCAGCAGCAACCCTCTTCACTGTCTCCACAATCAGATCCATCACCCTTATCCTGGTGTGTCTATCAAGATGGATCAACATGTTGATTGAATCGCCTCGAATCGTCTTCTCATCTCCTGACTTAGGCATCAAAGTATGCCTCAAGATAGTGTTCATGGTGCGGAGGCCAGCCTGGAGGAAGTAAATAGATCCTAACTTGTGAGATTTCAAGTTAGCAGCAGGGATAGCATTGTACATGTCCTTCATAGCATCATGGCTCTCCTTGGATTCAGAGTAGACATCCAAGTCACCATCTTGCACCTCTGGGACTCCTAAGATGGCAGCCCATTCCTCAACAGTAGACTCGTATCTTGCTCCTTCAGTCATCCATACAATTCTACCATCTCCATAGAAGTGAGCAGTGGAGTAGAATTGCATGATCATCTCGTCATTCCATGCAGTGAATTCTTTGCCAACAAACTTGTCTAGGCCAATGCAGTGGAAGTTGTCTTGAATATTTGGAAAGTAATCTTCATTATCCTTGATATATTTCCAGTCAACGTATCTCATATCACTGACAGCTAGACTCTTGTCAAGCAAGATAGTCTCATAGAAATCTTGTTGTTCCTTGGTGTAGAACCTATAGTCCACAACTGTTTTTCTCCTTTGGGCATAAGGATCAATAGCTCTCCATGCCCTCAATCCAGAATCATTCCTCTTCTTCATGTCTTCAGCAAGTGGATGGCTGACATTGTGTTCAGGAAGATGTGGTCTAAGCATCATTAATGCAGACATGGCATCCTCATCCTCATCTCTGGAGGTAGTTCCCTTGTTCTTCTCAGAAGCTGGAATCTGTCTGGATGACCTCTTGGACTTTTCAGCAGCAGCCTTCTTGGGGGCAGACTTGGTGCTCTTGGAGGGACCTTGCTTTGGCATAGCATCTGCAAAAAGCTTCTTTTGCTTCTTCTTGGGAGGGGCCTTGACAACTTGCTCTTCCTCCTCCTCCTCAGCAGCAGCACTAGCAGTCTCCTCTGGGTCCTCATACATGGATGTGGCCCTGCCAGTGACATAGACAATCCTCTTTCTGGCATGCTTCTTCTCTCCTGCCTTCTTAGGCATTGACCTCCTTGGGGGCTCAATGGTCATGGTAGCCCTAGCACTCTCAGGTGCTCTCATAGCCTCTGGACGGGCATATGTCTTGCAGACAGTTCTCCTGGAAGAGGTGGCTTCATTTGCAGACTTCTTAGCAGCTTTGTCTTGCTTCTTGGCAAGAACTTCCTCTGGCACAAAATCAAAATCCTCCTCATCTGAATTCAGCTTCTTCCTGGCCCTAGTAGCAGACTTGGGCAACCCATGAGAGCTGGGGGTGCCTGGATCTGAAGAGGAACTAGACTCAGGACTAGTGCCTGAATCCAAATCAACACTCTGCTCTCTGAAGTTGTTCTCACTGTCCTCAGCCTCTGACATATCTGACCCTGTGAATAGAGTGTAGAAGAGTAGAAGAAGATAAGTCATCACAAAATGCAGCTATTTTTGAAAGTTTGAACAGAAAAATCTTAGATGTAGTTCACTGCAAAATGGAATTTCGGTGTCACCGAGTCAAAACTTTTGGTGCTGCCGAGACTCACAATACTCTTAACAGAAACTTGGCAGCAGTTTCGGTCGGACCGAAAACTGCCACTCGGTTTCACCGAGTACTGTCCTCAGTAGCACAAAAATAAAATCGGTGGAGCCGATTTTTCTGACTCGGTATCACCGAGATGCGATTTTGCTGGCAACTAAACCTAAAAACTTTCGGTACGCTAATCTAACGAGACTTCCAGTGGATGGAGAGGTTTGCAAACGGTGGATTATCGATGGAATAAACTTCAATGCGCAAGATTTGGACGGGGAGCGCAAAGAAAGGCCGAATCCATACCCTAACTTGGCGACGGATCCACTAAGGCGGCGACGGGGGTGATGATTCCGGGGGCGGCGGCGATTCCCAGCGGCGGAGACGCACGGGGAAGCAAAGGCGACGACCAGGGGTCACTAATCGGCAGCGTAGGGTTTTGGAGGGGGCGACGGTTTGAAGGAATTTTCAAAGGCCGGGTCCGCCTCTTATATACCCTCGGCTGTCGGTGACGCCGATTCTAAATTTTCGGTGTCACCGAGTTCCTCAACTGTCAGCTGACAGGGAAACTCGGTGTAACCGAGAATATGGAATTGGTGGTACCGAGATTGAAAACCATATCAACCCTAGGCATTCGGTGAGATCGAGATTTTGGGGTTGGTTCCACCGAGATGCACTTGGGAGGTTTTAATGGTCAGTCCTTTGTCGATACGGAACTCTGAGTGCTCCACACACAGAGGGATCAAAAAGTACTTGTTCAAATTTTGTGATGCAGCATGAATAGAATATGAGGTGAGAAAGCATAGATAGCTAGAGAGTGGTCCTAGGCATTCTTGTCCATCCAATTGGCAAAAGAGAAAACAAAAGCCAAATAGCAACAATTGGATGTCCTCGAATGGATAAATAAATGCAGACCAACATGCTCACACAATAAGATATCAAATGAAATCATGGCAAACATGCACATACATACTAGCATCTAACAAGCATTTTGGCGATGACAGAGTCATCTATATATGATTATATTGACTTAGGAGCCAAGTAAGAATGCTTGATCATAGGTCATACTCATCGTTTAAGCACAAGTAGGGTTACCACTTTTACATAAAGCTTTTAATATTGTCACATACTAAGAGATGCTTTGACTCAAGTCTTAGAGTAAAGCTCCCCCTTGATGTGACATCCCCCATAGGAGGGATAAACTAACCTTTGGTTTTGTCGATGAAGACTTCATGTAGGTGAAGTAGTGGTGGATGCTCAATGTTGATGAAGATCACCATGAGTTGGGAGCATCCTTGTTGTTTCCTTACTCTTCTCACCTACATGGGTTAGTCCCAACACACAAGAGACAAATACAAGGATATCTATGGACATGGAGTGCAAAGCATGTGTGATGATGTCCATGGATTTGTTGATTACCTTGTCCCTTGCTTACCTTTGAGGGAATGTGTGACTCCTTGAACTATTGCATAGAGTTGATGTTGATTGCAAATAGTTCTTGCCAATAATGAATGTGAGTGAATTTCATTGGCAGAGTCACCCCTCAAGAACTCTCTAGTTCTTCTTCTTGGGGACCCACATCAACTTGATGGGGATCCTTGGTGTTGAAGTAGCCTTTGTAGAAGTTGAGCTTGAAGTAGCCTTGGGAAACCACTCCACCAAAGCTAGGGATTCATCTTCATATGAGTCAATGTCCTCTTGAAGCTTGTTCTTGCCCTTGAGCTTGTGGTCTTGTGGTGGAAGGTCATCTTGAGTGTTTGTTCCCTTGGGAGGAGCATTTTCATACTTCTCCTTTTGAGGAACAAACTTGGGCTTGGGGTATTGACCTTCTTCCCATTCAACTCCATTAGCGTTGAAGTAGCCAATGCCATGGTTCTTCCGGTATCCTCCGTGCTTGCATACAATTTCCTCAAATTGCTTACACCCGGCAAGACTCTTGTAGATACCTTTCTCTATAATTCCTTTCAATAAAGCATTTTCTTGCTCAAGTGTAACTTGGCTAAGAGAATCATCATTAGTGGAATCAATAGAACTACTAGGAGCAACATCATTAGGTTTGGCATTTTTATTGTTGCTACTAGATGAAGAACCCTTCTTGCCTTTGTTACTAGTTTGTTTAGATTTAACTTGTGGCATGAATGTAGACAAGAGTAGTCGTTTGGCTAGATAAGATGAAGTCTTCTTTCGGAGATCGTCATTGATAGCTTTAAGAAACTCCTGCTCTTGCTCCAAGTTGAGCTTCTCGAAGCGTAGCTTCTCATGAGTCCTTACAAGCTCTCTATGATCTTCGAGAGTAGAATCATGGGCTAACTTAAGAGTGTTTAGTTCTTTAGTTAGTTGTTCTATTTTCATCTTATCATCATCAAATGACTTATCTTGACTAGCATGAGAATTATCAAGTTCATTTTGACTAACATCACTAGTTTCATCAAAGTGCAAGTCATCATCACAAAGCAAATCATCTTCATCACTATTGAAATCAAGATACTCGGGGTGTGATACCTTGGGGCCTTTAGCCATGAAGCAACTTCCACTCCCTTCATTTGGTGAATCAAATAGATCATAGGAGTTGGTAGTCACTAGTGCAAGTCCGGCAACACCTTCATCTTGACTATAGTTGGAGTTGGAGTGATAGCTTCTCTCGGAGTTGTTGTCGGAGTCGGAGATGGAAACCCATTCACCAACATGAGCTTGATGTCTTCTTCTTGTGTAGCTCTTGGTGTACTTGTCCTTCTTCTCCGAATCCCTACTTCTCCTCGAGGGTCTTCGTTCATAACGATCATCTCTACTCCTTCTCTCTCTTTGAGGTGATTCATTCCTTGAGCTTCGTCTTCTAGGTGACTATTCTCTTCGTTTGTAGAGAGCCGTGCACTCATCGGAGTAGTGTCCAGGCTTCCCACAATTGTAGCAATTGCGGTCACGACTTGACGAACTCTTCTCTTCATATCTTGAGTTGGAGCTTCGTTCTTTGCCTCTATTCTTGTAGAACTTGTTGAATTTCTTGACCATGAGGCTTATATCTTCATTGGTGACAAGGTTGTCGCTTGAAGTTGCGGGAGCATCACTTGTGGCTTTGTAAGCACCGCTAGACTTGTTGTGAAGCTCTTCTTTGTCTTTGAGTGTCATCTCATGAGCAACAATCCTTCCAATGACTTCCGTAGGCTTGAGATCTTTGTAGTTGGGCATCATTTGGATCAATGTGCACATGGTGTCGTATCTCTCATCCAAAGCTCGAAGTATCTTCTTGATGATGAATTTGTCGGTCATTTCTTCGCTTCCTAAGCCGGCAATCTTATTGGTCATGAGAGCTAGCCTAGAGTACATCTCTGCGACTCCTTCACCATCCTTCATCTTGAACTTGTCAAGCTGACTTTGAAGAACATCCAACTTGGATTCTCTCACGGACTCGGTTCCTTCGTGCATATCAACCAAAGTATCCCAAATCTCTTTTTCATTCTCAAGACGGCTGATTTTGTTGAATTCTTCGGGGCATAGGCAGTTGAAGAGAATGTCGCATGCTTGAGCGTTGTATTGCAACATCTTCAATTCATCTGCGGTCGCTTTACGATCCGGTTCCTTTCCATCACCAAAGAATTCACCTTGCAAGCCAACACGAACAACAGGCCAAACGGCGGGGTTATGACCAAGAATATGCATTTTCATCTTGTGCTTCCAACTAGCAAAATTAGTACCATCAAAGCACGGACCTCTACGGTGATAATTTCCCTCACTAGACGCCATACTCTCCTAGGTTGTGAAATCAATGCAATGGAGACCAAAGCTCTAATACCACTTGTAGGACCGAAAGTATGTCTAGACGGGGGGGGGGGGGGTGATTAGACTACTTGACTAAATAAAAATCTACTTTTTCCCAATTTTAAGTGTTGGCAGATTTTAGCATTCATAGCAAGTCAAGCACACCCTACACATGCATGTCTAAGATTTTAGCAGCGGAAAGTAACAACAAGCATGAGTAGTAAAGGAGGGGTAGGAAGATCAAACGCAATTTGTAGACACGATGATTTTTCCCGTGGTTCCGATAGGTGGTGCTATTGTACGTCCACGTTTATGGAGTCTTCAACCCACGAAGGGTAACGGTCGCGAGAGTCCACGGAGGGCTCCACCCATAAGGGTCCACGAAGTAGCAACCTTGACTATTCCATAACGGCTTCCATCCACGAAGGACTAGCCTCACTATGGGTAGATCTTCACGAAGTAGGCGATCTCCTTGCCCTTACAAACTTCGTGGTTCACTCCACAACACGAAGTAGGAGGCTCCCAAGCGACACCTAACCAATCTAGGAGGCACCACCCTCCAAAAGGTAATAGGCTCGGCAATGTCGATGAACTCCTTGCTCTTGTGCTTCAAGATGATAGACTCCTCAACACACAATCACTCTCTCACAGATTTGGCTTGGTGGAAGAGATTGGATTGGTGGAAAGCAACTTGGGGAGGCTAGAGATCAAGATTCATATGGTTGGAATGGAATGACATGATCTCAACACATGAGTAGGTGGCTCTCTCTCAAAAAACTGGATGGGGCAAGTATGGAATAATTCTGAGTGCTTCTCTTTCGAGTGGGTGGTGGTGAAGGGGTATATATAGGCATCTCCAAAAATCCAACCGTTACACCTTAAGTGACCAACTCGGTGACACCGAAGTATAGAACTCGGTGGTACCGAGTTGCTCCAAAGGTAGCAACTTTTGAATCTCGGTGAGACCGATATATAAATCTCGGTTGCACCGATTAGGTGACCAACGGTCAGATTGCCCAACTCGGTGACGCCGATTCAACAAACTCGGTCGGACCGATTTTGTGAAATTGGGTAATAGGAAGTTGGCAACCCAAACTCGGTGGCACCGAAGTGGAATCGGTTGCACCGAAAGGTTAGGGTTTGGCTTGGGTCTGTCTGAGTTTGGGAATCTGTGGCACCGAGTGGAAAGTGTTGGTTGCACCGATTTTGGATATTTGACTTTGGACAGACTTTTGTAGAAGAGTTTGTGGGTGTTTTTGGTGACTATCACTTGTGCACGTATGAGCATTTTGTTCACCAACAATACTGTTGGGGATATAACCCCGAGGCGAGATCTGCCCAGGAGGGGCCGGGGCACGCCTGGCGGCTCATAGTCAAGGCCTTTAAGTGGGCCTGAGGATTGAAGACAAGACTACATGGCGATTCACCAGATGGGCCAAGATGGAGGCCCAGAGTCGGAAGATGGCATTAACCTGGGCGCGTGAGCCGCCCGAGAGACAGCTTGCCTAGGAAGGCAAGGCGGCTTAGAGACAAGATCGGATACCTTGTATGAGTCGGTCTGGACTCTTGTAACCCCAGGGCCTCGACCTACTTATATAAAGGCGAGTCCCTGCGGCGATTTAGGACAGGAAACAATTGATCGATAGCTAGGTCAAGCGAATCTGCTCCCTTGTAATCGATACACAATCAATACAACACAAAGCAGGACGTAGGCTTTTACCTCTTTCCGAGGGGCCAAACCTGGGTAAACTCGTGTCTCTCGTCCCGATCAACCCCTTTGAGTCCACCATCTTAGCGATGGCCTCGAACCTAAGTCCTAGGACATCTGCCGTGACAAAACCACAACAGTTGGCGCCCACCGTGGGGCAAACGCGTGGTGGTTTGGAGTTCTCAAAGGGCTCTCTCCCAGGGATCGAGGGATATGCCGTTGGCATGATAACTAAGAGTCGCCGCGGCAAGCTCTACATCGACGATGCTGGATGAGGGCCGGAGGCCGACTCAATCGAGTACGGGTACCGAGTCCCCTTCGGCAGAATTCACGTGTTTATTGGGAAGATTGGCGGATCTATGCCCGGGCCGGACATCTCCACCGACCTCGTCGAGCCGGCCCGGCGTGCGCAACCCGCCCGTGTTCAACCCGGGCGGAGGAGCGTCTTCGTCGGCTTCACCCAAGGCAGGGAAGACTCCGTGTCAGGGGGGGGAAACTCTCATCCTCTCCGATGACGGATCCTCCAGTGGAGAGGCGGAGTCAATCTACCGGCTTCATGACGGCGGGCTTGGGGGCTATGCCGATGGCGATAGTATTCCGGAGCCCTATGACCCGCCAAGCCAAGCTGCCATCTTCATGGCAGGCTCGGCGCCGGCTCTCAATAGCACGACGTCCGGAGCGGTGGCGGGAGCCGCCCCGCCAGGTGTCGGGTCATCCGTGCCACCGGCTCAGGCCTTGCTGGATTTGATGGAGGAGTTAACAACCTTGATGGGAACTGAGGTCACAACCGGAAATCAGGCAGAGCGCAATGCGGAGATCACCAGGATTAAAGGGCTGATGACCCAGGCCCATGAGGATATCAACGCATTACAAGGTCAGATGAATGCTAAGTCAGAGCGTTTGAGGGCAGAGGCTCTCCGTTTTAACTTAGACCAGCATGCTTCAGAGGCGGTTCTTCGGAGGAGGACTCAAGTCGGCCTCCCCGTGCAGCTTCAGCCCCAAAACCTTTTCAACACTCCCGGGGCAGGGCCGAGCATGCCACTGGCCATGACCCGGGCCGCGGAGGCGCCGCGGCAGCCAGACCCGCCCCGGAGAGATCGGACTCCGCCGTGGCACCTTGTGACACCACCTGGCCATTATTCTAACCCGGTAGAGAACATGATAGCGGCGGCTGCTAGGCTCAATGCGATCCCCTTCACCGAAGGGACGCCGTTCGCTGATGAGGTGCGGAATGCCATCGAACTGCTGCAGACGGCGGTGGCTCAACAAGAAAAGTATACGTACAGCCGGAGTCGAGTACACTCCACGCCCATCCCAAGCCGTAGCTATAGCCGACGCATAGAGTCACCGGCGGTTTCCAGCAGCGAGCAAAGACGCAACCCGCCCAATGATAACTCACCCCGTATTAATGCTTAGGAGATCGTGGACAGGGGCAGAGCCCATCAGGGAGCTACGCCGGTGACAGATTACCCGGAAATTCCTGAGCCGGCGCCGGCTCCGATAACCCCTTCTACCTCAGTGGGAGTCGGAGCTTCGTCCATGGGCATTGGTGTGCCTTGCCTGACGGCGGCTTTGCGGAACGAGCATTTGCCCAAGGACTTTAAGGGGCCACGTAAGGTGCCTAATTATACGGCTGATTTACCCCCGGAGGCCTGGGTCGAGAGCTATGAGCTCGCAATGGAGATGTTAGATGTCAGTGAAGCGGTTTGTGCCAAATATTTCATCATGATGCTGGAAGGACCAGCCCGCACGTGGTTAAAGGGTCTGCCTCCCAACACCATTACGTCTTGGGCCAAGTTGAAAGCATGTTTTATCAAGAACTTTCGGAGAACATGCAAGCAGCCTATGACGATTGTGGATCTTGACCATTGTGTGCAGCATGAGGATGAGTCGGCCCATCATTGGGTCCGGCGGGTTTTGACGGTTATCCACTTGTCCGAGAACATCTCGACGTCTCAGGAAGTTCTGATTTTAGAGAAAAATTGTCACTTCTTACCCCTTAAGCAGAAGCTTGGGCGGCTGAAGCGTTCCTGTCAGGACATGGGTGAACTCATGTCGGCTCTTACCAAGTATGCAGATTCAGATACTACTAAGGACCCAGGGTCCGACGAGGATAAATCAGCTAAGGGTAAGAAGAGCAATGGCGGCAAGGGCCAGCAATAGAACGGAGCAGGAAATAACAACAATGGCAAGAGAAAGAACTCGGACGGTGGGTCAGAGCTGGTGGCAAACACCAGCACCGGGAACAATCGTGCTAGAGGTAACGGTAGGCCGCCGTTTAAAACCAAAACCCCCTTTAACGTGGAGGAGACGCTCAGCAAGCCTTGCCCGGAGCACAGTCAACCCGGCAAGCCGTCCAGTCATGCTTGGAGAGACTGTCACATTATGCGGGAGTTCCGGAACTACAGCCTTAATCAACATCGCAATAATGGCAATGGGCCGTCGGGCGGCTCAGGTCCAGGCGGCTCAGGGGCCGGTTTCGGTGGAGGCGGCTCAGGTTCAGGTTATCAGGGGCAAGGTATACTAGGTGGTCACCATCAGCAGCCTGGCAACGGTGGTCAGCAGCAAAACAACCAATCAGGGTATCAGAGTAAACCGAAGCAGCTCAATGGAGGCCAATATCATGTTTTCACCACAAGCCTGGACAAACGGGATCAAAAGTTACATAAGAGGGCAGTCAACACGGCAACGCCGACTCTCCCACAGTATCTGAAGTGGTCTGAGTATCCGATCTCATGGAGTAGGGAGGATCACCCGCCGCGGGTCGATAACCCGGGGCACTTGGCACTGGAGGTGGCACCTCAGGTAGGAGGTTATAAGTTTACAAAGGTGCTGATGGACGGTGACAGTAGCATCAACATCTTGTACTATGACACTTTCCGCCGGATGGAGCTCACTGACAAAGCTCTTAAGCCGTCATCAACAGTTTTTCACGGTGTTGTGCCGGGCAAGTCGGCTTATCTGGTGGGCAAGATTGCCCTTGAGGTAGCATTCAGAGATGACGACAATTTCAGAGTCGAGACTTTGTGGTTTGAAGTGGTGAAAATTAAGAGCCCATACCACGCTTTATTTGGCCGCCCGGCTTTTGCGAAATTTATGGCCAGGCCCTGTTATGTATACTTACAGCTCAAGATGCCGGCTCTCAAGGGGACGATAACAGTGCACGGTGATCGGAAGGTGGCTCTTGAGTGTGAAGAAGGCGATGCGGCTTATGCAGAGTCAAGCTGTGCTGAGGCGGAGCTTAAGTTTTACAAGGACAATGTTGACCCGGCGAATATGACTCCGTTGAAGAAGCCCAGTACAGAGTCTGAGCCGCCCTTGAAATTTGTGGCAGAGGATACTAAGCTGGTGGATTTTACGCCGGGCGACTCGTCGAAGCAGTTCACTATTGGGACCAACCTGGACCCCGCATAGGAAAGTGCGCTCATCGAATTCATCCGTGAGAATCGGGACATCTTTGCATGGAAGCCCTCTGACATGCTGGGTGTACCAAGAGAATTCGCTGAGCACCATCTTAATGTGGATCCCAAGTTTAAGACGATTAAACAGTTCCTCCGTCGTTTCAATGAAGAGCGGCATAAAGCAATTGGAGAAGAGGTGGCCCGGCTCTTAGCAGCAGGGTTCATCGTGGAGGTTTTTCACCCGGAGTGGTTGGCTAATCCCGTGCTTGTGCTAAAAAAGAATGGCATGTGGCGTATGTGTGTGGACTACACGGATCTTAACAAGGCCTGTCCAGTTGACCCGTTTGCTCTCCCCCGTATCGACCAAATCATTGATGCAACGGCGGGTTGTGGGAGTTTATGTTTCCTGGATGCTTATTCGGGTTATCATCAGATCAAGATGGCAGTAAAGGACCAAGAGAAGACGTCTTTTATAACACCTTTTGGGGATTTATGCTATGTGTCTATGCCTTTCGGGCTTAAAAGTGCGCAGGCGACTTATCAACGTTGTGTACAGAACTGCCTTCATAGTCAGATTGGGCGCAATGTTCATGCGTATGTGGATGATATCGTGGTCAAGTCAAGGAAGAAGGAGACTCTACTTGATGATTTGAAGGAGACTTTTGATAATCTACGGGTTTATAAGATGATGCTTAACCCGGCCAAGTGTGTTTTTGGTGTACCTATAGGCAAGCTTTTGGGTTTCCTGGTCTCTGAAAGGGGAATTGAAGCTAACCCGGATAAAATCAAGGCCATTACTTCATTGTCTAAGCCAGCATGCATTAATGATGTCCAACGCTTGGCGGGTCGTATTGCTGCTTTAAGCCGGTTCATAAGCCGCCTTGGCGAGAAAGCTATCCCTTTATATCAGATGATGAAGAAGACAGATGATTTTGTCTGGAGTGATGCGGCCGATGAGGCGTTTGAAGCGCTCAAGAAACAGTTAGTTGAGCTGCCGGTTCTGGCCGCCCTGGCGGAGAAAGAGCCGTTACTTTTGTATGTGGCGGCTAACAACAGGGCCGTCAGTGCCGCAATAGTTGTGGAACGCAAAGAGGCAGGAAAGGAATATCCGGTTCAACGGCCGGTTTACTATGTAAGTGAGGTGTTGATAGAGTCCAAGCAGAGGTACCCACATTGGCAAAAATTGATATATGGGGTGTTCATGGTGAATCGCAAGCTGAAGCATTATTTCCTTGGACATCCGATCACGGTGGTCAGCTCTGCGCCTTTAGGTGATATCATTCAAAACAGAGAGGCCACATGCAGGATTGCAAAGTGGGCACTGGAGCTTGGACCTCTTAATTTGAAATATGTGCCCCGGACGGCTGTCAAGTCTCAAGCTTTGGTGGATTTCATAAATGACTGGACGGAGAGCCAGGTGCCTGAGGAGAAGCTGGATAATACATACTGGACAATCCACTTTGATGGATCCAGGCAATTGGAAGGCTCGGGGGCTGGAGTAGTGCTAACTTCCCCTCGAGGTGATAAATTTTGTTATGTGTTAAGGCTAATGTTTCCTTGCACTAACAATGCAGCTGAATATGAGGCTTTGCTTCATGGTCTCCGTGTGGCTAAGGAGATGAATTTAAGCCGGGTCAGATGCTTGGGCGACTCAGACGTGGTGGCTCAGCAAGTGTCTGGCACGTGGGATTCTAAGGACCCACGTATGGCGGCTTATCGTCAGGCAGTTGATATCATTGCTGGTCACTTCAAAGGTTATCAGGTGGATCATATTGACCGTCGAAAGAACGAGGTGGCTGATGCATTATCAAGGCTAGGCTCTCAGCGTAAGCCGGTGCCGCCTAACGTCTTTTTGGACGTATTGCATCACCCCTCTGTTAAATTGCCTTCTGAGGAGGATCTAGCCATACCTGAACTTGAGGGGCAGTTGGTGGCGGCTCTACATGCTGTTCCTGATTGGACGCTACCTTATCTGGTGTATTTAACTCGTGGCGAGTTACTCGATGACGAGACCTCGGCACGGCAGATCATGAGGCGGTGCAAGTCCATGACTATCATCAATGGCGAGTTACACAGGCGCAGTGTGACTGGTGTTTTTCAGCGTTGTGTTTCTCCTGAGGAGGGCAAGGAAATTCTACATGAGATACACTCCGGTGATTGCGGTCATCACGCCGGCTCAAAATCTTTGGTGGCCAAGGCTTATAGGCATGGTTTTTTCTGTTTGACAGCTCATAAGGACGCAGAGGACATAGTTACCAAGTGCGGCGGCTGTCAGAAATTTGGACGACGCGCCCATGTGCCGGCTCAAGAGCTGCGCATGATTCCTATTACCTGGCCATTTGCGGTCTGGGGGCTTGATATGGTTGGGCCCTTTAAGAGATCCAAGAATAAAAAGACCCACCTTTTGGTGGCTGTTGACAAGTTTACCAAGTGGGTCGAGGCAGAGCCGGTCAGGAAGTGCGATGCGGCCATAGCAGTTCAATTCGTCAAGAAGTTGATCTTTCCTTTTGGTTACCCTCACAGTATAATTACTGACAATGGTACAAATTTATCCAAGGGGGCCATGGAGGCGTTTTGTGGAAGTGAACATATTCGGCTTGATGTGTCAGCCGTGGCTCATCCTCAGTCCAATGGGCAAGCAGAACGGGCAAATCAAGAAATCTTAAGAGGAATAAAACCCCGACTTATGGTTCCTCTGGAGGGAACGCCGGGTTGTTGGGAGGAGGAGTTGCCTTCAGTTCTTTGGAGTATCCGAACAACCCCCAACAGATCTACAGGCTATACGCCTTTCTTCATGGTCTATGGCGCGGAAGCTGTCCTCCCAAGTGATATCCGCCATGACTCGCCCAGAGTGGCGGCTTATGTTGAAACTGAAAACGAGACGGCGTGTCAGGATGCGCTAGATGCTTTGGATGAAGCACGGGATCTTGCAGCAGCACGATCAACAATTTATCAGCAAGACCTATCGCTATCATAGCCGCAGGGTCAAGACCCGGACGTTCCAAGAAGGCGACTTGGTGTTACATTTGATTCAAGACCATACGGATATGCACAAGTTATCCCCCCCTTGGGAAGGACCTTTCATGGTCAGCAAAAATCTTCACAATGGGTCATATTACCTCATCGATGTACGGGAGAGTGACGAGTCACGCACTTCCGGGCAAGAGACCAACATGCCGTGGAATATTGCTCATCTCCGGCCTTACTATACTTGAGTCATTGACTCTCATCAATGTATATGCATCCATCATTGTACATACCTTTATCAAGATAATAAAGTTGGCATCCCCACAATGCGGAGCCTCTGCCGTTTTTCGTGCAAAAAGATTGTGCAAAGGAGTTGCTAAGTCAGTAAGGTCACTTGGGGGCTTCCAACCCATCGGGTTTAGCTTTCATACCCTCTTGACCGGCTTTTAAGCCATAGCCAGACCGGGTTAAACGTGCCTATTTGCATGATGCCACTCCGCCAGGTGACCCACCGAACTCTTACCAGTTAATCTCGACATAAAGACCCTGAACTGATCAATGTTCTTGACAGTCAATCTTGCCATGAGACCCTGTACTGGTTATGGTTAAAATGGCGGCTTTTGTCACGTGAGGGCCGGCTTACAGAAAGCGAGGATAAACTCACCTATCTGTTGTAGTCTCTCCGCTATGTGGCCCATTCGTACTCTTTGACAGTCAATCTTTTTAAAGACCCTGAACTATTTAAGGTTAAAACGACGGATTTATGTCACGTGAGAGCTGGCTTATGGGTTTGGGGGTACTCATGCCCTGCCGTAGTCTCTCCGCTATATGGCTCGTCGTACTCTTAACAGTCAATCTTTAAGACCCTGAACTTGTCTTTTGACAGTCAATCTTGCAAAGAGACCCTGAACTTGTCTCTTGACAGTCAATCTCATCATAAGACCCTGAACTAGTTAAGGTTAAAACGACGAATTTGTGCCATGTGAGAGCCGGCATATGAGTTTGGCAGTCATGCCTATGTTTTTAAAAGATAAAAGCCTAAGTTTTAAGCAAGTTTATAAGAGTTAACCTCTTCGGGCTGTGCCTTTAAAGCCGCCTTAAACAATGATAGAGAACATGTTTTCTGTCTTGTTATTTTTTGCAGGACTCATCTTTTATGATAAACTGCTGACAAGTGATGATCATAGCTAAGCCAACGGAAAGATGGATGGGTTTACTAAACCATTCAAATTCCAAAACGTGCATGATGGCACAGCAAAGGAGATCAGTTTTAACTATTGTTATTACAAGGCTATCACAGAGCCCAAAAACTGCAGACTTAAAGTTTTTTACAGCAAGTTATAACCCGGCATGTCAAGCAGGGTCGGGTTACCTTCACAGGGAGCCAGCTCGTTGTTTAACTCGCTGCCGGGTCATCCTGCGCCGGGTCTTCGGTTTCCTGGATGTGAAGGTTGTCCACGTCCCAGTTGCAGTTGGTTAACGCCTCAAACTGAGCTTCATCGTGAAAGATTGGAGACGGGTCAATATCAGGAGCAAAAAGGTGCTTACGGCGTTGAGGGATCAAGTCGCTGGCTTCGAAAGTCGGCCCTCGCACTCGTTTGCTGATCTCAGTGTAAGCCGCCTGGTAGGTGGACAAATCAGTCTCTTCAACGAGTTTGGTAGCCAAGACTCGAGAAGCCTTCATACATTTGGCATAGTCATCCTGGGTGAACTCTGAGCCGTCATCTTTTCGCGAAGGGAAGCCTTCCATCATATCTTCCATGGTAAGCTCAGGAGCGAAGGCTAGTGACCGGCTCAAAGTGGCCATTGCGCCCTTACGGGCGGCTGATCTTTTCAATTCTTCCAGCTGCTTCGGGACGGTGGAAAGGATCTCTAGAACCTCCTTCATAAACTTGGGGATACCTTTCTCACCAATCACAGCCCTAATGGTGCAAAGGGTCCCGCAATAGAGCTGCTCAGTAAGGGCATATACGGCCTTCAACTTCAGCAGACTATCATTCGACAGCTGGCGGGTTCTCTGGCCTGCAAAGAAAGTCAGAGTTCGTAAGCCGGCAGGAGAGTTTTTCAGCAGACTAAGGAATTTTTTGTTCAAAGTTAACAAGTACTTACCAAAGACAGCGGCGGTCATCCGAGATATGTGGCGCTTTAGAGTGGTTAGCTCTTTAGTAAGGGGCCTCAGTTTTCCTTCGGCGTCTTCTGCGCGTTTCGTCAGGGCGGCTTGTTCAGTTTCAGCGGACTTCTTGAACGCCTCAAAGTCCGCCTTGATTTTCTCGAGCTCTATGACAGAGAGCCACCATTTCTCTTCCGCCTCAGCCCGGGCGGTCTGCTGCAAGGCCAAATTTTCTTTAAGGCCAGTCAAGTCAGACTCGGCCATGTTTAAAGCTTCCTGCGCAGTACGAACAAAGCACCATAAGTTATTTTTGCTTCTAAGCCGCCAAGGTGATGCATATTAATATTCAGAGGTGATGAAGTAGAGAAAATTACAAGTCTCAAGCAGATTGCAAGCAATATACTTGACACTTGGGGGCTAATGTCTACCGTTTCTTTCAATGACTACGAATCTAGAAAGCCCCGGGTCATCTTCAAGAAGATAAACCGAACTTGGAGGCTACACTTGGCGCTTTTAAATAATAAGTTCCGGTTCATCATCTGCATAATGACCCGGACTTGGAGGCTACACTCGGCGCGTCTAACAAATAAGTTCCGGCTCATCATTTGTATAATGACCCGGACTTGGGGGCTACGGTTGGATCTGATTCTAAATGAAGTACCGGTTCATTATTTAAGTATAATAACCCGTTACTTAGGTACTACATGCCAAGCTACTTGCGACATATGAAAAGTTGAAGACCCGGTCTACTATTTTCAACACTAAACCGGGTCTTGGGGGCTACATAGGGGTATATGGAAAGGAAAAACAGGAGGAGTACCTCATATTTTCGCTTCATCAGCCCAACAAGTTTGGTCTCCATATTGCGGCTCGCGGAGAGGCGGTTCAGATAGCCAGCGTGTAATTCATCAACAGTCAGCTTCTCCAAGATAGGGAATTCAAAGTCAGTATTTTCCCTCTCTGGTGAGGGTACTTCATCCTTGTCAATATGTTTTGACAGCACATGAGAAGGAGCCGGAGATTTGTAACCCGTCCCAGTGACAATAACTTCTTCATGAGAAGCCACATTCTCGGTCATTGGTGAAGGGCTGGGCGGCTTAGGATTGACTTCCGGATGAGCCTCCGGAGCTGACATATCAAAATCAGCCGGCTCAGTATGCTGAGGAGCATCTTCAGGGGCGCCTTTGTCAGCCTCAGAGGGCTCAACATAAGCTTCAGGGGAGTCCGGCTTGGGATCCTCCGGCTCTTGGACGTCTGGAGTGGCAGAAGACCTGCTCATTTTTCTCCGTTTAGCTTGAGCTCTATAAGCAAAGGTACAATTCGATAAAGTAAGCAAGGATAAGAGTCATAACACATGGTGTGGAATATAAGAGTACATACTTTGGATTGATGACAAGAGGAGGCAGCTTGGAGGCGGTTGAGTCGCCGGAAGAAGGGGGCGAGTCTTGGAAGGTTAAGACGGTGAACGTATAAGTAAGACACAATGCTAATTTATTATGAAGAGTAAATTCGAAGTAGTGGAATACCTCATTATGCCGTTTTCGAGGAGCCGGATCATTTGATAAGCCGGCCAAAAGATCTTCAGAGCCGGTGCTCCGGGTGTGGCGTCTGGTATCATCTTGTTGCTTCTTCAAAAGAAAGTCGAAATTCAAATGAGCAAAAGGGCGTGAGTATTTTACCTTCCGTACAGCCCGCCGTATTCTTTTTATTGGTAAGAGTTCCGAGTCGGAGGAGACAGTGGTTACCTCTGTGACATCAGCATGACTTGCTTCTGCTTCCTCCTGTGAGTAGTCATTTTCAATAAGTTGCACAAAGAGAAGACCAAGGGAGTCAAGTTCTACCTCTGATTCGTCAAGTTGGAGCAATTCAGCGGCGGATGGTTTCTTCTTGCGACCCGTAGTACCCATAGTACGGGCCTTGGTCATCTTCACTTTCTTCTTGGGGGCGGGTACATATTTCTTCTTCCAAAAAGAAGACTTTGCCTGCATATGACTCAGAAACGGGTCAGAAAGAGTATGATTCACAGAGTTGAGAATTCACAAGTGACAAGTTTTTTACCTCTAGAGCTGGGTTGGAAACATAGAACGGCTTCAACCCGGTCTGGTTACAAGCGGCTTGAGGCTCTCCGAGTAGTGATTTAACAATGGTATTGAGGTCCTTCTCTGTCAAGGGTGTCCGGTTGAAGCGCATTGGATCGTTCGCCTCACCAGAGTATTCACACATTAACTTGTCACGCTGGCTCAGTGGCAAAATCCTCCAGCTGACCCAGCAGTGGGTCAAATCCACGCCGGTTAATCCATTGGCCAGCAGGGCAGAAATCTTCAAGAAAGCCGGAGCATATTTGACACGCTCTGCGGCGCTCATCCGATCAGGAAGCTCATGGTTGGGGGAGAGCCGGGTAGGACGGTAACCCGGCAGCGGATTTTCCTCAGCCGGGGAAGTATCTCTGCAGTAGAACCAAGTCCGGTTCCAGTCTTTAGGATGACTGGGCAGGATGGCTGCAGGAAATGCTATGTCTCTCCGCCTCTTGATTGAGACGCCTCCAAGCTCAAGACTCGGCCCGACCGCTAATTCAGTCTGGCGGTTCAGATAGAAGAAATCTCTGAAGAGGTCCACTGTGGGCTCTTCTTGCAGGTAGGCTTCACAAAGGACTTGGAATTGGCACAGATTTGAGACGGAGTTAGGGCCAATGTCTTGAGGGTGGAGCTTGTAGAAGTGCAGAGCATCTCGGAAGAACTTTGACCCGGGCGGTGAAAAGCCACGGAGAAGATGGTGTGTAAACATGACCACTTCCCCTTCCTGAGGCATGGGTCTGGCCTCTTTTCCGGGAACCCGCCAGTGAATAACATCTTGAGCCGGCAAGACTCCTATGGTCACGAACTCCTTCAGTGATGACTCAGTGACCCCAGAGGGAACCCAGTCACACGAAGTGCGGGCTTTGTCCATAGTGGCGGGTTAAAGGAAAACCTTGCAATACAAGAAGATAAAGCTAAGTTGGTGGTGGTATTCGGCGAGTCATGTTAGTATTTTAAGCCGCCGACTATCGTAAGACCAGGACAAGCAAAGGTGACTGCTGGTTAAGCCGGCAGTGCGACGGCGGGTCAAGAAGACGACTATTGCTGAGAAATCTTGCTAAGTGCTGGTAAAACAGGTTCTATCAACTACAACGATAGTTGCAAGATCTACGGGCGAGGATAAAATGAGAAATATTCTAAACCTAAATAGGGGCAGAAGAACAAGCAGTTCCTGCGTGAGTTTCTATCCAAATTTCCAATCTACGATGAGCGGAGATGCATACTAAATGGAGTTCCACATCAGATGGCTAGTGTTTTGAGGCCCGAAAGATGCTCCATCTACCGATCATCAATGAGTACTCCGACGGCCGGTGGCGAATGCAGAAAAGCTACGGTGAGCTAAGGCAGATCTGCGAGGGGAAGAATGAACGTACCTAACGGGTGCGGAGAAGATGGCCGGAACGCCGGCAAGTTCTGGTTCGATCAGGTTGATGCAGCGGCCTTGTCGGAGAAGACGAGGAAGGACAGATGACGGCGGCGGAGCTTTCGGTTGCGCAGGCGCTGGAGGAAGAAGATGGACAGCGACGGCGGAAAGGAGAAAAGAAATGAGACCCCCTCCCCCGCCTATTTATGAGATGGGACAGCAACAGTCCACGCGAGAATCGAGGAGGTGCAATGATGAAAGACCAAGGGCGACGCCTCGATTTTCGGGTTGACCGTTTTACTGAGATGATCTGTGGTGACGTCACGGAATCTTTTTTGAACATATCCAACGTGATGTCATGGTGAGTTAAAAGTTTTATTTTCAGGTGAATAAGTTCGTGAGACTCGCCGCAGAATGGTCTGAAGATTGACATGAACAGGTTCAAATCAATCTGGGGCCTAATGTTGGGGATATAACCCCGAGACGAGACCCGCCCAGGAGGGGCCGGGTCACGCCTGGCGGCTCATAGTCAAGGCCTTTAAGTGGGCCTGAGGATTGAAGACAATACTACATGGCGATTCACCAGATGGGCCAAGATGGAGGCCCAGAGTCGGAAGATGGCATGAACCCAGGCGCATGAGCCGCCCGAGAGACAGCTTGCCTAGGAAGGCAAGGCGGCTTAGAGACAAGATCGGATACCTTGTATGAGTCGGTCTGGAACCTTGTAACCCCAGGGCCTCGACCTACTTATATAAAGGCGAGTCCCTGCGGCGACTTAGGACAGGAAACAATTGATCGATAGCTAGGTCAAGCGAATCCGCTCCCTTGTAATCGATACACAATCAATACAACACAAAGCAGGACGTAGGATTTTAATAGTATTGGCTTTCCTATGGACTCAAAGTGATTTCTCACAAAGTAAAATGTAGAGTCCTCTTGCTTGAAGCTTTGCCAACCTATTTCCTTGCATCTTGGGGTTATCCACAATCCTTTTGCCATCCCTATCATTGAACTTTTCCTGAAATATGCTTAGTGGAAACATTAGTTCAATGACATATATGTTGTTATTAATTACCAAAACCACCAAGGGAGCAAATGTGCTTTCAACGGCAGTGAAGTTGTTGGTGTAGATCGCCGTCACGATGGTTGCCCTGACAGCGCTCCGGCACCACCAGGAGAGAGGGGGAGAGAGCCCCCCTCCTTCTTCTTCTTCCTTGGTATCCCTCCTAGATGGGAGGAGAGTTTCCCCTCTGGTCCATGTCCGCCATGGCTCCCGAAGGGCAATATCCCCTCCGAGATTGGATCTCTCTCTCGCTGTTTCTCTCCTGTTTTCACGACTGTTTTCTGACCCCTTCACCGTTTCTTAAATATCCAGAGATCCGTAACTCCGATTGGGCTGAAATTTTGAGGGGATTTTTATCGCAAAATTATATTTCTTGTGGCGAAAGAAGGGCCACAACCGACTTAAGGGGGAGCCACAAGCTAAAACACACAAGAAACATGAACTGGCACTGGGCACTGGATAAGTAAGTTAGTCCCGAAAATAATATAAAATGTTGCCAAAAATATATGAAAGTTGTAGAATATTGGCATGAAACAATCAAAAATTATAGATACGACGGAGATGTATCAGCATCCCCAAGCTTAATTCCTGCTCATCCTCGAGTAGGTAAATGATAAAAAGATGATTTTTGATGTGGAATGCTACCTAACATAATCTGGAACAAATGTCTAATCATGGCATGAATATTAATATACAAGTGATTCAGGGCAATAGTCTATCATTTGACATAAAGACATCAATATTCAGGTTTACTAGCAGATGACGTGGCTTGAGACTGCGTCGGTATTTTCCCAAAGTGGAAGGGATGATGCAGCACAGCAACGGTAAGTATTTCCCTCAGTTATGAAACCAAGGTTATCGAACCAGTAGGAGGATCACCAACACCAAATAAGCAGCACATGCACACAAACAACAAATACTTGCAACCCGACGCGAAAGAGAGGTTGTCAGTCTCTCTACGGTAATAAGATAGATTAGGTAGTGATAGATAGGAGAGATAGATCTCTATAGAACATAAGTAAAAAGAGTAAAAATGCAGCAATATATTTTTGGGTTTTTGGTTTTGTAGATTTGAAAGCAAAGATTGCAAAAACGTAGATCGGAAAGCAATATGATGGAAAAGTAGACCCGGGGGTCGTAGGGTTCACTAGTGGCTTCTCTCATGAGTATAGCGCACGGTGGGTGAACAAATTACTGTTGGGCAATTGATAGAAAATCAAATAGTCATGACAATATCCAAGGCGATGATCATTATATAGGCATCACGTCCAAGATAAGTAGACCGACTCCTGCCTGCATCTACCACTATTACTCCACACATCGACCGCTATCGAGCATGCATCTAGTGTATTAAGTTCATGGAAAAACGAAGTAATGCAATAAGAATGATGACATGATGTAGACAAGATCTATTCATGTAGGAATAGACCCCATCTTGTTATCCTTAATAGCAACGATACATGCGTGTCTTGCTGCCCCTTCTGTCACTGGGAAAGAACACCGCAAGATCGAACCCATCACAAAGCACCTCTTCCCATGGCAAGAAAAATCGATCTAGTCGGCCTAACTAAACCAAAGATTTGGAGAAGAAATACGAGGCTATAAGTAATCATGCATATAAGAGATCAAAGAAGACTCAAATAATATTCATGGATAGAAACTGATCATGAACTCAAAATTCATCAGATCCCAACAAACACACCGCAAAAGTTTACATCAAATAGATCTCCAAGAGACCATTGTATTGAGAATCATAAGAGAGAGAGAGAGAGAGAAGAAGCCATCTAGCTACTGCCTACGAACCCGTAGGTCTATGGTGGACTACTCACGCATCATCGGAGAGGCACCTATGAGGAAGATGAACCCCTCCGTGATGGTGTTTAGATTGGATCTCGCGGTTCTGGAACTTGCGGCGGCTGGAATTGTGTTTTGTTGACCCCCTAGGGTTTTTGGAATATTTGGGAATTTATAGGCATCATAGGCGGTGCGGAAGGGGGCCGAGGAGGGCACAACCCATCAGGGCGCGCCGGGGCCCCCCTGGCGCGCTCTGGTGGGCTGTGCTCTCCACAGCCCACCTCTCCGGCAGTTGTTTGGCCCACTGGGTGTCTTCTGGTCCAGAAAAAATCTCCAAAAAGTTTCATCGCGATTGGACTCCGTTTGGTATTAATTTTCTGCGAAGTAAAAAACAAGCAAAAACAACAACTGGCACTTTGGCACTATGTCAATAGGTTAGTCCCAAAAAATGATATAAAGTTGTTATAAAATGATTGTAAAACATCCAAGAATGATAATATAACAGCATGGAACAAGCAAAAATTATAGATACGTTGGAGACGTATCAGCATCCCCAAGCTTAATTCCTACTCGTCCTCGAGTAGGTAAATGATAAAAACAGAATTTTTGATGTGGAATGCTGCCTAACATGTTCATCACATTCTTTTCTTTTGTATAGCATGGACATTTGGACTTATAATGATTCAAAGCAATAGTCTAGTTTTAACATAATGACTTCAATACTCAAGCATGTCAACAAGCAACCATGTCTTTCAAAATATCAACACTAAAGAAAGTTATCCCTAGCCCATCATGCTCAATCATTGATCCATTCATGAAACACACTCAAATATTAGCTATGCCCAATGCTCAAGTACGATCATAGTGTTGGAAATATGCCCTAGAGGCAATAATAATTTAGTTATTATCATATTTCCTTGTTCGTGATAATCGTTTATTATCCATGCTATAATTGGAAACTCAAATACATGTGTGGGTACATAGACAACACTGTGTCCCTAGTAGGCCTCTAGTTAACTAGCTCGTTGATCAAAGATGGTTAAGGTTTCCTAGCCATAGACATGAGATGTCATTTGATAACGGGATCACATCATTAGGAGAATGATGTGATGGACAAGACCCAAACTATGAACATAGCATAAGATCATGTCAGTTTATTGCTATTGTTTTCTGCATGTCAAGTATCTGTTCCTATGACCATGAGATCATGCAACTCCCTGACATCGGAGGAATACCTTGTGTGTATCAAACATCGCAACGTAACTGGGTGACTATAAAGGTGCTCTACAGGTATCTCCGAGGGTGTCTGTTGAGTTGGCATGGATCAAGACTGGGATTTGTTACTCCGTGTGACGGAGAGGTATCTCAGGGCCCACTCGGTAATACAACATCACAATGAGCCTTGCAAGCAAAGTGACTAAAGAGTTAGCCACAGGATCTTGTATTACGGAACGAGTAAAGAGACTTGCCGATAACGAGATTGAACTAGGTATAGAGATACCGACGATCGAATCTCGGGCAAGTAACATACCGAAGAACAAAGGGAACAACATACAGGATTAACTGAATCCTTGACATAGAGGTTCGACCGATAAAGATCTTTGTAGAATATGTAGGAGCCAATATGGGCATCCAGGTCCCGCTATTGGTTATTGACCGTAGAGGTGTCTCGGTCATGTCTACATAGTTCTCGAACCCGCAGGGTCTACACACTTAACGTTTGGTGACGATTAGTATAGTTGAGTTGTTGTGTTGGTGACCGAAGGTTGTTCGGAGTCCCGGATAAGATCCCGGACATGACGAGGATCTCCGGAATAGTCCGGAGGTAAAGATTGATATATGTGATAATAGTGTTTGATCTCCGGAAGGGTTCCGGAATTCACCGGAAGGGGTTTCGGATGTTTCCCGAAATGTTCGGATACGAGAACACTTTATATGGGCCAAGGGGTAAAGCCCACGAGGCTTTGGGAAGGTGCAAAAGGAAGTTTTGCTGCCGCCTTAAGAGGTACTACCGCTGGTAAAGCACTACTACCGCTTAGAGGTACTACCGCTTATGAAGCAGTACTACCGCTTAGCGGTACTACCGCTTATGAAGCGGTACTACCGCTTGTACGCGGTACTGCTGGAATCCGAGTGGGACTCTTTCCGTGCGGGCCAAACCGACCTTGTGCGGGCCAAACCAACCTTGTGGAGGCTTTCTCTCCAAGTTTAGACCCCAGGGCTCAACATATAAATAGAGGGGCAGGGCTTGCACACGGGAACGATCAAGATTTCCCAAGCCGTGTGCCGGCAACCCTAACCCTCTAGTTCCTCCCGTCATAATCTCTGTAGTGCTTGGCGAAGCCCTGCAGAGATTGTTCTTCAACAACACCGTCATCACGCCGTCGTGCTGCCGGAACTCGTCTACTACTTCACCATCGCTCGCTGGATCGAGGAGGTGAAGGCGTCATCAAGCCGTACGTGTGTTGAATGTGGAGGTGCCGTCCGTTCGGCGCTAGATCGGAAGGACCGTGATCAGGATCGCGAGACGGTTCGTGATTCGATCACGGGACGGATCATGATGGGATCGCGGGACGGATCGTGATTGGATCGCGAGACGGATCGTGATGAGATCGCGGGATGCTCGGCGATTTGAATCGCGAAGACGTTCGACTACATCAACCGCGTTTCTTAACGCTTCCGCTTAGCGATCTACAAGGGTATGTAGATTCACTCTCCCTCTCATAGATGCTCATCACCATGGATAGATCTTGTGTGTGCGTAGGAAATTTTTTGTTTCCCATGCAACGTTACCCAACAGTGGCATCTGAGCCAGGTCTATGCGTAGATGAGATCTCGAGTAGAACACAAAGGAGTTTGTGGGCGTTGATATTCAGATTGCTTCCTCCCTTGGTCTTTTCTTGTTTCGGCGGTATTGTGGGATGAAGCGGCTCGGAGCAACATTACTTGTACACTTACGAGAGACCGGTTCCTACAACTGACATGTAACTTCGTTGCATAAAGATGGCTAGCGGGTGTCTGTTTCTCCCACTTTAGTCGGATCGGATTTGACAAAGGCGGTCCTTGAGAAGGTTGAATAGCAATTTTTATATCACCGTTGTGGTTTTTTGCGTAGGTAAGAATTGTTTTTGCTAGATACCCGTAGCAGCCACGTAAAAACTTGCAACAACAATTAGAGGACGTCTAACTTGTTTTTGCAGGGTATGTTGTGATGTGATATGGCCAATTACATGATGAGATATATGTGATGTATGAGATGATCATGTGTTGTATAGAATATCACGACTTGCATGTCGATGAGTACGGCAACTGGCAGGAGCCATAGAGTTGTCTTTAATTATTTTCGTCGTTTTGCTTTACTTTATCGCTATGAGTTAGCAATAGTCGTGGAAGCAACAGTCAGCGCGACAACCTCATGGCGACACGTTGATGGAGATCAAGATGATGGAGATCTTGGTGGCATGCCGGTGACGATGGAGATCTTGCCGGTGCTTTGGAGATGGAGATCAAAAGCACAAGTTCATGGCCATATCATGTCACTTATGATTTGCATGTGATGTTAATCCTTTTATGCATCTTATTTTGCTTAGGACGACGGTAGCATTATAAGGTGATCCCTCCCTTAAATTTCAAGATAAATTGTGTTCTCCCCGAGTGTGCACCGTTGCGAAAGTTCGTCGTTTCGAGACACCACGTGATGATCGGGTGTGATAGATGATGGGGAACGTTGCATGGGAAACAAAAATTTTCCTACGCACACATAAGATCTATCCATGATGATGAGCATCTACGAGAGGGAGAGTGAATCTACATACCCTTGTAGATCGCTAAGCGGAAGCGTTAATAAACGCGGTTGATGTAGTCGAACGTCTTCGCGATCCAAATCGCCGAGCGTCCCGCGATCCGATCACGATCCTTCCGATCTAGTGCCGAACGGACGGCACCTCCGCGTTCAACACACGTACGGCTTGATGACGCCTTCACCTCCTCGATCCAGCGAGCGATGATGAAGTAGTGGTTGAGTTCCAGCAGCACGACGGCGTGGTGATGGTGGTGAGGAACAATCTCTGCAGGGCTTCGCCAAGCACTACGGAGATTATGATGGAGGAACTAGAGGGCTAGGGTTGCCGGCACACGGCTTGGGAAATCCTGATGTGTCCCGTGTGCTAGCCCTGCCCCTCTATTTATATGTTGAGCCTTGGGGTCTAAACTTGGAGTAAAAGCCTCCTCCGGGTCGGTTTTGCCCGCACAAGGTCGGTTTGGCCCGCAGGGAAAGAGTCCAACTCGGATCCCTGCCGAACCGTGCACAGCCGCACACAAGCGGTAGTACCGCTTCACACAAGCGGTAGTACCGCTTGGGCGGTAGTACTGCTTCACACAAGCGGTAGTACCGCTCGGGCGGTAGTACCGCTTTACACAAGCGGTAGTACCGCTCCGGCGGTAGTACCGCTTCACCAAGCGGTAGTACCGCTTACGCGGCAGCAAAACTACTTTTGCACTTTCCAATACCTTGTGGGCTTTATCCCTTTGGCTCATATAAAGTGTTGCTGCACCCGAACACTTCGGTAAACATCCGGAACCTCTTCCGGTGAACTTCGGAACTCTTCCGGAGATCAAAACACTATTATCACATATATCAATCTTTACCTCCGGACTATTCCGGAGATCCTCGTCATGTCCGGGATCTTATCCGGGACTCCGAACAACTTTCGGTCACCAACATAATAACTCAATTATACTAATCGTCACCAAACGTTAAGTGTGTAGACCCTGCGGGTTCGAGAACTATGTAGACATGACCGAGACACCTCTACGGCCAATAACCAATAGCGGGACCTGGATGCCCATATTGGCTCCTACATATTCTACGAAGATCTTTATCGGTCGAACCTCTATGTCAAGGATTCAGTTAATCCCGTATGCTGTTCCCTTTGTTCTTCGGTATGTTACTTGCCCGAGATTCGATCGTCGGTATCACTATACCTAGTTCAATCTCGTTACCGGCAAGTCTCTTTACTCGTTCCGTAATACAAGATCTCGTGGCTAACACTTTAGTCACATTGCTTGCAAGGCTCATTGTGATGTTGTATTACCGAGTGGGCCCTGAGATACCTCTCCGTCATACGGAGTAACAAATCCCAGTCTTGATCCATGCCAACCCAACAGACACCCTCGGAGATACCTGTAGAGCACCTTTATAGTCACCCAGTTACGTTGCGACGTTTGATACACACAAGGTATTCCTCCGGTGTTAGTGAGTTGCATGATCTCATGGTCAAAGGAACAGATACTTGACATGCAGAAAACAATAGCAATAAACTGACACGATCAAATGCTACGTTTACAGTTTGGGTCTTGTCCATCACATCATTCTCCTAATGATGTGATCCCGTTATCAAATGACATCTCATGTCCATGGCTAGGAAACCTTAACCATCTTTGATCAACAAGCTAGTCAACTAGAGGCTTACTAGGGACACAGTGTTGTCTATGTACCCACACATGTATTTGAGTTTCCAATCAATACAATTATAGCATGGATAATAAACGATTATCATGAACAAGGAAATATAATAATAACCAATTTATTATTGCCTCTAGGGCATATTTCCAACAGTCTCCCACTTGCACTAGAGTCAATAATCTAGTTCACATCACTATGTGATTTACATTGTAATGAATCGAACACCCATGCAGTTCTGGTGTTGTTCATGTTTAGCCCTTGGAAGAGGTTTAGTCATCGGATCTGCAACATTTAGATCCGTGTGTACTTTGCAAATATTTATGTCGTCCTCCTTGATGTAATCGCGGATGGAATTGAAACGTCGCTTTATGTGTCTGGTCCTCTTGTGAAATCTTGGTTCCTTGGCTAGAGCAATGGCACCAGTATTATCACAAAACAGAGTCATTGGGTTAAGTGCACTAGGCACTACTCCAAGATCTGTCATGAACTCCTTCATCCAGACACCTTCCTTCGCCGCCTCCGAGGCAGCGATGTACTCCGCTTCGCATGTAGAATCTGCTACCACGCTTTGCTTGGAACTGCACCAGCTAACCGCACCCCCATTAAGAATAAATACGTATCCGGTTTGCGACTTAGAGTCATCCGGATCAGTGTCAAAGCTTGCATCGACGTAACCCTTTACGACGAGCTCTTGATCACCTCCATAAACGAGAAACATGTCCTTAGTCCTTTTCAGGTACTTCAGGATATTCTTGACCGCCGTCCAGTGTTCCATTCCTGGATCACCTTGAAACCTTCCGACCATACTTATGGCAAGGCTGACATCGGGTCTTGTGCACAGCATTGCATACATGATAGAGCCTATGGCTGAAGCATAGGGGATGACACTCATCTTTTCTCTATCTTCTGCAGTCACTGGGCATTGAGTCTTACTCAACTTCACACCTTGCAAAACAGGCAAGAACCCCTTCTTGGACTGATCCATTTTGAACTTCTTCAAAATCTTATCAAGGTATGTGCTTTGTGAAAGTCCTATTAAACGTCTTGATCTATCTCTATAGATCTTGATGCCTAATATGAAAGCAGCTTCTCCTAGGTCCTTCATTGAAAAACTCTTGTTCAAATATTCCTTTACGCTTTCCAGCATTTCTATATTGTTTCCAATCAGCAATATGTCATCCACATATAATATTAGAAACGCTATAGAGCTCCCACTCACTTTCTTGTAAATACAAGCTTCTCCGTAAACTTGTATAAACTCGAACGCTTTGATCACCTCATCAAAACGAAGATTCCAACTCCGAGATGCTTGCATGATTCTGATGGACTTAAGCATCGCTACGGGTGAGAAGGTCTCATCGTAGTCAACTCCTTGAACTTGTGAAAAACCCTTTGCCACAAGTCGAGCTTTATAGACGGTGACATTACCGTCCGCGTCCGTCTTCCTCTTAAAGATCCATTTGTTCTGAATGGCCTTACGCCCTTCAGGTAATACTTCCAAAGTCCATACTTTGTTTTCATACATGGATCCCATCTCGGATTTCATGGCCTCTAACCACTTCTCGGAATCCGGGCCCATCATCGCTTCTCCATAGCTCGTAGGTTCATCGTTGTTTAACAACATGACCTCTAAGACAGGGTTGCCGTACCACTCGGGAGCAGTACGCGTCCTTGTCGACCTACGAGGTTCGATAGCAACTTGATCCAAAGCTTCATGATCATCATCATTAACTTCCTCTTCAGCTAATGTAGGCTCCACAGAAACAACTTTCTGCGCTGCGCTACTCTCAGGTTGAAGTAAAGGTTCAACAACCTCATCAAGTTCTATCTTCCTCCCACTCAATTCTTTCGAGAGAAACTCTTTCTCAAGAAATGTTCCGTTTTTAGCGACAAACACTTTGCCCTCGGATCTGAGGTAGAAGGTATACCCAATTGTCTCTTTTGGGTATCCTATGAAGACGCATTTCTCCGCTTTGGGTTCCAGCTTTTCAGGCTGAAGCTTTTTGACATAAGCATCACATCCCCAAACTTTAAGAAACGACAGCTTTGGCTTCTTGTCAAACCAAAGTTCATATGGCGTTGTCTCAACGGATTTCGATGGTGCCCTATTTAAAGTGAATGCAGCTGTCTCTAATGCATAACCCCAAAACGATAGTGGCAAATCGGCAAGAGACATCATAGATCGCACCATATCCAATAAGGTTCGATTACGACGTTCGGACACACCATTACGCTGTGGTGTTCCAGGCGGTGTCAATTGTGAAACAATTCCACACTGTCTTAAGTGACTGCCAAACTCATAACTCAGATATTCTCCTCCTCGATCAGATCGTAGGAATTTAATCTTCTTGTTACGATGATTCTCAACTTCACTCTGAAATTGTTTGAACTTTTCAAATGTTTCAGACTTGTGTTTCATTAAGTAAATATACCCATATCTACTTAAGTCATCAGTGAAGGTGAGAAAGTAACGATAACCACCGCGCGCCTCAATACTCATCGGACCGCACACATCAGTATGTATGATTTCCAATAAGTCACTTGCCCGTTCCATTGTTCCAGAGAACGGCGTTTTAGTCATCTTGCCCATGAGGCATGGCTCACATGTGTCAAGTGATTCAAAATCAAGTGACTCCAAAAGTCCATCAGCATGGAGCTTCCTCATGCGTTTTACGCCAATATGACCTAAACGGCAGTGCCACAAGAAAGTGGTATTATCATTATCAATTCTACATCTTTTGGCATCAATGTTATGAACATGTGTATCATTACTATCGAGATTCAATAAGAATAAACCCCTCACATTGGGTGCATGACCATAAAAGATATTACTCATATAAATAGAACAACCATTATTCTCTGATTTAAATGAGTAACCGTCTCGCAATAAACAAGATCCAGATATAATGTTCATGCTTAACGCAGGCACCAAATAACACTTATTTAGGTTCATCACTAATCCCGACGGTAATCGAAGAGCGAGCGTGCCGACGGCGATCACATCAACCTTGGAACCATTTCCCACGCGCATCGTCACTTCGTCCTTTGCCAGCCTCCGTCTATTCCGCAGTTCCTGTTTTGAGTTGCAAATATGAGCAACCGCACCGGTATCAAATACCCAGGCACTACAACGAGAGTTGGTAAGGTACACATCAATAACATGTATATCATATATACCTTGTTTGTTGTTGGCCGCCTTCTTGTCAGCCAAATACTTGGGGCAGTTCCGCTTCCAGTGTCCAGTTCCCTTGCAATGAAAACACTCAGTTTCTGGTTTGGGTCCAGCCTTGGGTTTCTTCACGAGAGGAGCAACTGCTTTGCCACTCTTCTTAGAGTTACCCTTCTTACCCTTGCCATTTTTCTTGAA
Source organism: Elymus sibiricus (assembly GCA_039707655.1). Classification (NCBI taxonomy): domain Eukaryota; kingdom Viridiplantae; phylum Streptophyta; class Magnoliopsida; order Poales; family Poaceae; genus Elymus; species Elymus sibiricus. Next base: position 313,937,222 of record CM077665.1, read on the forward strand.
ACTAGTGGTTTTATTGACCATCAACACTTGATGCTCCTTCTGAATTTCAGACTCAGCGACTTTCAGCATCGCAAACAGCTCGGCGACTGACTTGTTCATCCCGTGCATGTTATAGTTCAACACGAAGCTCTTGTAGCTAGGCGGCAATGATTGAAGAACTCTGTCAGTGATAGCCTCTGGCGGAAGGGGCATCCCTAACTCAGCCAGACGGGTGGAGTACCCAGACATTCTGAGCACGTGATCACTGATAGACCCGTTCTCCTCCATCTTGCAAGCATAGAACTTATCGGAGATCTCATATCTCTCGATCCGGGCATTCTTCTGAAAGATAAACTTCAACTCCTGGAACATCTCATATGCTCCATGACGTTCAAAACGTCTTTGAAGTCCCGGTTCTAAGCCATACAACATTGCACATTGAACTATTGAGTAATCATCAGAACGAGCCTGCCAGGCGTTCACAACGTCTAGAGACTCAACTGGAGCGGGTGGATCACCAAGCGGTGCATCAAGGACATAAGCCTTCTGGGAAGCCGTAAGGATAATCCTTAGATTACGGGCCCAGTCCACAAAGTTACTTCCATCATCTTTCAACTTAGCTTTCTCTAGGAACGCATTAAAATTCAGGGGTGCTACTGCGCGAGCCATGATCTACAACATAAATATAGCAAAGACAACTTAGACTATTGTTCTTAGATAATGAGTTTAGTTAATCATATTTTAAAAAACTCCCACTCAAATTGACATCCCTCCGATCATTCGAGTGTAACATGATCCAAATCCACCAACTCAAGTCCGATCATCACGTGAGTTGAGGTGGTTTCAATGGTGAACATCTTCATGTTGATCATATCTACTATATGACTCATGTTCGACCTTTCGGTCTCTTGTGTTCCGAGGCCATGTCTGTACATGCTAGGCTCGTCAAGTTTAACCCGAGTGTTCCGCACGTGCAACATGGCTTGCACCCGTTGTATGCGAACGTAGAGTCTATCACACCCGATCATCACGGCGTGTCTCGAAACGACGAACTTTCGCAACGGTGCACACTTGGGGAGAACACAATTTATCTTGAAATTTAAGTGAGGGATCACCTTATAATGCTACCGTCGTCCTAAGCAAAATAAGATGCATAAAAGGATTAACATCACATGCAAATCATAAGTGACATGATATGGCCATGAACTTGTGCTTTTGATCTCCATCTACAAAGCACCGGCATGATCTACATCGTCACCGGCATGACACCATGATCTCCATCATCTTGATCTCCATCAACGTGTCGCCATAAGGTTGTCGCGCTGACTGTTGCTTCCACGACTATAGCTAACGTTTAGCGATAAAGTAAAGCATTACATAGCGCTTAATGATTGACACGCAGGTCATACAATAATTAAAGACAACTCTATGGCTCCTGCCAGTTGCCGTACTCATCGACATGCAAGTCGTGATATTCTATACAAAACATGATCATCTCATACATCACATATATCTCATCATGTAATTGGCCATATCACATCACAACATACCCTGCAAAAACAAGTTAGACGTCCTCTAATTGTTGTTGCAAATTTTACGTGGCTGCTACGGGTTTGCAAGAACCGTTCTTACCTACGCAAAACCACAACGTGGTGTAGTGATTGCTTTTTGATCTTCTAAAAGAACCCTCTTCATTGAACCGATTCAACTAAAGTGAGAGAGACAGACACCCGCCAGTCACCTTTATGCAACAAGTGCACGCAGCGGTAAAACCAGTCTCGCGTAAGCGTACGCGTAATGTCGGTCCGGGCCGCTTCATCTCACAATGCCGCTGAATCAAGTATCAACTAGTAACGGCAAGCAATATGTATACACCCACGCCCACAACTCGTTTGTGTTCTACTCGAGATCTCATCTACGCATAGACCTAGCTCTTGATGCCACTGATGGGGAACGTTGCATGGGAAACAAAAATTTTCCTACGCACACATAAGATCTATCCATGATGATGAGCATCTACGAGAGGGAGAGTGAATCTACATACCCTTGTAGATCGCTAAGCGGAAGCGTTAATAAACGCGGTTGATGTAGTCGAACGTCTTCGCGATCCAAATCGCCGAGCGTCCCGCGATCCGATCACGATCCTTCCGATCTAGTGCCGAACGGACGGCACCTCCGCGTTCAACACACGTACGGCTTGATGACGCCTTCACCTCCTCGATCCAGCGAGCGATGATGAAGTAGTGGTTGAGTTCCAGCAGCACGACGGCGTGGTGATGGTGGTGAGGAACAATCTCTGCAGGGCTTCGCCAAGCACTACGGAGATTATGACGGAGGAACTAGAGGGCTAGGGTTGCCGGCACACGGCTTGGGAAATCCTGATGTGTCCCGTGTGCTAGCCCTGCCCCTCTATTTATATGTTGAGCCTTGGGGTCTAAACTTGGAGTAAAAGCCTCCTCCGGGTCGGTTTTGCCCGCACAAGGTCGGTTTGGCCCGCAGGGAAAGAGTCCAACTCGGATCCCTGCCGAACCGTGCACAGCCGCACACAAGCGGTAGTACCGCTTCACACAAGCGGTAGTACCGCTTGGGCGGTAGTACCGCTTCACACAAGCGGTAGTACCGCTCGGGCGGTAGTACCGCTTTACACAAGCGGTAGTACCGCTCCGGCGGTAGTACCGCTTCACCAAGCGGTAGTACCGCTTACGCGGCAGCAAAACTACTTTTGCACTTTCCAATACCTTGTGGGCTTTATCCCTTTGGCTCATATAAAGTGTTGCTGCACCCGAACACTTCGGTAAACATCCGGAACCTCTTCCGGTGAACTTCGGAACTCTTCCGGAGATCAAAACACTATTATCACATATATCAATCTTTACCTCCGGACTATTCCGGAGATCCTCGTCATGTCCGGGATCTTATCCGGGACTCCGAACAACTTTCGGTCACCAACATAATAACTCAATTATACTAATCGTCACCAAACGTTAAGTGTGTAGACCCTGCGGGTTCGAGAACTATGTAGACATGACCGAGACACCTCTACGGCCAATAACCAATAGCGGGACCTGGATGCCCATATTGGCTCCTACATATTCTACGAAGATCTTTATCGGTCGAACCTCTATGTCAAGGATTCAGTTAATCCCGTATGCTGTTCCCTTTGTTCTTCGGTATGTTACTTGCCCGAGATTCGATCGTCGGTATCACTATACCTAGTTCAATCTCGTTACCGGCAAGTCTCTTTACTCGTTCCGTAATACAAGATCTCGTGGCTAACACTTTAGTCACATTGCTTGCAAGGCTCATTGTGATGTTGTATTACCGAGTGGGCCCTGAGATACCTCTCCGTCATACGGAGTAACAAATCCCAGTCTTGATCCATGCCAACCCAACAGACACCCTCGGAGATACCTGTAGAGCACCTTTATAGTCACCCAGTTACGTTGCGACGTTTGATACACACAAGGTATTCCTCCGGTGTTAGTGAGTTGCATGATCTCATGGTCAAAGGAACAGATACTTGACATGCAGAAAACAATAGCAATAAACTGACACGATCAAATGCTACGTTTACAGTTTGGGTCTTGTCCATCACATCATTCTCCTAATGATGTGATCCCGTTATCAAATGACATCTCATGTCCATGGCTAGGAAACCTTAACCATCTTTGATCAACAAGCTAGTCAACTAGAGGCTTACTAGGGACACAGTGTTGTCTATGTACCCACACATGTATTTGAGTTTCCAATCAATACAATTATAGCATGGATAATAAACGATTATCATGAACAAGGAAATATAATAATAACCAATTTATTATTGCCTCTAGGGCATATTTCCAACAATAGACTCTACGTTCACATACAACGGGTGCAAGCCAGTGTTGCACGTGCGGAACACTCGGGTTAAACTTGATGAGCCTAGCATGTACAGACATGGCCTCGGAACACAAGAGACCGAAAGGTCGAACATGAGTCATATAGTGGATATGATCAACATGAAGATGTTCACCATTGAAACCACCTCAACTCACGTGATGATCGGACTTGAGTTGGTGGATTTGGATCATGTGACACTCGAATGACCGGAGGGATGTCAATTTGAGTGGGAGTTTTAAGTAATATGATTAACTAAACTCATTATCATGAACGTAGTCAAAGTGTCTTTGCAAATTATGTTGTAGATTACTAGATCGCGCTGTAGCTCCCTTGAATTTTTTATATGTTCCTAGAAAAATAGAGTTGAAAGATGATGGTAGCAATAATGCGGACTGGGTCCGTGATCTGAGGATTGTCCTCAATGCTGCACAGAAGGCTTATGTCCTTAATGCACCGCTCGATGTGCCACCCCCTCTAGCGTCGTCTGTAGATGTTGTGAACATCTGACAGGCACGTTCCGATGACTACTTAATAGTTCAGTGCGTCATGCATTACGGCTTAGAATTGAGGCTCCAAAACGTTTTGAACGTCACGGAACATATGAGATGTTCTAAGAGCTGAAATTGGGATCTCAGACTCGTGCCCGTGTTGAGAGGTATGAGACCTCCAACAAGATTCTTTGCCTGCAAGATGATGGAGAATAGCTCAATCGTTGAGCATGTGCTTAGATTGTCTGGGTGCTACAATTGCTTGAATCGAGTGGGAGTTGATCTTCCAGATAAGATAATGATTGATATAGTTCTCCAAGTCACTGTCACTAAGCTACTAGAGCTTCGTGATGAACTATAAAAGGCCAGAGATGGAAATAATGATCCCTGAGCTGTTCGCAATGTTTGACACTGCGAAGGTAGAAATCAAAAAGGAGCACCAAATGTTGATGGTTAGTGAAACCACTAGTTTCGAGAAGGGCAAGGGTAAGGAGGGAAACTTCATGGATGGCAAGTCAGTTGCTGCTCCAATGAAGAAACCCAAGGTTGAACCCAAAACCCAAGACTAAGTGCTTCTATTATGAGGAGAACGGTCGCTGAAGTGGAACAACCCTAGATACTTGGTAGATAAGAAGGTTGGCAACGTCGACAGAAGTATATTTGATATACGTGTTATTGATGTGTGCCTTACTAGTACTCCTAGTAGCACCTAGGTATTAGATACCGGTTCGGTTGCTAAATGTTTTAACTCAAAATAAAAGCTACGGAATAAACGGAGGCTAGCTAAGGGTGAGGTGACGATGAGTGTTGGAAGTGTTTCCAAGGTTGATGTGATCACCATCGCGCGCTCTCTCTACCTTTGGGATTAGTGATGAACCTAAATAAATGTTATTTGGTGTTTGCGTTAAGCATGAACGTGATTAGATCATGTTTATTGCAATACGGTTATTCATTTAAAGTTAGAGAATAATGGTTATTCTGTTTATATGAATAATACCTTCAATGGTCATGCACCCAATAAGAGTGGTTTATTGAATCTTGATCGTAGTGATACACATGTTCATAATATTGATGCCAAAAGATACAAAGTTAATAATGATAGTACCACATACTTGTGGGACTGCCGCTAAATGTCATATTGGTGTAAAACGCATGAAGAAACTCCATGCTGATGGATCTTTGGACTCATTCGATTTCGAATCGGTTGAGACATGCGGACCATGCCTCATGGGCAAGATGACTAAAACCCCGTTTTCCGGTATGATGGAGCGGGCAATTGACTTATTGGAAATGATACATGTTGATGTATGCGGTCCAATGAGTGTTGTAGCGTGCGGTGGATATCGTTATTTTCTTACCTTCACTGATGATTTGAGTAGATATAGGGTATATTTACTTAATGAAACACAAGTCTGAATCGTTTGAAAAGTTCAAGCAAATTCAGAGTGAAGTTTGAGATCATCGTGAAAAGAAGATAAAATGTCTACGATATGATCGTGGAGGTGAATATCTGAGTTACGAGTTTGGTATACAACTTAAGACAATGTGGAAGTTGTTTCACAACTCACGCCACCTGGAACACCATAGTGTGATGGTGTGTCCGAACGTCGTAGTCATGCTCTATTGGATATGGTGCGAACTATGATGTCTCTTATCGATTTACCACTATCGTTTTAGGGCTATGCATTAGAGACAACCACATTCACTTTAAAAGGGGCACCATAAGTCCGTTGAGATGACACCGTATGAATTTTGGTTTGGCGGAAACCTAAGCTGTCATTTTTTAATGTTTGGGGCTGCGACGCTTATGTGAAAAAGGGTTTTCACCTAATGAGCTCGAACCCAAAGCGGACAAATGCATCTTCATAGAATACCCTGACGTAACAGTTGGGTGAACCTTCTATCTCAGATCCAAGCATAAAGTGTTTGTTGCTAAAACGGATCCTTTCTCGAGAAATAGTTTCTTTCGAAAGATTGAGTGGGAGGAAGATAGAACTTGATGAGGTTGTTGAACCTTTGTTTCAACCAGAGAGTTGCGCAGCGCAGAAAGTTGTTTCTGTGGAGCCTACGTTAGTTGAAGAGGAAGTTAATGATGATGATCATGAAACTTCGGTTCAAGTTACTATCGAACCTCGTGGGTCGACAAGGACGCGTACTGCTCCTGAGTGGTACGGCAACCCTGTCTTAGAGGTCATGTTGTTGAACAACGATGAACCTACGAGCTATGGAGAAGCGATGATGGGCCCGGATTCCAAGAAATGGTTAAGGCCATGAAATCCGAGATGGGATCCATGTAAGAAAACAAAGTATGGACTTTGGAAGTATTACCTGAAGGGCGTAAGGCCATTCAGAACAAATGGATCTTTAAAAGGAAGACGGACGCGGACGGTAATGTCACCGTCTATATAGCTCGACTTGTGGCAAAGAGTTTATCACAAAGTTCAAGGAGTTGACTACGATGAGACTTTCTCACCCGTAGCGATGCTAAAGTTTGTTGGAATTATGTTAGCAGTTGCTGCATTTTTCAATTATGAAATCTGGCAGATGGATGTCAAAACATCGTTTCCTTAATGGTATCCGTGAGGAAAGGTTGTATGTGATACAACTGGAAGGTTTTGTCAGTCCTAAGGATGCTAAAATGTATGCAAGCTCCAGCGATCCTTCTATGGACTGGAGCAAGCATCTCAGAGTTGGAATATACGCTTTGATGAGGTGATCAAAGTTTTTGAGTCGATACAAAGTTTATGAGAAACTTGTATTTACAATAAAGTGAGTGGGAGCACTATAGAATTTCTGATAAGTATATGTGGTTGACATATTGTTGATCGGAAATGATGTAGAATTTCTGGAAAGCATAAAGGGTCGTTTGAAAGGAGTTTTTCAAAGGAAGACCTGGAATGAAGCTACTTAAATATTGGGCATCAAGATCTATAGAGATAGATCAATACGTCTGATAAGACTTTCAATGAGTACATACCTTGACAAGATTTTGAAAAGAGTTCAAAATGGATCAGTCAAAGAAAGAGTTCTTGCCTGATTTGTAAGGTGTGGAGTTGAGTGAGACTCAAAGCTCGACCACGGCAGAAGAAAGAGAAAGGACGAAGGTCATCCCCTATGCCTTATCCATAGGCTCTGTATAGTATGCCATGCTGTGTACCGCACCTGATGTGTGCCTTGCCATGATTCTGTCAAGGGGTACAAGAGTGATCCAGGAGTGGATCACTGGACAGCGGTCAAGATTATCCTTAGTAACTAGAGGACTAAGGAAATATTTCTCAATTATGGAGGTGATGAAGAGTTCGTCGTAAAGGGTTACGTCGATGTAAGCTTTGACACCTATCCGGACGACTCTGAGTAGCAGTCAGGATACATATAGTGGAGCAGCCATTTGGAATAGCTCCAAGTGGAGTGTGGTAGCAGTGTCTACAGTATGACATAGAGATTTGTAAAGTACACACGGATCTGAATGTTGCAGACCCGTTGACTAAAGACCTCTCTCACATGCAAAGCATGATCGAACCCCAGAACTCATTGGGTGTTAGATTCATAACAATGTAAATCACATGGTGATGTGAACTAGATTATTGACTCTAGTGCAAGTGGGAGACTGTTGAAAATATGCCCTAGAGGCAATAATAATTTAGTTATTATCATATTTCCTTGTTCGTGATAATCGTTTATTATCCATGCTATAATTGGAAGCTCAAATACATGTGTGGGTACATAGACAACACTGTGTCCCTAGTATGCCTCTAGTTAACTAGCTCGCTGATCAAAGATGGTTAAGGTTTCCTAGCCATAGACATGAGATGTCATTTGATAACGGGATCACATCATTAGGAGAATGATGTGATGGACAAGACCCAAACTATGAACATAGCATAAGATCGTGTCAGTTTATTGCTATTGTTTTCTGCATGTCAAGTATCTGTTCCTATGACCATGAGATCATGCAACTCCCTGACATCGGAGGAATACCTTGTGTGTATCAAACGTCGCAACGTAACTGGGTGACTATATAGGTGCTCTACAGGTATCTCCGAGGGTGTCTGTTGAGTTGGCATGGATCAAGACTGGGATTTGTTACTCCGTGTGACGGAGAGGTATCTCAGGGCCCACTCGGTAATACAACATCACAATGAGCCTTGCAAGCAAAGTGACTAAAGAGTTAGCCACAGGATCTTGTATTACGGAACGAGTAAAGAGACTTGCCGATAACGAGATTGAACTAGGTATAGAGATACCGACGATCGAATCTCGGGCAAGTAACATACCGAAGAACAAAGGGAACAGCATACGGGATTAACTGAATCCTTGACATAGAGGTTCGACCGATAAAGATCTTTGTAGAATATGTAGGAGCCAATATGGGCATCCAGGTCCCGCTATTGGTTATTTCCGTAGAGGTGTCTCGGTCATGTCTACATAGTTCTCGAACCCGCAGGGTCTACACACTTAACGTTTGGTGACGATTAGTATAGTTGAGTTGTTGTGTTGGTGACCGAAGGTTGTTCGGAGTCCCGGATAAGATCCCGGACATGACGAGGATCTCCGGAATAGTCCGGAGGTAAAGATTGATATATGTGATAATAGTGTTTGATCTCCGGAAGGGTTCCGGAATTCACCGGAAGGGGTTTCGGATGTTTCCCAAAATGTTCGGATACGAGAACACTTTATATGGGCCAAGGGGTAAAGCCCACGAGGCTTTGGGAAGGTGCAAAAGGAAGTTTTGCTGCCGCCTTAAGAGGTACTACCGCTGGTAAAGCAGTACTACCGCTTAAAGGTACTACCGCTTATGAAGCAGTACTACCGCTTAGCGGTACTACCGCTTGTGAAGCGGTACTACCGCTTGTACGCGGTACTGCTGGAATCCGAGTGGGACTCTTTTCGTGCGGGCCAAACCGACCTTGTGCGGGCCAATCCGACCTTGTGGAGGCTTTCTCTCCAAGTTTAGACCCCAGGGCTCAACATATAAATAGAGGGGCAGGGCTAGCACACGGGAACGATCAAGATTTCCCAAGCCGTGTGCCGGCAACCCTAACCCTCTAGTTCCTCCCGTCATAATCTCCGTAGTGCTTGGCGAAGCCCTGCAGAGATTGTTCTTCACCAACACCGTCATCACGCCGTCGTGCTACCGGAACTCATCTACTACTTCACCATCGCTCGCTGGATCGAGGAGGTGAAGGCGTCATCAAGCCGTACGTGTGTTGAACGCGGAGGTGCCGTCCGTTCGGCGCTAGATCGGAAGGACAGTGATCAGGATCGCGAGACGGTTTGTGATTCGATCACGGGACGGATCATGATGGGATCGCGGGACGGATCGTGATTGGATCGCGAGACGGATCGTGATGAGATCGCGGGATGCTCGGCGATTTGAATCGCGAAGACGTTCGACTACATCAACCGCGTTTCTTAACGCTTCCGCTTAGCGATCTACAAGGGTATGTAGATTCACTCTCCCTCTCGTAGATGCTCATCACCATGGATAGATCTTGTGTGTGCGTAGGAAATTTTTTGTTTCCCATGCAACGTTACCCAACACATAGTGCCCCCTAGTTGGTGCTTATAAGAGAAGATGGAGACTCATAGTAAAAATAAAAATTGCATAAAGTAAATAGATAGGCCCTTCGCAGAGGGAAGTAGGGATTTGTAGAGGTGCTAGAGCTCAAGGTTTAAATTGAGAGAGAAAAAATATTTTGGGTGACATGCTTTTCCTGTCAACGAAAACGACAAAGTACCTCACAATACTTTCCATGTTAGATATATCATAGGCGGTTCCCAAACAGAAAATAAAGTTTATTCCTTTTTCCACCAAACTTTCACTTTCCATGGCGGGCCATATCAAAGGTTGCCTTCCATACCAACACTTTCCAAGGAATTTATTATTTGACAACATAAAGTAAATATTTTTTATTTTTCATTTCGGGAATGAGCATCCCTATTACCGCCACACTCTCGTGCAATACCAAGTGAATAAACACTCATCTTGAGAATAACACATCTAGCATGGAAAAATATTGGACACTCCCCACCGTTTCATGAGCGGTACGGGCACACAAAAGAGAAAATTTATTTTGAAAATTTAGAGATGGCACATGCAAATTTGCTTGGAACAGCATGGAAATACCGCATATAGGTAGGTATGGTGGACTCATAAGGCAGAACTTGGTTTAAGGATTTTGGATGCACAAGTAGTATTTCTACTTAGTACAAATGGAGCCTAGCAAATAGATTGGGAAGCAACCAAACCAAGAAACGAAAATTCACATAAGTGAGCATTGAACATAACTAACACCGAATAATGCACCACAAGTAGGATGTAACTTCATTGCATAACTATTGACTTTCGTGCATGCATAGGGAATCACAAACCTTAACATCAATATTCCTACTAAGCATAATTACTCACTAACATGACTCACATATTACTATCATCATGTTTCAAAACTATTACAAGGAATCAAGTTTAATTTTCCCAATGATCTTCATGAAAGTTTTTATTATATCCTCCTTGGATATCTATCACTTTGGGACTAGTTTCATATATTGCCATTGCTTTTTGGCAAGCTCAAACAAATTTAAGTGAAGCACATGAGCATAAAGATTTCACCTCTCAAAAAGGTATAAGTGAAGCATGAGAGGATTTATTCAAAATTAACTAACTCTCAAATTAATCTAAGTGAAGCATGAGAGTATTTCTACAACAATTTCCATGCACACCGTGCTCAAAAAGATATAAGTGAAGCACTAGAGCAATTCTATAGCTCAAAAAGTTTAAGTGAAGCACATAGAGCAATTGTAACAAATCATAGCATGATTTTGGCTTTCTCAAATAGGTGTGTACAGGAAGGATACAAAGGAAAAACTAACAAACAAAGCAAGCAAAGATACAAGACGCTCCAAGCAAAACTCATGATATGTGACGAATAAAAATATAGCTCCAAGTAAAATACCGATGGTCGTTAGAAGAAAGAGGGGATGCCACTCGGGGGCATCCTCAAGCTTAGTTGCTTGTTTCTCTTTGGATATATATTGGGAGTGCGGTAGCATCCCCAATCTTAGGCTTTTATCACTACTTATTCCTTCATCCATCGTGATCTCACCCAAAACTTGAAAACTTCAATCACACAAAACTCAACAAAATCTTCGTGAGATCCGTTAGTATAAGAAAGAAAATCACTACTTTAGGTACTGTTGAAAACCCATTAATATTTTATTATTGGATTATACCTACTGTATTTTAACTTTACCATGGCTCGTACCCTTAAATATAACCCATAGATTCATCAAAACAAGCACACAATGCAACGAAAACAGAATCTGTCTTAAACAGAACAGTCTGTAGTAATCTGTACTCTACCCATACTTCTGTAACTCTAACAATTCTGAAAAATTAGGACAACGTAAGAAATTTGTATAGAAATACTGTGTTAAAATTTCAGCTCAATATCACGTTCCAGTAAAAAATGAAAATTCATATACTGGACGCAAAGTTTTTGTTTCAGATTCAACATCACTTCTACTCATCCTATGAATCATCCTAAAGGCTTTACTTGGCACAACCACTAAATAAACCATAAAAACATAATGATAACAGAGGCATAATTGTGTCAACACTCGAAAACAGAAAGGAAAAAGCAAAAATTTATTTATTCATTGGGTTGCCTCCCAACAAGCGCTATCGTTTTACGCCCTAGCTAGGCATAATGGATAGATTCAAGTATTGTCATCTTTGATTTTGGATCCATAGGATGCCCTCATGATTGATTCATATGGTGGCTTAATTCTTGTTCTAGGGAAGTGTTCCATACCCTTTCTCAAGGGAAATTGAAAACGAATATTGCCTTCTTTCATATCAATCACGGCACCTATAGTGCGTAAAACGGTCTACCAAGTAAAATGGGACAAGACGGATTGCAATCAATATCAAGCACAATAAAATCAATAGGCACATAGTTCCTATTTGCAAGAATAATAACATCATTAATTCTTCCCAAAGGCTTTTTAATAGTAGAATCCGCCAAGTGCAAATTAAGAGAAGATTCTTCAATATTGGTAAGACCAAGCACATCACATAGAGATTTTGGAATTGTGGAAACACTAGCACCCAAATCACACAAAGCAAAGCATTCACAATTTTTAATCTTGACCTTAATGGTAGGTTCCCACTCATCATGTAATGTTCTAGGAATAGAAATCTCCAACTCCAACTTTTCTTCAAAGGATTTCATCATGGCATCAATGATATATTTAGTAAAAACTTTATTTTGCTCATAAGCATGGGGTGAATTCAACATGGATTGCAACAAAGAAATACATTCAATCAAAGAACAACTATCATAATTAAAGTCTTTGCAATCCAAGATAGTGGGCACATCACTAGTTAAAGTTTTGACCTCTTCAAACCCACTTTTATCAAAATTTTCATCAAGATTTTCACCCTCCAAATTATTGGGATGCCTTCTAGCTAAAGTTGACTCTACTTCAGTCCCTCCATTATCAATTTTGGTATTACTAAGCAAGGAATCAATAGAGATCTTCATCTTTATCTTCTAGGGAGATTGGTTTGGCAGCCATTTGATTTATTAAAGTGGCTTGTGCATCAGAAATTTTTCCAAGCAAATTTTCAGCATGAGCATACTTAGATTGAAGATTACAAACTTCTCTACTAATATCATCAAGTTGCTTCATTATAGCATCTAGTACGGTAGAGTGTTCTCTAAGCTCATCGGTAAAATATTTGTTATGCTCAAATTGTGTAGTCATGTATTCCTTAGTACTTTTCTCAATTTCAAGCAAAATATTGGGATAAGGAACTTCATAGTACTTTCGTTAAGGCATCATGACTACGCAAACAAGATTGCAAGCAAGGAAGAGATCGGACAAGAAAAAGGACAAATGGAAAAGAGGGCGAATAAAATGGCAAATTGGTGAAGTGGGGGAGAGGAAAACGAGAGGCAAATGGCAAATAATGTAATTGCAAGGAGATGAGATTTGTGATTAGGAACCTGGTAGACGATGGTGGAGTCCCCTCGGCGCCTACGATAGGCACGTAGAAGAGACCGCTTCCTCCCCGGCAACGGCGCCAAAAATTCCTTTGACGTGGCTTGAGACTGCGTCGGTATTTCCCCAAAGAGGAAGGGATGATGCAGCACATCGACGGTAAGTATTTCCCTCAGTTATGAAACCAAGGTTATCGAACCAGTAGGGGGATCACCAACACCCAATAAGCAGCACCTGCACACAAACAACAAGTACTTGCAACCCGACGCGAAAGCGAGGTTGTCAATCTCTCTACGGTAATAAGATAGATTAGGTAGTGATAGATCTCTCAAGAACACAAATAAAAAGAGTAAATATGCAGCAATATTTTTTGGGTTTTTTGGTTTTGTAGATCTGAAAGCAAAGATTGCAAAAACATAGATCGGAAAGCAATATGATGGAAAAGTAGACTCGGGGGCCGTAGGGTTCACTAGTGGCTTCTCTCATGAGTATAGCGCACGGTGGGTGAACAAATTACTGTTGGGCAATTGATAGAAAATCGAATAGTCATGACGATATCCAAGACGATGATCATTATACAGGCATCACGTCCAAGATAAGTAGACCGACTCCTGCCTGCATCTACCACTATTACTCCACACATCGACCACTATCTAGCATGCATCTAGTGTATTAAGTTCATGGAAAAACGGAGTAATACAATAAGAACGATGACATGATGTAGACAAGATCAATTCATGTAGGAATAGACCCCATCTTGTTATCCTTAATAGTAATGATACATGCGTGTCTTGCTGCCCCTTCTGTCACTGGGAAAGAACACCGCAAGATTGAACCCATCACAAAGCACCTCTTCCCATGCCAAGAAAAATCGATCTAGTCGGCCTAACTAAACCAAAGTTTCATAGAAGAAATACGAGGCTATAAGTAATCATGCATATGAGAGATCAAAGAAGACTCAAATAATATTCATGGATAGAAACTGATCATGAACTCAAAATTCATCGGATCCCAACAAACACACCGCAAAAGTTTACACCAAATAGATCTCCAAGAGACCATTGTATTGAGAATCATACGAGAGAGTGAGGAAGCCATCTAGCTACTGCCTATGGACCCGTAGGTCTATGGTGGACTACTCACGCATCATCGGAGAGGCACCTATGAGGAAGATGAATCCCTCCGTGATGGTGTTTAGATTGGATCTTGCGGTTCTGGAACTTGTGGCGGCTGGAATTGTCTTTCGTCGACTCCCCTAGGGGTTTTTGGAATATTTGGGAATTTATAGGCATCAGAGGTGGTGCGGAAGGGGGCCGAGGAGGGCACAACCCATCAGGGCGTGCCGGGGCCCCCCTGGCGTGCCCTGGTGGGTTTTGCTCTCCACAGCCCACCTCTCCGGCAGTTGTTTGGCCCACTGGGTGTCTTCTGGTCTAGAAAAAATCTCCAAAAAGTTTCGTCGCGATTGGACTCCGTTTGGTATTGATTTTCTGCGAAGTAAAAAACAAACAAAAATAGCAACTGGCACTTTGGCACTATGTCAATAGGTTAGTCCCAAAAAATGATATAAAGTTGTTATAAAATGATTGTAAAACATCCAAGAATGATAATATAACAGCATGGAACAAGCAAATATTATAGATACGTTGGAGACGTATCAGCAAACAATCATGTCCTTTCAAAATAACAATGCTAAAGAACGCTATCCCTATAAAATCATATAGCATTTCATGCTTGGTCGTCCTAGCATAAAGTATAAATCATGAGCACCCTGGTGTCAAACCAAGCAATTTGATCGTACTTTTTTATGCGCTTCTGCATTTTATACCTCACTCAATACATGAGCGTGAATCATGGACATAGCATATAGGTGGAATAGAGTATGGTGGTAGGTTTCAAAGGAGTAAAAGTGGAAAGAAAGGCTCGCATCAAATAGGCGGATCAACAGGCTATGGATATGCCCATCAATCAATATCAATGCATGGAGTAGAGATTGCCATGCAATGGATGCACTAGAGCTATAAGGGTATGAAAGATCAACTGAAGCTCAATGGGTGTGCATCCAACTTGCTTTGTCATGAAGACCTCGGGCATTTGAGGAAGCCCGTCATCGGAATATACAATACAAGTTCTATAATGAAATTTCCCACTAGTATATGAAAGTGACGAAACATGAGACTCTCTATATGAAAAACATGGTGCTACTTTGAAGCACAAGTGTGAAAAAGATGTAGTAGCACTGTCCCTTCTCTCTTTTCTCCCATTTTTTTTCTTTTTTTCTTTTTTTCTTTTCCTTTTCCTTTTATTTATTTTATTTTTTATTTTTTACCTTTTTTTCTCTTTTTTTTCTTTTCTTTCTCTTTATTTTTCGTCCGGAGTCTCATCCCGACTTGTGGGGGAATCATTGTCTCTGTCAGCCTTTCCTCACTGAGACAGTACCCTAATAATTAAAAGCATCACACTTCTATTTACTTAAAACTCTATATGAAAAACTACTAAACAATATGACTCTATATGAATGCCTCTGGCAGTGTACCAGGATCTGCAATGATCTAGCGTAGCGAAAGATATCAAAAAACGGACAAGCCTTGGAAATATCATGCTAGCTATCTTACGATCATGCAAAGCAATATGACAATGAGTGTACTAGTCATATGATGTAACGGTGGAAGTTGCATGGCAATGTATCTCGGAATGGCTATGGAAATGCCATGATAGGTAGGTATGGTGGCTGTTTTGAGGAAGATATAAGGTGGCTTATGTGCAACAGAGTGTATCATGTCACGGGGTTTGGATGCACCAGCGAAGTTTGCACCAATCCTCGAGGTGAGAATGGGAAATGCATGGTACTGAAGAGGCTAGCAAATATGAGGTGGTGAGAGTGCGTACATCCATGGATTCACATTAGTCATATAGAACTCACATACTTATCGCAAGGTTTTATTAGCTCTCTCGAAGCAAAGTACTACTCGCATGCTCCTAGGGAGGAGGTTGGGAGGCGTTAACCATCGCACGCCCCCGATTATAACAACACAAAGGATTTCAATCAAGGATAAATTATGCGCCAACTACATCGCATAACTAGAGACTATGCGTGCATGCTTCGGGAATCACAAACCTTAACATCAATATTCTTACTAGACCACAATCATTCACCAGTGCCCCCACATATTACCATCTTAATATCACAAAACTATTGCAGGGAATCAAACATATCATATTCAGTGATCTACAAGTTTTATGTAGGATTTTATGACTAACCATGTAAATGACCAATTCATGTTGACTCCCTAAATAGGTATAAGTGAAGCATGATAGTTTAATTCTTTCTACAAAAGACCACGCTCTAATAAATATAAGTGAAGCAAAATAGCATTCTACAAATAACGGTTTTCTATATATAGAGAAACATGCATCCAACTTCAAATGATATAAGTGAAGCACATGAATATAAAGCCATACTCAAAAGATATAAGTGAAGTGCAAAGAGCATTCTATAAATCAACCATGAACTTTCCCATACCAGCATGGTGCATTGCTAAAAGGAAAATAAAAGGCACACGACGCTCCAAGAATTTACGCATATCATGTGAACAAAACAAAAACCGAGACATACCGATAATTGTTGAAGAAGAAAGATGGGATGCCTTCCGGGGCATACCCAAGCTTAGATGCTTGAGTCTCCTTGAATATTTACTTGGGGTGCCTTGGTCATCCCAAGCTTGAATTATTGCCTCTCCTTATTCTTCTCATATCGATACCTGCTCGATCTTCGAACACTTCATCCACACAAAACTTAACAGAACTTTTATTAGAAAGGTTAGTACACATAACACCAAATCCCATGATGTATTGCCATCACATTATTGTATAATTATAATATAACATTACCTACTATATGCTATCACAATTCTATGGCTCCCAAGTCAATGGGGCTCAACAAGAACTCAAACATAAGCAGATAAAGCAACTATAACAGCAATCTGTGAAAAACAGGACAATCTATAAAGATGCAGATGAAACCTATACTTTTGTAACTCAAACAATTCTGAAAAATTATGACATAATAAAAAAATTGCATAAAAGTACTGTGTAAATATTTCAGAATCTTTGCACGCTCCAGTAAAATATCAAAATTCAAACACTACAGTAAAAGTTTCTGTTTTTACACAACACATATCGAACAAGCAATTTAAACATCCTTAAGGTAATCTTGGCACATTATTTTTATAATACAATGGATTTGTATAAGGGGATATTTTTTCTGAAAAGTTTTTGTAATCAAGATTCACAAACTTTCCATGGGCATGAACAAAAGTTCAAGGACATCCCCCACTTAAACAATGCTCGTCTTTCTCACTTTCACTTTTCTTTTTGAAAAGGTTTTAGGTTCCCCACTCTATTTTTTGTTTTTATTTATTTTAAAAGCACACAACAGAAATAAATGACTCTCTAAAACTTCCGGGTTGTCTCCCTGGTAGCGCTTTCTTTAAAGCCATTAAGCTAGGCATACAGTGCTCAAGTAATTGATGCACCCGGATCCCAAGGTATATTAAAGCCAATTTTAATTAACAATGATTTATAATTTAGTAGTGAGCACAAAGCAACATATATCATGTAGCAAAGAATTCTAACTCTCTTTATATGCATTGGCATGTTATAAAGGAACAATTCATTCACACAAAGTAAAGGCCAATACGTAGCATAAGTAGTTTCTTGCAATTTTATCGTATTGGAAACATAGAGAGGTGAAGATTTGGTTACTCTCTCATAATAATTGCAAGTAGGAGAAACAAGCACATGCATATTATATTCATCAAAATCATCATGTTTGATATTAAAACGCAACCCATCAACATAATCCCTAATAAGTGTAAACTTCTTCGATATAGTGTAGTTGGGAGATGATACGTCTCCAACGTATCTATAATTTTTGATTGTTCCATGCTGATATATTATAATTCTAGGATACTTTATGTGTCTTTATTTACCAATTTATAATATTTTTCAGCACTAACCTATTGACCCAGTGCCCAGTGCCAGTTGTTGTTTTCTACGTGTTTTTTACTTTTCAGGTTTAGAGTACCAAACGAAGTCCAATTGCCACGAAACTTTTTGATGATTTTTTCTGGACCAAAAGAAGACCTGGAAGCTTTGGAAGGAGGCCAGGGGCCGCACGAGGGCCGCACAAGCCAATAGGGCGTGCCCTAGGGGGGGGGGGCGCCCTGATGGCTTGTGCCTCCCTCGGCTGCCTCCCGACGCCCCTCTCTGGCCTATAAATTCTATTTCACCCTAAAAATAATAGAGGCATTCCCGAAACCCTTTTCTGCCGCCGCAAGTCTCTGTTCCATCGCGAGGCCATCTGGAGGTCCGTTCCGGCACCCTGCCTTAGGGGGGATCGATCACGGAGGGCCTCTACATCAACCTTGATACCCTCATGATGATGTGTGAGTAGTTCACCACAGACCTACGGGTCCTTCGCTAGTACCTAGATGGCAATCTCTCTCTTGATCTTTAATACAATGATCACCGCATCTTCGCTTTGATCTATCCGATGTAATCCTATTGTGCGGTGTGTTTGGTGAATTGTGGGTTTATGTTTAGATTATTCATTAAAATTATTTGAGATACCTATGATATATATTGTCTCTTAATTGCATGATCATTATAGCTTCTTAATGCCCTCCAATTTATTGATGTGCTTTGGCCAAGTAGATTGATATTTCATCGGTGGGAGTGGTGTGTTGTGGTATAGTTCAACCTGACGAGTTTCTATATCCCAGTGATAAAGTAGGGGACAAGATGCGTCTTTGTGTTGTTGCTACTAAGGATAACATGATGGGGTTTATTCATATTGCTTGAGTTTACTTTGTCTACATCATGTCATCGTTCTCCATGCATTACTCTGTTTTACTTAATACTCTAGATGCATGCTAGATAGCGGTCGATGAGTGGAGTAATGGTAATAGGTGCAGGCAGGAGTCGGCCTATTTGTTTATGGACGTGATGCCTATATACACATGATCATTTCCGTGAAAATCGCATAACTATCCGCTTTTCTATCAATTGCCCAACAGTAATTTGTTACCCACCGTATGCTGCCTACATGAGAGATGCCGCTAGGGAAAACTATGGCCCCCGGGTCTATTCACTTATATATTTACAAACGCTACTATTACCTTGCTGCCTTTATTTAACTTTTATTTTATTTTCAATTTACAATTATCTTCAATTATCTACACAACTCATTTGCTAGCAAATAACGAGATCAAGAGGATTGACAACCCTCTTGCCCACGTTGGGTGCAAGTTGTTTGTTCATTTGTGTGCAGCTACTGAAGACGGTTGAGGATTGATATTCCTATTGGTTCGATAAACCTTGGTTTCATAACTGAGGGAAATACTTACCCACTTTGTGCAGCAATAACCCGATCCTCTTCACGGAAAACACAACGCAGATCACAAGTATCAGGAAGGATTTTTGGCGCCGTTGCCGGGGAATATCATCATCAACTATCAAGTAACTTCACACAAATTTTCATTCACTTGTTCTTATTTTTATTTGCTATTATATTTAGTCTGTCTCATAAAAATAAAAAATAAAATAAAAATTTATCTTTGCTTGTTTTGCTTGTTACCTTGCTCGCTTGCCTAGCTATGTTATCTTTATCTTTATCAAAAACAAATAGAAAGTTAAAGGCAAAAATAAAGATAAATGGATACTCATCCACTTGCTAATCTTTTCAAAATACCCAATTATGTTAAACCAATTGCTTGTTAGTTGAGTGCACTAGGTTTTCCTTACGAGGTCTTGCTTGAAAATCATGAATCTAAAAATTGTGATGAAGTGTTAAAAGAAATTTATAAAGTGATTCATGATAGTTCCTTGAATGAAAAGCATGATTGCCATGTTGCTAGTATAAATTACATGAATATAAATTGTGCTAATGATCATGATTGGGGTGATAATCATGATGTTCCTTGTGATCTTGATAATTTTAGCCTTCATGATGAATCTATTATTGAGCATGATATTCGCAACACTACTAAAAGTGGGGTCAGAAGAGTGTCAACTTTGGGTAATAATGATCCCACTACTTTGGAGAATGATCAATATTTTGATAGTTTGAAAGTGCGTTATATCGACTAGAGGGGGGGTGAATAAGCGATTTTTACGAATTCGTCACTTGAGGAAATACTAGTTGAGAAATTAGTTAAGCGACGAACTACGCGCAGCGGAATAAGTACTCAAGTGCATGCGAAACATAGCAATAGCATAGTCATCATGATGAAATGAAACATACACAAAGCATGAGTAGCGTGAACAGGATAAGCAGGCAGAATATAAGGTGACTGAAGAATTTGGGGTGAGGAAATTGAGAAAATCTTCAGTCAAATTCTTCAAACAGTAACAGTGAATTTCATCAACAGATAAACGAGGAAATGAAAGGGTTGAGGAAATAGAACCAGGGGCTCGATGAAGACAATGATTTGATGACCCAGTTCCAACTGCTGTGACAGTCGTACGTTTGGTTGGGAGCGGCCTGGTATTTAAACCAGAAGACACACAGTCCCAGGACACACATTCCTTACCGTATTCTCCTTGAGCTAAGGTCACACAGACCTCGCCCAACACTCGTGGTAAGTCTTCAGGGTAGACTTCCAAAACCCTCACAAACTGGTCACCCGGCAACCCATAATTTACTGCTGGATGCTCTAGACCACGGTCACCCTGCGATCCCCAATTGACTGCAGGATGCACTAGACCATGACGCCTAACCGTCTGGAAGATACACAATCTTCAAAGGTAAAAAGCGTCGGTTCCACACAGGAACAATTTCTTCAGTGATGCTCAATCACTTTGGTTTTTGGTGGTTTGGGTTTTTGGGTTTTTCCTCACTGAGGATTTTCGCTCAAAGTCCTCGAGGAATGGGATGCTCTTAAATGACAAGTGTCAAGTTCTCTCTTGGAGCAGCCAACCAGCTAGTGGTTGTGAGGGGCGGCTATTTATAGCCAGGGTGCATCCCGACATGATAAGACATAAATGCCCCCCAATCATATGACCGTTAGGTGGATAGAATATCTGGACAGCTGGCGCAAAGCACAGCAACGGTCGGAATTTGAACTGTCAAATTCCTCAGGGCTTATCATTTTCCTCACTTGTAGGCAATTCGCACTGGCAAAATCCTAACTCCTCAGTCAGACCAATTTCCTCAGAGACCAGAAGAACATCGTCTCTGTCTCTGAAGAACTTGACTGAACTGCAAGAGGTTTCCAAAGGCTTCACTCGAAGAATTGGGTTATGTTGAGGCTTTTGAGTTGAGCATTAGATGGAAATTTTTCCTTAGTTTTACCTCGACCCCCTTTAACAGTACGGTGTTTCCTATGACTCAAAGAAAGGAAATGAAACAGTAAAAACAAAGTCTTCACGCTTCATTGTCCTCGTTCATATCTTCAAGGTCACACCATTTTCTTCATTATCAAAGTCTTCAGGGAATACCAAAGTCTTCAGCAAAGTCTTCAGTTGAAGACATTCATTTTTAGGGTTCAATATTCTTCGAATATACCAAACTCCTCATCGACTTATAGAGCCTGTGTACACTCACAAACATATTAGTCCCTTAACCTATAAGTCTTCAATACACCAAAATCACTAAGGGGCACTAGATGCACTTACAATCTCCCCCGTTTTGGTGATTGATGACAAATAGGTTAAGTTTTCAACGGGGATAAACATATGAAGTGTAAGTACTGAGTTTGAGGAATTTGAATGCAAGATATAGAGGAACTCCCCCTGAAGATGTGCATATTTGAGGAATTTGCTTTGGACTGCAAATGCACATGGCAAGATAAAATCTTGGAGATCTCCCCCTATATCTTGTAATCCATACACGCATTTTATATATATCATGAGGAAATGGAAATGCATGATGGAAAATGGGGTCTGAGGAAATTCAGCATGCGTGCATTAAGATACTTGAGGAAATAAGCATGCAGAAAGCAGTTCAAAAGTATCAGACCACCATCAGACTTAAGTTTACAACTCAATCAACAAAAGCTTCAGAAGAGCGAGAGTTGTAACTTAAACAGAAAACAACCCATATATATAGACCCGCTTGAAGACTAACTCAAATTTCTCCCCCTTTGTCATCAAGTGACCAAAAGGGACGAAATTGAGGACTAACGCCCCTGAAGAATTTCATCTTGAAGGTGGTGGAGGAGCGCCAATGTTGTCGGGGTTGGTTGGTGGAGCAGGGCCTACAGCTGTGTCGTCAATGTCCTCAGCTTCATCCGTCTTACGCGATGAAGAAAATGAGCTTGTCACCAGCTGAGGAACTTGAACTTTCTTCCACTTCTTCTTTGGAGGAATCGACCAGTCAAAGTCCTGCTGAAATTCCATCTCCGCAAGTTCTTCAGGAGTATAAAGATGTTCAAGGGTAGCCCAAGTGCGGTCGAAGACTTCATGCAGGTAGTAATGGTTTTTCCTCACCACATTGTGAGTGACTTTCATGTCCCGAAGAAGTGCACCAAATTGCCGTTTGACCCACTTGTGATTGCGATCCACCTTTTGGTGAAGACTGAGGAGAAGCTCACGATCAGTCATCACCCTTGGAGCAGCTTCTCGAGGTCTTTGAGCTGTGGCCCTGCCAACAGAGTCTTGAGAAGTAGTGTCATCATTGGTTGAGTAAGAGGCAGCAGTGCAAAATTGACCATTTAATGGTCGAGATCCTTCATCAATAACAGTTTTGCCTTTCCCATCCATTGAAGAAAATGTGTCCTTGAGGACTTCAATTGGTGGCAGAAACTGAGATGATTTTGAAAGTCAGCTTCATAAGGCATTGAGGATCTCGCCCTGATGAACTTCATGATCCATGGAGCATAAGGCATCAGTTCAAAAGGTGACAGTGCAGTCTTGGCCAATGTCCTCAAGAAGAAGTCATGAAGATTTATGGGAATGCCATGAATTATGTTGAAGAGCAGATTCTTCATTACTCCAACCACTTCTTCTTCTTCATTCTTGTGGCCTTTGATGGGGCTGAAGGTTTTGGTCATAATTCGATAGACAGTGCGAGGCACATACAGTAAATCCTGCACCAGAAATGTTGTTCTGGGTGCTTGACCAGGCTTCAAAGGCTTCATAAGAACTTGCATGAGGTGATTGGGAAGCTCAGGTTCATCATATAGGCATCTGGCTTCAGCTGAGGGAATACTGACAGGGATGACCCGAAGCAGTTCAGAGGCAGGCACAGTAAAGTGAGTGTTGCCTGTCATCCAGTCAAGTATCCAAGTGCTGATGTCTTGTGCGTCACCAGAGATGTGAAGAGTGGTGTAGAATTGAAGAATGAGTTCTTCATTCCAATCACAGATGTCAACGCTGAAGGGCAGTAATCTAGCATCATGAAGAACACTGAGTATTGGATTGAAGCATGGGATGTTTTCCATATCAGCATGAGGAATTGAATAATGTTGGAAAACCTTGTCCTTCTGGAATAGCACAGCTCTATAGAAATTAGCCTGAGTAGATGTCCAGAATCTCTTATGACGTGACCTTTGGGAGTCATAAGGATCTGCTCCTGTGAAGAAGTGATGCTCATCGTAGAAATCTTCTTTGATGAATTTGGGCCGCTTCTTGAAAGGCATAGCTGGCTTTGGTTGAAGATTTGGCTTGAAGCGCCCATGAATCTCCTTTGGCATAACCGCAATAATGTCAGTTTGAGAAACAGAAGGAGCAGATTCTTCAGCAGTCTTGGTTGGGGCAGTTTCCTCATTCACAGTTAATTCAAAAGAGGCAGCATGAGTTTCTTCAGGCACTGACTCAGCTGGTATTTCTTCAGTCGCAGCGGGAGACTGAGGAATTTTGGTGAGAGGAGTGGTAAGAGGAGAGATAGTGGGGGATCATGGGTTATCCAGTCGTGGGAATCGGAACGGTTTGAGCGGCAATCGCCAAAAAATTGAGATTGAATGTTTTTATTTTAAATTTTGTTCGCAAATTCTTCAGCTGTCAAGGACATGGTGAAGACTTTGAACGGGTTTCAAAGTAGAACGCATATGAAGAATTTGTGAACAGACTTGGTCGAGTTTAGCATAGAGGGGAAACGGGTCCGATCACATTCATTTAGATGAAATTCAACTTGAAGAAATAGCTATAAGTGAATGCTGTTGAGGACATTGAAAAACTCAATATATATATAGTCAATGAAGAGAAACTTATAGGAAGAACATCAGTTGAAAAGTTTGAAGAATTTGAAAGTTGAGGAATTTGCAAACTTGAAGAAATTGACAATTTTGAAGAATTTGCAAAATGAAGAAAAACTCAAACTTGAAGAGTTTCAACTGTTGTTGGTGGCGTTACCCACCGTATAAGAATGATGATTTCAGACACCGCGTACAATTGTCGTAGGGTTCTGAGAATCAAATTCTTCATTAATTTCTTCACACTTAGAGTGTTAGTCTTCATTGATTGAAGAAAAAACGTTACTTCGTGTGTTGCACATCAAAGTCATCAATTTTGCATAAGTGTTAGGATGTGTGTCCTTTCACAGAACATTCGAAGATTCTAAGATATTTAGCTCACACCGCAACTTGCAAAATCTCTTCTCATCCAAGGGCTTTGTGAAGATATCAGCCAGTTGTTCTTCACTCTTCACGTGGTCGAGGAAGATATTGCCCTTCATCACATGGTCACGAAGAAAATGATGATGAATCTGGATGTGCTTGGTCTTGGAGTGCTAAACTGGGTTGTGAGCAATCTTGATGGCACTCTCATTGTCACAGTAGAGAGGGACATTCTTCACGTTGATGCCATAGTCCTTGAGGGTTTGCTTCATCCATAGTAATTGAGCACGGCAAGAACCAGCATCAATGTACTCAGCTTCAGCAGTGGATAGTGACACGCAGTTCTGCTTCTTTGAGAACCAACAGACTAAGGATCGTCCGAGGAAATGACATGTGCCTGACGTTGACTTGCGGTCCACACGATCACTAGCATAATCAGAATCAGAATATCCAACGAGGTCAAGATCTGAGCCCTTGGGGTACCATAATCCTAGTGTTGGAGTGTGAGCTAGATATCGAAGAATATGTTTCACAGCCTTATGGTGTGATTCCTTCGGTTTTGCTTGAAATCGGGCACACATGCAAACACTAAGCATAATATCTGACCTAGATGCACATAGGTACAATAAAGAACCAATCATGGAGCGGTATTCCTTCTGATCGAAATCTTTACCACTTTCGTCAGAGCAGAGTTGAGCCGATGTGGGCATAGGAATCTTGACGCCTTTGGAATCCTGCATGCCGAATTTCTTCCGGACATCCTTGAGGTATTTCTCTTGAGATATGAAGATGCCATTGCGTTGTTGACGAATTTGAAGCCCTAAGAAGAATTTGAGCTCTCCCATCATAGATATTTGATATTCTTCACCCATCATATAGGCAAATTCGTCGCTGTAACGTTTGTCAGTACATCCAAAGATAATATCGTCCACATATATTTGGCACACAAATAATTCATCATCATATGATTTTGTGAAAAGAGTTGGGTCAAGTGAACTGGGTTTGAAGCCCTTCTTCATGAGGAATTCCTTCAGTGTGTCATACCACGTCCGAGGGGCTTGCTTGAGGCCATAGAGGGCCTTGTTGAGTCTGAAGACTTTGTCTGGATACTTAGGATCTTCAAAACCTGGGGGTTGAGCAACATATACCTCTTCCTCAAGCTTACCATTGAGGAATGCACTTTTCACATCCATTTGATATAAGATGATATTATGATGGTTAGCATAAGCAAGCAATATGCGAATAGCTTCAAGTCTAGCAACAAGTGCAAAAGTTTCATCAAAGTCAATTCCCTCAACCTGTGTGTAGCCCTGTGCCACAAGACGGGCCTTATTCCTCACTACCTGACCAAGTTCATCTTGTTTGTTGCGGTAGATCCACTTGGTACCAATGATATTGTGCTTGCGAGGATCTGGGCGTTTGACAAGTTCCCACACGTTGTTGAGCTTGAACTGATGCAATTCCTCTTGCATGGCTTGAATCCACTCAGGTTCCAAGAATGCTTCATCAACTTTGGTGGGCTCTGTGATAGAGACAAAAGCAAAGTGCCCACAAAA
Organism: Elymus sibiricus; assembly: GCA_039707655.1. Lineage (NCBI taxonomy): Eukaryota > Viridiplantae > Streptophyta > Magnoliopsida > Poales > Poaceae > Elymus > Elymus sibiricus. Next base: position 313,963,679 of record CM077665.1, read on the forward strand.
GTTAGACAAATGTGAAGCGTTTGAGCGTGTGAGAGGACCTGGTGCATTGATGTCGTCGATGATTTTCTCGATCTGCACTTCATTTGCAAGTCGTGGATGAGCAGGTTGAAGACTTTGTTGAGGCTGAGCATTTTCTTCAACACCATTATCTTCAGGTGTGTCAGCATGAAAGTCTTCAGTGTTGGGTACAACTTTTTCAGAGAGTAGTTGTTCTTCAGTAGGGATCACATCTTCAGTGGCCTTGAACCTAATGGATTCCTCAGGAGGCATTTCATCTAACACAGGAGGCAGGTGCTCTCTTTGCGAGCCGTTAGTTTCATCGAACCGCACATCTACAGTTTCAACAACCTTGTTGTGATAGGTGTTGAAGACTCTGTAGGTGTGCGAGTCCTTTCCGTAACCAAGCATAAAACCTTCATGTGCTTTTGGTGCAAATTTAGAACTGTGGTGAGGATCTCTAATCCAGCATTTTGCACCGAAGACTTTGAAATAACTCACATTTGGTTTCTTGTCAGTGAGGAGTTCATATGAAGTCTTCTTGAGGAATTTGTGAAGATATACCCTGTTGATGATGTGGCAAGCAGTGTTGATTGCCTCAGGCCAGAAGCGACGAGGGGTCTTGTATTCATCAAGCATGGTGCGAGCCATCTCAACAAGAGTCCTGTTCTTGCGCTCCACAACGCCATTCTGTTGAGGAGTATAAGGGGCAGATAGCTCATGAGTAATACCAAGTTCATCAAGATAATCATCAAGACCAGTGTTCTTGAACTCAGTCCCATTATCACTCCTGATGTGCTTGATTTTGACGCCGAAGTTCGTCGAGGCCCTTGAAGAAAATCGTCTGAAGACATTCTGCACCTCAGATTTGTACAGGATAATGTGCACCCAAGTATAGTGGGAGAAATCATCAACAATGACAAAGCCATATAAGCATGGAGTGTTTGTTAGTGTGGCATAGTGAGTAGGACCAAAGAGATCCATATGAAGCAATTCAAAAGGCCGAGTGGTAGTCATGATGGTCTTGGAGGGATGCTTGGATCTGGTCATCTTTCCAGACTCACAAGCCCCACACAAGTGATCCTTTAGGAATTTGACACCCTCAATACCAATGACGTGCTTTTTCTTCATGAGCATGTGCAAGTTCCTCATGCCAGCATGTCCAAGTCGTCGATGCCATAGCCAGCCTTCTGAAGCTTTCATAAGTAGACATGTGGCCGGTTGTGGACCTGTAGAGAAATCAACAATATACAAGTCTCCTCTCCTAAAGCCTTCGAAGACTTGGGATTTGTCAGATTCCATGATGACAACACAACGATATTTGCCAAAGATGACAACCATATCAAGATCACAAAGCATTGAGACAGACATGAGGTTGAATCCAAGGGACTCGACAAGCATCACCTTATCCATGTGTCGATCCTTCGAGATTGCAACCTTACCTAGGCCCAATACCTTGCTTTTTTCCTTTATCAGCGTAGGTGATATGCTTCAGATGAGAGGGAGCCAGTGGAATGTTCATCAATAGGTTCTTGTCACCAGTCATGTGGTTGGTGCATCCACTGTCGAGGACCCACCCAGTTGCTTTAGGTGTTTCATCCTGCAGATGAATTAGTACATTTTACGAACGCATATGCTTCAGAGTGAAGAATATGACTTCAAATTCATCAGATTGAATTTCATCACATAGTATAGTAAGCAAAGTAATGTTAGGACGTGAGAAATGAATGATTCATTTCTTCATGAATAGCTTGCGTCCTTTCAAGCATTTCTTCAGGTCTCCAGGAAATTCATCAGACGTTCAAGTTCGTTTGGAGACCTGACCCTGCATAAGAGATTAGTTCAATTTATTCACCACCCACATCTGGAGGGGTGCCAAAGAGTTCATCATTCTGCGAGCTCCATATGAGAAGGGTGGCATAGAAGCAAGTGCACTTCGTTTCACAGGACGGGGGTTAGAGTATTCATATGAATAAGCAGAGAAATTCTTCGAGGACTTATGAACATAATGATTTGAAGAATAATGAGCATATTCATGACCCTTAGATTTTCCCTGCGAAACAGAAGCATTAGCACGAGAATGATATGATTTTTGACCATATGAGGACTTTGGTCCTTGTGAAGACTTTGGTCCAACTGAAGAATTTGAACTGGGGTTCCTGTTCTTCACTGGTGATGTCATGAGGACATTCACATGAAGACTTTCCAAGCAGCTCTTGGGAACCCAGATTTTCCTCAGAGGGGGACCATTCCTGCAGTTAGTTCCAACATATCTAGCAAATACTTCACCATTCTGAGTTTTGAACGGTTTATAGTTGGAGTCAATTGACTCATCAGAGGAATATGAAGTTTCACAAGTAAAGCCGGATAGGGTAGATGGATCTATAGGAGGTCCTTTTGCAGCAACCCATGAGGTTTTGGGATACTGCTCAGGTTTCCACTAAGATCCATCAGCATTGAGTTTCCTCTCAAAGGCAATACCCTCTTTTCTAGGGTTCCTGTTCAGAATCTTCTTTTAAGCACATCACAAAGGGTTTGATGCCCTTTGAGGCTTTTGTATATGCCTGTCACATACAATTCCTTCAACCCTGCATTGTCGTCAGTGATACTAGTGGTATCCTGAGATGAGGAATTTGTGACCACAGAAATAGTTGAAGAATTTGCAGCGATAGAAGCATTTGAACTTTCAGGTGAAGAATGAGCAGTTTCACGTTCGATGCATTTCAAACATGGTGGAACAAAATCTTCCTGAGCGGTACTGATCTGTTGAGCAAGCAAGGAATCATTATCCCTTTGAAGATCTTCATGAGACACCCTTAGTTTCTCAAGATCTTGCTTTCTTTGAAGAAATTCATAAGAAAGCTTCTCATGATCGACTAAGAGGGCCTCATGACGACTTTGAAGGTTATCATACTTGGACTAGATACTTTGAATGTCCTTAGTCAAAGTTTGAGTATGAACCACTTCCTCATTCAACAGGTCATCGCTTTTGTCTAGCTGTTTCTGAAGCTTTTCAATGACACTTTATTGTTTAGTAGCAATATTAGCAAGTTTGGAATAGCTAGGTTTCATGTAATCCTCAGATTCACCATCACTTGATTCAGAAGAGGAATGGTGTGAGAATACCTTTGATCCTTTGGCCATGAGACACATAGATGAGGAAGATGAAGTTGGATCAGTCTTCTTTGTTTTGTGGAAGTTCTTGTATTCAATGAACCTAGGATCTTGACGAGTGCGATAGCCTTCATGAACATCAGAGAGCCTGTCCCAGATGAGCTTTGCAGTGTGAAGATGGGAGATGCTTTTGAACATGACCTTTGACAGGCTAGAGTAGATGATATTCTTCGCCTGGGCGTCCAGCTGTGTGTACTTAAGAATGTCATCAGCATTTGCCATCTTGCAGAGATCAGTCAGTCCAAGCTCAGTAACAGTCCATAGCTCGCCGTTCTTCGATATGAGGTGCTTCCGCATGAGGACTTTCCATTTGGGATAGTCAGATCCATCAAAGACAGGACATACTGTGGTTGCCTGGGCACTGCTTGCCTTGAAGCAATAAGTGGGAGCATAGTCATCATTGCTGACGTCAGAGTCGTTTGAGTTGCCATTTTCCTCATTGTTGAAGATGGACTTGCTGACGAAAGCAGTAGCGAGGGCCAGGCTTGCTACACCAGAGTCCGACTCCTCCTCAGATTCTTCCTCTTCTTCATATTCTTCTGATTCTTCTTCAGAATCCATTTCCTTGCCAATAAGTGCCCGAGCCTTCCTTAGGTTGTTCTTTCTGTGCGATGAGGACTTTGAAGATGAGGACTTAGCAGATGAAGACTTTGAAGATTTCTTATTTTTCTTCGAGTCATCAGAACTGTCATCCTTGTATTTCTTCTTTCTTGATTCTTTCTCCCAGAGAGGACAATCAGAGATAAAGTGACCAGATTTCTTGCATTTGTGACAAGTTCTTTTCTTGTAGTCGCTTGAAGAATCTGATTTCTTCATGCCACTTTTTGATGATTTTTCAAACCGGCCTCTCCTAGAGAACTTCTGGAATTTCCTCACGAGCATTGCTAGCTCCTGACTCAGTTCTTCAGGATCACCAAGACTACTATCAGATTCTTCGTCTTTGGATGAGGAAATTGCCTTAGCCTTCAGAGCACGAGATCTTCCATAACTTGGCCCGTAGAGGTCTCTCTTCTCAGCTTGTTGGAATTCATGAGTATTGAGTCCCTCAAGAATATCAGCAGGATCTAGTGACTTGTAGTCTCCACGTTCTTGGATCATCAAAGCAAGTGTATCAAATGAGGAATCAAGGGATCTCAGTAGTTTCTTCACCACCTCATGGTCGGTGATGTCAGTGGCACCAAGAGCCTGAAGCTCATTGGAGATATCAGTGAGGCGATCGAAAGTTTGCTGAACATTTTCGTTGTCGAGTCTTTTGAAGCGGTTGAAGAGATTGCGAAGAACATCAACCCGAGAGTCACGTTGAGTTGAAATGCCTTCATTGACTTTGGATAGCCTATCCCAGATAAGCTTAGCAGTCTCCAAAGCACTCACTCTGCCATACTGACCTTTGCTCAGATGGCCACATATGATATTCTTCGCTTGAGAGTCGAGTTGCTTGAATCTCTTCACATCAGCAGCGTTGATAGTGGGAGTGACAAAGGGAACACCATTTTCCACAACATACCAGAGATCGTTGTCAATTGCCTCAAGATGCATGCACATCTTGTTCTTCCAGGAGGGGTAGTCCGTCCCATCGAAGGTAGGACACCCAGCTGAGACCTTGATCATGCCTGCAGTCGACATAACTAAAACTCCAGGTGGTTAAACCAAAATCACACAGAACAAGCGAGTACCTTGCTCTGATACCAATTGAAAGTGCGTTATATCGACTAGAGGGGGGATGAATAAGCGATTTTTACGAATTCATCACTTGAGGAAATACTAGTTGAGAAATTAGTTAAACGAACTACGCGCAGCGGAATAAGTACTCAAGTGCATGCGAAACATAGCAATAGCATATTCATCATGATGAAATGAAACATACACAAAGCATGAGTAGCGTGAACAGGATAAGCAGGCAGAATATAAGGTGACTGAAGAATTTGGGGTGAGGAAATTGAGAAAATCTTCAGTCAAATTCTTCAAACAGTAACAGTGAATTTCATCAACAGATAAACGAGGAAATGAAAGGGTTGAGGAAATAGAACCAGGGGCTCGATGAAGACAATGATTTGATGACCCAGTTCCAACTGCTGTGACAGTCGTACGTTTGGTTAGGAGCGGCCTGGTATTTAAACCAGAAGACACACAGTCCCAGGACACACATTCCTTACCGTATTCTCCTTGAGCTAAGGTCACACAGACCTCGCCCAACACTCGTGGTAAGTCTTCAGGGTAGACTTCCAAAACCCTCACAAACTGGTCACCCGGCAACCCATAATTTACTGCTGGATGCTCTAGACCACGGTCACCCTGCGATCCCCAATTGACTGCAGGATGCACTAGACCATGACGCCTAACCGTCTGGAAGATACACAATCTTCAAAGGTAAAAAGCGTCGGTTCCACACAGGAACAATTTCTTCAGTGATGCTCAATCACTTTGGTTTTTGGTGGTTTGGGTTTTTGGGTTTTTCCTCACTGAGGATTTTTGCTCAAAGTCCTCGAGGAATGGGATGCTCTTAAATGACAAGTGTCAAGTTATCTCTTGGAGCAGCCAACCAGCTAGTGGTTGTGAGGGGCGGCTATTTATAGCCAGGGTGCATCCCGACATGATAAGACATAAATGCCCCCCAATCATATGACCGTTAGGTGGATAGAATATCTGGACAGCTGGCGCAAAGCACAGCAACGGTCGGAATTTGAACTGTCAAATTCCTCAGGGCTTATCATTTTCCTCACTTGTAGGCAATTCGCACTGGCAAAATCCTAACTCCTCAGTCAGACCAATTTCCTCAGAGACCAGAAGAACATCGTCTCTGTCTCTGAAGAACTTGACTGAACTACAAGAGGTTTCCAAAGGCTTCACTCGAAGAATTGGGTTATGTTGAGGCTTTTGAGTTGAGCATTAGATGGAAATTTTTCCTTAGTTTTACCTCGACCCCCTTTAACAGTACGGTGTTTCCTATGACTCAAAGAAAGGAAATGAAACATTAAAAACAAAGTCTTCACGCTTCATTGTCCTCGTTCATATCTTCAAGTTCACACCATTTTCTTCATTATCAAAGTCTTCAGGGAATACCAAAGTCTTCAGCAAAGTCTTCAGCAAAGTCTTCAGTTGAAGACATTCATTTTTAGGGGTCGATATTCTTCGAATATACCAAACTCCTCATCGACTTATAGAGCCTGTGTACACTCACAAACATATTAGTCCCTTAACCTATAAGTCTTCAATACACCAAAATCACTAAGGGGCACTAGATGCACTTACATAGTTATATTGTTGAGTTTGATTATGATCCTACTTATAATTATTATGAGAGAGGCAAACATGGTTATAAGAATTTGCATGTTACTCAATTACCTCTCTTTGTGTTAAAATTATTAATGCTTCATTCTTCCTACATGCATATGCTAGATATTTCTTGTCTTGATAATTTATTTTCCTATGAAATACCTATGAATAGGAAGTATGTTATACTTAAATGAGTTTGTCACATGCTATACGATGCTCTCTTTGTGCTTCAATTCTTATGTTTTATGTGAGCATCATTAAAATCTCAAGCCTATCTTAATGGCTATAAAGAAAGAGCTTGTTGGGAGACAACCCAATATTTTCTGTTTGTTTTTAATAACATGATTATTGCCTCTGTAATGATTATGTTTTTGTGTTTAAATTAGTGTTTGTTCCAAGTAAAGCCTTTGGGTTGACTCACAAGATGAGTAGAATCGATGCTGAAACAAAACAGAAACTTTTGACTCCAGTACATGAATTTTCATTTTTTACTGGAGCGTTATAATGATCTAAAAATTTTACACAATATTTCTATACAAATTTTCGAGGTTGTCCTAATTTTGCAGAAGTTTTAGAGTTACATAAGTATAGATTCTGTACAGATTTCTACAGACTGTTATGTTTTAGACAGATTCTGTTTTTGCTTGCATAGTTGCTTGTTTTGATTATGCTATGGATTGTATCGGGGGGTATAAGCCATGGATAATTTATAATACAGTACCTTTTATGCATTTTAAATAATAATTAGTTTATAATAGCACCTAAAGTATGCAATATGTTTCTTATACTAACGGATCTCACGAAGTTTTCTTGAGTTTTGTGTGATTGAAGTTTTCAAGTTTTGGGTGTTATCATGATGGACAATGGAATAAGGAGTAGCAAGAGCCTAAACTTGGGGATGACCAAGGCACCCCAAGGTAATATTCTAAGGAAGACTCAAGTGTCTAAGCTTGGGGATACCCCGGAAGGCATCCCCTCTTTCGTCTCAATCCATCGGTATGTCACTTGAAGCTATATTTTTATTCATCACATGATATGAGTTTTGCTTGGAGCGTCGTTTGTTTGCTTTTACTTTCAGTTTGCCACAATCATTGTTTGTTGGACACACCTATTTAAGAGAGACACACCTTCATCATAATTTGTTAGAATACTCTATGTGCTTCACCTATATCTTTTGAGCTTAGCAGTTGCTCTAGTACTTCACTTATATCTTTTTGAGCACGGTGGCGTGTAGATTTTATAGAAATAATTCCACTCTCTTTATTCACTTATATTTGTTTGAGAGTTAATAAATAGTGACGATAATTTGCATGGTTCATAATACTAGTCCAAAAATATTAGGTATTCAATGAGTGATAATCAAAACCATCAAGTAGCACATATAGAGAAATTGTGGGTCAATGATATTGATGTGGTAATATGAAAAAGGTGTGAGTTCATAATTGTTGACCCGTAGAAGTGTCGATATTAAGAGAGGTTGACCTTTTTTTCATCTAAAAATTAAAGAGGCATGGTGATGATGTGTGAGCATTTCTATTCCTCGTTGAAATCCTAGTGTTGTTTCGGGTCAGAAGCGCGCGATGGTTAACTCCTACCAACCTCTTCCCTCTGGGCATGCGAGTAGTACTTTGATTTATGATAAAACTAATAAAACTTTGCAATAAGTATATGAGTTCTTTATGACTAATGTGAAACCATGGACATACGCAATCTCACCTTCTAATATTATCTAGCCTCTTCGGTACTGTGCATAGCACATTCTCACCTCGAGGATCGGTGCAACTTTCGCCGGTGCATCCAAATCCCGTGACATGATACGCTCTGTTGCACATAAGCCTCATTATATCTTACTCAAAACAGCCACCATACCTACCTATCATGGCATTTCTATAGCCATTCCGAGATATATTGCCATGCAAATTCCATCGTCACTTCACATGCCTAGTTTGTTCATCATCATATTGCTTTGCGTGATCATATAGAGCTGACATAGTAATTGTGGCAAAGCCACCGTTCATCATATTTTTGAGACGTTCTAGATCATTGCACATCCCGGTACACTGCTAGGGCATTCATACAGAGTCATATCTTCATATCAGTTCTCCATATGGAGTGGTAAGTAAATAAAAGTGTGATGATCATCATTATTAGAGCATTGTCCCGATGAGGAAAGAATGATGGAGACTATGATTCTCCCACAAGTCGAGATGAGACTCCGGACGAAAAAATAAAGATGGGGGTGGCCAAATGAGCCCACCATCCATTCAAAAAAAATGAGAGAAAATGAGAGAAGGGACTTTGCTACTATCTTTTTCCACACTTGTGCCTCAAAGTGGCACCATGCTCCTCATGCAGAGAGTCTCATGATATATCATTTTCATATGCTAGTGGGAATTACCTATTCATTATTACAAACTTGGCTTGTATATTCCTATGACGGGCTTCCTCAAATGCCCAAGGTCTTCATGAGCAAGCAAGTTGGATGCACACCCCACTTAGCTTCATTTGAGCTTTCATACACTTATAGCTCTAGTGCATCATTTGCATGTCAATCCCTACTCCTTGCATTGACATCTATCGATGGGCATCTCCAAAGCCCGTTGGTAGGCCTAGTTGATGTGAGACTATCTTCTCCACTTTTTACCCCTTTGATATCTACCACCATATTCTATTCCACCTAAATGCTATGTCCAATGGCTCACACTCATGTATTGCGTGAAGAATAAAAAGTTCATGCATATTGAAAAAGTACAATCAAATTGCCTGACTTGGACACCGTGGTGCTTGACATTTGTATTAATGTGGTGAAGATGGAGCCATGCCTTGCTATATAATAAGATGAATGGGGGGGGGGTAAACATCCTTTAAGGATCGTATACTTTGAAAGATTAATGATTTTGTTTCTTACATTTCAGATATTGCTATGTTAATATTTGTTGATTCATCATTTCTCAATGAGCATACAAGCATAAGATTACATAATGGATAGCATGCCACGTCAAAAATTCTGTTTTTATCATTTACCTACTCGAGGACGAGCATGAATTAAGCTTGGGGATGCTTGGTACGTCTCCAATGTATCTATAATTTTTGATTGTTCCATGCTGATATATTACCATTCTAGGACACTTTTTGGGTCTTTATTTACCAATTTATAATATTTTTGAGCACTAACCTGTTGACCCAGTGCTCAGTGCCAGTTGCTATTTTCTGCGTGTTTTTTTACTTTTCAGGTTTACATTACCAAACGAAGTCCAATTGCCACGAAACTTTTTGATGATTTTTTCTGGACCAAAATAAGACATGGAAGCTTCAGAAGCAAGCCGGGGGCCACACGAGGGCCATACAAGCCAACAAGGCGCGTCCCAGGGGGGGCGCGCCCTGATGGCTTGTGCCTCCCTCGAGTGCCTCTCGATGCCCCTCTTTGGCCTATAAATTCTATTTCACCCTAAAAATAATGTAGCAATCCCGAAACCCTTTTTCTACTGCCACAAGTCTCTGTTCCATCGCGAGGCCATCTGGAGCTCCGTTCCGGCACCCTGCCAGAGGGGGGATCGATCACGGAGGGCCTCTACATCAACCTTGCTGCCCTCATGATGATGTCTGAGTAGTTCACCACAGACCTACGGGTCCATAGCTAGTATCTAGATGGAAATCTCTCTATCTCTTGATCTTCAATACAATGATCATCGCATCTTCGCTTTGATCTATCCGATGTAATCCTATTGTGCGGTGTGTTTGTTGGGATCCGATGAATTGTGGGTTTATGTTCAGATTATTCATGAAAAGTATTTGATATACCTCTGATATATATTGTCTCTTAATTGCATGATCATTATAGCTTCATAATGCTCTCCGATTTATGGATGTGCTTTGGCCAAGTAGATTGATATTTCATCGGTGGGAGTGGTGCGTTGTGGTAGGTTCAACCTGACGAGTTTCTATATCCCAGTGACAAAGTAGGGTACAAGATGCGTCTTTGTGTTGTTGCTACTAAGGATAACACGATGGGGTTTATTCATATTGCTTGAGTTTACTTTGTCTACATCATGTCATCGTTCTCCATGCATTACTCTGTTTTACTTAATACTCTAGATGCATGCTGGATAGTGGTCGATGAGTGGAGTAATAGTAATAGGTGCAGGCAGGAGTCGGCCTATTTGTTTATGGACATGATGCCTATATACACATGATCATTGCCGTGAAAATCGCATAACTATCCGCTTTTCTATCAATTGCCCAACAGTAATTTGTTACCCACCGTATGCTGCCTACATGAGAGATGCCGCTAGGGAAAACTGTGGACCCCGGGTCTATTCACTTATATATTTACAAACAGTACTATTACCTTGTTGTCTTTATTTACTTTTTATTTTAATTTGCAATTTACGATTATCTACAATTATCTACACAACTCATTTGCTTGCAAATAACGAGATCAAGGGGATTGACAACCCTCTTGCCCGCGTTGGTTGCAAGTTGTTTGTTCATTTGTGTGCAGCCGCAGAAGACGGTTGAGGATTGATATTCCTATTGGTTCTATAAACCTTGGTTTCTTAACTGAGGGAAATACTTACCCACTTGGTGCTGCAATAACCCGTTCCTCTTCACGGAAAACCCAACGCAGATCACTAGTATCAGGAGAATTCAGAAAAATAATAGGACTATCATGTGTGGGTGCAATAGGAACAATTTCATGCTTAACATAGGGAACTATAGCAAGTTCATCTCCAGAAGCATAATTCATATTGGCATCATCGCCACAAGCATAGCAAGCGTCAAGCTCGTCAAAAAGGGATATTTCAAATGAATCCAAGGGATCATATCAATTATCATAGCATTCATCCTTCAGTATGTGCGAAGGGAAATTAAACAATGTATGAGTTGAAGAGTTACTCTCATTAGAAGGTGGGCACGGGTAGCTAATCCGCTCTTCCTCCTTTTGTTCTTCGCTCTCCTCCTCATCTTTTTCATGTAATGAGCTCATAGTTTCAACAATTTCTTCTTCCATAGATTCTTGCAAAATATTAGTATCTTCCAAGGCAGCAGGCATTCTTTCAATAAATTCTTTAATATAAGAATTAGAAGCATAGTTTTCATAGCAATATTTTAGTATGGAAAAAATTTCAGATTTGTAAAGAGTAGCATCATACTTTTCAATCAAAGAAGCAATTTCATATGCACCCTTAAAAGCAGAAAGTTCTTCAATTTGTTCAATATCATAATAACAATAGGCATCCTTGGCATAAGAAGATAATATTTCATTATCATTAAACACACATTGATAGGGAAGTTGTTTTTAGTGTCTTCAGAACAACAAGTAAAATCATGTATCTCACATAAATTCCAAGCATAGCAACACAAAGTATTAATTTGGTGCCACAAGAGTTTCCCTTTTTGAGATAAGCGGTTGGGTTTTCAGCACGAGCACAAAGGGATCGAAGATGATCCAAGTAAAAATCTTCAGCAGTGTAGTAGATTTTGGGTGGTTCCTCAACCACTGGGTTAGCAAGTACAACTAATTTTTTTGGTGTTTTGCGTTTCCTACCCATAACTAAAGATAGAAAACAACTTAGAATAGAAAATAAAATTAGTTAGTGATAAAGCAAACAAGCACAGACGAGAATACCAATCGCCGCGCTATTGCTCCCCGACAACGGCGCCAGAAAAAGGTCTTGATTACCCACAAGTGTAGGGGATCGTTTGTAGCCTTTTTGATAAGTAAGAGTGTCGAACCCAACGAGGAGCTAAAGGTAGAATGAATATTATCTCAAGTTCTATCGACCACCGATACAACTCTACGCACGCTAACGCTTACTTTACCTAGAACAAGTCTGAAACTACTTTGCGGGAAGGAAACTAGAAGTACATGGTAGGAGTAATAGATAGTTTTGCAAGGTAATAAAGAACAAGTAAATAAAAGTGAGGGGCTGTTTAGATAATTATTAATCTAGTTAATTGTTTAGTGGAAAGCTTTTTGTAGCACAAGAGAAGGATTTGTCTCTAGGCAATCGATAACTAGGTCGACAATCATTATTGCAGTTTTATATGAGGGAGAGGCATACGCTAACATACTTTCCGTACTTGGATCATATGAATTTATGATTGGAACTCTATCAAGCATCCGCAACTACTAAAGATCATTAAGGTAAAACCCAACCATAGCATTAAACATCAAGTCCTCTTTACTCCCATACGCAATAATCCCCTTACTCGGGTGTAAGCTTCTGTCACTCTAGCCACCCACTATAATCAAATCATGAACATATTGCAACACCCTACATCGGGAATCCTCCATGTGTGTGCGGCACGGAAGGCACCATAGGAGAACACCAAAATAAAACATAGAACTCAAATCAATCACGATCATCAATCAACCCATAGGACAAAAGAAATCTACTCAAACATCATAGGATAGCCACACATCGGATAATAATATATAACATTAAGCACCGTGTTTAAGTAGAGATTACATCGAGGAAGAGAGGTTTTACACTGCTGCATAGAGGGGGACAGAGTTGGTGGTGACAGTGGCAAAGTTGTTGGTGTAGATCGTCGTCACGATGGTTGCCCCGGCGGCGCTCCGGCGCCACCGGGAGAGAGGAGGAGAGAGCCCCCCTCCTTCCTCTTCTTCCTTGGAATCCCCCTAGATGGGAGGAGAGTTTCCCCTCTGGTCCATGTCTGCCATGGCTCCCGAAGGGCAAGAGCCCCTCCGGGATTGGATCTCTCTCTCTGTTTCTCTCCTGTTTTCGCGGCTGTTTTCTGAGCCCTTCACCATTTGTTAAATATCCGGAGATCCGTAACTCCAATTGGACTGAAATTTTTGAGGCAATTTTTATCGCAAAATTATCTTTCTTGTGGCGAAAGAAGGGCCCCAACTGACTTAAGGGAGAGCCACAAGCTATCAGGGTGCGGCCAACCCCTTGCCCGCGCCGTGTTGCCTTGTGAGACTCTCGGGCATCGTGAGGCGTTGATTCTTCTTCCCAAAATTCAAATATATTCCAAAAAAATCTCCGTAAAATTTTATCACGTTTGGACTCCGTTTGATATGGATTTTTTGGGAAACAAAAAACACACAAAAAATAGGAACTGACACTGGGCATTGGATAAGTAAGTTAGTCCCAAAAATAATATATAATGTTGCCAAAATTATATGAAAGTTGTAGAATATTGGCATGAAACAATCAAAAATTATAGATACGACGGAGACATATCAACATGCGATGGTTAACTCCTCCCAACCTCCTCCCTAGGGGTGAAATGGTAGTACTTTGCTTCGAGAGAGCTAATAAAAGTTTCACAATAAGTATATGAGTTGTTTATGACTAATGTGAGTCCATGGAGTATACGCACTCCCACCTTTCAGCAATTTGCTACCCTTTTTGGTACTGTGCATTGCCCTTTCTCATGTCGAGAGTTGGTGCAAACTTCGTCGGTGCATCCAAACCCTGTGATATGATACACTCTATCACACATAAGCCTCCTTATATCTTCCTCAAAACAGCCACCATACCTACCTATCATGGCATTTCCATAGCCATTCCGAGATATATTGCCATGCAACTTCCATCATCATCATCATATACATGACTTGAGAATTCATTGTCATATTGCTTTGCATGATTGTAAAATAGCTAGCATGATGTTTCCATGGCTTGTCCATTTTTTTATATCTTTGCTACGTGATAACCCACAAGCATAGGGGATCGCAACATTTTTCGCGGGTAGTATTTCACCCTGATTTATTGATTCGCACAAGGGGAGCCAAAGAATATTTATCAGCCTTAGCAATTCAGTTGTCAATTCAACCACACCTGGGATATCTCTCTGCATTAAACTTTTAGTAGCACGGCAAATAATAGTAGTAACAGTAAAGTAGTAGTGACAACAGTAGTTCTCTAGCAGTTGTGACAGTAGCAACAGCAATAGTAACTTAGCAAGATTCAGTATATGTAAAGCGTAGGCACGTGGATCGGTGATGGATAATTATTTAGATGACATCAATCATGTAACAATTACACACTAGGGCGACACAGAACTAGCTCCAATTCATCAATATAATGTAGGCATGTATTCCGTATATAGTCATCCGTGCTTGCGATGAGAACTTGTATGACATCTTTTGTCCTACCCTCCCGTGGTAGCGGGGTCCTAATGGAAACTAAGGGCTATTAAGGCCTCCTTTTAATAGAGAACCAGAACAAAGCATTAACACATGGTTAATACATGAACCCGTCAAACTATAGCAATCACCAGAAATAATCCCAATTATCGCACCTTGGGGTATGCGGATCAAGACACGTAATAGGTGCATACAACTTGCAAGATAGGATCCAAATCACTCTTATATTCATGAAAACATAATAGGTTCAGATCTGAAATCATGGCACTCGGGCCCTAGTGACAAGCATTAAGCATAGCAAAGTCATAGCAACATCATCTCGGAACATAGTGGATACTAGGGATCAAGCCCTATCAAACTTAACTCATTTACATGATCAATCTCATCCAATCCCATCACCGTCCAACAAGCCTACAAAGGAATTACTCACTCCCGATGGTGAGCACCATGGCGGTGTTGATGAAGAAGGGTTGGTGATGACGATGGCGATGAATCCCCCTCTCCAGAGCCCCAAACGAACTCTAGATCGGCCCTCCCGAGGAAGAACGGGAGGTGGTGGTGGCTCCGTCTCATGAAACGCTATGAAATCTTCTCTCTTATTTTTGTCTCTGAATATTTGAATTTATAGGACTGGAATTAGGATCGGAGGAGCCACGTGGGCCCCACAAGCCAGCAGGATGCGCCCTTAGGGGTGGGCGCGCCTTGTTGGCTTGTGGCCCATAGGCAGCCCCCTCTGGTGGATCTTCGATCCATAATTCATTATTGATTCCAAAAATAATTCATAAAAAGTTTCGTCCAATTCCGGGAACTTTTATATCTGCACAAAAATAACTCCAAGCTAGTTATGCTGAAAACATCGTTAGTCCGGGTTAGTTCCATTCAAATCATGCAACTTAGAATCCAAAACTAGGGCAAAAGTGTTTGGAAAAGTAGATACGTTGGAGACATATCAAGTCCCCCAAGATTAACTCATTGCTTGTCCTCAAGCAATTCAGTTGGTAAACTGAAATTGATAAAGAAAACTTCTACAAACTCTTTTGTTCTCGTCGTTATACACATGCTTAGCTAGTCTTCAAGTTTTTGGCATAAATCATAAATAACCATATCCATGATAACAATTAAACATCATATTCATTCATGGCAATACATAACCAACTAGCAAGAAATAATAAGATATCTCACATGACAACAATTTGTTAAAACAATCATGATATAATATGATGACATGGTATTTGGCTAGCCCTTTCTGAGACTGCAAAACATAAATGCAGAGCACCCTTGAGGTTCAAGCAACGACTAAACATTATAATTCAGGGTAGAAAAGATCCAGTCATGCTCACATCCAACATTAACTAGACTCAATGTATAAGAATGACAATAGTGCTCTCTGGACTGGTCTTTTAGTAAGAGGGTGATGACTCAACATAAAAGTAAATAGATAGGCCCTTCGTAGAGGGAAGCATTGATTTGCAGAGGTGCCAAAGCTCAAGGTTTAAAAAAGGATTGAAATTATAGTATTTGGGTGGTGCACTTTTCCTGTCAATGTCACGACAAAGGATTTAAATATCTTCCATGCTAAACACATTATTGGCGGTTCGCAAGTGGAATTGTAAAGTTTACTCCCATCCACCATACACACACAAGCCATGGCTGACCGAATCCACGGATGCACTCCAACATTTCAACTGTCCCGGGAGTTTTTTTTAATTATTTTTGGTTTTGCAAGACTCGGCATCCTTTTTACTAGCCTCTCTCGTGCAATGACATGTGAATAAACGCCCATCTTGAGAATAACCCACTTAGCATGGAAGATACTGACCGCCCCGTCGCTCCATGAGCGGTACGAGTGCACAAAATAGATGTTTATTTGAATATTAGAGGTGGCACACGCAAATTTACTTGGAACGCCAGGGTAATACCGTATAGGGGTAAGTATGATGGACTCATGCGGAATAACTTGGTTTAAGGATTTTGGATGCACAAGCGGTATTCCCGCTTTGTACAGGTGAAGGCTAGTGATAGATTGAGAAGCGACCAGCTAGAGAGCAAAAACGGTCATAATCATGCATTGTGAATAATTAACATTGGACATAGCATGAGTAGGATATGAACACTCTGAATTTAAACATTATTAAGGCTGCATTGGTTTTGAATCAACTACATGTTTGCACATGGTCCAAGTCAAGCCGCTCGAATTACTTAGAGGGAAATACGGTGGAAACGGATCGGATGCGGATCGGATAGTGCTCTTACCACTTTCGTTTCCATATTTTCAAAACGTATATGAATGAGAATACGGAAGTTATCGAATATGGATGTGGCTCAGATGTTATTCGAATACGGATACGTATCAGATGTTTGCTCAATTCGGAGCAGACACGAATAATAGTGATCTATTGCTTAAGTAAATTAGTCACTAGCTATGTGACATGAAATAATCAACTTGTGACATAGGATAATCAATGATAAATAGGTTTATGAATAAATACCATTGTAATTCATAATAATTTCTAAGTTTAATCATATAAAGTGTAAACTTTGACCACTTATTTGGCTTTCATGTTGGATAATTGGAATATCGGGGCTATCAATTAGAAAATTACCTCCCATAATCTTATTCGGATACGGATATACCCACTTCCATATCCATATTTGTGTCAAATCTCATACCATATTTCTTTTTATTTCTTCAATAAAATTCGTATATGGATAATTTCCATTTCCATATTGGTTCGGATGTGGATGTTTCGGATACAAATAGGCATTTTCTCGAATACTAATATCGGATATTTCGGATTATCCAATACCAAATTCCACCCCTATGATACTACCATACCACATCATAACCATTTTAATGCATGTTGACACATAAGATAAATCATTATCCACTCCTATCTATTTAAGCATGGCATGAGAAACTATAATCTCTAATTTTCATCACAAACATGTTCACTCATGATATAGTGAATTGATACGTCTCCAACGTATCTATAATTTTTGCTTGTTCCATGCTGCTATATTATCATTCTTGGATGTTTTACAATCATTTTACTACAACTTTTTATTATTTTTGGGACTAACCTATTAACCTAGAGCCCATTGCCAGTTCCTGTTTTTTTCGTGTTTTTGAGTTTTACAGAAAAGGAATATCAAACGGAGTCCAAACGGAATAAAAATTTACGGTGATTTTTTATGGACCAGAAGAGACCCACGGGGCATCGGAGTTGGGCCAGAAGAGCCACGAGGAGATCACAAGCCACAGGGGCGCGCCCCCCTGGCTTGTGACTCCCTCGTGGCCCCCCAGGACTTGTTTCCGCCGCCATAAATCCCTATAAATATAGAAACCTCCAAAAATAAACCTAGATCGGGAGTTCCGCCGCCGCAAGCCTCCAGAGCCACGAAAAACCAATCGGGAGCCCGTTCCGGCACCCTGCCGGAGGGGGAAACCATCACCGGAGGCCATCTTCATCATCCCGACGCTCTCCATGACGAGGAGGGAGTAGTTCACCCTCGGGGCTGAGGGTATGTACCAGTAGCTATGTGTTTGATCCCTCTCTCTCGTGTTCTTGAGATGGCACGATCTTGATGTACCGCGAGCTTTATTAATATAGATGAATCATATGGAGTTTTCCCCTCTCTATCTTCTTGTGATGAATTGAGTTTTCCCTTTGAAGTTTACTTATCGGATTGAGTCTTTAAGGATTTGAGAACACTTGATGTATGTGTTGCGATGGGATATCCGTGGTGACAATGGGTTGTTCTATTGATCCACTTGATGTATGTTTTGGTGATCAACTTGCGGGTTCCGTGACCATGGGAATCTATGCATAGGGGTTGGCACACGTTTTCGTCTTGACTCTCCGGTAGAAACTTTGGGGCGCTCTTTGAAGTTCTTTGTGTTGGATTGAATAGATGAATCTGAAATTATGTGATGCATATCGTATAATCAAGCCCATGGGTACTTGTGGTGACATTGGAGTATCTAGGTGACATTAGGGTTTTGGTTGATGTGTATCTTAAGGTGTTATTTTAGTACGAACTCTAGGGCTGTTCGTGACACTTATAGGGATAGCTCATATGATTGATCGGAAAAGATAACTTTGAGGTGGTTTCGTACCCTACAATAATTTCTTCGTTTGTTCTCCACTATTTGTGACTTTGGAGTGAACTCTTTGCCGCATGTGAGGGATTTATATATGATTCAACTATGTTAGTATTGTTGAGAGAACTTGCACTAGTGAAAGTATGAACCCTAGGCCTTGTTTCCAAGCATTGCAATACCGTTTTTGCTCACTTTTGTTACTTGCTACCTTGCTGTTTTTATATTTTCAGATTACAAAAACCTATATCTACCATCCATATTACACTTGTATCACCATCTCTTCGCTGAACTAGTGCACCTATACAATTTACCATTGTATTGGGTGTGTTGGGGACACAAGAGACTCTTTGTTATTTGGTTGCAGGGTTGTTCGAGAGAGACCATCTTCATCCTACGCCTCCCACGGATTGATAAACCTTAGGTCATCCACTTGAGGGAAATTTGCTATTGTCCTACAAAACTCTACGCTTGGAGGCCCAAGACGAGTCAACAAGAAGAAGGCTGTGTAGTAGACATCAAGCTCTTTTCTGGCGCCGTTGCCGGGGAGCTAGGTAAGCGGCACTCACATCCCGTCAACGAAGCTCTTTTCTGGCGCCGTTGCCGGGGAGGTGAGTGCTTGAAGGTATATCTTTAGATCTTGCAATTGAATCTTTTAGTTTCTTGTTTTTTCACTAGTTTGGTTTTATAAAAGAAAACTACAAAAAAAAATGGAATTGAGGTTGCCTCATATGCTTCATCTTTTTAATGTCTTTCATGAAAATGATGGAAAGGAAAATTGTGCTCAAGTGTTAGAAGAAGAAGTTATTAAAATGTTTGGCACTAAATCTTTGAGTGATGAGCATGATTTCAATGTTGTTAGTATGAATTCCTTGAATATTCATGATGCTAATGATATGCAAAGCTACAAGCTTGGGGATGCTATGTTTGATGAAGATGATATGTTTAGTCCCCCAAGTTTTGATGAGCAAATTTATTATGATGAAAGCATGCCTCCTATTTATGATGATTATTGTGATGACATGTATGCTATAAAGAATAATGATAACCATGAAACTTTTCATCATGATTTTAATTTTCAATTGGATTATGCTTCACATGATAGTTATTTTGTTGACTTTGCTCCCACTATTATGAATGAGAAGAAAATTGCTTATGTGGAGAGTGAAAAAATTTCTATGCTTGTAGATCATGAAAAGAATGCTTTATGTGCTGGTTATATTGTGAAATTCCTTCATGATGCTACTGAAAATTATTATGAGGTAGGAACATATGCTTGTAGGAATTGCAATAATATCAAGTTTCCTCTCTATGTGTTCAAAGTTTTGAAGTTATGCTTGTTTTGCCTTCCTATGCTAGTTGATTCTTGTTCCCATAAATTGTTTGCTCACAAAATCCCTATGCATAGGAAGTGGGTTAGACTTAAATGTGCTTGTCATGAGATTCATGATTCTCTTTTGCATGTTTCAACTACTATTCCTATGCGAGCATCATTGAAATCATCATGCCTAGCTAAAAGGCATTAAAGAAAAGCGCTTGTTGGGAGACAACCCAACACTTTTCCTTTCTATTTGTGTGTGTCCACATGATTAAGCTACTGTATAATCATGTTTTATAGCTTTTGTTTCAATAAAGTGCCAAGTAAAGCCTTTGGGATAGTGTGGATGATAGTTGACTTGATTCTGTGCAAAAACAGAAACTTTTGCTCTCAGTACAGGAATTTTGTAAATTCACTGGAACGTGATTTTGTTCTGAATTTTTTACACATGATTTATATACAAATTTCCTAGATTTTCCTAATTTTTCAGAATTTTTAGAGACAGGGAAGTATGGTTACACTACAGATCTTCACAGACTGTTCTGTTTTCGACAGATTCTGTTTTGCATGCATAGTTTGCTTGTTTTAGTGTTTCCATAGCTTATATTCAGTGATATAAATTATGGGAATGATAGAATACAGTAGATATCATGTGAGAACAATTATGAATCTTGTCTTGACAGTACCTAAGTGAATGATTTATCTTTATTACACTAACCCTTCTCACGAAGTTCCGTTAAGTTTTGTGTGATTGAAGTTTTCAAGTTTTGGGTGAGACACCAATATGAGGAGAATAAGGAGTGATAAGAACCTAAGCTTGGGGATGCCCAAGGCACCCCCAAGGTAATATCCAAGGAAGACTCAAGCGCCTAAGCTTGGGGATGCCCCGGAAGGCATCCCCTCTTTCGTCTTCAACACTATCGGTATATCTTACTTGGAGCTATATTTTTATTCGTCACATAATATGAGTTTTGCTTGGAGCGTCATTTTATTTTCTTGTTTTCTGTTAGGTGTTATTTATAATCTTGTTTTTCAATAGAAAGTTCCAAGAATTGCCTTAGGATGCTTGCATTGCATGTTTTGATGAGTGCTGTGTAAAAACAGAAACTTTGGCTGTAGTGTTTGAATTTTCATATTTTACTGGAATGTGGAAAGTTTCTGAATTTTTTACACAGTGATGTCATATAAATTTTATAGCATGTCCTAATTTTTCATAATTTTCTGAGTTACAGAAGTACACTGGTTTAATAAATTTCTACAGACTGTTCTGTTTGGACAGATCGCTGTCATAGTTTTGTTATCTACTTATCCTATAGTTTCCATAGCCTATATTGGTAGTTATAAATTGTGGAGATGATAGTATACAGTACCTAATGTTTGAAAATTATTATGCAACTTGTCTTGGAAGTACATAAAAGAGTTGATTTATTATTATGTGTACTAACCTATCTCACGAGTTCTTTTCGAGTTTTGTGTGGATGATGTTTTTGAGAATAGGTGAAACCATGATATGAGAGGATTGAACGAGATACAAAAGCTCAAGCTTGGGGATGCCCAAGGCACCCCAAGTAAATAATTCAAGAAGTCTCAAGCATCTAAGCTTGGGGATGCTACGCATCCCACCTCTCTTCATCAACAATTATCGGTTAGCCTATGTTGAGCCTAAATTTTTATTCGTTCACATGATGCGTGCTATTCTTGGAGTGATATTTTTGTTTTGCTTGCTGTTTAATAAAGTACTTAAGATCTGAAAATATTTATTGAGGGAGAGAGAGTCCTCACATAGCTACTTAATTGTTTGACTACTCATTAATCTTCACTTATATGTTTTGAGAGTAGCTTGTCATCTGCTCATGTGCTTCACTTAAATTTGTTTGAGCTTGCCAAAAAGCAATGGCAATATATGAAACTAGTCCCAAAGTAATAGATATCCAAGGAGGATATAATAAAAACTTTCATGAAGATCATTGGACAAATTAAACTTGATTCCTTGTAATAGTTTTGAAACATGATGATAGTAATATGTGAGTCATGTTAGTGAGTAATTATGCTTAGTAGGAATATTGGTATTAAGGTTTGTGATTCCCTATGCATGCACGAAAGTCAATAGTTATGCAATTAAGTTACATCCTACTTGTGGTGCATTATTCGGTGTTAGTTATGACTCAATGCTCACTTATGAGATTTTTTGTTCCTCGGTTTGGTTGCTTCCCAATCTATTTGCTAGCCTTCATTAGTACTAAGTAGAAACACTACTTGTGCATCCAAAATCCTTAAACCAAGTTTTGCCCTATGAGTCCACCATACCTACCTATATGCGGCATTTCCATGCCGTTCCAAGAAAATTTGTATGTGCCATCTCTAAATCTTCAAAATAAATTTTCTCTTTTGTGTGCCCGTACCGCTCATGAAACGGTGGGGAGTATCCAATATTTTTCCATGCTAGGTGTGTTATTCTCACGATATGTGTTGATTCACTATCATTCACGAGAAAGTGGCTGGTATTTGGGATGCCCAGTCCCATGCTCAAAATTCAAATCAAAAAAATAATGAAACAAAACTCCCCCAGGAATGTTGTTGGTATGGACGGTACCCGTGGATTCGGCTCGCCGTGGAATGTGATTGATTGGTGGAGGGGGAGTAAAAACTTTACTATTCTGTTTGGGAACCGCCTATAATGTATCTAGCATGGAAAGTATTGTGAGCTACTTCGTCGTTTTCGTTGACAGGAAAAGCATGCCACTCAAAATATTTTTCTCTCTCAATTTAAACCTTGAGCTCTGGCACCTCTACAAATCCCTACTTCCCTCTGCGAAGGGCCTATCTATTTACTTTATGCATTTTTTATTTTTGCTTTGAGTCTCCATCTTCTCTTATAAGCACCAACTAGGGGGCACTATGATCGTACTTGAGCATTGGGCATAGCTAATATTTGAGTGTGTTTCATGAATGGATCAATAATTGAGCATGATGGGCTAGGGATAACTTTCTTTAGTGTTGATATTTTGAAAGACATGGTTGCTTGTTGACATGCTTGAGTATTGAAGTCATTATGTTAAAACTAGACTATTGCTTTGAATCATTTACAAGTCCAAATGTCCATGCTATACATAGAAGAAAAGAATATGATGAACATGTTAGGCAGCATTCCACATCAAAAATTCTGTTTTTATCATTTACCTACTCGAGGACGAGCAGGAATTAAGCTTGGGGATGCTGATACGTCTCCAACGTATCTATAATTTTTTCTTGTTCCATGCTGCTATATTATCATTCTTGGATGTTTTACAATCATTTTACTACAACTTTATATTATTTTTGGGACTAACCTATTAACCTAGAGCCCAGTGCCAGTTCCTGTTTTTTTCATGTTTTTGAGTTTTACAGAAAAGGAATATCAAACGGAGTCCAAACGGAATAAAAATTTACGGTGATTTTTTATGGACCAGAAGAGACCCACGGGGCATCGGAGTTGGGCCAGAAGAGCCACGAGGAGATCACAAGCCACAGGGGTGCGCCCCCCTGGCTTGTGACTCCCTCGTGGCCCCCCAGGACTTGTTTCCGCCGCCATAAATTCCTATAAATATAGAAACCTCCGAAAATAAACCTAGATCGGGAGTTCCGCCGCCGCAAGCCTCCAGAGCCACAAAAAACCAATCGGGAGCCCATTTCGGCACCCTGCGGGAGGGGGAAACCATCTCCGGAGGCCATCTTCATCATCCCGACGCTCTCCATGACGAGGAGGGAGTAGTTCACCCTCGGGGCTGAGGGTATGTACCAGTAGCTATGTGTTTGATCCCTCTCTCTCGTGTTCTTGAGATGGCACGATCTTGATGTACCGCGAGCTTTATTAATATAGATGAATCATATGGAGTTTTCCCCTCTCTATCTTCTTGTGATGAATTGAGTTTTCCCTTTGAAGTTTACTTATCGGAATGAGTCTTTAAGGATTTGAGAACACTTGATGTATGTCTTGCGATGGGATATCCGTGGTGACAATGGGATGTTCTATTGATCCACTTGATGTATGTTTTGGTGATCAACTTGCGGGTTCCGTGACCATGGGAATCTATGCATAGGGGTTGGCACACATTTTCGTCTTGACTCTCCGGTAGAAACTTTGGGGCGCTCTTTGAAGTTCTTTGTGTTGGATTGAATAGATGAATCTGAAATTATGTGATGCATATCGTATAATCAAGCCCATGGGTACTTGTGGTGACATTGGAGTATCTAGGTGACATTAGGGTTTTGGTTGATGTGTATCTTAAGGTGTTATTTTAGTACGAACTCTAGGGCTGTTCATGACACTTATAGGGATAGCTCATATGATTGATCGGAAAAGATAACTTTGAGGTGGTTTCGTACCCTACAATAATTTCTTCGTTTGTTCTCCGCTATTTGTGACTTTGGAGTGAACTCTTTGCCGCATGTGAGGGATTTATATATGATTCAACTATGTTAGTATTGTTGAGAGAACTTGCACTAACATGGATATACAATGAAAGAGGATGAACACCGACAATTTATATGAATTGTGTGAACATGAATGTAATGTCGGTGAGAAATACATACTCCCCCAAGCTTAGACGTTTGCCTAGCTTGGTGATCACCACTGCTGGTCTGGATAATAGTTGAAGTGGTATCTTGTGGAGGCATTCCTTGCCGCCTCCTCCACCAAACGAGCGGCCTCTACTGCATCATTGTACTCCTGCACCTCGTCTTCAAGAACATAGTATCTCTGTCGAGCCTGAAAATCAAAGAGAGTGGGCGCATGCAATGTAATAGAAACATGCTTATATTTATGAAACATCAAGTTGTACTCATAACCCCTAGCATTGTCCATGATAAAGTCATGACGACACATGGCTTCAAAGTCTAAATATCTCTCAGGCAACATAGGGTCATTAGGTTGAGGTGACACCCTCAATTATGCAGCTACACTGGAGGCATAAATTCCTCCATACAAATCACCACTACCTGCGTTAGCATGCAGCCTCCGGGCAACAATTGCACTGAGGTTGTAATGTTTTTCACCAGTAACCGCAGTGTGAATAAGGCTCAAGTCCGGAGCGCATAGTGCACTGCAATCTTGTTCACCTACTACACATTTCCCATTAAACATTGCAAAGTAACGAATAGAGGGGAAATGGATACTTTTTATTCTAGCTCGTGTCACTCCTCTATCCTCTCCAACGCAAAGACTTTCAAGGAACATATTATAATCAATTGTTTTTGGTTTTTCTAGAGAGCCCCAAATTGGAAGTTTGCATGCGTCGGAGAATTCTTCTAGAGTCGTACTAAAATATCTATCATAAAGATTAAATAGCACCCTAGAAGTATGGGGATGATATCGAAATCCATGCGTGAATGAATGGGTCAGGTATAGTGTTGGACACACTTATCAGCAAGGAAGTCGGTGAGGCCGGTATTGTAAATGTAATGGTCAAATTTCTCCTTGATACTTGCACCTCTCATGAACTCATTGTATGGCCAACGACATGATTTGGCATCGGCCATGACTATCAGGTTTGTCCGGGGCTCAACATAAGCTTTTCATACCGAGCCCTCGCTCGACGACTCACCCGAAGTACGCCTTCTTGTGGAGCTCCTCCTAAAGAAACTCATCTTCCCAAGCACAAATTTCTGAAATTTTTGGGCCTCAAAATTATGTTAATAAAACTTTGCAAGATTGACAACAACTACTCATATAGGTACCTAGAGGCCATATCAAGTATTCATACTACTTAGAACTCAAAGAATTCAACATGCAAGCTTATTTTCTGTAGCACCAAGTGTATGAAAATATGCAAAATATAAACCACTAAAGCAAAAAACTAATTGGAGGAATGGGAGAGTCACATACCAAGGAGCAATTCCTCAAAATAGTTTCGGAAACAGAGTTTCCAGCAAAGAGATAAAAAAATTCAGTTTTAGGAGGAAGAACATGGGAGAGAGAGAGAGAGAGAGCTAGGGAATTTTTGCTGGAGGAGAGTGATGAAGTGAGCCGAAGGGATAATGCAGGGGGCCCTGTGGGCCCCACAAGCCATCAGGGCGCGCCCTGTTGGCTTGTGGCCCACAGGTGCACCTCCTTGATGTATTTTCAGCACCAAAAATTCTTAAATATTCGAGAAAAATTCATGTTGAAATTTTGTGGCAATCTGAGACTTTTTATTTTTGGGTCATTTTTATTGCACGGGAAAATCAGAAAATAGGATATCAAGCCATTTTATTTTACTTAACAAAAAAATAATAGAGGATAAACTTGTGATACAGAGAGTTGTGCATACTAAATTCATTAATCACATGTGCTTCGAAAAGGATCCATTAATAAGGTTGATCAAGTCTTATTAATAACCATTTCCGATTGACATGAGACCGAAGGATTTTCATATCGCACTAAGTTACCTCAATGGGGATGTGCATCTCCCCAACAATAAGATTATAATATTTCTTCTTGGCAGTAGGTAGAGGGATTTTAAAACCTCCAATGATAACCGTGGCACTAGGCTCAATGACATTAATATTATTAACCAAAGTTTGCTTCTTCGGAAAATGCATAGTATGATGTTTGCCATTGACGTGAAAAGTAACCTTGCTTCTGTTGCAATCAATAACAGCCCCTGCAATATTTAGAAAGGGTCTACCAAGGATGATCGACATGTTTTCGTCCTCGGGCATATCAAGAATAACAAAGTCTGTTAAGATAGTAACATTTGCAACCACAACAGGAACATCCTTGCAAATCCCAATAGGTAAGGCAGTGGATTTATCAGCCATTTACAAAGAGATCTTAGTAGGTGTAAGCTTATTCAAATCAAGTCTTTTATATATAGAGAAAAGCATAACACTAACACCGGCTCCTAAATCACATATTTAATATAACTTCTTTTAATAGAGCAAGATATTGTGGGTATACCTAGATCTCCCAACTTCTTAGGCACTCCACCATCAAAAGAATAATTAGCAAATATGGTAGCAATTTCAGTTTCTGGTATTTTTCTTTTGTTGGTGATAATATCGTTCATATACTTAGCATACAGAGGCATTTTCAATATATTAGTCAAGCGAGAGCGCAAAAGGACGAGTCTAATCATTTCAGCGAAGCGTTCAAAATCTTCATCGTCCTTACTTTTAGAAGACCTATGATGTCTACTACGCAACCTTCTTCTTGTAGACTCGTGTTGGGCCTCCAAGCGCAGAGTTTTGTAGGACAGTAGCAAATTTCCCTCAAGTGGATGATCTAAGGTTTATCAATCCGTGGGAGGCGTAGGATGAAGATGGTCTCTCTCAAGCAACCCTGCAATCAAATAACAAAGAGTCTCTTGTGTCCCCAACACACCCAATACAATGGTAAATTGTATAGGTGCACTAGTTCGGCGAAGAGATGGAGATACAAGTGTAATATGGATGGTAGATATAGGTTTTTGTAATCTGAAAATATAAAAACAGCAAGGTAGCAAGTAACAAAAGTGAGGAAAAACGGCATTGCAATGCTTGAAAACAAGGCCTAGGGTTCATACTTTCACTAGTGCAAGTTCTCTCAACAATACTAACATAGTTGAATCATATGTAAATCTCTCACACGCGACAAAGAGTTCACTCCAAAGTCACAAATAGCGGAGAACAAATGAAGAAATTATTGTAGGGTACGAAACCACCTCAAAGTTATCTTTTCTGATCAATCTTATAAGCTATCCCTATAAGTGTCACGAACAGCCCTAGAGTTCGTACTAAAATAACACCTTAAGATACACATCAATCGAAACCCTAATGTCACCTAGATACTCCAATGTCACCACAAGTACCCATGGCCTTGATCATACGATATGCATCACATAATTTCAGATTCATCATGTTCAATCCAACACAAAGAACTTCAAAGAGTGCCCCAAAGTTTCTACCGGAGAGTCAAGACGAAAACATGTGCCAACCCCTATGCATAGATCCCCAAGGTCACGGAACCCGCAAGTTGATCACAATAACATGCATCAAGTAACTCAATAGAACATCCCATTGTCACCACGAATATCCCATCGCAAGACATACATCAAGTGTTCTCGAATCCTTAAAGACTCGATCCGATAAGTAAACTTCAAAGGGAAAACTCAATTCATCACAACTAGATAGAGAGGGGAAACACTCCATATGATTCATCTATATTAATAAAGCTCGCGGTACATCAAGATCATGCCATCTCAAGAACACGAGAGAGAGAGATCAAACACATAGCTACTGGTACATACCCTCAGCCCCGAGGGTGAACTACTCCCTCATCGTCATGGAGAGCGTCGGGATGATGAAGATGGCCTCTGGTGATGGTTTCCCCCTCCGGCAGGGTGCCGGAAAAGGCTCCCGATTGGTTTTTCGTGGCTCTGGAGCCTTGCGGTGGCGGAACTCCCGATCTAGGTTATGCATCGGGGTTTTTGGAATATTTGAGGATTTATAGAGCTGAGAGGGAGGTCGGTGGACTCCCGAGGGACCCACAAGCCAGGGGGGCGCGCCCTAGGGGGGTGGGCGCGCCCCTGTGGCTTGTGATCTCCTCGGGAATCTTCTGGCTTCATCTCCAAGCTCCGTGGGTGTCTTCTGGTCCATAAAAAATCATTCCGAAGATTTTATTCCGTTTGGACTCCGTTTAATATTCCTTTTCTGTAAAACTCAAAAACAAGGAAAAAACAGAAACTGGCACTGGGCTCTAGGTTAATAGGTTAGTCACAAAAATAATATAAAGTTGTAGTAAAAAGATTGTAAAACATCCAAGAATGATAATATAACAGCATGGAACAAGCAAAAATTATAGATACGTTGGAGACGTATCAACCTACGAGGGAATGGCATGGGTTTTTGAACCCATGGCTCTCTTTCCCTTCCATGTTTCCTACCAACAAAGTCTCTTTTATCATAGCGTTTATTTTTGGGATGTGGGTTATCAAGTTTTTCAGCGGGTTCTATTTCCACATCATTATCATGTTCTTTATTATCATCTGGTTGAGCATCTACATGAACATCATCATCATTATTATCATTTTCATTATCACTAGGTGCATGTTCACTACCAAAGTGTGTCTCAGCATCAGAAACAGAAACATCATTATGGTTCTCAGCAGGTTTTCTATAACAGGTTCACTAGAAGCATGCAAGGTCCTATCATTTTTCTTTTTCTTTTTGTTCTTAGATGGACTAGGTGCATCATCATTAATTCTCTGAGAATCCTGTTCAATTGTTTTAGGGTGACCCTCAGGATAAAGAGATTCCTGAGTCATTCTACCTCCTCTAGTCATTACTCTAACAGCATGATCATTCATATTATCATTTATTTCAGCAAGCAAATCATTTTGTGACTTAGCAACTTGGTCTAGTTGGGTGTGAACCATAGAAGCAATTTTACCTAGACCGTTAACATCATTAGCAATTCTAAACAACAAGTACGTATAAGGTATCTATCATCATGGCATTACGTCTTAATAGATCCTTGACATAATTATTGAAATGCTCTTGCTTAACATTGTAATTATCAAATTCATCCATGCATTGACTAGGAGTCTTAGTATAAGGTATATCACTTTCATTAAAGGTACAGAGAATTTACCTCTACTACCTATGTCGGGGTGTCAAGTCCATGTATTTCTTCGACAGGTGGTAATTTCTTGACATCTTCAGTTTTAATACCTTTCTCTTTCAAAGACCTTTTTGTTTCTTGCATATCTTTAGGACTGAGGAATAGAATACCTCTCTTCTTTTGAATAGGTTCCCGCGGTGGTTCAGGAAGTGTGCAATCGTCAGCATTTTGCAATATGTTATTCAATAGTTCCTCGGCTTGTCCAACGGTTCTTTCCCTGAAAACACAACCAGCACCACTATCTAGGAAGTCCCTGGAAGCATCGGTTGTCCATTATAAAAGATATCAAGTATTTCATTTTTCTTAAGAGGATGATCAGGAAAAGCTCTAAGTAACTGGAGAAGCCTCCCCCAAGCTCGAGGGAGATTCTCTTCTTCAATTTGCACAAAGTTAAATATTTCCTGTAAGGCAGCTTGTTTCTTATGAGCAGGAAAATATTTTTCAAACAAGTAATAAAGCATGTCCTGGGGACTACGCACACAACTAGGAGCAAGAGAAAGGAACCATTCTTTGGCCTTGCCATTTAGCGAAAAAGGGAAAAGCTTAAGGATATAATAGTAGCGTATATTTTCCTTATTAGTAAACAAATCAGCAATATCATTCAATTTGATGAGATGTTCGACAACCGTTTCAGTTTCATAACCATGGAAAGGATCAGATTCTACTATAGGAATCAACTCAGCGTCTGCATATAATTCATAATCCTTATCAGTGACAAATATAGGAGAAGTAGCAAATTTAGGATCATGTTTCATTTTCTCCATCATAGATTTTTCTTTTAGTTTGCACAGTAGTTTCTTCAAATCATCTCTATTCTCACAAGCAAGAAAGTCCCTAGCTACCGCTTCATCCATAACATAACCTTCAGGTACATAAGTGTTGGAAATATGGCCTAGAGGCAATAATAATTTAGTTATTATCATATTTCCTTGTTCATGATAATCGTTTATTATCCATGCTATAATTGTATTGATTGGAAACTCAAATACATGTGTGGGTACATAGACAAACAATGTGTCCCTAGTAAGCCTCTAGTTAACTAGCTTGTTGATCAAAGATGGTGAAGGTTTCCTAGCCATAGACATGAGATGTCATTTGATAACAGGATCACATCATTAGGAGAATGATGTGATGGACAAGACCCAAACTATGAACATAGCATATGATCGTGTCAGTTTATTGCTATTGTTTTCTACATGTCCAGTATCTGTTCCTATGACCAACAGATCATGCAACTCACTGACACCGGAGGAATACCTTGTGTGTATCAAACGTCACAACGTAACTGGGTGACTATAAAGATGCTCTACAGGTATCTCCGAGGGTGTCTGTTGAGCTGGCATGGATCAAGACTGGGATTTGTTACTCCGTGTGACGGAGAGGTATCTCAGGGCCCACTCGGTAATACAACATCACAATGAGCCTTGCAAGCAAAGTGACTAAAGAGTTAGCCACATGATCTTGTATTACGGAACGAGTAAAGAGACTTGCCGGTAACGAGATTGAACTAGGTATGGAGATACCGACGATCGAATCTCGGGCAAGTAACATACCGATAAACAAAGGAAACAGCGTACGGGATTAACTGAATCCTTGACATAGAGGTTCAACCGATAAAGATCTTCGTAGAATATGTAGGAACCAATATGGGCATCCAGGTCCCGCTATTGGTTATTGACCGTAGAGGTGTCTCGGTCATGTCTGCATAGTTCTCGAACCCGCAGGGTCTACACACTTAACGTTTGGTGACGATATAAGTATAGTTGAGTTATTATGTTGGTGACCGAAAGTTGTTCGGAGTCCCGGATGAGATCCTGGACATGACGAGGAGCTCCGGAATAGTCCGGAGGTAAAGATTGATATATGGGATAATAGTGTTTGGTCTCCGGAAGGGTTCCGGAATTCACCGGAAGGGGTTTCGGATGTTTTCCGAAATGTTCGGGTACAAGAACACTTTATATGGGCCAAGGGGTAAAGCCCACGAGGCTTTAGGAAGGTGCAAAAGAAGTTTTGCGGAGGCCAGGGGCCAGACGCCAGGAACCCTGGCGTCTGGGGCCAGACGCCGAGGACCCTGGCGTCTGGTCCTGGAGTCCGAGGAGGACTCTTGCCTTGCGGGCCAAACCGACTTTGAGGAGGCTCTTTCTCCAAGTTTCGACCCCAGGGCTCAACATATAAATAGAGGGGCAGGGCTAGCACCCGGAACACATCAAGAATTCCCCAAGCCGTGTGCCGGCAACCCCGCCCCTCTAGTTCATCCTCCGTCATAGTTTCCGTAGTGCTTGGCGAAGCCCTGTGGAGATTGCTCTTCACCACCACCGTCACCACGCCGTCGTGCTGCCGGAACTCATCTACTACTTCACCATCGCTCGCTGGATCGAGGAGGTGAAGGCGTCATCAAGCTGTACGTGTGTTGAACGCGGAGGTGCTGTCCGTTCGGCGCTAGATCGGAAGGACCGTGATTAGGACCGTGAGACGGTTCGTGATTTGATCGCGGGACGGATCATGATGGGATCGCGGGACGGATCGTGATTGGATCGCGAGACAGATCGTGATGGGATCGCGGGACGCTCGGCGATTTGGATCGCGAAGACGTTCGACTACATCAACCGCGTTTCTTAACGCTTCCGCTTAGCGATCTACAAGGGTACGTAGATCCACTCTCCCTCTCGTAGATGCTCATCACCATGGATAGATCTTGCGTGTGCGTAGGAAATTTTTTGTTTCCCATGCAATGTTCCCCAACAGTGGCATCATGAGCTAGGTCTATGTGTAGATGAGATCTCGAGTAGAACACAAAGGAGTTTGTGGGCGTTGATATTCAGATTGCTTCCTCCCTTGGTCTTTTCTTGATTCGGCTGTATTGTGGGATGAAGCGGCCGGGACCAACCTTACTCGTACGCTTACGAGAGACCGGTTCCATCAACTGACATGTAACTTCGTTGCATAAAGATGGCTGGCGGGTGTCTGTCTCTCCTACTTTAGTCGGATCGGATTTGACAAAGGCGGTCCTTGAGAAGGTTGAATAGCAATTTTTGTATCACCGTTGTGGTTTTTGCGTAGGTAAGAATAGTTCTTACTAGATACCCGTAGCAGCCACGTAAAACATGCAACAACAATTAGAGGACATCTAACTTGTTTTTGCAGGGTATGTTGTGATGTGATATGGCCAATTACATGATGAGATATATGTGATGTATGAGATGATCATGTATTGTATAGAATATCACGACTTGCATGTTGATGAGTACGGCAACCGGCAGGAGCCATAGGGTTGTCTTTAATTATTTTCGCCGTTTTGCTTTACTTTATCGCTATGAGTTAGCAATAGTCGTGGAAGCAACAGTCGGCGCGACAACCTCATGGCGACACGTTGATGGAGATCAAGATGATGGAGATCATGGTGTCATGCCGGTGACGATGGAGATCATGCCGGTGCTTTGGAGATGGAGATCAAAAGCACAAAATCATGGCCATATCATGTCACTTATGATTTGCATGTGATGTTAATCCTTTTATGCATCTTATTTTGCTTAGGCGACGGTAGCATTATAAGGTGATCTCTCACTTAAATTTCAAGATAAAATTGTGTTCTCCCCGAGTGTGCACCGTTGCGAAAGTTCGTCGTTTCGAGACACCACGTGATGATCGGGTGTGATAGACTCTACGTTCGCATACAACGGGTGCAAGCCAGTGTTGCACGTGCGGAACACTTGGGTTAAACTTGACGAGCCTAGCATGTACAGACATGGCCTCGGAACACAAGAGACCGAAAGGTCGAACATGAGTCATATAGTAGATATGATCAACATGAAGATGTTCACCATTGAAACCTCCTCAACTAACGTGATGATCGGACTTGAGTTGGTGGATTTGGATCATGTGACACTCGAATGACCAGAGGGATGTCAATTTGAGTGGGAGTTTTTAAGTAATATGATTAACTAAACTCATTATCATGAACATAGTCAAAGTGTCTTTGCAAATTATGTTGCAGATTACTAGCTCGTGCTGTAGCTCCCTTGAATTTTTTATATGTTCCTAGAGAAATAGAGTTGAAAGATGATGGTAGCAATAATGCGGACTGGGTCCGTGATCTGAGGATTGTCCTCATTGCTGCATAGAAGGCTTATGTCCTTAATGCACCGCTCGGTGCGCCACCCCCTCTAGCGTTGTCTGTAGATGTTGTGAACATCTGACAGGCACGTTCTGATGACTACTTGATAGTTCAGTGCGTCATGTATTACAACTTAGAATTGAGGCTCCAAAACGTTTTGAACGTCATGGAACATATGAGATGTTCTAAGAGCTGAAATTGGGATCTCAGGCTCGTGCCCGTGTTGAGAGGTATGAGACCTCCAAAAAGATTCTTTGCCTGCAAGATGAAGGAGAATAGCTCAATCGTTAAGCATGTGCTCAGATTGTCTGGGTGCTACAATCGCTTGAATCGAGTGGGAGTTGATCTTCCAGATAAGATAGTGGTTGATATAGTTCTCCAAGTCACTACCACAAAGCTACTAGAGCTTCGTGATGAACTATGAAATGCTAGGGATGGAAATAATGATCCCCAAAGCTATTCACGATGTTTGACACCGCGAAGGTAGAAATCAAGAAGGAGCATCAAGTGTTGATGGTTAGTAAAACCACTAGTTTCGACAAGGGCAAGGGCAAGGAGGGAAACTTCATGGATGGCAAGCCAGTTGCTGCTCCAGTGAAGAAACCCAAGGTTGAACCCAAACCCGAGACTAAGTGCTCCTATTATGAGGAGAACGGTCGCTGAAGCGCAACAACCCTGGATACTTGGTAGATAAGAAGGCTGGCAACGTCGACAGAAGTATATTTGATATACGTGTTATTGATGTGTACCTTACTAGTACTCCTAGTAGCACCTAGGTATAGGATACCGGTTCGGTTGCTAAATGTTAGTAACTCGAAATAAAAGCTACGGAATACACAGAGACTGGCTAAGGGTGTGGTGACGATGAGTGTTGGAAGTGTTTCCAAGGTTGATGTGATCACCATCGCACGCTCTCTCTACCTTCGGGATTAGTGATGAACCTAAATGAATGTTATTTGGTGTTTGCGTTGAACATGAACGTGATTAGATCATGTTTATTGCAATACGGTTATTCATTTAAGTTAGAGAATAATGGTTATTCTGTTTACATGAATAATACCTTCAATGGTCATGCACCCAATGAGAATGGTTTATTGAATCTTGATCGTAGTGATACACATGTTCATAATGTTGATGCCAAAAGATACAAAGTTAATAATGATAGTACCACATACTTGTGGCACTGCCGCTAAATGTCATATTGGTGTAAAACGCATGAAGAAACTCCATGCTGATGGATCTTTGGACTCATTCGATTTCGAATCGGTTGAGACATGCGGGCCATGCCTCATGGGCAAGATGACTAAGACCTCGTTTTTCGGTATGATGGAGCGGCCAAGTAACTTATTGGAAATGATACATGTTGATGTATTTGGTCCAATGAGTGTTGTAGCGTGCGGTGGATATCATTATTTTCCTACCTTCACTGATGATTTGAGTAGATATGGGTATATTTACTTAATGAAACACAAGTCTGAAACGTTTGAAAAGTTCAAACAAATTCAGAGTGAAGTTTGAGAACATCGTGACAAGAAGATAAAATGTCTATGATATGATCGTGGAGGTGAATATCTGAGTTACGAGTTTGGTATGCAACTTAAGACAATGTGGAAGTTGTTTCACAACTCACGCCACCTGGAACACCATAGTGTGATGGTGTGTCCAAATGTCGTAGTCGTGCTCTATTGGATATGGTGCATACTATGATGTCTCTTATCGTTTTTCCACTGTCGTTTTGAGGTTATGCATTAGAGACAACTACATTCACTTTAAATAGGGCACCATCTAAGTCCGTTGAGATGACACCGTATGAATTTTGGTTTGGAGGAAACCTAAGCTGTCATTTCTTGATGTTTGGGGCTGCGACGCTTATGTGAAAAAGGTTTTTCACCTAATGAACTCGAACCCAAAGCGGACAAATGCATCTTCATAGAATACCCTAACATAACAGTTGGGTGTACCTTCTATCTCAGATCCAAATACAAAGTGTTTGTTGCTAAAACGGGTCCTTTCTCGAGAAAGAGTTACTCTCGAAAGAATTGAGTGGGAGGAAAGTAGAACTTGATGCGGTTGTTGAACCGTCACTTCAGTTGGATAGTAGCACAACACAGAAAGATGTTTCTGCGACATCTACACCAAGTGAAGAGGAAGCAAATGACGATGGTCATGAAGCTTCGGATCAAGTTACTACCGAACCTCGTGGGTCGATAAGGACTCGTACCGCTCCTGAGTGGTACGGCAACCCTGTCTTAGAGGTCATCTTGTTAGACAACGATGAACCTACGAGCTATGGAGAAGCGATAATGGGCCCGGATTCCGAGAAATGGTTAGAGGCCATGAAATCCGAGATGGGATCCATGTATGAAAACAAAGTATGCGCTTTGGAAGTATTACCTGAAGGGCGAAAGGCCATTCAGAACAAATGGATCTTTAAAATGAAGATGGACGCGGACGGTAATGTCACCGTCTATAAAGCTCAACTTGTGGCAAAGGGTTTTTCACAAGTTCAAGGAGTTGACTACGATGAGACTTTCTCACCCGTAGCGATGCTAAAGTCTGTTGGAATTATGTTAGCAGTTGCTGCATTTTTCGATTATGAAATCTGGCAGATGGATGTCAAAACATCGTTTCCTTCACGGTTTCCTTGAGGAAAGGTTGTATGTGATACAACCGGAAGGTTTTGTCAGTCCTAAGGATGCTAAAATGTATGCAAGCTCCAGCGATCCTTCTATGGACTGGAGCAAGCATCTCGGAGTTGGAATATACGCTTTGATGAGGTGATCAAAGTTTTTGAGTCTATACAAAGTTTATGAGAAACTTGTATTTACAATAAAGTGAGTGGGAGCACTATAGAATTTCGGATAAGTATATGTGGATGACATATTGTTGATCGGAAATGATGTAGAATTTCTGGAAAGCATAAAGGGTTGTTTGAAAGGAGTTTTTCAAAGAAAAACCTATAATGAAGCTACTTAAATATTGGGCATCAGGATCTATAGAGATAGATCAAGACGTCTGATAAGACTTTCAATGAGTACATACCTTGACAAGATTTTGAAAGAGTTCAAAATGGATGAGTCAAAGAAAGAGTTCTTGCCTGATTTGTAAGGTTTGGAGTTGAGTGAGACTCAAAGCTCGACCACGGCAGAAGAAAGAGAAAGGACGAAGGTCGTCCCCTATGCCTTATCCATAGGCTCTGTATAGTATGCCATGCTATGTACCGCACCTAGTGTGTGCCTTGCCATGAGTCTGTCAAGGGGTACAAGAGTGGTCCAGGAGTGGATCACTGGACAGCGGTCAAGATTATCCTTAGTAACTACAGGACTAAGGAAATATTTCTCAATTATGGAGGTGATAAAGAGTTCGTCGTAAAGGGTTACGTCGATGCAAGCTTTGACACCTATCCGGATGACTCTGAGTAGCAGTCAGGATACGTACAGTAGAGCAACTATTTTGAATAGCTCCAAGTGGAGTGTGGTAGCATCTGCAGTATGACATATAGATTTGTAAAGAACACCCGGATCTGAATGTTGCAGACCATTGACTAAAGACCTCTCACACATGCAAACATGATCGAACCCCAGAACTCATTGGGTGTTAGATTCATAACAATGTAAATCACATGGTGATGTGAACTAGATTATTGACTCTAGTGCAAGTGGGAGACTGTTGGAAATATGCCCTAGAGGCAATAATAATTTAGTTATTATCATATTTCCTTGTTCATGATAATCGTTTATTATCCATGCTATAATTGTATTGATTGGAAACTCAAATACATGTGTGGGTACATAGACAAACAATGTGTCCCTAGTAAGCCTCAAGTTAACTAGCTTGTTGATCAAAGATGGTGAAGGTTTCCTAGCCATAGACATGAGATGTCATTTGATAACGGGATCACATCATTAGGAGAATGATGTGATGGACAAGACCCAAACTATGAACATAGCATATGATTGTGTTAGTTTATTGCTATTGTTTTCTACATGTCAAGTATCTGTTCCTATGACCATGAGATCATGCAACTCACTGACACCGGAGGAATACCTTGTGTGTATCAAACGTCACAACGTAACTGGGTGACTATAAAGATGCTCTACGGGTATCTCCGAGGGTGTCTGTTGAGCTGGCATGGATCAAGACTGGGATTTGTTACTCCGTGTGACGGAGAGGTATCTCAGGGCCCACTCGGTAATACAAAATCACAATGAGCCTTGCAAGCAAAGTGACTAAAGAGTTAGCCACATGATCTTGTATTACGGAACGAGTAAAGAGACTTGCCGGTAACGAGATTGAACTAGGTATGGAGATACCGACGATCGAATCTCGGGCAAGTAACATACCGATAAACAAAGGGAACAACGTACGGGATTAACTGAATCCTTGACATAGAGGTTCAACCGATAAAGATCTTCGTATAATATGTAGGAACCAATATGGGCATCCAGGTCCCACTATTGGTTATTGACCGTAGAGGTGTCTCGGTCATGTCTGCATAGTTCTCGAACCCGCAGGGTCTACACACTTAACGTTTGGTGACAATATAAGTATAGTTGAGTTATTATGTTGGTGACCGAAAGTTGTTCGGAGTCCCGGATGAGATCCCGGACATGACGAGGAGCTCCGGAATAGTCCGGAGGTAAAGATTGATATATGGGATAATAGTGTTTGGTCTCCGGAAGGGTTCCGGAATTCACCGGAAGGGGTTTCGGATGTTTCCCGAAATGTTCGGGTACAAGAACACTTTATATGGGCCAAGGGGTAAAGCTCACGAGGCTTTAGGAAGGTGCAAAAGGAGTTTTGCAGAGGCCAGGGGCCAGACGCCAGGAACCCTGGCGTCTGGGGCCAGACGCCGAGGACCCTGGCATCTGGTCCTGGAGTCCGAGGAGGACTCTTGCCTTGCGGGCCAAACCGACTTTGAGGAGGCTCTTTCTCCAAGTTTCGACCCCAGGGCTCAACATATAAATAGAGGGGCAGGGCTAGCACCCGGAACACATCAAGAATTCCCCAAGCCGTGTGCCGGCAACCCCGCCCCTCTAGTTCATCCTCCGTCATAGTTTCCGTAGTGCTTGGCGAAGCCCTGTGGAGATTGTTCTTCACCACCACCGTCACCACGCCGTCGTGCTGCCGGAACTCATCTACTACTTCACCATCACTCGCTAGATCGAGGAGGTGAAGGCGTCATCAAGCTGTACGTGTGTTGAACGCGGAGGTGCCGTCCGTTCGGCGCTAGATCGGAAGGACCGTGATTAGGATCGCGAGACGGTTCGTGATTTGATCGCGGGACGGATCATGATGGGATCGCGGGACGGATCGTGATTGGATCGCGAGACGGATCGTGATGGGATCGCGGGACGCTCGGCGATTTGGATCGCGAAGACGTTCGACTACATCAACCGCGTTTCTTAACGCTTCTGCTTAGCGATCTACAATGGTACGTAGATCCACTCTCCCTCTCGTAGATGCTCATCACCATGGATAGATCTTGCGTGTGCGTCGGAATTTTTTTGTTTCCCATGCAACGTTCCCCAACAATAAGGCAATTCATATCTATCAGGAGAGCGAGGTGTAACAGGTGATTCAAAATCTTCATTAGTTTCAGCATTCTGAAGTTCTCTAGCTTTAGCAATATGAGCATCAAGTAATTCATTCAGTGGCATAGTTTCAGTTTCATCATATGTAGCAATAGTATCATCATTAATTTTTGAAGTAGCATCATCAAGTTCATGTGATAAATCAGAACGATCAACTCGTGGTGGTGTAACAAGCTGATTTGAAACAATAGGTGAATGAAAAGTAGAGCTAGATGTCAGTTCCTTACCTCCTTTTGTGCGAGAGGGGATGATCTTAGTTCGAGTATCTTTCAGATTCTTCATAGTAGCAATTGGATATCCTCATGTTAACACAATAAATATACCTATGCTCCCTGGCAATGTCGCTAGAAAAAGGTCTTGTTAACCCGCAAGAATATTTATCGGCCTTAGAAGTTGAGTTGTCAATTCAACCACACCCGGTATATCTCTCTGTAGCAAAGTTTTAGTAGCACCGGACATAATAGTAGTAACCGTAACAGTAGTAATGACAACAGTAGTTTTGTAGCAGTTGTGACAGTTGCTGCATCAATAGTTACTTCTCAAGATTCAGTATATGTAATGCGTAGGCATGTGGATCGGTGATGGTTAATGATTTATATGACATCAATCATGTAACAGTTACACACTAGGGCGACATAGAACTAGCTCCAATTCATCAATGTAATGTAGGCATGTATTCCGTATATTGTCATACGTGCTTGTGATAAGAACTTGTATGACATCTTTTGTCCTACACTCCCGTGGAAGTGGGGTCCTAATGGAGAATTAGGGTCATTAAGTCATGCTTTTAATATAGAACCAGAACAAAGCATTAGTACATGGTGAATACATGAACTCCTCAAACTACGACAATCACCGGAAAGAATCCCAATTATTGTCACCTTGGGGTATGCGGATCAAGACACGTAATAGGTGCATACAACTTGCAAGATAGGATCCAAATTACTCTTATATTCATGAAAACATATTAGGTTCTGATCTGAAATCGTGGCACTCGGGCCCTAGTGACAAGCATTAAGCATAGCAAAGTCATAGCAACATCAATCTCAGAACATAGTGAATACTAGGGATCAAGCCCTATCAAACTTAACTCAATTATATGATCAATCTCATCCAATCCCATAACCGTCCAGCAAGCCTACAAAGGAATTACTCACTCCCGGTGGTGAGCATCATGGTGGTGTTGATGAAGAAGGGTTGGTGATGATGACGACGACGAATCCCCTCTCCGGAGCCCCAAACGGACTCCAGATCAGCCCTGCCGAGGAAGAACAGGAGGTGGCAGCGGCTCCGTCTCGTGAAACGCGATGAAATCTTCTCTCTATTTTTTCTCTGAATATGTGAATATATATGACTGGAATAAGGGTCGGAGGAGCCACGTGGGCCCCATAAGCCATCAAGGCATGCCCTGTTGGCTTGTGGCCCGCAGGCAGCCCCCTCCGGTGGATCTTCCCTCCATAATTCATTATTTATTCCAAAAATAATTCACAAAAAGTTTCGTCCAATTCCGGGAACTTTTATTTCTGCACAAAAATAACACGAAGGTATTTCTGCTGAAAACAGCGTCAATCCGGGTTAGTTCCATTCAAATCATGCAAATTAGAGTCCAAAACAAGAGCAAAGGTATTTGGAAAAGTAGATACGTTGGAGACATATCACTACGCTAGATCATTGCACATCCTGGTGCACTGCGAGAGGCATTCATATAGAGTCATCTTGTATAGTTTTCATCGACTTGTAAGGAAATAAAAGTGTGATGATCATCATTATTAGAGCATTGTACCAGTGAGGAAAGAATGATGGACACTATGATTCCCCCACAAGTCGGGATGAGACTCCGGACGAAATAAATAAATAAATGGGGGAGGCCAAATGAGCCCACCATAAAAAAGGAAATAAAAAAATAAAAATAATAGAAAGAGGGGGAGGCAAAAGCGCGCACCTAAAAAGTGAGAGAAAAAGAGAGAATGGGCAATGCTACTATCCATTTACCACACTTGTGCTTCAAAGTGGCACCATGTTCTTCATATAGAGAGTCTCATGATTTGTCACTTTCATATACTAGTGGGATTTTTTTATTATAGAACTTGGCTTGTATATTCCGATGACGGGCTTCCTCAAATCCTCGAGGTCTTCATGAGCAAGCAAGTTGGATGCACACCCACTTAGTTACATTTGAGATTTCATACACTTATAGCTCTAGTGCATCCGTTGCATGGCAATCCCTACTCCTCGCATCGATATCGATTGATTGCATCTCCATAGCCCATTGGTCTGCCTAGTTGATGCCGGACTTTCTTCCTTTTTGACTTCCTATTGATCTCTACCACCATATTCTATTCCACCCGTAGTGATATATCCATGGCTCATGCTCATGTATCGAGTGTAGTTGAAAATGTTGAAGCGCGTGAAAAAGTATGAAACAAATGCCTGACTTGACACCGGGGTGATCATGATTTGTACTTGTGTTAGGAAGACGGAGTCATGCCATGCTGACATGATTAAATGTGTAGGCATAACGTTCTTTAGCAACGTTTATTTTGAAAGACATGATTGTTTGTTAGTAAACCTGAGTATGGATGTCTTTATGTCAAAGGATAGACTATTGCGTTGAATCACTCGTATCTTAATATTCACACCATGATTAGATATTTGTTCAAGATCATGTTAGGTAGAATTCCACATCTATCTTTTTATCATTTACCTACTAGAGGACGAGCAAGAATTAAGCTTGGGGATGCTGATACGTCTCCATCGTATCTATAATTTTTGATTGTTTCATGCCAATATTCTACCATATACTTTTGGCAACATTTCATATTATTTTGGGACTAACATATTGATCTAGTGCCCAGTGATAGTTCCTGTTTGTTGTATGTTTTTTGTTTCACAGAAAATCCATATCAAACAAATTCCAAATGCGATAAAAATTTATGGAGAATTATTTTCAAATATATGTGATTTTTGGAAAGAATAATCAACGCAAGACGGTGCCCGAGGTGGCCACAAGGCAAAAGGGCGCGTAAAGGGGGGTGGTCGCGCCGGGTTGCCTTGTTACTCCCTCGTAAGGCCGTTGTAGCCCTTCTTTCGCCACAAGAAAGATAATTTTCGGATAAAAATCCCCTCAAAATGCCAGTCCAATCGGAGTTACGGATCTCCGAGAATATAAGAAACGGTGAAACGCCAGAAAATAGGAGCACGAAACAGAAGAGAACACACACACACACACACACACACACACACACACACACACACAGAGAGAGAGAGAGAGAGAGAGAGAGAGATCCAATCTCGGAGGGGCTCCTGCCCTCCAGGAGCCATGGTGTCAGGGCTGGTTTTCTGGAACATTTAATTCCAGCAAATGACGCTTGTGTCATCATCAGCCCCAGGATTACTGTTCGCTGATGGACACTTCCTTGATACAGAATTATCCAAGCAATTAAAAAAATTGAGTACAAGACCATGAAGGTCCAT
Source organism: Elymus sibiricus (assembly GCA_039707655.1). NCBI lineage: Eukaryota > Viridiplantae > Streptophyta > Magnoliopsida > Poales > Poaceae > Elymus > Elymus sibiricus. The sequence goes on from CM077665.1 coordinate 314,006,460, forward strand.
GGAGTACTACAATAATTTTTTCTAGTGGCTGATGGCGGAAGCGGCTCATGGATCTCCAGCGTCTATGGGACTCCATTCCCACAGGAATAGCTGACCTGGATAACTCCTATCTCGTGTGGCTGCTATCTTCGATGCCTAGGTTGCGGGGTTGTCGTCATAATGCTCCTCTCCAAATAGCGATATGGCCAAGACAATAGCCAGGGACAAGCCAGTGAGTACGTTTGAATGTACTCGCAAACATCATGAAAACAAATATAATAAAGCAGGTGAATTGCATGCTCTAGAACTTTTTATGATGCTCAATATGCCATAAGATTAAATCATGAGTGCAAGTATGCATAGAATTTATCTGTACCGAGAATTAATAAATAATAAGATAAGGTAAAATATGGAACATCGGGCGGTAGTCCTCCCAAAAATTCCAAGAAAAATGAAATGGTCCAATCGGGTGTCTGAAGCGATGCCTCGAAAGGGTAAGAATATGAAACATGCCTCAGTCGGGCGTTTTAGCGACACCACATAAAGGGCTTATAATAACAATGAGTAATTAATAACATGCATGCCATAGTTGGGCGTCTGAGGGACGCCACATAAAGGGTTTATAATAAAGATAATAACATGAGTTGCCAGAGTCGGGCGTCTGAAGCGACGCCACATAAAGGGCTTACATTGAAAACTAATAACATGAATATCCAGGAGGTAGGACCATCCCAGGTGATACTTGTCGGCGTTCTGGGACCGGGGGTACCCAGACCTGCCTGCCTGCGGCCCAACGCGTGGCCCACCTCAAAGGCCCGATATGGCCCTACAACAAGCTCCCCCAAGGCAAGGCCCTCGCGGGAGCCCCCGCCTCGTGAGGAAGACAACGCCAAGACCTCCGGAGAAGCGGCATCCCCTAGGCCGCCTCCCGAGGAGCGGAGATTCCTATGCAAGTACCCGGCCCCGTGAGGCCAGGGTGACGTGGGTTCTGGCGACCAAGCCAGGCGGGCGCCAGCGGGCGCAGAAGGAGGACAGTTTCCTCTTTCATGATAAGAAGGCAAGGACGTACGCGGGTTCCCAAGGAACCCCCAAAGGTTTCCCTCCTAGTGCAAGAGGACCGAGACCACGAGCTCGGCAGGACGGATCTCATCGCCGAGCCCACCGCTGCGTCACACCCGGAAGGTTTGCAGGCGAAGACCACCTTTAGTCAGGATAGGATGTACCTCTTGTCCCCTTTCAAATTTGGCCGTTGTGGAATCCCTTCCTGCTTGTGCCATAAGGGAAGAGGACCGTGGCCACTATAAAGAGGGACTAGCTCCCATCGTAGAAGGCAGGTTGGACACACTAATTCATCGCTGCCAAGAGCCCTCGTGAGGCCACCCGACTACTATACTAGTTCAGCCTCAGCCCCCTCATGAGGCCAATCCACCACAAGAAGGAGTAGGGTTTTACACCGCAAGGTGGCCTGAACCTGGGTAAAGACAGCGTGCCTCCGTTTGTTTTCCCCCAAGAGAACCGCCGGAGAATCACTGAGAAGCTATGAGGTTGAGCGGGATTGGAGAACGAGCGCACCCCAGTGTTCGAACCTCGTTGGGTTTGCGGAGCCCTGATTCTGACATTTGGCGCGCGAGGTAGGGGTGCGCCGGTGTCCTTCAGTTCTGTCGACTCCTGCTTCACCGACGGTCGGTCACCTCCCGCTCCTGCTTCACCAATGCCATGGCCAGCTCCGGATGTGCGCGCCCTGGGGGTTCCATGCTGGATGGCCATTATCAGGCCACCAGCGTCATCGCCGTCACCACCGCCGCTCGTACCACTCGCGCGCAGCAAGGCCCCTCGCGCCCACAGCAGCGCTCGAGCGGCTGCTCCGCCGCGCCTCCCGCTGCCCCTGTCCATGTGGGGGACCTGAACGCACAGGACGCATTGCTCATGGCTAGCGAGCTCATTTGCCATCGGTCGACGGAAGGGGGTTACGACGCCTAGGCCGACCACATCGCCGAGCTGGTTACTGTCGCAAGGAGGGCCCTGGCACCTTACCTTCCTCTACGGCCCCCGGCGCAAGGAGCAGAAGGCTCGGCCAGCGAACCATCTCCGCCGCCGCGCGTCAACGCGCACGGCCCCCAACTCGAGGAGCCCGAGCAGGGCCCGCCTCGCGCTGTACTTCTCCTCCTCAGGTTTCCGGTGGCCAATTTTGGACCGCCGCCCGGCCCCAGCAGCAGCACGCCTGAGGGAAATGACGGAATGCCCTGTGCACGCCATGGCGCGCGAGCCCACAAAATGGAGGACCACCACACTCTCGCGCCCCCTCGACGCGAGCACACCAACCGGCGCAGGGGCCGGGCAGCTCGCGCCGCCGCGCATGGAGGAGATCATGGCGGGGGCGTGGGGAATGACCACGACGGCCACCCTCGCCCAGACGGGTGCGAACAACCTCGTGGCGGCACAGGAGGTGGCCAACTTCGGGCGGAAGCTCGACGCTGGCGCGCCCGTGGGATGCGCACCCAGGACAGCGTCACGCTGTTGCCCCGGGAGGTCAGCCTCGGGGCATCCAGTGAGGCATGAGGAGGGAACCCAGGCCCTCACGCCGCAACCCGCGCTCCAGGCGGCGCAGTGACGTGGCTTGAGACTGCGTCGGTATTTCCCCAAAGAGGAAGGGATGATGCAGCAGAACGACGGTAAGTATTTCCCTCAGTTATGAAACCAAGGTTATCGAACCAGTAGGAGGATCACCACCACCCAATAAGCAGCACCTGCACACAAACAACAAATACTTGCAACCCGACGCGAAAGAGAGGTTGTCAATCTCTCTACGGTAAAAAGATAGATTAGGAGAGATAGATCTCTCAAGAACACAAAAAAAGAGCAAATAAAATATGCAGCAATATGTTTTTGGGTTTTTGGTTTTGTAGATCTGAAAACAAAGATGCAAAAAGATAGATCTGAAAGCAATATGTTGGAAAAGTAGACCCGGGGGCCGTAGGGTTCACCAGTGGCTTCTCTCATGAGTATAGCGCACGGTGGGTGAACAAATTACTGTTGGGCAATTGATAGAAAATCGAATAGTCATGACGATAGCCAAGGCGATGATCATTATATAGGCATCACGTCCAAGATAAGTAGACCGACTCATGCCTGCATCTACCACTATTACTCCACACATCGACCGCTATCCAGCATGCATCTAGTGTATTAAGTTCATGGAAAAACGGAGTAATGCAATAAGAACGATGACATGATGTAGACAAGATCTATTCATGTAGGAATATACCCCATCTTGTTATCCTTAATAGCAACGATACATGCGTGTCTTGCTGCCCCTTCTGTCACTGGGAAAGAACACCGCAAAATCGAACCCATCACAAAGCACCTCTTCCCATGGCAAGAAAAATCGATCTAGTCGGCCTAACTAAACCAAAGATTCGAAGAAGAAATACGAGGCTATAAGTAATCATGCATATAAGAGATCAAAGAAGACTCAAATAATATTCATGGATAGAAACTGATCATGAACTCAAAATTCATCGGATCCCAACAAACACACCGCAAAAGTTTACATCAAATAGATCTCCAAGAGACCATTGTATTGAGAATCATAAGATAGAGAGAGGAAGCCATCTAGCTACTGCCTACGGACCCGTAGGTCTATGGTGGAGTACTCACGCATCATCGGAGAGGCACCTATGAAGAAGATGAACCCCTCCGTGATGGTGTTTAGATTGGATCTCGAGGTTCTGGAACTTGCGGCGGCTGGAATTGTGTTTCGTCGACCCCCCCAAGGGTTTTTGGAATATTTGGGAATTTATAGGCATCAGAGGTGGTGGAGAGGGGCCCCGAGGAGGGCACAACCCATCAGGGCGCTGGTGGGTTGTGGTCTCCTCGGCCCACTCCCCCGTCACTTCTTAGGCCCACTGGGTGTCTTTTGGTCCAGAAAAAATCTCCAAAAAGTTTCGTCGCGATTGGACTCCGTTTGGTATTGATTTTCTACGAAATAAAAACAAGCAGAAACTGGCACTTTGGCACTATGTCAATAGGTTAGTCCCAAAAAATGATATAAAGTTGTTATAAAATGATTGTAAAACATCCAAGAATGATAATATAACATGATGGAACAAGCAAAAATTATAGATACGTTGGAGACGTATCATCATCCCCAAGCTTAATTCCTACTCGTCCTTGAATAGGTAAATGATAAAAACAGAATTTTTGATGTGGAATTCCGCCTCACATGTTCATCTCATATTCTTTTCTTTTGTATAGCATGGATATTTGGACTTGTAAATGATTCAAAGCAATAGTCTAGTTTTAACATAATGACTTCAATACTCAAGCATGTCAACAAGCAACCATGTCTTTCAAAATATCAACACTAAAGAAAGTTATCCCTAGACCATCATGCTCAATCATTGATCCATTCATGAAACACGCTCAAATATTAACTATGCCCAATGCTCAAGTACGATCATAGTGCCCCCTAGTTGGTGCTTTATAAGAGAAGATGGAGACTCAAGGTAAAAATAAAGATTCCATAAAGTAAATAGATAGGCCCTTCGCAGAGGGAAGTAGGGATTTGTAGAGGTGCCAGAGCTCAAGGTTTAAATTGAGAGAGAGAAATATTTTGGGTGGCATGCTTTTCCTGTCAACGAAAACGACAAAGTAGATCACAATACTTTCCATGATAGATATATCATAGGCGGTTCCCAAACAGAAAATAAAGTTTATTCCTTTTTCCACCAAACTTTCACTTTCCATGGCGGGCCGTATCCACAGTTGCCTTCCATACCAACACTTTCCAATGAATTTATTATTTGACAACATAAAGTAAATATTTTTTTTCTTTTTCATTTTAGGAATGGGCATCCCTATTACCGCCGCACTCTCGTGCAATGGCAAGTGAATAAACACTCATCTTGAAAATAACACATCTAGCATGGCAAAATATTGGACACTCCCCACCGTTTCATGAGCGGTACGAGCACACAAAAGAGAAAAAATATTTTGAAAATTTAGATATGGCACAGACAAATTTGCTTGGAACGGCATGGAAATACCGCATATAGGTAGGTATAGTGGACTCATAAGGCAAAACTTGGTTTAAGGTTTTTGGATGCACAAGTAGTATTTCCACTTAGTACAAATGGAGGCTAGCAAATAGATTGGGAAGCAACCAAACCAAGAAACGAAAATTCACATAAGCGAGCATTGAGCATAACTAACACTGAATAATGCACCATAAGTAGGATGTAACTTCATTGCATAACTATTGACTTTCGTGCATGCATAGGGAATCACAAACCTTAACACCAATATTCCTACTAAGAATGATTACTCACTAACATGACTCCTTGGATCTCAAGGTTCTGGAACTTGCGGTGGCTAGAATTGTGTTTCGTCGACCCCCCAAGGGTTTTTGGAATATTTGGGAATTTGTAGGCATCAGAGGCGGTGGAGAGGGGCCCCGAGGAGGGCACAACCCATCAGGGCGCGCCGGGGCCCCCCTGGCGCGCCCTGTTGGGTTGTGGTCTCCTCGTCCCACTCCCCCGACACTTCTTTGGCCCACTGGGTGTCTTCTGGTCCAGAAAAAATCTACAAAAAGTTTCATCGCGATTGGACTCCGTTTGGTATTGATTTTCTGCGAAGTAAAAAACAAGCAGAAACAACAACTGGCACTTTGGCACTATGTCAATAGGTTAGTCCCAAAAAATGATATAAAGTTGTTATAAAATGATTGTAAAACATCCAAGAATGATAATATAACAGCATGGAACAAGCAAAAATTATAGATACGTAGGAGACATATCACGCAGTGACGAACGCCAACGCCGTGTGTCTCGCACCCACCGCTGGCACCAGCGCCCTCCCGACGTAGGACGGCACACCCGACGCCCCACGTCAAGCCAGGCTCGGGAGCTTCCACTGTGGGAGCACCTGGTCCGGTCGGCATGACGGAGGAGATGCCCAGGGTCGCGTGGGGGCGCGCCACAACGGGTGCCCTCGCGAGCAGGGAACACGGCACCGGGAGATGGGGCTGCAGGGACCCATCGACCAGAAGATCGGCAAGGCTCCAGCAGTGCGGGCCACCCGCGGCCGGCACCGCGAGGACGCTACACTGGCAGAGCCACGCTCCACGGTGCCTCGCACGTCCCGCGGCTCGGGGAGCACCGGCGCCGTACCCAGGGGGCTGCCGAGGCCTGGCGAGCCTGGCGGCTCGGGAGACCTCGGGGGTGCAGCTCGACTGGCGCCGCGGCGCCTCCCGAGGCAACTGCACCAACACAATACTCCTATGGTCGCGCGAGGTGTGTTGAGCTCATGTTTGTGCCGCGGAAGCGCAATTCCGCGGTCGCACGGGGAGCAATGCACTCATGTTTGGGCCGTAGGAGCGCGCAACCGCGCCGAAATGCGCGGGGTGACTCAAGAACCCGGTCGGGAACTCCAGGGTCTTGCGCCTGCGGTGCCCGCCCAACTATCTCCAACCGTGACACTCTCACGTAAGAATGAGTGGGCTGTACACACCCGGAGCCCCCCGAGGAGCGCCGTACGAGGCCGCGGAGGGGCTCCCACCCACGCCCAAGTGGAAGGCCTATGCTCCGAGCTAGCGGATGACACTGTCCTCCAATGACTATGTCCACGCCTAGTGGAAGCCCTATGCTCCGCGCTGCGGGGAAGACTAGCTATTAGGTGCCGGACGCGGCTGTTCCTCGCTCTTTTTTGTAACCGAATTTGCCACTTTTTCGAATGAAGTTGAAGCTTTTGCATCCTATTTGAAAGGGGGGGGACTTTTTCCCGTGCTGTGTTTGCGTCTTGAGTTTCGTTTTTAAGAGGTTGGCATATGCCAACTCTCTCCCTCTCGCGCACCCCGCGAGCGGGGGATGGACACGATGTGCACACTTGAGCCGGCCCAGCGGCATTAAGGGCGGTATTGAGGGGCCCCCGCCTGAGGGCCCAGAATGCGACGGCCGCGGGCCTGCCCACGCCCACACCCCGCCAAGGCTTTGGCGTCAAGTCCTCGAGTGACTACCTCGAGAGAGCCAGCAGGCGCGCGTGGCCCGGGGGCTTTGTCGAACATCCGCCACCCGGCTTGGTCGGACGACCGCGGTCCAGCGTGTCGGTAACGACCCGCCCCTCCTCAGGGCCCGTGAGCGCACGATAAGCAAGGGAACATGGCGCAAGGGAGCGCAATGTTACTTAATACATCATAGGGGAGTTCTTCCAAGGTACATTCACATCCCCGCGGGGTCATGTTCAAAATCTTTACAGGAGAACCGGGAAGGACAGTCTAAGGAGATGCGCCATCGCCGCTATCACTGTCATAGCCATCAGACTCGCACTCCCCGGTAGCGGGGTGGTCCTCGCCTACAGCGGGGGCGAATTTCGTGATCAAGCCGTCCACATGATCCTGCACCCAGTCCTCCAGGACACACCGGATCACCTCGGGCACGGGGGCTGTCACGGACTCAAAGTCGAAGTTGGGGTCGAAGCGAAGAAGGTGGCTGAAGACGCGTGAAGACGCCCACGCGAGGAGGTCGCGGCTTTTCTCCTCCGCGAGCTGGCAGACCTTCTCCACACCACCCTCAAGGCGCTCCATGATCCCGGTGAAGAAACAAAGATAGCCGGCGTCGTCAGCGACGAGCGGGCTTGAGACGCTCTTACCGCTGATGCTGCTTAGGGCCCGATTGACCCTCCCCTCAAGAGCCTGGAACATCTTGGAGCACGTGTGCTGCAGCCCCCGGGCTCGGTTCTCCTCTTCCGAGGCCTTCTCCGCACGGGAAGCGACGTCCTCCACCCGCGTATAGAGGAAAGACAACTCGGCCTTGGAGGTGATCTGGGCGTCCATTGCAGCCTTCTTGCGTCGCTCCGCCGCTGCTAACCTTTTCCTGAGGCCGTCCGCCTCAGCTTTCAGCTCATCACGACGCTTGCAGAAACGGGACTCCTGAAGCTTCAGCTTCTCACGGTAGTCCTGGACGAGAGTTCTGCGGGTCCGCACCACCTCCTCGTCGGCCTCCTCACGGACCCTCGCAACGCGAGCGGCGAGAGAATCCTCGGCGGCAGCCACCTGATGCTCCATCACCTTCAGCCGCTCGCGCTCCAGGCCCTGCTCCATCGCCTCCAGCGTCAGCGTGTCTTCAAGGATGCGGAGCCCCGCTTCGCCCGTGAACAGCCCACCAGCCGAGGCGGCTAGCGTGGCCTTGCGGGCCTGAACTTGCCGCTCAAGGGAGGCGTTGGAAGCCAAAAGCTCTTCCTCGTGCCTCACTGCAGCCTTACGCTGGCCGTCCGCGGCTTGGGCCTCTTCAAGGGCGCGATCGCGGGCCTCCCACGCCGCGGCAAGGGACTCCTCGACTTCCACGCGAGCGCGCTCGCGTTGCAGACGACCGAAGTTGATGGCGACCTCAAGCCGACGTCATTCATGCGCCAGGCGCCGATGCTCCGCCTCGAGCTACGAGTCGACATCGTCAAGCTCTGTCCCGAGGCGGCCCAGCGCGCTCACCGCGTCCTGAAGGAAACCATGCCAAACGGTGCAGCGACCACAAGCAAGCTCCAGTGCTTGACCCGGGCCCTGGGCGGCAGGAGGGGAGCGCGAAGGCATATCTGCCTCCGGCGAGGACTTGGGGGATGAGATTCCATGGTCCGGCACCCCAGCCCGGGGCTGGGCCTCATGGGAAGTCGCCCCACCGCTCGAGGAAGGCGCCGATGCACCGGGCGCCCTAACACCGGAAAAGACTACCAGGGGAGCCTCAGACCTGCCTCTGCTGGCTGGGGACCTCGCCTGAAGGAAGATGCAGGAAGCCCGGGTCAGAGGTCCCCTGGGGACGGCTTGGGCCCGGATATGGGTGTCTCTTCGCGCACCGTCACGCGTCTCGTGAGGTATTGGGCCGCTCCCGGCCCAGCGACCTCGGGAGGCGGTGGCGGGGGCGCGCCCATCACTTTGACAGGAAGGGGCCTGAGGAGCAAGTATTCAGAAACGCGCATCATGTGGGAAACAAGGAAGGGCGGGCACTTACTCATCCATGGTCACCCACTTCCTCACATCCCGCCAGCGCATGTGAAGATCCGGGGATGACCCATCGGCACATGGTGGACGACGCCCCGCGGTAGGGGCGTCTGTAGCGCCTCCTGACAAGGCGACCCCATGGCCGCTTGGAGGGGTGGAGGTGGGCGCCTGACGAACGTGCGGCTCGGGACGCTCTTCCGCGACCACTTGATGGGCACCAACCTCAGGATCTCCGGAGCAAGGGGCCACCAAGAGGGAGTCGTCGCGAGGTACGATGGGACCCTCTGGAAGCAGCCCCCACTCGTCGAAGCGTGGCATCTTCTGGGCGAAGGCTCTCCCGTTCTGGTAGTGGTACAAGGGGAGACCCTCCACAGGAAGCTCGGGAGGCTTCCCTCTGGTCAGAAGGCGGAGCACCTCCCGTAGCGCGCCAGAGGAAAGAGAAGACACCTGGAGCCTCATGACGTCGTCAAGGCCGGTGAAGGTCCACATGGGATGGGAATGGCGCCGGAGGGGAGCGATCCACCGGCGGACGAGCTCCCTCACCACCATCGCCATCGTCACACCCGCCTTCTTCAGGCTGCTTAACCTCGCAGTGACATGTGCGAGCCGCGGGTCGACAAGCTTCGAGTGCTGCCAACTCGCGCTCGGCTCCGCCGGGGCCGTCGGGGCTTGAAGCAGGGGGTTGCGCATAGTGGTGTCTACGAACACCCACTGCCTCGGGAAGCCCTCCGCGTCCAGACTAAGCTCGATGTCGAGGATCGCGTCCGCCGCCGCATCCACCACTCGGAGCGACATGCATCCCGAGCATTATCTGCTGGCGACCATTTGGAGGGAGAAGAAATGGCGGAGCAAGGCCACGGACGGGGAGACACCCATGAAGGCCTCGCACAAGAACGCGAAGGTGGAGAGGAGGACGACAGACCCATGGTCGTGATGCAAGGCATGGATCTGGTAGCGTGTGAGCACGGCATTAAAGAAATCTGAAAACGGCAGCAGCAAGCCGAAGAAGAGGGCATGGAGGTGAAGGGGGATGTCGGTGGCCCTCAGATCAACCACAGACCGAGAGGCGGGCCAGATCGTCATCGCCCCCCACTCATTGGTGCCGGCGGCAATTGCTCGCCGGACCTTATCCAGCCCCTCAAGATTGAGCACGGTGGACCGGCCCAGCGCGGGCTCAGGCACCAGCCGGGGCCCTGACGTCATCGAAGTCCCGCCCCTTTTCTTCTTGGGAGCCATGACAGAGGGGCAGATGGAAGCAGGCGCAAGGCTCGGCGGAGGAGGCACAAGCCACAGAGGAAGGAGTAGCAGAAGGCAGGCGCGCGGAGGGGCAATGATGGTTCCTTCGCGCGCGCCAGGCTTTTTGTCAGCAAGGGTGGTTGCCAAGGCGACGTGGGGAAGTGGAGGCGTCCGCGATTTGTTGAGCGCCACGCGTCGGGCCTGGCCCGCAGGCGGTTGGGACCCATGGCGCTTCGGCCTCCCTTCCTTGGCTTCGCCCCGAAGCTAGCCAGATCCCACCTCGGGCCCGGGGGCTACTGTCGGCATTCTGGGACCGGGGGCTACTGTCGGCATTCTGGGACCGGGGGTACCCAGACCTGCCTGCCTGCGGCCCAGCGCGTGGCCCACCTCGAAGGCCCGATACGGCCCTGCAACAAGCCCCCCAAGCCAAGGCCCTCACGGGAGCCCCCGCCTCGCGAGGAAGATAATGCCAAGACCTCCGGAGAAGCGGCATCCCCCTAGGCCGCCTCCCGAGGAGCAGAGATTCCTATGCAAGTACCCAGCCTCATGAGGCCGGGGTGACGTGGGTTCTGACGGCCAAGCCAGGCGGGCGCCAGTGGGCACAGAAGGAGGACAGTTTCCTCTTTCGTGATAAGAAGGCAAGGACATACGTGGGTTCCCAAGGAACCCCCCAAAGGTTTCCCTCCTGGTGCAAGAGGACCGAGACCACGAGCTCGGCAGGACGGATGTCATCGCCGAGCCCACCGCCGCGTCACACCCGAAAGCTTTGCAGGCGAAGACCACCTTTAGTCAGGATAGGATGTACATCTTGTCCCCTTTCAAATTTGGCCATTGTGGGATCCCTTCCCGCCTATGCGATAAGGGAAGAGGACTGTGGCCACTATAAAGAGGGACTAGCTCCCATCGTAGAAGGCAGGTTGGACACACCAGTTCATCGTTGCCAAGAGTCCTTGTGAGGCCACCCGACTACTGTACTAGTTCATCCTCAACCCCCTCGTGAGGCCAATCCACCACAAGCAAGAGTAGGGTTTTACACCGCAAGGTGGCCTAAACCTGGGTAAAGACCGTGTGCCTCCGTGTGTTTTCCCCCAAGAGAACCGCCGGAGAATCACTGAGAAGCTGTGAGGTTGAGCGGGACTGGAGAACGAGCGCACCCCAGTGTTCGAACCTCGTTGGGTTTGCAGAGCCCTGATTCCGACAATACTCAACAATTCACATAATAGAAATGGTTTGTCCATAACAATATTAATCATAGATATCATCTGTCACAATTCATGATTAAGATTCTGATTTAAAGGTTTCCTCCGAAGACCGACACTAAGACCGACACTTGACCTATCCCAAACTATAGTCCTTAACCGTGGACACGGCTATCCGAATAGATGTACTCTGCAGAGGTTGTACTCTTTACCCACGAGAATTGATTTCTTTAGTCAACCCAAGACGGTGACTAATTCCGATTATGGTCTTTGAGTTGAAAACACACCTGACCCGCACACACCAGCTTAACTTCCCGATGCCTAGAATCACCCACGACAATTGTTAAGTAAAACTCTAAGTGGGGAGACCACAATCTCGATTAGCATGGGATCAAAATATTTATAACGCGTGCAAATAGGGGTGCTACCCCCTCGGTCCAATCGGAACACCCATGCCCCCGGACCAAGTGACATGCCTACCAGGGGCCACTGGTATCTTTCACTATGGCCTCTCTGTACGGTGTGTGCCAAGAAAGGGATTGACGACTTATTGAACCGTACCCTACCCATGGCAGGGACAAGTGGTAGTACGAAACAAGTATGGGGGTTACCGGAACAAGACTCGATCTACGGTCGACTCAGGAGGTTTAAGTTTTTCCCTGCAATAGTTAGCACAACACATATACTTCGTAGTACCCAACAAGGTCACTACCCCTCATGCCCCAACATGCCTTCACTGACCAGCCTCGTCACTATGAGATATCAGTCCCACGGTCACGTCTACCCGAGGCGAAACCTTTCTTCGGAAATTGTCCGGACCAACATAGGCATGTGTGGCCTGAGGTAGTAACACTTTCATATGCATCTCAGGTTTAACAGAGATAATTTCCAACCAATGAATTCATGCATGCCTTTCTCATATGCAATGTTTTATTTCAAGTTACCATAAACATGACTTATTTATTCTAGCAAGCAAACAACCAACTCATATCATATCAATATTCAAGATGCTTGCCTTTGGTATGCAGAAAGGTTGAGTTCACTCCAAAACTTTGAAAGTTGGATCTTCCCTCCATTTTTCCTATTTTGAAAATATTTAAATCAACACACAATTTGGATGGGAGTAAAGGGATTACCGCTGTAGGGTGTTGCAATACGTTCATGATTCGCTTATAGTGGGTTGTGTGAGTGACGAAAACACTAACCCGAGTAAAGGGGTTGTTGCGTATGGGAGTAAAGGGGACTTGTTACTTAATGCTATGGTTGGGTTTTACATTAATGATCTTTAGTAGTTTTGAATGCTTGCTAGAGTTCCAATCATAAGTTCATATGATCCAAGTACGGAAAGTATGTTAGCTCATGCATCTCCCTCATATAAAACTGAATTAATGATCACCGATCTTGTTATCAATTGCCTAGGACAATCTCGCAAATCCTACCACTACTTTTCCACGCTCGCTATATTTACTTAATTGTTATTTTATTAAAACTGCACCTAACTTTTATTTCCATGTTCTTTATTAACTTGCAAACCTATCTTTTTACACCTACAAAGTACTTATAGTTTTATCCCCACAAAGTAGTTTATTTCTTTTACTAGGTAAAGTGAACATTGTTGTGCTTAGAGTTGTATCGGTGGTCGATAGAACTCGAGAGAATATTAATTCTACATGTATCTCCTCATTGGGTTCGACACTCTTACTTATCGAAAAAGGCTACAAACGGTCCCCTATACTTGTGGGTTATCAGTGGTTTTGATGATTAATGACAACATACATTGTATCTTGTACTAATAGTTTACCAAGTATATTTTAGGAAAATTTCAATGACTGGAATGGCTAGGAGAAGTAAGGCGGAATCCCTTGGATGCAAAGGAATTATATTGGCAAAAGCTTCAAGACTCTACATTTTGCTTTAAGTGATTTGATCACATTGAGTCCATAGGAAAGCCAATACTATTAAGAGGGGATGAGGTACTAATGATGATTTGGAGCTCAAGTGCTTAGAGATATTTCAACAAAAGCATGAAACATTTCCTCACAAATAATGATGTACAAAATCCTAAATGCCACTTCAGCGTAACCGAGACTCTTTCCTTTGCTCTCACCGAGGCAGTCCCAGATAGAACCCTAAACCAAACCCTAACAACTCGGTGTAACCGAGACTGCATTTGGTGGAACCGAAAATCAGTGACTAAGCTTCATTGATCGAAGCTTTTAGTTTTGGAACTTCCAAGATTGAACCTTCGGAGCCACCGAAGTGATGGGGTTGCCTAGGTTAAGCCGAATCGGCCTCACCGAGAAGTTTCATTCGGTATCACCGAAAAGCCAAAAGTTGGGATTTTTTGCACTAGTCGGTAGCACTGAGTTTTCTCTTTGGTGTCACCGTGTTGGGCAATAATGTTGCAATGGTTGGATTTTGAAGAAGGCTATAAATACACCTCCACCGCCTCTCACTCATTGAGAGAGCCATCAGAATGAACCAACACTTCCACCATTCATTTTTCTGAGAGAGAACCACCTACTCATGTGTTGAGATCAAGGGATTCCACTCCAACCAATAGATCCTTGATTTCTAGCCTCCCCAAGTTGCTTTCCACTCAATCATCCACTTCTACCAAGCAAAATTATGTCAGAGAGTGATAGAGTGTTGAGGAGACTATCTTTTGAAGCACAAGAGCAAGGAGTTCATTATCAACACAACATCTATTACCTCTTGGAGAGTGGTGTCTCTTAGATTTGTTAGGTGTCGCTTGGGAGCCTACAAATCGTGTGGACTTGAACCAAGAAGTTTGTAAGGGCAAGGAGATCGCGTACTTCATGAAGATATACCCCGAGTGAGGCTAGTCCTTCATGGACGTAAGCCGTGATGGAATAGACAAGGTTGCTTCTTCGTGGACCCTTCGTGGACTCGCGCAGCCATTACCCTTCGTGGGTTGAAGTCCCCATCAACATGGACATACGATAGCACCACCTATCTGTGGGATCGAGAAAGGACGTCTAGAGGGGGTGAATAGAATACTTGACAAATTAAAAACCTAAACTTTTCCCAATTTTAATGGTTGGCAGATTTTAGCAATTCTGACAAATCTAGCACACCCTACACATGCAAGTCAACGAGTATAGCAGCGGAAGGTAAAGACAAGCACATGTAAGTAAGAGTAGAGAAGAGGATATCAAACGCAATTGGAGACACGGAGTTTTTTCCCGTGGTTCCGATAGGTGGTGCTATCGTACGCCCATGTTGATGGAGACTTCAACCCACGGAGGATAGCGGTCACGAGACTCCATGTAGGGCTCCACCCATAAGGGTCCACAAAGTAGCAACCTCGTCTATTCCATCACGGCTTATGTCCACGAAGGACTAGCCTCACTCGGGGTAGATCTTCATGAAGTAGGCAATCTCCTCTCCCGTACAAACTTCTTGGCTCAACTCCACACATTAAGATAGAGGCTCCCAAGCGACACCTAACCAATCTAGGAGACACCACTCTCCAAAAGGTAACAGATGTGGTAAGAATGATGAACTCCTTGCTCTTGTGCTTCAAAAGATAGTCTCCTCAACACACAATCACTCTCTCACAGATTTGGCTTGGTAGAAGAGGTTGATTGGGTGGAAAGCAACTTGGGGAGGCTAGAAATCAAGATTCGTATGGTTGGAGTGGAAGATCTTGATCTCAACACATGAGTAGGTGGTTCTCTCTCAGAAAAATGGATGGGGCAAGTGTTGGTCTGTTCTGAGTGCTTCCTCTACGAGTGAGAGGCAGGTGGATGGGTATATATAGGTATCTCCAAAAATCCAACCGTTACAACATTATTGCCCAACTCGGTGAAACCAAAGCAAAACCTCGGTTGCACCGACTAGTGCAAAATGTGGCAACTTTTGGCGTTTCGGTGAGACCGATATATAAATCTCGATGGGACCGAATTGACTGACCTAGGTAGTTACCAAAACTCGGTGAGACCGATTTCTAAAACTCGGAAATTCCAATTCTTAGAAATAGGTTAACTGAAAGTTGGTCACTATTTTCGGTCTCACCGAAATGAAAACTTGGTGTCACCAAGACCTTAGGGTTTGGCTTAGGATCTGTCTAGGGTGAAACTCGGTAGGGCAGATTTGGAAATATTGGTGGCACCGAATTTGAGTGGTAGGGTTTTGACAGAGTATTTTGTGGGAGAATTTCATGGGTATTTTTGGTGGCTAACTCTAAGCACTTGAGCAACTAGATCATCATGGATATCTCATGTCCTTTTAATAGTATTGGCTTTCCTATGGACTCAAAAGTGATTTCTCACAAAATGCAAAAAGTAGAGTCTTGAAGCTTGATGCCTTGTGGATCCTATTCCTTCTTCTTCTCCTCCTCCTTGGGGATTCTCCACACATTCCAACCAATTTTCTCTGTGGACTTCACCTGAAATAAACTAGGTAAAACTATTAGTCCAAGAGACAATGTATGTTGTCATGAATTATCAAAACCTCCAAGGGAGCATATGTGCTTTCAATCTCCCCCTTTTGGTAATTGATGACAACATACAATCAAAGCTTCAAATTTAGATATGCAAACATACATGAAAGCTTTGAGAAACACATGACTAAGATAAGCTCCCCCTAGATGTGTGCAATCCCCTTTTTGAGGATAGTTGCTTTGGAATGCACGAACACACACATAGTAGAAGGGATATGATAAGTCATGTGAACCTTGGCTATATGCATGAAACATATGTGAGCGAGGTGTTTCCATGTTCAAGACTCTCTCTTGCAAACAATATGCGCAAGAAACAAGAGATCATCTTGACCAAGGATATGATGCATATACTTACCTTGAAGTTCTTGAGCATTTTAATAGTAGGAACACACTTGAGAAAACAATGTTAGGAAACACAAGAGTATTATAGTTATCCAAATGCAAGAGAATTCAAATGTACCAAGATATGGAAGACACATAGAAAATGATATTTCTTAAAATTTATTTGTCTCCAAGAACATTTAGAGCTTTCTCCCCTAAGTATGGATTTGTAAATCTTGCTCTCCTCCTGAATCTTAGCATGTTGATATTCAGAGTAAGTAGGGTGAGACAAGTCTAACACAAGATCATATATTCTCTCTCCTTAAATGATAGTATGAATTTGGTCTTCTCTCTCCCCCTTAATAGATATTTCTCCCCCTTTAATACCTTTAATAAGCATACACTTTGATATTTCTCCTCCTTTGGCATTAATTTCCAAAAAGGGTCAGAGGGTAAGGGATCCTAGAGAGTAAGGGTCATTGAGGTCATTGACTAAAGATGTCAAGAAAATGACAATTAACACAAGTGATGGCAAGAAGTTGGTGACTCTCAGGCAAAGTGAATCGGTAGAACCAATAAGGAAATATTAGGACTCTGGGTAAAATCGGTAGAGACGAAGAGTTTCATATCGGTGGTACCGAAGAAGCTCTAGGCAGTATATATGCATTATCGGTGGAACCGATTTTCCCAGCTCGGACAGACCGAAATTGCAAAAAGAAACTTGGCTAAGTTACCATTTTTGTTGACGAAAATGATTTTTAGAAAATCTCAATAGATTCTAGAAGATTTGCAATGAATTTTCAAGAAGATTTGCAATGAATTTTCAACTAGATTTGCAATGAATTTTCAACTAGATCAAGATTGAGTGGTTCCAAGAAAGCATGTAACTATAAGATGAACCAAACAAGAAACTTCATCTAGATGATGGTCGGTGACTAGGTCACCTATATTAGAGTATATTGACTTAGGAGCCAAGTAAGAATACTTGATCATAGGTCATACTCATCGTTAAGCACAAAATGGGGTTACCATTTTTCGAGTATGTATTTTAATGTTTTCATATCACTTTGAATTGCTTTATCTTATGACTCGGAGTAAAGCTTCTTCAAGGATATGATCACATACCTTTGCGTGATGTAGATGACATGGCATGTAGGTGGACTTGTTGTGGATGCTCAAAGTTGATGAAGATCATATTGAGTTGGGAGCAATCCTCCTTTTCTTTGTAGATAGGTCCTCCTACAAGGGTTAGTCATGCAAGGAAGAACAAGATATATCCAAATGACAAGATTGAGATTTTCATCATATGTATGTCAAGGATATGGTTTGTGTTGTCTTCTTCCTCCATCACAATGTAGGATTGGTGATACTTGGACAAGACAAGATTGCTTTTGATAGTAGTTGTTGACAATCTTGTGTAATGTAGTTCATCCAAGTACCTAAAAAAGGTTAGATGCAATACAAGGGAGCATAGATTTCCAAGTTATAAGATAGGGTTAAATCAATAGTAAAATGGAATAGTTAAGTAAGCTCATGCCCTTGCATGCATCCGAGTGGGTCTAGCTAAAGTTTGAAGCATCAATGATGTTCAACTCACTCCTGAAGTGACAAAACACTTTCTCATCAAGAGGCTTAGTAAAGTTATCGGCCAATTTATTTTTGGTGCGAAAATGTTTGAGATTAATGTCCCCTTTAGCAACATGATCACGAATGAAATGATGATGAACTTGAATATGTTTAGTTCGAGAATGTTGCACGGGATTATGTGCAATCTTAATAGCACTCTCATTGTCACACAACAATGGAACATGTCTCACATGTATTCTACAATCCTTAAGAGTTTGAGTCATCCATAGTAATTGCGCACAACATGATCCGGCAGCAATGTATTCCGCTTCGACGGTGGATAGAGATACCGAGTTCTGTTTCTTGGATGACCAAGACACAAGAGATCTCCCAAGAAATTGACAAGTACCCAAGGTGGATTTTCTATCAACCTTATTTTCGGCATAGTTCGAGTCGGAATAGCCAACAAGGTTAAAGGAAGATCCCTTGGGATACCAAATGCCAAAGTTTGGTGTATGTATCAAGTATCTCACAATTCTTTTCACGGCCTTAAGATGACACTCTTTAGGAGCGGACTGATATGGAGCGCACATGCACACAGTAAGAATGATATCGCGTCGGGAAGCACATAGATATAGCAATGAACCGATAATTGACCGATAAACCTTTTGATCAACCGGCTTGTCTTCCTTGGTGAGGTCAACATGTCCACTAGTAGGCGCAGGGGTTTTCATACCTTTACACTCTTGCATGTTGAACTTCTTTATCAAGTCCTTGGTGTACTTGGTTTGAGAGATGAATGTTCCTTCTCTTGTTTGCCTAATTTGCAAACCAAGGAAAAATTTCAGCTCACACATCATAGACATCTCATACTTCTCGGACATCAACGTTCCAAATTTCACACTAAAATGTGGGTTAGTAGATCCAAAGATAATATCATCCACATAAATTTGGCACACCAATAATTCACCGTTAAATCTTTTTGTGAACAGGATTGTGTCAATTTTACCAATTTCAAAACCCTTTTCAATAAGAAACTTGGTTAAGCATTTGTACCAAGCTCGTGGGGGCTTGCTTAAGACCATAGAGAGCTTTACGAAGTTTATAAACATGATTAGGTTTCTTAGGGTTCACAAAGCCAGGAGGTTGTTTAACATAGACTTCCTCCACAATTTCACCATTTAGAAAAGTGCTTTTTATATCCATTTGGTAAAGAGTAATATCATGGTGATTTGCATAAGCAAGAACTATACAAATGGCTTCAAGTCTAGCAACGGGGGCATATGTCTCACCGTAGTCCATACCTTCGACTTGAGTGTAACCTTGAGCTACTCGACGTGCCTTGTTGCGTACCACTTGACCATCTTCATCTTGCTTATTCCGAAACACCCATTTTGTTCCAATGATGTTTTGCTCGTCCTTGGGCTTCTCCACTAGTGTCCATACTTCATTCCTCTCGAAGTTGTGTAGATCTTCGTGCATTGCATTCAACCAATCCGGGTCTTCAAGTGCTTCTTCCACCTTCATAGGCTCAATGCTAGAGATAAATGAGTAATGCTCACAAAAGTTAGCTAAACAAGTTTTAGAGCGAGTGATTCTCCCGGTTTGTATGTCGCCAAATATTTGCTCGAAGGGATGATTCTTGTTCACTCTTGCTCAAACTCGTGGTAGCTTTTGCTTTTTGGATGGTCGAGCTTCCTCCTCATCACCATCTTCTTATTCATTGTTTTTGAAGGTGTCGTTTCCTTGAGGTGGTGGTGAGTGGTGACGGAGGTTGTGGTGGATCATCATGATGTACTTCTTCCTCCTCTTCATCTTGTCGTGTACCGCTTGTGGATGCCTCCATGTCGTTTTGTGGTTTGCCTTGACGCGAGGTAGGAGCTTCCACTTGTGTTGATGAAGTGCTTTCCTTCACCTCCATGTGATGAGTCATGTCGATGGACAAATCTTGAATGGCTTCCAAAGGTTCCTTATCTCCTACATCATTTGGCAATTGTTCGACTTGCGAACCATTAGATTCATCAAACTTCACATCTACCGTCTCTTCAACTTTTCGAGTGAAGTTGTTGTAGACATGGTAAGTGTGAGAGTTTGATCCATAACTGAGTAGGAAACCTTCATGGGATTTAGGAGCAAATTTAGAATGACGATGCTTATCAAGAATGTAGCACTTTGAGCCGAATACCCGAAAGTATCAAACTTGGGGTTTGTTACCGGTGAGTAACTCATATGCCGTTTTACTGAGAAGCTTGTGTAGGTAGAGTTGGTTCGTAGCATGACAAGATGTTTCCACGGCTTCCGCCCAAAAGTGTCTTGGCTTCTTGTATTCGTCGAGCATCGTTCTAGCCATCTCTATAAGAGTCTGGTTCTTCCTCTCAACAACTCCATTTTGTTGAGGTGTGATACGTCTCCAACATATCTATAATTTTTTGTTGTTCCATGCTGATATATTATCAGTCTAGGATACTTTTTGGGTCTTAATTTACCAATTTATATTATTTTTGAGCACTAACCTATTGACCCAGTGCCAGTTGCTGTTTTCTACATGTTTTTCACTTCTCAGGTTTACAGTACCAAACGAAGTCCAATTGCCATGAAACTTTTTGATGATTTTTCTGGACCAAAAGAAGACATGGGAGACTCGGAAGGAGGCTGGGGGCCACACCAGGGCCCCACAAGCCAACAAGGCGCGCCCTGATGGCTTGTGGGCCCCTGGCAGCTCCCTCGACCTCGTTCTGTGGCCTATAAATTCTCATATATCATAAAAACCCTGGAGGCAGTCCCGAAACCCTTTTTACGCCGCCGCAAGTCTCTGTTCCATCACGAGGCCATCTGGAGCTCCGTTCCGGCACCCTGCCGAAGGGGGGATTGATCACGGAGGGCCTCTTCATCAACCTTGCTGCCCTCAAGATGATGTGTGAGTAGTTCACCACAGACCTACGGGTCCATAGCTAGTACCTAGATGGCAATCTCTCTATCTCTTGATCTTCAATACAATGATCATCGCATCTTTGCTTTGATCTATCCGATGTAATCCTTTTGTGCGATGTGTTTGTTGGGATCCGATGAATTGTCGTTTATGTTCAGATTATTCATGAAAAGTATTTGAGTCACCTCTGAATAATAAGATTCTTATTTGCATGATCATTATAGCTTCATACTTCTCTATGATCTATCGATGTGCTTTGTCCAAGTAGATTGATCTATTTTAAGTGAGAGAGGTGCGTTGTAGTAGGTTCAACCTGACGAGTTTCTATATCCGAGTGACAGAAAGGGACAAGTAGCGTCTTTGTGTTGTTGCTACTAAGGATAACACGATGGGGTTTATTCATATTGCTTGAGTTTACTTTGTCTACATCATGTCATCGTTCTCCATGCATTACTCTGTTTTACTTAATACTCTAGATGCATGCTGGATAGCGGTCGATGAGTGGAGTAATAGTAATAGGTGCAGGCAGGAGTCGGTCTATTTGTTTATGGACGTGATGCCTATATACACATGATCATTGCCGTGAAAATCGCATAACTATCCGCTTTTCTATCAACAGTAATTTGTTACCCACCGTATGTTGCCTACATGAGAGATGCCGCTAGGGAAAACTATGGCCCCCGGGTCTATTCACTTATAAATTTACAGACTCTACTATTAGTTTGGTGCCTTTATTTGTGTTTTATTTTATTGTGCAATTTATAATTATCTACTATTATCTACACACTTCATTTGCTTGCAAATAACGAGATCATGGGGATCAACAACCCTCTTGCCCGTTGTAAGAGCATAATTTCCCCTTAGTAGTTTTGGTGGTTGATGACAGTGCGTTTGCGGACTAACTGTGTGCATTAAGCTTTCAGAGATTATCAGGTGGCATGAGACGGTTATCTTCCCCTCAAGTAGTATATCAGAAGACGGAGTCTTTTCCTTTCGAGGTTAGGTTGGTGGACCTAAGTCGTAGGAAAATCCATACTATTGAGAGGGGATCCGCATTCGGAAAGGTTGGGAGGAATCATCACGTACACTTTGCACCCCCGTCCTTTCCCGGCACAATGGAGTTTTCTCTGCCCCCAAAGGCTCCAAAGTTTCTCTTAAGCGTAAGTACCGCTCTTCAGAGCAGTAGTACCGCTCCAGCGGTACTACTGCCCTGAAGGATTGCTCGAACGACCGCTTAGTTCTTAAGCGGAAGTTCCGAGTGGTACTACCGCCCTGAACTACTGCTTATATTTCTTAAGTGGAAGTTCCGAGCGGTACTACCGCTCCGAACTACCGCTTATGTTTTTTTAAGCGGAAGTTCCGAGCGGTACTACCACCCGGAACTACCGCTTATATTATTTAAGCGGGAGTTCCCAGCGGTTCTACCGCCCTGAGGAACTTTGGAACCACTTTTGCATCCTTTTTCTTCTGGACTTCTGGAACCTCTAAGCGGAAGTACCGCCCTCTCTAGAGCGGTACTACCGCCTCAAGCGGAAGTACCGCTCCCTCCCGAGCGGTACTACCGCTTAGTTGTTCCTGTACATGTATAAGCGGAAGTACCGCCCCTAGGACGGTACTACCGCTTATGCGCGTATCTGGGCAGAAAAACGGCCAGTTTCCCCCCACCTATATAAGTGAGTCTTCTTCTTCATTGAGACTCACCTCTTCCCACATAAAGCTCCATTGTTGCTCCTAAGCTTATTCTTGCTCCTTCTCCCTCCCTAGCCATCAAATCTTGTTGATGCTCTAGGGTTTGGAGGAGAGGGCCTCGATCTACACTTCCACCGAGAGATATTTGATTCCCCCCATCAATCCCTTGCGGATCTTGTTACTCTTGGGTCTTTGAGCACCCTAGACGGAAGAGGTCACTTCGAAGCCATAGTCCATTGTGGTGAAGCTTCGTGGTGTCGTTGGGAGCCTCCAATTAAGTTGTGGAGATAGCCCCAACCTTGCTTGTAAAGGTTCGGTCGCCGCCTTCAAGGGCACCAATAGTGGAATCACGGCACCTCGCATTGTGTGAGGGCGTGAGGAGAATACGGTGGCCCTAGTGGCTTCTTGGGGAGCATTGTGCCTCCACACCGCTCCAACGGAGACGTACTTCCCCTTACCGGGAAGGAACTCCGGTAACACATCCTCGTCTCCACCGGCTCCACTTTTGGTTACCTCTTACCTTTACTTTGTGCAAGCTACTTATATTGTTATATCTTGCTTGCTTAGCTTGTTGTTGTGATTAGCATCATATAGGTTGCTCACCTAGTTGCACATCTAGCCAACCTATTTGGTGCTAAGCCTAAATTGTTAAAGAAAAGTTAAAAATTGTTAGTTGCCTATTCACCCCCCCCCCCCTCTAGTCAACCATATCGATCCTTTAAATTGGTATCAGAGCAAGGTCTCTTTATTAAGGGTTTCACCACCCGAAGAGTATGGATGATGACGGGGACCGGGCGGTTGAACTACCCGAGGCCGTGGGTGTGAACACGGTCTCTCGCGAGGATTTAAATGAGGCCATATCCTCGCTTAAATCCTCCATGACGACCGAGGTCAAATCCATGTTTAAAGAATTCCTTGACACACTTAAACTTTCTACCGATGCGGTTCAAGTGGTTAATCCCACTAACTCGGCATCGGATGTCAACTCCGATAAGGAGGGGGCTAGTACTGATAATCGTTCTCAAGGAATTAATGGGTCGGGGACTTTTGCCTCAGTTCCCCGTCCCTTGGTCTTTGGAGGACCGGTGCACCCACCTCATATAGTTAACCACGGTCCTCCTCCTAAGCTTGTTAAAAATGATTTCGCTAATTGGCTTTTCTGTATCAAGTCTCATTTGGATCACAACTCAATTCAACTCATGCGAGTCATTGAAGAAGGATACTACCCTTGTGATCCACGCAACCTCACTCCAAGGGAAGAAGCGGATAAACAGCTAAATTCCTCCGCCTTGTTCATACTCCAAGCTGCTGTTCCTACTGAAGACCTACCTCACCTGTGTCCTTTCACTGTTGCTAAAGAGTGTTGGGAACACATTATCTCCATGTACAAGGGCAGCTCAAGCATTCAACGCTCAAACTATGAAGTTGTCCTTGATCAGTCAGATGAGTTTGTAATGATAGAGGATGAGGAACCGCGTGAGCTCTATAGAAGGGTGACTGCCCTCGCCGTTGCCCTCAAAGATCATGGCAGCAAGGATGTGGATGATACGTGGGTCAAGCGTAAGTTTCTGAAGGCCATCATGCCCTACAACAAGGCCATGTCCGCTGTCATCCGTCAAAGACCAGACTTTCACACCTTGTCTTCTGGTGATGTGTTGGATGAATTTATTGCAATGAACATCTTGAACACAACAGCTGACAATGCTCTCGCTCGCGTGCAACGGTCAAAGAAATCATCCCCCAACCTTGCTTTGAAGGCCAAGGTCTGTCAAGAGGAAGAAGAAGAAGAAGAAGAGGAAGAGGGTTGCCCCGAGGACACCAAATATGCCTATCATGAGCACATGGCTCTTGCATCTAGGCAATTTTGGGGCAACAAGAGAAACACAAGGCCCAACTTCTCCAAGAACAACTCAAACGGGTCAAAGGGCAAGCAACGTGTGAGGACCTGCTACAACTGTGGTAATGTGAGTCACTTTGTGGTGGATTGTCCATATGAGAAGAGGGAAGACAATGGTGGCAAGCTCATCCGCAAAGATAAGGCCAAGTCGTTCCCCAACAAGACCAACTTCACCAAGAAGACTCCACACAAAGTGTTGGTGGCTCAAGAAGAGTATGCATCGGATGATGATTGTGATGACGGAGACACAAGTGGTGAAGGAATGGCAATGGCATCTGTAGCAATCACATCCTCCACCCCAACAAAGGTGTCACTCTTCGATGCCCCCAATGAGAACCACATCGCTAGGTGCCTCATGGCAAAAGGTATCACCAAGGTAACCTCCAACGCCAAAACCTCAAACATTAAGACTTCTATTTATTCCACTCCATCTTTATTAGATTGTGTGGATGAACTTGAGGAGGCGATAGAGGGTGAGAATGAGTTTGACAAGTTCTTGTGTAAACTCAAGGGAGAGTCCAAGAAGCACTTCGTTGCTCTCTTGGAACAACTTGGTGAGGCCAATGACACGATTGATTCTCAAGAAGAATCTCCTGAGGACATGAGAGGCCATAGTCGTGATTATGCCGACGAGATAGCAGATCTTTCTATTGCTCTAGAGGAAGAGGGAGGTCTTCATTTGACTTTTAAGGAGTCACACAATGACGACTTTGCTAAATTACATAAAGATTATGATCATGCTATTGTTCTTAACCGTGTCCTTAAAACTGAAAAGGTTGCACTTGGGGTTGACCATGCTCGACTCAAGGATGAGTTTGTCTCTCTTTACAGTGCTCATAAGGCATTGAAGAGCGTTCATGCTTCTCTTAAAGAGTCACATGATCAACTCCAAGTGAAACTCACTAAAGAAATTGCCACGTGTCCTCCCTTTGTCTTAATTGATAATGCATCTGCTACTAACCCGTGTTGTGAGCATGCACATCTTATGGAGGAAAATGCTAAGCTAAAAGAGCAGCTTGAGAAAGGCCTTGTGACATGTATACAAGGTGAGAAGAATCTCAATGACCTTTTGAGCAATCAAAAGGAAGTGATTGCAAAGGAAGGAGTTGGGTTTGCACCCAAATCCAAAAAGAAGAAGAAGAAGAAGGCCACGAAGGCTCCTCCGCTCAAGGAAACATTTGTCAAAGCAGGGAGCATTACTCATGATAAGAAGAAAGACAAGGTTGTGAGTGATAGTGCCAAGAAGGGCAAGATCACTCCCTCCAACAAGGCCGGCAATTTTAACCCCTCTTATGTTTTGTGCCATGCTAGTGATGGGCATGTTTATGCCAAATTTGTTGGTTCTTCGTATGAGTATATTGAGTGGTCTATTTGGGTTCCTAAGACCCTTGTCACTAACATGAAAGGACCCATTCAAGAATGGGTACCTAAATCCAAGCATTGATCTATTGTAGGACTTTGCTTCTGGGGGAGTCTCATGGTTGCTCGATAGCGGAGCAACAAATCATATGACCGGAAGCAAGGACTTGGTGGTGGACGTTCGACCCGATGCATCCGTGGCCACCCAAGTCTCATTTGGAGATGATGCAATCTCAAAGGTATTGGGTCTTGGCAAGGTGGTTATCTCTCCGACCTTAACTATTGAGAGAGTCATGCTTGTTGAGACCCTTGCATACAATTTACTTTCCGTTCGTCAACTTGCAATCATGGGGTTTAGTACTTTCTTTGGCATTGATACCGTGACCCTTTTGTGGAGCAAGACTCTTAAAGTAGCCTTTGTTGGACATGTCGAAAACGGTCTCTATGTGATTAACTTCTCGGAGCGACCCACTAAGACCGCGACATGTCTAATGGCTAAAGTTGATGTGGGATGGCTTTGGCATCGCCGACTAGCCCATGTCAATATGAGATCTTTGCAAAGTCTCCTCAAAGGGGATCACATTCTTGGACTAACAAATGTGAGTTTTGCCAGAGATTGTGCTTGCAGTGCCTGTATCGAAGGAAAGCTACATGAAAAGGCTCATCGTCCAACTACAACAATCTACTCAAAGAGGACCCTAGAGCTCCTTCACATAGATCTCTTCGGGCCTCCATATTTTGACAGCCTTGGAGGAAGAAGATATTGCTTGGTAATTGTGGATGATTACTCGAGATACACATGGGTATATTTCTTCAAGAGGAAGAGTGAGACCCAACAGACCGTCATCGACTGTGCAAATGAAGTCCAACGTCAACATGATGCAAAGATTTTGATGATCAGAAGTGACAACGGCACTGAGTTCAAGAACTACACCCTAAATGAGTTTCTCAGTGATGAGGGGATAAAGCACCAATATTCCACACCTTACACCCCTCAACAAAACGGTGTTGCGGAGAGGAAGAACCGGACGTTGATGGATGCGGCAAGAACCATGATGGCGGAATTTAAATCTCCGTACAACTTTTGGGCCGAAGCCATCAACACAGCGTGTCATGCATCAAATCGGCTCTATCTCCGCAAAGGCTTGAACAAGACTCCTTATGAGATTCTTACCGGGAACAAGCCCAACCTCAAATACTTCCGGGTGTTCGGTTGTAAGTGTTTCATTCTCAAGAAAGGTGTTCGTTTGTCTAAATTTGAGTCTAGAGCCCATGAGGGCATATTTGTTGGTTATGCTGCAAACTCTCATGCTTACCGTGTCCTCAACAAGTCCACGGGACTCATTGAGGAGACGAGTAATGTAGAGTTTGATGAAAATAATGGCTCCCAAGTGGAGCAAAGTGGTCTTTGTGATGTAGGTGATGAAATTCCTCCCCAAGCCATAAGAAGAATGGGTGTGGGATACTTCCTACCCGTTGAGGAACCCCTTGTGGCTGAAGGAGAAGGACAATGTTCCACTCAAGTGGAACCATCACCGACGCACGACCCACATGCTTCCGAAGAACGCAGTGAAGGCCCTCAACCCCGTGATCAAGATCAAGGGCAAGATCAACTCGATAGTGATGTTTCTACTTCACATGATGCTCAAGATCTTGTTCACACCCCCGTGCAAGCTCAAGATCAAGATGAAGCTCAGGACCAAGATCTACTTCAAGATCAAGGTCAAGCTAAAGATCAAGATCATGAGCAAGCCGGTGCTAGTACCGAAGCTCGTCAAGTTACCAAGCCTCAACTTTCCATGGAGGAAATTCTTAAAAGACGAGCTGCCAAGAATGCTGCCAAGCTTCAGAAAAAGCAACACCTCCTAGAGAACGTCTACGGTAGCTTGAAAAGAGGGGTAAATACTCGTCGTCAATTGACAAACTTTTGGGCACATCATGCGTTTGTTGCTTGCTTTGAACCCCTCAAGGTACAAGATGCACTCGAAGACGAGGATTGGCTTGAAGCCATGCATGATGAAATCAACAACTTCGAGCGCAACAAAGTGTGGCGATTGGTGCCAAGACCAAAAGAGAATCACAATGTAATCGGAACCAAATGGATCTTTAAAAACAAGCAAGATGCACATGGTATCATTATCCGCAACAAGGCAAGACTGGTGGCTCAAGGCTACTCCCAAGTCGAGGGTATCGACTACGGTGAAACCTTTGCCCCTGTTGCTCTCCTTGAATCTATTCGCATGTTGCTTGCTTATGCTTCTCATCATGATTTCATATTATATCAAATGGATGTGAAGAGTGCTTTTCTTAATGGTCCACTTAAGGAGTTGGTATATGTCAAGCAACCCCCGGGTTTTGAGGACCCCAAGTTCCCCAATCATGTATACATTCTCGATAAGGCACTCTATGGCCTTAAACAAGCCCCACGTGCGTGGTATGAGCACCTTACCGAGATGTTGCAAGATCGTGGGTTTGAAATTGGGAAAACCGACCCCACTCTTTTTACTAAGAGGGTTAACGGGAACTTGTTCGTATGCCAACTATATGTAGATGATATTATCTTTGGTTCTTCTAACAAAGCTTTTAATGATGAGTTCGCCGCACTAATGACCAAAGAGTTTGAGATGTCTATGATGGGAGAGTTGAAGTTCTTCCTTGGATTCGAAGTCAAGCAACGAAGCCAAGGAACCTTCATCAACCAAGCCAAATACACTCAAGACATGCTCAAGAGGTTCAAGTTGGATGAGCTAAATCCTCCGAAGGCCAACACTCCGATGCAACTCAAATGCCAACTTGACAGTGATCCCAATGGTAAAGCTGTGGATCAGAAGGTATATCGCTCCATGATTGGATCTCTGCTTTACCTTTGCGCATCTAGACCGGATATCATGTTGAGTGTGGGAATTTGTGCACGATTTCAATCCGCACCTAAGGAGAGTCACTATGTGGCTGTCAAGCGAATCTTTCGATATTTGGCTCATACCCCAAACTTTGGCTTATGGTACCCCAAAGGTGATTCATTTGATCTCATTGGATATACTGACTCGGATTGGGCGGGAGACCGTGTGGAAAGGAAGTCCACTTCCGGAGGTTGCCAATTTCTTGGTCGCTCTCTGGTAAGTTGGTCTTCCAAGAAACAAAACTGTGTTTCTCTCTCGTCCACCGAGGCCGAGTATGTAGCCGCCGCAAGCTGTTGTGCTCAGATTCTTTGGATGAGGCAAACTTTAAAGGATTATGGTGTCAACTGTGACAAAGTGCCTCTTTACTGCGTCAATGAAAGCACAATCAAGATCTCCAACAACCCGGTTCAACACTGCAAGATGAAGCATATTGAGATTCGTCATCATTTCATCCGGGATCACATCAAGCGTGGAGACATTGATCTTATTCATCTCTATACTAAGGAACAGCTTGCAGACATATTCACGAAGCCATTAGATGAAGCAAGATTTCGCAAGTTAAGGCATGAGCTAAATATCATTGATTCGAGCAATGTGGCTTGAATTAGTGCACACCCCACCACTCTCATCATCATGTCTTGTTTAGGTGTAGGCATGGACATAGGGGGAGTCTAGTTCTCTCAATGAACTATCCCTCCTCCTATTATGCATAAATTAATCAAGTCTTTCACATTCGTCATTTTTGATGACTCGTGTGCTTCAAAGACGAGTTTTGGTCATGGGCCCAAGGTTCATATCTTCGCGGTGCCATACCATTTGACTCAAACATAGGTGGCTTCGGCCACCGCCCCCACCTCCTAGTGAGGCATTTGCATTACTAGTGCATATGGGTTCGAATTTGTTGTCTCATGTCTTTGTCTCTTCGGGTTTGTTTTCTCATAAAGACTTGGAGTAACTTCTTGCTATGTCTAGTAGAATGATTTGTTGCTTTTCAACACCCCTGATTCAGTGGTTTTGCTCTATTTTGCTGGGAGCAGTTTTTGGTCATAAGTGGTACTACCGCTCTGGTGGACGGTACTACCGCGCAAGCGGAAGTACCACTCTTGTGGACGGTACTACCGCGCAAGCGGAAGTACCGCCCATACCAGCGGTACTACCGCTTCGGGGGCTCTCTGACGATTCTAGTAGTGGGCAGGGGGAGTTCTAACTCCTCCCCATACCCATTCACGGTCTCGTCTCCGCCCCTGGCGACCGAAGCTCTCCCGGAGGCCGGCTCCGAATCTCCCATTCCGTGTCGGTCTTCGCATTTTCGTCCGGTGGGATCGATCCCCACCTCTCCCTCGTGCCATGGAACCCGGTATTGCCCTCGTTCTTTCTCTTTTGACCTAGCTTTTCTTCGATCTTAAATCTAGGGCAATGCGGGTGGTGTTTCTTGTTTTTCTCGCTATGTTTGGCATGAGTAGGACGATTATGATCACTAGAGATACATCACATGGTTAGGGATTCGGAGTGTGGTGGATTTGTGGTCATTTCCCTGCCGCGGGGATCTTCCCGTCGCCAGGGCGGTACTACCGCTCCGGTATGACCGGTACTACCGCTTCAAGCGGAAGTACCGCTCCTACCCAAGCGGTACTACCGCTTATCACTGTATCTCCCACCTCCGAGTACTTTTCTCTCTCTAGTGTTTTTGCTTGCTTTTTGCTTGATATTTACAGTTGCTCTGTCTCTTGCCGTTGCTTCTTTATGAGTTCAGGTGATGATGGCTCTGCTATGGGTGCTCATCGTGTGAATCCAAGCCATGGTAGTTCCAAGCGGTACCGAATGTCTGACGAAGCAGGAGCTGGCTCAAGTGCTCAACCCCAGCGACAGTCCTCAAAGAAAGTTGCCACCAAGAAGCAAGATGTCAAGGAACCTCAAGATATGTCTGGCACCGAGTTCTATGAGTTTCGTCAACTCAATCCTTTCCGCCACCCTCAGGACCCCAAGTTTGTTGGTCGTCCCTTCTGGAACAAGGCTCAGTATCTCATTTATGCTGGTGTCCTAAAGGGCAAGACGAACCTGTATGTGCCTCATGTCAAATCCATCAACACGGAGCATATGGTCAACAACCCTCACTCTGCCTACTTTGCTGAAGCTCGTGCTCTCTGCCAGCAATGGGGTCTGTATCCCATTATCTCTTTCAACAAGGATTTCGACTGCGAGCTTGTGGCTCAATTCTTTGCCACTGTCCACTTTAACGCTGATGAAGAGCGGAGCTTCATATGGATGACTGGTGGCAAGGTCTTGCGTTCCAACTGGAAGACGTTTATGAACTCTTTGGGATATGCAGACTCAGGGGAGAATGAGCCAGTTGGTCTCCGACCACACACTGCAGAGCAAGCCATTCACAAGTCCAAGCTCGTGCGCTACCAGAGGATTGTCAAGACTCACAAGGGTACTCACACTGAACTCATTCCATTTCTGGACATCATGCACCGTATCTTCCGCAACTCTCTGTTTCCATGTGTGGGGAACTTGGACCAGGTTCACTCTTATCTCGTGAATCTGCTTCTTCTATGCATCAAAGAAAAAGGCAAAGATTCCACTTTGGATGTTTCCCACATCATGTGGACGGAGCTTCGCTCAGCAATTCTTGACAGGAAGGTGCCTATCTACGGTACCTATATCTTCAAGCTCATTGAGGATACTTGGGCTGAGCAGTTCCCCGGTGAGCGTCTTGTCACTGATCACATGGTGATTCATGGTGTTCTTAAGCTGCGTGTGAAGGAGGATTGGGGCGTTGCGCCCTCTGTTCCAGAGATCACTCCCATCGTCTCTGATGATGAGTCTGAGCCTGAGTATACTGATGCCTCCTATGTTCCTCGCTCTGAGACTATTCCCTCTTGGGCTGCCAAGCTCAAAACCAAGGTGAAGAATCTTTTCTGCTTTCAGATCAAGGGTCAGTACAAGGTCCATGTGGAGGCCAAGAAAGCTCGCAGCCGTGACAAGAGGATCATGAGGAAGCTTGGTCTGCAGATTGACAGCGGGTCTGAGAAGAGGATTACTGATGAGGAGGAATGGATCAAGAAGAATTGCCCAAATGTTGCGTCAGAAGATGATGTGCCTGCTGCTACTGATGAGGAGGGAGATGATGAGCTTGATGACTGACTATGCTGTGCCTATCATCACTTGGTCTCACTTTAGTCCTCTGTGCCCATTTTGGTGTCTCGATGCCAAAGGGGGAGAGAGTGTGTAGGGATTTGCTGAGTCACGAGTTTTTCTCCTTTTAGCTGCGCATCTCTTGTCTCGTGAACTCCTTTACTTGCTTTGGTTGTTTGCTTTGCTTTATAATGTCAGACCTCTGAGTACTTTGTATGGTGTAAGACATACTACCTCTTATATCCATTATGTCTACATTATCGTAAGTCTATATTTTGTAGATTTTTGGATTGCCATAGTCTTACTGTATATCTTATTGGCAAATCCCGTGTTGTCATCAACCCACCAAAAAGGGGGAGATTGTAAGAGCATAATTCCCCTTAGTAGTTTTGGTGGTTGATGACAGTGCGTTTGCGGACTAACTGTGTGCATTAAGCTTTCAGAGATTATCAGGTGGCATGAGACGGTTATCTTCCCCTTAAGTAGTATATCAGAAGACGGAGTCTTTTCCTTTCGAGGTTAGGTTGGTGGACCTGAGTCGTAGGAAAATCCGTACTATTAAGAGGGGATCCGCATTCGGAAAGGTTGGGAGGAATCATCACGTACACTTTGCACCCCCGTCCTTTCCCGGCACAATGGATTTTATGTACATGTATAAGCGGAAGTTAGGTTCCAGTACATGTATAAGCGGAAGTACCGCCCCCTAGGACGGTACTACCGCTTATGCGCGTATCTGGGCAGAAAAACGGCCAGTTTTCCCCCCACCTATATAAGTGAGTCTTCTTCTTCATTGAGACTCACCTCTTCCCACATAAAGCTCCATTGTTGCTCCTAAGCTTATTCTTGCTCCTTCTCCCTCCCTAGCCATCAAATCTTGTTGATGCTCTAGGGTTTGGAGGAGAGGGCCTCGATCTACACTTCCACCGAGAGATATTTGATTCCCCCCATCAATCCCTTGCGGATCTTGTTACTCTTGGGTGTTTGAGCACCCTAGACGGAAGAGGTCACTTCGAAGCCATAGTCCATTGTGGTGAAGCTTCGTGGTGTCGTTGGGAGCCTCCAATTAAGTTGTGGAGATAGCCCCAACCTTGTTTGTAAAGTTTCGGTCGCCGCCTTCAAGGGCACCAATAGTGGAATCACGGCACCTCGCATTGTGTGAGGGCATGAGGAGAATACGGTGGCCCTAGTGGCTTCTTGGGGAGCATTGTGCCTCCACACCGCTCCAACGGAGACATACTTCCCCTTACCGGGAAGGAACTCCGGTAACACATCCTCGTCTCCATCGGCTCCACTTTTGGTTACCTCTTACCTTTACTTTGTGCAAGCTACTTATATTGTTATATCTTGCTTGCTTAGCTTGTTGTTGTGATTAGCATCATATAGGTTGCTCACCTAGTTGCACATCTAGCCAACCTATTTGTTGCTAAGCCTAAATTGTTAAAGAAAAGTAAAAAATTGTTAGTTGCCTATTCACCCCCCTCTAGTCAACCATATCGATCCTTTCACCCGTGTTGGGTGCAAGTTGTTTGCTCTTTTGTGTGCAGTCGCTAAAGACAGTTGAGGATTGATATTCCTATTGGTTAGATAAACCTTGGTTTCATAACTGAGGGAAATAATTACCCACTTTGAGCTGCAATTACCCGTTCCTCTTCACGGAAAACCCAACGCAGATCACAAGTATCAAGGTGTGTACGTAGCCGAGAACTCATGTGAAATCCCTTCTTCGTCAAGAAAGGTTTCCACATTAGTGTTCTTGAACTCCGAGCCATTGTCGCTCCTAGCTTTCTTGATCTTCACTTCAAATTGATTTTGGGCCTTGCGAGCAAAGTTCTTGAAGATCTTTTGCATCTGCGACTTGCCATCAAGAAAGAATGCCCACATAAATCTGGAAAAATCATCAACTATAACCAGACCAAAGGAATTTCCACCGAGGCTCTTATAAGCATTGGGACCAAAAAGATCCATATGAAGCAATTCAAGTGGTCTCCTAGTAGTCATGATGTTCTTTACGGGATGACTTCCACCCACTTGTTTTCTTGCTTGACAAGCACTACGAAGTCTATCTTTGTCAAAGATAACATCTTTAACTCCAATTATATGATCACCTTTTATGAGCTTTTCTAGATTACGCATACCAACATGTCCTAGCCTTCTATGCCAAAGTCAACCTTTAGAAGATTTTGCAATGAGACAAGTACAAGATTTGGATCTCTTAGTGAAATCACCAATGTATAGATCACCTCTACGGAAACCGGTAAAGACCATGTTGTTATTATCTAGATGAAACACTTGACAATCAAATTTAGTAAATAGCGCATTGAAACCGAAGCAGGCTAGTCTAGATACGGAAAGAAGATTGTAGCCAAGGGATTCAACAAGCATGACATTTTTAATGGAGCTATCATGAGATATGGCCACCTTACCAAGACCGAGTACCTTACCCTTGGAGTTATCCCCAACAGTCACATACCTCCGTGGTCCATGGTTTGGTGTGATCTCTTGAAACATGTCTCTATCTCCGGTCATGTGATCGGTGCATCCACTATCGAGAATCCACTCCTTTCCTCCGGACATGTAGTCTTTGAAGTTTGCCATGAGACTTAGATTCTTCATAGTCTTCTCATATTCGATGTAAAACAACTCATCTTCATCATAGTAGTCATGTTCCACATTATCATCGTCAAATGGAATATCCTTGTCGTAAGAATCAAGAGAATTATGACCATGACAATGTTCAAGATTATGAATGCGAATGGCTTCAACAATGATGTTGTTGATAGTTATGACATATCCTTTAGCACGCATGAGGTCTCTAAGCTCGAAGAGATAGTCATCAAAATTAGGATCACTAGGTTTCATTTTGTGAAATGCAATCGTTTTATGGAGAATGACATCAAGGTTTTTCAAAGAGTAATTTGGATATCTTTTCTCTAGATCATTCCACAAAGTAACACTCAAAGTTTCTCATTTGATCAAACACAGTTCTTGGCAATCCTCTAATGATAAGATTATCTAATATTACGAAGCATGTCAATTTCTTTTTTGTGTGAGGGATGTAAGGGATCAATGGGAAGCACATAAGGGCTCTTAACATACTTGCTCAAATGGAATTCATTGAATAGATCAAGCATCTCATCTTTCCAATGACTATAGTACTCCCCATCGAGAATAGGCACTCTACAACTAAGACTCCCCAAACCAGACACATCCATATTCCTCCAATGGTGATAAAACCAAAGCTATGGAGACCAAAGCTCTGATACCAATTGTGGGGTCGAGAAAGGATGTCTAGAGGGGGGTGAATGGACTACTTGGCAAATTAAAAACCTAACCTTTTCCCAATTTTAATGGTTGGCAGATTTTAGCAATTCTGACAAGTCTAGCACATCCTACACATGCAAGTCAACGAGTATAACAGCAGAAAGTAAATACAAGCACATGTAAGTAAGAGTAGAGAAGAGGAGATCAAACGCAATTGGAGACACGAAGATTTTTCCTATGGTTCCGATAGGTGGTCCTATCATACGCCCACATTGATGGAGACTTCAACCCATAGAGGGTAGCGGTCGCGAGACTCCATGGAGGGCTCCACCCATAAGGATCCACAAAGTAGCAACCTTGTCTATTCCATCACGGCTTACATCCACGAAGGGCTAGCCTCACTCGTGATAGATCTTCACGAAGTAGGCAATCTCCTTGCCCGTACAAACTTCTTGGTTCAACAACACACACGAAGACGGAGGCTACCAAGCGACACCTAACCAATCTAAGAGACACCACTGTCCAAAAGGTAATAGATGTGGTAATAAGAATGATGAACTCCTTACTCTTGTGCTTCAAAAGATAGTCTCCTCAACACACAATCACTCTCTCACAGATTTTGCTTGGTAGAAGAGGTTTATTGGGTGGAAAGCAACTTGGGGAGGCTAGAAATCAAGATTCATATGGTTGGAGTGGAAGATCTTGATCTCAACACATGAGTAGGTGGTTCTTTCTCAGAAAAATGGATGGGGCAAGTGTTGGTCTGTTCTGAGTGCTTCCTCTATGAGTGAGAGGCAGGTGGAGGGGTATATATAGGCATCTCCAAAAATCCAACCATTACAACATTATTGCCCAACTCGATGAAACCGAATCAAAA
This sequence comes from Elymus sibiricus, assembly GCA_039707655.1. NCBI lineage: Eukaryota > Viridiplantae > Streptophyta > Magnoliopsida > Poales > Poaceae > Elymus > Elymus sibiricus. The sequence goes on from CM077665.1 coordinate 314,042,259, forward strand.
AGTCGGTTGCATCGACTAGTGCAAAATGTGGCAACTTTTTATGTTTTGATGAGACCGATATATAAATCTTGATGGGACCGAATTGGCTGACCTAGGCAGTTACCAAAACTCGGTGAGACCGATTTATGAAACTCAGAAATTCTGATTCTTAGAAATAGATTAACCGAAAGTTGGTCACTGATTTTGGTTTCACCGAAATGAAAAGTTGGTGTCACCGAGACCTTAGGGTTTGGCTTAGGATCTATCTAGGGTGAAACTCGGTAGGGCCGATTTGAAAATATTGGTGGCACCGAATTTAAGTGGTAGGGTTTAGACAGAGTATTTTGTGGGAGAATTTCATGGGTATTTTTGGTGGCTAACTCTAAGCACTTGAGCAACCAGATCATCATGGATACCTGATACTCGTGGTCTGCGTTGGGTTTTCCATGGAGAGGAACGGGTGATGTAGCACAATATGGATAAGTATTTCCCTCAGTAGAGAACCAAGGTCTATCGAACCAATAAGAGTAACGGTCAACCACCGTCTTCAACGACTGCACACAAAAGAGCAAACACTTGCACCCAACGCGACAATAGGGTTGTCAATCCCCTTGGTCTGCAAGCAAATGAAGTGTGTAGATGATAGTAGATAATTGTAAATTGCAAAATATAATAAAATATAATAAATGGCAGCAAGGTATTGAAAGCTTTTGTAAATTTATAAGTGAATAGACTCGGGGGTATAGTTTTCCCCAGTGGCATCTGTCATATAGTAAGCATACGGTGGGTCGACAAATTACTGTTAGGCAATTGATAGAAAAGCGCATAGTTATACAATCTTTATTCACAGCAATGATCATGTATATATAGGCATCACATCCATAAGAAAATAGGCTGACTCATGCCTGCACCTATTACTATTAATCCACCCATCGACCGCTATCCATCATGCAGAGTATTAAGTAAAATAGAGTAATGCTTGGAGAACAATGACATGATGTAGACAAAGAGAATTCAATTAATATAAACTAACCCCATCGGTTTATCCTTAGCGGCAACAATAACAGTACAAAGACGTGTCTTGTCCCTTTCTGTCACTAGGATATAGAGCACCGCCAGATTGAACCCACTACAACGCACCCCTCTCACTGAAGATAAACCAATCTACTTGGCCAAAGCAAATCAATATAATAGAGAGATTTACGAAGCTATGATGATCATGAAAATAAGAATCAAATAAAATTCAGAGAAGACTCCAATCTTTTATTATGAATAATCTGAACATAAACCCACAATTCATCGGATCCCAACAAATGCACCGCATAAAAGAATTACATCAGATAGATCCAAGCGAAGATGCGATGATCATTGTATTGTAGATTAAGAGAGCGAGATAGCCATCTAGGTACTAACTACGAACCCGTAGGTTTGTGGTGAACTACTCACACATCACCATGGGAGCAGCAAGGATGATGTAGAGGCCCTCTGTGATCGATCCCCCCTCCGATAGGGCACAAAACAGGACTCTAGATGGGCACACGGTGAAACAGAGACTTGCGGTGATGGAAAAGTGTTTTGGGTGGCTCCTTAGGGTTTTGGGGATTTTAGGGAATTTATAGGCCAGAGAGGGGCATCGGAGGACGCCCGAGGGGGGCACCACATAACAGGGTGCGGACCACCCCCAGGGCGCGCCCTGTTGTGTGGTGCCTCCCTCATGGAGTCACTGACCTCCTTCCGAAGCTTGCAGGTCTTCTTTTGGTCCAGAAAAAATCATATTAAAGTTTTGTGGCAATTGGACTTCGTTTGGTACTGTAAACCTGAAAAGCCAAAAACATGCTGAAAACAGCAACTGGCACTGAGCACTGGGCTAATAGGTTAGTGCTCAGAAATAATATTAATTGGTAAATAAACACCCAAAAAGTATCCTATAATGATAATAGAATAGCATGGAACAATAAAAAATTATAGATACGTTGGAGACGTATCGGCATCCCCAAGCTTAATTCCTGCTCGTCCTCTAGTAGGTAAATGATAAAAATAGAATTTTTGATGTGACATGCTACCCAACATGTAATCTATTGCAGGTTTGATCATTGAGAAACAATGAATTAATAAACATAAACATAGTAATATCTATAAGCATAAGAAACATAATCATCAAGTTTCAAAGTATACGATCTGAAAAGAATGTTCACCCCCTATTGATTTTATCATATTAGAATAGCATGGCTCTGTCTTAACCACATAAATACAAATGTCAAGCACCATGGTTTCAAGTCAGGCAATTGGATTGTACTTCTTAACGTGCTTCAGCTTTTTATTACTCACGCAATATATGAGCGTGAACCATGGATATAGCATGAAGGTGGAATAGAATATGGTGGTAGGTTTCAAAGGGGTAAAAATGGAGAAGAAATTCTCGCATCAACTAGGCGTATCAACGGGCTATGGAGATGCCCATCAATAGATATCAATGTGAGGAGTAGGGATTGCCATGCAACGGATGCACTAGAGCTATAAGTGTATGAAAGCTCAACTGAAGCTAAGTGGGTGTGCATCCAACTTGCTTGCTCATGAAGACCTCGGGCATTTGAGGAAGCCCATCATCGGAATATACAAGCCAAGTTCTATAATGAAAAATTCCCACTAGCATATGGGAGTGACAAAACAAGAGACTCTCTATATGAAAAATATGGTGCCACTTTGAGGCACAAGTGTGGAATAAGAGGTAGCAACACTGTCCCTTCTCTCTTTTCTCTCATTTAATTATTTTTATTTTTCTCTTTTTTTAGTTTTTTATTTTCCTTTTTTCCCTTTTCTTTTTCTCTTGCTTTTTCTTTTATTTTACGTCCGGAGTGTCATCCCGATTTGTGGGGGAATCATTGTCTCCATCATCCTTTCCTCACTGAGACAGTGCCCTAATAATGATGATCATCACACTTTTATTTACTTACAACTCAACATGAAAAACGGTATGACTCTATATGAATGCTTCTGGCCGTGTACCAGGATGTGCAATGATCAAGAGTAACATGCATGATAATGATGAACGGTGGCTTTGCCAGAAATACTATGTTAGCTTATATGATGATGCAAAGCAATATGACAATGAAAGTACAAGTCATATGATGTGACGGTGGAAGTTGCATCGCAATATATCTCGGAATGGCTATGGAAATGCCATGATGGGTAGGTATGGTGGCTATTTTGAGGAAGATATAATGAGGCTTATGTGCAAAAGAGCGTATCATGTCACGGGGTTTGGATGCACCGGCGAAGGTTGCACCGGTCCTCGAGGTGAGAATGGGCAATGCATGGTACCGAAGAGGCTAGCAAATATGTGGAGGTGAGAGTGTGTATATCCATGGACTCACATTAGTCATAAAGAACTCACATACTTATTGCAAGATTTTATCAGCTCTCGCGAAGCAAAGCACTACTCGCATGCCCCTAGGGACGAGGTTGGGAGGAGTTAACCATCGCGCGCCTCCGACCTAAACAACACTAGGATTTCAACGAGGAATAAATATGCTCACACAGCATCACCATGACATAAAAATATTTGGATGAACAACAAGTTAACAACATCTAATTCACGATATTCTTATCAGCCAATGATAATGCACTCATGCTCTTTCACATTACCACATTAATATCATTAACCATGATTTCTCTTTTATGTGCTACATGTGGTTTTGATTATGCACTCATTGAATACCTATTATTTTCGGACTAGTCTTATAACCCATGCAAATTACCATCGCTATTTATTAACTCTCAAACAAATATAAGTGAAGAACAAGAGTGCAATTATTTCTATAAAATCTATACGCCACCATGCTCTAAAAGATATAAGTGAAGTACTGGAGAACCTTCTAAGCTCAAAAGATATAAGTGAAGCACAAAGAGTATTCTAATAAATCATGATGATAGTGTGTATCTCTCAAGTGGGTGTGTCCAGCAAACAATGATTGTGGGAAACTTAAACTAAAGCAAACGACGCTCCAAGCAAAACTCATATCATGTGATGAATAAAAATATAGTTGCAAGTGATATACCGATGGATTGAGACGAAAGAGGGGATGCCTTCTGGGGCATCCCCAAGCTTAGATGCTTGAGTCTTCCTAGAATATTACCTTGGGGTGCCTTGGGCATCCCCAAGCTTAGGCTCTTGCCGATCCTTATTCCTTCGTGCATTGCGATAACACCCAAAACTTGAAAACTTCAGGACACAAAACTTAACAGAGAACTCGTGAGATCCGTTAGTATAATAAACATATCAAATACTTTAGGTACTGTTATAAATTGATTCATATTTTATTATTGCATAATTTACTGTATTCTAACTTCTCCATGACTTATACCCCCCGATATAATCCAAAGCATCATCAAAACAAGCAACTTATGCAAGCAAAAACAGAATCTGTCTAAAACAGAACAGTCTGTAAAGATCTACAAGTAAACTATACATGTGTATCTCTAAAAATTCTAAAAAATTAGGACAACCTGAATAATTTTTATACCAATAATGTTTAAAAAAATTCAATATCAAAAATACATTCCATTAAAATCAAAGAATTATGCACTGGACGCTAAAGTTTATGTTTTTGCACCGTATCGATTCTACTTATCTTGTAAGTCATCCCAAAGGTTTTACTTGGCACAAACACTAATTTAAACATAAAAACACAATAATTACAGATTCAATAATCATGTTATAAGAAAAACAGAAAGTAAAAAAAGAAAAAATAAAGATAACTATTGGGTTTTCTCCCAACTAGCGCTATTGTTTTACGCCCCTAGCTAGGCATATTGCATAGTTTCAAGTGTTGTCATCTTTGACACTCCACCCATAAGTAGCCCTCATGATAGATTCATAAGGTGGTTTGATTCTCTTCCTAGGGAAGTGTTCCATCCCTTTCTTTAATGGAAATTGGAACTTTATGTTTCCCTCTTTCATATCAATAATTGCACCTATAGTTCGTAAGAAAGGTCTTCCAAGTATTATTGGACAAGTAGTATTGCATTAAATATCAAGCACAATTAAATCTACAGGCACATAATTTCTATTTGCAAGGATAAGCACATCATTTATTCTACCTAAAGGTTTCTTCATGGTAGAATCCGCAAGATGTAAGTTTAGGGAACAATCTTGAATGTTAGTGAGACCAAGCAATTAACAAAGAGATTTAGGTATAGTTGAAACACTAGCATCAAGGTCGCAGAAAGCATTGCATTCATATTATTTAAGCTTTATTTTGATAGTAGGTTCCCACTCATCATCCAATTTTCTAGGAATAGAAACTTCAAGTTCAAATTTCTTATCATAAGCTTTTATCATCGCTTCTACTATATGTTGAGTAAAAGCTTTATTTCGTTCATAAGCATTGAGTGAGCTAATAATGGACTGCAACAAGGAAATACATTCTACTAAAGAGCAACTTTCATAATTAAAGTCCTTGTAATCCAAGATGGTGGGCACATCACTAGTTAAAGTTTTAACCTCTCCATACCCACTTTTTTAGTTTAGCACTAGAATCATCACCCTCCAAGCAAACGGGACTCTCTCTAGCTAGAGTTGACTCAACTCCGGTCCCTTTATCATTTATTTTCAGAGAAGTAAACAAAGATTCAATGGGATAAGTGCCAAGAATTTTAAGATCTTCATCGTGATTCCGGTAAAAACCGGGTGGAAGGGCTTTTTCTAAGAATTCCCATCGAGTTTAGAGAATCGGTACCACCGAGAAGTTGGACCAACTTTATGTTAGCCCATTTCTCTAAATCGGTCCCACCGAGTTTAAGGAATCGGTCTCACCGAGATTTGGTAACTTCGTAGGTCACCCATATCGGTACCACTGAGATTCATATATCGGTCTCACCGAAAACGCCAAAGTTGCCACATTTTGAACTAGTCGGTGCCACCGAGTTTCACTTCGGTTTCACCGAGTTGGGCAATAATGTTGTAACGGTTGGATTTTTGGAGAACCCTATATATACCCCTCCACCACCATTCACTCGCAAGAGAAGCACTCAGAACATACACCTACCCTTGTGTTGAGGTCAAGATCATCCACTCCAACCATATGGATCTTGATTTCTACCCTCCCCAAGTTGCTTTCCATCCAATCAATCTCTTCTACCCATGCCAAATCTGTGAGAGAGTGATTGAGTGTTGAGGAGACTATCTTTTGAAGCAGAAGAGCAAGGATTTCATCATACTACCACATCTATTAACTTTTGGAGGGTGGTGCCTCCTAGATTGGTTAGGTGTCGCTTGGGAGCCTCCATCTTCGTGATTGTGGAGTTGAACCAAGAGTTTGTAAGGGCAAGGAGATCTCCTACTTCATGAAGATCTAACCATACTGAGGCTAGTCCTTCGTGGACGGAAGCCGTGATGGAATAGTCGAGGTTGCTACTTCGTGGACCCTTATGGGTGGAGCCCTCCGTGGACTCTCGTGGCCGCTACCCTCCGTGGGTTGAAGACTCCATCAGCGTGGACGTCCGATAGAACCACCTATCAGAACCACGGGAAAAATCTTCGTGTCTCCATATTGCGTTTCATCTTACTATCTCTACTCTCTTACATATGCTTGTATTTACTTTCCACTACCATACTTGTTGACTAGCATGTGTAGGGTGCATTAGACTTGTTAGATTGCTAAAATCTGCCAACCAATTAACTTGGGAAAAGGTTAGGTTTCTAATTTGTCAAGTAGTCTATTCACCCCCCCATCTAGACATCCCTTCTAGTTATCCCACAATTGGTATCAGAGCTTTGGTCTCCATAGCTTCGGTTTCATCACCGTTGGAGGAAGATGGATGTGTCTAGTTTGGGGAGTCTTAGGTGTAGAGTGCCCATTCTCGATGGGGAGTACTATAGTCAATGGAAATATGAGATGCTTGAGTTATTCAATGAATTCCATTTGAGCAAGTATGTTAAGAACCCCTATGTACCTCCCATTGATCCTTTACACCCCACACATGAAGAGGAAATTGATATGCTACACAATCTTAGAACTGTTAATCTTATCATTAGAGGATTGCCTAGAATTGCGTTCGATCAAATGAAGAAATTTGAATGTGCTTATACTATGTGGAATTATTTGGAGAAACATTATCCAAATTATTCATTGAGTAATCTTGATGAAATTCTTCATAAATCTATTGTTTTTCACAAAATGATGCCTAGTGATCCTAAGTTTGATGACTATCTATTTGAGCTTAGAGACCTCATGCATGCTAAAGGAGATGTCATAACTATCAACAACATCATTGTTGAAGCCATTCACATTCATAATCTTGAACATTGTCATGATCACAACTCTAACGAATCTCTTGTTTCTTATGACGAGGATTTCCCACTTGATGATGACAATGTGGAACATGGCTACTATGATGAAGATGAGTTGTTCGACATCGAGTATGAGAAGACTATGAAGAATCTAAGTCTCATGGCAAACTTCAAGGATTACATGTCCGGAGGAAAAGAGTGGATTCTCGATAGTGGATGCACTGATCATATGACCGGAGATAGAGACATGTTTCAAGAGATCACACCAAACCATGGACCGCGAAGGTATGTGACTTTTGGAGACAACTCCAAGGGTAAGTTACTTGGTATTGGTAAGTTGGCCATATCTCACGATAGCTCCATTCAAAATGTCATGCTTGTTGAATCCCTTGGCTACAATCTTCTTTCCGTATCTAGACTTGCCGATTTCGGTTTTAATGTGCTATTTACCAAAGTAGATTTTCAAGTGTTCCATCAAGACAATCATAGCATGGTATTTACCGGTTTCCATAGAGGTGATCTATACATTGTTGATTTTACTAAGAGATCCAAACCTCGTACTTGTCTTATTGCAAAATGTTCTAAAGGTTGGCTTTGTCATAGAAGGCTAGGACATGTTGGTATGCGTAATCTAGACAAGCTCATCAGAGGTGATCACATACTTGGTGTTAAAGATGTTATCTTTGACAGAGATAGACTTTGTAGTGCTTTTCAAGCCGGAAAGCAAGTAGGTGGAAGTCATCCCATAAAGAATATCATGACTACTAGGAGACCACTCGAGTTGCTTCATATGGATCTTTTTGGTCCCAATGCTTACAAGAGCCTCGGTGGAAATTCCTTTGGTCTAGTTATAGTTGATGATTTTTCCATATTTACGTGGGTATTCTTTCTTGATGATAAGTCGCAGGTGCAAAAGATCTTCAAGAACTTCGCTCGCAAGGCACAAAATCAATTTGAAGTGAAGATCAAGAAAGTTCGGAGCGACAACGGATCGGAGTTCAAGAACACAAATGTGGATTCCTTTCTTGACGAAGAAGGGATTTCACATGAGTTCTCGGCTACGTACACACCTCAACAAAATGGAGTTGTTGAGAGGAAGAACCGGACTCTTATAGAGATGGCTAGAATGATGCTCGACGAATACAAGATGCCAAGACACTTTTGGGCGGAAGCCGTGGAAACAGCTTGTCATGCTACGAACTGACTCTACCTTCACAACCTTCTCGGTAAAACAGCATACGAGCCACTCACCGGTAACAAGCCCCAAGTTGGATACTTTCGAGTATTCGGCTCCAAGTGTTACATTCTTGATAAGCATCATCATTCTAAATTTGCTCCTAAACCTCATGAAGGTTTCCTACTCGGTTACGGATCAAACTCTCACACTTACCGTGTCTAAACAACTTCACTCGAAAAGTTGAAGAGACGGTAGATGTGAATTTTGATGAATCTAATGGTTCGCAAGTCGAACAATTGCCAAATGATGTAGGAGATAAGGAACCTTCGGAAGCTATCCAAGACTTGTCCATCGGCAAGATTCGTCCCATGGAGGTGAAGGAAAGTACTTCATCAACTCAAGTGGAAGCCCCTACTTCACGTCAAGGTGAACCTCAACATGACATGGAGGCATCCACAAGCGGTACACGACAAGATGAAGAAGAGGGAGAAGTTCATCATGATGATCCACCTCAACCACCTTCACCACCACCTCAAGGCAACGACAACGAAGAAGATGATGATGATGATGAAGCTCCTCCATCCAACAAGCAAAAGTTACCCCGAGTTCAAGAAAGAGTGAACAAAAATCATCCTCTAGATCAAATCTTCAGTGACATACAAACCGGGAGGATAACACGCTCTAAAACTCGACTAGCTAACTTTTGTGAGCATTATTCATTCATCTCTAGTATTGAGACTTTGAAGGTAGAAGAAGCTCTTCAAGACCCGGATTGGGTGAATGCTATGCACGAGGAGCTACACAACTTCGAGAGGAACGAAGTGTGGACACTAGTGGAGAAGCCCAAGGACGAGCAAAACATCATCGGAACCAAATGGGTGTTTAAAAACAAACAAGACGAAGACTGTCAAGTCGTACGCAACAAGGCGCATCTCGTGGCTCAAGGCTACACCCAAGTCGAAGGTATGGACTACGGTGAGACCTATGCCCCCATTGCTAGACTTGAAGCTATTCGCATTCTTCTTGCTTATGCTAATCACCATGATATCACGCTTTATCAAATTGACATTAAAAGTGCATTTTTAAATGGTGATATTGAAGAAGAGGTCTATGTTAAACACCCCCCTGGTTTTGTGAATCCTAAGAAACCTAATCACGTTTAGAAGCTTCGTAAAGCACTTTATGGACTTAAGCAAGCCCACGTGCTTGGTATAAATGCTTAATGAAGCTTCTCATTGAAAGGGGTTTTGAAATTGGTAAAATTGACGCAGCCTTGTTCACAAAGAGAGTTAATGGTGAATTATTTGTGTGCCAAATTTATGTGGATGATATTATCTTTGGATCTACTAACCCACAATTTAGTGAAAGATTTGGAAGGTTGATGTCCGAGAAGTATGAGATGTCCATGATGTGTCAGCTGAAATTTTTCCTTGGTTTACAAATCAAGCAAACGAGAGAAGGAACTTTCATCTCTCAAACCAAGTATACCAAGGACTTGATCAAGAAGTTCAACATGCAAGAGTGTAAAGGTATGAAAACTCCTATGCCTACTAGTGGACATGTTGACCTCACCGAGGAGGACAAACCGGTTGATCAAAAGGTTTATCAATCAATGATTGGTTCATTGTTATATCTATGTGCCTCCCATCCCGACATTATGCTTAGTGTGTGCATGTGCGCTAGATATCAAGCCGCTCCTAAAGAGTGTCATATTAAGGCCGTGAAAAGAATTGTGAGATACTTGATACAAAGACCAAACTTTGGCATATGGTATCCCAAGGGATCTTATTTTAACCTTGTTGGCTATTCTGACTCGGACTATGTTGGAGATAAGGTTGACAGAAAATCCACCTCAGGTACATGTCAATTTCTTGGTAGATCTCTTGTGTCTTGGTCATCCAAGAAACAAAACTCGGTATCTCTATCTACCGCCGAAGCAGAATACATTGTCGCCAGATCATGTTGTGCTCAATTGCTATGGATGACTCAAACTCTTAATGTCGGGACCCCGATCCTAAGCCATATGAATCCAGCATGTAACATGTCACACCACTTTGCGGCCTCACGCACGGTAACCCACGGCTGCCACCTTACCTCGGCCGGGACCGTTTGCGCCTTTTGGCTCACGGATATGAACATGTCGCTAGCATTCACACGTCAAAGAACCCGGGTCGACATGACTAGTCATAGACCCAAGCGGCACAACTGTACGGGGATAGGCATACGTAACCCAACAATGCAGGTGTCGGTCATCAGCGTGTGTAGACAAGTCGTAGCAAGCTACATGGACTCCATTATGTCGTGAGACATATCTGTCATCAACGGTACATAGACGAGTCATAGCAGGCTACAGGGACTCCATTACACCGCGAGACATTTCCCCGTAGGGACAGACACAGCAGCAAAGAAGGATACACGCCAGTCAATCAATGTGTCCGGAGCAGTAGCAAGCTACCAAGGCTCGGTGGAAGCACAAAGAGGCATTTCCCCGTAAAGAAGGCTAATAAAGGCACACAACTAGGTGTCGAATCCCACACATACCAATGCATTTCAATCATACACGCACTATGCACGATATGCATAGATACAACATGGCATCACAACAAAACTCTACAACATAACATTTATTTAGAGGGCTCCGAAGAGCCAACATAGTATAATGTTACAAACAGGGTGGGTCACATGACCCAACATTCAGAGCATACAAACAACAAGCGGAAGTTACATGTCTGGGTACAGACATCTAATAAAAGCGGCTGGAAGAGCCTGAAAAGCTACAACGACCCTACCAAAAGAGCCAGACTCCTGTCTGTGTTACTAGCTAATCTGTCGATGTCAACGTCAGAAGAAACATAACTGAACAACGTCTATCTCTGCAAAAATGTAAATAAGCAACAGTGAGTACGAAGGTACTCAACAAGTCTTACATCAGAACTAACTACATATGCATCATGTATCAAGAACGGGATTGTGGGGTTCACTGCAGAATGCCAGCTTTGACCTTTGGCTAGACCGAATTATGACAAGGTATCCAACGTATCACTACTCTCTCGTCTCCCTACGAGAGAGCACACATGAGCCCACATGTTCACCATATCAATACACCACTATGGATCCTCTCTCGTCTTCCTACGAGAAGCCATCCATAGCACTCACACTTATATGGAGTATTTTAGAGTATCCATTTAAATCGTCTATGAATAATGCAAGTCTCCAAGTAGTCCATATCCGCGGACACGGCTATTCGAATAGATAGATTACCCTGCAGGGGTGTACTTCGTCACACATGCTCCCGCCACTTATCGACATGTGCACGTTAAAAGGCACGTCGACAACCTTCAAGCGGAAGCCAGGCGAGGGAGTCGGCCACGGACGTTAACTTACAACGACTCACGTCCAAGGCAGTCGCCTATCTGAGTTGGAACCCATAATGGAAGTCCGGCCGAGGTTTCCAACATGGCCTCAAACGTTGTGAGCAGGGCCCCAAGCCGGTCCCGACTGGGCCGTTCATCCACTTCGCAGGCCGTGCCACACCTATCAACGTTTCGAACTACTATGAATCCTGGACTGAGAATAGAGTAGGTTAATAGGCCGAGAGGGGTCGAGTTACCGGAACCCAATGTGCGGTAGTAGCTAGTCTTGGATCACAAACACGGAACTTAGTTCCTATGAGCGGTCTCTATGAGACAACCCACCATGTACTCCTACATGGCCTCTCATCGCTACCTTTACCAACCGGTTCAACACTTAATCCTCATCGTCAGGACACAATCATTTCACTCCGGTTCATCACCCAGATGAATCGGACCTGACACAACTCTAAGCATAGCAAGCATAACAGGGTTATAGCACAACATGGCTCAAGCATCTACCAGGTATGCTAGGTTGCTTGGTTTAGCTATTTACTGTGACAATGACAGGTCATGCAAAGGAGTGGGTTCATCTACCGCAACACAAGTAGCAGTTGAATCGCATGGTCCTAATGAATTGAAATGAGAGCAAGAGCGAGAGAGTGGGATTGTATCGAATATGCTCAAAGGGGTTTGCTTGCCTGTTTATCGGAAGAACTCAGCTGTTCTTCGATGTCGTCGATAACTACGTCTCGCAAGTCTATCGACCAAGACAAACAAGGTATAAATTAAGCACGGCAAATGCTTCACAATGATGCATGATATTATCATGGCAATATGTTGCTGGTTTGAGCTAATGCATCTATCAAGATGTTAAATGAAGATGGTTTGAACCCAAGGTTCAAATTCAACTCCATGTGTGTGGTTACATAATGTGTTTTGAACAAAATGTCCAAGTTTGCCTATTTAGGTTGATCTAACATGCATGAAAATGCCACCATCAGCTTCATTGGATTTTTCTGATAATTTTTCATATATAAATTATTTCAATCTGAGTTACAGATTATTTTCTATGATTTTTGGAAGTTTTAACTATTTTCTAGAATTAGTTTTATTATAAAAATCATTTACTGCATCAGCCTGACGTCATCATGACGTCAGCCAGTCAACAGCGCCAGGTCCAGGCCAAACCTGACCAGTGGGGTTCACTGGTCAGTGACCCAGGGACTAATCCCGGTCAAACCCGATGCTGGGGCCCGCTATCAGTGGCTCAGGAGGTGATTAGCGGCTAATTAAGCCCAGCCACGTCACCCCGCCGGCGGCTCAACGCCGGGGACGTGAAATCGCTGTGGAGGCTCACCGGAGGCGGTCGGGTTTGGGCTACAGGCCATCTTTTCGAGCGCTGAGAGCATCGGGATGGATCCCGTGCTCGCCTGCGTCGAGTGGTGCTGGCCAGGGGGCTCGGGGTCGCCGGAGTGCTCGCCGGCGAGCACATCTGCGGCGGCCGGAGATCGGGCGGAGCGTGCGCGAGGCTACGGAGCACTAGCAACCTGATTCAAGGGCTCTAGGGCCTCTACGGAGCTCCGGGAGCTCATTCACAAGCTCTGACACGCGGGTGGAGGACCATAGCGACGGCGGCGACATGGCCGGCGGCGAGGGGCTCGGAGCTCACGGGCCAGCTAGCTAGGGGGCACGGGGAGACCGGGGAAGAGAGGGAGGAGCATTAGCGGCTCACCGCGGATCCTTTGGCATGTTCTAGGAGCTCGGGGAAGGTCGGTGGCCCGCGAATCGACGACGGCGGTCGTCGGACCCGAGAACGAAGGCGGGGTCGAGGGCAACGTTGCAGGGCCTCCGGGGTCAATTCCATCGATGAGGAGAAGCAGGGCGATGCGGCGGACCTCAGGGGCAGCTCAGCGAGGCCGGAGGTGGCCGGTGGCCGCGGGGTAAGCAGGAGGTGGCTCGGGAGCTCAGCGAGCTCGCCACGCCACTCCTCGGCCTACTGACCGAAGGTAGAAGACGGGCGTGCCCCTATGGGCTGGGCCGGCTTCTTCAAACAGTAGGGCCCAGGTAAGCCCTTTGCCTCTTTCTTTTTTTCTGTTCTTTTCTATTTCTGTTATTTGTTTTGGTTTATAACTAAAATATAAAACCATTTCATAAAACCCTCAAAATATATATGTGGGCTAATTGCAATTATCCAATGCCACATAATAATTCTCAGAATTATTGGACATATATTTTCCATATAGAAAATATATATCTATTGCAAATAGGGTTTGAATTAATTCAAATGCCCAAGATAAAATGTTTCTGTGACTTCAAAATATTGGATGACATTTTTACCTAGCCCCAATATTTTATTAGAATACCAGGAACATTTTCTTGGAACTATTTGAAGCAATTTTTATATTGCTTATTTGACAAAAATTTGGTTGCTGAGGCTTGATCATTTCCTCAATTCAATTTCATTTGGAAAATAAATGCATGCATGAATGCAATGTCAAGCAAGGAAAGCTAGGGCTGTGACAACTCACCCCCACTAAACAAGAATCTCGTCTCGAGATTCAGGCATAGTCGGGAAGAGGTCGGGGTACTCAAGTCGAAGACGATCTTTGCGCTCCCAGGTTGCTTCATCCTCGGAATGGTGTGACCACTGAACCTTGAGAAACTTGATGCTGCGACGTCGAGTGATGCGCTCGGCTTCATCGAGAATACGAACAGGATATTCTCGATATGAAAGATCATCTTGAAGATCAAACGTTTCGTGGTCTACTTCGCGGACAGGATCCTTGAAGCAACGCCTGAGTTGAGAAACGTGGAACACATCATGAACTTTGGAAAGTTGCGGAGGTAGTTCCAACTGGTAGGCAACTTCTCCTCGTTTGGCGAGAATGCGAAAAGGACCAATGTAACGAGGAGCCAATTTGCCTTTGATACCAAAGCGATGGGTACCCTTGAGAAGTGTAACCCGAAAGTAAGCCTTCTCGTCAACTTCATAACTTACGTCCTTATGACGATGGTCATATTGACTCTTTTGACGAGATTGGGCAGTTTTCAGATTCTCACGAATGATGCGAACTTGCTCTTCTGCATCCTGGATCATATCCGGTCCAAAGAATTGTCTTTCACCGGTTTCTGACCAGTTTAACAGCGTTCGACATCTTCGTCCATACAGAACTTCGAAAGGAGCTTTGCCCAGACTAGACTGGAAGCTGTTGTTATAAGCAAACTCGGCGAATGGAAGACATTTCTCCCAGTTCATTCCGAATGAGATAACACAGGCTCTGAGCATATCTTCGAGAATTTGATTGACTCTTTCTACTTGACCACTTGACTGAGGGTGATAAGCGGTGCTAAAGGAGAGATGGGTTCCCATAGCATTCTGGAAACTTTCCCAAAATCGAGAAGTGAAAAGACTTCCACGATCTGAATTGATCTCTAGAGGAACACCATGAAGAGAAACTATTCGAGAGATATATAGGTCTGCTAGCTGACTAGCAGTTATACTTTCTCGAACTGGAAGGAAATGAGCAACTTTCGAAAGGCGATCGATGACCACGAAGATGGCATCATTCCCTTTCTTAGTCTTTGGAAAGCTGGTGATGAAATCCAAACCGACCTTGTCCCATTTCCACTCGGGAATAGCCAAGGGCTGAAGGGTGCCAGCAGGCCTTTGATGCTCTGCCTTAACGCGACGACAAACATCGCAGTTAGCAACGAACTGAGCAATTTCTCTCTTCATCCGGGTCCACCAGAACCTCTGGCGTAGGTCCTGATACATCTTGGTACTACCGGGATGTATGGTGAGAGGAGATTCATGAGCTTCTTTAAGGATCAGCTCTCGGAGTTGTTGCTTCTTGGGAACCACCAAGCGGTCATCAAAGAATACAACATCTTGATCATCTACCGAGAAGCGTCCAGCAACTCCTCTAGCGAGGTTGCTCTTGATCCGGGAAATTCCCGTATCATGCTTCTGGGCTTCTACGATCTGATCCTGAAGAGTCGGTTTCGCCACCAAGGTAGAAAGGGATCCTCGAGGAACAATGTGAAGATTTAACTTACGAAATTCCTCGTGGAGAAGTGGTTGACTTTGTAGCAACATGAGGTTGTTACAATAGGATTTACGACTTAGTGCATCAGCCATGACATTGGCTTTGCCTGGGGTGTAAGATATTCCTAAGTCGTAGTCCGTAATCAACTCAATCCACCGTCTTTGCCTGAGATTCAAATCCGGTTGGGTGAATATATATTTGAGACTCTGGTGATCAGTGTATATTTTGCAACGATTACCTAGAAGGTAATGTCGCCAAGTGACAAGTGCATGAACTACAGCGGCAAGTTCCAGATCGTGTGTTGGATAATTCTCCTCATATGGACGCAACTGTCGAGATGCGTAGGCAATCACATGACGATCTTGCATAAGAATGCAACCTAGACCTTGTCGCGAGGCATCACAGTAGATAACAAGGTCCTTTGTGAAATCCGGGGGTACAAGTACCGTGGCAGTAGTCAGTCATCTTTTCAAATCCTGAAAACTTTCCTCACACTTTGGAGTCCACTCGAACTTCTTATCTTTCTTGAGGAGTTCAGTTAGAGGTTTGGCAACTTTGGAGAAGTTCTCAATGAAGCGGCGACATTAGCTCGCTAAGCCAAGGAAACTCCTAACTTGCTTCACCGATTCAGGTTGAGTCCAATCAACGACAGCTTGAACTCTCTCGGGATTGACAGCAATACCTTTCGCAAAGATTACGTGACCTAGATAGGTCACTTCTGGCAACCAGAATTCGCACTTGGAGAATTTGGCGTAAAGGCGGTGCTCTCGAAGTTTCATCAATACCAGCCTAAGATGCTCAGCATGTTCTTCTTCGTTCTTCGAGTATATGAGGATATCATCGAGGTAAACCACGACAAATTTGTCCAGATACTCCATGAAGATCGAATTCATTAAGCGGGAGAAAGTGGCTGGGGCATTGGTTAGACCGAAGGACATGACGGTGTACTCGTATTGCCCATAACGAGTGATGAAAGCCATCTTTGGAATGTCCCCGTTCCCGATTTTGATTTGATGATAACCTAATCTCAAATCCATCTTGGAAAAGACTGCGGATCCAGCAAGCTGATCATACAGATCGTTGATCCTGGGGAGCGGATATTTGTTCTTTATCGTGACCAGATTAACCGGTCGATAATCGACAACCATCCGGTCCGTACCATCCTTCTTCTTGACAAAGAGGACAGGACAAGCCCATGGAGAAGAACTAGGACGGATGAAACCTTTCTTCAAAGACTCATCGAGTTGGATTTTAAGCTCAGCTAACTCTTGGGGTGACATCTTATATGGTCTCCTAGCAATTGGAGCGGTTCCTGGGATAAGATCTATGACAAACTCTACTTCTCTGTCAGGTGGAACACTTGGCAGTTCCTCTGGAAAGACATCCGGGAAGTCACGGAGTACCGGGATGTTCTCAAGGTCTGGAAGAGGATTGGCATTGAGAGAATATATCCGCCCTTCTGGAATACAGGTTTGGACTTTGACTATCTGGCCAGAAGGATGGGTGAGCTGAACAGACCTAGTGAAACAATCAATTTTGGCATGATGAGTTGTGATCCAGTCCATCCCCAAAATGATATTGATGTCTGAAGTTTTGAGGGCTATCAACGAGGCAAGGAATACTAAACCATCGACAAGGATTTGGTTCCCATGGCTTACTGCATTAGTTTGCCATTTGGAACCTGGAGTTTGAATTACTAATGGAGAGCGCATAACTTCGAAGGCAATGTTATGCAAGGAGGCATAACGTTCAGAGACGAAGGAGTGGGATGCTCCTGAGTCAAATAGAACTGAAGCTGGATGAGAATTGACAAGATGCGTCTTAAGCACGACATTAGCATCATCTTCAGCTTCTTCTGCAGTTACATGGTGCACACATCCACGAGTATACACAACTGACCTGGCATTAAACTTCTTGATTGGGAGCCTGCCACGACTGGCAACATTGCTTGAAGAGGATGGAACATTTGCTCGCAAAGGGTAATTCTTGGAATAGTGTCCAGGCTGACTGCACTTGAAGCATGCTCCATGAATGGGATGTGTATCTGAGTTGAGCATCCGGTTGATGAGGTTCTTCTGGGGAACACATGGCATCGGCAGACGAGGCGCCACATAGGATGGCCTCGGTGCATATCCCGAAGGGAGAGCGGTGTTCTGAATCCATATTCTACGCCTCTGATATATAGAGACTGATGATGACCCAAAATCACAGTTGCGCTTGCAAGAATCCTCATAGTTTATCCTACCAGTTTCTGCTTGAATGGCTTTGTTCACAAGAACTTGGAAGGTAGCAAACTCATGCAAATTGAGGTCACGACGTAGCTCTGGGTCAAGACCTTTCCTGAACCTTGCTTGCTTCTTGGCATCAGTGGATACTTCTTCGGGTGCATAACGCGCAAGGCATCCAAACTCCCGACTATATGCATCCACATCCATCTTGCCTTGGGTCAGATTGCAGAACTCCTCTTGCTTACGATCTATCAGGGCCTGGGGAATATGATGCTCACGGAAAGCCTCACAGAATTCCTTCCATGAAGTAGCTTGGCCTACAGGTCGCATGGCCTCGAAGTTTTCCCACCATAGGCTGGCGGAACCTTCAAGGTGATATGTGGCATAGGTGACCTTGTCTCCTTCAGCCACGTTTGCATAACACAGCTTGTTGTTGATACTCCGGAGCCAATCATCTGCATCCAGTGGCTCAATGGAATGATGGAAGGTGGGCGGTTGCAACTTGATGAAGTCTCTGATGGAAACTAGCTCATTGCGCTGATGGGCTGTATTCTGCTCGATGTGCTCCAACAGACGGTTGGTGGCACGCTTGTTCCTCTCAACTTCTAGCATAACCTCTGCCAACAGAGGCAGGTTGGGAGGATCTTCTGCAACCCTACCATCTCCATGATTCTGACCACGACTAGCAAATCTCCGGTTTACCGGCGACATCCTGAAGGAAAACCAGGGTCCAGCACAAGGAAAAACACCGGAACATACCTAACCCTAGAAGAACTCGGACAGCATAACGGCTGTACGGGCATGAAATATGAGGCAACCTGCACAAGATTTGGGCAGCATAACAACTCAACATCATGGTTCAAGGCACAGTGAGAACATTGGCATCGCTTCTCATAACTCTGATGGGACATTACTTGACAGAAACAACCATTCTATAAGTCTGCGGTCCAGTAACTCGTCATCCAAGCAGATAGGTAAGAAGCCTAGTCCTTAATCCCCGTAGCAAGGAAGAGGGTGTCCCAGAATAGAGTAACTTGAGGAAAGGAGTAAAAAGAGCCTTACGTTCCCTTCCACAATCAATTCCCTTATATAACTAAAGCATTACTAGACTCAACATCGACCAGTTTGGCTTCGTAAACCTACAGACAGTTCAGCTCTGATACCAACGCTGTCGGGACCCCGATCCTAAGCCATATGAATCCAGCCTGTAACATGTCATGCCACTTTGCGGCCTCACGCATGGTAACCCACGGCTGCCACCTTACCTTGGCCGGGACCGTTTGCGCCTTTTGGCTCACGGATATGAACATGTCGCTAGCATTCACATGTCAAAGAACCCGGGTCGACATGACTAGTCATAGACCCAAGTGGCACAACCGTACGGGGACAGGCATACGTAACCCAACAATGCAGGTGTCGGTCATCAGCGTGTGTAGACGAGTCGTAGTGAGCTACATGGACTCCATTACGTCGTGAGACATATCTATCATCAACGGTACGTAGACGAGTCATAGCAGGCTACAGGGACTCCATTACACTGCGAGACATTTCCCCGTTGGGACAGACACAGCAGCAAAGAACGATACACGCCGGTCAATCAATGTGTCCGGAGCAGTAGCAAGCTACCAAGGCTCGGTGGAAGCACAAAGAGGCA
Source organism: Elymus sibiricus (assembly GCA_039707655.1). Taxonomy (NCBI): domain Eukaryota; kingdom Viridiplantae; phylum Streptophyta; class Magnoliopsida; order Poales; family Poaceae; genus Elymus; species Elymus sibiricus. Next base: position 314,061,987 of record CM077665.1, read on the forward strand.
TTTCCCCGTAAAGAAGGCTACTAAAGGCACACAACTAGGTGTCGAATCCCACACATACCAATGCATTTCAATCATACACGCACTATGCACGATATGCATAGATACAACATGGCATCACAACAAAACTCTACAACATAACATTTATTTAGAGGGCTCCGAAGAGCCAACATAATATAATGTTACAAACAGGGTGGGTCACATGACCCAACATTCAGAGCATACAAACAACAAGCGGAAGTTACATGTCTGAGTACAGACATCTAATAAAAGCGGCTGGAAGAGCCTGAAAAGCTACAACGACCGTACCAAAAGAGCCAGACTCCTGTCTGGGTTACTAGCTAATCTGTCGATGTCAACGTCAGAAGAAACATAACTGAACAACGTCTATCTCTGCAAAAATGTAAATAAGTAACAGTGAGTATGAAGGTACTCAGCAAGTCTTACATCAGAACTAACTACATATGCATCATGTATCAAGAACGGGATTGTGGGGTTCACTGCATAATGCAAGCTTTGACCTTTGGCTAGACTGAATTATGACAAGGTATCCAACGTATCACTACTCTCTCGTCTCCCTATGAGAGAGCACACACGAGTCGACATGTTCACCATATCAATACACCACTATGGATCCTCTCTCGTCTTCCTACGAGAAGCCATCCATAGCACTCACACTTATCTGGAGTATTTTAGAGTATCCATTTAAATCGTCTATGAACAATGCAAGTCTCCAAGTAGTCCATATCCGCGGACACGGCTATTCGAATAGATAGATTACCCTGCAGGGGTGTACTTCGTCACACATGCTCCCGCCACTTATCGCCATGTGCACGTTAAAAGGCACCTCGGCAACCTTCAAGCTGAAGCCAGGCAAGGGAGTCGGCCACGGACGTTAACTTACAACGACTCACGTCCAAGGCAGTCGCCTATCTGAGTTGGAACCCATAATGGAAGTCTGGCCGAGGTTTCCAACATGGTATCAAACGTTTTGAGCAGGGCCCCAAGCCGGTCCCGACTGGGCCATTCATCCACTTCACAGGCCGTGCCACACCTATCAACGTTTCGAACTAATGCGACTCCTGGACTGAAAACAGAGTAGGTTAATAGGCCGAGAGGGGTCGAGTTACCGGAACCCAATGTGCGGTAGTAGCTAGTCTTGGATCACAAACACGGGACTCAGTTCCTATGAGCGGTCTCAATGAGACAACCCACCATGTACTCTTACATGGCCTCTCATCGCTACCTTTACCAAAACAGGTTCAACACTTAACCCTCATCATCAGGACACAATCATTTCACACCGGTTCATCACCCAGATGAATCAGACTTGACACAACTCTAAGCATAGCAAGCATAACAGGGTTATAGCACAACATGGCTCAAGCATCTACCAGGTACGCTAGGTTGCTTGGTTTAGCTATTTACTGTGACAATGACAGGTCATGCAAAGGAGTGGGTTCATCTACCGCAACACAAGTAGCAGTTGAATCGCATTGTCCTAATGCATTGAAATGAGAGCAAGAGCGAGAGAGTGTGATTGTATCGAATATGCTCAAAGGGGTTTGCTTGCCTGTTTATCGGAAGAACTCAGCTGTTCTTCGATGTCGTCGATAACTACGTCTCGCAAGTCTATCGACCAAGAAAAACAAGGTATAAATTAAGGACGACAAATGCTTCACAATGATGCATGATAATGACATGGAAATATGTTGCTGGTTTGAGCTAATGCATCTATCAACATTTAAATGAAGATGGTTTGAACCCAAGGTTCAAATTCAACTCCATGTGTGAGGTTACATAATGTGTTTTGAACAAAATTTTCAAGTTTTCCTATTTTGGTTGATCTAACATGCATGAAAATGCCACCATCGGCTTCATTGGATTTTTCTAATAATTTTTCATATATAAATTATTTCAATCTGAGTTACAGATTAGTTTCTATGATTTTTGGAAGTTTTAACTATTTTTCTGGAATTAGTTTTATTATAAAAATCATTTACTGCATCAGCCTGACGTCATCATGACGTCAGCCAGTCAACAGCGCCAGGTCCAGGTCAAACCTGACCAGTGGGGTCCACTGCTCAGCGACCCAGGGACTAATCCCGGTCAAACCCGATGCTGACTGGGGTTTGACCCGATGCTGGGGCCCGCTGTCAGTGGCTCAGGCGGTGATTAGCGGCTAATTAAGCCCAGCCACGTCACCCCGCCGGCGGCTCAACGCCGGCGACGTGAAATCGCGACGGAGGCTCACCGGAGGCGATCGGGTTTGGGCTACAGGCCATCTTTTCGAGCGCTGAGAGCATCGGGATGGATCCCGTGCTCGCCCGCGTCGAGTGGTGCTGGCCAGGGGGCTCGGGGTCGCCGGAGTGCTCGCCGGCGAGCACATCTACGGCGGCCGTAGATCGGGCGGAGCGTGCGCGAGGCTACGGAGCACTAACGACCTGATTCAAGGGCTCTACGGCCTCTAAGGAGCTTCGGGAGCTCATTCACGAGCTCTGACATGCGGGTGGAGGACCGTAGGGACAGCGGCGACATGGCCGGCGGCGAGGGGCTCGGAGCTCACGGGCCAGCTAGCTTGGGGGCACGGGGAGACCGGGGAAGAGAGGGAGGAGCATCAGCGGCTCACCACGGATCCTTTGGCGTCGTCTAGGAGCTCAGGGAAGGTCGGTGGCCCGCGAATCGACGACGGCTGTCGTCGGACCCGAGAACGAAGGCGGGGTCGAGGGCGACGTTGCAGGGTCTCCGGGGTTGATTCCATCGACGAGGAGAAGCAGGGCGATGCGGCGGACCTCAGGGGCAGCTCAGCGAGGCCGGAGGTGGCCGGTGGCCGCGGGGTAAGCAGGAGGTGGCTCGGGAGCTCAGCGAGCTCGCCACGCCTCTCCTCGGCCTACTAGACAAAGGTAGAAGACGGGCGTGCCCCTATGGGCTGGGCCGGCTTCTTCAAACGGTAGGGCCCAGGTAAGCCCTTTGCCTCTTTCTTTTTTTCTGTTCTTTTCTATTTATGTTATTTGTTTTGGTTTATAACTAAAATATAAAACCATTTCATAAAACCCTCAAAATATATATGTGGGCTAATTGGAATTATCCAATGCCACATAATAATTCTCAGAATTATTGGACATATATTTTCCATATAGAAAATATATATCTACTGCAAATAGGGTTTGAATTAATTCAAATGCCCTAGATAAAATGTTTCTGTGACTTCAAAATATTGGATGACATTTTTACCTAGCCCCAATATTTTATTAGAATACCAGGAACATTTTCTTGGAACTATTTGAAGCAATTTTTATATTGCTTATTTGACAAAAATTTGGTTGCCGAGGCTTGATCATTTCCTCAATTCAATTTCATTTGGAAAATAAATGCATGCATGAATGCAATGTCAAGCAAGGAAAGCTAGGGCTGTGACACTTAAGGATTATGGAATCCAAGTGACACATGTTCCATTGTTGTGTGACAATGAGAGTGCTATTAAGATTGCTCATAATCCCGTGCAACATTCTTGAACTAAACATATTCAAGTTCGTCATCATTTCATTCGTGATCATGTTGCTAAAGGGGACATTAATCTCAAACATGTTCGTACTAACATGCAATTGGCCGATATTTTTACCAAGCCACTTGATGAGAAAGTGTTTTGTCACTTGAGGAGTGAGTTGAACATCATTGATGCTTCAAACTTGAGCTAGACTCACTCGGATGCATGCAAGGGCATGAGCTTACATGACTATTTCATGTTACACTTGATATGACACTATCTTATACCTTGGAAATCTATGCTCCCTTTGTGGGGACCCTGATTCATAAGTCGTGATCACCGAAATGCACACGTACAGTGATCCCAGAGATCAATGCTCACTGAACACACAGAAGCTGAATAACAAGAGTCTTACATCAATACATACCGTCTTACACAAATAAAGACCATCAAGGTCAAGCCTTACATAGATAGGGCCATGAAGGCCAAATAGCAAACATAAACTTGCAGCGGAAATCTTGAAAGATAGTGTAGACCCATGCCATCTGCCTTAACCCTACAGGCATTCTGACTGGGAAGCGTCCTAATTCGCATGTTCGTCACCAACGAATTCTTCACCATATTCCTGCTCTTCCATGCCTGGCCAATTAAATAACCAGTGGCAAGCCAATGAGTACTTTGAATGTACTCGCAAGCAATCCATATTTTGGAACAATGTATAACAATGCATGATATAGCACTAAATAGGTAAGTTGCGGAAAGCTAATTTTTGAGTGCAATGACATGATCAATCAACTTGTAAGATCATGCATCATGAGGATACAAGTATCCGTATGTATAGGTTACAGATATTAATATAATCAAGGTCTGAACATCTCATGTTCAATCATTATGTCAAGTCATCCGACTCAACTCGGGTATTCCATATTTCTCCCACACACACACACACCAAGTTTTGTAAACAATGGACGTATCCCAAGAGCGGTCATCCAACTGTCCTTGACCGTGGACACGGCTATTCGAATAGTTTTACACTCTGCAGAGGTTGCACACTTTACCCACAAGACTCGGGAAACTTCCGTGTCAAGCAACGACTCGCAGTATTGTGCATACCCGAGGTAAGTACCCGAACATTGCCTTTCCCCTGACGATACTAACAAAGAGTCCACTCGTTGGTGCCATCCCTCATGATGTACATCAAAAGTATCATCCACGAGGGCACGCAACAGTGTGCCCGGTGTCTGTAAAAACAGCCCATGATCGTCCTTTCAGGCACGACCCCATATCGAGAGTGATCACGCCACTCCCGCCACTAGTAATGCAGGCTCAATGCTAGTACCCACCAAAGTAATCAACAAAGCCCCATCCCATAAGGGGGTATCGTGGTTGTACATGTAAGGTTGGAATAACGGTCGCAACTTACACCAATCCGTTTTTGAAAAACCAACACACTCACTTGCTCCGGTACACCACTTCTTTATCAAGTGGTTACCTAGCTCATCATCATCACCCTCGGGCATTAGTGGCACCCGACGGGTTTTTTGAAAAGTCTTTGAAAACATTCCTGTTTCCTTCCCCATGAATAATCCCGTCCCACTTTGCGTAGCAACTACTCAGCAACCTATCTACTCCCACCCGCATAACACTCATAGGAAGGTAGTGTCATGCACGATGCAAGTGTCAATGGAAAAGTAATAGAGGCATCCACCAAAGTGTGTAGGATCGAAAGTATGTCTAGAGGGGGGGTGATTAGACTACTTGACCAAATAAAAATTCTACCTATTCCCAATTTTAAGTGTTGGTAGATTTTAGCAATGATAGCAAGTCAAGCACACCCTACACATGCATGTCTAAGAGTATAGCAGCGGAAAGTAACAACAAGCATATGTAGTAGAGGGTAGGAAGGAAGATCAAACGCAATTTGTAGACACGAAGATTTTTCCCGTGGTTCCGATAGGTGGTGCTATCGTACGTCCACGTTTATGGAGTCTTCAACCCACTGAGGGTAACGGTCGCGAGAGTCCACGGAGGGCTCCACCCATAAGGGTCCACGAAGTAGCAACCTTGACTATTCCATAACGTCTTCCGTCCACGAAGGACTAGCCTCACTATGGGTAGATCTTCACGAAGTAGGCGATCTCCTTGCCCGTACAAACTTCTTGGTTCAACTCCACAACACGAAGTAGGAGGCTCCCAAGCGACACCTAACCAATCTAGGAGGCACCACCCTCCAAAAGGTAATAGGCTCGGCAATGTCGATGAACTCCTTGCTCTTGTGCTTCAAGATGATAGACTCCTCAACAACCAATCACTCTCTCACAGATTTGGCTATGGTGGAAGAGATTGATTTGGTGGAAAGCAACTTGGGGAGGCAAGAGATCAAGATTCATATGGATGGAGTGGAATAGCTTGATCTCAACACATGAGTAGGTGGCTCTCTCTCAGAAAATTGGATGGGGCAAGTATGGAATAGTTCTGAGTGCTTCTCTTTCGAGTGAGTGGTGGTGAAGGGGTATATATAGGCATCCCCAAAAATCCAACCGTTACATCTAAAGTGACCAACTCGGTGGTACCGAAGTGACCAAAAGGCAGTAACTTTTGAATCTCGGTGAAACCGATATATAATTCTTGGTGGTACCGATTAGGTGACCAACGGTCAGATTGCACAACTTCGTGACGCCGATTCATAAAACTCGGTAAGACCGATTTTATGAAACGAGGTAACAGAAAGTTGGCAAGCTGAACTCGGTGGCACCGATGCAGAATCGGTTGCACCGAATGGCTAGGGTTTGGCATGGGTCTGTCTGAGTTTGGGAATCGGTGGCACCGAGTGGGAATTGTTGGTTGCACCAATTTTCATGAATGGCTTGGACAGACTTTTGTGGAAGAGTTTGTGGGTGTTTTTGGTGACTATCACTTGTGCACGTGGAGCATCTTGTTCACCAAAAGTACCTTACCCCCTTTTAATAGTATTGGCTTTCCTATGGACTCAAAGTGATTTCTCACAAAGTAAAATGTAGAGTCCTCTTGCTTGAAGCTTTGCCAATCCATTCCTTGCATCTTGGGGTTTCTCCACAATCCTTTTGCCAACCCTATCATTGAACTTTTCCTGAAATATGCTTAGTGGAAACATTAGTTCAATGACATACATGATGTTATTAATTACCAAAACCACCAAGGGAGCAAATGTGCTTTCAATCTCCCCCTTTTTGGTAATTGATGACAACATATAGATCAAAGCTTTGACACATGATATAATCAATGAATATAATTGTCGTTTTGAGAAGTATGTGATAAGCAAGAGCTCCCCCTAAATTTGTGCATTATTTTAAATTTGCATTTGAATGCAAATGCACAATCGATTAGGTACATGGGGCACTCTTCCATGTCACATACAACTTGGTGGTGTGCGAGAATAATAAGAATGAATATCATAGCACAACAAAATCAAGTAACGGTGAATGACCATCTCATAAGCATCACACTGATAGGAAATAGTAGCGATACACATCAAGTGTATGATCAAACACCAACAAAGTTTAACACATCCAAACCAAAAAAGATATCAAATGTTTTGGAAAAGCGATAAAAACCAATGCTCTCTCTCTCGAAGCCTAAAGATCTATATACACCTTCTCCCCCTTTGGCAACAAGTTACCAAAAAGTTCAAAGGTATATAGCTAATCGTTCTTCTGGGGCTGATCTCCTCCGGTGGCTGATGAAGGAGTTGAGAGAACAGCATCAGCGAAGATGTCGGCAGACGTCATGGACGGGGTTGGTGTAGCAACTGGAGGAGCTGAAGAGGCAGTAGCAGGTGCTGATGAAGAAGGTAGCAACTCTGGAGCTGGCACTGTAGCTGATCTAGCCTAACTAGTGAACTGAGTGTTAGGCCTGAGAGGTGCATGATCCTCCTCATCATCATCATCTGTAGAATGAGGGCTAGGCACTACATCAACTTCCTTCTTGAGCTCAGTCACAGTCACTGTGAGTGCATCCACCTTGTTGTTGAGAGTGTGAAACTTGTTGTCAACAATCCTCGCAAGACTTGCCTGGTTCTTCAATACCTCGCTAATGTCCTTCTACATGCTAAGCATAGTGCTGAGTAGGAGATCCATCTGCTCACTCCTAGACCTAGGCATCTAAGAACTGGAGTCTCTGGCTGCCTCTGCATGTGCCTGTCCTGTAGCTGAAGTGGGATAATCTGGGTCCATCACCACAACGTTATCTTCTAGATCTGGCAGTAGTGGCAAATGTGGTCTATCAAGAGCAAAGATGTGCTTCTCCAGCTTGGAGTTGATGAGCATCTGGATGTAGGGTGCATAGCAGCATGAGTGCTTCTGATCAGCAGCAACCCTCTTCACAGTCTCCACTATCAGATCCATCACCCTGATCCTGGTGTGTCGATCAAGATGGATCAACATGTTGATGGAATAGCCTCTTATCATCTTGTCATCTCCAGACTTAGGCATCAATGTATGCCTCAAGATGGTGTTGATGGTGCGAAGACTAGCCTGGAGGAAGTAAATGGATCCTAACTTGTGAGATTTCAAGTTTGCAGCAGGGATCTCATTGTACATGTTCTTCATAGCATCGTGGCTCTCCTTGGATTCAGAATAGACATCCAGGTCTCCTTCTTCCACCTTTGGGACTCCTAAGATAGTAGCCCACTCCTCAACAGTTGATTCATATCTAGCTCCTTCAGTCATCCATACAATTCTACCATCTCCATAGAAGTGAGCAGTGGAGTAGAATTGCATGATCATTTCATCGTTCCATGCAGTGAATTCCATGCCAACAAATTCATCTAGACCAATGCAGTGAAAGTTGTCTTGTACACTTGGGAAGTAATCTTCATTCTCCTTGATATACTTCCAATCCACATACCTCATGTCACTCACAGCAGGGCTCTTATCAAGCAAGATTGTCTCATAGAAATCTTGTTGCTCCTTGGTATAAAATCTGTAGTCCACAGTTGTTTTCCTTCTGTGAGAATATGGATCAATGGCTCTCCATTCTTTTAAACCAGAGTCCTTCCTCTTCTTCATGTCCTCAGCAAGCAAGTGGCTGGCATTGTGCTCTGGAAGGTGTGGTCTTAGCTTCATCAAAGCTGACATAGCATCATCCTCAGCTTCCTTAAAGGTGGAGGTCTTGTTCTTGCTGGAAGCTGGTATCTCTCTAGAGAACCTCTTGGGTTTGTCTGCAGCAGCTTTCTTGGGGGCAGTCTTGGTGCCCTTGGATGAGGTGGCCTTAGGCATTGCATCTGCCATGAGCTTCTTGTTCTTCTTAGGAGGGGCCTTGGCAACTGGCTCTTCCTCCTCCTCCTCAGCAGCTGCCTCTGTTGGATCCTCATACATAGAGGTAGGCCTGCCCATGACATGAATGATCCTCTTCCTGGATCTCTTCTTCTCTCCTGCCTTCTTAGGCATGGACTTCTTGGAGGGCTCAACAGTCATTGTTGCCCTAGAGCTCTCTGGTGCTCTTGCTGACCCTGAGCTAGCATACTCTTTCCTGATGGCCTTCTTCTTCTTGGATGAAGAGGCAGCAGCAGTGCTCTTGGCAGCATCATCCTTCTTGGACAGCTACTCAGGAAGGAAATACTCATCTTCTTCATCTGAGTTGAGCTTCCTTCTTGCCCTGGTTGCAGCTTTGGGCAGATCAGGAGAGCTAGGAACATCATCATAGCTCCCCTCAGGACTAGTGCCTGAGCTCATGTCAACACTTTGCTCTCTGAGGTCATTCTGGCTGTCTTCAGCATCTGACATCTCTGACCCTGTGAAGTAGAGTATAGAAGAGTGGAAGGGATGAGTCATCACAAAATGCAGATGTTTTTTTAAAGGTTTGAACAAAGAAATCCTTAGATATAGTTTTCAGCAAAAGTGGATTTCGGTGTCACCGAGTCAAAAGTTTCGGTACCACCAAGACACACAGAACTCTTTACAGAAACTTGGCAGCAACTTCGGTCACACCGAAAATTACCGCTCGGTTTCCCCGAGTCTGTCCTCAGAAGTACAAAACAAAATCGGTAGAGCCGATTTTCCTGACTCGGTATTACCGAGATTCAATTTTGCGGACGACTAGACCTAAAAAAATTCGTTCGCTAAGCTATTGAGATTTCCAGGGGATTGGGAGGATTGCAATCGGTGGATTATCGATAAAAGTAACTCCAATGCGCATGAATTGGATGGGGAGCGCAAGGAGGGCCGGATCCATACCCTAATTCGGTGAAGGACCCGCTAAGGCAACGACGGCGGTGAAGATTCCGTCAGCGGCGGCGATTCCCAACGGCGGAGACGCACGGGGAGGCAAGGGCGACGACCAGGGGGTCCGGAGCGGTAGCTTAGGGTTGGAGGAAAGCAAACTTTTGCGGTTGAATTTCAAAAGTCGGGTCCGCCAGGTTATATACCCTTTGCTGTCGATGACACCGGTTCGAAATTATCGGTGCCACCGAGTTTCTCAACTGTCAGTTGACAGGGAAACTTGGTGTAACCGAGAATAAGGAATCGGTGTGACCAAGATGGAAATCCAGATCAACCCTAGGCATTCGGTGAGACCGAGATTTTGGTGTTGGTTCCACCGAGATGCACTTGGGAGGTTTTAATGGTCAGTCCTTTGTCGATACGGAACTCCGAGTGCTCCTCACACAGAGGGATCGAAAAGTACTTGTTCAAATTTTGTGATGCAGCAAGAATAGAATATGAGACAAGAAAGCATAGATAGCTAGAGAGTGGTCCTAGGCATTCTTGTCCATCAAATTGACAAAAGAAAAATCAAAGTCCAAATAGCAACAATTGGATGTCCTCGAATGGATAAATAAATGCAGACCAATAGGCTCACACAATAAGATGTCAAATGAAATCATGGTAAACATGCACATACATACTAGCATCTATCAAGCATTTTGGCGATGACGGAGTCATCTATATATGAGTATATTGACTTAGGAGCCAAGTAAGAATACTTGATCATAGGTCATACCCATCGTTTAAGCACAAGTGGGGTTACCACTTTTACATAAAGCATTTAATGTTGTCACATACTATGAGATGCTTTAACTCAAGTCTTAGAGTAAAGCTCCCCCTTGATGTGACATCCCCCCCATAGGAGGGATAAACTAACCTTGGGTATTGTCGATGAAGACTTCATGTTGGTGAGGTAGTGGTGGATGCTCAAGGTTGATGAAGATCACCAAGAGTTTGGAGCATCCTTGTTGTTTCCTTTCTCTTCTCACCTACATGGGTTAGTCCCAACACACAAGAGACAAATACAAGTATATCTATGGACATGGAGTGCAAAGCATACATGATGATGTCCATGGATTTGTTGATTACCTTGTCCCTTGCTTACCTTTGAGGGAATGTGTGACTCCTTGAACTATTGCATGATGTTGACATTGATTGCAACTAGTTCTTGCCAATAATGAATGTGAGTGAATTTCATTGGCGGAGTCACCCCTCAAGAACTTCTCTAGTTCTTCTTCTTGGGGACCCACATAAACTTGATGGGGATCCTTGGTGTTGAAGTAGCACTTGTAGAAGTTGAGCTTGAAGTAGCCTTCGGAACCCACTCCACCAAAGCTTGGGATTCATCTTCATATGAGTCAATGTCCTCTTGAAGCTTGTTCTTGCCCTTGAGCTTGTGGTCTTGTGGTGGAATGTCATCTTGAGTGTTTGTTCCCTTGGGAAGAGTATGTTCATACTTCTCCCTTTGAGGAACAAACTTGGGCTTGGGGTATTGACCTTCTTCCCATTCAACTCCATTAGCGTTGAAGTAACCAATGCCATGGTTCTTCCGGTATCCTCCGTGCTTGCGTACAATTTCCTCAAATTGCTTACACCCGGCAAGAGCCTTGTAGATACCTTTCTCTATAATCCCTTACAATAAATCGTTTTCTTGCTGAAGTGTAACTTGGCCAAGAGAAACATCATTAGTGGAATCAATAGAACTACTAGAAGCAACATCATTAGATTTAGCATTTTTATTGTTGCTACTAGATGAAGAACCTTTCTTGCCTTTGTTACTAGTTTGTCTAGGTTTAACTTGTGGCATGAATGTAGACAAGAGTAATTGTTTGGCTAGATAAGATGAAGTCTTCTTTCGGAGATCGTCATTGATAGCATTAAGAAACTCATGCTCTTGCTCCAAGGTGAGCTTCTCAAAGCATAGCTTCTCATGAGTCCTTACAAGCTCTCTATGATCTTCGAGAGTAGATTCATGGGCTAACTTAAGAGTGTTTAATTCTTTAGTTAGTTGTTCTATTTTGATCTTATCATCATCAACCGACTTATCTTGACTAGCATGAGAATTATCAAGTTCATTTTGACTAACATCACTAGTTTTATCAAAGAGCAAGTCATCATCACAAAGTAAGTCATCTTCATCACTATTGAAATCAAGATACTCGGGGTGTGATACCTTGGGGCCTTTAGCCATGAAGCAACTTCCACCCCCTTAATTTGGTGAATCAAATAGATCATAGGAGTTGGTAGTCACTAGTGCAAGTCCGGCAACACCTTCATCTTGACTATAGTCGGAGTTGGAGTGATAGCTTCTCTCGGAGTTGTTGTCGGATTCGGAGCCGGAAACCCATTCACCAACATGAGCTTGATGTCTTCTTCTTGTGTAGCTCTTGGTGTACTTGTCCTTCTTCACCGAGTCCCTACTTCTCCTTGAGGGCCTTCGTTCATAACGATCATCTCTACTCCTTCTCTCTCTTTGAGGTGATTCATTCCTTGAGCTTCGTCTTCTAGGTGACTCTTCTCTTCGTTTGTAGGGAGCCGTGCACTCATTGGAGTAGTGTCCGGGCTTCCCACAATTGTAGCAGTTTCAGTCACGACTTGACGAACCACGTTTATGGAGTCTTCAACCCACGGAGGGTAACGGTCGCGAGAGTCCATGGAGGGCTCCACCCATAAGGGTCCACGAAGTAGCAACCTTGACTATTCCATAACGGCTTCTGTCCACGAAGGACTAGCCTCACTATGGGTAGATCTTCACGAAGTAGGCGATCTCCTTGCCCGTACAAACTTCTTGGTACAACTCCACAACACAAAGTAGGAGGCTCCCAAGCGACACCTAACCAATCTAGGAGGCACCACCCTCCAAAAGGTAATAGGCTCGGCAATGTCGATGAACTCCTTGCTCTTGTGCTTCAAGATGATAGACTCCTCAACAACCAATCACTCTCTCATAGATTTGGTTAAGGTGGAAGAGATTGATTTGGTGGAAAGAAACTTGGGGAGGCTAGAGATCAAGATTCATATGGATGGAGTGGAATAGCTTGATCTCAACACATGAGTAGGTGGCTCTCTCTCTCAGAAAATTGGATGGGGCAAGTATGGAATAGTTCTGAGTGCTTCTCTTTCGAGTGAGTGGTGGTGAAGGGGTATATATAGGCATCCCCAAAAATCCAACCGTTACACCTAAAGTGACCAACTCGGTGACACCTAAGTGAAAAACTCGGTGGTACCGAAGTGACCAAAAGGCAGTAACTTTTGAATCTCGGTGAGACCGATATATAATTCTCGGTGGTACCGATTAGGTGACCAACGGTCAGATTGCACAACTCGGTGATGCCGATTCAAAAAACTCGGTAAGACTGATTTTATGAAACGAGGTAACAGAAAGTTGGCAAGCTGAACTCGGTGGCACCGATGCAGAATCGGTTGCACCGAATGGCTAGGGTTTGGCATGGGCCTGTCTGAGTTTGGGAATCGGTGGCACCGAGTGGGAATTGTTGGTTGCACCGATTTTCATGAATGGCTTGGACAGACTTTTGTGGAAGAGTTTGTGGGTGTTTTTGGTGACTATCGCTTGTGCACGTGGAGCATCTTGTTCACCAACAGTACCTTACCCCCTTTTAATAGTATTGGCTTTCCTATGGACTCAAAGTGATTTCTCACAAAGTAAAATGTAGAGTCCTCTTGCTTGAAGCTTTGCCAATCCATTTCCTTGCATCTTGGGGTTTCTCCACAAACCTTTTGCCAACCCTATCATTGAACTTTTCCTGAAATATGCTTAGTGGAAACATTAGTTCAATGACATATATGTTATTAATTACCAAAACCACAAAGGGAGCAAATGTGCTTTCAAAGTGGTCACCACATCATCATGATCAATACATCGAAATAAAGTGCTATATGTCATGCATGAAAAAGTTTCTTAGGCATGGTCAAGGGGTTGCTTGCCTGTCTCAACAAAGTCCTCGGGGTCTTCAAAGTCTTCTCGTCCAACTCCCTCGTAAACAACACAATCTATCATCGCAATATTAATGGGCAAAAATAAGAGCACGGCAAAAACAGAGAAAACAATTCACATCTAAAATGTCACATTGCTCTGTAAAATACTATACTAAAAACTAAAAATATTAGTTTCTAGTTTTAAAGTGTAAAAAGTTTTGAAAACTATTTTAATAATGGTTTTAAATATTCAAAACTAGGTTTTAAATAAAACCAGTACATGAAACTATTTACGAAAAGTGCACAAGTGGCATCATTAAATAGTACAGAATATTACAAGATTTCAGGTGGATGAATATTTGGATTTGTGTAGATATTGCATTTTGTGGAATTTTTGGAAATGTGACAGAAAAGAAAAAGGAAAAAGGGACCTCAGTGCCCTGGGCCAGAGCTAGCCAGCAGCTGGGCCGTCCCAGATCAAATCGGCCTGAGTCGAACCGGTGCGCCCGCGCTCGCCAGGTTCAAACCTGACGGGCGTGGCCCGGGTGCCAGTGAGAGGGAGAGAGGCAGAGCGAGGCAGAGGCTGACGAGCGGGCCCCCTTGCCAGGGCCATCGTCAACCCGTGTCCAGGGAACGGCAGCGCTCATCGGCGGCGGCAGAGGGCACGTCAGCGGCAGGCAAGGACGAGAATGGGTCCAGGTAGGTGCCGCAGTCCTAGTGGAGGTCGAAGGGATCGCCGGCGTGCCCTGAGTCGCCGACGGCGAGCGGATGTGACGGGGAGATCTTCGGGTGAGCTCGCTCCGGTCGTCTCCGGCCGCAATCTGCACGGGAAAGGGGCGGGACGGCGTCTGGGAGGCAAGAGGGGACCTAGGAGAAGGAGAACGGGGCCAGAGGGTCTCTCTACCCGGAGATCGACGGCGAGCTGCATCGGCGGAGCCTCGGGTCGATCTGCGAGCTGTGTGCTCCGAGGATGGAGTGGGAGGTGCAGAGGGGAAATTGAGGAGTGCAGGGAGGTGCCAGAGGGAAGAGAGGGTCACGGGGGCGGCTTAAATAGCCGGGGGCGCGGTGCACCGAACGCAGGTGCGCCGACGAGCTCGTGGCTGAGGCCAGAGGCCATGGGAGGAAGTGCGGGGCTGTCTACGGTCTTCCTGGGGGTCGTCCACGACCAGAGGGAGATAGAAGGAAGAGCGCGCACGTGCGAGCCTGCGCATTGGCCGGTTCGGGCGGTGTCGGGCACGCGCGCTGGAGGTCACCGGAGAGAGAGGGGGGCGACAGCTTGGAGCCTTGCGGACGTCGAGGGGGACACGGGGGACAAGGTCCCGCCTCCCTTTGCTGCCAGGCACCTCGGGATGCTCCTGCTACAGTGCGGCTGGGCACTGTAGCATGCTCCAAAGCATGCTTATGGCATGCCATGGCATGCTTTTGGCGCCTAGGCCGTGGGCACTCATGCCCAGAGGATCTAGGGGTATAGGAAAGTGGTAGGGGAGGGCTTTGAGTGTTCTGGAAGTCAAGGGATAGATGAGAGAGAGGTGAAAATGCTGTTGCACAAGCTGTCCAGGGGTAAAAATTGGGGTTTTACCCCATCAATCATTGAGGTGCTGAGGAGAGGGAGTTTCTGGGGGTGCAGGGCAACTAGGAGGAGTGGTGGTAAAAATCTTGGGTCAAGGAGAAGAATGGAAGGGGTGAAAACATGGTTTCTACCAATCTGCTAGAAGGTGTTTGATATGAGTTTGGGCTAGTAAAAATGCTCCACTCGCCATGAATTTTACCAGGATCAAATGGATGGTAAAAATGGGGTTGGCCACCAACTTTGAGATTGACGTGCCTTGAGATTGCGTCGGTATTTCCCCAAAGAGGAAGGGATGATGCAGCACAGCTACGGTAAGTATTTCCCTCGGTTATGAAACCAAGGTTATTGAACCAGTAGGAGAACCACACAACACTATGTAAACGGTACCTGCACACAAAGAACAAATAATTGCAACCCGACGCGTAAGAGAGGTTGTCAATCTCTCCTCGGTAAAAAGATAGATTAGTTTGTAGTAGATTGGATAAATAGATCGCACAAGAACACAAAATAAAAGAAGCAAATAAAAAGTGCAGCAAGGTATTTTTGGGTTTTTGAAATAATAGATCTGAAAACAAAAGCGGCAAAAGATAGATCAGAAAGCAATATGTTGGAACAGTAGACCCGGGGGCCGTAGGTTTCACTAGTGGCTTCTCTCATGAGTATAGCACACGGTGGGTAAACAAATTACTGTTGGGCAATTGATTGAAGATCAAATAATCATGACAATATCCAAGGCAATGATCATTATATAGGCATCATGTCCAAGATTAGTAGACCGAAACGATTTTGCATCTACTATTATTACCCCACACATTGACCGCTATCCAGCATGCATCTAGTGTATTAAGTTCCTGGAAAAACGGAGTAATGCAATAATAATGATGACATGATGTAGACAAGATCTATTCATGTAGGAATAGACCCCATCTTGTTATCCTTAATAGCAACGATACATGCGTGCCTCGCTACCCATTCTGTCACTGGGAGAGGACACCGCAAGATCGAACCCATCACAAAGCACCTCTTCCCATGGAAAGAAAACTCGATCTAGTTGGCCTTACTAAACCAAAGATTCGAAGAAGAAATACGAGATTATAAATAATCATGCATATAAGAGATCAAAGAACACTCAAATAATATTCATGGATAGAAACTGATCATGAACTCAAAATTCATCGGATCCCAACAAACACATCGCAAAAAGTCATTACATCAAATAGATCTCCAAGACCATTGTATTGAGAATCAAAAGAGAGAGAGAAAGCCATCTAGCTACTGCCTACGGACCCGTAGGTCTATGGTGGACTACTCACGCATCATCGGAGAGGCACCAATGAGGATGATGAACCCTCCGTGATGGTGTTAGATTGGATCTCGCGGTTCTGGAACTTGCGTCGGCTGGAAGTGTTTTTCGTCGACTCCTCTAGGGTTTTTGGAATATTTGGGTATTTATAGAGCTGAGAGGCGGTGGAGGGGACTCCCGACGGCACCACAACCCATCAGGGCGCGCCCTGGCGGGTTCTGGGCCCCACAGGCCTCCCCCCAGGTGCTTCCCTGGCTCCCAAGTTGTCTTCTGGTCCAAACAAATCTCCAAAAAAATCATCGCGATTGGACTCCGTTTGGTACTGATATTCTGCGAAGTAAAAAACAAGCAAAAAACAGCAACTGGCACTTGGCACTATGTCAATAGGTTACTCCCCAAAAATGATATAAAGTTGCTATAAAATGATTGTAAATCATCCAAGAATGATAATATAATAGCATGGAACAATCAAAAATTATAGATACGTTGGAGACGTATCAGAGATTATTTGAGAAAAGTTGGCGATGTAAACTTTGTAAACCCTAGAAATTAACAGAATCAGATTTCTATAGATCTAAGCATGCAAATATATTCTCCGTAATGCACAACTTGGTGTAGTAGCATTATTTGGGGATTAGAACATGTCCACAAAGTTTGGGGTCAATAGGAGACAGTTGGCAATGTAGAGTTGCTTAAATTTGGATCTGGACAGGAATGGTTTTGGGATATTTTGGTGAATCAAAATAATTTGGATTGGTATGAAACTTTGCAAGATCATCACAATAGGCATATGTGACTTAGTAGAATTTTCCTAGATTTATTTGAGAATATTTCCTATAGAAATATTCCAAAAGCTTGAAACGGATAGAAAGGGTTTTGGAAGGTTTTGTCCCATATTTTGAACATGACCATGTGTTGAAACTCATATATATGGAAAATATATGTCCACTGAGTTTCCCTAAATTTTGTCAAATATTTTGAAAGCATAGAAATAATTTTTCCCTAGGAAAGACCATTTCTAGCCTTAAATAAAAGCCTTTAAATAAAATAGGAAAATAATCTTAAAAATTAATATTTTGTGGCTTTGGGAAGTCATATATGTAGTAGATTCCAAATAAAGTCTTTGTGGCAAAACAACCCACCAAATTTGAGGACTTGTAGTTCAACCCTCAACTCAGGGGGTTTTGGAAAACCTAATTTGAATAAATCCTTTTTGGCCAAAATAATATTTGATAAAAATAGTTTTAGGTGTTTATACACATGGCATGATCATTGGGCAGGGAGTTTGGATCAAGGAAGTGTGTATGGAAGGTAGGAGGAAGAAAAATCCTTGAGTGCTAAAACACAATCAACCAAACAAGAAATCAAACAATCAATTCAAACATGCACTAGCACTCAAAAGTTTTAAATGGGTCCAATTTTTTATAAAATCATAGCATAGCAAAGTGATACAACACAGGGTGTGACACCCTTGTATTGCATCTAACCTTTTGTAGGTACTTGGAAGAACTACACTCCACAAGATTGCCATCAACTCATATCATAAGCAATCTTGTCAAAAGCCAAGTATCCACAACCCTTCTTTGATGATGGAATGAAGAAGACAACACAAACTATATCCTTGACTTACATATGATGAAATTTTCATTCTTGTCATTTGGATATATCTTGTTCTTCCTTGCATGACTAACCCATGTAGGTGAAAGGAGAACCAAAACGATCAAGGATAGCTCTCAACTCAAGATGATCTTCATCAACAATGAGCATCCACAAGAAGCTCTCCTACATGCCACGTCATCAACATCACTCAAAGGTATGTGATCATATCCTTGAAATAGCTTTACTCCAAGTCATGAGATAAAGCAACTCAAGTGATATGAAAACATTAAAATGCTTAATCAAAAAAAATGGCAACCCCATTCTGAGCTTAACATAGAGTATGACCTATGATCAAGTATTC
The DNA here is from genome assembly GCA_039707655.1 of Elymus sibiricus. Classification (NCBI taxonomy): domain Eukaryota; kingdom Viridiplantae; phylum Streptophyta; class Magnoliopsida; order Poales; family Poaceae; genus Elymus; species Elymus sibiricus. The sequence continues at coordinate 314,080,479 of CM077665.1, forward strand.
TTGCTTGGCTCCTTAAGTCAATATACTCTAATATAGGTGACCTATTCACCGCCCATCATCTAGATGAAGTATCTTGTTTGGTTCATCTTATAGTTGCATGCTCTCTTGGAACCACTCAATTTCCATCTAGTTAAAAAAATTGCAAATTCTTTTCCAAATTCTCTGCACTCATTTTAATTTATCTGAGACCCACTGAAAATTGCTTTTGCCAAACTTTGCCAAGTTTCAGTTTTGCCTTCGGAGCCTCCGATTCAAGTAACTCGGCGTCACCGATCATGCACATAAGATGCACAACCTTACATCGGTTCCACCGATTTATTTCCCTCGGAGCCACCGATTTTGCTATCTTCTGTGTTCTTTGTTAAATTTAGCAAATTCTCATTTCTTCAAGGATCCCTTTGTAAAAAAATTATAGGGGAGAAATTTTCTTCAAGGATCCCTATATCAAAGGGGGGAAATTTTTAAAGAGCCTTTTCAGATGTTAAAAGGGGGAGAAAAAATCTTCAAGGATCCCTCAGTCTCAAATACTCTCAAGGATCCCTACTTTCTATGACCCTTACTCTCAAGGATCCCTCAGTCTCCAAGGATCCCTACTTTCTATGACCCTTACTCTCAAGGATCCCTTTCCTCTCAATGATCCTTTTATCTGACCCTTTGTGTGACCCTTTTTGGAAATTAATGCCAAAGGGGGGGGGGAATATCAAAGCTTCAAAGCTTATGATCATACCAAAGGGGGAGATATATATTAAGGGGGAGAATATCAAAGCTTATGCTTGTATATCAAGGGGGCGAATATCAAGGGGGAGAATATATCAAGGGGAGAATATGTAAGTACATCTAAGCTTATGCTTACCCAAAGGGGGAGAAGTCTTTGATTTGATTGCCTATTAGTGCTAGACTTGTCTCACCCTACCTACTCCCAATATCTACATGCTAAGATTCAGCGGGAGAGGAAGATTTACAAATCCATACTTGGGGGAGAAAGTTCTAAATGTGTTTTGGAGACATATCAATCTTAAGAAACTCTCTTTTTCATATGTCTTCCATATCTTTGTACTCTTGAATCTTTTTGCATTTGGATAAGTAGAATACTCTTGTGTTTCCTAACATTGTTTTCTCAAGTGTGTTCCTACGGTTAAAATGCTCAAGAACTTCAAGGTAAGTATATGCATCATATCCTTGGTCAAGATGATCTCTTGCTTCTTGCACATACTGTTTGCAAGAGTGAGTCTTGAACATGGAAACACCCCATTCACATATATTTGATGCATATAGCCAAGATATACATGACTTCTCATGTCTTGTCTACTATGTGTGTGCTCATGCATTCCAAAGCAACTATCCTTTAAAATGGATTGCACACATTTAGGGGGAGCTTGTATTGGTCATGTATCTTTCAAAGCTATCACATATTCCTGCATATCTTAATTTGAAGCTTTGATTGTATGTTGTCATCAATTACCAAAAAGGGGGAGATTGAAAGCACATATGCTCCCTTGGTGGTTTTGATAATTCATGACAATATACATTGTCTCTTGGACTAATAGTTTTATCTAGCTTATTTCAGATGAAGTCCATAGAGAGGATTGGCTAAAGATTGTGTGGAGAACCTCACCAAGGAAAGGAAGGAATAGGATTGACCATGCTTCAAGATCAAGGACTCTACATTTTACATTTTGTGAGAAATCACTTTGAGTCCATAGGAAATACAATACTATTAAAAGGGGATGAGGTAAATATGATGATCTGGTTGCTCAAGTGCTTAGAGGTAGCCACCAAAAATACTCACCCACTTTCCCACACATATCCTCTGTCGAAAGCCTAAAGTCAAAATTCGGTGCCACCAATATTCCCATTCGGATCCACTGAGTTTATCCAAGACAGAAGCCAAACCAAACCCTAGCATCTCGGTACTACCAGCTTTTCATTCGGTGCCATCGAAAACAGTGACCAACTTCCTGGTTAGCCATTTTCTAGATTCGGTCCCATCGAGTTTAGAGAATCGGTACCATCGAGAAGTTGGACCAACTTTCTGTTAGCCCATTTCTCTAAATCGGTCCCACCAAGTTTGAGGAATCGGTCTCACCAAGATTTGGTAACTGCCTAGGTCACCCATATCGGTACCACCGAGATTCATATATCGGTCTCACCGAAAACGCCAAAGTTGCCACATTTTGAACTAGTCGGTGCCACCGAGTTTCACTTCGGTTTCACCGAGTTGGGCAATAATGTTGTAACGGTTGGATTTTTGGAGAAGCCTATATATACCCCTCCACCACCATTCACTCGCAAGAGAAGCACTCAGAACATACACCCACTGGCCATATCCAATTTTCTGAGAGAGAACCACCTACCCTTGTGTTGAGGTCAAGATCATCCACTCCAACCATATGGATCTTGATTTCTAGCCTCCCCAAGTTGCTTTCCATCCAATCAATCTCTTCTACCCATGCCAAATCTATGAGAGAGTGATTGAGTATTGAGGAGACTATATTTTGAAGCACAAGAGCAAGGAGCTGATCATACTACCACATCTATTACCTTTTGGAGGGTGGTGCCTCCTAGATTGGTTAGGTGTCGCTTGGGAGCCTCCATCTTCGTGATTGTGAAGTTGAACCAAGAGTTTGTAAGGGCAAGGCGATCACCTACTTCGTGAAGATCTACCCATAGTGAGGCTAGTCCTTCGTGGACGGAAGCCATGATGGAATAGTCGAGGTTTCTACTTCGTGGATCCTTATGGGTGGAGCCCTCCGTGGACTCTCGCAACCGATACCCTCCGTGGGTTGAAGACTCCATCAGCGTGGACGTACGATAGCACCACCTATCGGAACCATGGGAAAAATCTCCGTGTCTCCATATTGCGTTTGATCTTCGTATCTCTACTCTCTTACATATGCTTGTCTTTACTTTCCGCTGCCATACTTGTTGACTAGCATGTGTAGGGTGCATTAGACTTGTTAGATTGCTAAAATCTGCCAACCAATTAACTTGGGAAAAGGTTAGGTTTTTAATTTGTCAAGTAGTCTATTCACCCCCCCCCCTCTAGACATCCCTTCTAGTGATCCCACACTCAGCAAGGGAACGACGTCGAAGAAGCTGCTATCGTCTGCCATAACCAAAGTTGACACGATTTTCATCGGCTATCGCACCACCCCGATCTCGCCGCTGACTGGATCCACACGGATCCTCGCTGTGGAGATGTATGTCGTCACCGTTGGTGCTCCCTCTAACCAGAGCAAACTCCTGAAGCGATACCCTCAAGAGGAAATATGACACGGATGCACCGCCATCGCTTGATCCCGATAAGATCTAGGGTTTCCCCCAGAGTTGCTCATGTCGTCTGAAAGAACATGGCGCCCTCATGGTTGGTTTTGGTAATTGATGACAATCGCTATGGACTAATGATTTCATTGAGTTATATTTGAAGGGTTTGTCCATAGGCTTTTCTTGAAGACTATTCGTTGGTTTCAAGGTTATTGGAAGAAGATTATCTGTTGACCAAGGTGCTATTCAAGGAGTTATCCAAAGATTGGTCATGTGAGAGTTGAGCTTGTTGCAAGTATGTCTTGAAGAACAAGATTGTGTGATCATTCATGTTTACCTTCAAGACATCATCTTTATGAAGAGAGAAGACAAGATACAAGGTTGATCAAAACTAAGTACAAAGAGTGATTGAAGTTGATCAACACACAAACATAGAAGTTGTACTGAGTGAGATCGAGTGGTCCGAGAGTATGGTAAGCATTGTCCATTACACTTTGTGTACTAACCCATGGTCTATGTGTGTGTTCCTTGTGGGGTTAGGTATGTTTCCATGGGCATGCATCAAATGGAAGATATCATATGATCCATGGAGGATGACATCAAGTGGTGAAGGTTGTGGTGTGGAAGTTCAAGTGGAGCATTACGAAGAGATCATGCTTGAAGTTCGTCGTCCATTCTCGTGATAATGGACATGTGAAGATGTGCCTAAGATAGGCTCACCCATAGTGGAGTATGGGGGAGCAATCTACTTGTCTTCATCGAGCATGCGCAATCAAGAAAGGTGGTCCAACTTGAGAATGTCAAGATCATCATCATGTAGATCAAGTGGATTATGCGCAAGGCAAAGGTTTGTTCTTGATAGGTTTTCTATTTTTACCAGTCTCATGGTGTTAGTTGGGAGACCGGGTTATAAGATTGATTATCGTACTATCAAGGGGGGGGCTCTAGAGTGAGTTGCTTAATCATATCGTTCGTAGAGAGCTCAAACCATTGCATTCTTGGCATCATCTTTCTTGGTTCTTATTTGTTTCTCTTTATGATTGTTAGAGTTTGTGTTTGTCTTCTTGTCAAACTCAAGTTCATCGAAAATGAAGTTCGTATGCATCTTCTTTGCGTTTTTGGTGTTGGAGAATTTGTCGTTGTTGGATGGTGCTTGTCGTCATCTATCCAACAAGCTTGAGTTTGCTGATTTCAGAGCCCGTTTGCAAAAGCTATGACAGTTTCGGGCTATTTTGCAGTACGCAAGCGATAGTACCGCTTTGTCCCACGGTAGTACTACTTATGTTGTACTTCCGCTATGTACTACCGCTGCTACTGTCTCTTGCGAAATATCTTATGTGCATCTTTCTGTTGTCTAAAATTTGGTAGCGGTAGTGGCACGGTAGCAGCATGGTAGTACCACTTGCACGGTTCTGTCGCTTATTTCTACCGATGCTACTACCGCTTGTTTTCGAGGGATGTGCAAGTTTCTATTGCCCTTTCAACATTCATGGTACGGGAGGGGTACTAGGACGGTAGTACTGCTTCGTGTGGTACTTCTACTCCGACGCCTCTCTGTACCGTTGTTCCTTTGTACCTGGTGATCCTAAGCGATACACTACTGCAGGATGCTGCTAACGCGACACTACAATCAGAGACCCTTCGATGAAACTGTGTGCGATGCATGAATCGCAAACGGTATAGTTCAAGCTCCATCGCCAATGACATGAACTGTGTGTGATGGAGGATCCATCAAATACGATTCAAAAAATATTTGCGTGTGCGATCTACGGCAGACAGTTCACTTTTAAGAACTGTTTGTGATGAGGCGAAATGGCACAAACGGTTAATCAAACATAGATGTGTGTGATGTATGGCATACAGGTCCCTCAAATGAACTGTTTACGATGATATGGAAGAACACAAACGGTTCGGCGTAACAAGGTGTGTGTGATAGGCTGAAAATAGTTCGATAATCAGAACTATGTGCTATAATTCTAGACAACACATACGATTTGTTAGCACACAATTCAAGAAACCAAATGTGTGCGATATTGTGAATGATCATTGACGAATCTGTATTCTTAACCGTTTGCGATGAGATCGAGAGGGTAGACAGAGTTAAGGAATAAATATGAGCAAACGACAACAGATTTAAGGAGTACAGTCTGTTTTACTTCTTCTTGTTGTTATTAGATGGCCCCGCGCCATCGTCTTGACGTGGACGCTTCTTGCCGCTGACCGCTGGATTTTCATCGCCATCGTCGTTGATGTCCTCGTCGTCGTCCTCCTTGTTCGACCATTCCTCCTCATCATCATCGTCGTCGTCTTCTTCGTCCTTCGGTGGCTCCTTGTCATCCACCTCCTTGTCCGACCATTCCTCCTCCTCCTCATCGTTGTCGTCTTCTTCGCCCTTCGGTGGCTCCTCGTCCGTCTGGTCGTCGTCCGATGACTCCGGCGGCGGCGGCCCTTCCATGAGCCGGATAAAATGGAGGTCAGGGCTTGATGTCGGACTCATGGAAGACGAGCGCAATGATTCTGTGGTTGACCCCAGACTGGCGGAACTATCGTCCTCGCTGTCGCTCGACATTGTTGCGCTACGTAATTAAACAACCGGCGAGAAAGCGAGATTGCAGGGTGTGTGGAAGTGTAGAGTGGCCGGCCGGGACGATGAAGATGGTGGCCACTGAAGCATGGTGTGAAGACAAGAGGAATGGCAATTGAAGCGGGGGATTGACGGATTATATTGGCACCTTGGCAGGCGATTAGAATTCCGATATAATCAACCGTAATTGTGTGCACCTGGCCCGTCGCTCTAAATTCCCGCTATTGCGCAGTTCTCAATATGCCAAATGTTTCACATGTGTACATTTTAGGAGTTCACACAGTTCGCTAGATGCTTTGTTTAACTACCCACACGCTTATATGAAGCACAACGGGCGTGAAATAGTAAGCATTTAACATAGACAGTTGGTAAGCAATAGATGAGCTCTACTTATTGATCTAGCCATTAATAATCAAACGAAACCCCTAATGAACATTGCAAACAGCGCAAAGAAGATGGCTAATGCGCCAAGTACAACTACACATGCTAGTTCCTTCTTGTCTCTTGCTTTCATCTATTGCATGTGATTGATTCTTTCTTGCTTCATCGTAGTGATTGTACACTCCAGATTAGTCAGTTTCTTCTTCAGCTTTACTTCTCTTCTGCAAGCTTGGTGATAACACTCCGAGCCCTACCATGCCATTCATCATCCAGCCAGTTAACAAAGGCGCAAGCCTCATATCCCTGCGAATGTTAAATAATCAGGATGAGTGGGGGCATTAACTGAACTTAAGGGGTGAACTTATCACTAACCTCTAAGGGGCAACCAAGAAACCGTTTGCCAATGTCGAATCCCTCCGTGCATACACGTCGAGCGGGGGTGTGTCCATGCACACAACTCAGCTTTTGGTACTTCTCGATGGCGCAAAACTTGGAATCGAACTCATGTTGTGGGAGTCTGCTGGAGTCAAACTCTGGATCCGGCATTTGATCGATTTCCTATGTGTGTTCGGGGGGACTGAGTGAGCTGCTTTCTTTGGTCATGCTAAAAAGATGAGGAATGATTGGGACCTGACAGGACGATTCGGATCCGTAGTACACCGGCCTCCTGGTGACCTTAGGCAAGTGCACGGCGGTGACCGCCGTCGTGGTTGCGCTGAAAGCACAACATGCTCCCTTGGTGGTTTTGATAATTCATGACAACATACATTGTCTCTTGGACTAATATTTCTACCTAGTGTATTTCAGATAAAAGTCCATGGAGAGATGGGTTGGCAAAAAGGGTTGTGTGGAGATACCCCAAGATACAAGGAAATGGATTGGCAAAGCTTCAAGCAAGAGGACTCTACATTTTACTTTGTGAGAAATCACTTTGAGTCCATAGGAAAGCCAATACTATTAAAAGGGGGTAAGGTATTGTTGGTGAACAAAATGCTCATACGTGCACAAGTGATAGTCACCAAAGACACCCACAAGCTCTTCCACAAAAGTATGTCCAAAGTCAAATATCCAAAATCGGTGCAACCAACACTTTCCACTCGGTGCCACCGATTCCCACACTCAGACAGACCTAAGCCAAACCCTAACCTCTCGGTGCAACCGATTCTGCTTCGGTGCCACCGAGTTTGGGTTGCCAACTTTCTGTTACGCAACTTCACAAAATCGGTCCGACCGAGTTTGTTGAATCGGCGTCACCGAGTTTGGCAATCTGACCGTTGGTCACCTTATCGGTGCAACCGAGATTTATATATCGGTCTCACCGTGATTCAAAAGTTGCTACCTTTGGAGCAACTCGGTACCACCGAGATTCACACATCGGTGTCACCGAGTTGGTCACTTTAGGTGTAACGGTTGGATTTTTGGAGATGCCTATATATACCCCTTCACCACCACCTACTCGAATCAGAAGCACTCAGAACTATTTCATACTTGCCCCATCATATTTTCTGAGAGAGAGCCACCTACTCATGTGTTGAGATCATGCCATTCCATTCCAACCATATGAATCTTGATCTCTAGCCTCCCCAAGTTGCTTTCCACCAATCCCATCTCTTCCACCAAGCCAAATCTGTGAGAGAGTGATTGTGTGTTGAGGAGTCTATCATCTTGAAGCACAAGAGCAAGGAGTTCATCATCATTACCGAGCCTATTACCTTTTGGAGGGTGGTGCCTCCTAGATTGGTTAGGTGTCGCTTGGGAGCCTCCTACTTCGTGTTGTGGAGTTGAACCAAGAAGTTTGTAAGGGCAAGGAGATCGCCTACTTCGTGAAGATCTACCCATAGTGAGGCTAGTCCTTCGTGGACGGAAGCCGTTATGTAATAGTCAAGGTTGCTACTTCGTGGACCCTTATGGGTGGAGCCCTCCGTGGACTCTCGCGACCGTTACCCTCCATGTGTTGAAGACTCCATAAACGTGGACGTACGATAGAACCACCTATCGGAACCACGGGACAAATCTTTGCGTCTCCAATTGTGTTTGATCCTCCTATCTCAACTCTTTACTTCCATGTGCAATGTCTTTACTTTCCGCTTCCATATTTGTTGACATGCATGTGTAGGGTGTGCTAGACTTGCTATAATTGTTAAAATCTGCCAACCAATTAACTTGGGAAAAGGTTAGGTTTTAAATTCCTGCTAGTAGTCTATTCACCCCCCCCCCCCTCTAGACACTCTTCTAGTGATCCCACATGCGCCGCCAATGCCGCTGCCAAGAGCGACTGTACGAACCGGTGCAGCCACACTGAAACCATCAGCACAACTCATCCGCATTTCCCCAATGTCAGCGCCACTCCAGGGAATTTGGGCGCTAGGGATTTGGAATCTATTTAGGGATTTGGGGAAGACAGGGAAACTATGGGGATCTGATGATAACGATCGGGGGAACTATTTATCGCAGTATGTTGTATACAGCACACGCTTTTCCAAATCAAATCATGTGAGATGGAAACGTGTGTGATACACGGTTTCCGTAACATGACCGTTTGTGATGTGCTTCCCGGTACATATGGGTGCGGTAAACAGCCGCTCTTTGGAAACCCAAAAAACGTTATGCTGATAGAGATGTCGGCGGCGACCGAGGCAGCGGCTTACGGATAGGAGGTCAATCCCTGGTCGGTCGGCGGTGTCGGCATTATAGGGAGTCCATCCTCGGTCGGTCAGCGGTGGCGGCGTGATAGGAGGTCAATCCTCGGTCGGCGGCGGGAGATATAGGAGGAGCTCAATCCTTGTGGTCGGCGCCGGTGTCACTGGAGCACGTCCCCCGTGGTCGTAGGCGGGATAGTGGAGCCCGGACTACAAGCAGGTGCCCCGCTAAGCTCTGCTCCTCGACCCTGCTGTCTCGCCGTGCCGTTGCTAATTAATTAAGGTATTCTTTTCCTTGAGTGCCCTAATTAAGGTATTAAATTCATATAATGGCACTACTGATGATGCATGTGAATTGACTGGTTGATTAGTGTCATTGCACGGCTGGGTAACATTATGCAGCGCCCGCCATAAATTTTGAAAACAAAATCTTGTGATTTATTCACCAATCTTTGTGCATCCATTAAGGATGCAACGTGTGCAGATGGTGTTGGGGAACGTAGCATGGGAAACAAAAAAAATTCCTACGCACACGCAAGATCTATCCATGGTGATGAGCATCTATGAGAGGGAGAGTGGATCTACATACCCTTGTAGATCGCTAAGCGGGAAGCGTTAAGAAACACGGTTGATGTAGTCGAACGTCTTCGCGATCCAAATCGCAAGCCGTCCCGCGATCCAATCACGATCTAGCACCGAACGGACGGCACCTCCGCGTTCAGCACACGTACAGCTCGATGACGATCTCCGCCTTCCTGATCCAGCAAGAGGGGGCGGAGAGGTAGATGAGTACTCCGGCAGCACGACGGCGTGGTGACGGTGGTGGTGGTGCTGTCCCGGCAGGGCTTCGCCAAGCACGACCGAGACGATCTAGTGGAGAACGGATCTAGAGGGAGAGAGAGAGGCAGCCGTGGCCTTTTTGGTGTGGTTGCCCTCTCTCCCCTCCAATATATATAGGAAGGAGGGGAGGGGCTGGCGCCCTAGGGTTTCCCCTTAGGGTCGGCCGAACCAAGGGAGGAGTCCACCTCCCACAAGGGAGGTGGACTCCTAGTAGGACTCCTCCCACTTGGCCCCTCTCCCACCCCTTGTGCAAGGGCCTCCTAGGGGCTGGCTGCCCAGCCCACTAGGGGCTGGTGCGCCACCTCCTAGGCCCATGTGGCCCCTGGGGTGGGTGGGCTCCACTTGGTGGACCCCTGGAACCCATTCGTTACTCCCGGTACACTGCCAAAAATGCCCGAAACTTTTCCGAAGTTCAAACACCACTTTCCTATATATCAATCTTTACCTCCGGACCATTCCGGATCTCCTCGTGACGTCCGGGATCTCATCCGGGACTCCGAACAACCTTCGGTCACCACCATACATAACTCAATACTACAGAAACGTCACCTGATGTTAAGTGTGTAGACCCTGCGGGTTCGAGAACTATGTTGACATGACCGAAACACATCTACGGTCAATAACCAATAGCGGGACCTGGATGCCCATATTGGTTCCTACATATTCTACGAAGATCTTTATCGGTTGAACCTCTATGTCAAGGATTCAGTTAATCCCGTATGTTGTTCCCTTTGTTCTTCGGTATGTTACTTGCCCGAGATTCGATCGTCGGTATCTCTATACCTAGTTCAATCTCGTTACCGGCAAGTCTCTTTACTCGTTCCGTAATACAAGATCTCGTGGCTAACTCTTTAGTCACTTTGCTTGCAAGGCTTATTGTGATGTTGTATTACCGAGTGGGCCCTGAGATACCTCTCCGTCACACGGAGTAACAAATCCCAGTCTCGATCCATGCCAACTCACCAGACACCCTCGGAGACACCTGTAGAGAATCTTTATAGTCACCCAGTTACGTTGCGACATTTGATACATGCAAGGTATTCCTCCGGTGTCAGTGAGTTGCATGATCTCATGGTCATAGGAACAGATACTTGACATGCAGAAAACTATAGCAATAAACTGACACGATCATATGCTACGTTCATAGTTTGGGTTTTATCCATCACATCATTCCCCTAATGACGTGATCCCGTTATCAAATGACATCTCATGTCTATGGCTAGGATAACCTTGACCATCTTTGATCAACGAGATAGTCTACTACAGGCATACTAGGGACACAGTGTTGTTTATGTATCCACACATGTATTTGTGTTTCCAATTAATACAATTATAGCATGGATAATAAACGATTATCATGAACAAGGAAATATAATAATAATCACTTTATTATTGCCTCTAGGGCATATTTCCAACAGTCTCCCACTTGCACTAGAATCAATAATCTAGCTCACATCACTATGTGATTTACATTGCAATGAATCTAACACCCATACAGTTCTGGTGTTGATCATGTTTAGCCCTTGGAAGAGGTTTAGTCAACGGGTCTTCGACATTCAGATCCGTGTGCACTTTGCAAATATTTATGTCCACCTCCTTGATGTAATCGTGGATGGAATTGAAGCGTCTCTTTATGTGTCTGGTCCTCTTGTGAAACCTTGGTTCCTTGGCCAGAGCAATGGCACCAGTGTTGTCACAGAACAGAGTCATTGGGTTTAGTGCACTGGGCACTACTCCAAGATCTATCATGAACTCCTTCATCCAGACACCTTCCTTCGCCGCCTCCGAGGCAGCGATGTACTCCGCTTCGCATGTAGAATCAGCGACCACGCTCTGCTTGGAACTGCACCAGCTTACCACTCCCTGTAGGGTAACGCAGCAGAAAACAAAAAAATTCCGACCTACGCACCAGCCCAGGACCACTATGGAGACTGCATACAAGGTTTGATCTTTTCGTTACCGACTCGTAGCGCAGCGGAAGTAGAGTCGATGACGATCGGCGGTGCAGATCCCCGCAGCTAGGATTTACAACCTCCCAACCGCGAGGATGTATACCCCCATTTGCCCCTTGGACAGCCCTCCGGGAGGCGGTCGGACAGTCCCCCGGACGGTGTCGCGGACAGCCCTTCGGGAGGACCTCCGAAACTCGGACGGTCACACGGACAGCCCATCGGGAGGACCTCCGAAACTCGGACGGTCACACGGACAGCCCTTCGGGGGGCACTCTCGAACTAAGACCGAAACTACGATCACTCTACAGAGTTGCACACATACGGTGTCATCTATTCGGCAGGGCTTCGCCGTCCAGAACTAGTTCCCACCGGAACCCAGACAGCCTTTCGGCTCTACGAAACTATTTCGCTGGGAGGGAGAGAGAAAGCCAGATCATGCATGACACTTGTATGTGAGAAGGGATGAAGGATTGGGCAGCCCCCTCACCTCCTATTTATAGGAAAACCAAGGGGTAGTGTGCCTCCACAAACACCCAAAGTGCCCATGCTTTATGTCATACATAAGGGCAAAATGGGGAGGCAAGTGGAGCACCAAATGGTGGAAGGAAGCCTCATGGGGGGACCCCAATACCACCAACGAAATTGGCAGCCCTCTTGGGTGGCCCCACCACCTTCCTATCCACCAAGTCATCCCTTAGATCTTTTGAGCAAAGCCCAAAAAAGTGGCTTTCCAAAAAGTATCCCAAAAAGCACTTTCACTATTCATGACGACATTTTTCAGCGTCCGTTCGAACTGAAAATATTTATGTGGGCTTAGAACATTTCCAGTACCCACTAAAATAATTTTCAACGCATTCCAGAACAATTCTGGATTAGTGATTTTCATCTGCGAAAAGCATCTGAAGCGGTTCCGGCAGCTCCGGAACATTTCCGGTTTTCATCCCGGAAAATTCCAGAAAGTTTCCAGAATGATTCTGGCACCCTCCAAGAATTATCAGGCATGTGCCAAAACCAATTTGACTTAATGGTATCCCCTGAAACAACTTTTCAGTTTTACCGAAACTCATCCGGTGACCTCTCTTTTCGGAACTTTTCCGCTGTCTCCGAAAACTTTTTCCGGAGACTTTCTCTCAGACTCCCTGTCTAGTATTCAGCAGATAGATGACCCTTAAGCGTGTGACCCTATAGGTTCGGTGAAGTATAGACATGACCCGGAACCCCTTCCGATCAATGATCAACATCGGAGCCGTGGACACCCATATTGACCCCTATACCCACACGAATGAATATTCGAGTGAACCTCCAGTTGCCGTGTGCTATTCATGTTGCTTCGCGATATGTTACAAATACTCGAGGTGAGACATGTTGGCATCCCCGTGGATCAACAACTTGTCCACTATGCCAGTTACCTCATTACCGGTATTGTTCTCTTTTCTCGTTCCCGTGTTCCGGCATCCCCGTGATCAAATCACAAAGTGTCTGGCCAGACGATGATGGATACCGTAACACCAAGAGGGCCCAGAGATATCTCTCCATCGTCGGAGGAGCAAATCCCAATCTTGAGCTATCAAGTTATTTGACATACTTTCCCATGAACCCGTAAGCCGCCGTAATAGCCATCCATTTACGGATGACGTTTAACAAACCCCAAAGTTCATGAATCAAGCATGAAGAAACTCGATACTCTCATGGTCTGAGGAATCATGCAAACGTTAACCATCTATGTGTTATTAACCATTTAACTTGTGACGAATGTATCTCATAGCATAACTTCAATTCGGGTCGATTCAACACAAATGTTCTTCTAACATTGTGCCCTCAAAGTTGCTGGCATAGACATGCCCATGATCAGGAAAACAGAACCATCATGCAACACTTGAGCTAGTCTTAGAGGCCAGACTAGGAATACATTTTACCGTTTATTATTCCACACGTGCATATGAGTCTTCCTCCGAGCCTCGTGGTTATTGTAGACTCGAGAACCATAGCAGTTATAGCATGGAACATAAACCTAATTATGAACAGGGAGATAATCAATAACATTTATTATTGCCTCTAGGGCATATCTCCTACAGACTCCCACTTCTACTAGAGTCAATAATCTAGTTAATGCTAATGCACTTTACACCTGTGGCACACTGGTGTAAAATATGCTTCGCATGTGGTATAGCCTGATGTCCAACGGATCTGACGACTTCAGCTCCGTGTGTAACTTTGCATATCCTTGCGTTTTCACGCTTTCACAAAATTCATATTTTGTGTGGACTTGGCTTTGCATATGTCTGAATCATTGGTCGAAACCTGATTCCTCAGACTGAGCTATGGAGCAACTATCTGCAATAGTGTCCCATAGACCAAAGCCATCTTGGAACCATACTAAGTTCATGAATGAACTATATGATTCAACAACTTCTTTGTCGCTTCTAAAGTGTCAACATACTTAGCCTTTGTTATAGAATTCGCCACAGTATCTTGTTTGGAACAATTTCCAACTACCGTGCCACCATGTTGTGTATTACACAAAACCCTTAACTTAAATCGAAAATCGCATGGAGCATTGATGAAGACTGTATCAATGTAATTACTTACAACGACACTTCATAATCTCTGCTTGCGAGAAAACATGTCATCAATACTGCTCTAGTACTCAATGACATCTTTCACTGTTGTCCCATGATCAGTACTTTGATCACTTTGGTATCTATACTCGCAACAACTTTGGAGTATTGGACATATCTGGTTGTTTTTACATACCATGGAATACATGATTAATCCAAACACAAGAGTGTGTGGAATCACCATCATGTATTTTGCTCATCAGTGTTTTGGGACATTGAGTCTTGCAAAAACTCTTTCCATGTGACTTCGGCAAGAATCACTCCTTGACGTTTTTCAATGCTAAAAGGTTTTAGCATTTTGTCAATATGTATCTTTGCTCAGCCCCATTAGGTAAATCTATCTCCATAGATCATCATGCCTAATATCAAGGCTATTTAGCCCAAGCACAGCATCGGAAAAAAAACTATTTTCAAATGAAGTCCTAATTCGTGTCAAGAAATTTATTTCCAATTAACAATGTGTCAAGCACACAAGGTTTTTAGAAATATTATTATGCTCCCACTTATTTTCTTGAATCACAAGCATCTCGTTACCCATTGATGAAGTCAAAAACCCTTTTCGACCATTTCATCAAAACCCGAAGATTCCAACTCCATTTTGCTCTCTTCTGTCCATTACTGGAACTCTGAAGTTTGCATACTTACTAGCATCCTCTGGACTGACAAAATACCTTGGACTGTAACACATGCAAGTCCTTGGTTTCATTTCCATCAGATGGAAATCCTTTCGTCATCCATGTTTCATATCTCATGATTGAAATATGTATTAATTGCCAGTTCAACCCGAACCGACTTTAAGCATCGCTGCGGTGAAACAACCTCATCGTAGTCAACTCCTTGAACTTGTTATTTCAACAAGTCGAGCTTTATGGATAAAACATTTTTATCTGTATCAGTTTTTAGTTCCATAAATATTCGTTAGACTATAAGCCTTCTGAAAGGTGTATCAAGATTTTAATCTTGAAACATTTATATGGAAACTATCTCGGATTGTATTGGCATTTAGCCAACTCCGGAGTCAGGGCCCATCACTGCTTCCTTGTGTATCGTAGGTATACTATTGTCCAACAACAATATCTCATTTGTGCACCTGAGAGGTTTGCACGAGCCTTGCCTACGTGGTTCAGTTGCAAGTTCGACTAAAGTCCATACATTTTATTGTAGAGACTTCCATATCAGTCGCGGTAGGAAACTCCGGAATCACTTCCAAGGTTCCTTTCCTTTGACCTGATGACGAAGATACTGGTTATCTCGTCGAGTTGCACTGTCCTCCCACTCACCTTTTGTAAGAACTATTCTCTTTAAAAGCATACCGTTTTGTGGCAAAATCCTTTGCCTCGGTATAGTGGTGGGGGAATACCCAATGACTTGGGATAACCTACAAAGTAGCACTTGTCTGATTTGGAATAGGTTTGTAACCTTTTACACAAGCCCCATATTCCAAATGTTAAGAAAAGATATAACATGGTTGGGCGTACCATACCATGACGTCATTTCAACAGACCCGATAGAGCTCTTTTCAGTGTAAAAGCCGCAATCTCTAAAGCATCACTTTAAAAGGGATAATGGCAAATTTATTTATGTCATCTTTGATCTTACCATGTCATAAATGGTTCGATTACATCTTCACGGACTTTTCACTTGCAGTGGTGTTCCGGGAGGTGCAAGTTATGAAACCCCTTTCACAACTCATCAGACATTCGCTAAACTTGTAACTCAAATATTCCTTTCCGCAATCAATTTGCAGAAACATAATTTTCTTGTTACAATAACTTCTACTTCATTTTTGAAAACCTTATGAATGAATTCAAAAGATCCAGACTTACGTCTCATCAAGTAAATATCCATATATCTACTTGAGTCATTTCTGAAGATAGATAAATCCACTACTTGCAACAACATTTATTGGACTACACACATCATAATGTATGATCACCAATATGTTCTTTGCTTGTTCCTTATGGCATGTGAATGGTATTTCAGTCACTTCACTTTTCAGAGGAAAGTTTCAAGTGTCAGATGATTCAAAATCAAACGACTTCAAAATCCATCATAATGGAATTTTCCATGCGGGTTTCTCCAATGTGACCAAATGCAGTGCCCCACATGTTGTGGTATTCTTTTAGTCTTGCGACATTTAGCGTCAGTGTTATGGACGTATCATATTACCATCAATATTCACAACATACATCCCATCCTGGATGGAAGCATGGCCCTTCATGTTATTCATAACAACGAACATCAAAAGTTCTCTTATGAATAACCTTCTTGCAAGATACCTTATGCAAAGGGCTAGAGTATATGAAACTCTAAATGAATTATAAAAGTAAATATAGAGGTAATGTATTATTATCAATATTCATAACATACATCTCATTCATAATGAAAGTATGGCCCTTATGTTATTCATATCACCGAACATCAAAAGTTCTCTTATGAACAACCTTCTTGCAAGATACTTTATGCAAAGGGCTAGAGCATGTAAAACTCTAAAATGGTTTATGAAAATAAATACATATGGTAATACACCGATGGAAAGTATAGTACCATTTACTATATTCCCAGCGTGTATCAAAACCTCATCCCTGGCTAGTCTTTCAGGCCATAGTAGTTTTTACATCGAGTTGCAACAGAATGCAATCGAGCGGGTATCTTTGTGATTAACTCACAATACCCAAGAATCAGTGATTAACATGTTTAACCATAATTCCCAAGAACTATATCTTTGACCAGCCTTCTATACATCAAAAACTTGTATGACATTCATACATGAGCTGGATATTCCAGTCTTCTTTCCTTCTGCCTTCATACTTCTAACAGTTTAACTTTCAGTATTTCTCCTACTCTCAGAAGAAGCATCCAACTTAAGAGTGGTGTTAGCCCCGGACTTCCTAGGCGTGAAAGTTTCACTAACACCCTTCGGACACTTCCTTTCTCTTTAAGTTGTTTGTTTTATTCACCTTTCATCATATGACAGGCGTTCTTCTGGATCCCTCTCTTATCAGTCTAATGCATAGTAAACTCCTTTACTAATAGTTTGCAAACAAACATTGCTTTGGATATCTCATATCTTTTAGCCTTTGTCTGTCTCTGAAAATGACTTTCAGATTCCATGAATATCACATAACTATCCAAACTTTCGAAGTTCGGGTCTCATGGAAGCAAACATATTGCACTTGACTGAAACGGAATTCTAGCTTTTGGATCGATGGACAAGAGTCACATGATCCATAGCATTAGCGGGAGAATACCAAAAGCATGCGATAGGACAAATCCTTCTCGGCACTCTTGAGGACAATCCTCACATTACGTTACCAACCGTAAAGTTTTAACCAGATATTTAACAGCTTATTCAATTTTAACAGGGAAGGTGGAAACGCGAGCCATTCTTCTACAACTATTATGCAAATCACACTTAGACAGTGTCCATAATTAATTGCACTAAGAATTAAAAGAATTAATTCTAAAGTGCGCTCCCACTCAAATCAATATCTCTCATAATTGATCGTGAGTGATTCAAGATCCGCATTTCAATTCAACGCCACGGTTCGAGATGAACTCAAATGGCGCGAACTTCAATCGGTAGGCAAACTTGCCGATCACATCTCTATGTGATTCTTGTTCATCTTTCGATGCGTGTGTTCTGAGCTCGGGACTGTCCTGCCTGAACGTCAAGACAACCAAGTGATCTCGCTGCGAGGTCTCAACTCACCCGCCTCACACTTCTCTAATCGTTCGCACCCATGGAGATCATGTGATGCCCCGAAGAGATAGGTGTCGTGACAGTGCTACACTTGGGAGAACACTAACTACTTGATATTTTAAGTGAGAGATCACCCTAATAAAAAGCGACTACCGCGCAATCAAAAAGGGTGCATCATAAGGGATAAACATCTCAGGCAATTCATAATAGCATGATATGGTATAGCCCTTTCTGACGGAGAAGTCTTTCATTTCTTCGTCTCCGGCATTCGCGTTGGTGTTCACCTTCGCGAAGATTGCCACCACCTTGTCGATGCACCAGATAATATTGCTATCTCTATAGCTAATAAAATAAGTGCATTACTTAAGGCTGACACGCAGGTCATTAAAGTGACAATCATATGGCTCCATCCATCACGCCGAATCATGACACGCAGGTCATGTTAATATTACATCATATAGTCATCTGATACATAATCAAATTAATATGACCACTGCTATACCACATCATATGCACATGCAAACCATCCTGCAAAACCAAGTTAGACGCCTCTAATCGGTTCATGCAAAAAACTTGTTTTACGTGGCTTCTAAGGTTTCGAAACAAACCGAAGCTACCAACGTCCATCATCAAGCATGATAATCCAAGTCGCTAGATTAACATTGCGGGGTGTATGAAACACGAGATAATAAAATCTCAAGCCCCATACTGAACTTCGTCATACGCATGACCCCCGTGCAGATCATATTTGCATTGCCCTTTTGTCTGCGAAATTTCATCTTTCTTTTTAACTACGGTGGAATTCAATGAACTGTTAGCACTTCGTTGATCAATCGGGATCGCGGATTGCCAGAACATTGAAACTACACCATACTGTTATCAAGATCAGAAATATGCAAATTCCAGGGAAGCAACAAGAACATCGGGTAACAGATTTCATCTGCTACCCGCACAAATAATTTTCAGTAATAGAACTCATCTACTACCTAATTATATTGTGCAACACCCATACATCTCTATGTATTCTAGATCGCAACCTGCATCTACGCATAGCACGGCTCTTGATGCCACTGTAGGGTAATGCAGCAGAAAACAAAAAAATTCCGACCTACGCACCAGCCTAGGACCACTATGGAGACTGCATACAAGGTTTGATCTTTTCGTTACCGACTCGTAGCGCAGCGGAAGTAGAGTCGATGACGATCGGCGGTGCAGATCCCCGCAGCTAGGATTTACAACCTCCCAACCGCGAGGATGTATACCCTCATTTGCCCCTTGGACAGCCCTCCGGGAGGCGGTCGGACAGTCCCCCGGACGGTGTCGCGGACAGCCCTTCGGGAGGACCTCCGAAACTCGGACGGTCACACGGACAGCCCTTCGGGAGGACCTCCGAAACTCGGACGGTCACACGGACAGCCCTTCGGGAGGCACTCTCAAACTAAGACCGAAACTACGATCTCTCTACAGAGTTGCACACATACGGTGTCATCTATCCGGCAGGGCTTCGCCGTCCAGAACTAGTTCCCACCGGAACCCAGACAGCCTTTCGGCTCTACGAAACTATTTCGCTAGGAGGGAGAGAGAAAGCCAGATCATGCATGGCACTTGTATGTGAGAAGGGATGAAGGATTGGGCAGCCCCCTCACCTCCTATTTATAGGAAAACCAAGGGGTAGTGTGCCTCCACAAACACCCAAAGTGCCCATGCTTTATGTCATACATAAGGGCAAAATGGGGAGGCAAGTGGAGCACCAAATGGTGGAAGGAAGCCTCATGGGGGGGCCCCCAATACCACCAACGAAATTGGCAGCCCTCTTGGGTGGCCCCACCACCTTCCTATCCACCAAGTCATCCCTTAGATCTTTTGAGCAAAGCCCAAAAAAGTGGCTTTCCAAAAAGTATCCCAAAAAGCACTTTCACTATTCATGACGACATTTTTCAGCGTCCGTTCGAACTGAAAATATTTATGTGGGCTTAGAACATTTCCAGTACCCACCAAAATAATTTTCAACGCGTTCCAGAACAATTCCGGATTAGTGATTTTCATCTGCGAAAATCATCTGAAGCGGTTCCGGCAGCTCCGGAACATTTCTGGTTTTCATCCCGGAAAATTCCAGAAAGTTTCCAGAATGATTCTGGCACCCTCCAAGAATTATCAGGCATGTGCCAAAACCAATTTGACTTAATGGTATCCCCTGAAACAACTTTTCAGTTTTACCGGAACTCATCCGGTGACCTCTCTTTTCGGAACTTTTCCGCTGTCTCCGAAAACTTTTTCCGGAGACTTTCTCTCAGACTCCCTGTCTAGTATTCAGCAGATAGATGACCCTTAAGCGTGTGACCCTATAGGTTCGGTGAAGTATAGACATGACCCGGAACCCCTTCCGATCAATGATCAACATCGGAGCCGTGGACACCCATATTGACCCCTATACCCACACGAATGAATATTCGAGTGAACCTCCAGTTGCCATGTGCTATTCCTGTTGCTTCGCGATATGTTACAAATACCCGAGGTGAGACATGTTGGCATCCCCGTGGATCAACAACTTGTGCACTATGCCAGTTACCTCGTTACCGGTATTGTTCTCTTTTCTCGTTCCCGTGTTCCGGCATCCCCGTGATCAAATCACAAAGTGTCTGGCCAGACGATGATGGATACCGTAACACCAAGAGGGCCCAGAGATATCTCTCCATCGTCGGAGGAGCAAATCCCAATCTTGAGCTATCAAGTTACTTGACATACTTTCCCATGAACCCGTAAGCCGCCGTAATAGCCATCCATTTACGGATGACGTTGAACAAACCCCAAAGTTCATGAATCAAGCATGAAGAAACTCGATACTCTCATGGTCTGAGGAATCATGCAAACGTTAACCATCTCTGTGTTATTAACCATTTAACTTGTGACGAATGTATCTCATAGCATAACATCAATTCGGGTCGATTCAACACAAATGTTCTTCTAACATTGTGCCCTCAAAGTTGCTGGCATAGACATGCCCATGATCAGGAAAACAGAACCATCATGCAACACTTGAGCTAGTCTTAGAGGCCAGACTAGGAATACATTTTACCGTTTATTATTCCACACGTGCATATGAGTCTTCCTCCGAGCCTCGTGGTTATTGTAGACTCGAGAACCATAGCAGTTATAGCATGGAACATAAACCTAATTATGAACATGGAGATAATCAATAACATTTATTATTGCCTCTAGGGCATATCTCCTACACTCCCCCATTGAGAATAAATACGTATCCGGTTTGAGACTTAGAGTCATCCGGAATAGTGTCAAAGCTTGCATCGACGTAACCCTTTACGACGAGCTCTTTATAACCTCCATAAACGAGAAACATGTCATTAGTCCTTTTCAGGTACTTCAGGATATTCTTGACCGCCGTCCAGTGTTCCATTCCTGGATCACTTTGCAACCTTCCATCCATACTTATGGCAAGGCTGACATCGGGTCTTGTGCACAGCATTGCATACATGATAGAGCCTATGGCTGAAGCATAGGGAATGACACTCATCTTTTCTTTATCTTCTGCAGTCACTGGGCATTGAGTCTTACTCAACTTCACACCTTGCAATATAGGCAAGAACCCCTTCTTGGACTGATCCATTTTGAACTTCTTCAAAACTTTGTCAAGGTATGTGCTCTGTGAAAGTCCTATTAAGTGTCTCGGTCTATCTCTATAGATCTTGATGCCTAATATGAAAGCAGCTTCTCCTAGGTCCTTCATTGAAAAACTCTTGTTCAAATATTCCTTCACGCTTTCCAACATTTCTATATTGTTTCCAATCAGCAATATGTCATCCACATATAATATTAGAAATGCTATAGTGCTCCCACTCACTTTCTTGTAAATACAAGCTTCTCCGTAAACTTGTATAAACCCGAACGCTTTGATCACCTCATCAAAGCGAAGATTCCAACTCCGAGATGCTTGCACCAGTCCATAAATGGATCGCTGGAGTTTGCAAACTTTGTCAGCATTCTCTGGATCGACAAAACCTTCTGGTTGCATCATATACAACTCTTCCTTAAGGAAACCATTAAGGAACGCTGTTTTGACATCCATCTGCCAAATTTCATAATCGAAAAATGCAGCTATTGCTAACTAATTCTGACGGACTTAAGCATCGCTACGGGTGAGAAGGTCTCATCGTAGTCAACTCCTTGAACTTAGTAGTCAACTCCTTGAACTTGTGAAAAACCCTTTGTCACAAGTCGAGCTTTATAGACAGTGATATTACTGTCCGCGTCTGTCTTCTTCTTAAAGATCCATTTATTCTGAATGGCCTTTCGCCCTTCAGGTAATACTTCCAAAGTCCATACTTTGTTTTCATACATGGATCCCATCTCGGATTTCATGGCCTCTAACCATTTCTCAGAATCCAGGCCCACCATCGCTTCTCCATAGCTCGTAGGTTCATCGTTGTCCAACAACATGAGCTCTAAGACAGGGTTACCGTACCACTCAGGAGCAGTACGTGCCCTTGTCGACCTACGAGGTTCGATAGCAACTTGATCCGAAGCCTCATGATCACCATCATTAGCTTCCTCTTCAACCGATGTAGGCTCTACAGAAACATCTTTCTGCGCTGCTCTACTCTCTGGTTGAAGTAAAGGTTCAACAACCTCATCAAGTTCTATTTTCCTCCCACTCAATTCTTTCGAGAGAAACTCTTTCTCGAGAAATGACCCGTTCTTTACGACAAACACTTTGCCTTCGGATCTGAGATAGAAGGTATACCCAACCGTCTCTTTTGGGTATCCTATGAAGACGCATTTCTCCGCTTTGGGTTCCAGCTTTTCAGGCTGAAGCTTTTTGACATAAGCATCACATCCCCAAACTTTAAGAAACGACAACTTTGGTTTCTTGCCAAACCACAGTTCATACGGCGTCGTCTCAATGGATTTAGATGGTGCCCTATTTAAAGTCAATGCACCTGTCTCTAACGCATAACCCCAAAACGATAGTGGCAAATCGGCAAGAGACATCATAGACCGCACCATATCCAATAAGGTTCGATTACGACGTTCGGACACACCATTACGCTGTGGTGTTCCAGGTGGCGTCAACTGTGAAACAATTCCACATTGTCTTAAGTGATTGCCAAACTCATAACTCATATATTCTCCTCCTCGATCAGATCGTAGGAATTTAGTCTTCTTGTTACGATGATTCTCAACTTCACTCTGAAATTGCTTGAACTTTTCAAACGTTTCATACTTATGTTTCATTAAGTAAATATACCCATACCTACTTAAGTCATCGGTGAAGGTGAGAAAATAACGATATCCACCACACGCCTCAAAGCTCATCGGACCGCACACATCAGTATGTATGATTTCCAACAAGTCACTTGCCCGTTCCATTGTTCCCGAGAACGGGGTCTTAGTCATCTTGCCCATGAGGCATGGTTCACATGTGTCAAGTGATTCAAAATCAAGTGACTCCAAAAGTCCATCAGCATGGAGTTTCTTCATGCGTTTTACACCAATATGACCTAAGCGGCAGTGCCACAAGAAAGTGGTGCTATCATTATCAACTCTACATCTTTTGGCATCAATGTTATGAACATGTGTATCATCACTATCGAGATTCAACAAGAATAAACCCCTCACATTGGGTGCATGACCATAAAAGATATTACTCATATAAATAGAACAACCATTATTCTCTGATTTAAATGAGTAACCGTCTCGCAATAAACAATATCCAGATATAATGTTCATGCTTAATGCAGGCACTAAATAACAATTATTCAGGTTCATCACTAATCCCGATGGTAGTCAAAGAGCGAGCGTGCCGACGGCGATCACATCAACCTTGGAACCATTTCCCACGCGCATCGTCACTTCATCCTTTGCCAGCCTCCGTCTATTCCGAGTTCCTGTTTTGAGTTGCAAATGTGAGCAACCGAACCGGTATCAAATACTCAGGCACTACAATGAGAGTTGGTAAGGTACACATCAATTACATGTATATCATATATACCTTGTTTGGTGTTGGCCGCCTTCTTGTCGGCCAGATACTTGGGGCAGTTCCGCTTCCAGTGGCCAGTACCCTTGCAATGAAAGCACTCAGTTTCTGGCTTGGGTCCAGCCTTGGGTTTCTTCACGGGAGGGGCAACTGCTTTGCCACTCTTCTTGGAGTTACCCTCCTTGCACTTGTCATTTTTCTTGAAACTAGTGGTTTTATTGACCATCAACACTTGATGCTCCTTCTGGATTTTAGACTCAGCGACTTTCAGCATCGCAAACAGCTCGGCGACTGACTTGTTCATCCCTTGCATGTTATAGTTCAACACAAAGCTCTTGTAGCTAGGTGGCAGTGATTGAAGAACTCTATCAGTGATCGCCTCCGGCGGGAGGGCAATTCCCAACTCCGCCAGACGGTTGGAATACACAGGCATTCTGAGTATGTGCTCACTAACAGACCCGTTCTCCTCCATTTTGCAAGCATAGAATTTATCAGAGGTCTCATACCTCTCAATATGGGCATTCTTCTCAAAGATAAACTTCTACTCCTGGAACATCTCATATGCTCCATGACGTTCAAAACGCCTTTGAAGTCCCGGCTCTAAGCCATACAGCATGGCACACTGAACTATTGAGTAATCATCCGAACGCGACTGCCAAGCGTTCGCAACGTCTGGAGACAACACTGGAGCGGGTGGCTCACCAAGCGGTGCATCAAGGATATAAGACTTTTGGGAAGCCGTGAGGATAATCCTCAGATTACGGGCCCAGTCTACAAAGTTACTTCCATCATCTTTCAGCTTAGCTTTCTCTAGGAACGCATTGAAATTCAGGGGAACTACTGCGCGAGCCATTGATCTACAACATAAAATTTGCAAAGACAACTTAGACTATTGTTCAGGATAATGAGTTTAGTTAATCATATTACTTAAAAATCCCACTCAAATTGACATCCCTCTGGTCATCCGAGTGCTACATGATCCAAATTCACCAACCCAAGTCCGATCATCACGTGAGATGAGGTGGTTTCAATGGTGAACATCTCCATGTTGATCATATCTACTATATGACTCATGTTCGACCATTCGGTCTCTTGTGTTCCGAGGCCATGTATGTACATGCTAGGCTCGTCAAGTTTAACCCGAGTGTTCCGCATGTGCAACACTGGCTTGCACCCGTTGTATGTGAACGTAGAGTCTATCACACCCGATCATCACGTGGTGTCTCGAAACGACGAACTTTCGCAATGGTGCACACTCGGGGAGAACACAATTTTATCTTGAAATTTTAATGAGGGATCACCTTATAATGCTACCGTCGTCCTAAGCAAAACAAGGTGCATAAAAGGATTAACATCACATGCAAATCATAAGTGACATGATATGGCCATGATCTTGTGCTTTTGATCTCCATCTCCAAAGCACCGGCATGATCTCCATCATTACCGGCATAACACCATGATCTCCATCATCTTGATCTCCATCAACGTGTCGCCATGAGGTTGTCACGCCAACTTATTGCTTCTACAACTATTGCTAACTCATAGTGATAAAGTAAAGCAAAAAGGTGAAAAATAAATTAAAGACAACCCTATGGCTCCTGCCGGTTGCCGTACTCATCGACATGCAAGTCGTGATAATCTATACAAAACATGATCATCTCATACATCACATATATCTCATCATGTTTCTGGCCATATCATATCACATCATACCCTGCAAAAACAAGTTAGACGTCCTCTAATTTGTTGTTGCATGTTTTCCGTGGCTGCTATGGGTATCTAGCAAGAACGATTCTTACCTACGCAAAACCACAACGGTGATATACAAGTTGCTATTTCACCTTCTACAAGGACCGCCTCTGTCGAATCCGATTCAACTAAAGTGGGAGAGACAGACACCCGCCAGCCATCTTATGCAACAAAGTTACATGTCAGTCGATGGAACCGGTCTCTCGTACGTGGACGAGTAAGGTTGATCCGAGCCGCTTCATCCCACAATACCGCTGAATCAAGAAAAGACTAAGGAGGGAAGCAATCTGAATATCAACACCCACAAACTCCTTTTTATTCTACTCGAGATCTCATCTACGCATAGACCTAGCTCAAGATGCCACTGTTGGGGAACGTTGCATGGGAAACAAAAAAAAATCCTACGCACACGCAAGATCTATCCATGGTGATGAGCATCTACGAGAGGGTGATTGGATCTACATACCCTTGTAGATCGCTAAGCGATAAGCGTTAAGAAACGCGGTTGATGTAGTCGAACGTCTTCGCGATCCAAATCGCAAGTCGTCCCGCGATACAATCACGATCTAGCGCCGAATGGACGGCACCTCCGCGTTCAACACACGTACAGCTCGATGACGATCTCTGCCTTCTTGATCCAGCAAGAGGGGGCGGAGAGGTAGATGAGTACTCCGGCAGCACGACGGCGTGGTGACGGTGGTGGTGGTGCTGTCCCGGCAGGGCTTCGCCAAGCACGACCGAGACGATCTAGTGGAGAACAGATCTAGAGGGAGAGAGAGGCAGCCGTGGCCTTTTTGGTGTGGCTTCCCTCTCTCCCCTCCAATATATATAGGAGGGAGGGGAGGGGCTGGCGCCCTAGGGTTTCCCCCTAGGGTCGGCCAAACCAAGGGAGGGGTCCAACTCCCACAAGGGAGGTGGACTCCTAGTAGGACTCCTCCCACTTGGCCCCTCTCCCACCCCTTGAGCAAGGGCCTCCTAGGGGCTGGCTGCCCAGCCCACCAGGGCTTGGTGCGCCACCTCCTAGGGCCATGTGGCTCCTGGGGTGGGTGGGCCCCACTTGGTGGACCCCCAGAACCCATTCGTTACTCCCGGTACACTGCCGGAAATGCCCAAAACTTTTCTGGAGTTCAAACACCACTTTCCTATATATCAATCTTTACCTCCGGACCATTCTAGAGCTCCTCGTGACGTCCGGGATCTCATCCGGGACTCCGAACAACCTTCGGTCACCATCATACATAACTCAATACTATCGAAACGTCACCTAACGTTAAGTGTGCAGACCCTGCGGGTTCGAGAACTATGTAGACATGACTGAGACACCTCTGCGGTCAATAACCAATAGCGGGACCTGGATGCCCATATTGGTTCCTACATATTCTACGAAGATCTTTATCGGTTGAACCTCTATGTCAAGGATTCAGTTAATCCCGTATGTTGTTCCCTTTTTCTTCGGTATGTTACTTGCCCGAGATTCGATCGTCGGTATCTCTATACCTAGTTCAATCTTGTTACCGGCAAGTCTCTTTACTCGTTCCGTAATACAAGATCCCATGGCTAACTCTTTAGTCACTTTGCTTGCAAGGCTTATTGTGATGTTGTATTACCGAGTGGGCCCTAAGATACCTCTCCGTCACACGGAGTAACAAATCCCAGTCTTGATCCATGCCAACTCACCAGACACCCTCGGAGACACCTGTAGAGCATCTTTATAGTCACCCAGTTACGTTGCGACATTTGATACACGCAATGTATTCCTCCGGTGTCAGTGAGTTGCATGATCTCATGGTCATAGGAACAGATACTTGACATGCAGAAAACTATAGCAATAAACTGACACGATCATATGCTACGTTCATAGTTTGGGTCTTGTCCATCACATCATTATCCTAATGATGTGATCCCGTTATCAAATGACATCTCATGTCTATGGCTAGGGAACCTTGACCATCTTTGATCAACGAGCTAGTCTACTAGAGGCATACTAGGGACACAGTGTTGTCTATGTATCCACACATGTATTTGTGTTTCCAATTAATACAATTATAGCATGGATAATAAACGATTATCATGAACAAGGAAATATAATAATAATCACTTTATTATTGCCTCTAGGGCATATTTCCAACAGATGGAACGATCTGAAATGGATGGGGGATCAGACAAACTCAAGGTATAGGGATGGCGTGAAGGAGTTCATGGCTTTGGCTGAACGGACAAAGAAGAGAATTTGCAAAGAATATTACGTCCTCTGTCCATGCAAGGATTGTAGCAATATGATGTCGATTTCAATTGATGAGGTCGAGTTACACTTATACAAAATGGGATTCATGGGTGGATACACAAGATGGACTAAACATGGTGAAGAGCCGGTTATGGATGAAGGTAATAACCTGCCTATCGGCGAGGTGCCAAACCTCGATCAGAGTCACATGGGTGATGAATTTAACCTCGGGGCTCAGACGTCAAGCCACAGATAGAAGACTGGCATGCCAAAAAACCCAAAGAAAAACCAAGAGTGTGAAGCAGACAACATTGACCTTGATGATATGCCAGATTTTGCTGCTATGATTGCAGATTTCCAGGGCCCAGAAAAAGATATAGCCGGGTACAAGGAGTTGCCAAGCATTGATGCGGCCTCCAAGAAAGATTTGTATCCAGGTTGCAAAAAGAAATATTCCAAGTTGAGTGTCACACTGACGCTTCTCAGATTTAAAGCAGAAAGCGGTCTATCAAACAAGGACTTCACACAGTTGTTGAATCTTTTCAAAGACATTCTTCGAGAAGATAATGTGCTCCCCAAAAGCATGAACGAAGCGAAGAAAATTGTTTGTCCATTGGAACTTGAAGTCCAGAAGATACACGCTTTTGTGAATGATTGTATGTTGTACCGCGGTGATTACAAAGATTTGCGTTCATGTCGCATATGCAAGCACGCACGATACAAGCGCAGGAGAGCAAAGGACAAGTACAAAATGGACGAAGAGATCGAGACAGGAATCCCATTCAAGGTTGTTTGGTACTTGCCTATAATTCCAAGGTTGAAGCGTTTGTTTGCAAACCCTAGAGAGGCAAAGAGTTTGCGGTGGCATCATGATGAGCAAACTGCGGATAAATATATGAGGCACCCGAAAGATGGGTCTCAGTAGGAACAAATCGTGGACAGGTTTAAAGATTTTGCAAAGGATCCTAGAAATATATGGCTAGGGGAGTGTACTGATGGATTTAATCCATTTGGAGATATGAACACCAAACACAGCACTTGGCCGGTGCTTCTGTGCATATATAACCTTCCTCCTTGGTTGTGTATGAAGAAAAAATACATCATGATGTCGATGATTATCCAAGGCCCGAAGCAACTTGAAAATGATATCGACATTTACTTTCAACTACTGGTCAAAGAACTGTAGACATTGTGGAGGTCTGGTGTGAACTGTTATGATGCCTACGCAAAGGAGTTTTTACGGCTACATGAGTTGCTGCTGCACACCATTCAAGATATGCCGGCATTAGGCAACAGTTCGACGCAGAAAACAAAGGGACCAGCAGGATGTGTCACATGCATGGATAGGACAGCGAGTAGATTTCTTTCCAACTCGCGCAAAATCGTGTATTTGCGTCATCATAGGTTCTTAAGGAAAAATCACCCTTACCCAAAAATGACAGCTGAATTTGATGGTACGGTAGAGAAAGGAACGGGCCCAAGACCCTATGATGGGAAATAAGCCCATAGCATGGTTAAAGAAATTAAAGTTGTGCTTGGCAAGGGATCCGGTTCGACGTCAAAAATAACACCACAGTACCAAGTGTTTAAGAAGAAATCAGTGTTCTGGGAATTACCTTAGTGGGAGTTCCTAAGTGTACGTCACTGCATTGATGTCATGCACGTAGAGAAGAATGTCTGTGAAAGCAACCTTGGTACTCTGCTCAAGGTTAAAGGCAAAAGAAAGGATGGTGACGGTGCACGACTCGATATGCTTGGTGATCAATCAGAACGCATGAATGAAGCAAAAGATGATGACAAATTGCTCCCCTAACACCAAAGTTACAATTTCACTGCAGTATAAGTAAATGAGTTCTTCGAATTTTTGTTGTCAATTAAGGCACCCTCTTCCTACTCCACAAACATCAGAAGTCTCGTGGATGACATCTTGGTAAAAAGAAGTTGTCTCACATGAAGTCACATGATTGCCACGTAATGTTGACACAAATCCTCCCGGTGGCCATAAGGAATATGATGGACACAGACATAAGAAACACATTGATTGATCTCTATGATTTCTTCAACAAACTATGGCAGAAGGTGGTTGATGTTGAAGAGTTGGATAATATGCAAGCTGATATTGCAAGGATATTGTCAAACTTAGAGATGTTCTTCCCACCGTCATTCTTTGATGTCATGGTCCATCTCACCGTGCACCTTGTGGACGAGATAAAGTATTGTGGTCCTGTGTTTCTTCGCAACATGTATCCCTTCGATCGGTACATGGGAATATTGAAGCGCTATTGTCGGAACCGATGTCATCCAGAGGCAAGCATCCTACAAGGTTATACCGCGGAGGAGGTGGTTGAGTTTTGCACCAAATACATGAAACTTAGACCTATAGGTGTGTCCCTCTCTTGCCATGAGGGAAGGCTTGCTGGTAAGCCGGTCCTTGCTGGCTCGCAGTTTTGTGCACCTAGAGATATGGCCGATCAAGCCCATTTGACGGTACTGCTTAACAGCCCGATACTCGACGCTTATGTTGTAGAACACATGGAGGAGATATGATGAATCAACTTACCCAATGTGCTGTCACCAGCTGCCGAGACAAATGCACACAATAAGGACTATGTAAGATGGCTGAAGGATCGTTTGGCAAGCATATCCGATCAAGACCTTGCAACGTGGTTGGCACAAAAGCCATCAATGACGATTATGAAGTAACAAGCGTACGACATAAATGGCAACACCTTCTACACTGAGGAACGTGATGCTAAGACCTCGTATCAGAACAGCTCTGTTCGAATAGAATGCCTAACTGCAGAGGAAGATGATAAACAGGTGTACTATGGAACCATTGAAGAGATTTGGGAGCTTAACTATGTGCCAATGAAGGTGGCATTATTCAAGTGCAGATGGGTCCCTCTTAGTAGAGTAAAGCTTGATGCTTACAGCAGGAAGACATATGTTGACCGCAGAGTTTTGGCATATCACAAGGACCCATTTATTCTTGCCAGCGATGCTACCCAGATTTTCTTTGTGCCAGACATGTTGCATACGCACTGCCATGTAGTGATGTATGGGAAGAGGAGGGTACTAGGCGTCGAGAATGTTGGTGATGAGGAGGAGTACAATCAATATGATGAGTTGACACCGAGGGGCCACGTGACTTAAAAGAGGAGAAGCGTAAAATCATTAGAAATCCTAAGTTCATTAGGGGTCGACCTAATGATCGCGATCACCCCATGTACATGGGAATTGATTAAAAAACTAATCATTATGTCTATTGTACTGAATTGTTGCATGTACTGAATCGTGAGCGATGTGTCCTGAGTTCGTTATGTTATAAGTTTCGCATGTACTGTATTGCGAGGTATGCACAGTCTTATGTTGATCTAGATTAATATATTGTCACCTGTAGCAATGATTTTGAAATATTTATGATAATTTACCCTATAGCTAGAACGCTCAGTTGATCTCACTCCGGTATGTACGAACCGAACATGTGCGGTTTGGTCTACCAATCACACACGGTTCATTCACTAAAACCGTGTGCTTTCTAAACCGCTGCCAATGACACCTAATGCGCGCAGAGTGAGTCGTGCATTCTGATTCGCCAAAACCCAAACCACACGGATCGTACGTCTGCACCGTAGGATTCACCCAGATCGAACGGCAGTCCTTATCCCTCTCGCCAACACACGTTGTTGAAGTTGGGATTCGATTTATATGCACTAAATGACCGGTAAATGCAAAAAAAAATGGCTTAAATATAGCAGGCGAGCCCCGAAATGTGCCAGAAAATCAAACCTGGCGTATAATGATGATTGACTACCGTGGGATAAAATTTGGAGGAGAGGCGATGAAGACACCGTTGATTGGAGTTCGATTTGCCACTTCTCCCCTTGGAACTATGATCCTTCAACTCAGATGCTATAGTTTCCAATTAGCGATCGTCGTAGCTTGTGCCAAATTTTACCAAAAAATTCCATGGTGTCTCGAGATCACGCCACGATGACACACCGATTTTCGTGATTTTCTGAGTCCATCTGCATTTCCTGTAATTAAATTACTGATATTTTATTTAGGTGGACACATCTCCCATCCGAAATGCTTGACAATTCTTCTCATTCGTTGCACAATGATGAAAATCACGCAAAGTGACACACAAATGATTTGTAAGATATTCTTTGCCACCATCCACACGTAATTCATGTTGGGGTATTTTATTTATAAGAACTAATTAACATGGTAACTGCAAAATATGACTTAGATATAGCAAACGAGACATGCAATCCACCAGAAGATCAATATTAGGAGTACAATGATGTTTGCATACCATGGGAAAAACCAAGGCGAAAGGATGAGGTTGACACCGATTGGAGTCCAAAATGCCAACTCTACTTTTCGTAAACTATGATCTTTTGTGTGAGATGCATTCGTTTTCAAAGGGCATGCCATCACAACTTCCGCCAGACATACCAATTTTTCCCACAATGTCTTCACATCATGCCACGGTGACACACCCATTTTTGTGATTTTCGTAATACATCTGCATTTCCTCCAATTAAATTACTAACAAGCCCCATGTTGGTGGAAAAAATGTCTTCAAATTTGTAAACAAGTCATGAAATGCGGCCGGAAATCAATACAGGGGCTAATAGTTGATTGTCTGCGGATGAAAATAATTCGAGGCGAAATGATGAAGTCACAAATTCATTTGAAATGAAATATGATTGTTGTGCATAAACAAATAGCACACGGTTCATTCACTAGAACCGTGTGCTGTATAAACCGCGGCCTATGAGACTTAATGCACGCAAAGTGAGTCCTCCTTTCTGATTGGCCAAAACCCAAACCACACGGGTCGTACGTCTGCATCGTAGGATTCACCCAGATCGAACGGCAGTCTTATACCTCTCGTCAACACACGCTGTTGAAGTTGGGATTTGATTTATATGCAATAAATGCTCTATAAATGATAAAAATTATCGAATGAGCCCATAAATGCACCAGAAAATCAAACCTGGCGTATAATGATGATTGACTACCGTCAGATAAAAATGGTTGAAGAGGCGATGAAGACACCGTCGATTGGAGTTCGATTTGCCACTTATCCCTTTGGAACTATGATCCTTCTAGTGAGATGCAACGGTTTCAAGGAGCGATCATCGTAACTTGTGCAAAAATTTACCAAAAATTTTCCACGGTGTCTCGAGATCACGCCACGATGACACGCCGATTTTCATGATTTTCTGAGTCCATTTTGCATTTCATGTAATTAAATTACGGACATTTACGCATCTCCCATCCGAAATGCTTGAAAATTCCTCTCATTCCTCGCACTATGACAAAAATCATGCAAAATTTACACACAAATGATTTGTAAGAGATTCTTTGCCAGCATCCACACGTAATTCATGTTGGGATTTTATTTTATGCACTAATGCATGGTAAAAGCAAAAAATGTCTTAGATATAGCAAACGAGCCATGTAATCCACCAGAAGATCAATAATAGGAGTACAATAATGTTTGTGTACCATGGGAAAAATTGAGGCAAAAGGATGAGGTAGACACCGATTGGAGACTTCGAAATGCCAACTCTACATTTGGAATCTATGATCCTTCGTGTGAGATGCCTAGGTTGGCCGTACATCACAACTTCCGCCAGACATTACCAATTTTTTTCCCACGGGGTATTCACATCATGCCATGGTGACACACTCATTTTCGTGATTTTCGGAATACATCTGCATTTCCTCCAATTAAATGTTGGTGGAAAAATGTCTTAAAATTAGCAAACAAGTCATGAAATGCGGCCCAAAATCAATACAGGGGTTAATAGGTGATTGTATGCCGATGAAATTAATTCGAGGCAAAATGATGAAGTCACTAATTCATTTGAAATGAAAATATGATTGTTGTGCATAAACAAATAGCACACGGTTGATTCACTAATACCGTCTGCTTTCTAAACCGTGGCCGATGACACCTAATGCGCGCAAAGTTAGTCATGCGTTCTGATTGGCCAAAACCCAAACCACACAGATCGTACGTCCGCACCGTAGGATTCAGCCAGATCGAACGACAGTCCTTATCCCTCTCGCCAACACATGTTGTTGAAGTTGGGATTCGATTTATATGCACTAAATGACCAGTTAATGCAAAAAATGAC
This sequence comes from Elymus sibiricus, assembly GCA_039707655.1. Classification (NCBI taxonomy): domain Eukaryota; kingdom Viridiplantae; phylum Streptophyta; class Magnoliopsida; order Poales; family Poaceae; genus Elymus; species Elymus sibiricus. The sequence continues at coordinate 314,114,580 of CM077665.1, forward strand.
TTAAATATAGCAGGCGAGCCCACAAATGCGGCATAAAATCAATATTAGGGTGCAACGATAGCTGCATACCATGGGAACAATTTAGAGACAAAACGATGAGGTCACGTCTACATTTCAAAGTTTTTAGGTTTTCATTTCGAACAAATTTCTGCTTGTGCACACGGGTTACTATATGAAACCATTTGCACAGGCCTTTCCGCGGGGGCACACGGCGATATTTTTTCACCCTTTTCACTGAAGCCGCCAACATGCCCTCCCCCCTGCCCTCCCCCCCCCCCCAAACCCGCGCCCTCCCCCGTTTTGCTCATCTGTCCGCGTATTCTACCCAAACTCCATCGACGGCTAGCTCCCTTCCCCTCCCGTTACCCAGATCCACACCAGAACCCTTTCCGGCGCCGTCGTGCTCAACCCGGTCGTGTACCCGCTTCTCGGCGTCAACCCTACCCTTCACTGCCACTCCGAACACGCGGCTGCCCACGCCTCGCCGTCTTCATTTGCTCGCTAGCCGTCGTCGAGCATATCGATCCTGTACTCTAGCCTCTCCTGTCAGATTTGCAAAAAAAATGGTCAGTTGCTGCCCTCCATCGTGGTGAGGTCTATTATCTCGCGATCCCTTTTCCTATTTGGTTCGGTTTGTCCCCAAAATGATTATAAAATAATGGAGAGCGTATTTATGTTCATCATCTACCTTCTAACATATAAGATGTATTTGTTCCAATTAGTTATTGTCGAGTTACCTATCATGTGCGCACGAGTCACACTAAATGAACAGATTAGCCGTACATTTCCAAATGATCACATGCCATGTTTAGACAGCTAGCTGCCAAGCTGTTACATTTTTTATGACTATCCCCCTTTTCTGAATTTCGCATGTGTCCTCTGTAGTTGTCTATTAGCAGTGACGACAGTCATACTTCCGGTAATGTATCTTCATCTGAGTTTGAAGCCAACATGTCTGCAACAAATGATCGTGTATCAAGAAATGATGAACGGGATAGAGCTGCCACAATCACCGTTCCGGTCAAGAGCCGGAAGAGCGCTCCAAGAAAGCCCACACACCAGCCTAAAGGTGTATACGAAGTAACTAACATCGATTTGAAGTCTTGGGCTCCAACTAAACCTGATAAAGCACGCATGAGGTTTAGGAGTTTGTGTGGATTTGTTGGCAGGGCAAGGCTCAACATTAATCTGCTGGGGTTTCGGAAGGCTGGTATAGAAACATGGCAGAGGATAGTCCGTGAGATCATGGTGCACTTCAACGTTCCTGAGGAGTGGAGAGAGCAGGTGCAACAAGCTGCACTAAAGAAGGCCAGGGATGCTTGGAGAAACTGGAAGCATGTGTTGTACAAGAAGTTCTTGAGTGAAGGCAAGGACCCAATCCCCTCGTACCCCCAAATTACAAAGGAAGATTGCACAGAATTCAAAAGGGTCAGGGCCAATGAAGAGTGTATTAAGAAGAGTGCCATGCAATCGGAACTTCAGAAGAAGAACACACACACACCCATCGTATGGGTGTGGCAGGATACTACTGCATGAAACTGATATGGGAGCAGGAGGACAAAGAAGCAGTAGCTGCGGGTGGCAACCCGGCCTTTAGTGAAATTAGGGGCACTCGCGCTAGGGACTACTTGTGGGCACGTGCAAAGAGGCATGGAGACGGTTCTTATTACTTTGAAAACTCAGCAGACCAAGAACTGTATGATGTGATGGCAAATGCTTCCAAAAACACTAGAAGGTTCTACAGGAACTCAGGGCCATGTGACATTATGTCCGAGGCTCTGACTACCAAAGATCCCCTGGCCATGCTAGGGATATTGGGGTCAATGTCCCACACAAGAGGGCTTTCTCACTAAGAAAAGAAGAGAGGCTCAGCATGAAAAAAGCTAGGAGTGATGGTAAGCAGAGAGACTTGCGCGAAAGGATTAAGAGGGACATGTATCCTAGAGTTTGGAAGGAAGTTGAGGAGTCATATATGCAGGAGAAGACACTAATGCTGAGAGATAGCCAGTATACGCAAGGGGATGTCGGCATGGATGATGCCACTTATTGTATGACAACACCGCACAAGAGTAGTTGTGCATCAGCTGACCCCAGCGACAATGATGCTGCAGCTGGACATGATGGTGCTATATTTGATCTATATGGACAGGGGGAGAGAGTGAAGGCTGTGCTTACACATTATGAAGGTAGTTTAAAATGTGCAACTGCGTGGGTTTACAACCCTCACTTTGAAGGGGGTCTCTTGTTGGACAATGTGCCATTGAAGCTGGGTTGTGTGAAGTACTACGTGACTGAAATAAAGCCCGGATTCAGTAATTTTGCCCTGAAGAATGTCCTTGGGGACCCTAATGAGCAGAGGACCTTGGAAAAAACACGGTTAAATCATATCCAGTGGCCACAGAAAGAAATAGACTTCCTGGATGAGATCCCTCCAGGCTCCCCAACAGAAACCAATGTCGCCCTCGAATTGGTGACTCTCTTCTCGCCACAGCAGATCTTGTGTGACTCCCCCAATGAACATACTCTTGGGAATCCGATGCCCGAGGCATCAACCTGTGATAAGCCCACTCGACTTCCTGCCGTATAGGCCAGGTCATCGTTCGCTCCTGAGCAGCATGTGGCAAGGCCTACAACTGTTAAAGGCGTATCATCGGTTCAGATGCCGGCCACTGAAGCAGATAGTGCAGACACATCGGCACTGCATGCTCAGCATACAAACCCGGTCAAACCACCTGCTAAGCAGTCTGAAAGTCCGGAACCGCCTGCTAAGAAGTCTGAAAGTTAGGAACCACCTGCTCAACAATCCAGCGGTTCACAGCCGCCAGATAAGCATACCGATGTGTCGGGACTGCCTGCTCAGCAAACCAACGCGTTGTCACAGACGCATCAACACACCGACACGTTCACACCAGCTGCTCAGAACCCCGGCATAGCTTCAACGGCCAGTCAGCTATCCATCGCCTCTTGTACTACAGCTCAGCAGTCCGTCACAGCGGCATCATCTGTTCAGCAGTCCATTGTACCTTCACAGGCTTCTCCGCAGCACGTCGTTCATGAAACCGGACGTCAAACAAGAAGTTCTTCAGCTAACAAGAGGAAAGCGGGCACGATTGCACAAAGGAAGATGGGGCCCCCAAAACCGAGGAGGGACGGGACCAAGAGCCTCCTACTAGAAAGAGTCATCGCCCATAACCAAATTAACAACAAGTTTGTTGAAGGGATGGGTAATCCCGGTTCTGACGAAATGTCTAAAGCAGAATTTGAAAAGCTACTTTCTAGTCAGAAAGTAGACCCATTTGAAGCACGCAAGTATAAGCATGGCCAGCCATTTCTTGTTGGCGATTACTTTGAGGAGTGCAGTTCCAGTTGTCGCAAGTTACATAAATATTGCATGGACATAATGTCAAAAGGACAAGATCATAACATTGTGGAATTGCACTACGCCCGTCATCATTTCTCTCACGCCGCAGGTACCATCAGTGTGGAATTTGAGGACTTCCATATCTTCTTCAACTTCGATAAGCTGGATGCCACTCTTGTCAAATGCTTGATGTTGTAAGTACTTCATAAACTATGATCAACTTCTCCATACAAGGTTGTACATGAAAAAAAAAGCTAACTGTATTGTATTCCTCTCAGGGGATTGACGGCGCAGAGAGCAATAAGGGTGCATGTGCATTTCATAGATCCTAATTTAGCAAACGGCATTTTGTTAAGTAACAATAAGACATGCGAGGCTTCCATCTTGCATGTCTCCAAGATCTTGTGGGAGTTATAGATAACAGAATTCTTCATGTGGCCATATCATGAAGGGTAAGTTAAATATACAACCACACATACATTGATCGTCTTTCAGTTTTCGACATAGTTCGTAAGTTAGAGGTTTTCTTAAACTGTAGAAATCACTGGATCTTGGTGGTCATTGTTTCAAAACGCAACACAATTTACTACCTGGATTCTCTCAGAGGGTCAAATGCGCCTCAGGATCTGAGTCATCTTCAGGATTTCATGGATAGGTATTGAATTCTTTGATATTAATATGTTGTGTTCATATCTGGTTCAAGAATTGAGTATGTGAAAATTCATCTTCATTCGCAGTGTATTGTGTAAGACCATAACTTTAGGAGGGAGATGGTTCGATGCCCAACTACCTCTGCAGCACTTGATCGTTTCTCCGGTAAGACAACGAAATCCGTTATTTTCAGAAAACGCTAGTCATAGTTCAAGTTTCTAAGTAAACCTCTTTCTATTTCTCTCCAAAGAAATAAAAAGGAACAACTTACACCGGTTAGGTTGTTCCTAACAGGGCAAATAAATGACTAATACTATACAAAAAATTGCAGTGTCCTCAGCAACAACAAGGGACCAGCCTATGTGGATACTACGTTTCCTCACACATGATTAGCCTATGCAGACAAGTTGAATGTGTGATCGATGCTGACAAAATATCCTCAGTAAGTCTGTTTCTTAATTACTATCTTCTACTCCACAGGCATGACACATTCTGATCTAAAAGCCCTGCAGCTGATCTTCGGACCGTTGACCTCTGAACCGCTCGCCGCTGATGAATTGGTGTCTGTTAGGAAATTTATCAGCACCTTCTTTGTGAAACACTATATCAAGACCTCTAAAGATGTCAAAGATTTCAGGATTCGTTATCCCCAATAATAAGTACGCATTCATATAGTGTTATCAGCTAAACATACACGCATGGATGCATTGTTTTCCGTGTGATCATGTCTATGTTTTCCGTATACTATGATTATGTACTGCATATGTCGGTCTTACATATGTGGAATTTAGCTAGCATTTGCTCAATTGCATATTGTCACGAATTATGATGAATGTTCTTCCTGTGGTCACTATTCGTTCAATTGCATATTGTGCCGAATTATGATGAATGTTCTTCATGTGGACACTATTTGTCGATTGCATATTGTGGCGAATTTGCTATTTGCAGGGTGATTCAAATGTGATATTTTACAATAAGCTGGCTTTTCCAACGCACACGGTTCAAGCAACTAAGCATCTGTGATTCACAAATGGAAAGCACACGCAACTCATAGCGCAACCGCCTGTGATCTACAGGAAAAGCACACGCAACTCATAGTGCAACCGCATGTGATCTACAGGAAAAGCACACGAGATATAAACTGAAACGTTGGTGATACATAAGAAATCGCATATGATTTGCAGCACTTGTACGTGTACATAGGAGCTCCTCAATCGTTTGCGATAGCAACTTATCTCACACGTGAGCCAAAAGGAAACCGTGCCCGATGCAAAGACGATCCCACACATAAAATTTTCGGGAAACATGTGCGATGATATCATGCATGGCCGACGGTTTCCACGCAATTCCCGTCTGCGATGATGAAGATATCACACACAATTTATACCATGGCCCGTGTGGATTAGGTAATGTTTCACAAACGGTAAAACGTCAAACACCGTTTGTTTTCCATGAGCAATTAGACGCGTTTGACTCGTGATAGACGTGTGATTGATCCCAAATCCTACATGTATGTGCGATATATTCCTACACCGCACACGATTACATTTGGTAGATCGTTTGCGCTCATTGGTCATCATCACCAACGGGTTTTCGGTGTCGTGTGGGATGCACCCCCCCCTATCGCCCACACACGCAAGGCGACGGTTTCAAACTACGTCGCGGAAAGGGGTTAAAAACCGTTTGTATAGCACGTCGCTGCACCAGTGATAGTACCGCTGATAGATGGACGATGGTACCCCTCCGGCATCACTATCGCACAACACTTCACGTGCTCACTCTGCTACTCCTGGAACAGCCCTAAGTAGTAGTGCCGCTCCTAGGAGCGCTAGTGCCACTTTACTGCGGACTGAGGCATAACGGTTGGATTTTTCCCCACCTATAAAAGAGGGTCTTCTTCCTCAATGGACCTTATCCTTTGAGCTCGTGTTTGCCTCCCCCCCCCCCTCCCCGTTTTTGACCCTCTTTGAGCTTGCTATCTCTCAATCCCTCCAATGATTCTTGCTCCTTTTTTAGGGGAAAAAGAAAGGAGATCTAGATTCACATTTCCACCAGTCACTTTCTCCTCAAAGTGAGGGGAACCCCTTGGATCTAGATCTTGGAGTTCTATATGTTATCCTTGTTCTTCTCTCATATTCCTCTATAGTTTTTGTTGTTGTGGTGGGATTTGGGTGCGTTCTTGCCATTGCATTGGTTTGATTTCTTCACTGTGATACGTGGATATGAAAAATTGAGAAGCTTATTACTCTTGGGTGTTTGGGCACCCTAGAGCTTGTGCCTCTTGGGTGCTTGGATGCCCTAGACGGTTGGTGGTGTATGGGAGCTCGGTCATTGTGGTGTAAAGTTCCGGGCAAGCGTCGGGGTTTTCAATTAAGTTGTGGAGATTGCCCAAGCGATTTGTACGGGTTCGGTGACCGCCCCCAAAGGTTGCCAATTGTACGGGTTTAGTCCTCAAGGGTCCCTTAGTGGAATCATGACATCTAGCATTGTGCGTGGGTGTGAGCAGATTACGATGGCCCTAGTGGCATTTTGGGGAGCATTATGCCTCCACACCGCTCCAAACGGAGATTAGCATCCGCAAGAGTGTGAACTTCGGGATACATCGTCGTCTCCGCGTGCCTTGGTTATCTCCTACCCTAGCCCTTTACTTACGCACTTACTTTGTGATAGCCATAGTGTTTCATGGTATATATCTTGTTAACAATTAGTTGTTTATCTTGCTTATCATAAGTTGTTGGTGCACATAGGTTACCCTGGTTGATTTAGGTTTTGTACTTGACAAATTAAACGCTAGTTTTATTCCGCATTTGTTCAAGCCTAAACCGTAATTATTTATTTTAAAGCGTCTATTCACCCTCCCCCCATAGGCAACATCCACGTCCTTTCATCGTCATGGACCCAGCACCTCAAACCGCGCCACACGCCGGCCACCAAAGCAAATTCCGGCTGGATTTGGCCATGCACTAGTGCGATCCTACACGACGCTCATGCATTGCCGCCGCCACCAGTCATCGATGCGCCACCGCCGCGGGACGTCACCTAGGAGCGAACTACGAGCCGTGACGACCAAGATCCAAGGAAGCGCACTCCCGCTCGATTAAGATGGCCCGCACCACCCCAAAACTGTGAGAGGACGGAGCTCCTTCACCAGCCGCCCGGGCTTTGCCCGACGGCCTCCTCCAACGGTGGCGGAGGGGAAGAAGCCTGGTGTGATGGCGTGCCTGGCTGCAGGCGTTGGGGCCGCCCGATTCACCCGAGCGAGGGACAACGCGGGGGCCGAGCAAATCGATATGACTACTGGATATTAAGTTCTATGTACGCCACAGACACAGACACACTATGTAATCTTGTTTACTAGATTGCACAATACAAACGCAATGCTCACGCACACGCACTCTTACGAACGCGTGCATGCACACTCCTATGAGCACTTCCACCTCTTTGTAGTTGATCGAAACGTCTCCTCCACTAAACAAACATCTTGAGAAAGCCTGAAATACATCCAAGAAAATGCAACCAGCAACGCCAAGTTCTAATTAGTTGGTTTCACCACAAGAAATCTAACAATCTGAAGCGTTCATAACACACTATGTCAATTGATTTTGCGTGAAAAGTTGTGTGTATTTTTTCCATTCTTTTCTTTTCTCCCATTTGACTAATTCTTTTTTTATTTTTTATTTTTTACGACATATACAACTACACTTGCAAGCCCATCCAGCTGCATGTAACTCCAGTTACATGCCCACCGGCTTATAGGTTGCGCGCAACTGCAGTTGCACGTCCGTCGGTTGTGTGCCTGCACGTACCAATACAAAACCGCAATTTAATGCTCGTCATATATGCACTGAGCGTGTGTAACAACAGTTGCCTCCATCACACTCCACAGGCTGAGCTTCAACAAGGTCGAATGAATGGGTCGGGGCTCGCCCAACCTTTTGACATTGGTACGGTAATTCTTTTATTCCACGGGTTGTGCACAACTACTTTCACATATTTCAAAAATGCAATAAAAGATCCTGAAGAGGAAAAAAATACTATGTTGCTGTCATAGATTTAGTTAATTCTCGCCTAGACGAGAGCTAGCTACATCTTTCTTTTTTGTTGCAGAGGAAGATTTTTGTAGGTACTCCAGAAGTTTTGAATATTTAGGATTTTTATATGCACGGCATTGTTCCCTCTCCACTTCACCATCCATCATGTAAGTTTTTTTCTCTTCAGAAAATCCATTATGTAACGTACATTCCTAAAACCAAAAAAAAAATGTGTGTGGGTTTATCCGCATATGCACGCATGGAAAAATCATGTGTGGGTATCACCATGCATCATATATTCCTAAAAATAAAATAATAAATTAGGTTCACATTTATATTATTTGGTCACCTTAATTTGTATAAAAATATTAGGCATTAAAAAGTGCGACCTGGCCTTATTTTTTAAAAAATATTACATAGTTTGAAAAGTATTTTTTTAGAAAAATGCATAAAAATATCCCAAATACTTAATAGTGCAGCTGCACTATTTTGCTAAAACGAGCGCACCCTCGCACAACCGATGTACTAGTGGTGGAAGTGGGCAGCATACAACTCACCGATTGACTGCATGCATGTGATGATGTCATCTCACTTTATCCCGTCTTATTTTTTTCAAAAAACTATAACTTTTAAACTAAGTGTTAGAACGACGATCCGTTTTCACTGTTAGGTTTCTCGCGACGAGCTCTTCAAAGCTAGATCCCATATGTACATGTTTCGATAAACTTTTTTTGGTAACTTTGGCTCTAGACGAATCAACTTAAGTGCTAAACATAAGCAACTTCCTTGCACCATGTGTATTGGTAAATTTACCTAGCAAGTATATCGTAGACAACATAGAAACCATGACACACAAACTTTCACCGTATATAGGCAATTGAGCATCACCCGTAGGCAACCTTGGATTACATTGAGGCAACTTTCAGCACTAAATGAGGCAACTCCCGTTGTGAAGGTGCATACTTTGTTAGTTATGCTAGGCAACATGATGGTGAATCTAAGCCACTCCAGAGTGTTTGAAGGCAACTTAGAAAAATAATAATAATAAACTTCATAATATTTTTAAGCAACTATTTTACAAAGTTAGGCAACTGAGCAGCAATTATGGCAACTAATTACCAATAGCAGGTAACTGGGCATCAATGATAGGCAATTTATAGTATCTATAGGCAACTGAACATCAACCGTAGGCAACTGGCCATCAGTAATAGGCAACTGAGCATCAAAGTAGAGCAATTTCATAGTATTTGTAGGCAACTGAGCGTCAATCATAAGCAATTGATCATCATTAATAGGCAACTGAGCATCAATATTTGGCAATTTCACATTATTTGTAGGCAATTGAGCATCAACCGCACGCAACTAATAATCAATGACAGCAATTGAGCAGCAACAATAGGGAAGTTGGGATTGGCAAGATTCACATATACACATAGTGTAATGAAGTTACTTGTATGTAGCACTAAATGCGCCTCATGTTTTGTGTGATTTTCTCATTTTTACAAAAAATCAACCAAATAGGCAGTCCTACTAGGCCAAAAAGAAAAAAGTTGCTTTCCTATAGCACTAAAGTTGTCTCGATATCACCAAAAGTTGCCCAAAAGAAAAGTTTGTCGAAACCAATCTATATGGGATCTACTTTTGAAGAACTCGTCGTAAGAAACCCAGCCGTGAAAATGGATCTCAATTCTGACGCTCGATTCAAAAGATGCAGTTTTTTAAAAAAAAGGAGCGAACGTAATTAATTACACTGGAGGAGGGAACCAGGTTGCACGAGGTTTCCTTTTCTGGACTGTCCGCGCGCGTGGCTGGTGCTGCCCTTTTTTGGGAATGCGCTCGCGCCCGCGAACGGGCGCCTTGGCGCTGGCGAGCCATGTCCTAAAAACATACGTCCTAATTATACGTGCAAACCTTTGGGATGACGTTTTGTATATTTGGTCAGTTGATACCTTAAAAAGTTATATCATACATATATACCCTTTTTGTTTGGAAAGAAATCATTGCTAGGAAATTGGCAGTATATTTGTTTTTTGGAAAGCAATCAATGGCCGTTGATGGTTGTAGTGCATGCAAGCAAAACTTGGAAAGTCGTGTTTTCATGGATTGTAGATCATGCACTATGAATATGAGTTGCCATAATGGGTCTAGGTGCCCCAAACAATTTACCTATGTGTGTGTGTCTATATATATATATATATATATATATATATATATATATATATATATATATATATATATATATATATATATATATATATATATATATCGTATCATCCGGTGATAGTTACCACCACTTACGTTTTGTATGTTGTGTGTAGTATATGTCAAATCAGAGAGTATGTACGCGTAGTATGTAACATATAAGAATGTTTAGGTAGTATATATACTACTTTTTTGTAGTATGTATTGTATTTTGAGTATGCTCATTTTGACGTACAAATATGTACGTATTTTACAAATATAATAAAAACCATGGGCCAACTTGCAATTTTTTCATATAACTCACTTTGAAGCATCTTATATATATTATATGAACATACCTAAAATAATAAAGTAGTATATATACTACTACATGAGACATGTGAGGTAACTACCCCTAGGTGGTAGAATGCATTTTCCATATATATATATATAAACTATTCGTCACCCTGGGTGAGGAATAGTTATTATTCACCCCCCTCTATTTTAATATTAATACACCGTAATTTTACGTTTCATAAATTTTGTCTTATTTCATACGTAAAAAAACATAAGAAAATATATAATCGCCGTAAAAAATATTTTATGTTACGTAAATTTACAAACATAAAAACATAGTATAAAATATACATAAATTGCAATTTTCTGGTCTTTATGACCTATATTTTTGTTTTCTTATGCCAAATTTTATGTAGTGAATCAATATGTATGTAACTATTGTGTTCTAATGGTTTATTTATAAACGATCGTGAGATTACCTTGGGTGAAGAATAGTTTATTCTTTACCCTAGGTGATGAATAGTCAATCTATCTATCTATTATATATGTGTGCGTGCGTGCGCGACGCGTGTAGATTTTATCATTAACCGGGTGTTGGTGAGCCCGGGCACCAAATTAAATTTTAGGCAACTACTAGTATGGTTTCGTTCCAAGTAGTAGTAAGGAAATAAATGGATCACAGTTGCATCACCTCCCTTTTTATGTACCCATCCTGAATTAATGACAATAACTTCCTTTGTTTCATATAGTATAAGCAGTGTTGGTTTCAGTTCTGAAACTGATAGCACTGTGATATTTTCACCTCTAAAACCTGGCATATTCATGCGGCAAACTGTGTTGTCCATACCTAGCTAAGGAAGGTTCAAGCATGGAACTGTGACGGTAAGACACGGTTCCAAGTTCCCACGGTTTGTATTTTAGATGCTTCGAGCTCGGACTCTGCCGAGATTGTTTAAATATAAAGGGGCAACAACTCCAACGGGAAAAGAAAAAAACCTGGCATATCCTTTTATTCAGATTTTGCATACTTCACACTCACTGTACAAGCGATTGGCACGAAATCTGAGTGCGCGCCGTCGCCCTCTGGCACCACCAATTAACCATAGCAAATGTCAGTTTCCTTGTCGTTTTTTTTTTTTTTGAGGATCGTCAGTTTCCTTGTCTACATTGCTCGTTGTTGCTGGAACTGCCATCCAGTAGATTGCACGGCTGGATCCATGACAAATTTGCACAGGTTGCATACCAACACTCTCATATAAGCAGTTGTAACTTATCAGGGTTCAGAGGACAATGAGCACTGCCCCACACCATCTAGAGGCTATACTATACATAGTGGGAAAAGATCGGTACAGCTGAACAAGTTCGCTGGTCTTAATGCTACTCTCCTTGGCTCGACTCCTGGAAGAACAGATCAATCTCACGCAGAAGATTCTGCTGCTCCATCTGCAACGTGCACGAGGCTGTACGCTGGTTCAGCACGATGCCAAAGAGCAATGCACACACTTCGTCGGGGCTCCTTGCCACCGTTTCTTCTGCCTTTTGCTCCGACAACTCCGACTTCAAAGAACTCCCCTCGTAGACCTGTCTTCTGCAGACCTGCGCCATGATACGCCAAAGTTAAAGCCTAGAAGGAAGAGATGATGTGTGTTTTCCGTTTTTGTATTTAGTTGGCATCAGTTCACTTCCATAAAGGGAGCACCACATCCACAAGAGCTATCAACAACTCCCTCTGATCCATAATAACTGTCGTGGTATTAGTTGTTATTCAATCCACTGCTAGTAAGAGAAAAGGCAGTTGTATCTTCAATTTCTTTACATGAAAAAAGCAGCATTTTCATGATTTCGAGTATGGACGAGGACAGAATGCCGTAGCTATGCTCATTGCTTACTTCCAGTCATAACACTGGGAGAGAAGCATCTGACACCCTGAATTTAAGGCATATATCCTCACTGGAGACACTGCATTGGATATGAATAATTTACATGTGCACCTACGCATAAAGGTCTGAGAAACATTATCTATTCAGCATGCGATTATGCAAACTAAACTAATTTTATAAAATAAAAATAAATGGAAAATAGAAAATAATCAGATGCACCCTCCCGGTTTAAATGCAGGCTATGTACTCAGCATCTCCTTTTCACCAGAAACCGTAGGAAAGGCCCAGGAAATCAAAGAATAAATAATATCAAGTACTCCCTCCGTTTTTAATTATAAGATGTTTTAGATATTGCAATATGGACTACATACGGATTAAAATGAGTGAATATACACACTAAAACGCATCTAGATGCATACAAATATGAGAAAATAGAGAAAAGCTAAGGGGCTGTTTGGTTCTAGGCCTAGCATTGCCACACTTTGTCACACATTTTTGCCAAGCTTGCCTAAGGTTAGTTCTACAAAATGAGAGCCACAAGTTGGCAAGCCTAAGGGAATCTTGCCACACTTTTTGTGTGTATGTAATGTGGGGCCCTAGTGTGGCTTGCCAAATGTGTGGCTTGAACCAAACACCCGCCTAAGTTGGTCAAACTTGCCTAAGCTTAGGTGTGGCAACCTTTGGCAAACTTAGTCACATTCCAAACAGCCCCTAAAACATCTTATATTTAGGAACGGAGGGAGCAGTACACAGTTGCACATAACTCAAAGTGAACTAGTGCAAAATAGACATAATCCTGCCAAACTACTTGCACGATGTCAAAATTTGTAGTTTCGTATATTATGAAGAGCATATTTACCATAAGACCATTTAGGGTTGATAATAACCTGAAATAAGTTATGCAGAGAGACAATGTGCTCTTGAGTGAGATATTTCTTAGTCATAAGCTCACTGAATAGCTTAACAATATCTGCAGTGACATTCCTAACAGAAAGATTACCAACTACACCAGATATCAAAGAACTATCAAACAATGATGTCAGCCATTCTGGATCTTGGCTTAGTTTGAGCAATGAAACAGCTATATTCGATGCAATCTTCTGCTGATTACTGAATGATTTTGACGTCAAACCAGGAGCAGTCAAGGCAACTGCAAATTCCTCCATTATTAGCCTGGACCATTTTGATTCTCTGCCCACCATATTCTCCTGGCTTCCGAATTTCTCCCAACCTAAAATCATTGAGAGACAGGACCCGCAATTTTCAGCAACTCTACTGTCCTGACTCAAGACTAAACCCTCTATCACAGCAATAATTGACTTCATGTATTGCGCAGAGCATCTTAATTCAGCATTAAGATAGCTCCTCTGATCTGAAATTCTGGTAAGCAACTCCAACAGGCATTGTGAAGCAATAAGCTTAATAGGATATGGACCGAAGTGCATGAGACGACACAAATCATGGCATGGGATGCCAATAACAGAGAAAAAGTGGGTGTTATCTGAATGCTGGAGGAATTCCTGCCAGTCAATACTTGGATCTAGGATAGCATGCAAACTGAAAAACAGAGAATCATTAGGTCATATACAAGTTAATTGCAATGAAATACGCAATACCAGTTGCATACCTTCTTAGAGAGAAAAACACTAATTGAAGAATCAAGATCACGAATCCCCCAAAGTCTGTTTCCTGATTGTATTGAAATAAAGATGGGCCCTTTGCACAAGCTTCCTGTATTATACCATCTGTCAAAGAAACCAGTGGTTTGTTCAAGAATATGGCCTTCGCAGGCTCAATAAGCACCTTGCTTGCTGAATGATGCAAAATAAGGCAAAATATCCCAATCAATGTCTTCTGTTCTTGGTCATTCGATGTATAATCAAGACTAGAATTGAAATACTCCAATAGCTGCCAACAAGAAGTGATTAGTAAACTAGAGATACTACTAACCAGAGAACTAGAGGAAAGCAGTTGCCTGTTACCAATTAATTCATTCTTTGAGCATCAGATGAACCAAATTGAGAAGACAGACATAAGTCACAATTGGGTCATAGGCATGGTCTAATCGGGGCAAGGAAGATGGACTGTTTCTACTTATTCTAATGTATGGGCCCAACATATCAAATTTGGTGGACCCACCTAAGGGTTTGATGTGTGACAGCCACTTGTGGGGTCCCTAGGAGTCACTGGTCCTAACTTAAGTTATTTATCACTAGAAAATCTTTTAGACTAAACCGGACTTCTTTCAATTTTGTACTGTCAGCAGGTCTCAGATATAAACAGGTAATGAAGTGAAACCTGTTATCTGAAGTGCATTCTGAGGCTAGTCACTCCAAAAATCTATTAGTAACCAGGAAAGACAAATTGCATAAATAAATATGATAAAAGAAAGGTGCTTTCATACCCACCCACCCCCCGCCCCAAGAAAAACAGGAGAGGGTACAATTGTGAGGCTTGGATTGTTACGCCATATGCACCTGCCCAGATCCGAATCGATGCAATCTCTATGAACTATAACTGAACTAGAAAAGGTGAATTGAATAAGCGATACTATCCACAAGGAAGCGTATCACAATTTCAATCTAGTTAGTTTAGAATCAATCCAATCAACTAGGGCTATTCACATATACAGTGATTAGTTACTGCAGAGAAGAGCCAATTGGTGCTTCTGCTAATCAAGTACTACGAGGTAGGAACATGATGCGCACAGCGGCATGAAGAAATTCAATGGCTGCAACGAAGATTTGAATGGGCGGTAGATTATCCAGTACTCGTACGGAGAATATAAGGAGAGAGATTGTGATTGGTTTGAAGGGGTGGCAATTCTTTTAGGGTCGGGTGATCAGAACTGGTCTCCTTAATAAGTACTAAAATACCCTTTTTAATGAAAATTGTAAAAGGGAGGTGTACCGAAGCAAATCTCATGATAAAAATAAGGTAAACACTAATTATGTAACCTTCAACTCATATAGAAATAAAATAACAAGACTACCTTCATGGTAAGAGCAAGCCATTCATCTTCCCAATAGACTGTCATCGCACTTGCCGAGTATAAAATGTTAAAGATCAAAAGGGAACACACTGTTTTAATCCTTGAAGAATATGGGGAGCAACATATACTACCAACTGCATCTATAACACCAGATGATGTAAAATGACTAGAAGAACAAGGAGAGATCACTAGGATTTCAGCAATCACATTAACCACTGAGAAGACCTCGTCTTCTGTACCATCCTTTATAATTTGATTCAGTAAGGATACAAGCAAAGAAGAGAGCCTGGTCTCTCCCGAAAATACCAGTTCTGCAACCATTTTTATGTCCACCAACTGACTGCTGTTTGAAAGCACGACAGTTTTGTCTTCACAGAAAGTTCTGCAGAAATTTAGCATCTGGAAAGATAGTGGTTCTAGAAGTTCTACCTTCTGGAAGAGCCATTTTAGTGCTATTGGGTGGACCCGGATAAAAAGCAAGTCCCACTCCTTACATGCCATTACATGGAACAGAGTTTTCTCAGCTTCTGGACTATGTTGAATGGTACAGCCAAATGAAATGCCTCTGACGAAGGCATAAAGATGGACCAGCAGAGTAAGCATCACAGAACCAGAAATTTCATAGGGGAACTTCCCACCATTTAGAAGGATGTATTGCTCAACTGAAGACAGAAGTTGGCTGTCAGCAACCAGTCTGTTCAGTTAGACAAGCATCACATTAGAATAACATTTTTTTTTACCAAATGTGGAGCAAATGGAGCAGATCGTACCTTTCATTGTAGAATGAACAGGCATAAAGTATAACTAGAATAGCACATTGACATGATGCCAAGTTGAAATCTTCCGAGCTACATTGCCCAAGTAAGTACGTAAGTTCTGTAGGGTCTGATGGCAGATACACGTATGCATCTCTAATTGTTTCCCCATATTTACAGCCCAAAATTTTGTCAACAATTGAACTAGTGACCAAATATACTACTGATTTGACATGATCGGTAGGAAATAAGCCCATGAATCCAAATGACAAGCTAAACCATGAGGATGATGCCAGCATCTCAGCAAACTTGAGTTGCTTATTGTGACATGTGCTTGATAGAATAATATGGAAAATCTGAAGGATTTCTCCCAATGTTTCATCATCATTACCATCAACAACAGCACTGTCAAGCCAATGTAGTAAATAAGTTCCACAAATTTCAATGACGCTATCTTCAAGATCCTTCTTGACAGAAATCTTATCTGTATCCCCTTCAAGGCAGAATATAAGTGATTCTTTAAGAAGACGAAGGGAATGTGGTACGAGAGACGCACAGTCATACGCATGAGGTAATGTCGAAGAGATAGCATGTTTTGATGCTTCCTCAATTAATGAAGGTAGTTTCTGAATATCATGAGCAGATGGTGACCTCATAATCTCTATTAATATTGAGCAAACAAGAGCAAAGGTTTCAGAACACATTCCAAGTTCACCATTGTCATTTCTTCTCAAAATTAGAGTCAAAGTACATGCTATCTGTTCCTCTTGGGACAATGACAGAATACCAGAACGATTAACAATACAGATCCAAACAAGTCGTAAAACTTGAGACTGGACTGGATGAAATGGAATCTCAGTAACATGATGAAGAACAGGAAGCAGAGTAGAAAATCCAATGGCAAGCTTTTCTTTGAACATCTCCTCTGAAGTCGCTAAAAGTGATAGTACTTGAATAGAGGAAATTACCAGTGGATCATTATTTCCTGAAGATGTAAACAGTCTGACTTGATTAACCATCACGAGAAAAGGAAAAGCACGCAGAAATTGATGAAGAAAAAGGTTATTCCTCATACCTGATAACCTCAGAACCTCAAATACATAATCAGCAACATTTTCATCTATCAAAGTTTGAAGTACAACACAAATATTTGCATCAGATGACAGGAAATGAAAGATTAAATCCAATGTCCCAGTTTGCACTTCTAGATTCGTAGAGAGCAGAGATCCTTTGACAGCATCAGCAAATAGAACTACGATAGAAGCATTCAGGGGCACATCATCTGTCTGTGTGGACTCTTCTTCCTCTACAGACTTGATTAAACTCAGGTCGCCAAGCAGCAAAATATCAAAGGCTCCTTCTTTGCTAGTGTAAGGAGCAATGCTGTAGAAGAACAACCAAAACATCACCGTGCATTCTAGCAAGTAGATAACATGCTAGTATAGATTTGAATTTTCGACACCGATGAATTGTTTCACAATTATATCGAAAAGGAAACTACAAATTCATTAGTTCAGCTAATATGAGATATCCATGTTATACTACAACAACAACAACAACAACAACAAAGCCTTTAGTCCCAAACAAGTTGGGGTAGGCTAGAGGTGAAACCCATAAGATCTCGCGACCAACTCATGGTTCTGGCACATGGATAGCAAGCTTCCACGCACCCCTGTCCATGGCTAGTTCTTTGGTGATGCTCCAATCCTTCATATCTCTCTTTACGGACTCTTCCCATGTCAAGTTCGGTCTACCCCGGCCTCTTTTGACATTATCAGCATGCTTTAGCCGTCCGCTATGCACTGGGGCTTCTGGAGGCCTACGCTGAATATGTCCAAACCATCTCAGACGATGCTGGACAAGCTTCTCTTCAATTGGCGCTACCCCAACTCTATCTCGTATATCATCATTCCGGATTCGGTCCTTCCTTGTGTGGCCACACATCCATCTCAACATGCGCATCTCCGCCACACATAACTGTTGCACATGTCGCCTTTTAGTCGGCCAACACTCAGCGCCATACAACATTGCGGGTCGGACCGCCGTCCTATAGAACTTGCCTTTTAGCTTTTGTGGCACCCTCTTGTCACAGAGAATGCCAGAAGCTTGGCGCCACTTCATCCATCCGGCTTTAATTCGATGGTTCACATCTTCATCGATATCCCCATCCTTCTGCAACATTGACCCCAAATATCGAAAGGTGTCCTTCTGAGGCACCACCTGCCCATCAAGGCTAACATCCTCCTCCTCGTGCCTAGTAGTACTGAAAGCGCACCTCATGTACTCGGTTTTAGTCCTACTAAGCCTAAAACCTTTCGATTCCAAGGTTTGCCTCCATAACTCCAACTTCCTGTTGACCCCCGTCCGACTCTCATCGACTAGCACCACATCGTCCGCAAAAAGCATACACCATGGGATATCTCCTTGTATATCCCTTGTGACCTCATCCATCACCAAGGCAAAAAGATAAGGGCTCAAAGCTGACCCTTGATGCAGTCCTATCTAAATCGGGAAGTCATCAGTGTCGCCAGCACTTGTTCGAACACTTGTCACAACATTATCGTACATGTCCTTGATGAGGGTAATGTACTTTGTTGGGACTTTGTGTTTTTCCAAGGCCCACCACATAACATTCCGCGGTATCTTATTATAGGCCTTCTCCAAGTCAATGAACACCATATGTAGGTCCTTCTTTTGCTCCCTATATCTCTCCATAAGTTGTCGTACCAAGAAAATGGCTTCCATGGTCGACCTCCCAAGCATGAAACCAAACTGATTTTTGGTCACGCTTGTCATTCTTCTTAAGCGGTGCTCAATGACTCTTTCCCATAGCTTCATTGTATGGCTCATCAATTTAATTCCACGGTAATTAGTACAACTCTGAACATCCCCCTTGTTCTTGAAGATTGGTACTAATATACTCCGTCTCCATTCTTCTGGCATCTTGTTTGCCCGAAAAATGAGGTTGAAAAGTTTGGTTAGCCATACTATCGCTATGTCCCCGAGGCCTCTCCACACCTCAATGGGGATCCAATCGGGGCCCCTCGCCTTGCCTCCTTTCATCCTCTTTAAAGCCTCCTTGACTTCCGACTCCTGGATTCGCCGCACAAAACGCCTGCTAGTATCATCAAAGGAGTCGTCCAGATCAATGGTAGAGCTCTCACTCTCCCCATTGAACAGATTGTCAAAGTACTCCCGCCATCTATGTTTAATCTCCTCGTTCTTCACCAGGAGTTGATCTGCTCCGTCCTTGATGCACTTGATTTGGTCAACATCCCTCGTCTTCCTCTCTCGGATCTTGGCCATCTTATAGATGTCCCTTTCGCCTTCCTTCGTGTCTAACCGTTGGTAGAGGTCCTCATACGCCCGACCCCTTGCTTCACTCACAGCTCGCTTTGCGGCCTTCTTTGCCATCTTGTACTTCTCTATGTTGTCTGCACTCCTATCCAGATATAGGCGTCTGAAACACTCTTTCTTCTCCTTAATTGCCTTCTGGACATCATCGTTCCACCACCAGGTATCTTTAGCTTCTCTTCTACTTCCCCTGGACACTCCAAACTCCTCTAAGGCCACCTTACGAATGCAAGTCGCCATCTTCATCCACATGTTGTCTACATCACCTCCTTCCTCCCAAGGGCCCTCCTTAATGACCCTCTCCTTGAACGCCTGAGCTACCTCCCCCTTGAGCTTCCACCACTTCATTCTAGCGACTTTGGCACGCTTGTCCTGCTGGACACGAATCTGAAAGCAGAGGTCAGCAACCACAAGCTTATGCTGAGGGACAACACTCTCTCCAGGTATCACCTTACAGTCTAGGCATGCACGCCTGTCTTCTCTTCTCGAGAGGATGAAATCAATCTGGCTAGAGTGTTGCCCACTACTGTAAGTCACTAGATGTGATTCTCTCTTCTTAAAGAGGGTGTTAGCTACGATCATGTCGTAGGCTAGCGCAAAGCTTAAGACATCTTCTCCTTCTTGATTCTTGATGCCATAGCCAAATCCCCCATGCACCCCTTCAAAACCTGTGTTAGATGTGCCCACGTGGCCATTGAGGTCTCCTCCTATGAAGAGCCTCTCGCCAATCGGTACACTCCTAACCATGTCCTCCAGGCCTTCCCAGAACTCCCTCTTGGTGTTCTCATTGTGGCCTACTTGCGGGGCATACGCACTGATAACATTGAGAACTAAGTCCCCAACTACCAGCTTGACCAGGATAATCCGGTCCCCACGTCTCTTGACGTCTACCACTTCATCCTTGAGGCTCTTGCTGATCAAGATGCCTACTCCATTTTTGTTTGCAACCGTCCCTGTGTACCACAGCTTGAAGCCGGTGCCCTCCACTGCAGGAAATTTGATCACAAAAAAAAACTAGTTAGTACTGTAAATGTGTAAGATACTGGAACTCTCATTAATGTGAATTCTTCTCTTGGCCAATTCTTAAAATATTGGAGCTCTCAAAATCTATGCCAGCTCAAGAATTACGAGTCAGCGAGTCAGAGCCGAGGTTGAACTCGCAGACTAACCATGACTAGTGACTACTCTAGACTACTGTCGGATTAGCCAACATGCTACTGTAGTACTCAACTTACAGTACTCAGCTACTAATACATAGTATGTACTCAGCTACTAATACATAGTATACAGTATACAATAAAAATTGAATGCATGGGAAGTGAGTGAAGAACCTGGGGCTGGGCCAATTGTATATCCAATGGCCAGGGCAGGAATCAAATCCAAAAAGAAGGGAAGGAGAGAAGGGAGAAATTATTCGCTACAGCAGCAGAGGAGTACTTGCTTGCCATCGCTGGCGAATCCAGAAGGAGCATCGCAGTAGAGGGGCAGATCCAGGGGAGGAGGACAGCAAGAGAGGAGCACAACAGCAGAGGGACGGATCCAGCGGAGGAAGAGGAGCGGAATGCTCCTGGCCACCGCCGGTGGTGGCGTCGGCCTGGCCCTAGGTGAGGCGGGCAGGCAGCTCATTGTGGAGGAGCCTGAAAAGCTAGGGTTGCCATTTTCCCTTCCGTGGGCTGCTCACTTATCCCTTCAAATTGAGTCGATCGACTCAAACACACTAACTAGTCTGGACTAGTCCACGACTAATCGCTCCACCCCTCGACTCACAGAGCTAGTGTACACGAAGAACCTAGTCGACAATCAGATTGAGACTACTAGACTAGTTACGCGGCTAGTCAAGACTAATCGTTAGACTCATAATGCTTGTGTCAGCTTCAAATTTGTTTTTGCATACATAACTGCAGACAATATGCATTTATGTCCCTTTGCTTATGCAAGCCAAGGGAGATGCGCATGTTGAGATGGATGTGTGGCCACACAAGGAAGGACCGAATCCGGAATGATGATATACGAGATAGAGTTGGGGTAGCGCCAATTGAAGAGAAGCTTGTCCAACATCGTCTGAGATGGTTTGGGCATATTCAGCGTAGGCCTCCAGAAGCCCCACTGCATAGCGGACGGCTAAAGCATGCTGATAATGTCAAAAGAGGCCGGGGTAGACCGAACTTGACATGGGAAGAGTCCGTAAAGAGAGATCTGAAGGATTGGAGCATCACCAAAGAACTAGCCATGGACAGGGGTGCGTGGAAGCTTGCTATCCATGTGCCGGAACCATGAGTTGGTCGCGAGATCTTATGGGTTTCACCTCTAGCCTACCCCAACTTGTTTGGGACTAAAGGCTTTGTTGTTGTTGTTGTTGTTGTTGTTGTTGTTGCTGCTTATGCAAGCCAACTTTTGATATCACTCCCTCCAGTCACAGGGTCCTAAAACAACAGAAATTTTGCAGTCAAATTTTTAAATTTTTAGCTAATTATATCTTTCATATTTACAGTGCTCACGTGAAAATAATGAGAAGAATCCTCACAGATTACCTTGATAGTGTCAAACTTCTACACATATATTGTGGTAAAACTAACAATCAAAATTGTATCTAGGAGACCATCAAAGCGTTTCTGTTATTAAAGAATATAAGAATAAGTAATACAGTTATGGTACAAAAACACATAATGCATTCTTTTCTTTGCCAAGTCAGCAAGATACATGCCAGTATGCCCTATTTATTTTTTGACCAATCAGCATTCATATAAAACAAAGAGAAGAAATATACTGACCAATACAGTTCAAGCGAACAGCATCATTTTGAGTTTTAAGTAGAACTTCAAGCGAGAGTTGAAGCAAACTTTTCCCGACTGCTGAAAGGTCCACATTGTCATTATCACATATATTGTCCCACGGGGTAGCGTTTAGCAGGGAGAGTTTGTACAGCATGAACAGTATCTCTCCACGGATCTCATCACTGTATCAAAGTAAGTTCAGGATGCTGTTCAGTAAAGCTATTTGGAAGATCAGATAAAATCATCAGTATTCAGTAGTAGTCTTCACCTTGGTAGTCGTAGATTGTCAACAAGATTTAAGAAAAGAGAAAGTGCATCTCCAATGTATGCTGCAGCACCTTTGATGGAATTTAACAAAAAGCCCAAACAGTGTAGCTGCACTGAGATGAGACAAAGATTAAGAAATTGTGGCAGTAAAGTAGTTCAAGAAAACTGAAATAGTAGTGTTGCCACTAATTCAGCAGAGTTAAGTCCCAAAGTGGCTCACGTTTAAAAATGATCCAGTCTGCCTAGTCAAATCACTTTACAAGAATCAAATACAATAGTTGAAATCACAATTATTGAACAGGTAAAGCAAGCCAATCATCATCAAGCTGCACCCTGAAACATAACAGCAGGTTTCTCTGGTGGTAACATTCAAACTCAGCTCCCAGAGTAGCATTAAAAAAATAAAATGAATCTGCACTTTTTATGCTTTTCCCTGCCTTGAATGTCTAACTCCCTACCTGAACAACCATGTGTTGAATTGCGGTGGTCTGTGGATAAATAAAAAATCATGCACGCGGGTTGGAAGCGGGGACCTTACTCAACAGTGAAGAAGAGGCCGGGACATGGACCAGGCAGAGCTGAGTCTATTGCAGCCACTTTGGGCAGTGGTGATTTGGGAAAACTAAGAGGATGAGCACGGGTCAGGGGACTATGGGAACCAGAGAAAAGAAGTTGCTGGCACAAGAATATATTTGTTAGAAGTTGATTTGTTTGTTTGACATTTGTGTTTTCTGGTTAGAGGCAGCAATAGATATAAATTTTGCTAGAAGTTTTTTTTTCTGTAAGAGGGTTTTCTGTGACAAGTTTGGAGGTAGGAGGGAAGTAGGAACAAGACAACATAGAACCACTAACCCTCTCTAGATCGGAATTTCAAGTAGTAAATATAATAAGCATCCCTATTAGCTCTTCCAAGTTCCGAATATACTTTATTGCAAAATACTCTGGACCCAAACTGGAGGGGAACTAAGGAGATAAATACCTAAAATGAATCTAACTGATGCTTCTCTCTAGTTGTAACTCAATCCATATGGTGGTAAGAAAACGTAAGGAAAAGATATGTAATGTGCATACAAGTACTAAGAACATACAGAACTAGAAATTACACGTGAGATGAATGAAAACAATGGTGCCGCAGAAAACATCAAGCAATAAAATGCAAGCATGTGAAGACCACCAAATCACATGATAGTTTCAGTAGCAGAATATAGTTGTACACTATGGGAACAGGACACTGCTACATATGAACAAGAATGAAAGAGGCATGATTCACATGATACAACTTGTATGATCCTGGGTAGGAGTTGGAAAATCACAAGCTATAGTAATAAAATACTTTCATCCATGTTCGGTAATTTAGAGCAAAGAACTGTGCATGATGAAATTAAATAGCATAAAGCAGCAACAATGTGCAAGACCCTTCAAAAAAGCTTCACCAACACTAAAATGTCCAAAATGGAATCAAATAGATCATGAATACTCTGCCCATAATAAGAAATGTACTTGTGTGTCCATGTGCAATCATGCTCTTGGCTATGCGCCGTTACCAATTTACCATATGAGAGCTGTACAACTAGAATATAAGGCGACATGTTTTCTGCAGCAAAAAATTTGGTTCCGACTGCTCACTAGGTAGTAAATCCTGGACTATTCACCACATTCTTTCACACAGATTGAATAATTTCCTTTCGACCATTCCACTTAAAACTACTTTCAGGGAACATAATTAGTGTAGCACTATTTCTAAAATCCACCACCTCTTCCTGCCCAGCAGCGTCCAGCACCATATCTAGCATGCATCTCAGCACAGCGTAGCACGGGGTAGCGGCACACGTACCGTGTGGAAGTGCTTGACGAGGGAACCCGAGGAGAGGACGTGGGCGAGGCGCGCGACGAGCTCGGAGGCGGCAGGGGGGCCCACGGCGGACGCGAGGTCGGCAGCGAGGTCGGACGCCTGGGTGGCGAGTGCGGCGTCTCGGCGGGCGGCCGCGCCCGCGAGGGCCTCGACTAGTGGCACCGCAAGGAGGCGCGGGTGGGCGGCGCGGAGAGGCGCGAGGAAGGCCGGGTCAGCTAGGGCGAGGGAGAGGCTGGCGAGCACGTGGGAGACGTGGTGGGACGGCGCGGAGGCGGAGGAGAGGAGGGCCGCGGCGCAGGAGACGCAGACGCTGCCGCCCGCCGACGTCGGGAGAGAGTGCGACGCGCGGTGGCCAGCGCCGCAGGCGTGCGGCGGCGAATGCTCGCCGTCGGATTCCATGCGGGGTGAGGGGGGGTTGTGGAGGTTTACAGGAGACCTCGGAGTGTTGCCTTGAAATGTACGGATTTAAAGCAGCGGATGCGGGGTCGGAGGAGGAAAGGGATACCGTATAATAATTCGACAGTACGCCCTCTGCCGCGCCGCTTATATTGTTGCGATTGTACATGTTTTATGTAATTTTTTTGAAATTGTGAAAAATATTTACGTATTATTTGGTTTGGCGTGTGGGGATACAATGAAGTGCATTTTTTATCAGATATGCTACTCCTATGGACAGACTTTATGAAATCATGCTTACAGATGGACGTGTCAATTTATGGTTAGAGATTAGGAAAAAGGTGGGCCAACGGTGCAAATCAAGGAAGTGATTGGTGTGACAATGTTTGGTATGACCAATCCGTAGCGAATCGTTCGTGAGTTTATCATTTTTTTTTATTGTGATTTTTGGGTGGATGTTTTTGACCGTATGATTAGAGGACGTTTTTTAGTTAGTACACAAATATGAGAAAGTTACTTACGTTGTTGGACACGTGTGTTATGCTGGTGCTAAACGTGTCATGGGTGACACTTTCGTTTTGTCACCCATTCATCGAGAGATCCCACCATGAAGCCATGATGAACGACCCAATCAATTATGTATCCAATCCAAATTGAAGAGTTGAATGAGGGGCTTTAAAACGGGATAGCTTAACGAAGTTAGAGATTTCATTGCCACAACAAAAGGATTGACGGAGTCAAAATCAAGGATTGACGGGAGAAGCTTTAAAATTTGAGAGCATAGTGTATTAAAAAATGAATGAGAGAGCTCATTGTGAAATTGTTGAGTTGAATGAAGGGCTTTAAAACGGGATAGCTTAACAAATTTAGAGATTTCATTGCCAAACAAAAGCTTTAAAATTAGGTAGCATGGTGTATTAAAAAATGAATGAGAGAGCTCATTGTTAAATTGTTGACGCGGTCAAAATTAGACGACCCAACTTGAGACCTCAATTGATTGTAAGGCCTTAAAAATAAGGAGCTTGGTGTTATAGAGGATTAAAATAATTGAGTGAAAAATTGTTGACCTGGTCAAAATCGGTGACCCAATTCTAAATTGGTGACCTCAATTGAATGAGAGGCCTCCAATTCCAGAGGATTAGTCATATAGTATATTTATTTTGAACAAACACCGCACAATTTCAAACCGAAACCTTCGAATTTTGGTGCCAGGAGGTTTTTCTTTATTAAAAAAGAAGTGTTTACTATCCTTCAAAAGATCCAAAACAAACTTACATAAACATGCATGCAGCTACTACTTTTGATGATTGGTTCATAATTACAAAAGACTAATGATCTGATTTTACATCAATTATGTTGCTTTCTGAAAGAACCTAACAACAGCAACTCATTTATAAATTAGGACATACTCCCCCGTTTCTAAATATAAGACCTCCTAGAGATAATACGGACTACGTACGAATGTATATAGACTTATTTTCGAGTGTACATTCATTCATTCATTATATTCAGTGTCCCAGAAGAAAAATTGGCTCCTTTTACATAAAAAAACGTCGTGGGGTTTCACATTTCTAAAAACCATTTTATGAAAAATATTATTTATGAATAGTATCTCTTATGTTTTCATGAAAAATATTATTTATAAACAGTATCCATAGAAATGGTTTCTTTTTTACGTATTGTATATTATCATAGGTTTTTACATTTCAAAAAGGAGATATTCATGTATATTTGATTGGCCTCTTATACATACAAGTAGTCTGATATTGTTATTTTTATTCCGGCTCAGTAAACTGTTTACGGGTTTCCTCTAATACAGTTATATCATGCTATCTTTTAGACTTGTTTGTAGATAATTACCTAAAGTGAAAAACGCAAAGATCTAATGGATTACTTAAAAACACGGTGGTCAAAAAAAGCTGAATAAATACCAACTTAGTTTGATTTGTCCTATATTCGTATTATGTGATAATTAATTGTACATATTGGCATTGCTCTTAGTGTTAAAAAATATGGGCCTAATAAATACCAATTTAGTTTGATCTGGTCTATATTCATATTACGTAATAAATATTTTTACCTATTGTCATTACTCTTAGTGATAATAAAGTGATCGTCATTCCACTACAATTTTACTACGAAGCCAAAATCCAAGGGAAAGATCGCATCTTGGGTGCCAACCTTTCTTTATTGTGTAAAGAGTTATTGCTCATTTAATTTTCCTTAGATTCATTTTTATGAACTGTTGCCCCAAGATTTTATTTTCCTCTAACGGTTTGAGTGCAATCTGATTTTAAGAGAACAATAAACCTAACAAACCGGAACAGCTAACCCGAATAAACCGAACACTGTTTCCAAAACAGTAACTTTGTATGCAACAGTTCTTGATGTGACCAATGTTTCCATGCCCACTGAATAAACTGCAATATTCCCACATCCACCCCAAAAAATAAAAATAAAGAAGTACGAACAATACCTAAAATGTAAACTGGAATAGTACCAACACAGTGCATCCGTGTGAACAACAATCCGAGGAAAAAAAACCTGAGTTTTTAATAAAAATGATTAAGGATTATTTCCCTCCTTTTTGTTGTATTACCTACTGTTGAGTTTTTCTTTGCGGGTAATACCTACTGTTGAGTTGCGATCTATTAAAACTCTACAACCATTATGATTGTCGCTAACGCCACCATCCTTCGCTCACCATCCAAGATAAGAAAAATCTCACTCTATCGGCAGTACTCACACCTACAAAAAACACCTTTGATTTTTTTTAACCGGGCATAACCCCTTTCCATTACTGTGACATAACAAAAAAACATCAGCCCTTTGATGCTACTAATTCTAACATTGTTCATCTACTAAACCTAATGGATCAGTACGATGAAGACATGGCAGACATACACAAAGGTCATGGAAGAAGTTGTCCCTGGCACCGGGATAAGAAACAATACAAATAAGCAATTGTATAGCATGAATTTTGCTTCTCTTATTGAATGTCGCACATGCTGAAGAAATTCCGCAAGGACAAAAAAGGCAAAACACTAATGATTTACCCACAGACAAACTAAAAAAATATTTCCAATTTGTTGCATCGTATTTAGAATGATTTGTTCTGTACCGTACATATACTATTTAACTCTTTGCCATACATAATTCATGATTCGTTCAAAACTTCAATCGCATGATCCTTAAACCACTTCCGTTCTATTAAAAATATCAAATGAACGCCACCGACAATGGTCTTTGTCGTTCCATACAAAAAAATAAGTCAACCATCTCTACATGCAAGGACAAAAGAAACAACTACGACAGATGTAAACGTGTTATAAATAACTTTATTGCACCAAGAAACCATGCCAAAATGAATCTACACTTTCTTTTCATCCTATAAACCTAAACAAAACAAAACAAATCCAACCAGCTAAACATAAAAAAAGACATGCATGCAATAAAAAATGCAATAAAAATAAAAAATGAAGTAGTTATTCGAAATATAAACGAGGCTTCTTACGGGCGCGGCGTGCGCCGCACATCTTCGCCGCTAGTATTTACTATAAAGGAAGATGTCACACAGTGCATATTTTGATTAATTCCTGAATTGACATGTTGATCTTTTGCATATTAATCTTGGTATTTTGTGAATGAAAGTATGTAAATAGAGCAAGTCATTATTAAATTTGTGAACATGCTGACATAAGCCACTCTAAATTAATAAACTATTGATATATGTTGTTATTATGACTTATAAGCGTAACTTTTGTTTGAAAACAAGTCATGAAGAACTTGGTCGTTTTTCTCATTTCAAAAGTCCACTGCTAAGCCGGAGCTTCCGACAAAACATGATTTTCTTTTCTATTGTTCTCTCGTAAACAGAGTCGGTTTGGCAGAATATTTCCAAGATGTTAATAAGCAAGATGTACTTTATTTATTGATAATATCTTTTGTTTTGTTCAAGAAGGATCAGAGGTATTCGCTTTATTAGGGAGAATGCCCTCCACAGCGGGTTATCAACCTACTCTTAGTATAGAAATGGTTTTTGTAAGAAAGAATTGCTTGTACTATTACGGGAGTTATAACTTCGATTCAAGGAAAACACGTTTTGTTGGACCAACTTGAAGAGAATTTCCCATAGTATACAAACTCGAAGTTGATATGAAGTTGTACTTTGATATTAGCACCCATAGTTCAAAAATCGAAATGGATTTGGACAATGTTTCAATCGTGTATCCCTATGAGTGTGGTTCACAACAAGGCAAGAATGGTAGCTCAAGTTTCTCCCAAGTCGAGGGTGTCGATTACAATGAAACTTCCGCTCTCGTTGCTCGCCTTGAATCTATTCGCATGTTGCTTGCATATGCATCACGTCATAATTCAAGTTACATCAAATAGATGTGAATAGTGCATTTTTAATGGTCCTCTTAATGAGTTGGTGTATGTCAAACAACCCCAAGGTTCGAGGATCCCAAGTTCCCCAATCATGTATATAAGCTCGATAAGGCACACTATGGCCTTAAACAAGCCCCATGTGTGCGGTATGAGCACTTACCGAGTTGTTTGAAGATTTTGGGTTTGAAATTGGGATAATTGACCCCTCTTTTTACTAAGAGGATTAAAGAGGATTTGTTTATATGCCAACTATATGTTAATGATATTATATTTGGTTCTCCTAACAAAGCTTCCAATGATGTGTTTGCTAAGCTAATGACCGTCAAGTTTGGGATGTCTATGATGGGAGAGTTGAAGTTCTTTCTTGGATTTGAAGTCAAAAAACTAAGAGAAGGAACATTCATCAACCAAGCCAAATATACCCAAGACATGCTCAAGAGGTTCAAGATGGATGATGCCAAAGCGACAAAGACACCTAAGCCAACAACATGCCAACTTGAGCTTGATCCTAGTGGTAGAGCATTGGATCAAATGGTATATCGTTCTATGATTGGATCTTTGATTTACCTTTGTGCATCTAAACCGGATATCACGTTGACTGTGGGCATGTGTCGGTGTGAATACCGGCAGACCTCGGGGTAGGGGGTCCCGAGTTGTGGATCTCGGACGGATGGTAACAGGAACAGGGAGACGATGTTTACCCAGGTTCGGGCCCTCTTGATGGAGGTAATACCCTATGCCCTGCTCTTGTTTACATCAATGGAGAAGTATCAAGCACAGAGTTGATCTACCTCGAGATCGTCACATGTGTTCTAACTCTACGGCTAGGCGAATGATATTGTGTTGATGTCCCCTCTACGGGCTAAACCCTATGGCTTATATACACGCCAGGCAGGGTATCTAGGGTTACAAGGTCGGTAACTTGGCGTGGAGGCGGCAGGAGAAATATTGAAGTATACGTCAAGCCTTCGGCAGATGTAGTCTTGATAACGCCACGTCGTGCAGCTTCTAGAGTCCATCTTGAGAAGGAGGAGGACCCATCAGCCCAATCCGAGGAGCCTGGGACGACTAGGTTAGCTCCCCCTATTCTAGGACACCATCAGTATCCCCTGAACTGGTCTTCGATGCCGAGGATGACGCTCCCGGACTTAGGTTCCCGTAGTCTTTGGCTCGATAGGCGAGTTCCCTTGGTTCCTCCAGCTCGGTTTCAGAAAGTCTTCGGCTAAGTTGGCGATTCTGCCCGGCGGGCCCGACTCCATCGTACGTGGCGTCTAATTACTGACCTTCGTAACCACCTCTTATGGGGAATTGGACCGCTTTATGGCGAAATGTCGAAGCATCGGCCTTTTTCCCCCTTTTTATTTACAATCCAGGCTTGTGAATTTACCACGCACCCCCGACTCCTTTCAAGCAAATCGCGCAAGCGCTCCCCTTCTCCCAAGCTCACCCTCAAGAGTTTTCATGGCGAGCGACGCTGGCTCTTTGAGACGCCCTCACGGTCCTGTTAGAGGCGACTGGGCAGTTGCACCGTCTCACGCCTTCAACTGGAGCGCCTGGCCAAGCAGGGATATTTGCCAGATTCAGGTTTGAAAGCGACCCGCTCCGGCTTGACATCCGTGAGCGGGCAAGTGCACACAGAGAATCGCCCTTCTCCTCAAGAGGGCGAAAGGGTATGCTTCGTTTCCTTCTTATTACGCGGCTTAGGGTTTCCCATTCACCCCTTCCCTCGGGGCCTGTTGGAGTTCTATGGGCTACAGCTTCACCACTTTACCCCCGATTTGATTTTACATATCGCGGGGTACGTCGCCCTTTGCGAGATGCACCTCGGATGCGAGGCACACATTAGGGCTATGGAGAAAGTATTTCTGTGTAGTGCCATGTTCTTCTGCCGAGAAATTGTATGAGGTCGGGTGAAAGCACATTTGCTCCCTTGGTGATTTTGGTAATTAATAACAACATATATGTCATTGAACTAATGTTTTCCACTAAGCATATTTCAGGAAAGGTTCAATGATGGGTTGGCAAAAGGATTGTGGAATACCCCAAGATGCAAGGAAATAGGTTGGCAAAGCTTCAAGCAAGAGGACTCTACATTTTACTTTGTGAGAAATCACTTTGAGTCCATAGGAAAGCCAATACTATTAAAAGGGGGTAAGGTACTGTTGGTGAACAAAATGCTCATACGTGCACAAGTGATAGTCACCAAAAACACCCACAAGCTCTTCCACAAAAGTCTGTCCAAAGTCAAATATCCAAAATCGGTGCAACCAACACTTTCCACTCGGTGCCACCGATTCCCAAACTCAGACACACCTAAGCCAAACCCTAACCTTTCGGTGCAACCGATTTTGATTCGGTGCCACCGAGTTTGGGTTGCCAACATTCCGTTACCCAATTTCACAAAATCGGCCCGACCAAGTTTGCTGAATCGGCGTCACCGAGTTTGGCAATCTGACCGTTGGTCACCTAATCGGTGCAACCGAGTTTTATATATCGGTCTCACCGAGATTCAAAAGTTGCTACCTTTGGAGCAACTCGGTACCACCGAGATTCACACATCGGTGTCACCGAGTTGGTCCCTTAAGGTGTAACGGTTGGATTTTTGGAGATGCCTATATATACCCCTTCACCACCACCTACTCGAAAGAGAAGCACTCAGAACTATTCCACACTTGCCCCATCCAGTTTTCTGAGAGAGAGCCACCTACTCATGTGTTGAGATCATGCCATTCCATTCCAACCATATGAATCTTGATCTCTAGCCTCCCCAAGTTGCTTTCCACCAATCCAATCTCTTCCACCAAGCCAAATCTGTAAGAGAGTGATTGTGTGTTGAGGAGTCTATCATCTTGAAGCACAAGAGCAAGGACTTCATCAACATTGCCGAGCCTATTACCTTTTGGAGGGTGGGTGCCTCCTAGATTGGTTAGGTGTCTCTTGGGAGCCTCCTACTTCGTGTTGTGGAGTGAACCAAGAAGTTTGTAAGGGCAAGGAGATCGCCTACTTCGTGAAGATCTACCCATAGTGAGGCTAGTCCTTCGTGGACGGACGCCGTTATGGAATAGTCAAGGTTGCTACTTCGTGGACCCTTATGGGTGGAGCCCTCCGTGGACTCTCGCGACCGTTACCCTCTGTGGGTTGAAGACTCCATAAACGTGGACGTACGATAGCACCACCTATCGGAACCATGGGAAAAATCATCGTGTCTACAAATTGCGTTTGATCCGCCTACCCTTCCTTTACTACTCTTGCTTGTCTTTACTTTCCGCTGCTATACTCTTAGACATGCATGTGTAGGGTGTGCTTGACTTGCTATGAATGCTAAAATCTACCAACACTTAAAATTAGGAAAAAGTAGATTTTTATTTGGTCAAGTAGTCTAATCACCCCCCCTCTAGACATACTTTCGGTCCTACAAGTGGTATCAGAGCTTTGGTCTCCATTGCATTGGTTTCACAACCTAGGAGAGTATGGCGTCTAGTGAGGGAAATTATCACCATAGAGGTCCGTACTTTGATGGCACTAATTTTGCTAGTTGGAAGCACAAAATGAAAATGCATATTCTTGGTCATAACCCCGCCGTTTGGGTTGTTGTTCGTGTTGGCTTGCAAGGTGAATTCTTTGGTGATGGAAAGGAACCGGATCGTGAAGCGACCGCAAATGAATTGAAGATGTTGCAATACAACGCTCAAGCATGCGACATTCTCTTCAACTGCCTATGCCCTGAAGAATTCAACAAAATCAGCCGTCTCGAGAATGCTAAAGAGATTTGGGATACTTTGGTTGATATGCATGAAGGAACCGAGTCCGTGAGAGAATCCAAGTTGGATGTTCTTCAAAGTCAGCTTGACAAGTTCAAGATGAAGGATGGTGAAGGAGTCGCGGAGATGTACTCTAGGCTAGCTCTCATCACCAATGAGATTGCCGGCTTAGGAAGCGAAGAAATGACCGACAAATTCATCATCAAGAAGATACTTCGAGCTTTGGATGAGAGATACGACACCGTGTGCATATTAATCCAAATGATGCCAAACTACAAAGATCTCAAGCCTACGGAAGTCATTGGAAGGATTGTAGCTCATGAGATGACACTCAAGGACAAAGAAGAGCTTCACAACAAGTCTAGCGGTGCTTACAAAGCCACAAGTGATGCCCCCGCAACTTCAAGCGACAACCTTGTCACCAATGAAGAGATAAGCCTCATGGTCAAGAAATTCAACAAGTTCTACAAGAATAGAGGCAAAGAACGAAGCTCCAACTCAAGATAAGAAGAGAAGCGTTCGTCAAGTCGTGACCGCAATTGCTACAATTGTGGGAAACCCGAACACTACTCCAATGAGTGCACGACTCCCTACAAACGAAGAGAAGAGTCACCTAGAAGATGAAGCTCAAGGAATGAATCACCTCAAAGAGAGAGAAGGAGTAGAGATGATCGTTATGAACGAAGACCCTCAAGGAGAAGTAGGGATTCGGAGAAGAAGGACAAGTACACCAGGAGCTACACAAGAAGAAAACTTCAAGCTCATGTTGGTGAATGGGTTTCCGGCTCTGACTCCGACAACAACTCCGAGAGAAGCTATCACTCCAACTCCGACTATAGTCAAGATGAAGGTGTTGCCGGACTTGCATTAGTGACTACCAACTCCTATGATCTATTTGATTCACCAAATGAAGGGAGTGGAAGTTGCTTCATGGCTAAAGGCCCCAAGGTATCACACCCCGAGTATCTTGATTTCAATAGTGATGAAGATGATTTGCTTTGTGATGATGACTTGCACTTTGATGAAACTAGTGATGTTAGTCAAAATGAACTTGATAATTCTCATACTAGTCAAGATAAGTCATTTGATGATGATAAGATGAAAATAGAACAACTAACTAAAGAATTAAACACTCTTAAGTTAGCCCATGAATCTACTCTCGGAGATCATAGAGAGCTTGTAAGGACTCATGAGAAGCTACGCTTCGAGAAGCTCAACTTGGAGCAAGAGCATGAGTTTCTTAAAGCTATCAATGACGATCTCCGAAAGAAGACTTCATCTTATCTAGCCAAACGATTACTCTTGTCTACATTCATGCCACAAGTTAAATCTGAACAAACTAGTAACAAAGGCAAGAAAGGTTCTTCATCTAGTAGCAACAATAAAAATGCCAAACCTAATGATGTTGCTTCTAGTAGTTCTATTGATTCCACTAATGATGATTCTCTTAGCCAAGTTACACTTGAGCAAGAAAATGCTTTATTGAAAGGAATTATAGAGAAAGGTATCTACAAGAGTCTTGCCGGGTGTAAGCAATTTGAGGAAATTGTATGCAAGCACGGAGGATACCGGAAGAACCATGGCATTGGCTACTTCAACGCAAATGGAGTTGAATGGGAAGAAGGTCAATACCCCAAGCCCAAGTTTGTTCCTCAAAAGGAGAAGTATGAAAATACTCTTCCCAAGGGAACAAACACTCAAGATGACCTTCCACCACAAGACCACAAGCTCAAGGGCAAGAACAAGCTTCAAGAGGACATTGACTCATATGAAGATGAATCCCTATCTTTGGTGGAGTGGGTTCCCAAGGCTACTTCAAGCTCAACTTCTACAAGGGCTACTTCAACACCAAGGATGCCCATCAAGTTGATGTGGGTCCCCAAGAAGAAGAACTAGAGAGTTCTTGAGGGGTGACTCCGCCAATGAAATTCACTCACATTCATTACTGGCAAGGACTAATTGCAATCAACGTCAACATCATGCAATAGTTCAAGGAGTCACACATTCCCTCAAAGGTAAGCAAGGGACAAGGTAATCAACAAATCCATGGACATCATCACACATGCTTTGCACTTCATGTCCATAGATATCCTTGTATTTGTCTCTTGTGTGTTGGGACTAACCCATGTAGGTGAGAAGAGTAAGGAAACAACAAGGATGCTCCCAACTCTTGGTGATCTTCATCAACCTTGAGCATCCACCACTACCTCACCAACATGAAGTCTTCATCGACAAAACCCAAGGTTAGTTTATCCCTCCTATGGGGGGATGTCACATCAAGGAGAAGCTTTACTCTAAGACTTGAGTTAAAGCATCTCATAGTATGTGACAACATTAAATGCTTTATGTAAAAGTGGTAACTCCACTTGTGCTTAAACGATGAGTATGACCTATGATCAAGTATTCTTACTTGGCTCCTAAGTCAATATACTCATATATAGATGACTCCGTCATCGCCAAAATGCTTGATAGATGCTAGTATGTTTGTGCATGTTTGCCATGATTTCATTTGACATCTTATTGTGTGAGCATGCTGGTCTGCATTTATTTTCTCATTCGAGGACATCCAATTGTTGCTATTTGGCTTTTGTTTTCTCTTTTGCCAATTGGATGGACAAGAATGCCTAGGACCACTCTCTAGCTATCTATGCTTTCTCACCTCATATTCCATTCTTGCTGCATCACAATTTGAACAAGTAATTTTCGATCCCTCTGTGTGAGGAGCACTCGGAGTTCCATATCGACAAAGGACTTACCATTAAAACCTCCCAAGTGCATCTCGGTGGAACCAACTCAAAATCTCGGTCTCACCGAATACCTAGGGTTGATCTGGTTTTCTATCTCGGTACCACCGATTCCATATTCTCGGTTACACCGAGTTTCCCTGTCAGCTGACAGTTGAGGAACTCGGTGACAGGGAAACTCGGTGACACCGAAAATTTAGAATCGGTGTCACCGACAGCCGAGGGTATATAAGAGGCAGACCCGACCTTTGAAAATTCCTTCAAACCGTCGCCCCCTCCAAAACCCTACGCTGCCGATTCGTGACCCCTGGTCGTCGCCTTTGCTTCCCCGTGCATCTCCGCCGCTGGGAATCGCCGCCGCCGACGGAATCATCACCCCTGTCGCCGCCGTAGCGGATCCGTCGCCAAGTTAGGGTATGGATCCGGCCTTTCTTTGCGCTCCCCGTCTAAATCTTGCGCATTGAAGTTTATTCCATCAATAATCCACCGTTTGCAAACCTCTCCATCCACTGGAAATCTCATTAGATTAGCGAATCGAAAATTTTAGGTTTAGTTGCCCACAAAATTGCATCTCGGTGATACCGAGTCAGAAAAATCGGCTCCACCGATTTTATTTTTGTGCTCCTGAGGACAGTACTCGGTGAAACCGAGTGGCAGTTTTCGGTCCGACCGAAACTGCTGCCAAGTTTCTGTTAAGGGTATTGTGAGTCTCGGCAGCACCGAAAGTTTTGACTCGATGACACCGAAATTCCTTTTTGCTGTGAACTACATCTAAGATTTTTCTGTTCAAACTTTCAAAAATAGCTGCATTTTGTGATGACTTATCTTCTTCTACTCTTCTACACTCTATTCACAGGGTCAGATATGTCAGATGCTGAAGACAGTCAGAATGATCTTAGAGGTCATCCAGACAGATTCCTGCTTCTGAGAAGAACAAGGGAGCTACCTCCAGAGATATGGATGAGGATGCCATGTCTGCATTGATGAAGCTCAGACCACACCTTCCAGAGCATAATGCCAGCCATCCACTTGCTGCAGATATGAAGAAGAAGAAGGATGCAGGTTTGAGAGAGTGGAGAGCCATTGATCCTTACTCTCAGAGAAGGAAAACAGCTGTGTACTATAGGTTCTATACCAAGGAGCAACAGGATTTCTATGAGACTGTGCTGCTTGACAAGAGTCCAGCTGTCAGTGATATGAGATATGTTGATTGGAAGTATATCAAGGCAAATGAAGACTACTTCCCAAGTGTGCAAGACAACTTCCACTGCATTGGTCTAGATGAGTTTGTTGGCAAAGAGTTTACTGCATGGAACGATGAGATGATCATGCAATTCTACTCCACTGCTCACTTCTATGGAGATGGTAGGATTGCATGGATGACAGAAGGAGCAAGATATGAGTCTACTATTGATGAATGGGCTGCCATCTTAGGAGTCCCAGAGGTGCAGGATGGAGATATCTGTGTGTACTCAGAGTCCAAGGCCAGCCACAATGCCATGAAGGACATGTACAATGCTATTCCTGCTGCACATCTCCAGTCCCACAAGCTAGGATCTATCTATTACCTCTAGGCAGGTCTCCATACCACTAACACCATTCTGAGGCATACTTTGATGCCTAAGTCAGGCGACGAGAAGATGATCCGAGGCTACTCTATCAATTTGCTGCTTCATATTGACCAGCATCAGAGATTCAGAGTGATGGATCTGATTGTGCAGACAGTGAAGAGGGTTGCTGCTGATCAGAAGCACTCATGCTGCTATGCACCCTACATTCAGATGCTCATCAACTCCAAGCTGGAGAAGCACATATTTGCTCTGGACAGACCCCATTTGCCCCTACAGCTAGATTTAGAGGACAACATTGTGGTGATGGACCCAGAACATCCCACATCAGCTGCAGCTCAAGCACAGGTAGAGGCAGAGGCAGCTAGAGCCACTAGTGCTCAGGTCCCCAGATCCAGGAACCAGCAAATGGATCTTTTGATCTCAACCGTTCAAGGCATGCAGAAGGACGTCAAGGACATACTGGAGAACCAAAACAGTCTTGTCAGGATCTTTGAGAACAGGATCAAGACCCTCAATGACAAGGTGGATGGGCTGACCAAGACCGTGAATGAGCTCAATAAGGAAGTTGACTCTGTGCCTCTTCCTCACTCTACAGATGATGATGATGAGGATGACTCTCCTCTCAGGCCAGGTACTCACTTTACTACCCAGGCCAGATCAGCCACAGTGCCAGCTCCAGAGTTGAGGCCTTCTTCATCAGCACCTGTTACAGTCACTTTAGCTCCATCAGCTCCACCAGTGCCTCCAGTTGCTACTCCAACTCCATCCATGACGTCTGCAGAAGTCTTCGCCGACGCAGTTCTCTCGACTCCTTCATCAACAACCGGAGGAGATCAGCCCAAGAACGATTAGTTGTATCTCTTTGAACTTTTTGGTAACTTGTTGCCAAAGGGGGAGAAGTGTATATAGATCTTTAGGCTTCGAGTGAGAGAGCGTTTGGTTTTTTTCTCGCTTTTTTCAAAAACATTTGGTCTTTTGGTTGCTTGTGTTAAACTTTTGTGGTGTTTTGATCATACGCTTAATGTGTGTTGCTACTATTTCCTATCATTATGATGCTTATGAGATGATCATTCACCTTTGCTTGATTGTGTTGTGCTATGATGTTCATTCTAATTATTCTCGCACACCACCAAGTTGTATGTGACATGAAAGAGTGCCCCATGTACCTAATTGGTTGTGCATTTGCATTCAAACGCAAATCTAAAATAATGCACAAATTTAGGGGGAGCTCTTGATTATCACATACTTCTCAAAGCGACGATTATATTCATTGATTATATCATATGTCGAAGCTTTGATCTATATGTTGTCATAAATTACCAAAAAGGGGGAGATTGAAAGCACATTTGCTCCCTTGGTGGTTTTGGTAATTAATAACAACATACATGTCATTGAACTAATGTTTTCCACTAAGCATATTTCAGGAAAGGTTCAATGATGGGTTGGCAAAAGGATTGTGGAATACCCCAAGATGCAAGGAAATAGGTTGGCAAAGCTTCAAGGAAGAGGACTCTACATTTTACATTTGTGAGAAATCACTTTGAGTCCATAGGAAAGCCAATACTATTAAAAGGGGGTAAGGTACTGTTGGTGAACAAAATGCTCATACGTGCACAAGTGATAGTCACAAAAAACACCCACAAGCTATTCCACAAAAGTCTGTCCAAAGTCAAATATCCAAAATCGGTGCAACCAACACTTTCCACTCGGTGCCACCGATTCCCAAACTCAGACAGACCTAAGCCAAACCCTAACCTTTCGGTGCAACCGATTCTGATTCGGTGCCACCGAGTTAGGGTTGCCAACATTCTGTTACCCAATTTCACAAAATCGGTCCGACCGAGTTTGTTGAATTGGCGTCACCGAGTTTGGCAATCTGACCGTTGGTCACCTAATCGATGCAACCGAGTTTTATATATCGGTCTCACCGAGATTCAAAAGTTGCTACCTTTGGAGCAACTCGGTACCACCGAGATTCACACATCGGTGTCACCGAGTTGGCCACTTAAGGTGTAATGGTTGGATTTTTGGAGATGCCTATATATACCCCTTCACCACCACCTACTCGAAAGAGAAGCACTCAGAACTATTCCACACTTGCCCCATCCAGTTTTCTGAGAGAGAGCCACCTACTCATGTGTTGAGATCATGCCATTCCATTCCAACCATATGAATCTTGATCTCTAGCCTCCCCAAGTTGCTTTCCACCAATCCAATCTCTTCCACCAAGCCAAATCTGTGAGAGAGTGATTGTGTGTTGAGGAGTCTATCATCTTGAAGCACAAGAGCAAGGAGTTCATCGACATTGCCGAGCCTATTACCTTTTGGAGGGTGGTGCCTCCTAGATTGGTTAGGTGTCGCTTGGGAGCCTCCTACTTCGTGTTGTGGAGTGAACCAAGAAGTTTGTAAGGGCAAGGAGATCGCCTACTTCGTGAAGATCTACCCATAGTGAGGCTAGTCCTTCGTGGACGGAAGGCGTTATGGAATAGTCAAGGTTGCTACTTCGTGGACCCTTATGGGTGGAGCCCTCCGTGGACTCTCGCGACCGTTACCCTCCGTCGCTTGAAGACTCCATAAACGTGGACGTACGATAGCACCACCTATCAGAACCACGGGAAAAATCATCGTGTCTACAAATTGCGTTTGATCCGCCTACCCTTCCTTTACTGCTCTTGCTTGTCTTTACTTTCCGCTGCTATACTCTTAGACATGCATGTGTAGGGTGTGCTTGACTTGCTATGAATGCTAAAATCTGCCAACACTTAAAATTGGGAAAAAGTAGATTTTTATTTGGTCAAGCAGTCTAATCACCCCCCTCTAGACATACTTTCGGTCCTACATCGGGGCAGCCGAAGTCTGACGGATCGAGGAGACCGGGTATCCATCAGGCACACCTCGAGAGAACACTGACGTATGGCCAACCGAGTGGTTCTACGTAGACGATGCTCCTCTCCTTGACCCAGTTTGTCCCAGACTCCCTTCGTTCTCCATGGAGCCTCGGGGGAGGCGTTATAGCTGGAGGCCGCAAGCCCCTCTCAAGAGGAAAGTGTTTAGGTTACCCAGCTGGCAGCTCAGGTGAAGCAATTGACGAGCACCGGCCTTACTATAGTAGGTCTAATGGCCACGGCGATGAGACGAAGAGTCCAACCACTTCGGCAGCGCCCTCGTCTGTTGTGCGAGTTCAATGGGACCGAAGACGCCTCACGAACAATCCGGAAGGACTTCTTTGACCAAGCAGCCTTTGGATCGGCACAGGCTGGTATTTATCAGGGAACGGCAGAGGACTTTGCCAAGCGGCAATTTTGGGACGGGCTGTCCTACTACAATCCCGCCAACATAGTAAGTTTCTCCTACTTCCCTCGTCCATCCGAAGTATTCGATAATTAACCTAACCAACCATGCACTGGTTTTGAGCAGAGATGGAGGCGTTGGGTTGAGGCCATAAGCAGCCCGACACCCGAGCCGGAGTCGCACTGTCGAGCCGAGGATCCCCTCTTTAACGAACATGGATACCTAGCCCTTATCTATGAAGGGCAGAATTTTTTCTTGGAGAGCCTTGATGGCTCAAGGGTGGCCATTGCCCCCCCCCCCGACGTTCCTGGGATGAGGCGAGCTTCATCGGTAACACTCCCTTCCCCTAATAGAAAGTGAGTTGCTCGCCCTCCGGTCCCTAGATGCCTGACTCCTCCTCCAAAGGGACGGCATTCCAAACGTCAACGCAGAGAGGCAACTCTTAAAGGGGGGCCCCACAGGAGGTGCAAGAGGCACAGGCCGAGGTCATGGGGACAGGCGAAAGTGCCCCCTCAGTTACTAGGTAACTTCTTAATTATTGTACGTGTTGAAGGTACCGTGTCAGGTCCTGACCCCTTTGATTATTCTCAGGTAACCCTTGCCTTTTTCTATGGCCGCGAGCGCGAGGGCCGAGGGAACAACAACCTTGCATAGGGAAGCGGAGGCACGCCCTACTGCGGAGTTACTCCCGAGGTTCCCCAGCCCGAGGACTCGTCGACCAGTCGGCTACTACTTCCGAGATCCAATGTGCCACGAATTATAGGCGGCGAAAGGCTTCCTTAAGGAATCCAGCCTTCTCAGATCGGGAGTTCAATGCCCTCAATGCGGTGGATGCATATCTTAGGGCGACCCGAGGTGCTTTTGATCAGTCGCTGGACGTCTTGTCGCAAGGTTTACCGGTGAGGCTTCACCCAAGTTCATATTCCTTCAAGTTCTTCATGTATTTCTTTATTTGCTTGAAGGAAAACAAGACTACCAAGTATGGTAGTAGCCCCTAAGGCTTGATATGGGCAAAATACGGTCGTAGAAAGGCTTGCATATCTAATAGCGCATGCCATCCTTTGGCAGGAAGCCCGGGCAAAGAATGATCAACTGACCAAGGCGCTCACACAAACGAAGGCGAAGTTAGATGCCGCCTTGACCGAGGTGGAGCAGGTGAAGAAGTTCACCATGGAGGCGCACGGTAAGTGCTTGTCTGGCATATATTATTAGCACCATTGGGATTTTAGGAGATGGCCTGCGACATAATCCCATGTAGCAGCGGAAGCCCTAGGTCATCTTGAGAGAGATCTTAAGCAGGCCCGCGAGGATTTGATGTACACGGAGTCGCAGCACCAAGCAGCACCAAGCAAACCAACATGTGGTGGCCCAAAAGGTGGATGGCGTCAATGCACTAAGGGCTGAAAACACCCGACAAGCCCAGGAGATTGAGAGCTTAAAAGCTCAACTAGCTCCTGCTGACTTGAAGAATCGTCGAACTGATGATATGATTTTTGGTAAGTTGTGATTTTCAAAAATTTGTTATGAGGTTTAGCCAAGGTGATTAGCAGGCTGGCTCTTCTCCTTTGGCAACTTCTCTGTCCGGCCTACTCCCTGACGCTCGAGGTCCAATGTCCGAAGGCATGGTGGCTCATTTGTCCGTGGTGCACGAGAGTGCGCGAAAATCGATGAAGGACTTTTTCCAAGCTTTATGGCCCGAAGTGGCACAGGTGCCCAAAGACATGGTTGTCCTAGCTGAACAACTAAAAAGAGATCGGTGCCAGATCTAGGCTTGGAAGGTGTCTGCCTATCGGGAAGGAGCGAGGGAGGCCTGGGCCATGGTGAAGACCCAGTATATAGGTCTTCACCTAGCCGAGGTAGGACCTATGAGGTCGGACGGTGAAGAGATATCCACTAGTCTCGTGTATGAGAGTGT
The DNA here is from genome assembly GCA_039707655.1 of Elymus sibiricus. Taxonomy (NCBI): domain Eukaryota; kingdom Viridiplantae; phylum Streptophyta; class Magnoliopsida; order Poales; family Poaceae; genus Elymus; species Elymus sibiricus. The sequence continues at coordinate 314,157,042 of CM077665.1, forward strand.
TATGCCTGCTGCTCGGTTTTCGTAGAAGGACTGCGCTCTAGACACCTTAATAGATGGACTAGACCGGGTGTAATAAGTATGTGTGACTTTATGTATCGAAGTACTTTATGTCAATATTCAGACCACGCTTCCGAACTCTGTCCGCCAGCCATCGGCTTCCACCTCCCCGACCAATGGCCGAGGAGTGTCCCATACTACTGTTCGAAGTAATCAGACCAGACGCTTCAGATGACAAGGCAATCCGTCTATACGTCTCAAAAGACAAGAGGGAGGTGGAGTGTTATGTTATATTACTTTTTAACGTAAGAAACATCTTCCAAGGAAAATAGTTCTTCCAACAGTTCCTTTCCTCAGGTGGTTTTGCCGAGCACATGTGTCCGAAGACGGGTGACCTTGGGTGTAAGCCCCTGGTCGGGGTTTGAAAGACCCTTCCACATTAACCCTATGTCATGGCCGACCGATTTGTATGTTAAGAGTGCTAGCTTTCGGCTTTGTCCGTCTGAGGTACTGCACCGGCTGACCCGGGAGTAACAATCGCAGCGGTGCTCCCTTTGCCCCTTAGCCGAATTATCGAGAACGTAAGGGGCAAGCACAGGAGCCGGGCAACCCAGCTTGGCCAAATCTTAAATCAAATCGATGCATATTATGGCTTGAAAGACAATAGTGTATAAGAGGTGGAACAATGCGTGTTTTGAAAAGAACAAGCTATATTATTTCTTGAAGTCATTCAAAAGATGCTCCGAGGTGTAGTAAAAAGGAGAAGGTGGGTAATTTATATATAGAAGCAGTGTTCGGGGGTGTTAATCGTAGAAGCGTCGGAGCAGCGCGGTGTTCCAGGGATTGGGCTCTAGACGACCGTTCTCTGGATCCCGAATTCGGTAAGCTCCTCCAATTAGTACTTGGTTAATAATGAATGGCCCGTCCCATCTAGGGAAGAGTTTGTGTTTCAGCTTCTCTGGATGTAGCCTCATGACGAGGTCCCCGACGTTGAAGTCCTTAGCATGGACCTCCCTGTTGTGGTAGCGTCGGGCTTGCTGTTGGTAGATAGAAGATCATGCCCGAGTGATGTTGCGCTCTTCTTTGAGAGCATCCAAGGCATCCTGCTGATCGAGCTTGGCCTCCCGCTCTTCATACATGCGTACCCGAGGTGGGTCATGTATGATGTCGCAAGGGAGTACTTCCTCGACGTCATACACCATAAAAAATGATGTGTATCCGGTGGATTTGTTCAGTGTGGTGCACAAACCCCGTAAGACGGAATCGATTTCCTCGACCCATTTGCAGTCGGCTTTTTTGAGGGAACGTACTATCCTTGGCTTAATGCCACTAAGGATTAGTCCATTGGCCCGCTCTACCTGCCCATTTGACTGCAGGTAGTATACGGACGCGTGATCGAGCTTGATGCCCCTTTTTGCGCACCAATCTTTAACCACTTTGGACGTGAAGTTTGACCCATTGTCTGGAATCAGATTGTGTGGGATATCGTAATGGTGTAGGATACGTCTCCAACGTATCTATAATTTTTGATTGTTCCATGATGTTATATTATAATTCTTGGATGTTTTACAATCATTTTATAGCAATTTTATATCATTTTTTGGGACTAACCTATTGACATAGTGCCAAGTGCCAGTTGCTGTTTTTGCTTGTTTTTTACTTCGCAGAATATTAGTACCAAATGGAGTCCAATCGCAATGAAACTTTTTGGAGATTTTTTTTGGACCAGAAGAAAGCCAGTGAGCCAAAGAAGCACCCGGGAGGAGGCCCAAGGGGCCCACAAGACACCAGGGCGCGCCAGAGGCCCCCGGCGCGCCCTGGTGGGTTGTGGTGGCCTCGGGACTCCCCTCCACCGCCTATGAGCTCTATATAAATACCCAAATATTCCATAAACCCTAGAGGAGTCGACGAAAAACACTTCTAGTTGCCGCAAGTTCCAAAACCACGAGATCCAATCTAACACCATCACGGAGGGGTTCGTCATCCTCATTGGTGCCTCTCCGATGATGCGTGAGTAGTCCACCATAGACCTACGGGTCCGTAGGCAGTAGCTATATGGCTTTCTCTCTCTCTTTTGATTCTCAATACAATGGTCTCTTGGAGATCTATTTGATGTAATGACTTTTTGCGGTGTGTTTGTTGGGATCCGATGAATTTTGAGTTCATGATCAGTTTCTATCCATGAATTTTATTTGAGTCTTCTTTTGATCTCTTATATGCATGATTACTTATAGCCTCGTATTTCTTCTTGAAATCTTTGGTTTAGTTAGGCCAACTAGATCGATTTTTCTTGCCATGGGAAGAGGTGCTTTGTGATGGGTTCGATCTTGCGGTGTCCACTCCCAGTGACAGAAGGGGCAGCGAGGCACGCATGTATCGTTGCTATTAAGGATAACAAGATGGGGTCTATTCCTACATGAATAGATCTTGTCTACATCATGTCATCGTTCTTATTGCATTACTCCGTTTCTCCATGAACTTAATACACTAGATGCATGCTGGATAGCGGTCGATGTGTGGAGTAATAGTAGTAGATGCAGAATCATTTCGGCCTACTAATCTTGGACGTGATGCCTATATAATGATCATCGCCTTGGATATCGTCATGATTATTTGATCTTCTATCAATTGCCCAACATTAATTTGTTTACCCACCGTGTGCTATACTCATGAGAGAAGCCACTAGTGAAACCTACGGCCCCCGGGTCTACTTTTTCAACATATTGCTTTCCGATCTATCTTTTGCCGCTTTTGTTTTCAGATGTATTATTCCAAAAACCCAAAAATACCTTGCTGCACTTTTTATTTGCTTCTTTTATTTTGTGTTCTTGTGCGATCTATTTATCCAATCTACTACACTTAATCTATCTTTTTACCGTTGAGAGATTGACAACCTCTCTTACGCGTCGGGTTGCAAGTATTTGTTCTTTGTGTGCAGGTACCGTTTACATAGCGTTGCGTGGTCCTCCTCCTATGTTCAATAACGTTGGTTTCATAACCGAGGGAAATACTTACCGTTGCTGTGCTGCATCATACCTTCCTCTTTGGGGAAATACCGACGCAGTCTCAAGCCACGTCAGTGTACTACCCTGGAGATGAACTCAATTACTTGGGTAGCGTTGGCCGAGGTGACTGGCTTTGCTTCGATCCACTTTGTGAATTTTTCAACCATGACAAGCAAATATTTATTTTTTCTAGATCCGCCCTTGAGTGGGTCGACCATATCTAGCCCCCAGACCGCGAAAGTCCATGTGATGGGGATAGTGCGGAGAACCGCGGGAGGCATGTGGCTTTGTTTGGCGAATACTTGACAGCCTAGGCAACGCTGTACTAACGCCGAGGCGTTGGTGCCCGCAATTGGCCAATAGAAACCAGCTCAGAAGGCCTTGCTGACTAAGGTCCGAGCAGTGGCATGATGTCCGCTCATGCCGGAGTGTATCTCTTGAAGTAATTTTCTTCCTTCCTCTTCGGATATGCATTGCTGGAGGACGCTCGTGGTGCTCATCTTAGAGAGCTCTCCTTCATGAACCTTATAGGATTTAGATTGCCATACGATACGTCGTGCATCGGTTTGCTCATCGGGGAGCTCTTTATGGAGCAGGTATGCGAGGAGTGGCTCTGTCCATGGTGCGATGACCGCCATGACTTCATGTGCGGAAGATATTTCCCGAATAGCCGAGCCGCCCATTACACCATGTCCTTCGTTATCCTCGGGTGGGGTGTGTTGCCCGAGTCGCTTGACTCCAACGTTCTTTTGTCATCTTGGCAGACTACGGATGGATTAAAGAGTCATTCGAGGAAGATATTGTCCAGGGTTTTATCCTGGTTTGCACCCATTCGAGCGAGTATATATGCAGCCTCGTTGCTATCTCGGGGTATGTGGTGAAATTTCAGCCCCTCAAACCTGGCTGAGATTTTTAAGATGGAATTCCGGTATGTTGTCATCTTTGGGTCCTTGGCATCAAATTCGCCGTTGACTTGTGAGATGGCGAGGTTGGAATCAGCTCGGACCTCCAGGCATTTGACACCATTGGAGACCGCTATCCGGAGTCCGTGTAAAAGGGCTTCGTATTCGGCCGCATCATTGGAATCCATGTGCATAATTTGTAACACATACCGATATTGTCGCCCGTGGGTGACGTGAGCACGATGCCAACCCTAGGCCAGGAAGCATTTTGGAACCATCGAAGTACATGGTCCAATACGAATAGGTGTTGTACTCTCGAGGGAGTTTGACTTTTGTCCATTCGGCCATGAAGTCAGCCAACACCTGAGATTTAATAGCTCGGCGCGGTCAATAGATGATTTCAAAAGGTACACTACCGCGGGATGGTCCAAACACGACACAACAATCAGAGACCCTTCGACGAAACTGTGTGCGATGCATGAATCGCCAACGGTATAGTTCAAGCTTCGTCGCTAATGACATGAACTGTGTGCGATGGTGGATCCATCAAATACGATTCAGAAAATAGTTACGTGTGCGATCTACGGCAAACAGTTTGTTCTTATGAACTGTTTGTGATTAGCGAAGATAACAGAAACGGTTATCAAAACTACATACGTATGCGAAGTACGGCATACAGTTCACTCGGATAAACTGTTTGTGCTGATCCAGCACAACACAAACGGGTTAGCATAAGAAGGCGTGTGTTGTTGGCAGACGGTTAGTGTCTTTGAATTGTCAGCGCTTGATGAAATCATTACCGATGCTACGTAAGGAAGTGCCATTTGTCCGTATTAATATCGCAGACATTTTATTATTATTACCCGTCTGCCAGCGCATCATCCCTTCTTCCTCTCTCACGTCTTGTCACATCGTTTTCGCCCGAGGATTCCAGTACTGCACGCTTTGGCACCGCACAAGCGTTCCTTTTGGCCACGTTCCCGCGTGCAACCGCGCATGTTCCCGCACAAGCTTCCACATCGGTTTCCCACCATAAGCGAATGAGCATAAAAGCCGGCGAGCGACACGCGCGGATACACACCTAGTGCATCCTAGCCTATCTACCATGCCAACCCGACCAAGCGCCGCCTCTGCCATGAACCTCCGCGACGACAAAAATGATCCAGTACAGGAGGAACGCCCTATCGAGGCCGCTGGCGTGCCCGGCCAGGCGCCGGACAACGCTGTGTTGCGCATCATCGCAAGGGTTGAGCAGACCCTTGGCACGGGGCGCGGCAGCGCCACCAAGCAACATAGCCGCCTCACCGCCGAGAGGCTGCAACGCGCCGCACAAGAAGATCATCGGTGGTGCTCAGTAGAGCAAAACATGCGCGTCCGCGCCAAGAGGGCAAGGTGCACAGCACATCAAGACCGATGGAGGGGTGATGTCTACTACGCAACTTTATTCTTGTAGGCTTTGTTGGGCCTCCAAGCGCAGAGTTTTGTAGGAAAGTAGCGATTTTCCCTCAAGTGGACGACCAAAGGTTTATCAATCCGTGGGAGGTATAGGATGAAGATGGTCTCTCTCAAACAACCCTGCAATCAAATAATAAAAAGTCTCTTGTGTCCCCAATACACCCAATACAATGGCAAATTGTATAGGTGGACTAGTTCGGCGAAGAGATGGTGATACAAGTGCAATATGGATGGTAAATATAGGTTTTTGTAATCTGAAAATATAAAAACAGCAAGGTGACAAATCGTAAACAGCGAGCAAAACGGTATATTAATGCTTGGAAACAAGGCCTAGGGTCCGTACTTTCGCTAGTGCAATCTCTTGACAATGCTAATATAATTGGATCACATAACCATCCCTCAACATGCAACGAATCACTCCAAAGTTCTTATCTAGCGGAGAACATAAGAAGAAATTGTTTGTAGGGTACGAAACCACCTTAAAGTTATCCTTTCCGATCGATCTATCCAAGAGTTCGTACTAAAATAACACCAAGTTATCCTTTACGATCGATCTATCTAAGAGTTTATACTAGAATAACACCATATGATACGCATCAACCAACTCTAATGTCACCTAGATACTCCAATGTCACCACAAGTATCCATGAGTTAATTATATGATACGCATCAAACAATTTCAGATTCATAATACTCAATCTAACACAAAGAACCTCAAAGAGTGCCCCAAGATTTCTACCGTAGAAAGTAGGACGAAAACGTGCATCAACCCCTATGCATAGATTACCCCAATGTCACCTCGGGAATCCGCGAGTTGAGTGCCAAGACATAAATCAAGTGCTCTCAAATCCATAAAAGTATTCAATCCGGTAATAATGAAATCTCAAAGGGAAAACTCAATTCATCACAACAAGATAGAGAGGGGAAAACACCATATGATCGAACTATATTAACAAAGCCCGTGATACATCAAGATCGTGACATCTCAAGAACACGAGAGAGAGAGAGATTGAGCACATAGCTACTGGTACATACCCTCAGCCCCGAGGGTGGACTACTCCCTCCTCGTCATGGCCTCCGCCGGGATGATGAAGATGGCCACCGGAGATGATCTACCCTCTCCGGCAGGGTACTGGAACACCTCCAGATTTGTTTTTCATCGATACAGAGAGTTGCAGCAGCGGAACTTCTCATCTAGGGTTATTTCTGGGGGTTTCTGAATATATAGGATTTTTGGGCGTCGGTTTCACGCGAAGATGGGCCACGAGTGGACCACAAGACACCAGGGTGCGCCAGAGGGGCCTGGCGCGCCCTGGTGGGTTGTGCCCACCTCGTGGCTCTTCTGGCCCTCGAACGAAGATTCTAGTGCCTCTTTTGTTCCAAAAAAAATTGTCAAAAAGTTTCGTTGCATTTGCAGAACTTTGATTCCTGCACAAAAAACAACACCACGGTAATTCTGCTGAAAACAACGTTAGTCCGGGTTAGTTCCAAAAAATGATATAAAGTTGCTATAAAATGATTATAAAACATCCAAGAATGATAATATAACAGCATGAAACAATAAAAAATTATAGATACGTTGGAGACGTATCAGCATCCCCAAACTTAATTCCTGCTCGACCTCGAGTAGGTAAATGATAAAAAATAGATTTTTTGATGTGGAATGCTGCCTAACATGTTCATCACATATTCTTTTCTTTTGTAGCATGGGCATTTGGACTTTTAGATGGTTCAAAGCAATAGTCTAGTTTTGACATGAAGACTTTAATACTCAAGCATACCAACAAGAAACCATGTCTTTCAAAATATCAACACTAAAGAAAGTTATCCCTAGCACATCATGCTCAATCATTGATCCATTCATGAAACACACTCAAATATTAGCTACACCCGATGCACAAGTATGATCATAGTGCCCCTAGTTGGTGCTTTATAAGAGAAGATGGAGACTCAAATTAAAAAAATTGCATAAAGTAAATAGATAGGCCCTTCGCAGAGGGAAGTAGAGCTTTGGATGAGAGATACGACACCGTGTGCACATTGATCCAAATGATGCCCAACTACAAAGATCTCAAGCCTACGGAAGTCATTGGAAGGATTGTTGCTCATGAGATGACACTCAAAGACAAGGAAGAGCTTCATCACAAGTCTAGCGGTGCTTACAAAGCCACAAGTGATGCTCCCGCAACCTCAAGCAACAACCTTGTCACCAATGAATAGATAAGCCTCATGGTCAAGAAATTCAACAAGTTCTACAAGAATAGAGGCAAAGAAAGAAGCTCCAACTCAAGATATGATGAGAAGCGTTCGTCAAGTCGTGACCACAATTGCTACAATTGTGGGAAGCCCGGACACTACTCCAATGAGTGCACGACTCCCTACAAACGAAGAGAAGAGTCACCAAGAAGACGAAGCTCAAGGAATGAATCACCTCAAAGAGAGAGAAGGAGTAGAGATGATCGTTATGAACGAAGACACTCAAGGAGAAGTAGGGATTCGGGGAAGAAGGACAAGTACACCAAGAGCTACACAAGAAGGAAACATCAAGCTCATGTTGGTGAATGGGTTTCCGGCTCCGACTCCGACGACAACTTCGAGAGAAGCTATCACTCCGACTCCGACTATAGTCAAGATGATGGTGTTGCCGGAATTGCTCTAGTGACTACCAACTCCCATGATCTATTTGACTCACCAAACGAAGGGAGTGGAAGTTGCTTCATGGCTAAAGGCCCCAAGGTATCACACCCCGAGTATCTTGATTTCGATAGTGATGAAGATGATTTGCTTTGTGATGATGACTTGCTCTTTGATAAAACTAGTGATGTTAGTCAAAATGAACTTGATAATTCTCATGCTAGTCAAGATAAGTCAATTGATGATGATAAGATGAAAATAGAAGAACTAACTAAAGAACTAAACACTCTTAAGTTAGCTCATGAATCTACTCTTGAAGATCATAGAGAGCTTGTAAGAACTCATGAGAAGCTACGCTTCGAGAAGCTCAACTTGGAGCAAGAGCATGAGTTTCTTAAAGCTATCAATGACGATCTCCGAAAGAAGACTTCATCTTATCTAGCCAAACGACTACTCTTTTCTACTTTCATGCCACAAGTTAAATCTAAACAAACTAGTAACAAAGGCAAGAAAGGTTCTTCATCTAGTAGCAACAATAAAAATGCTAAACCCAATGATGTTGCTTCTAGTAGTTCTATTGATTCCACTAATGATGTTTCTCTTAGCCAAGTTACACTTGAGCAAGAAAATGCTTTATTGAAAGGAATTATAGAAAAAGGTATCTACAAGAGTCTTGCCGGGTGTAAGCAATTTGAGGAAATTGTACGCAAGCACGGAGGATACCGGAAGAATCGTGGTGTTGGCTACTTCAACGCAAATGGAGTTGAATGGGAAGAAGGTCAATATCCCGAGCCCAAGTTTGTTCCTCAAAAGGAGAAGTATGAAAATACTCTTCCCAAGGGGACAAGCACTCAAGATGACCTTCCACCACAAGACCACAAGCTCAAGGGCAAGAACAAGCTTCAAGAGGACATTGACTCATATGAAGATGGATCCCTAGCTATGGTGGAGTGGGTTCCCAAGGCTACGTCAAGCTCAACTTCTACAAAGGCTACTACAACACCAAGGATCCCCATCAACTTGATGTGGGTCCCCAAGAAGAAGAACTAGAGAGTTCTCGAGGGGTGACTCCGCCAATGAAATTCACTCACATTCATTATTGGCAAGAATTATTTGTAATCAACATCAACTCTATGCAATAGTTCAAGGAGTCTCACATTCCCTCAAAGGTAAGCAAGGGACAAGGTAATCAACAAATCAATGGACATCATTACACATGCTTTGCACTCCATGTCCATAGATATCCTTGTATTTGTCTCTTGTGTGTTGGGACTAACCCATGTAGGTGAGAAGAGTAAGGAAACAACAAGGATGCTCCCAACTCTTGGTGATCTTCATCAACCTTGAGCATCCACCACTACCTCACCAACATGAAGTCTTCATCGACAAAACCCAAGGTTAGTCTATCCCTCTTATGGGGGGATGTCACATCAAGGGGGAGCTTTACTCTAAGACTTGAGTCAAAGCATCTCTTAGTATGTGACAACATTAAATGCTTTATGTAAAAGTGGTAACCCCACTTGTGCTTAAACGATGAGTATGACCTATGATCAAGTATTCTTACTTGGATCCTAAGTCAAATACTCATATATAGATGTCTTCGTCATCGCCCTAGTGCTTGTTAGATGCTAGTGTGTATGTGCATGTTTGCCATGATTTCATTTGACATCTTATTGTGTGAGCATGTTGGTCTGCATTTATTTTCTCATTCGAGGACATCCAATTGTTGCTATTTGGCTTTTGTTTTATCTTTTGCCAATTGGATGGACAAGAATGCCTAGGACCACTCTTTAGCTACCTATGCTTTCTCACCTCATATTCTATTCATGCTGCATCACAAAATTTGAACAAGTACTTTTCGATCCCTCTGTGTGTGGAGCACTCGGAGTTCCATATCGACAAGGACTGACCATTAAAACCTCCCAAGTGCATCTCGGTGGAACCAATCCACAATTCCCGGTCTCACCGAATGCCTAGGGTTGATCTGGTTTTCTATCTCGGTACTACCGATTTCATATTCTCGGTTACACCGAGCTTCCGTGTCAGCTGACAGTTGTGGAACTCGGTGACACCGAAAATTTAAAATCGGTATCACCGACAGTGAAGGGTATATAGTCTGTGGTCCCGACGGTTCGAAATTTCAATCTTCAAATCGTCGCGCCTCAAACCCTAAGCTGCCGCAGAAGGACCCCCTGGTCATCGCCTTGCCTTCCCGAGCCTCTCCGCCGCTGGGAATCCTCGCCGTCGACGGGCATCTTCGCCGCTGTCGCCGCCGTAGCGGATCCGTCACCGAGCTTGGGTACGGATTCGATCTTTCTTGCGCTCCCGTCTGATTCTTGCGCAATAAAGTTGTTTTTCTCTATAAGCCACAGTTTGCTCATCTTTCTATCCACGAGAAAACTCCGTAGATTAGCGAACCATCGATTTTCTAGGGTTTGCCTTCCGCCCGATGGAACTCGGTAGAACCGAAGTGAACAAATCGGTCTCACCGATTTGTCTGTCTGTGTTGCTGAGAACTGTCTCGGTGAAACCGAGTACTTCTTTTCGGTCCCACCGAAAAGAGTGCCAAGTTTCTGTTAATGAGATAGTCAGTCTCGGTGGCACCGACAATTTTACTTCGGCTGTACCGATTTGCATGTGACAGAATGCAAATCTTTGAAAATCTTGTGTTCAATCTTTCAAAAACCAGCCACATTTTGTGATGACTTATCCTTTTCTGCTCCTCTATATTCTGTTCACAGGATCAAGACCCTTAATGATAAGGTGGATGGGCTGACTAGAACAGTAAATGAGCTCAAGAAGGAAGTTGACTCAGTGCCTCTTCCTCAGACTTCTTCTTCTTCTGATGATGATGAGGATGGTTCCCCTCTCAGGCCAGGCACACAGTTTTCCACTCAGGCCAGATCCGCCACTGTGCCAGCTCCAGACTTGAGGCCCTCTTCATCAGCTCCTGCTACTGTCACCTCAGCTCCTGCTCCATCAGTTTCAGTTCCTCCAGTTGCCACACCAACTCCATCCACGACATCTGCAGAGATCTTCGCCGACGCTGTTCTCTCGACTCCTTCATCAACAACCGGAGGAGATCAGCCCAAGAACGCTTAGATATATGCCTTTGAACTTTTTGGTAACTTGCTGCCAAAGGGGGAGAAGTGTATATAGATCTTTAGGCTTCGAGTGAGAGAGCGTTTGGTGTTTATTGCTTTTTCAAAACATTTGATCTTTTGGTTGCTTGTGATACATGTTTGTGGTGTTTGATCATACGCGTTATGTGTGATGCTACTATTTCCTATCATCTTAATGCTTATGAGATGATCTTTCACCTTTGCTTGATTGTGTTGTGCTATGATGTTCATTCTAATTACTCTCGCACACCACCAAGATGTATGTGACATGGAAGAAGTGCCCCATGTACCTAATCGATTGTGCATTTGCATTCAAATGCAAATTTAAAATAATGCACAAATTTAGGGGGAGCTCTTGCTTATCACATACTTCTCAAAGCGACGATTATATTCATTGATTATATCATATGTCGAAGCTTTGATCTATATGTTGTCATCAATTACCAAAAAGGGGGAGATTGAAAGCACATTTGCTCCCTTGGTGGTTTTGGTAATTAATAACAACATATAAGTCATTGAACTAATGTTTCCACTAAGTATATTTCAGGAAATGTTCAATGATAGGATTGGCAAAAGGATTGTGGAGATTGTGGAATACCCCAAGATGCAAGGAAATAGGTTGGCAAAGCTTCAAGGAAGAGGACTCTACATTTTACATTTGTGAGAAATCACTTTGAGTCCATAGGAAAGCCAATACTATTAAAAGGGGGTAAGGTTTTGTTGGTGAACAAAATGCTCATACGTGCACAAGTGATAGTCACCAAAAACACCCACAAGCTCTCCCACCAAAGTCTGTCCAAAGCCAAATACTCAAAATCGGTGCAACCAACATTTCCATCCCGGTGCCACCGATTCTCAACCATAGACAGACTCAGCCAAACCCTAGCCACTTCGGTGCAACCGATTCAATCCCGGTGCCATCGAGTTTAGGTTGCCAACTTTCTGTTACGCAAATTCACAATATCGGTACCACCGAGATTGTTGGATCGGCGTCACCGAGATTGTCAATCTGACCGTTGGTCACCTTATTGGTGCAACCGAGTTTCCTATATCGGTCTCACCGAGATTCAAAAGTTGCCACCTTTTGGTCACTTCAGTACCACCGAGATTTACACATCGGTGTCACCGAGTTGGTCATTTTGTGTGTAACGGTTGGATTTTTGGGGATGCCTATATATACCCCTCCACCACCACCTACTCGAGAGAAGCACTCAGAACTATTCCATACTTGCCCCATCCAGTTTTCTGAGAGAGAACCACCTATTCTTGTGTTGAGGTCAAGATCTTCCACTCCAACCATATGGATCTTGATTTCTAGCCTCCCCAAGTTGCTTTCCACCAATCCCATCTCTTCCACCAAGCAGAATCTGTGAGAGAGTGATTGTGTGTTGAGGAGTCTATCATCTTGAAGCACAAGAGCAAGGAGTTCATCGACATTACCGAGCCTATTACCTTTTGGAGGGTGGTGCCTCCTAGATTGGTTAGGTGTCGCTTGGGAGCCTCCTACTTCGTGTTGTGGAGTTGAACCAAGAAGTTTGTAAGGGCAAGGAGATCGCCTACTTCGTGAAGATCTACCCATAGTGAGGCTAGTCCTTCGTGGACGGAAGCCGTTATGGAATAGTCAAGGTTGCTACTTCGTGGACCCTTATGGGTGGAGCCCTCCGTGGACTCTCGCGACCGTTACCCTCCGTGGGTTGAAGACTCCATAAACGTGGACGTACGATAGCACCACCTATCGGAACCACGGGAAAAAATCATCGTGTCTACAATTGCGTTTGATCTTCCTACCCTATCCTTTACTACTCATGCTTGTTGTTACTTTCCGCTGCTATACTCTTAGACATGCATGTGTAGGGTGTACTTGACTTGCCATGAAATGCTAAAACTGCCAACTCTAAAATTTGGGAAAAGGCAAAACTTTTATTTGGTCAAGTAGTCTAATCACCCCCCTCTAGACATACTTTCGGTCCTACAGTATGCAACTTCTCCTCTGCGTTCCAGAACTCTGTATGGCCCAACAAATCGTGGTGCTAACTTTCCTTTGACTCCAAACCTCTTAATACCTCGAAGTGGAGACACTCGAAGATATGCTCTATCTCCCACTTCGTAAATCACTTCCTTGCGTTTAGCATCGGCATAACTCTTCTGTCTAGACTGAGCTATCTTGAGTCTATCACGGATCAACTTGACCTTCTCCTCAGAATCTCTGGTCAAATTTGACCCAAACAATTTGCGATCTCCAACTCCATCCCACATCAACGGTGTCCTGCATTTCCTCCCATACAATGCCTCAAAAGGGGCCATCTGAAAACTGGCTTCATAGCTGTTGTTATACGAGAACTCTGCATAAGGTAAGTTATCATCCCAACTAGACCCGTAGTCTAGTGCACAAGCTCTCAACATGTCCTCCAGAATCTGATTTACTCTCTCTGTCTGCCCATCTGTCTGTGGATGGAAAGCTGTACTGAATTCCAGCCTGGTACCCAAAGTTTCGTGTAACTGATGCCAAAACTTTGAGGTAAACTGTGTTCGTCTATCTGATACAATGGTCCTCGGAACTCCATGCAGACATACAATCCTGGTCATATATATCTTCGCCAGCTTAGCACTTGTATAGGTAGTCTTCACGGGGATGAAGTGAGCAACCTTGGTCAAGCGATCAACTATTACCCAAATGGAGTCATAACCTGAACGGGTCCTGGGTAATCCCGTGATGAAGTCCATGCCAAGTTTATCCCATTTCCAATCAGGTATCGGCAATGGCTGAAGTAAACCTGCTGGTTTCTGATGTTCTACCTTTACCCTCTGACATACATCGCATACTGCTACATACTCAGCAATTTCCCTCTTCATACCGGTCCACCAAAAACTTTCCTTCAAATCCAAATACATCTTGGTGTTTCCCGGGTGTATCGAGTAAGGCGAATCATGAGCCTCCCGAAGAATCAACTTCCTGATCTCTGGATCATTGGGCACACAAATACGCTGCTCAAACCATATGGTTCCATGCTCATCCTCACGGAATCCTTCTGCCTTTCCTTTGCTGATCCTCTCCTTTATCTCAGCAATACCTTGATCCAACTTCTGAGCTTCTCTGATCCTTCCCAACAATGTGGACTGAACTTCGAGTGCGGCAACATAACCTCTTGGAACTATTTCCAACTGGAGATCTCTAAGTTCATCACACAACTCCTGAAGTAATCCTCCCGCGATAAGAGTGTTAACATAACTCTTACGGCTCAAAGCATCTGCCATGACATTGGCTTTCCCTGGATGATAATGCAAACTCATGTCATAATCCTTGATGAGCTCCAACCATCTTCTTTGCCTGAGGTTCAACTCTTTCTGCGTGAAGATATACTTCAAACTCTTGTGATCCGTGTAAACATCACATTGATTCCCGATAAGGAAATGTCTCCAGGTCTTGAGTGCATGCACCACTGCTGCTAACTCCAAATCATGTGTGGCATAGTTCAACTCATGAGGTCGAAGCTGATGTGAAGCATAAGCTACAACATTTCCCTCTTGCATAAGCACGCCTCCAAGTCCTTGACGTGAAGCGTCGCAATACACTTGAAAATCCTTGTGTATATTCGGCAGAATCAGTACTGGGGCTGTAACCAAACCTTTCTTCAACTCCTGGAAACTGGCCTCACATTCCTCAGTCCAATTATACTTGGTGTCCTTCTTCAACAACTCCGTCATGGGCTTTGCAATCGTGGAGAAATTCTCAATGAACCTCCGATAATATCCTGCAAGTCCAAGGAAACTGAGGATCTCACTGACTGAGGTCGGTGCCTTCCATTCTGTGACTGCTTCTACCTTGGAAGGGTCCACGACAATTCCTTCCCCTGACACAACATGTCCGAGGAATCCGACTTCCTTCAACCAAAACTCACATTTGCTGAACTTGGCATAAAGTTGGTGTTCTCTAAGCTTCTCCAGAACTAAGCGCAGATGCTCTCCGTGCTCCTCCTCATTCTTGGAGAAAACCAATATATCATCAATGAATACCACAACAAACTTATCCAAGTACTCCATGAATACCTTGTTCATCATGCTCATAAAATAGGCAGGGCATTAGTCAAACCAAAAGACATGACTGTATACTCATAAAGCCCATACCTCATGGTAAAAGATGTCTTATGTATATCCTTCTCACGGATCTTCAACTGATGATAACCCGATCGAAGGTCAATCTTGGAGAAAACACTAGCTCCTTCTAGCTGGTCAAACAAATCATTGATCATCAGCAGGGGATACTTGTTCTTGATGGTCACTTCATTCAAAGAACGGTAATCCACACACATCCTCAAGGTTCCATCCTTCTTCTCCACCAAGAGCACTGGGGCTCCCCAAGGTGATGAACTCGGGCGAATATACCCCTTCTCCAGTAACTCCTCAATCTGCTTCTTGACTTCCGCTAGATCATTAGCGGGCATCCTGTATGGCCTCTTGGAGATAGGTCCGGTGCCTGGAAGTAACTCAATCAAAAACTCAATCTCCCGATCTGGTGGCATACCGGGTAACTCCTCTGGAAATACATCAGGATAATCCTTCACCACTGGTACTTCTTCCTGGACAACTCCCGTAAGAGAGTTCACCTGAGTCCTCTTAGGCTTAAGCCTGGATACATACTTGATCCTTCTCTTCTCTGGGGTGGTGAGAAGAATGGACCTACTGGCACAATCAATGCTTCCCTCATACGTGGACATCCAATCCATACCTAGGATCACATCTAGCCCTTGTGACTCAAGTACAATCATATCGGTGGGAAAAACATGTCCCCCTATGTTCAAAGGCAACTGAAAACACCCCTGACTAGTCATAGACTCTGCTCCCGGGGAACTCACTAGAATAGGTGACTTAAGAGCTATGGTAGGCAACTTATGCTTATCCACAAATCCCCTTGATATGAATGAATGCGATGCACCGGTGTCAAATAGAATGAGTGCTGGAAATGAATTAACCAAGAACTTACCAATCACTGCATCTGGCTGCTCATAGACTTCTTCCACATTGACATAGTTCACATGCCCCTTAGTGAAAGGGTTGGGCTTCTTTCCTCTAGAACTTCCATTGCCATTCCCATTCTGCAGCTCGGGACACTCATTGGAGTAGTGTCCTGTCTTCTTGCACTTGAAGCAGGTGATGCGACTCAGATCCTTCCTCACTGGTGTAGCAGGGGTAGGGTGATGGTGATTGCCGTTTCCTCCATTCCCATTGCCATTCTTATGGCCATTGTGGTTGTGTCCATTGCCTCCATGCTGAGAATGACCACCATGGTTATGATGGTTGTGCCCTCCAAACTTACTGTGTCCTGTACCAGAATATCCTGAGAAAGGGGCGGAGCGAGGCTTTTGCTGAGCTCCAGACTGAAACTTGCCTTGACCATATTTCCTCTTGCGATTTTCCATCTGCTGATGCTTGCCCTCTAGAGTGATTGCCTTGTCCACCAACTCTTGATAGTTCTCAAAAGTCGCTACCATCAACTGAATTCCCAGCTCGTCGTTCAGTCCCTCTAGAATCTTCTCTTGCTTGGCTGCATCGGTTGCCACGTCACCTGGGGCATAACGAGACAACCTGCTGAAGTGATCAACATACTCTGACACTGTGCGACCTCCTTGGCGCAAGTTGCGGAACTCCCTCTTCTTGAGAGCCATAGCTCCCGCTGAAACATGAGCAGTGCGGCACGCCTGTTGGAACTGAGCCCACATCACATTCTCCATGGGGTACGTGGCGGTGTAGTTCTCCCACCACGAAGCTGCTGGTCCATCCAGTTGGTGATAGGCAAACCTCACCTTCTCCTGATCAGTGCATCCTGCTGTGGCCAGCTTCCTACCCATGTTGCGAAGCCAGTCATCTGCGACGATCGGCTCCGGGCTGCTCATGAAGATTGGAGGATTCAGCCTTAGAAAACGGGTAAGGCTGTCAATTGGTGGTGGAGGTGGAGGTGGCGGTGGAGGCGGGTTGTTGTTGTTCTGGTTCATATTCTGCATCAACAGCTGTATCATCTGGTTCTGGGTGTGATGTAACTGCTCCAAGGCGGGTGGGATATCATTCCCTGAGCCACTCCCGGAAGGGTCGCGCCTTGGTGGCATCTGTTGGGTCAGCATAGATGAGGTATGGATAGAATTAGGCCTAAGGGAGAAACACTACCCATATGCAAATGATGGCAATAAAAATCCAAATCACTCCAATTCAATTCAATCAAAGAGTTCACACGAAACAAATCTAAGGTGAGCCATGTCACAAGATTTGACAAGGTCCCACAAATAAATCAAATCAAATACTAATCGAATATCGAATCCTAATCCCTCATGGTGGTCTAAATCTACTCCTCATCGGAAGAGACCAAGTCTACCATGTTGATATCAGCTCCAACTGCATCACTCTGTATCTCCTCATCATCGTCCTCATAGTCCTTGTCCTGGCTGACGTAGTCCCCGTAAGAGTGGTCCTCCTGGAGATTTTCCCCATTATCGAGCTTTTCCTTAGCTTCCTCTAGCTGAAGCTTCAAGTCGTCGAACTTATCCTGCAGCGCATCGAGCTCCTCCTTGTGCTCTGCGCGAGCGTTCTGAAGCTCTTCTTCTAGCTCGGCCTTGCGGGTCATCAGGTTGTGGGTGGTGATGAGGCTGTGTCCCATCTCTTCCTTCATCCTGGTGATGAGCTCCTCCAGGTCCTCAATGTGTGATGTGATGGTGTCGTCCCCCCTGGTGCGCACCACATCTCCATCCGAGTCGCGGCGCGCGTACATGACGTAGTTGGTCCTCCTGAGATCCTCGCGGTATTCATCCCGGATGTGCCCAAGTGCAAAGAGGGTGACGATCCCCTTGCCAATGCCCCATGAATCTACATCCACGTAGAAGTCGATCGGCTCGATGGCGTTTCCAAATGTTCGCCCTGGGATGTGGACGTCAATCCTCCAGCGCATCTCCTCAGGTAGAGTGGCCGTGAACGTCCCGGTGAAGGTGGGCAGTGCAATGCGCAGATGACCCACGATTCTCATCAGTTGCCTTCCGAAGGGGATGGTCGCGTCGGGCTGAGCAAACTCAACGATGGGAGTCGACATCTACAGTTTGAAAGAGGGGAGAAATTAGTAATCAAGCAGGGAAAAGTATAAGACCAAAGCAGGTGACATAAAAGAGTTGTAAAACAGGATTTTTATCCTATGGCTTTCCATTTTCTAGGGTCGCGTCCTACAGTCAACGTGTGCTCTGATACCATCTTGTAGCGACCCGATCTCAAGGGATCGGAGTCTCTATGCTTAAGTGTCATCCCTGGATCGGTATGCTGACACACACAGTACTCGAGGATTTATAACAGAGTTCAAACACACATTTATTACATCGAGAATCCTCAAAAGAGTATTATTACAATAATGTGGCCTAGGGCCCAATAAAACAAAAAAATTGCGGAAGCAAAATAAGTGTAACGAGTCCATCAACTCCACGAGCAAAGTTGAGTGTAGAACAACGACCTATCGCACCTTATTCGTCGTCGGATAAATCTGCAACATGATAAGTTGCAGCCGTGTAGGTCAGTACATGGAATATACTGGCAAGTCACATCATAAGAGTGTAATGAGCCTACTTGTACATGCAATTTGGCTGGTGGAAAGCTCTAAGTTTAATTTTGCATAAAGCTAGTTTTCCCCTATCAAAATTTATTGTTCTACCTCTACAAATATCATAAGTATGAGATGGTACCCCATCTCAATCCATTCCAAAATTATGTCAATACCCAGTTGATTAATTAAGAGTGATGAGATATCCCTACATTTCCACTACTAAAAGCTCAAGTTGTCCATGACCGGGGACACGGCTAATCGATTAGATTTTTAACTCTGCAGAGGATGTGCACTTTTCCCCACAAGACTCGACCACATCCTTGATCGGAAGATCGAGACATAGTCTTTCGAAAGCATTCCCCCTAACCCACGGATAGGCCAGTACACCTACATCATTTACATCTGCTAGCCTATCCCGGAAGAGGTCACACCATCTACTCAACTAAGCCAGAGCCCATATTGGCTTGCGGCTGCACACGGAAGCTTATAGACATGAAAACAAGGTTGATCCCTTTGAGCCTGGGTGGACGGACCACTAGTGTGCACTCCCATGGATTCCCATGAATGCTCCCACTGTACTTCGCCACCATACAAACCAATTTCCACCCAGGTAGTTCATTAAAGTCTTGGTCCTAATTACTACTTTGTCACTCATATCTCAATGTGAAAACACTCCCCAATCCACGTCTACTTGGCAAAGCATGATAATTTAACACGGTGGCGACAAAGATGTACGGTTCAGACCTACCTCAAATGAACTACTGGGTGCAAAGCATAGTCATACGACATAATTTCCGAACATGCAATCCTACAACAAAGGGCTACGTGCACATAAAAACATAGGTAAAACAGGTATGATCAAAATGTAACTTGCCTTCGTGCTGGGAGTGAAGTTCTAGGGAGTGGTAGTACTCTGCTTCGCACTCCGGACAATCTATCACAAAAGTAAAATAAATTCACATAAAGAAGCATTCATATAATTCAAAGAAGCATTCAACAAAATATTTGCAAAATCCAAATAAAATCCAACACAAGTCATTAGCATGAAAATTTTCAAAGTATAAAACCAAGGTGTGAAAATATGGTTCAAAATCGTGATGTGCACTTGTGTTCCTACAAGGCATACTAGTAAAACTATAATGAACAGAAACTAATTGTGTAGAAAATATTGTGGCAAGGTTCATGTCATAGGATTTAGTTTGCGTGCCGCGGTGCAAAAAGAATCACTTCAAACGGGTATACCGTTTGGAAGATATGGCCTAATGAAGTTTAAATTCAAATCTGAAATAAATTCAAATTTGAACTTGCAAAAGTTTGCAATGATGGGTGCTCTGGTTAGGGCTATTCGAGACGAAAAATTGGCTGCTGGTTTCATCTTGTTTGGATCTACGGTTAAAAAGTTAAGGCCGTTTGAAGATTTGCATCAAATCTGAAAAAAAACTGCACCTGAAAAAAAAACATTGGCCACATGGCGGCCTGCGGTTGGCTGAGCCGCGTTCGCTGCGGTGGCTAGGCAGTGGACGGTCGTCAGTTAGCAGAAAACTGAGCGCTGACTAACTGACCGGTCGTTTTAAGTAAAACCGCGGTTAACCGCGTACCGGTTCGGGAACGTAAAAAAACCAAATAGATCTAAGCCTACCGGTTCGATCAAAAGAAAAAAAACATCCTAATCTACGCTACGTACGAACAGAGGAGGGGCGGGGCTTACAGAGACGAACGGCGTCGGGCAGGAAGCTCGTCGGCGGCGGGGCGGCAGCTCCGGCGGGCTCCGACGCAGGCGAGGTGGTCGGGCGGGTGCAGCGCGACGTGGGCAGCCGAACGGTGGTGACGGCGATCGGCGGCGATGACCGGAAAGAGCGGAGGGAGGTGGCGAAGCTTCGGTGCTCTGGTGAACTCCGGCGACGCAGGTCGTCGGGGCGGAGTCTCCGGGGCGTCCTAGGGGCAAAACAACATGTCAAGGAGATGCGGGATGCCGTGGGGGTCCGATTTCATGAAGAAAAAGAGGCAGGGGAGGTTCACCGGCGACGTGGCACTCCGGCGAAGGACTCGGCTCCGGCGAGATGCGAACGGCGACGGCGGCGGCTGTGAGCGGTGTCGGTGTCAAAACCGGCGGATCTCGGGTAGGGGGTCCCGAACTGTGAGTCTATGATCGATGGTAACAGGGGACGAAGGAGACGATGTTTTACCCAGGTTCGGGCCCTCCTATGGAGGTAAAACCCTATGTCCTGCTCGATTATATTGATATGTATGAAGGTTACAGAGTTGATCTACCACGAGATCGAATAGCTAAAACCCTAGATGAGTTTTCCTCTCCCACAATCTAAAACCTCCCCGGTTTATATAGACACCGGGGGGTACCTAGGGTTTACACGTGATAGGTCTCATTCTGGGGATGGAGATGCCGATTTCTTCATCTTTACTTGGAGTGTACGACGCACCTTCGAGGCTTCCTTCTAGAACACGGGGTCGCGGCATATCCGGCCCTTCCTGCGATAGTCAGAGAGCGGCCCACCACGCCGGCCTATTGGGAGACAGGCAGGCGGCCCGAGGACCCCTTAGTCCAGGACTCCCTCAAGCAGCGAGAGGTGGAGCAGGTCGGCTGAATGGAATGAGGAGCATCGGGGCCTTATATAGGCACGGTCTAGGGTCCGGGAGCGCGGGGATAAGTGTCATCCACGCGGAGCTCGCGCGGCCGGTGCGGTGGCTGCGGGCGCTAGCTTATCCCGTAGCCTCCGCTGGAGGTTGGGGACGATGGAGCGGGGTCGGGCCCACCTGTCAGGTACGTGAGAGAGGGAGAGGGAGTTAGCGAGAGATGGGGAGGGCGTTGGGGTCGAGCGCTAGCTCGGCCTGCCTTCGGGCGAGCGACGTGGGGTGGCTGGGGCGATCGGCCTTGCTGGGTCGCTGGCCCTCTCGGCCTGGCTGGTTGCTGGGCCGGCCGGCCTGGTTCCCTTGTGTGCGTGCGTGTTTTTTTTTGAAAACCTTTTTAGATCCAAATCAGAACCAGAAAGGAAAAAGAAAATAGCACAAAAATTCCTAAAATCCTTATTGATAATATAGAGCACAAGGAACATTAATTCCTGCTCTTAGCATTTATAAAAATATTTTCCTAATGCAATAATTTAACTTTGGCTAACAAAATAATTTTAAATGCAACTTTAAAACACCAAATATAATTCAAATACTTGCCCACTCATTTATATTTTGAGGAAGTCATACTATCCTCTCTCTATTATTTTATGTGAGTGGAAAACTTTGAACATCATAAACTCCAGATGCAATAAATCATGAGATGCAATATGATGATCCTATTAACATCCTAATTTAATAAAATGGGGATGTTACATGTCAAGACAAGTTGCATAATAATTTCAAACATCATATACTGTTTACTATCATTTCCACAATTTATATCTACCAATATAGGCTATGAAAACTATAGGATAAGTAGATAACAAAACTATGACAGCAATCTGTCCAAACAGAACAATCTGTAGCAATTTATGAAAAAAGTGTACTTCTGTAACTCAAAAATTTATGAAAATTTAGGACGTGATAAATAATTTATATTACAATACTGTGTAAAAATTTCAGAAACTTTCCACGTTCCAGTAAAATATGAAAATTCAAACACTACAGAGAAAGTTTCTGTTTTTACACAGCACACATCAAACATGCAATGCAAGCATCCTAAGGCAATTCTTGGAACTTTTTATTGAAAAACAATATTATAAATAACACCTAACAGAGAAAAACAAAATAAAATGACGCTGCAAGCAAAACTCATATTATGTAATGAATAAAAATATAGCTCCAAGTAAGATATACCGATAGTGTTGAAGACGAAAGAGGGGACGCCTTCCGGGGCATCCCCAAGCTTAGACGCTTGAGTCTTCCTTGGATATTACCTTGGGGTGCCTTGGGAATCCCCAAGCTTAGGTTCTTGTCACTCCTTATTCTCCTCATATTGGTGTCTCACCCAAAACTTGAAAACTTCAATCACACAAAACTTAACGGAACTTCGTGAGATGGGTTAGTATAATAAATAAAGATCATTCACTTAGGTACTGTCAAGAAAAGATTCATAATTTTTCAAACATAATAACTACTGTATTCTACCATTTACATAATTTATATCACTAAATATAAGCTATGGGAACACTAAAACAAGCAAACTATGCACGCAAAACAGAATCTGTCAAAAACAGAGCAGTCTGGGAAGATCTGTAGTATAACCATACTTACCTAGCTCTAAAAATTCTGAAAAATTAGGAAAACCTGAAGTATTTGTATATAAATACTTTGTAAAAATTTAAGATCATTATAACACTCCAGTAAAAAATTAAAATTCCTGTACTGGAGTCAAAAGTTTCTGTTTCTGCACAGAATCAAATCAACAAGTATCCATACTATCCCAAAGGCTTTACTTGGCACATTATTGAAATAAAAGGCAGAAAACAAGATTACTACAGTAGATTAATCATGTGAGCACTCAAAAACATAAAGTGAAAGTGTTGGGTTGTCTCCCAACAAGCGCTTTTCTTTAAAGCCTTTTAGCTAGGCATGATGATTTCAATGATGCTCGCATAAAAGTAAAGAATTGAAACATAAAGAGAGCATCAGGAATCTCACGACAAGCACATTTAAGTCTAACCCACTTCCTATGCATAGGGATTTTGTGAGCAAACAATTTATGGGAACAAGAATCAACTAGCATAGGAAGGCAAAACAAGCATAACTTCAAAACTTTGAACACATAGAGAGGAAACTTGATATTATTGCAATTCCTACAAGCATATGTTCCTCTTTCATAATAGTTTTCAGTAGCATCATGAAGGATTTCAATAATATAACTATCACATAAAGCATTCTTTTCATGATCTACAAGCATAGAAAATTTATCACTCTCCACATATGCAATTTTCTTCTCATTCATAAAAGTGGAAGCAAACTCAACAAAATAACTATCATGAGATACTTGATTGACATAACCACATTGAATATTAAAATCATGATGACAAGTTTCAAAGTTGATATCACTTTTCATATCATACATGTCATCACCATAATCATCATAGATAGGAGGCATGCCATCATAATAAATTTTCTCATCAAAACTTGGGGGACTAAAAATATCATCTTCATCAAACATAGCATCCCCAAGCTTGTGGCTTTGCATATCATTAGCATCATGGATATTCAGAGAATTCATACTAGCAACATTGCAATCATGCTCATCATTCAAGGAATTCTCATTAAGTATTTTCATAAACTCTTCCTCTACAATTTGAGCACAATTTTCCGAACCATCATTTTCACGAAAGACATTAAAAAGACGAAATAATTGAGGCAACCTAAATTCCATTTTTTTGTAGTTTTCTTTTATAAAATCAAACTAGTGAAAAACAAGAAACTAAAAGATTTAATTGCAAGATCTAAAGATATACCTTCAAGCACTCACCTCCCCGGCAACGGCGCCAGAAAAGAGCTTGATGTCTACTACGCAACTTTATTCTTGTAGACTTTGTTGGGCCTCCAAGCGCAGAGTTTTGTAGGAAAGTAGCAGTTTTACCTCAAGTGGATGACCTAAGATTTATCAATCCGTGGGAGGTGTAGGATGAATATGGTCTCTCTCAAACAACCCTGCAATCAAATAATAAAAAGTCTCTTGTATCCCCAACACACCGAATACAATGGCAAATTGTATAGGCGCACTAGTTCGACGAAGAGATGGTGATACAAGTGCAATATGGATGGTAGATATATGTTTTTGTAATCTGAAAATATAAAAACAGCAAGGTAACAAATAGTAAACAACGAGCAAAACGGTATATTAATGCTTGGAAACATGGCCTAGGGTCCGTACTTTCGCTAGTGCAATCTCTCGACAATGCTAATATAATTGGATCACATAACCATCCCTCAACGTGCAACGAATCACTCCAAAGTTCTTATCTAGCGGAGAACATAAGAATAAATTGTTTGTAGGGTACGAAACCACCTTAAAGTTATCCTTTCCGATCGATCTATCCAAGAGTTCGTACTAAAATAACACCAAGTTATCCTTTCCGATCGATCTATCTAAGAGTTCGTACTAGAATAACACCATATGATACGCATCAACCAACTCTAATGTCACCTAGATACTCCAATGTCACCACAAGTATCCATGAGTTAATTATACGATACGCATCAAACAATTTCAGAATCATAATACTCAATCCAACACAAAGAACCTCAAAGAGTGCCCCAAGATTTCTACCGGAGAAAGTAGGACGAAAACGTGCATCAACCCCTATGCATAGATTACCCCAATGTCACCTTGGGAATCCGCGAGTTGAGTGCCAAGACATAAATCAAGTGCTCTCAAATCCATAAAAGTATTCAATCCGGTAATAATGAAATCTGAAAGGGAAAACTCAATTCATCACAACAAGATAGAGAAGGGAAAACACCATATGATCCAACTATATTAACAAAGCCCATGATACATCAAGATCGTGACATCTCAAGAACACGAGAGAGAGAGATTGAACACATAGCTACTGGTACATACCCTCAGCCCCGAGGGTGGACTACTCCCTCCTCGTCATGGCCTCCGCCGGGATGATGAAGATGGCCACCGGAGATGATCTACCCTCTCCGGCAGGGTACTGGAACACCTCCAAATTGGTTTTTCATCGATACAGAGAGTTGCGGCGGCGGAACTTCTCATCTAGGGTTATTTCTGGGGGTTTCTGAATATATATGATTTTTGGGCATCGGTTTCATGTGAAGATGGGCCACGAGTGGACCACAAGACACCAGGGTGCGCCAGAGGGGCCTGGCGTGCCCTGGTGGGTTGTGCCCACCTCGTGGCTCTTCTGGCCCTCCAAGAAAGCTTCTAGTGCCTCTTTTGTTCCAAAAAAATCGTCAAAAAGTTTCGTTGCATTTGGAGAACTTTGATTCCTGCACAAAAAACAACACCACGGTAATTCTGCTGAAAACAGCGTCAGTCTGGGTTAGTTCCAAAAAATGATATAAAGTTGCTATAAAATGATTATAAAACATCCAAGAATGATAATATAATAGCATGGAACAATCAAAAATTATAGATACATTGGAGACGTATCAAGGGGCGCAGAGCAAGAGCGGTTCCATCCCCGCGGCAGGACAAGAGCAAGAGTGTGTCCACGGCACGTCAGTAGCCCGATTTCTCGCCAAGAATGGGCAGCGGCCGTCTGCTCGGTACTTGCACCATAGCCCGGCCGCACCGTACTTGCACCGGACGCCTGCCGCGCCATTCGCATTGGTCGCGCCGTTCGCCTTGTGCGCGGCCCCCTCGCTGTCAAGGCGCTGGTCGGTAGGCTCCAGCGAATCCTTGGCCCAGGTGTCCAGCAGCGAGCAGTAGAAGAAAATGGCCGTCGCATCCTCGAGATGGTTATCTTCGACGAAATATCCAGCTTGGAGCTCGAGATCGCGCTCCGGCTGTACCGCGAGCGTGTAAACTGCATGGACGAACGCCTGACCGAGTTCAGGCAGAGCCAAGAGCTTTCGTAGGTTAGTGTGGTAGTCATGGACGCGTTTTATTTTGTTGAATCGTTTCGATGTCGATCCCAATGTCTGGACAACAATCATAATATTGATATGTTTCGATGTGTGAATGATTTATGTTCGATTGTTATGTTTCAATATGTGTAACAACTAGAGTCTAGAGACAGAAAATCAGTACGAAAACAGATAGAAATGTGAAACTAATAATATATATTAATTGTTCAATAGCTCATTGCAGACATGACACATATACATATACGTGATGATAGCACTTAACTAATACATACAATGAATAAAAACTAAATGAATAATAACCCTCCTTGAGCGGGGAGCAGTAAAGCGACAACCTCTTGCCAGCAAATCCTTGGTGCGCGGTGGCTTCCCAACGCGAAGGGAGTTCACCGCCTCCTCCGCCTCGCAGTGCTCGACATGCCGATCAGCCTCTTGCCGGCGGAGGCGCGCGACCATGCAGGACATTTCACTGGACGCCCACCGGAGCTCTTTGGCGGTGGGGCGCCTAGCGCCTCTTGCTTTCATTGCGTGGTACCGGCCATCTTCGTACACCTCCATCGCTCGTCGACGCGCCCGCCGCCAAAGCTTCAGCTCCTCCTTTTCCTATGCAGCACTAAGGGCATTCCAGGCCACGAGGTCCCTTGCGCGCTCCCGAGCCCGTTCCTTCTTGAATGCCACCTGCCTGGCTCTCTCAGCCGGCGACAGCGCCTTCCACAAAGCCAGATTGTACTGGCCCCCAAACCAATCTTCAGTTGGGGGGTCTGGCATGAGCTCGTCCGAGGGCACGAAGGGGTCCTCCTCGTCGCTGCATTTCGCCCTATCCTCGCGGGGTGGCGCCTCCTCCTCTGCTTGTGCACAGACCGGCCGCGCCATGGCAGAGTTTTGTGCGAGGGGTGGGATAGAGAGACGAGAGAATGCATGCGGGATGACGTCTCGAGGGGCAACATTTATAGGCGGCTGGAATCTTGATCGACGCGAGCAGAAAAATTGGGGGGGGGGGGGAGACTGTAACGAACACGCCGGTCACCGGAATTCAATTGCACATGATTTCCTAGTCAACAATTGTGTGTGACTTAACATCACCGATGGTTCCCAATGCATGACCGCGTGTGATTACTAGCCCGCGAAAATTGGCTTCCAAAACGCGAAACGCGAAACAGAGTGCCAATCATGTGGGACCCGTTTGTCTTGCCAAATATTTACATTTTCTATCCAAATGTAATGCATGCGTGACATTTTTGTTACGGAAGCAAGTCCGAGAGCAGTAACCATGACATCTTGGCCCCATGGCGGGAAATCAGGCAGATTTTCATGTACTTCAGAGCATTTTTTTCATTTTTTTGAATTTAGAAACCTAGATTCTCAATGCTTTTGTGTCCAAACCATCACTCAAGATGTTTGGAACTCCTTCAAATTTATTGCACGTGGCATATATACGTAAGCAAGTAGTACATAAATAAGATTTTCCAGCAGTTTTTGCTTCATTTGGCTTGTTCATGCGTTTCAGTTTTGAACTATGGCCATTAAATTTCTAGAAACTAACTTAATGTATAAAAATGCCAATAGAACGCCAATTTTTTAAAAAAATATTAGGATGCTGGTCGTATTCGTGCATTGTAACGATGAAAAAAAACTAGGTCGAATGAGACATCGATTGGTGGTTCGTCATCACACATGGCCCCACGTTCCCTCTCGGAACCACGCGACTTCGTGTGATGCTCCGGTTTGTGAGAGGCATGTGTCTCAAGCTGGGGATTACTCAGGCGGGTATTGGAGTCCCATCTCTATCCCCATCCACGTCCCCACCGGGTTCTTTATCACCGTGGGGGAAACCACACATGCATTTAAGAACAAACCTTCGCGTATTTCAATAGAAAAAAGAGTATTTCAACGCAACAAACAATATGTTGTGGCTAGATTTGAGATTTCTTAGGGAATTTTGGGCCAAAGGGGTGGGATGTGTGAAAATTTGGCTGACCGAGGCCACAAATTACGTGGGGGCTACTAATTTCAGAGCTCACATATAAGTACTTCAATTCATGGGTAAGGCGGGTAATGTTATCCCATCCCCATCCCCGTCCTGCACGCTCGGTAAGGTATTTGACCCACCAACTTCCCGATGGGCATTTGATGACCCACAAGTATAGGGGACCAATGGTAGTCCTTTCGATAAGTAAGAGTGTCGAACCCAACGAGGAGCAGAAGGAAATGACAAGCGGTTTTCAGCAAGGTAATTTCTGCAAGCACTGAAATTGTAGGTAACAGATAGTTTGATAGCAAGATAATTGGTAACGAGCAAGTAACGGTAAGGGTAAATAATGTGCAACAAGGTAGCCCAATCCTTTTGAGGCAAAGGACAGGCCAGAACAATCACTAGTAATAGACAAAGCGGTCTTGAGGGTACACGGGAATTTCGTCTAGTCACTTTTATCATGTTGGTTTGATTTGTGTTCGCTACTTTGATAATTTGATATGTGGGTGGACCGGTGCTTGGGTGCTGTTCTTACTTGAACAACCTCCCACTTATGATTAACCCCCTTGCAAGCATCCGCAACTACGAGAAAAGTATTAAGATAAAATCTAACCATAGCATTAAACGTTTGGATCCAAATCAGCCCCTTACGAAGTAGCGCATAAACTAGGGTTTAAGCTTCTATCACTCTAGCAACCCATCATCTAATAACTACTCCACAATGCATTCCCTTCGGCCCATGAATGGTGAAGTGTCATGTAGTCGACGTTCACATGACACCACTAAGGGAATCACAACATACATATCATCAAAATATCGAACACATATCAAATTCACATGATTACTTGCAACATGACTTCTCCTGTGACCTCAAGAACAAAGGTAACTACTCACAAATAATAATCATGCTCAAGATCAGAGAGGTATTAAATAGCATAATGGATCTGAACATATAATCTTCCACCAAATAAACCATATAGTAATCAACTACGCAAGGTAATAAACACTACTAGTCACCCACAGGTACCAATCTGAGGTTCCGGTACAAAGATTGAACACAAGAGATGAACTAGGGTTTGAGAGGAGATGGTGTTGTTGAAGATGTTGATGAAGATTGGCCTCCCAAAGATGAGAGGGGTGTTGGTGATGACGATGGCTTCGATTTCCCCCTCCGGGAGGGAAGTTTCCCCAGCGGAATCGCTCCGCCAGAGGGCAAAAGTGCTCCTGCCCAAGTTCCGCCTCGAGGCGGCGGTGCTTTGTCACGAAAGTCCTCCTCTGATTTTTTTCTAGGTCAAATGTGACTATATACCAGAAGATGGGCGCCGGAGGTGGCCACGATACACCAAGGCGCGCCCAGGGGGGTCTAGCGTGCCCTGGTGGGTTGTGCCCACCTGGCTGGGCCCCTCCGGTAGTTTTCTGCTCCAGTATTTTTTATTAAATACAAAAATAATCTCTATAAAATTTCAGCTTCATTGGAGTTGTGCAGAATAGGTATCTCTGATGTGCTTTTCTTAGGTCCAGAATTCCATCTGCCGGTATTCTCCCTCTTTGTGTAAACCTTGCATATTATGAGAGAAAAGGCATTAGAATCACTCCCTAAGGCATTATTATTCAACAAAACAAAGTAAATAACAGTAGGAAATCATGATGCAAAATGGACGTATCAACTCCCCCAAGCTTAGACCTCGCTTGTCCTCAAGCGAAAGCCGATATTGAAAAGCATGTCCACATGGTTTGAGAGAGAGGTGTCGATAAAAACAAAATATGGACATAGAAGCATCATGTTTATTAATATAACAGCAACAAACTCTAATATAAAATTTATTCAACACATTTTCATCATATAGCTTCTTATGAACAAGTAACAATTCATCACAACATAGAAGTATGAAGCATAAACCTTATTGAAAACCAACAAACTATGTTCTCAGTCAACTTTGCAACTACAATTCATCATATTTTGTGGAAGGGTCTCATGTCGGAGCCTTTTGGCAAGTCCACATACTCAATGATCATTTAGTCTTCTATGATTGCTAACACTCATGGCATACCCATGAACAAAAAGTTTCAACGAGACACATAGGAATATAGGGGCTTATAGATTCGCCTCCCAACATATTCACCTCAAGGGTGATGTCAACAATAATAACTCATGCCCACTCATATCCGACTGGATATATGTGCCTAGATCTTTCCTCACCACATGATACTTGCAAAAAGAAAAAGTAAAAAGGAATAGGGGAGAATACTTTGACTCTTGCATAAAAGTAAATACAAGAAAGTAAAAGATAGGCCCTTCGCAGAGGGAAGCAGAGGTTGTCATGCGCTTATTTATTTGTATGCCCAATCCCTTAATGTAAAAGAACGTCACGTCATATTGCCCCCTATGATAGCAACCTTTATTATGCAATCCGTCGCTTTTATTACTTTGCCATCATAAGTTCGTATAGCGCTCAATTTTCTCTTACACTAATTGATCAAACACTTTTAGAAGCAATTTTTATTGCCTTATTGCACCGATGACAACTTACTTGAAGGATCTTTCTCGATCCATAGGTAAGTATGGTGGACACTCAAAGAATGAAGTTGGGTTTGGGTTTTTGGATGCACAAGTAGTATCACTACTTAGTGCGGGATTTTGGCTAGCAAAGATATTGAGCAAGCACCACATGTTGAAGGATCTATGACAATATAACTTCTATGTGGATAAGAACAAGCATAAATCATTACATTGTCTTCCTTGTCCAACGTCAAATATTTTGACATATAATATTTGATGGGGGCTCACAATC
This sequence comes from Elymus sibiricus, assembly GCA_039707655.1. Lineage (NCBI taxonomy): Eukaryota > Viridiplantae > Streptophyta > Magnoliopsida > Poales > Poaceae > Elymus > Elymus sibiricus. The sequence continues at coordinate 314,188,033 of CM077665.1, forward strand.
ACAAAAGATGTCCAAGATAGTGTATTTGCATGTGAATCTTCTCTTCCCTTATTAATTCTTTCATGAATTGCATCATTGACCAATGCTATGTTTGTCAATCTCCAATAAATTTTACTACCTATACTTTTCCTGATGTGATGTCATTACTCACCATAAGATTAGGATATGATTCTTTTCATTTATTTTCCTTTCCTTTATTTGATTGCAACAAGAAAGTAGAGAGGCAAAAACTCAAACTAAGCTTTATTATATAAATCTCACTCGATTACATAGATAGATAGGCCTCGAAACTAACACACAAAAATAGATCATGCTAAACTTTTATTCAACTAAAGCAAAGGAAAACTAAAGATTAAACTAAAATAGGAAAAGGTGAATAAAAGTGATGGTGATACGATACCGGGGCACCTCCCCCAAGCTTGGCTCAAGCCAAGGGGAGTGCCCATACCCGTGTGCTCAAGTCTCCTTTGGTGGTGGTGATGAAGAAGGTGGTGGTGTTGAAGTGTCACACTTCAGCCTCAAAAGATGCTCCAGTTTGAGGATGACCCTCCTAAGGTTATTGATATGTTCCTCTAGCAAAACATTTTCACAGATGAGAAATTTATTCTGAACACGGACCGCTTCGAAGGCTCTGAAAGCTTCGATTTCAATAGGGGTGAGATGACAATAATAAGGTTGAAGGATATCTTCTTCCTCTCCCTCCTTTGTCGGCATGGGTTGATCTCCTTCATGGAGCTGATGCACCATAGCCTCCTTGCCCTTGTCTTCCTTGTTGACTTCCTCCGGCTCCTCCCTCTTCAGCTCTATCTTCATTAGCCAGGCATCTTCTTCCACGTTGTTAGAAGAGGGGGAAGACATGATGCCTGACTTGACAGATCTGACAGGAAAACAACAAGAAACAAGAACAAATGATTTTTTTGCGATGCGGTCGTCAAAACAGTCGGGGGTATATATAGAGAATTTTTATTCTTGGGAAACAAGCATATGGAAAGAAAACGGAGTCGGGAAGGCATCCGAGGTGGGCACAACCCACCGGGGCGTACCCAGGGGTGCTTGGCGCGCCCTGGTGTATCGTTCTCACCTCGATCGCCTTCCAGTTTATTTCTTTATTTCCAAATCTTTCTAATATTCCAAAACTGACAAAAAATATTTTTGCGGATTTTTCGGAGTTCGTTTACTTACCGTATCACGTACCTCCTATTTTTAAGAATTCTGGAGTGTTCCGGAAGGTTTCTTTTATGTGTTCCTCCGGTGTCATGGTTTGGATAGCATTGCTTTCAACGTTAATAGGTGTACCTGAGATATAATGCTTAATTCTTTGTCCATTGACCACCTTTGGGTTAGTTCCTTCGGCGTTATTAATCTTGATAGCTCCAGAACGATAAACCTCTTTGATAACATATGGTCCCTCCCATTTGGAGAGAAGCTTTCCTGCAAAAAATCTTAAACAAGAGTTGAACAAAAGAACATAGTCTCCTATTTTGAATTCCCGCTTTTGGATTCTTTTGTCATGCCATCTTTTTACCTTTTCTTTGAATAATTTGGCATTTTCATAGGCTTGGGTTCTCCATTCATCTAGTGAACTAATATCAAATAGCCTCTTCTCACCGGCAAGTTTGAAATCATAGTTAAGTTCTTTAATTGCCCAAAATGCTTTGTGTTCTAATTCTAGAGGCAAATGACAAGCTTTCCCATATACCATTTTGTATGGAGACATACCCATAGGATTTTTATAAGCTGTTCTATAGGCCCAAAGTGCATCATCTAATTTCTTAGACCAATTCTTACAAGACCTATTGATAGTTTTTTGTAATATTAATTTTATTTCTCTATTGCTAAGTTCAACTTGACCACTAGATTGAGGATGATAGGGTGATGCAATTCTATGGTTAACATCATATTTAGCAAGCATCTTACGGAAAACACCATGGATGAAGTGTGAACCACCATCGGTCATTAAATATCTAGGGACTCCAAACCTCGGGAAGATAACCTCTTTAAGCATTTTAATGGAGGTATGGTGATCAACACTACTAGTTGGAATAGCTTCTACCCACTTAGTGACATAATCAACAGCAACCAAAATATGAGTGTACCCGTTGGAGGAAGGAAAAGGCCCCATATAATCAAAACCCCAAATGTCAAATGGTTCAACAACAAGTGAATAATTCATAGGCATATCCTGACGCTTACTGATATTACCAATTCTTTGACATTCATCACAAGACAACACAAACTTACGGGCATCTTTGAAGAGAGTAGGCCAATAAAAACCAGATTGCAATACCTTGTGAGCAGTTCTATCTCCCGCATGATGTCCTCCATAAGCTTCGGAATGACATTTCCGTAGGATTTGTTCCTGTTCATGCTCAGGTACACAACGTCTAATAATACCATCTACTCCTTCTTTATAAAGATGTGGGTCATCCCAAAAGTAATGTCTCAAGTCATATATATTTTTCCTCTTTTGTTGGTATGTGAAGCTAGGTGGTATATACTTAGCGACAATGTAGTTAGCATAATCAGCATACCAAGGTGTGTTTTGAGAAACATTTATTGCAGCTAACTGTTCGTTAGGGAAACTATCATCAATAGGTAGTGGGTCATTAAGAATATTTTCTAACCTAGACAAGTTATCAGATACTGGGTTCTCGGCTCCCTTTCTATCAACGATGTGTAAGTCAAATTCTTGAAGCAAGAGAACCCACCTAATGAGTCTAGGTTTAGCATCTTTCTTTTCCATAAGGTATTTTATAGCAGCATGATCGGCGTGAACAATAACTTTGGAATCAACAATATAGGATCTAAATTTATCACAAGCAAACACAACTGCTAAAAATTCCTTTTCAGTGGTGGCATAATTTCGTTGGGCACTATCTAGAATTTTGCTAGCATAATGGATAACATTCAATTTCTTATCAACTCTTTGTCCTAGAACAACATCAACAGCATAATCACTAGCATTACACATAATTTCAAAAGGCAAGTTCCAATCAGGTGGTTGTACGATAGGTGCAGAGGTTAAGGCTTTCTTGAGTGTTTCAAAGGCTTCCACGCAATCATGATCAAAAACAAAAGGAATATCCTTTTGCAAAAGATTAGTAAGAGGCCTAAAATTTTTAGAGAAGTCTTTAATAAACCTCCTATAAAAACCAGCATGACCAAGGAAACTTCGAATACCTTTAATATCTTTGGGACATGGCATTTTCTCAATTGCATCAACTTTAGGTTTATCCACCTCAATACCTTGTTCAGATATTTTATGCCCCAAGACAATGCCTTCATTAACCATAAAGTGGCACTTCTACCAATTCAAGACGAGATTAGTTTGTTCACATCTCTGTAAAACTCAATCAAGGTTGCTTAAGCAATCATCAAAAGAAGTCCCGTAAACGGAAAAATCATCCGTGAAAACCTGCACAATCTTTTCACAAAAATCAGAGAATATAGCAGTCATACATCTTTGAAAGGTAGCAGGTGCATTGCATAAACCAAAAGGCATACGTCTATAAGTCTAGGTTCCAAAAGGGCAAGTAAAGGTGGTTTTCTCTTGATCGGATTGTGACACGGGTATTTGAGAGAAACCAGAATATCCATCTAGGAAACAAAAGTGTGTGTGCTTAGATAGTCTTTCTAGCATTTGATCAATGAAGGGAAGAGGGTAATGATCTTTCCTAGTAGCTTTATTTAATTTTCTAAAATCAATTACCATTCTATAGCCAGTGACAATTCTTTGTGGAATGAGTTCACTCTTATCATTAGGAACAACGGTAATACCTCCTTTCTTAGGGACAGAATGAACGGGACTTATCCATCTACTATCAGCTATGGGATAGATTATACCTACTTCCAGAAGCTTTAATATTTCAGTTCTTACCACTTCCTTCATCTTAGGATTCAAACGCCGTTGGTGATCAACAACGGGTTTAGCATCAGGTTCCATATTAATCTTATAATGACATAGAGTGGGACTAATGCCCTTAAGATCATCAAGAGTATATCAAATAGAAGCCTTGTGCTTCCTTAGAACTTTTAATAATCTTTCTTCTTCATGTTCTGAAAGGTTAGCACTAATAATAACAGGATATATCTTTTTCTCATCAAGATAAGCATACTTCAAAGTGTTAGGCAATTGTTTTAATTCAAACACAGGATCACCTTTAGGTGGAGGAGGACCTCCAAGAGTTTCAATAGGCAAATTGTGTTTCAGGAGAGGTTGTTGTTCAAAGAAAATTTGATCTATTTCATTTCTTTCACGCAAGTGCATATCGTTTTCATGGTCAAGCAAATATTGTTCTAACGGATCAGTGGGAGGCACGACAATAGAAGCAAGACCAATTATTTCATCCTTACTAGATAGCACTTTATCAAGAGGTTGAAACTTGGAAAAATTAAACTCATGAGACACATTACCAAAACTAACACCGACAATTTGTTTTTCGCAATCTATCTTAGCATTGACGGTGCTCAAGAAAGGACTACCAAAGATAATGGGACAAAAGTCATCTTGTGGGGAACCAAGGACTAGAAAATCATAGGGTGTTTTACTTTCCCACACAAGACTTCAACATCTCTAACAATCCCAAGTGGTGTGATAGTGTCTCTATTAGCAAGTTTAATAGTAACGTCAATGTCTTCCATTTCAGCAGGTGCTATTTCATCCATAATTTCTTGGTATAGAGTAAAAGGGATAGCACTCACACTAGCACCCAAATCACATAAACCATGATAGCAATGATCTCCTATTTTGACTGAGACAACATGCATGCCCTCTATGGGTCTATGTTTATCTTTTTCATCAGGTTTAGCAATTATAGCAGCTTCATCAGAGAAGTAGATAACATGCCCATCAATATTTGCTACCAAGAGATCTTTAACCATAGCAACACTAGGTTCTACTTTAATTTTCTCAGGGGGCTTAGGTGTTCTTATATTACTCTTACGAACCACAGTTGATACCTTAGCATGTTCCTTTATCCTAACAGGGAAAGGTGGTTTTTCAATATAAGCGGTAGGCACAACTGGATCAACATTATAAGTGATGGTTTCTTCTTTAGCTATGACCGGTTCTTTAATTTCTTCTTTAATAGGGGGATGATATTTAAACCACTTCTCCTTAGGGAGGTCAACGTGAGTAGCAAATGCTTCGCAGAAAGAGGCTACTATCTCAGAGTCAAGTCCATATTTAGTGCTAAACTTGTGAAAAGTATCAGTATTCATAAAAGATTTAACACAATCAAATTCAAGCTTTATACCTGACTCATTACCTACGTCGAGTTCCCAATCTTCAGAGTTGCATGTAATTCTTTCTAAGAGACCCCACTTGAATTCAACAGTCTTCTTCATATAAGAACTAGCACAAGAAGTATCGAGCATGGATTGATCATTATGAGAAAGCCGATCATGAAAATTCTGAATGATAACTTGTCTCGGAATGTCATGATTGGGGCATGAATATAACATTGACTTAAGCCTTCCCCAAGCTAGAACAATGCTTTCTCCTTCACGAGGCCAAAAATTATATATATAATTCCGATCACGATGAACTAGATGCATGGGATAAAACTTTTGGTGGAATTCCAATTGCAGACAATTTCAGTTCCACGATCCAAGATCATCACATAGCCTATACCATGTCAATGCTTTTCCCTCCAAAGATAAAGGGAAAACCTTCTTCTTAACTTCATCTTCGGGTAAACCTGCAAGCTTAAATAATCCACAAATTTCGTTTACATATAAGAGGTGCATATCAGGATGTTCAGTTCCATCTCCTGCATAAGGTTTAGCAAGTAGTTGTTCTACCATACTCGAAGGAATTTCATAAGTAATATTTTCAGTAGGTGTTGTAGGTTGAGGGGCAACTAATTGTGGTTCCGGTCGAGGTGAAGATACCCCGAACAAACCCCTCAAAGGATTGTTTTCCATAGTAGCAAGTAGCAATAAATTTCAGCACATAGTATAAGTTTTTCCTTACCGATTTCCACTTACCAAGAGCGCTTCACTCCCCGGCAACGGCGCCAGAAAAGAGTCTTCATGACCCACAAGTATAGGGGATCAATCATAGTCCTTTAGATAAGTAAGAGTGTCGAACCCAACGAGGAGAAGAAGGAAATGACAAGCGGTTTTCAGCAAGGTAATTTCTGCAAGCACTGAAATTGTAGGTAATAGATAGTTTGATAGCAAGATAATTGGTAACGAGCAAGTAACAGTAACGGTAAATAAGGTGCAGCAAGGTAGCCCAATCCTTTTGAGGCAAAGGACAGGCCAGAACAATCTCTAGTAATAGGCAAAGTGTTCTTGAGGGTACACGGGAATTTCGTCTAGTCACTTTTATCATGTTGGTTTGATTCATGTTCACTACTTTGATAATTTGATATGTGGGTGGACCGGTGCTTGGTTGCTGTTCTTACTTGAACAATTAACCCCCTTGCAAGCATCCGCAACTACGAGAAAAGTATTAAGATAAAATCTAACCATAGCATTAAACGTTTGGATCCAAATCAGCCCCTTACGAAGTAGCACATAAACTAGGGTTTAAGCTTCTATCACTCTAGCAACCCATCATCTAATAACTACTCCACAATGCATTCCCTTAGGCCCATGAATGGTGAAGTGTCATGTAGTCGACGTTCACATGACACCACTAAGGGAATCACAACATACATATCATCAAAATATCGAACACATATCAAATTCACATGATTACTTGCAACATGACTTCTCCCGTGACCTCAAGAACAAAGGTAACTACTCAAAAATAATAATCATGCTCAAGATCAGAGAGGTATTAAATAGCATAATCGATCTGAACATATAATCTTCCACCAAATAAACCATATAGTAATCAACCACGCAAGGTAATCAACACTACTAGTCACCCACGTACCAATCTGAGGTTCCGGTACAAACATTGAACACAAGAGATGAACTAGGGTTTGACAGGAGATGGTGTTGTTAAAATTGTTGATGAAGATTGGCCTCCCAAAGATGAGAGGGGTGTTGGTGATGACGATGGCTTCGATTTCCCCCTCCGGGAGGGAAGTTTCCCCGGCGGAATCGCTCCGCCGGAGGGCAAAAGTGCTCCTGCCCAAGTTCCACCTCTAGGTGGCGGCGCTTCGTCCCGAAAGTCCTCCTCTGATTTTTTCTATGTCAAATGTGACTATATACCAAAAGATGGGCTTCGGAGGTGGGCCGAGGTGGCCACGATACACCAGGGCGCGCCCAGGGAGGTTTGGCGCGCCCTGGTGGGTTGTGCCCACCTGGCTGGCCCCCTCCGGTAGTTTTCTGCTCCAGTATTTTTTTAAATACAAAAATAATCTCTGTAAAGTTTCAGCTTCATTGGAGTTGTGTAGAATAGGTATCTCTGATGTGCTTTTCTTAGGTTCAGAATTCCAGCTGCCGGTATTCTCCCTCTTTGTGTAAACCTTGCATATTATGAGAGAAAAGGCATTAGAATCACTCCCTAAGGCATTATTATTCAACAAAACAAAGTAAATAACAGTAGGAAATCATGATGCAAAATGGACGTATCAGCATTCAAGCTGGCACCCGTGCCCTAATAGAGTAATTACCCATGCGGACGCGGGTAACAGTTAACCATTGCCAACTTGACATGTGTCAAAGCTTATCTCGAATAAGTCGTTACTTTTATCACGACATCTTGGCCCCATATCGGGAAATCATGCATATTTTCATCTACTTTGGTGCATTTTTTTATTTTTGATTTTAAAAACCTAGATTCCCAATGCTTTTGTGTCCAAACCGTCACTCAAGATGTTTGGAACTCCTTCACATTTATTGCACGTGGCATATATATATACGAAAGCAAGTAGTACATAAATATGATTTTCAAGCGATTTTTTGCTTCATCTTGCTTGTTCATGTGTTTCAGTTTTGAACTATATGGCCATTAAATTACTGGAAACTAACTTAATGTATAAAAATGCCAATTGAACGCTGAAAATTTTCAAATTTTAGGATGATGATCGTATTCATACATTGTAACTATGAAAAGAAAACTAGGTCGAATGAGGCATCGATTGGCGGTTCGTCATCACACAACATCCCACGTTCCCTCTCGGAACTATATGAGCCTGCGTGTGATGCTCCGGTTTGTGAGAGGTATGTGTCAAAGCTTATCTCGAACAAACCGTTATTTTGACCACCACATCTTGGCCCCATGGCGGGAAATCATGCAGATTTTCATGTACTTCAGAGCATTTTTTTGAATTTAAAAACCTAGATTCTCAATGCTTGTGTCCAAACCGTTACCCAAGATGTTTGGAACTCCTTCAAATTTATTGCACGTGGCATATAAACGGAAGCACTAGTACATAAATATGATTTTTCTAGCAGTTTTTGCCTCATCTTGCACATGTCCATGTGTTTTAGTTTTGAATTATGGCCATTAGATATCTACAAACTAACTTCATGTATAAAAATGCTAATTGAACCCCAAAAATGTCCAAATTTCAGGATGCCAGACGTATTCGTGCATTGTAACGATGAAAAAAAACTAGGCCAAATGAGACAACGACTAGCGGTTCGTCATCGAACAATGCTCATGTTCCCTCTCAAAACCACATGACCCTTCGTGTGATGCTCCATTTTGTGAGAGCCATGTGTCAAATCTTATCTCGAACAATCCTGTTACTTTCACCACGACATCTTGGCCATGTCGGGAAATCATGCAGATTATTATCATGTACTTCAGAACATTTTTTCATTTTTTGAATTTTAAAACCTAGATTCCCAATGCGTGCACGTGTTTCCAAACCGTTACCCCAAGATATTTGGAAGTCCTTAAAATTTATTGCAACCAACATATATAGGGAAGCAAGTAGTACATAAATATGATTTTTCCAGCAGTTTTTGTTCATCTTGCATGTTCGTGTGTTACAGTTTTGAATCATGGCCGTAAAATTTATAGAAACTAACTTAACGTATAAAAATGCCAATTGAACTCCGAATATTTCATAATTTTAGGATGTCGTTAGTGGATTTTGACGGTCGGGATCTTTTTCTTACAATTAAAACAATATCCGTTACCGTTGTACCCCTAAATAGTTTCACAATTCAATACAAAAAGTGAACTGCGTACACACGGTTCCATATAGGAACCGTTTGCGATGAAAAATTCATGGATCTATTTATGTCTTACGAGGGAAGCTTCGTCGGCTTTGTCTATCTCGGATTCCGTTCACCTTCGATCCCCATTCCCCAACAAACCCTTTCTGCAAAGAATGATGCCGTGGGAACGCTTCGTAAGGGTGCGTACGACCGCCCCCTCGGCCCCGAGCGCTCCCGCCTCTGCCAAGAACGCGGACGCCTCGGCCGAGAGCGCAGCCGCATCCGCCGAAAGGGCCTCTGTAGCCACGGAGACGGCAGCTACAGCTGCTGCGACGGCGGCTGCAAACGCCAAGAGCGCTCGAGCAGCGTGCCGTGCCATGGAGGCCGCCCTGGCCCGGGTCGAGGCCATCCAGGCCTATATCATCGAGAACGCCCACGCCAAGATACTCCAGGCTTCGCCGGAATCCAACATGCACCACTCGTCCGAAGAGGCGGCTGCTGGGGATGCCGAGATGCATGCCGACGATGCGGCGGCGGAGGCCATGGAGCCCCTTCCGCACGAGATCTCCAAGCGAGAGCTGGAGATGCAGGAGCCGTCCGAGGGTGCCGAGTGCTGGGAGGAGTTGTGCGTGGCTCAGGAGGAGGTCGAGAAGCGCCTGTCCATCGACGAATCGGTGGTGGAGTACCAATGCGAGCTATGGCAGCGCCACTACTGCGAGTACTACAAAGATGAGGGCGACGCCGATGACGAGGGCAACGCCGAGGATGAGCACGTCGCCGCGGTCGAAGTCAACCTGGGGGACGCGGAGTCCAGCACCGGCGGAATGTCACCCGGACAAGTCGTCGATATCTCATCGAACAGCGGCAAGGCATAGGGCGGCGGCTCGTCGGCGTCTTTGTTAAAATTATGTGTATTACTAATAGCCTTTGTTCAGAGAGCCGATCTTTTGTAAGAGCTATGTCTAGTTCAAGCAGCTTGATTATTTAGTGAACTTACTCGGTTTAGTAACTGTGAGCTATGTGTGTCCGCTAATTTGTATACCCAAGTTGGCAGTTGATGTTAAATTATGCAATGACGTGGATGTGCACTATAACCAGTTGAATAACCAAGGAATACGTGGGGTGGGCGAAATTTTGTATGTTCTGTATCATCGCACATGACAAAAGCAGAAACACCGTGTCTGATGAATCTTTGCACCCCAAATTCCCTTGCAACGAGCGAAAAATTTCACCGACCGCCGAAATATCTGCCTCCCCCCAAGGGCCACATTTCCCCTGCACCCCCCAGCGCGCCACCGCCCACATCTCTCCCTCTAGCATTCGACCGCCGTGGACACGCCATGGTCTCCTCGACTGACCCCTCAAGCGGTATCTCTGACGACGACGAATCTCTCACCAGCCAGGTATTCGTCTCTCTTCTCTCTGGCTCAACTAGGCTTAGGGTTTTGTTTTGGAATTGGGGATTTTAAAGCGGCAGGCCGGCTTGCACCATTTCTTTTTCTTGTAGCCCCCTAGGACATTCACTTCCAAGGAATGGAGAGGGGTAGCTGAAGACCTGCCTGTTCATGGTCAACATCAATTTCCATCCGTGAAGTTACGAGCTTTTGAATCTGGGTACAGTGGGAGGAAGTTTCTGGGACGTGCAAAGAAGGTAAGCCTAACTCTCGTTGTTAGAAATCATTTCTTATATTAGGTGTGATTGAGACACTTCCCGTGTGCTATTTGATTCTGGATGTGATTAAGACACTGTCATAGTTTTAACCTGAAGGCATATTGACATCAAGAAAACTATATGCTACATGAGTTATCATTGCATGAAAATTTACAGCAAGGTACTACACATGATGCACTTCATTTCATTCAGCACGAGCAAGGTTTAATTATGCACTGAAACATGGCTATCATCAACACAACATGGCAATCTGAAATAAACAGATTCTCAGACTTAGTGAAAAAACAGGGTGGAAGACAGTAGTTTTTAACAGATTGGGATGTTTGACAGCAGAATGTACATACCTGTCACTATTAATTTGATATCATTCAAACACGGCCGATGTGCATCCTGTACTGCAAAGACTGTTGCATTTATATTTAGCTTCTTGGTAAAATTGGCAATTTGTTATTACACATGACAGAAACAGAGGAGGGATGAGTACCAGAGCATCCTACTACAAAGACTCTTCGAGCAGAACCATGGCATGGCCGATGAAGACCCATGTAATCCCGGTTCTGATGAAATGTCTGAAGCAGAAGTTGAAAAGCTACTTTCTAGTCAGAAAGTAGACTCATTTGAAGCACGCAAGTACAAGCATGGCCAACCATTTCTTGTTGGCGAATACTTTGAGGAGTGCAGTTCCAGTTGTCGCAAGTTACATAAATATTGCATGGACATAATGTCAAAAGGAGAAGATCATAACATTGTGGAATTGCACTACGATCGTAGGCATTTCTCTCATGATGCAGGTACCATCAGTGTGGATTTCGAGGTCTTTCATCTCTTCTTCAACTTCGATAAGCTTGCTGCCACTCTTGTCAAATGCTTGATGTTGTAAGTACTTCACAAACTCTGATCAACTTCTCCATACAAGGTTGTAAATGAAAAAAAGCTAACTGTATTGTATTCCTCTCACGGGATTGACGGCGTAGAGATCGTTAAGGGTGCATGCGCATTTCATAGATCCTAATTTAGCAAATGACATTTTGTTAAGTAGAAATGACACACGCGAGGCTTCCATCTAGCATGTCGCCATGATCTTGTGGGATTTACAGATAGGAGAATCCTTCATGTGGCCGTATCATGAAGGGTAAGTTAAATATACAACCACGCATACATTGATCGTCTTTCAGTTTTCGACATAGTTTGTAAGTTGAAGGTTTTCTTAAACTGTAGATATCACTAGATCTTGGTGGTCATTGTTCCAAAACGCACCACAGTTTACTACCTGGATTCTCTCAGAGAGTCAAATGCACCTCAGGACCTGAGTCATCTTCAGGATTTCATGGATAGGTATTGAATTATTTGGTGTTAATATGTTGTGTTCATATCTGGTTCAAGAATTGAGTATGTGAAAATTCATCTTCATTTGCAGTGTATTGTCAAGGTACATAACTTTAGGAGGGAGACGGTTCGATCCCCAACAACATTTGCAGCGCGTGATCGTTTCTCCAGTGAGACAACGAAATCCGTTATTTTCAGAAAATGCTAGTCAGATGTTCAAGTTTCTAAGTAAACCTCTTTCTATTTCTCTCCAAAGAAAAAAAAAGAAACAACTTACACCGATTAGGTTGTTCCTAACAGGGCAAATACATGACTAATACTGTACAAAAAATTGCAGTGTCCTCAACAACAACAAGGGACCAACCTATGTGGATACTACGTTTGCGCACACATGATGAACCTATGTAGACATGTTGAATGTGGTGCCGATGCAGACAAAATAGAACTAGTAAGTCTGTTTCTTAATTACTATCTTCTACTCCACACGCATGCCACATTCTAATCTAAAAGTCCTGCAGTTGATCTTCGGACCGATGACCTCTGAACCGCTCGTCGCAGATGAATTGCTGTTTGTTAGGAAATTTACCAGGACCTTCTTTGTAAAACACTGTATCAAGACCTCTAAAGACGTTGAAGATTTCAGGATTAGTATCCCCCGATATTAAGTATGCATTCATATAGTGTTATCAGCTAAACATATACGCATGGATGCATTGTTTTCCATGTGATCATGTCTTCGTATTTCGTACACTATGATTATGTACTGCATATGTCTGTCTTACATATGTGAAATTTAGCTAGCATTTGCTCAATTGCATCTTGTCCCGAATTATGATGAACGTTCTTCCTGTGGACACTATTCGTTCAATTGCATATTGTGCTGAATTATGATGAATGTTCTTCATGTGGACACTATTTGTCGATTGCATATTCTGGCTAATTTGCTATTTGCAGGGCGATTCAAATGCAATACTTTACCATAAGCTGGCTTTTTCAACGTACACGGTTCAAGCAACTAAGCGTCTGTGATTCAAAACGGAAAGCACACGCAACTCATAGCGCATCCGCCTGTGATCCACAGGAAAAGCACACGTAACTCATAGCGCAACCGCGTGTGATCAACAGTAAAAGCACACACAACTCATAGCGCAACCGCCTGTGATCTACAGGAAAAGCACACGAGATGTAAACTGAAACATTGGTGATACATAAGAAATCGCAAACGATTTGCATCACTTGTGTGTGTGCGTAGGAGCTCCTCAAACGTTTGCGATAGGACCTTATCTCACACGTGAGCCAATAGAAAACCGTTCCCGATCCAAAGACGATCCCACGGGTAATTTTTTTGCGAAACGTGTGCAATGATATCTTGCACCGCACACGATTACATTTGGTAGATCGTTTGCGTTCGTTGGTCACCCTCGCCGACGGGTTTTCCATGTCGTGTGGGATGGACCCCCCTATCGCCCACACATGCAAGGTGACGGTTTACAACTACGTCGCAGAAAGGGGTTAAAAGCCGTTTGTATAGCACGTCGTCGCACCAGGGATAGGAGCTCTATGGCCCATTTGGCAATATGCCCCATTGCATACCTGTTGTTAATTATGTCACTTAATGGGACATCAGACGCCACGATCACCGAGCACTCTTGAAAGTAGTGCCGGAGTTTTCGTAATGCCATGAAGACAGACTATCTTTTGATAGTGAGGGTAGCACGTTTTGCAAGGGTTTAAGACTTCAGATACGTAATAAACGGGCTTCCAGACCTGGAACTTGTGACCCTCCATGTCTCGTTCAACCACGAGCACTACGCTAACCACCTGGTTTGTAGCCGAGATGTATAATATCATCGACTCACATATACCTGGGGACGCCAGGATAGGATTAGTGGCGGTGAGAGTTTTGATGTCTTCCAGGCCCGCCGCGACCTCCTTGGTCCATACGAATGTCTTTGTTTGCTTTAAAAGTATGTATAGAGGCAAGGCTTTCTCCCCGAGTCTTGATATCAAGCGGCTTAATGCGGCCACACATCCTGCTAGTTTTTGTACGTGTTTGAGCTCTGTTGGTACCTTCAAACGGTCCAAGGCTCGTATTTTTGCCGGATTGGCCTCGATTCCTTGGTTGGATACGATAAAGTCGAGGAGTTTGCCTGCTGGGACTCCGAAGATGCATTTCTCCGATTGAGCTTAATTTGATACTCCCGTAGGCTAGCGAATGTATCGCGAAGGTTGTTTACCAACTGTCCGACGTGTTTAGTTTTGACAACGACATCGTCAACGTAGGCCTCGACGGTCTTCCCGATGTGTTTCTCCAGGCATGATTGAATCATGTGTTGGTATCTGGCGCCGGCGTTCTTTAGTCCGAATGGCATCATGTTAAAATAGAATGACCCATATGGTGTGATGACTGTTGTTTCTGCCTGGTCAGATTCTTTCATCTTTATTTGATGATATCCTGAATAGGCGTCCAGGAAGCACAGTGACTCGTGCCCTTCTGTGGCATCCACGATTTGGTTGATGCGTGGTAATGGGAAGGGGTCCTTGGGGCAGGCTTTATTGAGGTCTTTAAAATCGACGCACAAGCGCCAGGACCTATCCTTCTTTGGTACCATGACCAAGTTGGCAAGCCAGTCGGGGTGCTTTATATCTCGGATGAACCCGGCCTCCAGTAGTTTAGCCAGTTCCTCGCCCATTGCTTGACGCTTGGTTCAGAGAAACGTCGAAGTGTTTGTTTGACAGGCTTGTAGCCTTTTAATATGTTTAGGCTATGTTCTGTGAGCCTGCGGGGTATCCCCGGCATATCAGAAGGGTGCCAGGTGAATATATCCCAGTTTTCCCTAAGGAAATTGCATAGAGCCTCGCCAATCTTGGGATCAAGGTTCTCCCCAATGGACGCCGTCTTAGCTGGGTCTGTGGGGTGTACTTGGAACTTGACTATTTCGTCAGTCGTCTTGAATGAAGTAGACTTCGGCCGTTTGTCAAGGGTGACATCATCTCGATCGACTTCGGCGCATAGTGTGGTCAGCTCCTCGGTCACGAGGGCTTCAAACAAGGATTCGAGGGCGAGTGAGGCCATTTTATTCTCGACACTGAGTGCTCTGTCGGGGTCGCTTGATATAGTAATGATCCCGTTTGGGCCCGACATTTTGAACTTCATGTAGCCATAATGCGGTACTGCTTGGAATTTGGAGAAGGCGTCCCGCCCGAGGAGGGCATGATATCCACTCTTAAAAGGGGCGATGAATGTAACCTCTTTGGAGATGTAATTGTCCTGTGTTCGAAAGACTACATCCAAGGTTATTTTTCCGCTGCAGCATGCCTCTCGCCCGGGTATTATACCTATAAAGGTGGTGCCACTCTGTTCTATGTGTGATTTATCGACATGCATTTTGTCCAAAGTGTTTGCATATATCAGATTTAGGCTGTCGCCTGAGTCCATGAGCACCTTCCGAAGTCGGAAGCTGCCCACAATTGGGTTAAGGACCAGCGCAGCGGGGCACCTATTCAAGGTCGACCTCGGTTGATCTTTATGATCAAAGGTCATCGATGTGTCTATCCACGCGCCTCGGGTTGGCACCTGTCGGATAGAATTGATTTCCCGCAGGGCTCGCTTGCGTTGGTTGTTGGACGCGAAGGTCTTGTAAATCATTATGACTTCGTCTTCGTCCGAGGACGGTTCTGCGTGGGGGGGGGGGCTGCTAGAAGGGCGGGTCCTTCCTTAGCCACCTGCCTCACAACCCAACAATTGCGAAGGCTGTGAGTTGGGCAGGAATTAAGCATAATAGCATGTATTGTGCATGGTTTATCCAGGAGGCCGTCGAGTGTTGTTCCAAGGTGGCCGGAGGTTTTCTTCTTCTTCCAAGGTCTTTTGACCGGGGTGCTCCGCTTGCGGGGCTCGTGCCGAGGTGCAGGTACGTCACATTTCGAATTGTGTTCACATATCGAATATGTGCTTTCCCCGGCCAGCCAAGCATCTTCGATGGTGCAGAATCTGGACACCAAATCGGAGAATTTCGGGAGTATTTGAACACAGCAGTGAGCGAGGGCGTTCAAAACGCCTTTATCCTTGCATCCGCGCTGGAAGGCTGATATTATATCTGAGTCCTGGTAGCTCGATATCTTGTTTTTGACAGACAAAAACCTAGCCCAGAACTGCCTGATTGACTCATCAGGAAGTTATTGCACATAGGCTAGATCCCAAACATCTGGTGGGCCCAAGTTATCGAGGCGATACTCGATGTGGGAGGTGGGTGGGCGAGTTTTGATCTCTAAGGACCGCGGGTCCGAAGCCCTAGCATTCTCATCCCATATCAAATCTGGAGCCATTGGGTCGGCCGGACTGATTTGAAGATCAGTTTCATTGGCTACTCCCAGTCGGCCGCTATTTGAGTCGTTTTCCAAAAAATACCTCGGCCCCTCGTCCTTGAAGGAGGGTTCGGCTAAGGCCAGATAGGAGTCATGGGTTGCCTCAATCCCACAAAGGAGAGAAGGCGTTTTCATGACAGAAGTTTCGGGCATGGGAATCATGCCCGTGAGTTTGGAGTCGTTAACCGACGATCCCATCAATCCTTCCGTCGATCTCACAGGAGAACTCTCAACGAAAGCACCAGTGTCGGTGTGAAAACCGGCAGACCTCGGATTAGGGGGTCCCGAGCTGTGGATCTCGAACGGATGGTAACAGGAACAGGGAGATGATGTTTACCCAGGTTCGGGCCCTCTTGATGGAGGTAATACCCTAAGTCCTGCTCTTGTTTATATCAATGGAGAAGTATCAAGTACCGAGTTGATCTACCTCGAGATCATCAGATGTGTTCTAACTCTAGGGCTAGGCGAATGATATTGCGTTGATGTCCCCTCTACGGGCTAAATCCTATGGCTTATATACACGCTAGGCAGGGTATGTAGGGTTACAAGGTCAGTAACTTGGCGTGGAGGCGGCAGGAGAAGTCTTGGAGTATACGTCAAGCCTTCGGCAGATGCAGTCTTGATAACGCCACACCGTGCAGCTTCCGAAGTCCATCTTGAGAAGGAGGAGGACCCATCGGCCCAATTCGAGGAGCCTGGGCCGACTAGGTTAGGGCCCCCTATTCCAGGACACCGTCAGCATGTGTGCAAGATTTCAATATGCACCAAAAGAAAGCCACATAGTGGCGATCAAAAGAATCTTTTGATTTTTGGCTCATACCCCAAACTTTGGCTTATGGTATCCTAGAGGATCAATATTTGAGCTCATGAGATATTCACATTCAGATTGGGAGGGAGACCGGGTGGAGAGGGAATCAACTTCGGGAGGGGGCCAATTTCTTGGTCTCTCTTTGTGAGTTGGTCTTCCAAGAAGCAAAATTGTGTGTTTCTCCACCACGGAAGCCGAGTACAGCACCGTCGCAAGTTGTTGTGCCCAATTGGTATGGATGAGGAATTTTTTTTAAGGATTATGATGTCATTTGTTACAAAGTCTCTTCTATGTGAAAATGAAAGTGATATCAACATTGCCTACAACCTCGTGCATACTGAGGTTCCTCATCGCTTCATCCGGGGTCACGTCAAGTATGAAGATATTGATCTATCGTATGTAGGCACCGGGCCACAGCTAGCGGATATATCCAGAAAGCCATTGAATGAAGCAAGCTTCCGCGAGTGAAGGCATGAGCTAAATATCATTGATTTGAGGGATGTGGTCTAAGATCTTGCATGCCCCACTGCACTCATCATTTTATATTGTTTTATATGTAGACATGGACATAGGGGGAATGTTGTTCCTTACATGAACCCACACTTCTCTTATTTTGCGTAGATGGAAAAATCATTCACTATAGTCACGTTGTTGACAAATGTGCTTCAGTGAAGAGATTTGGTCATTGGATTCAAGATACATCTTGGCTACCCAAACAAAAACCTCAAACATGGTGGCCTCGGCCACCACCCTTCCATTTGGGAAGTTGGTGTTTTGGATCTTCATTTGACTTATTTAGACGGTTAGGTCTTTTAGGTGTTTGTTCACTTCACTATTGGTTTTCTCTCTTTACACCTTACAATTTTGGAGAGCACACCACCATATTACAATGACAAGTCTCCAACCCATACCATATGTCTTCTTACAATGACAATTTATCTTCTTACAAGAGGGAGTTCGCCATATGCGTCGTCCACCACCTCCTCCTGCAGCGACGCTGGGCTCAGGCGGTGTTAAGTTTAGGGGGTCATAGCACAAAAATGACCGCCATGGTATCCGACCATAATCCTTCCTCAAAACGGGTAAGAAAAATAGAATGTGTGCACTAGGACTAGGAGCTCAAATGATTGATAATTGATTCAAACTTCTCAATGTAATCAACAACAGAGGACGTTTGGCACACATCATAAAACTTGTGGATCAACATTTGATGCTCATCATGGCCAAAAATTTTGAAGAGAAGGGGAGAAAAATAATTCTAATCATAATCAGAGAGTTTTTCCTGGATATATCGCAACCAAATGGATGCTGACTCGGGAAAGTTGAGAACAACTACGGGTACCCAAAAAGAGGAGTGGACCCCAAACATTTGAAAGTACTGTTCGCAAAGTGTTTTCTACAATTGGAGTTATTGTCAGAAAACCGAGGAAAAGTAATTGAAGCATGCGCCTGGCCCAAACCCTCCAAGATCTAGCATGCACGAAAGGAGAGAGCAGTGGTAACAAAGAGGTGGAAGCGGACTGACCATTGGCCAGGAGTGGTTCCGGTGTATAGAAGGATGTCATGGATCGATGATACTCCTTTTTATTGATCCAGTGTTGGAACAAGAAAGGGTATCTCCTACTTCTAAGCTTTGTTTGGTTTTTCCCCGAAGAGGAAGGGTGAAGAAATATAGTAGAGATAAGTATTTCTCTCAGTGAGAACCAAGGTTATCGAACCAATAGGAGAATCACATCAACTCGTCTTTCAAGCGGTACCTGCACACACAAAACCAAACACTTGCACCCAACGCGAGCAAGAGGGTTGTCAAGCCCCGTGAACTTGTTACTTGCAAGGATTACTTCTGATAGTGGTAGATAGATAATGATAAAAGCAAAATAAAAGTAAAGTAAATAAATTGCAGCAAGGTATTTTTTAGGTTTTTAGCAAATATGATTAAGTAGACCCGGGGGCCATAGTGTTCACTTGAGGCTTCTCTCTCGAAAGTAGCATACGGTGGGTAGAAAAATTACTGTTGGGAAATTGATAGAAAAGTGCATAGTTATGATTATGTATTCATGGCAATGATCATGTATATAGGCATCACGGCTGTGACAAGTAGACTGGAACGATTCCGCATCTACTATTATTACTCCACCAATCGACCGCTATCCAACATGCATCTATGGTATTAAGTTTATGCAAATAGAGTAACGCTTTAAGCAAGATGACATTATGTAGACAAAGTAAGTACAAGAAATATGTTCAAATCCCATCATTTTATCCTTAGTAGCAACAATACAATACATGTATTGTCCCTTTCTGTCACTGGGATATAGCGCACTGCAAGATTGAACCCACTACAATGCACACCTCCCACTGAAGATAAATAGATCTTGTTGGCCAAACCAAACCGATAGATCTGAGATACTTACAAAGCTATAACGATCATACATAATAGAATTCAGAGAAGACTCCATTACTTTTCATGAATAATCTGATCATAAATCCACAATTCATCGGATCCCAATAAACACACCGCAAAAGAAGATTACATCGGATAGATCAACGCGAGAATCGCGAAGAACTTTGTATTGAAGATCAAAGAGAAAGAGAGAGAAAAAGCCATCTATCTACTAGCTATGGACCTGTAAGTTTGTGGTGAACTACTCACACATCATCATCGAGGAAGCAAGGTTGATGAAGATGGCCTCCGTGATGGATTCCCCCTCCGACAGAGTACCGGAGAAGACCTCCAGATGGGATCGCGGAAGAACAGAGGCTTGCGGCGGCGGAAAAAGTGTTTCGGGTGGCTCTGTGTTGGTTTACCGATTTTAGAGAATTTATAGAGGTGGAATTAGGTCACATGGAGCCACGATGGTCCCACAAGGTATCAGGGCGCGCCTACCCCCCTAGGCGCACCATGTTGCCTTGCCGTCTCCTCGCTTCTCGTCTGGTCTCCTACCGAAGCTTCCAGGGTCTCTTTTGTCCAGAAAAAAAATCATCAAAAAGTTCCGTAGCATTTGGACTCCGTTTGGTGCTGATTTCCTGGAAAACCGAAAACAAGTAGAAAACAACAACTAACACTAGGCACCAGGTTAATAGGTTAGTCCCCAAAGATGATATAAAATAGCTTATTTATTGCATATAAAATATCCAAGATTAATAATATAATAGCATGGAACAATAAAAAATTATCGATACGTCGGAGACGTATCAGTATCCCGCACCTATTTCCCATAGGTGACCCTAGGTATCGAACCCACGAGGGGAAGATTCCCTTGAAGCAATGGTCTCTAGCAAGCTTTTGCCAAAGTGTCAAATCCAGCTTTTGACCGAATCAACAAGAAAATGGTGATTCAAACACTTATAATAAAAAGAAGGTACGGGGATGAGGTCTTAATGCTTACAACCATGTATTTGCGTTGGGATCAAAACTGATATTAGTTTGTGCTCGGGAAGTCACCCATCAAGAGGTGCTTGCTTCATATCGGAGTGGGGGATGTGCCCAAATAACATCTTGACCGACATGAGTCTTGCATCAAGAATCAGTTGTCCTATCGAAGGCCCTATCCGTCTCGTGGGGTTGCCCCGATAATTAAGATAATAATATCAAACAAAAGTATCTGGTGTTTAATGACTACAGCTGAGGAATCCCAAAGGATATGATCCATGTTACCCTACTAAATCTTACTGTCATCGGTGTTCAGTATAACACTTCACGGTCCCCTTGCTCCTAGCCTCACCAGTGCTCGATCTCCATGATCCTGGGTACCTGCAGGGATGATGATCGCGGACAAGACAAGAGACACTTCACAAAACAATTTTATTTCACACATAAAAGACGTTGTGTCAAAGACTTCCAATTCTCCCTTCAACAAATACCTAGGGTTGCAAGGCTCATGCCTCACCCCATACCTTTCCGAACTACTCACTCATTGAGATAAGATCACGAGAAGAAAACATTGAAGAACACATCTTGGGATTGATTGATTGCAATATGTCTTACAATGAATGCCCGGTGCGATGCGCGATTACAAGTATGAATTAGATGAGAGAGCACTATGGTGGTGGAGATGGCTATGGAAATGAAAATGGCGGCGGCTAGGGTTTGGGGATGAAGATGATGATGAAGAGGTTCTGGCTATGCTCGACGTTGTTTTGTTGACATTTCGACATGTGATGAGTGGTATTTTTACACTCATTTCAACCATGTTTAAACCAAGATATTTCACTAAAAGAGAGATATTCGATCCGATACTGCCACTAATGACTAATGAATGCAAAGGATTCCACAAATCCTCTCTTTGATATTTTTCCACAGGAAATGGGCTAAAAATCTCGTGGGAGAAAGAAAATGTGGGAGAATGGAGAAGAAACAAGTCACCAGGAGGCGCCAGAAAGCCACCAGAGTCAAAGACGTCGTTCCATACGACCGCACGCGCCCATTCGAGTAGTCGTTTGGCGTGGAAATCGAGGCAAGTCGTCCACCTGAACAACTTTTATAAAGGGGATCCAATCAAAATGTCAACAGAACAGCGTCGACCACAACCAGAACCTCTTCATCATCTTCTTCATCCACAAACCCTAGTCGCCACCATTTTCATCTCCATAGCCATCTCCACCACCATAGTGCTCTCTCGTCTAGTTCATACTTGTAATCGTGCATCGCACAAGGCATATAATGTAAGACATATTGCAATCAATCAATCCCAAGATGTGTTCTTTTATGATTTCTTCTCGCGATATGATCTCCATGTGTGAGTAGTTCGGTAAGGTATGGGGTGAGGCACGAGCCTTGCAAACCCAAGTATTTGGTGAGGGCGTCAATGGGAGCCTTTGACATAACGTCTTGTATGTGTGAAATAAAATTGTTTCGTGAAGTATCTCTTGTCTTGTCCGCAATCTTCATCCCTGCTGGTACCCAGGATCAAGGAGATCGAGCACCGGTGAGGCTAGGAGCAAGAGGAACGTGAAGTGTTATACCGAACACCGGTGATAGTAAGGTTTAGTAGGGTAACATGGATCATAACCTTGGGTGTAGTCATTAAACACCCAATGCTTTTGTTTGATATTATCATCTTAATTATCGGGTCAACCCCGTGAGACGGATAGGGCATGCGGTAGGACAACTGATTCTTGATGTGGGACTCGAGCCGGTCAAGATGTTATTTAGACACATCCCCCACTCCGATACGAAGCAAGCGCCTCTTGATGGGTGACTTCCCGAGCACAAACTAATATCATTTTTTTATCCCAACACCAATACATGGTTCTAAGCATTAAGATCTCATCCATGTACCTTCTTTTTATTATAAGTGTTGATTCACAATTTGCTCGTTGATCCGGTCAAAAGCTGGATTGAGACTTTAACATAAACTTGCTAGAGACCGTTGCTTCAAGAGAGCCTTCTGAAAGGACGTGGATGTCACCTAGAGGGGGGGGGCAGTGAATAGGCGCTTTAAAATAATTACGGTTTAGGCTTGAACAATGCGGAATAAAACTAGCATTTAATTTGTCAAGCACAAAACCTAAAACAACTAGGCTCACCTATGTGCACCAACAACTTATGCTAAGCAAGATAAACAACTAAGTGATAGCGGGATATATAACAAGAAACAATATGGCTATCACAAAGTAAAGTGCATAAGTAAAGGGCTCAGGTAAGAGATAACCGAGGCATGAGGAGACGATAATGTATCCCGAAGTTCACACCCTTGCGGATGCTAATCTCCGTTTGGAGCGGTGTGGAGGCACAATGCTCCCCAATATGCCACTAAGGCCACCGTAATCTCCTCACGCCCTCGCACAATGCAAGATACCGTGATTCCACTAAGGGACCCTTGAGGGCGGTCACAGAACCCGTACAAATGGCAACCCTTGGGGGCGGTCACCGGTACCCGTACAAATTGCTCGGGGCAATCTCCACAACCTAATTGGAGACCCCGACGCTTGCCCGGAGCTTTACACCACAATGATTGAGCTCCGAGACACCACCAACCGTCTAGGGTGCCAAAGCACCCAAGAGGAACAAGCTCTAGGGTGCTCAAACACCCAAGAGTAATAAACTTCTCAAACTTCACTTCCACGTATCACCGTGGAGAACTCAAACCGATGCAACTAAGGCAATGGCAAGAAGACACGAAGTGGTCAACTCCCTCACTCCCAAATCCCACCACAACAACAAAAGCTATGGAGGAATATGAGAGGAAGAAGAAGGAGCTCACAAAGAACTCCAAGATCTAGATTCAAGGGGTTCCCATCACATAGAGGAGAAAGTGATTGGTGGAAATGTGGATCTAGATCTCCTCTCTCTTTTCCCTCAAAAAGGAGCAAGAATCATTGGAGAGATTGAGAGTTAGCAAGCTCTAAGAAGGTCAACAATGGGGGAAGAACACGAGCTCAAAGGATAGGGACCATTGGGGAAGAAGAACCCCTTAAATAGGCCCCCACGAATCTGCCCGTTATGTGTAGAATAACATAGGAGCGGTACAACTGCTATGCGCACCGATACAACCGGTCAAAGCAGACAAACCTACCTGTAGGAAAAGCAATAAGCGGTACAACCGCCCGGGGCACCGGTAGTACCGGTTAAACCAGAACAACCGGCCCACAACCGCCCAAGAACCGCTCCACAACAGAAACTAGTCCGGTGGTAGAGCGGTACATGGCTGGTACAACCTTCAGACCAATTCTGGAGCGGTACAACCGCTCCAAACACTGGTTGTACCGGTCAACAGGTACAACCTCTCTATGAACCGATACAACCTCTATGTGTAAAACTGGTAAGACAAAAATAGCCATAACTTTCGCATACAAGCTCCGATTTGAGCAAACTCAAGCTTGTAGGATAAAGAACAACAAGAGCTATCGAACAATGACTAGTTATATTAAGAACAAGCAATGGAGAATAAAAGCCACTAGGATAAGGAAGATGACCTTCCCAATAATTATCCGGCAAAATCTCCAACATCGAAAACATCATAGAAGATGCATATGGACTCCGTTTTTGATGAACTCGAGCTTGTCATGAAGAGGACCATAAGCTCTAAAACTCACAAAGAGAAACACCAAATGAGAGCCAAGAAAGATGATGCAAGGATGCAAATGGTTTGAGCTCTCAACGAATGATACGATCAAGCAACTCACTTGAGAGCCCCCCTTGATAGTACAACAATCGATCATATAACCCGGTCTCCCAACTACCACCATGAGACCGGTAAAATAGAAACTTATCAAGGGCAAACCTATACCTTGCACATGGTCCACTTGAGCTATATGATGACGATCTTGACTTCCTCAAGATGTACCACCTTTCTTGATTGTGTAGGCTCAATGAAGACTAGCTGATTGCTCCCCCATACTCCACTATGGGTGAGCCACTCTTCGGCACATCTTCACAAGTCCACTGTCACCACAATGGACGGCAAGCTTCTAGCATGATCTCTTCGTGATGCTACACTTGAACTTGCACACCGCAATCTTGATGACGATCGCCACTTGATGTCATCCTCCATGGGTTGTATGAGATCTTCCTATTGACGCAAGCCCATGGAAACATACCTAACCCCACATAGAACTCTCACGTAGACCATGGGTTAGTACACAAAGCGTAATGGACAATGCTTACCATACCATGGTATCACTTGATCCCTCTCGGTACATCTTGTACGCTTTGTATGTTGATCAACTTGATTCACTCTTTTACTTAGTCTTGATCAACCTTGTATCTTATCTTCTCTTCATAAAGATGATGTCTTGAAGGTAAACATGAAAGCTCACACAGTCTCCTTCTTCAAGACATGCTTGCAATAAGATCAACTCTTACATGACCAATCTTTGGATTAAACCTTGAATAGCACCTTGGTCACCATATAAACTCCTTGAAACCAACAGATGGACTTCTAGAAGTGCCTATGGACAAATCCTTAGAATATAACTCAAGGCAACCATTAGTCCATAGTGATTGTCATCAATTACCAAAACTACACATGGAGAAATGTGCTCTTACAATCTCCCCCATTTTGGTAATTGATGACAACCACTTTCAAGAGAGTTTATATAAGGAAATAAGCACAACCAAGCACACACATGCAAAGTAATAATGCATGGGTATGAGTTGCAAATGCTTAAGCAATCAAAAGCAAAACTCTTTAAATTTTCCAAACTAAACTCTCTAAACATCTCCCCCATTGGCATCTATTGCCAAAATGGACGAAATACTTAGAAAGGCAATATTATAGGTGTTCCTCCAAAAAGTGTGTAATTCTCAAAATATGAATGCAATGAAATACACATATACAATGATAAGTAGTTGGAGGAAGACAAACTATATTGAGGATCCAAAGATTGCAAAAAGGATTGTATGGCACAAAGACATACCAAAGAGTGAAGCAAGCAATCAAAAGATACCAATTGGACAAAACAATCAGATGATCCAACGAGCCACATTAAAAAGAAATTATGATATGGGCAAAGGAGTGTTCTAAAGAAACTAGAGAAGCTCCCCATGATTTGTGCACTATTTGGAAGTTTTGTATTTAGATTCTCGTGGAAAAAATAGGATCATCGCTCCCCCAAAATCAATAAAAACACAAAACATGTGCAAGTGAGCATAGATAGGAAATAATGCATAGAACTTGCAACAAACATATGGTTGAGCAACATGAAAGAGCCAGCTTAAGAATGGGCTCAACCAAAATGATGTGTGTGAGTCATGGCAAAGGACTTGAGAAGACTAATATAAGGATGAGCATTAAGCATCAACATAGTCTTGATGGTATGAGACACGAAGTGCAAGACATATCCTCCCCCCCCCTCCACACACACACTAGCAAATGGGTTCACAAGCTTACTAATAAACAAATTAAAAACCAAAGCTTGTGACAACCCATGGTGAAGATAAGAAATAATAGCCTTGTCAAGAGGAGGGATACCAATCGAAATGGCAAAACCCTCGTCAAGACAAGCATGAGGAAACATAATCTTCACCACCAATGAGTGCATCAGGATGCAAGGATATAAGATCCGCACTGAAGACAAATTCTTTCACGAAACCACCAAGAAAATAAAAAAAGGAAATGCAACAGCGGACGTGAAAGAAAATAGGATATCAATTAGAGATGTAACTTCTCTCATGTGTATAAGATTCTTGGTAGAAGACAATCATGATGATATATATCCACAAAGAAGGATTTACACACGAAATAGTTACAAGAAGGAACGAACAACATAACCAAAAGGAAGTCATGAATATACCAATAAGATCTTTGCTTGAAAGCATAGCAGAAGGCCTAATATTTTCTTATTGTACATAAATGAACTCCCAGCTCACGAACATCAAAGACATCACAACTAGCAACAAGAGATCATCGTTGGGATGCTTTGAGAAAGGAAACAAGTACCACAAGAATGAATCAAGAAATTCATGCCATGATGCAACCTACAAAAGGTTGAATGCAAGAAATGTATGCATGAAGTAGATACTTGTTACCAAGATAGCATTGGATTGATGTAGAAGATAATGGTTCATCGATCATCCTAACTTGGCTCCAATAAGCACATGGTGTCAACACCTTCCTTGTAAGTGAGCCGAGCATCCAATGTATCTCCAATTGTTCCTAGAACAACAACACAAACAAAGTGGTACCCAAACTCATTGGGACCAAAGAGTTAGTGGACCAACAATACATATGACAAACTCCACATAAGTATGTGCATATAGATATGAAATTGAATTTCATGCCCACTTTATCCAATTTGTGACATAGTGGAGTTTCCCCTGTATATTGGGTCAAAGAGAGAAAGCATGCCAAAGAAAGTACATATAGTAATATGCATGCTCAAGACTTTCAAGAACCAAATCAACACATAGCTGATAAGATACCAAAAGACAAGGTATCAAGTGAAAATAAGATACCCAAAGAAAATTATCACTTGAAGGATACCAATTAAAAGATACACCATGGAATGAGATATCCATATGACAAATAGAAGGAAACAAGATCCCAATAGAAGAAAAACAAACAAGAGGTATCAAGTTCCCAAAAGAGAGCTAGGTTCCAAATAAACCAAGCCCTCGGCAAGTTTTCATGATGGCACAAAGTACCAAAAATGAAAAAGCTTTAACTTCCACCAACACGCACTTGGGATCAAAAGGTTTTATGATAAACGTATAAAGAGAGTGCTCTAAAGAAAATAGGATAGCTCCTCCAAGACATGTGCATTATATAGAATTTGCATTTGAATACAAAATGCACAAGATGATATCATCACTTTCCCTATATCTATAGAAACATTAGATGTGCTAAAAAAGATCCACAAGAGGTAAGGAAGACAAACGATAAACAAAATCCAATGCAAAGATGAAAATTTCTACCACTTAAAAGGAATACCAATTGTCAAAGGACAAGAAGTATTTGGAAATAATTCCCATTGGTAGATTGCAAATAGATCCAACATCATCTTTACTCCTAAATCACAAGCAAATGACACTTGTAGACCTAACATGCCACCTAGGAACAAGATAAATTGTAATATCAAATCTAAGTGGCAATATCTCAAATGTACACATTCTCTGGGCTTGTAATATGCACATAGCATATTACTCCCCCATAATGTGGTAAACCAACATTATTAACAAGTGGCAAATGAAATCCAACAAGAGATTATTAAGGGACCATTTAGAATTTGAATTTCTCATGAGAAGACATACCACATAGAAGCTATATAATCTTGTAATATCAATACTAAGTGGTATTCCTCATGTACACACATTTTTAGGATCGTGAAGTGCACAAAGCACATCACTCCCCCAAAATGGGATAATCCATTAATCTCTTAAAAGAGCCGACTAAGATACAAACAAAATACAAAAAGGCTCAACACAAGACTCACACATATATGATGTGCAACCCACCATACATACTTGATTTCTCAAGATAAACAAATAAGAAGCACAACATATACAAACACATGCAAGGTACAAAACCACAACATGCAGAGGGGCAAGTAACTAACAATGTATTCAATTTTAAGTACAAGTTACCGTAAGGAGGAACATTGGTTATAAGATAGAAACTTGATGATCCAAATGACTTGGCTTGAGACAATATGAATGATGAAGACCCCTTAATTCTTCATAATGTAGCCAAGTCTACAATGCCCTCCAACCATACATATTGATCAAGTTTGAGCTTGTTGGTCCCCAACCAAGTTGGGTCCTAAGAGGTTAGTCACAATAGGCTTGGCTACCCAAATGGTTCTTTTCTTGACACCACTTTGAGTACCAACAAACTTGGCAAACA
This sequence comes from Elymus sibiricus, assembly GCA_039707655.1. Taxonomy (NCBI): domain Eukaryota; kingdom Viridiplantae; phylum Streptophyta; class Magnoliopsida; order Poales; family Poaceae; genus Elymus; species Elymus sibiricus. Next base: position 314,216,558 of record CM077665.1, read on the forward strand.
CATTGCCAACCTTATCCTTCCCAAGAGAATAGACATCATTAATGATAATTGGGTTGGATACTTTACCATTAGTGCGTGAAGAAGCAAAGTGACCCTTCTCAGGACATAAGGAGCAACATCTACCCTTTACTTTCTTCTCAATTGTTTTCTCAACTTGAGGAGCATTGACTTGGGTCTTCTTGGGAAGTGGCCTTTCTTCAACTTGACGTTGAGCATGAGATTGAACTTGTGGCCGCTTCCCTTGTTGCTTGTCACTATGGGGCTTCTTCTTCAATGGGAAAGATCTAACATGGTGCCCTTCTATTTTGCACTTGAAGCAAACAATCCTGGCCGAGTTCTTGACTTGTTCTTGGCCCTTCTTCTTGTCGCCCTTGGACTTCTTCTTATTATTATTGGAGTTGAATCCAAGTCCACCTTTGTCATTTGGGGATTTTTGCACACTCAAGATATTGTTGAGTGTGGACTTCCCTTCATGACTCTTTTCCAAGTCTTTCTTCAAAGAAGTGACTTGGGCCTTGAGCTCATTGATTTCCTCTACATGGTTAGTATGAACACAAGTACTAGAGGAAGTATAAGCTTCATCGTTAGAGCAACAAGGCAAGGAAAGTAATTCATCACAAGATGTAGCAACATTATGAGTAGATGAATTACGAGGACTAGCACATGGCAATAAAGCATTTCGACTAGATGTAGTGCTAATGTCCACATGAGGCTCACTAGATGTTACCTTAGTAGTACTAGCCTCATGAGCTATCTTTGGCACATTATGGGATACTAGAAGATCACCATGAGAGCTAGAAAGCTTTTCATGACTTTCTTCTAATTTCCCATAATTGCTAGATAGCAACTCAAGTTGAGACCTTAGCTCAACATTCTCCTTCAATATGGATGCTTCACAAGAAATAGAGTTAGTAGCACAAGCATCATCATTAACAATAAGAGGAGAAGGCAACTTGGCAAGCTCTTTTGCATACGAAGCTTCAAGTTGAGCATGAGACTCGGTGAGTTCGATGAGCGAACCCTTAATGACCCTCGAGCCATTTTCGAGGTGCTCAAAGTCCTCAAGGAGTTTAGCATGTGCAACTTCAAGCTTATCATTTTTAGTTCTAAAATCATTAGCCACCTCGAGAGCTCTATCATGGGATTCCTTTAATCTAGATAATTCTAGAGCAAAGGTCTCCTCAAGAGATTCCTTGGTGGTTTATTCATTTTCAAGAGCTTGAGATAGCTCCGCGATCTCATTAGCATAATCACGCTCATGACCTTCCATTTTATCAATGGTGGCCTCATGCCCCTCGAGATGAGCTTCCAACTCCTCAATATATTTCTTGCCCTCAATGTCAATAGACATGATTTCCATGAAGTTGGAACGAGCAAGTTTATTCTTATGAAGAGCTTTAAAAATCATTTCCCCCTTAATTTTTAAGGAAGCAATATTGTCATCCTCATCATCAATAGGCTCATCCTCATTATTATCAACATCATCATCATGAGAAATATTGGGGTTCAAAGTAGGAGATACCTTTGACGCCTTAGCCATAAGACAAAAGTGAGAAACAATAGATGATGATGTAGGATCCCTTGAAGCACCATTTAAGACCACATATTGTTCCATGGAGTGTTTTGTTTCCTCTACATTGTTAGCACAACAACTCGAGGAAATAGATACATTTTTATCATGGCAACAAGATATAGCAAGCACATCATCATGAGATTTAGTCAAGCAATTTCTACATGATATGTAAGGACTATCAACACAAGCATGTGAAACATTTAGAGTGCTCAAAGTGTGAAAGTCCAAAGATGAATCATTGCAGTAAGATAGTGATGAAGGATCATCAAGAATAAGCCCACTATCATCATTACAATGATCACCACTACTCACCATATCATTACCTTGTGGCAATCCACATGTAGGTGAAGTAGATGAAGTTGAGAAGACAACACGATCGGAGGTGGAGGGAGAATAATCATCCCTACAAATCTTGGACACACCATATTTATCTTGAAGCTTTGTCCACAACTCATGAGCATCCCGGAACGGCATGAGTTGAAATATAACTACATTGCTCAAAGCATCAAAAAGCACACTATAAGCTTGAGAATTGAGATAAGAGTTTTTCTCATCCTCTAAAGATATGTTTTGAGAATCCTTTGGAGGAGAAAAACCCATATCTACAATTCGTTCTAAATTTGGGTCCATGACACTAAAGAGATTAAGCATGCGAATTACCCAAACATCAAAATTTGTGCCATCAAAACTAAGAGTGTCAGAGAATCCTAATTCCCTAGTCGACATCCTTACTCTGTAGGTGTTAAAACCTAATAATGACAGACCTAGCTCTCATACCAATTGAAAGGACGTGGATGTCGCCTAGAGGGGGGGGGGTGTGAATACGCGCTTTAAAATAATTACGGTTTAGGCTTGAACAAATGCGAAATAAAACTAGCGTTTAATTTGTCAAGCACAAAACCTAAAACAACTAGGCTCACCTATGTGCACCAACAACTTATGCTAAGCAAGATAAACAACTAAGTGATAGCGGGATATATAACAAGAAACAATGCTATCACAAAGTGAAGTGCATAAGTAAAGGGCTCGGGTAAGAGATAACCGAGGCACGAGGAGACGATAATGTATCCCGAAGTTCACACCCTTGTGGATGCTAATCTCCATTTGGAGCGGTGTGCACGCACAATGCTCCCCAAGATGCCACTAAGGCCACCGTAATCTCCTCACGCCCTCACACAATGCAAGATGCCGTGATTCCACTAAGGCACCCTTGAGGGCGGTCACCGAACCTGTACAAATGGCAACCCTTGGGGCGGTCACCGGTACCCATACAAATTGCTCGGGGCAATCTCCACAACCTAATTGGAGACCCCGACGCTTGCCCGAAGCTTTACACCACAATGATTGAGCTCCGAGATACCACCAATCGTCTAGGGTGCCAAAGCACCCAAGAGGAACAAGCTCTAGGGTGCTCAAACACCCAAGAGTAATAAACTTATCAAACTTAACTTCCACGTATCACCGTGGAGAACTCAAACCGATGCAACTAATGCAATGGCAAGAACACACGAAGTGGTCAAGTCCCTCACTCCCAAATCCCACCACAACAACAAAAGCTATGGAGGAATACGAGAGGAGGAAGAAGGAGCTCACAAAGAACTCCAAGATCTAGATCCAAGGGGTTCCCCTCACATAGAGGAGAAAGTGATTGGTGGAAATGTGGATCAAGATCTCCTCTCTCTTTTCCCTCAAAAAGGAGCAAGAATCATTGGAGGGATTGAGAGTTAGAAAGATCTAAGAAGGTCAACAATGGGGGAAGAACACGAGCTCAAAGGATAGGGACCATTGGGGAAGAAGACCCCCTTAAATAGGTCCCCATGAATCTGCCCCTTATCTGCAGAATAACATAGGAGCGGTACAACCGCTATGCGCACCGGTACAACCGGTCAAAGCAGACAAACCTACCTGTAGGATAAAGCAATAAGCGGTACAACCGCCCGGGGCACCAGTAGTACTGGTTAAACCGGAACAACCGGCCCACAACCTCCCAAGAACCGCTCTACAACAGAAACTAGTCCTTTGGTAGAGCGGTACATGGCCGGTACAACCTTCGGACCAATTCTGGAGCGGTACAACCGCTCCAAACACCGGTTGTACCGGTCAACTGGTACAACCTCTCAGTGTAAAACTGGTAAGACAAAAATAGCCATAACTTTCGCATACGAGCTCCGATTTGAGCAAACTCAAGCTTGTTGGATAAAGAACAACAAGAGCTATCCAACAATGACTAGTTATATTAAGAACAAGCAATGGAGAATAAAAGCCACTAGGATAAGGAAGATGACCTTCCCAATAATTATCCGGCAAAATCTCCAACATCGAAAACATCATAGAAGATGCATATGGACTCCGTTTTTGATGAACTCGAGCTTGTCATGAAGAGGACCATAAGCTCTAAAACTCACAAAGAGAAACACCAAATGAGAACCAAGAAAGATGATGCAAGGATGCAAATGGTTTGAGCTCTCAACGAACGATACGATCAAGCAACTCACTTGAAAGCCCCCCTTGATAGTACAACAATCGATCATATAACCCGGTCTCCCAACTACCACCATGAGACCGGCAAAATAGAAACTTATCAAGGGCAAACCTATACCTTGCACATGGTCCACTTGAGCTATATGATGACGATCTTGACTTCCTCAAGATGGACCACCTTTCTTGATTGCGCAGGCTCGATGAAGACTAGTTGATTGCTCCCCCATAATCCATTATGGGTGAGCCACTCTTCGGCACATCTTCACAAGTCCACTGTCACCACAATGGACGGCAAGCTTCAAGTATGATCTCTTCGTGATGCTCCACTTGAACTTGCACACCGCAATCTTGTTGACGATAACCACTTGATGTCATCCTCCATGGGTTGTATGAGATCTTCCTCTTGACGCAAGCCCATGGAAACATACCTAACCCCACATAGAACTCTCACGTAGACCATGGGTTAGTACACAAAGCGTAATGAACAATGCTTACCATACCATGGCACTGGTGCAGCGACGTGCTATACAAACGGTTTTTAACCCCTTTTCGTGACGTAGTTCCAAACCGTCGCCTTGCATGTGTGGGCGATAGGGGGTCCATCCCACACGACACCGCAAACCCGTCGGCGATGGTGGCCAACAAACGCAAACGATCTGCAAATATAATCGTGTGTGGTGCAGGAACAGATCGCACACATAATCTTTTTGGCCTACGTGTGGGATTTGCGATCAATCACACACGTCCAAGACGAGTGAAACACGTCTAATTGCTCATGGAAAACAAACGGAGTTTGACCTTTGACCGTTTGCAAAATGTTACCTAATCCACACGGGCCATTGTAGACATTGTGTGTGATATTGTCATCATCGCACATGAGATTTATCTGGGAACCGTGTACCATGTATAACATCAACGGACACGTTTCCCGAAAAATGTACGCGTGGGATCGTCTTTGCATCGGGCACGGTTTTCTATTGGCTCACGTGTGAGATACGGTGCTATCGCAAATGATTGAGTAGCTCCTATGCACACGTACAAGTGTTGCAAACCGTTTGCGATTTCTTATGTATCACGGATGTTTTAGATTATATCTCGTGTGCTTTTCCTGTGGATCACAGGCGGTTGCGCTATGAGTTGCGTGTGCTTTCCGTTCTAGACCGCACACGCTTAGTTGCTTGAACCGTGTGCGCTGAAATTGCCAGGTTATTGTAAAATATCGCATTTAATTCGCCCTGCAAATAGCAAATTCGCCACAATATGCAATCGACATATAGTGTCCACACGAAGAACATTCATCATAATTCGCCACAATATGCAATTGAACGAATAGTATCCACAAGCAGAGGATTCATCATAATTCACGACAATATGCAATTGAGAAAATGCTAGCTAAATTCCACAGCTGTTAAACCGACATATCCAGTACATAATCATAGTGTATGAAATATGAAGACATGATCACATGGAAAATAATGCATCCATGTGTATATGTTTAGCTGATAACACTATATGAATGCGTACTTATTTTTAGGAGATTTGAATCCGGAAATCTTCGACGTCTTTAGAGGGCTTGATATGGTGTTTCACAAAGAAGGTGCTGATAAATTTCCTAACAGACAACAATTCATCAGCGGCGAGCAGTTCAGAAGTCATCGGTGCCAAGATCAGCTGCATGACTTTTAGATCAGAATGTGACATACGTGTGGAGTAGAAGATAGTAATTAAGAAGCAGAATTACTGGTTTTATCCTGTCAGCATCGACACCACATTCAGCATGTCTGCATAGGTTCATCATGTGTGCACAAACGTAGTATCCACATAGGCTGGTACCTTGTTGTTGCTAAGGACACTGAAATTTTTTGTACAGTATTAGTCATGTATTTGCCCTGTTAGGAACAACCTAACCGGTGTAAGTTGTTTCTTCTTTTTACTATGGAGAGAAATGGAAAGAGGTTTACTTAGAAACTTGAACATCTGACTAGCATTTTCTGAAAATAACGTATTTTGTTGTCTTACCGGAGAAACGATCACGTGCTGCAGAGGTAGTTGGCGGTCGAACCGATTCCCTCCTAAAGTTATGTTCTTTGACAATACACTGGAAATGAAGATGAATTTTCACACACTCAATTCTGGAACCAGATATGAACGCAACGCATTAACATCAAAGAATTCAATACCTATCCATGAAATCCTGAAGATGACTCAGATACTGAGGCGCATTTGACTCTCTGAGAAAATCCATGTAGTAAATTGTGTTGCGTTTTGGAACAATGACCACCAAGATCCAGTGACCTCTACAGTTTAAGAAAACCATGAACGTACGAACTATGTCTAAAACTGAAAGACGATCAATGTATGCGTGGTTGTATATTTATACTTACTCTTCATGATATGGCCACATAAAGAATTCTCCTATCTGTAAGTCGAACAAGATCTTGGCGACAAAATAAATGGAATCCGTGCGTGAGTCATTATCTTGTAACAAAACGCCGTTTGCTAAATCAGGATCTATGAAATACGCATGCACCCATGTTGTTCTCTGCATCGTCAATCCCCTGAGAGGAATACAGTACAGTTAGCTTTTTTGTCATTTACAGCCTTGTATGGAGAAGTTGATCAGAGTTTGTGAAGTACTTACAACATCAAGCATTTGACAAGAGTGGCAGCAAGCTCATCGAAGTTGAAGAAGAGATGAAAGTCCTCGAATTCCACACTGATGGTACCTGGAATGTGAGAGAAATGCCAGTTGTCGTACTGCAATTCCACAATGTTATGATCTTCTCCTTTTGACATTATGTCCATGCAATATTTATGTAACTTGCGACAACTGGAACTGCACTCATCAAAGTATTCGCCAACAAGAAATGGCTGGCCATGCTTGTACTTGCGTGCTTCAAATGGGTCTTCATCAGAACCAGGATTACATGGGTCTTCATCGGCCATGCCATGGTTCTGCTCGAAGAGTCTTTTCTGCTCGAAGAGTCTTCGTAATAGGATGCTCGGGTACTCGACCCTCCTCTGTTTCTGTCATGTGTAATAACAAATTGCCAATTTTACCAGGAAGCTAAACATAAATGCAACAGTCTTTGTAGTACAGGACGCACAACGGCAGTGTTTGAATGAAAACAAATTAATAGTGACAGCTATGTACATTCTGCTGTCAAACCTTCCAATCTGTTAAAAACTACTGTCTTGCACCATGTTTTTTTTCACTAAGTCTGAAAATCTGTTTATTTCAGATTGCCATGTGGTGTTGATGCTAGCCATGTTTCTGTGCATAATTGGACCTTGCTCGTGCTGAATGAAATGAAGTGCTTCATGTGTACTATCTTGCAGTAAATTTTCATGCAATGATAACTCATGTCGCATATAGTTTTCTTGCTGTCAATATGCCTTCAGGTTAAATCTATGACAGTGTCTTAATCACATCCAGAATCAAATAGCACATGGGAAGTCTGAATCACACCTAATATAACAAATAATTTCTAACAACGAGAGTTAGGCTTACCTTCTTTGCACGTCGCAGAAACTTCCTCCCACTGTACCCAGATTCAAAAGCTCGCAACTTTACGGATTGAAATTGATGTTGACCATGAACAGGCAGGTCTTCAGCTACCCCTCTCCATTCGTTGGAAGTGATTGTCCTAGGGAGCTACAAGAGAAAGAAATGGCACAAATGGACCTGCCGCTTTAAAATCCCCAATTCCAAAACAAAACCCTAAGCCTAGTTGTCCGGGCGACATTCTGCAGGTGCTGGACTCCGCGTCCCCAAGGCTGACTTCGACCATGGCGAAGTGCTCATCCTCGGCGTTGTCCTCGTCATCGGCGTCGCCCTCATCTTCGTCGTACTCGTAGTAGTGGTGCCGCCATAGCTCGCGTTGGTACTCCATCGCCAATTTATCAATGGACAGGCGCTTCTCGACCTCCTCCTGAGCCACGCGCAACTCCTCCCAGCAGTCGGCGCTCTCGGACGGCTCCCGCATCTCCAGCTCTCGCTCGGAGATCTCGTGCGGAAGGGGCTCCATGGCCTCCGCCGCCGCATCGTCGGCATCCGCAGCAGCCGCCTCTTCGGATGTGTGGTGCATGCTGGATTCCGATGAAGCTTGGAGTATCTTGGCGTGAGCATTCTCGATGATATAGGCCAGGGCGGCCTCCGCGGCATGGCACGCTGCTCGAGCGCTCTTGGCGTTCGTAGCCACCGTCGTGGCAGCTGCAGCTGCCGTCTCCGCGGCTACAGACGCCCTTCCGGTCGGCGCAGAAGCCCTGTCGGCCGCCGCAGAGGCTCTTTCGGCGGATGCGGCCACGCTTAAGGCGAATGCGGCTGCGCTCTCGGCCGAGGTGGCCGCGTTCTCGGTAGAGGCAGGAGCGCTCGGGGCCGAGGGGGCGGTCGTACGCACCCTTACGAAGCGTTCCCACGGCGTCATTCTTTGCACAGAGGGTTTGTTGGGGAATGGGGGTCGAGGGTGAATGGAATCCGAGCTACACGAAGCCGACAAAGCTTCCCTCGTAAGACATAAATAGATCCATGAATTTTCATCGCAAACGTTTTCCGTATGGAACCGTGTGTACGCGGTTAACTTTTTGTATCGAATTGTAAAACTATTTTTGGGTATAGCGGTAACGGATATTGTTTTATTTGTAAGAAAAAGATTCCTACCGTCAAAATCCACTAACGACATCCTAAAATTAGGAAATATTCGGGGTACAATTGGCATTTTTATACATTAAGTTAGTTTGTACAAATTTTACAGCCATAATTCAAAATTGTAACACACGAACATGCAAGATGAAGCAAAAACTGCTGGAAAAATCATATTTATGTAGTACTTGCTTCCCAATATATGCCGCTTGCAATAAATTTTAAGGAGTTCCAAACATCTTGGGTAACGGTTTGGACACACGTGCACGCATTGGGATTCTAGGTTTTAAAATTCAAAAAATGAAAAAATGCTCTGAAGTACATGATAATAATCTGCATGATTTCCCGACATGGGGCCAAGATGTCGTGGTCAAAGTAACGGCTTGTTCGAGATAAGCTTTGAGACATGCCTCTCACAAAACGTCGCTTCACACGAAGGGTCGCGGTTCCGAGAGGGGACATGACCTTGTTTGATGACGAGCCGCTAGTCATTGTCTCATTTGGCCTACCTTTTTTGAATTCGTTACAATGCACGAATACGTCCGGCCACTTGAAATTTGGACATTTTCGGGGTTCAATGAGCATTTTTGTACATGAAGTTAGTTTCTACATATCTAGTGGCCATAATTCAAAACTAAAACACATGGACATGTTCAAGATGAAGCAAAAACTGCAGGAAAAAAATCATTTTTATATATGTACTAGTGCTTCCGTCTATATGCCACGTGTAATAAATTTGAAGGAGTTCCAGACATCTTGAGTAACGGTTTGGACACAAGCATTGAGAATAATCTAGGTTTTTAAATTCAAAAAATAAATAAAAATGCTATGAAGTACATGAAAATCAGCATGATTTCCCGACATGGGGCCAAAATGTCGTGGTCAAAGTGACGGCTTGTTCGAGATAAGCTTTGACACATGCCTCTCACAAACCGGAGCACCACGCGCAGGCTCGTATATATAGTTCCGAGAGGGGACGTGGGGTGTTGTGTGATGACGAAACGGATCGCTGCCTCATTCGGCCTAGTTTTTTTTCATCGATGCAATGTACGAATACAACCGTCATTCTAAAATCTGAAAAAAATACGACATTCAATTGGCATTTTTATAGATGAAGTTAGTTTCTAGAAATTTAATGGTCATAGGTCAAAACTGAAACAGATGAACAAGCAAGATAAAGCAAGAACGGCTGGAAAATCATATTTATGTACTACTTGCTTCCGTATATATACCACATGCAATAAATTTGAAGGAGTTCCAAACATCTTGAGTGACGGTTTTGACACAAAAGCATTGGAATCTAGGTTTTTTAAGTCAAAATTTGAAAAATGCGCCAAAGTACATGAAAATATGCATGATTTCCTGACATGGGGCCAAGATGTCGTGATCAAAGTAACGGCTTGTTCGAGATAAGCTTTGACACATGTCAAAGCTGGTAATGCATGCATGGTTAACTGTTACCCACGTCCCAATGGGTAATTACTCTATTAGGGCACGGGTGCGAGCTTAAATGCCCATCTGGAAGTTGGTGGGTCAAATACCTTACGTACTGAGCGTGCAAGACGGGGATGAGGATGGGATAGCATTACCCGCCTTACACATGAATTGAAGTACTTACATGTGGGCTCTGAAATTAGTAGACCCCACGTAATTTGGGGCCTCGGTCACCCAAATTTACACACATCCCACCCCTTTGGCCCAAAATTCCCTAAGAAATCCCAAACCTAGCCACAACATATTGTTTATTGCGTTGAAATACTATTTTTGTACTGAAATACGTGAAGTTTGTTCTTAAATGAATGTGTGAGTTTCCCCACGGTGATAAAGAACTCGGTGGGGGCATGGATGGGAAACTTTTTATCCCCGTGCACGGGTACGTAGACGGGGACGGGGATGGGAGGGCGGTGATTGGGACGGAGATGGGACTCCAATACTCGCCTAAGGAATCCCCAGCTTTAGACACAAGCCTCTCACAAAACGGAGCATCACACGAAGGCGCATGGTTCCGAGGGGGAACGTGGGGGCATGTGTGATGACAAACCGCCAGTCACTGTCTCATTCGACCTAGTTTTTTTCATCGATACAATGCACGAATAGGACCGGCATCCTATTTTTTTTAAAAAAAATGGCGTTCTATTGGCAATTTTATACATTAAGTTAGTTTATAGAAATTTAATGGCCATATTTCAAAACTGAAACACATGAACAAGCTAGATGAAGCAAAAACCGCTCGAAAATCATATTTATGTACTACTTGCTTACATATATATGCCACGTGCAATAAATTTGAAGGAGTTACAAACATCTTGAGTGACGGTTTGGACACAAAAGCATTAAGAATCTAGGTTCTAAATTCAAAAATAATGATAAAAATTATCTGAATTCTGAAGTACATGAAAATATGCATGATTTCCCGCCATGGGGCCAAGCTGTCGTGGTTACTGCTCTCGGACTTGCTTCCGTAACACAAATGACAGGCATGCATTACATTTGGATAGAAAATGTAAATATTTGTCAAAACAAATGGGTCCCACATGATTGGCGCCTTGTTTCGCGTTTTGAGTTTTGGAAACCAATTTTTGCGGTCTATTAATCACACGCGGTCATGCATTGGGAACCGTCGGTGATGTTAATTCACACACGATTGTTGAGTAGGAAATCGTGTGCAATCACTGCTGGCGTCGATCAAGATTCCAGCCGCCTATAAATGCTGCCCCTCGAGATGTCATCCCGCCTGCATTCTCTCGTCTCTCACCCCTCTCACAAAACTCTGTCATGGCGCGGCCGGTCTGTGCACAAGCAAAGGAGGAGGCGCCACCCCGTGAGGACATGGCGAAATGCAGCGACGAGGAGGACCCCTTCGCGCCCCCAGACGAGGTTGTGCCAGACCCCCTAACTGAAGATTGGTTTTGGGGCCAGTATGATCTGGCTTTGTGGAAGGCGCTGCCGCCGGCTGAGAGAGCCAGGCAGGTAGCGGTGAAGAAGGAGCGGGTTGAGGAGCGTGCCAGGAACCTCGCGGCCTTGAATGCCCTTAGTGCCGCAAGGGAAAAGGAGGAGTTGGAGCTTTGGCGGCGGGCGAGTCGACGAGCGGTGGAGGTGTGCGAAGACGGCCGGTACCACGCAAGGAAAGCCAGAGGCGCTAGGCGCCGCACCGCTGCGTAGGCTTGGGCCGATAAGCTCGAGCGTGCCACCACCAAAGAGCTCCAGTGGGCGCCCACTGAACTGTCCTGCATGGTCGCGCGCCTCTGCCAGCAAGAGGCTGATCGGCACGTCGAGCGCTGCGAGGCGGAGGAGGCGGCGAACTCCCTCCGCGTTGGGAAGCCACCGCGCACCAGGGAGCTGCTGGTGAGAGGCTGCCATTTTACTGCTCCCCGCTCCAGGAGGGGTTATTATTAGTTTAGTTTTTATTCATTGTACGTATTAGTTAAGTACTATTATCACGTATATGTGATGATATATGTTGTATATGTATCATGTCTTCAATGAGCTATTCAAGAATTAATATATATTGTTAGTTTCACATTTCTATCTGTTTTCATACTGATTTTCTGACTCTAACTGTTAGCCTTTTACACATATTGAAACATAACAATAGAACATAAATCATTCATACATAGAAACATATCAATATTGTGATTGTTGTCCAGACATTGGGATCGACATCTAAAAGATTCAACAAAATAAAACGCGTCCATGACTACACCCTAACCTACGGAAGGTCTTGGTTGTGCCTGAACTCGGTCAGGCGTTCGTCCATGCGGTTTACATGCTCGCGGTACAACTCTAGCGCGATCTCGAGCTCCAAGCTGGCTATTTCATCGGAGATTACCATCTCGAGGATGCGACGGCCATTTTCTTCTACTGCTCCCCGCTGGACACCTGGGCCAAGGAGGTGCTCGAGCCTACCGACGAGCCCGTTAGCATCGAGGGGGCCGCGAACAAGGTGAACGGTGCGACCCGTGCGAACGGCACGGCCGGCGTCCGGTGCAAGGACGGTGCGGCCGGGCTCTGGTGCAAGTACGGCGCAGACGGCCGCTGCCCATTCCTGGCGAGAAAGAAGGCTACTCACGTGCCTTGGACACCGTTGCGACGCCATGTCGGGTGGGATAGCAGGCAAGCGGGGATGGAACCGCTCTTGCTCTGCCGCGCGCCGCGCCTCTCGCTCTGTGGCCCTCCATCGGTCTTGCTGTGCGGCGCGCCTTGCCCTCTCGGCGCGGACGCGTATGTTTTGCTCTACGGAGCACCACCGATGATCTTCTTGTGCGGCGTGCTACAGCCTCTCGGCAGTGAGGTGGCTATGTTGCTCGGCGGCGCTGCCGCGCCCTGCGCCAAGGGTCTGCTCAACCCTTGCGATGACACACAGCACAACGTTGTCCGGCGCGTCGCCGGACATGCCATCGGCCTCGACAGGTCGTTGCACCTGCACTGGATCATTTTCGTCATCGAGGAGGTTGATGGCAGAGGCGGCGCTTGGTCGGGTTGGCATGCTTCGTAGATGGGCTAGGCTGCACTAGGTGTGCATCCGCGTGTGACGTGCACAGGCTCTTATGCTCATTCGCTTCTGGCGGGAAACCCATGGGGAAGCTTGCGCGGGAACATGCGCGGTTCTGCGCGGGAACGTGGCCAAAAGAAACGCCGGTGCGGTGCCGAAGCGTGCACTGTAATCCTCAGGCGAAAACGCGGTGACAAGACGTGAGAGGGGAAGAAGTGGTGATGCGCAGTCAGACTGGTATAATAATAATAAAACGTCTGCGATATTAATACAGGCAAACGGCACTTCCGTACGTACCGTCGGTAATGTTTTCATCAATTGCTGACAATTTTTTTGCAACAACCGTCTGCCCACAACACACACAACTTGTCCGGATGAATCGTTTGGGTTATTATTGGTCTTCCCACACAATTATGATGAATGAACCGATTGTTGCGTATCACACACACACACCTTCTTACGCTAACCCGTTTGTGTTCTGCTGGATTATCGCAAATAGTTTCTCTGAGTGAACTGTGTGCGGTACTTCACACACGTACAAAGTTTTGTTAACTGTTTCTGTTATCTTAGCTAATCCCAAACAGTTCATAAGAATAAACTGTCTGCCATGGATCACACACGCAACAATTTTCTGAATCGTATTTGATGGATCCACCATCGCACACAGTTCGTGCCATTTGCGATGGAGCTTGAACAATACCGTTTGCGATTGGTGGATCGCACACAGTTTCGTCGAAGGGTCTCTGATTGATGTGTCGTCTTTGGACCATTCTATAGTACTGTGGGATCACTTGATCCCTCTCGGTACATCTTGTACGCTTTGTATGTTGATCAACTTGATTCACTCTTTTACTTAGTCTTGATAAACCTTGTATCTTATCTTCTCTCTTCATAAAGATGATGTCTTGAAGGTAAACATGAAAGCTCACACAGTCTTCTTCTTCAAGACATGCTTGCAATAAGCTCAACTCTCACATGACCAATCTTTGGATAAAACCTTGAATACCACCTTGGTCACCATATAAACTCCTTGAAACCAACAGATGGACTTCAAGAAGTGCCTATGGACAAATCCTTCGAATATAACTCAAGGCAACCATTAGTCCATAGGGATTGTCATCAATTACCAAAACCACACATGGAGAAATGTGCTCTTGCACCTTCCTCTTGTGGGTTTGATACCCAGGGTCACCTGTGGGGAAATAGGTGCGGGATACCCTTTCTTGTTCCAATACTGGATCAATAAAAGGGGGACATCAAGCCCTTTTTGTGGTGTCGTTGTCGGGGAGGAGTTTAATATTCCTAGTCTTTGTGTTTAGAGTTTTGTTAAAGTTAATTTTCAGTTTTTGTTTTTTACTTTTCGTTTTTTTGAAGTTTTATTTTGTTGCAAGTCTTTTAATTGAAAATACCAAAAAGTTACTATGTCTCGTAACCTTGGGAGTGTTGCTACTCCTAGCAACAATTTCATGCGTGAACTAATAGCACAACCTAATGTTGCAGCTGCAGAATATGAGATCAAACCGAACCTAGTTTCCATGGATCAACGAGACCAATTTGGAGGCTCCACTTCAAAAGATGCAGGTTTGCATTTACATAATTTTACTGAATTGCTCAACATGACACACATAAAGGATTATGACCCAGATGCTCTGAAACTTTGCTTATTTCCTTTCTCTTTGCGAAGAAAAGCTAAGGAATAGCTTTTAGCTTTGTCTAAAGGCAGTATTACTTCTTGGGCTTCTTGTTGCAGTAAATTTTTATCTAAGTTTTGTCCACCTACAAAATTATGCAATTGTGTTCTCAAATCACAGGTTTCAAGCAAGAATAACGTGAGCCACTAGCGCTTGCGTGGGATAGAATGAAAAAAGGTATAAGAAACTGCCCCAATCATGGAATGGATGAGTGGTTAATCCTTCATATGTTTTATAATGGCTTGAATCACATGTCAAAAACTATGCTTGATACAGCTGCAGGAGGAACAATCATGGGAAAGCCCATAGAATATGTCAAGAAGATACTAGATGATATGCAAGAGAATCATGCCCAATGGCATGTTGACAGAACCACCACCAAGAAGGTGAATGCCATAGAAGAAAATAGCTCAGAGTTGACAACCAAGCTAGAAAAACTTATCTCTTTAATGAAAGGTAAAGAATAGGTAAATTTCAATGCCATCACTAATGAAGATACTAGTGATGTGAATTTTATTGCTCGTAATAGCTATAATCCCAATTGGAAAAATAATAGTTATGCTCCTAAACTTCCCTATCCTAGTAATGGAGGATCATCCAATAATTTTAATGGAGCTAATGGTAGCAATAGAAATACTCTTGAAGAAAACTCTTAAAATTTTTATTGCTAGCCAGACTGAGCAAAATGAACACTTCAAGAATATCTTAAAGAATCATGATAACTTACTTGGTCAATTGACCGGTAAGGTTGCTGGACTAATAAATGATGTGCAGATACATGAATCCAGATCCAAGAATATGGAGGCACAAGTAGCAAAGATAGCAGAGAGTCAAACCTTGATTTTGGCTAAGTTTGCAGGTAAACCAGAGTCTAATCCGGTTGAAGAAGTTAAAATGGTAAGAAGCAACGAAGAGAAGGGTGAGGTACTTGACACAAGCCATGTGCCAGATTACAATTATACTGTTGCAGATTTTTTTAAGATGATATCCATGAAGTATCCACTACCGGAAGTAACTAATGATGAGGCATATAATGTCTTCGTTGAACAAGTTGCAGCTAAGGTACGTGAACTTGATGATGAAAGAAAAAATATTCAGTAAATTACCAGCTAAGCAAGAGGATGCTTTTGAACCTACTATAGAGATTGCGATAGGACTTAATAAGTTTAGTGCTTTATGTGATCAATGAGCAAGTGTTTCCACTATCCCCAAATATGTTTATGATAGTCTCAAGCTTGGTCCTTATGCTAACTCTACTCTCACTCAGGCAGTAGGCATTAAGCATGGTGTTATTGTTCAAATAAATGATTGCTCTGTCATGATTGATCTTGTTATAGTAGATATGCCTAAAGATCCAGTTGCTCCTATAATTCTCAGTAGGCCTTTTCTAAGGACTATCAAAGTTGTGATAAATGTGTTTGAGGGGAATGTTCGTTTTGATTTACCATCTAAAGACCCCTTTATAAGGCATTTCCCCAGGAAAAAGAAATTGAAGACCTACATAGGAGGTGGCATCATTTTGAATGCCAGAGGCTATGGTCTCGATGTTCTAGCACCACCTTTATCACCACTACGGTCGAGCTATCCGACCGAAAACAAGCGCTTCGTGGGAGGCATCCCACACGAATAAAGTAGACAAGTAAGTTTTTAATTTTTGTTTTCCAACAAAAGAGTGATTGAAGTTCCATATGAAGAAGTGAGTTTGGAAGAGTAGTTCTAATGAAGGCTTAGCCTTTTGCAAGATGATTTATATAATTGATGTTTGAATGCCTGGAAATATGTCTACGTATTGCTATGGAACTAACACCGCAGGAAAACGAAGAAAAATGCAAGTTTAAGAGGAAAAATGCCAAAAGACAGCCTTTCCTACGACTGTAGCGATAAACAACTAGAGGCAATAGAGAGAAAGACGACGTTTCAAACGGGCGCACACACCTGTTCGAGCGGTCGTTTTGATTCTTTGTAGAAACCATCGCCAAGTCTAGAGTGTTCGACGACGTTCCAAGCAGGTGCACACTCCTGTCCGAGTGGTCGTTTGACATCTTCGACCAGGAGCACAAAGTTGACAGAACGAACGACGACGCTTTAAATGGACGACGACGCCCATTTCAGCGGTCGTTTCATCTGCATGCAGGCAAATGTGATTTAAACCGGGTTAAAGACGGTGTTCCATGCGGGCGCATGCGCCCGTATGAGCGGTCATTTTGTGCGTCGGCGGCTCCCATAAGCCCGAGGAAGGAGGTAAATCACCCCCATCTCTCTCTTATCTTCTTCTTCTTCCTCCAAACCTCTCCAAACCCTAGCAAAACTTTCTCTCTACTCGTTCGTTTTTAGTTCGAATCCTCCCGTGTGATCGATCTACGGTACGTTTCTCCTCCGATCCCCAATTTATTTTTCGCAAATCCACGTTCTACATGCCTAGCATTGCCATGTCCAGGATATGCATATTTTTTATTCAAACTTGAGTTTGGCATGTATTCGTTGATGTCTTTAGCGGAGTATGATGCTGTGAGTACCGTAGGATCATCATTGTTTCATTGTATTGGACTGAAATATTGTTTTGTAGATGTTTACACGGAGGTCTTCATGCGTACGCGGTGGTTCGAGTTCATCCACCGCACAATCGCAGCAAGTTTTCACTCAGGGGATCGTCTTCACCTACCGTGGAAGAAAGAACAAGTTCCAGGAGCTCACCACAAGGAAGATCAAAGCAACCAAATGGGCTTGTGTGAATACTCTCGCCAAGCTAGGTATCACTCATGATTTTAATTTGCTTTGTCATAATGCCGGGTTGCATCATTTTGTTTATCAGGGATGTGAGACTTATGAAAGATTGACGCTTCAGTTTCTTAGTACTCTCTCGCACAATGTTGGGCTTGTGCCAAATGAATAAGAGGAGGAGAGGATCACTTTCCATATCCTTAACCAAGATTTGAAGATCGTTCTTGATGAGTGGTGTAACCACTTTGGCTTCCCCAATAATGATGATGATATTAGATATGTTTATGATTTCACTAACCTGCACCCAAGGCATTGCTTTTACAAAATGAGTCACAATTGCTCTAAGCAGAGAGCCAGATGTATTGGAAGTCTTGCTATACGTTATTTATACTATGTTATCACTAACTCTTTGCAGGCAAGAGGAGAAGTTTCTAAGGTGAATGATGAGAACATGCTAGTTCTCGGGAAGGCAGCAAACCTGATGTCAGTTATTCGCCCAACCTAGGTGTCGGTGTCAAACCGGCAGACCTCGGGTAGGGGGGCCCGAGCTGTGAGATCGGATCGGTGGTAATAGGAGACAAGGAACATGAGATTTTTACCCAGGTTCGGGCCCTCTTGATGAAGGTAAAACCCTACGTCTTGCTTGAGGGAGTCCTGGTTTAAGGGGTCCTCGGGAGGCCGACCTATTTCTTATGGGCCGGACTATATGGGCCGCTTACTGAGCACTGGATTGATCGAAGACCCTGTCTCCAGGAAGGAAGCTTCGGGAATCGTGGCGTATCCTCCACGTTTGAAGTAGTGAATAGGCATGTTTATCCCTTCGACGTGTAACCGACCATGTGTAAACCCTAGGTACCCACGGCGTCTATATAAGCCGGAGGGTTTTAGGTTGTAGACCAAGAGAACTCATCTAGGGTTTTAGCCATTCGATCTCGAGGTAGATCAACTACGTAACCCTTATACCATCAATATAATCAAGCAGGACGTAGGGTATTACCTCCATAGGAGGGCCCGAACCTGGGTAAAACCTCGTCTCCCTCATCTCCTGTTACCATCGATTCTAGTCTCACAGCTCGGGACCCCCTACCCGAGATCCGCCGGTTTTGACACCGACATTGGTGCTTTCATTGAGAGTTCCGCTATGATCGCCAAAGGAATCGATGTCTCGCCTAGTCATCAACAAAGAGGTCCGCAACACGGACACTTTCGTCCCCGGACAGATCTTCGCTTTCGGCAGCATTGTGCTACACGCTGACCCGACCGGTCATCTAGGCCGTGTCGGAAGTTTCGCCCCTGATCAAGAGGTTAGATTCGGGAACCTAGAGTTCTCCGTAGACTCTCGGGGCGACCTGTCGCTAACCGGGCTCGCGGTCTCGCCTGCCACGCCCGAAGACTCTGAGGCTTTAACCTCAGATCCATCTTTCGGTCCCGCCCACGGGATCTACCCCGGCGAGGACCCAACCTTCCGTCCGGACCCGGTCATAGTGCCAGACGTCCGGACACCTGTTCTTGCCGAAGACTCTCCCCACATGGACGCATCGGAGGTTAACTCCGGAAGCTCTGAGCAGGCCGACCCGATCGAGCTCTCGATACTCAACGAGGCCCTAGATCGGATCTCGTCGATGAAGATTACCGACGATCCAACCCCGATCTGTTCTCAGATCGGGCTCAAGGCGGGTCAGGACGAATTTTTCGTCCCACCCACCACCCACTTGGTAGCCACTGTCGAGGATTTAACCGACATGTTGGACTATGCCTCTGAGAAGGCAGAATACATGGATGATGAGGATCGCGCCCTCACCCCCGTTAACACCGGGCGGTGGACTGCCACCTCCACATACGACGTCTACATGGTGGACACTCCGAAAAACTATGGCGACAAATTGGATGAAGCGCCGTCAAGACGCCAAAAGCCGCATAAACGGTCAAAAGGAAAAA
The DNA here is from genome assembly GCA_039707655.1 of Elymus sibiricus. Classification (NCBI taxonomy): domain Eukaryota; kingdom Viridiplantae; phylum Streptophyta; class Magnoliopsida; order Poales; family Poaceae; genus Elymus; species Elymus sibiricus. Next base: position 314,236,096 of record CM077665.1, read on the forward strand.
AGGGAAGAAAAGCTATCGACGGTACCGGGGACGGAAACACCCCGAAAGACCTCGGCGATCCCGAAATCCCTGAACACCTGTTAGAGGGTCAGGAGAGGCCGGAAGACCGGCGCAACCCCGACGATCTAAATGATTTCGAGGACAACAATTACCTCCCCCCTGCCGAGGAGGAGGACATCCCGGAAGCCGATGACTTCGCCATCCCTGATAATCTTGAAGATCAGGAGCTGTTTAGGCAACAACTTATAGCCACGGCCCGCAGCCTGAAAGCAAAAGAACGGCAGCTTAAAGCCGAGCAAGACGACCTCAACGATCGATGGACGAGAGTCCTCTCGGTTGAGGAAGGATACGGTACCGGTCTATCGGACCAACCTAAGAGCTATCCACGCAGAAGGCTGCTGCCACAATTCGATGACGAGCTCACTGATACGCCGTCTCCCAAACATACCACATACGACAAGCCAGACCGCCCTCCTAGAGGACGAGACAGGATGGCTGACAACACTGGCTATAGGCCGACGATGCCCCGTAGACGAGGAAAAGAGCCACTAGAGCCCGATGACAGGTTCGACCTGCGACACGACCTGGACTACAGAGCAGGTCGTACGCGATCCATCTACGGATCCAGAGGATACTCACCCGATAGACGGGAAGGGTACCGGCCTTGGCTCGACCACAACAATAAAGGTCGGGAACGAAACCGGGCTGGGACAGACGCCGATCACCGGCGCGACATAGCTCGGGTCAGAGGCGCTGCCCACCCACTGTGCTTTACGGACGAGGTGATGCAACATCAGTTCCCGGAAGGGTTTAAACCCGTAAACATAGAACAATACGATGGGACAACTGACCCAACCGTATGGATCGAGGATTTCCTCCTCCACATCCACATGGCGCGAGGAGATGACCTCCACGCCATCAAGTAGCTACCCCTGAAGCTTAAGGGGCCAGCTCGGCACTGGTTAAATAGCCTCCCTGAAAACTCCATTGGGTGTTGGGAGGATCTAGAAGACGCATTCCGATCTAACTTCCAGGGCACTTATGTTCGGCCGCCGGACTCCTCCGACCTAAGCAACGTCGTCCAGAAGCCAGGAGAATCCGCGCGGCTATTCTGGAATCGGTTCTTGACCAAGAAAAACCAGATCGTTGACTGCCCGGATGCCGAAGCAATAGCCTCTTTCAGGCACAATATTTGGGATGAGTGGCTGGCTCGTCAGCTCGGCCAGGATAAACCAAGGACAATGTCCGCCCTCACATCACTCATGACTCGCTTTTGCGCGGGCGAGGATAACTGGCTAGCAAGACGCAGCCACAACCCCGAAGACCCCGGAACCTCCGAAGTTCGGGATGGAAACGGGAAACCAAAGCGCAACAAGAATAAGCGCCGGCACAACAATAGTGATGCCGATGACATGACCGTTAACGCCGGCTTCCGCAACTCCCGGCCTGGGCAGCGGAAGAAGCCTCCTAAAGGCAATCGCGACGGACCCACCCCGCTGGACAAGATCATGGAGAGGCCTTGCCAGATCCATGGCACTCAAGAGAAGCCCGCCAACCACACCAACCGTAACTGTTGGGTATTCAAACAGGCCGGCAAGCTCGCATCCGAGGACCAAGGCAAGAGCCCACACAGCGAGGACGAGGATGAGCCCCGCGGTCCGATCAGTGGCGGACAAAAGAAATTCCCTCCAGAGGTAAAAACAGTAAATATGATATACGCCACTCATATACCCAAAAAGGAGATGAAGCGCGCCCTTCGAGAGGTCTACGCCGTAGAACCCGTAGCCCCGAAGTATAACCCATGGTCGGCATACCCGATCACCTTCGATTGACATGACCACCCGACCAGTATCCGTCATGGGGGTTTAGCCGCCCTCGTTCTAGACCCCATCATAGACGGGTATCACCTCACTAAAGTCCTAATGGACGGAGGAAGTAGCCTCAATCTGATTTACTCAGACACGGTGAAAAAGATGGGCATAGATCCGTCAAGGATCAAACCCAGCAACACTACCTTTAAAGGAGTGATCCCAGGCGTCAAAGCCCGTTGCACGGGCTCGGTAAGCGTGGAAGTAGTGTTCGGCTCGCCCGATAACTTTCGAAGCGAGGACTTGATCTTTGACATCGTACCTTTCCGCAGCGGCTATCACGCCCTGCTCGGCCGTACAACGTTCGCTCGCTTTAATGTCGTCCCACACTACGCATACCTCAAGCTCAAAATGCCCGGCCCCAAGGGGGTCATTACTGTCAACGGCAACACAGAGCGCTCCCTCCGAACTGAGGAACATGCGTTGGCCCTGGCGGCCGAATTCCATTACACTGATGATCGGCGGACGCCGACATCTGCTGTAAAGGCACCCAAGGCTGGGAAGCGAGCTCGGTTTCAACCCGAAGTACTAGAACCTTCTTCTCCCCGTAAATAGGGATTTGCCCCCCATCGCACGGCCCTAGAACCGGCAAAGTACGTGCTGAGGAGGCACAACTTCGCGCTCAAAATTCCATGGGCAGCGGTGGGGGAAAACTATCAAAGGGTAAGTGTTCGGCTGGACCGAACTATCACCATCAAAACGTCTTCGGACACACTACAGGTACCATAAAGTACCTGCTAAAGCGTAAAGCTCATCCACACTTCGGTGACTTCTCATGACTTTTCTCCAAAAGTCCGCTCGCCGAACAGCAAAACCCATAGCGGTATACAACTCCTTAGTAGACGCAGGAGCGGACAAACGACAGGGCACATCGAGGACGTCAGGTCACCCATCGAAGACCCCTGGTACAACCCCTCCTGTAAGGTTTATATTTCATTTCTAAATACTTGTAAACAGTTGCATCGGCAATTTGAATAATAAGAGTTGTTGAGTAAAATACAGATATATCATACATGATCGCTTCGTTGTCTTTTTTTGGCACACTCTCTATTTTCCCCCTCTTCTTGCGAACCTGTTTGGTATACTTTACGATGCAACCGGCTAATAGACCGGGGGCTCGAACTTAAAAAATTGCCCTAAGCACAACTGATTTTGCGTTCGGCGTCTTGGAATTCCGCTTTATATGCATTGGTTCCGAACTATGTCTTGGGTCAATAGTTGGGTTGCCCGGCTCCTGTGCTTGCCCCTTTATGTTCCGCTCGTTCGGCTAAAAGGGCAAAGGGAGAACCACTGCGATTGTGCTTCCGGCTAGCCTGGTCAAGCACCTCAGCGGAGAAAGCCGAAAACTGACTGTCATAGTATGCGAGAACCGGTCTGCGAATCCGAGCTTAAATAAACCTTGTTAGAGGTTATCCCGTGTCATACGACGGGTTTGGCATTAGTACAAACCATGTGATATCGGCTTTGGCCGCGGTTCATCCGAACATCACAAACCCCTGGGGGCTAGTCATCAGCCCCCCGCACTCCTTTCTCGTGCCCCTACGGCTAAGTGAAAGCAATAAAGCATTATGGTCCGATTGCCTTGTCTGCCCCACACTACCGCCTTCGGGTACCGATAGCTCGGCTAAGGGTCACAGTACGTTGGCAGAGACACCCCGCGTAGTATCTACATGGGGGCTGAAGCCGACGACTCGCAACTTTCAGTTTCAACGGCCACACAAGAGTTATAAAGGATGCAAAACACGAAAGCCATGATAAACCATGCATCTTAAATATAAACGCGTTAAAAGGTCCTCGGACATATTACAACGCATTTACTCATAAATGTTTTCTTTCGAACATTGAGCTTCTATTGCCTGAGCACCCTCCATAACTACGGAGAAGTATCGCTCAGGGCACCTATGCTCCTTTCCAGGGGGCGGCGGAGCAGTGGATATCTTCGTCGGATCAAGACCCGGCCAGTGCACCTTGGCCCTTGCGAAGGCCAACCGAGCTCCCTCGATACAGGAGGACCGCCTTAGTGCGTCGATCCGAGGCGAGGCGTTGCTCAGCTTCTGCACCAGGCCGAAGTAGCTGCTCGGCAATGGCTCGCCGGGCCATAGCCGGATGCAGAGATCCTTCATGGCCGGCTCCGCCATCCGATGTAGCTCCATCAGCTGCTTCAGCTGCTCAACGAGGAGAGGAGAGCGCTCGGAGGCCTCAAATTGCGCACAAAACAGCCGAGCTTCATCTCCCTCTCCCCGCGAAGCATAGAACTGGTTCGCGTCCGCTGTGCTCTTCTGGAGGTCCGAGCAGGCGCCTGAGGAACGCCACACTTGGGTAAGCAATGCGAACTTGCTATCCCCGAAGACACACTGCAGTAAATACGGCTTACCATCCGTGATAGCCTTGACCTGGCTGACTTGCTCTTCATAGAACCGCCTATCCACCCGCTCCTTCTGGAGATCAGATTTCAGAGTGGATAGTTCGGCGGCCTGCTCCTTGCCTTTCTGCTCGAGGTCCTCGCACTTTTGGCCAGCGTCTTTAAGCTCCTGCTGGATTTCCTCCACCCGAGACTCATGTTTGGCACTGGTGGCTTTTAAATCGGAGAGCGCGGCAGCTGCCTTTTCGGCCGCCGCCTTCTCGCTCGCGGCCTCCTGTTTCGCCTCCTGAAGCTCGGCCTTGAGCTTCTCAATTTCCTTCGCCGAGGCTGCGTAAGCATCAAACATATAAAGATACTGCGTTGATAGTACGGTGATGAAGAATTCGGATATTATAATCCGGCTTACCTTGCGCCTCGTCGAATCTCTTGTTCAGAGCGTCGAGCTCATCTTCGGAGCTCTTGAGCTTCCAATTTAGCTCGTCTAACTCGGCGGCATTAACAGCCGCCGCTGACGACGAAGCCTACACATAACAAACCACTATCAGGTTACATGGATTCAAACCTCCGAACTATCATGATCATATGTTCGGTCCTCTTGAGGGTTATCGGAACATTCCGAACAAATATTGTCTCATGCATTGTCCGGTTAATGGTCTATGATTGACCCCCAGGTGAGTTTTTCCAAACTCACCTGGGGCTCAGGGGCTGCTATATATATAACGATAGCACAAAAATAGTAAATTAACAAAACATTACGTGGCTTACCTGGAAGCCCATCAGGAGACCCTTGAAGGCCTCCTTCAGTCCGCTATCAACGGATCGAATGCTTTGTAAAACCGCACCCATAAGGGTGCGGTGCTCCTCGGAGATGGAGGCGCTTGACAAAGCCTCCCCCATAGCCGGCCACCCATTGGTCGGTGGTGCCGGTGGAGATCGGTTGACCCGATCTCCAGCCGGGGATTGAATCGGTGCCTCCGGAGGCATGGTGCGCTCCGGAGACAACCTCGGAAGTGCCTGGACATCCCCTCGTCTGGTCTCCTCATTATCCGGGAGGGGCTTTTCTCCCCGGTCTTCGGCGGCCGAGGCGTTAGCCTCGACCATGACGTCGTCGCCCCCACCTCTGGTGTCCAGCTCCAAAGGAGCCTGTTGGGATGACACCTCCGTGGCATCCTTCACGGCGCCCGGAGGAGAGGGGTACGGCGTGGTCCCGCTCTCTGCTAGCTCGGCGGGCGGGGTCTCCCCGTCCGAGACTTGATCGGTGGGGAGAACGCGTGGTGGGCTGCAAGTCAATAGGCGCTCACATGTTAGTCACATTCAAAACTTAGCACTAATAGCTCGGGAAGTCTTCGGATCTTTACCTTCGAGCTGGGGGCTTGACCCTGAGGTTCCTTCGTGGAACCTTCTCGAAGTCTTCGGACTCGGTATCCGAGTCCGAACTGTCGTCGGGCAGAATTAACTGCGTTCGACGCGCTTTCTTCGGGGCGGGAGGAGGTACATCCTCTGTGGCGTCCGATGACGCCGCCCTCTTTCTTGCGAGGGGGGAATCGCCTCCCCCCTCGCCCTCGTGCTCCTCCTCTTGATTCGAGGAGGCATGGGTTTCCTCGGACACAGCCTCCGGCTGGTCCCTGATGCGCAGGCCTTCTCGGCCTAGTTTCTTCTTCTTCTCCTTCTTCTCTGGCGCCTTGTAAGGCGCCTCGACAAGCATCTCCGACAGCAGCTGGGACCTAGGGTCTTCGGGCTGTGGAGCCGGGCATTTGATGCCCGTGGCCTTGCTCAACCATTCCTGCGGAAGTGATCAGAAAGTGCTTAGATTTTCTTCGGGAAAATAAAGCCGATCAAACGAAACTATGTCATACCTGGGAGGGGGGTTTATCGGCGCGCAGGCCCTGGTCCTCCTTCTCGGCTGGCCAGTTCTCCTGCGCCTTCCACAGCTTCTCCCGAGTGGTGCGGAAGAGCCGACAAGAGCAAACCTAGAGTACATTTCCGCAACTCCTTCATCATCCTTCATCTTGAACTTGTCAAGTTGACTCTGCAGCACATCCAACTTATATTCCTTGACGGAGTCAGTTCCTTCGTGCATATCAACCAAAGTATCCCAAATCTCCTTGGTATTCAAGGCGACTTATCTTGCTGAACTCCTCGGGGCACAAACCGTTGAATATAATTTTGCATGCTTGAGCGTTGTATTACAACATCTTCAATTCATCTATGGTTGCTTCATGATCCGGTTCTTTTCCATCTTCAAAGAATTCACCTTGCAAGCCAACACAAACAACAGCCCAAACGGCGGGGTTATGACCAAGAATATGGATTTTCATCTTATGCTTTCAATTTGCAAAGTTTTTACCACTGAAATATGAAAATCTACGGTGGTCATTTCCCTCACTAGACGCCATACTCTCGTAGGTTGTGAAACCAACGCAATGGAGACCAAAACTCTGATGCCACTTTTAGGATCGAAAGTATGTCTAGAGGGGGTGATTAGACTACTGGACCAAATTAAAACTTAACCTTTTCCCAATTTTATTGGTTGGCAAGTTTTAGTGATTTTACCAAGTCTAGCACTCCCTACACAAGCAAGTCTACGAGTAGTGCATCGGAAAGTAATGACATTGCAAGTGTAAGTAAAGGGAGGGATAGGAAGATCAAACGCAACGAAGACACGGAGATTTTCGGTGTGGTTCCGATAGGTGGTCTTATCGTACGTCCACGTTGATGTAGACTTTAACCCACAGAGGGTAACGGCTGCGCGAGTCCACGAAGGGCTCCACCCATGAAGGGTCCACGTAGAAACAACCTTGTCTATACAACCATCGCTTACGTTCACGAAGGATTAGCCTCACTCGGGGTAGATCTTCACAAAGTAGGCGATCTCCTTGCCTTTAATAACTTCTTTGTTCAGCCTCACACGATTAGGAGGCTCCCAAGCGACACCTAACCAATCTAGGAGACACCACTCTCCAAAAGCTAATAGATGTCGTGTTGATGATGAACTCCTTGCTCTTGTGCTTCAAAAGATAGTCTCCGCGACACTCAATCACTCTCTCACATATTTTGGCTTGGTAGAAGAGGATGATTGGGAGGAAAGCAACTTGGGAAGGCTAGAAATCAAGGATCTATTGGTTAGAGTGGAATCCCTTGATCTCAACACATGAGTAGGTGGTTCTCTCTCAGAAAATGAATGGTGGAAGTGTAGTTTCGTTCTGATGGCTCTCTCGATGAGTGAGAGGGGGTGGACGGGTATTTATAGCCTTCTCCAAAGTCCAACTGTTACAACATTATCGCCCAACTCGGTGAAACCGAATTTAGAACTTGGTTCTACCGACTAGTGCAAAATGCCCTAACTTTTGGCTTTTCGGTGAGACCGAATGGAACATCTTGGCGAGACCGATTCGGTTTAACCTAGGCAGATCCAGTACTTCGGTGGCACCGAAACATAAAACTCGAAAGTTTCGTAATTAAATATTTCGACCACATAAGCTTGGTCACTGCTTTTCAGTTGCACCGAATGCAATCTCGGTTCTATCGAGGTGCTAGGGTTTGACTTAGGATCTGTCTCGATGAGACCAAAGTGGAAATCTTAGTGGCACCGAAAATGGACTTTAGGGTTTGAGAGAGATGGTTTTGTGAGAATTTAATTGATGCTTTTGGTGGCATATCTCTAAGCACTTGAGCAACTAGATCATCATCAGTACATCATCCCCTCTTAATAGTATTGGCTTTTCTATGGACTCAATTATGATCAAATCACATAAAAAAATGTAGAGTCTTGAAGCTTTTGCCAATAAGAGTTCTTTGCATCTTAGGGGGCCCTCCTCACAATTCCTAATCAAGCCATTCATTGATCTTTCCTCAAATATACTTGATAGGAACATTAGTTCAATGAACTATATGTTGTTGTTAACTACCAAAACCACTAGGAAAAAGTTATGCTTTCAGTCCTGCCCTACAAGGTTTGCTGGAAGAGCATGCATTGATCCAAGATCTTCTTTAGCAACACTTGCACTACGCCAATACATCAAGACACAAGCCGACAAGAAAAGATCATACCGCCAATTTGAAGTGGAGGATCAAGTAAGCTACAGTCATACATTCAATGGCTCCAAGTGCAAACAACAAGCTTTCCTTCAAATTCTTTAATTCTTTTCCAATCATGGACAAGATTAATGACACCGCCTACAAGCTACAACTACCCCCAGAAGCCACGGTTCACCAGTTTTCCACGTCTCGCAGTTGCGGCACGCCCTCCTCCTGCCTATCCACTACTCCACCTGTCCATAGTGATATAGGATCGACTCCATGATCGAGCAAGTCAAGGTCCGATGGTCTAATGATAATGGCATGGGCACGACCTGGGAAGACAAAATCACGCTCTAGGCTAGGTTTACAGCTGTTGAGGCTTGGGGGGCAAGCATCGATGCAAGGAAGGGGGCAAGCCTGGACGCAAGGAAGGGGGATGTCAGCACGCCGACATGCCAAGCCCACCCGTCAGCAGCAGCAGGTTGACTGGGCCAAATTGGGTCCCAGCTCAGCGCTCACCTACTTGTGTCCCTCTCGCAAGACAGTGGAGGTATCGAGAGGATCAAGACGTCAGCAGCGGCTACCTTTCCCCTTCTCTACCACATTCTTGTGATCCCCAAACTGTAATCGACTCGGATAATCCATGCTAGCGAGAGTATAGATCGAATCCTCCCATCCACTGCCTAACACCGTGACGCCCTGCCTGCCATCCGACTAGGCGAATGACATCAACCTTCTCCCACGAGGCCACGACCTATACACTGAAACTGGACCGTTCCCTTGCAGTTAATAAATGTTTACAGATGAAGCTACAGCAGTGTACAGTTGACTAATACTATAATCTTAATTAAAACAACTGAGGGATCTATATAGGCTACCATGCCCAGCGTGCTCTCTCTATGGGGAGCATGGCGATTCGATTCACTCCGATGGACGGCCAGCAAGACTCACGACACCCGCCTCCTTGTGCTGCGCCTTACCGAGCTTGAATCGACCAGCCTTTTCACGGACGAGGGCTGGGGAGTGGACAGCCCCACTGATTCTGGGATGTCAAGGTCATCATTTACCGGCAGGCCCGACATATCGTTATGCTTCTGGAACAAGTCGTGCTGCGGCTCGACTTCGATCCTTGCTTTCTCCACCTGAAACACAACCTCAAGTTGAACTCCTTGCATAAATGTGTTCCATCTTTTTTTCGGTGACATAAGAGTGAAGTAAAATTCTCTGGCTTCCATATAACAAGACAATGGATCAACTTCAATCAAAGTTGTGGTACCATACCAGCTCCTGGTGACAAGCGCGAGAACGAGCTTCAGACAGTCTTCTCTGCAGTTCGATTTCTTTCTTACTTCCATATTCTGAATTCTCCATTTCATTTTCCTTCTCTTCCAGTTCTCGATATAACTCTGAAAATAAGGTATCAGTTGCCATCAACATCCAGCAATTCCACAAAATTGACAGTCACAACAAGAATGCATACCAAGAGATTAAACAACCAGCCTACGGAGGGAAATGAAACCAAGTAGGAGGGCCATTGCAAAGCTTTGAATTTTCAATCGTCATGTGAAGAAATCAATGTAACCTCGAGGACATACCTGTAAATACCGACAAGATCCAGATTTGTGTTGGGATGTCATACAGTGTCTTAGCTAACGTCAACGATGACTTCAAGATCTCTCTGGCTTGTCCAGTGTCATGTAACTGAAGTGCTAATGTACCTAATATTGTTAAATACTGAGAAACCAATTGGATGTTACCCAACTGTTGGTGCGCTATTCTCAAACCACTTGCAAGGCGAACCCTGCATCAGGTAGAAACATTTCATATTAACAACATAGAAATTGACTATCTGCAAACTTGCCGAGAGTTCGCTCAACATAAAAGAGGAAATGAAATGTGGCAGACACCCGTGAAACAAATAGTGCAGAACACTAGCCACATGGTGATACAACTTCGGTTTTTCAGTGACCATGTTTAATGCATCGAGATCATGTGGGCTTTAACTTTTTGAAAACAATTATATATCCAGTAACGACAGAGGGGATCTCCAATTTTGCCATTCCAATTTCAATTGAACTTTGAAGTTCAATAGGACGAATACGGAACCCTGTAAAAGTATAAATATGGAATCCTAGAGGAGAAATACAAATATGAAACCCTAGAAGAAAAATCTTCCTTTATCCGGGAGTAGGGGGGGGGGGGGGGGGGGGGGGGATCATATACCCTTCCCTCCCTCTTAAATAAGAGATGCAGAATAAAAAAAAGTGAAGTAACTCTTCTTTACCTTTACACTTTATAATCATCATTTCTATACATCTATTAAAACATTTGAATTTCGTTTTTGCTCATGTTAAGTGTAAACTATAGTTATGCACAATACATTCATTACTCTGTGCAGTCATTATACTAATTTTCACTGCTTAGTACTATGTCATATCTCACCGTGCTTCTTGTGGATTATGCTGCCTCATAAGTAGAAGTCCGTAAACAAAAATGATACAGGTCTTCTCTCGAACCCCAACAAATGAGTCCATGGTTCTGTAAGCAGGACCAATCAATTCTAGCGCCTAAACAGCGAAAAAGTTGAGGCAATATTTAGTTGTATTAGCTGGCTTGATACAGAAAAAAGACAGGTACGTAGGAGTGACATAAAATCCTACTTTACCTCTGAAGATGATTCCGCGTCACCCTTACAAATGTAGGAGACTGCCGCATAAACTTGGCACATAGATTGCATTGATTTGTTCTCTGTCAGCTGTAAAAAATGTATTTCTTTAATTAGAACAGGACGGGATAGGTTGCAATAGAACATAAGAACAATTGGCCTACTATATAAAAATCTACATTCCTTAATAGATGTTTTTACTTCAGCGGTTTTGGGACGCATAAAATATTGACTAAAAGAGGGATAGCTCTATTATAATAGGACTGGTAATCTGATTGCAGATCACATTGAGCACATAACCAATGATCGGATGTTGTTAGTTTTTTACATCAGGTGCAGCGTGCAGAATACCCACAGAATATTAATGTGTTTGGTACTCCTTCCGTCCCAAAATAACCGTCTCAACTTTGTACTAGCTCTAGTACAAAGTTGTACTAAGCTTAAGACACTTATTTTGAGACGGAGGGAGTAGCATACAAGAGGAGACTAGGAAATGCATGGGAGAGAGTATGCAAAGAAGCATACTGTGGACTTGTGAAGTAGCACGTCGAGAGGAAAAAAAATACCTTCAATGCTTCAAGGAAGTGGAAAGCAGCCTCGTCAAAGCAGCCAACAGAATGTGCATACTGCCCCCTTAGCATTTCAATTGTGCTCTCACAACCTTGGAGAAGTGTTGGGAAACGAGTAAACCAGTTTTTCATCTGTGCTAAAGCCTAGAGAAACAATGACAAATTGATAATAAAGGGTTAGCTGAATAATCATAAGATATATAGATCTGATGTTCGGAAAGAAACGTTTCTGGCACAATTTCTGGACCTATTACACCAGACAAGATGTACTTATATCAAACCCAATAATAAATATACAATAGCTCAACGTATCACGAGATATATTAGTTTCAGTAAACAGATTAGCAGGGATGCCCTTCAAAAAATGTACAAGTATATTTGAAAAGCATATACATAGACGAATAACCAAGCACGGTTGCAAACTTGCAACCTTCAGCAGTTGTCTGACGTATTAGTAAAATATGGGTATGATGCTCTATGTACCTCTTGGGCTTCAACAAATTCTGATCTCGTGAGTTCTACAGCAACATTGTTTTCGAGAAACTGAAGTAAAAGCATCAAGTACAACCCGGCCGTCCATATCGTTGAGTGTTCCAAATCTCCCTCTGCATATATAATGACAAAAATTAGATGAGGTTAAGGTAACAGACGAATAATACTACAATAACAATTTCTTCTGCAGCTAGTGAAGATCTGTTTTTTTTTCTGTGAAGCACAAAATATTTACAGGAAAGTTCTTTATATACGACAGAAGAATTCCTCCAGTCCCTGGCGTACCACTGAACAATGACATACATGCCCCTTATTTGTCATCTCCATTAAATCAGGCAAGCATGGTGGAACATGATAATCGATGGTCCTCGATGAAATGACTACATGGAAGTGGATCTCGAGATGTCTGCTACTGATTTGCATAGAAACTCAAAAGAACAGTTTGGTGGTTGTGCAGGATTGACAGGCCACAAGAAGAAACAGTCCAAACCATAATAATAAACAGTCAGTGATGGATAAGAGGATTTAAGCCGTATAAAGGAGCCACTAACATCACTAGTGTGATCGCTTTGTTGAGGGAATCCCATTTAAGTAAATGGTGGCACAAGACGAAAGATGTGGTGAAAAATGCGCAGTGGTGGCATTTTAGGTTTAGGGGAAGGAGATGCTTAATTGAGGAGCCAAACATCGGCGAGGCTGCATGGGAGGAGTATTTGGTCGAACTCACAGTAGAACATGATTGAAGAAGACACGTTAAAGTCAACAGCGTGACGGTGAAGAGCGCAATTGTCATGACACTTCAGCATGTGCACACCATGGCAAGCTCCAGCTTGCCCCTTCTTGATGGCCGGCGCGCAGTTGCAGCTAGGCCAGCACCCAGTGCCGGCAAAGAAGTTGGAGGTGAAGTTGTCTGGAAAGATAACTCATTTAGGTACTTAGCGCCGCCCACGGCCATCAAATTGGGTGGTCATGGAGCAAACAAGCATGAGGTTATGATGTGGTGCAGATTTGGTGCTTCAGTGGGAGCCCAGTGTGAGAGCAACAGTACAAGGGTGGAGAAAGAAGATGATGATAAAGAGAGGTATGGCGGAAAAATATAACATGAGAAATTTAATGGGGTGGCAGTGGAAGAAACGGGTAAAGTTTTGCTACAGTTGTTCCATCTAAGTGAGAGGTCATTGTTTTAGAGCAGATCAGGGAAGTATCCATTGACATATAGATATTCCGAAGATTGAATTCGTCAAAGCAGCCCAGCAGGTTAAAGAAATGTCTGGTATGAAGTAGTACACGTAAAATTCAAAATTAATGGCCCATGACTGATATGGATGATCTAGTTGGCAGGGGCAAAGATTGACAAGCTAGGAGCTACAAATTCCGTTTTCTTAAAAGGAAAAAAAAAGGAAGAAAGAACAAAAAAGAAAACATATGACCACATGAGAAAGGGTTAAACATTACACAATTAATTGTCTGAATAGGATGGCCACGTTGGAACTCCAGCAGGACAAGGCATCATGCATATCCAGCACATAAAAGTTTCCTAGGGGTGGGCATTCAGTAGAAACCGAAAGTTCGGTTTATACCGTTCGGTTTATTTTTAACTTCGGTTACCAAAACAAAAAACCTAAAATAACAGGCAAAAACAACTAACCAAAAATTCGGTTAACCAACCAATTCGGTTCGGTTTTCAGTTTAAACCGACTGATTGCAGCGTTGCTGAGAAGCTACAGCAAGCGCTTCTTCCATGAGCACCCCGACCTCTTATAAGCTGATCACCTTGTCCCTGAAGCATAGCTAAGCGATGTGGGACTAAAGAAGTAACACTCCACCCGCTGCACATTCTATCAGCCAAAAGCAAATGCTATTTGGGCCTTGCAATTAAGTGGACTGGCCCTATCACACCAGCTGGGCCCTTCTTACGCTATGTGGCTGCATGCACGCGTGCGGCCGTGAGCAGTTGCATGCGAGAGGCTGTCTCAAAAGAAAAATTTGGCGAGACGTGCGGACGTGGGGGTGCCTTGCACTAGAATTACGTAGAGTTCGGCTCGGCATTTGGCGAGATGTGCGGCCGTGCGGGAGCCCTGTACTGGAATTGCGTGCACTTCGGTTATCGGTTAAATACCGAACCGGACGATTTTAATTCAGTTATTAAACATAGAAACCAAATTTGAATATAGCAGCAGCAAAAACCGAAAATTCGGTTTCGGTATCGGTTTGGTATTCGGTTGGTCGGTTTTTATGCCCACCCCTACATAAAACAACAAGAATCGTGACTACCAACAGATACTCCCTCTGTCTCATAATACAAGACATTTTTGCAGTTCAAATTGAACTACAAAAACGTCTTACATTATGGAACAGAGGTGGTGTAATTTAATGTAGCAGCTCAACTTAAGATTCTTTCTGAAAGGCGTGATTTTTTGAATGACCATCACGATTTGGTAAAAGTTAGGTAATTGTTTATGAAAGGCGTGATTTTTAGAATGACCCTCACAATTTGGTAAAAGTTAGGTAGCCGATCAAGGATGAGGCAGATAAATGGAAAGAAGCAAGGGCTGGGAGTGTGTGTTTTCAGCCACTGTAGGAGCTGACTCCTAGGCTTAGTGTTCTTTTTCTGGCTTTTCATTTGACTTTCATTATCACGTCTCACCATTTTGGTGAAGATTTTCCTGCATCTAAACTGCTTTTCCAGCTTCATGGAAAGATATTGAAGGCTCTTGCATATTCTCTAGAAAAAATTGAGCTTATGTTGCTTAACCAAACAAAGGAAAAAGTGTGTGGACTGTGGAACTACACAGTAGTAGAATGACACGGATCCAATCAGGGTCATGCAGTAAGTGTCAGCTCGAAGATATGGTACTCCCTCCGGTCCGAATTAATTGACGCAGCCCATATACATTTTAAACTGGACGATGTATATGGGCCGCGTCAATTAATTCGGATCGGAGGTAGTTGTAGACAATCAAAACTTGTAAAGGGTGGTCATAGAACATAATTAAAGTTATTATCAGTACCTGTCACACCATCCACGATCCCAAGCTTGGAGAGTTCCTCTGTGAAACAATGTGAATGCCCAGTAAGTTACAGATATACAGAAGTTTCTATATATTTCAGCTTTAACATAGACACAATATATATATGATCATGTTTAAAATATCCAAGAAAAAATGCATGATGATCGTATCTTTTAGGTTACTATTAGCTTATGCAAGGTCGACATGTATCAATGCATTTGCTGCCCTTAGTTACTCAACAGGTGGTACATGCCGGTCGAGGTACTCCTGGCAAATTCCAGTGACGGACAGAAGGTGTACCATGTTCCATGTTCCATGAGGCATACATGGACAATGAATCTGGTATGCATGGAGCTATTGTCAATTTGGACATTGCGGTGCTGATCAATTGAGGATTTTTTTTTTTACAAAATCATGCCAGGTATACTTTTAAAAGGCGGCAATGGCTATGTTATCAAATGAATATAATCAGCACGTAAAAAGTAGAAAAGGTACACTATAACCTTGAAATCTTGTCGATTTTAAATTACAACCTTGAACTACTAAACCATTTATTTTTAACCCCAAACTATGAAACCCATTCACTCTCTCTCTCTCTCTCCCTCACTCATCTATCAAGTGACTTTCTCTTCCCTTAAGCACGACTCTAACTCTCTTCTCACTCTCCTCAACTCGAGCCTGCCTGTCCTCTTTTCGATCTCGCAACCTGCATCATATCCTGCAAGATATTCACTGTTGCCTTGGATAATATTGTGGCTGCAGGGTTAGAGATTTGGGCTAGCTCGGGTCGGGGGAAGTAAGAAGAGAAATGGCCATGGGAGACAGAAGAGAGATAGGGCAACGGTTGTCGTGGATTAGCTGTGCCAGCTGTCCACCACGTGGATCTGAATCAGCACAAAACCAACTGAGATTGGACCAAGGGGCTAAACTGGATAGATTTTCATATTTTGGCGTTACAAATAAATTGCTTATGAGTTGAAGGTTGTACCATGAAGGTTGTAAAGTGGACTTTATTCTAAAAAGTAAAACATGATTTCATTGTTTCGTGGAACACTTGTTAATAAGACCTAATGGCGTAGATTTGCTACAGCTGGGTTTGGATAAAAAATAAACAGCTTAGGAGTTGAAGGTTGTAACGTGAAATCCGGCAAGGGTTGAAGGTTGCAAAGTGTACTTCATTCTAAAATGTAAAACAAGATTTCATTATTTTGTGGATCACTTGTTTAGTAAGATCTAATGGTGTAGATTTGCTACCACCGAGTCATACATCCACAAAAGGTGCCTAAAATCATCCAATAAAGTTAAAACCGAAATATTCAATTTAACAGCAAAGACTCATTTCCCCGTCATCTTCAGTCTTTGCGCTTAACTACATCGTGTATCTCAAACCAACCATTTGCATCAACATGGCCACTCCCATTTATATATGCCTCTCATCCATTTATGCGACAACATTCACATAGGCACCTTCATGGAGTTTGCTTCAACAAGAAAAATGGCCATGGAATGTCGTGAAACCCAAGGGTCAGCTGCAACACCCCAGCCTCTCACCCAGACCGGCAGTCATTACTCGTAGCGGGATCTAGACTGGCCTCACAGACCAACACTGCACACATTGTCCTCACTCGTGCGCAACAGGGAAGAACTTCCCGGTCCGTCACCAAGCCAAGCACACTTAACCAGAGGTTCTCGGAGATGAGCTTCCGGAGCGCGCGCTGTTGATATGAGTAGTATATCATTCCTTTTAAGCTAGGATGTCACATCAGCCAAGTAGCATTTGATGAAACCAAACATCCTTCTAAGGTTGGCTGGAGATCTTACCAGATCATGGTAATGATAAATGGTACTGATCAATCTCAACTTGTCAAACAAATATTGAAACCACCACCTTGTAAGGGTTGTCATTGAGCAAAAGGGAAAGTTCACACTTCTCATATGAGCATTGCTGTCACTGCATTATTGCCGCAGACATGTATCAAGAAATGCTGAAAATGCTCTGAAATGGACAATCTTTATAGATTGGTTGCTCATATGAATGAACAATAAAACAAACTTATCATTGATATGTTCGCTCTCATTGAGATGAACAGCATCGTGGCATTCCAAAGGGGAGAGTGGAAGTGAGATGACTTGGAACAAGTGAGGATCACATACAAAATTACTAGAGATCATGTGTTCTCCACAGGAGACAAGGAAGTGAATGGGCCAAAAGTGAAGAAGATTCTATCTGGTTCACAAGGATAAGCAGAGCTATAATGGTAATGAATAGCAAAGCCCTTGTAGTACCAAAAAAACATCCACAAAAAGGTAGCTGTGAGATTACTAGAATGGCAGTTAATTATATCAAATACTGGAATTAAAAAAACCGCGCAAACACCTCACAAAATAAACTCTAGAAGGGAATACAATTGCAACCCTCAAAGTATTGAGGGTTGGGTTTAATAACACCTCCCTGTAAATAAGGACCATGACTTCGTAAAAAAAAAGGCTACTATTTGATACCCATGGTTGTAAATTAGCTGCGCCTGCTATCTTGAATTGAATCGTATAACATGTGTAGTTAGCTATAAGCATGTCATCTTCAGAAGCAATACTTCAAATAAGTTAGCATTCAACAGCACATACCATGGATGAGCTGTAGTCCTGAATGTATTCTCTTTCCACACTCCTTAAATATGCCTTTCGGTCTACTGACCATGACGACCATGAGATCCACCAGCACAAACACCGCAGTCCGTGGGAGCCACTCTCCGTGCATCGGCGGTGGTGCCAACAGTAACTTGTCCCCATAATCTAACACATCGTTCAATGTGTCATACCCGCACAACGCTTGCAACTGAGCTCTCAACTGCCCCTGCTTATGCGCTAGAGCCACCCTCTCCCTCTCCTTCAACATGGTCTGCCCTAGCGTTCCCTCTACTGCACTGAGTTCAGTACCAAGTTCTTTAATACGGCGTCCCCTCTCCATCTCATTCTTAACAGCGGTGTCGAGCCTCTCCACATGCTTCGAGGCAGCCTTGTAGTCACAGATCCTGAGCAGGTAGAAAGTCTGCAGCAGCTCCGTGTAGAAGAACAGCCCAACCCAATGCTCCTTCTGCATCCAATAAGCATAAAGATGGCATGCAACAAAACACAAAGTTTACATCTCTTCACTGCTACAGACAGCATAAAAATGAAGAGATGAAGAAGGAAAAAAGCTAACTTGAGTTTACCTGCTCGGCCGTGAGCGCATCCCAGAGCTGGGAGACGCGCGCGACGGCGTCTTCAACGGCGGCGTTGTCCTCCCAGCAGAGTAAGTGGACGTGGAGAGCGGTGGCAGCGAAGAATAGGTCGAGCTGGGGGCTCTCGAGATCGGCAGCGGCGGCAGCCCCGGCAGAGAGAGTGGAGAGAGCAGATGCGGCGTCCCCGTCGACTACGAGCGCGGAGGCGAGCTGCGCCTGGAAGTTACTGGTCCAGAGGAGGGCTGGGCCAGAGGGGAGAAGCCCCGAGGCGGAGGCGGAGGCGAGGAGGGTGAGGCCGCGGCGGAGCGCGTGCTTCTGCGACGGGACGGCGCCGAGGAGGCCGTAGACGTTGGCAAGGAGGGAGTGCGCTAGCAGCTTGAGGCGCGGCGGCGCGGATGGGAGCGGGTTGAGGACGAGCAGCGCGCGCTCGAGGTGGGCCTTGGCGTTGGCGAGCCCCTTGGAGCGGGCGAGCAGCAGGCCGGCGAGGCGCATCCGCGCGCGGGCCTCGGCGAGCGGGAGGAGCGAGGCGGCGTGGGGCGGGCTGAGCGCCGACTCCAGGCAGGAGGTGGCGGTGGAGAAGTCGCGGCGGCGCTCGGCCTCCTCCGCCAGCGCGAGGAGGCCGTCCGCCGCCGACATGGACGGGCCGGCGGACGGCATGATCTAGGGCGCGGTGAGCGGCAACGGCATGGAGGTTTGGGGGAATCGGGGTGGGGGAGCTGGGAAGCGTGGGCTGGAAGGAGGTGGGGGGGGGGGGGGAGGAAGGGCTGGGCTCGGCCGCCGGTTTCAACGGGCTCGTGTTTGTGTGTGTCGGTCGCTGTTCGGCGTGTGAAACCGGAAATGAAAGGGCAAATTCCGGTCCGTGCCACCAGTAATTTTCTTTCATAATAAAAAATACAGTTCAAACGCACGTGATGACATACAAGCATATACATTTATCCATATGACCTCTGCACATATCCTATCCCTGCAAACATCTTCAAAATACAGAGTACATCATAAAAGTCTTCATAGTAGATGAAAAATGTCTACTCTAAATGAATAAATATCGTCAAAAAGATTGAGATAAATTCAGAAAATGCGTATTAGCGACAAGTTCAAGACTTAAAGCTTGATGGAGCGGTTTCATTAATAAAAAAGCTAATTATCTAAAATGCGCTCAGTTGGTTGTAACTTTAACTCTGATAGTAAACTTTTTTAACAACTACTCCTTACCGAAATACAGATCATTCTACGATTTGCATTACAAAATTCGTCACGTTCAAATATTTTTATTCTTTCCTAAACTACTCTCGCTCGCGCACTCTTTCCCTCACTCACATACTCTGTCGCTTGCTCATCCAAATCCCTCGCCGCTCGTCGCCGCCTCCTCTCCCTCGCATGCGTCGCCTTCACCTCTTCCTCTCACGTCGTTGCCGTCTCTCCACTGGCCTCTTCATTCTGCTGCCGTTGCCGTGCCAAGATCTCATTTTTATTTCTGGTGGGTGGATTCGAAGCGCGGAGGCTCGATCTGCAACGCCAGCAGCTGTGGTACGCCACCCCCTCCTCTTCTTCTCCCCTTGCTGTTGTTGCGGGGAGACGCCGGTCCCCCTCTCCTCTTCTTCTTCTTCCCTTCTTGCCTTCCTTGATTTGATTTCCTCTCCCTGACCCGGCCTTGCAGGCACGGTCAGGGCCATACCCGCCGCGTGTAGTTGCTGCTCTCGGACGCCGTCGCCGCCCTCCGTGAGGAGCGACGACAGCCCGAAACTCTGTGGCACGGCGTGCGTCAAGCGGCGCGCCTCAGGGGCACCGCCGCCTCGGCCATCGGCGTGGCCGACCACCCGTTCACATCCCCGCCGCCGTCGGCCGGTCACACGGCGTCGCTCTCGTCCAACTGGAAGCACGCGTTGTCATTGGCCGCCTCCGGCTGCTTCGGCAGGCCAAGAAACCGAAACGCGCCCGCGCCCGGCGACCTCGGCATCTCTATCGACCATCCAACGGTCACACCAAGACCAGCTCAGCAAGTGCTACCTCGCAAGGCATAGCTGATGGTAAGCCCCTCCTCTGCTCCCTCTGATGGTAAACTCTGAATTTGGTTGCTTGATTTCTTTCTGCAGCAAGCCAAGAAACAGGGAGTGCCGGCAGTAGTACTTGTATCTCTGCATACGTAATTCACTGAATTTGGTTGCGGTAGTTGATTCATTGGAAAGATTCATTTAGTTTTGCAGCAGTTTTGCAGGAGTAACAAATTTGTGGTAGTTTGTCAACGTTAACCTCAATGTATCTGCAGTTTCAGTCACTGCTTGCTATTATTAGTAGCTAAATAAGTTCAGTTCAGTTGCTTCGGTCACTACTTATTTCTTCAGTAGCTAAACAAGTTCAATTTAGTTGTTCTGCACGTCAACTGAATTGGCCAGAAGTGAGCTGCGTTTTTCGCTGCGGCCTTGCGTGTTTCGGAGATCGAGAGTGTATATCACAGCCTCAAAACCAACATAGTTGAGCAGTACAGAAATCAAAATCAAAGAGTTTGTACTGGTAAACTCCATTTTGTAAATCAAGCATGGCAAAGTTTTGTACTCCTAGTAAAATCAAATTCAAAGAACTACTGATAAAATCAAATTCAAAAAACTATGGGTAAAATCAAATTCAAAGAGTTTAACATGGCCAGGTTCTCTCCCGGCCATGGAGCCATGGGTTGTGAATATTAAGCAGGAAACAGGGGTCTCCTTCCCTCTTAAGCAGAGTATAAGTACTCCATTATGATGCAAATTGTTGTAGTAAAAAGCAGCATGGTACTGTAAGTTAGTGGTACAACTTATCTTTCTAAAATTTTGAAAAGTTATCAAGACCTACAGTTTTACTCCATTTGGCATTCTTCTGTATGCACACATTTGGCATTCTTCTACTCTTGTCATATTGGCATATTTATATACAATTTTACAGGGAGTAGCACATTTTGGCATTCTTCTGTATACACACATTATGTATACACATATTTATATACAGTTTTACAGGGAGTATATATACACATATTTTGCACTGAAAATTCTGCCAAATTCAGTAGTAAGTCTGTACAGTGTACAATAATTTGAACAAATACTGATGGAGTATCACTTGAATCATTGACAGCAAATATCTCTTGAATTACTCTTCTCTCGAATTACTATTGTCTTGAATTATTGGCAGCAAATACTCCATCAGTACATCTATGTCGTCGGTACAACCGAATTGCAAGTGGATCATATTCTATTGTTGCAGCAACAAATGTTGTTGGTACACTTGCAAATTTGTTGCACAATGCAGTGTGGCAAAAAATGTTGTCAGCAGATATTTTCTGTCAAGTCAAGCCCATCTTTCCTGGCATGGCATCTTGTCAGTAGTGGTAATGCAACATTTATTGTTTCCATGTTTTCAGAAATTGGGATCGTAATTTTTAATCACCTTCCAAATCATTGTTTTTGTACTGCTCTTTCCATAAAAGTCCTAATCTCTTTCCATTGATCCAAACATATTTACATAGAACTAGCTTGCTCGTTTTGGCACCCCTCATTTCATTTCATTTGGTAGAAATGAAATGAAATGAAATCTCTGCTAGGATTTCATTTGGTTAAAATGGAAATCCAATCACAAAAAACATGTTTGGCTACCACATGGATTTCTGAATTGAAATGATTGCTATGGCATGTATGGCTGCCATTTTGGCATGAATGGAGTAATAGACTAACATCATCTTTAAAAGAGTAAAAATGGATTCATTCCTCCATATGCTTCTTTCCAAAATATGCCAGAGAGCAATAATAGGTCTAGTTTATGCAATTTTTCGGTGTTGGATTGATTGTTTCCAAATTAATACTCCAACATTTATTGTTTCTTTCCAAAATTTATGCAATACTCACCTGGCCAACTTATTGATCGTTTCCAAAACTTATTGAGTTTATTGATCCTTTCCAAAATTTATTGTTTCCAAAATTAACAGTGGAGTATTAATTGTTTCCAAATTGATTGTTTCCAGAAATTCACTTGCCCAACTCCCGCGGCAGCGGCAGGGAAGGAGAAGCACCAGCAACCCTCGGTGGGGAAGGAGCAACATTGGTGACCCTGGGCGGAGGATCTGCTCGAGTTGCCTAAGGGCAGGGTTTCGAGGACCTAGGTGGAGGATCGAGAACCTGGGCGGAGGTGGAGGCGGAGGTGGAGGTGGGGGCGGAGGCATAGGTAGAAGACGATCGGGAGGTAGAGGATTCAAATGTAGCGAGGCTAATAAGGTCATTTCCCCAATTTTCACCTGGTCAGAATGATTTCTTCAACAACCTATATTTCGGGACGAAGGGAGTAATACGTGTATATTGATGAGTGATATTTTTACACTCATTTCACCCTTGTTTAAACCGATATATTTCACTTCAAGAGAGATATTCGTTTCGATATTGCCACTAATGATTGCTGAATGCAAGAGGATTCCACAAATCCTCTCTTTAATGTTTTTTCCACGAGAAATGGGCTAAAAGTGGAAGAAATCACGTGGAGAAATGGAAAGGAAGGAAAATGAAGGAAGAAACTATCATCAGGAGGCGCGAGCAGCCAACCAGAGCAAAATACGGCGTTCCATATGGGCGCAAGCGCCCGTATGAGCGGTCGTTTGACGTGGAAACTGAGGCAGGCTGTCTACCTGAACAACTTTTATAAAGGGGACCCCGTCGAAATGTCAACACAAC
Source organism: Elymus sibiricus (assembly GCA_039707655.1). NCBI lineage: Eukaryota > Viridiplantae > Streptophyta > Magnoliopsida > Poales > Poaceae > Elymus > Elymus sibiricus. Next base: position 314,258,992 of record CM077665.1, read on the forward strand.
AACGTCGAGCACAACCAGAACCTCTTCATCATCCATAAACCCTAGCCGCCACTATTTCCATCTCCATAACAGAACAGCGTCGAGCACAGCCAGAACCTCTTCATCATATTCATCATCTACAAACCCTAACCGCCGCCATTTCTATCTCCATAGCCATCTCCACCACCGTAGTGCTCTCTCATCTAGTTCGTACTTGTAATCGTGCATCCAACAAAGCATCCATTGTAAGACATATTGCAATCAATCAATCCCAAGATGTGTTCTTCAATGTTTTCCTCTTGCGATCTGATCTTCATGTATGAGTAGTTCAGTAAGGTATGGGCTGAGGCATGAGTCTTGCAAACCCATGTATTTGTTGAGGGGATCAACGGAAGTCTCTGACATAACGTCCTATATGTGTGAAATAAAATTGTTTCGTGAAATGTATCTTGTCTTGTCCGCGATCTTCATCCCTTCAGGTACCCAGGATAATGGAGATCCAACACCGGTGAGGCTAGGAGCAAGGTGATCGTGAAGTGTTATACCGAACACTGGTGACAATATGGTTTAGTAGGGTGATACGTCTCCAACGTATCGATAATTTATGAAGTATTCATGCCATATTTACCTATCTTTACAGTACTTTTATATGGTTTTGATGCACTTTATATGATTTATTTAGAACTAACCCGGACTAACGTTGTTTTCAGCAGAATTACCGTGGTGTTGTTTTTTGTGCAGAAAATAGAAGTTCTCAGAATCACCCGAAACTTTTTTATGATTTTTTCTGGAGAAAATAAGAAATACCGGAGCGAAGAACCACCGGAGGGGATCCACTCATGGGCCACAAGCCAACAGGGCGCGCCCTGATGACCCACAAGTATAAGGGATCAATCGTAATCCTTTCGATAAGTAAGAGTGTCGAACCCAACTAGGAGCAGAAGGAAATGACAAACGGTTTTCAGCAAGGTAATTTCTGCAAGCACTGAAATTGTAGGTAACAGATAGTTTGATATCAAGATAATTGGTAACGAGCAAGTAACGGTAACGGTAAATAAAGTGCAGCAAGGTAGCCCAATCCTTTTGTGGCGAAGGACAGGCCAGAACAGTCTCTAGTAATAGGCAAAGTGTTCTTGAGGGTACAAGGGAATTTCATCTAGTCACTTTTATCATGTTGGTTTGATTCGTGTTCGTTACTTTGATAATTTGATATGTGGGTGTGAAAGCACATTTGCTCCCTTGGTGGTTTTGGTAATTAATAACAACATATATGTCATTGTACTAATGTTTCCACTAATCATATTTCAGGAAAAGTTCAATGATAGGGATGGCAAAAGGATTGTGGAGATACCCCAAGATGCAAGGAAATGGATTAGCAAAGCTTCAAGCAAGAGGACTCTACATTTTACTTTGTGAGAAATCGCTTTGAGTCCATAGGAAAGCCAATACTATTAAAAGGGGGTAAGGTACTGCTGGTGAACAAGATGCTCCACGTGCATAAGTGATAGTCACCAAAAACACCCACAAGCTCTTCCACAAAAGTCTGTCAAAAGCCAAATATCCAAAATCGGTGCAACCAACAATTTCCACTCGGTGCCACCGATTCCCAAAATCAGACAGACTCATGCCAAACCCTAGCACATCGGTGCAACCGACTCCACTTCGGTGCCACCGAGTTTGGGTTGCCAACTTTCTGTTACCTCTATTCACAAAATCGGTACCACCGAGTTTGTTGGATCGGCGTCACCGAGTTGCGCAATCTGGCCGTTGGTTACCTAATCGGTACCACCGAGAATTATATATCGGTCTCACCGAGATTCAAAAGTTATTGCCTTTTGGTCACTTCGGTACCACCGAGATTCACACATCGGTGTCACCGAGTTGGTCACTTTAGGTGTAACGGTTGGATTTTTGGGGATGCCTATATATACCCCTTCACCACCACCTACTCGAAAGAGAAGCACTCAGAACTATTCCATACTTGCCCCATCCTATTTTCTGAGAGAGAGCCACCTACTCATGTGTTGAGATCAAGCTATTCCACTCCATCCATATGAATCTTGATCTCTAGCCTCCCCAAGTTGCTTTCCACCAAATCAATCTCTTCCACCATAGCCAAATATGTGAGAGAGTGATTGTGTGTTGAGGAGTCTATCATTTTGAAGCACAAGAGCAAGGAGTTCATCGACATTGCCGAGCCTATTACCTTTTGGAGGGTGGTGCCTCCTAGATTAGTTAGGTGTCGCTTGGGAGCCTCCTACTTCGTGTTGTGGAGTTGAACCAAGAAGTTTGTACGGGCAAGGAGATCGCCTACTTCGTGAAGATCTACCCATAGTGAGGCTAGTCCTTCATGGACGGAAGCCGTTATGGAATAGTCAAGGTTGCTACTTCGTGGACCCTTATGGGTGGAGCCCTCCGTGGACTCTCGCGACCGTTACCCTCCGTGGGTTGAAGACTCCATAAACGTGGACGTACGATAGCACCATCTATCGGAACCACGGGAAAAATCTTCGTGTCTACAAATTGCGTTTGATCTTCCTTCCTACCCTCTACTACATATGCTTGTTGTTACTTTCCGCTGCTATACTCTTAGACATGCATGTGTAGGGTGTGCTTGACTTGCTATCATTGCTAAAATCTGCCAACACTTAAAATTGGGAAAAGGTAGGATTTTTATTCGGTCAAGTAGTCTAATCACCCCCCTCTAGACATACTTTCGGTCCTACAAGTGGTATCAGAGCTTTGGTCTCCATTGTATTGGTCTCACAACCTAGGAGAGTATGGCGTCTAGTGAGGGAAATTATCACCGTAGAGGTCCGTACTTTGATGGCACTAATTTTGCTAGTTGGAAGCATAAAATGAAAATGCATATTCTTGGTCATAACCCCGCCGTTTGGGCTGTTGTTCGTGTTGGCTTGCAAGGTGAATTCTTTGGTGATGGAAAGGAACCGGATCGTGAAGCAACCGCGGATGAATTGAAGATGTTGCAGTACAGCGCTCAAGCATGTGACATTCTCTTCAACTGCCTATGCCCCGAAGAATTCAACAAAATCAGCCCTCTTGAGAATGCAAAAGAGATTTGGGATACTTTGGTTGATATGCACGAAGGTACCGAATCCGTGAGAGAATCCAAGTTGGACGTTCTTCAAAGTCAACTTGACAAGTTCAAGATGAAGGATGGTGAAGGAGTCGCAGAGATGTACTCTAGGCTAGCTCTCATCACCAATGAGATTGCCGGCTTAGGAAGCGAAGAAATGACCGGCAAATTCATCATCAAGAAGATACTTCGAGCTTTGGATGAGAGATACGACACCATGTGCACATTGATCCAAATGATGCCCAACTACAAAGATCTCAAGCCTACGGAAGTCATTGGAAGGATTGTTGCTCATGAGATGACACTCAAAGACAAAGAAGAGCTTCACAACAAGTCTAGCGGTGCTTACAAAGCCACAAGTGATGCTCCCGCAACTTCAAGCGACAACCTTGTCACCAATAAAGAGATAAGCCTCATGGTCAATAAATTCAACAAGTTCTACAAGAATAGAGACAAAGAACGAAGCTCCAACTCAAGATATGAAGAGAAGCGCTCGTCAAGTCGTGACCGAAACTGCTACAATTGTGGGAAGCCCGGACACTACTCCAATGAGTGCACGGCTCCCTACAAACGAAGAGAAGAGTCACCTAGAAGACGAAGCTCAAGGAATGAATCACCTCAAAGAGAGAGAAGGAGTAGAGATGATCGTTATGAACGAAGACCCTCAAGGAGAAGTAGGGACTCGGAGAAGAATGACAAGTACACCAAGAGCTATACAAGAAGAAGACATCAAGCTCATGTTGGTGAATGGGTTTCCGGCTCCGATTCCGACAACAACTCCGAGAGAAGCTATCACTCCAACTCTGACTATAATCAAGATGAAGGTGTTGCCGGACTTGCACTAGTGACTACCAACTCCTATGATCTATTTGATTCACCAAATGAAGGGAGTGGAAGTTTCTTCATGGCTAAAGGCCCCAAGGTATCATACCCCGAGTATCTTGATTTCGATAGTGATGAAGATGATTTACTTTGTGATGATGACTTGCTCTTTGATAAAACTAGTAATGTTAGTCAAAATGAACTTGATAATTCTCATGTTAGTCAAGATAAGTCATTTGATTATGATAAGATGAAAATAGAACAACTTACTAAAGAATTAAACACTCTTAATTTAGCCCATGAATCTACTCTCGAAGATCATAGAGAGCTTGTAAGGACTCATGAGAAGCTACGCTTCGAGAAGCTCACCTTGGAGCAAGAACATGAGTTTCTTAAAGCTATCAATGACGATCTCCGAAAGAAGACTTCATCTTATCTAGCCAAACGATTACTCTTGTCTACATTCATGTCACAAGTTAAATCTAGACAAACTAGTAACAAAGGCAAGAAAGGTTCTTCATCTAGTAGCAACAATAAAAATGCTAAACCTAATGATGTTGCTTCTAGTAGTTCTATTGATTCCACTAATGATGATTCTCTTAGCCAAGTTACACTTGAGCAAGAAAACGCTTTATTGAAAGGAATTATAGAGAAAGGTATCTACAAGAGTCTTGCTGGGTGTAAGCAATTTGAGGAAATTGTACGCAAGCACGGAGGATACCGGAAGAACCATGGCATTGGCTACTTCAACGCTAATGGAGTTGAATGAGAAGAAGGTCAATACCCCAAGCCCAAGTTTGTTCCTCAAAAGGAGAAGTATGAACATACTCCTCCCAAGGGAACAAACACTCAAGATGACCTTCCACCACAAGACCACAAGTTCAAGGGCAAGAACAAGTTTCAAGAGGACATTGACGCATATGAAGATGAATCCCAAGCTTTGGTGGAGTGGGTTCCCAAGGCTACTTCAAGCTCAGCTTCTACAAGTGCCACTTCAACACCAAGGATCCCCATCAAGTTGATGTGGGTCCCCAAGAAGAAGAACTAGAGAGTTCTTGAGGGGTGACTTCGCCAATGAAATTCACTCATATTCATTATTGGCAAGAACTAGTTGCAATCAACATCAACTCTATGCAATAGTTCAAGGAGTCACACATTCCCTCAAAGGTAAGCAAGGGACAAGGTAATCAACGAATCCATGGACATCATCACACATGCTTTGCACTCCATGTCCATAGATATCCTTGTATTTGTCTCTTGTGTGTTGGGACTAACCCATGTAGGTGAGAAGAGTAAGGAAACAATAAGGATGCTCCCAACTCATGTTGATCTTCATCAACCTTGAGCATCCACCACTACCTCACCAACATGAAGTCTTCATCGACAAAACCCAAGGTTAGTTTATCCCTCCTATGGGGGGATGTCACATCAAGGGGGAGCTTTACTCTAAGACTTGAGTTAGAGCATCTCATAGTATGTGACAACATTAAATGCTTTATGTAAAAGTGGTAACCCCACTTGTGCTTAAACGATGAGTATGACCTATGATCAAGTATTCTTACTTGGCTCCTAAGTCAATATACTCATATATAGATGACTCCGTCATCGCCAAAATGCTTGATAGATGCTAGTATGTATGTGCATGTTTGCCATGATTTCATTTGACATCTTATTGTGTGAGCATGTTGGTCTGCATTTATTTATCCATTCGAGGACATCCAATTGTTGCTATTTGGTTTTTGATTTCTCTTTTGCCAATTGGATGGACAAGAATGCCTAGGACCACTCTCTAGCTATCTATGCTTTCTTACCTCATATTCCATTCTTGCAGCATCACAAAATTTGACAAGTACTTTTCGATCCCTCTGTGTGAGGAGCACTCGGAGTTCCGCATCGACAAAGGACTGACCATTAAAACCTCCCAAGTACATCTCGGTGGAACCAACCCAAACTCTCGGTCTCACCGAATGCCTAGGGTTGATCTGGATTTTCAATCTCGGTAACACCGATTCCTTATTCTCGGTTACACCGAGTTTCCCTGTCAGATGACAGTTGAGAAACTCGGTGGCACCGAAAATTTCGAACCGGTGTCACCGACAGCGAAGGGTATATATCCTGGCGGACACGACTTTTGAAATTCAATCTCAAGAGTTCGTTTCCTCCAACCCTAAGCTGCCGCTCCGGACCCCTTGGTCGTCTCCCTTGCCTCCCCGTGCGTCTCCGCCATTGGGAATCGCCGCCGCCGACGGAATCTTCGCCGCCGTCGTCGCCTTAGCGGATCCTTCACCGAATTAGGGTATGGATCCGGCCCTCCTTGCGCTCCCTGTCCGATTCAAGTGCATTGGAGTTATTTTTATCGATAATCCACCGATTGCAAACCTCCCTATCCTCTAGAAAACTCATTAGATTAGCGAACGAAGGATTTTTAGGTTTAGTTGTCCGCAAAACCAAATCTCGGTGACACCGAGTCAGAAAAATTGGTTCTACCGATTTTGTTTTTGTGCTACTGAGGACAGTCTCGGTGAAACCGAGTGGCAATTCTCGGTGCGACCGAAATTGCTGCCAAGTTTCTGTTAAGAGCTCTGTGTGTCTCGGTGTTACCAAAACTTTTGACCCGGTGACACCAAAATCCCTTTTTGCTGAGAACTATATCTAAGGATTTCTCTGTTCAAACCTTTGAAAAATTGTCTGCATTTTGTGATGACTCATCCCTTTCCACTCCTCTATACTCTATTCACAGGGTCAGATATGTCAGATGCTGAAGACAGTCAGAATGATCTCAGAGAGCAGAGTGTTGACATGAGCTCAGGCACTAGTCCTGAGGGGAGCTATGATGATGTTCCTAGTTCTCCTGATTTGCCCAAGGCTGCTACAAGGACAAGGAGAAAGCTCAATTCTGATGAGGAGGATGAGGACTTCATCCCTGAGGAGCTACCCAAGAAAGTTGATGCTGCCAAGAGCACCACTGTTGCCACAACTTCCAAGAAGAAGAAAGCTATCAGGAAGGAGTATGCCAGCTCTGGGTCAGCTAGAGCACCTGAGAGCTCAAGGGCAACTATGACTCTTCACCTTGAGTCACCCCCAAAGAAGTCTATGCCTAAGAAGGTTGGGGAGAAGAAGAAGAGCAGGAAGAGGATCATACATGTTGTGGGCAGGCCTACCTCTATGTATGAGGATCCAGAGGAGGCAGCTGCTGAAGAGGAGGAGGAAGAGCCAGCTGCAAAGGCTCCTCCTAAGAAGAAGAAGCTTATGGCAGATGCTATGCCTAAGACTACCACTTCCAAGAGCACCAAGTCTGCTCCCAAGAAGGCTGCTACTGCTGAAAAGCCTAAGAGGTTCTCTAGAGAGATACCAGCTTCCAGCAAGAACAAGACCTCCGCCTTTAGGGAAGCTGAGGATGATGATGATATGACTGCTTTGATGAAGCTCAGACCACACCTTCCAGAGCACAATGCCAGCCATTTGCTTGCTGAGGACATGAAGAAGAGGAAGGATTCTGGTTTGAGGGAATGGAGAGCAATTGATCCATATGCTCAGAGGAGGAAAACAGCTGTGGACTACAGGTTTTATACCAAGGAGCAACAAGATTTCTATGAGACAATCTTGCTTGATAAGAGTCCAGCTGTGAGTGACATGAGATATGTTGATTGGAAGTACATCAAGGCAAATGAAGATTACTTCCCAAATGTTCAAGACAACTTTCATTGCATTGGCTTAGATGAATTTGTTGGCAAAGAATTCACTGCATGGAACGACGAGATGATCATGCAATTCTACTCCACTGCTCACTTCTATGGAGATGGTAGGATTGTGTGGATGACTGAAGGAGCAAGGTATGAATCTACTGTTGAGGAATGGGCTGCCATCTTAGGAGTCCCAAAGGTGGAAGATGGAGATTTGGATGTCTATTCTGAATCCAAGGAGAGCCATGATTCTATGAAGAACATGTATAATGAGATCCCTGCTGCAAACTTGAAATCTCATAAGTTAGGATCCATCTACTTCCTCCAGGCAGGTCTGTGAACCATGAACACCATCTTGAGGCACACCTTGATGCCTAAGTCTGGAGATGACAAGATTATTCAAGGCTATTCCATCAACATGCTGATCCATCTTGATAGACACACCAGGATAAGGGTGATGGACTTGATAGTAGAGACTGTGAAGAGGGTTGCTGCTGATCAGAAGCGCTCATGCTGCTATGCACCCTACATTCAGATGCTCATCAACTCCAAGTTGGAGAAGCACATTTTTGCTCTTGACAGGCCACACTTGCCCCTACAGCCAGATCTTGAGGATAATGTTGTGGTGATGAGCCCAGATCATCCCACCTCAGCTGCAGCACAGACAGAGGTAGAGGCAGCTAGAGCCACTAGTGCTCAAGTCCCTAGATCTAGGAACGAGCAAATGGATCTCTTGATCACTACCGTTCAGGGCATGCATAAGGATATCAAGGACATAATCAGCATAGTCTTGTGAGGATCATGGAAAATAGGATCAAGACCCTCAATGACAAGGTGGATGGGCTGACCAAGACCGTGAACGAGCTCAAGAAGGAAGTTGATAGCGTGCCTAACCCTGACACTACAGATGATGAGGATGACTCTCCTCTCAGGCCAGGCACTTAGTTCACTACCCAGGCCAGATCAGCCACAGTGCCAGCTCCAGAGTTGAGGCCTTCTTCATCAGCACCTGCTACAGCCTCTTCAACTCCATCAGCTCCTCTAGTACCTCCCGTTGCTACTCTAACTCCGTCCATGACATTTGCCGACATCTTCGCCGACGCAGTTCTCTCGACTCCTTCATCGACCACCGGTGGAGATCAGCCCCAGAAGAACGATTAGCTATATCTCTTTGAACTTTTTGGTAACTTGTTGCCAAAGGGGAGAAGTTGTATATAGATCTTTAGGCTTCGAGTGAGAGAGCGTTGGTTTTTATCGCTTTTTCAAAAACATTTGATCTTTTGGTTTGGATGTGTTAAACCTTGTGGTGTTTGATCATACACTTGATGTGTGTTGCTACTATTTCCTATCATTTTGATGCTTATGAGATGGTCAATCACCTTTACTTGATTGTGTTGTGCTATGATGTTCATTATTACTCTTCTCGCACACCACCAAGTTGTATGTGACATGAAAGAGTGCCCCATGTACCTAATCGATTGTGCATTTGCATTCAAACGCAAATTTAAAATAATGCACAAATTTAGGGGGAGCTCTTGCTTATCACATACTTCTCAAAGCAACGATTATATTCATTGATTATATCATATGTCGAAGCTTTGATCTATATGTTGTCATCAATTACCAAAAAGGGGGAGATTGAAAGCACATTTGCTCCCTTGGTGGTTTTGGTAATTAATAACAACATATATGTCATTGTACTAAGGTTTCCACTAAGCATATTTCAGGAAAAGTTCAATGATAGGGATGGCAAAAGGATTGTGGAGATACCCCAAGATGCAAGGAAATGGATTGGCAAAGCTTCAAGCAAGAGGACTCTACATTTTACTTTGTGAGAAATCACTTTGAGTCCATAGGAAAGCCAATACTATTAAAAGGGGGTAAGGTACTGCTGGTGAACAAGATGCTCCACGTGCACAAGTGATAGTCACCAAAAACACCCACAAGCTCTTCCACAAAAGTCTGTCAAAAGCCAAATATCCAAAATCGGTGCAACCAACAATTTCCACTCGGTGCCACCGATTCCCAAAATCAGACAGACCCATGCCAAACCCTAGCACATCGGTGCAATCGACTCCACTTCGGTGCCACCGAGTTTGGGTTGCCAACTTTCTGTTACCTCGATTCACAAAATCGGTACCACCGAGTTTGTTGGATCAGCGTCACCGAGTTGCGCAATCTGACCGTTGGTTACCTAATCGGTACCACCGAGAATTATATATCGGTCTCGCCGAGATTCAAAAGTTACTGCCTTTTGGTCACTTTGGTACCACCAAGATTCACACATCGGTGTCACCGAGTTGGTCACTTTAGGTGTAACGGTTGGATTTTTGGGGATGCCTATATATACCCCTTCACCACCACCTGCTCGAAAGAGAAGCACTCAGAACTATTCCATACTTGCCCCATCCTATTTTCTGAGAGAGAGCCACCTACTCATGTGTTGAGATCAAGCTATTCCACTCCATCCATATGAATCTTGATCTCTAGCCTCCCCAAGTTGCTTTCCACCAAATCAATCTCTTCCACCATAGCCAAATCTGTGAGAGAGTGATTGTGTGTTGAGGAGTCTATCATCTTGAAGCACAAGAGCTAGGAGTTCATCAACATTGCCAAGCCTATTACCTTTTGGAGGGTGGTGCCTCCTAGATTGGTTAGGTGTCGCTTGGGAGCCTCCTACTTCGTGTTGTGGAGTTGAACCAAGAAGTTTGTACGGGCAAGGAGATCGCCTACTTCGTGAAGATCTACCCATAGTGAGGCTAGTCCTTTGTGGACGGAAGCCGTTATGGAATAGTCAAGGTTGCTACTTCGTGGACCCTTATGGGTGGAGCCCTCCGTGGACTCTCGCGACCATTACCCTCCATGGGTTGAAGACTTCATAAACGTGGACGTACGATAGCACCACCTATCGGAACCACGGGAAAAATCTTCGTGTCTACAAATTGCGTTTGATCTTCCTTCCTACCCTCTACTACATATGCTTATTGTTACTTTCCTCTGCTATACTCTTAGACATGCATGTGTAGGGTGTGCTTGACTTGCTATCATTGCTAAAATCTGCCAACACTTAAAATTGGGAAAAGGTAGGATTTTTATTCGGTCAAGTAGTCTAATCACGCCCCCTCTAGACATACTTTCGGTCCTACATGGTGGACCGGTGATTGGGTGCTGTTCTTATTTGAACAACCTCCCACTTATGATTAACCCCCTCACAAACATCCACAACTACGAGAAAAGTATTAAGATAAAATCTAACCGTAGCATTAAACGTTTGGATCCAAATCAGCCCCTTACGAAGTAGCGCATAAACTAGGGTTTAAGCTTCTGTCACTCTAGCAACCCATCATCTAATAACTACTCCACAATGCATTCCCTTAGGCCCAAGGATGGTGAAGTGTCATGTAGTCGACGTTCACATGACACCACTAAGGGAATCACAATATACATATCATCAAAATATCGAACACATATCAAATTCACATGATTACTTGCGACATGACTTCTCCCGTGACCTCAAGAACAAAGGTAACTACTCACAAATAATAATCATGCTCAAGATCAGAGGGGTATTGAATAGCATAATGGATCTGAACATATAATCTTCCACCAAATAAACCATATAGTAATCAACTACAACATGTAATCAACACTACTAGTCACCCATAGGTGCCAATGTGAGGTTCCGGTACAAAGATTGAACACAATAGATGAACTAGGGTTTGAGAGGAGATGGTGCTGTTGAAGATGTTGATGAAGATTGGCCTCCCAAAGATGAGAGGGGTGTTGGTGACAACGATGGCTTCGATTTCCCCCTCCGGGAGGGAAGTTTCCCCGGCGGAATCGCTCGGCCGGAGGCCAAAAGTGCTCCTGCCCAAGTTCCGCCTCGAGACGGCGAAGCTCCGTCCCGAAAGTCCTCTCCTTATTTTTTTCTAGGTCAAAAGAGCGTATATACCAGAAGATGGGCACCGGAGGTGGGCCGAGGAGGGCACAACCCACCAAGGCACGCCTGGGGGCCTAGCGCGCCCTGGTGTGTTGTGCCCACCAGGGTGGCCCCCTCCGGTAGTTCTTTGCTCCAGTATTTTTTATTAATTCCAAAAATATTCTCCGTAAAGTTTCAGCTTCATTGGAGTTGTGCAGAATAGGTATATCTGATGTGCCTTTTCAGGTCCAGAATTCCAGCTACCGGTATTCTCCCTCTTTGTATAAACCTTGCATATTATAAGAGAAAAGGCATTAGAATCACTCCCTAAAGCATTATTATTCAACAAAACATAATAAATAACAGTAGGAAATCATGATGCAAAATGGACGTATCACGCCCACCCCCTGGGTGCGCCCTGTTAGCTTGTGGGGACCACATGGCTCCGGTGACGTGGTTCCAACGCCAAAAAATCCTATATATACAGAAACCCTCAGAAATAAACCTAGAACTTCCGCTCTGCCACCGCTACTCTCTGTATCAAAGAAAACCCCATCTGGAGCCTTTCCGGCACCCTGCCGGAGGGGGAAATCATCACCGGTGGTCATCTTCATCATCCCGGCGGAGGCCATGACGAGGAGGGAGTAGTTCACCCTCAGGGCTGAGGGTGTGTACCACTAGCTATGTGTTTAATCACTCTCTCGTGTTCTTGAGATGGCACGATCTTGATGTATCGCGGGGTTTGTTAATATAGTTGGATCCTATGGTGTTCTTCCCTTGCTGTCTTGTTGTGATGAATTTAATCTTTCCCTTTGAGATTTTGTTATGTCGGAATGAATATTGGATTTAAGATCACTTGATGTATGTCTTGCATGTGGATACCAGTGGTGACAATGGGGTATTCTATTAATTCACTTGATATATGTTTTTGTACTCAACTTGCGGATTCACGCGGTGACAATGAGGTAATCTATGCATAGGGGTTGATACACGTTCTTGTCCTACTTTCTCCGATAGAAATCTTGGGGTACTCTTTGGAGTGATTATTGGTTGCACGTTGAGGGATGATCATATGATTCTATTGTGTTACCATTGTTGAGAGATTGCACTAGTGAAAATATGAACCCTATGCCTTATTTCCAAGCATTGTTACAACGTTTTGCTCGCTGTTTGCCACTTGATACCTTGCTGTTTTTATATTTTCAGATTACAAAAACTTATATCTACTATCCATATTGCACTTGTATCACCATCTCTTCATCGAACTAGTGCACCTATACAATTTACCATTGTATTGGGTGTGTTGGGGACACAAGAGATTTCTTGTATTTGATTGTAGGGTTTTTGAGAGACTATCTTCATCATACACCTCCCATGGATTGATAAACCTTAGGTCATCCACTTGAGGGAAAATTACCACCCTGCAAAAATCTGCGCTTGGAGGCCCAACAGAGTCTAAAAGAATAAAGTTGTAGTAGACATCAATCTCTTTTCTGCGCCGTTGCCGGGGAGGTGAGTGCTTGAAGGTATATCTTTAGATCTTGCAATTAAATCTTTTAGTTTCTTATTTACCACTAGTTTGGTTTATGAAATAAAACTACAAAAATGGAGTTTAGGTTGCCTCAATTGCTTTGTCTTTTTAATGTCTTTCGTGAAAATGATGGTTCAGAAAATTGTGCTCAATTGTTAGAGGAAGAATTTTAAAAATGCTTAATGTGAATTCCTTGAATGATGAGCATGATAGTAATATTGTTAGTATGAATTCTCTAAATATCCATGATGGTAATGATATGCAAAGCCACAAGCTTGGGGATGCTATGTTTGATGAAGATGATATTTTTACTCCCCCAAGTTTTGATGAGCAAAGTTATTATGATAATAGCATGCCTCCTATTTATGATGATTATATTGATGAAAGTGGGTTTGGAAGAGTGTCAACTCTAAGTACTAATTATCCCACTATATTGGAGGGTGTTCAATCTTATTGTAATAATGATAAAAGTGGACTTGGAGAGGTCGTGACTTTATTTAGTGATGAGTCCACTATTTTGGAAGAGGTTTCAATTGACTATGAACAACAAAGTTGCTATCTATGATGATTATGGTGATGACATGTATGATATAAAGAGTAATGATAACCATGAAACTTGTCATCATGATTTTAATATTCAATTTGGTCATGTCAGGCAAGTGTCTCATGATAGTCATTTTGTTGAGTTTGCTCCCACTATTATGAATGAGAAGAAATTCGCTTATGTGGAGAGTGATAAATTTTCTATGCTTGTAGATCATGGAAAGAATGCTTTATGTGATAGTTATATTGTGGAATTCCTTCATGATGCTACTGAAAATTATTATGAGTGAGGAACATATGCTTATAGGAATTGCAATAATATCAAAATTTCTCCCTATGTGTTCAAAATTTTGAAGTCATGCTTGTTTTGTCTTCCTATGCAAGTTGATTCTTGCTATAATAAATAGTTTTCTTGCAAAATCCCCATGCATAGGAAGTGGGTTATACTTAAATGTGCTTTCCATGTGATTCATGATTCTCCTTTGCATGTTTCATTTACTATTCTTATGTGAGCATCATTGGAATCATCATGCCTAGCTAAAAAGGCTTTAAACAAAAGCACTTGTTGGGAGACAAAACAAAAGCACTTGTTGGGAGACAACCCAACACCTATACTTTCTGTTTTTGTGTGTTCACATGATTAAGCTACTATAGTAATCATGTTTTGTATCTTTAATTTCAATAAAGTGCCAAGTAAAGCCTTTGGAATAGTGTGGATACTTGTTAGTTTGATTCTATGCAAAAACAAAAACTTTTACGTCCAGTGCAGAATTTCTTTGATTTTACTGGAGAGTCAAACAATTCTGCAATTTTTACACAGTTTTCTATGCAATTTTTTTGCGTTTTCTAATTTTTTAGAATTTTTAGACACAGAGAAATATGGTTTAAGTCCATATCTTCATAGTCTGTTCTGTTTTTGATAGATTCTATTTTGCATGCATAGTCTGCTTGTTTTAGTGTTTCCATAGCTTATATTTAGTGGTATAAATTATGGGAATGGTATAATACAGTAGTTATTATGTGAGAACAATTATGAATCTTGTCTTGACAATACCTAATTGAATGATCTATCTTTATTACACTTACCCATCTCACGAAGTTCCGTTATGTTTTGTGTGATTGAAGTTTTTAAGTTTTGGGTAAGACACCGATACGAGGAGAATAAGGAGTGGTAAGAACCTAAGTTTGGGGATTCCCAAGGCACCCCAAAGGTAATATCCAAGGAAGACTCAAGCGTCTAAGCTTGGGGATGCCCTGGAAGGCATCCCCTCTTTCGTCTTCAACACTATCGGTATATCTTACTTAGAGCTATATTTTTATTTGTCACATAATATGAGTTCTGCTTGGAGCGTATTTTATTTTGTTAAACTTTGTTTGCTGTTATTTATAATTTTGTTTTCCAATAAAAAGTTCCAAGAATTGCCTTTTAGGATGCTTGAATTGCATGTTCGATGTGTGTTGTTCAAAAACAGAAACTTTTGCTGTAGTATTTGAATTTTCATATTCTAATGGAACATGGAAAGTTTCTAAAAATTTTACTCCGTATTTTCATATGAATTTTTTATAATTTCCTAAAGTTTCAGAATTTTTGGAGATACAGAAGTACACTTTTTAAATTGATTGCTATAGACTATTCTGTTTGGACAGATTGGTGTTATAGTTTTGTTATCTACTTACCCTAGAGTTTTCATGGCTTATATTAGTAGATATAAATTGTGGAAATGATAGTATACAGTACCTAATGTTTGAAAATTATTATGCAACTTGTATTGGCAGTACATAAAGAGTTGATTTATTCTTATGTGCACTAACCTATCTCACGAGTTCTTTTCAAGTTTTGTGTGGATGAAGTTTTTGAGATCTAGGCGATACCGTGATATGAGAGGAATTAACGAGACACAAGAGCTCAAGCTTGGGGATGCCCAAGGCTCCCCAATTAAATATTACAAGAAGTCTCAAGCATCTAAGCTTGGGGATGTTATGCATCCCACCTCTCTTCATCAACAATTATCGGTTAACCTATGCTGATCCTAAGATTTTATTCGTTCACATGATATATCCCGCTCTTGGAGTCTCTTTCGTTTTGTTTGTTGTTTGAATAAAATTCTCAGATCTGAAAATCTTTATTGAGAGAGCGAGAGTCCTCACATAGCTACTTGATTGTTTGACTACTCATTGTTCTTCACTAATATCTTTTGAGAGTAGTTTGATGTGCTTCACTTTTATCCTAAGAGTAAATTGTGAATGGATGAAATATCATAAATATAAAATTATCAATGTGCTTTATGTTTAGTAGTAGTTTCACATTTGGTTTATAAAGTAAAATATATTGAAGTTTGACAATCACAATATTGGTCATACAAGCAATTCATGAATAACTATTATAAGAAAGAGAACTTTCACATACAAATATATTATCTTGGACATATTTTATGATTGTGAATACCCATTAATTATTTTCAACCTTGATCAAATAGTTGAAGTTGGACAAGGAAGACATTGCAATGGTTTTGTTTGGGTATATTTGCATAGAAGTTATATTGTTATGGATCCTCCAACATGTGGTGCTTGTTTAGAACCTTTTGCTAGCCAAAACTTCGTACTAAGTAGAGATACTACTTGTGCATCCAAATCCTTGAGCCAAGTTTCTTCCATGAGAGTCCACCATACCTACCTATATATGGTACTTCACTGCCATTCCAGTAAATTTGCATGTGCCACCTCTAAACATTTAAATAAACATCTGTTTTGTGTGCGTACCGCTCATGGAGCGACGGGGCAGTCATTATCTTCCATACTAAGCGGGTTATTCTCAAGATGAGTGTTTATTCACTTGTCATTGCACGAGAGAGGCTGGTAAAAAGGATGCCCAGTCCTGCATAATACAAAAATAAATAAACAAGAACTCCCCCTAGAAAGTTGATTGTTTGGATGGCACCCGTGGATTCGGTCAGCCATGGACTATGTTTGAATGGTGGAGGGGGAGTAAAATTTCAATTCTGCTTGGGAACCGCCAACAATTTGTTTAGCAAGAAAGCTATTGAAAACTCTGTTGTGATGTTGATAGGAAAAGTATACCACTCAAAATTACATATTCATCTCTGTTTTAAACAATGAGCTCTGGCACCTTTGCAAATCCTTGCTTCCCTCTGCGAAGGGACAATCTATTTACTTTTATGTTATTTACTTTTCATGTTGAGTCAACTTCTTATTCCAACCTCAGTCTATTAGTTGGCAAGCATCATATGGTGGGGAAAGGTCCAAACACATATATCCAGTCAAATATATTTGATCATGATTCATTATTGTTGACAATTATCTTCATGATAAGTATGTTGGGAGGCAAAACATTAAGCCCCTACCTTTCTATGTGTTCGATGGATGCTATTTGTTCTAAAAATATGCTTTGACTATTAGCAATCATAGAAGACTATATGATAATTGAGTATGTGGAGCTCTTACTTAGACTTTGTTGAAAATAAGATGCATTGAAATTGTTTGGTGACTAAGAACATAGGTTGTTAAGTTTCAAGAGAATGCATTGTTTGAACCATGACATGTGAATTGATTGCTACTATATCATGATGATTTTTATGAGAAAAAGTTGTTGGTTATGATGCTAGAAAAGTGACTGAAATTGTCAATGATCAAAACTATTCACTATGCTAGCATTCACACTTCATAAATTATTTCTTTTATCATTTACCTACTCGAGGACGAGTAGGAATTAAGCTTGGGGATGCTGGTACGTCTCCAATGTATTGATAATTTATAAAGTATTCATGCCATATTTACCTATCTTTACAATACTTTTATATGGTTTTGATGCACTTTATATGATTTATTTAGAACTAACCCGGAGTGACGCTGTTTTCAGCAGAATTACCGTGGTGTTATTTTTTTTTGCAGAAAATAAAAGTTCTCGGAATCACCCAAAACTTTTTTATGAATTTTTCTGGTGAAAATAAGAAATACCAGAGCAAAGAACCACCGGAGGAGAGCCATCTATGGGCCACAAGCCAACAGGGCGCGCCCACCTCCCTGGGCGTGTCCTGTTAGCTTGTGGGGCCCACGTGGCTCCAGTTGACGTGATTCCAACGCCGAAAAATACTATATATACAGAAACCCTCAGAAATAAACCTAGAACTTCTGATCCAGCGCCGTAACTCTCTGTATCGAACAAAACCCCATCTGGAGCCTTTCCGGTACCCTGCCGGAGGGGGAAATCATCACCGGTGGCCATCTTCATCATCTCGGCGGAGGCCATGACGAGGAAGGAGTAGTTCACCCTCGGGGCTGAGGGTATGTATGAGTAGCTATGTGTTTAATCTCTCTCTCTCTCTCGTGTTCTTGAGATGGTACGATCTTGATGTATCGCGGGCTTTGTTAATATAGTTGGATCCTATCGTGTTCTTCCCTTGTTGTCTTGTCGTGATGAATTTAATCTTTCCCTTTGAGATTTTGTTATGTCGAATTGAATATAGGATTTGAGATCACTTGATGTATGTCTTGCATGTGGATACCCATGGTGACAATGGTGTTCTATTGATTCACTTGATATATGTTTTGGTACTCAACTTGCGGATTCCTGTGGTGACAATGGGGTAATCTATGCATAGGGTTTGATACACGTTCTTGTCCTACTTTCTCCGCTAGAAATCTTGTTTTTATTATAAGTGTTTGGATCACAATTTGCTTCCTAATCCGGTCAAAAGCTGGATGTGAGAAGATGCTGCGGAAGAACTTATCTCCTTGATTTTGCGGAAGAACTTATCTCCTTGAAGATGCTGCAAACTGGTTCTACTACCTACACCAATTTCATCTTATTGTTCTCCGCTAGATAGGAACTTTGGAGTGATTCTTTGTTGCACGTTGAGAGATGATCATATGATTCAACTATGTTAGCATTGTTGGGAGATTGCGCTAGTGAAAGCATGGACCATAGGCCTTATTTCCAAGCATTGTTACAACGTTTTGCTCGCTGTTTGCCACTTGTTACCTTGCTGTTTTTATATTTTCATATTACAAAAACTTATATCTACTATCCATATTGCACTTGTATCACCATCTCTTCGCCGAACTAGTGCACCTATATAATTTACCATTGTATTGGGGTGTGTTGGGGACACAGGAGATTTCTTGTATTTGATTGCAGGGTTGTTTGAGAGAGACCATCTTCATCCTACACCTCCCACGGATTGATAAACCTTAGGTCATCCACTTGAGGGAAAATTGCTACTGTCCTACAAAACTCTATGCTTGGAGGCCCAACAGAGTCTACAAGAATAAAGTTGCGTAGTAGACATCATAGGGTAACACGGATCATATCCTTGGGGATTCATGAGGTGTGGTCATTAAACACCCAATGCTTTTGTCTGATACTATTGTCTTAATTATCGGGGCAACCCCGCGAGACGGATAGGGCCTTCGGTAGGATAACTGATTCTTGATGCAGGACTCGTGCCGGTCAAGATGTTATTGTAAGCATTAAGACCTCATACTTGTACCTCTTTTTTTATTATAAGTGTTTGGATCACAATTTGCTTCCTAATCCGGTCAAAAGCTGGATGTGAGAAGATGCTGCGGAAGATGCTGCACAAGTGGCTAAGATACCAGAGAGCCAAACCTTGATTTTGGCCAAGTTTGCAGGTAAACCGAAGCCTAACCTGGTTGAAGAAGTTAAAATGGTAAGAAGCAACAAAGAGAAAGCTAAGGTACTTGACACAAGCCATGTGCCAGAGTACAACTACACCGTTGCAGATTGTGTCAATATGATATCCATGAAGTATCCACTACCGGAGGTAACAAACGATGATGCATATAATGTCTTTGTTGAACAAGTTGCAGCCAAGGTACGTGAACTTGATGATGAAATAAAAAGGTTATTCAGTAAGTTACCAACTAAGCAAGAGGATTCTTTTGAACCTACTATAGAGATCGAGATAGGATTTAATAAATTCAGTGCTTTATGTGATCTAGGGGCAAGTGTTTCCACTATCCCCAAATCTGTTTATGATAGTCTCAATCTTGGTCCTTATGTTAATACTGAGATTATATTGAATATGGCTAACTCTACTTTTACTCAGGCAGTAGGCATTAAGCATGGAGTTATAGTTCAAATTAATGATTGTCCTGTCATGGTTGATCTTGTTATAGTAGATATGCCTGAAGATCCATTTGCTCCTATAATTCTCGGTAGACCTTTCTAAGAACTACTCCCTCCGTCCCAAAATTAATGTCGCAAGCATAGTGTAATGGAAATTTTGCCAAACCCCCCTTGTACATCAAATTTGTTATAGATAGATCCTGCCTCCTTTCTTCTTCCTCCGCCCGTCGCCCAGGACCATCTCCTCCGCCGCCCAGATCTGCGCTGCCGCGATCCCCTCCCACCGCGATCCCGTACCACAACGCAGCACCTTCTCCTACCGCCGCGGCCACCTCAACCACCGATGGCACGTTCCGTGGCCCCAGATCGTAGCGCACCGCCGCCATGGACCCCGCACGCCGGCTTCTGCGGCCCCCGTGAACGTGCCACACTAGCTTCCGCGCGGTGGTCGGAGCGACCAGTGCCACCACACGCAACCACCCAGCCCCTTGTACGCCGCCACCCTGCTGTCACACTGACGTCTCGCAGCATCTTCTCCTTTCCCCGCCGGCGTACAAGGGGCTGGGTGGCGGGATACAAGGGGCTGGGTGGCGAGACGTCAGGAAGCAAATTGCCGGCGGTGAAAGGAGAAGATGCTGCGAGACGTCAGTGTGACAGCAGGGTGGTTAGGAAGCAAATTGTGATCCAAACACTTATAATAAAAAAAGAGGTACAAGTATGAGGTATTAATGCTTACAATCATGTATTTGCGTTGGGATAAAAAATAATATTAGTTTGTGCTCGGGAAGCCACCCATCAAGATGTGCTTGTTTCATATCGGAGTGGGGGATGTGTCCAAATAACATCTTGACCGGCACGAGTCCTGCATCAAGAATCAGTTGTCCTACCGAAGTCCCTATCCGTCTCGTGGGGTTGCCCCGATAATTAAGACAATAGTATCAGACAAAAGCATTGGGTGTTTAATGACCACACCTCATGAATCCCCAAGGATATGATCCATGTTACCCTATGATGTCTACTACGCAACTTTATTCTTGTAGACTCTGTTGGGCCTCCAAGCATAGAGTTTTGTAGGACAGTAGCAATTTTCCCTCAAGTGGATGACCTAAGGTTTATCAATCCGTGGGAGGTGTAGGATGAAGATGGTCTCTCTCAAACAACCCTGCAATCAAATACAAGAAATCTCCTGTGTCCCCAACACACCCCAATACAATGGTAAATTATATAGGTGCACTAGTTCGGCAAAGAGATGGTGATACAAGTGCGATATGGATAGTAGATATAAGTTTTTGTAATATGAAAATATAAAAACAGCAAGGTAACAAGTGGCAAACAGCGAGCAAAACATTGTAACAATGCTTGAAAATAAGGCCTATGGTCCATGCTTTCACTAGTGCAATCTCCCAACAATGCTAACATAGATGAATCATATGATCATCCCTCAACGTGCAACAAAGAATCACTCCAAAGTTCCTATCTAGTGGAGAACAATAAGATGAAATTGGTGTAGGTAGTAGAACCACCTCAAAGTTATTCTTTCCGATCAATCTATTGGGCTATTCCTATAAGTGTCACAAACAACCCTAGAGTTCCTACTAGAATAACACCAATGATACATATCAATCAACCCTAATGTCACCTAGATACTCCAATGTCACCTCAAGTATCAGTGGGTAAATTATGCGACAAGCATCAAACAATTTCAGATCTATCATATTCAATCCAACACAAAGAACTTCAAGGAGCATCCCAAGATTTCTATCGGAGAACGTGGTATGAAAACGTGCAATCAACCCCTATGCATAGATCCCCTAGGTCACCGGAATCCTCAAGTTGATGCCTCAAACATATATCAAGTGAATCAATAGAATACCCCAATGTCACTACGGGTATCCCACGCAAGACGTACATCAAGTGTTCTCAAACCATAATATTCAATCCAACATAACGAGATCTCAAAGGTAAAGATTCAATGCATCACAACAAGGTAGCAAGGGAATAACATCATATGATCCGACTATATTAACAAAGCCCGTGATACATCAAGATCGTGCCATCTCAAGAACACGAGAGAGATTGAACACATAGTTACTGGTACAAACCGTCAGCCCCGAGGGTGGACTACTTCCTCCTTGTCATGGGCTCCGCCGGGATGATGAAGATGGCCACCGGAGATGATCTACCCTCTCTGGCAGGGTACTAGAACGCCTCCAGATTGGTTTTTCGTTGATACAGAGAGTTGCGGCGGCGGAACGAGGAGTCTCTCTTTATTTCTGGGGTTTCTGGTATTTATGGGATTTTTGAGCGTTGGAATCACGCCAAACGGAGCCACATGGGCCTCACCACATATCTCACCGCGCCACTAGGGGGGGCATGGCCTGTTGCGTGGTGGCCCACTGGCACACCCCCTCCGGCAGGTCTTCGCTCCAATGTTGCTTATTTCCTCCAGAAAAAATTACAAAAAAGTTTTGGGCGATTCCGAGAACTTTCATTTTCTACACAAAAACAACACCACGGTAATTCTGCTGAAAACAACGTTAGTCTGGGTTAGTTCTAAATAAATCATATAAAGTGCATCAAAACCATATAAAAGTATTGTAAACATAGGTGAATATGGTATGAATACTTCATAAATTACCGATACATTGGAGACGTATCATGGTGTAAGCACTTTGGCTTTGCCAACAATGATGATGATTTTAGATATGTTTATGATTTCACTGACCCGCATCCAAGGTAATCCTTCTACCATATGAGTCGTCATGACTCTAGGCAAAGAGTGAGTTGCATTGAAAGTCATGCTATACGCTATTTCTACTATGTTATCACTAACTCGTTGCAGACATGAGGAGAAGTTTCTAAGGTGAATGATGAGAACATGCTAGTTGTCGGGAAAGCAGCAAACCTGGACATCGGTTATTCGCCCAACCTAGGGGCAATACTTTTGCTACACCTCACGCATCAAGCAAACCATGCACACGGAGATATCGTGTGTGGAGGAGTGATCACCATGTTAGCCAACTTCCTTGGTCTCAACTATAATCATCTCTGACCCATTGTCGGTAACACTATTGTTAACATTCGTGTTCTTACTAGCGCTGGTATGGTAGTAGTTCGTAATGGACGTCATTGCATTAGAATTCCTGGAGTGGCGTACTTGTTGCCCACTCCTATTCCTAGCTGTTTTTCCATCAAGAATGGACAATTGCATTATGTTGCATAGGAAGGAGATGTAGCTTTCGACTAAGAAGGGCCAGGACATGAATAAGTAGATGGAAAAGAACTCGCCACCGATGAAGAGGGGGAGCAGCCCCAACAAGACTATACCACCAACGCAGACCTCAACAACCTCCAGGGCTCTATCCATGATATGAGCAACCTTGCATCGTCCCTTCGAGGAACGTTCGCCTACATGAACATGAAGTTCTCCAACTTGAGCCAGGAGTGGACTCCTGACCAACCTCCACAATGATCTCACCAGTTTGGGCTTGCAAAAGCCTAAGCTTGGGGGAGGTTATCACCACTTCTACATCAAGATGTGGCTGTATTTGAATAAATTGTAATGAGGTTGTACTTAAGCTCGAGGAGCTTCAAAGCACTCGTTTTGGTTTGTTCTGGCACTTTGCTTTGTATTTGCTTTTGCCTTTTATTTTTATTTTGTCTTTGCAATTTTTCGGTTGCAAGTTAGTTTTCAAAAACCCAAAAAATAGAATAAGCTTTGCTTTGCTATTGTTCTTTATTTAGCCCCTTGGAGTTCGTTTGAATTTTGTTTTCAGAGGAGTTGATCTATGCCGGACAACGAGGAATGCAAGAGTAAGGAAGAAAAGTGTGTAAATTTGCAACCTTGAAGGTATGTCCTATGACCCCCGTCTTTTCACTTGGATACTTAGAGTAGATATAGTAGTTGTATGTGTGATATGTGCAGATGGGAGTAAGTCTTAATAGTTGATACAAAGGTTTTGCTCTAGTAGCTGAAATAATTTTGTAGCCTTTGTTGTCTTTAGGTTAGACAACTAAGAATTGTCGTGGGACAGTATTCAAATGAAATGCTATTAACCAAGAATAACTATGCACAAGAGAAAGTGTTTCAAGACTTGGGAGTTGAGAAATTGCAGTGTAAGTGATGTTTAACATGCTCAACCTCATCTATCTATTATCTACTAAAAGGAAAATACGGATAAAAAAATAGATGAATATTCTAGAAAATCCCACATTAATCAGAAACATTTGACCCTTCATAAAATAAGACTGGAATTTGATAGCCATTAGATTAAATTTAGATGAAAAATTACCCACCATTGCCATTATATTATTTAATGAAATAACGTGTGACTTTTTTTTGGGCATCGATGCATGAGCTTCCCTAGCCTCTTAGTACTTTTTTTCCTCCTTTTCTCCACCGCGTTGATGTCCCTTGCATCATGTCGTTCTCATCGCCGGAGCTGAAGCTAAGAAGCCTAGGACGTGCAATAGGTTGTTTCCTTTGTCGCTTATGCCATCGAGAAATTAAAGCGTGCATGCATTGACTTGGGTTGCTCGAGTCATGTTCTGCCATGGAGAGCTAGCTCCCTGCTGAAGCCGCTGAAGGTCCGGACTGGCGGAGGCACTGCCATCAGCGACAAGGTAAAAACGATACTAGTCGTGGGTATCTTCCGCATGTTGCGCAACTTCATCCAACTCGCCTCGATTCCTCTGTTCACGTTAGCGCATGTCAAACTGGGTCGGGCCAAACCCTAGATGTGTTTTTGTCGGTCTTGGTGCTGTCTTTGATCAGCCACATACGCAGACCAACATGCACACAGCAGCTAGCCATGCAGCGTATGTATGAGACGGTTGGACAAACCATGTTTTGATTAGTTGAAGCAGGTAATTTTCATCGGATCCAATCCTGAACGGATGTATTCAGCTCTAGGATCAAGAGTCCACGTTTTGACCACTTAAAGTAGGTAAGTTACATCAGATGTATTTATGATCTATGATGCAGTACTAGCTACCAAGAAATTAAATAAGAGAATGCAGGACATAGATTTTTGTGGTGTAGAGTATCTACATACCGTCTTACCATGTCTGTGTTCGATAATGATGTTGCCTACAGTGAAGGGAAATCCCTGAACCCATGTCCAGTTCTCCATATTTTCCTTGGAGTGCAATGGTATGCTCCTTCTCTATCCTATATAAGACCCAATTTCTACTTGCTTCTGTATGAATCTTATCCACGCTAATTAAGATGCAGAAGTTACTAGCTTCCTTAGGTTCGTATTTGTAACAACAACGATTCTGGACTGGTCCGACATTGAGACGCGGACATCGGGCACCACATCATGTTGCAGAAGAGACAAGACGACATGAGCCCCTGTATTTCCTTGCAACTGCAGAGCTACTCTGGAGACCATAGGTTGCACGAGGCCGCAGCCTGCTCCCCAAATGGGAAGAGGTAACACATACCAGGGACATACAAGAAGGAAGAAGTTGATGTTGAAAATAAGAATACTAAAACAAAAGATGTATACACTTTGAAATGTGCGTGCTTTGGTCGGGATGATGATGACGAGACAAAGTGACGACGTATTGTTAGATACATGCATGTCTGGTGAGTATTTCTCACGTCAGTTATCCTCTTAAGCCTCATGTCCATATTGCATATGTTAGTGGCAAGTTATAGTTTACTGATTGCAATGCCTCTAGAATGATGTTGAGTGCAACACTGCATCGAGGTTCAATTTATCAACCAAAACGGTGAGCCTGCTAATTAAGCTGCATGTAGCTAATTCTTTTTGTTTTCTTTAAACTGTAGGCAACCCAGACATTCTCGGCTAGCACAAAATCTGATGTAGAAATTTGAGTGGTTGGAATTTAACCATGCATGTCTCCATTTTAGTTTATAGCTATCGGTGACAATATATATGTTAACTATTTTTCAGTGAAGGTCAAAAGTCCAACATGCTACGTTTGTTTGACAAATCAATGCAAACAGACAATCTATTAAAGAAGACACTATATCTCGAGGATAGCTTATGAGCGACCATCGATTGCCGAAAACAATTTAGACGTGGACAATATGGTGCAACCACAACAGCCTTAAAGCAATCAAATAGATCACAAGACTATCAATCAAGCACATTTATCAACACCATTTCCGCTTCTTCTTCTTCTTTGCTTCGTATCAGTTATTACTTGCAATTATGAAAAAAATTGCATGTACGTGTGAAACATATTACTTCGTATTTTCAGACCTTTTGGAATTACTTCTTGAGCCAAATTCTCAAAACCCTATGTTTGTAGCATTGATAAAGAAAATTTACCAATGTGGATTGATCAATATTTTAATGTGTTGACAAACTGATAGTATACAATATTATTTGTCTCTTTTCAGTTCGTATATGATTTTAATTTTATTTTGTTCCTTCAACTGGAAATCCATCGAAGGTTATACATGCAGGCCAAGCAAGCTCATGATATAGTTTAATTTAATTTATGCTAATTTCTTTGACAAGGGTAGAATTTTTATTATACTTCTGTTGTACAGTTTGGAATTACGTATTAGGCCAAAATCTCATGAAAACTAATGTCTGTAGCCTCACAAAGCAAATTATCTAATCTGGATTGACCAATATTTGAATGTGCTTACAAACAGGGGTTATACAATGTTCTTTGTCTTTTTCCGTGTTTGTACATAATTTTAATTTTGTTTTGTTACCTGAACCAACAATTTATCAACGGTTATACACGCCTATGTAGCTCATGATGCAGTAGAAATTTTGTTAAACTTTTGTTGTACTGTACAAAGCAAGGTGGAACTAGATGATTATCCAACAACAGTAAACCACTATAGATTAGTATAACCAGTGAGGGCAAGCAAACCTGACTGTCGTACTACAATGGTGTGTCTTTAGTCCAGAGAAAATTGGAGACAACATGAAGAGATGTGCAAGACCTATTGTTTTGTTTCAAAATTATCAAGAAAGGACTAACCAGGTAAACTACATCTACATATTCATGCATATTTGGAAGCTTTGTCAGTTAGCTGGCACAACACCTATACACTCAAATGATGTACATATTGGTTTAATCTGTGTTCGAGAACACTCTGGCACTCTTCAGTTTGGCGCCACCAAACGCTTCTTCTTTGGCCATTTGGCTATGTGCTGCTCCTGTGCCCCATTTTGAAGCTGGAGAAACCAAGTCAGCTGGCAGCAAATGAGGGTGACTCTGTGCAATTGACATTTTTCAAGGTGTCTCTAACCCATTCATGTAATACTAGACTTTTGTGCAGAAAATAAGCAGTTTATTCTGAGAAATCCAAGCTTTCCTTTCTTTTCGGACCACATCATGTGTTTGCCCCGACATTACAAAATTGATCATATAAAACGTATATAATAGATCAAGATTACATGTGGTTATAACCATGTTCAAATAGTAGGTTAACATATAAGCATCATAGTAATTCCAAACATATGTTGATGTTTCCTTTATGCTTGCAATATTTGAAATTCCAATACCGTTGAGTAGTCAATAGTCTATCCTACAATAGTTTTCCGCATAGTATATTTGATTTACAAATCAAGGTCATTCATTTCAGTTATCTTTCATCAGTTAGCACCAAAATTTTGATTTGAATTGTTTACTGTTCCACAAGTTACTAATTGACCTCATCAAGGTGTCTGACTATTGGTTGTTGCAAAATGCACTCTATCCTATTTACCTTATTCAGATTGTTTAAAGATTATAGAATGGTCATTTCTTAGTAAGCTTTCGAAGATAACCATTGTATCTACATTTCACAAATCAAAATAAATTAGTAGCTTGTATAAGAGTGGTATTGTCATATGTGTTCATTCTTTTCAATTTTGTGCATTACATAACTCTTTATGTATCATCCTACCCAACCATGGACTTCCAAAGGGTTAATACAACCTTTTTTTGAGACAAAAGTGAAAAGAGAATCTACATTATGCATATAGGAATTTGCTAATGCATATCCAATTAGTTGACAGAGATGTGGTGATTTCTATCAATATGGACATCCCAGTCGATGTAAAATCATGGGTGACTATAAGAATGTAGTGATTGCAGGAGCTTACACGCAGGGTTCCATGCCAGGCTCAAATATAGTGTATTTGGTGCCCTTGAGATGGTGTACAAATACTACAGAGAGAGATTGGGCTAAAAGAGAAGTAAACCAAGCGTACAGATATGTTGTTGAACTTAACAATTATGCAAAAGAGAAATTGAAAAACCATGCAAAAAGGAATTACATGTGTTTTCAAAATTCGTTCTCCCGTTTGGACCATCTTCTATATTATTAACCATTAACTACTATTATGTTTTATATTTCAACAATAAATAGTAAAACTATGTTTCAAATAGATCAAAAAATATTTTATATTTTGTATCTTTCATTAAGAGATATTTCATAATACATAATAAAAATAATATTAAGGTACTATGTTTAAAACATTGTGTATTATTCTATAAAGGGAAAATGGAAGAAAAAATCTGAATAAAAACAGTAATAAATATTAAGTCCTTTCGAGGCACTAAAGATGATGCCCTCGCATTTGCGAGGGCCACCCTGCTAGTGTTATTAATTTTAATATACTTGATAGCACTTCTGGATTAAATTGTCTAGAGGAACTTAGTTGAAAGGTGGGTGAGATTATGTCAAAAATATGTGTTGTATCTCTTAACATGGTGTTACCGCCTCTGTCTGGTCCCATGGCCCTTGCTACTATATACATGTGTACATGCGTAAATGTGGCTTCGTTACCTTTCTTGATGTTATGCTGAGAACTCCGCTGGCTAATGAACGATCCACCAAGAGCGACAACTCGGATTTAGGCTATGAGTTTGATACCGTATGTAGTGGTAACACTACAAACGAATATTATTCGGTTTTCTCTTGAATGGGTGTGTATGTGGTAAATAAAGGTGTAACAGCCCGAGACCGGCGCTCCAGATTCCTTCCATGTATTTCGTTGTCGCCGTGTGATTTATTTGGTTGTCGCATTCATCATCACATCATTCGCATAATCTTCATAGCATCGACACTCCGATGCCGTCATTTTTCAAAAACCTACATCCGTTCGTAGTTGTCGGTTCTTCCCCTTCTCGTCGTTAACCGTTTCGAGACCAAACACACTCGCACGCACCCGCGACATCTTTAAAACATCACTACTAGGAAAAGGGCTATAGATGATATGGCTACTAATGGCGCACCAGACATGTGGTGCGCCACTACTATATAGTAATGGCACACCATGAGTTGGTGCGCCATTAGTATGGTAGACACTAATGGCGCACCAGACCCACGGTGCGCCATTAGTAACAAATGTTTTTTTTTTCATTTTTCCAAAAATACTAATGGCGCACCAGGGAAGAGTGCGCCATTACTAGTTTAACTAGTAATGGCGCACCTCCAACACAGTGCGCCGCTACTAATTTTTTTTTTTTTTTTTTTTGCAAAACTACTAATGGCGCACCTCAAGCTGGTGCGCCATTAGTAACCAGGGTTACTAATGGCGCATATATGGGTGGTGCGCCATTAGTAACCTGGGACCAGCAAGATATTTTGGACAGCCACACCTACACACTCACTTTCCCCACTTCATTCTCTCCACCTCCTCCTCCAAGATTGTGTCGGCTGCCTCCTCCTCCTCACCTCATTTGCACCATAGATTCATCAAAATTAGGTGGTTAAATTACCTTTTTTTGATAGGTAAGTAAGGGGAAAGATATCTTTATGTTGTAGATCTACTTTTTTTCTCTCCCTCGCTCCAACAACGTGCACATGCACTTTTTATGGCCTTGCTAGATCTATGTATGTTTGTGGTGTTGCATATGTTTGTGGTGTTGCATATATGTTTGTGTTTGCAGGTACCGGTATTTGAAATGCGATAGTTGCCAATATTTTGCCGGAATGTTGATTCATTTCCGTTTCGGCGAGAATTTTGGCACTATGCATTCTTTTTGGTCCTATTTTTAGGGAAAGTCATGCCAAATTTTTTCTTGGTTCTAAAATATCGTTTTGCTCTACCCCGCAGGCGACCATGGTCCGCACGATGACCGAAGGCATCGTGAATAGGTTTTTGAGCTCCACGAAGGCCGAGATGCTTCAAAAGAACGAGACGGAGATAAGATGTCCGTGTCGAAGATGCAAGCTGAAGAGCCTTATTGCGGACCCGGATTCCGGGCAGGTGCGGGACCACCTGCTCTTGCGTGGTTTCATGGATGGCTATCGGTGGCAAGGTGATGAAGATGACTATGAAGTCGTCCATGGGGGCCGGGCAAGAAATGAGGAAGGGCAGCAAGACAACCACCGCGGCGAGGGCGGTCGAGAAGACGAAGAATCTCCAGGACATGATCACGACGGTGATGCTGTACACAGTCATCATGTAGAAGATGCCGGACATGATGATGAGGAAGATCAAGACGAAGGGCATGATCATGAAGATGAAGATGCCGGAGCAGACGACGATGGAGGCTGGGTGCAGGACCCTCATATTCAAGAGCTGCTTCTCAAGCAGACGGATAACGCAAGAGCTGCCGCCCGAGAGAAAGCCAAGCTGGATCAACTGGAGATAGACGCGGTTACTCCATTGTATGAAGGATGCAGGCCCGAGGATACCCGCCTGAAAGTAACGCTCATGGCTCTGGAGATGAAGGTAAAACACAAAATGACCGACGCATGCTTCGACGAGAACATGTCATTCTGGCACGAACGTCTTCCCAAGGGGAACAAGTGCCCGACCAGTTTCGAGGAGGCGAAGAAAATCGTGTGTCCTCTGGATTTACCGCACGTGAAATACCATGTGTGCATGAACAATTGCATCATTTATCGGGACGGGCACGCGAAGTCTACCATATGTCCGGTGTGCGGCGTCACTCGATACAAGAAGAGGAAGAAAGCTCCTCGAAAAGTGGTGTGGTACTTTGCGATCACTCCTCGTCTGCAGCGGTATTTCGCGGACCCTAAGGCAGCAAAGCTCCTGCGTTGGCACGCGGATAGGGAGGAGAAGAAGCGAGAAGATGACGGAAATGATCCGGAGATAAATAAAAAAGACAAGATGCTGAGTCACCCTAAGGATGCGAGCCAGTGGCAAGCGTTGAACTTCGAACACCCAGAATTTGGGGACGATCCAAGGAACATCGTGCTGGGCGCGAGCACCGATGGAGTCAATCCGTTTGGCAGCCAGAGAAGCACACATAGCACCTGGCCTGTGTTTGTGTGGATGTACAACCTTCCCCCCTGGTTGTGCATGAAGAGGAAGTACATTCACATGAGTATGCTAATTGAAGGGCCGAAACAACCAGGGAACGACATCAATCTGTATCTGGGGTTGCTGAAAGAGGAGCTAGACACGCTGTGGAAAACGCCAGCCAATACGTGGGACGCCGCAGAGAAAGAATATTTCCCTATGAGAGCCGCACTGCTCACGACGGTGCACGACTATCTCGGTTACGGATATGTCGCGGGGCAGGTGGTCCACGGATTTTCTGGATGCGTCAGGTGCATGGATGACACAACGTATCGCCAGCTAGATAGAGATCCCGGGTCTTCGAAAACCGTGTTCATGGGACATCGAAGGTGGCTTCGCGACGATGACTCATGGAGAAAACGCAAGGATCTGTTCGATGGTGAAACCGAACCCCGAAGACGCCCGCGTACGAGGAGCGGCGAGGAAATAGACGAGCTGTTGAAAAATTGGAAAGAGTGCCCACCGCCGGGAAAGGCGCCAGAGCCGGGAAAGGTGCCACCGTCGGGAAAGAAGCGAAAGGCGCCAGAGTCGCTGCTGAAGGTATGGAAAACGAGGTCTGTTTTCTGGGACTTGCCGTACTGGAAG
The DNA here is from genome assembly GCA_039707655.1 of Elymus sibiricus. NCBI lineage: Eukaryota > Viridiplantae > Streptophyta > Magnoliopsida > Poales > Poaceae > Elymus > Elymus sibiricus. The sequence goes on from CM077665.1 coordinate 314,290,512, forward strand.
ATCCTCCGTGTGCCTCACAGCCTTGATGTCATGCATATCACGAAGAACGTGTGCGAGAGTCTGCTTGGTACCCTGCTCAACATGCCAGAGAGGACCAAAGATGGGCCGAAAGCAAGGGCAGACTTGAAATCAATGGGCATCAGGGAGGAGCTTCACGCTAATGATGATGATGATGATGATGATGATGATGATGAGGCGATGGACACGGAAAGTCGTCGCAAAGGCAAAAAGGCCAAGAAGATCGGAAATGACTTCCCTTCCGCGTGCTTCACTCTAAGTCAGAAGGAGATCGAGCAGTTTTTCACCTGCCTCGTAGGAGTAAAACTTCCTTACGGTTATGCGGGGAAGATAAGCAGATACCTAGACTCAGCGAAGCAGAAGTTCAGCGGGATGAAGTCTCACGACTGTCACGTGCTGATGACGCAGATACTTCCAGTTGCAATCCGTGGGATCATGGACGCGCACGTCCGTGAAACGCTATTTGGCCTATGCAACTTTTTCGACGTCATCTCTCGAAAGTCGGTTGGCGTGAGGCAACTCAGAAGGCTACAGGAAGAGATCGTGGTGATACTATGCGAGCTTGAGATGTACTTCCCGCCCGCATTCTTCGACGTTATGGTGCATCTGCTGGTCCATATCGTGGAGGATATCATCCAACTCGGGCCGACGTTCCTGCACAGCATGATGCCGTTCGAAAGGATGAATGGTGTCATCAAAGGATACGTTCGCAACATGTCACGTCCAGAGGGAAGCATAGCCAGGGGCTTTCTGACCGAAGAGTGCATCTCCTACTGCACGAATTATCTAGGCATCGAGAACCCCGTTGGTCTGCCCGTCAACAGGCACCTCGACAGGCTCGCTGGATGGGGTCACCGCGAGGGTCGCCGCGAAATGCATGTCGACTTCGAGGGTCGACTCGCCGACTTTGAAAGAGCAAACCTAGTCGCGCTACAACACATAGACGTGGTCGATCCTTGGGTGGTAGAGCACAAAACCTTTATTGAGAAGACGTACAATGACCGAGGCCAACAGAGGACGGACGGAGATATAATCAAAGAGCACAACTCATGTTTCACGCGTTGGTTCAAGCAGAAGCTTCTGTCGTACCCTTTACATGAGGATTCTTCCGCGGAAGAACAACTCATATTCGCCTTGTCACAGGGCGCCGAGCACAACCTGATGACCTATGAGGCGTACGATATCAACGGCTACACATTCTACACCGAGGACAAGGACATGAAGAGCGATGGTTATCAGAACTCCGGGGTAACGATGGAATCCTACACCGGTAACGACAAGTTCAGATACTACGGAAGGATCGAGGAGATCTGGGAGCTGAGCTACGCTGGAGAGAAGGTCCCGATGTTCCGTGTCAGATGGGCCAAGAGCGTCCTAAAAGAAAACCGGTATTTCACCACCATGGTTATACCCGAAGCCAAATCCAAGACCGCGGGCGCAAACGTCACCGCGAAAAATGAGCCATGGGTACTGGCTTCCCAAGTGGACCAATGCTTCTTCATTACCGACCCGTCAAAGCCCAGTCGTGTTGTCGTGAGGAGAGGCAAAAGGAAGATCATCGGAATGGATGGAGTCGCCAATGAGCAAGACTTCGACAAGTACGGCGACCCGAAGATGGAACATGACGACGACGATGAAGTAGCAGCATACACCACAAGAAGAAGCAGGACCACCCTACCTAAAGGACGTCCGTTCCACAGAAGAACTCCATTTGCGAAAAAGAAGGGCAAGAAGATTGTGAACAGATAGCTAGCTAAGATCGATTGTATTTAAATTGTAGCCTTCATTTCTCGATTGTATTTCATGGGCACTTTTTGAACTATCATGAATATTTTTAAATTTCATGGGCACTTTTTGAATTCATGAAAAAATATTGAATATTCATGAGGACACTCGATCTCGATCCCCCTCCATCTCGATATTGAATATTGAATATTTATTACTGTTTCATATTCATATTCATCAAAAACATTTTTTTTAAAAGATTGACAAAAACAGTAAAGAAAAAACACAGAAAAAGGTAAAAAATATTTAAAGACCGGACTAGTGCAACCAATAGACATATATACATCAAAAACATTTTTTTTAAAAAGATTGAAAAAAATGGGGCCACCAGGATTCGAACCCTGGCTGGCTGAGATATGCATCAAGGGTCCAACCACCAGGCCATGACAGTAGTTCTGTCCATAACACAGACGCGGACCTTTTAACGTATTACTACGGGTAGTAATGGCGCACTCCCACAGATGCGCCATTAGAAAGCATTCTAATGGCGCACCGCCAGGGGGTGCGCCATTAGAAATCTCCCCCCTATAGCAATAGTCCCCCTGCCTCGGTGCCTCGTCTCAGCCAGCGTCTAATCCCTCCCCTGCCTCGTCTCACCCGCGCCCGACCACCACCGCCCCCGTGCTCGCCGTCCCCGGCCGTGCTCGCTGCCCCCGCCGCACCCGACCACCACCGCCCCCAACGCCCCCTCCCCTAGCCGAGCGCCTTCTCCCTCGCCGTCCCCCCTCTGCCCGCGCCCGCGCCCTCGACGTCCTCCCGCCCAAGCGCCCCCTCCCCCCGCGGCCCCGCCTACGTCAACCTCGTGCTCGCCGTCCAACACCGCGCGGCCTGCCCAGGAGGACCGCCGCCGTCTTCCTCTTCGACTACGAGGACCCGGACGAGCTCGGACGCCCTCGAGCCATCCCTTCGACGCCCGCCGATTTCCTCCGCCTCGGCCACCATCGCCACCACTCGACGCCGAATTCGCGCCGCCTCGACTAGCTCCGGCTACCCCGAGTCGCCCTCGACCTCCCCGGTGAGCACCCGAGCCGCTTCCCCCTCTTCCCCCTCTTGATTTCCTTCTGATGTGTTCTAGGGTTGGGGGTTGGAGAATTTTGGACAAGGAAAGGGGGTTGGAGAATTAAGTAGCTAGGGTTGGGGGTTTGCAAGAGAAAAAATCATAGATCATGCAAGTTGAAGATCATGGAGAAGTAGCAATGCTTCTGTTTCTAGGTGGTGTCTTTTCTTTTAACTTAACTGACATATCAGCCAAGCTTAGATAACTCCCATAGTCCATTAGAAAAAATGAAATCTCAACCATCTATTTGGCAGGGCTGATTTTAACTAAGGTATAAGATATCTTCAGCAAGGAGTAGACACAGAATAAATGAGTTGTGGACATGGGAAGAAACTGCTTAAGTGTTAATAGTTGATCTAGTGGTATTCCTATATTTTGTCTCAGTTGTGTAAAATATAATTGTAGTTACAAAGATGCTGATTTATCTCAGCCTTATAGCTCACTAAAACTTTTACTGGCGGCAACCGGTTGAAGTAAACAAACTGTGTTGATGCCTCGTTATTCTGTTGAATAATGTAAACATGTTTTCATTTATTGGTTTAGAATGTAGTCTAAAGTTATCTGCCAATACATTTGAAACTGCACTGAGCGTATGTGCTCCTCGAGTAACTTCTACTGGGTTGCATGGTTCACCCACACCAATTAATGTTTATGAAGAAGAAGAATAAACCTGCTGCTGCTGCTGTTATGCCTGTATTCACTGCTGCTGCTGCTGTACTTGTGATGATGTTGTACTTGTGATGATGCTACTTGTGATCTTCTGAAATGACCCATTGGCGACTTCATTACGCGGGGATAATGATTTTGCAGGTACCCCGAGAGGCCCTTGAGTTTGCCGGAATGTCGATTAACTTCCGTTCTGGCAAATTCGGGTACTCCATATGTCCTATTTTCAGCAAAGTTCATGCTGAAATTTTCCGTGAATTTTAGCATGACTTTGCTAAAAATCGGACATATGGGGTACTTGCTACTAATGCATGGGCCGGGGTATCTTAGTACTTAATTAAGTAACTTTTTGACCAAACTTTTTTCCTATTTAGAGCGAAACATGGCCCACAACGATGAGGTCGGTGGTTCGGGCGGCAAGCAATTCTGGGAGCTGTCCCAGGAGATGGAGGAACAACCTCACCGCTATGAGGACGCCGCGGAAGACACCGATCCTGACTACACAACCCCTAGTGGCGTCGGGGATGACACCACTGATGGTGCCGCCGAGGATGCCACCACTGATGATGGCAGCGCACGCACAGATGGCAGCCAACCGAAGAGGCAACGGAAGGACCGGCGCCCGAACGTGCTCCGCACCGTCAAGGAGGAATTTACTCAAGTGGACTCCGACGGGCATCCAACGGAGCCCAAACAAATAGTCAAGGGGTACTCGGTTCAGCTCGGGTGCATTCTCCGGAGCACCGTCTCGATCAACACCGAGAACCTAAGGCATAAGGACCGAGGGAATTTGCGCAACCTCCTCTTCACGAAGCTGCACGAACGATACAAGTTCCCCGCTGAATTTGAAAACACACGCCTCTCAGGGAATAAAGTGAACAGTGCCGCCCTCACGAGGATGAGCACGGCCATTGGTGTCTCCGGCGGAGCAGGTATTGGTGTCTCCGACGCCGGCACGGGCATTGGAGCTTAATGCACCCGGGTGTACGCCGGCCGGCACCTCGGCAGCAAGCGGCCCCTCCGTCAATTGCACGCCCGCCGTTGGCGGTGCCTCGACATTAGCCGAGCTCGACGCCATCATCACGGTAACTAATTAAGCCTCTCGGCCGAGGACTTCATCTCCTTGCCTTTGACTGGGCATCCCTGACGCCCTACATGTTTTCGCAGGGCGCCGCCGACGTTCCGTGCACTCTCCTGCACTTCGTGAACAACGAGCTGGTCGATGTCGCCAAGGGCAAAATCGTTCAACCGGGCAACCCCGTGTTCCACGGTAATCCAATGCCACCCACCGTGTATAGGGTTCAACTGGTTCGGGTGCTGCCAGGCTGCGACGAGTTGTTACCTCCGATTCGACCCGCCGGGGCCGACGAAGATGATGTGATGACCCTCAGCGCCTGCCTAACCTGGCCCCTTCTTTGGCCGAAGAGCCAGATTCGTTTGGGGGCGGGGGACACCACCCCAAAGACAACACCGCCAGTCGTGCCGGCGCCAAGCCATGGCAAGACCGCCGCAACGCTACCGGACATGCCGGACATGCATATGGCACAGGATCCGGGCATGCATATGGCACAGGATCCGGACGACGACGACGGTACATTTACCAAAGTCGATAAGTACTTCAACGAACATGGGTACGATGATGAATTCTTGGGGCCTCCTTCTCAAGAACCCAACCCTGCAAAAGACGATCGCGATCTAGCTGGTACCGCGGAGAAACCCAATTGCAACAGGCGTCGTCTGGCGTTCAGTTCTCAGGAGACGCCTCCAGCTGCCGCCTTCACCGAGCCTCAGATAGCCGAGGTGCGAAATATTATCAGCCCCAACACACTCAAGAAGGCGGTCTCTCAGCAGAACTCGATCCCATTACAGCAGAAGAAGAAGGGACGGAAAAGAAAGATTAAGGGTGCTAGCCAGCCGGCACCGAGTACGATCCGTGCTCAGGACGGGCCACCTTCACCTAAGGATATCTCGAGGAGGGTGCATGTGGCGGGTAGGCCGATGCTACCGACTAATCTGCTCAATGCTGCAACCGGTGCTATGCGGAGTCTGCATGACAGTGTTCTTTCTTTGGAGAAGCGGCGTCTCCGAGAGAATGATGTGGCATACCCGGTTTTCGTGGCCAAGGTGCCAGAGGGCAAGGGCTTTGTGGATAGCGCCATCGGGGGTATGATCGTCCTGCGGTTTGATGACATCTTCGCTATGTTTAACCTTCATCCGCTGCACTACACCTTCGTTCGGCTATTTTCGCTGAGTATGGAGATGCGGATCATTAGAGACAAGACCCCGGACATCGTGATAGTCGACCCCTTCTACATGCGTGCCAAGATCTTGGGCAGCGCTGGGGACCGGCAAGTCGCGAGTTCATACCTCCAAGGCGTCATTCTGGCGAACCCAGATAAGGATAACTTCCTCGTGACTTACTTTACCGAGTAAGTCATCCCCTCATCGCCCCGTAACATATGATTTCTTAGATTTCGATCGTTCTTTTTTTTTCTAACATTCCGTGTTTTGTGCAGTGACACACATTGCACACTCATCCTCTTAAGCCCGAAATATTCCATGGCCACGTATTTTGACTCGGACCGTCAGTCGAAGAAAGACTACACAAATATCAAGAAAGTTCTTGATGATGTTCTCCCCGGCTACGCCAGATCTGGAGGCACCTTCAACAGGCCAATTCGTAGGTACGGCAAGCACGTGTTCGCCCACACTACGACGTTCCCCTGCGTCAAGCAGCCGCCTGGCGGTCAGAAGGATGCCTACTACGCCCTCCATCACATGCGGGCGATCGTGCGGGACCATGATCACCTTCTGCTACCAAATAATCTCAAAGATTGGGCCGCAAGCTTGTCGGCAATCCAGGACACGGACATCAGACAAGAATTCTTTCGCATCCAGTCGGAGTTTGCGGAAATCATCCATCAAGATGTCCTTCGTACCTCGGGGCAGTTCTACCTTAGATATCAACCGTCCAACAGTGACATAGAAACAACGCTACAAATGCAGGCTGACAACGACCGCGATTTCATGACCATCACGATAGACGGCGGCTTCATCCACGCTCCGGTCCCTGAGTCGAGTCGAAAGTAGTGATGGTATGTAGTTCTGAAATATCGATTAGCTCTCTAGTTTGGACAGTCGTTCAACTTATATGTAATCGATGCTATTTATTAGTAGGACCACGAATCGTGCTATTAATGTGTTGCTTTTCTCTTCCGATCCTTTTGTTGCATACTTATATATTGCTTATGTATTGTCTGTGAATTGCTACTAATGTTTTGTTTGTCTAGTGCATAGAGATGCCGTCGTATGTCGTGTACAAGGGTAAGGTTCCCGGAGTCTACGACGACTGGGAGGAGTGTCGGAAACAGGTTTACCGTTTCAGCGGTAACAGTTACAAAGGGTACACCACTAGGGCGGAGGCGGAAGCTAGATACGCGCACTATCTAGCGGGAGAGAGGAGGGAGCGGAGGAGGAACCGGATGAAGACCAGTTTCATCGCGATGATGCTCATCGTGATGACCGCAGCTCTCTTCTATGTGATGGTAGTTTAGATGATCGATATCGACTTGTAATGTGGACAAACTCGCTACTCGCGGTCTAGCTCGAGACTTGTAAATGTTCTAACTTTGTTCGGTCTTTTGAATTCGGAGACTAGCTAATATGATGAATTGTATTCGGAGACTAATCTTCTATTGTATTCGATGAATCTGCTGTTGCTGTGTGGTGCTAGCTATATTCTGTCAAATAATATATTTTGTAACCTGTGAAAATATCAAAAACGAAAAAAAAAATAATCCCTAATATTCATACTAGTGGCGCACCACCACATAGTGCGCCATTAGTAAGACAGAGCACACTAATGGCGCATCATCTACCAGTGCGCCATTAGTATGCCAAAGCACATGTTACATATGGCCCCTGGGAGGCATACTAATGGCGCACCGTGGGCTATACTAATGGCGCACTGCATGGTGCGCCATTAGTATACCAGATACTAATGGCGCACCAGTGGTGCGCCATTAGTAAAAAATTCTAATGGCGTGGTGCTAGTGGCGCACCTGTAGTGCGCCATTAGTAGCGAAAACAGGTGCGCCACTAGCACCCCTTTTCCTAGTAGTGCATTGTTTTTAAAAGTGCATATAAAACATTCTTGGAATGGGTTGAAAGTTGGTGTGCGGTCTTAATATATTGTAGGTAGACCGCCTGCCAAATTTCGTCGCATTCAGAGGTCGTTTGATACCTCAACCGGTCAAATTGTCGGACATTTTCGGTGTTAAAAACATGTTGTCAGGCTGTTCGTCTTCCTTCTCATCTCTGCCTAGCCCCTCTGCACAATGCACAGATCCTCGCACGCGCCCGATTACTTCTCTGAACCCGAAACCTACGGTCATGACCGTTGGGTCCGGATCAACCCCGAAATACCCCAAACCATCATCCGTTTTTCAAGTGGACCCCTAACCTATTTATATAGACCGTCCGATCTAAATCGGAGGGTCCAAATGGCCCTAAAGCTAGCCCACTTTCTATATATATATAGTCCAACCTTAGTCCATTTTTTGACAACCCTAAAATCTAGGAGCTTTGTCCCTCCTCCTCTGCCGCTCGCTCAACCCCCCTCGGGATCCTTCCAGATCCCATCTACCCAACCTCCAGCGCCCCTCCCGTAAATCTCGCGCTCCGCCGTCACCTGGTCTCCCTTGCATTACGCATCCATCCAACCACCGCACTCGCAGCTAGTGGCCTCGCTGCCTCGCGTGTGAGCTCCTTTGCGTCGGAGCTGCATCGCGTCCCCGTGCTCCTCCCGTAGCCTCCTCGTGCCCGCGATTGAGGCCACCTAAGCTCCCGTAGAAGCCAACGCTAGCGTGAAGAGCGAGCTCCCCTAGCCTATCCATGGAGCCGCGACCTCCCCATCCACATCAGGTGTTGGTGCCCCTGGATCCACCGTCACCCCGCGCCTTCTCCCTCCTCCCGCGTTTCTCTCTTATATCCCTCTCTCCCCGCAAGTCTTCCAAGCTGCCATGACCTCAAGGTCCGATCGCCACCGCCGGGACCTCGCCGTAGCCGCACCACCCGCCATCCTTGTTCCATTCCGGCCGGTTCCCACCGTCCCCGTTGCCCGAACCTCGTGCAAGTCGTCGTGGACAGTGCCGCTGCTTTCTCTGTTCGTCAAGAGACAGCGAACGCAACGCTCGCCCGCGTTAACCACGAGCACCAGCAAGGCGTGGGCCACCAACCGCTCCAGATCCAGCACACAAGGGCCCAGCCGCGCTAGGCGTACCAAGGCCCAGCCAGCGTCTCTCCGCTTCCGACCCAGTCCGCCTCTGCCACAGCCTGGCCCAGCCCAGCCGCGAGGTGAGCACACCTGTGCAAAACCTTGTCCGTGTGCATATTATAGTATCTGACGCCCACCTGTTAAGCCCAGTTTCAGCAGATTCGGCCCGTAGACCCTTTTTCAGATATGAGAATTTGATAATTATCGTGAGAATTGCAGTTTTACAGAAAAGTCCTCCATGTTCACGCATATAATATCTCATCAACCGTGCATCACATGTAAAAACTTTATATATGAAAAATGTTCAAAATTTTGTGTATATTAATAATATCCAACTTTCATCCTAGTTAAAAATGGTTAAACCTGCTGTTTGTAATAATTTGCATAAATGCCATGTTAAAATGATTTATTTCATAACTAAATAACCGTAGCTCTGATTAAAAAGATCCACATATGCAACTTGACTACAAAAACCTGTAGAATCACATGTCGCACTTTATTTTCCTGTTTAATAAATATAAAATATGTTTAGTACAGATCTAGACCAAATTCATAATTTGCATATTGGGTCGTTTCAGAAATGCTATATGTTGCTTCCGGCCTCATTTAAAATGCCTAGATGATGTTGTTGTTTATGCTTCACCTCTTGCCATGTTTAAAAAATATTTAAACTTGTCATGTACATAAACGAGAGTGAACTAAATATTTGAATGTGGAGTTTCACCAATATGCAACTCGTTGCATATTGAACTTCACTTAAGTTGTAGTGTTTGATTGTTGCATCTTGCCATGCCATGCCTATTTAAACCGGACATGCATCATCCTTGTTTGCGCATCATGTCATGAATATGTTGTTGTGTTTACCGTGTCATTTGTTTGTTTCCGGATTGCTTCTTCTCGATAGAGTTCCAAAAGCGTTTCGGAGTGTGAGGATTCGTTTGACTATGTTGGTTCATCTTCTTCATGGATTCGTTCTTCTTCCAAGCGGGATCTCAGGCAAGATGATCATTTCCCTGGATACCACTACTATCATTGCTATGCTAGTTGTCTTGTTTCTATCGCTATGTCTTGCTACCTACCACTTGTTGGTCAAGCCTCCCAAAATGCCATGATAAGCCTCTAACCCTCCACCTTCCCAGCAAACCGTTGTTTGGCTATGTTACCGCTTGCTCGGCCCCTTCTTATAGCGTTGCTAGTTGCAGGTGCAGTTTGTTCCATGTTGGGATATGGATATCTTGGGATATGACACTACCTTGTTTATTTAATTAATGCATCTATACACTTGGTAAAGGATGGAAGGCTTGGCCTTTTGCTTGTTGTTTTGTTCCACTCTTGCCACCTTAGTTTCCGAGTACCGGTGTTATGTTCCATATTGAGCGCTCCTAACATGCTTGGGGTTGTTATGGGGACCCCCTTGATTTTTGTTTTGGTATAAAACTCTTCCTGCAAGGCCCAACATTGGTACTAAAATTTACCCAACATAATAATACTGATCACCCTTATTAAAGCATAGGGCGTCATGAACCCGCGGATTTAATTCTAATACAGGGAGGGCCAGTGCTGATGGTGCTGGTCCTAAACAGAGTCGTGTACGGGGCCAACCCGAGGCAACTCGGGTGATTTCTAACAGGCCACTGTACGTTGTGCTCATCCGGTCGTGTCCTGAGAACGAGATACACGGCTCCTATCGGGTTCATCGACACGTCGGGCGGTCTTGCTGGATTTGTTTTACCCTTCTCGAATGTCTTGTGCACCGGGATTCCGAGGATACTACGGGCTATCCCACGGTTGAGGTTCTCCACCGCAGCTTTTGGCTAGTTTGTGATGGATGAGTTGGAGCACCCCTGTAGGGTTAAATCTTTCTGAGAGCCGTGCCCGCGGTTATGTGACAACTTGGAAATTTTATAATACCCGATAATAGAAAACTTGAAGTAAACCATATTAAAATACACCAACCGTGTGCGTAACCGTGACCGTCTATTTTCGAGAGAGTTCGGAAAGAGAACACGGTGGGGTTATGATTGATTCATAAGTAGGTGTTGAAAGCACATATGCTCCCTTGGTGGTTTTGATAATTCATGACAACATACATTGTCTCCTGGACTAATAGTTTTACCTAGCTTATTCCAGATGTAGTCCATACAGAAAGTTGGCTGGAATGTGTGGAGAATCCCCAAGGAAAGAAGAAGAAGGAAAGGAATAGGATTGACAAGACATCAAGCTTCAAGACACTACATTTTGCATTTTGTGAGAAATCACATTTGAGTCCATAGGAAAGCCAATACAATTAAAAGGGGATGATGTATCTATGATGATCTGGTTGCTCAAGTGCTTAGAGTTAGCAACCAAAAATACACATGAGTTTCTCCCACAAAATTATGTGTCTAAACCCTGCCACTCAAATTCGGTGCCACCAAGTTTTCCATATCGGCCCTACTGAGTTTTACCCTAGATAGATCCTAAGCCAAACCCTAAGGCCTCGATGACACCAACTTTTATTTTCGGTTAAACCGAAATCAGTGACCAACTCTCTGGTATCCTATTTCTAAAAATCAGAATTTCTGAGTTTTGGAAATCGGTCTCACCGAGTTTTGGTAACTGCCTAGGTCAACCAATTTGGTCCCACCGAGATTTATATACCAGTCTCACCGAAACACCAAAAGTTGCCACATTTTGCACTAGTCAGTTTAACCGAGTTTTTGCTCCGGTTTCACCGAGTTGGGCAATAATGTTGTAACGGTTGGATTTTTGGAGATGCCTATATATACCCCTCCACCTACCTCTCACTCGTAGAGGAAGCACTCAGAACAGACCAACACTTGTCCCATCCATTTTTCTGAGAGAGAGCCACCTACTCATGTGTTGAGATCAATATCTTCGACTCCAACCATATGAATCTTCATTTCTAGCCTCCCCAAGATGCTTTCCACCCAATCAACCTCTTCTACCTAGCCAAATCTATGACAGAGTGATTGTGTGTTGAGGAGACTATCTTTTGAAGCACAAGAGCAAGGAGTTCATCATTGTTGCCACATCTATTACCTTTTGGAGAGTGGTGTCTCCTAGATTGGTTAGGTGTCGCTTGGGAGCCTCCGTCTTCATGTGTGGAATTGAACCAAGAAGTTTGTACGGGCAAGGAGATCGCCTACTTTGTGAAGATCTACCCCGAGTGAGGCTAGTCCTTCATGGACGTAAGCCGTGATGGAATAGATGAGGTTGCTACTTTATGGACCCTTATGGGTGGAGCCCTCCGTGGACTCTCGCGACTGCTACCCTCCGTGGGTTGAAATCTCCATCAACGTGGACGTACGATAGCACCACCTATCAGAACCATGGGAAAAATCTTCGTGTCTCCAGTTGCATTTGATCTCCTCTTCTCTACTCTTTCTTACATCCCACAGGTGTTTAGGATCACTTCTTGATCATTACTAATTCACGTCCGTTTATGTGTAGATCACTCTTCTTATTCTCGTACTCATAAGTTGGCCAGATATCAAATGCTTAGTGCTTGCTGCAGCCTCACCACTTAACCATACCTCACCCATTAAGCTTTGCTAGTCTTGATACCCTTGGAAATGAGATTGCTGAGTCCCCATGGCTCATAGATTACTACAACAACAGGTGCAGGTACAGTTAATGTGATGCTTTGACGTGAGAGCGATGCTTATTCTATTTGGAGTTTCTTCTTCTTCTTCTCCTTCATCAATCATAGGATGGGTTTCAGGCCGGCAGCCTGCGATAGCAGGGTGGATATCGTCTCCTTTTCGTTTGTGTTTCATCCGTAGTCGGATCCTGCTCTTCTGTATTGTTATTGAATGAATTGTTGTATGGATGTATTCATGTTGTAGCTTGTGGCAAGTGTAAGCCAATCTTGTATACTCTTCTCTTCAATACATGTACTTGTGACGATATCCACCTTACAAAAGCGTCTTCGATATGCGCTTATATCCCTATTGAGACTTTCAAGTTTCCGCGAGGATAGGACCACATATTGGGCGTGACAAGTTGGTATCAGAGCATTACCGACCTAGGAGCCCCCTTGATTGATCTAACTTGGCCGTTGTCGAGTCTAGAAAAAACTATTTTGAGTCTAGTTATTTATCGGAGAGTAGGAATTCTTTTTACTCCTCTTCCTTCGTCGCTCTGGTTAGGAATCCTGACGTAGGAATTTTAATTCTACCCCCTTCTTGCTCAAATTTGTTTTAGGATCACGCGGGTATTTTGGAACCTCTACGATGTCGGTGTGACCGAATTCTGTTTTTGGTGCCTGATACATCTCCAACATATCTATAATTTTTGATTGTTCCATGCTATTATATTATCATTCTATGATACTTTTTGGGTGTTTATTTACCAATTAATATTATTTTTGAGCACTAACCTATTGACCTAGTGACCAGTGTGAGTTGCTATTTTCTGCATGTTTTTTTGCTTTTCAGGTTTACCATACCAAACGAAGTCCAAATTCCACGAAACTTTAATATGATTTTTTCTGTACCAAAAGAAGACCTGGAAGCTTCGGGAGGAGGTGAGAGGCTGCACGAGGCAGCCACGACCCAACAGGGCGCGCCAGGGGGCCAGGTCATGCCCTGATGGGTCGTGGCTCCCTCGGCCGCCCTCTCGTGCCCCTCTCTGGCCTATGAATCCTCAAATATTCCAAAAACCCTAGGAGAGATCCCGAAACACTTTTTCCATCGCCGCAAGTCTTTGTTCCGCCGCGTACTCATCTGGCGACCTTTTCCGGCGATTTGCCGGAGGGGGATTCGATCACGGAGGGGCTCTACACCATCCTTGCTGCCTCCGTGATGAGTTGTGAGTAGTTCACTACAGACCTACGGGTCCGTAGTTAGTATCTAGATGGCTATCTCTCTCTCTCTCTTGATCTTCAATACAATGATCATCGCATCTTCGCTTTGATCTATTCGATGCAATCCTTTTGTGCGGTGCGTTTGTTGGGATCCGATGAATTGTGGGTTTATGTTCAGATTATTCATGAAAAGTATTTGAGTCACCTCTGATTATTATTATTCTTATTTGCATGATCATTATAGCTTCGTAAATCTCTCCGATCTATTGAAATAGTTTGGCCAACTAGATTGATATTTCTTCAGTGAGAGGGGTGCGTTGTAGTGGGTTCAATCTGGCGGTGCTCTATATCCCAGTGACAAAAAGGGACAAGACACGTCTTTGTATTGTTGGCACTAAGGATACAACGATGGGGTTAGTTCATGTTAATCGAATTATCTTTGTCTACATCATGTCATCGTTCTCCAAGCATTACTCTATTTTACTTAATACTCTAGATGCATGCTGAATAGCGGTCGATGGGTGGAGTAATAGTAATGGGTGCAGGCAGGAGTCAGCCTATTTGCGTATGGATGAGATTCCTATATATACATGATCATTGCCATGAATAAAGATTGCATAACTATTCGCTTTTCTATCAATTGCCCAACAGTAATTTGTTTACCCACCGTATGCTTACTATATGAGAGATGCCACTAGAGAACACAACGCCCCCCGGGTCTATCCTCTTATAAATTTAGAAACACATTCAATACGTTGCTGCCTTTTATTTTGTTTTATTTTATTTTCCAATTTACAATTATCTATTATCATCTACATATCTCATTTGCTTGCAAATAACGAGACCAAGGGGATTGACAACCCTCTTGCCGCGTTGGGTGCAAGTGTGTGCTCTTTTGTGTGCAGCCGCTGAAGACGGTTGATGACTGATATTCCTATTGTTTAAATAAACCTTGGTTCTTAACCGAGGGAAATACTTACCCGCATTGTGCTGCATCACCCGTTCCTCTTCGTGGAAAACCCAACGCAGATCACAAGCATTAGGAAGGATTTCTGGCTCCATTGCCGGGGAATATCATCATCAACTATCAAGTAACTTCACACAAATTATAACTCACTTGTTCTTCTTTTTATTTGCTGTTATATTTAGTTTGCATTATAAAAATCAAAAATACAAAAATATTTATCTTTGCTTGTCACTAGTTTACTTCGTCGCTTGCTAGTTTACTTGTCCTGCTTGATAATTTGCTTGCTTGGTCACCATGTCTCAAGATACTACTAAGTTGTGTGACTTAGCAAATACTAATAGCAATGATTTTATTAGTACTCCTATACCACCTGCCACTAGTGCGGAGGCTTTTGATATTAATGCTACGTTGCTGAATCTTGTGATGAAAGATCAATTTTCAGGAAGTCCTAATGAGGATCCCGATGTTCATCTTAATACTTTTGTGGAACTTTGTGATATGCAAAATAAAAAGGACATGGATAATGATATTGTGAAATTAAAATTATTTCCTTTTTCACTAAGATATAAAGCTAAGGCTTGGTTTTCATCTTTACCACATAATAGTATTGGAACATGGGATAAGTATAAAGATGCTTTTTTGCCAAGTATTTCCCTCCTGCTAAGATCATCTCCCTTAGAAATCGAATAATGAATTTTAAACAACATGAGCAAGAACATGTTGCACAAGCTTGGGAGAGGATGAAATTGATGATTAGAAATTGCCCTACTCATGGTTTAAACTTGTGGATGTTTATCCAAAATTTCTATGCTGGACTGAACTTTGTGTCTAAAAATCTTCTAGATTCTGCTGCAGGTGGTACCTTTATGGATGTGACCTTAGGAGAGGCCACCAAACTTCTAGACAACATCATGACAAATTACTCTCAATGGCATAACGAAAGATCTCCAACTGGTAAGAAGGTAAATTCTGTTGAGGAAATCGCTACTTCGAGTGAAAAAGTGGATGCTCTTATGAATATGGTTGCTAGCAAAAATACTCATGTTGATCCAAATGATATGCCCTTGTCTACCTTGATTGAGCAAAATAATGATGCTATTGATGTGAACTTTATCTCACGAAACAATTTCAACAACAATGCTTATAGAGGAAATTTCAATGCTAGGCTGTATCCCGGTAATTCCTCTAATAATTATGGAAACTTCTATGGAAATTTTTCTAAAAATTCTAGTAGGATACCCTCTGATCTTGAGAACACAATTAAATAATTCATTAGTTCTCAAAAGATTTTTAATATTATGGTAGAAGAAAAGTTGCATACAATTGATGCTTTGGCTGAAAACATGGATAGAATTGCTCTTGATGTAGAAACTCTTAAAAGTAAATCTTTGCCACCCAAGCGTGATTTTAATGAAACTATTAAATCTATCCAAATATCTATTAATGAAAGTAAGGAGAGGACCGCTAAGTTAAAAGCTAAGCGGGAATTCTTGGAATCATGATGAAGATCTCAAAATGCTTGTCAACAAAATAAAGCTTACATAATATGAATGCTTGTGAATGGGTGTGTATGTGGTAAACAAAGGTGTAACAGCCCGAGACTGACGCTCCAGATTCCTTCCATGTATTTCGTTGTCCTCGTGTGATTTATTTGGTTGTCACATTCATCATCACATCATTCGCATCATCTGCATAACATCGTCACTCCATTGCCGTCATTTTTCAAAAACCTACATCTGTTCGTTGTTGCCGGTTCTTCCCGTTCTCGTCGTTGACCATTTCAAGACCAAACACACTCGCACGCCCCCGCGACATATTTAAAATATTGTTTTTAAAAGTGCGTATAAAACATTCTTGTATCGGGTCAAAAATTGGCGTGCGGTCTTAATATATTGTAGGTAGACCGCCTGCCAAATTTCGTCGCATTCGGAGGTAGTTTGATACCCCAACGGATAAACATATAGCGGCACTATAGCCGGTGAAATTGTCGGACGTTTTCGGTGTTAAAAACATGTTGTCGGGCTGCTCGTCGTCCCTCTCAGCTCCGCCTAGCCCCTCTGCACAGTGCACAGATCCTCGCGCGCCAGATTACTTCTCCGAACCCGAAACCTACGATCGTGACCGTTGGGTCCGGATCAACCCAAAAATACCGCAAACCATCATCCATTTTTCAATTGGACTCCCTAACCTATTTACATAAACCGTCCGATCTAAATCGGAGGGTCCAAATGGCACTAAACCTAGCCCACTTGCTATATATAGTCCAATCCTAGTCCATTTTTGGACAACCCTAAAATCTAGGAGCTTTGTCCCTCCTCCGCCGCCGCTCGCTCAACCCCCCTCGGGATCCTCCCAGATCCCATCTGCCCAACCTCCAGCGCCCCCTCCCGTAAATCTCACGCACCACCGTCACCTGGTCTCCCTAGCATTCCGTGTCCATCCAACCACCGCACCCGCAGCTGGCGGCCTCGCACCCAGCCTCGCGTGCGAGCTCCTTTGCGTCGGAGCTACACCGCGTCCCCGTGCTCCTCCTGTAGCCTCCTCGTGCCCGCGTTCGAGGCCACCTGAGCTCCCACAGAAGCCAGCGCTCTCGTGAAGAGCGATCTCCTCAAGCCTATCCATGGAGCCGCAACCTCCCCGTCTCCATGGAGCCGCGACCTCCCCGTCACCTATCCATGGAGCCGCAAATGCTTAGTGCTTGTTGCAGCCAATCCACTTAACCATACCTCACCCATTAAGATTTGCTAGTCTTGATACCCTTGGAAATGAGATTGCTGAGTCCCCGTGGCTCACAGATTACTACAACAGGTGTAGGTACAGGTAATGCGATGCTTTGACGTGAGAGTGATGCTTGTTCTATTTGGAGTTTCTTCTTCTTCTTCTTCATCATCATCATCAATCATAGGATGGGTTCCAGGCCGGCAACCTGGGATAGCAGGGTGGACGTCGTCTTTTTTACGTTTGTTATTCATCCATAGTCGGATCCTGCTCTTCTGTATGGTGATTGAATGAATTATTGTATGGATGTATTCATGTTGTAGCTTGTGGAGAGTGTAAGCCAATCTTGTATACTCTTCTCTTCAGTACATGTACTTGTGACGATATCCATCTTGCAAAAGCGTCTTCGATATGCGCTTCTATCCTTGTTGAGACTTTCAAGTTTCCGCGAGGATAGGACCGCATATTGGGCGTTACAAAAGGGGCTGGTCAAAAGAGCTCGAAAGAGATATTTTGCTAAAGGTCCATAGTTCCCAAACATTAAGCCACAACGAAAACCTATGCATGATCACTTATTTTGCAGAATCTCCTTCAGGTGACAATCAAAGTTCTAGCAAACAATGCTTGAAACAAAGTGTTTAAGAGCCTAGAGGAGGAGACAATTGTGGGTGTGCTTGTGAGCACTTGAGCATCATATTTTACTACATGATTTATCCTCCGTAACTTATTTTTTTATGGCTCTATCTAAAGAAACTCTTCCGTGCATTCCTGGCAAGCAAGTGTTGTCTAGGTTAAATGAAATGAATTGTTGCAAAGTTGTTTTTATCTAGTAGATCAACAACTTTGTGCTGATTATCTTTGCTTCACTAACACTTGCACTATAACCATTCCAAAGCTATAAAGTTTTAGTTCAAGAAGTGGAGAGCTATCTAGGCATACCGATCGTAAGTGAACCAAAACCTTCTCGTTATTTCGGTTTAAACAACTGAGTTCCTTATGCTTCTGATTTCTCTTTATGTTGCTCGAGGACGATCAAGTTTAAGCTTGGGGGAGTTGATGAGTGATATTTTTACAGTCGTTTCAGCCTTGTTTAAACCGATATATTTCACTTCAAGAGAGATATTTGCTCTGATATTGCCACTAATGACTAATGAATGCAAAGCATTCCACAAATCCTCTCTTTAATGTTTTTCCACAGGAAATGGGCTAAAAAGGGAAGAAATCACGTGGAGGGATAGAAAGGAAGGAAAATGGAGGAAGAAACAATCATCAGGAGGCGCCAGAAGCCAACCAGAGCAAAAGACGACATTCCATACGGGCGCAAGCACCCATACGAGCGGTCGTTTGGCATGGAAACCGAGGCATGCTATCTACATGAACAACTTTTATAAAGACCTGTCAAAATGTCAACAGAACAGCGTCGAGGACAGCTAGAACCTCTTCGTCACCTTCATCATCCACAAAACCTAGCCGCCGCCATGTCCATCTTCATAACCATGTCCACCACCATAGTGCTCTCTCATCAAGTTCATACTTGTAAGCGTGCATCGCACAAGGCATCCATTGTAAGAAATATTGCAATCAATCAATCCCAAGATGTTTTCTTCAATGTTTTCTTCTCGCGATCTGATCTCCATATGGGAGTAGTACGGTAAGGTATGGGTTGAGGCATGAGCCTTGCAACCCCAGGTATTTGTTTAGGGGATCAATGGAAGTATTTGACATATCATCCCGATGTGTGAAATAAAATTGTTTCGTGAATTGTCTCTTGTCTTGTCCGCGATCTTCATTCCTGTAGGTACCCAGGATCATGGAGATCGGGCACCGGTGAGGCTAGGAGCAAGGGGACCGTGAAGTATTATACCCAACACCGGTGACAGTAAGGTTTAGTAGGGTAACATGGATGATATCCTTGGGGATTCATGATGTGTAGTCACTAAACACCCAATGCTTTTATCTGATATTACTATCTTAATTACCAGGGCAACCTCGCGAGATGGATAGGGCCTTCGGTAGGACAATTGATTCTTGATGCAGGACTCGTGCCGGTCAAGATGTTATTTGGACACATCCCCACTCCGATATGAAACAAGCACATCTTGATGGGTGACTTCCCGAGCACAAACTAATATCTATTTTTATCCCAATGCAAATACATGGTTGTAAGCATTAAGACCTCATACTCGTACCTCTTTTTATTATAAATGTTTGGATCACAATTTGCTTGTTGATTCGGTCAAGAGCTGGATTTAACACTTTGGCAAAAGCTTGGTAGAGACCATTGCTTCAAGGGAATTTTCCTCTCATGGGTTTGATACCCAGGGTCACATTTGGGGAAATAGGTGCGGGATACCCTTTCTTGTTCCAACACCAGATCAATAAAAAGGAGATACCATGCACGTGTAATAAACGTCTTTACCAATGCATACTAATCAAATATTTAGGCAACGTATCAATTGCCAATCTTAGTGAAATAAACATTAACTTTTTGAGTAATTTATATAAATATTTTCAGTCTTATAAACCATCGTGACTCACTTACCCAAATGTCATAAATTTTAGTACATAACTCGTTGCGTCGAGGGTGTAAATGCCAACTGCAACAAAAATTAAGCAATAATATGAAACTGGCTTTAACAAATGCAATTTGGAAGTTAAGAGAAATATTAGAAAGGAGTTCTTAGCGAATTATCTGAAAGTACAACTTTAACCTATGAGATGTCAGGCTACGACATGATGTTAGTTTAGTTCAGTTGAAATGGTTTTGCTTGCATTGGAAATAACATGGTCAAATGCAATCCGGAAACAAAGCAAGGTATATGAAATATGTTTCATTCATTTATGGAATTGCATACAAATTGAAGATCTGGGCAATGGCACCTCCTACTGGACCTGTAAATTCATGTAGGGGCATGCATTGTACAATTTCATCACAATCCATTCATGCATAAAGGGTGATTTTGGCCACATGCATGACCGTCATACACATATCGTATGACCAGATTAATAAACAAATGATTACTACATTAGAAACCATTACCCATAAGCATATTAGAAATGACACACAAATATAGACACAATCACTTTCATAACAACATTACATAACCAGACGCGTGACCACACTATTATCCAAGCATAGTAGTTTAGGGTTCACAGACTAACAAAAAACTATCACAACTTGATCATTGAAAGCGTTGGATCATGCTCGCCGCATTTGACCACCACCTCAGCGCCAGGAAGGTCGAAGATGACCATCGTGAAACTAACTTGAGTTGAGACCTTGAAGGTGAGGAAGTACCTGATATGCAACATGTGAGCTACGACAAAGCTAGCCCACCCTTGATCAATGGAAAGTTTACAATTGACATCTCAGAGCTCTACCCTCAAGTCGCAGTCAGTGTTCGTCCTCAAAATGGCCTCCTCTGGGATGACACTCATATGCTCCCGTAAAGCATCGAGGATCCGAATAGAATTTCAACTCAGGTGGCAGAACCATCTTGCAAAAGTGGGTTGGACCTTCATTCTCATGGAAGTGGCCAACATTCGTTGGCCTTCCGCGACTCCTCTTGGAGGCGCTCCCTTCTACCACAAAAAACATTGCCCTTTGAGCATCTGCCTAAACTATCATTGACAATGACTAGTCCAATTGCAGACCACTACAACGAAAAACATCATACTCAATACACTGCCACACTACAAGGTAAATTGAATCACAATGTGCATGGCATGCATAGCATCTGATTCTTACTGCATACTGTCATGTAGAATGGATATCATCGTACAACGACCGCCCTAATACATGGATTGCACTCTCGTGAAGATCATTGTTGAATCCATGACTAACAGATTTGTTTTCCCCAATATCATTGATCAACCCTAGCCAAACCCGGACCCCACCCCAAATACAACCTTAGATTGACACACAAATTGATGAATCTACATCGCCATTATCGGTCCACAATCGATGCTAAGATGTAATCAAAATGATGTGGCGCTATAACCGGTGCTAAAATCTAATCCAATGTGTGGAGATCAACTCATGGGCGTATCAACTGCCGCAGAAAATGATAGCTACTATGTTGAATCTGCAAGAGCAGAGATGCAATGGCAAGGTCGATGTACTTATAGTGTTTGAAGTAGCTGAAGTAGGTTCTTGCATAGGTGGAGTTGGAGCGCCTGGGGACGAGGCAAACCCATGCGGAAACGACAAAATCCCCTGCCCTTGGTGTGTGGGATGCCACGGTTCCTGTCGTGGCCAACATCGTCGTGGCAGTAGACGAAGCACCGACCTTTGTTGACCCAGATCATCCTGGCAGCTTAGTGCAGATGAGGGAAGGGGAGGTCAGCATTCTCTCTACTAACTGGGGATGCCCTCTGCGTCACGGCGGCAAGCCAACAGTTGTGGCTACTATCGTCGACAGGGGAAGAAGATGGGCGATACGATGGTGGAGCATCGACCACCATCGATGGGAATGAAGGGACAATGAGAGAGAGTGAACAAGGCCTTGGGCGGCGACGGGAGAGAAACAAGAAGTAAATAGTTACCACATCCTATCTCTCTCACTTCCCGAGTCGTGCAGTCCCTGCTGCTTGCACTTAATGTGCTCCCATACGCGTCAGAGACGTGTGAGCCATGTGCTTGTTGCCTGGGTGGTCGTATACGGACTTGCTTGGCTGAACTTGTTTGTGTCGAATGGTGTCTATAGCATATATATATATATATATATATATATATATATATATATATATATATATATATATATATATATATATATATATATATCAGGCCTTGCCGTGCGGGTGGGCATGTCTGTGGGGTTATTAGGGGCTTCCCTAGACGACCTTGTTTGTGTATGTTCAAATGGTGCATGTTGTCGAGGCTGTCGCGGAGGTTGGTTTATGATGACCCACAAGTATAGGAGGTCAATCGTAGTCCTTTCGATAAGTAAGACCGTCGAACCCAACAAGGAACAGAAGGAATTGACAAGTAGTTTTCACTAAGGTTTTTCAAGTGTTGTAAAGATAGCTTTGACAGATAATTTGATATCAAGATAATTCGTAACAAGTCAAATAGTAACAAAAGTAAATAGTTGCAGCAAGTGGCCCAACCCTTATGTATGTGAAGGATAAGCCGGAGGTGTTTCTTATAATAGTTAAAATGTTGCTGAGGACACACGAAAATCTTGTCTAGTTCTCTACAAAATTTTGGCTCTTTTGTGACTTTTCACTTGTGTCACGTAAAACCATTCTTCGTCATGGAAAATACCTTGGCGACGTTTTTCGGCCTTCACCCCCGCCGTCACAGAAAATAGAACCTTGACAGTGCCACTTCGTCCATCATGCAAGATCATGTCTTGTATGACGAACCCAAATCCGTTGCCGAAGCAATCTTCTGCGATGGACAAAAAATGTCACTAGAACTATCACTATATACGACATGCCCGTCCCTTGTTGTAGTTTTCAATGAAAACACATCCATCACTAACAACCGACCCACCATGCTTTGGTATTGCTTTGGTGGCCGCGTGTTTTGTGGGCGACCGCCCAGCCTCAAAGAGATTGTACGAGTTCAAAGTTCAGTAGCTTCCATGTGTAACCGTGAGATAATATGGGCCCTGTCTGGACCAAGTAAGTTGTGGGAACCCTCCCATGGAATACCAGCAGATGCAGGTGTGTAGGTTGGACTGGATCTATCATTTTTGAGAGGGCGAATACTTCCCAAAAGTCTTGTCTTGATATACCTAGCTACTTCACAATTGAAGTTTAGTAGCAGAAGGGTGTGACCGGGAATCACGGGTAAAGCACACAAACGTCTGCAGAGCGTATAAAAACTGCTCAGGATTAGACGTGTCCCCGGTTACGGACAACCTTCAGCAGCTCATTGGACAATTGTCTTCTTTTAAAAACGGATCATGATTAGACGTGTCCCCGATTACGGACAACCTTGAGCAACTCATTGGAGACGTGTCCCCGGTTGAACCAAAGGGGAGTTACAGCGCTATTCCTCAGAGGACTCGGAGTGAACCAGGGTCTCTGGAGGGAAGCTTGGGATGCCCGGAGTGTGTCGGGAGTCCACACGCTCAATACGAGCGGTGTGCACCGAAAGTGTCAAGCTATTAGAGTAGACTGATACGTCTCCAACGTATCTATAATTTTTGATTGTTCCATGCTATTATATTATCTGTTTTGGATGTTTTATATGCATTAATATGCTATTTTATATTATTTTTGGGACTAACCTATTAATCTAGAGCCGAGTGCCAGTTTCTGTTTTTTCCTTGTTTTTGAGTATTGCAGATAAGGAATATTAAACGGAGTCCAAACAGAATAAAATCTTCGGAATAATTTTTCTTGGACCAGAAGACATCTACCAAGCTTGGAGACCAAGGCAGGAGAGCTGCCGTGTGGCCACAAGCCACAGGGGCGCGCCCAGGGGGGTAGGGCGCGCCCCCCTGGCTTGTGGGCCCACGACAGCTCCCACAACCCTATTTCTCGGCCTATAAATTCACAAATATTCCCTGGATACCAGAGAGAGCCACGAAAACACTTTTCCGCCGCCAGGAGCCTCGGTTCCCGTGAGATCCAATCTTGGAGCCTTTTCCGGTAATCTGCCGGAGGGGGATTCGATCACGGAGGGCATCTACATCAACTCCATTGCCCCTCCGATGATGCGTGAGTAGTTCACCACAGACCTTCGGGTCCATAGCTAGTTGCTAGATGGCTTCTTCTCTCTCTTTGCTCTTCAATACCATGTTCTTCATGATCTTCATGGAGATCTATCCGATGTAATACTCTTTTGCGGTGTGTTTGTCGAGATCCGATGAATTGTGGGTTTATGTTCAGATTATCTATGAATATTATTTGAGTCTTTTCTGAATTCTTATATGCATGATTTCATATCTTTGCAAGTCTCTTCGAGTTATTGGTTTGGTTTGGCCAACTAGATTGGTAATTCTTGCAATGGGAGAAGTGCTTAGTTTTGGGTTCAATCTTGCGGTGTCCTCACCCAGTGACATAGTAGGGGTAGCGAGGCACGTATTTTATTGTTGCCATCGAGGATAAAAAGATGGGGTTTTCATCATATTGCTTGAGTTTATCCCTCTACATCATGTCATCTTACCTAATGCGTTACTCTGTTCTTCATGAACTTAATACTCTAGATGCAGGAAGGAGTCGGTCGATGTGTGGAGTAATAGTAGTAGATGCAGAATCGTTTCGGTCTACTTGACACGGATGTGATGCCTATATGCATAATCATTGCCTTGGATATCTTCATAATTATTCACTTTTCTATCAATTGCTCGACAGTAATTTGTTCACCCACCGTAATACTTGCCATCATGAGAGAAGCCTCTAGTGAAACCTATGGCCCCCGGGTCTATTTTCCATATTATACTTTTAGATCTAAAACCAAAAATACCAAAAATATCTTGCTGCAATCTTTTTACTTTTGTTTTACTTTACTTTCAAGCAATCATATCTATCTATCTCTATCAGATCTCATCCTTGCAAGTAACCGTGAAGGGATTGACAACCCCTTTATAGCGCTGGGTGCAAGTGTTTGATTCTTTGTGTAGGTACATCTATTGGGGACTTGCTTGTATCTCCTACTGGATTGATACCTTGGTTCTCAACAACTTAGGGAAATACTTATCTACTTTGCTGCATCACCCGTTCCTCTTCACGGAAACCAACGCATGCTCGAGAAGTAGCAAGAAGGATTTCTGGCGCCATTGCCGGGGAGATACATAGCAAGTCAGGATAAGAACTCTCCCGTCAACTTGCCAATTTCTGGCGCCATTGCCGGGGAGATCTACATCAAGCCTACCAAGTACCCATCACAAACTCATCTCTTGCATTAACATTATTTGCCATTTGCCTCTCGTTTTCCTCTCCCCCACTTCTAAAACGATTTTTTAGAAAAAACCAAAAAGATTTGCCTTTTTATTCGCCCTTCTTCCGTTCGTCTTTTCGTTTGCTTGTGTTGCCATGTGCCTTCTATTTGCTTGCATCTTCACTTGCTAAAAATCTATTGATATGGATCCTCATCCACTTGCTAATCTTTTCAAAAGGCCAAATTATGATGAACCAATTGCTAGTGAGTTGAGTGCACTTGATTATCTCTATGAAGTTTTGTTTGAAAATCATGAATCTGAAAATTTTGATGAAGTGTTGAAAGAAGAAAATTATAAGGTGATTCATGATAGATCCTTGCTTGAAAAGCATGATTGCAATGTTGCTAGTATGAATTCTCTAAATATCCATGATGCTAATGATATGCAAAGCCACAAGCTTGGGGATGCTATGTTTCATGAAGATGATATTTTTTGTTCCCCAAGTTTTGATGAGCAAATTCATTATGATGATTGCATGCTCGTGCATCATGAAAAGAATGATTTATGTGGAAGTTATATTGTTGAATTCCTTCATGATGCTACTGAAATTTATTATGAGGGAGGAACATATGCTTGTAGGAATTGCAATAATATCAAGTTTCCTCTCTATGTGTTCAAGGTTTTGAAGTTATGCTTGTTTTGCCTTCCTATGCTAGTTGATTCTTGTTCCCATAAATTGTTTGCTCACAAAATCCCTATGCATAGGAAGTGGGTTAGACTTAAATGTGTTTTTCATTCTATTCATGATGCTCTTTTGCATATCTCAATTACTACTTTTTATGTGAGCATCATTGAAAGCGTTATGCCTAGCTAGGGGCGTTAAACAATAGCGCTTGTTGGGAGGCAACCCAATTTTATTTTTGCTTTATGTTTTTTGTTGCTTCTGTTTTGGTGTGTTTTGCACATTATTACTTCTGTAATAATTGTGTTTTCTTGTTTAAATTAGTGTTTGAGCCAAGTAAGACCTTTGGGATGGTCTACGGTGTTTGTTGATTTGATTTTGCTGAAAAACAGAAACTTTTGCTCTCAGTCCAGGAATTTTATAAATTCACTGGAACGTGCTTTTGATCTTTAATGTTTACACAAGATTTATATACAAATTTCCCTGATTGTCCTAATTTTTCAGAATTTTTGGAGTTACAGAAGTATTCGAAGTCTATAGATTGCTACAGACTGTTCTGTTTTTGACAGATTCTGTTTTCTATGTGTTGTTTGCTTATTTTGATGTATCTATGGGTTGTATCGGGGGGTATGAACCATGGAGAAGTTAGAATACAGTAGATATTACACCAATATAAATAAAGAATGATCTCACAACAGTACCTAAGTGGTGGTTTATTTTTCTTATACTAACGGATCTCATGAGTTTTCTGTTGAGTTTTGTGTTGTGAAGTTTTCAAGTTTTGGGTAAAGATTTGATGGACTATGGAATAAGGAGTGGCAAGAGCCTAAGCTTGGGGATGCCCAAGGCACCCCAAGCCATATTCAAGGATACCAAAAAGCCTAAGCTTGAGGATGCCCCGGAAGGCATCCCCTCTTTCGCCTTCAATCCATCGGTAAATTTACTTGAGGCTATATTTTTATTCACCACATGATATGTGTTTTGCTTGGAGCGTCTTGTATGATATGAGTCTTTGCTTTTTAGTTTGCCAAAATCATCCTTGCTGCACACATCTTTTTGAGAGAGACACGCTGAATCGTGAATTTATTAGAATACTCTATGTGCTTCACTTATATCTTTTGAGCTAGGCAATGTTGCTCTAGTGCTTCACTTATATCTTTTTAGAGCACGGTGGTGTTATATTTTATAGAAATTATTGAACTCTCGTACCTCACTTATATTATTTTGAGAGTTTCTTAAAACAGCATGGTAATTTGTTTAGGTTATGAATTTAGTCCTAATATAATAGGCATCCAAGAGGGATATAATAAAAACTTTCATATTAAGTGCATTGGATACTATGAGAAGTTTGATTCCTTGCATATAGTTTTGAGATAATGGAGATGGTAATATGAGAGTCATGCTAGTGAGTAGTTGTGAATTGGAAGAGATACTTGTGTTGAAGTTTGTGATTCCCGTAGCATGCACGTATGGTGAACCGTTATGTAACGAAGTCGGAGCATGATTTGTTTAATGATTGTCGACCTTTGTGTGAGGGTCGGGAGCGCGCGATGGTTAACTCCTACCAACCTCTCCCCTAGGAGCATGCGTATAATGCTTTGTTTGATAACTAATAGACTTTTGCAATAAGTATGTGAGTTCTTTATGACTAATGTTGAGTCCATGGATTATACGCACTCTCACCCTTCCACCATTGCTAGCCTCTCTAGTACCGTGCAACTTTCGCCGGTACATCAAACCCACCTTCCTCAAAACAGCCACCATATATTTTCCTCAAAACAGCCACCATACCTACCTATTATGGCATTTCCATAGCCATTCCGAGATATATTGCCATGCAACTTCCACCGTTCCGCTTTTCATGACATGCACCGTCACTTTCATATTGCATATAGAGTCATATTTTGTCATAGGTATCGAGTTGTAATTTTCCTTTTGAGTTGTAAGTAAATAAAAGTGTGATGATTTTCTTTATTAGAACATTATCCCGTGTGAGAAAAGGATGATGGAAGCCATGACTCCCTCACAAGTTGGGATGAGTATCCGGACTTTACAAAAAAATAAAAGAGGCCAGCGAAGCCCAAATAAAAAAAAAGAGGCCAAAGATGCCCACCAAAATAAAAAAAAAGAAAAAGAAAAAAAAGAAAAAAAAATGAGAGAAAGAGAGAAGGGACAATTGCTACTATACTTTTCCACACTTGTGCTTCAAAATAGCACCATGATCTTCATGATAGAGTCTCCTATTTTGTCACTTTCATATAACTAGTGGAGTTTCATCTTGCACGACCACTTAGTTTTCTTTTTGAGCTTTCATACACTTATAGCTCTAGTGCACCCGTTGCATGGCAATCCCTACTCACTCACATTGATATCTATTGATGGGCATCTCCATAGCCCGTTGATACGCCTAGTTGATGTGAGATTATCTTCTTCCTTTCCCTTGTAACCTCCACCATATTCTATTCCACCTATAGTGCTATATCCATGGCTCACGCTCATGTATTGCGTGAGAGTTGAAAAGGTTTGAGAACACCAAAAGTGTGAAACAATTGCTTGGCTTGTTCATCGGGGTTGTGCATGATTTAGATACTTTGTGTGGGGAAGATGGAGCATAGCCAGACCATATGATTTTGTAGGGATAACTTTCTAAGGCCATGTTATTTCGAAAGGACACGATTGCCTTGTTGGTGTGCTCGAAGTATTACTGTTTTTTATGTCAATATTAGACTATTGTTTTGAATCTTACGGATCTGAATATTCATGCCACAAAAAAGAATATTACATGGATAAATATGTTAGGTAGCATTCCACATCAAAAATTCTGTTTTTATCATTTTCCTACTCGAGGACGAGCAGGAATTAAGCTTGGGGATGCTTGATACGTCTCCAACGTATCTATAATTTTTGATTGTTCCATGCTATTATATTATCTGTTTTGGATGTTTTATATGCATTAATATGCTATTTTATATTATTTTTGGGACTAACCTATTAATCTAGAGCCTAGTGCCAGTTTTTGTTTTTTCCTTGTTTTTGAGTATTGCAGATAAGGAATATTAAACGGAGTCCAAACGGAATAAAATCTTCGGAATAATTTTTCTTGGACCAGAAGACATCTACCAAGCTTGGAGACCAAGGCAGGAGAGCCGCCGTGTGGCCACAAGCCACCAGGTTAGCGAGGGTCCACCGGGACGATGTACGAAGACCCGACAGTCGCGACAACCCTGGTGGGAGCTGCGCTCGAGGTAGTACCGGCGATAACCAATGTCGAGGCTGCCCCGGCCTCGATCGATCAAGGTGTAGGTCATCGACTTGGCAACCTCCTGTCCTCCCGAGCCATTTTTTCAAGGATCGACACGTATGATGGCAACTGTGCGTGCTGGGTCGGCGCTAGGGGCAGTACTCTTTTGTGCGCGCTAGTTCATATAGATTATATTGATGTAAATTAGCGAGCTAATGGTTTGTAAATTACTCCTCCAACTAGGCACTAGACCAATTTGAGCATGTAAATGCTCGATTTATTTGTGCATGCATGCCAAATATGTTAATTATATGTGCTGTCCTATCGATATATTATCTCATTTTGGAATATGGACAATTAATATGAAAATGCCTTCTGGAAATCGGCGCTAATCGCCACTTGGAAACACATGGACATCCTCTACACTAACCCTCTACTCTAACTGGCACGCGCTTAAACTGAATGAACTGTGTGCGATAACAATACTTTCCATGAAATTTTAAGAACTTAAGAAATAACATTTGAGTAACATATAGTGGTTGGTTAATTGACACTATTCCATAAAAGGTGGACCTAGGTTAACACGGTACTTAACAATTCCAAACTTAACAATGATGAAAACCATATGATCCATATCTACATACTTAAGATAGTAACAACCAAAACATTTTATGAAATAGAGGGCCAACAACCACACCTATCCACTGGAAGCAACTTGATCACAATATTTTGGCATCTCATCAATGAAAAGGAAGATCCCTCCAGTGCCTTCGTAGAGCATGAGTATAACAGTGTCTCCAAGTTTTAAATGTGGATTGATACGTCTCCTTCACATCTATAATTTTTGATGGTTTCATCCCAATATTCTACAACTTTCATATACTTTTGGCAACATTTTATATTATTTTGGGACTAACTTACTTATCAAGTGCCCAGTGCCAGTTCCTGTTTTTTGTGTGTTTTTTGTTTCGGAGAAATTCCATATCAAATGAAGTCCAAACGCAATAAAAATTTACAGATTGTTTTTTGAATATATGTGAATTTTGGGAATAAGAATCAACGCAACACGGTGCCCGAGGGAGGCACAAGCCAATAGGGCGCGACCAGGGGGGTTGGTCGCGTCCTGATAGCTTGTGCATCCCCCTTAAGTCGGTTTGGTCCCTACTTTCGCAGCAAGAAAGATAATTTTCCGATAAAAATCCCCTCAAAAGTTCAGCTCGATCGGAGTTACGTATCTCCAGATATTTAAGTAACGGTGAAGGGCCAGAAAACAGTCACGAAAACAGGAGAGAAACAAAGAGAGAGATCCAATCTTGGAGGGGCTCTTGCCCTCTGGGAGCCATGAAGGCCATGGACCGGAGGGGAAACCCTCTTCCCACCTAGGGAGGAGGCCAAGGAAGAAGAAGAAGGAGTGGGGGCTCTCTCCCCTTCTCTCCCGGTGGCGCCGGAGTGCCGCCGGGGCAACCATCATGACGACGATCTACACCAACAACTTCTCCGCCTTCACCACGAACTCTCCCACCTCTATGCAGTGGTGTAAAACCTCTCTTCCCCGCTGTAATCTCTACTTAAACATGGTGCTTAATGCTATATATTATTAGCCAATGATGTGTGGCTATCCTATGATGTTTTAGTGGATTTCTTTTGTCCTATGGGTTAATTGTGGTATGATGTTATTGATATGAGTTGTATGTTGATATGGTGTTATCCTAAGGTGCCCTCCGTGCCGCGCACACATGAGGGAATCCTTCTAGAGGGTTTGCAATATGTTCATGATTTGCTTATAGTGGGTGGCTAGAGTGACAGAAGCTTACACCCGAGTAAGGGGATTGCTTGCGTATGGGAGTTAAGAGGACTTGATGTTTAATGTTATGGTTGGGTTTACCTTAATTATTTCTAGTAGTTGCGGATGCTTGCTAGAGGTCCAATCATAAGTGCATATGATCCAAGTACCGAAAGTGTGCTAGCGTATGCCTCTCCCTCATTGCATATGACAAGTATCTATCATGTTATATTCAATTGCCTATGGACAATCTTTCTCTTGCGCTACAAAAAGCTTTCTACTAAACAACTAACTTAATTAATATTTATTAAAATAGCACCTAACTTTTATTTCCACATTCTTTATTACCTTGCAAAACTATCTCTACACCTACTAAGTACTTCTAGTTTTATTCCCGCAAAGTAGTTTCATACTTGTTCTAGGTAAAGTAAGCGTTAGCGTGCGTAGAGTTGTATCGGTGGTCGATAGAACTTGAGATAATATTAATTCTACCTTTAGCTCCTCGTTGGTTTTGACACTCTTACTTATCGAAAAAGGCTACAAACGATCCCCTAGACTTGTGGGTTATCAAGACCTTTTTCTGGCGCCGTTATCGGG
The DNA here is from genome assembly GCA_039707655.1 of Elymus sibiricus. NCBI lineage: Eukaryota > Viridiplantae > Streptophyta > Magnoliopsida > Poales > Poaceae > Elymus > Elymus sibiricus. Next base: position 314,321,943 of record CM077665.1, read on the forward strand.
GAGCAATAGTGTAGTGGTTGATATTCTCGTGTGTGCTTGTTTGCTTTATCACTAAATAATTTTATTTTCTGTTATAAGTTGTTTTATATCTTTAGTTATGGATAGGGAATACGAAACACCAAAAAAATTAGTTGTACTTGCTACTCATGGAGATGGGGAACCTCCTAAAACCCTTGATGCTGGTTATGTGAAAAACATTAAATACCACTTTGATAATCCTGAGAAATCCCCATTCAACATGATAATGGGAGACACGTTGGATCAATGTGAGTACTTTAGGGATTATTGCTTGTCTCAAAAAGGGAAACACTTACGGGATCAAATTAAAATGTTGTGTTGGTATGCTTGGAATTTATGCTTGAGATGTGATTATACTTGTTGCTCTAAGATTAAGGGTCTACACCTCCCCTTTCAATGTGAATTTAATGATAATGAAACCTTGGCTTCTTATGCTAAGGGTATATATGATTACTATGTTGTGGAACAAATAGAAGAATTTGTTGCTTTTAAGGGTGCTTATGAAATTGAATCGTTCTTTGAAAAGTATGATAACTATGATGATGCTGTTTATAGATCTGTAATTTTTCCATACTTAAATGTTTCTATGAGAATTATGAATACAATGCCGATATTAATGAATTCATTGAGAGAATGTCTGCTGCCTTGGAAGAGACTAATATTTTGCAGGAATCTATGGAAGAAGAAATTGCTAAAGCTGTGAGCTCATTAGATGAAAAAGATGAGGAGGAGAGCGAAGAACAAAAGGAGGAAGAGCGGATTAGCTACCCATTCCCACCTTCAAATGAGAGTAACTCTTCAACTCATACATTGTTTAATTTCCCTTCGCACATACCGAAGGATGAATGCTATGATAATTGCTATGATCCACTGGATTCATATGAAATATCCCTTTTTGATGAACTTGATGCTTTCTATGCTTGTGGCCATGATGCTAATATGAATTATGCTTATGGAGATGAACTTGCTATATTTCCTTACATTAAGTATGAATTGTTGCTATTGCACCCACACATGATAGTCCTATTATCTTTTTGAATTCTCCCAACTACACTACATCGGAGAAGTTTGCACTTATTAGGGACTATGTTGATGGGTTGCATTTTAATATTACACATGATGATTTTGATGAATATAATATGCATGTGATTGCTGCTCCTACTTGTAATTATTATTAGAGAGGAACCAAATCTTCACCTCTCTATGTTTCCAATACGATAAAATTGCAAAAAACTACTTATGCTATGTATTGGCCTTTACTTGATGTGCATGAATTGTTCTTTTATGACATGCCAATGCATTGGAAGAGAGTTAGACTTCGCTGCTACACGATATATATTACTTTGTGCTCACTACTAAATTACAAATCATTGTTAATTAAAATTGGCTTTGATATACCTTGGGATCCGGGTGGATCAATTACTTGAGCACTATATGCCTAGCTTAATGGCTTTAAAGAAAGTGCTGCCAGGGAGACAACCCGGAAGTTTTTAGAGAGTCATTTATTTCTGTTATGTGCTTTTAAATAAATAAAAACAAAAAAATAAAGTGGGGAACCTAATTTTTTTTCAAAAGAAAGGTGAAAGTGAGAAAGATGAGCACCGTTGAAGTGGGGGATGTGCTTGAACTTTTGTTCATGCCCATGGAAACTTTGTGAATCTTGATTACAACAACTTTTCAACAAAAATAATTATCCCCTTGTACAAATTCATTGTATTATAAAAATAATGTGCCAAGATTTACCTTTAGGATGTTTGAATTGCTTGTTTGATATGTGCTGTGCAAAAATAGAAACTTTTGCTGTAGTGTTTGAATTTTCATATTTTAGTGGAGTGTGCAAAAATTCTGAAATTTTTACACAGTACGGTTATGCAAATTTTTTATACGTTCTAATTTTTCAGAATTTTTTGAGTTAGGGAAGTATAGGTTTCATCTGCATCTTTATAGACTGTCCTGTTTTTCACAGATTGTTGTTATAGTTGCTTTGTCTGCTTGTGTTCGAGTTCTTATTGAGCCCCATTGACTTGGGAGCCATAGAATTTTGATATCATACAATAGGTAATTTTAGATTATAATTATGCAATAATGTTATGGCAGGACATGATGGGATTTGATGATTATATGTACTAACCTTTCTAATAAAAGTTTTGTTAAGTTTTGTGTGGACGAAGTGTTCGAAGATCGAGCAGGTATCGATATGAGAGGAATAAGGAGAGGCAAGAGTTCAAGCTTGGGGATGACCAAGGCACCCCAAGTAAATATTCAAGGAGACTCAAGCATCTAAGCTTGGGGATGCCCTGAAAGGCATCCCATCTTTCTTCTTCAACAATTATCGGTATGTCTCGGTTTTTGTTTTGTTCACATGATATGCGTAAATTCTTGGAGCGTCGTGTGCCTTTTATTTTCCTTTTAACAATACACCATGCTGGTATGGGATAGTCCATGGTTGATTTATAGAATGCTCTTTGCACTTCACTTATATCTTTTGAGTATGGCTTTATAGAATGCTTCATGTGCTTCACTTATATCATTTGAAGTTGGATGCATGTTTCTCAACATATAGAAAACCGTTATTTGTAGAATGCTATTTTGCTTCACTTATATTGTTAGATCATGGTCTTTTGTAGAAAGAAATCAAACTCTCATGCTTCACTTATACCTATTTAGAGAGTCAACATGAATTGGTCATTTACATGGTTAGCCATAAAATCCTACATAAAACTTGTAGATCACTGAATATGATATGTTTGATTCCCTGCAATAGTTTTGCGATATTAAGATGGTAATATGTGGGGGTGATACATCTCCAACGTATCTATAATTTTTTATTGTTCCATGCTGATATATTATCATTCTAGGATACTTTTTGGGTATTTATTTACCAATTTATAATATTTTGAGCACTAACCTATTGACCCAGTGCCCAGTGCCAGTTCCTATTTTCTCCGTGTTTTTGCCTTTTCAGATTTACAATACCAAACAGAGTTCAATTGCCAAGAAACATTTTGGTGATTTTTTTGGACCAATACAAGACCTAGAAGCTTCAGAGGAGGGCTAGGCGATGCACCAGGGGACCACCACATATCCAGCCGCGCCCCCTAGGGGGGGCGGCCAGATTTGTGGTGGCCCCCTGGAGCGTCCCCCGACGTCATTCTCTGGCCTATAAATTCACATCTACCCTAAAAACATCAAAAGCGCTCCCGCAAGCCTCTGTTCCGACGGGAGGCCATCTACACCTCTGTTCCGGCACCCTACTGTTGGAAATATGCCCTAGAGGCAATAATAAATTGGTTATTATTATATTTCCTTGTTAATGATAATCGTTTATTATCCATGCTATAATTGTATTGATTGGAAACTCAAATACATGTGTGGGTACATAGACAACACTTTGTCCCTAGTAAGCCTCTAGTTGACTGGCTTGTTGATCAAAGATGGTTAAGGTTTCCTAGCCATGGACATGAGATGTCATTTGATAACGGGATCACATCATTAGGAGAATGATGTGATGGACAAGACCCAAACTGTAAACGTAGCATTTGATCGTGTCAGTTTATTGCTATTGTTTTCTGCATGTCAAGTATCTGTTCCTTTGACCATGAGATCATGCAACTCACTGACACCGGAGGAATACCTTGTGTGTATCAAACGTCGCAACGTAACTGGGTGACTATAAAGGTGCTCTACAGGTATCTCCGAGGGTGTCTGTTGGGTTGGCATGGATCAAGACTGGGATTTGTTACTCCGTGTGACGGAGAGGTATCTCAGGGCCCACTCGGTAATACAACATCACATTGAGCCTTGCAAGCAATGTGACTAAAGTGTTAGCCACGAGATCTTGTATTACGGAACGAGTAAAGAGACTTGCCGGTAACGAGATTGAACTAGGTATAGTGATACCGACGATCGAATCTCGGGCAAGTAACGTACCGAAGAACAAAGGGAACAGCATACGGGATTAACTGAATCCTTGACATAGAGGTTCGACCGATAAAGATCTTCGTAGAATATGTAGGAGCCAATATGGGCATCCAGGTCCCGCTATTGGTTATTGGCCGTAGAGGTGTCTCGGTCATGTCTACATAGTTCTCGAACCCGCAGGGTCTACACACTTAACGTTTGGTGACGATTAGTATAATTGAGTTATTATGTTGGTGACCGAAAGTTGTTCGGAGTCCCGGATAAGATCCCGGACATGACGAGGATCTCCGGAATAGTCCGGAGGTAAAGATTGATATATGTGATAATAGTGTTTCGATCTCCGGAAGAGTTCCAGAGTTCACCGGAATGGGTTCCGGATGTTTACCGAAGTGTTCGGGTGCAGCAACACTTTATATGGGCCAAAGGGATAAAGCCCACGAGGTATTGGAAAGCGCAAAAGTAGTTTTGCTGCCGCGTAAGCGGTACTACCGCTTGGTGAAGCGGTACTACCGCCCGAGCGGTACTACCGCTTGTGTGAAGCGGTACTACCGCCCAAGCGGTACTACCGCTTGTGTGAAGCGGTACTACCGCTTGTGTGCGGCTGTGCACGGTTCGGCAGGGATCCGAGTTGGACTCTTTCCCTGCGGGCCAAACCGACCTTGTGCGGGCAAAACCGACTTGGAAGAGCCTTTTACTCCAAGTTTGGACCCCAAGGCTCAACATATAAATAGAGGGGCAGGGCTAGCACACGTGACACATTAAGATTTCCCCAAGCCGTGTGCGGCAACCCTAACCCTCTAGTTCCTCCGTCATAAACTCCGTAGCGCTTGGCGAAGCCCTGCAGAGATTGTTCCTCACCACCATCACCACGCCGTCGTGCTGCTGGAACTCAACCACTACTTCACCATCGCTCGCTGGATCGAGGAGGTGAAGGCGTCATCAAGCCGTACGTGTGTTGAACGCGGAGGTGCCGTCCGTTCGGCACTAGATCGGAAGGATCGTGATTGGATCGCGGGACGCTCGGCGATTTGGATCGCGAAGACGTTCGACTACATCAACCGCGTTTATTAACGCTTCCGCTTAGCGATCTACAAGGGTATGTAGATTCACTCTCCCTCTCGTAGATGCTCATCACCATGGATAGATCTTGTGTGTGCGTAGGAAAATTTTTGTTTCCCATGCAACGTTCCCCAACAGTGGTATCAGAGCTTGGTCTATGCGTAGATGAGATCTCGAGTAGAACACAAACGAGTTGTGGGCGTGGATGTATACATATTGCTTGCCGTTACTAGTTGATATTTGATTCGGCGGTACTGTGAGATGAAGCGGCCCGGACCGACATTACGCGTACACTTACGCGAGACAGGTTCCTTCAACTGACATGTAACTTCGTTGCATAAAGATGGCTAGCGGGTGTCTGTCTCTCTCACTTTAGTTGAATCGATTTCAATGAAGAGGGTTCTTTTAGAAGATCAAAAAGCAATCACTACACCACGTTGTGGTTTTGCGTAGGTAAGAACGGTTCTTGCAAACCCGTAGCAGCCACGTAAAATTTGCAACAACAATTAGAGGACGTCTAACTTGTTTTTGCAGGGTATGTTGTGATGTGATATGGCCAATTACATGATGAGATATATGTGATGTATGAGATGATCATGTGTTGTATAGAATATCACGACTTGCATGTCGATGAGTACGGCAACTGGCAGGAGCCATAGAGTTGTCTTTAATTATTGTATGACCTGCGTGTCAATCATTAAGCGCTATGTAATGCTTTACTTGATCGCTAAACGTTAGCAATAGTCATGGAAGCAACAGTCGGCGCGACAACCTTATGGCGACACGTTGATGGAGATCAAGATGATGGAGATCATGGTGTCATGCCGGTGACGATGGAGATCATGCCGGTGCTTTGGAGATGGAGATCAAAAGCACAAGTTCATGGCCATATCATGTCACTTATGATTTGCATGTGATGTTAATCCTTTTATGCATCTTATTTTGCTTAGGACGACGGTAGCATTATAAGGTGATCCCTCACTTAAATTTCAAGATAAATTGTGTTCTCCCCGAGTGTGCACCGTTGCGAAAGTTCGTCGTTTCGAGACACGCCGTGATGATCGGGTGTGATAGACTCCACGTTCACATACAACGGGTGCAAGCCATGTTGCACACGCGGAACACTCGGGTTAAACTTGACGAGCCTAGCATGTACAGACATGGCCTCGGAACACAAGAGACCGAAAGGTCGAACATGAGTCATATAGTAGATATGATCAACATGAAGATGTTCACCATTGAAACCACCTCGACTCACGTGATGATCGGACTTGAGTTGGTGGATTTGGATCATGTTACACTCGAATGACCGGAGGGATGTCAATTTGAGTGGGAGTTTTTTAAGTAATATGATTAACTAAACTCATTATCTAGAACAATAGTCTAAGTTGTCTTTGCAATATTTATGTTGTAGATCATGGCTCGCGCAGTAGCACCCCTGAATTTTAATGCGTTCCTAGAGAAAGCTAAGTTGAAAGATGATGGAAGTAACTTTGTGGACTGGGCCCGTAATCTAAGGATTATCCTTACGGCTTCCCAGAAGGCTTATGTCCTTGATGCACCGCTTGGTGATCCACCCGCTCCAGTTGAGTCTCTAGACGTTGTGAACGCCTGGCAGGCTCGTTCTGATGATTACTCAATAGTTCAATGTGCAATGTTGTATGGCTTAGAACCGGGACTTCAAAGACGTTTTGAACGTCATGGAGCATATGAGATGTTCCAGGAGTTGAAGTTTATCTTTCAGAAGAATGCCCGGATCGAGAGATATGAGATCTCCGATAAGTTCTATGCTTGCAAGATGGAGGAGAACGGGTCTATCAGTGATCACGTGCTCAGAATGTCTGGGTACTCCACCCGTCTGGCTGAGTTAGGGATGCCCCTTCCGCCAGAGGCTATCACTGACAGAGTTCTTCAATCATTGCCGCCTAGCTACAAGAGCTTCGTGTTGAACTATAACATGCACGGGATGAACAAGTCAGTCGCCGAGCTGTTTGCGATGCTGAAAGTCGCTGAGTCTGAAATTCAGAAGGAGCATCAAGTGTTGATGGTCAATAAAACCACTAGTTTCAAGAAAAATGGCAAGGGTAAGAAGGGTAACTCTAAGAAGAGTGGCAAAGCAGTTGCTCCTCTCGTGAAGAAACCCAAGGCTGGACCCAAACCAGAAACTGAGTGTTTTCATTGCAAGGGAACTGGACACTGGAAGCGGAACTGCCCCAAGTATTTGGCTGACAAGAAGGCGGCCAACAACAAACAAGGTATATATGATATACATGTTATTGATGTGTACCTTACCAACTCTCGTTGTAGTGCCTGGGTATTTGATACCGGTGCGGTTGCTCATATTTGCAACTCAAAACAGGAACTGCGGAATAGACGGAGGCTGGCAAAGGACGAAGTGACGATGCGCGTGGGAAATGGTTCCAAGGTTGATGTGATCGCCGTCGGCACGCTCGCTCTTCGATTACCGTCGGGATTAGTGATGAACCTAAATAAGTGTTATTTGGTGCCTGCGTTAAGCATGAACATTATATCTGGATCTTGTTTATTGCGAGACGGTTACTCATTTAAATCAGAGAATAATGGTTGTTCTATTTATATGAGTAATATCTTTTATGGTCATGCACCCAATGTGAGGGGTTTATTCTTGTTGAATCTCGATAGTAATGATACACATGTTCATAACATTGATGCCAAAAGATATAGAATTGATAATGATAATACCACTTTCTTGTGGCACTGCCGTTTAGGTCATATTGGCGTAAAACGCATGAAGAAGCTCCATGCTGATGGACTTTTGGAGTCACTTGATTTTGAATCACTTGACACATGTGAGCCATGCCTCATGGGCAAGATGACTAAAACGCCGTTCTCTGGAACAATGGAACGGGCAAGTGACTTATTGGAAATCATACATACTGATGTGTGCGGTCCGATGAGTATTGAGGCGCGCAGTGGTTATCGTTACTTTCTCACCTTCACTGATGACTTAAGTAGATATGGGTATATTTACTTAATGAAACACAAGTCTGAAACATTTGAAAAGTTCAAACAATTTCAGAGTGAAGTTGAGAATCATCGTAACAAGAAGATTAAATTCCTACGATCTGATCGAGGGGGAGAATATCTGAGTTATGAGTTTGGCAGTCACTTAAGACAGTGTGGAATTGTTTCACAATTGACACCGCCTGGAACACCACAGCGTAATGGTGTGTCCGAACGTCGTAATCGAACCTTATTGGATATGGTGCGATCTATGATGTCTCTTGCCGATTTGCCACTATCGTTTTGGGGTTATGCATTAGAGACAGCTGCATTCACTTTAAATAGGGCACCATCGAAATCCGTTGAGACGACGCCATATGAACTTTGGTTTGGCAAGAAGCCAAAGCTGTCGTTTCTTAAAGTTTGGGGATGTGATGCTTATGTCAAAAAGCTTCAGCCTGAAAAGCTGGAACCCAAAGCGGAGAAATGCGTCTTCATAGGATACCCAAAAGAGACAGTTGGGTATACCTTCTATCTCAGATCCGAAGGCAAAATGTTTGTCGCTAAAAACGGAACATTTCTTGAGAAAGAGTTTCTCTCGAAAGAATTGAGTGGGAGGAAGATAGAACTTGATGAGGTTATTGAACCTTTACTTCAACCTGAGAGTAGCGCAACGCAGAAAGTTGTTTCTGTGGAGCCTACATTAGCTGAAGAGGAAGTTAATGATGATGATCATGAAGCTTTGGATCAAGTTGCTATCGAACCTCGTAGGTCGACAAGGACGCGTACTACTCCTGAGTGGTACGGCAACCCTGTCTTAGAGGTCATGTTGTTAAACAACGATGAACCTACGAGCTATGGAGAAGCGATGATGGGCCCGGATTCCGAGAAGTGGTTAGAGGCCATGAAATCCGAGATGGGATCCATGTATGAAAACAAAGTATGGACTTTGGAAGTATTACCTGAAGGGCGTAAGGCCATTCAGAACAAATGGATCTTTAAGAGGAAGACGGACGCGGACGGTAATGTCACCGTCTATAAAGCTCGACTTGTGGCAAAGGGTTTTTCACAAGTTCAAGGAGTTGACTACGATGAGACCTTCTCACCCGTAGCGATGCTTAAGTCCGTCAGAATCATGTTAGCAATAGCTGCCTTTTTCGATTATGAAATTTGGCAGATGGATGTCAAAACAGCGTTCCTTAACGGTTACCTTAAGGAAGAGTTGTATACGATGCAGCCAGAAGGTTTTGTCGATCCAGAGAATGCTGACAAAGTTTGCAAACTCCAGCGATCCATTTATGGACTGGTGCAAGCATCTCGGAGTTGGAATCTTCGCTTTGATGAAGTGATCAAAGCGTTCGAGTTTATACAAGTTTACGGAGAAGCTTGTATTTACAAGAAAGTGAGTGGGAGCTCTATAGCGTTTCTAATATTATATGTGGATGACATATTGCTGATTGGAAACAATATAGAAATGCTGGAAAGCGTAAAGGAATATTTGAACAAGAGTTTTTCAATGAAGGACCAAGGAGAAGCTGCTTTCATATTAGGCATAAAGATCTATAGAGATAGATCAAGACGCTTAATAGGACTTTCACAAAGCACATACCTTGATAAGATTTTGAAGAAGTTCAAAATGGATCAGTCCAAGAAGGGGTTCTTGCCTGTTTTACAAGGTGTGAAGTTGAGTAAGACTCAATGCCCAGTGACTGCAGAAGATAGAGAAAAGATGAGTGTCATCCCCTATGCTTCGGCCATAGGCTCTATCATGTATGCAATGCTGTGCACAAGACCCGATGTCAGCCTTGCCATAAGTATGGTCGGAAGGTTTCAAAGTGATCCAGGAATGGAACACTGGACGGCGGTCAAGAATATCCTGAAGTACCTGAAAAGGACTAAGGACATGTTTCTCGTTTATGGAGGTGATCAAGAGCTCGTCGTAAAGGGTTACGTCGATGCAAGCTTTGACACTGATCCGGATGACTCTAAGTCGCAAACCGGATACGTATTTATTCTTAATGGGGGTGCGGTTAGCTGGTGCAGTTACAAGCAAAGCGTGGTAGCAGATTCTACATGCGAAGCGGAGTACATCGCTGCCTCGGAGGCGGCGAAGGAAGGTGTCTGGATGAAGGAGTTCATGACAGATCTTGGAATAGTGCCTAGTGCGCTTAACCCAATGACTCTGTTTTGTGATAATACTGGTGCCATTGCTCTTGCCAAGGAACCAAGATTTCACAAGAGGACCAGACACATAAAGCGACGTTTCAATTCCATCCGCGATTACATCAAGGAGGACGACATAAATATTTGCAAAGTACACACGGATCTAAATGTTGCAGATCCGATGACTAAACCTCTTCCAAGGGCTAAACATGAACAACACCAGAACTGCATGGGTGTTCGATTCATTACAATGTAAATCACATAGTGATGTGAACTAGATTATTGACTCTAGTGCAAGTGGGAGACTGTTGGAAATATGCCCTAGAGGCAATAATAAATTGGTTATTATTATATTTCCTTGTTAATGATAATCGTTTATTATCCATGCTATAATTGTATTGATTGGAAACTCAAATACATGTGTGGGTACATAGACAACACTTTGTCCCTAGTAAGCCTCTAGTTGACTGGCTTGTTGATCAAAGATGGTTAAGGTTTCCTAGCCATGGACATGAGATGTCATTTGATAACGGGATCACATCATTAGGAGAATGATGTGATGGACAAGACCCAAACTGTAAATGTAGCATTTGATCGTGTCAGTTTATTGCTATTGTTTTCTGCATGTCAAGTATCTGTTCCTTTGACCATGAGATCATGCAACTCACTGACACCGGAGGAATACCTTGTGTGTATCAAACGTCGCAACGTAACTGGGTGACTATAAAGGTGCTCTACAGGTATCTCCGAGGGTGTCTGTTGGGTTGGCATGGATCAAGACTGGGATTTGTTACTCCGTGTGACGGAGAGGTATCTCAGGGCCCACTCGGTAATACAACATCACATTGAGCCTTGCAAGCAATGTGACTAAAGTGTTAGCCACGAGATCTTGTATTACGGAACGAGTAAAGAGACTTGCCGGTAACGAGATTGAACTAGGTATAGTGATACCGACGATCGAATCTCGGGCAAGTAACGTACCGAAGAACAAAGGGAACAGCATACGGGATTAACTGAATCCTTGACATAGAGGTTCGACCGATAAAGATCTTCGTAGAATATGTAGGAGCCAATATGGGCATCCAGGTCCCGCTATTGGTTATTGGCCGTAGAGGTGTCTCGGTCATGTCTACATAGTTCTCGAACCCGCAGGGTCTACACACTTAACGTTTGGTGACGATTAGTATAATTGAGTTATTATGTTGGTGACCGAAAGTTGTTCGGAGTCCCGGATAAGATCCCGGACATGACGAGGATCTCCGGAATAGTCCGGAGGTAAAGATTGATATATGTGATAATAGTGTTTCGATCTCCGGAAGAGTTCCAGAGTTCACCGGAATGGGTTCCGGATGTTTACCGAAGTGTTCGGGTGCAGCAACACTTTATATGGGCCAAAGGGATAAAGCCCACGAGGTATTGGAAAGCGCAAAAGTAGTTTTGCTGCCGCGTAAGCGGTACTACCGCTTGGTGAAGCGGTACTACCGCCCGAGCGGTACTACCGCTTGTGTGAAGCGGTACTACCGCCCAAGCGGTACTACCGCTTGTGTGAAGCGGTACTACCGCTTGTGTGCGGCTGTGCACGGTTCGGCAGGGATCCGAGTTGGACTCTTTCCCTGCGGGCCAAACCGACCTTGTGCGGGCAAAACCGACTTGGAAGAGCCTTTTACTCCAAGTTTGGACCCCAAGGCTCAACATATAAATAGAGGGGCAGGGCTAGCACACGTGACACATTAAGATTTCCCCAAGCCGTGTGCGGCAACCCTAACCCTCTAGTTCCTCCGTCATAAACTCCGTAGCGCTTGGCGAAGCCCTGCAGAGATTGTTCCTCACCACCATCACCACGCCGTCGTGCTGCTGGAACTCAACCACTACTTCACCATCGCTCGCTGGATCGAGGAGGTGAAGGCGTCATCAAGCCGTACGTGTGTTGAACGCGGAGGTGCCGTCCGTTCGGCACTAGATCGGAAGGATCGTGATTGGATCGCGGGATGCTCGGCGATTTGGATCGCGAAGACGTTCGACTACATCAACCGCGTTTATTAACGCTTCCGCTTAGCGATCTACAAGGGTATGTAGATTCACTCTCCCTCTCGTAGATGCTCATCACCATGGATAGATCTTGTGTGTGCGTAGGAAAAATTTTGTTTCCCATGCAACGTTCCCCAACACCTACTGGAGGGGAGATCGATCATGGAGGGCCTCTTCATCAACCTTGCTGCCCTCACCATGATGTGTGAGTAGTTCACCGCAGACCTACGGGTCCGTAGGTAGTACCTAGATGGCAATCTCTCTCTCTCTCTCTCTCTTGATCTTCAATACAATGTTCATCGCATCTTTGCCTTGATCTATTCGATGTAATCCCTTTGTATGGTGTGTTTGTTGGGATCCGATGAATTGTGAGTTTATGTTCAGATTATTCATGAAAAGTATTTGAGTCAAACCTGATTACTATGATTCTTATTTGCATGATCATCATAGCTTCGTAATGCTCTCCGATCTATTGAGATAGTTTGGCCAACTAGATTGATATTTCTTCGATGGGAGTGGTGCGTTGTAGTAGGTTCAACCTGACGAGTTTCTATATCCCAGTGATAGAAGGGGACAAGTTGCGTCTTTGTGTTGTTGCTACTAAGGATAAAACGATGGGGTTTATTCATATTAGTTGAGTTTACTTTGTCTACATCATGTCATCGTTCTCCAAGCATTACTCCGTTTGTCATGAACTTAATACGTAGAGAGGAAAGCATAGAAGCGCTCTTGAAGTGGAGTAATAGTAGTAGGTGAAGGCAGGAGTCGACCTATTTGCTTATGGACGTGATTCCTATATACACATGATCATTGCCGTGAACATCGCATAATTATTCGCTTTTCTATCAATTGCCCAACAGTAATTTGTTTACCCACCGTATTCTTTGCTTATGAGAGATGCCACTAGAGAACTCTATGGCCCCCGGGTGTATTCACTTATAAATTCACAAACGCTATCATTACCTTGCTGTTATTTATTAACTTTTATTTTATTTTGCACTTTACTATTATCTACAATTATCTACACAACTCACTTGCTTGCAAATAATGAGATCAAGGGGATTGACAACCCTCTTGCCGGCGTTGGGTGCAAGTTGTTTGTTCTTTTGTGTGCAGCCGTTGAAGACGGTTGAGGATTGGTATTCCTATTGGTTCGATAAACATTGGTTTCATAACTGAGGGAAATACTTACCCACTTTGTGCTGCGATTACCAGTTCCTCTTCACGGAAAACTGATAACCCACAAGTATAGGGGATCACAACAGTTTTCGAGGGTAGAGTATTCAACCCAAATTTATAAATTCGACACAAGGGGAGCCAAAGAATACTTGAGAGTATTAGCAGTTGAGTTGTCAATTCAACCACACCTGGAGATTAAATATCTGCAGCAGAGTGATCAGTAGCACAGTAATATGATAGTTTTGATAGCTGTAGCAATAGTAACAGTAGCGGTAACAGTAGTAGCAATAGTTTTGTAGCAGTTGGAACAGCAGCAACAACAGTAGTAACTTAGCAAGAACAATAAGTGGAAAGCTCATAGGCACTGGATCGGTAATTCGTTGGATGATATTCATCATGTAACAGTCATAACCTAGGGCGATACAGAACTAGCTCCAGTTCATCAATGTAATGTAGGCATGTATTCCATAAATAGTCGTACGTGCTTATGGAAAAGAACTTGCATGACATCTTTTGTCCTACCCTCCCGTAGCAGCGGGGTCCATAAGGAAACTAAGGGATATTAAGGCCTCCTTTTAATAGAGAACCGGAACAAAGCATTAACACATGGTGAATACATGAACTCCTCAAACTACAGTCATCACCGCGAAGTATCCCAAATATTGTCACTATGGGGTTGACGGATCATAACACGTAATAGGTGCATATGACTAGGCAAGATCGGATCATGAACATGGATATAGAGATGATAACATAAACGGTTCAGATCTAAAATCATGGCACTCGGGCCCTAGTGACAAGCATTAGGCATAGCAAAGTCATAGCAACATCAATCTCAGAACATAATGGGTACTAGTGATCAAGCCCTAACAAAACTAACTCGATTACATGATGAATCTCATCCAACTCCTCACCGACCAGCAAGCCTACGAAGGAATTACTCACTCCCGGTGGGGAGCATCATGGAATTGGCGATGGAGAAAGGTTGATGATGACGGAGACCGAAGATTCCCTTCTCCGGAGCCCCAAACGGGCTCCAGATCTGGCCTCCCGATGAAGAATAGGAGGTGGCGGCGGCTCCGTCTCGTGAACCGCGATAATTCTTTCTCTCTGATTTTTTTCTACAAATTTAGAAATTTATAGTGGCGGAGTTAGGGCAAGTGGGGCCACGAGGTGGGCACAACCCACCAGGGCGCGCCGGGAGGGGGCTGGCGTGCCCTGGTGTATTGTGCCCAGCCTGCCCCCCCTCTCCGGTGGTTTTTGGCTCTGGTATTTTTTATATTTTCCAAAATAAATCTCCAAAAAGTTTCGTTCCATTCCGAGAACTTTTATTTCTGCACAAAAACAACACCATGGTAGTTCTGCTGAAAACAGCGTCAGTCCGGGTTAGTTCCATTCAAATCATGCAAATTAGAGTCCAAAGCAAGGGCAAAAGAGTGAGGAAAAGTAGATACATTGGAGACGTATCTACTCCCCCAAGCTTAAACCTTTGCTTGTCCTCAAGCAATTCAGTTGACAAACTGAAAGTGATAAAGAAAAACTTTTATGAACTCTTTTGTTCTTGTTTACATATATATGCTTAAGTAGCACCCAGGTTTTCAGCAAAGATTATGACTAACCATGTCAACAATAACTCTTAGAAATTATATTTACTCATGACAATAACATAAGCAACTAGCGAGCAATAATAATATATCTCAAACGCCAACACTTTGTCAAAACAATCATGATACAATATGACAATAGTGGTATCTCGCTAGCCCTTTCCGAGACCACAAAACATAAATGCAGAGCACCTCCAAAGTTCAAGCAGTGACTAAACATTGTAATTCATGGTAGAAAAGATCCAGTCATGCTGCACCCAACATCAACTATACACAATGCATGAGGATGACAATAGTGCTCTCAGGTCTGGCGCTTATTTGAGAAGGTGATGACTCAACATAAAAGTAAATAGATAGTCCCTTCGCAGAGGGAAGCATGGATTTGCAACGGTGCTAGAGCTCAAAGTTTAAAACAGAGATAGATATAATTTTGAGAGGTACACCCTTCCTTAATATCTTCCATGCTAAACAAATTAGCGGCGGTTCCCAAGCGGTAAAAGTAAAGGTTTACTCCCCCTCCACCAACAATCACACTCCACGGCGAGCCGTATCCATGGGTACCGTCCAAACCAACAACATTCCTGGGGGAGTTTTGTTTAATTATTTTTGATTTTTAATTTTGGGACCGGGAATCCCTATTACCGCCCCTCTCGTGTACGGACAAGTGAATAAACACTCGTCATGAGAATAACCCGCTTAGCATGGAAGATACTGACTGCCCCCTATCGCTCCATGAGCGGTCCAAGCACACAAAACAAATGTTCATTTGAATTTTTAGAGGTGGCACATGCAAATTTACTTTGGAACGGCAGGGTAATACCGCATATAGGTAGATATGGTGGACTCATCTGGCATAACTTGGTTTAAGGGTTTTGATGCACAAGCAATATTCCCGCTTAGTACAGGCGAAGGCTAGCAATTAGATTGAGAAGCGGCCAGCTAGAGAGTGAAGACGGTCATGAACATGCATTACATATAATCAACATTGACTACTAGCATGAGTAGGATATGGACACCATGAACATAAATATCATGAAGGCTATGTTGGTTTTGATTCAACTACTTGCGTGAACATGTGCCAAGTCAAGCCACTTGAAACATTCAGAGGAGGATACCATATCATAATACCGCATCACAACCATTTTAATGCATGTTGACACCCAAGATAAATCATTATCCACTCCTAGCTACTTAAGCATGGCATGAACAACTATAATCTCTAATGGTCATTGCAAACATGTTTGATTATAATGAGCTGAATCAAGGGATACTAGGTTAAACATATTTACAAAAACAAAAAAAAGTTGAGTTCATACCCGCTTTTCTCTGCCACAGTCAATTCATCAAATGTCGTCATCATTGCCTTTCACTTGCACGACCGAACGATAAGAAGATAATAATAGTGCAAGAGTGCTGTGGACTAAGCTGGAATCTGCAAACATTTTATTCAAGAGGAGAAGACAAAGTAATATGGGCTCTTTGTTAGATAAACGATAATGCAGATGAGAGCCACTCAACAATTTCATCGTGGTCTTCTCCTTGGTACGCTCAAGTAAAAAGAGAAGAATTTCAGAGAAACACACTGAAATATTTTTGGAGTTTTTGGTTTTTAATGAAGCAAGCAAATTAAAGAAAACAAAAACGAGAAAAACTATTTACACGGGAAAGCTCCCAACAAGTAAAAGAAGCAGCACGAAATATTTTTGGATTTTCTTTTGATGCAACAATTAAACTAAGCTAGAAAGAAAAACTAAAAAGAAGTGGGAAATATTTTTGGGTTTTCTAAAAGTTTTTCAAACACACAAGAAGAAAGCGAGAAAACAAATCTAGCATGGATAATACAATGAAAAAGTGTGAACACCGACAACTGGAATGAAATGTGTGGACATGAATGTATTGTCGGTGGAAATACGTACTCCCCCAAGCTTAGGCTTTTGGCCTAGCTTGGTAATCACCATCCGTAGTAGCCATCCGGTCCCAAGTCGTAGTGAGGCGAAGGCGACACCTGAGCATCCCACCCCTGGGGCTCCTCCTCAGCAGCTGCTAGGTTGTTCTGGTAAGCTACAATGTCATCTGGCATAATCCTGTATCCGTTCCTGGCAATAGGATCAAACAAAGCAGGTGCAGGCAACGGAATAACATCACGTGTCTCCTCACTAAATACTAAGTTATAATGAATATCACAGGGGGACTCAGTTACGTCAAGGAATTGGTGAGCCTGCAGTGTCTTATGATCAAGGTAAACTCGGTGTAAAAGATAATCATGGGGGCGAAATGGGATTCTAAAGTGGTCCGCTAAACGAGTAGCATAAATACCACCATGTATCTTGTTGGAAATATGCCCTAGAGGCAATAATAAATTGGTTATTATTATATTTCCTTGTTAATGATAATCGTTTATTATCCATGCTATAATTGTATTGATTGGAAACTCAAATACATGTGTGGGTACATAGACAACACTTTGTCCCTAGTAAGCCTCTAGTTGACTGGCTTGTTGATCAAAGATGGTTAAGGTTTCCTAGCCATGGACATGAGATGTCATTTGATAACGGGATCACATCATTAGGAGAATGATGTGATGGACAAGACCCAAACTGTAAACGTAGCATTTGATCGTGTCAGTTTATTGCTATTGTTTTCTGCATGTCAAGTATCTGTTCCTTTGACCATGAGATCATGCAACTCACTGACACCGGAGGAATACCTTGTGTGTATCAAACGTCGCAACGTAACTGGGTGACTATAAAGGTGCTCTACAGGTATTTCCGAGGGTGTCTGTTGGGTTGGCATGGATCAAGACTGGGATTTGTTACTCCGTATGACGGAGAGGTATCTCAGGGCCCACTCGGTAATACAACATCACATTGAGCCTTGCAAGCAAAGTGACTAAATAGTTAGCCACAGGATCTTGTATTACGGAACGAGTAAAGAGACTTGCCGGTAACGAGATTGAACTAGGTATAGTGATACCGACGATCGAATCTCGGGCAAGTAACATACCGAAGAACAAAGGGAACAGCATACGGGATTAACTGAATCCTTGACATAGAGGTTCGACCGATAAAGATCTTCGTAGAATATGTAGGAGCCAATATGGGCATCCAGGTCCCGCTATTGGTTATTGGTCGTAGAGGTGTCTCGGTCATGTCTACATAGTTCTCGAACCCGCAGGGTCTACACACTTAACGTTTGGTGACGATTAGTATAATTGAGTTATTATGTTGGTGACCGAAAGTTGTTCGGAGTCCCGGATAAGATCCCGGACATGATGAGGATCTCCGGAATAGTCCGGAGGTAAAGATTGATATATGTGATAATAGTGTTTTGATCTCTGGAAGGGTTCCGAAGTTCACCGGAAGGGGTTCCGGATGTTTACCGAAGTGTTCGGGTGCAGCAACACTTTATATGAGCCAAAAGGATAAAACCCACAAGGTATTGGAAAGTGCAAAAGTAGTTTTGCTGCCGCGTAAGCGGTACTACCGCTTGGTGAAGCGGTACTACCGCCGGAGCGGTACTACCGCTTGTGTGAAGCGGTACTACCGCCGGAGCGGTACTACCGCTTGTGTGAAGCGGTACTACCGCCCAAGCGGTACTACCGCTTGTGTGAAGCGGTACTACCGCTTGTGTGCGGCTGTGCACGATTCGGCAGGGATCCGAGTTGGACTCTTTCCCTGCGGGCCAAACCGACCTTGTGCGGGCAAAACCGACCTGGAGGAGGCTTTTACTCCAAGTTTAGACCCCAAGGCTCAACATATAAATAGAGGGGCAGGGCTAGCACACAGGACACATCAAGATTTCCCCAAGCCGTGTGCGGCAACCCTAACCCTCTAGTTCCTCCGTCATAATCTCCGTAGCGCTTGGCGAAGCCCTGCAGAGATTGTTCCTCACCACCATCACCACGCCGTCGTGCTGCTGGAACTCAACCACTACTTCACCATCGCTCGCTGGATCGAGGAGGTGAAGGCGTCATCAAGCCGTACGTGTGTTGAACGCGGAGGTGCCGTCCGTTCGGCACTAGATCGGAAGGATCGTGATTGGATCGCGGGACGCTCGGCGATTTGGATCGCGAAGACGTTCGACTACATCAACCGCGTTTATTAACGCTTCCGCTTAGCGATCTACAAGGGTATGTAGATTCACTCTCCCTCTCGTAGATGCTCATCACCATGGATAGATCTTATGTGTGCGTAGGAAATTTTTTGTTTCCCATGCAACGTTCCCCAACAGTGGTATCAGAGCTAGGTCTATGCATAGATGAGATCTCGAGTAGAACACAAACGAGTTGTGGGCGTGGGTGTATACATATTGCTTGCCGTTACTAGTTGATATTTGATTCGGCGGTACTGTGAGATGAAGCGGCCCGGACCGACATTACGCGTACACTTACGCGAGACAGGTTCCTTCAACTAACATGTAACTTCGTTGCATAAAGATGGCTAGCGGGTGTCTGTCTCTCTCACTTTAGTTGAATCGATTTCAATGAAGAGGGTTCTTTTAGAAGATCAAAAAGCAATCACTACACCACGTTGTGGTTTTGCGTAGGTAAGAACGGTTCTTGCAAACCCATAGCAGCCACGTAAAATTTGCAACAACAATTAGAGGACGTCTAACTTGTTTTTGCAGGGTATGTTGTGATGTGATATGGCCAATTACATGATGAGATATATGTGATGTATGAGATGATCATGTGTTGTATAGAATATCACGACTTGCATGTCGATGAATATGGCAACTGGCAGGAGCCATAGAGTTGTCTTTAATTATTGTATGACCTGCGTGTCAATCATTAAGCGCTATGTAATGCTTTACTTTATCGCTAAACGTTAGCAATAGTCGTGGAAGCAACAGTCGGCGCGACAACCTTATGGCGACACGTTGATGGAGATCAAGATGATGGAGATCATGGTGTCATGCCGGTGACGATGGAGATCATGCCGGTGCTTTGTAGATGGAGATCAAAAGCACAAGTTCATGGCCATATCATGTCACTTATGATTTGCATGTGATGTTAATCCTTTTATGCATCTTATTTTGCTTAGGACGATGGTAGCATTATAAGGTGATCCCTCACTTAAATTTCAAGATAAAATTGTGTTCTCCCCAAGTGTGCACCGTTGCGAAAGTTCGTCGTTTCGAGACACGCCGTGACGATCGGGTGTGATAGACTCTACGTTCGCATACAACGGGTGTAAGCCATGTTACACGTGCGGAACACTCGGGTTAAACTTGACGAGCCTAGCATGTACAGACATGGCCTCGGAACACAAGAGACCGAAAGGTCGAACATGAGTCATATAGTAGATATGATCAACATGAAGATGTTCACCATTGAAACCACCTCGACTCACGTGATGATCGGACTTGAGTTGGTGGATTTGGATCATGTTACACTCGAATGATCGGAGGGATGTCAATTTGAGTGGGAGTTTTTAAGTAATATGATTAACTAAACTCATTATCTAGAACAATAGTCTAAGTTGTCTTTGCAATATTTATGTTGTAGATCATGGCTCGCGCAGTAGCACCCCTGAATTTTAATGCGTTCCTAGAGAAAGCTAAGTTGAAAGATGATGGAAGTAACTTTGTGGACTGGGCCCGTAATCTAAGGATTATCCTTACGGCTTCCCAGAAGGCTTATGTCCTTGATGCACCGCTTGGTGATCCACCCGCTCCAGTTGAGTCTCTAGACGTTGTGAACGCCTGGCAGGCTCGTTCTGATGATTACTCAATAGTTCAATGTGCAATGTTGTATGGCTTAGAACCGGGACTTCAAAGACGTTTTGAACGTCATGGAGCATATGAGATGTTCCAGGAGTTGAAGTTTATCTTTCAGAAGAATGCCCGGATCGAGAGATATGAGATCTCCGATAAGTTCTATGCTTGCAAGATGGAGGAGAACGGGTCTATCAGTGATCACGTGCTCAGAATGTCTGGGTACTCCACCCGTCTGGCTGAGTTAGGGATGCCCCTTCCGCCAGAGGCTATCACTGACAGAGTTCTTCAATCATTGCCGCCTAGCTACAAGAGCTTCGTGTTGAACTATAACATGCACGGGATGAACAAGTCAGTCGCCGAGCTGTTTGCGATGCTGAAAGTCGCTGAGTCTGAAATTCAGAAGGAGCATCAAGTGTTGATGGTCAATAAAACCACTAGTTTCAAGAAAAATGGCAAGGGTAAGAAGGGTAACTCTAAGAAGAGTGGCAAAGCAGTTGCTCCTCTCGTGAAGAAACCCAAGGCTGGACCCAAACCAGAAACTGAGTGTTTTCATTGCAAGGGAACTGGACACTGGAAGCGGAACTGCCCCAAGTATTTGGCTGACAAGAAGGCGGCCAACAACAAACAAGGTATATATGATATACATGTTATTGATGTGTACCTTACCAACTCTCGTTGTAGTGCCTGGGTATTTGATACCGGTGCGGTTGCTCATATTTGCAACTCAAAACAGGAACTGCGGAATAGACGGAGGCTGGCAAAGGACGAAGTGACGATGCGCGTGGGAAATGGTTCCAAGGTTGATGTGATCGCCGTCGGCACGCTCGCTCTTCGATTACCGTCGGGATTAGTGATGAACCTAAATAAGTGTTATTTGGTGCCTGCGTTAAGCATGAACATTATATCTGGATCTTGTTTATTGCGAGACGGTTACTCATTTAAATCAGAGAATAATGGTTGTTCTATTTATATGAGTAATATCTTTTATGGTCATGCACCCAATGTGAGGGGTTTATTCTTATTGAATCTCGATAGTAATAATACACATGTTCATAACATTGATGCCAAAAGATGTAGAATTGATAATGATAATACCACTTTCTTGTGGCACTGCCGTTTAGGTCATATTGGCGTAAAACGCATGAGGAAGCTCCATGCTGATGGACTTTTGGAGTCACTTGATTTTGAATCACTTGACACATGTGAGCCATGCCTCATGGGCAAGATGACTAAAACGCCGTTCTCTGGAATAATGGAACGGGCAAGTGACTTATTGGAAATCATACATACTGATGTGTGCGGTCCAATGAGTATTGAGGCGCGCGGTGGTTATCGTTACTTTCTCACCTTCACTGATGACTTAAGTAGATATGGGTATATTTACTTAATGAAACACAAGTCTGAAACATTTGAAAAGTTCAAACAATTTCAGAGTGAAGTTGAGAATCATCGTAACAAGAAGATTAAATTCCTACGATCTGATCGAGGAGGAGAATATCTGAGTTATGAGTTTGGCAGTCACTTAAGACAGTGTGGAATTGTTTCACAATTGACACCGCCTGGAACACCACAGCGTAATGGTGTGTCCGAACGTCGTAATCGAACCTTATTAGATATGGTGCGATCTATGATGTCTCTTGCCGATTTGCCACTATCGTTTTGGGGTTATGCATTAGAGACAGCTGCATTCACTTTAAATAGGGCACCATCGAAATCCGTTGAGACGACGCCATATGAACTTTGGTTTGGCAAGAAGCCAAAGCTGTCGTTTCTTAAAGTTTGGGGATGTGATGCTTATGTCAAAAAGCTTCAGCCTGAAAAGCTGGAACCCAAAGCGGAGAAATGCGTCTTCATAGGATACCCAAAAGAGACAGTTGGGTATACCTTCTATCTCAGATCCGAAGGCAAAATGTTTGTCGCTAAAACCGGAACATTTCTTGAGAAAGAGTTTCTCTCGAAAGAATTGAGTGGGAGGAAGATAGAACTTGATGAGGTTATTGAACCTTTACTTCAACCTGAGAGTAGCGCAGCGCAGAAAGTTGTTTCTGTGGAGCCTACATTAGCTGAAGAGGAAGTTAATGATGATGATCATGAAGCTTTGGATCAAGTTGCTATCGAACCTCGTAGGTCGACAAGGACGCGTACTACTCCTGAGTGGTACGGCAACCCTGTCTTAGAGGTCATGTTGTTAAACAACGATGAACCTACGAGCTATGGAGAAGCGATGATGGGCCCGGATTCCGAGAAGTGGTTAGAGGCCATGAAATCCGAGATGGGATCCATGTATGAAAACAAAGTATGGACTTTGGAAGTATTACCTGAAGGGCGTAAGGCCATTCAGAACAAATGGATCTTTAAGAGGAAGACGGACGCGGACGGTAATGTCACCGTCTATAAAGCTCGACTTGTGGCAAAGGGTTTTTCACAAGTTCAAGGAGTTGACTACGATGAGACCTTCTCACCCGTAGCGATGCTTAAGTCCGTCAGAATCATGTTAGCAATAGCTGCCTTTTTCGATTATGAAATTTGGCAGATGGATGTCAAAACAGCGTTCCTTAACGGTTACCTTAAGGAAGAGTTGTATATGATGCAGCCAGAAGGTTTTGTCGATCCAGAGAATGCTGACAAAGTTTGCAAACTCCAGTGATCCATTTATGGACTGGTGCAAGCATCTCGGAGTTGGAATCTTCGCTTTGATGAAGTGATCAAAGCGTTCGAGTTTATACAAGTTTACGGAGAAGCTTGTATTTACAAGAAAGTGAGTGGGAGCTCTATAGCGTTTCTAATATTATATGTGGATGACATATTGCTGATTGGAAACAATATAGAAATGCTGGAAAGCGTAAAGGAATATTTGAACAAGAGTTTTTCAATGAAGGACCTAGGAGAAGCTGCTTTCATATTAGGCATAAAGATCTATAGAGATAGATCAAGACGCTTAATAGGACTTTCACAAAGCACATACCTTGATAAGATTTTGAAGAAGTTCAAAATGGATCAGTCCAAGAAGGGGTTCTTGCCTGTTTTACAAGGTGTGAAGTTGAGTAAGACTCAATGCCCAGTGACTGCAGAAGATAGAGAAAAGATGAGTGTCATCCCCTATGCTTCGGCCATAGGCTCTATCATGTATGCAATGCTGTGCACAAGACCCGATGTCAGCCTTGCCATAAGTATGGTCGGAAGGTTTCAAAGTGATCCAGGAATGGAACACTGGACGGCGGTCAAGAATATCCTGAAGTACCTGAAAAGGACTAAGGACATGTTTCTCGTTTATGGAGGTGATCAAGAGCTCGTCGTAAAGGGTTACGTCGATGCAAGCTTTGACACTGATCCGGATGACTCTAAGTCGCAAACCGGATACGTATTTATTCTTAATGGGGGTGCGGTTAGCTGGTGCAGTTCCAAGCAAAGCGTGGTAGCAGATTCTACATGCGAAGCGGAGTACATCGCTGCCTCGGAGGTGGCGAAGGAAGGTGTCTGGATGAAGGAGTTCATGACAGATCTTGGAATAGTGCCTAGTGCGCTTAACCCAATGACTCTGTTTTGTGATAATACTGGTGCCATTGCTCTTGCCAAGGAACCAAGATTTCACAAGAGGACCAGACACATAAAGCGACGTTTCAATTCCATCCGCGATTACATCAAGGAGGACGACATAAATATTTGCAAAGTACACACGGATCTAAATGTTGCAGATCCGATGACTAAACCTCTTCCAAGGGCTAAACATGAACAACACCAGAACTGCATGGATGTTCGATTCATTACAATGTAAATCACATAGTGATGTGAACTAGATTATTGACTCTAGTGCAAGTGGGAGACTGTTGGAAATATGCCCTAGAGGCAATAATAAATTGGTTATTATTATATTTCCTTGTTAATGATAATCGTTTATTATCCATGCTATAATTGTATTGATTGGAAACTCAAATACATGTGTGGGTACATAGACAACACTTTGTCCCTAGTAAGCCTCTAGTTGACTGGCTTGTTGATCAAAGATGGTTAAGGTTTCCTAGCCATGGACATGAGATGTCATTTGATAACGGGATCACATCATTAGGAGAATGATGTGATGGACAAGACCCAAACTGTAAACGTAGCATTTGATCGTGTCAGTTTATTGCTATTGTTTTCTGCATGTCAAGTATCTGTTCCTTTGACCATGAGATCATGCAACTCACTGACACCGGAGGAATACCTTGTGTGTATCAAACGTCGCAACGTAACTGGGTGACTATAAAGGTGCTCTACAGGTATTTCCGAGGGTGTCTGTTGGGTTGGCATGGATCAAGACTGGGATTTGTTACTCCGTATGACGGAGAGGTATCTCAGGGCCCACTCGGTAATACAACATCACATTGAGCCTTGCAAGCAAAGTGACTAAATAGTTAGCCACAGGATCTTGTATTACGGAACGAGTAAAGAGACTTGCCGGTAACGAGATTGAACTAGGTATAGTGATACCGACGATCGAATCTCGGGCAAGTAACATACCGAAGAACAAAGGGAACAGCATACGGGATTAACTGAATCCTTGACATAGAGGTTCGACCGATAAAGATCTTCGTAGAATATGTAGGAGCCAATATGGGCATCCAGGTCCCGCTATTGGTTATTGGCCGTAGAGGTGTCTCGGTCATGTCTACATAGTTCTCGAACCCGCAGGGTCTACACACTTAACGTTTGGTGACGATTAGTATAATTGAGTTATTATGTTGGTGACCGAAAGTTGTTCGGAGTCCCGGATAAGATCCCGGACATGATGAGGATCTCCGGAATAGTCCGGAGGTAAAGATTGATATATGTGATAATAGTGTTTTGATCTCTGGAAGGGTTCCGAAGTTCACCGGAAGGGGTTCCGGATGTTTACCGAAGTGTTCGGGTGCAGCAACACTTTATATGAGCCAAAAGGATAAAACCCACAAGGTATTGGAAAGTGCAAAAGTAGTTTTGCTGCCGCGTAAGCGGTACTACCGCTTGGTGAAGCGGTACTACCGCCGGAGCGGTACTACCGCTTGTGTGAAGCGGTACTACCGCCCAAGCGGTACTACCGCTTGTGTGAAGCGGTACTACCGCTTGTGTGCGGCTGTGCACGATTCGGCAGGGATCCGAGTTGGACTCTTTCCCTGCGGGCCAAACCGACCTTGTGCGGGCAAAACCGACCTGGAGGAGGCTTTTACTCCAAGTTTAGACCCCAAGGCTCAACATATAAATAGAGGGGCAGGGCTAGCACACAGGACACATCAAGATTTCCCCAAGCCGTGTGCGGCAACCCTAACCCTCTAGTTCCTCCGTCATAATCTCCGTAGCGCTTGGCGAAGCCCTGCAGAGATTGTTCCTCACCACCATCACCACGCCGTCGTGCTGCTGGAACTCAACCACTACTTCACCATCGCTCGCTGGATCGAGGAGGTGAAGGCGTCATCAAGCCGTACGTGTGTTGAACGCGGAGGTGCCGTCCGTTCGGCACTAGATCGGAAGGATCGTGATTGGATCGCGGGACGCTCGGCGATTTGGATCGCGAAGACGTTCGACTACATCAACCGCGTTTATTAACGCTTCCGCTTAGCGATCTACAAGGGTATGTAGATTCACTCTCCCTCTCGTAGATGCTCATCACCATGGATAGATCTTATGTGTGCGTAGGAAAATTTTTGTTTCCCATGCAACGTTCCCCAACATATCTTTCCCTTGGTTTTGTTAAGATGTAAGCGTCGAGCAATAATAGCTCCCATACTAAAGGTGTGATCGTCATAAAGTGCATGACGTAAAATAGCAAGGTCAGGAGCAGTGAGTGCGCCGACCTTCTCCCTAGCAGTTAAACACTTAGTGAAGACCAAAGCGAAATAATGCACTGAGGGAAACTATAAACTAGTAGCAGTGGCGCTCGACACGCCTCTATCCTCACCCACGGTTAACGCAAGGAGAAAATCCTCAAACTCAGATGGCCTAGGTTCCCTCAAATCCCCATCAGAAGGAATCAAGCATATATTACAGAAGTCGGTTAGCGACATGCTGTGAGTTTCAACATAAAGATTAAACTCCACTTCAGGAGGATTGTTTCTCCCTAGATAATTAAAGCTTTGCACAAAGGAATTTGTAAGGATGTGATATTGGTCACAGTTAGCTGCGAGGAACTCGGTTAATCCGGCATTTGCGACAAACTAAGCGAACTCTTGATGGAACCCGGCCTCCTCCATGAAGGCATCATGCGGCCATTCACACGGCCGCACCTCCACCTTTCTTGGAATATGAAGGTCACTGTCCGATGATTCCCCAATGACTCCCTTGGCATTTTTCTTGGAGGAGAACTTCCTAAAGATTTGCATTTTTATTCCTATAAAATTTCTAAAAATTTTTAGTCCACAAAAATTTTGTTAGTAAAACTTTGTAAGATTGTTAGCAACTACTCCCAAGCATGCATAGAGGCCAAATTGAGCATTCAAACTACTTAGAACTCTAAGAATTCAACATGCGAGCTCATCTACAGCAGCACCAAGAGTAGCTAATTACTCTAAAAATAACCCACTAAAACAAAAACTAATTGGAGCAATGGAGGAGTCACATACCCAGAAGCAATCCCTCCAAACTGTTTCGGAAATGGAGCTTCGAGCAAAGAGATCGAAATCCGCGGGTTTGAGAGCAAGAACACGAAAATGGTGGCCGTGGTGATTTTTTTGCTGGAGGTAGGTGACAATGTGGGCTAAAGAGATAAGTGAGGGGGCCCACGAGGTCGGCACAACCCTCCAGGGCGCACTGGGAGGTGCTGGCGCGCCCTGGTGTCTTGTGGGCACCAGGTGCACTCCCCTCTGGTGTTATTTTCACCAAAAAATCATAAATATTCAGAAAAAGTGTTAAGTTTTCAGGGCATTATGAGAATTTTTATTTTTGGGTCATTTTTTATTGCACGGGAAAAACAGAAAATAGGATAAACATGTCATTTATTTTATTTAACTAACTAAAACAGAAAATAAAAGGTGGTGGCAGAGAGTTGTGCTTACTAGATTCATCGACGTCATACCTCTAAAAAATGATCCATTAATAAGGTTGATCAAGTCTTATTAACAACCACTTCTGATTAGTATGAAACCGAAGAACTTTCGTAAAACACTAGGTTACCTCAATGGGGATATGCATATCCCCAACAATAAGTATATCATATTTCTTTTTGACAGTAGGTAGAGGTAATTGAAAACTTCCAATAGTGATGGTCGGAGATTCTTCAATAACATTTATACCATTCACTTGGAATTGTTTCTTCGGAAAGTGCACCGTATGCTCATTACCATTGATATGAAAAGTGACTTTGCTTTTATTGCAATCAATAACAGCCCCTGCAGTATTAAAAAAGGGTCTACCAAGGATAATCGACATGTTGTCGTCCTCGGGCATCTCAAGAATAACAAAGTCCGTTAAGATAGTAACATTTGCAACAACAACGGGCACATCCTCACAAATACCAATAGGTATGGCTGTTGATTTGTCAGCCATTTGCAATGATATCTCTGTAGGTGTGAGTTTATTCAAATCAAGTCTTTTATATAAGGAGAAAGGCATAACACTAACACTGGCTCCCAAATCACACGAAGCAGTTTTAACATAGTTTCTTTTGATGGAGCAAGGTATAGTTGGTATTCCTGGATCTCCAAGTTTTTTAGGTACTCCATCCTTAAAAGAATAATTAGCAAGCATGGTGGAGATTTCAGCTTCTGGTAATTTTCTTTTATTAGTGATGATGTCTTTCATATACTTTGCACGGGCCATCTTCAAAATATCAGTCTAGCGGGTACGCAAAAAGACTGGCCTAATCATTTCAGCAAAGCACTCAAATTCTTCATCATGCTTTTTCTTAGATGGCTTAGGTGGAAATGGCATGGGTTTCTGAACCCATGGCTCTCTTTCTTTACCATGTTTCCTTGCCACAAAGTCTCTTTTGTCATACCGTTTATTTTTAGATTGTGGGTTATCAAGATCAGGAGCAGGCTCTATTTCAACATCATTATCTGGTTCTTTATCATTACTAGGTTGAGCATCATCGTGAACATCATCATTATCATTTTCATTATCACTAGGTGAATGTTCACTACCAGATTGAGTTTCAGCATCAGAAATAGAGACATCATTACTATCAGGAAGTTTTTGTGTCTCAGGTTCACTAGAGGTATGCAAAGTCCTATCAGTTTTCTCTTTCTTTGTCTTCTTAGAAGGACTAGGTGCATCATGATTAATTCTCTGAGAATCTTGTTCAATTCTTTTAGGATGACCCTCAGGATAGAGTGGTTCTTGGGTCATTCTACCTCCTCTAGTTACTACTCTAGCAGCAAAATCATGCATATTATTATTCATTTCATCAAGCAATTCCTTTTGAGACTTAGCAACTTGTTCTAACTTAGTTTGAACCATAGAGGCATGTTTTCCTACACCTCTATCATCATTACTGATTCTAAATAGCAAGTCACTCAAGCGAGCAATCATATCTGAGTTATATTTCAATTGTTTCAAAACATGGGCATTGAAATGATCTTGCTTCATAATATAGTTATCAGACTCATATAAGCATTGACTAGGATGTTTATTGTGAGGAATGTCACTTTCATTGAACTTTAATAAAGAATTTACCTCTACCACCTGTGGAGGTGGTGGTGTGTCAAGGCCATGTATTTCTTCAATAGGTGGCAAATTCTTAACATCCTCAGCTTTAATACCTTTTTCCTTCATAGATTTCTTTGCCTCTTGCATATCTCCAGGACTGAGAAATAAGATACCCCTCTTCTTCGGAGTGGGTTTAGGCGGTGGTTCAGGAAGAGTCCAATCATCATAATTCTTCAATATGTTATTCAATAATTCCTCATCTTATTCAACAGTTCGTTCCCTGAAAACACAACCAGCACAACTATCTAGGAAGTCCCTAGAAGCATCAGTTAGTCCATTATAAAATATATCAAGTATTTCATTTTTCTTGAGAGGATGATCAGGCAAAGCATTAAACAATTGGAGAAGCCTCCCCCAAGCTTGTGGGAGACTCTCTTCTTCAATTTGCACAAAGTTAAATATTTCCTGTAAGGCAGCTTGTTTCTTATGAGCAGGAAAATATTTTTCCAGAGAAGTAGTAGATCATATCCTGGGGACTACGCACACAACCAGGAGTAAGAGTGTTGTACCATGTCTTAGCATCACCCTTTAATGAGAACGGAAATAACTTAAGGATATAATAGTAGCGAATCTTCTCATCATGAGCAAATAGGGTGGCTATATCATTCAGCTTAGTAAGATGCGCCACTACAGTTTCAGTTTCATAGCCATGGAAAGGATCAGATTCAACCAAAGTAATTAACTCTGGGTCGACAGAGAACTCAAAATACTTATCGGTAACAAGGATAGGCGAAGTAGCAAACTTAGGATCACATTTCATTCTAGCATTCAAAGTCTTTTCCTTATACTTGCATAGTAATTTCTTAAGATTGTCTCTATCCTTGCAAGAAAGAATTTCTCTAGTTATCTCTTCGTCCATAACATAACCTTCAGGTATCTTAGGCATTTCAAATTTAGGAGAGCTAGGACTAATAGGAGTTTCATAGTTATCATCTGTTTCATAGGCTTCATCCATTTCAGCAGTTTCATTCTCTTTAGCTCTAGCAATTTGTTCATCAAGAAATTCTCCTAGTGGCACATTATCATCAAGCATGGTACTAGCATCATCAATAGCATCATTCATAGGAGAGGTAGCATGATCAATAACTTGCGAAATATCAGGATTACTAGCATGTGGTGGTGTTGCAAACTTACTCATAACAGAAGGTGAATCAAGTGCAGAGCTTGATGGCAGTTCCTTACCTCCCCTCGTAGTAGAGGGAAAAATCTTGGTCTTAGTATCCTTCAGATTCTTCATAGTGATAGATTGATATAAATCCCAAGTGACTCAACAAATATTGCTATGCTCCCCGGCAACGGCGCCAGAAAAAGGTCTTGATAACCCACAAGTATAGGGGATCGCAACAGTTTTCGAGGGTAGAGTATTCAACCCAAATTTATAGATTCGACACAAGGGGAGCCAAAGAATACTTGAGAGTATTAGCAGTTGAGTTGTCAATTCAACCACACCTAGAGATTAAATATCTGCAGCAGAGTGATCAGTAGCACAGTAATATGATAGTTTTGATAGCAGTAAGCAATAGTAATAGTAGCGGTAACAGTAGTAGCAATAGTTTTGTAGCAGTTGGAACAACAGCAACAGCAGTAGTAACTTAGCAAGAACAATAAGTGGAAAGCTCATAGGCACTGTATCGGTAACTCGTTGGATGATATTCATCATGTAACAGTCATAACCTAGGGCGATATAGAACTAGCTCCAGTTCATCAATGTAATGTAGGCATGTATTCCGTAAATAGTCATACGTGCTTATGGAAAAGAACTTGCATGACATCTTTTGTCCTACCCTCCTGTGGCAGCGGGGTCCATAAGGAAACTAAGGGATATTAAGGCCTCCTTTTAATAGAGAACCGGAACAAAACATTAACACATGGTGAATATATGAACTCCTCAAACTACGGTCATCACCGCGAAGTATCCCAAATATTGTCACTATGGGGTTGACGGATCATAACACGTAATAGGTGCATATGACTAGGCAAGATCGGATCAAGAACATGGATATAGAGATGATAACATAAACGGTTCATATCTGAAATCATGGCACTCGGGCCCTAGTGACAAGCATTAGGCATAGCAAAGTCATAGCAACATCAATCTCAGAACATAATGGGTACTAGTGATCAAGCCCTAACAAAACTAACTCGATTACATGATGAATCTCATCCAACTCCTCACCGACCAGCAAGCCTACGAAGGAATTACTCACTCCTGGTGGGGAGCATCATGGAATTGGCGATGGAGAAAGGTTGATGATGACGGAGACCGAAGATTCCCTTCTCCGGAGCCCCAAACGGGCTCCAGATCTGGCCTCCCGATGAAGAACAGGAGGTGGCGGTGGCTCCGTCTCGTGAAACACGATAATTCTTTCTCTCTGATTTTTCTCTCCAAATTTAGGAATTTATAGTGGCGGAGTTAGGGCAAGTGGGGCCACGATGTGGGCACAACCCACCAGGGCGTGCCGGGAGGGGGCTGACGCGCCCTGGTGTATTGTGCCCAGCCTTGCCCCGCTCTCCGGTGGTTTTTGGCTCCAGTATTTTTTATATTTTCCAAAATAAATCTCCAAAAAGTTTTGTTCCAGTCCGAGAACTTTTATTTCTGCCCAAAACAACACCATGGTAGTTCTGTTGAAAACAGCGTCAGTCCGGGTTAGTTCCATTCAAATCATGCAAATTAGGGTTCAAAACAAGGGAAAAAGAGTGAGGAAAAGTAGATACATTGGAGACGTATCAAAAACCAACGCAGATCACGAGTATCAGGATGGATTTCTGGCGCCGTTACCGGGGAATACCATCACCAACTATCAAGTAAATTCGCACAAAATTTCATTCACTTGTTCTTCTATTTATTTGCTGTTATATTTAGTTTGTCTCATAAAAATCAAAAATACAAAAATATTTAGCTTTGCTTGTTACTAGTTCTTGCTTTAAGTCATGGCTAGTTCTTCTTTTGTGAGTGTCACTCCCAATAATGATGTTATCAATTTTACACAAAGGGGAGGAGAAAGTTTGAAGGATGAATTGTATAGGATTTGCCATGCCCAAAATAAAGCAACTAATAGGCTATCCACCACCAATTTGTTTCATAATTTCTATATGTTGGTGTGACAACTTGGTATAGGTTTGTCCTTGACACCATCACCGGTGGGAACTTCTTAATGTGTCATACTTTGGATGCTTATAATGCAATTGAAAATCTTGTTGGAACACCACCCCTTATCGTTAATGAAACCAGTTTGACATTGGAACATGTTATGCAAAGGCTTGATGCTATTGAAAAGGAAATGATCACCAGTTAGCCTATTAAGGAGTTAGATAAAAAACTTCACTCAATTTGGGTCACGGGTAGGAATAACTTTGAAAACTTTAAAGGAAAAAGATGCTACTATTGATAAGAGGGTAGAACAAGGATAGAGTAGAATTGATAAAATGGAGGAGGTTATTGACAAAGTGAGATCCGCTTTCACACCATCCAACACTAGTGCTAGTACCTCACAAGACAAAAATCCCAAGTTCATATCTATTCCTAAGTGCATTAGTACATCTCCTTCCAAAAGAAACGATGATCTCAAAATGATTAGTGTTTACCCCAAGTTTTTGAAATTGATAAAGGAACCTATGGTCAAGCCTACCATTGTTCCTATTAATCATAGTGGAGTTATCAAGGAGCTGAGTGTCAAAGATGACAACACTTGAAACTATGTATTATGCCTAGCTAGGGGCATAAAAGAATAGCGCTTGTTGGGAGGCAACCCAATATGTATCTTTATTTTCGTTTTTTACTTTCTTTTTTTGTGTGATAACATGATTGTTGCCTCTGTAATGATTGTGTTTTTATGTTTTAATTAGTGTTTGTGCCAAGTAAAGCCTTTGGGATGACTCACAGGATGAGTAGAAATGATGTTGAATCTGAAACAGAAACTTTGACTCCAGTGCAGGAATTTTCATTTTTTACTGGAGCGTGATAATGATCTAGCATTTTAACACAATATTGCTATACAAATTCTTTACGTTGTCCTAATTTTTCAGAAATTTTACAGTTACAAAAGTATGGGCTCTTTACAGATTTCTACAAACTGTTCTGTTTTAAATAGATTCTGTTTTGCTTGCATAGTTTGCTTGTTTTGATTATGCCATGGACTATATCAGGGGGGTGTAAGCCATGGGAAAGTTAGAATACAGTACCTATTATGAACATTTTAATTTGAATCAATTTATCACAGTACCTCAAGTATGCAATATGTTTCTTATACTAACGGATCTCACAAAGTTTTGTTGAGTTTTGCGTGATTGAAGTTTTCAAGTTTTGGGTGTGATCACGATGGACTACGGAATAAGAAGTAGCAAGAGACCAAGCTTGGGGATGCCCAAGGCACCCCAAGTATAGTTCTAAGGAGACTCAACCGTCTAAGCTTGGGGATGCCCCGGAAGGCATCCCCTCTTTCGTCTCAATCCATCGGTATGTCACTTGGAGCTATATTTTTATTCATCACATGATATGTGTTTTGCTTGGAGCGTCGTTTGCTTTTGTTTGCTTTTACTTTCAGTTTGTCACAATCATCATTTGCTGGACACACCTATTTGAGAGAGACACACCTTCATGATAATTTGCTAGAATATTCTATGTGCTTCACTTATATCTTTTGAGCTAGGCAGTTGCTCTAGTACTTCACTTATATCTTTTTGAGCATAGTGGCGTGTAAATTTTATAGAAATAATATGCTCTCGTTCTTCACTTATATTTTTTTGAGAGCTGAGTAATAGTGACGGTAATTTGCATGGGTCATAAGACTAGTCCAAGAATATTAGGTATTCAATGAATGATAATCAAAACCATCGTGTTGCACATATAGAGAAGTTGTGGGTTAATGACATTGATGTGGTAATATGAAAAAGGTGTGAGTCCAAAGTTGTTGATTCATAGAATTGTCGAGATTAAGAGGTATTAACTTGTTATTCATCTAAAAATTAAAGAGGCATGGTGATGATGTGTGAGCATTTATATTCCTCGTTGAAATCCTAGTGTTGTTTTGAGTCGGGGGTGCGCGATGGTTAACTCCTACCAACCTCCTCCCTCGGGGCATGCGAGGAGTACTTTGATTTGTGATAAAACTAATAAAACTTTGCAATAAGTATGTGAGTTCTTTATGACTAATGTGACACCATGGACATATGCATCTTCACCTTCTCATATTTGCTAGCCTCTTCGGTACCGTGCATAGCCCATTCTCACCTCGAGGATCGGTGCAAATATTCGCCGGTGCATCCAAACCCCGTGACATGATACGCTCTGTTGCACATAAGCCTCATTATATCTTCCTCAAAATAGCCACCATACCTACCTATTATGGCATTTCCATAGCCATTCTGAGATATACTGCCATGCAAATTCCATCGTCACTTCATATGACTAGTTTGTTCATCATCATATTGCTTTGCATGATCGTATAGAGCTGACATAGTATTTGTGGCAAAGCCACCATTCTTCATATTTTTGATACATGTCACGCTAGATCATTGCACATCCCGGTACATGATAACCCACAAGTGTAGGGGATCGTTTGTAGCCTTTTTCTATAAATAAGAGTGTTGAACCCAACGAGGAGCTAAAGGTAGAAGAAATATCCCCTCAAGTTCTATCGACCACCGATACAACTCTACGCACACTTTAACGTTTGCTTTACCTAGAACAAGTATGAAACTATTTTGTAGGTGATTGGATAGTTTGCACGAATAAAACTAGAAGTACTTTGCGGGAATAAAACTACGAGTAAATTGCAAGATAATAAAAGTTAGTTGTTTAGTAGAAAGCTTTTGTCAAACAAGAAGGTTATTTGTCCCTAGGCAATTGATAACTAGACCGGTAATCATTATTGCAATTTTATATGAGGGAGAGGCATGAGCTAACATACTTTCCGTACTTGGATCATATGCACTTACGATTGGAACTCTAGCAAGCATCCGCAACTACCAAAGATCATTAAGGTAAAACCCAACCATAGCATTACGTATCAAGTCCTCTTTACTCCCATATGCAACAACCCACCTACTCGGGTCTGTGTATTCTGTCACTCATGCCACCCACCATAAGCAAATCATGAACATATTGCAACACCCTACAGCGGTGATCCCTCACGTTTGCGCGACACGGAGGGCACCATAGGACACCAACAAAATAAAACATACAACTCATACCAACCACGATCATCAATTAGCCCATAGGACAAAACGGATCTACTCAAACATCATAGGATAGCCACATATCATTGGGAAATAATATATGGAGTTGAGAACCATGTTTATGTAGAGATTTTAGTGGGGAAGAGAGGTGTTACACCGCTGCATAGAGGGGGAGAGAGTTGGTGTTGACGGCGGCGACGTTGTTGGTGTAGATCGCCGTCACGATGATTGCCCCGGCGGAGTTCCGATGCCACCGGGAGAGAGGGGGAGAGAGCCCCCCTCCTTATTATTCTTCCTTGGCCTCCCCCTAGATGGGAGTAGAGTTCCCCCTCTGGTCCATGGCCTCCATGGCGGCGGAGGGGCAGGAGCCCCTCCGAGATTGGATCTGCCTCTCTGTTCTCTTTTGTTTCGCGTTTCTGTTTTCTGGCCGAAAACCGTTTCTTATATTCCCGGAGATCTGTAACTCCGATTGTGCTGAGATTTTAACACAATTTTTTCCGGATATAAGCTTCCTTGCGCCCGAAGTAGAGCTCCAACCGACTTACGAGGAGGCCACGATACACCACCCCACGCCTGGGCCCTGGGGCGCGCCCTGGTGTCTCTGGGCCTCCTTTTGCATTGATTCCACCTCCAAAAATCGCAAATATTCCAAAATAATTCTCCATAAATTTTTATCGCGTTTGGACTTCGTTTGATATGGATATTCTGCGAAACAAAAAACATGCAACAAACAGGAACTGGCACTGGGCACTGGATCAATATGTTAGTCCAATAAATCATATAAAATGTTGCCAAAAATATGTGAAAGTTGTATAATATTGGTATGAAACAATCAAAAATTATAGATACGATGGAGACGTATCAGATGTCCCCAACAAACAAGAGTCGTATAGAGATACGATTAGCAAGTGTTGCTTACCGAGTGATCTAGTCTTCTAGCGTGATGCAAAAGCTCACTAGTTGACATGTGGATCTTGGATACTTTTTGGGTATTTATTTACCAATTTATAATATTTTTGAGCACTAACCTATTGACCCAGTGCCCAGTGTCAGTTCCTGTTTTCTGTGTGTTTTTGCCTTTTCAGAGTTACAATACCAAACGGAGTCCAATTGCCACGAAACTTTTTGGTGATTTTTTTGGACTAATACAAGACCTAGAAGCTTTGGAGGAGGGCCAGGCGATGCACCAGGGGCCCACCACATATCCAGATATGTGGTGGCCCCCTGGAGCGTCCCCTGACGTCGTTCTCTGGCCTATAAATTCACATCTACCCTAAAACATCAGAAGTGCTCCTGAAACACCTTTTCCGCCGCCGCAAGCCTCTGTTCTGATGGGAGGCCATTTACACCTCCGCTTCGGCACCCTGCCGGACGGGAGATCAATCACGGATGGCCTCTACATCAATCTTGCTGCCGTCACCATGATGTGTGAGTAGTTCACCGCAGACCTACGGGTCTGTAGGTAGTACCTAGATGGCTATCTCTCTCTCTATTGATCTTCAATACAATGTTCATCGCATCTTTGCCTTGATCTATCCGATGTAATCCCTTTGTATGGTGTGTTTGTTGGGATCCGATGAATTGTGAGTTTATGTTCAGATTATTCATGAAAAGTATTTGAGTCAAACCTGATTACTATGATTCTTATTTGCATGATCATCATAGCTTCGTAATGCTCTACGATCTATTGAGATAGTTTGGCCAACTAGATTGATATTTCTTCGCTGGGAGTGGTGCGTTGTAGTAGGTTCAACCTAACGAGTTTCTATATCCCAGTGACAGAAGGGGACAAGTTGCGTCTTCGTGTTGTTGCTACTAAGGATAAAACGATGGGGTTTATTCATATTAGTTGAGTTTACTTTGTCTACATCATGTCATCGTTCTCCAAGCATTACTCCATTTGTCATGAACTTTGTCTACTGAGGATTGGTATTCCTATTGGTTCGATAAACCTTGGTTTCATAACTGAAGGAAATACTTACCCACTTTGTGTTGCGATTACCAGTTCCTCTTCACGGAAAACCCAACGCAGATCACGAGTATCAGGGGGTACTAGTGAATGATTGTGGATTAGTACGAATATCGATGTTAAGGTTTGTGATTCCCGAAGCATGCACGTATAGTCTCTAGTTATGCGATGAAGTTAAAGCACAATTTATCCTTGATTGAAATCCTTTGTGCTATTGAATCGGGGGCACGCGATGGTTAAATCCTACCAACCTCCTCCCTAGGGGCATGCGAGAAGTACTTGTAGGACCGAAAGTATGTCTAGAGGGGGGGGGTGATTAGACTACTTGACCAAATAAAAATTCTACCTTTTCCCAAATTTTAGAGTTGGCAGTTTTTAGCATTTCATGGCAAGTGAAGTACACCCTACACATGCATGTCTAAGAGTATAGCAGCGAAAAGTAACAACAAGCATGAGTAGAAAGGATAGGGTAGGAAGATCAAACGCAATTGTAGACACGATGATTTTTCCCATGGTTCCGATAGGTGGTGCTATCGTACATCCACGTTTATGGAGTCTTCAACCCACGGAGGGTAACGGTCGCGAGAGTCCACGGAGGGCTCCACCCATAAGGGTCCACGAAGTAGCAACCTTGACTATTCCATAACGGCTTCCGTCCATGAAGGACTAGCCTCACTATGGGTAGATCTTCACGAAGTAGGCGATCTCCTTGCCCTTACAAACTTCTTGGTTCAACTCCACAACACGAAGTAGGAGGCTCCCAAGCGACACCTAACCAATCTAGGAGGCACCACCCTCCCAAAGGTAATAGGCTCGGCAATGATGATGAACTCCTTGCTCTTGTGCTTCAAGATGATAGACTCCTCAACACACAATCACTCTCTCACAGATTTGGCTTGGTGGAAGAGATGGGATTGGTGGAAAGCAACTTGGGGAGGCTAGAAATCAAGATCCATATGGTTGGAGTGGAAGATCTTGACCTCAAGACAAGGGTAGGTGGTTCTCTCTCAGAAAACTGGATGGGGCAAGTATGGAATAGTTCTGAGTGCTTCTCTTTCGAATGGGTGGTGGTGAAGGGGTATATATAGGCATCCCCAAAAATCCAACCGTTACACACAAAATGACAAACTCGGTGACACCGATGTGTTAATCTCGGTGGTACCGAAGTGACCAAAAGGTGGCAACTTTTGAATCTCGGTGAGACCGATATAGGAAACTCGGTTGCACCGATAAGGTGACCAACGATCAGATTGCCCATTCTCGGTGACGCCGATCCAACAATCTCGGTGGTACCGATATTTTGAATTTGCGTAACAGAAAGTTGACAACCTAAACTCGGTGGCACCGAAGCAGAATCGGTTGCACCGAAAGGCTAGGGTTTGGCTTAGGTCTGTCTGAGTTTGGGAATCGGTGGCACCGAGTGGGAAGTGTTGGTTGCACCGATTTTGGATATTTAACTTTGGACAGACTTTTGTGGAAGAGCTTGTGGGTGTTTTTGGTGACTAACACTTGTGCACGTATGAGCATTTTGTTCACCAACAAAACCTTACCCCCTTTTAATAGTATTGGCTTTCCTATGGACTCAAGGTGATTTCTCACAAAGTAAAATGTAGAGTCCTCTTGCTTGAAGCTTTGCCAATCCATTTCCTTGCATCCTGGGGTATTTCCACAATCTCCACAATCCTTTTGCCATCCCTATCATTGAACTTTTCCTGAAATATACTTAGTGGAAACATTAGTTCAATGACTTATATGCTGTTATTAATTACCAAAACCACCAAGGGAGCAAATGTGCTTTCAATCTCCCCCTTTTTGGTAATTGATGACAACATATAGATCAAAGCTTCGACATGTGATATAATCAATGAATGTAATCGTCGCTTTGAGAAGTATGTGATAAGCAAGAGCTCCCCCTAAATTTGTGCATTATTTATAAATTTGCATTTGAATGCAAATGCACAATCGATTAGGTACATGGGGCACTTCTTCCATGTCACATACAACTTGGTGGTGTGCGAGAATAATTAGAATGAACATCATTATAAGTATTAAGATGATAGGAAATAGTAGCACAACACACATTAAGTGTGTGATCAAAACACACATAAGTTCAACACAAGCAACCAAAAGATCAAATGTTTTGAAAAAGCAATAAAAACCAAACGCTCTCTCACTCGAAGCCTAAAGATCTATATACACTTCTCCCCCTTTGGCAACAAGTTACCAAAAAGTTCAAAGGCATATATCTAAGCGTTTTTGGGCTGATCCCCTCCGGTTGTTGATGAAGGAGTCGAGAGAACAGCGTCGGCGAAGATCTCTGCAGATGTCGTGGATGGAGTTGGAGTGGCAACTGGAGGAACTGGAGCTGATGGAGCAGGAGCTGAGGTGACAGTGGCAGGAGCTGATGAAGAGGGCCTCAAGTCTGGAGCTGGCACGGTGGCTGATCTGGCCTGAGTAGTGAAGTGGGTGCCTGGCCTAAGAGGTGATCCATCCTCATCATCATCATCATCATCATCTAAAGAATGAGGAAGAGGCACTGAGTCAACTTCCTTCTTGAGCTCATTGACTATCTTAGTCAGCCCATCCACCTTATCATTAAGGGTCTTGATCCTGTTCTCAAAGATCCTGACAAGACTGTTTTGATTGTTCAAGATGTCCTTAATGTCCTTTTGCATGCCCTGAACTGATGAAATCAAAAGATCCATTTGCTCGTTCCTGGATCTAGGGACTTGAGCACTAGTGGCTCTAGCTGCCTCTGCCTCTGCCTGAGCTGCATCAGATGTGGGATGTTCTGGATCCATCACCACAATGTTGTCCTCGAGATCTGGCTGTAGGGGCAAGTGGGTCTGTCCAGAGCAAATATGTGTTTCTCCAGCTTAGAGTTGATGAGCATCTGGATATAGGGTGCGTAGCAGCAAGAGCGCTTCTGATCAGCAGCAACCTTCTTAACTGTGTCAACAATCAAGTCCATGACTCTAATCCTGGTGTGTCTGTCAAGATCGATCAGCATGTTGATGGAGTAGCCTCAGATCATCTTGTCATCTCCTGACTTGGGCATCAAAGTATGCCTCAGAATGGTGTTCATGGTACGAAGGCCAGCCTGGAGAAAGTAAATGGATCCTAACTTGTGAGACTTCACATGAGCAGCAGGGATCTCATTGTACATATTGGCCAGGTTTTACGCTTCTCAGCGGCCCGGACGTGGGTAAAACACCAGTGTCTCATCGTCGTGATGTCTCACCACCTCTACTCTTTGTGCAACGTGACCTCACCCCCGCCGATCCACAAAGGGGCCGATGGCCCCATAGGTGATCGTGTGCATCGTGACCTGACATCCTTGGCGCGCCAGGTAGGGGCAGCGTCATTTGAGCGAACCTGAGTTCGTGAGCAGCGTGTCGATCTTCATCGCCATCTTCTTCCTCCATGGCTCCCAAGAAGAAGCATGTTGCGACCACGCATCCCTCCACTTCAAAGTCCCCCTTGCACGCAGCTCTGGACGCCGTTGGCGCCGCGGCGGCGATAAGTGAGGTGAGCGTCGTGGGCGATGCGACTGGCGCAGGCGGCGCCACCGTTGTGTCCCCCGCGGCCGAAGCTGGAGCAGGGAACACCGAAGAGGAGCAGCAGCAGCAACACTTTGGCGAGCTCGGCCCTAGTGCCGCGGGAGGAGGACACGTTCAGTCTCCACCTCCCCGCCGCACTGGTGGCCGCAAGACGCAATCTTCCAGCTGCGCCTGCCACGGGCGCGGCTGCTGGGCGCGTGCCTCGCCCTGGGCAAGACGGAGCGTCGAGCGGCACCGTAGACCCACAAATTCGACCTCCTCCACGTCAGACCGCCCCGGCGAACAGTGCACGGCGCCAAGAATGCGGCGATGCTCCTCTTGGTTCCACCAGGAGTCGAGCGACGTCATGGTACGCCTCTCTGTAGGACCGAAAGTATGTCTAGAGGGGGGGTGATTAGACTACTTGACCAAATAAAAGTTTTGCC
This sequence comes from Elymus sibiricus, assembly GCA_039707655.1. NCBI lineage: Eukaryota > Viridiplantae > Streptophyta > Magnoliopsida > Poales > Poaceae > Elymus > Elymus sibiricus. Next base: position 314,363,404 of record CM077665.1, read on the forward strand.
TTTTCCCAAATTTTAGAGTTGGCAATTTTAGCATTTCATGGCAAGTCAAGTACACCCTACACATGCAAGTCTAAGAGTATAGCAGCGGAAAGTAACAACAAGCATGAGTAGAAAGGATAGGGTAGGAAGATCAAACACAATTGTAGACACGATGATTTTTCCCGTGGTTCCGATAGGTGGTGCTATCGTACATCCACGTTTATGGAGTCTTCAACCCACGGAGGGTAACGGTCGCGAGAGTCCACGGAGGGCTCCACCCATAAGGGTCCACGAAGTAGCAACCTTGACTATTCCATAACGGCTTCCGTCCACGAAGGACTAGCCTCACTATGGGTAGATCTTCACGAAGTAGGCGATCTCCTTGCCCTTACAAACTTCTTGGTTCAACTCCACAACACGAAGTAGGAGGCTCCCAAGCGACACCTAACCAATCTAGGAGGCACCACCCTCCAAAATGTAATAGGCTCGGTAATGACGATGAACTCCTTGCTCTTGTGCTTCAAGATGATAGACTCCTCAACACACAATCACTCTCTCACAGATTTGGCTTGGTGGAAGAGATGGGATTGGTGGAAAGCAACTTGGGGAGGCTAGAAATCAAGATCCATATGGTTCGAGTGGAAGATCTTGACTTCAACACAAGGATAGGTGGTTCTCTCTCAGAAAACTGGATGGGGCAAGTATGGAATAGTTCTGAGTGCTTCTCTGTCGAGTAGGTGGTGGTGGAGGGGTGTATATAGGCATCCCCAAAAATCCAACCGTTACACACAAAATGACCAACTCGGTGACACCGATGTGTTAATCTCGGTGGTACCGAAGTGACCAAAAGGTGGCAACTTTTGAATCTCGGTGAGACCGATATAGGAAACTCGGTTGCACCGATAAGGTGACCAATGGTCAGATTCCCAATCTCGGTGACGCCGATCCAACAATCTTGGTGGTACCGATATTGTGAATTTGCGTAACAGAAAGTTGGCAACCTAAACTCGGTGGCACCGGAATGGAATCGGTTGCACCGAAGTGGCTAGGGTTTGGCTGAGTCTGTCTATGGTTGAGAATCGGTGGCACCGGGATGGAAATGTTGGTTGCACCGAAGTTGAGTATATGGCTTTGGACAGACTTTGGTGGGAGAGTTTGTGGGTGTTTTTGGTGACTATCACTTGTGCACGTATGAGCATTTTTTTCACCAACAAAACCTTACCCCCTTTTAATAGTATTGGCTTTCCTATGGACTCAAAGTGATTTCTCACAAATGTAAAATGTAGAGTCCTCTTGCTTGAAGCTTTGCCAACCTATTTCCTTGCATCTTGGGGTATTCTACAATCTCCACAATCCTTTTGCCAACCCTATCATTGAACTTTTCCTGAAATATACTTAGTGGAAACATTAGTTCAATGACTTATATGTTGTTATAAATTACCAAAACCACCAAGGGAGCAAATGTGCTTTCAATCTCCCCCTTTTTGGTAATTGATGACAACATATAGATCAAAGCTTCGACATTTGATATAATCAATTAATATAATCGTCGCTTTGAGAAGTATGTGATAAGCAAGAGCTCCCCCTAAATTTGTGCATTATTTTGGATTTGCGTTTGAATGCAAATGCACAATCGATTAGGTACATGGGGCACTTCTTCCATGTCACATACATCTTGGTGGTGTGCTATAATAATAAGAGTGAACATCATAGCACAACACGACCAAACAAAGATAATGATCATCTCATAAGCATTAAGATGATAGGAAATTGTAGCAGAACACACAAAGTGTATGATCAAAACACAAAGCGTAGCCAAAAGTAAATGAACCATATGTGTTTTTGAAAAGGCAATAAAAACCAAACGCTCTCTCACTCGAAGCCTAAAGATCTATATACACTTCTCCCCCTTTGGGAACAAGTTAGCAAAAAGTTCAAAGGCATATATCTAAGCGTTCTTGGGCTGATCTCCTCCGGTTGTTGATGAAGGATTCGAGAGAACAGCGTCGGCGAAGATCTCTGCAGATGTCGTGGATGGAGTTGGTGTGGCAACTGGAGGAACTGAAGCTGATGGAGCAGGAGCTGAGGTGACAGTAGCAGGAGCTGATGAAGAGGGCCTCAAGTCTGGAGCTGGCACAGTGGCTGATCTGGCCTGAGTAGTAAACTGTGTGCCTGGCCTGAGAGGTGATCCATCCTCATCATCATCATCTGAAGAAGTCTGAGGAAGAGGCACTGAGTCAACTTCCTTCTTGAGCTCATTGACTGTCTTGGTCAGCCCATCCACCTTATCATTAAGGGTCTTGATCCTGTTCTCAAAGATCCTCACAAGACTGTTCTGGTTGTCTAGAATCCCCTTAATGTCCTTCTGCATGCCCTGTACTGATGATATCAATAGATCCATTTGCTCATTCCTGGATCTAGGAACTTGAGCACTAGTGGCTCTAGCTGCCTCTGCCTCTGCCTGAGCTGCAGCTGAAGTGGGATGATCTGGGTTCATCTCCACGACGTTGTCCTCGAGATCTGGCTGTAGTGGCAAGTGGGGTCTGTCCAGAGCAAATATGTGCTTCTCCAGCTTAGAGTTGATGAGCATCTGGATGTAGGGTGCATATCAGCAAGAGCGCTTCTGATCAGCAGCAACCCTCTTAACCGTCTCAACAATTAAGTCCATGACTCTAAACCTGGTGTGTCTGTCAAGATGAATCAGCATGTTGATGGAGTAGCCTCGGATCATCTTGTCATCTCCTGACTTGGGCATCAAGGTATGCCTCAGAATAGTGTTCATGGTGCGGAGGCCAGCCTGAAGAAAGTAAATAGATCCTAGCCTGTGAGACTTCACGTTAGCAGCAGGGATCTATTTATACATGTTAGCCATAGCATTGTGGCTCTTCTTGGACTCTGAGTAGATATCCAAATCACCATGCTGTGCCTCAGGGACTCCTAAGATTTCAGCCCATTCCTCAACAGTGGACTCATATCTTGCACCTTCAGTCATCCATACAATTCTACCATCTCCATAGAAATGTGCAGTGGAGTAGAATTGCATGATCATCTCATCATTCCAAGCAGTGAACTCTCTGCCAACAAACTCATCCAAACCAATGCAGTGGAAATTGTCTTGGACACTTGGAAAATAGTCTTCAATTTCCTTGATGAATTTCCAGTCCACATACCTCATATCACTCACAGCTGGACTTTTGTCAAAAAGCACAGTCTCATAAAAATCCTGTTGCTCTTTGGTGTAAAATCTGTAGTCCACAGCTGTCTTCCTCCTTTGGGCATATGGATCAGCAGCTCTCCAAGCCCTCAAACCAGAATCCTTCCTCTTCTTCATATCCTCAGCAAGTGGGTAGCTGGCATTATGTACTAGAAGGTGTGGCCTAAGCTTCATTAAGGCAGACATAGCATCCTCATCCTCAACTCTGGAGGCAGTCCCTTTGTTCTTCTCAGATGCTGGAATTTGCCTGGAAGTCCTCTTGGGCTTCTCAGCAGCAGGCTTCTTGGGGGCAGACTTGGTGCTCTTGGAAGTGCCAGTCTTTGGCATAGCATCAGACATAAGCTTCTTTTGCTTCTTGGGAGGGGCCTTGACAACTTGCTCTTCCTCCTCCTCAGCAGCAGCACTAGCAGCTACCTCAGGGTCCTCAAACATGGAGGTCTGCCTGCCAGTGACATAGACTATCCTCTTTCTAGCTCTCTTCTTCTCCCCTACCTTCATAGGCAATGACTTCTTTGGGGGTGACTCAAGGTGAAGAGCCATTTTTGCCCTAGCACCCTCAGGTGCTCTCATAGCCTCAGAGCTAGCATACTCCTTTCTGACAGCTCTCCTTGAAGAGGTAGCTTCATTTGCAGCTTTCTTGGCAGCCTTCTCTTGCTTCTTAGCAAGAACCTCTTCTGGAACGAAGTCTGAATCCTCCTCATCTGAATTCAGTTCTTCCTAGCCCTTGTTGCAGCCTTGGGCAACCCATGTGAACTGGGAGTGCCTGGATCTGAAGATGAACTAGACTCAGGACTAGTGCCAGAATCCAATTCAACACTCTGCTCTCTGAAGTTGTTCTCACTGTCCTCAGCACTTGACATACTGACCCTGTGAATAGAGTGCAGAGGAGCAGAAAAGGATAAGTCATCACAAAATGTGGCTGGTTTTTGAAAGTTTGAACAAAAGATTTTCAAAGTTTTACATTCTGTCAAATGAAAATCGGTACAGCCGAAGCAAAGTTTTCGGTGCTACCGAGACTGACTATCTCATTAACAGAAACTTGGCACTCCTTTCGGTGAGACCGAAAGGAAGTACTCGGTTTCACCGAGACAGTTCTCAGCAACACAGGCAGGCAAATCGACGATACCGATTAGTTCACTTCGGTTCTACCGAGTTCCATCGGGCGGAAGGCAAACCCTAGAAAATCGATAGTTCTCTAATCTACGGAGTTTTCTCGTGGATAGAAAGATGTGCAAACTGCGGCTTATAGAGAAAATCAACTTTATTGCGCAAGAATCAGACGGGGAGCGCAAGAAAGATCGAATCCGTACCCTAACTCGGTGACGGACTCGCTACGGCGGCGATGGCGGCGAAGATGCCCGTCGACGGCGAGGATTCCCAGCGGCGGAGGCGCTCGGGGAGGCAAGGCGACGACCAGGGGGTCCTTCTGCGGCAGTTTAGGGTTTGGGGCGCGACGATTGAAGATTGAAATTTCAAACCGTTGAGACCACAACTAATATACCCTTCACTGTCGGTGATACCGGTTCTAAATTTTTCGGTGTCACCGAGTTCCTCAACTGTCAGCTGACAGGGAAACTCGGTGTAACCGAGAATGTGGAATCGGTAGTACCGAGATAGAAAACCAGATCAACCCTAGGCATTCGGTGAGATCGAGAATTGTGGGTTGGTTCCACCGAGATACACTTGGGAGGTTTTAATGGTCAGTCCTTGTCGATACGGAACTCCGAGTGCTCCACACACAGAGGGATCAAAAAGTACTTGTTCAAATTTTGTGATGCAGCATGAATGGAATATGAGGTGAGAAAGCATAGATAGCTAAAGAGTGGTCCTAGGCATTCTTGTCCATCCAATTGGCGAAAGAGAAAATCAAGAGCCAAATAGCAACAATTGGATGTCCTCGAATGAGAAAATAAATGCAGACCAATATGCTCACACAATAAGATGTCAAATGAAATCATGGCAAACATGCACAAACATACAAGCATCTAACAAGCACTTTGGCGATGACGAAGTCATCTATATATGAGTATATTGACTTAGGAGCCAAGTAAGAATACTTGATCATAGGTCATACTCATCATTTAAGCACAAGTGGGGTTACCACTTTTACATAAAAGCATTTAATGTTGTCACATACTAAGAGATGCTTTAACTCAAGTCTTAGAGTAAAGCTCCCCCTTGATGTGACATCCCCCCATAAGAGGGATAGACTAACCTTGGGTTTTGTCGAAGAAGACTTCATGTTGGTGAGGTAGTGGTGGATGCTCAAGGTTGATGAAGATCACCAAGAGTTGGGAGCATCCTTGTTGTTTCCTTACTCTTCTCACCTACATGGGTTAGTCCCAACACACAAGAGACGAATACAAGGATATCTATGGACATGGAGTGCAAAGCATGAGTTATGATGTCCACCGATTTGTTGATTACCTTGTCCCTTGCTTACCTTTGAGGGAATGTGTGACTCCTTGAACTATTGCATAGAGTTGATGTTGATTGCAAAATAGTTCTTGCCAATAATGATTGTGAGTGAATTTCATTGGCAGAGCCACCCCTCAAGAACTCTCTAGTTCTTCTTCTTGGGGACCCACATCAAGTTGATGGGGATCCTTGGTGTTGTTGTAGCCTTTGTAGAAGTTGAGCTTGAAGTAGCCTTGGGAACCCACTCCACCATAGCTAGGGATTCATCTTCATATGAGTCAATGTCCTCTTGAAGCTTGTTCTTGCCCTTGAGCTTGTGGTCTTGTGGTGGAAGATCATCTTGAGTGTTTGTTCTCTTGGGAAGAGTATTTTCATACTTCTCCTTTTGAGGAACAAACTTTGGCTCGGGGTATTAACCTTCTTCCCATTCAACTCCATTTGCGTTTAAGTAGCCAACACCATGGTTCTTTCGGTATCCTCCGTGCTTGCGTACAATTTCCTCAAATTGCTTACACCCGGCAAGACTCTTGTAGATACCTTTCTCTATAATTCCTTTCAATAAAGCATTTTCTTGCTCAAGTGTAACTTGGCTAAGAGAATCATCATTAGTGGAATCAATATAACTACTAGAAGCAACATCATTGGGTTTTGCATTTTTATTGTTGCTACTAGATGAAGAACCTTTCTTGCCTTTGCTACTAGATTGCTTAGTTTTAACTTGAGGCATGAATGTAGACAAGAGTAGTCGTTTGGCTAGATAAGATGAAGACTTCTTTCGGAGATCGTCATTGATAGCTTTAAGAAACTCATGCTCTTGCTCCAAGTTGAGCTTCTCGAAGCGTAGCTTCTCATGAGTTCTCACAAGCTCTCTATGATTTTCAAGAGTAGATTCATGAGCTAACTTAAGAGTGTTTAGTTCTTTAGTTAGTTCTTCTATTTTCATCTTATCATCATCAATTGACTTATCTTGACTAGCATGAGAATTATCAAGTTCATTTTGACTAACATCACTAGTTTTATCAAATAGCAAGTCATCATCACAAAGCAAGTCATCTTCATCACTATTGAAATCAAGATACTCGGGGTGTGATACCTTGGGGCCTTTAGCCATGAAGCAACTTCCACTCCCTTCGTTTGGTGAATCAAATAGATCATGGGAGTTGGTAGTCACTAGAGCAATCCCGGCAACACCATCATCTTGACTATAGTTGGAGTCGGAGTGATAGCTTCTCTCGGAGTCGTTGTCGGAGTCGGAGCCGGAAACCCATTCACCAACATGAGCTTGATGTTTTCTTCTTGTATAGCTCTTGGTGTACTTGTCCTTCTTCTCCGAATCTCTACTTCTCCTTGAGGGTCTTCGTTCATAACGATCATCTCTACTCCTTCTCTCTCTTTGAGGTGATTCATTCCTTGAGCTTCGTCTTCGAGGTGACTCTTCTCTTCGTTTGTAGGGAGCCGTGCACTCATTGGAGTAGTGTCCGGGCTTCCCACAATTGTAGCAATTGCGGTCACGACTTGACGAACGCTTCTCATCATATCTTGAGTTGGAGCTTCTTTCTTTGCCTCTATTCTTGTAGAACTTGTTGAATTTCTTGACCATGAGGCTTATCTCTTCATTGGTGACAAGGTTGTTGCTTGAAGTTGCGGGAGCATCACTTGTGGCTTTGTAAGCACCGCTAGACTTGTGGTGAAGCTCTTCTTTGTCTTTGAGTGTCATCTCATGAGCAACAATCCTTCCAATGACTTCCGTAGGCTTGAGATCTTTGTAGTTGGGCATCATGTGGATCAATGTACACACGGTGTCGTATCTCTCATCCAAAGCTCTAAGTATCTTCTTGATGATGAATTTGTCGGTCATCTCTTCGCTTCCTAAGCCGGCAATCTCATTGGTGATGAGAGCTAGCCTAGAGTACATCTCAGCGACTCCTTCACCATCCTTCATCTTGAACTTGTCAAGATGACCTTGAAGAACATCCAACTTGGATTCTCTCACGGACTCGGTTCCTTCGTGCATATCAACCAAAGTATCCCAAATCTCTTTAGCATTCTCAAGACGGCTGATTTTGTTGAATTCTTTGGGGCATAGGCAGTTGAATAGAATGTCGCATGCTTGAGCGTTGTATTGCAACATCTTCAATTCTTCCGCGGCCGCTTCACGATCCGGTTCCTTTCCATCTCCAAAGAATTCACCTTGCAAGCCAACACGAACAACTGCCCAAACGGCGGGGTTATGACCAAGAATATGCATTTTCATTTTGTGCTTCCAACTAGCAAAATAGTGCCATCAAAGTACGGACCTCTTCGGTGATAACTTCCCTCACTAGACGCCATACTCTCCTAGGTTGTGAGACCAATGCAATGGAGACCAAAGCTCTGATACCACTTGTAGGACCGAAAGTATGTCTAGAGGGGGGGTGATTAGACTACTTGACCAAATAAAAGTTTTGCCTTTTCCCAAATTTTAGAGTTGGCAATTTTAGCATTTCATGGCAAGTCAAGTACACCCTACACATGCAAGTCTAAGAGTATAGCAGCGGAAAGTAACAACAAGCATGAGTAGAAAGGATAGGGTAGGAAGATCAAACGCAATTGTAGACACGATGATTTTTCCCGTGGTTCCGATAGGTGGTGCTATCGTACATCCACGTTTATGGAGTCTTCAACCCACGGAGGGTAACGGTCGCGAGAGTCCACGGAGGGCTCCACCCATAAGGGTCCACGAAGTAGCAACCTTGACTATTCCATAACGGCTTCCGTCCACGAAGGACTAGCCTCACTATGGGTAGATCTTCACGAAGTAGGCGATCTCCTTGCCCTTACAAACTTCTTGGTTCAACTCCACAACACGAAGTAGGAGGCTCCCAAGCGACACCTAACCAATCTAGGAGGCACCACCCTCCAAAAGGTAATAGGCTCGGTAATGACGATGAACTCCTTGCTCTTGTGCTTCAAGATGATACACTCCTCAACACACAATCACTCTCTCACAGATTTGGCTTGGTGGAAGAGATGGGATTGGTGGAAAGCAACTTGGGGAGGCTAGAAATCAAGATCCATATGGTTGGAGTGGAAGATCTTGACCTCAACACAAGGATAGGTGGTTCTCTCTCAGAAAACTGGATGGGGCAAGTATGGAATAGTTCTGAGTGCTTCTCTGTCGAGTAGGTGGTGGTGGAGGGGTATATATAGGCATCCCCAAAAATCCAACCGTTACACACAAAATGACCAACTCGGTGACACCGATGTGTTAATCTCGGTGGTACCGAAGTGACCAAAAGGTGGCAACTTTTGAATCTCGGTGAGACCGATATAGGAAACTCGGTTGCACCGATAAGGTGACCAACGGTCAGATTCCCAATCTCGGTGACGCCAATCCAACAATCTCGGTGGTACCGATATTGTGAATTTGCGTAACAGAAAGTTGGCAACCTAAACTCGGTGGCACCGGAATGGAATCGGTTGCACCGAAGTGGCTAGGGTTTGGCTGAGTCTGTCTATGGTTGAGAATCGGTGGCACCGGGATGGAAATGTTGGTTGCACCGAAGTTGAGTATATGGCTTTGGACAGACTTTGGTGGGAGAGTTTGTTGGTGTTTTTGGTGACTATCACTTGTGCACGTATGAGCATTTTGTTCACCAACAAAACCTTACCCCCTTTTAATAGTATTGGCTTTCCTATGGACTCAAAGTGATTTCTCACAAATGTAAAATGTAGAGTCCTCTTGCTTGAAGCTTTGCCAACCTATTTCCTTGCATCTTGGGGTATTCTACAATCTCCACAATCCTTTTGCCAACCCTATCATTGAACTTTTCCTGAAATATACTTAGTGGAAACATTAGTTCAATGACTTATATGTTGTTATTAATTACCAAAACCACCAAGGGAGCAAATGTGCTTTCACTCTCTAGTCATGCCGCCACGGCAGGGGAAGCAATGGCGCGGGCCCAACTGTTGTTAAACTTCCCGCCGGTGGCTGACAGGATGGACGAGTGGAGAGCCACCATCCAGAGTCTGATTGGCTTCGTCAAAGCCAGCAAATCACAGCATGCAGACCCATCGCGGCGCCCGCGGACGGCTACGGCGGCCCCGGCTGACGGTCGTGTCGAGGTGGCCGCACCAACGGTGTAATCCCCTCCGTGACAACAGACCCAGAGGCAGCCACAACGAGCTTCACATGCCGACGAGCCTGACGAGGCGTCTATGGTCTCGTCCGGCCAGCACGATCGCCGGGACCAGCGGCGTGTCCTGGAAGACCGGCGGAGGGAAGACGCGCGCATCACCATAGAGCGACGCCGGGAAGCATACTGCCAATCCAACAAGCGCAACGGCCCAGGTTCTGGCGACCCCGCACCCAGTGCTGGCGGGTACCTACCTTATGAGGTTGGGTGCCCTGCCTTCACTCGCGAGCTGCGACAGGTCCGCTGGCCATCAGCCCGAGCTTTCAAGCCTGAACTAACGGAGAAATATGACGGGAAGCTAAACCCGACGGAATTCCTGGGCATCTATACGATAGCCGTTCAAGCCTCCGGGGGAAGAGATGAGAAGGTGCTCACCAACTATTTCCCTTTGGCGCTCAAGCCAAAGGTGAGATCGTGGCTGATGCACCTGCCAGAGAACTCTATTTCATCATGGGCTGACTTGTGCAATGAGTTTGTTAGCGCCTTCACAGGTGGCCACCAGGAGCCAGGACAGCCCAGCGACCTGCAAGTCCTTCTGCAGAAGGAGGGAGAAACCTTGCAGAAATACATCCAAAGGTTCAGCCGAGTGCACCGCAATATTCCAGAGATACACCCCGCAGCTGTGATTGCCGCGTTCCATTCGAACGTGCGCAACAAGAGGATGCGGGCCGAGATGAATGTTAGACTCCCCAAGACCGTCAATGAGTTGTACACATTGGCGGACAAGTGTGCTCGTGCTGAGGAAGGAAGGCGACTCCCCGGAGAGGAGGCTGGCATTGAAGTCGACTCAGACGACGACGACGATGCCCCTGGCCCGAAGGGAAAAAGCCGAAGGCGCAACAAGAAACGTAAGGGAAAGGCAGTGTTGGCCATTGAGAGCTCTGGTGATCTCAGTGCCGGCAAGAAGGCCAAGGCCGAGGCCCCCAGGAAGGGAGTTGTCACGTGCGCTGATTGCCGGGAGGCCGCGACGGCAGAGAAAACAGGAAAGTCCTACAGACCATACTGCAAAATCCATCGCACCAAAGGTCATGATCTCCAAGAATGCCGCCAAGTTGAGCACCTTGCTAAGAAGCAGAAGGCTGAATACGAGAAGCGTGACAAGGAGAGAGGCCAAGATGGTGCTGCCGGGAAGGGTCGTGGTGGTAGAGGAGGCCGCCGCGGCAAGGCCCCGCAGCAGAAGGAAAAACCTGCTAGAGGTCGTGAGATGAAAGAAGGAGATGGTATGAGTGATGATGAGGATGATGGAGAAGAGTCCAATGATCGAGAATTCCAGAGGGCGACTAAAGCCATGTGTGTTGACAGGGGTGCATCCTTGCATTCCTCTCACCACCAGCTCAAACAGTGGGCGCATGAGATCAACGCCATGGAGACAGCTGTAGAGTCCAGAAGGCCACTCAAATGGTCCCGCACGCCTATCATCTGTGACGAAGAGGATCATCCTGACCGCACCATTGTGGTCGGATGTTTGCCGTTGTTGGTCTCCCCAACTATCCGCAACCTCAAAGTAACCAAGATGTTAGTTGACGGCGGGGCGGAGTTGAACTTAATCTCCCCTAAAGTGGTTGAAAGGCTGCAGATCCCTGACGAAGATCTCAAAGCTATGGGTACGTTCCAAGGAATCAACCCCGACAGGAGCCGACCCAAGGGAAAGATCACTTTGCCTATGACGTTTGGCAGGGAGTTGAACTACCAAACTGAGAAAGTTGTGTTTGACGTGGTCAAACTCCCTCTGCCTTACAATGGAATTCTTGGTCGCCCAGCTCTAGCAAAATTCATGGCAGCATTCCACTATGCTCACAACACTTTGAAGATGCCAGGGCCCATGGGAATCATCTCCATTCCATCTGATAAGAAGGATGCAGTTATATGCATAGACAAGATGTATCGAGACGCGGTAGCAGATGAGGTCGCAGAAACTCCAGCTCCTGCCAAAGAATCAAAGAAGGGGAAGAAGTCTAGCAGGGACACCGGCAAGGACTCTGGGAAGCGCGCCTCTTCGGAGTGCGCTGCACCCGTTGATGACCTGCCGGAGAGTTCCACTAGCAAAAGATCCTAGGTCACCAGTCCTATGACGAAGAAGATCCCGACAGGGCAGGCTGGCACTGATGGTACGTTCACCATCAGTGCCACCCTTAATGACAAATAGGAAAGCGTGCTCGTTGCCTTCCTGCGGGCGAATGTCGATGTGTTTGCCTGGCAACCATCTGACATCCCCGGTGTTCCCAAGGAGGTAATTGAGCACCATCTTGCTGTCTGCCCTCATGCCAGGCCCGTCAAGCAAAAAGTTAGAAAGCAAGCCTTGGAGAGGCAGCAGTTCATTATCGAGGAGATCAAGAAGCTCGAAGCAGCTGGTTTGGTTAGAGGAGTGCTGCATCCAACTTGGTTAGCCAACTCGGTAGTGGTGCGCAAAGCGAATGGGAAATGGAGGCTCTGCATTGATTTCACTGACTTGAATAAAGCATGCCCGAAGGACCCTTTTTCCTTGCCGCGCATCGATCCGATTGTTGATTCCACTTCCGGGTGTGACTTGCTTTCCTTTTTGGACGCATACTCCAGATACCACCAGATATTCATGGCCAAGGAAGACGAGGAAAAGACCGTGTTCATAACTCCGTGTGGCACGTACTGCTTTGTGCGTATGCCCTTCGGGTTAAAGAGCGCTGGTTCTACCTTTGCAAGGGCCGTGCAGATTGGATTTGAACCTCAGTTGCACAGGAACGTGGAAGCTTACATGGATGACATAGTAGTCAAAACCAGAGATGAAGCAACCCTCATACAAGACTTGGAAGAAACTTTTATGAACTTGCACAAGATCAATTTGAAGCTTAACCCTGAGAAGTGTGTGTTTGGCGTCCCATCCGGCAAGCTGCTTGGTTTCTTTGTATCTCAGCGAGGAATAGAAGCCAATCCTGACAAGATCAAAGCAATCGAGCAGATACAAGCGCCCAAGTCCGTCAAGGACGTAAGACGCTTGGCCGGGTGCATTGCCACGTTTAGTAGGTTCATCTCCAAATCCGCTGAACGCGCCCTGCCGTTTTTCAAGATTCTGAAAAAGGCCGGCCCGATGAAGTGGACCCCGGAAGCAGAAGCAGTGCTGCAAGATCTGAAAGCTTACCTTTCCTCCGCTCCCACCTTGGTCGCGCCTAAACCACAAGAACCGTTGCTGCTATACTTGGCAGTAACGAATCAAGTGGTTAGTGCATCGCTGGTGGCACAACAAGAAGTGGATGAAGATGCAGCTGCTGCGACTGATTTCGCCAGGGGAGGGACCGAAGCATCAGCGGCAGAACCTGATACAAATCAAGGGGAACCTAAGCAAGCAAACAAAGGCAGTTTCAAGGAAGTGGCAAAGAAGAAAGTGGTGCAGAGACCAGTATACTTTGTCAGCTTCTTGTTACAAGGGGCTAGGTCAAGGTACTCTGGAGTGCAAAAGGTGATCTTCGGCCTTATCATGGCCTCGAGGAAACTGCGCCACTACTTCCAAGGCCACGAGATCACAGTTGTCACCCGCTTTCCACTGCAGCGCATATTAAGGAACCCCGAAGCCACTGGTAGGATAGTTGAGTGGGCGCTAGAGCTGTCAAGTTTTGGTTTGAAGTATTAGAGCACTTCCACAATTCAGAGCAGGGCATTGGCGGAGTTCATTGCAGAATGGACACCCACGCCAGACGAAGAGGTTCCAGAGACAATTCTCCCTGGCAAAGAAGCGCCTAAGGAATGGATCATGTATTTTGACGGTGCTTTCTCGCTTCAGGGCGCCGGAGTAGGCATGCTCCTCGTCGCCCCCACCGGAGAGCATCTCAAATATGTGGTTCAAATGCACTTTCCCCGGGAGGAGGCCACCAACAACACCGCTGAGTACGAGGGGCTCCTTGCCGGACTCAGAATCGCGGTGGAGTTGGGAATCAAGAAACTGATCATCCGAGGAGACTCTCAACTCATGGTGAAACAAGTCAACAAAGATTATCAGAGTCCATTGATGAAAGCATAAGTGGAAGAGGTGAGGAAGCTGGAGGAGCACTTTGATGGATTGCAAGCAGAGCATGTACCCCGAGCAGAAAAAAGCATCACTGATCATCTATCAAAGTGCGCAGCACAGAAGCTTTCTGTGGAACCAGGAACTTTTGTCCTCCATCTCACTCAACCATCAGTATCCCCGTCAACGATGACCAGAAAAAGGAGAAAGCTGAACTCCGACAAGCATTTCCCGACAGAGCTTCCTGAAGCCGCTGGTAGAGAGGCTGCCGGGGACAGTCCCGTTTCGGTTGGTGAGCAGCTCCCTCCTGCAGAACCACGGGTTCTTGCGGTTGAGGTAAGCGCTCCCACGAACGAAGAGACGCCTTTAGTCCTTGTTGTCAAGCCACAGACTCCAACCGGGGCACAGCATATAGTCCACTTCCTTTAAATAGGAGAACTTCCCGAAGAACAAGAAGAAGCCGAAAAAGTAGCCCGTCAGTCAAGTATGTACCAGTTTGTCGATGACACTCTGTACAGAAAAAGACCAAACAGTGTGAAATTAAGGTGCATTTGCCGGAAATATGGACTGAAGCTGTTGGCAGAGATTCGCGGAGGCGTGTGTGGGTCTCACATTGGATCAAGGGCCCTTGCCGGAAAAGCCTTCCGGCAGGGTTTCTATTGTCCCACTGCCCTCCAGGATGCAACTGAGCTAGTCACCAAATATGAGGCCTGCCAGTTCCATTCCAAGAACATCCATCAACCAGCACAAGCCCTTCAGACGATCCCTTTGTACTGGACGTTCAAGGTCTGGGGGCTCGATATTTTGGGCCCCTTTCTGTTGACACCAGATTTTGGCATGGACAAAAACATAATTAAGAAGGCCTCAAATGGAAAAGTGCTCAAAGTGATAAAGTTCCGTATCGTCAAAAGGAGAAACTTTGATATTTGGGCCATAGCCATCTGATCTCATCTCTAAGGCCGAAGTTGTGTTCGAAGTACTGGGATTTTGTATCCAGAACACTATTCGGCTGATTACGTCCTCAAGATGATCTCATATGAGAAAACTTTCTACATGAATTGTCTTCGTCTCGTTGAATCGGTCGATTTTCATATAAAAATCGTCTCAATCCGAGTTCTTATGCAAAAGTTAGAGCTATCTAAATGCAGCCATGTCAAGAGGCGAAATAAGACGCGGGAGACCAGACGCGTCTTGGCGAGTGTCTGATGCAATGCGTGAGCAATTGGTCATTCAAGATGGCCTCGAATCGAAAAACGTTCAACATGAAAGTTGTTCGTAACGTCGAAACGGTCAACTTTACTTTTGGGCACATTTTCATCCGAGGTCGTTTACTGCCACAAATAAGACCCGCAAGGTACAGCCAGAAAGCTTGCCGGGATAGAAACCTTGCCGGGGAAATCTTGCCGGGATGGAAACCTTGCCGGGGTGTGAAAGCTTGCCGGGATGGAAACCTTGCCGGAGTGTGAAAGCTTGCCGGGATGGAAAGCTTGCCGGGATGTGAAAGCTTGCCGGGATGGAAACCTTGCCGGGGTGAAGCTTGCCGGGGTGGAAAGCTTGCCGGGAAAAGCTTGCCGGGGTGGAAACTGTCAAATCCGACTAGAAGCTGAAGATGGGCTCAAATAATTATCTAGATGGCCTCAGATGAAAAAGTGTTCAACATGAAAGTTGTTCGTAACGTCGAAACGGTCAACTTTGCTTTTGGAGTCATCATCATCCGACATAGTATACGACCTGCAGAGACGCTACAAGAGTCGGACGGTCCAGTCAGCTACATAACCGAGTCCGACTCGAAATTAAAGATGACCCCGTGGAGTATTCAAGATGGCCTTATTTGGAAAAGTGATCAACATACGGATTATTGGTCTCGTCGAAGCGCACAAAATTCGTGTTTGGACCATCTCCATCGGAGGTCGTGTGCAGATTCCACGGTCCACGCAAGGAGCAAGACAGAAGATTGGACCAGATTCAGACTGAATCTGAGCGGGACCAGAACTAGGACTCTAGGACGTGAATTGATGTAATTTTCTTGTAAGGAAAGCCTAGATGAATCCTTTGCTTGTACGGGAAGTCCAGCCGCCTCTTATATATGTTGGGGGTGATGGCCGATTGAACAACACACAATCGAACAATCAATATACTACTTTTTCATCTACGTTTTATCTCTCCATCGTTTTTCTCTCTCGTTCTTCGTTGTTCTTCGTGTTGGAGAGCTGCGAGTACAGAGGCTCTAGGGGCGAGCGAATCGACCTAGGGCAGCCCATAGCCGCCGCAATCCCTAACGGGGTCCCTCCCGGGCGTGCGGGGCTTCGGGTCTGCAAAAGCGTCCGCCGGCTGTCTTGCGTATCGCGCTGCCGGACGGACCTCCTTCGACGTGAGCTGCGGTGCATCACCCCCGGCGTCGAGGGTACATGGTGACGTGTTCGTGTGCGAACACACTTTTTGGCGACTCCGCTGGGGAACTTTTGATCAAAAATCATCATCCATCATGTCCAATCTTCCCAATCCCTCGGAAGTTGACGTCGATAACATTATCAAGCCCAATCTGGAGGAGTTATCGGCCGAGCATCGTCAAGCTTATGAGGAGTACAAGAAGGCGCGTGAAGAGAAGGAGTTGCAGGAGTTCCTTGGAAACTTCAAGAAGGACCGCCAAGGCAATATCACTTCGGTTGGAGAAATCAAGTTTCCTCCTCTTCAAACCGATCAGGTTAAACCTTCTGTAAGTACTACCTTTTCTCCTGAGCAATGGGCTGAAATTGAGAGCCGTATTTCTGATAGCAATAATCTGATCTATCAAGCTTTCTTAGAAAATATTAATGCCCAGAAGAATATGCCTAATATGCCTGCTAGCATGGGAAACCCTAATTCAGCTTTGCCTATCTCATCGGCGCCCCCCATGCCGATGAATTATTTTCCCACCCATACCAATCAAATTGTGGCTGCACCGCTTAATCCTTTTATGAATATGCAGAGTTCGGTGGCAACACCGAACCAAACCTTACCGATAGGTGGAAACATTGCTAGATCATTGCCGAACTATGGTTCGGCAAACATGCCACAATTTGTACCCGTAGTTGCTAACCCTAATCCTCCTATGCCAGTGCCACAAGCTTCATCGTCTACTATGGACGATGCTTTAGCTAATTTTAGAGAGGAGATGGCTAAAACGCTTCGAGAGAATTTTGGTGTTGAATTACCTAGGAATCGGATTTATCAAAAGCCGTATCCTGAGTACTTTGATGCAATTCCATGCCCTCAAGGATATAAAATTCCAGATTTTGTTAAGTTTAATGGAGAAGGCACGAAGGCCACGTGGGAGCATGTTAGCCAATACCTAGCACAGTTGGGTGAAGCAGGCTCGATAAATGAATTGAAAGTGTGTTTATTTCCTTTGTCATTAACTGGTACTGCATTTTCATGGTTTTCTTCTTTGCCGCATGGCTCTATTCGTGTTTGGTCACAACTAGAGCAAAAATTTCATGATCATTTTTATAGCGGCGACAATGAACTTAAGTTGTCACATCTTACATCGGTTAAGCAGAAGCATGACGAATCGGTCTCCGATTACGTCAAGAGATTTAGAGAGACAAAGAACCGGTGCTATAGTTTAGTGATAACTGAGAGAGACTTGGCTGATCTTGTGCTCAATGGTTTGAGAACTCATATTAGAGAAAAGCTAGAAGGCTATGAATTTATAAGCATCAACCAAGTCTTACAGAGGGCTTTGGCTCATGAAAGCCGAAGCAAGGACCTCAAAGAAGTGCATAGATACAAAACTGATCGTCCTAAGATGAATATGGTTGAATATGATAGTGATCATTCGGACGATGAGGGTGATATTTATGCTGCTGAATTTGTTTGGCCCTCGAAGGCCAAACCTTTTACTTGTCATGATTTAAAGCCGATTCATAAGAATCGCGATGATGAGATGAAGTTCACTTTTAACATTGCTAAATGTGATAGAATATTTGATGCTTTGCTACAAGCTAAGATTATTAGAATATCTCATACTTTACCGCCGTTTGAAGAGCTGAAACGGCGTGCTTATTGCAAGTATCATAATTCTTTTTCTCATGCTACTAATGATTGCAATGTTTTTCGACGCCAGATACAATCGGCCATTAATGACGGACGATTGAACTTTTCTGAGATGCAAGTTGATAAGCAGCCCTTCCCAATGAATACTCTGGATTTGGAGGGGAAAAAGTTACTCATTCGGCCAGAGGTGGCCGAATCTGCCAATAAAACTAATGTTGTCATTGGTGAGCCCAGGAAAAACAAAGATGGCGACAAGGTCCTAGGAAGGCAAGTGGTGCTTGACAAGCAACCCGATGGTGGGGAGATAATCAAGATCACCGTCAAGAATCCTACACTCGGGGGGCAACCGCAAGAGCAAGAGAATACCCGTGTTAAGTTTATCAAGCCCAAGAGTCCGGAAGTTGGCAAGTGGAAGCTGAATGAAGCCAAAGTGCAGCGCAAGAAAATCAAGCCAACTTTTGATATGTTGCTGTCCAAGTATGCTAATCAAGCGGCCGGTTCTAGCTCTAACCGGTCATCATATTTGAAGCGCCCAAGATCACCTCCAAGACAAGAATTGCAACATCGCACAAGGCCATATGGGTCATGGGCACCAGGACTGTGGATGGCGCCACCTCCCTAAGCACCATACCACGTGGGAGGATTTAATGGAGGATGGGGGCAGCCCCCAATGGCCCCTTATGCTTTTCATCCAGGATGGGCAGAACCAAGGAGGCCTATACGTGAGAAGTTTTCTTATCCCACACGAGGCCGTTTGAACAAAGGAGTCAATCGGCCAATGCAGAATAATCAAGGAAGGATCAATAAGCAAGTGTGGCGTGCCAAGTCACCAAGTGCAGTGGTCGAGTCTGGAAAGGGCAAAGAAAGAGTTGATGCCGGTTCACTCATCTTGGGCACTAAGACATTCACTATACAACAGCCGACTGTGCGGAACAACCCTACTGAGCCGATACTTGCTATCGCACCAAAGCACTCGGCTAATGATCATGAAGCTAGCACAAGCAAAGCTAAGTTCAAAGATCCAAAGTACATGCAGCCTAAGTGGTGTCCTCCAGGGCTAACAAAAACACAAAAGAGGAAACTACAGAGGTTAAGGAGTCATGAGATGGCAGAACAGGAGGCCGAGAAGCAAAGAGATGAGTGGTTCAATGACGTTCGGCCCATGGTACCTACAGACCAAGTATGGGTGCCTAAGCAAATACAAAGTACGGTGGTTTCTACATCTATCACATCAGCACCTGTACCACCAAGGAAGGACGATGCTACTGCTGTTACATCGTCTACAACGCCTATTGATTCCGTTTCGCCCGAACAGATTTCAGAATCAATGAAGACGGCAAACCCAGACCCGGCAAGCTCGGTAGACCCGGCAAGCTCGGCAGACCCGGCAAGCTCGGCAGGCCCAGCAAGCCCAACACCGGCAAGCCTGGCACTGAACACACCCGAGGAGGAGGGCGACGTGGTAGATTGTGAGCCTAGACCAGTACATGAAGGAATGGATATCAACATGGTGTTTCATTTACCCGCTGAGTTTCGTGCTATAGATGAAGAAGGGGAGGTGTCTCAGCTGGATTTTGGTCCTAAGAATGCAATATTTGAGAAGCCAAAAGAACCAGTGACGCACTTGAAACCGTTGTACCTCAGAGGACATATCAACGGGTCACCGATTACTCGAATGCTTGTCGATGGTGGTGCTGTAGTGAATCTCATGCCTTATTCAGTCTTCAAGAAATTGGGTTTGCCCGACGAAGGATTGATGAAGACCAATATGGTGCTCAATGGATTTGAAGGCAAAGAGAAAACCGAAGCCAAAGGGGTGATGTACGTGGAGCTTACGGTTGGGAGCAAAACTTTGGCTACTGCATTCTTTGTCGCCGAGGTACAAGGTATGCCGAGTGGATTTCTAATATTGTGCCAGTGGAAAAGAAAGGCTCCGGCAAGTTGAGGGTGTGCATTGATTTCAGAGATTTGAATAGAGCTACACCCAAAGATGAGTATCCTATGCCTATAGCCGACATGCTTATTAATGATGCCTCTGGACATAAGGTCATTAGTTTTCTTGATGGCAATGCGGGGTACAACCAGGTTTTTATGGCCGAAGAGGACATGTCCAAAACGGCTTTTCGGTGCCCCGGTTTCCTTGGTTTATTTGAGTGGACGGTAATGACTTTTGGATTGAAGAATGCTGGCGCCACATATCAGAGGGCTATGAATTTGATTTTTCATGATTTACTCGGCATTATACTTGAAGTCTATATTGATGATATTGTTGTCAAATCGGATGCTTTTGAATCTCACTTAGCCGATTTGCGTTTAGCTTTTGAAAGGATGAAGAAATATGGACTGAAGATGAATCCTTTGAAGTGTGCATTTGGCGTGTCGGCTGGCAAGTTTTTAGGTTTCATTATTCATGAAGATGGCATAGAGATTGATCCCAAAAAGGTAGAAGCTATACAGAAAGTGGAGGCTCCAACATGCAAGAGAGATATGCAAAAATTCCTCGGCAAGGTCAATTATTTAAGGAGGTTCATAGCCAACTTGTCAGGGAAGGTTGATGCATTCACTCCTATACTTCGGTTGAAGAATGATGTTGATTTTACTTGGGGGGCAAAACAGCAAGAAGCATTTGATATGATCAAGAATTATTTGTGCACTCCTCCGGTGATGAAGGCGCCCAAGCATAGAGAGCCCTTTAGACTTTACATTGCAGCCGAGGAAGGCGTTATTGGAGCTGTTTTGACTCAAGAAACCGAAGAAAAAGAGCATGCTATCACTTATTTGAGCCGACGTCTATTGGATGCCGAGACAAGGTATACATTTATTGAAAAATTATGCCTATGCTTATACTATGCTTGCACAAAATTGAGACATTATCTAGTGCCAAGTTCTTGCATAGTAGCTTGTCAAACCGATGTCATTAAATACATGTTGCATAGACCAATTCTTAGTGGTAGAATTGGTAAATGGGCTTATGCTTTAATTGAGTATGATTTGGCTTATGAATCTCTAAAATCCATGAAAGGCCAAATTGTTGCTAATTTTATCGTTGAGCATCGGATTAATGACAAGCAGGATATTGAAATAAACCTTGTCTCGTTAATACCATGGAGATTATATTTTGACGATTCAGTTTGTAGCAACGGCCAAGGTGTTGGTATTGCTTATATATCTCCTCATGGTGCTGTTTTTGAAGCCTCATGCCGCTTAGAGTATTTTTGCACAAATAATCAAGCCGAATATGAAGCATTGTTATTCGGTTTAGAGATGTTGCTGGCCATAGGTGCTACACATATTGAGGCTTTTGGTGATTCGTTATTAGTAGTACAACAGGTATCCAAAGTTTTTCAATGTTTAGACGAATCACTTAATGTTTATCTTGATAAATGTCTAGATATAATTTCTACTTTGGATCATTTTAGCATTGCTCATATATCTAGACATGATAATTGGAGAGCAAACGAGTTGGCACAACAAGCATCCGGCTATCATGTCGATCATGGCATGTTTCATATCTCTCTAAAGCCGATGTCTTGTCTTGCTAACATAGGAGAGACCGAACCAGAGCCCACTGATTCGGCCACTAACAATAAATCTAGTGCAGATGAAAATCATGACTGGAGGGAGCCCATTATTGATTACTTGTGCAATCCGAGTGGAAGGGTGGACAGGGCTGTTCGGTGCATGGCTTTCAAATATACAATGAGGGACGATGGTCTTTATCGCCGAACGGTTGAAGATGTTCTCTTGAAGTGTTTGGACAAAGACCAAGCGAGAATTGCTATGGGAGAGGTTCATGAAGGAATTTGCGGCACTCATCAATCGACCCCCAAGATGAAGTGGTTATTACGACGTGCTGGATTTTATTGGCCGACGATGATTAACAATTGCTTCAGGTATTATAAAGGATGTGAAGCTTGTCAAAAGTTTGGTGATATTCAGTTAGCTCCCGCTGCTATGTTACATCCTATTATCAAGCCGTGGCCTTTTAGAGGTTGGGGATTAGACTTTATTGGAGAGATTCATCCTTCTTCTTCAAAGGGGCATTGGTTCGTGTTGGTGGCAACTGATTATTTCACTAAGTGGTCTGAAGCAATACCTCTCAAGAATATGACGCATACGGAGGTAATTCAATTCATAAGTGAGCACATTATTCATAGATTCGGCATTCCGCAAACATTAACTACGGATCAAGGTTCATCTTTCATGTCACATCAAGTTAGAGAATTTGCCGAATCATATAAGATAAAGTTGTTCAATTCCTCCCCGTATTATGCTCAAGCCAATGGGCAAGCTGAGTCTAGCAATAAAATTTTGATCAAGCTCATCAAGAAGAAAATTGAGGATAATCCAAGAAGATGGCATGAATTATTGTCCGAGGCTTTGTGGGCACATAGAATCTCAAGGCATGGTGCGACGAAGGTAACTCCATATGAGCTCGTATATGGTCAAGAGGCCGTTTTACCGGTGGAGGTGAATTTGAATGCTTTGAGAATAGCTAAACAGAATGATTTATCGGCAGTGGACTTTTATAAGTTGATGATGGTCAATATTGATGAGGTTGCCGATAAACGTTTGGTTGCATTAAAAGCCATAGAGAGGGACAAGCTGAGGGTAGCAAGAGCTTACAATAAAAAGGTCAAGTTGAAGAATTTTCAGGTTGGCGATCTTGTGTGGAAAGTGATTCTGCCGATTGGTTCTAGAGATAGAAAATTCGGGAAGTGGTCTCCAAACTGGGAATGTCCTTTTAGGATTGCAAGGATAGTTCCTGGAAATTCATATTTAGTGGAATCCATGCAAGGAGTATTATTACCTCGAGCTCTCAATGGCAGATATCTGAAGAAGTACCACCCGAGTGTGTGGCAAGAAGCCTAGTTAGGCAATGGCCGATATATGATTATCGCCCTTAGCATAAACATGGCCGATACATAATTATCGCCCTGAGAAATATAGACGGCCGATGGAGTGTTGACATCGTCCTTAGAACAAACATGGTGCAAATTATTTTTCGGCATGCAAGCTTTGCCGAAAAACAGGGGGGCATGTGTTGACACCAGATTTTCGCATGGACAAAAATGTAATTAAGAAGGCCTCAAATGGAAAAGTGCTCAAAGTGATAAAGTTCCGTATCGTCAAAAGGAGAAACTTTGATATTTGGGCCATAGCCATCCGATCTCATCTCTAAGGCCGAAGTTGTGTTCGAAGTACTGGGATTTTGTATCCAGAACACTATTCGGCTGATTACGCCCTCAAGATGATCTCATATGAGAAAACTTGCTACATGAATTGTCTTTGTCTCGTCGAATCGGTCGATTTTCATATAAAAATCGTCTCAATCCGAATTCGTATGCAAAAGTTAGAGCTATCTGAATGCAGCCATGTCAAGAGGCGAAATAAGACGCGGGAGACCAGACGCGTCTTGGCGAGTGTCTGATGCAATGCGTGAGCAATTGGCCATTCAAGATGGCCTCGAATCGAAACACGTTCAACATGAAAGTTGTTCGTAACGTCGAAACGGTCAACTTTGCTTTTGGGCACATTTTCATCCGAGGTCGTTTACTGCCACAAATAAGACCCGCAAGGTACAGCCAGAAAGCTTGCCGGGATAGAAACCTTGCCGGGGAAATCTTGCCGGGATGGAAACCTTGCCGGGGTGTGAAAGCTTGCCGGGATGAAAACCTTGCCGGAGTGTGAAATCTTGCCGGGATGTGAAAGCTTGCCGGGATGGAAACCTTGCCGGGGTGAAGCTTGCCGGGGTGGAAAGCTTGCCGGGAAAAGCTTGCCGGGTGGAAACTGTCAAATCCGACCAGAAGCTGAAGATGGGCTCAAATAATTATCTAGATAGCCTCAGATGAAAAAGTGTTCAACATGAAAGTTGTTCGTAACGTCGAAACGGTCAACTTTTCTTTTGGAGTCATCATCATCCGACATAGTATACGACCTGCAGAGACGCTACAAGAGTCGGACGGTCCAGTCAGCTACATAACCGAGTCCGACTCGAAATTAAAGATGACCCCGTGGAGTATTCAAGATGGCCTTATTTGGAAAAGTGATCAACATACGGATTATTGGCCTCGTCGAAGCGCACAAAATTAGTGTTTGGACCATCTCCATCGGAGGTCGTGTGCAGATTCCACGGTCCACGCAAGGAGCAAGACAGAAGATTGGACCAGATTCAGACTGAATCCGAGCGGGACCAGAACTAGGACTCTAGGACGTGAATTGATGTAATTTTCTTGTAAGGAAAGCCTAGATGAATCCTTTGCTTGTACGGGAAGTCCAGCCGCCTCTTATATATGTTGGGGGTGACGGCCGATTGAACAACACACAATCGAACAATCAATATACTACTTTTTCATCTACGTTTTATCTTTCCATCGTTTTTCTCTCTCGTTCTTCGTTGTTCTTCGTGTTGGAGAGCTGCGAGTACAGAGGCTCTAGGGGTGAGCGAATCGACCTAGGGCAGCCCATAGCCGCCGCAATCCCTGACGGGGTCCCTCCCGGGCGTGCGGGGCTTCGGGTCTGCAAAAGCGTCCACCGGCTGTCTTGCGTATCGCGCTGCCGGACGGACCTCCTTCGACGTGAGCTGCGGTGCATCACCCCCGGCGTCGAGGGTACACGGTGACGTGTTCGTGTGCGAACACTTTCCCCGCACCGTCGGGGGCTTTGAATTCTTGTTCGTAGCAATCGACAAGTTTACAAAGTGGCCTGAGGTGGAACCAGTGAGGAAGGTGACCGCGCAGTCAGCTGTCAAGTTCCTGAAAGGACTGGTGTGCCGTTTTGGAGTACCCAACGGGGTGATCACCGATAATGGCACCTAGTTCATGAGCCGCACCTTTATGCAATACATCCAAAGCCTTGGAAGCAAGGTCTCCTTCGCCTCTGTTGCCCACCCAAGGAGTAACAAGAAAGTCGAGAGGATGAATGCTGAAGTGTTGCGAGGGCTCAAGACAAGAACTTTCGACGGACTACGAAGAAGCGGCAAGCGCTGGATAGATGAGCTGACGATGGTTCTTTGGTCCCTTAGAACGACACCAAATCGAGCTACTGGCCAGACACCCTTCTCCCTAGTATATGGGGCGGAAGCAGTTCCCCCCACGGAACTCATATACGGGTCACCTCGAGTACTTGCCTACGATGAAGTAGAGCAAGAGCAGCTACGCCATGACGATGCCATGCTCCTTGAGGAAGATCGTCTCCGGGCTACTGTGCGTGCTGCATGCTACCAGCAAGCCCTGCGCTGCTATCATAGCCGCAGGGTCCATGCCCGAAGCCTTGAGGAAGGTGACCTTGTCCTTAGGCGCGTTCACTCCGCCAAGGGTACCAACAAGTTGATGCCGAAGTGGGAAGGCCCTTACCGGGTAGCACGAGTCACCAGACCTGGCGCAGTCCGTCTGGAGACCGAAGATAGCATCAAAATGCTTAACTCATGGAATATTGAGCATCTTCGTAAGTTCTACCCGTAAGGCACGGCTGCCAGTCTCAGGCCCCGGCAACCACCTTTTGTACAAGCCTTGCCGCAGTTGCATGTAACCCTTTGTACAAAGCCAGGCGCAGACCCTGTGCATGCAATAATAAAGCTAGGCATTGCATCATATCATCAAACTACATGTTTACTATGCATTTTTATGTTGCAATGTTATCGCTTTTAAGTTTTAGAAATTTCCTAGAGTACTTGATGAGCCTATTATCCTTGTCGCCGCATTCTCTCTCGCCAGAGGACAGAGGCCTCTTGCCCTACATGTTTGCCCGTCAGGAAAACAAGGAAGGAGGGCGGAGAAACAAGGACGGCGGCCCGTCATACTCCGAAAAGGAATACTACCTGAAAAGATAAGTATAAATCGCATATTCCAAGCTCGAAGCCATTTGTTCCCTTAAGGAAACCCTTGCTACCCTTTTTGACTATGTACCGTGGAGTCCTTAACGCAATGGAAACCCTTGTCGGGATGAGCCGTTTCCCAGCTCCTGTCGCTTATCAGCTCTGGGGAGCCGCACCGATACCGACAAGGAGCCTTGCCGGGGAATGATACCAGCTTGCTGCCGGGGGCTCTTTCCCCCTTGGCGCTCGCGTTACGTACTGACCCGGCAAATAGTTCCATGCGGCAAAGACAAACATGCTGACACAGTACAAACAAGAGGAGAAAGGGATAGTACTTAAGGAAAAGAAATAGTATTCATTCATTCATTTTTGGTGCAAAATGGATAAAGATTACATTGGATCAGATGGAGAAGAAAAAGGGGGCAAAAGGAGCGCCTGGCTGGGATTCGGCGCCTCCTCGCCAGGGACAGCAGGACGCGCCCCCGGAGGATCATGGGGATCCTGCCCCCAGGCAGGGCGGACGAAGCCGACAGGGAGGAAGAAGATGGAGGGCAGGTGCAGATGGTGGCACTACCGGAGCATAGCTGGTGATGATGGTGCTGCCGGCAATCACGACGCATCGGAGCTGCCGTCCCCGCTCTTGAAGCGTCTTGGGTTGCCGCCGCTGTCTTCCTCATCGCCACTGCTCAAGGGGACACCTCCGCCGTCGCCCGAGCCCTCGACACGACAGCCGAGGCGAACACCAAGCCTCCCGAAGAGCCTCACAGAGAGCATGGTCGTCCCCGTTGACCCGAGGCAGGGAAGACTCCCTGCCCTTAAGGAGTACGCGCAGGCAAAAGGCTCCCACCCATGTGCAGGATCATAATGCCATGGGTGGGGAACTCTTCCACGACCCATGACGGACCGCTGCTGCGACCACTCGCGCGCAGCCGACGGCCGTACGGACGATCTTTCTCCATCGCCTTGAAGAAGGAGCGCAGAGACCGCAGTCGACCACAACGCTGCGTCTCCGCTATGAACTCCAGCATGGTGTCGTTCGCGCGGTGTTCCGCCAAGACCGAAGCAGCGCGCGACGCAGCGGCGGGTGCGCCAACGCAGCTGCCCCTGGCGCAGCCGCCGCGTCGCCCGCTTCCTCGTCCAAGGCTAGTCCCGCCAACTCTCAGTCCAAAACCATCGACCCAAGTTGGGGGCTGGGCACGGACACAAAAAGAAGACCCTGCGGTGGCTGGCACGCTCGCCCGACCCCCCTGACCATCATGAGGGAAGGGACGGTCCAACGACCAGGGAAGAAGGGCAAGCTATGTGAACCTGAGATTGAGGAGGAGAAGGGAATGGATGAGCATCGCCCGCTGTGGCCCCCTATTTATAGGGAAGGGCACGGGGGCAGGCTCTCCTCCGTTCCAAGACGGCCGCCCATCTCCACCAATCCCGCTACCCACGATCACGGGCGAACAGGTAACCGCCCCATTGCTCCAATCCCAGGCGCTGTAGTTTCTGCCACTCCCACGCCTTTCAGCCATGCGCACCCACCGCAAGCTCCCCGCAATGCATGCGGCGCGCGTGGCAGAAACGGCCGGAGGTAGTAGTAAGTGCTGGCTTGAAAGTCGGCAGTTACTCCCTCACATTGCGCGCCTATGCATAAATTTTGGGCCTGACCCAACGATGCTGGGCGAGCACGTTTGGGCCAGACCCGGGGGCTCCTGTTGGTGCACTAGGACTGGGGTAGCCAGTGCCCCTGACTTATGCACAGGCAGTAGCAGAACCCATCAACATGCATATAGTCATGACCAAGACTCCGGCAGAAGCAACCTGCGCTGGCTAAGCAACGCCGGCAAGGTCGATGCAACGGCCCAGGATGGGCCCGAACCACGCCAGTCACGTCTCCGGTGCCTACCAAGGACCAAGGCGCGCACATCTTCAGGAAGACCCGGCAAGCCATCCCCCCGCAGGCGCGAGCCGATCTGCCACCGCTCCACCGCATCGCAACGCCAGTCATTTGTCGATGCGGTGTCGAGTCCTCAGGTGGCTAAGTGGCTCTCGCTAAGTACGTGGCGATGCGCTGGAAGGCAGATTATGCCCGTTTGACACCCGTCCAGAGGCGTGTCAAGATACTAAGCAATAGTTAGCTAAAGCGGTGGTAGAAGCCTGCCGGGGATGCATCCCCACACGCCACCTAGTCTAGCATTTATGGCATTTGTTCCTAAGTGCCAGAGTTAGGTATGATAGCACTGTTAGCTATCTAATCACTAGGTAATGTCTATTTTGCCACTGTGGTTGCCCCTTGAGCTATAAAAGGAGGCCCAATGCAACCTCCTGAAGCTCCTCGATCGCGTTGGCTCCTTGCTTGCGGGGGCGCACGTCGGGACGCGCCTCCAAGTGGTGCCCGAGCACCTCCCTCGTTGCGCCGGACAGGTCAGAAGCTCTCCAAGTGAAGCCCTCGAGCCCGTCCTGAGGGAAGCGCCGGGCGCGCCTTCCTATGCGGGAGGAAGAGGCGCCCCCGCAATGGACACGGGGCCTGAGGTGCCGTTCTTGGGAGTCTCCGACCCCTGACGGCTCTTGGGGAGGAGCTGCTTATTCTTCTTGAGCGTGTCCTCAGGAGGCAGAACGCCGCCCTCGTCGTCAGAGTTTTCAGCCACCGTAGCCTGGTAAGCACGCTCGAGGGAGCAGACTGCATCCTTTTCATCGCAGGCGACCGTGATGACACCTCCGCTCCCCGGCATCTTGAGGATGTTGTAGCCATGGTGGGTTGCCGCCATGAACTTGGCGAGGGCAGGGTACCCGAGGATGGCGTTGTACAGGAGGTGGATGTGGGCGACGTCAAAGTCGATGAGATCGGTGTGGTAGTTATCGCACTTGCCGAAGGTGGGTGGGAGGCGCACCTGCCCCAGGGGAGTGGTGGAGCCATCGGTCACTCCTGAGAAGGGCTTGGTTGGCATGAGCTGATCGTAGGGCACCTGAAGCGTCTCAAACGTCTCGACGGAGAGGACATTGAGCCCAGCGCCACCGTCGATGAGGGTCTTGGTGACCAGGACGTTGCTGATGGTAGGTGTGCAGAGCATGGGGAGCACGCCTGCGGTGGTCGCGCACTTGAGGTGATCCTTAGAGTCGAAGGTGATGGTGACCTGCGACCACTTGAGGTGACGCACAGCTTCGAGCTTCGGGAGGGCGGCGTTCACCTCACGAGAGAACTGCTTGAAGATGTGGTTGGAGGCAGGGGCCTGAGCACCACCCAGGATGCAGGCGATCGCACGGGGTTCCTGGAAGCCCCCAGCCCCATCATCCCACCGGTCTTTGTCGTTCCTCCTTGGTGGCGGTGGCAGTGAAGGGAGGCCACCGTTGCCCTGAGGACGGCCCTCGCGAGGCTGATCGCGCCGTGGCCCGTCGTGAGGCTCGTCACACCAGCGGTCCTCGCGGGGCTGGTCACGCCAATCCTGACGTGGGTCGCAGTTGTCCCAGCGACCTCCGCTGCGGCCCCCTCCTCGGCCGTAGCCGCGGTCGCCGCGCTCGGGGCGGCCGCCGAGGCGTTCGTCGTGGAGTGTCCTGAGCTCTTGGAAGTCTTCAGTGTTGTGGCTGCGGGTGTAGTGGAAGATGCAGAATGGGCGGCCGCCCTTGGGGGGCTCTTCTTGGTCACGACCGCGCTTCATCTCGGGCTCAGCCGCCAGCACTGCAGGCCCCTTGCGCTTCGCCTCCTTAGCCTTGGCATTCTTGTCCTCAGGGTCTGCCTCCGGAAGCTCGAGGAGAGAGAGACGACCCTCCTCAGCCCTTGCGCACTTGTTCGCCAGGTTGAACATCTCCAGGGCCGTGCACAGTTCATCATGGATGGCGAGCTCCTCTTTCATCATGACGTCCCTGACGCCATCGGTAAACGCCGAGATGATGGCCTCGTCCGACGCCTTCGGGATCTTGAGGCGCATATTCGTGAAGCGTTGTATGTACTTGTGCAGGGTCTCGCCCGACTGCTGCTTCACGCGCCGTAGGTCATTCACCCCCAGGGCGCGGTTGCGCGTGCCCTGGAAGTTGGCGATGAAGCGCTCGCGGAGCTCGTCCCAGGAGGGAGCGCCACCCTTGAGGGCCATGGGGAATCAATTCGCCATGACTTTGTCGTCGCCGCTTGCAGCCTCGATGCTCAGCGCGTAGAGCTGAAGGAACTCCACGGGGCCGGGGGTGCCATCGTAGCGTGGAGGCAGGTCCGGCTTGAACTTGCCGGGCTAGTTGACACGGCGCAGCTCCGGGGAGAAAGCATGGCAGGCTGCTCCGCTCACAGGTGCCGCGTGTACGAGGGGAGCTGGGTCTTGACGCCCGTGCGCCGCGGCCTCCGGCGGCGCATGATACGTCTCCAACGTATCGATAATTTATGAAGTATTCATGCCATATTCACTTATGTTTACAATACTTTTATATGGTTTTGATGCACTTTATATGATTTATTTAGAACTAACCCAGACTGACGCTGTTTTCAGCAGAATTACCGTGGTGTTGTTTTTCTGCCGA
The DNA here is from genome assembly GCA_039707655.1 of Elymus sibiricus. Taxonomy (NCBI): domain Eukaryota; kingdom Viridiplantae; phylum Streptophyta; class Magnoliopsida; order Poales; family Poaceae; genus Elymus; species Elymus sibiricus. The sequence continues at coordinate 314,393,511 of CM077665.1, forward strand.
AAATGAAAGTTCTCGGAATCGCCTAAAACTTTTTGGTGATTTTTTCTGGACCAAATAAGCAATATTGGAGTGAAGAACCACCTGAGAGGAGCCACGAGGTCGGCACAACCCACGAGGGCGCGCCAGAGGGCTCAGGCGTGCCCTAGTGTATCGTGCCCTCCTCATGGCCCATCTTGGCGTGAAACCGACGCCCAAAAATCCTGTAAATATAGAAACCATCAAAAATAACCCTAGACTCTCCGCTCCGCCGCCGCATCTCTCTGTATCGACGAAAAACCAATCTAGAGGCATTCCAGTACCCTGCCGGAGAGGGTAGATCATCTCCGGTGGCCATCTTCATCATCCCGGCGGAGGCCATGACGAGGAGGGAGTAGTCCACCTTCGGGGCTGAGGGTATGTACCAGTAGCTATGTATTCAATATCTCCCTCTCGTGTTCTTGAGATGTCACGATCTTGATGTATCACGGGCTTTGTTAATATAGTCGGATCACATGATGGTATTCCCTTGCTATCATGCTGTGATGAATTGAATCTTTCCCTTTGAGATATCGTTATGTTGGATTGAATATTGGATTTGAGAACACTTGATATATGTCTTGCATGTGGATACCCGTGGTGACAATGGGGTGTTCTATTGATTCACTTGATATATGTTTGGGTACTCAACTTGCGGATTCCCGCGGTGACATTGGGGTAATCTATGCATAGGGGTTGATACACGTTCTTGTCCTACTTTCTCCGATAGAAATCTTGGGGTACTCTTTGAGGTTCTTTGTGTTGGATTGAGTATTATGAATCTGAAATTGTTTGATGCGTATCGTATAATTAACTCATGGATACTTGTGGTGACATTGGAGTATCTAGGTGACATTAGAGTTGGTTGATGTGTATCATATGGTGTTATTCTAGTACGAACTCTTGAATAGATCTATCAGAAAGGATAACTTTAAGGTGGTTTCGTACACTACAATCAATTTCTTCTTATGTTCTCCGCTAGATAAGAACTTTGGAGTGATTCTACGTTGCACGTTGAGGGATGGTTATGTGATCCAACTATATTAGCATTGTTGAGAGATTGCACTAGCGAAAGTACGGGCCCTAGGCCTTGTTTTCAAGCATTGCAATACCGTTTGTGCTCACTTTTGTTACTTGCTACCTTGCTGTTTTTATATTTTCAGATTACAAAAACCTATATCTACCATCCATATTGCACTTGTATCACCATCTCTTCGCCGAACTAGTGCACCTATACAATTTGCCATTGTATTGGGTGTGTTGGGGACACACGAGATTTCTTGTATTTGATTGCAGGGTTGTTTGAGAGAGACCATCTTCATCCTACACCTCCCACGGATTGATAAACCTTAGGTCATCCACTTGAGGGAAAATTGCTACTGTCCTACAAAACTCTTTGCTTGGAGGTCCAACAAAGTCTACAAGAATAAAGTTGCGTAGTAGACATCAAGCTCTTTTCTGGCGCCGTTGCCGGGGAGGTGAGTGCTTGAAGGTATATCTTTAGATCTTGCAATTAAATCTTTTATTTTCTTGTTTTTCAATAGTTTGGTTTTACAAAAGAAAACTACAAAAAAATGGAGTTTAGGTTGCATCATTTGTTTCGTCTCTATAATGTCTTTCGTGAAAATAAGGATTCAGAAAATTGTGCTCAATTGGTAGAGGAAGAAATTATGAAAATATGCAATGAGAATTTCTTGAATGATTAGCATGATAGCAATATTGTTAGCATGAGTTTTCTTAATATCCAAAATACTAATGATGATTGCACTAGTCATGATAAAAATATTTCTTATAAGCATGTCAATTTTTGTGGAGTGCATAAAGTTTGTGAGGACGTGCCTTATAGGGATGATAGATTTTGCAAGAAGCATAAACATGATAGAACCAATTTTTTTCTCAAAGTGATAGTTGAATTTGCTACACAATTATGTTCTCTTTGTCCTATTACTTGTGAACTTTGCAATAAAGTTGGTCATCTTAATTTCCAATGCAAACTTTTTCATGATCAAATCATGGCCAAATATTGTAATAACTTGATCACCCTTGAACTTTATGATGAACTTTCTCTATTTTTGGGGAGTGAAGAATTGACACATAAAAATAGTTGGTTTGAAGTATTCATTCTCACGGACGACATTGAAACTAATCTAAAAAATATCTATATGGTTTGCATGGTAAATTGCAACGAGAATGCTTATATTGCCAACTATAGAAAGATGGGAAAACCAATATAATATAAAAGGAATACTAATGAAAGGGTAAAGGTTTCCACTTTCCCTCCTATTGTCTCTCATGATGTAATAGGTTACAAGGAGGAGCTCCCTATTCAACCAATCTCGTCAATAAGAAGCTCGAAAAAATTAATTAAACCCACACATGATGTTGTGAAGAAGAAGGAAAGAAGAAAGAGTAAAGGTAAAAAGGCATCTCTCCCAAATGATGTTGCTCCTATTATTATTGTGCCTCACGAGGATGAATCGAAAATAATTTTGGAAGATGATATACTTGATGATGAATTTGTTATGCCTATTGCTTGTTGTGATGACTATGATGAGAACGAAGTTGCTACTTATGATGATTATTGTGATGATACTTATGTTATAAAAAGTAGTGATAATTATTGTCATAATTTTGAATATCCTTTTACTGAACATTACTCTTTTAATGTGGAAACAATTTATAGTATTCGAGTTTCATTTGATGCTCCCACTATTATGAATGAGAAGAAATTTGCTTATGTGGAGAGTAATGAAAATTCTATGCTTGTGCATCATGAAAATAATGATTTATGTGGTAGTTATATTGTTGAATTCCTTCATGATGCTACTGAAATTTATTATGAGGGAGGAACATATGCTTGTAGGAATTGCAATAATATCAAGTTTCCTCGCTATGTGTTCAAAGCTTTGAAGTTATGCTTGTTTTGCCTTCCTATGCTAGTGGATTCTTGCTCCCATAAATTGTTTGCTCACAAAATCCCTATGCATAGGAAGTGGGTTAGACTTAAAGGTGCTTGTCATGAGATTCATGATGCTCTCTTTTATGTTTCAATTCTTTACTTTTACGTGAGCATCATTGAAATCATCATGCCTAGCTAAAAATGCATTAAAGAAAATCGCTTGTTGGGAGACAACCCAACACTTTTACGTTCTGTTTTTGAATGTTCACATGAATAAGCTACTGTATTAATCATGTTTTGTGTCTTTTATTTCAATAAAGTGCCAAGTAAAGCCTTTGGGATGACTCACAAGATGAGTAGAATTGATGCTGAACCAAAACATAAACTTTTGACTCCAGTACAGGAATTTTCATTTTTTACTGGAGCATGATAATGATCTGAAATTTTTACATAGTGTTGATATACCAAATCTTCAGGTTTTCCTATTTTTTCAGAATGTTTAGAGACAGGGAAGTATGGTTACACTACAGATCTTCACAGACTGTTCTGTTTTTGACAGATTCTGTTTTGCATGTATAGTTTGCTTGTTTTAGTGTTTCCATAGCTTATATTTAGTGGTATAAATTATGGGAATGGTAGAATACAGTAGGTATCATGTGAGAACAATTATGAATCTTGTCTTGACAGTAACTAAGTGAATGATCTATCTTTATTATACTAACCCATCTCACGAAGTTCCGTTAAGTTTTGTGTGATTGAAGTTTTCAAGTTTTGGGTGAGACACCGATATGAGGAGAATAAGGAGTGACAAGAACCTAAGCTTGGGGATGCCCAAGGCACCCCAAGGTAATATCCAAGGAATACTCAAGCGCCTAAGCTTGGGGATGGCCCGGAAGGCATCCCCTCTTTCGTCTTCAACATTATCGGTATATCTTACTTAGAGCTATATTTTAATTCGTCACATAATATGTGCTTTGCTTGGATGGTCATTATATTTTGTTGTTTTATGTTAGGTGTTATTTATAATCTTGTTTTTCAATAAAAATTCCAAGAATTGTCTTAGGATGCTTGCATTGCATGTTTTGATGTGCGCTGTGTAAAAACAGAAACTTTTGCTATAGTGTTGGAATTTTCATATTTTACTAGAACGTGGAAAGTTTATGAAATTTTTACACAGTGTTGTCATATAAATTCTTTAGCATGTCCTAAATTTTCATAATTGTTTGAGTTACATAAGTACACTGGTTTAATAGATTGCTACAGACTGTTCTGTTTGGACAGATTGCTGTCATAGTTTTGTTATCTACTTATTCTATAGTTTCCATAGCCTATATTGGTAGATATAAATTGTGGAAACGATAGTAAACAGTAGATGATGTTTGAAATTATTATGCAACTTGTATTGGCAGTACATAAAGAGTTGATTTATTATTATGTGTACTAACCGATCTCACGAGTTCTTGTTGAGTTTTGTGTGGATGAAGTTTTTGAGACTTAGGTGAAACCGGGTTATGAGAGGATTGAACGAGATACAAAAGCTCAAGCTTGGGGATGCCCAAGGCACCCCAAGTAAATATTTCAATAAGTCTCAAGCATCTAAGCTTGGGTATGCTACACATCCCACCTCTCTTCATCAACTATCGGTTAGCCTATGTTGAGCCGAAATTTTTATTCGTTCACATGACATGTGCTATTCTTGGAGTGCTATTTTAATTTAGTTTGCTGTTTGAATAAAATACCCAGATCTGAAAATCTTTATTGAGAGAGAGTCCTCACATAGCTAATTAATTGTTTGACTACTCATTGATCTTCACTTATATCTTTTGAGAGTAGTTTGATGTTTACTCTTGAGCTTCACTTATACCCTATGAGTAAATTGTGAATGAATTGAATATCATAAATCTGAAATTATTATTGTGCTTTATGCTTAGTAGTAGTTTCACATATGGTTTAGAAAGTAAAATCTATTGAAGTTTGACAATCACAATATTGGTCATACAAGCAATTCGTGAATGATTAGTATAAGGAAGAGAACTTTCACATACAAATATATTATCTTGTACATCTTCTATGATTGTGAATACCCATTAATTATTTTCAAACTTGAGCAAATTAGTTGAAGTTGGACATGGAAGACAACGTAATGAGTTATGGTTGTGTATATTTGCATAGAAGTTATATTGTTATGGATCCTCCAACATGTGGTGTTTGCTTAGGATCTTTTGCTATCAAAAAATTCGTACTAAGTAGAGATACTACTTGTGCATCCAAAAACCCTTAAACCCAGTTTCTTGCGATGAGAGTCCACTATATCTAGCTATATGCGGTATTACCCTGCCGTTCCAAGTAAATTTGCATGTGCCACCTCTAAAATTTCAAATGAGCATCTGTTTTGTGTGCCTGGACCGCTCATGAAGCGACAGGGGGCGGTCAGTATCTTCCATGTTAAGCCGGTTATTCTCATGATGAGTGTTTATTCACTCGTCCTTGCATGAGAGGGGCGATAATAGGGATTCCCAGTCCCGAAATCAAAAAAAATATATGCAAATAATTAAACAAAACTCCCCCAGGAATGTTGTTGGTATGGACGGTACCCGTGGATTCGGCTAGCCGTGGAGTGTGTTTGTTGGTGGAGGGGGAGTAAACCTTTACTTTTACCGTTTGGGAACCGCCCCTAATGTATTTAACATGGAAGATATTGATAACTCTTGGTCGTAACGTTGACAGGAAGGGTGCACCTCCCAAAATTATATTTATCTGTGATTTAAGCTTTGAGCTCTGGCACCTCTGCAATTCCCTGCTTCCCTCTGCGAAGGGACAATCTTTTTACTTTCATGTTATTTACTATGCATGTTGAGTCAACTTCTTATTCCAACCTCAGTCTATTAGTTGGCAAGCATCATGTGGTGGGGAAAGATCCAAACACACATATCTAGTCAAATATATTTGATCCTGACTTATTATTGTTGACAATTATCTCTATGATAAATGAGTTGGGAGGCGAAACATTAAGCCCCTATCTTTCTATGTGTTCGATGGATATTGTTTGTTCTAAGAATATGCTTTGAGTACTAGCAATCATAGAAGACTATATGATGATTGAGTATGTGGAGCTCTTACTTAGACTTTGTTGAGAATAAGTTGAATTGCAATTGTTTGGTGACTAAGAACATAGGTTGTTAAGTTTCAAGAGAATTCATTGTTTGAACCATATCATGTGAATTGGTTTCTACTCTATCATGATGATTTTTATGAGAAAAAGTTGCTGGTTATGATGCTAGAAAATTGACTGAAATTATCAATGATCAAACTTATATATTATGCTAGCATTCACACTTCATAAATTTGTTCTTTTATCATTTACCTTCTCGAGGACGAGTAGGAATTAAGCTTGGGGATGCTGATATGTCTCCAACATATCGATAATTTCTGAAGTATTCATGCCATATTCACCTATGTTTACAATACTTTTATATGGTTTTGATGCACTTTATATGATTTATTTAGAACTAACCCGGACTGACGCTGTTTTCAGCAGAATTACCGTGGTGTTGTTTTTGTGCAGAAAATGGAAGTTCTCGGAATCGCCCGAAACTTTTTGGTGATTTTTTCTAGACCAAATAAGCAATATTGGAGCGAAGAACCACCGGAGAGGAGCCACGAGGTGGGCACAACCCACCAGGGCGCGCCAGAGGGCCCAGGCGCGCCCTGGTGTATCGTGCCCTCCTCGTGGCCCATCTTGGTGTGAAACCGACGCCCAAAAATTCTATAAATATAGAAACCATCAGAAATAACCCTAGACTCTCCGCTCCGCCGCCGCAACTCTCTGTATCGATGAAAAAACAATCTGGAGGCTACCAGTACCCTGCCAGAGAGGGTAGATCATCTCCGGTGGCCATCTTCATCATCCCGGCGGAGGCCATGACGAGGAGGGGGTAGTCCACCTTCGGGGCTGAGGGTATGTACCAGTAGCTATGTGTTCAATCTCTCTCTCTCGTGTTCTTGAGATGTCACGATCTTGATGTATCACGGGCTTTGTTAATATAGTCGGGTCACATGATGTTATTCCCTTGCTATCATGTTGTGATGAATTGAATCTTTCCCTTTGAGATATCGTTATGTTGGATTGAATATTGGATTTGAGAACACTTGATATATGTCTTGCATGTGGATACCCATGGTGACAATGGGGTGTTCTATTGATTCACTTGATTTATGTTGGGTACTCAACTTGCGGATTCCCGCGGTGACATTGGGGTAATCTATGCATAGGGGTTGATACACGTTCTTGTCCTACTTTCTCCGATAGAAATCTTGGGGTACTCTTTGAAGTTCTTTGTGATGGATTGAGTATTATGAATCTGAAATTGTTTGATTCGTATCGTATAATTAACTCATGGATACTTGTGGTGACATTGGAGTATCTAGGTGACATTAGAGTTTGTTGATGCGTATCATATGGTGTTATTCTAGTACGAACTCTTGAATAGATCTATCGGAAAGGATAACTTTAAGGTGGTTTCGTACCCTACAATCAATTTCTTCTTATGTTCTCCGCTAGATAAGAACTTTGGAGTGATTCTTCGTTGCACGTTGAGGGATGGTTATGTGATCCAATTATATTAGCATTGTTGAGAGATTGCACTAGCGAAAGTACGGACCCTAGGCCTTGTTTTCAAGCATTGCAATACCGTTTGTGCTCACTTTTGTTACTTGCTACCTTGCTGTTTTTATATTTTCAGATTACAAAAACCTATATCTACCATCCATATTGCACTTGTATCACCATCTCTTCGCCGAACTTGTGCACCTATACAATTTGCCATTGTATTAGGTGTGTTGGGGACACAAGAGATTTCTTGTATTTGATTGCAGGGTTGTTTGAGAGAGACCATCTTCATCCTACACCTCCCACCGATTGATAAACCTTATTTCATCCACTTGAGGGAAAATTGCTACTGTCCTACAAAACTCTGCGCTTGGAGGCCAAACAAAGTCTACAAGAATAAAGTTGCGTAGTAGACATCAGCGCACGGTCCTGATGACGGCGCGGGGGTGCGGGGAGCACATGCACATCACCTCGCGGCCTTGGCACCACCTGGCAACTTGCTTCATCCCTTGCCTGCACCGACGCTTCGTGCGGCTGGTTGCGCGGACGCGTTTCGCGCCTGGGCTCGGGGTCGACGCCGTGCAGAGAAGGAGGGGGAGGTGCGCCGTGAGCCACGTCGCCCGCCTCGGAGAGCGGAGGACGGAGCGAGTGGGTGGGTGGCGGGACCTCGCCGGTGACGCTGACTAGCTCGGCGATGCGAGCAAGCCAGTCATCGTAGCGATCATGGGCGGGGCGGTAACGCAGCAGCTCGCGCGCCATGAACAGTGCAGCCTGCGCGTTCGCCGGCCTGTAGCGAGCGTGAGAGGACGATGCCGAGGCGGGGACGAGGGACGGAGTAGCAGTGCGGCCATCGCGCCACATGGTGGGTGGCTGTAACGAGTCCTGCTGCTCTTGAACGGCTGGTCCAGTGGCTGCGTTGGTTGTGGGAGAAGCGGAGTGGCGCGGGGCACCGCGACCCACGGGCGCCGTCTAGGCGACGTGGGCGGCTCGGCGCTCGACGCGGACTCGGTGGGCCTCGGCCATGGGAGCGACGAAGCGGAGACGAAGCAGAACCAGAAGGGAGACCTCGACACGCCCCTACCTGGCGCACCAAATGTCGGAATTGGGGCTCCGTAGACCCAAGAAGGTTCGAACACTGGGGCGTGTGCGAAGATCCCAACCAGCTCAAGCCTCAAGCCTGCCGCTCCATAGCTAGGCCCTGCCGAAGATGCACGAGAGCGCAAGAAGATGAACACAGAGGTTTACCCAGGTTCGGGCCACCTTACGGTGTAAAACCCTACTCCTGCTTTGGGAGGATTGGCCTCACGAGGAGGTTCGGTGATGAACGGGTACAGTGGTGAGCGACCTCGCGAGGGCACTCGGGTGAGAAATGGATCTGGGGGGCCCTCCTACGGTGGTGGCTAGTCCCTATTTATAGCGGCCTGGGTCCTCTTCCCTTATCGCACTAGTGGGAAGGGATCCCAGAACGGCCAAATTTGAAAGGGCACAAGAGGTACATCTTATCCTGACTAAAGGTGGTCTTCGCCTGCAAAGCTCCTGGCCGTGACACAGAGGTGGGCTCGCCGATGACATCCGTCCTGCCGAGCTCGTGGTCTTGGTCTTGTTGCTCCAAACAGAAACCTTTGGCGGATCCCTTGGGAACCCGCATACGTCCTTGCCTCCTTAGCACGAAAGAGGAAACTATCCCCTCTGCGCCCGCTGGCGCCCGCCTGGCCTTGGTCATCATAGCTCACGTCATCGTAGACTCCTGAGGCCGGGTGCCTGCATAGGAATCTCCGCTCCTCGGGAGGCAGCCTGAGGAGACCGCTCCTCTGGAGGTCTTGGCGTCATTCGCCTCGCGAGGCCGGGCCCCTCGCGAGGGTCTTGTCTTGTGGGGCTAGTCGCCAGGCCGTACAGGGCCGTCGATGTGGGCCACACGCAGGGCCGCAGGCAGGCATGTCTGGGTACCCCCGATCCCAGAACGCCGACATCTAGCTACTATTTTTCTTGTTCAAGAATTTGACATTATCATACAAGAAGCTAGAAATATATTTGATCATTATAGGATTAATTATGAGTGTCCACCAATAGAAGGAATCCTTTATGAGTTAGAAGTTATGAGGAAATTGAAGTCTACGGATTATATTGCTTATCATGAAAATCTTAGAAAGAAGGTTCCACCAAATAAACTAGATGATAAAATTTCTAAACACAATGATCAATTTTCTATACCAAAACTTGGAATGGGTTATGAACTTGAGAGATCATTGAGGAAATATCTTTATCAAAACTTATACAATGAGCAGATAGCCATCACCTATGAGAAACCAAAGGAGGGACCACCTATTCCTTCCGAAATAGACCTCTCGGACCCTTGTGTTGTGAAGTTTAGTCCCTTCAATTATTTTTGTTTAACTATTAGGAAGCTTGCTGCTGAAAGAAGGGAATATGATTTTAGCATGACAGATCGTCTTCATGATTACTACAACACTTGAAACTATGCATTATGCCTAGCTACGGGCATAAAACAATAGCGCTTGTTGGGAGGCAACCCAATATGTATCTTTATTTTTGTTTTTACTTTATGTTTTTGTGTGATAACATGATTGTTGCCTCTGTAATGATTGTATTTTTATGTTTTAATTAGTGTTTGTGCCAAGTAAAGCCTTTGGGATGACTCACAAGATGAGTAGAAACGATGCTGAATCTGAAACAGCAACTTTGACTCCAGTGCAAGAATTTTCATTTTTTCTGAAGCGTGATAATGATCTAAAATTTTAACACAGTATTTCTATACAAATTCTTTACATTGTCCTAATTTTTTAGAATTTTTAGAGTTACAGAAGTATGGGCTCTTTACAGATTTCTACAGACTGTTCTGTTTTAATCAGATTCTGTTTTGCTTGCATAGTTTGCTTGTTTTGATTATGCCATGGACTATATCAGGGGGGTGTAAGCCATGGGGAAGTTAGAATACAGTACCTATTATGCAAAAAGGAATTTGAATCAATTTATCACAGTACCTCAAGTATGCAAGATGTTTCTTATACTAACGGATCTCATGAAGTTTTGTTGAGTTTTGTGTGATTGAAGTTTTCAAGTCTTGGGTGTGATCAAAATGGACTATGGAATAACGAGTAGCAAGAGCCCAAGCTTGGGGATGCCCAAGGCATCCCAAGTATAATTCTAAGGAGACTCAAGCGTCTAAGCTTGGGGATGCCCCGGAAGGCATCCCCTGTTTCGTCTTAATCCATTGGTATGTCACTTGGAGCTATATTTTTATTCATCACATGATATGTGTTTTGCTTGGAGCGTCGTTTCCTTTTGTTTGCTTTTACTTTCAGTTTGTCACAGTCATCATTTGCTGGACACACCTATTTGAGAGAGACACACCTTCTTGATAATTTGCTAGAATACTCTATGTGCATCACTTATATCTTTTGAGCTAGGCAGTTGCTCTAGTACTTCACTTATATCTTTTTGAGCATAGTGGCGTGTAGATTTTATAGAAATAATATGCTCTCGTTCTTCACTTATATTTGTTTGAGATCTGAGTAATAGTGACGGTAATTTGAATGGGTCATAAGAATACTCCAAGAATATTAGGTATTCAACGAATGATAATCAAAACCATTGTGTAGCACATATAGAGAAGTTGTGGGTTATTGACATTGATGTGGTAATATGAAAAAGGTGTGAGTCCAAAATTGTTGATTCGTAGAAGTGTCGAGATTAAGAGGTGTTAACTTGTTATTCATCTAAAAATTAAAGAGGCATGGTGATGATGTGTGAGCATTTATATTCCTCGTTGAAATCCTAGTGTTGTTTTGAGTCGGGGGCGCGCGATGGTTAACTCCTACCAACCTCCTCCCTCGGGGCATGCGAGGAGTACTTTGATTTGTGATAAAACTAATAAACTTTGCAATAAGTATGTGAGTTCTTTATGACTAATGTGACACCATGGACATACACATCTTCACCTTCTCATATTTTCTAGCCTCTTCGGTACCGTGCATAGCCCATTCTCACCTCGAGGATCAAAACCCCGTGACATGATACGCTCTGTTGCACATAAGCCTCATTATATCTTCCTCAAAACAGCCACCATACCTACCTATCATGACATTTCCATAGCCATTCCGAGATATATTGCCATGCAAATTCCATCGTCACTTCACATGACTAGTTCGTTCATCATCATAATGCTTTGCATGATCGTATAGAGCTGACATAGTATTTGTGGCAAAGCCACTGTTCTTCATATTTTTGATACATGTCACGCTAGATCATTGCACATCCTAGTACACTACCAGTGGCATTCATACAGAGTCATATCTTCCTATCAGTTCTTCATGTTGAGATTGTAAGTAAATAAAAGTGTGATGATCATCATTTAGAGCATTGTGCCAGTGTGGAAAGGATGATGGAGACTATAATTCCCCCCACAAGTCGGGATGAGAGTCCGGACGAAAAATGAAATAAAAATGGGGGAGGCCAAATGAGCCCACCATATAAAAAAGGAGAAAATGGGGGAGGCAAAAAAGAAAAGAAAAGAGAAAAGCCCACCATAAAAAATAAAAATAAATAAAATGAGAGAAAAAAGAGAAGGGACTTTGCTACTATCCTTTACCACATTTGTGCCTCAGAGTAGCACCATGTTCTTCATATAGAGAGTCTCCTATGTTGACACTTCCACATGCTAGCGGGAATTACCTCTTCATATAATAAACTTGGCTTGTATATTCCAATGACGGGCTTCCTCAAATGCCCGAGGTCTTCATGAGCAAGCAAGTTTGATGCACACCCCACTTAGCTTCAGTTGAGCTTTCATACACTTATAGCTCTAGTGCATCATTTGCATGGCAATCCCTACTCCTCGCATTGATATCTATCGATGAGCATCTCCATAGCTCGTTGGTATGCCTAGTTGATGCGAGACTATCTTCTCCACTTTTTACCCCTTTGATACCTACCACCATATTCTATTCCACCTATATGCTATGTCCAATGGTTCACGCTCATGTATTGCGTGAAGAATAAAAAGTTGATGCATATTGAAAAAGTACGATCCAATTGCCTGACTTGGACACCGTGGTGCTTAACATTTGTATCTATGTGGTGAAGACGGAGTCATGCCTTGCTAATATAATAAGATGAATAGGGGTAAAACATTCTTTTAGGATCGTATACTTTGAAAAATTAATGATTTTGTTTCTTATACTTATAAATATTACTATGTTGATGTTTGTTAATTCATCAGTTCTCAATGAGCATACATACCAAAGATTACATAATGGGTAGCATATCAAATAAAAAATTATGTTCTTATCATTTACCTACTCGAGGATGAGCAGGAATTAGGTATGCTGATACGTCTCCAACGTATCTATAATTTTCGATTGTTCCATGCTGATATATTATCATTCTAGGATACCTTTTGGGTATTTATTTACCAATTTATAATATTTTTGAGCACTAACCTATTGACCCAGTGCCCATTGCTAGTTCCTGTTTTCTGCGTGTTTTTGCCTTTTCAGAGTTACAATACCAAACAGAGTCCAATTTCCATGAAACTTTTTGGTGATTTTTTTTGGACCAATACAAGACCTAGAAGCTTTGGAGGAGGGCCAGGCGATGCACCAGGGGCCCACCACATATCCAGTCACGCCCCCTAGTGGGGGTCGCGACTAGGTATGTGGTGGCCCCTAGAGCATCCCCCGACGTCGTTCTCTGGCCTATAAATTCACATCTACCCTAAAAACATCAGAAGCGCTCCAGAAACACTTTTTCCGCCGCCGCAAGCCTCTGTTCTGACGGGAGGCCATCTACACCTCCGTTCCGGCACCCTGCCAGAGGGGAGATCGATCACGGAGTGCCTCTTCATCAACCTTGCTGCCCTCACCATGATGTGTGAGTAGTGCACCGCAGACCTATGGGTCCGTAGGTAGTACCTAGATGACAATCTCTCTCTCTCTTTCTCTCTCTCTCTCTCTCTCTCTCTCTCGATCTTCAATACAATATTCATCGCATCTTTGCCTTGATCTATCCGATGTAATCCCCTTGTATGGTGTGTTTGTTGGGATCCGATGAATTGTGAGTTTATGTTCAGATTATTCATGAAAAGTATTTGAGTCAAACCTGATTACTATGTGTCGGAATCCGGGGCTCCGCAGACCCAAGAAGGTTGGAACTCTGGGGCGTGTGCGAAGATCCCAACCAGCTCAAATCTCAAGCCTGCCGCCCCACAGCCAAACCCTGCCGAAGATGCGCGAGAGCGCAAGAAGATGGACACGGAGATTTACCCAGGTTCGGGCCACCTTGCGGTGTAAAACCCTACTCCTGCTTTGGGTGGATTGCCCTCACGAGGGGGCCTGAGGATGAACGAGTACAAGGGTGAGCGACCTCGCGAGGGCACTCGGGTGAGGATGGATTCGGTCCCTCTCTACGGTGGAGGCTAGCACCTATTTATAGTGGTCTGGGTCCTCTTCCCTTATCGCACAGGCGGGAAGGGATCCCACAATGGCCAAATTTGAAAGGGGACATGAGGTACAGCTTATCCTGACTAAAGGTGGTCTTCGCCTGCAAAGCAACTGGTCGTGACGCAGAGGTGGGCTCGGTGATGACATCCGTCCCGCCGAGCTCGTGGTCTTGGTCTTGTTGCACCGGAATGGAAACCTTTGGGGGATTCCTTGGGAACCCGCGCACGTCCTTGCTTCCTTAGCACCAAAGGGGAAAATGTCCTCTCTGCGCCCGCTGGCCTAGGTCGTCACGGCTCACGTCATCGCTACCTCCTGAGGCCGGGTACCTGCATAGGAATCTCCGCTCCTCAGGAGGCCACCTGGGGAGGCCGCTCCTCCGGAGGTCTTGGCGTCGTTCTCCTCACGAGGCCGGGGCCCTCACGAGGGTCTTGTCCTGGGGGGTTTGTCGCCAGGCCGTACTGGGCCGTCGAGGTGGGCCATGTGCTGGGCCGCAGACAGGCAGGTCTGGGTACCCCCGATCCCAGAACGCCGACAGTAGCCCCCGGGCCCAAGGCGCGCTCGGGCTGGCTTCGGGGCGAAGCCAAGGAAGGAAGGCCGAAGTGCCGCGGGCCCCAATCGCCCGCGGATAGGCTCGACACGTGGCGCACGACGGTATGCGGACGCCTCCACTTCCCCACGTCACCTCGGCAACCGCCCGTGCCGACAAAAACCTGGCGCGCGTAGCGGGGCCATCATTGCTCTTCTACCTCGCGTCTATCTTCTGCCCCTTCTACCTCCGTAAGCTCGCGCCTTTCTCGCCGGATCTCGCGCTTGCTCCAATCTGCCCCTCCGCCATGGCTTCCAAGAAGAAGAGGGGGAGGGCCTTGATGACGCTGGAGCCCCGGCGAGGACCAGAGCCCGCGCTGGGCCGGTCCTCCGTGGTTAACCTCGAGGGGCTGGACAAAGTCCGGCCTGCAACCACCGCCAATACCAATGCGTGGGGGGCGACGAAGATCTAGCTCGCCTCCCGGCTTTCAGTTGATCTGGAGGCCACCAATATCCCCCTTCATCTCCACGCCCTCTTCTCCGGCTTGCTCTCGCCGTTTTCAAACTTCTTCTACGCTGTGCTCGCGCACTACCAGGTCCACACACTGCATCTCGACCCCGAGTCGATCATCCTTTTCTCTACCTTCGCGTTCTTGTGCGAGGCCTTCGTGGGAATCTTCCCATCCGTGGCCCTACTTCGCCACTTCTTCTCCCTCCAGATGGTCGTCAGCGGGCAGTGCTCGGGGTGTGCGTCGCTCCGAGCGGCAGGCGCGACGACGGGTGCGGCCCTTGATGCCGATCTTCATCCAAACGCGGAGTGCTTCCGGAGGCGGTGGGTGTATGTCGACGCCGCCGCGTTCAGCCCCCTGCTCCAAATTCCGGCGGCCCCCGCGGAGCCGAGTCCCGGTTGGGAGCACGCGAAGCTCGTCGACCCGCGGCATGCGCTGGTCACTGCCAGGCTGGCCGCCCTGAAGAAGGCGGGCGTGACGATGGCGATGGTGGTGAGGGAGTTCATCCGTCGGCGAATCGCTCCCCTCCAACCACACTCTGGCCCTAGTGGGCCTTCGCCGGCCCTGATGACGCCATGAGGCTACAGGTGCCTTCCCTTCCTTCCAGCTCGTTACGCGAGGTGCTCCGCCTCCTGACTGGCGGGGAACCTGTCGCGCTTCCTCTGGAAGGGCGCCCCTTGTACAATCACTCGAACAGGGGAGCCTTCGTCCAGAAGATGCCACACTTCGACGAGTGGGGGCTGCTTCCCGAGGCCCATGCGGACCCTCGCGACGCCCTTCTCGTGGCGGCCCCAGCCTCTGGGGGTCTTGAGGTCAGTGCCCCTCGCGCGACTGCGGAGGAGCGCCCTGAGCCGCTCGCCCCTCAAGCGTCCGCCTCCATTCCTCCAATCGGCGTAGGTGATGCCACGCCCGGAGGCACGACCGCCGCTCCTGTCGCAGGGTGCCATGCGCCGGACGCCAGCGAGCCGTCCCCCGGTTCCTGCGCGTGTCGGGGGAGGAGGAGGCCCGGGAGTCGCAACGTCTCGGCCCCGGGGACCCTGAGGAAGAGGAAGTGGATCGCCCTGGATGAGTAAGCGCCCGACCTCCCTTGACTTCCGCATGACGTGCACTTCTGAGTCTTTGCTCCTCAGGTCCCCTCCTGACGAAGGAAAGAGCGCACCTCCGCCACCACCTCCCATAGATGCTGGGCCTGTGGCGGCTCCGTGCCTCGCGGGCCGCATGACCGCGCGCGGGGAGGTGCCCGCGGGGCCCAAGACTTCCCTGGGGGGCCTCGGGCCCGAGTTTCCGGTGTTCTTCTTTAGGCGTGGCCTCCAGCTTGCGGAGGCAGGGCCGAGACATCCCCTTACGATTCTTCCTGGTAGCTGGACGCCCGAGGCGTCGGCGCCTTCTTCGAGTGAAGGGGCGAGTCCCTATGAGGCGCGGCCCCGGGCCGGGGGGGGGACAGACTGTGGGCCCTCGGCCTCCGGATCCACGCTGGAGACGGGTGGCCCCTCACATGGCTTCCCTGCCGACCGGGGAGTGGAGGAAACCCCCGGTCGAGCGTTGGAGCTCGCTTGCGGTCACAGTGCTGCCCGACACGGCCTCCTTCAAGGTGCGCTGAGTGCGCTAGGCCGTCTTGGGGCCGAGCTTAACGATATCGACGCCTGCCTTGAGGCGGAATGATTGGGCCTGGCGTGCGAATGGCGCCGACTCGAGATCGCCATCAACCTCGGTCGTCTGCAACGCGACCATGTGAAGGGACGTGGATGTCGCCTAGAGGGGGGATGAATAGGCGCTTTAAAATAATTACGGTTTAGGCTTGAACAAATCCGGAATAAAACTAATGTTTAATATGTCAAGCACAAAACCTAAAACAACTAGGCTCACCTATGTGCACCAACAACTTATGCTATGCAAGATAAACAACTAAGTGATAGCAAGATATATAGCATGAAACAATATGGCTATCACAAACTAAAGTGCATAAGTAAAGGGCTCGTGTAAGAGATAACCGAGGCACGCGGAGACGACGATGTATCCCAAAGTTCACACCCTTGCGGATGTTAATCTCCGTTCGGAGCGGTGTGGAGGCACAATGCTCCCCAAGATGCCACTAAGGCCACCGTAATCTCCTCACGCCCTCGCACAATGCAAGATGCCGTGATTCCACTAAGGGACCCTTGAGGGCGGTCACCGAACCCGTACAAATGGCAACCCTTGGGGGCGGTCACCGGTACCCGTACACTTTGGCAACCCTTGGGGGCGGTCACCGGTACCCGTACAAATTGCTCGGAGCTTTACACCACAATGATTGAGCTCCGAGGCACCACCAACCGTCTAGGGCACCAAGGCACCCAAGAGGAACAAGCTCTAGGGTGCACAAACACCCAAGAGTAATAAGCTTCTCAAACTTCACTTCCACGTATCATCGTGAAGAACTCAAACCTATGCACCAAATGCAATGGCAAGGGCACACGGAGTGCCCAAGTCCTTCTCTCCCAAATCCCACCAAAGCAACTAATGCTAGGGAGGAAAATGAGAGGAAGAACAAAGAAGAACACGAAGAACTCCAAGATCTAGATCTAAGGGGTTCCCCTCACATAGAGGAGAAAGTGATTGGTGGAAATGTGGATCTAGATCTCCTCTCCCTTTTCCCTCAAGAACTAGCAAGAATCATTGGAGGGATTGAGAGATAGCAAGCTCAAAGAAGGTCAACAATGGGGGGCAAAAACGAGCTCAAGAGTTGAGGAACCATTGGGGAAGAAGACCCCCTTAAATAGATCCCCACGAATCTGCCCGTTATGTGCATAATAACATAGGAGCGGTACAACCGCTATGAGCACCGGTACAACCGGTAAAAAGCAATAAGCGGTACAACCGGTCCACAACCGCCCAAGAACCGCACCACAACAGAAACTAGTCGAGTGGTAGAGCGGTACATGGCCGGTACAACCTTCGGACCAATTCTGGAGCGGTACAACCGCTCCAAACACCGGTTGTACCGGTCAACCGGTACAACCTCTCTATGGGGCGATACAACCTCTCTATGTAAAACAGGTAAGACTAAAACAACCATAACTTTCGCATACGAGCTTCAATTTGAGCAAACTCAAGCTTGTTGGATAAAGGACAACAAGAGCTATCCAACAATGACTAGTTAAATTAAGAACAAGCAATGGATAATAAATGCCACTAGGATAAGGAAGGTGACCTTCCCAATAAATATCCGGCAAAATCTCCAACGCCGAAAACACAATATGATGCATACGAAATCTGTTTTTGATGAGCTTGAACTTATCACGATGAAGACCATAAGCTCAAAAACTCACATCGAGAAAAACCAAATAAGGACCAAGAAAGATGATGATGCAAGGATGCAAATGGTTTGAGCTCTCAACGAACGATACGATCAAGCTACTCACTTGAGAGCCCCTCTTGATAGTACGACAATCGATCTTATAACTCGGTCTCCCAACTTCCACCATGAGACCAGTAAAATAGAAAACCTATCAAGGGCAAACCTATACCTTGCACATAGTCCACTTGAGCTAGATGATGATGATCTTGACGTCCTCAAGATGGACTACCTTTCTTGATTGTGTTGGCTTGATGAAGACTAGTTGATTGCTCCCCCATACTCAACTATGGGTGAGCCACTCTTCGTCACATCTTCACAAGTCCATTGTCACCACAATGGACAACAAGCTTCAAGCATGATCACTTCGTGATGCTCCACTTGAACTTGCACACCGCAATCTTGATGACGATCACCACTTAATGTCATCCTCCATGGGTTCTATGAGATCTTCCACTTGACGCAAGCCCATGGAAACATACCTAACCCCACATAGAACTCTCACGTAGACCATGGGTTAGTACACAAAGCGTAATGGACAATACTTACCGTACCATGAGATCACCTGATCCCTCTTGGTACATCTTGTACACTTTGTGTGTTTATCAGCTTGATTCACTCTTTGACTTAGTCTTGATGAACCTTGTATCATATCTTCTCTATGACCAATATTTGGATAAAACCTTGAATACCACCTTGGTCACCATATAAACTCCTTGAAACCAACAGATGGACTTCAAGAAGTGCCTATGGACAAATCCTTCGAATATAACTCAAGGCAACCATTAGTCCATAGGGATTGTTATCAATTACCAAAACCACACATGGAGAAATGTGCTCTTACAATCTCCCCCATTTTGGTAATTGATGACAACCACCTTCAAGAGAGTTTATATAAGGAAATAAGCACAACCAAGCACACACATGCAAAGTAATAATGCATGGGTATGAGATGCAAATGCTTAAGCAATCAAAAGCAAAACTCTCTAAACTTTCCAACCTAAACTCTCTAAACTTCTCCCCCATTGGCATCGATTACCAAAATGGATGAAAAGCTTAGAAATCCAATATAATAGGTGTTCCTCCAAAAAGTGTGTATTTCTCAGAATATGAGTGCAATGAAATACACATATACAATGATAAGTAGTTGGAGGAAAACAAACTATATTGACTATCCAAAGATAGCAAAAGGATCGTATGGCACAAAGACATACAAAAGAGTGAGACAAGCAATCAGAAGATACCAATTGGAACAAACAATCACATGATCCTATGACTCACATGAATAAAAGATATTATGATATGGGAAAAAGAGTGTTTTAAAGAAACTAGAGAAGCTCCCCATGATTTGTGCACTTAAGAATTTTTGTATTTGGATACAAGAGCACAAAATAGGGTCATCACACCCCCAAAATCAATAGAAACACACAATAAGTGCAAGCACGTAGATAAGACAATAAGAATATCACTTGCACCAAACATATGGTTGAGCAACATGTAAAAGAGGCAACTTAAGAATACGCTCACCCAAAATGATGTGTGTGAGTCATGGCAAAGCACTTTAGAAGACTATTATAAGGATGAGCATTAAGCTATAGTCTTGATGAAATGAGACACAAAGTGCAAGACATATCCTTCCCACACACAGAAAGCACTTTAGAAAATGGGTTCACAAACTAACTAATAAGAAAATTAAAAACCAAAGCTTGTGACAACCCATGGTGAAGATAGGAAATAATAGCCTTATCAAGAGGAGGGATACCAAACGAAGTGGAAAAACCCTCGTCAAGACAAGCATGAGGAAAAATAATCTTCACCACCAAAGAGTGCATCAAGATGCATGGATATAAGATCCACACTCAAGACAAATTCATTCACGAAACCACCAAGGAATTAAAAAAGGGAATGCAACGGTGGACGTGAAGGAAAAGAGGATATCAACTAGAGATGTAACTTCTCTCATGTGTATAAGATTCTAGGTAGAAGACAATCATGATGATATATATCCACAAAGAAGTATGTACACATGAAGTAGTTACAATAAGAAAGAGCAAGATATCCAAACGGAAGTCATAAATATACCAATAAGAACTTTGCTTGAAAGCATAGCACATGGCTTAATATTGTCTTATTGTATATAACTAGACTCCACCACACGAACATCAAAGACATCACAACTAGCAGCAAGAGATCATTGTTGGGATGCTTTGAGTAAGGAAACAAGTACCACAAGAAAGAATCAAGATATTCATGCCATGATGCAACCTACAAGAAGTTGAATGCAAGAAATGTATGCATGAAGTAGATACTTGTTACCGAGATAGCATTGGATTGATGTAGTAGATAATGGTTCATCGATCATCCTAGCTTGGCTCCAATAAGCACATGGTGTCAACACCTTCCTTGTAAGTGAGCCGAGCATCCAATGCATCTCCAATTGTTCCTAGAACAACAACACAAACAAAATGGTACCCAAACTCATTGGGACCAAAGAGTTAGTAGACCAACAATACATAGGACAAACTCCACATAACTATGTGCATATAGATATGAACTTGAATTTCATGCACACTTTAGCCAATTTGTGACATAGTTGAGTTTCCCCTATATATTGGGTCGAAGAAAGAAGGCATGCCAAAGAAAGTACATAGTAAATATGCATGCTCAAGACTTTCAAGAACCAAATCAACACATAGTTGATAAGATACCAAAAGAAAAGATACCAAGTGAAAATAAGATACCAAACAAAGAAATTATCACTTGAAGGATACCAATAAAAAGATACATCAAGGAATGACATATCCATTGACACATGCCAAATAACAGGAAACAAGATACCAATCGAAAGAAAACAAACAAGAGGTATCAAGTTCCCAAAAGAGAGCTAGGTTCCAAACAAACCAAACCCTCGGCAAATTTTCATGATGGCACAAAGCACTAAAAAGAAAAGGATTGACTTCCACCAACACACACTTGATAAGGATCAAAACGTTTTATGATAAATGCATAAAGAGAGTGTTCTAAAGAAAATAGAATAGCTCCCCCAACAGATGTGATTTATATAGAATTTGCATTTGAATACAAGATGCACAAGATGGGATCATCACTTTCACTATATCAATAGAAACACTAGACATGTTCAAAAAGATCCACAAGAGGCAAGGAAGACAAACGGATAAACAAAATCCAATGTAAAGATGAGAAGAAATTTCTACCACATAAAAGGATACCAATTGTCAAAGGACAAGAAGTAATTCGAAATAATTCCTATTGGTAGATTGCAAAGATATCCAACATCATATTCACACCTAAATCATAAGCAAATGACACTTGTAGAGCTAACATGCCACCTAGGAACAAGATAATTTACAATATCAATTGTAAGTGGCAATACCTCAAATGTACACATTTTCTAGGCTTGTAATATGCACATAGCATATTACCCCCCCCCCCCATAATGTGATAACCCAAAATGATTAACAAGTGGTAAATGAAATCCAACCAGAGATAATTAATGGACTGTTTAGAATTTGAATTTCTCATGAGAAGACATACCACATAGAAGCTAGATAATCTTGTAATATCAATACTAAGTGGTATTACTCATGTACACACATTTTTAGGATTGTGAAGTGCACAAAGCACATCACTCCCCCAAAATGGGATAATCCATTAATCTCTCAAAAGAGCCAACTAAGATAAGACAAGATGCAAAAAGGCTCTATACAAGACTCACACATACATGATGTGCAACCCATCATACATACTTGATTACTCAAGATAAACAAATAGGAAGCACAACATATAAAAAAACATGCAACGTACAAAACCACAACATGAAAAGGGGCAAGTAACTATCAATGTAAACAATTTAAGTACAAGTTACCGTAAGGAGGCACATTGGATATAAGATAGAAACTCGATAATCCAAATGACTTGGCTTGAGATAATATGAATGATGAAGATCCCTTAATTCTTCATGATGTAGCAAAGTCACCAATGCCCTCCAACAACACCTATTGATCAAGTTTGAGCTTGTTGGTCCCCAACCAAGTTGGGTCCTAATAGGTTAGTCACAATAGGCTTGGCTACCCAAATGGTTCTTTTCTTGACACCACTTTGAGTACCAACAAACTTGGCAAACACATTGCCAACCTTATCCTTCCCAAGAGAATAGATATCATCAATAATAATTGGGTTAGGTAAGTTACCATTCGTGCATGAAGAAGCAAAGTGACCCTTCTCACGACATAAGTAGCAACATTTACCCTTTACTTTCTTATCAATTGATTTCTCAACTTGAGGAGCATTGACTTGGGTCTTCTTGGCAATATGCTTTGCTTCAACTTGCGGTTGAGCATGAGATAGTGACCGCTTCTCTTTTTGTTTGTCACTATGGGGCTTCTTCTTCAAAGGGCAAGATCTAACATGGTGCCCTTCTATTTTGCACTTGAAGCAAACAATTTTGGCCGAGTTCTTGACTTGTTCTTGGCCCTTCTTCTTGTTGTTCTTGGACTCCTTCTTATTGGAGTTGAATCCAAGTCCACCTTTGTCATTTGGGGATTTTTGCACACTCAAGATATTGTTGAGTGTGGACTTCCCTTCATGACTCTTTTCCAAGTCTTTCTTCAAAGAAGTGACTTGGGCCTTGAGCTCATTGATTTCCTCTACATGGTTAGTATGAACACAAGTACTAGAGGAAGTATAAGCTTCATCGTTAGAGCAACAAGGCAAGGAAAGTAATTCATCACAGGATGTAGCAACGTTATGAGTAGATGAACTACGAGGACTAGCACATGGCAATAAAGCATTTCTACTAGATGTAGTGCTAATGTCCACATGAGGCTCACTAGATGTTACCTTAGTAGTACTAGCCTCATGAGCTACTTTTAGGACATTATGGGATACTAGAAGATCACCATGAGAGCTCGAGAGCTTTTCATGACTTTCTTTCAATTTCCCATAATTGCTAGATAGCAACTAAAGTTGAGCCCTTAGCTCAACATTCTCCTTCAAAATGGATGCTTCACAAGGAATAGAGTTAGTAGCATAAGCATCATCATTAACAACAAGAGGAGAAGGCAACTTGGCAATCTCTTTAGCATATGAAGCTTCAAGTTGAGCATGAGACTCGGTGAGTTCAATGAGCGAACTCTTAATGACCCTTGAGCCATTTTCGAGGTGCTCAAAGTCCTCAAGGAGTTTAGCATGTGCAACTTCAAGCTTATCATTTTTAGTTCTAAAATCATTAGCCACCTCGAGAGCTCTATCATGGGATTCCTTTAATCTAGATAATTCTAGAGCAAAGGTCTCCTCAAGAGATTCCTTGGTGGTTTGTTCATTTTCAAGAGCTTGAGATAGCTCCGCGATCTCATTAGCGTAATCATGCTCATGACCTTCCATTTTATCAATGGTGGCCTCATGCTCCTCGAGATGAGCTTCCAACTCCTCAATATATTTCTTGCCCTCAATGGCAATAGACATGATTTCCATGAAGCTGGAACGAGCAATTTTATTCTTATGAAGAGCTTTAAAAACCATTTCTTCCTTAATTTTTAAGGAAGCAATATTCTCACTGTCTTCATCATTATCCTCATCCTCATTATCATCAACAACATCATCATAAGATATATTGGGATTCAAAGTAGGAGATACCTTTGAAGCCTTAGCCATAAGGCAAAAGTGAGAAATAATAGATGATAATGTAGGATCCCTTGACGCACCATTCAAGACCACATCTTGTTCCATGGAGTGTTGGGTTTCCTCTACATTGTTAGCACAACAACTCGAGGAAAGCAATGCATTTTTATCATGACAACAAGACATGGCAAGCATATCATCATGAGATTTAGTCAAGAAATTTCTACATGATATGAAAGGACCATCAACACAAGCATGTGAAACATTTAGAGTGCTCGAAGTGTTAAAGTCCAAAGATGAAGCATTGCAATAAGATAGTGATGAAGTATCATCAACAATAAGCCCACAATCATCATTACAATGATCACCACTACTCACCATATCATTACCTTGTGGCAATCCACATGTAGGTGAAGTAGATGAAGTTGAGAAGACAACACGACCGGAGGTGGAGGGAGAACAATCATCCCTAAAAATCTTGGACATACCATATTTATCTTGAAGCTTTGTCCACAACTCATGAGCATCCCAGAACGGCATGAGTTGAAATATAACTACATTGCTCAAAGCATCGAAAAGCACATTAGAAGCTTGAGCATTGAGATAAGAGTTTTTCTCATCCTCTAAAGATATGTGTTGAGAATCCTTTGGAGGAGAAAAACCCATATCTACAATTCGCTCCAAATTTGGGTTCATGACCCTAAAGAGATTAAGCATGCGAATTACCCAAACATCAAAATTTGTGTCATCAAAACTAAGAGTGTCAGAGAATCCTAATCCCCTAGTAGACATCCTTACTCTCTAGGTGGTTAAACCTAATAATGAGAGACCTAGCTCTGCTACCAATTGAAAGGACGTGGATGTCGCCTAGAGGGGGGGGGTGAATAGGCGCTTTAATATAATTACGGTTTAGGCTTGAACAAATGCGGAATAAAACTAACGTTTAATATGTCAAGCACAAAACCTAAAACAACTAGGCTCACCTATGTGCACCAACAACTTATGCTACACAAGATAAACAACTAAGTGATAGCAAGATATATAGCATGAAACAATATGGCTATCACAAAGTAAAGTGCATAAGTAAAGGGCTCGTGTAAGAGATAACCGAGGCACGCAGAGACGACGATGTATCCCGAAGTTCACACCCTTGCGGATGCTAATCTCCGTTCGGAGCGGTGTGGAGGCACAATGCTCCCCAAGATGCCACTAAGGCCACCGTAATCTCCTCACGCCCTCGCACAATGCAAGATGCCATGATTCCACTAAGGGACCCTTGAGGGCGGTCACCGAACCCGTACAAATGGCAACCCTTGGGGGCGGTCACAGGTACCCGTACACTTTGGCAACCCTTGGGGGTGGTCACCGGTACCCGTACAAATTGCTCGGGGCAATCTCCACAACCTAATTGGAGACCCCGACGCTTGCCCGGAGCTTTACACCACAATGATTGAGCTCCGAGGCACCACCAACCTTCTAGGGCGCCAAGGCACCCAAGAGGAACAAGCTCTTGGGTGCACAAACACCCAAGAGTAATAAGCTTCTCAAACTTCACTTCCACGTATCACCGTGGAGAACTCAAACCTATGCACCAAATGCAATGGCAAGGGCACACAGAGTGCCCAAGTCCTTCTCTCCCAAATCCCACCAAAGCAACTAATGCTAGGGAGGAAAATGAGAGGAAGAACAAAGCATAACACGAAGAACTCCAAGATATAGATCTAAGGGGTTCCCCTCACATAGAGGAGAAATTGATTGGTGGAAATGTGGATCTCGATCTCCTCTCCCTTTTCCCTCAAGAACTAGCAAGAATCATTGGAGGGATTGATAGATAGCAAGCTCAAAGAAGGTCAACAATGGGGGGCAAAAACGAGCTCAAGAGTTGAGGAACCATTGGGGAAGAAGCCCCCCTTAAATAGGTCCCCATGAATCTGCCCGTTATCTGCAGAATAACATAGGAGCGGTACAACCGCTATGAGCACCGGTACAACCGGTAAAAAGCAATAAGCGGTACAACTGGCCCACAACCGCCCAAGAACCGCACCATAATAGAAACTAGTCAAGTGGTAGAGCGGTACATGGCCGGTACAACCTTCGGACCAATTCTGGAGCGGTACAACCGCTCCAAACGCCGGTTGTACCGGTCAACCGGTACAACCTCTCTATGGGGCGGTACAACCTCTCTATGTAAAACAGGTAAGACTAAAACATCATAACTTTCGCATACGAGCTCCGATTTGAGCAAACTCAAGCTTGCTGGATAAAGGACAACAAGAGCTATCCAACAATGACTAGTTAAATTAAGAACAAGAAATGGATAATAAATGCCACTAGGATAAGGAAGATGACCTTCCCAATAAATATCCGGCAAAATCTCCAACACCGAAAACACAATATGATGCATACGAAATCTGTTTTCGATGAGCTTGAACTTATCACGATGAAGACCATGAGCTCAAAAACTCACATAGAGAAAAACCAAATAAGGACCAAGAAATATGATGATGCAAGGATGCAAATGGTTTGAGCTCTCAACGAACGATACGATCAAGCTACTCACTTGAGAGCCCCTCTTGATAGTACGACAATCGATCCTATAACTCTGTCTCCCAACTACCACCATGAGACCGGTAAAATAGAAAACCTGTCAAGGGCAAACCTATACCTTGCACATAGTCCACTTGAGCTAGATGATGATTGTCGGGACCCCGATCCTAAGCCATATGAATCCAGCCTGTAACATGTCACACCACTTTGCGGCCTCACGCACGGTAACCCACGGCTGCCACCTTACCTTGGTCGGGACCGTTTGCGCCTTTTGGCTCACGGATATGAACATGTCGCTTGCATTCACACGTCAAAGAACCCGGGTCGACATGACTAGTTATAGACCCAAGTGGCTCAACCATACAGGGACAGGCATATGTAACCCAACAACGCAGGTGTCGGTCATCAGCGTGTGTAAACGAGTCATAGCAAGCTAAAGGGACTCCATTACGCCGTGGGACATAAATGTCATCAACTGTGCATAGACGAGTCATAGCAGGCTACATGGACTCCATTACAATGCGAGACATTTCCCCGAAGGGACAGACACAGCAGCAGGAAGGATACACGCCGGTCAATCAATGTGTCTGGAGAAGTAGCAAGCTACCAAGGCTCGGTGGAAGCACAAAGAGGCATTTCCCCGTAAAGTAGGCTACTAAGGGTATACAGCTAGGTGTCGAATCCCACACATACCAATGCATTTCAATCATACACGCACTATGCACGATATGCATACATACAACATGGCATCACAACAAAACTCTACAACATAACATTTATTTAGGAGGCTCCGAAGAGCCAACATAGTATAATGTTACAAGCAGGAGGGGTCACATGACCCCACATTTAGAGCATACAAACAACAAGCGGAAGTTACATGTCTGGGTACAGACATCTAATAAAAGCGGCTGGAAGAGCCTGAAAAGCTACAACGACCCTACCAAAGGAGCCAGACCTCTGTCTGGGATTCCCAAGCTAATCCGGTCAACATCGAACTTCGCGTAGTAAGAATCACTAATGAGATCGAGGTCTCATCTGCAAAAACATAAATAAGCAAACGTGAGTACAAAGATACTCAGCAAGACTTACATCAGAACTATCTACACATGCATCATGGTCAACAAAGGGGGTTGTGGAGTTTATTGCAGCAAGCCATCTTTGACTCTTGGCTAACCTGTACTACGCCTATGAGTACTTTCTTTGAGGTGGCGTATCACACATGAGTCCACATATTCACCACATCAATACACCACTATGGATCCTCTCTCGTCTTCCTACGAGAAGCCATCCATAGCACTCACACTTATCTGGAGCATTTTAGAGTATCCATTTAAAGTTATCTATGAACAATGCAAGTCTCCAAGTAGTCCATATCCGCGGACGCAGCTATTCGAATAGATAGATTACCCTGCAGGGGTGTACTTCGTCACACATGCTCCCGCCACTTATCGCCATGTGCACGTTAAAAGGCACCTCAGCAACCTTCAAGCGGAAGCCAGGCGAGGGAGTTGGCCACGGACGTTAACTTACAACGACTCACGTCCAAGGCAGTCGCCTATCTGAGTTGGAACCCATAATGGAAGTCCGGCCGAGGTTTCCAACATAGCCTCAAACGTTGTGTGCAGGGCCCCAAGCCGGTCCCGATTGGGCCGTTCATCCACTTCGAAGGCCCGCCCGCACCTATCAATGTTTCAAACTACTGCGACTCCTGGACTGAGAACAGAGTATTATAATAGGCCGAGAGGGGTCGAGTTACCGGAACCCAATGTGCGGTAGTAGCTAGTCTTGGAACACAAACACGGAACTCAGTTCCTATGAGCGGTCTAAATGAGACAACCCACCATGTACTCCTACATTGGCCTCTCATCGCTACCTTTACCAAAACAGGTTCAACACTTAACCCTCATCATCAGGACACAATCATTTCACTCCGGTTCATCACCCAGATGAATCAGACCTGACACAACTCTAAGCATAGCCAGCATAACAAGGTTATAGCACAACATGGCTCAAGCATCTACCATGTATGCTAGGTTGCTTGGTTCAGCTATTTACTGTGACAATGACAGGTCATGCAAAGGAGTGGGTTCATCTACCGCAACACAAGTAGCAGTTGAATCGCATTGTCCTAATGCATTGAAATGAGAGCAAGAGCGAGAGAGTGGGATTGTATCGAATATGCTCAAGGGGGGAGTTGCTTGCCTGACACTTCTGAAGATAACAATGAGTCTTCATCAGTGGCATCGATCTCAACGTCAGAGTAACGTCTATCGAGAGAGAACAATACTGGCAAACAAGGAAATGAACACATTCAATGCAATGCAACAAACATGATGTATGATATGGCATGTTAAGGTACTGAATTCACCTAGCACCATATTTAGTCATATTAATTGAAGTGGAATTCAAATATATACTACATTCCAACTCCAACACTACTTATCAAATTGTCCTAATCATAAAATGTCCTAGTTGGTGATGTTAACTTGTTCAAACATGCATCGTTATGGCATAAACAGATTCATTGGATTTTTCTGATCATTTTTCATATATAAATTATTTCAATCTGAGTTACAGATTATTTTCTATGAATTTTAGAAGTTTTAGCTATTTTCTGCAATTTTCTGAATTATTTTTATTCCAGAAATTATTTACTACGTCAGCCTGAGGTCATGCTTGCGTCAGCAGTCAACAACGCCGGTCCCAGGTCAAACCTGACGACCGGGGCCCACACGTCAGTCACACAGGGCTAATCCCCACGCTGACTGGGGTTTGACCCACGGTGGGGCCCTCTATCAGTGGCTCTGGGGCTCAGTTAATGGCATCATTAGCCACTAATGACATTGCCACGTCACGGGTCACCGGAGTTGGCCGGCGGCGACCAAGTTCGCGGTGGAAGTTCGCCGGAACTAAGCTATGAGCGGCGGGCGGCGACGCTGAGGCCTCCAGAGGCATGCCCAAGCTCGCCCGCATCCAGGGGAGCATGCGGCTGGTCACGGGAACGCCGGAGACGTCGGCGGCGAGCTCGTCTGCAACGACGCCCGTACGGGGTTGGCCAAAACGGCGTTGCAGCGGGCCTCGAGCCCTGCCGAGGGTGTCTAGGGCATCCTGGAGGGGTCCCGAGCAGCTTGGCGTGCTCTAGCGTGAGCGGGGCATGCTAAGGCCGCGGCGGCTTCATCGCCGGCGGAAGAAGCTTCCGGTCATGGCGAAGCTTACGGCTGGGGCGGGGGACGGCATCGGGGCATGGGGGAATCGAAGCGGAGGCTCACCGCGGGTCTAGCAGAGGCGACGACAGGGTCGGGGGAGCTCTGGACGGAGTGAATCGACCGGCGGCCGTCGTCGGAGCCGAGGACGAAGACGATGAAGGTGGCGATGCAGTGGTTCCTCCGGCGTCTTGTGGCTCGGGAAGGAGGTCTAGGGCTTCCAGGCGGAGCTGTTGGACGGCTCAGGGAGGCGGAGCAGCGACGGTGGCCGCGGTGGTGGCGAATGGCGGTGACAGGTGCGTGCGGCTGTGAGGAAGAGAGCAGCAGGGAGAGGGAGAGAGCAGAGGAGGGGGAATGGATCAGGACGCCCGGGGCCATCGTGCTGGCGCGGTTAGAATGGCCGGGGCTGCCCAGGTGGAAGCAGGAGGTAGCCGGCGTCGGCCGTGCTCAGCTTCGCCTCTGCCTACTGGCAGAGGTAGAAGACGACCCTTCCCCTTTGGGATGGGCTCTTCTGGCTCAGGTAAGCCCAGGTAAATTGCCCTTTCCCTTTATTTGTTCTGTTTTATATTTTCTGACATTTGTTTTGGCTCAGATAAAATACTAAACCAATTTCTCTAAACCTGAGAATTATCATGTGGTCTTAGTGGATTTTACCAGTGCCACATAAAAAGTTTCAGATTTATTGGACTTATATTTGATTTATATTAATTATAAATCCAATGCAAATAATTGTTTGGTTAGTTCAAAAGCCCAAAATAAATACTTCTGTGATTCCAAAAATATTGATTTGAATTTTACCTCTTGCCAATATTTTCTTAGAATACCAG
Organism: Elymus sibiricus; assembly: GCA_039707655.1. Classification (NCBI taxonomy): domain Eukaryota; kingdom Viridiplantae; phylum Streptophyta; class Magnoliopsida; order Poales; family Poaceae; genus Elymus; species Elymus sibiricus. The sequence continues at coordinate 314,424,077 of CM077665.1, forward strand.
GAACATTTTCTTGGAGTTATTTGAGGCAATTTTTATATTGCTTATTTGACAAAAATTTGCATAGTGAGGCTTGATCACCCCTCATTTCATTTTCAAAGAATTTAAAAATGCATGCATGAATGCATTGGCAATCATAATTAAACTAGGGCTGTGACAACTCACCCCCACTAAACAAGAATCTCGTCCCGAGATTCAGTCGTAGGGTAAGAGGACAGAGGGGGGGGGGTACTAAACGATCATAATCTTCATGATCCAATTGCCCTCCTCGAAGATGTTGATTCTTGGCATCATCTTGCTTTTGGCTTCCTTGCTTTCTAGATCTTCATCCAAACATAACGACAAGAGGAAATGGAAAAACTCTACAAGAATCGATCTTATCAAAGACCGAGCAACTCACGATCAACTCACGGAATGGGACGTAGGAACGTCTCTTGAGCTGAGACACAAAACACACATTGAGGGCTATGGAATGAGGCGGATGACAGAGGTTCAATTGGTAGGCAACAATTCCACGCTAAAGTAGATGGTGACGAGGTTTCAATGTAGCGAGGAAATAATTGCCATGATTCCATAGCGGGGCACCTTAGGGAGGGTGACTCGTAGAGTTATCCCTTAAGTGGCAAAAAGAATTACTTTTGTTACATAGATCATTGGAACTCTTCATACCAGCCTAAGGAAATCACAAACGATCGTTGGAAAGAATTTGAACGAATGGCATACTCATCTTGGAAAGGAAACTAAGGTTATAGAACAACTCGACAAACGGAAGGCATATTCCAATTGATACCGAGGATATAACCTAGTGTCTGAGCGTGCTCTCAAGAATTTGAGCATTTCCATATTCATCTAGGTTTTACCAATATCCATGCCAAGGATCTTGGTCACATCATACTACCATGATGAATAATGATGGAGGATGCAGATGCAAATGAAGACAACACTATCTCAGATTTCACCTTAGCTATGCCAAGGGAGAGAAATCTGGATGATCGACCGAGAGACATTTAACACTCCGCTTCTAATGTTCTCCTTGATGTACTAGCATAACCCAATTGTAGGTCATGTTCGCTAACTAGAACATCAAGTAAAAGTCGGACTTCGGGATCACAAAAGGGTCCATGAGGAACAACTCCTAGAATAAGTCATATGAAATCCTCATGTAGAAGTGGTCAAATTCGCTGAATCAAGATACTACAATGATAGATCCTCCGACTAGGTGTGTCGGTCAAAACATCAACCTTGCGGAAGCCTACATCATAGATCTTGGGAAAATTTCAACCATCATATCTGCCTGAGATTCAGATCTGGTTGGTGACAGGCTACTTCAGACTCAGGAGGTCTGAAAGAGAAGGTTTGCGACATAAATCGGCGAGATGGCATTGCAAGATTCTCGGGAAATGAACTACGGAAGCAAGCTCCAAAACATGAGCTGGATTGCAAGACTCGCGTGGACACACTGTCCAAGAAAATCGTGACCATATGGAGTTCTTACAACAAAACACTACCGAGCTCTGGTTGGGAACCAACTTCAGGGATATCGAAGTCCTTGCATAAGGCATGCTCTTAAGAAGAACTTCTTTTCCTTGAACAAGACAATCAGTGGCTTGGTGTGCTAGGGATACATATGGATTGCAGATGACTAGTCTATCAACCCATAGAATACTTCGCACATGCATGATTGGCTTGGGATGATTCCAAAGGAACAAAATAACTTATCCGAATTCACGGCAGCAACTTGCACCATGTACACATGAATCAGAGGAAGTCACTTCTTACACCATACATATACCTCGGGTACAAGACCTGAAGATAATGCGTACGAAATTTTCCAATAATAGCTTAATGTTCATCATGAGTTATGGAGGAGATAAGGATGTTGTCGATGGGCTCAACAACAATTCATCAAAATATCCATGAAGATGGGATTCCACAACTATGTGAGCAAGATAGTAGCATTGGTCAGACCAAAGGATATAATGGTGTATGCTCGAGTAAACATCCACGGGTACAACAACATTACGATAATCGTTGGTTCTGATTTTGATTTGACGATAGCCCATGCCCAATCAGATATTGAACAAGACAATAAATGCAACAATTGGTCATGAGGATCAATCGGTGAAGATATCATCCTTCTTTAACACACTCGCACAAACACAAGATATCCCTTCGACATGAACTAAGTTAGATCAAGCTTTTATCTTTCAACTCTCCAAGTTGTTGTTTAGCTTAACCAACTAGCTCAGGGATATCCAACACAGAATCTTGGAGAAGGGGTGGCTTATAGGAAACCAACTTGATCACGAACTCAACATAACGGTCAGGGGACAACCTGGTGATACTTCCGAGAAGATATTCGGAAAATCACGGACCACCGATATGTTATCAAGCTCGGGAACAATCTTGCTTTTCAGGGCAAGATGATATGATCAAAAGAGAGAAGGATTGACACAGTCCTAACTCGTTGATCGAACAGTGCACCATGAAAGATGAACTAGGTGGCACAATCAATCGTAGAATGATGATTCAATAACCAACACACCAAGAATGAAGTTATTGTCCATTAACTGCCAAGCAATGGAATTGCTAGGAGTATTGATTTCACACATCACGGTTCACTTGTCGACGTTCCGGTTACAACCAACACGGAGGCCAAGAAATGTATAATGATGGCGAGAAGTACCACTATATCAAGAATTCATGAGAGGTGGTGCAATTCTCACGATACTCTTGACATAAAGACGGTAATACTTCAAGGTAGAACAGAGCAAAAGCTGGATTTGCATTTTGATCTGCGGAATACAACTACTTTGACTCAATCCTAGATATGAATGAGGTACCGGAGTTTGTTTCTCCTAGTCATTCTGAAATAGAATGGCTTGACAGACCACAAGAATAATAGGCATCGATGAACGAATTGACAACTACTCTTGACTATCCACGGATAGGTAACGGTCAGAGGTCAATTGAAAAGGGCAACTCAAGAGCACATGATTTTTCTGAGTTGTGGATGCATAGGTCAGTATGTCGAACGAGTTCAACAAAATTCTTCCGGATAACCCATGCGAAAGGTAGGATTGGCAGAGTCACAACTATGGAATGGAGAACTCATTAAGAGCGCTCTTGTTGTGATCTTAGCCTCACGAGGAACTTCTGCCATAATGGTTCATGGTAATGGAAGAATAATAAACCATGAACCTTGAAGACTATAGCAAGGTTACTAATCATCCTAAAGGAACGAGCAAACACTATCGACAAGAGTAAGCAGAATGATTCTCGGGTTCAAGAACCCAGAAACAGAATACCTACGGACTAGATAGCATCACAGGATGCTTTCGATAACGATGGCCAGAATAACCACACTGGAAACACAAAACACAACTGGACTATTGGGTGGTTCTCTGAGATAACATGGTTTCCTAAACACCTTTAACATATACGTCGAGGTAGAGGAGTACCTCAACACAACAATTAGTGTCCTTTGTCTGGCCCAAAATACATCGATTCAAGATGGAAGAGTTTGCAATTGCATCAGATTATTTATAACCTTTGGATAACTCGGACAGCATAACGGCTTTATGGGCATGAAATATGAGGCAACCTGCAAGACAACTGACAACATAACATTGAATTCTTATGGAGACATCGATCCGGGAAAACAAAACATTTCCTATGGGTCTCTAGCATAGTAACTCATCATCCTGATAGATAGATGAGAAATCCTAGTTCGTAATCCCCGTAGAATAAGGAAGAGGGTGACTCAGAATATGAATGACACAAGGAAAGGAGTAAAAAGAATCTTATGTTCCCTTCCACAATCAATTCCCTTATATAACTAAAGCAATTCTAGACTCAACATCGACCAGTTTGGCTTGGTAATCCTACAGGAAGTCAAGCTCTGATACCAACGCTGTTGGGAGCCCGATCCTAAGCCATATGAATCCAGCCTATAACATGTCACACCACTTTGCGGCCTCACGCACGGTAACCCACGGCTGCCACCTTACCTTGGCCGGGACCGTTTGCGCCTTTTGGCTCACGGATATGAACATGTCGCCAGCATTCACATGTCAAAGAACCCGGGTCGACATGACTAGTTATAGACCCAAGTGGCTCAACCATACAAGGACAGTCATACGTAACCCAACAATGCAGGTGTCGGACATCATCGTGTGTAGACGAGTCATAGCAAGCTACAGGGACTCCATTACGCCGTGGGACATAAATGTCATCAACTGCGCATAGACGGGTCATAGCAGGCTACATGGACTCCATTACACTGCGAGACATTTCCCCGAAGGGACGGACACAGCAGCAAGAAGGATACACGCCGGTCAATCAATGTGTCCGGAGAAGTAGCAAGCTACCAAGGCTCGGTGGAAGCACAAAGAGGCATTTCCCCGTAAAGCAGGCTACTAAGGGTATACAGCTAGGTGTCGAATCCCACACATACCAATGCATTTCAATCATACACGCACTATGCACGATATGCGTAGATACAACATGGCATCACAACAAAACTCTACAACATAACATTTATTTAGGAGGCTCCGAAGAGCCAACATAGTATAATGTTACAAGCAGGAGGGGTCACATGACCCCACATTCAGAGCATACAAACAACAAGTGGAAGTTACATGTCTGAGTACAGACATCTAATAAAAGCGGCTGGAAGAGCCTGAAAAGCTACAACGACCATACCAAAGGAGCCAAACCTCTGTCTGGGATTCCCAAGCTAATCCGGTCAACATCGAACTTCGCGTAGTAAGAATCACTAATGAGACTGAGGTCTCATCTGCAAAAACATAAATAAGCAAATGTGAGTAGAAAGGTACTCAGCAAGACATACATCAGAACTATCTACATATGCATCATTGTCAACAAAGGGAGTTGTGGAGTTTATTGCAGCAAGCCAGCTTTGACTCTTGGCTAACCTGTACTACGCCTATGAGTACTTTCTTTGAGGTGGCGTATCACACACGAGTCCACATATTCACCACATCAATACACCACTATGGATCCTCTCTCGTCTTCCTACGAGAAGCCATCCATAGCACTCACACTTATCTGGAGCATTTTAGAGTATCCATTTAAAGTTATCTATGAACAATGCAAGTCTCCAAGTAGTCCATATCCGCGGACGCGACTATTCGAATAGATAGATTACCCCGCAGGGGTGTACTTCATCACACATGCTCCCGCCACTTATCGCCATGTGCACGTTAAAAGACACCTCGGCAACCTTCAAGCGGAAGCCAGGCGAGGGAGTCGGCCACGGACGTTAACTTACAACGACTCACGTCCAAGGCAGTTGCCTATCTGAGTTGGAACCCATAATGGAAGTCCAGCCGAGGTTTCCAACATGGCCTCAAACGTTGTGTGCAGGGCCCCAAGCCGGTCCCGATTGGGCCGTTCATCCACTTCGCAGGCCCGGCCACACCTATCAACGTTTCGAACTACTGCGACTCCTGGATTGAGAACAGAGTATGTTAATAGGCCGAGAGGGGTCGAGTTACCGGAACCCAATGTGCGGTAATAGCTATTCTTGGAACACAAACACGGAACTCAATTCCTACGAGCGGTCTCAATGAGACAACCCACCATATACTCCTACATGGCCTCTCATCGCTACCTTTACCAAAACAGGTTCAACACTTAACCCTCATCATCAGGACACAATCATTTCACTCCGGTTCGTCACCCAGATGAATCAGACCTGACACAACTCTAAGCATAGCAAGCATAACAGGGTTATAGCACAACATGGCTCAAGCATCTACCAGGTATGGTAGGTTGCTTGGTTCAGCTATTTACTGTGACAATGACAGGTCATGCAAAGGAGTGGGTTCATCTACCGCAACACAAGTAGCAGTTGAATCGCATTGTCCTAATGCATTGAAATGAGAGCAAGAGCGAGAGAGTGGGATTGTATCGAATATGCTCAAGGGGGGAGTTGCTTGCCTGACACTTCTGAAGATAACAATGAGTCTTCATCAGTGGCATCGATCTCAACGTCAGAGTAACGTCTATCGAGAGAGAACAATACTGGCAAACAAGGAAATGAACACATTCAATGCAATGCAACAAACATGATGTATGATATGGCATGTTAAGGTACTGAATTCACCTAGCACCATATTTAGTCATATTAATTGAAGTGGAATTCAAATATATACTACATTCCAACTCCAACACTACTTATCAAATTGTCCTAATCATAAAATGTCCTAGTTGGTGATGTTAACTTGTTCAAACGTGCATGGTCATGGCATAAACAGATTCATTGGATTTTTCTGATCATTTTTCATATATAAATTATTTCAATCTGAGTTACAGATTATTTTCTATGAATTTTAGAAGTTTTAGCTATTTTCTGCAATTTTCTGAATTATTTTTATTCCAGAAATTATTTACTACGTCAGCCTGAGGTCATGCTTGCGTCAGCAGTCAACAACGCCGGTCCCAGGTCAAACCTGACGACCGGGGCCCACACGTCAGTCACACAGGGCCAATCCCCGCGCTGACTAGGGTTTGACCCACGGTGGGGCCCTCTGTCAGTGGCTCAGGGGCTCAGTTAATGGCATCATTAGCCACTAATGACGTTGCCACGTCAGGGGTCACCGGAGTTGGCCGGCGGCGACCAAGTTCGCGGCGGAAGTTCGCCGGAACTAAGCTACGAGCCGCGGGCGGCGATGCTGAGGCCTCCAGAGGCATGCCCAAGCTCGCCCGCATCCAGGGGAGCATGCGGCTGGTCACGGGAACGCCGGAGACGTCGGCGGCGAGCTTGTCCACGGCGACGCCCGTACGGGGTTGGCCAAAACGGCGTTGCAGCGGGCCTCGAGCCCTGCCGAGGGTGTCTAGGGCATCCTGGAGGGGTCCCGAGCAGCTTGGCGTGCTCTAGCGCGAGCGGGGCATGCTAAGGCCACGGCGGCTTCATCGCCGGCGGAAGAAGCTTCCGGCCATGGTGAAGCTAACGGCTGGGGCGGGGGACGGCATTGGGGCATGGGGGAATCGAAGCGGAGGCTCACCGCGGGTCTAGCAGAGGCGACGACAGGGTCGGGGGAGATCTGGACGGAGCGAATTGACCGGCGGCCGTCGTCGGAGCCGAGGACGAAGACAATGATGGTGGCGATGCAGTGGTTCCTCCGACGTCTTGTGGCTCGGGAAGGAGGTCTAGGGCTTCCAGGCGGAGCTGTTGGACGGCTCAGGGAGGCGGAGCAGCGACGGTGGCCGCGGTGGTGGCGAACGGCGGTGACAGGTGCGTGCGGCTGTGAGGAAGAGAGAGCAGCAGGGAGAGGGAGAGAGCAGAGGAGGGGGAATGGATCAGGACGCCCGGGGCCGTCGTGCTGGCGCGGTTAGAAGGGCCGGGGCTGCCCAGGTGGAAGCAGGAGGTGGCCGGCGTCGGCCGTGCTCGGCTTCGCCTCTGCCTACTGGCAGAGGTAGAAGACGACCCTGCCCCTTTGGGCTGGGCCTCTTCTGGCTCAGGTAAGCCCAGGTAAATGGCCCTTTCCCTTTATTTGTTCTGTGTTATATTTTCTGACATTTGTTTTGGCTCAGATAAAATACTAAACCAATTTCTCTAAACCTAAGAATTATCATGTGGTCTTAGTGGATTTTACCAGTGCCACATAAAAAGTTTCAGATTTATTGGACTTATATTTGATTTATAATAATTATAAATCCAATGCAAATAATTGTTTGGTTAGTTCAAAAACCCAAAATAAATACTTCTGTGATTCCAAAAATATTGATTTGAATTTTACCTCTTGCCAATATTTTCTTAGAATACCAGGAACATTTTCTTGGAGTTATTTGAGGCAATTTTTATATTGCTTATTTGACAAAAAATTGCATAGTGAGGCTTGATCACCCCTCATTTCATTTTCAAAGAATTTAAAAATGCATGCATGAATGCATTGGCAATCATAATTAAACTAGGGCTGTGACAATGATGATCTTGACATCCTCAAGATGGACCACCTTTCTTGATTGTGTTGGCTTGATGAAGACTAGTGGATTGCTCCCCCATACTCCACTATGGGTGAGCCACTCTTCATCACATCTTCACAAGTCCATTGTCACCACAATGGACAGCAAGCTTCAAGCATGATCTCTTCATGATGCTCCACTTGAACTTGCACACCGCAATCTTGATGACAATCACCACTTGATGTCATCCTCCATGGGTTGTATGAGATCTTCCACTTGACGCAAGCCCATGGAAACATACCTAACCCCACATAGAACTCTCACGTAGACCATGCGTTAGTACACAAAGCGTAATGGACAATACATACCGTACCATAAGATCACCTGATCCCTCTTGGTACATCTTGTACACTTTGTGTGTTTATCAGCTTGATTCACTCTTTGAGTTAGTCTTGATCAACCTTGTATCATATCTTGTCTATGACCAATATTTGGATAAAACCTTGAATACCACCTTGGTCACCATATAAACTCCTTGAAACCAACAGATGGACTTCAAGAAGTGCCTATGGACAAATCCTTCGAATATAACTCAAGGCAACCATTAGTCCATAGGGATTGTCATCAATTACCAAAACCACACATGGAGAAATGTGCTCTTACAGCATGCTTGCACGGAAGACGAAGAATCCCTCGCCGCGGCGAGGGAGGCCCGCGATCGTGCCCTTGAGGAAGCCCGGGCCGTGGACTGCCGGCGTGAGGCTGCAGAGAAGCACGGGGAAGAGCTTCAAGCTTCCAATGCCGCCCCCGAGCGGCAAGTCCAAGCGCGCAAGGCCGCGCTCGCCGCCTCGGCGGGTAGGCCGTCCACGGGCGAAGCGAAGCTCCGCACACTTGAGGATACGCTGACGTTGGAAGCACTGGAACAAAGCCTGGAGCGCTCCAGGCTGGAGGTGATGGAGCGCCAAGTGACTGTCGCCGAGGACTCCCTCGCTTCTCGGGAGGCGAAGATCCAGGAAGAGGTCGACGAGAAGGTGGCGGAGGTTCGTCGGGCCCTCGCCAAGGACTACCGCGGGAAGATGAAGCTTTAGGAGTCCCGTTTCTGCAAGCGGCGCAACGACCTGAAAGGTGAGGCTGACGGCCTCAGGAAGAAGTTGGCCGCGGAGGAGCAGCGTGAAAAAGCTGCGGTGGACGCCCAGGCCGCCATCGAAGCTGAGCTGTCTTTCCTCTACACGCAAGTGGAGGACGTCACTTCCCTTGCGGAGAAGGCCTCGGACGAGGCGAACCGCACCCGGGGGCTGTAGCACACGCGCTCCCAGATGTTCCAGGCCGTCGAGAGGAGGGCCCACCAAGCCCTGAGCAGTATCTGCAACGTGAGCGTCTCTAGTCCGCTCGTTCCTGATGACGCCGGCTACCTTGGCTTCTTCACCAGGATCGTGGAGCGCCTTGAAGGGGGGGCAGAGAAGGCCCGCCAACTCGCGGAAGAGAAGAACCGTGACCTCCTCGCGCGGGCATCCTCTCGCGTCTTCAGCCACCTCCTTCGCTTCGACCCCAACTTCGAATTTGACTCCGTGATAGCCCCCATGCCCGAGGTGATTCAAGGCGCCCTCAGGGCCCGGGTGGAGGATCACGTGGACGACCTAATCGCAGAGTTTTCCCCGGCTGGGGCGAGGACCGGCCTTTGATCGAGGGGCATGAGTCTGACGGCGGTGACAGCGACAGCGGCGATGGTGACAGCACATCTCCCTAGGTCATCTTTTTCCTATTTTCCTGTCAAGATTTTGAATACGACCCCGCGGGGAAGTGAGAGTATTTTGGAAGAAACTCCTTTATGATGTATCAAGTAACGTTGTACTTCCTTGCGTCGCCTTTCCTTTGCTCGTCGTGGGTCGTGACCCCTGAGGAGGGGCGGGTCATTACCATTATACCGAGTAGCGGTGCCCGGCCATGGTCGGGAGGCGGATGTTTCGGCGGGGGCTTCGGGCCACGCGTGCCTGCTGGCTCACTTGAGAGTGTCGCGCGAGGATTCGGACGCCAAAGCCTTGGCGAGGCGTGCACGCGGGCAGGCTTGCGGCTGTTGTGACCTTGGCCCTCGGGGGAGTCCCTCAACGCCGCTGGGGATGTCTCAACGTGCACACCGTGCCCAACCCCCGTTCGTGGGGCGCGCAAGGGAGAGAGAGCTGGCAAGGAGAAACGAGACTTTATTTGAATAAATACACAAAAACTCCAAACTTATCCAAAAAATGGCAGATTTGGTTACAAAAGAGAGCAAAGAACAGCCGCATCCGGCACCTAAGCTAGTCTTCCCACCAGCGCGGAGCATGGGACTTCCACTAGGCATAGGCATAGTCATTGGAGGACCGTGTCGTCCACCAGCGCGGAGCATGGGGCTTCCACTTGGGCATGGGTGGGGGCCCCTCCGCGTCCTCGGGGGACCCCGGGCGTATACAACCCACTCATTATTACGTGAGAGTGTCACGGGTAGAGCCTAGGGGGGCATAGGGTGCTCCATACCTCCGGGGCGCGGACCCCATCCCTTGTCCCCAGGCACGCGACAGCGGGCCCGGGGTGCGCCAGGCCCCGAATAGATGCTCCCGCGGGACGGGAGCCCACGGGCGCCCTTTCCGGGGAGGACCTGCTCCGGGACGAGGTCTCCAGCTCCCGAGGGCCCGGAGGCACACGCCACCGCTGTGGTAGTGCCGTGACCCCTTGCGGTGCGGACGGGGCCCGGTGCCGGACGCCCTCGCTATGCGCGAGGTCGGCCCCCGGTGCGTCACCCCGGCGCGCCTTGCCGGGGCTTCTGGGTGTCTCGCTCGGGCGCTCGACCCTCCGTCTCCAAGCAGGCAATGCCTGGCTTGGAGACGTGGACGAGTGCTCCAGCTTCTGTCCCCAGGCAGGCAACGCCCAGCCCGGAGACATGGGCGTGTGTTCCACCCTCTGTCTCCAGGCAGGCAGTGCCCGGCCTGGAGACATGGGTGTGTGTTCCACCCTCCGTCTCCAGGCGGGCAGCGCCCGGCCCGGAGATATGGGCGTGTGTTCCACCCTCCGTCTCCAGGCAGGCAGCGCCCGGCCCGAGGACATGTGCACCTGTTTGTGATGGCGCCTGACCTGATGACGTGCCTCGCGAGGTTGCTCATGCCAAGCAACCTCTCAAGGCCGACCACGCCAGCTCTCCCCACGAGGCTGCCCTTGCCAGGCCTGGCAGAGGTTGCCCGCGGGGACGTGGCCGCTCCACGGGGTGTCGATGTAGACGTGCAGCCCGCCGCCCATGTCAGGGGCGGCAGCCGCACTGGGCGATGCAGGGCGTCGCCCGCCGCGCATTGCCCGCGGCTCGCGAAGCTCCTTGACCGCGCTGGCGATGAACCCTGTCGAGCCTGGCGCCTCACGCCGTGCTGCTTGCTCGTGAGGGCGCGCATTGAAACGCGCCTCCAAGCGGTGCCCGAGCGCCTCTCTCGTCGCTTCCGTCAGGTCTGGAGCTCTCCAAGCGGAAGCCCCCAAGCCTGCCCCGGAGGAGATAGCCAGGGCCTCGCCGGCGGCATTGACGGGCTCGGCAACGCGTACCAGCCAGTCTCCGCATTCACCAGCCTGCGGCGAACCGCGGGAGGATGACGCCGCGGCTAGGGCGAGGGCCGGAGTAATGGCGCGGCCGTCGTGCCGCACTGTGTGCAGCGGCAATAGGTCTTGCTGCCCGTGAGCAGCCGGGTTGGCGGCAGCGTTAGCTGCTGGAGGGGCGGAGCGGCGTGGAAAACCGCGGCCCACGGGCGCCGTCTGAGCGATACGAGCGGCTCGGCGCTCGGCGCGAGCCCGACGAGCCATGGCCATGGGAGCGACGGGGCGGAAACGAAGCGGAACCGGAGGGAGGATTCCGACACGCCCCTACCTGGCGCGCCAAATGTCGGAATCCGAGCTCCGCAGACCCAAGAAGGTTCGAACTCTTGGGCGTGTGCGAAGATCCCAACCATCTCAAGTCTCAAGCCTGCCGCCCCATAGCCAAACCCTGCCGAAGATGCGCGAGAGTGCAAGAAGATGGACACGGAGATTTACCCAGGTTCGGGCGACCTTGCGGTGTAAAACCCAACTCCTGCTTTGGGTGGATTGGCCTCACGAGGGGGCCTGAGGATGAACGAGTACAAGGGTGAGCAACCTCGTGAGGGCGCTCGGGTGAGGATGGATTCGGTCCCTCTCTACGGTGGAGGCTAGCCCCTATTTATAGTGGCCTGGGTCCTCTTCCCTTATCGCACAGGCGGGAAGGGATCCCACAACGGCCAAATTTGAAAGGGGACATGAGGTACAACTTATCCTGACTAAAGGTGGTCTTCGCCTGCAAAGCAACTGGTCATGACGCAGAGGTGGGCTCGGCGATGACATCCGTCCTGCCGAGCTCGTGGTCTTGGTCTTGTTGGGAACCCGCGTACGTCCTTGCTTCCTTAGCACCAAAGGTGTCAGATTTCGGGCTCCGCAAAACCCTAGGAAGTTCGAACCCAGGGGCGTGTGCGAAGATTCCTCAACAGCTTCACCCCACCAAGCCCACAACGCGATACCCCCGCTCGATGGCGAGGAAGAAGATACCACACGAGAGTTTACCTAGGTTCAGGCCGCTGCGGAGCGTAAAAGCCTACTCCTACCTTTTGTGGATTGCCTCATGAGGAGGTTTGTGTATGAACTAGTACAGTGGTGTGTTGCCTTGCGGGTGTGTTTGCGGGGTGGTTGTGTCTTTTTTCCTACCGGGCTACCCAGCCTCTATTTATAGCGGCCCGGGTCCTCTTCCCTTATCGCAATGGCGGGAAAGGATCCCACAACAGCCAAATTCGAAGGGGGACAAGTGGTACACCCTATCCTGACGAAAGGTGGTCTTCGCCTGCAAAGTAGTCGACGGTGATGTAGAGATGGGCTCGGCGATGACGTCCGTCCTGCAGGGCTCGGGGTCCTGGTCTTGTTGCACCAGAAGGGAAACCTTTGGGGGGCGCTTTGGGAACCTGCGCTCGTCCTTGTCTCCTTTGCACCAAAGAGGAAACTGCCCCCTCTGGCACGCTGGCGCCCGCCTGGCCTGGTTGTCGTCACCCTTGGCCTCCTGAGGCCATGCGTTGCATAGAAGCCTCCGCCACTCGAGAGGGGGCCTGGGGAGGCCTACCTCCCTGCGGGTCTTGGCGCTGTTTCCCCCGCGAGCTCGGGGCCTCGCGAGGGCCTTGTGTTGAGTAAGGCCGCGCCGGGCCGTGCTTGGTCGTCAAGGTGGGCCACGCCCTGGGCCGCAGGCAGGCAAGTCTGGGTACCCCCGTTCCCAGGACGCCGATAGTAGCCCCCGGGCCCGAGGAGCGCTCGGGTTAGCTTCTGGGTGAAGCCACGGAGGATGGCCCGAAGCGCCGTGGGCCCCAACGCCTGCGGGCCCATCTTGACGCGTGGCGCACAATGAGACGTGGGTGCCTTGACTCCCCGTAGACGCCGGGAACCGCCCTGAGCCGAGCTGACGCGAGACCCACGTGTCTCCTTGGCCATCATTGCTCTTCTTTGAATGCGGCTGACCCCTTGCGTCCTCTCTCGCCTCGGGCCACACGGATGTGACCCAACGGGAGCAGAGGAAGCGGCATGAGGCAGGAGAGCACGCCGAACGAGTCTGGCATGCGCCGCTCGAGGCGCGCGGCGACTCCCCTTCCCACGACGCCTCGGCAACTGCTTCATCTGGCCTTTAACCGTCGCACGTTGTGGGGCCATCAATACCCGGGATTGGGGAAACGCCGGTTGGCCTCCGTCCAGCTATAAAATGGGCAGGGGGGAACTGAGCCCCCAGCCCATTCCTACTTCGTGCTCCCCCGCCTTCGTCTTTCATTTACCCCATCATGACGCCGGTGAGGAGGTTCTCCGCCGCTGAGAAGGGAATGGCCTGCCAGGGGACGCTGGGCCAGCAACCTCCCAAGAGGGGTAGGGGTCGCCCTTGCAAGTATGCTGGGAAGCCTCCGGCAACACCCCGTGGGCGTGGGCGCCTTTCCGCGGGGCCCGGCGCTTCCGCTGGCGCAGCCAGAGGCGGCGGGCACGGCAGCCATGGCAGGGGGGAGACACTTGCAGTCGGTGCCCGGCCGCCGCGTCCGCAAGCCCGCTCGGGCGATGCGGGCATGGAGTTCCTGGTGCCGGTAGAGAGGGCGGCGAGCTCCTGGTTGCAGCTCCCACGCTCCTTCGCAGAGGCATTGCCAGCCGACGTGCCCTCGGGCCTGTGGCTGCAGGCCGACGGGTGTTGCAGCGGTGCGTTGTGGGTGGAGGTTGAGGTCACCCCCGCAGGCAACACCGTCTTGGGCCGCGGGTGGCAGACCTTCGCCCGTTCCCACGGCTTGAAGGGGAGGCCCATGCTCCACTTCAAGTACGGCGGCGCCGCGACGCTATTCGTCAAGATCTTTGGTGAGGATGGGAGGCGTTTGGAGTGCTGTCCAGAGGGCGGCGATAGCGGCGATCTTGGAGGTGAGCTTGCCCTTGGCGACGGCCGCCATGTTCCCAGCAGCAGCGAAACGTCCTCCGAAGAGAGCCCCAGCGACGACTGCTATGACGCCCTGCCACGCCGTCGCACCCGAACTTCGGGGGGAAGCCAGCCGCGGCGGCGCCGCTCCCCCGCCCGGGGAGCGGCCACACCGACGTGCCACCACGGTGCCATCAAGGAGGAGGATGACTCCGACTGAGCGCCGGCGCGCCAAGGCCGGGGCCTCAGGAGCGGAGGCCCCCCAGGGCGAGGTCTCCTTCGCCTTCTTTTCTTTTCTTCTGCCTGTAATCAAAATCATGGGGGGACCCTTTCGGGTGTATGATGAACTTTGGCACTTGCGTCCTCTTATTAGCATTCTCGTTATGCATTATGGTCGTTGCGTTACTATTTGACTGAGGCCTCCCTTTGATCGTAGTTAGAGTGCTTAGTTTGATGCGTCCGCGGCGGGCTTCCGTGTCGCGAGGTTTAGCAGTGGCGTCCTGTGAGCTGATAGCGCTTGGAGAGCTTGGGGAGGTTCCTTCTTCCTGTGAATGAGGCGACTTGGGGGGGGGGGCCTTTCGGCGCTCTACATCTGCAGGGCCCGATCCCGTGCATGCCCCACCACCGTTGGGGCATCCGGATCACCAAGGACGAGACCAAAGGGGGCGAGGCCTCGATCGCTATTGGGGCGTCCGGATCACCAGAACGAGACCAATAGCGAGCTAGTAGCCACGCGATCAATGAGGCTCCTGAGGCGTAGTGCTCAGGAGCCCCCCTCTTGACGCTCAAGTGGCACTCTACGTCGGCGGGGCCCGATCCCGTGCATGCCCCGCCACCGTTGGGGCGTCCGGATCACCAGGACGAGACCAAAGGGGGCGGGGCCTCGATCGCCATTGGGGCATCCGGATCACCAGGACGAGACCAATAACGAGCGAGTAGCCACGCGATCGGTGAGACTCCTGAGGCGCAGTGCTCAAGAGCCTCCCTTGACATTCAAGTGGCGACCAAACCTTTCTGCCGGTTCTTGTCCCCAGGGGGCGTGCGCCTCTGGGGGTTTTTAAGACAGTGCACCGAGCCGCGGCGGAGCCCCCGAGCGAGGGTGAGACGGCGCGCGCCTGCTAGCTTGCTGGAGAGTGCCACGCGAGGACCAGGACGCCAAGGCCACGCGGGGACCAGGACACCAAGGCCTTGGCGAGGTGTGCACACCGTGCCAGTAGCCCCCGCTCGCGGGGCACGAGAAGGAGAGGCTGGCAGGCGTTACCTTGAAGAAAGAAATTTCAAGAGACAGAGGACTGCAAGAAGAAAAAACTCCCACCCCTTTTTGTTTAAATAGAGTCAACAAAAAGCCTCGGACTTCGTTCCAGGGAAAAGACAAATTCGAACACAAGAAAGGCAGAGAGAAGCCGCGTCCGGCACCTAGGCTAGTCTTCGTCTTCCCCGAGCGCGGAACATAGGGCATCCACGTTGCGTGGGCATAGTCATTGGAGGACAGTGTTGTCCGCCAGCGCGGAGCATGGGGCTTCCACTTGGGCATGGGTGGGAACCCCTTCGCGTCCTCGGGGGGCTCCGGGCGTATACATCCCACTCATTATTACTTGAGAGTGTCATGGGTAGAACTTGAGGAGGTGCTGGATGTTCCAGGCATTCTGGATGGGAACTCCGTCTTGAGTCTCCAGACGCACGGCGCCAGGTCTGGAGATGCAGGCGACCTTGAACGGGCCCTCCCACATGGGTGAGAGCTTGTGCAAGCCTTCCCTAGAGAGGACCCGCCTCAGGACGAGGTCTCCAACTTCGAGGGTCCTGGAGCGGATGTTACGGCAATGGTAGCGCCACAACGCCTGCTGGTACCTCGCAGCTCGAAGCGAGGCTCGACGCCGGGCCTCCTCCCCGAGCACGATATCCGTCCCCCGCGAGGCATCCTGACGCTCCTCGTGAAATGCCAGAACCTACAGGGAGCGGTGCTTGACTTCGTGCGGGAGGACGGCCTCGGCGCCGTAGACGAGGAAGAACGGGGTCTCGCCGGTGGGCTTAGTCGCGGTGGTGCAGATAGACCACAACACGGACTGAAGCTCGTCGACCCAACCCTTGCCGTAGGCCTCAAGCTTCTTCTTGAAGCTCCTTGCTTTGAGGCCCCGTAGGACCTCCGCGTTGGCGCGCTCTGCCTGACCGTTGCTTCGGGGGTGCGCCACTGAGGCGTAGCATATCTGCGTTCCAAGGTTAGCGCAATAGGTCCTGAAGAGGTTACTTGTGAACTGCGAACCGTTATCGGTGATGATGCGGTTGGGGACGCCGAAGCGGCTCACGATGCCCTTGATGAACTTGACGGCTGATCCGGCGGGGATGGTGCGGACGGGCTCCACCTCCGCCCACTTGGTGAACTTGTCGATGGCGACGTAGAGGTAGCGGTACCCGCCTGCCGCCCGCGGAAAGGGCCCCAGTATATCCAGCCCCCAGACCGCAAAGGGCCAGGAAAGCGGGATGG
Organism: Elymus sibiricus; assembly: GCA_039707655.1. Taxonomy (NCBI): domain Eukaryota; kingdom Viridiplantae; phylum Streptophyta; class Magnoliopsida; order Poales; family Poaceae; genus Elymus; species Elymus sibiricus. The sequence continues at coordinate 314,440,927 of CM077665.1, forward strand.
TCTGGAGGCCCTACGCGGGCTGATGAATTTGCTTGGCGTGGAACTGACAGGCCTCACAAGACCAGACCAGCTCGGCGGCGTCGTTGAGCGCCATCGGCCAGTAGAATCCCGTGCGGAACGCCTTCCCTACAAGGGTGCGTGATGAGGAGTGATGCCCATAGTCTCCCCCATGGATGTCAGCCAGCAGCTCGCACCCCTGCTCCCTAGACACGCACCGCAACGCGACGTTGTTCAAGCGCCTGTGGTACAGCTCGCCGCCCCGAAGACAATAGGCTATGGCCTGTCGTACCACACGCTCTGCGTCTTCCTCCTTTTCAGGTAACGTGCCGTGAAGCAGGTACGCCTTGAACTCCTATGGCCAATCGTCGACTTGGGGCTCCAGCGCCAGGAGCAGTCGGGCTCCGGAGGTTGGACCACAAGTTGGAGCTCCTGAGGACGGCGCTGAGGGCAGCTCTTCATTCTACGACGCCTGATCCCCAGTTGGTGGCGTCGCGGACGGCTTGAAGAGCCGCTCCTCGAAGACGCCCGGCTCTTGTGGCTCACGGCGCGATGCCCTCTTGGCAATGTCATCGGCCTCCTTGTTCGCGCCGCGCGGAATTTACTGCAACTCCAAGCCCTGGAAACATTTTTCAATCTTATGTACCTCCGCCAAGTATGCCTCCATGTGCTCGTCCTTAGGCGTGTATTCCTTGTTGGAGAAGTTGACGAGGAGCTGGGAGTCGCCCTTGATGGTGAGGCGTTGAATCCCCAAGGCCGCGGCTGCCCGGAGGCTGGCAATTAAGCCCTTGTACTCCGCGATGTTGTTGGAGACCTTTTCACCATGCTGGAAACAGAGTTGCACGGCATAGTAGAGCTTGTCCCCGGTCGGGGAGATGAGCACGACTCCGGCCCCTGCTCCCCTATGCGCGAAGGCCCCATCGAAGTGCATGATCCAACCCTCAGGCGCCTCGTCGCCGGGGGCAAGGGACTGGCCCTCGCCAGCCCCCGATCGGGAGCGTCCGTCCATTCGGCTACAAAGTCTGCCAGGGCCGCTCCCTTGATGACCCTGGTCGTGCTGAACTCTATGTTGAAGGCCTGCATCTCGATGTTCCATTCTGCCACCCTCCCTGCTGCGTTGGGATTGCGCAGCACCTTCTCCAAGGGGTACGCGGAGACGACCCTGTTGGGATGCCCCTGGAAGTAATGGCGCAGTTTCCTTGAGGCGATAAGGAGTGCAAGCAAGAGCTTTTGCTGCATAGGGTAGCGCGAGCACACGTCCCGCAACACGGTACTGACATAGTACACCGGACGTTCGACGAGGGAGAGGCCTTCCGCACCGCCTCTCTCCTCTGCGGGCTCTCGAGGCCCGGGTGCCTCGGGGGTCGCCGGGGCGGCTGGGACCTCAGGAGTGTTGTCTCGGGGGGATGGAGGTTTCTTGGCGTCCGACGTGTCGCTCTGCCCCCCGCCTGGGGGCCCGCCCGTGCCCGAAGGCGCAACGCGCTTGTGAACATGCTCCTCCCTGACCGCCACAAGCGCAGCACTGGCGGAGTGCGGGGTGGCAGCCAGGTACAGCACCAGGGGCTCCCGCGGATGTGGGGCCACCATTACTGGTGGGCTCGTGAGGTACTGCTTGAGGTCTTCGAATGCCGCATCTACCTCCGGAGTCCACTCGAAGGGGCCCTTCCTCTTCATGAGCTTGAAGAATGGCAGGGCCCGCTCGCCAAGCTTCAAGATGAAGCGCCCCAAGGAGGTCACGCAGCCTGCCAGCTTCTGCATTTCCTTGAGTGTCTAAGGTGGGATCATCTTGCTTATAGCCTTGACCTTCTCCGAGTTTGCCTCGATCCCCCGGTGCGACACCAAGAAACCGAGCAGCTTGCCCGACGGGACCCCGAAGACACACTTCTTGGGGTTGAGCCTCAGGTTCACCCGCCTCAGGCTGGCGAACGTCTCCTCCAGGTCCTCGATCAAGGTCTTGGCTTCTCGCGACTTGACCATGATGTCGTCGACGTAGGCTTCCGCATTCCTCCCGAGCTGTGGCCCCAGGGCGATGTGCATCAGCCGCTGGAAGGTCGCGCCCGTGTTCCGTAGCCCGAAGGGCATGCACGTGTAGTAGAACACACCGCACATGGTGAGGAAGGTTGTCTTCTCGACATCTTCCACCGCCATTTTGATCTGATGGTAGCCCAAGAAGGCGTCCAGGAAGCACAGGAGGTCGCATTCGGCGGTGGAGTCCACGATCTGGTCGATGCGCGGCAACGGGAATGGGTCCTGAGGGCAGGCCTTGTTGAGGTTCGTGAAGTCGACACACATGCGCTCTTTCCCGCACTTCTTCAGGACGACCACCGGGTTGGCGAGCCATTCCGGGTGACGCACCTCCCGGATGACTCCTGCCTCTTTTAGCTTGCCAACCTCTTGGGCAATGAATGCCTGCTTTTCTTATGCCTGCCTCCTCGCCTTTTGCTTCACCGGTCGCGCATTGGGACACACCATGAGGTGGAGCTCGATCACATCCCTCGGGACCCCCACCAGGTCAGAGGCGTTCCATGCGAACGCATCTTTGTTCACGTGGAGGAAGGCTACTAACGCCTCTTCTTGCTCCTGAGGCAGGCCGGCACCGATAGTGAAAGTGCGGCCGGGATTCTCGTCACCCATGGGCACCTGCTTCGTCTCAGCCCGGTTATGAGAGAACAGTTGCTTCTTCTTCACCAGCGCGACATTGGCGACGTCCTCAACGCCCTCCGAGGCCTACGCGGCATCGCCCGTGCCGGGGCGCGCCGCGGCCACGGCTTTGTACGCGAGCTTGAGTGCGTGGGCCACGTCCTTGGCGTCCTTGGCGACGGAGAGGATGCCGCCGCTCCCGGGCATCTTGATGACATTGTAGCCCGGGTGCGTTGCCGCCATGAACTTGGCGAGGGCGGGGTAGCCCAGTATCGCATTGTAAGGAAGGTGGATGTGGGAGACGTCGAAGTCGATCTGCTCAGTGCGGTAGTTGGAGCGGGTGCCGAAGGTGACGGGGAGGCGCACCCACCCCAAGGGGGCGACGGAGCCCCCAGCCACCCTGGAGAAAGGCCTTGAAGGTGCGAGCTAGCCTTGGGGCACCTGCAGCGCGTTGAAGATCTCCACGGAGAGGACGTTGAGGCCGGCCCCGCCGTCTATGAGGGTTCTGGTGACGGCCACACTGTTTATGGTTGGCGTGCACAGCATGGGGAGCGCACCGGCGGCGGTCGTTGTTCTGGGGTGATCGTCGGGGCCGAAGGTGATGTCGATCTCCGGCCACGCTCGGTGCTGCGGGGTTTCGGGCCGTGGCCGGATCGCGCCTGCCTGGCGGAGGAACCGCTTGACCTGGCGGCTGGAGGCGGGTGCCTGCGATCCGCCGAGGGAGCAAGCGACCGCCGAGCCGACCCTGCGAGCCGAGGCGCCACCGCGCGCAAAGGGCAGCCCGGCCTCAGGGGTCGCGTCGGCCATCGACACGGCGGGGCGAAGAAGAAGTGAAGCCTTCTGAAGACTCCAACACGCCCCCTACCTGGTGCACCAAATGTCGGATTTCGGGCTCCGCAAAACCCTAGGAAGTTCGAACCTAGGGGCATGTGTGAAGATTCCTCAACAGCTTCACCCCACCAATCCCACAACGCGATACCCCCGCTCGATGGCGTGGAAGAAGATAGCACACGAGAGTTTACCCAGGTTCGGGCCGCTGCGGAGCGTAAAACCCTACTCCTGCCTTTTGTGGATTGCCTCACGAGGAGGTTTGTGGATGAATTAGTACAGTGGTGTGTTACCTTGCGGGTGTGTTTGCGGGGTGGTTGTGTCTTTTTTCCTACCGGGCTACCCAGCCCCTATTTATAGCGGCCCGGGTCCTCTTCCCTTATCGCAATGGCGGGAAGGGATCCCACAACAGCCAAATTCGAAGGGGGACAGGTGGTACACCCTATCCTGACGAAAGGTGGTCTTTGCCTGCAAAGTAGTCGATGGTGATGTAGAGGTGGGCTCGGCGATGACGTCCGTCCTGCAGGGCTCGGGGTCCTGGTCTTGTTGCACCAGAAGGGAAACCTTTGGCGGGCACTTTGGGAACCTGCGCTCGTCCTTGTCTCCTTTGCACCAAAGAGGAAACTGCCCCCTCTGCCGCGCTGGCGCCCGCCTGGCCTGGCTGTCGTCACCCTTGGCCTCCTGAGGCAGTGCGTTGCATAGAAGCCTCCGCCGCTTGGGAGGGGCCCTGGGGAGGCCTACCTCCCTGTGGGTCTTGGCGCTGTTTCCCCCGTGAGCCCGGGGCATCGCGAGGGCCTTGTGTTGAGTAAGGCCGCGTCGGACCATGCTTGGTCGTCGAGGTGGGCCATGCCCTGGGCCGCAGGCAGGCAAGTCTGGGTACCCCCGTTCCCAGGACGCCAACAAAAGGGGAAACTGTCCTCTCTGCGCCCACTGGCGCCTGCTGGCCTTGGTCGTCATGACTCATGTCATCGCTGCCTCCTGAGGCCGGGTACCTGCATAGGAATCTCCGCTCCTCAGGAGGCCACCTTGGGAGGCTGCTCCTCCGGAGGTCTTGGCGTCGTTCTCCTCGTGAGGCCGAGGCCCTCACGAGGGTCTTGTCCTGGGGGGTTTGTTGCCAGGCTGTACTGGGCCGTCGAGGTGGGCCACATGCTGGGCCGCGGGCAGGCAGTTCTGGGTACCCCCGAGCCCAGAACGCCGACACTATGATTCTTATTTGCATGATCATCATAGCTTCGTAATGCTCTCCGATCTATTGAGATAGTTTGGCCAACTAGATTGATATTTCTTCGGTGGGAGTGGTGCGTTGCAGTAGGTTCAACCTGACGAGTTTCTATATCCTAGTGACAGAAGGGTACAAGTTGCGTCTTTGTGTTGTTGCTACTAAGGATAAAACGATGGGATTTATTCATATTAGTTGAGTTTACTTTGTCTACATCATGTCATCGTTCTCCAAGCATTACTCCATTTGTCATGAACTTAATACGTAGAGAGGCAAGCATAGAAGCGCTCTTGAAGTGGAGTAATAGTAGTAGGTGCAGGCAGGAGTCGGCCTATTTGCTTATGGACGTGATGCCTATATACACATGATCATTGCCGTGAACATCACATAATTAATCGATTTTCTATCAATTGCCCAATAGTAATTTGTTTACCCACCGTATGCTTTGCTTATGAGAGATGCCACTAGAGAACTCTACGGCCCCCGAGTCTATTCACTTATAAATTCACAAACGCTATCATTACCTTGATGTTATTTATTACCTTTTGTTTTATTTTGCACTTTACTATTATCTACAATTATCTACACAACTCACTTGCTTGCAAATAACGAGATCAAGGGGATTGACAACCCTCTTGCCGGCGTTGGGTACAACTTGTTTGTTCTTTTGTTCGCAACTGCTGAAGACGGCTAAGGTTTGGTATTCCTATTGGTTCGATAAACCTTGGTTTCATAACTGAGGGAAATACTTACCCACTTTGTGCTGCGATTACCCGTTCCTCTTCACAAAAAACCCAACGCAGATCACGAATATCAGGATGCTAGCGACATGATCATATATGTGAGCCAAAAGACGCAAATGGTCCCGACCAAGGTAATGGCTGCAGTTGTCATACCATGCGTGAAGCCACAAAATGATATGATGTGTTACATGCTATATCTATGTGACTTAGGATCGGGGTCCCGAGAGTGTCGTTTATTGGTTTTTTTAACTTTACAAAATGGAAAACATGCCTGAAAAACATGATACCTGGTATGGTGTCATGATATGACATTGGTATGCTGGGATAAATATTTGAACACCATGCAAAGTATCATGTACTATTTGATACCATTTTTCGAAAATACATTCATCGCAAACAATTTCATACAAGAAATTGTTTGTAAACATTCAATGGCACGAGAGAGAGAGAGAGAGAGAGAGAGAGAGAGAGAAGGCGTGTATGCGTGCGAGCTCGCTTTTAATGCCGAGCTGTGCATGCTAGCTTTGCCACCTGCAGCTATTTTCAGTTGCAAGCGCATGGCCACTGAAGTGCCCTGGAAAAGCCTCATCCTCGCAGGCTTGTCGACACGATCAAGCATACGTGAATGTCCGGACACAACACCGACCGCGCCTGGTTTATCGATGAGACTGCACGACTGGCAACATGCAATGACGACGACTCAGGTTCTCGACGATCGCACATGCTATGGCAACATGCATGCTTGCAAGCCCAGCCAAGGCGCATCGTGGCAACATGCAAGCGTAGCCAGAGCGCAGACTGTGACATTGTCAATATTGAGTGCTCTAAAAGACCACCACACCATACCACTTCCGGCCACTCTGTCCTAGAGCTATCTCCACATGTTGATCATGCCGCTGCGCGACACATTAACTGGTAAGGAAGCGATGGCATCCCACCGCGCCGAGTTCATTGCCGCTCGCGACCGCACACTAACCGCTAAGGAAGTGATGGCATCCCGCCGCGCTGAGTTTATCGCCGACCTCGACCGCACACCAACGTGGGCGGACTAGGAAGCTGCCAAGGCCAAATGGGGCGAAGAATGAAGAGGAGGCCAAAGCTGCACACGCTGAGCGGAAAAGGGAAAAAGCACGCAAGAAAAATGAGTCTATCTGCCGCAAGAAAGAAGCGGCCGCACACGCTGCTCAGGAGAGCTGGGCAGAGATCCAAGCATGGTGGGCTGCCGCCGACAAGGCGAGAAGGAGAACAACGGTGTCTAGCTAGCATGGCCCGATGCCTCCACCTGCTAGCACGATCCCGGCGGTAGATACCAAAGCCGCTGAGCAGAGCTAGGCGGAGATCCAAGCACGGTGGGCTATCGTCAATAAAGCTGAGAACGACGTCGTCTGGCCAGCATGGGAGAAGTAGTTTGCATGTGTGTTTTCCAAATGTTTGTTTAATTAATTATGAGCATCTAAGTACTAGCACTTACTCCTACTAGTTTATAGAGAAAATTAGTATATAGAAATTTAAGTACGTTCATCGAGTGTCAACCTTGTGTACCGTCACGACCGCCCAAGACTGATTTAATCAATTGCACATGTACAATTTTTCTGACGTGAGATCACCAATTTTCTCTGTTCTCGCACCCGAGTATTTTATGTGCTTCGTTTGTGTTTTGTGTTTCCCCCGCGTAAGGTTCGAGTTTCGTAGCGAAATTTTTAGTAGGCGTGATTTCAAAAGTTTTTCCTCCCACCCCATCCCACCCATCACATTTCAGTTGTATATCCCCACCCTTTCCCCCTCCCATCAGCTCAAACCGCCGCCGCCGCTACCACATCTACGTTCTGCCCCAGCCTCATCGATCTAGTCAGGTAACCCACCGATGTCCATCACCGCCTGACCTGATTTCTTAGATGGCGCCTGCGAAACACCCTCATGCCTCCGAATCCCCACCCCTACTCCCGTGCATCACCGTGTAAGACCAACCACATATCACGTGGAGGTCGAGGAGCTCATGACGGTGGATGACGTGGTGGCCGCTGTGCGTGTCGACCCGGAGGAACACCTCACCGCCGACGCCGCCGACTTGGTGCGGGCTCTGGCGGAGATGAAGTGCCCCAGCAACTACCCCTCAGGATTTACCAAGTATGAACTGTCCAGTTCAATTTTACCAATACCAGTTGCAATTGCTATGTTTTGTACGGTTGATGTGTTAAGCCTGTCGTAGTAAACTCGCCTAACCCATCTTATCTATTTTCCCTACCTTTTTTCTAGACAGCTGGGTCATTCTCTGCTCTAGCAGCACCTGGCTTGCGATGTTTAACTATGTCAATTTCAATTTGACCAGTACTAGTTTCATTGGCTATATTAGGTTGTCTATACTCTGTAGTTAACATGTCCCTTGTTTATTTCAGTAATGCACACTGTGATGTTCAAGTATGAACTGTCCAATTCAATTTCACCATTACCCGTTAGAAACTTACAATGCCTATGCAAGGTTCTTGTTAAGCCTATTGTAGTGAACAATTATATCCATTTTTTACTCTGTCCCTTTGCTACTGTGCTACTCCTCGCAATGAAGATATCACTCGACATGCCCTCGTTTAATTAGCATTTGCTATTTTTGGTGGATGTTAACCCTATTGTAGTTAACATACCTTTCCATGTACTTACGCAAGGCCACAATGCCCGATGATGTTGTTTACCATTGAGGTTAGTCGCATCCCAATGTCTTATAGTATTTTACATCATTTGTGTAATTGCAGTATAGCGTCTAACATTTACTTGTTGCTTGTAGGTACATATGTTAGCGGTATCAGTACTCGCTTTGACCCGCAGGAACTCCTCGTCGCCGACTTTGGGCGAGTTCTGGCCCAAATGAAGTGCCCAAGAAACTACCCCTTTGGATTTACCAAGTATGAACTGTACAATTCAAATTTACCAATACCAGTTGCAATGGCTACGTTTTGTATGGTTGGTGTTTTTATCTTGTAGTAGTAAACACGCCTAACCCGTCTTACCTATTTTCCCTACCTTTTTCTAGACAACTGAGCCATTCTCTGCTCTAGCAACACCTGACTTGCGATGTTTAACTCTGTCAATTTCAATTTCGCAAATACCAGTTTCAATGGCTATATTAGATTGTCTGTAGTTAACATGTGCCTTTCTTATTTCAGTAATGCACACTGTGATGTTCAAGTATGAACTGTCTAGTTTAATTTCACCAATACCAGTTACAACATTACAATTCCTATGCTAGGTTGCTGTTAAGCCTGTTGTAGTGAACAGTTATATCCATTTTTTACTCTATCCCTTTGCTACCGTGCTACTCTTCGCAATGAAGATATCACCGGAGATACTGTCATTTAATTAACATTTGCTATTTTTTGTGGATGTTAACCCTGTTGAATTTAACATGCCTTTCTATGTACTTACGCAGGGCCACAATGCGTGACACTGTTGTTTACCGTCGAGGTTAGTCACATCCCAATGTCTTATAGTATTTTACATCATTTGTACAATTGCAGTTTAGCTTCTAACGTTGACTTGTTGCTTGTAGGTACATATGTCAGCGGTACTGATCCATGCTTCGACCCCCTTTGCATATGGGGGAATGAGATATCCATGAACAAGCGTCAAGTGAGGAAACTAAAAAAAATGTTAGGCATAAGAGATAGATGATTGGAAATAAACTCTTTATTTACACTTTATCCAAGACAACAGTGAACTTTAGGATGGAAGTAATCTGTTGCCTTGTTTTCCTTCCCACAACAAGTTATTGTATTAGACATGAATATCTGAAAGTTGTCTCTTTTCAGTGGTTTCCAAAGCAATTTACTCATGATTACCTTGCAAACTACATGACTAGAGTGGAGATAATGAAGGTTAAAGTATATAATTCATGCTACCATGATAATGGTCTAGGAGTCTTCCTAAAGATGGTGAAGGATGGACGGGCGATCATCACAAGGGAGATAGAAGTATTTGCATCTTTAGCATGGAGGAGGGCACATTATGGACATTCCGCTTCTTCAACACCATCGATAACCAAGAAGATTTACTCACCGCCTCTAATACTATATATTGTGTTTCATCATATTTAATCTTCTGCCAAATTATGTAACTATCGAAAATATTGTACCGAGCTTTTAATTTATGCATTTGCTGTTAAGCCATTGTAAATAGGCTATGTATTGATGGATGTGAAATATTTTAATTCCACATTTCATAATTCAAATTTTGATAATTCCAGTTCGAATAATAAATTAACGAAAATAGCAACTATTAGGTAATAAATTACGATACCCATGGTTAGAAAGAACAAAGCGTGTGCGATGGAATAATATATTACACACGATTGTTTGTAGAATAACATGTGTGATTATCAGCATTACAACACATGGTCGCATACTATATGCACGTGGGATTGTGTGCACTAACACACACATTTACATACCATATGCGTGTGCGATTGGCGGTAACACACACATTTACATACCATAAAGCGTGCACGAAAAGAAGAAGGTTCACATATGAACCGCGCGCGTGTGTGTGTGTGATAGGAATTACTATCGCACACACTTATTACATGGACACGTTGGTGATAGTAGAGCCACCGCACACAGTTTTTAGTTCCTCACTATGTGTGATAATGTACCCATAGCAAACATGTCATTAAATTAAATGTTTGTGATATCCATATTTTGCACATGAGCATATCTGCGTAGTCATCTCGGATGTGTGGTAGATCACAAACGTAACATCAAGGTGTAACATGTGGGATAGTCCACGACTTTGCATACGATTACTTTAGGAAAATCGTCAGCATGCGCTCACCCCATCGCAGATGATTTATTTGTGCCATGCCGGATGCCCCCGCCCTATCGCACACACATGGAATGCGACAACTTAAAACTACGTCGCGGAAAGGGGCAAAAGCCGTTTTTATAGGACGTTACTATACCAGTGATCTATGAAATAATTTTATGTCACACATACGGGACGTTAATTCAAAGCTCTTCCATTGGTCCCCACAACAAATACAGAGGGTTGCAAGGCCTATGCCTCAACCCATACCTTACCGAACTACTCACACATGGAGATCAGATCGCATGAAGAAAACATTGAAGAACACATCTTGAAGATTGATTGATTGGTAATATGTCTTACAATGGTTGCTTTGTGTGATGCACGATTACAAGTATGAACTAGATGGTGTCGGCGTTCTGGGATCGGGGGTACCTAGATCTGCCTCCCAACGGCCCAATGCGTGGCCCACCTTGACGGCCTAGTACGGCCTGACAGCAAACCCCCCAAGACAAGACCCTCGCGAGGGCCCTGGCCTCACGAGGCGAACAACGCCAAGACCTCCAGAGGAGTGGCCTCCCCAGTCTGCCTCCCGAGGAGCGGAGATTTCTATGCAGGTACCCGGCCTCACGAGGCTGCGATGACGTGAGCCATGACGACCAAGGCCAGGCAGGTGCCAGCGGGCGCAGAGGGGACAATTTCCTCTTTTGTGCTAAGGAGGCAAGGACGTACATGGGTTCCCAAGGGATCCCCCAAAGGTTTCCATTCAAGTGCAACAAGACCAAGACCACGAGCTCGGCATGACGAATGTCATCGCCGAGCCCACCTTTGCGTCACACCCAGAAGCTTTCCAGGCGAAGACCACTTTCCGTCAAGATAAGATGTACCTCTTGTCCCCTTTCAAAATTGGCCGTTGTGGGATCCCTTCCCACCTGTGCGATAAGGGAAGAGGACCAAGGCCACTATAAATAGGGACTAGCCTCTGCCGTAGAAGGGATCGACCCATCTTCACTTCTGAGCCCTCGCGAGGTTGCTCAACCACTGTACTAGTTCATCCCCAAACCTCCTCGTGAGGCCAATCCACCAAAAGCAGGAGTAGGGTTTTACACCGCAAGGTGGCCCGAACCTGGGTAAATCTCTGTGTCCATCTTCTTGTTCGCTCGCGCGTATTCTACGAGGCTTGGCAGCAGGGTGGCAAGCTTGAGGCTAGAACTGGTTGAGATCATCGCACACGCCCCAGAGTTCAAACCTTCTTGGGTCTGCGGAGCCCCGATTCTGACAATTGGCACGCTAGGTAGGGGCGTGTCGAAGCTCCTTCTTCATCAGCCGCGCTCCGCCCTCGCCTCGTCATCCCCATGGCAGATGCCGCTCCCTAGGCTTGGCAGCCCGTGGCCTATGGGAATGCCACGGGTTGCCCGGCCGAGCCCGCGGTCGCTTGTATCCTCGGCGGGTCGCAGGCGCCCGCGTCCTTTCGCCATGTCAAGCAGCTTCTCCGCCAGGCGGGCGCACCTCAGTTGTGGCCCGAGGCCCCGCAAAGTAGGGCGAGGCCGGAGACCGATATCACCTTCGACTCCAGGGACCATCCCAGGACGGCAGTCGCTGCTAGGGCGCTCCCCATGCTGTGCACGCCCACCATCAGTAATGTGGCCGTCATCAAGACCGTCATCGACGGGGGCGCCGGCCTCAACGTCCTTTCCGTGGAGGCCTTCTACATGCTCCAGGTGCCCTACGACCAGCTCGCGCCCACCAGACCCTTCTCAGGGGTGGTCAAAGCCTCCGCCACCCCCTTGGGGCAGGTGCGCCTCCCCGTCACTTTCGGCACTCGCGACAATTACCGCACCGAGCTGATCGACTTCGACGTGGCCCACATCGGCCTCCCGTACAACGCCATCCTAGGATATCTGGCCCTTGCCAAGTTCATGGCGGCGACGCACCCAGGCTACAACATCATCAAGATGCCTGGTAGCAGCGGCATCTGTCGGCGTTCTGGGAACGGGGGTACCCAGACCTGCCTGCCTGCGGCCTAGGGCATGGCCCACCACGTCAGCCAAACACGGCCTGGCGCGACTCCGCTCGAGACAAGGCCCTCGCGAGGACCCCAGGCTCGCGAGGAAGAACGATACCAGGACCAGCAGGGGGTGGACATCCTCAGGCCTCCTCCGGAGCGGCGGAGATCTCTATGCGAAACCCGGCCTCAGGAGTCAAGGATGACGCAAGGAAGGACAGGCGGGCGCCAGCACACCAGGCGGTGCAGTTTCCCCTTTGGTGAAAAGGGAGCAGGGACATACGCGGGTTCCCAAAGGTTTCCATTCTGGTGCAACAATACCACGACCACGAGCCCCGCAGGGCGGATGCCATCGCCGAGCCCACCTCTGCATCATCGACAGCTACTTTGCAGGCGAAGACCACCTTTGGACAGGCGGAGATGTACTCCTGCCCCCCTTCGAATTTGGCCATTGTGGGATCCCTTCCCGCCATTGCGATAAGGGAAGAGGACCCGGGCCACCGCTATATATAGAGGCTAGGCTACACCGTAGAGGGACGACGAAACCACAAGGCTAGCAGAAGGCCAAGAACACCACTGAAGCGCCCTCACGAGGCCTCTCACCACTGTACTAGTTCATCCGCCACACCTCCCCGAGAGGCAATGCACCAAAGCAGGAGTAGGGTATTACGCTTCGCAGCGGCCCGAACCTGGGTAAACCACCGTGTTCATCTTCTTCCTCGTCATCGTGCGAGTTCACCGTCCTAACCACCGAGTAGCGAGCTAGGTAGGGCGAAGCTGCTGGGGATCTTCGCACATGCCCCTGTGTTCGAACCTTGAGGGTTTTGCGGAGCCCGAAATCCGACATTTGGCGCGCCAGGTAGGGGCGTGCCAGAGTCTTCCTCAAGCCAAGCTCTTCTCCCGCCTCGCCACTCCGATGTATGACGCCCGCCGAGCCCGCGCCGAGCGCCGAGCTACCCACGTTGCCCAGACGGCACCCGTGGGCCGCGCCGGCGCGCGCCGGTCCCCCTCACCTGTGGCCAACGCCGCCACGGGCCCGGATGCCCACGAACAACAAGACTCCTCCCAGCCGGTTACCGCACGGCGTGACTGCCACACCGCCACTCCGTCGATCGTTCAAGCTACCGGATCGTCCTCCCACGTTCGGCCCGGGCCGGCGCGCGGATCGGGCGCGCTCGCCATGGCGAACGAGCTGCTCCGCTACCACCCCGCCCCCGACCGCTACGACGACTAGCTCCGGCGTATTGCGGAGCTCGTCAGTGCTGCCGGCGACGCTTCAGCGCTCTCCTACTCGTTTCGACCCCGGCCTTCCCTGGCAGACGACGTGGCCCACGATGCGCCACCACCTCCTCCGCAGCGCGGCGTCGACCCCGAGCCCAGGCATGAAGCGCGCCCGCGCGACCAGCCCCGCGAACCGTGGGCAAGGGCAAGAGATGAAGTAAGCTGCCAGGTGGTGCCCCGGCCACGCGTCGACGCACGTGCGCTGCCCGTGCTGCCGAACCAGCGACGCGACCGGGCACTGTAACACCGTGGTTTTCGCTCTTGTTTTTTTTTTCCTTTGCGGGATTCGACTCCCGTCCTTTTTCTCGGTGTTATTGGATTTCTTTCAGTCTTGGGTATATGAAGATGGTCATTCGGCAATGCCTTCCTATCCAACCAGAGATTCTCTCCAGTCCAACGTTGCCACCCAAGATCCTTGGCTCAGGGTTTTGCTGTCGAAACCCTACCTTCCGAGTTGTCGGAAGGGAAACCCTAATCCTTCCAGTTTCAAAGGAACCTCAATTTCCTTTGATATGTTGCCTCCCAAACTTTTCCCAGTGATCATCCTTTATCCATAAACCCTGGATATGCAAAAATATTACCAAGCCATTTGCAATACTTTTCATTTATAATTAATTCCTTTTTCTGCCACTTAAAGGAAATAAATCCAGGAAAATATCTATCCATCTCCAAAGTTCATGAAAACTTGTGGAGATATTCTTTGTCATCATCTTGAGCTCCCATAAAAATATTGGCCATAATTAAATAAGGAAAATTGCATTTTCCTATTTAATGCCAATATGGCATTTTGGGCAGTTTCTAAAGGAACTACAATTTTGGTAGCCAGGAAAAATCCCAAATAATTTGTGGAGCTTCTCCTATCCATATCTTCACCATTTCCATCAAGAACCCAAGTTCCATAGTTCAAATTTTGAGCACAACATCAATTTGCAAATTCTGTCCAGTTGGGCAATTTGCAAAGGAAGTGCTTTATTCATTGATCTATTTGAGCTGAAACTTTTCATGGTGGTTAACATTGCTAAATCGCCCATGGAAACCAAAAATCAGCTCCATCCCTCTATCCATTCATCCACAGCAATTTTCCCAAGTTCCTGTCCATTTGAAAGCTCTGTGAAGGAAGTACCATGTAGGCATTTCCAAATGAGCTGAAACTTTTCCAGTATCTCCATATGTTCAAATCATCACCCTACACCAAATTTGAGCCAGATCTATCTAGCTATTCTTCCCCAGCATCCTCATTCCCATTTCTGGCCAGTTTGCAAGTTTGCAAAGGAAGTGCCATCTAGACTGATCCATTTGTGTTGAAAATTTGTAATCATGATCCCCCTAGTGAGTGATCAACCTATGCCAAGCATCATGCCAAGAAGAGCACTGTGGTGGCCACACTACATGTCAAACACCTTACTGCTGGAAACTGTTTGACCTAGGTGCAGTCACACCAGAGCTTTCCCATGCCATCCAGTTGCAGTAGTCGATCCAGGGAAGGGAGGAGAACACTCTAGACATGGTTTGGCCTCGCGTGCGGCGTGGCAACACCGTGTCCACGCGGTGACCATGTGCAGAGCATGCCAAATCAGTGCCCTGTACTCTGGACCCTTCGGGAGCCGTCTCCGGCAGGCCGTGGCTTGTCCAGGAGTGCCGGCGAGCCCTCCACCGTGCGTGTGAACCCTCTGGAGTCCTCTCCCCCTCGTCCCCTAGCTTCTGGACGGTTGTGCCGACGTCGAGGCACTGTTGGGACGTGGTACCGCGTGCCCTAAGGCTTCGGCCGCCGGCGAGCGCCGTCTAGAGCTCTCCCCCGAGCCTATTTAAGCACGCCCTCGCGCCCTCCCGGTCGCCAGCAACCTCCCTACCCTCTCAGTCGAGCTCGCCGAGCTCTCCCGTCCTCCCATGGCCGTGAGTCGCCGCCGATCCCCTCGGCCCTCTCTTGCTCATGGCCCTTCCCCTCCCGCTCCTCTGGTTCCTAGCCTCCCCCTGAGGTCTGCGCCGCCGCCTCCGTCCTCATCTCCGACGATGGAGCCTCGCCGACGCACCTCCTCTGCCGTCCGTCGGACGCCACGGCTCTGCTAGCAGCGAGCGCGCTGCGAGCCGCCCCTGGGCGAACCAGCGGCCACCCCGAGCGTGGCGTCGTCTCCCGATTCCTCCGGTGGCCGGAGCACCGCCGGGGACGGCCGGTTTCGCCAGGGCCGACGTCGGCTTCACCTCTGCCTCGCCCCCTCCTCTGTTTCTTATCGGGGGCGCAGCGGGAGGAAGGAGACGAGCAGGGCCAGGCGGGCCCCACTCCCCCAACCCCACCCGTCGGCCTCTAAGCGTTGACCAGTCATCGGGCCCACGCGTTAAGTGGAAGTGCCTTTTCGCAAAATGCGTTTTCAGTTTTAGAAAGCGTACTCTGGCGCTTCTTCGGCTGAAAGTGCGCTTCCCCTGTTGAAAAGCGTACTTCCCAGAATACACTTTCTCTTTTAGCTCAGCCGCTGCCAAAATCTCTAATTTGTGGACGTTTGCCAGTTAGCAGTCAAAACGGACACCTTTCTGTTTGTTTTTCTGCTAACGAACAAACGTGCGTATCTTTTCAACCGAGACTTCAAATGAGGTGATTCGAACGCCCACGTCTTCAGTTCGGCGAGCCCGTTCCGATAGAATAATTTTCATAATGTTTACACATTCTGAAAATGACCATTTTGCCCTTGCATCTAAACTGCCCTCTCCGAGAGAGAACGGTTTCCGGCGATTCCCTTCCGCGGACTCTCCACACTTCTTCCCTGAGTATTCTTTGACCCCAGGCAAGCCGACCATCTGATATATGCCCTAAAGCATTGCTCTGTGTTATTCTTGCATGTTTAATTAGTAATTATGCCTGTGATAGAAATAGTTAAACCTCTGTTAGATTGCACTTACTGTTTACATTACTTGCATAGTTTGCTATGTAGTTTACTTAAGTGCATAGTTGTTGCCACTTCAACTTGTTGTGATATATAACCATACTTGCTAAGTGATGGCTAAAGCTAAACCTAGTCGGTTGATCTAGAGTCACCTGTCAGGGCTTATCCGTGCAGCCACATTTGCCGGTATGGGACGGCCTTGACTTGGTCTGATCGCGTGCTCTTTCACCGGTACCTCCAGACAGGGAAGGTTATGCGCGCGCGCTACCCTGGCCCGGTAGGCGGTGATAACCTTGTGAGCCCAGTTGAGTTTTGTGCCGGCGTCCCCGTTTGGGACAATTTAGTTTGGCCACGACGGTGGCAGGTGTCACGTGGTGACACAGGGGCCACCCAGGGCAGGACTCCGGGGGAGGATGAATGCCGGTGGTACGATGGGAGAGTCATGGGTCAGGCGGGATTCGTTGGAGCATCGCTGGTCCACCCGAATGGGATCACGAGGCCAGGTGCTCCATGGTTTGGGTAAAGTGCGCAACCTCTGCAGAGTGAAGAATCTATTCGAATAGCCGCATCCACGGTATTGGACAGTCCGTCCAGGCCTCGCTAGGTGGTCAACCGTAACAATGATAATAATGATGGAAGAACTTGTCTTATGCCCTGAAGTACTCAGTGGATCATGGATGTTCTGAGGGTTGTAAGGCAACCCAGAAGAGAGTAAGCTGGATCTGGTTAAGGTTTAGATTGGATCCTGAGATTATTCAGAGTATGGATTATTTACCTGATATGCTTTACTTTACTGCATTTTACTTTAGTGGCTATCTTGCTAGATAAACCTGTTATGACTTGATAATTGATATTGCTAGCTAGTGATGCTATGCCATGTGAATTAATGTTGCTCTAATAATAAATGCATGCTTGAATGCCATGGATTGCTTTGCTTGGTGTATATGTTAGTTGGTTTGCTTGCGAGTACATTCAAAAGTACTCAGCGGCCTTTAACATGGCCATGTTCACATAAGGATCTGTCGTCCGTCGTCGAGGAGCCGGAGCGTTCGCGGGTTAGGAGAGTAACCCAGTCAGATCCCTGTGGATTGGAGCCGCACCAAGACCCTGCTGCCTTAGATAGAGCTTTTCCGCTGCCATCACTCTTGTAATATTGTAAGACTGATATATTCATTAATAGAAATGCCTGTGTTCATGATACTTGTTGTAAACGCGCATGCCAGAGTGATTTCCTGGGCTGGTATGCGTGGCGACCGTCTGGCTACAGTGGTAATCAGGCGGGGGCGCCACAACGGATGGTATCAGAGCAGCCAGGCTGACTATAGGTTACCCTAGCCAGACTTCATTGTCTTGTGTTCAGTAGAAAACCAAGATGGATTTCAGCCATCTTTGCCACCTGGCACGGCTACTATTGATCATAAGGCAACCCCATAGGTCTTTGGCTCCATCAGACCCCAACTCTCGTGGCTCTGGCCTCCGGTGCGAAACGCTCGCACCGGGCAACGACCCGTGAGCCCTGAAACCCCTAGGTAAACCAGATATCCTTACCCTGCTTGCTAACCATGGCATTTCTCTTCTTACTCTAGTTTACTTTGGGAAATGCTTATAAATTCTATCTCTCCTCGACAACCTTAGGAATGTGGACTAAGCCACTTTGGCTATGGTCCTGCGTCGAGTGTGATGCTCCCTAAGGAAGTAGTAGGAGCTTGACACCAGTGCTACCAGGAGCATTGTGTGGTTTCGCTTCTAAATCTTTAGAGGTGCATCGAGTGCGCTATACTAGTTATACTAGTGGATCCTTGGCCACATGTGTAAGGTCTGCAAAAAATTGAGCTTTATTTGCTTTTTGGTTTTTCGCGGTTCTTGTTTCTTTTGTCGATTCCGTCTCTCCGCTCCGACTGGATCCATCCGCAAGAGTTGCCTAAGAAGATCATCATGCAACTGGGATAATACCCAATAATCCCAATTCAGCAAGAGTCATGTCCAGCCAACTACCTGATATTCAGAACATTACCATCGGATCTGTCAAGAATGAAGAATGGGTCAGAAGCAGAATCTATGTGCAGCAGACAAGGCTAGAATATACCTGAGAGAGTTTGCCTTAGAACTGATCACGCCTAAGGAGCAATCAGATGAGCTACCAAGAATGAACACCAGTAAGGACAAATGACTCCGTCCTCGACACAAGGATTATTTCAGTCAGTGGGGTGAACCTTGAGTCTTTTCTCAGTGGACCCAAGAATCATTTATCACCCACCGAAGACATATTTCAAGGATGTGAAGGTGCCGAGAGCAACAACTAAACTCTGGTATGATTATACGAATTTCAAAGCATACCTTGGAATTCACCGATGCAAATACAAAATTTTCTGGGCACTGTGAACAAGGTTTGCGAGAAAATGGATAAGTTCACGGTTGCCAGAATCAAGGAGCACCTAACATGCTTGGAAGCTCAGCTGAATCGAATGGAATGATCCGTCAACTGCTTATTATCGGCAACACCTGGGTTGAATGCAAAGGGTATTCTGAATTAATTAACGACATGAAGTCTGCATCAGTTGTGCAACCTTTACAGCAACAATAATCAGATCAGCAGAAGGACAAGCGATGTGCATGACCAATGGAATATCTTCAGTCAAGGTATAGCCTATATCAAGTTTTGGCTCTGCTATGGGTAAAATTCCGAATACTTCGGAAGGAAGCCAGAATCGGCCATAGACCCGACTGCGTACCCAAGGCTTCTGGTATAAGGAACCCAGCCTTCCCCCGCAAGCTACCGAGAAGAGCTTACGATACCAGACTGCCAATCTTCCTCGGTACGCCACTCGGTGAGAGATCCTTCTGGGGTACGGCACTCCCATCTTCCACAGCGTGCTACCGCGGAAAACTTCTGGCATAAGGCACCCGACCTTCCGCAGTAAGCCACATGAAGGAAAACTTTCGAGGCACGATACCCAGCCTTATTCAGCACACTACCCTGGCAGAAGCTTCGAGCATAAGGAATTCAGTCTTCTTCAACACGCCATCGTGCCTACAACAAGCTTGTCAAGAGCACGAACTAGTCTGGACACACATACGCCTCAGAACTCAGTGGTTATGAAAGGAATTATCTTACCCCTGCATGTGTTGTGAGCATGCAGTCCAGTGGATCAGTTCATGTGAGCCACTCGTACACGGGAATGACTGTGTCTAGAGAAACAGTGGCCCCCATAGTTCAAGGAAGGATATGAGCACAGCAGTCCCTACGAGGTATGCAAGAGTAAGTTCTGAGAACAAGCCCGACAAACCGGGAAAACAATCAAAGAGCCATATTGGCAGGTCATGACAGGTCCATCAAAGGAATCTTCAAGGACAAAGAAGTGGTGGACAAACAACCTCCGTAACGGTCAACAAGATACAATTTCACAGACAGAGAGGTATTAGCAATTCTTGTCAGACTCTGGCATATACGGCCACAACAATGCAGTCAGCATGTCATACTCATCATAAATATGGGCCATCAACCAAGATAAGAGGCTATGCTCCGAAAGATACACCAGATGATAGCCACACTGTGCTCAGCTCAGTAGTCATAGCACGAACTACAGAGGCTATGTATGACAGGGCCCTCTCCACAAGCGACAGAGTTTGAAACAAGGCATTCAGATAGAATGGCTCAAAGCACGTCAGCAGCAACAGCTCATAGGCATCATGACATCATTGGAATAAGAGATTACTGTCTATGATTACTTTGTGATCATGCCTGACATTTCAGTTAGGGATGCGACAGTAATAACCTGGTCATACTGGATTGTGGAACACCTAGGACAAAGTCAGAATGCCTAAGGAAGAGAGAAACATCAGTATGGAACCCACAGCCAGACTGAGCATTCTGACACGGCAAAAAGAAAGCCACTCCCACTCACTCAAGACCATACGAGCACGTAAGCCTGGTACCAGGAAAGGATGTCCTGCCCATAACAGTCAGGGTACGAAGCATTACAATAAAACCCGAAGCAGATACTTCCAGGCCCTGGAAATCGAGCTGTCTGTTGGTATTACCCGCTACCCCACCCAGCAATACCACTACCAGGACAAAAGGTACACCTGACAGGAAAGAGAAGGATTCAAGAAAGCTGTGTGCAGAGGCAACACATGGTCCATCAGAAGAGGCAGTTAAAAGGTCAGAGAACCAACGAAGACAGGACAACTGATGGATCCAAGTCGCACACAGGTAAGTCCCCCTTCACCAGGAGGTAAGCCCAGAAATCTCGAGGACGAGATTTTCTTAAGGGGGGTAGGTTTGTAACACCTTGGTTTTCGCCCCTGTTTTTTTTCCTTTGCGGGATTCGACTCCCGTCCTTTTTCTCGGTGTTATCGGATTTGTTTCACTCTTGGGTATATGAAGATGGTCATTCAGCCTTGCCTTCCTATCCAACCAGAGATTCTCTCCAGTCCAACCTTGCCACCCAAGATCCTTGGCTCGGGGTTTTGCTGTCGAAACCCTACCTTCCGAGTTGTCGGAAGGGAAACCCTAATCCTTCCAGCTTCAAAGGAACCTCAATTTCCTTTGATATGTTGCATCCCAAACTTTTCCCAGTGATCATCCTTTATCTATAAACCCTGGATATGCAAAAATATTGCCAAGCCATTTGCAATATTTTTCATTTATAATTAATTCCTTTTTCTGCCAGTTAAAGGAATTAAATCCAGGAAAATATCTATCCATCTCCAAAGTTCATGAAAACTTGTGGAGATATTATTTGTGATCATCTTGAGCTCCCATAAAAATATTGGCCATAATTAGATAAGGAAAATTGCATTTTCCTATTTAATGCCAATATGGCATTTTGGGCAGTTCCTAAAGGAACTACCATTTTGGTAGCCAGGAAAAAATCCCAAATAATTTGTGGAGCTTCTCCTATCCATATCTTCTCCATTTCCATCAAGAACCCAAGTTCCATAGTTCAAATTTTGAGCACAACATCAATTTGCAAATTCTGTCCAGTTGGGCAATTTGCAAAGGAAGTGCTTTATTCATTGATCTATTTGAGCTGAAACTTTTCATGGTGTTTAACATTGCTAAATCGCCCATGGAAACCAAAAATCAGCTCAATTCCTCTATCCATTCATCCACAGCAATTTTCCCAAGTTCCTGTCCATTTGAAAGCTCTGTGAAGGAAGTACCATGTAGGCATTTCCAAATGATCTGAAACTTTTCCAGTATCTCCATATGTTCAAATCATCACCCTACACCAAATTTGAGCCAGATCTATCTAGCTATTCTTCCCCAGCATCCTCATTCCCATTTCTGGCCAGTTTGCAAGTTTGCAAAGGAAGTGCCATCTAGACTGATCCATTTGTGTTGAAACTTTGTAATCATGATCCCCCTAGTGAGTGATCAACCTCTGCCAAGCATCATGCCAAGAAGAGCAATATGGTGGCCACACTACATGTCAAACACCTTACTGATGGAAACTGTTTGGCCTAGGTGCAGTCACAATGGAGCTTTCCCATGCCATCCAGCTGCACTAGTCGATCCAGGGAAGGGAGGAGAACACTCCAGACATGGTTTGGCCTCGCGTGCGGCGTGGCAACACCGTGTCCACGCGGTGACCATGTGCAGAGCACGCCAAATCAGTGCCCTGTACTCTGGACCGTTCGGGAGCCGTCTCCGGCAGGCCGTGGCTTGTCCAGGAGTGCCGACGAGCCCTCCACCGCGCTTGTGAACCCTCTGGAATCCTCTCCCCCTCGTCCCCTAGCTTCTGGACGGTTGTGGCGACGTCGAGGCACTGTTGGGACGCGGTACCGCGTGCCCAGAGGCTTTGGCCGCCGGCGAGCGCCATCTAGAGCTCTCCCCCGAGCCTATTTAAGCACGCCCTCGCGCCCTCCCGGTCGCCAGCAACCTCCCCGCCCTCTCAGTCGAGCTCACCGAGCTCTCCCGTCCTCCCATGGTCGTGAGTCACCGCCGATCCCCTCGGCCCTCTCTTGCTCATGGCCCTTCCCCCTCCCGCTCCTCTGGTTCCTAGCCTCCCCTTGAGGTCTGCGCCAGCACCGCCGTCCTCATCTCCGACGAGGGAGCCTCGCCGACGCGCCTCCTCTGCCGTCCGTCGACCGCCGCGGCTCTGCTAGCAGCGAGCACGCTGCGGGCCGCCCCTGGGCGAACCAGCGGCCACCCCGAGCGCGGCGCCGTCTCCAGATTCCTCCGGTGGCCGGAGCACCGCCGGGGACGGCCGGTTTCGCCGGGGCCGACATCGGCTTCACCTCTGCCTCGCCCCCTCCTCTGTTTCCCATCGGGGGCGCAGCGGGAGGAAGGAGACGAGCAGGGCTAGGCCGGCCCCACTCCCCCGACCCCACCCGTCGGCCTCTAAGCGTTGACCAGTCATCGAGCCCACGCGTTAACTGGAAGTGCCTTTTCGGAAAATGCGTTTTCAGTTTTAGAAAGCGTACTCTGGTGCTTCTTCGGCTGAAAGTGCACTTCCCCTGTTGAAGAGCGTACTTCCCAGAATACGCTTTCTCTTTTAGCTCAGCCGCTGCCAAAATCTCTAATTTGTGGACGTTTGCCAGTTAGCAGTCAAAACGGACACCTTTCTGTTTGTTTTTCTGCTAATGAACAAACGTGCGTATCTTTTCAACCGAGACTCCAAATGAGGTGATTCCATTACACATTCTGAAAATGACCATTTTGCCCTTGCCTCTAAATAGCCCTCTCCGAGAGAGAATGGTTTCCGGTGATTCCCTTCCGCGGACTCTCCGCACTTCTTCCCGGAGTATTCTTTGACCCCAGGCAAGCCGACCATCTGATATATGCCCTAAAGCATTGCTCTGTGTTATTCTTGCATGTTTAATTAGTAATTATGCCTGTGATAGAAATAGTTAAACCTCTGTTAGATTGCACTTACTGTTTACATTACTTGCATAGTTTGCTATGTAGTTTACTTAAGTGCATAGTTGTTGCCACTTCAACTTGTTGTGATATATAACCATACTTGCTAAGTGATGGCTAAAGCTAAACCTAGTCGGTTGATCTAGAGTCACCTGTCCGGGCTTATCCGTGCAGCTACATTTGCCGGTATGGGACGGCCTTGACTTGGTCTGATCGCGTGCTCTTTCACCGGTACCTCCAGACAGGGAAGGTTATACGCGCGCGCTACCCTGGCCCGGTAGGCGGCGATAACCTTGTGAGCCCAGTTGAGTTTTGTGCCGGCGTCCCCGTTTGGGACAGTTTAGTTTGGCCACGATGGTGGCAGGTGTCATGAGGTGACACAGGGGCCACCCAGGGCAGGACTCCGGGGGAGGACGAATGCCGGTGGTACGATGGGAGAGTCACGGGTCAGGCAGGTTTCGTTGGAGCAATGGTGGTCCACCTGAATGGGATCACGAGGCCAGGTGCTCCATGGTGTGGGTAAAGTGTGCAACCTCTGCAGAGTGAAGAATCTATTCGAATAGCCACGTCCACGGTATTGGACAGTCCGTCCAGGCCTCGCTAGGTGGTCAACCGTAACAATGATAATAATGATGGAAGAACTTGTCTTATGCCCTGAAGTACTTAGTGGATCATGGATGTTCTGAGGGTTGTAAGGCAACCCGGAAGAGAGTAAGCTGGATCTGGTTAAGGTTTAGATTGGATCCTGAGATTATTCAGAGTATGGATTATTTACCTGATATGCTTTACTTTACTGCATTTTAGTTTAGTGGCTATCTTCCTAGATAAACTTGTTATGACTTGATAATTGATATTGCTAGCTAGTGATGCTATGCCATGTGAATTAATGTTGCTCTAATAATAAATGCATGCTTGAATGCCATGGATTGCTTTGCTTGGTGTATATGTTAGTTGGTTTGCTTGCGATTACATTCAAAAGTACTCAGCGGCCTTTAACATGGCTAGGTTCACATAAGGATCCGTCGTCCGTCATCGAGGAGCCGGAGCATTCGCGGGCTAGGAGAGTAACCCAGTCAGATCCCTGTGGATTGGAGCCGCACCAAGACCCTGCTGCCTTAGATAGAGCTTTTCCGCTGCCATCACTCTTGTAATATATCTTGTAAGACTGATATATTCATTAATAGAAATGCCTGTGTTCATGATACTTGTTGTAAACGCGCATGCCAGAGTGATTTCCTGGGCTGGTATGCGTGGCGACCGTCTGGCTACAGTGGTAATCAGGCGGGGGCGCCACAGGCACCTCTCGAGGCAGCCCCTCAGGAGCGCCAAGACCGGGCCCCTCCCGCACACGCAGCGCCCGTCGAGCCGGTGGGGTGCCTCGCCATCGCCCCGGAGCTCCATCCAACCACGTGGCCCTGCAAGTTCAAGCCCGACCTGCCCCCTCGCTACGACGGCACCCCGGATCCCGCCGAGTTCCTACAACTCTACTCGCTGAGCATCCGGGCGGCCGGTGGAGACGACAAGGTCATGGCATGCTGGTTCCCCGTGGCGCTCAAGGGCGGCGCACTCTACTGGCTCCTCAACCTCCCGGAGGGGTCCATCACCTCCTGGGACGACCTGCGCAAGCACAAGTTCATACAGCGCTTCACGACTACGCGCCTCAAGGTCCCGAAGGCGTCGGATGAGGCTATCATCTCCGCATTCACCGACGGCGTCACTGACCTCAAGATGAAAGAGGAGCTCGCCATGAACGACGAACTGTGCTCCGCCCTGGAGATGTTCAACCTGACGAACAGGTGCGCCAAGGCCGAAGAGGGCCGCCTGTCACTCCGAGAGCCTCCGGCGACAGAGCCAGAGGAAAAGAAGACCAAAGCCATGGAGGCGAAGCGCAAGGCCCCAGCGGTGCTTGCGGCCGAGCCTGAGGCGAAGCGCAGCCGAGGCGAGGAACACCCCGCAGGAGGCAGACCGACCTGCATCTTCCATGGCACCAACAACCACGACACCGCCGACTGCCAGGAACTCAGGCTGGTCCGCGCCGAACACTTCGGCCGGCGCCCTCGACGCACTGACCGTGGCTTCGTACGCGGCGGAGGCCGTGGTGGAGGCCGTTGGGACAATCGGGAACCGCATCAGGGGTGGCGAGACCAGCCTCAGGAGGACCGCTGGCGCGATCAGGCTTGGGAGGACCGCTGGCACGATCAGGCTCGGGAGGACCGCTGGCGCGATGACCCTCCGGAGGGGTCACGCCGTGGCCAGCCTCGTGAGGCCCGTCCTCGTGAGGCCGGCCTACCGCCACTACCACCACCACCCAGAAGGAAGGAAGAGGACAGGCAGGACGATGGGGCTGGGGGCTTCCAGGAGGTCAGGGCGGTAGCCTGTATCCTGGGCGGCGCCCAAGCCCCAGCATCGAACCGCGTCTTCAAGCAGTTCGCGCGAGAGGTGAACGCGGCTCTCCCAAAGCCCGAGGCCATGTGTCCCCTCAAGTGGTCCCAGACTGCAATCACCTTTGACTCGAGGGATCAGCTCAGGTGCTCGGCCATGGCCGGCACGCTCGCCATGCTGTGCACTCCGACCATCAGCAACGTCCTCGTCACCAAGACCCTCATCGACAGTGGAGCGGGGCTCAATGTCCTCTCCATTGAGACCTTCGAGACGCTCCAAGTACCGTACGACCACTTCATGCCGACCAAGCCCTTCTCGGGAGTCACTGATGGGTCCACCGTCCCCATTGGGCAAGTACGCCTGCCCGTCACCTTCAGCGGACGCAAGAACTACCACATCGAGATCATTGTCTTCGACGTCGCCCACATCCACCTCCCGTACAACGCAATCCTTGGGTACCTGGCCCTCGCCAAGTTTATGGCAGCGACTCATCACGGCTACAACGTCCTCAAGATGCCAGGGAGTGGCGGCGTCATCACCGTCGCCTGCGATGAGAAGGATGCCGTCTGCTCCCTCGAGCGTGCTTACCGCGCTGTTGCGGCCGAGTGCTCGGACGACGAGGAGGATGCCCTGCCTCGTGAGGACGCACGCAAGAAGAAGAAGCAGCTCCTCCTCGCGGAGCGCCAGGGGGCTGGATCCTCCAAGGGCGGAGCCTCACGCTCTGCACCCAGGGACGGGGCCCCATCTTCCATCGCATAGGAAAGCGCGCTCGGCGCCCCCCTTGGGTCGGGCTCGGGGGCTTCCATCCGGGAAGCCCTCGGCTCGGCCGGTGAGACAAGGGAGGCGCTCGGGCACAACCTGAAGGCGCGTTCTGACGCGCGACTACCAGAACCAGGAGCACGGCGCGAGGCGCTGAGCTCGCAAGAGTCTGTCATCAAAGCGATCGAGGAGCTTCAGGAGGCACATGCCCAGCGAGGCGGGGACTGCCCTGCACCACCAATCGCAGCCGCCATCGTCGGCCCGGACGACCAGCCGCGCATCTGCGTCAACACGCTCACAATCAACAGGTCCGCGTCCCAGGGCCACTTTTGGCCAACACGTGCCGACCACGGATGGGTCTACCCGCACAACTACGTCCGCATGCCCTTTGGCCTGGCGAACGCCAGCGTCACGTTCCAGCGCCTTGCCCGGGCCATGCTCGTACCTTGCCTGGCGAGACGCGGCGAGGAGTTGGAGGAGATGCCCGGACCGAGCGTGGGTCCCGAGCCCCGGGAGACGACGGGCTCATGAGGGCCGTGCTCGTGGAGGTATAAGATCAGGCTACGACGGCAGCTTCGACTCTTCGGCGGCATGGCCGCCAGGTGACTTTTTGTTGGTCTGTGCCAGGTAACTTTTTGGTATATTCCGTTCGAGGGCGCCCATCGGGCCGCATTATCCTCAGGCGATCAGGGCGTACCCCTGCAGCCGCCGCATTTACGCATATTTCAGCAGTTTTTCATGCATGTGATCTGTTTCCTAACGTTTCCCCTTGCCTGCACGGCTCTTTGCCGGCGTGAATGTCGCCACACCCGAATGATCCTACCTTCGACCGCCTCGTGAGAGGACTGGGCACGGCGCCTGTGCTCGGGTCCGTCCCTGCAGCGTTGATAAATCCAGTGGCTGAGCTCTGTCTGGCTGGCCAGCCCCGTTCACGTCACCTCCTGGGGTCACTGGTGCTTGGCCCTCTCCTGCGATGGCCCTAGGGAGGACGTTCGGCGCAGGCTTCCCCAAAATTTGCAAGACCTCGGACGGCGCAATCTACAATAAGACCCAGGCGCAAATTGCCTTTGAGGTAGGGACCTCGCGAGGCCAAAGCGCCCTCGTGAGCTCCCAGATACACCTCCCAGTTCTACCGTGCCAGCCACGCGTACGAACTCAATGGGCTGTACACGCTCGGAGCCCCCAGAGGACGCAGAGGGGTTCCTTCCCACGCAATGTGGAAGCCACAACTCCGTGCTAGCAGACAACACGGTCCACCAATGACTATGCCCACGCAATGTGGAAGCCACAGCTCCGTGCTGGCGGACAACATGGTCCACCAATGACTATGCCCACGCAATGTGGAAGCCACAGCTCCGTGCTGGCGGACAACACAGTCCACCAATGACTATGCCCACGCAATGTGGAAGCCACAGCTCCGTGCTGGCGGATAACACAGTCCACCAATAACTATGCCCACGCAATGTGGAAGCCCTACGCCCTGTGCTGGGGATAAACAACTGAGGGCACCCCAGCGGCTGCATCCAACCTCAGGAAGGCTCCTTGCGGCCCCGTTTCGCTGCATTCCCTGGGATGTTCGCGTGAGGGTGCTGCATGGGGGCTACTACCGGGCCGAGCCTGGTACACGCCACCTTCCCAGGTCTGCCAAACCTGGTCTTCACGCGCCCCTCTTAGGAAAAGCCGGCAAGGATAGGTATGGGAGCCGCTCGTACGTCAAGGGGGACTCCTGAGCATCGCGACTCAGGAGCCTCACTGGCCACGTAGCCCCTCACCCCTTGGAACCGTCTTGGGTGATCCGGACGGCCCAATGGCGGCTGAGGTATGCGCAGGGCCGGGCCCTGCCGACGCAGAGCGCAAAGCGCTCAAAATCCTTAAGGTGGACGCTAGAGCTTGTACGTCAAGGGGGACTCCTGAGCATCGCGACTCAGGAGCCTCACTGGCCACATAGCCCCTCACCCCTTGCAACCGTCCTTGGTGATCCGGACGGCCCAACGGTGGCTGAGGTATGCGCGGGGCCGGGCCCTGCCGACGCAGAGCGCAAGGTGTTCAAAATTTCCAAGTTAAGGAGGACGCTGGAGCTCGTACGTCAAGGGGGACTCCTGAGCATCACGACTCAGGAGCCTCACTGGCCACGTAGCCCCTCACCCCTTGGAACCGTCCTTGGTGATCCGGACGGCCCAACGGCGGCTGAGGTATGCGCGGGGCCGGGCCCTGCCGACGCAGAGCGCAAGGTGTTCGAAATTTCCTAGTTAACCCTATCTTCACCATGTTCCCTTCATGAGGGCTGCTCGTACGTCAAGGGGGACTCCTGAGCATTGCGACTCAGGAGCCTCACTGGCCACGTAGCCCCTCACCCTTTGTAACCGTCCTTGGTGATCCGGACGGCCCAACGGCGGCTGAGGTATGCGCGGGGCCGGGCCCTGCCGACGCAGAGCATCACAACAAGCAAGAAGGAAACAAGGCGAAGAGACCAATCACACACTCCAACAGTTATTACAAGCATTAAAAGTTTTTGCAAATACAAACAAGTTTAACGCCTCCGCGATGCACGATGAACGTTGCAGGAAGGGAACAAAGAAGAGGAATTAGGAGGAGCCTCCGCCACCACTCGTCCTGTCCGCAGGGAACTCGACGTCGACATCGCTGGCGTCGTCTTCTTCACCGCTAACCCCTGCAGCTTCAGGAGGCGGAGGAATGGTGACGCGGGTGAACTTCTTCACCAGCGCCTCCACGACGCCCTTCACTGCCGCCGCAGCACTGCTGCAGACCTCGGGGGCGATCGGGCGGATCACGGAGTCGAAGTCAAACCCTGGCTCGCGAAGGTGAAGGTGGCTGAAGACCCGCGTCGCGGCCTCAGAAAAGAGGTCGCGGCACTCGCTCTCCAAGACCCCCTCCACCTTGGCAACGATGCCCTCCAGCGCCTCGACAAGCTTCGAAGCAAGCTCCGCGAAGCCGCTCTCTGGAGCCACCAGGGGTTCCATAAACCCTTCCCGGCAGAGGGAGTGGAGCGCTTGGCGAAGCCTGAGCTCGACCGGGGAAGGGCGCTGAGCTCCGCGGCCTTTTTCTCCTCGGCCTCAGTTAGAGCCTTTTCCTTGATTTCGAGCCGGGCCTTTTCCAGGGCAACCTCCCTTTCCCGCGCGTCCAGGCGCTCTCGCACCGCGGCACGGTCGGCCGTCGCCTGGGACAGCTTGGAGTCCCGATCGGCAAGCTGGGCTTTGCAGGTCTCGAAGGCCTCCCCCTGCTGACGCAGCTGCGCCACAAGCGCGGACTTCTCCTCCTGAAGAACCTTCAAGCGGGACTCCGCCTCGTCACGACGCCCAACAGCAGACGCCGCGTCGGTCAGCGCTACCTCGAGGGCTGCCTTGGCCAACGCGGCCTCCTTTTCGCTCTTCACCACGGCGGCCTTGGCCTGGCCCTAGACCGCCACGACAGAGGCATCGGCTGGAGCCACACGGAGAGGAGCCCCAGGCGCCCACTCGCGAGGCGACCGTCGGTACCCACGAGGGCGTCCCGAACTTGACCCAGAGTGGTGAAGGCCCCGTCTAGGACGTCGAGGCCGCGCGACGAAGGCATCAAGGCCTCCTCCGGAGGAGTCACCTGCGCGATCACAAGCGACGTCCCCCGGGAGACAGCAGCACGAGGAGCAGGAGGATCCGGAGGCTGCGCAGTGACCACGGGCAAGACGGATGCAGACGGATCAACGGGCGGCTGGCCCTCTGGGGCTGGCCCTCCGGACAGCGGCACCGACACGCCCTCGAGGGCAGGAGCGACCATGCCAACAAGCATTGGGGGCTCGGGGGGCTCCGCGGCGGTGACCAGGAGGGTTGCCTCGTGAGCCCCCACCCCCTCGCCCGCAGGCGCCACGTCAGGCGACGGCGGCACGACAGGAGCGGGCGGTGCATCGGAAGGTGCCTTCGGCTTGACGCCCGCCTTCTTCTTCCTCATCTTCAGCGCGGCGGCGTTCCTAGTTACCGAGCAAAGGAAAATCATCAATGCTCAAGCTACTGGCAGGCGACCAAGGCCGAGCCGGATCACTTACTCTTCAACGTCGACCCACTTCCTCTTCCTCTCCGCTCCGACGACGACGGGGGCGCCCTCGCCTTTCTCGGTGAGGGCACCACCACGCTGGGGAGCAGGGGCACTGTCCGCAAGGGCAGCCGCTGGAGGGATCTCCATGGCCCCGGCCTCGCCCACCTTGCCGGTGAGCCGCGGTTCGGGCGGGGGTGAGGCCGGCACCTCAACCGCCTTGCTGGCAGAGGCAGGGCACGCCGGAGGAGACTCCGCCCCGCGCTTCCTGGGGGTCGCCAGGCAGGCGGACCGTGTGGCACGAGGAGCCGGTCCTAGCCCCCTGAGGACCTTGGCGGGGCATGGAGAACACGCAGCAGAAACTTCACCAACACCGTCATCATCCTTGAGGTCGCGTAGGAGCATGCTCTGCGACGGGGGAGACGCCCCAGCCGGGTCGTCATCCGCTGTCTTCTCCGAATCCTCCCCGCCCGTGGTGTCACCGGAGGACACCATCACCGGGGAGCCAAGGCCCTCGGCTGGGGAGAGCCCCAGTTCGTTGAAGACAGGCATCTTGGCGACCAAATCGGCTCCGTCATCGCGGTGGTACAGCGGGGCGTAGGCGTCGGGGAGATCACCGGGGTCGCCGTTGAGCAGGGTTGACATAACCCTGCTCAATTCCTCGGGGGTTATGTGTGCGGACCGAAGCCTGAGGCTGTCGTCGCTGCCCTGATAGTCCCACAGGGGCCTAGAATGAGACTGGAGGGGCGCTAGGCGTTCCGTCAAGAACTCCTTCACTATCATCCCCCCGGTCAGCTTCCTGGCACTGATATCGCGAGAAATCCGCTCCAGGACGGGCTTGGCCCGGGGGTCGGAAAGCCTCGCAGAGCTCCACGCGGGGGTCTTCTCTGGCAGCCCCTTTGGCAGATCCAAGCGGGGGTTGGAGCTATTGAGATCCATGAAGACCCAGCGGCGCCTGAAGTTCTCCACCTTCTTCGCAGCCTTTAAGAGCATGTTACCGCTCTGGACCGCGACGAAGGAGACGCACGCCAACCGCTGAGCGCCGTCGTGCATGCGCAAGCTGAAGAAATGTCGGAAGAGGGCCACCAAAGGCTTCACGCCCACGAAAGCCTCGCAGTAGAAGGCAAAGACGGACAAGAGCAGGATGTAGTTAGGCTAGAGATGAAGGGCTTGAATCCCGTAGTGGTTGAGGATGGCGGTGAAGAACGCGGAGAAAGGCGGGACGAGCCCAGCGAAGACGCTATGAAGGAAGAAAGGATAGGCCGACCTGGACGAGGGCCGCTTCTCCGAGGAGCCGCCCCATATCAAGGTCCGCCCGCACTCGTTGGTCTCGTCCGCCGTCGACGGGAGCACTGGGATGAGGTCTCTGTCCTTGGCAATGGCGGACTCCAAAAGCGCCGGTGAGATGGGAGCGGAGGCTGAGCTCTGGGCCTCTAGCTTCGGCTTGCCGGCGGGAGCCATTGGGAAGATCGCGGGGCCGACGCGGCATGGAGGAGGACGGAGCGGCGCCGGATCTAGAGAGGTTTCTGCTAAGGCCGGGGATCTGGGAGTAAGAGCAGGCGTGCAGAAGAGGAAAGCAGTCATGGCTCAGCACTGGAGGTCAGGCTTTTGGTCGATTCGGGCGGTGGCCGAAGGGACGTTGGGCGCCGGACATCAACCGCACGACGCGCGCCAGTCCTGGCCCCGCAGGCGTTTGGGGCCCGCGGCGCTTCGAGCCGTCCTCAAGGCTTCGCCCGGAAGCCAGCTCGAGCGCGTCTTGGGCGCGGGGGCTACTGTCGGCGTTCTGGGAACGGGGGTACCCAGACCTGCCTGCCTGCGGCCCAGGGCATGGCCCACCATGTCAGCCAAACACGGCCTGGCGCGACTCCGCTCTAGACAAGGCCCTCCCGAGGACCCCAGGCTCGCGAGGAAGAATGATACCAGGACCAGCAGGGGGTGGACCTCCTCAGGCCTCCTCCGGAGCGGCGGAGATCTCTATGCGGAACCCGGCCTCAGGAGTCAAGGATGACGCAAGGAAGGACAGGCGGGCGCCAGCACGCCAGGCGGTGTAGTTTCCCCTTTGGTGCAAAGGGAGCAGGGACGTACACGGGTTCCCAAAGCGCCTCCCAAAGGTTTCCATTCCAGTACAACAAGACCACGACCACGAGCCCCG
Organism: Elymus sibiricus; assembly: GCA_039707655.1. Lineage (NCBI taxonomy): Eukaryota > Viridiplantae > Streptophyta > Magnoliopsida > Poales > Poaceae > Elymus > Elymus sibiricus. Next base: position 314,473,488 of record CM077665.1, read on the forward strand.
CAGGGCGGATGCCATCGCCGAGCCCACCTCTGCATCATCGACAACTACTTTGCAGGCGAAGACCACCTTTGGACAGGCGGGGATGTACTCCTGTCCCCCTTCGAATTTGGCCGTTGTGGGATCCCTTCCCGCCATTGCGATAAGGGAAGAGGACCCGGGCCACCGCTATATATAGAGGCTAGGCTACACCGTAGAGGGACGACGAAACCACAAGGCTAGGAGAAGGCCAAGAACACCACTGAAGCGCCCTCACGAGGCCTCTCACCACTGTACTAGTTCATCCGCCACACCTCCCCGAGAGGCAATCCACCAAAGCAGGAGTAGGGTATTACGCTTCGCAGCGGCCCGAACCTGGGTAAACCACCGTGTTCATCTTCTTCCTCATCATCATGCGAGTTCGCCGTCCTAACCACCGAGTAGCGAGCTAGGTAGGGTGAAGCTGCTGGGGATCTTCGCACACGCCCCTGTGTTCGAACCTTGAGGGTTTTGCGGAGCCCGAAATCCGACAGCATCATCTCTGTGGCCGGAGACACCAAGGATGCGGTTCGAGCCCTGAAGCTCGTCTACAAGGCCGCGGCGGCCTCGCGCCCCGATGCCGAGAGCGTCACGCAGGTTTCGGAGGCCACGCCCACGAAGAAGAAACAACTGTTCTCTCAGGACCGGGCTGAGACGAAGCAAGTGCTTGTTGATGACGGGAGCCCGGGCCCCACCTTCACCATTGGCGCTGGCCTTCCCCCGAAGTAGGAGAAGTTGCTGGTTGACTTCCTCCACACGAACAATGACGTGTTTGCGTGGGAGGCGTCCGAACTGGTGGGCATCCCGAGAGAGGTGATCGAACACCACTTAATGGTGTGCCCCAGTGCGCGCCCAGTGAAGCAAAAGGCAAGACGACAAGCACAAGAGAAGCAAGCGTTCATCATCCAAGAGGTCAGCAAGCTACAAGAAGCCGGTGTTATTCGGGAAGTGCGGCAGCCGGATTGGCTGGCCAACCTAGTGATTGTCCCCAAGAAGGGTGGGAAGGAGTGCATGTGCATCGACTTCACGAGTCTCAACAAGGCTTGTCCTCAGGACCCCTTCCTGCTCCCGCGCATCGACCAGATCATGGACTCCACCGCCGAGTGCGATCTGCTATGCTTTCTGGATGCTTTCTCGGGTTACCACCAAATCAAGATGGCAGTGGAGGACGTCGAAAAGATGGCCTTCCTCTCCCCGTGCGGCGTGTATTGCTACACTTGCATGCCCTTCGGGCTGCGGAACGCTAGCGCGACCTTCCAGCGGTTGATGCACATCGCCCTGGGGCAGCTGCTCGGGAAAAATGCGGAGGCGTACATCGACGACATCGTGGTCAAGTCGCGAGAGGCGAGGACCCTGATCGAGGACCTGGAGGAGACGTTCGCCAGCCTGCGTCGAGTGAACCTGAGGTTGAACCCGGAAAAGTGTGTTTTTGGGGTCCTGTCCGGCAGGCTACTCGGCTTCTTGGTGTCGCACCGAGGGATCGAGACAAACCTAGAGAAGATCAAGGCAATTGGGAAAATGCGCCCGCCTCAGACCCTCAAGGAAATACAGAAACTGGTGGGCTGCATGAACTCCTTGGGATGCTTCATCTCCAAGCTTGGCGAGCGCGCCCTCCCCTTCTTCAAGCTCATGAAGAGGAAGGGCCCCTTCGAGTGGACTCCTGAAGTGGAGGCAGCTTTCGAGGCCCTCAAGCGGTACCTCACGAGCCCACCTGTTATGGTGGCGCCTCGTCCTCGCGAGCCCCTGGTGCTCTACTTGGCGGCCACCCCCCCACTCAGCCAGTGCAGCGCTCGTAGAGGTCCGAGAGGAGCGCGCCGGCACAGGCGCGGAGCAAGGCGGCCCGCAAGGGGCTGCACAACGTTCGCCGCCTTAGGATGGCGCTCCTGAGGCCCTTGTCACTTGATCAACCCACGGGGCACCTGAGTCCATCGCGCTCCATGCGGAGCAGGACGGCGCCAACACCTCGCCCCTCGTCGAGCACCCGTGTACTTCGTCAGCACCGTGCTGCGGGACGCGCGTGCTACCCTATGCAGCAGAAGCTCCTTCTTTTACTCCTCGTCGCCTCAAGGAAGCTGCGCCATTACTTCCAGGGCCACCCCATCAAGGCCGTCTCTACATACCCCCTAGAGAAAGTGTTGCGCAGCCCCAACGCTGCCGGAAGGGTTGCAGAGTGGAACATCGAGTTGCAGGCCTTCCAGCTAGAGTTCAGCACAACCAGGGTCATCAAGGGCGCGACCCTCGCTGACTTCGTGGCAGAGTGGACGGACGCTCCCGACCAGGGGCTGGATGAGGGCCAGTCCCTCGCGCCTAGCGATGAGGCGCCCGATGGTTGGGTCATGCACTTCGATGGTGCCTTCGCACGGCAGGGCGCGGGGGCTGGAGTTGTACTCATCTTCCTGACAAAGGACAAGCTTTACTACGCCATGCAACTTTGCTTCCAACATGGCGAGAAAGTCTCCAACAACATCACGGAATACGAGGGCTTGATCGCTGGCCTCAGGGCCGCTGCCGCCCTAGGGGTCAAGCGCCTGTCCATCAAGGGCGACTCCCAGCTCCTCGTCAACTTTTCCAACAAGGAGTACAAGCCGAAGGACGAGCACATGGAGGCATACTTGGAAGAGGTACGTAAAATTGAAAAGCGTTTCCTGGGCTTGGAATTGCAGCACGTCCCGCGCGGCGCGAACAAGGAAGCAGACGACATCGCCAAGAGGGCGCCGCGTCGCGAGCCACATGAGCCTGGTGTCTTCGAGGAGAGGCTCTTCAATCCATCGGCGGCACCCCCGGCCGCAGGCCCGGCGTCGCTTTCGCAAGAGCTGCCACCGGCCCCGCCCTCAGGCGCCCCGGCCTATGGTCCGACCTTAGGAGCCCGACTGCTCCTGGCGCTGGAACCTCAGGCCGGCGACTGGACCGAGGAGTTCAAGGCGTACCTGCTCCGCGGCGCCTTGCCGGAGAAGGAGGAGGACGCGGAGCGCGTGGTTCGCCAGGCCACTGCTTATTGTTTGCAGGACGGCGAGCTGTACTGCAGGCGCCCCAATGACGTCTCGCGGCGGTGCATATCCGAGGAGCAGAGGCGCGAGCTGTTGGCCGACATCCACGGCGGTGATTGCAGGCACCACTCCTCTTCTCGCACCCTCGTGGGGAAGGTGTTTTGCAGCGGCTTCTACTAGCCCGCAGCGCTCCACGACGCCACCGAGCTGGTCCGATCCCGCGAGGCCTGCCAATTTCACGCCAAGCAGATTCATCAGCCCGCATAGGGTCTCCAGACCATCCCGCTCTCCTGGCCTTTCGCGGTCTGGGGGCTGGATGTACTGGGGCCTTTCCCTTGGGCAGCCGGCGGTTACCGCCACCTCTACATCGCCGTCGACAAGTTCACCAAGTGGGCGGAGGTGGAGCCCGTGCGCACCATCCCCGCCGGCTCGGCCGTCAAGTTCATCAAGGGTCTCGTGAGCCGCTTCGGTGTCCCCAACCGTATTATTACCGACAATGGCTCACAGTTCACAAGCAACCTCTTTAAGACATATTGTGCTAACCTTGGAACGCAGATATGCTACGCTTCGGTGGCGCACCCACGGAGCAACGACTAGGCTGAGCACGCCAATGCAGAGGTCCTGAGGGGCCTCAAGACGAGGAGCTTCAAGAAGAAGCTTGAGGCCTGCGGCAGGGGTTGGCTCGGTGAGCTTCAGTCCGTGTTGTGGTCCATCCGCACCACCGCGACTAAGCCCACCAGCGAGACCCCGTTCTTCCTCGTCTACGGGGCTGAGGCGGTCCTCCCGCACAAGGTCAAGCATCTCTCCCCGTGAGTCTTGGCATTCGACGAGGAGCGTCAGGATGCCTCGCGGGGAACAGATCTCGTGCTCGGGGAGGATGCCCGCCGCCAAGCCTCGCTATGCGCAGTGAGGTACCAGCAGGCGCTGCGGCGCTACCACTGCTGCAGCATCCGGTCCAGGACCCTCTAAGTTGGCAACCTCGTCCTGAGGTGGGTCCTCTCCAGGGAGGGCTTGCACAAGCTCTCGCCCATGTGGGAGGGCCCGTTCAGGGTCGCCCGCGTCTCCAGGCCTGGCGCCGTACGCCTGGAGACGCAGGACGGGGTCCCCATCCAGAATGCCTGGAACATCCAGCATCTCCGCAAGTTCTACCCGTGACACTCTCACGTAGTAATGAGTGGGCTGCACACGCCCGGAGCCCCCCAAGGAGTGCCGTACGAGACCGCGGAGGGGCTCCCACCCACGCCCAAGTGAAAGCCCCATGCTCCGCGCTGGCGGACGACACGGTCTAACAACAACTATGCCCACGCCTAGTGGAGGCCCCATGCTCCGCGCTGGTGGGAAGACTAGCTTAGGTGCCGGACGCGGCTGTTCTTTGCTCTATTTTGTAACCAAATTTGCCACTTTTTGGAATGAAACTTGAAGTTTTCGCGTGTTTATTCGAAAAAGGTGTGGGAATTTTTCTCCTTGTAGCGTTTCCCGTTTTGAAGTCTCATTTTTAAGAGGTTTGGCACCTGCTAGTTTTCTCTCTCGCGCGCGCACCGCGAGCGGGAGCTGGACACGGTGTTCACCTCGCCAAAACTTTGGCGTCCTAATCCTCGCGCGATGCTCTCGAGCGAGCCAGCAGGCGCATGTTGCCTCAGGCCCCTGGCCTCAGGAGCGCTCATCTCCTTGCCTTGTCGGGCATCACGACCCGGCATACCAGCGACGATCGACCCTCGCTCTGGGGCTCCAACCAAAAATGGTCGCCGGGAGAAGGATGAACGAGGAAAGAGCAGCCACGGTTTGGCTCATTATCGAGGAACCCTACTGAGGGAGTCCTGGTTTAAGGGGTCCTCGGATAGCCGACCTATTTCTCATGGGCCGGACTATGTGGGCCACTGGATGAGCATTGGGTGATCAAGGGCCCCGTCGCCAAGGTGGGAGTTTCAAGGAGCCATGGCGTGTCCTCCAAGTTGTCGACAGTAGATAGGCATGTTTTTTCCCTTTGATGTGCAACCGACTATGTGTAAACCCTAGGTACCCTCGGCGTCTATATAAGCCGGAGGGTTTTAGGTTGTAGGGCAAGAGAACTCATCTAGGATTTTAGTCATTCGATCTCGAGGTAGATCAATTCTGTAACCCTTATACCATCAATATAATCAAGCAGGACGTAGGGTATTATCTCCATAGGAGGGCCCGAACCTGGGTAAACATCGTCTCCCTCGTCTCTTGTTACCATCGATTCTAGTCTCACAGCTCGGGACCCCCTACCCGAGATCCGCCGGTTTTGACACCGACATTGGTGCTTTCATTGAGAGTTCCGCTATGATCGCCAAAGGAATCGATGGCTCGCCTTGTCACAAGCAACGAGATCTGCAGCCAGGGGACTCTCACCCCGGATCAGATCCTCGCAAGTGGCGACATCTCGTCGCACGCTCACCCGATCGGCCACCTAGGCCAGATCAGAAACTTTTCCCCCGATCAAGGAATCAGGTTCAGAACCCTAGAGTTCGTCGCTGATTCACGGGGAGAACTCATCTTGATGGAACCCTCGACTCCTACGGAGGAGCCCGCAGATCCTGACGCCTCGACGCCGAACACATCGGGCCCCACCTCCGATGATGAGGTCATTATCCCCGGCCCGTCTGGACCGCCCAATCCGGTCGTTGTGACCGGATCTACCATGGTTAAACAGAATCCGGGACCGCTTTCGCGCGACTCCAGAACTGCAACGCCGCATACCGACCCCACTTGCTTCAGCGACACGCATCCTACCATCGCCTCGTTTCTCAATGAGCTATTTGATCAGATCGAGACCATGCGTATGGCTGATGACCAGATCCCGGTCTATGACCGGCTCGGGCTTAAACACGACGATAGGGAGATTCACATCCCCACGGTCACCCACCTTGTCGCCACCGTCGAGTGTCCGGCTGGGGGCTCGTCCCCCCAGCAACCGGAATTAAAAACGGTTTATACCCCAGTCTCCGATCACCGAGACCTCGCCTGCAAGCCAGACTCTGGAGTTCGCTCCGGAAACAGACCGGCATCGGTCCCTGATCTATCGCACAGTTCGGAGTCCATGATTCCGAACCCCCACCGTGGCGTGGAGTCAAAATTTTTCCCACCCACCTCCCAAGCCGATCACTCAAGTATCGCAGCAGAGCCCAAGTCTTCGGACTTACGGGACATTAAGCAGTTATCAGGAGAGTCAGTTCATCATTACTGGGCTAGACTCCTCCTCGCTAGAAACAAAGTACGGGGCCTCAGTGATCAAGAAATAATGGCAACCTTCAATCGCAACTGCCATGACGAAGGGATTCTCAATGCCCTGGCGCGTCGGCACATTTGTGACTTCACCGAGCTGTCAGTTTTGGTACAAAAGTATTGTGCCATGGAAAGCGCTTGACAAGCCGAGCGGCTGTTTTCGGAACCAACCTTTACCGAATACCCTAGAGGAGATCGGAAAAAGAGGATACCTCTGAAGCGGCCAGCCTGACTTGAGCCCGCCAAAAAGAGAAACAGGCCCCTTTCAGGGGTCAGTACCGTCCTGGATGGACTACTGAATAAACCTTGCCCTATACACTCCGAATTGCTGAACACAGCTCCGACTCACAGCCTTAGAGCTTGCTGGGTCGTCAGGCAGATCGCAAAAAGCGGTGAAGCCATTCTTGAGGCACCACCGCCGAACAGGCGCTCTACATTGCCACCAGAATATAACGCCGAAGTCCTGACGATCTACGAAACGTTACCTTCAAGGAACAGGAGGAAAAGAGCTCTTAAAGAGCTCGAGCAGATATATCATGTGGCAGCAACAAGTGCATGGGCAGACATACCCATTACCTTCGAAGATACTGACCGACTAGCCATTCTTCCCGGTCATTCACCGGCCGCCCTAGTCCTGAACCCCATCATCGATGGCTTCAGGTTACACAAGGTGCTAATGGACGGCGGCAGTGGTTTAAACCTGATCTACGAAGATACCCTAGAAAAAATGCAGTTCGACCGATCTTGCATCGAGCATAGCAATACAACTTTCCGGGGAATCATCCCGGGGAAAGAGGCGCGCTGTTCAGGACGCATCGTCCTGGACGTAGTGTTCGGCACGCCCGAAAACTACCGATCCGAAGAACTCCTCTTCCATATCGTGCCCTTCCCCAGCGGCTACCACGCCCTGTTGGGACGTGACGCCTTCACAAAATTCCAGGCTATACCACATTACGGGTATATGAAACTTAAGATGCCAGGACCAAACGGGGTGATCACAATTGCCAGTGATCCGAATATAGCCCTTCGGGCCGAAAACAAAACAGCAGCGCTTGCCCTCGAGGCTCTAGCTGAGACCTTTGCTGCAGAAGAGCTGACCGCACTTCGGTCAATGGTAGACAAGGACAATGTGGTCCTCAGCAAAAGGCCCAAACCCACGTCCTTTAAACCGGCAAAGGAAATCGTTAAATTTTAGGTGCACCCGACGGACCCCAACAAGACGGCGTCCATCGGAGCTCAGCTCGATCCCATAGTGGATGAAGCGCTGCGAACATTCTGACGAGAAAACTGGGACATCTTCGCTTGGCATCCTTCTGATATGCCCGGAATCCCACGGCGGCTGGCAGAACATAGTCTGAACATCATCGCAGGCTTTAAGCCCGTCAAGCAGACTCTGCGCCGTTTTTCCGAGCCCAAACGACAAGCTATGGGTGAAGAATTAGCTAAACTGCTAGAGGCCAGATTCATTCGGGAGATTAAGCACCCTGAATGGTTGGCAAACCTGGTTATGGTACCAAAGAAAGATAAATCCTGGCGGCTGTGCGTCGACTTTAAAGACCTCAACAAGGCCTGCCCTAAGGACCCTTTCCCCCTACCGCGCATAGACCAGATTATTGACGCCACAGCCGGACACGACTCGTTGTGTTTCCTCGACGCTTATTCCGGATACCATCAGATTAAAATGAAGGAATCCGATCAAGCGGCAACCGCATTCATCACCCCTTACGGGCCATTCTGCTTCAACACGATGCCCTTCGGGCTAAAAAGCACTGGGGCTACGTACCAGCGCATGATCCAGACTTGTCTCACAAAACAAGTCGGTAAAACAGTTGAGGCATACGTGGACGACGTGGTAATCAAAACCAAACACGTCAGCCATTTGATCGACGACCTAAGGCAAACCTTTGCCAGCCTACGCGAGTACGATATACGACTAAATCCGGAGAAATGCGTATTCGGAGTTCCCGCTGGTAAATTGCTCGGATTCATCGTCTCCCATAGAGGAATAGAAGCGAATCCGGCTAAGATCCGCGCCCTATCGGAACTTGCAATTCCCACAGAGCTAAAGCACGTCCAGAGGTTGGCTAGTTGCGTGGCTGCGCTAAGCCGCTTTATCTCCCGCCTCGGGGAAAAGGCTTTACCGCTCTACAGACTGCTGAAACGGACCAACAATTTCGAGTGGACCGATGAGGCAGCGGCTGCGTTAGAAGAAATCAAAATACTACTGGCAAGCAATCCCATACTCACAGCACCAGGAGCTGGTGAACCCATGCTACTATACATATCGGCTACCAACCAAGTCGTTAGCGCGGTGCTCGTCGTCGAACGAGAGGAGGAGGGACACAAATTCCGGATACAGAAACCGGTCTATTATGTGTTAGAAGTACTAACGCAGTGCAAGTCCAGATAACCGCACTACCAGAAGATAGCCTATACAGTATTTATGGCATCATGGAAACTCAGGCACTACTTTCAAGAGTGTTCGGTCACGGTGGCATCCGAAGTACCCCTGAACGATATAATCAACAACAGGGACGCCACCGGCCGAATAGCTAAATGGGCTATCGAGCTTCTTCCCTTTGAAATTGCCTACAAGCCAAGACGAGCTATCAAGTCTCAGGTGTTGGCAGATTTCCTCACCGAATGGACAGAGGCCGAGCTCCCAAGGGAATATAGTACATACTCCCATTGGACAATGTACTTCGATGGATCTAAAACTTTGGCCGGACTGGGGGCAGGAGTTATCCTCACATCCCCCACAGGCGACAATGTCCGATACGTGTTGCAGATCATGTATGCCGATTCCAACAATGCAGCCGAATACGAAGCACTACTACACGGTCTTCGGATGGCAGCATCAATGGGCATACGCCGGCTAGAAGTACGGGGAGACTCCAACTTGGCCATCTCCCAAATCAACGGCGAATTCGATGTCAAAAACCCTAAGATGGCGGCATACAGAAACGCTGTCCTCAAGATATCCGCACGGTTCGAGGGGCTGGAATTTCACCACGTCGCTAGAGACAACAACCAATCTGCCGACATACTGGCTCGCCTGGGGGCCAAACGCGACCCTGTCCCAAAAAACACTTTGCTGGAACGGCTCTTTAAGCCATCCGTGGTTTGGCAGGATGATCATAAGGGCGCCGATCTAACCAGTGCGGACGAGGTTGTTCCCCCCATAAATGAACCAGACGATCAAATCATCGGCGGCTCCGTAATGGAGGAAACTCCTTTAGCTCACGAGGTCATGGCAGTAATCGCGCCATGGACCGAGCCCTTCCTCGCCTACCTTCTTCGCCAAGAACTCCCCGACGATCAGACGGAGGCGCGGCGCATAATTCGACGATCCAAAGCCTACAAAGTACACGAGGGTGAGTTATACAAGAAAAGCACCACCGGAATACTACAACGGTGCATATCTGAGGAAGAAGGTCGGCAGCTCTTAGCGGAAGTCCACGCAGGGATGGGCGGTCATCACGCCGCAGCAAGAGCCTTAGTTAGCAAGGCCTTCCGGGCTGGTTTTTTCTGTCCCACAGCTCGGACGGACGCCCAGTCGCTTGTCAAACACTGCGTGGGGTGTCAACTTTTCGCAAATCAAAGCCACATGCCCCCAACAGCTCTTCGGACTATTCCGATTACCTGGCCCTTCGCGGTCTGGGGGCTGGATATGGTCGGACCACTTAAAGGGGGGACCAAGAAGAATAAATACCTACTGGTCATGGTGGACAAGTTCACCAAATGGATAGAGGCAAAACCTGTCAAATCAGCCAAGTCTGGACCAGTAATCGACTTTATATCTGGCGTGGTACACCGTTACGGCGTTCCGCACAGTATAATAACGGACAATGGATCCAATTTCACGGCCCAAGAGGTCAAAGACTGGTGCGCAAAAATGGGCATTAAGCTCGATTACGCATCGGTTTATCATGCACAGACCAATGGACAGGTCGAACGAGCAAACGGCCTCATTATGAGTGGCATTAAGCCATGTTTGGTCCGGTCTCTTCAAGAGTCCGACTGTCATTGGGTTGAGGAGCTCGACTCCGTTCTATGGGGACTGCGCACCACCCCGAATAGATCAACGGGATATACGCCGTTCTTCATGGTCTATGGAGTAGAAGCAGTCCTCCCCTGCGACATTATTCACGACGCGCCAAGGGTGCGCATGTACGAAGAAAGGGAGGCCGAGTTAGATCGGCAGGACGACCTGGACGCCCTAGAAGGAGAGCGCGACATAGCTCGGACTCGCTCCACTTTTTACCAACAGCAGGCTCGACGTTACCAGAGTAGGGAGGTCAGGGCAAAGGCATACAACGTGGGTGAGCTCATCTTACGACTTCCAGAGAAGCAGAAGCATAAACTCAACCCCAAATGGGAGGGGCCCTTCATAATCGACGAAGTACTCGCGGGAGGGGCTTACCGTCTTCGAGACCCGTCGGATAACCGCCTTGAACCAAACCCATGGAACGCAGCTCGTCTTCGGCGCTTCTATGGATAAACCGGTGTCGTCACACTCTTTACCCTTTATTTCCCTTTTCTTTCTCCTTCTTTATTTTCTACTTTCCCTCCCACCTTGATTTTTGGCAGGTTTGAATTCTTTCCTTTTCTTCCCAACTCTATGTTCGGCTCAACCGATCTTGTACTAAGATTTTCGGCCTACACCCTTAAGTGTTAAATCCGAACACAGTACCTGGGGGCTTCTTTCCGAAGCCAATGCTTTTATTATAAGCATTTATTCACAATTATTGTGTACGCATGTTTCCCTTGTCGTTCTTTAAAGCCATCATATGCATCAATTCGAACTAAGACTTTGCCAAGCTGGGTTGCCTCGCTCCTGTGCTTACCCTCTACGTTCCCGATTGTTCGGCTAGAGGGTAAAGGGAGCACCTCTACGATTTCTACGACCGGGTCATCCGGATACGTACCTCAGACGGGTGAAGCCAAAAGCTAGCTATCTTCAGCAGACAATTGATCGGCTACGACGGAATCAACTAATAAGACTATGGTCGTTATGACCATTACTCGGGCTTCTTCTCTCACAAAAGCCCTTAGTCGCATACTAACAGTATACGTCCTTCTACCTACGATTTACGTAGCACCCTGAAGAAAGGTATCGATACAGGTACTATTTTCTTCAGAAGATGTTTCTTACACTAAGCAGTAATATAACATATCTCCCTGTGTGCTTTCTGTCTGTTCGCACCACATGGCCGGATTGCCTGGTTCCCCGAACATAATTCACTCCCCTAGGGTGATAATTTACAAGGAACACTCCCAAGCTCTTAGCGCGGGAGGCCGAAGCCGATGGCCGGTTAAGACAAAGTTTACAACACAGACGGAGCAATTCCTCGATTATTAGTACATAGTTACATATAATCATACATCTGGCTGCCGATCGAGATTGTCGATTATGGTGTCCAGGGAGCAATCTTCTTGTGAGAGATGGGCTGCAGGCATCACTTGATCGTATACCAGGTGGAGCGGCACTTCTTGTCCATCTGACCCTACTGGCCCAACCCGAGCCATACGCTCGGGGTTAAGTCTGGTATAGCGGGTCTTGATCATCGCCCACGCCTCTCGTGCTCCCTCTCGACAAGCCGATGTCTTCCACAGCTCGAACCTACTTCGGGCTCCCTTGAACCGATCGACTAGTTCGGTCATCCCCTCCGGGGGTTGCTCGGCGGGCCACAATGCTTAGACCATGCTCTTCATGGCCTTCCGATCCCGCTCATGAAGGGCGGATAGCTCCTTCAGAAGGCTTCCCTGGTAGGATCCGATCTCTTCTTCGGGTCGCCCAGACAAGAGACCTGTACATGAGTCACGGCATGCGTATTATGCTTCATTCATAGTAAATACCTTCTGATGTTAGAATCACACTTACCGAACATGCCCCTATGTATTTTCTGGTTCTCTCCTTGGGCCTGGGCTAATTGAGTCTTTAAGCTCTCAATTTCTTCGGCCTGCTGTTTGTTCTCCGCCTTAAGGCGGTTCTTCTCTTCAAGGTGTCGTTGCAAAACACGACAGCCAGCCTCATGCTGGGACTCGGCATATCGCTGAGATTCTCGGGCTACATCCAAATCTCTTTGCAATTGCCCTATTGATTCAGCTGCTACATAGTACCCTCGCGTCAGCATGGGAATATACTAAGATCAGCAGAATAGATATACTCACCATGTGCCTCCCGAGTAAAGTTTTTCACTTGCTCCAATTCGGCCTTTACAGATTCCACCTATGTTCGGCTGGCTTCCAGTTCCTTGGCCAGTTGCTCGCTCTGTTGCTTCGAGGCCTGCATTAGCAGTAAACATTACAAGGATCCTTAATTCGGTAGTGCTGACCAATTTAAGGCTCGGGGGCTACTGGGTTTACACGAGTGTTTGGACTCTAATAACCGACTACTCACCTGCAGGCTGGACGATATCAATTTCATGGCCTCCCCGAACCCAGCTCGGGCAGCTCCGATGTGCGCATCCGCCGTGCGCAGAGCGCTGAACTCCTGCTCGGAGAAGGCTGGGTGACGCAGGGCTTCTCGTCGCCGCCGATGATGCATAGCGCTTCCAACCTCGGATTTGGTGACGGATATGGCGTCACCGAAATCGGCTGGGGCTGGATTGACCATGGGAACCTCCGTAGCAGGTTCAGCATGAGCGGAAGGCCTGGCATTTTGAGCACCGCCGGACATCCTGGCAACATCCTCGGCGGGGGACGGCCGAACTCTTTGCCTGAATATTTTGACATGGGGTCTCTTGTGAGGCTTTACCAATCATGATAATAAATCAAACGGTCGAGCAAAATACCTTTGAGATGAGGCGGGCTCGTCCCCGCGACCGACTCATTTGTCGGACCCTTGTTGTTTTCCGGCCCGGGCATTGCCCCCGTTGCCGATGTATGTCGCACGGATCTACGACTCTTGGGAGTAGGAGCCGTCGCGTTTAGGTCATTGGAGGATACTTGCCTTTTGCGGGACGAGTTTTTCTTCTTCTTGCTTATCGCAGGGGAAGGGAAGGATCCAGGGTAATCGGCTATGATAGCCACCTTGGAGCCGTCAAGGCCCTCCTGGTAGAAAACCCCGTCTTTGAGCTCGATTGACAGATCCGGGTCATCATGAAAGCCCGGATCATCATCACGGGAATAGTCCTCGGGTTGGGGGGCCGGACAGTTAACTGTCTCGATGAAGCTCCCCCATTCCTGTTCACATAAAGTTAAAAGGCTTCGGTCAAAAAGGGACAAATTGAAAACCTGAATTGTGGTCACGGGGTTGAAAGGCTCACCCATTCGATGGGATTGTGGCTTGAGTATCCCTCCTTGGTCGACCACCGAATAAAATCTTCTTGCTCCCCTTTGTATAGGTCGGCAAGAGCGGCGGCTAATGCTGTTTGATCGGCAGGACCCAGTCTTCGGGAGCGAGTAGTGTCGCTTGTCCCGTTGTAACACCACAAGAGGTGTATCCTCTGTTGAAGGGGTTGGACGCACCGGGTGATTGCGGCGGCCATGACGTCTATCATGGTCAGCTTGTGATGGGCTAGTACCCTCACACGGGCTGCTAAGCACTGCACTTCAACGCTGTCCTCTTGGGACAGGCTCTTCGGACGCCGGTTGTACCTTTTCTTCAAAGGGGCGTCAGAGTATTCGGGTAAACCCCTCCGAGCTGGATCAAATAGGGGGACGTCCTCGATGTAGAACCATTCCGAAGGCCATTCTTCGGACTCCTTCGGCGTCCCCACGGGATATCCCGTCCCCGCTATGCGGCATACTTCGGCTCCAGCGACCTAAAAAATTGTCTTGTCTCGAGTGCGAGGGACGAGGCAGAAGTACTTCCTCCACAATTCGAAGTGTGCCTCGCAGCCCAGGAACATCTCGCAAAGGGCGACGAAGCCCAAGATGTGCAGAATAGACCCTAGGGTGAGGTGGTGGAGCTGGATTCCATAAAACTCCAGTAACCCTCTCAAGAATGGATGAATGGGAAACCCGAGGCCCCGCAGGAGGAAGGGCACAAAACATTCACGCTCCCCCTTTTGTGGATGGGGGAAATTCTCCGCGAGGGCCTCGCCGTTGAAAGAAGACAAACCGGCGCGGATAACTGCCAGATCCGAGGAGGGAAGGTACCCTTGGGTCTCGAGGTCATGTAGTCGAAGGAGGGACACGGAGCAGCTTGTCCAGTCCCCGGGACGGGGGCCGTAAGGGTGCGAGGAAGAACTGGGGGCGCTCGCCATATTTTGGTGGTGATCTTTCGCTGGAAGCTTTTTCCGATGGGGAAGAAGAAGATATGGCTTGGACCACGATTCAGCTTGTTTAAATGGGTGGTGTCTCCTTTGTAGGAGGGGTAGTTTTGTAAAAAGCTACTAAACCGCTCGTCTCCCCACGATGCGCGAAAATCAAGAAACACTATTACGATAGACCCAGCAAGCCCGTGACGTTTGGGATTTCACCGATGACAGGATGATTGCCGAACAAGAAGGGATGAAGGGACATGCCTCGCAAGCCGAAGACTTCGGCGCACAAGATTGTTCGGATATACCTCGGCGTTGGAGGCTAGTCCCGGGGCTACTGAAGGAGTCCTGGTTTAAGGGGTCCTCCGATAGCCGACCTATTTCTCATGGGCCGGACTATGTGGGCCATTGGATGAGCATTGGGTGATCAAGGGCCCCGTCGCCAAGGTGGGAGTTTCAAGGAGCCATGGCGTGTCCTCCAAGTTGTCGATAGTAGATAGGCATGTTTTTTCCCTTTGATGTGCAACCGACTATGTGTAAACCCTAGGTACCCTCGGCGTCTATATAAGCCGGAGGGTTTTAGGTTGTAGGGCAAGAGAACTCATCTAGGGTTTTAGTCATTCGATCTCGAGGTAGATCAACTCTGTAACCCTTATACCATCAATATAATCAAGCAGGACGTAGGGTATTACCTCCATAGGAGGGCCCGAACCTGGGTAAACATTGTCTCCCTCGTCTATTGTTACCATCGACTCTTGTCTCACAGCTCGGGACCCCCTACCCGAGATCCGCCGGTTTTGACACCGACACCTACGTAAAGCGCATTTCGGTGCCTTCGCGGGATGCGGTGCCTCGAGGAGGCACCTCCGGAGACCCTGACTCCTCGCAAACCCCCCAGGGGCCTCACGAGCAGCGGGCACCTCTCGAGGCTCCTAAGCCGTCTGGTCCGCAAGGAAGAAGCCCCCCGACAAGATCTCTAAGCTGCCACGGTGCCCCAGCTGCACCTCACGACGCAGGAACCCGCCACGAGTACACCAAGCTAAGTTATCCTAATCACGACGGGCAGGAACTTTCAATTAGTAGCAATATAAATACTAGAGTATGAGACAAAAAACGCTAACATAAAGGCGCAAGCGCCATAGTTCATTACACGCCCCCGCGGGCCCCTCCATGGTTCTTAATGCAGGAAGTAAAAAATAAAAGGCAGCCTCCCGAGGACTGTGACTCCCGAGGCCTGGCTCCGGCGCCGCCCGCGCTCAGTCGGAGTCCTCCTCCTCCTTAACGGGGGCACGACGCCGCGGCGGCTCACCGTCCTCCTTGGTTCGGGCGCGCCGACGTGGCGGCTCGGCATAGTCGTCGTCGCTCGAGCTTCCCCCGGAGAAGGCGTCGCTGCTACTAGAGGTGCTGTGGCCATCGCCAAGGGCAAGTTCACCACCGAGGACGCCGCCGCCGTGATGGCTGTCGTCGGCGGAGAGGTGGTTGCTGTCGACGCCGGCCCTCCGGGCAGCACCCCAAGCGCCTGCCGTCTTCCCCGAAGATCTTGACAAAGAGCGTTGCCGCCCCGTCATGCTTGAAGTGGAGGGTATGCCTCCCCTGCAGGCCGCGAGCGCGGGCGAATGTCTGCCACCCGCGGTTCAGGAACACATAGCCTGCGGGAGTGACCTCGACCTCCACCCATGAGGCCTCGCTGCAGCAGCCATCGGCCTGCAGCCATAGGCTAGCAGGCCCTCCGGCCGGCAGCGCCTCCGCTAGAAGCGCGGGAGCTAGAACCAGGTGATTGCCGGCCTCTCCGCCCACACCACAAACTCCTGGGCCTCTCCGCCCACACCACAAACTCCGCCACAAGCTTCCCCCCTTGGCCACGGGCGCCACGACTACTGCAGCCGCCTGCGTGGGAGGAAGCCTTCATACGGCTGTCGGAGGTAGCGCCGGCCTTCACGGAAGTGCGCCCGCGCCCTTGAGGGACCACTGCCAGCATCGCGGTGTACTTACGGGGATGGCCGCGGCCCCTCTTGGGCGGCGGCGAGTTCGGTCCCTCCAGGCGGGCCTTCCCTTTCTCGGCGGCAGATAATCTCCTCACTGGCGCGATGGCCGCGGAAGCGGTGGCTTGGAGTGAGGAGGCAAGAACATGAAGACGGGCTAGGGGCTTTGTCTTCCTCGCCCACTTATAGTTGATCGGAGGCCAACCGGTGTCCCTCCGCATTCTGGGCAATGATGGCCCCGCGGCATGCGCCAGCCTTTGTCAGTCAGGGCGGTTGCCAAGGCGACGTGGGGAAGTGGAGGCATCCGCGTCCCGTCGTGCGCCATGCGTCGAGCCTGGCCTGCAGGTGATTGGGGCCCACGGTGCTTCGGCCTTCCTTCCTTGGCTTCGCCCGAAGCCAACCTGAGAGCGCCTTGGGCCCGGGGGCTACTGTCGGCATTCTGGGATCGGGGGTACCCAGATCTGCCTGCCTACGGCCCAGCGCGTGGCCCACCTCAACGGCCTAGTATGGGCTGGCAGCAAACCCCCCAATACAAGACCCTCGCGAGGGCCCCGGCCTCGCGAGGCGAACAATGCCAAGACCTCCAGAGGAGTGGCCTCCCAAGGCTGCATCCCGAGGAGCGGAGATTTCTATGCAGGTACCCGGCCTCAGGAGGCTGCGATGACATGAGCCATGACGACCAAGGCCAGGCGGGCGCCAGCAGGTGTAGAGGGGACAGTTTCCTCTTTTGTGCTAAGGAGGCAAGGACGTATGTGGGTTCCCAAGGGATCCCCCAAAGCTTTCCATTCTAGTGCAACAAGACCAAGACCACAAGCTCGGCAGGACGAATGTCATCGCCGAGCCCACCTCTGCGTCACGCCCATAAGCTTTGCAGGCGAAGACCACTTTACGTCAGGATAAGATGTACCTCTTGTCCCCTTTCAAAATTGGCCGTTGTGGGATCCCTTCCCGCCTGTGCGATAAGGGAAGAGGACCAAGGCCACTGTAAATAGGGACTGACTTCCGCCGTAGAAGGGATTGACCCATCTTCACTTCCGAGCCCTCGCGAGGTCGCTCAACCACTGTACTACTTCATCATAGTAAAAAAACTATACTAGTTCATCCCCAAACCTCCTCGCGAGGCCAATCCACCAAAAGCAGGAGTAGGGTTTTACACCGCAAGGTGGCCCGAACCTGGGTAAATCTCTGTGTCCATCTTCTTGTTCGCTCGCGCGTATTCTACGAGGCTTGGTTGCAGGGTGGCGAGCTTGAGGCTAGAACTGGTTGAGATCTTCGCACATGCCCCAGAGTTCGAACCTTCTTGGGTCTGCGGAGCCCCGATTCCGACAGATGGAGATGAACTATGATGGTGATGGTGGATATGGAGATGATATTGTGGCGGCTAAGGTTGATGAAGGGGGTGAATATGGCTTTGTTGTGGACGTCTTGCACGATGTTTTGTTGACATTTCGGTTGGGTCCCCTTTATAGAAGTTATTCAGTTGGACAAGCTGCCTCGGTTTCCTTGTCATACGATCGCTCAAAGGAGCGGTCGCAGTCATATGGAACACCATATTTTGCTCTGGGTGCTTTGTTGCGCCTCCTGTTGATTTCCTCTATCTCCACTTTTACTTCTTTTCATGTTTTGACTTGATTTAGTCCATTTGTAGTTCATTTTGTGTAGATACACAATAAAGAGAAGATTTGTGGAATCCTTTCCATTCATTAGTCATTAGTACCAATATCAAAGTGAATATCTCGATTTAGATATACATCTCGGTTTAAACAAGGGTGAAATGAGTGTAAAAATATCACTCATGACATGCCAATGCGCTGATGCAGGACATTCTTGTGCACGGACACGACAACGGGACGTTCGTGGAGCGGAAATAAATACCTTTTGCTTATCCTGCCGGTCCTGCACTAAGGCCGTGTTTGGTTCCCCTCGGACTGATACGTCTCCGTCGTATCTACTTTTCCAAACACTTTTGCCCTTGTTTTGGACTCTAATTTGCATGATTTGAATGAAACTAACCCGGACTGACGTTGTTTTCAGTAGAACTACCATGGTGTTGTTTTTGTGCAGAAATAACAGTTCACGGAACTGGACGAAACTTTTTGGAGATTTATTTTACAATAAATTAAAAATACTGGAGCCAAGAACCACCGGAGGGGGAGCCCTCGCTAGGCACGATACACCAGGGCGCGCCAGGCCCCCAGGCGCGCCCTGGTGGGTTGTGCCCACCTCGGGGCCCCACTGACCCTAATTCCGACAATATAAAATCCTATATTTGGAGAAAAAATTAGAGAGAAAGTTTCATCGCGTTTTACGATACGGAGCCGCCGCCACCTCCTGTTCTTCATCAAGAGGCCAGATCTGGAGCCCGTTTGGGGGCTCTCGAGAGGAGAAACTTCGGTCTTCGTCATCATCAACCCTTCTCCATCGCCAATTCCATGATGCTCCCCACCGGGAGTGAGTAATTCCTTCGTAGGCTTGCTGGCCGGTGAGGAGTTGGATGAGATTCATCATGTAATCGAGTTAGTTTTGTTAGGGCTTGACCCGTAGTATCCACTATGTTCTGAGATTGATGTTGCTATGACTTTGCCATGCTTAATGCTTGTCACTAGGGCACGAGTGCCATGATTTCAGATATGAACTGTTTATGTTATCACCATTATATCTATGTTCTTGATCTGATCTTGCTAGTCATACGCACCTATTACGTGTTATGATCCGTAAACCCCGGAGTGACAATAGTCGGGATACTTTCCGGTGATGACCGTAGTTTGAGGAGTTCATGTATTCACTGTGTGTTAATTCTTTGTTCCGGTTCTATATTAAAAGGAGGCCTTAATATCCCTTACTTTCCTTATGGACCCCGCTGCCACGGGAGGGTAGGACAAAGGATGCCATGCAAGTTCTTTTCCATAAGCACGTATGACTATTTACGGAATGCATGCCTACATTACATTTATGAACTGGAGCTAGTTCTGTGTCGCCCTAGGTTATGACTGTTATATGATGAATATCATCCAACGAGTTCACCGATCCAGTGCCTACGAGTTTTCCACATATTGTTCTTGCTAAGTTACTATTACTACTACTATTGTTCCAACTGCTAGCAAAACTATCATGCTATTGTGCTACTGATCACTCTGCTGTAGATATTAAATCTCCAGGTGTGGTTGAATTGACAACTCAACTTCTAATACTCACAAATATTCTTTGGCCCCCCTTGTGTCGAATCTATAAATTTGGGTTGAATACTCTACCCTCGAAAACTGTTGCGATCCCCTATACTTGTTGGTTATCAAGACCTTTTTCTGGCGCCGTTGCCGGGGAGCATAGCTATATTTCTTGAGTCACTTGGGATTTATATCAATTGATCACTATGAAGAATCTGAACGATCCAAAACCAAGATTTTTCCCTCTAAGATGAGGGGAGGTAAGGAATTGCCATCTAGCTCCGCACTTGATTCACCTTCGGTTATGAGTAAGTTTGCAACACCACCACGTGCTATTAATCTTGATATGTCACAAGTTATTGATGATGCTACTTCTGCTATGAATGATCCTTATGATGATTCTAGTACCATGCTTGATAATGTGCCACTAGGTGAATTTCTTGATGAACAAATTGCTAGAGCTAAAGAGAATGAAATTACTGAAAGTGATGAGATTGCTGAAACTGATGAAGCCTTTGAAACTGATGACTATGAAACACATATTAGACCTGGCTCTCCTAGATTTGAAATGCCTAAGATACCTGAAGGTTATGTTATGGATGTGGAGACAACTAGGGAAATCCTTTCTTGCAAAGATAGAAACGATGTTAAGAAATTACTACGCAAGTATAAGGAAAAGACTTTGAATGCTAGATAGAAATGTGATCCTAAGTTTGCTACTTCAACTATCTTTGTTATTGATAAGGATTACGAATTCTCTGTCGACCCAGAGTTAATTACTTTGGTTGAATCTGATCCTTTCCATGGCTATGAAACTGAAACTGTAGTGGCACATCTTACTAAGCTGAATGATATAGCCACCCTCTTTGCTCATGATGAGAAGATTTGCTACTACTATATTCTCAAATTATTTCCGTTCTCATTAAAGGGTGATGCTAAGACATGGTACAATACTCTTGCTCCTGGTTGTGTGCGTAGTCCCTAGGATATGATTTACTACTTCTCTGAAAAATATTTTCCTGCTCATAAGAAACAAGCTGCCTTACAGGAAATATTTAGCTTTGTGCAAATTGAAGAAGAGAGTATCCCACAAGCTTGGGGAGGCTTCTACAATTGTTTAGTGCTTTGCCTGATCACCCTCTTAAGAAAAATGAAATACTTGATATCTTCTATAATGGACTAACTGATGCTTCTAGGGACTTCCTAGATAGTTGTGCTGGTTGTGTTTTCAGGGAACGAACTATTGAACAAGCTGAGGAACTATTGAATAATATCTTGAAGAATTATGATGATTGGACTCTCCCTGAACCACCACTTAAACCCACTCCGAAGAAGAGGGGTATCTTATTTCTCAGTCTTGAAGATATGCAAGAGGCAAAGAAATGTATGAAGGAAAATGTATTAAAGCTGAGGATGTTAAGAATTTACCACCTATTGAAGAAATACATGGCCTTGACACACCACCACCTCCACAGGTGGTAGAGGTAAATTCTTTATTGAAGTTTGATGAAAGTGATATCCCTTACAATAAACATCCTAGTCAATGCTTATATGAGTTTGATAACTACATTATGAAGCAAGATCACTTCAATGCACATGTTCTGAAACAATTGAAATATAATTCTGATATGATTGCTTGCTTGAGTGACTTGTTATTTAGAATCAGTAATGATGTTAGAGGTGTAGGAAAACATGCCTCTATGGTTCAAACCTAGTTAGAACAAGTTGCTAAATATCAAAAAGAATTGCTTGATGAAATGAATAATAATATGAATGATTTTGCTGCAAGAGTAGTAACTAGAGGAGGTAGAATGACCCAAGAACCTCTTTATCCTGAAGGTCATCCTAAAAGAATTGAACAAGACTCTCAGAGAATTAACACTGATGCACCTAGTCTTTCTAAAAAGAAAAACAAAAAGAGAAATGATAGGACTTTGCATACTTCTAGTGAACCTGAGATACAAAAACCTCCTGATAATAATGACGTCTCTATTTCTGATGCCGAAACTTAGTCTGGTAATGAACATCCACCTAGTGATAATAAAAATGATAATGATGATGTTCATGAGGATACTCAACCGAACAATGATAAAGAACCAGATAATGATGTTGAAATAGAGCCTGCTGTTGATCTTGCTAACCCACAACCTAAAAATAAACGTTATGACAAAATAGACTTTGTGGCTAGAAAACATGGTAAAGAAAGAGAGCCATGGGTTCAGAAACCCATGCCCTTTCCACCTAAACCATCTAAGAAAAAGGATGATGAAGAATTTGAACGCTTTGCTGAAATGATTAGGCCAATGTTTTTGTGTACCCGCTTGACTGATATCTTAAAGATGGCCCCTTATGCAAAATACATGAAAGACATCATCACTAATAAAAGAAAGATACCTGAAGCTGAAATCTCCACCATGCTTGCTAATTATTCTTTTAAGGATGGAGTACCTAAAAAACTTGGAGACCCTGGAATACCAACTATACCTTGCTCCATTAAAAGAAACTATGTCAAAACTGCTTTGTGTGACTTAGGAGCTGGTGTCAGTGTTATGCCTTTCTCCTTATATAAAAGACATGATTTAAATAAACTCAAACCTACTGAAATATCATTGCAAATGGCTGACAAATCAACTGCCATACCTATCGGTATTTGTGAGGATGTGCCCGTTGTTGTTGCAAATGTTACTATCTTAACGGACTTTGTTATTCTTGAGATGCCCGAGGACGACAACATGTCGATTATCCTTGGTAGACCCTTTTTGAACTCTAGAGGGGCCGTTATTGATTGCAATAAAAGCAAAGTCACTTTTCATATCAATGGTAATGAGCATACGGTGCACTTTCCGAAGAAACAATTCCAAGTGAATGGTATAAATGTTATTGAAGAAACTCCGACAATCACTATTGGAAGTTTTCAATTACCTCTACCTACTGCCAAAAGAAATATGACATACTTATTGTTGGGGAGATGCATATCCCCATTGAGGTAACTTAGTGTTTTACGAAAGTTCTTCGGTTTCATGCTAATCGGAAGTGATTGTTAATAAGACTCGATCAACCTTATTAATGGATCATTTTTGACAGGTATGAAGTTGATGAATCTAGTAAGCACAATCTTCTGCTCCCACCTTTTATTTTCTGTTTTACTTAGTCCAATAAAATAAAATGCCATGTCTATCCTGTTTTCTGTTTTCTCCGTGCAATAATAAAAAAATGACCCAAAAATAAAACTTCTCAGGATGTCCTGAAAATTTGATACGATTTTTTTCTGAATATTTCTGAATTTATGGTGCAAATAATACCAGAGGGGGGGTGCACCTGGTGCCCACAAGACACCAGGGCGCACCCTGGTGGATTGTGGGCACCACGTGTGCCCCCTCACTTATTCCTTTAGCCCATGCCATCCCCTACCTCCAGAAAAAAAATCACCATAGCTCTCATTCCCGCGTTCTTGCTCTCAAACCCGCGGATTTCGATCTCTTTGCTCGAAGCTCCGTTTCCGAAACTGTTTTGAGGAATTTATGCCTCCCGTGTAGCAGAGAAGCTAAATGTATCACTTTGGCTTAATGACCCCATTTTACCTACTCAGTACTTAGACTTTGAGGCCATGAAGCGTCATAAGTTCTTTAAGGGCGCAATCACTAATTACACCAATAACTTGAGGTTTAATAAAAAAAACGTTGTGCCTGTTACTTTGCCTGCTCCTGCTCTCTTTGATTTTCATAGTAGGGGAAGATACTATGTTCCTGAGAGCGAGGCCCATGCGTGCAATGCGGAGGTTGAAGCTGCCAGGAGTGCCGAGGAGTCTGCACCAAGGACCTCGGTGGGCTATCACTCTGACTACTATCCACGCTACAGATGGTGATTTCCAAGCTAGGCCAAAAGACTAAGCTTGGGGGAGTACGCATTTCCGCCCACATTACATTCATGTTCACACATTTCATTCCAGTTGTCGGTGTTCATACTTTTTCATTGTATTATCCATGCTAGATTTATTTTCTCGCTTTCTTCTTGTGTGTTTGAAAAACATTGAGAAAACCCAAAAATATTTCCTACTTCTCTTCAGTTTTTCTTTCTAGCTTAATTTAATTGTAGCATCAAAAGAAAACCCAAAAAGATTTCTCATTTCTTCTTTTTCTTGTTGGGAGATTTCCCGTGTAAATACTTTTTCTAATTTTCGTTTTCCCTCTTTAATTTGCTTTGTTCATGGAAAAACCAAAAACTCCAAAAATATTTCAGTGTGTTTCTCTGAAATTCTTTTCCTTTTTTTTATTTCAGTCGTACCAAGGAGAAGAACACGATGAAAATGTTGAGTGGCTCTCATATGCACTACTGTTAATCTAACAAAGAGCCCATATTACCTTGTCTTCTCCTCTTGAATAAAATGTTTGCAGATTCCAGCTTAGTCCATGGCACTCTTGCACTTTTATTATTTTCATATCATTCAGTCGTGCAAGTGAAAGGCAATAATGACGATATTTGATGAAGTGACTGTGGCAGAGAAAAGCGAGTATGAACTCAACTTGTTTTTGTTTTTCTAAATATGCTTAGCCTAGTATCCATGATTCAGCATATTATGATCAAACATGTTTGCATTCACAATTAGAGATTATAGTTGTTCATGCCATGCTTAAGTAGCTAGGAGTGGATAATGATTTTTCTTGGATGTCAACATGCATTAAAATGATTGTGATGTGGTATGATGATATGGTATCCTTCTCTGAATGTTTCAAGTGGCTTGACTTGGCACATGTTCATGCATGTAGTTGAATCAAAACCAACATAGCCTTCAAGATATTTATGTTCATGGTGTCCATATCCTACTCATGCTAGTATTCAATGTTTATTATTCGTAATGCATGTTCATGACCGTTTTCGCTCTCTAGCTGGCCGCTTCTCAACCTGTTTGCTAGCCTTCACCTGTACTAAGCGGGAATACTGCTTGTGCATCAAAATCCTTAAACCAAAGTTATTCCAGATGAGTCCACCATATCTACCTATATGCGGTATTACCCTACCGTTCCAAGTAAATTTGCATGTGCCACCTATAAAAATTCAAATGAACATCTGTTTTGCGTGCCTGGACCGCTCATGGAGTGACATGGGGTGGTCAGTATCTTCCATGTTAAGCGGGTTATTCTCATGATGAGTGTTTATTCACTCGTCCTTACACGAGAGGGACGGTAATAGGGATTCCCAGTCCCGAAATCAAAAATTACAAATAATTAAACAAAACTCCCCCAGGAAAGTTGTTGGTTTGGACGGTACCCGTGGATTCGGCTAGCCGTGGAGTGTGATTATTGGTGGAGGGGGAGTAAACATTTACTTTTACCGTTTGGGAACCGCCACTAATGTGTTTAGTATGGAAGATATTGATAATTCTTGGTCGTAACATTGACAGGAAGGGTGTACCTCCCAAAATTATATCTATCTCTGTTTTAAGCTTTGAGCTCTGGCACCTCTGCAAATCCCTGCTTCCCTCTGCGAAGGGACTATCTATTTACTTTTATGTTGAGTCATCACCTTCTCAAATAAGCGCTAGACCTGAGAGCACTATTGTCATCCTCATGCATTGTGTATAGTTAATGTTGGGTGCAGCATGACCGGATCATTTCTACCATGAATTACAATGTTTAGTCGCTGCTTGAACTTTGGAGGTGCTCTGCATTTATGTTTTCGGTCTCAGAAAGGGCTAGCGAGATACCACTATTGTCATATTATATCATGATTGTTTTGACAAAGTGTTGCTTATGTCATTGATATGAGTTAATATAATTTCTAAGAGTTATTGCTGGCATGGTTAGTCATGATCTTTGCTGAAAACCTGGGTGTTACTTAACCATATATATGTAAACAAGAGCAAAAGAGTTCGTAAAAGTTATTCTTTATCACTTTCAGTTTGTCAACTGAATTGCTTGAGGACAAGCAATGGGTTAAGCTTGGGGGAGTTAATACGTCTCCGTCGTATCTACTTTTCCTCACACTTTTGCCCTTGTTTTGGACTCTAATTTGCATTATTTGAATGAAACTAACCTGGACTGACGCTGTTTTCAGCAGAACTACCATGGTGTTGTTTTTGTGCAGAAATAAAAGTTCTCAGAACTGGACGAAACTTTTTGGAGATTTATTTTACAATAAATAAAAAATACTGGAGCCAAGAACCACCGGAGGGGGAGCCCTGGTTGGGCACGATACACTAGGGCGCGCCAGCCCCCCCAGGCGTGCCCTGGTGGGTTGTGCCCACCTCGGGGCCCCACTGACCTTAATTCCGACGCTATAAAATCCTATTTTTGGAGAAAAAATTAGAGAGAAAGTTTCATCGCGTTTTACCATACGGAGCCGCCGCCACCTCCTGTTCTTCATCGGGAGGCCAGATCTGGAGCCCGGATGGGGCCCCGGAGAGGGGAATCTTTGGTCTTCATCATCATCAACCCTTTTCCATCGCCAATTCCATGATGCTCCCCACCGGGAGTGAGTAATTCCTTCGTAGGCTTGCTGGTCGGTGAGGAGTTGGATGAGATTCATCATGTAATCGAGTTAGTTTTGTTAGGGCTTGATCCCTAGTATCCACTATGTTCTGAGATTGATGTTGCTATGACTTTGCCATGCTTAATGCTTGTCACTAGGGCCCGAGTGCCATGATTTCAGATCTGAACCGTTTATGTTATCACCATTATATCTATGTTCTTGATCCGATCTTGCTAGTCATACGCACCTATGACGTGTTATGATCCGTAAACCCCGGAGTGACAATACTCGGGATACTTTCCGGTGATGACCGTAGTTTGATGAGTTCATGTATTCACCGTGCGTTAATGCTTTGTTCCGGTTCTCTATTAAAAGAAGGCCATAATATCCCTTAGTTTCCTTATGGACCCCGCTGCCACGGGAGGGTAGGACAAAAGTTGGCATGCAAGTTCTTTTCCATAAGCACGTATGACTATTTACGGAATGCATGCCAACATTACATTTATGAACTGGAGCTAGTTCTGTGTCGCCCTAGGTTATGACTCTTATATGATGAATATCATCCAACGAGTTCACCGATCCAGTGCCTATGAGTTTTCCACATATTGTTCTTGCTAAGTTACTATTGCTACTGCTACGGTTCCAGCTGCTATCAAAACTATCATACTAATGTGCTACTGATCACTCTGCTGCAGATATTAAATCTCCAAGTGTGGTTGAATTGACAACTCAACTGCTAATACTCACAAATATTCTTTGGCTCCCCTTGTGTCGAATCTATAAATTTGGGTTGAATACTCTACCCTCGAAAACTGTTGCGACCCCCTATACTTGTGGGTTATCAGGGACCATCCAACCTGCATTGCATGACGGAGCTTGGTTGAGGTTGGCCTAGTTGAGCAAATGCAAGCAACAGTTGAGATGTGCATTTGGTGTACTGCATGATATGGCCTAGGATGAGCACATATTTTGTTTGGTATGTTACATGAGAGATGCTGCACAAAAAAGAAGTTGTTTGGTACGCTGCATGAGCCCAAATTTTGTTTGGAAGATTGTTTTTGTGAGATGCTCTCCAACTTAGATATTTTTTTAATTGAAGTAAACGAATGTGATTGCAAATCTTGAATATTTGGTCAAAATATAATGGCGTGTCTTCAAAATGACAGAGGTGATTGAAGCAAAAATATATTAAAATTTTAGCAACATATCATCTTTTTGTATAGTATATAAGCAGTTAAATGTCACATAAGCAGTTTACGGTACATATAAGCAAAAGAAATGCAGCAGGATCATCAAGAGGGCATAACAATTAAGTATCCAATACATCTTAGAGTTCACATATAATTAGATAGAGCTAGAAATCCCCAACAGTGCAAGTCCACACAATCTAGTCAATACTAGTCCAACATAAGAGCATCACATATGGTCAATATTATAGCTCATACACACATAAATAGGGGCATAGTTTTTCTGACCAAATGAAATAAAACATGGTCAACTTGGATAGGTGCATTAGCACAACTTGCTCACACTCCACTCTCAAGCACTTCACTGCCAGTCACTCCATCCTTAGGCACAACAATCTTGGGCACTCCACCATTGATCTTGGAGAGGTGGAGACTGACCCAACGAGTGTGATGAGACTCTGACATCTGCACAAATGAGAGGCTCCTAGCCATGTTGTCCTTGTCATTGAGATAATCCAAGACAATCAGTAAATCATCCTCGCTAAAACGAGGAAGTTCCATGGCAATATTGTAAAGTTCAGGATGTGCATCTACGGTGGACTTGATAGCAACAACGACTTCACAACTGCTTCGGACATGTTGCTCATTAGGAAAACCTCCTATTCACTCATCATGCTAGACCACTTCCTTTTGCCAGTGGAGCTGGAAGCATCCTTACAAGGTTCCTTCCAATGAGTAGCAACAATAGCATCATCCCCATGAGAAACAACAACAGTAGTACTCATGCCAGGTTCATTCCCATCAACAACAAATTTAGAGCAACAAGCTTCAAGATTTACAACTGATGGGGAGGTTCCCACCATTGTAGGAACCCCAAGAGCCTCATTAGATGTCATTGCATACCTTCTTGTAGCAATACCAGTCCCAAAGATAGAAAGCATCTGAACATAGTTCTCTATTGGCAATTGAGGTACTCAACATCTTTGGGATGGTCCTACATGAAGTGTGGTTATGGAAAGGTTAGTTCAGTATGTGCAAGTAATTGAATAGTTAGTGATCAACAACTAAAAGGTAGTTTAATAAGTACAAGTAAGTAAATGAGTAGTAGTAATTGAAGGTTAGTTGAAAGTACAAACCTTGACATGGCCAAGGTAGTGCTCTTCCTCCAGCAATATGACATAGTTGGTATCATCCCAAAGTGACCCACTAATGGGCCAGAGCTTACTTATCTTCACCCATCTAGCACGCCACTTGCAGAGGTGGTTGTACACTTGGGTACACTTCATTGGATGGGGGATGGATCATCTCATCACGCAACTCTCCAATTGCATATAAAACTGCCTTGAAGTATCGACTAATTACTTCAATTGACCTACTAAATATGAGCTTCATTTCTAAATCGATGGTTGTGCCCAGCTACAAGAAGGAACATCACAAGCTGCTCCTCAATGGAGGTATGAATGAAGCCTTCCAACAACTTTCGCTCACAGAACAAGGTACACTAGTTATAAAATGGGAGCCTGTTCATCCCTAGTAGGTCATGGGAATTTATATCATTGGTATCGTAGGTAAAACGTAGATTCGACAACCTAACTATGTCTCTCTCAAGCATCAAGCCATAATGAATTGGAGCATGATAGTTTCTAATTCAAGCCCTTGTTGTTATCATGGACATATAGGCACACAAAACAACAACCAAACTAGTTGCTTGCACTATTAGCGTTTCTTGAGTCTTGCCGTTGTCATACATCTATATAAATTCAACACGGAGTTATAAATTAATAAGGGGCGCATAAAATATTGACATCAAAATAATACATATGCTCAAATTATTCATGAAGTTAAGAGCTTAAATTGTTATGAGAAGAAGGAGAACATCCATGCTAATCAACAGAATTACCAGTTCAAAAACTCACATAGATGCGTGCTAATCACCAAGAACCATAGAATGAGGAGGTTCGGGACAAATGTGTCTGCACGCGAGGTATAGGTGAACATGTGTGCTCGCACATGAGTGGTGTGTGTGCTCTCGCCTATACAAGAGTGAGGGGGGCAGCTCCCATGGACACGGTGGCCATGGCCGGGAGCTCGCCTCTGACCAAACCATGCGCATGGAGCCCATCCGGAGGGAGTCCGACCAAACATGGTCGGGAGCCTATGTTTGCCCTCCTCCCCATCCGCAGTAACGACAACACCCTGCCTTGCTACCTGCTCACATCCGCTCACCCATCTACATCGAAGAACCAGTGCGAGCGGCTGAGAGGGATCCCAGAAAGATGGGGACGGATGGAAGAGGGAGGGGAGAAGGAAAATTATACCTCTGCAGCAGTGAGTATGCGCGCCGGCGATGTGCTCGCAAGGTGACGGGCAGCAAGATCCATGTCACAGGAGAGAGTAGATGAGTGATGAGAGTAGCGCAAATGCGGGTGTGAATTGATGGGAAGAGAAACCCTAGCCCTCTTGCTCACGTGGGTGCAGGCATGGGTGCACGCACGAGTGCTGGCTCGCGGAAATAGCCAGAACTGCGTTTCTGCTCAGCCTAGCTGAGAGGCCCTTTTTTGCATCCGTCAGCCCAGGCCTAGATAGCCATGCAGGGTACCAAACATCCAGTATACTGCATGGTGGTTGCGAGCTGGATGCAATACAAGGAACCAAACATGCCCTAAATGAGCAATGCACTTCATCTGCTTAGTCCCAGCCATTCCCTCTTTTGATCTCAGTGTCTGCTAAAAAGTACCCGTGTCTTCGTGCAACTTGTCCCATGTACCCATGCTCATGCCATTGCGGCCGAACCCACTGAACAGCGGCCACATCATTGCACACACGTGGCAGCACATACAAATGCACAACGACTCATTTCTTCTATCTAGCTAATAGGACGTCTGGGCACGTTGGTCCTAGAGCAAGGAATAGTTGTAACTCTATGTTGACGCGTATCTTATTAGTGCGCGTGTAGGTACATGTATTCACAAGTATGCGTAGACGCATATCTTTTCTTTTTTCTTGGATGGTACGTACATGCGATATCTCTGCGTTGAGCTTGCTAGCTGGTACACGATCGACTGCAAAAAGAAAAAAGAAAACAGAAAAAAAATCGACCGAGACGGCAAATACGTAAAAGCTACTCCCTCCGAGTCAAGAGCCCTTCCTAATGGCTATGCAGGCCTGCCCCTGGACCGGTACATAGGCCAGGCCCATCAGACTACCAAAGCTTAAGACTACAAGTACGAGAAAGTGGGCGACGCACTAGTCATCCAGTGGATCAACAACGAAACGACACCCGAAGGCTACCTTCTTCCCTTACCCCGTTCCCCTCTCTTCGTGTAATCCAATTCATATGTAATCGAAGCTTGTGTCCAGTAGATCATGAGAGAGACACCTGGTACCTAACATCTGGTATACAGAGCGAGGCGCCACCCTTCCCCTCAAATTTCCTCCAATTATTTTCTCTCGATTCCACTAGCGACGACTTCATGCCCACTATCAAACCACCAGAATGGAATTCCATGTCTACGAATGAGCAGTTGTTGTGGTATCTCGAGAGATTATGCACTAAGGCGGAGGTGATGAGCTTAGTGTTGGGTGTTGCACGCGTGGCTGGCCCTCCCATGGTTGCCTTGCTTGTTGATCCGACGACCTCAACAACGACACATGCCTTGTCCATGCCCGTCCCTGACGTCTCCTGCTCCAACACCAAGGCTCAGGGGTCCTCGAGGTCATCCATGATGCATCCCCTGCCTGCATTGAGTTGGCACCTAGCACATGTTCGACGGAATGCTTGCACCAGGTCACCACCAATGACATCGTCAACAAGGGCCGTGGCACACCCGCCACCATCTTCCTTGAGCCTGCGATCGACATCAATGACACCACGCCCACCCCTACAATGGAAGAACCGGAAGACTGGAAGGAGTACCTGGTTGTGGCGACGGTGTACCGGGCTGCCAACATCATCAAGGATGTAAGTTGCCACCCCTGTACCTCCCATGCTCTCGAGGTACGACCCTAACATTGCCAACAACTGCGCCGACATTCCTATTGCATCCTTGATTTCATTGGTCACACACCTGACAAAACCGGTGCCTTTGGTTGTGATAAAGGCGAAGGTGTCCTAATGTTTTGATGAGATGGTGGCTATCATTTTTGGTGGAAGTCAACTTTGACGATCCGACTCCGAACGTGCGAGGACGTCGCGCCTTAGCAATCGCTAAACCAACTCCGAGAGGTTATTGACCACGCCAGAGAAGGATCAACCTGACCATGAGGGTCTATTTCCTGCACGTAAATGAAGAACAAGCAAGAAATTGAAATTGCAATCCGAATATTGTGAATATAAGAGGAAAGCTTTATTAATGGAAGTGGGGTTCTGTGACGTCTTGGTCTGGTCGTAGAACACAAACGAAGGACGCAAAGTTGCAGCTATGGCAAACTTTAAATCTAAACAAAACCCAAGTCTAATGGTGCCTTAAAGGTTGTATTTATAAGGGAAAAGGGAGGGGATTTCATCCACCCTTGGCAAGGTGGGACTAAAACACCTCATGAGTCGTTTCCCCTACAATACGAACTCTATAACCGGCCTAGGAAGTTCTATTTCGAAATTACTTGGGCCTAGCCCAAAAATAAGGTGGTGCATCACCTATAATAATCTATGGACGAAATTTATGAAAGGGCATCTTGTATATTTCGTCCATGTCCTTTTATGTCATCAAGGAGGCTTCAAAGTGCTGAAATCTGCACTAGAAACGTCGTTCTGGTTCCGTTCGCGCACGCCTTCATCTCCATGCTTGATCTTGCTCAAGTGTTCATCTCTCTTGTCCATGCTAGTCCCTTCATTAGTAATCAACACAAATGTATCCAATTTAGGCAACATCATATTCTCATGAACATTAGAATTGTTACTAAGAAACAAAATTGATCTTTGATGGTCTCCAAACCAAATATTTTGAAGTCAAGTAGTGAAAGCATAGTATAACAACGGGACAATGCATCAACAATAACATTTTCTTTACCCTTCTTGTGTTTAATGACATAAGGGAAAGTCTCAATGAATTCAACCCATTTAGCATGTCTACGGTTCAGTTTTTCTTGACTTTTCATTTGTTTCAAAGATTCATGATCATAATGTATAACAAATTCTTTGGGTCATAAATAATGTTGCCATGTTTCCAAAGTCCAAAAAAGAGCAAATATTTCCTTATCTTGAGTAGAATAATTAAGACTAGGCCCACATAATTTTTTTAGAAAAATATGCAATAGGTTTACCATCTTGTAATAACACACCTCCTAATCCAATTTCACTAGCATCACATTCAAGCTCAAAAGTGTTATTAAAATCAGGAAGTTGGAGTAAAGGAGCATGTGTTAACTTATCTTTCAATACCGTGAAGGCTTCTTCCTATGCGGTACCCAAAACAAAAGGCACATCTTTCGTTGTAAGCTCATTGAGAGGTGCAGCAATGGTGCTGAAATCCCTCACAAAACGCCTATAGAAACTAGCGAGGCCAAGAAAACTCCTCACTTGTGTGACCGTTTTGGGCTGCGTCCTACTCTCAATAGTTTCAATCTTGGCTTTATCAACTTCAATTCCCTGTGGAGTAACAACATAGCCAAGAAAAGATACTCGGCCGATGAAAAAGGTGCACTTCCCAAGGTTACCAAACAAACGTGCATCACGTAGAGCAATAAAAAAGCACATAAATGTTCCAAATGTTCTTCCAAAGATCTGCTATAAATCAGTATGTCATCAAAGTATACTACCACAAATCGCCCAATGAAAGCACGTACAACTTCATTCCTTATTCTCATGAAAGTGCTAGGTGCATTAGTTAACCCAAAAGGCATGACTAACCGCTCACATAATCCAAACTTAGTTTTAAATGTTGTTTTCCATTCATCTCCCAATTTCATACGAATTTGATGGTATGTGATACGTCTCCAACATATCGATAATTTATGAAGTATTCATGCCATATTCACCTATGTTTACAATAACTGTATATTGTTTTTATGAAATTTATATGATTTAATTAGAACAAACCCGGACTGGCACTGTTTTCAGTAGTCGGACAAGTTGGGGTGAACCAAAAAAGTTAAGGTAGAGCCAGATCTAAGTGTTGGCTAGGTAAACGCCTCGTAGTAAGAGGGGTAGTTATGAACCCTGTGGACCACCCCCATGGGGGTGGTGAAGGGAAAGCTCCCATTGGTAGAAAAAAACAGCGTGGTTTTGGTTTTTGTGCAGAAAATAAAAGTTCTCGGAATCGCCCGACAATTTTTGACGATTTTTTCTGGAGCAAATAAGAAACACTGGGGCGAAGAACCACCGGAGGGGGGCCACCAGGTGTCCCCCAAGCCATCAGGGCACGCCCAGGGGGGTGTCCGTGCCTTGATGGCTTGGGACCATCCCGTGGCTCCGTTTGGCATGATTCCAATGCTGAAAATCCTATAAATAGAGAAACCATCAGAAATTAACCTAGAACCTCCGCTCCGCCATTGCAACGCTCTATATCGAAGAAAACTCATCTAGATTGAAAACAAAGAAGAAAACAGAAAGAGAGATCCAATCTCGGAGAGGCTCTCGCCCCTCCGGGAGCCATGGAGGCAAGGGACCAGTGGGGAGAACCTCTCCCCATCTAGGGAGAGGCCATGGAGGAGGAAGCCCAAGGGGGAGACTCTCTCCCCCTCTCCCCCGATGGCGCTAGAGTGCCGCCGGGGGAACCATTGCCGCAGTGATCGTCTTAATCAACATCACAGTCTTCATCACCTTCCTCGTCTCTTTTCAGCGGTCCACTCTCCCACACCCTGCTGTAATCCCCTACATGAACATGGTGCTCTATGCCACATATTTTTATTCAATGATGTGTTGCCATCCTATGATGTTTGAGTAGATTTCTTTGGTCCTTTGGGTTGATTAATGATCTTGATTGGTATGAGTTGCATGTTTTATTTTGGTCCTGTCCTAAGGTGCCTCCCATGCCGCACACATGTGGGAGATTCCCATTGAAAGGTGTTGCAATACGTTCATGATTCACTTATAGTGGGCGGCTAGAGTGACAGAAGCTTACACCCGAGTAAGGGGGTTGTTGCGTATAGGAGTAAAGGGGACTTGAAGTGTTAATGCTATGGTTGGGTTTAACTTAATGATCTCTAGTAGTTGCGGATGCTTGCTAGAGATCTAATCATAAGTTCATATGATCCAAGTACAGAAAGTATGTTATCTCATGCCTCTCCCTCATATAAAATTACAATAATGATTACCGATCTTGTTATCAATTGCCTAGGACAATTGCGCACACCATACCATCATTATTCCACACTCGCTATTTGTAATATATTGTAATACATTTTAACTTTATTTAGGCGGCAACTATTTTTCATATTTTAGTTCTCCAATACCATGCAAAGCTATCCTCTTTATACCCACAACGCAGTTTTATTCCTCGTTTTCAGATAGAAGCAAACGCTCAGTGTACCTAGAGTCGTATCAATGGCAGATAGAACTTGAGAGAATATTAATCTTACCTTTAGCTCCTTGTGGGTTCGACACTCCATACTTACCACTTCCATCTTGGGAAGTGCCACGATGATTCCTTTCACTTGGGGATTATCAAGCTCTTTTTTGGCGCCGTTGCCGGGGAGCAATAGCGTGGGGTTAATATTTTAGTGTATGCTTTTACTATTATCACTAAGTAGATTTTGTTTTCCCTTTGTTTCTATTTTCTTGTTTTCTTTCATTAGTTGTGGGTGAAACAAACAAAAAAAATAAAAAAATAAAAACACAAAAAAATTACTTGCCTCTTAAAAGAGAAGCGATTGGAAAGTTATGCATTGGAGAAGTGAGGGTCGACATTGAACACTTGTGTTCATGCTCACAGAAATAATGTATAATTTTTCATGGAAGTTTCTTATAAAAATGATTATCCCCTTGTATATACCACTATACCATAAAAATAATGTGCCAAGTAAAGCCTTTGGTATGATTTGGATGATAGTAGATTTGATCCTGTGCAAAAACAGAAACTTTTGCATCCAGTGCAGAATTTCAAAGCAACCAAAGTAGCAGGGATATTAGCATGATGTATTCTACAATGTTTAGGCCACCAAACACAAGCAGAATTAGTGAATGCACAAACAACAACAACAACAACACGTCTATCCTCGGGAAATTGTAAGCATGTAAAACGTTGTTCTGTTTCTAACTCCCAAGTAAGATATACATCAGGAATGTATCAATCCTCAAATGGTGCAATATTCAATTTTAGCTTAGGGAGATGATCATGATCCCGTACCCCAGGGGTGGTGCATCCCTACCGTTGCGATTGTAGGCATGTGGACGCCCTGGTGCTTGTGCTGGTGGTTGCCCCTAGTTCTGATTTGGATCAACCTCTTCTTCCTCATCGTAATCACCATCGTAGTCAATGCTCTAATCAACGATAGTAGCAACAACAACCATCGAAGAAATGACACTAGAATGTTGGCCTTCCTCGAGGGGCACACGTGGTGCATGCCCCACGTGATTCGGAAGGCGGTGTTGTTGTTGCAAAGGTGCGACAGGAGCAGCTGGTGGTAGACGTGCAAGCACCTCATTGAACTTGGCGTCCATCTTGGTGTCGAACGTCTTCTCCAAGGTATCTAGTTTCTCCATGGCCTCCCCGAATCTATTCAACACGTCTCGTACCTGTTCAACCATCATTTGTTAAAATTTATCATGGAGCTCCTTGTTCGTCATGCTCTCCCAGTCTAGCTCATCGGCTTGTGATCCTATCATGGTTAGTAGCAATAGAAACAAACAAGAGTATGATCCTATTGACTACTAGGGAGTGGTGGTGGTGGTGTGGTGGAGAATCACAAATCCGTCAAGCGAATCTCAAATTCTTACCAGTTCTTACCAAGCAGTAGGCGGTGATAGCAAATGTTGTAGTCAAAACTCACAAAAGCTTGGATAGAGCGATTACCATGTGGAGTCAAACGCATGACATAGATGTATGTGGAGCTGGGATGTCTTGTAATATGGTAGCAAAAAGGTCAGCAACAATCAATTCAAAGATGCAAAGTTGAATAAACGCTCAACGACGGTACTGTGCTGGTCCAAGGCTAGACTTTACTAGATACGCAAGCCTAGAACACCAACAAAACCATGGCGCGACACGTAATCAAGGGAAAAGCACACTCAGATTTTTTTGCTCTTTTTTTGGTGCTGTTTTTTTTTGCACTTTTTTTCGAAACCTACTCAGGCAAGGAAAAACGAATCGGAGTACAAATCAATCTCGAAAGGAAACCAAATATGAGATGGACTCGGATTGGTGGGGGATAGGCGGTGGTATATATGGATACAGATTGGTGGTGATATAAGGACTCAGATTGATGGCGAATATGTGGTGGTGAAATATGGACTCAGATTGGTGGCGAATAGGTGGTGTTGATAACTTGATATATGGCAGCGGTGATGATAATGGTGGTTGGTGGTATATAGGAGTGGTGATGATGATGGTGCGGCGGCGGCGTGACAACTTATGAACAAAACTCGAAACTCTAAAGGCATAAACACTAAGACCAACAACTTGACACGACGATGCAACCGCAAATTCAACAAAGCAAACACCGAACAGAAAATTGCAAAGGCTCAGCTTGGTTCAGATATGATGATCTAACCCTATTTTTTTGTGGCTTTTTCGTGGACCGTAAGTATGAAGAAAAAATGTGATCTAAACTACGAAAAACTGGTAAAATCTCACTGAGCAACCTGGAAATCTGATACCACTTGATAAAGGTGAAGGTGTCCCGATGTTTCGATGATATGGTGGCTATCGTTTTAGGTGGAAGTCGACTTTGACGATCCGACTATGAACGTGCGAGGACGCCTATAGGATCCGAAGTATGTCTAGAGGGGGGGGCGATTAGACTACTTGACCAAATAAAAATCTAGAGTTTTCCAAATTTTAAGTCTTGGCAAGTTTTAGCAATTGTAGCAAGTCAAGTACATCCTACGCATGCAAGTCTAAGTGTATAGCAGCGGAAAGTAAAGGCATGCACATGAAACTAAAGGTAGGGAGAGGAGAATCAAACGCATTTCCCGTGGTTCTGATAGGTGGTGCTATCTGATACGTCACCAACATATCTAATTTTCCAAACACTTTTGCTCTGGTTTGACCTCTAATTTGCATGATTTGAGTGAAACTAACCCGGACTGACGTTGTTTTCAGCAGAACTACCTTGGTGTTATTTTTGTGCAGAAATAAAAGTTCTCGGAATTGGACGAAACTTTTTGTGAATTATTTTTGAGAATTATGATGAATTATGGAGCAAAACCTGCCGGAGGGCGTGTGCCAGGGGGCCACCACACATCAGGGCGCACCCCCTAGGTCGCCCCCTAATGGCTTGTGGGGCCCTCGAGGCTCCTCCAACCCTAATTCCAGTCATATAAAATCATATCTTCGGAGAGAAAAATCAGAGAGAAGTTTTCATCGCATTTCACGAGACGGAGCCGCCGCCACCTCCTGTTCTTCCTCGGGAGGGCTGATCTGGAGTCCGTTTGGGGCTCCGGAGAGGGGAAATCATCACCGTCGTCGTCACCAACCCTTCTCCATCAACACTGCCATGATGCTCACCACCGGGAGTGAGTAATTCCTTTGTAGGCTTGCTGGACGGTGGTGGGATTGGATGAGATTGATCATGTAATCGAGTTAAGTTTGATAGGACTTGATCCCTAGTATCCACTATGTTCTGAGATTGATGTTGCGATGACTTTGCTATGCTTAATGCTTGCCACTAGGGCCCGAGTGTCATGATTTCAGATCTGAACATATTATATTTTCTCTGAATATAAGAATGATTTGGATCCTATCTTGCAAGTTGTATGCACCTATTACGTGTTTTGATCCGCATATCCCAAGGTGACAATAATTGGGATTCTTTCCGGTGATTGGCATAGTTTGAGGAGTTCATGTATTCACCATGTGTTAATGCTTTGTTCCAGTTCTCTATTAAAAGGAGGCCTTAATATCCCTTAGTTTCCAATAGGACCCCGCTGCCATGGGAGGGTAGAACGAAAGATGTCAT
This sequence comes from Elymus sibiricus, assembly GCA_039707655.1. Taxonomy (NCBI): domain Eukaryota; kingdom Viridiplantae; phylum Streptophyta; class Magnoliopsida; order Poales; family Poaceae; genus Elymus; species Elymus sibiricus. The sequence continues at coordinate 314,511,802 of CM077665.1, forward strand.
GCAAGTTCTTATCGCAAGCACGTATGACTATATACGGAATACATGCCTACATTATATTGATGAATTGGAGCTAGTTCTGTGTCACCCTAGTGTGTAACTGCTATATGATCAATGTCATCTAAATCATTATTACATATACCGAATCTTGCTAAGTTACTATTGCTACTGCTACTGTCACAACTGCTACAAAATTGCTGCTGTCACTACTACTGTTACTTTTGCTACTACTATTTGCCGTGCTACTAAATCTTTGCTGCAGAGAGATATCCCAGGTGTGGTTGAATTGACAACTCAAATGTCAAGGCCAATAAATATTCTTTGGCTCCCCTTGTGTCGAACCAATAAATTAGGGTGAAATACTACCCGTGAAGATTGTCGCGATCCCCTATACTTGTGGGTTATCAAGACCTTTTTCTGGCGCCGTTGCCGGGGAGCATATCTCTATTTATTGTGTTAACTTGAGGATATCCAATTGCCACTATGAAGAATCCGAAAGATAATCGAACTAAGATCATCCCCTCTCGCACGAGAGGAGGTAAGGAACTGCCATGTAGCTCTGCTTTTGATTCACCTACTATTTTGAATCAGCTTGTTACACCACCACCTATTGATCGTCCTGATATGTCACATGAACTTGATGATGCTACCTCTGAAATTAATGATGACACTATTGCTACACATGTTGAAACTGAAACTGTGCCACTGAATGAATTACTTGATGCTCATATTGCTAGAGCTAGGGAACTTGAAAATGCTGAAACTGATGAGGACTTTGAATCACCTGTTACACCTTGTTCTCCTAATAGATATGAATTGCCTCATGTACCTGAAGGCTATGTCATGGATAAGGAAACAACTAGTGATTTCTTTGCTTGTGAAAATAGAGATGACTTGAAAAAACTACTATGCAAACTGAAAGAAAAGTTTATGATGGAGAAAATGAAATGTGATCCTAAATTTGCTACTTCTCCTATATTTGTTACTGATAAGGATTATGAATTCTCTATTGACCCTGAGTTAATTCCTATAGTAGAATCTGATCCTTTCCACGGTTATGAAAATGAAACTGTTGTCGAACACCTTATGAAACTGAATGATATTGCTGCTCTGTTTACCAATGATGAAAAGATGCACTACTATTATATCCTTAAGCTTTTTTCCTTTCTCGCTAAAAGGCGATGCCAATGAATGGTTTCTTTCTCTTGCTCCTGGTTGTATGCGTAGTCCCCAGGATATGCTCCATTATTTTTCTGCAAAATATTTCCCTGCTCATAAGAAACAAGCTGCCTTACAGGAAATATTTAACTTTGTGCAAATTGAAGAAGAGAATCTCCCTCAAGCTTGGGGGAGGCTTCTCTGGTTACTTAGAGCTTTGCCTGATTGTCCTCTTAAGAAAAATGAAATTCTCTATATCTTTTATAATGAACTAACCGATGCTCCTAGGGACTTCCTAGATAGTTGTGCTGGTTGTGTTTTCAGGGAAAGAACTGTCGGTCAAGCTGAAGAATTATTGAATAACATATTGCAAAATGCCGATGATTGGACACTTCCTAAACCACCTTCGGAACCTATTCAAAAGAAGAGAGGTATTCTATTCCTCAACCCTGAAGATATGCAAGAAGCAAAAAGATCTATGAAGAAGAAAGGTATTAAAATTGAGGATATCAAGAAACTACCACCTATTGAAAAAATACATGGACTTGATAACCCGACACAGGTAGTAGAGGTAAACTCTCTCTGTTCCTTTAGTGAAATGATATACCTTACACTAAGTCTCCTGAACAATGCATGGATGAATATGATAATTATGTTGTTAAGCAAGAACACTTCAACAATTATGTTAAGGATAAATTGAGACGTAATGCCATGATGATAAACTGCTTAAGTGACTTGATGTTTAGAATTGCTAATGATGTAAAAGGTCTAGGTAAACATGCTTCTAGGGTTCACACTCAACTAGACCAAGTTGCTAAGTCATAAAATGATTTGCTTGATGAAATAAATGATAATATGAATGATCATGTTGTTAGAGTAATGACTAGGGGAGGTCGTATGACCCAAGAACCTCTCTACCAAGAAGGTCATCCTAAAAGAATAGAACAGGATTCCTAGAGAATTAATGATGATACACCTAGTTCCTCTAATAAGAAAAAGAAGAAAAAAGATAGGAACTTGCATGCTTCTAGTGAACCTGTTATAGAAACACCTACTGAGAAACATAATGATGTTTCTATTTTTGATGCCGAGACACAATCTGGTAGTGAACATGCACCTAGTGATAATGAACAGGAAGATCAAAGTAATACCATGCATGTAGATGCTCAACCAGATAGTAATAAAGAACATGATAATGATGTAGAGATAGAACCTGCGGAGGATCTTGATAACCCACCTCCTAAAATTAAATGTTATGATAAGAGAGACTTTGTTGCTAGAAAACATGGAAGGGAAAGAGAGCCATGGATTCAAAAACCCATGCCATTCCCTCGTAAGCCTTCTAAGAATAAGGATGATGAAGATTTTGAACGCTTTGCTGAAATGATTAGACCCGTCTTTTTGCGTACTCGTTTGACTTATATATTGAAAATGCCTCCGTATGCTAAGTATATGAAGGATATTATTACTAACAAAAGAAAGATACCTGAAACTGAAATTGCTACTATGCTTGCTAATTATTCTTTTGATTTAGAAATACCTAAGAAGCTAGGAGATCCTGGCATACCCACAATACCTTGCTCTATTAAAAAAACGATGTTAAAACTGCTTTATGTGATTTAGGAGCCGGTGTTAGTGTTATGCCTTTCTCCCTTTATAAAAGACTTGATTTGAGTAAGCTTACACCTACCGAGATATCTTTGCAAATGGATGATAAATCCACCACTTTACCTATTGGAATTTGCAAGGACGTTCCTGTTGTGGTTGCAAATGTTACTATCTTGACAGACTTTGTTATTCTTGATATGCCCGAGGATGACAATATGTCGATCATCCTAGGTAGACCATTCTTAAATACTGCAGGGGCTGTTATTGATTGCAATAAAAGCAAGGTTACGTTTCACGTCAATGGCAAGCAACATACCGTGCATTTTCCGAAGAAGCAAACTTTGGTTAATAATATTAATGTCATTGAGCCTACTCCCATGATTATCATTGGAAGTTTTGCAATTCCTCTACCTACTGTCAAGAAGAAATAGTATAATCTTATTGTTGGGGAGATGCAAATCCCCATTGATATAACCTAATGACATACGAAAATTCTTCGGTTGCTTGTTAACCGGAAACGGTTATTAATAAGACTTGATCAACCTTATTAATGGATCCTTTTCGGAAGGCATGTGACTGATGAATTTAGTACTCACAACTCTTTGTATCAAAAGTTTATCCTATGTTATTTTCAGTTTATATAAAATAAATTAGCATGGTTTTCCGTTTTTCTGTTTTTCCCATGCGTAGAAAATGTCAGAAAATAAAAAGTCTCTGATTGCCACCAAATTTTAACATGAATTTTTTTGGATTAAATAAAGAAATTGGCATAAAAATAACAGCAGGAGACTGCACCTGTGGGGCGCCACACATCAGGGCGCCCCTAGGCCGCACCCTGATGGCTTGTGGGGCCCACAGCCCCCCCCCCGCCTTATCCCTTCGTCCCACTCTTCCTCCTACCTCCAAAAAAAATTCTCTCTCCATCTATCTCCCTTGTTCTTCACCTAGAAAGTGAAATTTTCGATCTCTTTGCTCGAAATTCTGTTTCCGAAACTGTTTTGAGGAATTGTTCCTTGGTATGTGACTCCTCCATTCCTCCAATTAGTTTTTGTATGTTGGTTTATATTTTGCATAATGTGCTGCACTTTGTGCTACAGAAAATGAGCTTGCATGCTGAATTCTTCGAGTTCCAAGTAGTATGAATGCTTGATATGGCCTCTAGGCATCCATATGAGTAGTTGCTATCAATCTTGCAAAGTTTTATTGACATAAATTTGTGGCTCAAAAATTTCAGAAATTTGTTCTTAGGAAAATGAATTTCTTGAGGAAATGTTCTTCACGCCGGAGCCCCAAGGGAGTTTCTAGGAGAACTCAGGACCGAGACATCAACCTTATTCGCAACACGGAGGTTAGGCCATGCGAATGGCCACATACACCCTTCATGAGCGAAGTGGGTTTCTATGAAGAGTTCACGCAATTCATTGCAAATGCCAGGCTGACCAACTTCCTCGCAGATGAGTGTGACCAATACCATCTCCTTACCAATTCCTTCGTGCAAAACTTTTTCTTCATAAATACGCCCGGTGCTCCCATAGTACGTTTTGATCTTTTCGCCACCCGCTATGAATTGCCTCTACATGAATTTTGTGAAATATGTTTGCTTCCTTCTGATGGAGGAATGCGTGAACCTAAAGCCGAGGAGTTTGAGAATTTCCTCCAAACCTTAACCATGGGAGAAACTAGGGGCGTGTCACACGCTAGAGCTACTAGTTTGCAATTTCCTTCCGTGCACTACTTTTCTCTATTTATAGGAAAATGCATAATGGCTATGGAGTAGGGTGGTGGCCTCAGTGCCCCTACCCTTGCTATTCTACGCCGTGCACTTTATGGTGATAACACTTACAACATAGGAGCTATTGTTGCGCGTCGATTAAATATTAACCGAAACAAAGGCAAGATTCATGGTGGTATTTATGCCACTCGTTTGGCAACGCGTTTTGAAGTGGCTATACGCCCAACTGATTATTTGTTGCCTAAGGTTTATCTTGATCACCAATCTATGGTGGAACACCAATTTCTTGAGGAACCACAAACACCGCAGCATATTCGTTACAACTTAGTATTTAGCGAGACGACTTGCGATATTATTCCTTTGCCTGCACCCTCTTTGTTTAACTATCATACCAGGCATGGATACAGAATAATGCCAGAAGATAAAACTGCTTACCAGAATGAGCTGGCTACGGTAGAGGCCAAGGCCCAGGCATGGGATTCTCAGGTGCCCCAGCAGAAACACTTTCCCGGACCTGATGGCTATTACCAGTGGTGATCAACAAGCTAGGCAAACGGCTAAGCTTGGGGGAGTACACATTTCTCACCGACATTACATTCATGTTCACACACTTCATATAAATTGTCGGTGTTCATCCTCTTTCATTGTATAACCATATTAGTTTTATTTTTCCGCTTTCTTCTTGTGTGTTTGAAAAACTTTGGAAAACCCAAAAATATTTCTCGCTTCTTTTTAGTTTTCTTTTCCTATTTTAATTATCTTAGTACTAAAAAGAAAATCCAAAAAGATTTCATTTGCTTGTTGGGAGCTTTCCCCTGTAAATAATTTTTCTCGTTCTTGTTTTCCCTTAGTTTATTTGCTTGCTTGAGAAAAACAAAAACTCCAAAAATATTTCAGTGTCTTTCTCTGAATTTATTTTCTTTTTGTTGAGTCCTTGAAAGGAGAAGACCATGACGAAAATGTTGAGTGTCTCTTATACGCTTTATTGTTGATCTCACACAGAGCCAATATTACCTTGTCTTCTCCTTTGTCCAAAACTGCCCTACAGGTTCCAACTTAGTCCACGGTATTCTTGAACTATTATTATTATCACATCATTCGGTCATGCAACTGAAAGACAATAATGACGATAGTTGACGAAGTGATCGTGGCAAGGGAAGCTGGTATGAACTTGTCAGGGCACGGATGCGCACAATCACCTATGGGTCGCTGAGAAGCGTAAAACCCTACTCCTGCTTTGGTGGATTGATCACCTATGGGCCGCTGAGAAGCGTAAAACCCTACTCCTGCTTTGGTGGATTGATCTCAGGGAACACGAAGCACACGCAACGCTCTAACCCGGCAAGGGTTGCCTTCGGGCGAGCTACTACGATAGTACAAGTGTCCAAAGGTCCGAATCTAGAGCTAGGTTGCCTTGGGCCTCCTTTTATAGGACAAGGGGCAACCATAGTGGCAAAACAGTCTTTATCTATCGATTAGATAGCTAATAGAGCTATCATACCTAACTCTGGCATTTAGGACAAAATACCATGATTGCTAGTCTTGGTGGCGCGCGGGGATGCATCCCTGGCAAGCTCTTGCCACCGCTAAGCTGGCTGTTTCTTAGCGTCTTGACACGCTTCTGGACGGGTGTCAACTGGGCATAATCTGTCTTCTGGTGCGTCGCCACGTGCTTAGCGAGACCCACTTAGCCACCTGAGGGCTCGACACCACATCGACAAGTGACTGGTGTTGTGATGCAGTGGATCGGTGGTCGATCTGATCGCGCTTACCGGGGGATGGTTTGCCGAGTCTTCCTGAAGATGTGCGTGCCTCGGCCCCCGGCAGGCACCGGGGACGTGGCTGGCGCGCCTTGGGCACCTCCTGGGATGTTGCGTTGGTCTTGCCGGCGTTGCTTGGCCTTTTGTAGGTTGCTGCTGGCGGAGTATGGGTCTTGAATGCTCGCTTGGTTTGTGGTAGTGTCGATGGATTTTGCAACTACTGCCTGTGCATAAGTCAGGGGCACTGGATACCCCTGTCCTAGTGCACCGACAGGAGCCCCTGGGTCTGGCCCACACGCGCTTGCCCGGTGCCGTTGGGTCAAGCCCAAAATTTATGCACAGGCACGCAATGTGGGGGAGTAACCGCCAATTTACTAGTCAGTACTGACCCACTGCCTCAGGCCGTTTCCGCCACACGCACTGCATGCATCGCGGGGGAGCTTGCGGTGGGTGCGCGTGACTTAAAGGCCTGGTCATGGCAGAAACTGCAGCGCCATGGATTGGAGCAATGGGGCAGTTACCTGTTCGCCCGTGAGTCGTGGGTAGTGGGATTGGTGGAGATGGGCGGCCGCTCTGGAGCGGAGGAGAGCCAGCCCCCGTGCCCTCCCCAATAAATTAGGGGGTCACGGCGGTGATGCTCATCCATCTCCATCTCCTCCTTATTCCCAAGCACACACTGCTTGTCCTTCTTTTCTGGTTCGCCTTTGGATGCGTTAGTTCTCACCATGACAAGGGGGCGAGGGTGACTCTCAGCTTCCACCGGGGCGACGAGAGCTTCCCTTCAAGATCACACTGCTGCTTCAACCACGGCGATGGTAGGCGGTCCCAGCGCGCGCGGCGGGAGAGCTGGAAGAGGTCGGGGCTAGCGCGGGGCTTGTGGTCGGGGGAGGCGGAGCGCCGTCCCCGACCCTCCTCCGGTGGCGGCTTCTTCCCCAGCAGTGGAACATACCGAAAGCACGGCGCTGGAGTTCGTCATTGGGCTGCGTGGCCCTCCTCGTAGTCGCTTGCGGCTTCCCCGTCCCTTCCCCAGGGTGATGGAGGTCGAAAAGCCGCACGCGGTGTGGTTGTGCGTGCACGACTGCTGCAATGGCGCTGTGCGGGTCGACGTCGAGTTTCCGGCGCCCCGTGTTATGTTCTTCAGGCGTGGGTGGAAGACCTTTGCACGCGCCCACAATTTCACGGGTGGGTACGTCCTCCGCTTCAAGCTGGTCGAGGCCGACACGCTCCCCATCAAGATCTATGGGCGTTCGGGCGCTCGTCTCGGCTGCTGTGAAGAGAGCTCGAGTGGTGACGAAAGCTCTTCCTTGAGCGATAGCGACGAGGAGGACAGTGTCGGTGAAGATGGCGACAGCGAGCTCCAGGCCATCAAGTCGGAGTAGGACGACCTGGGCTCAAGCTGACCGCCGGCCGCACCATCACCCTCAACGAGCTCCCTCCCCTTCCCCCGGTAGAACGATTTGCCGGGGGTTCTTGACTTGGGCGCCGCCTCTCCTTCTCAGCTGGACCCTGGCAGGCTCGTGGACTTCGGCTTCGTCCTCCTTGCCGGTGGCCCCGCCGAGCTGTTCCCTGATGTCTACTACGCAACTTTATTCTTGTAGACTCGTGTTGGGCCTCCAAGCGCAGAGTTTTGTAGGACAGTAGCAATTTTCCCTCAAGTGGATGACCTAAGGTTTATCAATCCGTGGGAGGTGTAGGATGAAGATGGTCTCTCTCAAACAACCCTGCAATCAAATACAAGAAATCCCTTGTGTCACCAACACACCCAATACAATGGCAAATTGTATAGGTGCACTAGTTCGGCGAAGAGATGGTGATACAAGTGCAATATGGATGGTAGATAAGGGTTTTTGTAATCTGAAAATATAAAAACAGCAAGGTAGCAAGTAACAAAAGTGAGCACAAACAGTATTGCAATGCTTGAAAACAAGGCCTAGGGTCCGTACTTTCGCTAGCGCAATCTCTCAACAATGCTAATATAATTGGATCACATAACCATCCCTCAACGTGCAACGAAGAATCACTCCAAAGTTCTTATCTAGCGGAGAGCATAAGAAGAAATTGTTTCTTGGGTACGAAACCACCTTAAAGCTATTCTTTCCGATCGATCTATTCAAGAGTTCGTACTAGATAACATCAAGTTAACCTTTCCGTTTGATCTATCTAAGAGTTCGTACTAGAATAACACCATATGATACGCATCAACCAACTCTAATGTCACCTGGATACTCCAATGTCACCACAAGTATCCGTGAGTTAATTATATGATACGCATCAAACAATTTCAGATTCAAAATACTCAATACACACAAAGAACCTCAAAGAGTGCCCCAAGATTTCTATCGGAGAAAGTAGGCCAAGAACGTGTATCAACCCCTATGCATAGATTACCCCAATGTCACCGCGGGAATCCGCAAGTTGAGTACCAAAACATATATCAAGTGAATCAATTGAACACCCCATTGTCACTACGAGTATCCGCATGCAAGACATATATCAAGTGTTCTCAAATCCAATATTCAATCCAACATAACGAGATCTCAAAGGGAAAACTCAATTCATCACAACAAGATAGAGAGGGAATAACATCATGTGATCCGACTATATTAACAAAGCCCGTGATACATCAAGATCGTGACATCTCAAGAACACAAGAGAGAGAGATTGAACACATAGCTACTGGTACATACCCTCAGCCCCGAGGGTGGACTACTCCCTCCTCGTCATGGCCTCCGCCGGGATGATGAAGATGGCCACCGGAGATGGATCCCCCTCTCCGGCAGGGTACTGTTTTCTCTCCATATTGGTTTTTTGTCGATCCAGAGAGTTGCGGCGGCGGAGCGGAGAGTCTAGGGTTATTTCAAATGGTTTTTATATTTATAGGATTTTTGATCATCGGTTTCACTCGAAGATGGGCCACAAGGTGCCCAGCACCCACAAGGGCACGGGTAAGGGGGTCTGGCGCGCCCATGTGGGTGCTAGCCACCCTAGGACCCCTCTTCTGGTGTTCTTTGGCCCATCTTCTTTCTTTTGGCCCGTAAAAAATCCAAAAAAATCCCCGCAACATTTTGTCTCCGTTTGGTACTGATTTTCTGCGAAGTAAAAAACAAGCAAAAACAACAACTGGCACTTTGGCACTATGTCAATTGGTTAGTCCCAAAAAATGATATAAAGTTGTAATAAAATGATTGTAAAACATCCAAGAATGATAATATAATAGCATGGAACAAGCAAAAATTATAGATACGTTGGAGACGTATCAGCATGCCCAAGCTTAATTCCTACTCGTCCTCGAGTAGGTAAATGATAAAAACATAATTTTTGATGTGGAATGCTGCCTAACATGTTCATCACATAGTTTTTCTTTTGTATAGCATGGACATTTGGACTTTTAGATGGTTCTAAGCAATAGTCTAGTTTTAACATAATGACTTCAATACTCAAGTATGTCAACAAGCAACCATGCCTTTCAAAATATCAACACTAAAGAAAGTTATCCCTCGCCCATCATGCTCAATCATTGATCCATTCATGAAACACACTCAAATATTAGCTATGCCCAATGCTCAAGTACGATCATAGTGCCCCCTAGTTGGTGCTTATAAGAGAAGATGGAGACTCAAAGCAAAAATAAAAATTGCATAAAGTAAATAGATAGGCCCTTCGCAGAGGGAAGTAGGGATTTGTAGAGGTGCCAGAGCTCAAGGTTCAAATTGAGAGATAAAATATTTTGGGTGGCATGCTTTTCCTGTCAACGAAAATGACAAAGTAGTTCACAATACTTTCCATGCTAGATATATCATAGGCGGTTCCCAAACAGAAAATAAAGTTTATTCCTTTTTCCACCAAACTTTCACTTTCCATGGCGGGCCGTATCCATGGTTGCCTTCCATACCAACACTTTCCAAGGAATTTATTATTTGACAACATAAAGTAAATATTTTTTCTTTTTCATTTCAGGAATGGGCATCCCTATTACCGCTGCACTCTCATGCAATGACCAGTGAATAAACACTCATCTTGAGAATAACACATCTAGCATGGAAAAATATTGGACACTCCCCACCGTTTCATGAGCGGTACGGGCACACAAAAGAGAAAATTTATTTTGAAAATTTAGAGATGGCACATACAAATTTTCTTGGAATGGCATGGAAATACCGCATATAGGTAGGTATGGTGGACTCATAAGGCAAAACTTGGTTTAAGGATTTTGGATGCACAAGTAGTATCTCTACTTAGTACAAATGAAGGCTAGCAAATAGATTGGGAAGCAACCAAACCAAGCAATGAAAAATCACATAAGTGAGCATTGAACATAACTAACACCGAATAATGCACCACAAGTAGGATGTAACTTCATTGCATAACGATTGACTTTCGTGCATGCATAGGAAATCACAAACCTTAACACCAATATTCCTACTAAGCATAATTACTCATTAACATGACTCCCATATTACTATCATCATGTTTCAAAACTATTACAAAGAATCAAGTTTAATTTGTACAATGATCTTCATTAAAGTTTTTATTATATCCTCCTTGGATATCTATCACTTTGGGACTAGTTTCGTATATTTCCATTGCTTTTTAGCAAGCTCAAACAAATTTAAGTGAAGCACATGAGCAAATGACAAGCTACTCTCAAAAGATATAAGTGAAGATCAATGAGTAGTCAAACAATTAAGTAGCTATGTGAGGACTTTCTCTCTCAATAAAGATTTTCAGATCTGAGTATTTTATTTAAATAGCAAACTGAATAAAAATTCATTCCAAGAATAGCTCATATCATGTGGACGAGTAAGAATTTAGGCTCAACATAGGCTAACCGATAGTTGACGAAGAGAGGTGGGATGCGTAGCATCCCCAAGCTTAGATGCTTGAGACTTCTTGAAATATTTACTTGGGGTGACTTGGGCATCCCCAAGCTTGAGCTTTTGTATCTCGTTCAATCCTCTCATATCCCGGTTTCACCTATATTCTCAAAAACTTCATCCACACAAAACTCGAAAAGAACTCGTGAGATAGGTTAGTACACATAATAATAAATCAACTCTTTATGTACTGACAAGACAAGTTGCATAATAATTTCAAACATCATCTACTTTTTACTATCATTTCCACAATTTATATCTACCAACATAGGCTATGGAAACTATACGATAGGTAGATAACGAAACTATGACAGCAATATGTCCAAACAGAACAGTCTGTAGCAATCTATTAAAACAGTGTACTTATGTAACTCAAAAAATTATGAAACTTTAGGACAAGCGAAATAATTTATATGAAAACACTGTGTACAAATTTCAGAAACTTTCCACGCTCCAGTAAAATATGAAAATTCAAACACTACAGCAAAAGTTTCTGTTTTTACACAGCACACATCAAAACATGCAATACAAGCATCCTAAGACAATTCTTGGAAATTTTTATTGAAAAACAAGATTATAAATAACACCTAACAGAAAACAACAAAATAAAATGACGCTCCAAGCAAAACTCATATTATGTGACGAATAAAAATATAGCTCTAAGTAAGATATACCGATAGTGTTGAAGACGAAAGAGGGGATGCCTTCCGGGGCATCCCCAATCTTAGCCGCTTGAGTATTCCTTGGATATTACCTTGGGGGTGCCTTGTGCATCCCCAAGCTTAGGTTCTTGTCACTCCTTATTCTTCTCATATCGGTGTCTCTCCCAAAACTTGAAAACTTCAATCACACAAAACTTAACGGAACTTCATGAGAAGGGTTAGTGTAATAAAGATAAATCATTCACTTAGGTACTGTAAAGACAAGATTCATAATTGTTCCCACATGATACCTACTGTATTCTATCATTCCCATAATTTATACCACTAAATATAAGCTATGGAAACACTAAAACAAGCAAACTATGCATGCAAAACAGAATCTGTCAAAAAACAGAACAGTCTGTGAAGATCTGTAGTATAGCCATACTTCCCTGTCTCTAACAATTCTGCAAAATTAAGAGATCCTGAGGAATTTGTATATGAAGACTTTGTAAAAATTTCAGATCATTATCACGCTCCAATAAAAAATGAAAATTCCTGTACTGGAGTCAAAAGTTTCAGTTTTGGTTCAGCATCAATTCTACTCATCTTGTGAGTCATCCCAAAGGCTTTACTTGGCACTTTATTGAAATAAAAGACACAAAACATGATTACTACAGTAGCTTAATCATGTGAACACATCAAAACAGAAAGTATAACTGTTGGGTTGTCTCCCAACAAGCGCTTTTCTTTAAAGCCTTTTAGCTAGGCATGATGATTTCAATGATGCTCACATAGGAATAGTAATTGAATCATGCAAGAGAGCATCATGAATCTTATGACAAGCACATTTAAGTCTAACCCACTTCCTATGCATAGGGATTTTGTGATCAAACAATTTATGGGAGCAACAATCAACTAGCATAGGAAGGCAAAACAAGCATAACTTCAAAACTTTGAACACATAGAGAGGAAACTTGATATTATTGCAATTCCTACAAGCATATGTTCCTCCCTCATAATAATTTTCAGTAGCATCATGAAGGAATTTCACAATATAACTATCACATAAAGCATTATTTTCATGATCTACAAGCATAGAAAATTTATTACTCTCCACATAAGCATATTTCTTCTCATTCATAATAGTGGGAGCAAACTCAACAAAATAACTATCATGAGGTACTTGATTGACATAACCACATTCAATATTAAAATCATGATGACAAGTTTCATGGTTACTATCACTCTTTATAGCATACATGTCATCATCATAATCATCATAGATAGGAGGCATGACATCATCATAATAAATTTGCTCATCAAAACTTGGGGGACTAAAAATATCATCTTCATCAAACATAGCATCCCCAAGCTTGTGGCTTTGCATATCATTAGCATCATGGATATTCAGAGAATTCATACTAGCAATATTTCTACCATGCTCATCATTGAAGGAATTCTCATTAAGTATTTTCATAAATTCTTCCTCTACCAATTGAGCACAATTTTCTGAACCATCATTTTCACGAAAGACTTTATAAAGACAAGACAATTGATGCAACCTAAACTCCATTTTTTTCTATGTTTTCTTTTATAAAACCAAACTAGTGAAAAACAAGAACCTAAAAGATTCAATTGCAAGATCTAAAGATATACCTTCAAGCACTCACCTCCCCGGCAACGGCGCCAGAAAAGAGCTTGATGTCTACTACGCAACTTTATTCTTGTAGACTCGTGTTGGGCCTCCAAGCGCAGAGTTTTGTAGGACAGTAGCAATTTTCCCTCAAGTGGATGACCTAAGGTTTATCAATCCGTGGGAGGTGTGGGATGAAGATGGTCTCTCTCAAACAACCCTGCAATCAAATACAAGAAATCTCTTGTGTCCCCAACACACCCAATACAATGGAAAATTGTATAGGTGCACTAGTTCGGCGAAGAGATGGTGATACAAGTGCAATATGGATGGTAGATAAGGGTTTTTGTAATCTGAAAATATAAAAACAGCAAGGTAGCAAGTAACAAAAGTGAGCACAAACAGTATTGCAATGCTTGAAAACAAGGCCTAGGGTCCGTACTTTCGCTAGCGCAATCTCTCAACAATGCTAATATAATTGGATCACATAACCATCCCTCAACGTGCAACGAAGAATCACTCCAAAGTTCTTATCTAGCGGAGAGCATAAGAAGAAATTGTTTCTTGGGTACGAAACCACCTTAAAGCTATTCTTTCCGATCGATCTATTCAAGAGTTCGTACTAGATAACATCAAGTTAACCTTTCCGTTCGATCTATCTAAGAGTTCGTACTAGAATAACACCATATGATACGCATCAACCAACTCTAATGTCACCTAGATACTCCAATGTCACCACAAGTATCCGTGAGTTAATTATATGATACGCATCAAACAATTTCAGATTCAAAATACTCAATACACACAAAGAACCTCAAAGAGTGCCCCAAGATTTCTATCGGAGAAAGTAGGCCAAGAACGTGTATCAACCCCTATGCATAGATTACCCCAATGTCACCGCGGGAATCCGCAAGTTGAGTACCAAAACATATATCAAGTGAATCAATTGAACACCCCATTGTCACTATGGGTATCCGCATGCAAGACATATATCAAGTGTTCTCAAATCCAATATTCAATCCAACATAACGAGATCTCAAAGGGAAAACTCAATTCATCACAACAAGATAGAGAGGGAATAACATCATGTGATCCGACTATATTAACAAAGCCCGTGATACATCAAGATCGTGACATCTCAAGAACACGAGAGAGAGAGAGAGATTGAACACATATCTACTGGTACATACCCTCAGCCCAGAGGGTGGACTACTCCCTCCTCGTCATGGCCTCCGCCGGGATGATGAAGATGGACACCGGAGATGGATTCCACTCTCTGGCAGGGTACTGTTTTCTCTCCAGATTGGTTTTTCGTCAATACAGAGAGTTGCGGCGGCGGAGCGGAGAGTCTATGGTTATTTCTGATGATTTCTATATTTATAGGATTTTTGAGCGTCGGTTTCACGCGAAGATGGGCCACGAGGTGCCTAGCACCTACAAGGGCACGGGTAGGGGGGTCTGGCGCGCCCATGTGGGTGCTAGCCACCCTGGGCCCCCTCTTCTGGTGTTCTTTGGCCCATCTTTTTTCTTCTAGCTCGTAAAAAATCCACAAAAATTCCCGCAGCGTTTTGTCTCCGTTTGGTACTGATTTTCTGCGAAGTAAAAAACAAGCAAAAACAACAACTGGCACTTTGGCACTATGTCAATACGTTAGTCCCAAAAAATGATATAAAGTTGTAGTAAAATGATTGTAAAACATCCAAGAATGATAATATAACAGCATGTAACAAGCAAAAATTATGGATACGTTGGAGACGTATCATTCCCCGGCAGCCTTGACGGGGTCAGGCTGGGCTTCTGTTTAGGTCTCCCTTTCGCCCTTTTTCTTTTTGTAGCTTGTTCCTAGGGGAGAAAGTCAAATAAAGATTTATTAGGAAGGAGCTCTCTAATGTATCTTGATCCATTTTGTATCAACAAAGGAATGAATGAATGTTATTTCTCTTCCCTGAGTACTATCCCTTTGTTTCTATTGTGTCAGTAAGTTTGTCCTTGCCGCACGGAACTGATTGCCGGGTCACTACTAACCACGAGCGCGAAAAGGGGAGTGAGCCCCCGGCAGCAGGCTGGCGTTGTTCCCCGGCAGGGTTCCTTGTCGGTATCAGCGCGGCTCCCCAGGGGATGATGAGTATCAGGAGCTGGGGAACGGCTCATCCCGACAAGGGTTTTCACCATGTGGGGGACTCCACCGAACACATCCAAAAAAAGAGCAAGGATTTCCTTTAAGGGAGCAAACAACATAAAACTTGGGATATGCGATTAGACTTATCTTTTTAGGCAGTATCCCTTTCTGGAGTACGCTGGGCCACCGTCCTTGTTCCTTTGCCCTCCTTCTATGTTTTCCTGGTGGCAAACACGTAGGGAAAGAGGCCTCTATCCCTTGAGGAGAGAATGCGGCAACAAGGATTATAGGCTTAACAAGTACTCTAGCAAATCTCTAGAACTTAAAAAAGGCGATGACATCGCAATCATAAAAATGCATAGTGAACATGCGATGCAATGATATGATGCAACGCCTAGCTTTATTATTGTTGCACAGGGTCTGCGCCTGGCTTTGTACAAAGGGTTACATGCAACTTCGGCAAAGCTTGTACAAAAGGTTGCTGCTAGGGACTGATCCCGGCAGCCGCGCCTCACGGGAAGAACTTACGAAAATGCTCAATATTCCATGAGTTAAGCACCTTGGTGCCATCTTCGGTCTCCAGACGGACTGCGCCAGGTCTGGTGACTCGTGCTACCTGGTAAGGGCCTTCCCACTTCGGCGTCAACTTGTTGGTACCCTTAGCGGACTGAATGCGCCTAAGGACAAGGTCGCCTTCCTCAAGGCTCCGGGCGTGGACCTGCGGCTATGATAGCGGCGCAGGGCTTGCTGGTAGAGTGCAGCACGCACAGCAGCCCAGAGACGATATTCCTCGAGGAGCATGGCATCGTCATGCCGTAGCTGCTCTTGCTCTACTTCATCATAGGCAAGTACTCGAGGTGACCCGTATATGAGTTCTATGGGGAGCACTACTTCTGCCCCATACACTAGGGAGAAGGGCGTCTGGCCGGTAGCTCAATTCGGTGTCGTTCTGAGTGACCAAAGAACCACCGACAGCTCATCTATACAGCGCTTGCCGCTTCTCCGCAGTCTATCAAAAGTCCTTGTCTTGAGTCCTCGCAGCACTTCAGCATTCATCCTCTCGACTTGCCGGTTGCTTCTTGGATGGGCAACAGAGGCGAAGGAGACCTTGCTTCCAAGGCTTTGGATGTATTGCATGAAGGCGCGGCTCGTGAACTGGGTGCCGTTGTCGGTGATCACTCTGTTGGGCACTCCAAAACGGCACACCGGTCCTTTCATGAACTTGATAGCTGACTATATGGTCACCTTCCTCACTGGCTCTACCTCAGGCCACTTTGTGAACTTGTCGATTGCTACGAACAAGAACTCAAAGCCCCCGACAGCGCGGGGGAAGGGGCCCAAAATATCGAGCCCCCAGACCGAGAATGGCCAGGACAAAGGGATCGTCTGGAGAGCTTGCGCTGGTTGATGGATGTTCTTGGAATGGAACTGGCATGCTTCACACTTGGTGACCAACTCAATTGCATCTTGGAGGGTAGTGGGCCAATAGAAACCCGGCCGGAAGGCTTTCCCGGCAAGGGCTCTTGATCCGATGTGGGACCCACACACACCTCCATGAATCTTTGCCAACCGCTTTAGTCCATCTTCCCAGCAAATGCACTTCAATTTCACACCGTTGGGTCTTTTTCTGTATAGAGTGTCATCGACAAACTGGTACATACTTGACTGATGGGCTACTTTTTTGGCCTTTTCTTGCTCTCTGAGAAGTTCTCCTGTTTGAAGGAAACGGACTATATGCTGTGCCCAAGATGGAGCCCGGGGCTCGACAACTAGGACAAAAGGCATTTCCTCGTCCGTGGGAGCGCTTGTCTCGACCGCGAGAACCTGGGGACCCACAGGAGAGAGCTGCTCACCAGGCGAAACGAGACTGTCCCCGACAGCTTCTCTACCAGCGGCTTCGGGAAGCTCTGCCGGGAAAGGCTTGCCGGAGTTCATCCTTCTTCTTTTCCTGGCCATCGCTAATGGGGATACTGATGGTTGAGTGAGTCGGAGGAAAAAACTCCCTGGTTCCACAAGAAGCTTCTGCGCGGCGCACTTTGATAGGTGATCAGCGATGATGTTTTCTGCACGGGGCACATGCTGTGCCTGCAACCCATCAAAGCGCTCCTCCAGTTTCCTTACTTCTTCCACGTATGCTTCCATCAATGGGCTCTGATAATCTTTGTTGACTTGTTTCACCACGAGCTGTGAATCTCCTCGGATGACCAGTCTCTTGATTCCCAACTCCACCGCGATTCTGAGTCCGGCAAGGAGTCCCTCATATTCAGTGGTGTTGTTGGTGGCTTTCTCCCGGGGAAAGTGCATATGGACCACATACTTGAGGTGCTCCCCGGTGGGGGCGACGAGGAGCATGCCTGCTCCGGCACTCTGGAGCGAGAAAGCACCGTCAAAGTACATGATCCAATCCTTGGGCGCTTCTCTGCCGGGGAGAATTGTCTCTCGAACCTCTTCATCTGGCGTGGGCGTCCATTCTGCAATGAACTCTGCCAACGCCCTGCTCTGAACTGTGGAAGTGCTCTCATACTTCAATCCGAAACTTGACAGCTCAAGTGCCCACTCCACTATCCTGCGAGTGGCTTCGGGGTTCCTCAATATGTGCTGCAGCAGAAAGCGAGTGACAACTGTGATCTCATGGGCTTGGAAGTAGTGGCGCAGTTTCCTCGAGGCCATGATAAGGCCGAAGATCAGCTTTTGCACTCCAGAGTATTTTGACCTAGCCCCCTACAACAAGGAGCTGACAAAGTACACCAGCCGTTGCACCACTTTCTTCTTCGTCACTTCCTTGGAACTGCCTTCGCCAGCTTCCTGAGGTTCCCCTGGGTCTGCATTGGGTCCTGCCATGGATGCTTCGGTTTTGTCCCTGGCAACATCAGCCGCAGCGGCTGCACCTTCGTCTACTTCTGGCTGCGCCACCAGCGCTGCACTAACCACTTGATTCGTTGCCGCCAAGTATAGCAGCAATGGTTCTTGCGGTTTAGAAGCGACCAAGGTTGGAGCGGAAGAAAGGTAAGTTTTCAGATCCTGTAGTGCTGCCTCTGCTTTCGGGGTCCACTTTACCGGGCCAGCCTTCTTCAGGATCTTGAAGAACGGCAGGGCGCGTTCAGTGGATTTGGAGATAAACCTACTTAATGCGGCAACGCATCCGGTCAAACGTCTGATGTCCTTGATGGTCTTGGGGGCTTGTATCTGCTCAATTGCCTTGATCTTGTCGGGATTGGCTTCTATTCCTCGCTGAGATACAAAGAACCCAAGTAGCTTGCCGGATGGGACGCCAAACACACACTTCTCAGGGTTGAGTTTCAGATTGATCTTGCGCAAGTTTGCAAAAGTTTCTTCCAAGTCTTGTATGAGAGTTGCTTCATCCTTGGTCTTGACGACTATATCATCCATGTAAGCTTCCACGTTTCTATGCTACTGTGGTCCAAATCCAATCTGCACGGCTCTGGCAAAGGTAGAACCAGCGCTCTTTAACCCAAAGGGCATCCGTACAAAGCAGTACGTGCCGCACGGAGTTATGAACGCGGTCTTTTCCTCATCTTCCTTAGCCATGAAAATCTGGTGGTATCCGGAGTATGCGTCCAAGAAGGAAAGCAAGTCGCACCCGGAAATGGAATCAACATTTTGGCCGATGCGCGACAAGGGGAAAGGGTCCTTTGGGCATGCTTTCTTCAAGTCCGTCAAATCTATGCAGAGCCTCCATTTCCCAATCGCCTTGCGCACCACCACCGGGTTGGCTAGCCAAGTTGGGTGCAACACTCCTCTGACCAAACCAGCTGCTTCGAGTTTCTTGATTTCTTTGGGAATGAACTGCTACCACTCCAAGGCTTGCTTCCAAACCTTTTGTTTGACGGGCCTGGCATGATGGCAGACAACAAGGTGATGCTCAATTACCTCCCTGGGAACACCGGGGATGTCAGATGGTTGCCAAGCAAACACATCGACATTCGCCCGCAGGAAGGCAACGAGCGCGCTTTCCTATTTGTCAGTAAGGGTGGCACTGATGGTGAATGTGCCACCAGTGCCATCCAGCCCTGCTGGGATCTTCTTCGTCTCAGGATAGGTGACCTTGGTCTTCTTGCTAGTGGAACTCTCCGACAGGTCATCATCAAGTGCAGCGCACTCCGAAGAGGCACGCTTCCCGGAGTCCTTGCTGGCGTTCACATTAGGCTTCCTTGCTTTATTTGATTCCTTGGTGGGAGCTTGGATTTCTTCAGCCTCAGATGCTACCGCGTCCCGATACATCTTGTCCAAGCATATGACTGCATCCTTCTTGTCACAAAATGTCGCTGGGCTGCCCTGGCTCGTGGTGGCCACCTGTGAAGGCGCCAACGAACTCGTTGCACAAGTCAGACCATGATGAAATGGAGTTCTCCGGCAGGTGCATCAGCCAAGACCTCACGTTTGGCTTGAGTGCCAAAGGGAAGTAGTTGGCAAGCACTTTCTCATCTCTTCCTCCGGCAGCCTGAACGGCAATCGTGTAGATGCCCAGGAATTTTGCCGGGTTCAGTTTTCTGTCGTATTTCTCCGTCAGCTCTGGTTTGAAAGCTCGGGCCGATGGCCAGCGGACCTGCCGCAGCTCGCGAGTGAAGGCAGGGCACCCAACCTCGTAAGGCAGGTACCCGTCAGCACTGGGTGCGGTGTCGCCTGCACCTGGGCCGTTGCGCCTGTCGGACTGACGGTGTGCTTCTCGGAGCCTCTCTATGGTGATGCATGCGTCTTCTTTCCGCCGATCTTCCAGGATGCACCGCTAGTCCCGGCGATCGCGCGGGCCGGACGAGGCCATAGACGCCTCATCGAACTCATCAGCATGTGAAGCTCGTCGTGGCTGCTGCTGGGTCTGCTGTCATGGAGGGGATTGGACCGTTGGCGTGGCCCCCTCGACACGATCGCCAGCCCGAGCTGCCATAGCCGTACGCGTGCGTCGCGATGGCTCTGCATGCTGAGATTTGTTGGCTTCGACAAAAGATATCAAGCTCTAGATGGTAGCTCTCCACTCGTCCATCTTATCAACCGCCAACGGGAAGTTTAGTAGCGGCTGGGCTAGTGCCATTGCTTTCGATGCCGTGTCCGGCATGGCGAAAGAGGCGGACCGCGACGTCGCCCGGCTCCTGGTGGAACCAGGAGGGGCGTCGCCGCGTCCCTGTCACCGTGCGCCACTCGCCGGGGCAGTCTGACGTGGGGGAGGCTGAGCCCGCTGGTTCGCGGCTCCGCTTGGCGCTCCGTCTTGTTCTGGGTGTGGTGTACGCCCAATAGCCGCTCTAGTGACGGGCGTAGATGGGGGATCACGGCTTGCTCCGGATTGAGCGCCGCCATGGCAGCCATGGCCATCCACGCAGCGGGGAGGTGGAGACTGGTCGTTTCCTCCGCCCGCGGTACCAGGGGCGGGCTCGCCCGGATGTTGCTGCTGTTGCTCCTCTCTGGCGTTCCCCCCTCCAACCTTGGCCGCGGGGGACACGACAGTGGCGCTGCCTGTGCCAGTCGCGTCGCCCACGATGCCCGCCTCCCCCGTAGCCGCCGTGGTGCCCGTGGCTGCATGCGAGGGAGCCTTTGAAGTGGAGGGATGCGCGGCCGCGCCGGTCTTCTTCTTGGGAGCCATGGATGAAGAAGACGATGATGAAAATCGCCTCGCTGCTCACGAACTCGGGTTCGCACAAATGACGCACCCCTACCTGGCGCGCCAAAGATGTCGGGGCACGAATGCGCACGATCACCTATGGGACCAGAGGCCCCTTGTGGTTCAGCGGGGGCTAGGTCACGTTGCACAAAGAGCGGAGATCATGACAGCAGCACGACGATCGGGACGCTAGTGTTTTTACCCAGGTCTGGGCCACTGAGAAGAGTAAAACCCTACTTTTGCTTTGGTGGATTGATCTCAGGGAACACGAAGCACACGCAGCTCTCTAACCCGGCAAGGGTTGCCTTCGGGCGAGCTACTACGATAGTACAAGTGTCCAAAGGTCCGAATCTTGAGCTAGGTTGCCTTGGGCCTCCTTTTATAGGACAAGGGGCAACCACAGTGGTAAAACAGTCTTTATCTATCGATTAGATAGCTAACAAAGCTATAATACCTAACTCTGGCATTTAGGACAAAATACCATGATTGCTAGTCTAGGTGGCGCGCGGGGATGCATCCCCGGCAAGCTCTTGCCACCGCTTAGCTGGCTGTTGCTTAGCGTCTTGACACGCTTCTGGACGGGTGTCAACTGGGCATAATCTGTCTTCCGGTGCGTCTCGACGTGCTTAGCGAGAACCACTTAGCCACCTGAGGGCTCGACACCGCATCGACAGGTGATTGGCATTGTGATGCGGTGGAGCGGTGGCCGAACGGCTCGCGCTTGCCGGGGGATGGTTTGCCGAGTCTTCCTAAAGATGTGCGCGCCTCGGCCCCCTGCAGGCACCGGGGATGTGGCTAGCGCGCCTTGGGCCCCTCCTAGGCTGTTGCGTTGGTCTTGCCGACATTGCTTGGCCTTTTGTAGGTTGTTGCTGCCGGAGTATGGGTCTTGAATGCTTGCTTGGTTTGTGGTAGTGTCGATGGATTTTGTTACTACTGCATGTGCATAAGTCAGGAGCACTGGATACCCCTGTCCTAGTGCACCGACATAACTCTTCTTGTTTTTCCATTTTTGTAAATATGTTTAGCTCGTTTGATCTCGATTCTGTATATTATGAGTGAACATGTTCATGATGACAATTAGAGATTATATCTTTTCATGCCATGCTTAAACAGCTAGTAGTGAATAATGATTTATCTTATAGAGCAACATGCATTAAAATGGTTATGATGTGGTATGGTAGTATGGTATTTCCCTCTGAGAAATTCAAGCGGCTTGACCTGGCCCATGTGCAAACATGTAGTTGATTCAAAACCAATGCATCCTTCATGATGTTTAAATTCAGAGTGTTCATATCCTACTCATGCTATGTCCAATGTTAATTATTCACAATGCATACCTATGATAGTTTTCGCTCTCTAGCTGGTCGCTTCCCAACCTATTGCTAGCCTTCACCTGTACTAAGCGGAAATTCTGCTTGTGCATCCAAAACCTTTAAACCAAGTTATTCCACATGAGTCCACCATACCTACCTATATGCGGTATTACCCTGCCGTTCCAAGTAAATTTGCATGTGCCATCTCTAAACATTCAAATAAACATCTATTTTGTGCACGCATCCCGCTCATGGAGTGACGAGGCGGTCAATATTTTCCATGCTAAGTAAGTTATTCTCAAGGCGGTCGTTTATTCGCCGTCATTGCACGAGAGAGGCTGGTAAAAAGGATGCCTAGTCTTGTATAATCAAAAACTAATTAAACAAAACTCCTTGGGACAGTTGTTATGTTGGCACGCATCCATGGATTCGGTCAGGCATGGTTTGTGTATGGATGGTGGATAGGAGTAAACTTTACTATTCTGTTTAGGAACCGCCAATAATGAGTTTAGCATGGAAGATATTGAAAACCTTTGTTGTAACATTGAAAAGAAAAGTGCACCACTCAAAAACTACATTCCGATCCTGTTTGAAAACTTGAGCTCTGGCACCTCTGCAAATCAACGCTTCCCTCTGCATAGGGCCTATCTATTTACTTTCATGTTGAGTCATCATCGTCTTACTACAAGCACCAGGTCGGAGAGCACTATTGTCATTTTTATGCATTGAGTCTAGTTAATGTTGGATACGAGCATGACTGGATATTTTCTATTCTGAATTATAATGTTTAGTCGCTGCTTGAACCACGGAGATGCTCTGCATTTATGTTTTGCAGTCTCAAAAAGGGCTAGCTAAATACCATGTCACCATATTATATCATGATCGTTTTGATAAATTGTTGGCATGTGAGATATCTTATTATTTGCTTGCTAGTTGGTTATGTATTGCCATGAGTTGATATGATGTTTAATTGCTATCATGGATGTGGTTATTTATAATTTATGCTGAAAACTTGAACACTAGCTAAGCATGTGTATAACGACGAGAACAAAAGAGTTTGTAAAAGTTTTCTTTATCACTTTCAGTTTGTCAACTGAGTTGCTTGAGGACAAGCAATGATTTAAGCTTGGGGGAGTTGATACGTCTCCAACGTATCTACTTTTCCAAACACTTTTGCTCTGGTTTTGACCTCTAATTTGCATGATTTGAATGAAACTAACCCGGATTGACGCTGTTTTCAGCAGAACTACCTTGGTGTTATTTTTGTGCGGAAATTAAAGTTCTTGGAATTGGACGAAACTTTTTGTGAATTATTTTTGAGAATTATGATGAATTATGGAGAAAAACCTGCCGGAGGGCATGTTCTAGGGGGCCACCACACATCAGGGCGTGCCCCCCTAGGCCACGCCCTGATGGCTTGTGGGGCCCTCGAGGCTCCTCTGACCCTAATTCCAGCCCTATAAAATCACATCTTCGGAGAAAAAAATCAGAGAGAAGTTTTCATCGTGTTTCACGAGACAGAGCCGCCACCTCCTCCTGTTCTTCCTTGGGAGGGCTGATCTAGAGTCCGTTTGGGGCTCCGAAGAGGGGAAATCGTCGCCGTCATCATCACCAACCCTTCTCCATCAACACTGCCATGATGCTCACCACCGGGAGTGAGTAATTCCTTTGTAGGCTTGCTGGACGGTGGTGGGATTGGATGAGATTGATCATGTAATCGAGTTAAGTTTGATAGGGCTTGATCCCTAGTATCCACTATGTTCAGACATTGATGTTGCTATGACTTTGCTATGCTTAATGCTTGTCACTAGGGCCCGAGTGCCATGATTTCAGATCTGAAAATATTATATCTTCTCTGAATATAAGAATGATTTGGATCCTATCATGCAAGTTGTATGCACCTATTACGTGTCTTGATCCGGATACCCCAAGGTGACAATAATTGGGATTCTTTCTGGTGATTTTCGTAGTTTGAGGTGTTCATGTATTCACCACGTGTTAATGCTTTGTTTCGGTTCTCTATTAAAACGAGGCCTTAATATCCCTTAGTTTCCAGTAGGACCCCGCTGCAACGGGAGGGTAGAACAAACGATCTCATGCAAGTTCTTATCGCAAGCACGTATGACTATATACGGAATACATGCCTACATTATATTGATGAATTGGAGCTAGTTCTGTGTCGCCCTAGTGTGTAACTGTTATATGATCAATGTCATCTAAATCATAATCCATCACGGACCCACGTGCCTATGCTTTACATATACAGAATCTTGCTAAGTTACTATTGCTACTTCTACTGTCACAACTGCTACAAAATTGCTGCTGTCACTACTACTGTTACTTTTGCTACTACTATTTGCCATGCTACTAAATCTTTGCTGCATAGAGATATCCCAGGTGCGGTTGAATTGACAACTCAAATGTCAAGGCTAATAAATATTATTTGGATGCTCTTGTGTCAAACCAATAAATTAGGGTGAAATACTACCCGTGAAGACTGTCATGATCCCCTATACTTGTGGGTTATCACTATCGTACGTCCAGAGACTTCAACCCACGGAGGGTAGCGGTCGCCAGAGTCCACGGAGGGCTCCACCCGTTAGGGTCCACAAAGTAGCAACCTCGTCTATTCCATCACGGCTTCCGTCCACGAAGGACTAGCCTCACTATGGGTAGATCTTCACGAAGTATGCGATCTCCTTGCCCGTACAAACTTCTTGGTTCAACTACACAACATGAAGAAGGAGGCTCCCAAGCAACACCTAACCAATCAAGGAGGCACCACCCTCCAAAAGGTAATACATGTGGTAACAATGATGAACTCCTTGCTCTTGGGCTTCAAAAGATAGTCTCCTCAACACTCAATCACTCTCTCAAAGATTTGGCTTGGTAGAAGAGGTTGATTGGGTGGAAAGCAACTTGGGGAGGCTATAAATCAAGATTCATATGGTTGGAGTGGAATGTCTTGATCTCAACACATGAGTAGGTGGCTCTCTCTCAGAAAAATGGATAGAGCAAGTGTAAGTGTGTTCTGAGTGCTTCTCATATGAATTGCTTACATCCGGCAAGACTTTTGTAGACACCTTTCTCTTTAATCCCTTTCATTTTTTTTCTTGTTCAAGTGTAACTTGGCTAAGAGAATCAGTAGTGGAATCAATAGAGCTACTAGAAGCAACATTATTGGATTTAGCATTAGTATTGTTGCTACTAGATGAAGAACCTTTCTTGCCTTTGTTACTTGTTTGCTTAGGCTTAACTTGTGGAACAAATGTGGACAAGAGTAGTCGTTTGTCAAGATAAGAAGAACTCTTCTTTCGAAGATCTTCATTGATAGCTTTAAGAAACTCATGTTCTTGCTCTAAATTTAGCTTCTTGAAGCGTAGCTTCTCATGAGTTCTTAGTAGCTCTCTATGATCTTCTAGAGTAGATTCATGAGCTAACTTAAGAGTGTTTAGTTCTTTAGTTAGACGCTCAATCTCCTTCTTATCATCATCATACGACTTATCTTGATTAGAATGATTATCATCAAGTTCATTTTGACTAACATCACTAGTTTTATCAAAGAGCAAATCATCATCTCCTCGTAAATCATCCTCACCACTATTGAAGTCAATGTATTCGGGGTGTGATACCTTGGGGCCTTTATCCATGAAGAAACTTCCACTTCCTTCATTTAGTGAATCAAATATATCATAGGAGTTGGAGGTTACGAGTGCTAATCCGGCAACACCTTCATCTTGATTATAGTCGGAGTTGGAGTGGTAGCTTCTCTCGGATTGGTTGTCGGATTCGGAGCCGGAAACCCATTCACCAACATGAGCTTGATGTCTTCTTCTTGTGTAGCTCTTGGTGTACTTGTCCTTCTTTTCCAAGTCCTTGCTTTTCCGGGAGGGTCTTCGTTCATAGCGATCTTCTCTACTACTTCTCTCTCTACGAGGAGATTCATCTCTTGAGCTTCGTCTTTTAGGTGACTCTTCTCTCCTTTGGTGGGGGGCGTGCACTCATTGGAATAGTGTCTCGACCTTCCACAATTGCAACAATTTTGGTCACGACTAGAGGAACGCTTCTCTTCATATCTTGAATTGGAGCTTCTCTCTTTGCCTCTACTCGTGTAGAACTTGTTGAATTTCTTAACCATGAGGCTTATTTCTTCATTTGTAACAAGGTTGTCACTTGAAGTAGCGGGAGTGTCACTTGTAGCTTTGTATGCTCCGCTTGACTTGGTGTGAAGTTCTCCTTGGTCCTTTAGTGACATCTCATGAGCAACAATCCTACCAATGACTTCTGTTGGCTTGAGATCTTTGTAGTTTGGCATCATTTGGATCAATGTGCACACGGTGCCGTACTTTCCATCCAAGGCTCTAAGGATCTTCTTGATGATGAATTTGTCGGTCATCTCTTCACTTCCTAAGCCGGCAATCTCATTGGTGATGAGAGCAAGCCTAGAGTACATTTCCGCGACTCCTTCACCATCCTTAATCTTGAACTTGTCAAGTTGACTTTGTAGCACACCCAACTTAGATTCCCTAACGGATTCGGTACCTTCGTGCATATCAACCAAGGTATCCCAAATCTCTTTTGCATTCTCGAGACGGCTAATCTTGTTGAACTCTTCGGGGCATAAGAAGTTGAATAGAATGTCGCATGCTTGAGCGTTGTATTGCAACATCTTCAATTGTTCCGTGGTCGCTTCACAAACAAGTTCCTTTCCATCTCCAAAGAATTCACCTTGCAATCCAACACGAATAACAGCCCAAACGGCAGGGTTGTGACCAAGAATATGCATTTTCATTTTGTGCTTCCATCTAGCAAAGTTTGGACCATCGAAATATGGACCTCTACTATGATAACTTCTCTCATTATATGCCATACTCTCCTAGGTTGCGAGACCAATGCGATGGAGACCAAAGCTCTGATACCACTTGTAGGATCCGAAGTATGTCTAGAGGGGGGTGATTAGACTACTTGACCAAATAAAAATCTATCCTTTTCCCAGTTTTAAGTCTTGGCAAGTTTTAGCAATTGTAGCAAGTCAAGTACACCCTACACATGCAAGTCTAAGAGTATAGCAGCGGAAAGTAAAGACATGCAGATGAAAGTAAAGGTAGGGAGAGGAGAATCAAACGCAATTGATGACACGAAGATTTTTCTCGTGGTTCCGATAGGTGGTGCTATTGTACGTCCACGCTGATGGAGACTTCAACCCACGGAGGGTAGCGGTCCCGAGAGTCCATGGAGGGCTCCACCCGTTAGGGTCCACAAAGTAGCAACCTCGTCTATTCCATCACGGCTTCCGTCCACGGACTAGCTTCACTATGGGTAGATCTTCACGAAGTAGGGGATCTCCTTTCTCGTACAAACTTCTTGGTTCAACTCCACAACTTGAAGAAGGAGGCTCCCAAGCGACACCTAACCAATCAAGGAGGCACCACCCTCCAAAAGGTAATAGATGTGGTAACAATGATGAACTCGTTGCTCTTGTGCTTCAAAAGATAGTCTCCTCAGCACTCAATCACTCTCTCACAGATTTGGCTTGGTAGAAGAGGTTGACTGGGTGGAAAGCAACTCGGGGATGCTAGAAATAGAGATTCATATGGTTGGAGTGGAATGTTTTGATCTCAACACATGAGTAGGTGGATCTCTCTCAGAAAAATGGATAGAGCAAGTGTAAGTGTGTTCTGAGTGCTTCTCATATGAATGAGAGGTGGTGGAGGGGTATATGTAGGCATCTCCAAAAATCCAACCGTTACAACATTATTCTATAACTCCATGAAACCGGTCCAAAAACTCGGTCGTACCGACTAGTGCAAAATGTGGCAACTTTAGGCTTTTCGGTGGAACCGATATATAAATCTCGGTGGTACCGATATGGGTGACCTAGGCAGTTTCCAATTCTCGGTGGCACCGAATTCCAAAACCCGGAAATTCTGATTCTTGAAATGAGATACCAGAGAGTTGGTCACTGATTTCAGTGGGATCGAATTTGAAACTTGGTAGTATCGAGACATGGGTTTGGCTTAGGATCTGTCTAGGGTTTGAACTTGGTGTGACCGAATGAGAATTGTTGGTGGCACCGATTTTGGATATTTGGTTTTGGACAGAGTATTTGTGGGAGAATTTCATGTGTATTTTTGGTGGCTAATCTCTAAGCACTTGAGCAACCAGATCATCATAGAAACCTCATCCCCTTTTAATAGTATTGGCTTTCCTATGGACTCAAAGTAATTTCTCACATGAAGTAGAATGTAGAGTCTTCAAGCTTGATGATTTGCCAATCCTATTCCTTGCATAAGGGGTCTCCTCACAATCCTTTTGCCAATCCATTCATTTAACTTTCCTGAAATATACTTAGTGGAAACATTGGTCCCATGAAATATATGTTGTTATTAATTACCAAAACCACCTAGGGAGAAGTTGTGCTTTCTATCTCCCCCTTTTTGGTAATTGATGACCACATATAGATCGAAGCTTCGATAGGGATAAAACAATGAATAGCATCGTCGCTTTGAGAGGTATGTGATTAGCAAGAGCTCCCCCTAAATTTGTGCATTATTTAAAATTTGCGTTTGAATGCAAATGCACAATCAATTAGGAGTTTGGGCAACTCCTCCATGTCACATACAACTTGGTGGTGCGCATAAATGATATGAATGGATTACAATGCACAGACCACCAAACAAGTGAATGATCATCTCATAGATAAATTACAAAGATAGGAAATAGTAGCATCAACAAGCAAAGCATATGATCAAACACAACTGAGTTTAACAACCAAGCTAAAACTCAAATATTTTTAAAAATGAAGAGAGCAACCAAAAGACAAAACACACTCTCTTGAAGCCCTATGATCTATGCACTTCTCCCCCTTTGGCAACAAGTTACCAAAAAGTTCAAATCACGTAGAACTAATTGTCTCTCTGGGCTTGATCTCCTCCGGTAGCAGTTGAAGGTGTCGAAAGATGGGCATCTGCAAAAGCTTCTGCTGAAGTCCTCTGGGGTGGTGGAGTAGACACTAGAGGTGCTGAAGGAGCTGATGGAGCAGTGGCTGGTGCTGATGAAGAAGGACTCAACTCTGGAGTAGGCCCTCCAGCAGATCTGGCTTGAGTCTTGAATGGACTGCTAGTCCAAAGAGGGGAACCATCATCATCACAGGAATGGGGACTAGGCACTACATCCACTTCCTGTTTGAGCTCATTAACTGTCACAGTCAGCACATCCACCTTGTTGTCAAGAGCATGAAATTTTGCTTCAACAATCCTCTCAAGGCTCTTCTGATTCTTGAGGAGCTTAACAACATTCTTCTCTATCCTTTTGATAACAGTGAAGATGTAGGATAATTGGTCACTCTTGGTCCTGGGAGTCTGAGCACTAGTGGCTCTAGTTGCTTCTGCCTCTGCCTCTACCTGTGCAATAGATGATGTGGGATGACTGGGGTCCATCACCACAACATTGTCCTCAAACTCTGGCTGTAGGGGCATATGTGGACGATCCAGTGCATACACGCTCTTTCCAACTTTGGAATTTATGAGCATCTGAATGTATGGAGCATATCCACATGATCTCTTCTGGTCTGCAGCTGTCCTCTTGATAGTCTCTACTATCAAATCCATAACCCCGAATCTTGTATGAAGATCTACATGGTGCAGCATGTTGATGGAATACCCCCTGATCATCTTGTCATCTCCAGACTTGGGCATTAATGTATGCCTCATGATGGTGTTGGTTGTGGGTAATCCATCTTGCAGATGGTAGACTGATCAAAACTTGTGTGTCTTCACATAATCAGCAGGGATGGTATTGTACATATTTTCCATGGTATTATGATTCATCTTGGCCTCACAATAGACATCAAGATCTCCCTCTTATACCTATGGGGCTCCTAAGATGGTAGCCCACTCATCAACTGTAGCTTGGTACCTTGTTCCTTCAGTCATCCAAACTATCCTTCCATCTGGATAGAAATGAGCTGTAGAGTAAAACTGCATGATCATCTCATCATTCCAAGCAGTGAACTCTCTGCCAACAAAAGCATCTATGTCAATGGCCTTGAAGTTCTCTAGCACATGAGGAAAATAATCTTCATTCTCGTTGATGTACTTCCAGTCCACATATCTCATGTCACTGACTGCAGGACTCTTGTCTAACAAGACAGTCTCATAAAAATCTTGCTGCTCCTTGGTGTGGAAGCAAGCATCAACAACAGTTCTCCTCCTCTGAGCATATAGATCATCAACTCTCCATTTCCCCAACCCTGAATCCTTCCTCTTCTTCATGTCTTCAGTAACTGGATGAGTGTCATTGTGGCCAGGCAAGTGGGGTCTCATCTTCCTTAGCACAATAACATCTTCCTCTTCTTCCATGGTGGAAGATCTGTTGTTCTTCTCTGCAAGAGGAATGTCTCTGGTTGTCTTCTTGGACCTGGTGGCAGCAACTTTCTTGGGGGCAGTAGGCTTGGCTCTAGATGCAGCCTGACTGGTCATTGCATCAGCCATTAGCTTCTTCTTGTTGTTGAGAGGAGGTTGTGCAACAGGTTCTTCCTCCTCTTCTTCTTCCTCTACTGGATCCTCAAACATAGAGGTTTGTCTACCAACAACATGAACAATCCTCTTCCTGACTCTCTTCTGGCCTGCCTTCTTGGGCATGGACTTAGAAGTCCTAGGTGACTCCAAAGTGAGAGTCATACCTGCCCTGGCATTCTCAGGAGCTCTCATAGCATCAGACTTGGCATACTCTTTCCTGACTGCCCTCTTGGAAGAAGTGGCCTCATTTGCATATTTCCTAGCAGATTTATCCTTTTTCTCTTGCTGCTTCTTGGCAAGAATTTCTTCTGGCACAAAGTCTGAGTCCTCCCACTAGTAGAGAAATGGCTAGCCACAACTCTTGTTGGTGGCGCACCATTTTCCGCCGACGCCATCACTAATATTTTTAAATATCTCAGGCGTCACCCATTTTGGTATGCCATCGCTAGTTGCATAGTGTTGGCGCTGGACGTACGCGGAACACCACTTGTATGTGGCCTCCAAGGTTGTGTGGAGGCATAACTTATTGTTGGCGTACTAGGTTGGTAGTACGCCAGCAGTATTTCATATATCTATGGCGTTGACATAGTACGGACGCCGGCAGTTTATTTTGTGGGTCTATTTTTTTAGTCAACATTGGGTCCCACGTAACACCGGCATAGCATACGACGGTACGCCAGGGATATACATATTAGTTCTGGCGTTACGTTCTCTTCAAACGCCAGTAATAAAGTCGCATCACTACTACCCGTGCTAACCCCCTTGTGAATACACTAGATTCCCCTTTCTTCTTCCTCTTGCTCCTCCTCTTCCTCCTCTCTCTTCCCTCTCCTCATCTTGAGAAACTCAATTATTTTATCATGATTCTTAATTAGGTAGTTAGATCTAGCTAGGTGGTGCGTAGTTATGTTTGCTAGCATCCTCCACCCACTCTCTAATTAAGCTAGCTATCTAGCTCTCTCCTCCACCCACTTGCATTAAATTTTCCTTCAACCTCCATTAATGGCGCCCACCAACCTACGTACGGTCGACCGACTTCTCGTGGGATCGATCGAGGACTAGCTCGACTCGTGTTTCTTCTGCTTGAGGTAATTAACACAAAAAACACTTCCTCATCATTTAATTATGCATGTTACGTACGTGTGTGATTGCTAAATGGTGAAACGTGCATGGATGGCGAACTTGTAGATAGAGTTGCCAATGTTTTGGCGAAACGTTGATTCATTTCCGTTTTGTCAAATTTCTGGTACTCAATATGTACCACTTTTAGCAAAGGTCATGCCAAAATTTTGTATGCCCCCGCTTGATATATATATAATTCTTTTTGTATTTCCCTTTACAGGCTACTTTGATCTATCTAAAGATTCAATATGGATCGAAGTGTGAAGGCCATTCTCAATTTCGTGGTGATGAATATGATACAAAAGTATGAAACGCAGATATTATGTCCATGTAAGGCCTGCAAAAATGGAATTTTCCATAACCCGTTCGATGGTAGCATCCTCTCACACTTGCTTCGTCGTGGTTTTGTTGAAGGTTATACACGATGGACAAAGCATGGTGAGGAGAATGACGACGACGACGGAGCGGCGGATATGGAAGCGGAGAACCCATTCAATGATGACTTAGCAGGGCCGCCAGAAGGAGGAAACAATAATGAACACGCGCCTGGAGGAGGAAATGATGAAACGCCACCCCAACATGAAGAGGACCATGTCACCTAGGATATGTCGTTGGCTGAAATGCTGCACGATCACCATGTTAAAGAACTGCTTCACAAGAAGACGACAAATGAGAGAGCTACTATAAAGGAGGCTCTCAAGTTGGCGCAATTGGATTTAGATGCGAGTGCTCCACTGTATGAAGGTTGTGATCCTGAGCACACCCGCTTGCACGTCACGCTCAAACTTCTAGACATCAAGGCAAGATTCAAGAGAACAGACGCAAGTCTGGACGCTACATTGGAATATTTGCATACAGTGTTGCCCCAGGGGAATTTGTTGCCTAAGAGTGTTGATGAGGCAAAAAAGATCGTGTGCCCTCTTGATTTGCCGCATGTAAGATATCATGCATGCATAAATGATTGCATCTTATATCGTAACGAGCATGAGCACAAAACAGAGTGTCCAAATTGCAAGGAACCCCGATACAAGCCTGGAAAGAAGGAACCTCAAAAGGTTGTATGGTACCTTCCGTTGATTCCACGCCTGCAACATTATTTCACTGACGCGAAGGAATCAAAGAACATGACTTGGCACAAGACCAGGAAATCCAAAAATGATGGCATTCTGAGACATATTGCGGATGGTTGTCAGTGGAAAGCACTAGACTGCATTGAACCAGAATTCATAGGAGAACCAAGAAACCCCAGGTTGGGTGTCAGTAGCGATGGACTAAATCCATTTGGCAAGCAGAGTAGCACACATAGTACATGGCCTGTGTTTGTTTGGATGTACAACCTCCCGCCTTGGCTCTGCATGAAACAAAAGTACATACACATGGTAATGCTCATTCAAGGACCGCTCCAACCGGGCAACGATATCAACACATCTCTTGAGCTATTGAAGGAGGAGTTAGACATATTATGGAAGGATGAAGGCGTCAAGACGTGGGACGCCAGCACTGGAAACTATTTTCCAATGAGAGTAGCATTGTTGACGACCGTTCATGACTATCTAGGTTACGGATATATTTTCGGACAAGCGTGTCATGGACATTGCGGATGTTTTAAATGTATGGATGACACATCTTTTCTCCAGCTATCAAAAAAGGGCAGTTGCAAGACAGTGTTCATGGGCCATCGAAGGTGGCTTGACAAAGATGATGAGTGGAGAAGTCGTGGCGACCTGTTCGACAACACGGATGAGGCCCGAGGGCCACCACGTAAGAGGAGTGGAGAAGAAATCCATGAGATGTTAAAGAATTGGACAGATTGCCCAAAGCCAGGAAAGAAGAAAAAGAAGGCTGAGAAAATGCTGCTAAAAGTATGGAAAAGAAAGTATGTTTTCTGGGGCTTGAAGTATTGGGAACTACTCAGTTCGCCGCATTCTCTTGATATGATGTATATCACAAAAAATATCTGTGAGAGTTTGCTTGGCACACTGTTTGACATGCCAGAAAAAAGGAAAGACGGTACAAGGGCAAGACAAGACTTGAAAGATATAGGTATTAGGGAAGAGCTCCAACCTGCATCCCTTAAAAGAACCAAGGAGACGGCCAAGGGAAAAAACATCGCCATAGACGACGAGACAACGAAGGGCAAAACCGTGACAAAAAACAAAGAAGATTATTGCCCCCCAGCTTGCTTCTCGCTCGACGAGGATGAGCTTCATCAAGTATTCAATTGCCTTGACGGCATCAAAGTTCCTTCTGGTTACTCCGGGCTGATACGCAGATATCTTGACACAAAAAAGCAAAGGTTTAGCAACATGAAGTCCCATGATTGTCATGTGATGATGATGCAATTACTTCCGGTAGCTCTCAGAGGGATAATGGATGATCACGTTCGCAACACACTTCTTGACTTCTGCAACATTTTCGACGTTCTCTCTCGAAAGTCGATCAGCGTGCGACATCTTACTCGACTACAAGAGGAGATCATCACAATACTATGTGAGCTTGAGATATATTTCCCCCCGTCATTCTTTGATGTGATGGTGCATCTCCTAGTTCATGTTATTTCTGAGCTTAAATACCTTGGACCGACATTCTTGCATACCATGTTCCCGTTTGAAAGGATGAATGGAACTGTGAAGGGTTATGTTCGTAATAGGGCCCGTCCGGATGGAAGCATCGTCCAGGCCTATCTGACCGAAGAGTGCATATCATTCTGCAATAATTATATAGATGATGATCAATCTCTTGGTTTGCCCACGAGGAAGCATGCCGATAGGCTTGATGGAGTAGGTCACTCACAGTTGAAGCGTGATTTAAATGTGGATACACATAACTGCCGAGACGACTTCAACAGAGCGCACACAGTGGTGTTACAACAAGCAAATATAATCACTCCTTGGCAGCAGACTCACAAGGACAACTTAAAGAGAGAGCATGCAATGGCAGGGAGATAGAGGACCAAAGCCCAGATCATTAGAGAGCACAACTCCAAATTTGCAACCTGGTTAAAAGAGCGAATTCGGGAGAAACCACTGCCAACGGGTATTGCCAATGCAAATCTCATCTATGCATTAGCAGTAGGCTCCGCATGCACCGTCGCCACCTACCAATCATATGATATCAATGGATACACATTCTATACTGAGGCAAAAGACAAAAACTCTAATTACCATAACGCAGGCATCACATTAGTTGCCTCCACCGAGAATGAAACTAACAGATACTACAGAAGGATCGAAGAGATATGGGAACTTGAGTACGCCGAAGATCACACGGTGCCACTGTTCCGAGTTAGATGGGCGAAGAATGTCGAGAAGGAAGAACGTGGTGCCGTTACCATGTCCCTGCCCGAAGCACAAGCTGCCGGTGCAAAGGGTGTCAAAGGAATTACCGCCAAATATGAGCCTTGGGTATTCGCTAAGGATGTGTCACAATGCTTCTATATAACTGACCCGACAAAGCCAAGTCGTGTTGTCATCAGGAGATCCAAGAGATCCATCGTCGGGATGGACGGAGTGGCCAATGAGGATGACTATGATCAGTTCAGCGTCGACCCAAAAGAAGAGGAGAACTATGATGACGATGAAAATTACACCACCAGAAGGAGCAGAACTACCTTGCCTGCGACATGACGTCCCTTCTTACGAAAGAGTCATAACGCGGGACGGAAGTATTCAAGTAAGATTAAAAAGACCCAAACCGTCATTGAGAGGATTGTCAAACGACGTCGTACTTGATTATTTTGTGTGCTTCATTTATTCGTGTACTACAGTACTTTGTGTACTTCTCATTGCGTAATACGTACTTCGCACGATATTGTACTTCATTTGTACCTCCTAATTTGCATTATTATATACTTTGATCCACATTCATGTATGCATTTTCACACCCCATTTGTCAAGTATTATTAGAAGAGCCCAATTAAGCTAACACAACACCAATTACTGCTGGCGCCAGCCACGTCATTGGCGCCAGCACTAATGACTAACCGGAACTTTTAAGTACACTGTTGTGAGAACAACTCAGATTCCCTTCTCCCCCCCCCCCCGCCATCGGACACTGTTCTCCACCATTCCCCCGTGCAGCCGCGCCCGCACCCTGCGCCAGACGTGTCGCCGCGCTGCCCAGCCCTTCCCCAAGCCCACCCGCTCATCCAAGAGCCTCTTCCTCCGTCGTCCTGTCCGGCCACTCTGTCCCTTCGCGGTGGTCCTATCCGGCCAATCTCTCCCTCCGTCGCCCTGTCCGGCCGCCCCGTCCGCCACGCTACACCACCACATCGCGCAGTCTTCACGGGCGCCCCCACCGTGCCCTGCTGACAGCCGACCCCCACTCGATCCGGATGGTACAAATCTTTCTCTAACCATTTGATGAAATGTGAATTGATGAAATATGTTATATGTTGTATCATCGTGTGTTCTTGTGAATCGTCTCGCGCTAGCTATGTTTCTTTTTACACGGAAAGGTCGAGAGAGTGGCCAATGTTTTGGCGAAACGTGGATTCATTTCCGTTTCATCAAAATTTCTTGCTCTCAATATGTCCATTTTTTTCCATTGACTTTTATTTTGTGAATGCAGCACAAAATGGAAGAATGCCCATACTATTAAAAGAATGGAGGCAACTACCCGAGTGATCGCAACTTGGAAGAGTTAAAAGAATGGAGGCAGCTTCCCGAGTGATCGCAACTTGGAAGAGTTAAAAGAATGGAGGCACCTACCCGAGTGATCGCAACTTGGAAGAGTTAAAAAATGGAGGCAACTACCTGAGTGATCGCAACTTGGAAGATTGGAGATCGGTGAATCTCTATGCTCCACCATGCATGGATATATGAGGGGGTTAATTTCCCTCTTCTTCAAGATTGATCCTAATAAACGTGATGAGTACCGTACTAGTAGTTACGACGATGGTTAATGTATGCATATATATATGATGTGTACCATAATATAAATTATGTTGTACGTGCGTTATCATTTCTTATCGGAATCAATGTGGGACACAAACATAATTATGTATATACTGATACAAAATTGCGCTGCCACCGCAACATTTCTTGCTGCGGTGGCAGCGTTTTTTTGTTGCGTTTGGTCATTTAGTACTGGCGTGCAAAACATCCGCTCCGCCAATAATGACCTCTCCAGTGTATGGCGTTGGAAAGGCTAACACGCCGTAGATATATATGATATTTCCGTCGTGGCGACAAATCCAGCGCCATAGGTATATGAAATACTGCTAGTGTAAGATCCAATGCCACCACTATTATTTAACTGTGGCGCCATATTGCTGGCGTGGGGTGCCTACGCCAGCAAGGCCCTTTTTGCCACGCCATAGCTAGGCTTTTCTGCACTAGTGTCCTCATCTGAGTTGAGCTTCTTCCTGGCCCTTGTGGTAGCCTTGGGCAACCCATGAGAACTGGGAGTGCCTGGATCCTCTGAAGATGAGGAACTAGCATTTGGACTAGTGCCAGCATCCATGTCAACACTTTGCTCTCTGAGATCATTCTGACTGTCCCCTGAATCTGACATGCTGACCCTGTGAATATATAGAGATGAGTAGAGGGGATAAGCATCACAAAATTCATAAGGTTATTACAAATTTGAACTTAAAATTTTAAATTTAACTTTCTTCTAAGTGGGTTTCGGTTCCACCGAGTCACAAATTTCGGAACTACCGAGACATACACTCTCTTTAACAGAAACTTGGTAGCTCTTTCGGTTTGACCAAAAAGAGCAACTCGGTTTCACCGAGAATGTTCTCAGTAGCCCTAGACAACAAATCGGTGAGACCGATTTATCAGACTTGGTGACACCGAGAGACACATGGCGGAAGATTAAACCTAAAAAAAATTGTTCTCTAATCTAAACGGAGGTTCTAGTGGATAGAAGATAGGCAATCCGTGGCATGAAGAAAGGCATGACCTAATGTGCAAGAATCGGATGGTTGGCGGTGAGATTGAGGTCGACGGCGAGGATCTCCTGTGGCGAGGGCGCACGGGAGTTGAAGGCGACGTCCGAAGACACACGAGCGACAGCTAGGGTTGACGGAGAATGACGTTTGAGGAACTCATTCCAAAAATCGTGTCCTCCGATATATATATCCCTTCGCTGTCGCTGACATTGGTTTGGAGATATCGGTGCCACCGAGTTTCTTAACTGTCGGGAGACAGTGAAACTCGGTGAGGCCGAGATTTCTAAATCAGTGGTACCGAGGTTCTTAAAAACCAGATCAACCCTAGTGAATCAGTGATACCGAGATTGTGGAATTGGTTACACCGAATTGCACATGGGAGGTTTTGGAAGTCAACTCTTGTCGAAACGGAACTCTGAGTGCTCCTCACACAGAGGGTCCGAAAAGTGCTTGCTCAAAATTTGTGATGAAGCATGAATATTATTTGAGACGAGAAAGCGTAGATAGCTAGAGAAGGGTCCTAGGCATTCCTTTACATCCAATTGGCCAAGGAAAAAATGAAAGCCAAATAACAACAATTGGATATCCTCGAATGAGAAAAGATATGCATACCAACATGCTCACACAATAAGATGCCAAATAAAATCATGGCAAACATACATAACTACTCTAGTATCTACCAAGCACTTTGGCGATGACGGAGTCATCTATATATGAGTATATTGACTTAGCAGCCAAGTAAGAATAATTGATCATAGGTCATACTCATCGTTTAAGCACAAGTGGGGTTACCACTTTTACATAAAGCATTTAATGTCGTCACATCTTATGAGATGCTTTAAGTCGAGTCTTAGAGTAAAGCTCCCCCTTGATGTGACATCCCCCCTAAGAGGGATAAACTAACCTTGGGTTTTGTCGGTGAAGACTTCATGTAGGTGATGTAGTAGTGGATGCTCATTGTTGATGAAGATCATCTTGAGTTGGGAGCAATCCTTGTTGTTTCATACTCTTCTCACCTACACGGGTTAGTCTCATACAAGGAACAAATACAAGGATATCTATGGACATGGAGTGAAGCATATTTAGATGATGTCCATTGATTCTTTTACTACCTTGTCCCTTGCTTACCTTTGAGGGAATGTGTGAATCCTTGAACTATCACATAAGGTTGGAGTTGATTGCGAATAGTCCTTGCCAAAAATGAATATGAGTGAATTTCATTGGCGGAGTCACCCCTCAAGAACTTCTCTAGTTCTTCTTCGGGGCCCACATCAAGTCGATGGGAATCCTTGGAGTTGAAGTAGCACTTGATGAAGTAGAGCTTGTAGTAGCCTTGGTGTCGTCGTTTTCTCACGACAGATGCCATGGGGTGGCTTATCGAGAGTGGTTGGGGCCGAAGGATGCCGGCGGACTCCGGGAGCAGGATTGGGCACAAGCGGTGAGGGACACACGATGTACCCAGGTTCGGGGCCCTCCGTGGGAGGTAACACCCCTAGTCCTGCTTGTCTAGTTGATGGGGTCTGGTGTTACAATGGTGCTCCTTGAGCCGTTATCGAGAGGGAGAAGAAGGAGCAGCCGGCTCCTCTTCTCTTGCTACGTGGGAGTGTGAGTGTGAGATGGGGTGAGTGCCTCGCCCGATGCATGGGGGGCCTCGGGGGGTTTTATAGGCCAACCCCCCGGCTTATAATATACAAAAGGTACTCAATGGGGACCCCGGCTGGCAGCCTCCCTAACCGGCCTGCGGTCCCACCGGCTGGGCCGTCTTGTCGCCCGTAGGGCCTACCGGCTACACGGTCCCATCGCGGACTGTGGCCCGCGCTCACCTACCGCGGCACGGGCCGCCCTGCGCGGCGTCGTCTTGCGCCTGCCGGCCGAAGTCAGCGGTACGGCCGGCTACGCTGTAGCCACGCCGGGGCAGGTAACGGAGTAGACGACGGTGTGGCCACACTGTTGCCCCGCCGGGTCTCGATCGGTCAGGGTCAGCGATACGACCGCCCGGACTGTAGCCATATGCCGCCGCGCATCTACGGTCGCTGTAGCCACGCCGGAGTTCAACGTGGGGGTCGCGTCCTGTCGACGTACTTGGTCGCTGCAGGAGGGGACTAGCGCCTGCCCGCCCAGTGGTCAGCGGGAGGGCCGGCCGCGGAGCGGCCGGCTGCAGGCTGGCCGGAGGCCGGGCGGCCGGCTCCTGTCCAGCCGGCCGTGGGCCAGCCGGCCAAGGGGCCAGCCGGTTGCTCGCCAGCCGGTCACAGACCAGCCAGCCGTATATTCAATTTTTGAAAGGGGGCTCGAACCCCCTTGTCTTGGCATACCCAGGGGTAATATCCCCGTCAGTAGTCCCCGAAGCCGGCGGGGGCCCGCGTCCTTCCGACGAGGGGGAGCTGGCGGCTTCATCTGGCGGCACTGGCCCGGGACGTGGGGTCGATTGGCGGGCCACGCAGGCGGCCACGCCCGTCGCTTCGGGTTCAATCGCGCCGCCTCGGAACCCGCGCTGAGCAGCGATGTGCCACGTGGGGTGCGGCGATGTGGTGGGCCCTGCGCCTGGAGGCGTCACGGGACGTTGCCCTGGGGCTAGCCCGGTAGGCCATGGGCCTAGCCCAATAGGCCTCGGGCCGCCGGCCAAGATCCTCTGTGCCCGGATCCCAGCGGTCACAGCCCGAGGCGCCCCACGCCCCGCGGATTTCTTGTGGGAAGTGGGCGCAGTTAATCCCACGTCCCCCGGGCTTCGCCCCCTTATTTATAAGGGGGAGGGGGAGAGACGGAGGCAGTTAACGCGCCTCTCTCCCGCCGTCGTCCTCCTGTCGCCTCTGCCGCTCCGAGCTCACACCGCCGCAACTCCAGTTCGTGCCTCCGCTCCGTCCCCCCGCAGAGATGGCCGACGGCCTCTCCGGCGGCTGGGGCGGCTCCACCGTCACCGAGGCGGACATCGCATACCTCCGCCGTGCTGGCATGCTGCCGTCGGAGGACCGCGTCGCCGCCCGTCCTCCGGGCGTTGAGGTGGTGCCGGAGCCCGAGGAAGGAGAGTGCGTGGTGTTTGCCTCGCACTTCTCGCGCGGCTTCGGGCTGCCGGCGAGTCATTTCTTCAGGTTACTTCTTGATACTCTCGATCTGCAGCCGCACCATTTGGGACCGAACTCCATTCTGCAGCTGTGGAGCTACGTGACCCTCTGCGAGGGCTACCTTGGCCTTCTTGCCTTCATGACGCTGTGGAGGAAGCTCTTCTATCTCAAGAGCTTGAAGAACGACAACAAGCCGTACGCCTGCGGGGGCGCGGTGGTGTGTGTTCGCGGCACACTCTTCCCCCGCCTCTCCCTCATCGAATCCGTCAAAAGATGTAACCGGACGTTCTTCTATGTGAAGAACGTCGACCCGGCTCAAGACTACATCCGGCTGCCGCCCTTCGTCAACGTCCCGTCCTTCGGGGCAAATTGGACGGCCGAAGTGGCGGCCGGGGAGCTTGCCGGGACGTTGGGCCGGCTCCACACTATGAGGAGTGGGGAGGGGCTGGTCGCGGCCGATCTGATGGCCGCCTTCATCGACCGCCGGGTGCTGCCCCTGCAGCTGAGACCGCATCGGATATGCGATATGGGGGGCCGGCGAGACCCTTGCCGGCTATCCACCTTCGAGCTGACAGCGGCCCAGGTGGCGGTGCAGGTGAACGCCGTCACCAACTTCAAGTTGGCGCAGCGCACCTGGCACTTCGGCAAGCTGCTGTACAGCCGGCTCGACCCGGTGCCTCTGGTACGTCCCATCGTGGCACCTCCCCTTTCTCTGTGTTTCTCCAGCCATCCTCCGTGCTCACGTGTCGTGCTGATTGCAACGCTTTGTGCGACAGAACACGCCGGACGGCCCGCACCCTCAGGTGTTCGAGGCGGATCGCGCCGACTCCGACCCGGAGGATTTTGAGCTCGGAGGAGGCGTCGAGGAGGAGGTCGAATCCTCGGGGGAGGTCGAGGCGGACGGGACGATGGGTGACCCGGGAGCCGGCAGGTCTAGAGCGGCTGGTGAGTTCACCTCCGAACCCACGATCAGAGATTGGACTGACGATGATGATGATGATGATGTCCGGATCTTGGACGCGCCTCCCCCCACAGCTCGGCGGGAGCCACGCGGACGGAGCGAGGAGCAGCCGGTACGTGGCCGGACGGCCGAGGCCTCCCGTCGGGAGAAGAGGCCGGCCTCAGGGCAGCCATCGACGCAGCCGCCGGCTCGCAAGAAGGTGCGAGCGGCCGTCGCGAAACCGCCGCCTCGGGCCAGGCGGCCTCTTCCCGTTGTCATCGGGTGAGTGTATTTCTTAACCTTTGTAGGTGTTTTCACGTTTTGAGCCGGCGGGCGCCTGAGGGCCCCTCTTCCATTTTTGCCACAGACGCCATCGAGCTCCACGACACGGAGTCGACCACTGACCCGGGGGACGCCACCAGCCGGCAGGCCCAGGAGCACGCGACCACAGTGTGGGAGGAGAAGAGGAGGCTCGCCGAAATGCGAGCCTCGAAGGCAGGGGCGAAGGGTGCGCCCTCGCGCTCGGGGGCCTCGAGTGACGGGAGGTGGAGGCGGCCCTCGGACCCAGCGTGCGCTACGGACTCGGCGGCGGAATCGACTCGGATGTCGAGGCCGCCATTGAGCGAGCCACGGGGGCCGGCGCCGGACACGGCCACGGCCTCGCCCTTGTCGGAGGTGGTCCGGCCGGAGGACGCGGCTCCCGAGCTGGCCTGGGAGGCGGACCCACGAGCAGAGCTGGTTGCGACCCCGTCTTCCGTCGAGCCGGAAGCGGCAGAGGAACCTGCCGCTCCGGCCGTGCCGGAGGCGGCACCGGAGACGACGGTCGGCGGAAAGAGCGAGCCGGTCCGCCCGGTTATCGAGCCAGCCCGTCAGGCGGTGGAGCCAGCCGCGTTGGTCATTGAGGGGCCCGAGGCTGGTTCCCGAGCCCTTGTGGTTACAACCAACCTCCCACCGGTCGCCGCGGCGGATGCCGGGTCGAGTGGTGGGGCGAGCCGGTCGAGGAGGACCATGCTCGACGTGATCTGGGACTAGAAAGCGTTGGCCCTCGCCCCGGCCGTCCTGGCCCCGCCAGCCAGCAGCCAGGCCCTTGTGCCTGGGGAGCCATGCCGCATCATGGCGCACTGCCTTGAGGAGCTGGCCAGGTTTGTGGAGGCCGTCAAAAGCAATTTCCGGCGCGTGGAGGAGGCGGTGGAGCTGAGATCCTTCTAGCTTGCGTTGAATTTTCAGTGGGGGCGCGCGAGCGCACCCACTGGGTGTAGCCCCCGAGATTCGGGCCGGCTGCTCGGCCGCATGGCAGCCGGGCCGGATCTATCCCTTTTTTGTCTAACTTCTTGTCTCCTGGCGCGGAGCAGGCTGAGAACGCCAAGCGGTAGGCGCTCTTTGACGAGGCGGTTGCCATCCATAACCGCGGCAAGGCCGGCTTTTATTAGGTCCCGGAGTAGTTGCGGAAGGTGCGAGGTACGTTTGCTCCAGTGGGGGCGCACAAGCGCACCCACTGGGTGTAGCCCCAGAGAGTCGGGCCGGCTGCTCGGTAGGCGGCTCGAGTCTTCCACATTTTGAGTAATCTGGGTTGGTCATTTTGCAGAGGAGCTGGCCGTCCTGACCCCGATCTGGCAGAAGAGGGACGAGGTGGCCTCCGAGCGGGACCTGTTGGAGCGGGACCTCCAGGCGGTTACGTCGGAGCGGGACCGGCTGGGCGGCCTGGTCGTGGATGGGCAGGCGGCACAGGAGCGTCTCACCGCGAAGCTGCGGAGGGAAGTGGTGGCCCGGGAGGAG
This sequence comes from Elymus sibiricus, assembly GCA_039707655.1. NCBI lineage: Eukaryota > Viridiplantae > Streptophyta > Magnoliopsida > Poales > Poaceae > Elymus > Elymus sibiricus. Next base: position 314,555,566 of record CM077665.1, read on the forward strand.
GCTGCCAAGCAGGTGGCCGACGCCAGCCGGCGGGTCACCGCCCTGCAGGACGAGGTGGCTCGCCTTGGTGGTGAGCTTGAGAGGCGTGAGGCCGCCCTCGCCCATGCGGAGGAGGCGCGCGAGAGGGAGCGAGGCTTAGGTCTCAAGTTCGCCATCGAGGTGGACGAGGCCTTTCAGCGTAAGTTTCTAGTTTTTAAATCTTCTTCCTTTGCCGGCTGTCTCGACTTGTTTTTCGATTCTTCGTCCTCCCTTAGACCGGTTACCGGACACTCAGTGCCGCGCCGAGCGGGCCGTGGCGGAGCATCGGGAATACCTGCGGCAGCGCGGGCAGGAGATTGAAGAGCACACCAGCTGGGACTTGCCGAAGTTCACGCTGGCTATCGAGAACCGACTGATCTTCCTTCAGCGCTGCATGAACCGGCTCCACACGACCGGCATGGAGGTGATTTCGGCCCTCTGGCCGGGTCGTGGGGCCCCGGCGGGCCTCGTGGCGCTGTGGCTGGAGAACGCGGTGGCCCGGCTCGAGGTTTGGAAGGCATCGACGGCCCGCTCCGGGGCGCAGATGGCCCTTCGGTTCGTCACATCGTGGTACCCCGGCGTCAACTTGGGCTGGCTAGCCACGATGCGCGAGGTTCCCAAGGCAGAGCGAGTCGCCCGCGAAGGTGCCCTCGTCCGTCGAGCCAACGAGCTGGCTTCGTACGTCGACCCGGACGAGCTCCTGCCGGCGCTTGGCGAGGATGGCGAGCCGATTGCCGAGGACTCCTTCGGCATTCCCCAAGGGCCCAAGGATGAGGAGGTCGCAGATGAGAGCACCACATCCAGCACCGGCAGCGACACCTAGGCCACGGAGGCCATGGAGGAGGATCCGGCTGCCGCTCCTTGGCGAGGATGGCGGGCCGGCTGGCGATGCGCCGGAGGCTTAGGCGGCCCTTCTTTTATCGTATCTTTTTCTTCCCTGCGAGACTTATTTAAGACGCATTTCCACCCACTGGGGGTGTATTGTAAAGAATCTTCGGCCTGTGGCCTTTTGTTTATAAGTTTCCTTGGAATTTGAAATGTTTGCGTGTGGGCCCATCCCTTGCTCTTTACCCTTCGACTTGTATCTCACGCAAGGATTCCTTCTGGCTTCTGCCCCGCCTGTCTGCCAGCCGGGAATCGGACAGGGACAGGGACGGGGCATCATCCTTGGGGAAACCGTGCTGGCCTTAGAGTCGTCCGGCTAGAGTTGGGGCGAGCCGGCAGAGGCGAGTTTCTAGGGATAACATGGTCCAGTTGGACCTATCCGGCTACTACTCTTCAGGCGGCGTTTGTGTGGTAAGTTCCTTCCAATCCCAGGGTCCCACCAGCCGGACAGCCGGGGGCCAGTCTGTAGCTGGGTAGGGGGGGGGAAGATTGTTTGTTCACACTTCTTGCCTGCCTTGGAGAAGTTCGGCGAGCCCCCGGGCCCAGGGAGTCGGGCCCGGGTGCCTTTCTTAAGGGATGACAAGCCTTTGGTAGAATCGAAAAGGGGTGTGCCCCAAGTGCCGGCTTGGGGCCCCCATTGCATTCATTAAGTTCCAACGGAAGGGAAGATACATACATACACTAGTTCTTTCTAGCAGTAGAACGGACGGAGGAGCGCCGCGTTCCACGGGCGCTCCGTCTCCTCGTCGGAGGCGTCTCTCTTGTGCTTCTGTGGCTTCTGGGCGTCTATTAGGTAGTACGCATTGTTTTGCAGCGCCTTTCTGACGATGAACGGGCCCTCCCATGGGGAGGGCAGCTTGTGCTGGCCAGCGGTCCGCTGGATCCGTCTGAGCACCAGGTCCCCCTCGCGGAACGAGAGGGGCCAGATCCGCTTGCTGTGGTAGTGCCGGAGCTTCTGCTGGTAGATAGTCGTTCGGCTCAACGCTAGCTCGAGGAGGTCGACGCCGTCTTCCCTTGCCTCCTTTGCGTCTGTCTCCGTGTACAGGGTGACGTGAGGCGAGTCGAACTCGATGTCCATGGGGATGACTGCCTCGGACCCGTACACGAGGAAGAAGGGCGTGAAGCCGGTTGAGAGGTTGGGCGTGGTTCTGAGGCTCCATAGGACGGCCGGCAGCTCTTCGATCTAGCAGCCGGCTGACCGAACGAGCGGTGCCACGAGCCGGGTCTTGATGCCGGCCAAGATCAAGCCATTTGCTCTCTCAGCTTGGCCGTTCGACTGCAGGTGGGCGACCGATGCAAGGTCGAGCCGGATGCCTTGTTTGGCGCAGAAACGCGCTAGCGCGCCCTTGGCGAAGTTGGTGCCGTTGTCGGTGATGATGCTATGCGGGACGCCGTAGCGGACTGTGATGTCTTCGATGAACCGGACGGCCGTGGGGCCGTCCAGCTTCTTGATGGGTCTGGCCTCGATCCACTTGGTGAACTTGTCGACGGCCACCAACAGATGCGTCATGCCGCCTCGAGCGGTCTTGAAGGTTCCTACCATATCGAGGCCCCAGACCGCGAAGGGCCAGGAGAGGGGGATGGTCTGGAGCGCCGTAGCCGGCAGGTGGCTGTGCGTGCTGAAGCGCTGGCACCCCTCACACTTGTCGACCAGCCGCTTCGCTTCTTCTAGGGCCGTCGGCCAGTAGAACCCATGGCGGAACGCCTTGGCCACCAGGGTCCTGGAGGCGGCATGATGCCCGCACTCGCCCTGGTGGATGTCTCGGAGGATCTCCTGCCCCCGTTCCGACACGACGCAACGCTGGAACACGCCGGTTGCGCTGCGATGGACCAACTCATGGTTGATGATGCTGTAGGCGGGGGCCCGGCGCTGGATTTGCCGGGCTGTGGCCTCGTTGGGAGGGAGCTCGTCGCATAGGAGGAAGGCTAGGATGGGCTGGGCCCAGGTGGGAGCCGTGACAGGAGCCGGCACCAGCTCGAGGCGGCCCTCGTGGCCGGCTGTAGCCCCCGCGCCAGGAGGCGGAGCCCCCGGGACCGAGCCGTCAGTCCCCGGGACCGAGCCGTCAGTCCCCGAGGCCGGCAGATCGATTGCCATGAGGACGGCCGCGGGGTCGTCAATTGCTGGAGTTAAAGGGGCTGGGGCAGCGGTTGGAGGCGGCAGGTTTGTTGGAGCCGGCGGGACGCCGGCGGGGTCGGCTGGTACGAAGATTGACTCCGATTCGGCGGAGGGTTTGATTGACGGCTTGAGAAGCCGCTCGAGGGAAACGCCGGCTGGGATTGCCTGCCGGGTGGAGCCGATTTTGGCCAACGTGTCCGCCGCCTCGTTGTCCGCCCGGGGGACATGGTGGAACTGGCACCCCTCGAAGGAGCCGGTGAGCTGTTGGACGAGGAAGCGGTAGCAGGCCATGTTGGCGTCCCTGGTGTCTTATTTGCCAGAGACCTGCTGCACCACGAGATCCGAGTCGCCAAAGCAGATGATACGTCGGATGCCGATTTCCTTGGCGAGCCGGAGGCCGTGGATGAGCGCCTCGTATTCGGCTACGTTGTTGGAGGCGACGAAGAGGATCTGGAGCGCGTACTTGAGTTGGTCCCCTTTTGGGGACGACAGGACGATGCCGGCTCCCAAGCCAGTCCGCATCTTCGAGCCGTCGAAGTGCATGCGCCAATGCGTGGAGTCTGGAGGAGGCGGCATGAACTGGGTCTCCGCCCAGTCGAAGAGGAAGTCGGCCATCGCCTACGACTTGATGGAGGTGCATGGCTCGTACCGGATTTCGTGGTCGGCGAGGGCGATAGCCCATTTGGCGATCCGGACGGTGGTGTCCCGGTCGCTCATGATTTCCTCGAGCGGCGCCGTGCTCACCACGGTGATGGTGTGTTGATGGAAGTACTGCTTGACCTTCTTGGCGGCGAAGTAGATGCCGTAGCACATCTTCTGGTAGTGGGGGTAGTTCTGCTTGAGGCGGAGAGGACTGATGTCTACTACACAACCTTCTTCTTGTAGACTCGTGTTGGGCCTCCAAGCACAGAGTTTTGTAGGACAGTAGAAAATTTCCCTCAAGTGGATGACCTAAGGTTTATCAATCCGTGGGAGGCGTAGGATGAAGATTGTCTCTCTCAAACAACCCTGAAACCAAATAACAAAGAGTCTCTTGTGTCCCCAACACACCCAATACAATGGTAAATTGTATAGGTGCACTAGTTCGGCGAAGAGATGGTGATACAAGTGTAATATGGATGGTAGATATAGGTTTTCGTAATCTGAAAATATAAAAACAGCAAGGTAACTAATGATAAAAGTGAGCACAAACGGTATTGCAATGCTTGGAAACAAGGCCTAGGGTTCATACTTTCACTAGTGCAAGTTCTCTCAACAATATTGACATAGTTGAATCATATGTAAATCCCTCACGTGCGAGAAAGAGTTCACTCCAAAGTCACAAATAGCGGAGAACAAACGAAGAAATTATTGTAGGGTACGAAGCCACCTCAAAGTTATCTTTTCCGATCAATCTTATGAGCTATCCCTATAAGTGTCACGAACAGCCCTAGAGTTCGTACTAAAATAACACCTTAAGATACACATCAACCAAAACCCTAATGTCACCTAGATACTCCAATGTCACCACAAGTACCCATGGGCTTGATTATATGATATGCATCACACAATTTCAGATTCATCATGTTCAATCCAACACAAAGAACTTCAAAGAGTTCCCCAAAGTTTCTACCGGAGAGTCAAGACGAAAACGGGTGTCAACCCCTATGCATAGATTCCCAAGGTCACGGAACCCGCAAGTTGATCACCAAAACATACATCAAGTGGATCAATAGAACATCCCATTGTCACCACGGATATCCCATCGCAAGACATACATCAAGTGTTCTCAAATCCTTTAAAGACTCAATCCGATAAGAAAACTTCAAAGGGAAAACTCAATTCATCACAAGAAGATAGAGAGGGGAAAACTCCATATGATTCATCTATATTAATAAAGCTCGCGGTACATCAAGATCGTGTCATCTCAAGAACACGAGAGAGAGAGAGATCAAACACATAGCTACTGGTAAATACCCTCAGCCCCGAGGGTGAACTACTCCCTCCTCGTCATGGAGACCGCCGGGATGATGAAGATGGCCTCCGGTGATGGTTTCCCTTTCTGGCAGGGTGCCAGAATGGGCTCCCGATTGGTTTTTCGTGGCTACAGAGGCTTGCGGTGGCGGAACTCCCGATCTAGGTTTCTTTCTGGAGGTTCCTCGATTTATAGGAGTACTTGGCGTTGGAATCAAGTCAGGAGGACTCTCGAGGAGCCCACAAGCCAGGGGGCACGCCCTAGGGGGGGCGCCCCCTAGGCTTGTGGCTGCCTCAGGACTCCTCTCCGGTATCTTTTTGCTCCAGTATTTTTTATATTTTCCAAAAATATTCTCCGTAAATTTTCAGCCTATTCCGAGAACTTTTATTTCTGCACAAAAACAACACCACGGTAGTTCTGCTGAAAACAGCGCCAGTCCGGGTTAGTTCTAATAAAATCATACCAAAATCATATAAAATTATTGTAAACATGGCATGAATACTTCATAAATTATAGATACGTTGGAGACGTATCAGCATCCCCAAGATTAATTCCTGCTCGTCCTCGAGTAGGTAAATGATAAAAGAAATAATTTATGAAGTGTGAATGCTAGCAAGTGCACAAGTTTGATCAATGATAATTCCAATCACTTTTTCTAGCATCAATATAAACCATAAACAGTAGCTCATCTCATAAAACATCTCATGATCAAGTAACAAGCTATTCACATGTTAAAGTATAGACCAGAAAGTACCTTGAAAACTAACAAACCATATTCCTAGTCATCGAACAAGATGAAGCGAGCCCACATCTAGAGACATAGTAGTACAAGCAAGGGGATGGTTAAGCGGCGAAGCCAACAAGGTGATCCGCAGTAAGCTCTGGCTGAAATGAGTGGACGAAGTTCGGCTACCGCCAGGTGATCCATTATCCAGTGCCGATGTCGGATCTGCCAGCTCTTCCCATTAATCGATCAACTAATTTCAAAAGCATTTTGTTGCTCATTCCCCTTAGGCCGAAGTGTTTGGCCTTTACTTCGGAGCGCCCGCTCACGCTTCGCTGACCTATCGCGTGGTAAAGAGAAGAGAGTACGAAAGAATTGTAAACAGAGCAGACCGCAGAAAGATTCTAAATATGACAAGTACCCCATGGATTCGATTCATCTTATTTTCAGGAAGGGTCTATGTAAGAGCTTTGATTTAGCAAATTCCACATACTCAACTATCATATAGTCTTCCATGATTATTGACACTCAAACCATATTTTTAGAACAAATATCATCCATCGAACACAGAGAAAGATAGGGGCTTAATGTTTTGCCTCCCAACTTATTTATCATATAGATAATTGTCAACAATAATAATTCATGATCAAATATATTTGTGTGGATATATATGTCTAGATCATTCCCCAACACATGACGCTTGCCAAGAGAAAAAGGCGAAATATAGGAAGTGGTGAAGATCACCATGACTCTTGCATAAAGGTAAGTACTAGAAAGTAAAAGATAGGCCCTTCGCAGAGGGAAGCATTGATTTGCAAAGGTGCCAGAGCTCGAGCTTTTAAAACAGAGATGAATAATAATTTTGAGCGGTATACTTTCAGTGTCAACATAACAACCGAGAGATCTCGGTATCTTCCATGCTAGATACATTATAGGCGGTTCCCAAACAGAATGGTAAAGTTTTTACTCCCCCTCCACCAATCAATCACACTCCACGGCGAGCCGAATCCACGGGTACCGTCCATACAAACAACAATCTTGGGGGAGTTTTTGTTTCATTATATTTTGATTTGATTTTTGAGCATGGAACTGGGCATCCCGAATACCAGCCACTTTCTCGTGAATGATAGTGAATCAACACATATCGTGAGAATAACCCACCTAGCATGGAAGATGCTGACAGCCCCTAGTCACTATATGAGCGATTCGGACATACAAAACACAATATTATTTGAAGGTTTAGAGTTTGGCACATGCAAATTTACTTGGAACGGTAGGTAAATACCGCATATAGGTAGGTTTGGTGGACTCATATGGAACAACTTTGGGTTTAAGGGTGTTTGGATGCACAAGTAGTATTTCTACTTGGTGCGGAAGTTTTGGCTAGTATGAGGTGGAAGCAAGCACCACATGTTGGAGGATCCATAACAATATAACTTCTATACAAATATACCCAAACATAACTCATTAAGTTCTCTTCCTTGTCCAATTTTAACTAATTTGCTCGAGTTTGAAAATAATTAATGAGCTCACAATCATAGAAGATGTCCAATATAGTATATTTATATGTGGAATCTCTCTTCCTTCAACATTCTTTCATGAATTGTTCAAGTGACCAATGCGGTGTTTGCTAACTTTCAATTAATTTTACCACCTATACTTATTATGTGTGAAGTCATTACTCCCCATGGGATAAGTATATGAAGCATATTTAATTTCAGATTTATGATATTCAATTCATTCAACCATTTACTCATAGGATATAAGTGAAGCACGAGAGTGAATGACAAACTACTCCAAAAAGATATAAGTGAAGATCAATGCGTAGTTAACAATTAAATAACTATGTGAAGACTCTCTCATCTAAGAATTTTAGATCTTAAGTATTTTATTAAACAGCAAGCAAAAGAAAAATAGCACTCCAAGAATACCACGCATCATGTGAACGAATAAAAATTTAGGCTCAACATAGGCTAACCGATAATTGTTGATGAAGAGAGGTGGGATGCGTAGCATCCCCAAGCTTAAATGCTTGAGACTTATTGAAATATTTACTTGGGGTGCCTTGGGCATCCCCAAGCTTGAGATTTTGTATCTCTTTCAATCCTCTCATATCCCGGTTTCACCTATTCTCAAAAACTTCATCCACACAAAACTCGAAAAGAACTCGTGAGATAGGTTAGTACACATAAGAACAAATCAACACTTCATGTACTGCCAAGACAAGTTGCACAATAATTTTCAAACATCATCTACTGTTTACTATCGTTTCCACAATTTATATCTACCAATATAGGCTATGGAAACTACAGGATAAGTAAATAACAAAACTATGACAGCAATCTGTCCAAACAGAACAGTCTGTAGAAATTTATGAAAACAGTGTACTTTTGTAACTCAAAAAATTATGAAAATTTAGGAAATGCTAAATAATTTATATTAAAAGACTGTGTAAAAATTTGAGGAACTTTCCACGTTCCAGTAAAATATGAAAATTCAAACACTACAGCAAAAGTTTCTGTTTTTACACAGCACACATCAAAACATGCAATGCAAGCATCCTAAGACAATTCTTGGAACTTTTTATTGAAAAACAAGATTATAAATAACACCTAACATAGAACAAGAAAATAATATGATGCTCCAAGAAAAACTCATATTATGTGACGAATAAAAATATAGCTCCAAGTAAGATATACCGATAGTGTTGAAGACGAAAGAGGGGATGCCTTCCGGGGCATCCCCAAGCTTAGGCGCTTGAGTATTCCTTGGATATTACCTTGGGGGTGACTTGGGAATCCCCAAGCTTAGGTTCTTGTCACTCCTTATTCTCCTCATATCGGTGTCTCACCCAAAACTTGAAAACTTCAATCACACAAAACTTAACGGAACTTCGTGAGATGGGTTAGTGTAGTAAAGATAAATCATTCACTTAGGTACTGTAAAGACAAGATTCATAATTGTTCCCACATCATACCTACTGTATTCTATCATTCCCATAATTTATATCACTCAATATAAGCTATAGAAACACTAAAATAAGTAAACTATGCATGCAAAACAGAATCTGTCAAAAACAGAACAGTCTGTGAAGATCTGTAGTGTAACCATAATTCCCTGTATCTAACAATTCTTAAAAATTATTACAACCTGAATAATTTGTATATTAAGACTGTGTAAAAATTTCAGATCATTATCACGCTCCAGTAAAAAATTAAAATTCCTGTACTGGAGTCAAAAGTTTCAGTTTTGGTTCAGCATCAATTCTACTCATCTTGTGAGTCATCCCAAAGGCTTTACTTGGCACTTTATTGAAATAAAAGAAACAAAACATGATTAATACAGTAACTTAATCATGTGAACACACAAAAACATAAAGTAAAAGTGTTGGGTTGTCTCCCAACAAGAGCTTTTCTTTAATGCCTTTTAGCTAGGCATGATGATTTCAATGATGCTCACATAGGAATAATAATTATAACATGCAAAAGAGCATCATGAATCTCATGACAAGCACATTTAAGTCTAACCCACTTCCTATGCATAGGGATTTTGTGAGCAAATAATTTATGGGAACAAGAATCAACTAGCATAGGAAGGCAAAACAAGCATAACTTCAAAACTTTCAACACATAGAGAGGAAACTTGATATTATTGCAATATGTAGAAGCATAAGATCCTCCTTCATAATAAATTTCAGTAGCATCATGAAGTAATTTCACAATATAACCAGCACATAAAGCATTATTTTCATGATCTACAAGCATAGAAAATTTATTACTCTCCACATAAGCATATTTATTCTCATCAATAGTATTGGGAGCAAACTCAACAAGATAACTATCATGTGAAGCGTAATCAAATTGAAAATTTAAATCATGATGACAAGTTTCATGGTTATCATTATTATTTATAGCATACATGTCATCACAATAATCATCATAAATAGGAGGCATGCTTTCATCATAATAAATTTGCTCATCAAAACTTGGGGGACTAAAAATATCATATTCATCAAACATAGCATCCCCAAGCTTGTGGCTTTGCATATCATAAACATAATCACTCTCATCATTAATAGTATGAATAGCACCAATAGTATGGCAATTATTATCATCATCTTCCAAGTTGGTGCCATAAATATTTTCAAGATTATAAGAAGTATCATTATCTTCCGAATCATAATTATCACAACAAGCAATAGGCATAACAAAATCATCCTCAAGTGTATCATCTTCCACAACTATTTTTGATTCATTCTCATGAGGCCTATCAATAATGGGAGCAACATTATTTGGGAGAGATACCTCTTTACCTTTACTTTTCCTTCTTTTCTTCTTCTTCACCACATTATGTGTGGGTTTATTTAATTCCTCCAAGCTTCTTTTTGAAGAGGTTGGTTGAATAAAAAGCTCCTCCTTGTTACCTGATTCATCATAAGAAAAAATAGGAGGATATTGGGAAACCTCTTCCCCTTCATTAGTATTATCTTCATCTTCTATTTGTTTTCTTGTCTTTAAGTAATTGGCAATATAAGGATTCTCAATGCAATTTACCACGCAATACATATAGATTTCATTTAGATCAAAATCAATCATTTTCATGAGAACCCAAGCTGGAACATCCTTAGTTTTATGTTTCATTTCTTCATACCCCAAAAATAGACTAAGTTCATTATGATGCTCAAGGGTAACGAGGTTATCACAATTTTTGGACACAATTCGATCATGAAATAATTCACATTGGAAATTAAAATGACCACTTTCATTGCAAAGTTCACAAGGACGGCGAGAAATATTAAGTCTTTTAGCACAAACATATAGCCTCTCTTGCAACCATTTAGTTTCTAAATACTTATGCCTCTTACAAAATCTATCTTCCCTTTTAGGCATGTCTTCACAAACTCTATGCACTCCACAAAAATTGACATGCTTATAAGAAATCTTTTTATCATGACTAGTGCAATCATCATTAGTACTATGGATATTCAAAGAATTCATACTAACAATATTGCAATCATGCTCATCACTCAAAGATTTAGTGCCAAACATTTTAATAACTTCTTCTTCTAACACTTGAGCACAATTTTCCTTTCCATCATTTTCATGAAAGACATTAAAAAAGATGAAGCATACGAGGCAACCTCAATTCCATTTTTTTGTAGTTTTCTTTTATAAAACCAAACTAGTGAAAAACAAGAAACTAAAAGATTTAATTACAAGATCTAAAGATATACCTTCAAGCACTCACCTCCCCGCCAACGGCGCCAGAAAAGAGCTTGATGTCTGCTACGCAACCTTCTTCTTGTAGATTCGTGTTGGGCCTCCAAGCGCAGAGTTTTGTAGGACAGTAGCAAATTTCCCTCAAGTGGATGACCTAAGGTTTATCAATCCGTGGGAGGTGTAGGATGAAGATGGTCTCTCTCAAACAACCCTGCAACCAAATAACAAAGAGTCTCTTGTGTCCCCAACACACCCAATACAATGGTAAATTGTATAGGTGCACTAGTTCGGCGAAGAGATGGTGATACAAGTGTAATATGGATGGTAGATATAGGTTTTTGTAATCTGAAAATATAAAAACAGAAAGGTAACTAATGATAAAAGTGAGCACAAACGGTATTGCAATGCTTGGAAACAAAGCCTAGGGTTCATACTTTCACTAGTGCAAGTTCTCTCAACAATACTGACATAGTTGAATCATATGTAAATCCCTCACGTGCGACAAAGAGTTCACTCCAAAGTCACAAATAACGGAGAACAAACGAAGAAATTATTGTAGGGTACAAAACCACCTCAAAGTTATCTTTTCCGATCAATCTTATGAGCTATCCCTATAAGTGTCACGAACAGCCCTAGAGTTCGTACTAAAATAACACCTTAAGATACACATCAACCAAAACCCTAATGTCACCTTGAAAGCACAACATGCTCCCTTGGTGGTTTTGATAATTCATGACAACATACATTGTCTCTTGGACTAATACTTTTACCTAGTGTATTTCAGATAAAGTCCACAGAGAGGGTTGGCAAAAGGTTTGTGGAGATTGTGGAGATACCCCAAGATGCAAGGAAATGGATTGGCAAAGCTTCAAGCAAGAGGACTCTACATTTTACTTTGTGAGAAATCACTTTGAGTCCATAGGAAAGCCAATACTATTAAAAGGGGGTAAGGTATTGTTGGTGAACAAATTGCTCATACGTGCACAAGTGATAGTCACCAAAAACACCCACAAGCTCTTCCACAAAAGTCTGTCCAAAGTCAAATATCCAAAATCGGTGCAACCAACACTTTCCACTCGGTGCCACCGATTCCCATACTCAGACAAACCTAAGCCAAACCCTAGCTTTTCGGTGCAACCGATTCTTCTTCGGTGCCACCGAGTTTGGGTTGCCAACTTTCTGTTACGCAGTTTCACAAAATCGGTACCACCGAGTTTGTTGAATCGGCGTCACCGAGATTGGGCAATCTGACCGTTGGTCACCTTATCGGTGCAACCGAGTTTCATATATCGGTCTCACCGAGATTCAAAAGTTACTGCCTTTTGATCACTTCGGTACCACCGAGATTAACACATCGGTGTCACCGAGTTGGTCATTTTGTGTGTAACGGTTAGATTTTTGGAGATGCCTATATATACACCTTCACCACCACCCACTCGAGAGAGAAGCGCTCAGAACTATTCCATACTTGCCCCATCCAGTTTTCTGAGAGAGAGAAACCTACTCATGTGTTGAGATCATGCCATTCCATTCCAACCATATGAATCTTGATCTCTAGCCTCCCCAAATTGCTTTCCACCAATCCCATCTCTTCCACCAAGCCAAATCTGTGAGAGAGTGATTGTGTGTTGAGGAGTCTAGCATCTTGAAGTACAAGAGCAAGGAGTTCATTGACATTGCCGAGCCTATTACCTTTTGGAGGGTGGTGCCTCCTAGATTGGTTAGGTGTCGCTTGGGAGCCTCCTACTTCATGTTGTGGAGTTGAACTAAGAAGTTTGTAAGGGCAAGGAGATCGCCTACTTCGTGAAGATCTACCCATAGTGAGGCTTGTCCTTCGTGGATGGAAGCCGTTATGGTATAGTCAAGGTTGCTACTTCGTGGACCCTTATGGGTGGAGCCCTCCGTGGACTCTCGTGACCGTTACCCTCCGTGGGTTGAAGACTCCATAAACGTGGACATATGATAGCACCACCTATCGGAACCACGGGAAAAATCTTTGCGTCTCCAATTGTGTTTGATCTACCTATCTCAACTCTTTACTTCATGTGCAATGTCTTTACTTTCCGCTGCCATATTTGTTGACATGCATGTGTAGGGTATATTAGACTTGCTAAACATGCTAAAACTGTTAAAATCTGCCAACCAATTAAATTGGGAAAAGGTTAGGTTTTAAATTCCTGCTAGTAGTCTATTCACCCCCCTCTAGACACTCTTATAGTGATCCCTCAATTGGTATCAGAGCATTGGTCTCCATTGCTTCGGTTTAATCACCGAGGAGGAAGATGGATGTGTCTAGTATTGGGAGTTTGAGTTGTAGAGTGCCTATTCTTGATGGAGAGTACTATAGCCAATGGAAAACTTTGATCCTTGAGCTGTTTAATGAATTTCAATTGAACAAATATGTTAAGAGCCCCTATGTACCCCCCATTGATCCTTTACATCCCACACACGAAGAGGAAATTGATATGCTATGCAATCTTAGAACTGTTAATCTCAATGTTAGAGCATTGCCTAGAAATGTGCTTAATCAAATGAAGAATTTTGAATGTGCTTACACTTGTGGAATGACTTGGAGAAATGATATCCAAGTTATTCATTGAGTAATCTTTATGAAATTCTTCATAAAACTATTGCCTTCCACAATATGACGCCTAGTGATCCCAAGTTTGATGATTGTTTATTTGAGCTTAGAGACCTCATGCGTGTTAAAGGAGATGTCACAACTATCAACAACATCATTGTAGAAGCCATTCACATTCATAAACTTGAACATTGTCATGATCACAACCCTAACGAATCTCTTGTTCTTTATGACGAGGATTTCCCACTTAATGATGACTACGTGGAACATGGCTACTATGATGAAGATGAGTTGTTCGACATCGAGTATGAGAAGATCATGAAGAATCTAAGTCTCATGGCAAACTTCAAGGATTACATGTCTGGAGGAAAAGAGTGGATTCTCGATAGCGGATGTACCGATCATATGACCGGAGATAGAGAGATGTTTGAAGAGATCACACCAAACCATGGACCGCGAAGGTACGTAACGTTTGGAGACAACTCCAAGGGTAAGGTACTTGGTCTTGGTAAGGTGGCCATATCCCATGATAGGTCTATTCAAAATGTTATGCTTGTTGAATCTCTTGGCTACAATCTTCTTTCCGTATCTAGACTTGCCGACTTTGGTTTTAATGTGCTATTCACGAAAGTAGATTGCCAAGTGTTTAGTCAAGATAATCATAAAATGGTCTTTACCGGTTTCCGTAGAGGTGATCTATACATTGTCGATTTCACTAAGAGATCCAAACCTCGTACTTGTCTTATTGCAAAATCTTATAAAGGTTGGCTTTGGCATAGAAGACTAGGACATGTTGGCATGCGTAACTTAGACAAGCTTATTAAAGGTGATCATATACTTGGTGTTAAAGATGTTATCTTTGACAAAGATAGACTTTGTAGTGCTTGCCAAGCTGGAAAGCAAGTAGGTGGAAGTCATCCCGTAAAGAATATCATGACTACTAGGAGACCACTCGAGTTACTTCACATGGATCTTTTTGGTCCCAATGCTTACAAGAGTCTCGGTGGAAATTCCTATGCTCTAGTTATAGTTGATGATTTTTCCAGATTTACGTGGGTATTCTTTCTTGATGATAAGTCGTAGGTTCAAAAGATCTTCAAGAACTTCGCTCGCAAAGCGCAAAATCAGTTTGAAGTGAAGATCAAGAAGGTTCGGAGCGATAACGGATCGAAGTTCAAGAACACCCATTTGGATACCTTTCTTGACGAAGAAGGTGTTTCACATGAGTTCTCGGCTATGTACACACCTCAACAAAATGGAGTTGTTGAGAGGAAGAACCGGACGCTTATTGAGATGGCAAGAACGATGCTTGACGAATACAAGACGCCAAGACACTTTTGGGCAGAAGCCGTGGAAACAGCATGTCATGCCACAAACCGACTTTACTTGCACAAGGTTCTCGGTAAAACGGCATACGAGCTACTCACCGGTAACAAACCCCAAGTTGGATACTTTCGGGTATTCGGCTCAAAGTGCTACATTCTTGATAAGCATCGTCATGCTAAATTTGCTCCTAAATCTCATGAAGGATTCCTACTTGGTTACGGATCGAACTCTCACACTTACCGTGTCTACAACAACTTCACTCGAAAAGTTGAAGAGACGGTAGATGTGAAGTTTGATGAATCTAATGGTTTGCAAGTCAAACAATTGCCAAATGATGTAGGTGATAAGGACCCTTCGGAAGCTATCGAAGACTTGTCCATCGACAAGATTCGTCCCATGGAGGTGAAGGAAAGTACTTCATCAACTCAAGTGGAAGCCCCTACTTCAAGCCAAGGTGAACCTCAACATGACATGGAGGCATCCACAAGCGGTACACGACAAGATGAAGAGGAGGAAGTACATCATGAAGATCCACCACAACCTCCTTCACCACCACCTCAAGGAAATGACACCTTCAACAACAACGAAGATGGAGGAGATGATGCTGATGAAGAAGCTCCACCATCCAACAAGCCTAAGCTACCCCGAGTTCGAGCAAGAGTGACCAATAACCATCCCCTAAACCAAATCTTTGGTGACATACAAACCGGGAGAATCACTTGCTCTAAAACTCGCTTGGCTAATTTTTGTGAGCATTATTCTTTCATCTCTAGCATTGAACCCTTGAAGGTAGAACAAGCTCTTGAAGACCCGGATTGGGTGAACGCCATGCATGAAGAGCTTCACAACTTCGAGAGGAATGAAGTGTGGACACTCGTGGAGAAGCCCAAGGATGAGCACAACATCATCGGAACCAAATGGGTGTTTCAGAACAAGGAAGATGAAGACGATCAAGTCATACGCAACAAGGCACGTCTCGTAGCCCAAGGATATACGCAAGTCGAAGGTATGGACTATGGTGAGACCTACGCCCCCGTCGCTAGACTTGAAGCTATTTGCATTCTTCTTTCTTATGCTAATCACCATGATATCACGCTTTATCCAATGCACATTAAAAGTGCCTTTTTAAATGGTGAGATTGAAGAAGAAGTTTATGTTAAGCAACCACCTGGTTTTGTGAATCCCAAGAAACCTAATCATGTTTACAAGCTTCGTAAAGCTCTTTATGGTCTTAAGCAAGCCCCTCGTGCTTGGTACAAATGCTTAACGAAGTTTCTTATTGAAAAGGGTTTTGAAATTGGTAAAATTGACGCAACCTTATTCACGATGAAAGTTAATGGTGAATTATTTGTGTGCCAAATCTATGTGGATGATATTATCTTTGGATCTACTAACCCACAATTTAGTGAAAGATTTGGAAGGTTGATGTTCAAGAAGTATGAGATGTCCATGATGTGTGAGCTGAAATTCTTTCTTGGTTTGCAAATCAAGCAAACGAGAGAAGGAACTTTCATCTCTCAAACTAAGTATACCAAGGACTTGATCAAGAAGTTCAACATGCAAGAGTGCAAAGGTATGAAAACTCCTATGCCTACTAGTGGACATGTTGATCTTACCAAGGAGGATGAACCGGTTGATCAAAAAGTTTATCGATCTATGATTGGTTCAATGCTATATCTATGTGCCTCTCGTCCCGATATTATGCTTAGTCTTTGCATGTGTGCTAGATATCAAGCTGCACCTAAAGAGTGTCATCTTTTGGCCATGAAACGTATTGTGAGATATTTGATACAAACACCAAACCTTGGCATTTGGTATCCCAAGGGATCTTCCTTTAACCTTGTTGGCTATTCCGATTCGGACTATGCCGGTGACAAAGTTGTTAGAAAATCCACCTCGGGTACTTGTCAATTTTTGGGTAGATCTCTTGTGTCTTGGTCCTCCAAGAAACAAAACTCAGTATCTCTATCTACTGCCGAAGCTGAGTATATTGCTGCCGGATCTTGTTGTGCACAATTACTATGGATGACACAAACGCTTAAGGATTATGGAATCCATGTTAAAAATGTTCCATTGCTTTGTGACAATGAAAGTGCTATTAAAATTGGTCATAATCCTGTGCAACATTCTCGAACTAAACATATTCAAGTTAGACATCATTTCATTCGTGATCATGTTGCCAAAGGAGATATCAATCTCAAGCATGTCCGTACTAACAAGTAATTGGCCGATATCTTTACTAAGCCACTTGATGCGAAAACATTTTGTTACTTGAGGAGTGAGTTGAACATCATTGATGCTTCAAACTTGAGCTAAGCTCACTCGGTTGCATGCAAGGGCATGAGTCTTCATGTTACTTCCACGATACTCTTAACTCGTTATCTTATACCATGGAATTCTATGCTCCCTTGTATTGCATCTAACCATTTTGTAGGTACTTGGAAGAACTTCATTCCACAAGATTGTCATCAACTCCAATCATAAGCAATCTTGTCATGACCAAGTATCCACAACCCCTCTTGATGATGGAAGGAAGAAGACAACAAACCATATCCTTGACACATATTTGTATTTCACAATTAGTATCGTGTCATATCATGTTCTTCCTTGCATGACTGACCTATGTAGGTGACATGTGTACTAAAACGAGAAGGATTGCTCCCACCTCAAGATGATCTTCATCAACCTCGTGCATCCTCAACAAGTTCACCTACAAGCCACGTCATCAACATCACTCAAAGGTATGTACTCATATCCTTGAAAAGGCTTTACTCCAATTCATGAGCTAAAGCAACTCAAGTGATATGAAGACATCAAAATGCTTAATCGAAAAATGGTAACCCCATTTGAGCTTAACGTTGAGTATGACCTATGATCAAGTATTCTTGCTTGGCTCCTATGTAAATATACTCTAATATAGGTGACCTAGTCACCGCCCATCATCTAGTTAAGTATTTTGGATGGTTCATTCTCTACTTTGCAAGATTTATTAGAACCACTCAAATCTTCTCTACTTGATATTCCTCTTGTAATTTTTTTTTGCATTTCCCTTGAAAATTTCTTTTAAACACTGTATTATTGGCAAAGTTTGAGAAATCTCGATTTCAAATCCCACTACCAAGTTTCTGTTTTAGCCTCGGAGCCGCTGATACATATATCTCGGTTCTACCGAATTAGCAGATGAGCTGCACCTCGGTACCACCGATTTGTTTGTATCGGAGTCACCGATTTGTTTTCTTCTCTTATTTGTGTTCAAAATTGCAAATCTTTTTTCTTACTAGTGATGATTTTGTTACTTCGATGATCCCTTCTTATTATTATTAAAAAAAACTTAGGGGGAGAAATTCTTTATTCAAGGATCCCTAACTCAAAGGAGGAGAAGTCTTACAAGATCTTAGATCAGCCAAAGGGAGAGAAATTATTTTCCATGATTCCCTCAGTTTTCATTTCTATGAACCCTACATTCAATGACCCTTGTTCGCAAGGATCCCTTCTTCGTCAATGATCCCTATATCTATCCCTGTGTATAACCTTTTAGGAAATTAATGCCAAAGGGGGAGAAATATACAAAGCTTCATGCTAAAGGGGAGATACACGCTTATGCAAAGGGGGAGATGTAATCAAGGGGGAGAGCAGATATTAAAGCTTACTTATATAAACAAGGTGAGAACACCAAAGTAGGGGGAGAAAAGTCTAACATATGTTGTCAATATTGAAATAAACATACTTTCTAATGGTGATCATCTTAGATATTTTTTCTCACCCTATCCAATCCCAATATCTACATGTTAAGATTCAGGGGGAGAGGATGATCTACTACTTTCATATCTAAGGGGAGAAAACTCTAAATGATCTTGGAGACATATCAACCTTAAGAAATACTATCTTCTATATGTTCTCCATATCTTGGTACTTTTGAGTTCTATTGTCTTGTTGATTAGTAGAATATTCTTGTGTTTCCTAACACTGTTTTCTCAAGTGTGTTTCTACTTCAAGAATGCTCAAGAACTCAAGGTAAGTATATGCATCATATCTTTGATCAAGATGATCTCTTGATTTTTGCACATATTGTTTGCAAGAGTGAAGCCTTGAACAAGGATACATCTCATTCATATATATTTGATGCATATAGCCAAGATACACATGACTTATCATATCCCTTCTACTAGATGTGTGTCCATGCATTCCAAAGCAACTATCCTTTAAAGGAATTGCACACATTTAGGGGGAGCAAGTCTAAGGCATGTGTCTCTCAAAGTCTTCATTATATCCATGCATATCTTTATTTGAAGCTTTGATTGTATGTTGTCATCAATTACCAAAAAGGGGGAGATTGAAAGCACAACATGCTCCCTTGGTGGTTTTGATAATTCATGACAACATACATTGTCTCTTGGACTAATACTTTTACCTAGTGTATTTCACATAAAGTCCACAGAGAGGGTTGGCAAAAGGTTTGTGGAGATTGTGGAGATACCCCAAGATGCAAGGAAATGGATTGGCAAAGCTTCAAGCAAGAGGACTCTACATTTTACTTTGTGAGAAATCACTTTGAGTCCATAGGAAAGCCAATACTATTAAAAGGGGGTAAGGTATTGTTGGTGAACAAATTGCTCATACGTGCACATGTGATAGTCACCAAAAACACCCACAAGCTCTTCCACAAAAGTCTGTCGAAAGTCAAATATCCAAAATTGGTGCAACCAACACTTTCCACACGGTGCCACCGATTCCCATACTCAGACAGACCTAAGCCAAACCCTAGCTTTTTGGTGCAACCGATTCTGCTTCGGTGCCACCGAGTTTGGGTTGCCAACTTTCTGTTACGCAGTTTCACAAAATCGGTACCATCGAGTTTGTTGAATCGGCGTCACCGAGATTGGGCAATCTAACCGTTGGTCACCTTATCGGTGCTACCGAGTTTCATATATCGGTCTCACCGAGATTCAAAAGTTACTACCTTTTGATCACTTCGGTACCACCGAGATTAACACATCGGTGTCACCGAGTTGGTCATTTTGTCTGTAACGGTTGGATTTTTGGAGATGCCTATATATACCCCTTCACCACGACCCACTCGAGAGAGAAGCACTCAAAACTATTCCATACTTGCCCCATCCACTTTTCTGAGAGAGAGCCACCTACTCATGTGTTGAGATCATGCCATTCCATTCCAACCACATGAATCTTGATCTCTAGCCTCCCCAAGTTGCTTTCCACCAATCCCATCTCTTCCACCAAGCCAAATCTGTGAGAGAGTGATTGTGTGTTGAGGAGTCTATCATCTTGAAGCACAAGAGCAAGGAGTTGATTGACATTGCCGAGCCTATTACCTTTTGGAGGGTGGTGCCTCCTAGATTGGTTAGGTGTCGCTTGGGAGCCTCCTACTTTGTGTTGTGGAGTTGAACCAAGAAGTGTGTAAGGGCAAGGAGATCGCGTACTTCGTGAAGATCTACCCATAGTGAGGCTAGTCCTTCGTGGACGGAAGCCGTTATGGAATAGTCAAGGTTGCTACTTCGTGGACCCTTATGGGTGGAGCCCTCCGTGGACTCTCGCGACCGTTACCCAACGTGGGTTGAAGACTCCATAAACGTGGACGTACGATAGCACCACCTATCGGAACCACGGGAAAAATCTTTGCGTCTCCAATTGCGTTTGATCTACCTATCTCAACTCTTTACTTCATGTGCAATGTCTTTACTTTCCGCTGCCATATTTGTTGACATGCATGTGTAGGGTATATTAGACTTGCTAAACATGCTAAAACTGTTAAAATCTGCCAACCAATTAACTTGGGAAACGGTTAGGTTTTAAATTCCTGCTTAGTCTATTCACCCCCCTCTAGACACTCTTCTAGTGATCCCTCAATTGGTATCAGAGCATTGGTCTCCATTGCTTCGGTTTAATCTCCGAGGAGGAAGATGGATTTGTCTAGTATTGGGAGTTTGAGTTGTAGAGTGCCTATTTCTAATGGAGAGTACTATAGTCAATGGAAAACTTTGATGCTTGAGATGTTTAATGAATTTCAATTGAGCAAATAGGTTAAGAGCCCCTATGTACCCCCCATTGATCCTTTACATCCCACACACGAAGAGGAAATTGATATGCTATGCAATCTTAGAACTGTTAATCTCATTGTTAGAGCATTGCCTAGAAATGTGCTTAATCAAATGAAGAATTTTGAATGTGCTTACACTTTGTGGAATGACTTGGAGAAATGATATCCAAGTTATTCATTGAGTAATCTTTATGAAATTCTTCATAAAACTATTGCCTTCCACAATATGACGCCTAGTGATCCCAAGTTTGATGATTGTTTATTTGAGCTTAGAGACCTCATGCGTGTTAAAGGAGATGTCACAACTATCAACAACATCATTGTAGAAGCCATTCGCATTCATAAACTTGAACATTGTCATGATCACAACCCTAACGAATCTCTTGTTCTTTATGACGAGGATTTCCCACTTGATGATGACAACGTGGAACATGGCTACTATGATGAAGATGAGTTGTTCGACATCGAGTATGAGAAGATCATGAAGAATCTAAGTCTCATGGCAAACTTCAAGGATTACATGTCCGGAGGAAAAGAGTGGATTCTCGATAGCGGATGTACCGATCATATGACCGGAGATAGAGAGATGTTTGAAGAGATCACACCAAACCATGGACCGCGAAGGTACGTAACGTTTGGAGACAACTCCAAGGGTAAGGTACTTGGTCTTGGTAAGGTGGTCATATCCCATGATAGCTCTATTCAAAATGTTATGCTTGTTGAATCTCTTGGCTACAATCTTCTTTCCGTATATAGACTTGCCGACTTTGGTTTTAATGTGCTATTCACGAAAGTAGATTGCCAAGTGTTTTGTCAAGATACTCATAAAATGGTCTTTACCAGTTTCCGTAGAGGTGATCTATACATTGTCGATTTCACTAAGAGATCCAAACCTCGTACTTGTCTTAATGCAAAATCTTCTAAAGGTTGGCTTTGGCATAGAAGACTAGGACATGTTGGCATGGGTAACTTAGACAAGCTTATCAAAGGTGATCATATACTTGGTGTTAAAGATGTTATCTTTGACAAAGATAGACTTTGTAGTGCTTGCTAAGCTGGAAAGCATGTAGGTGGAAGTCATCCCGTAAAGAATATCATGACTACTAGGAGGCCAATCGAGTTACTTCACATGGATCTTTTTGGTCCCAATGCTTACAAGAGTCTTGGTGGAAATTCCTATGGTCTAGTTATAGTTGATGATTTTTCCAGATTTACGTGGGTATTCTTTCTTGATGATAAGTCGCAGGTTCAAAAGATCTTCAAGAACTTCGCTCGCAAAGCGCAAAATCAGTTTGAAGTGAAGATCAAGAAGGTTCGGAGCGATAACGGATCGGAGTTCAAGAACACCCATGTGGATGCCTTTCTTGACGAAGAAGGTGTTTCACATGAGTTCTCGGCTACGTACACACCTCAACAAAATGGAGTTGTTGAGAGGAAGAACCGGACGCTTATTGAGATGGCAAGAATGATGCTTGACGAATACAAGATGCCAAGACACTTTTGGGTAGAAGCCGTGGAAACCGCATGTCATGCCACAAACCGACTTTACCTGCACAAGCTTCTCGCTAAAATGGCAAACGAGCTACTCACCGGTAACAAACCCCAAGTTGGATACTTTCGGGTATTCGGCTCAACGTGCTACATTCTTGATAAGCATCGTCATGCTAAATTTGCTCCTAAATCTCATGAAGGATTCCTACTTGGTTACGGATCGAACTATCACACTTACCGTGTCTACAACTACTTCACTTGAAAAGTTGAAGAGACGGTAGATGTGAAGTTTGATGAATCTAATGGTTCGCAAGTCAAACAATTGCCAAATGATGTAGGTGATAAGGACCCTTCGGAAGCTATCCAAGACTTGTCCATCGGCAAGATTCGTCCCATGGAGGTGAAGGAAAGTACTTCATCAACTCAAGTGGAAGCCCCTACTTCAAGTCAAGGTGAACCTCAACATGACATGGAGGCCTCCACAAGCGGTACACGACAAGATGAAGAGGAGGAAGTACATCATGAAGATCCACCACAACCTCCTTCACCACCACCTCAAGGAAATGACACCTTCAACAACAACGAAGATGGAGGAGATGGTGCTGATGAAGAAGCTCCACCATCCAACAAGCCTAAGCTACCCTGAGTTTGAGCAAGAGTGACCAAGAACCATCCCCTAAACCAAATCTTTGGTGACATACAAACCGGGAGAATCACTCGCTCTAAAACTCGCTTGTCTAATTTTTGTGAGCATTATTCTTTTATCTCTAGCATTGAACCCTTGAAGGTAGAACAAGCTCTTGAAGACCCGGATTGGGTGAACGCCATGCATGAATAGCTTCACAACTTCGAGAGGAACGAAGTGTGGACACTCGTGGAGAAGCCCAAGGATGAGCACAACATCATCGGAACCAAATGGGTGTTTCGGAACAAGCAAGATGAAGATGGTCAAGTCGTACGCAACAAGGCACGTCTCGTAGCCCAAGGATATACGCAAGTCGAAGGTATGGACTACGGTGAGACCTACGCCCCCGTCTCTAGACTTGAAGCTATTCGCATTCTTCTTGCTTATGCTAATCACCATGATATCAGGCTTTATCAAATGGACATTAAAAGTGCCTTTTTAAATGGTGAGATTGAAGAAGAAGTTTATGTTAAGCAACCACCTGGTTTTGTGAATCCCAAGAAACCTAATCATGTTTACAAGCTTCGTAAAGCTCTTTATGGTCTTAAGCAAGCCCCTCGTGCTTGGTACAAATGCTTAACGGAGTTTCTCATTGAAAAGGGTTTTGAAATTGGTAAAATTGACGCAACCTTATTCACGAAGAAAGTTAATGGTGAATTATTTGTGTGCCAAATCTATCTGGATGATATTATCTTTGGATCTACTAACCCACAATTTAGTGAAAGATTTGGAAGGTTGATGTCCGAGAAGTATGAGATGTCCATGATGTGTGAGCTGAAATTCTTTCTTGGTTTGAAAATCAAGCAAACGAGAGAAGGAACTTTCATCTCTCAAACTAAGTATACCAAGGACTTGATCAAGAAGTTCAACATGCAAGAGTGCAAAGGTATGGAAACTCCTATGCCTACTAGTGGACATGTTGATCTTACCAAGGAGGATGAGCCGGGTGATCAAAAAGTTTATCGATCTATGATTGGTTCATTGATATATCTATGTGCCTCTCGTCCCGATATTATGCTTAGTCTTTGCATGTGTGCTAGATATCAAGCTGCACCTAAAGAGTGTCATCTTTTGGCCGTGAAACGTATTGTGAGATATTTGATACAAACACCAAACTTTGGCATTTGGTATCCCAAGTGATCTTCCTTTAACCTTGTTGGCTATTCCGATTCGGACTATGCCGGTGACAAAGTTGATAGAAAATCCACCTCGGGTACTTGTCAATTTTTGGGTAGATCTCTTGTGTCTTGGTCCTCCAAGAAACAAAACTCAGTATCTCTATCTACTGCCGAAGCTGAGTATATTGCTGCCGGGTCTTGTTGTGCACAATTACTATGGATGACACAAACGCTTAATGATTATGGAATCCATGTTAAAAATGTTCCATTGCTTTGTGACAATGAAAGTGCTATTAAAATTGGTCATAATCATGTGCAACATTCTCGAACTAAACATATTCAAGTTAGACATCATTTCATTCGTGATCATGTTGCCAAAGGAGATATCAATCTCAAGCATGTCCGTACTAACAAGCAATTGGCCGATATCTTTACTAAGCCACTTGATGATAAAACATTTTGTTACTTGAGGAGTGAGTTGAACATCATTGATGCTTCAAACTTGAGCTAAGGTCACTCGTTTGCATGCAAGGGCATGAGCCTTCATGTTACTTCCATGATACTCTTAACTCGTTATCTTATACCATGGAATTCTATGCTCCCTTGTATTGCATCTAACCATTTTGTAGGTACTTGGAAGAACTTCATTCCACAAGATTGTCATCAACTCCAATCATAAGCAATCTTGTCATGACCAAGTATCCACAACCCCTCTTGATGATGGAAGGAAGAAGACAACAAACCATATCCTTGACACATATTTGTATTTCACAATTAGTATCGTGTCATATCATGTTCTTCCTTGCATGACTGACCTATGTAGGTGACATGTGTACTAAAACGAGAAGGATTGCTCCCAACTCAAGATGATCTTCATCAACCTCGAGCATCCTCAACAAGTTCACCTACAAGCCACGTCATCAACATCACTCAAAGGTATGTACTCATATCCTTGAAAAGGCTTTACTCCAAGTCATGAGCTAAAGCAACTCAAGTGATATGAAGACATCAAAATGCTTAATCAAAAAATGGTAACCCCATTTGAGCTTAACGTTGAGTATGACCTATGATCAAGTATTCTTGCTTGGCTCCTATGTCAATATACTCTAATATAGGTGACCTAGTCACCGCCCATCATCTAGTTAAGTATTTTGGATGGTTCATTCTCTACTTTGCAAGATTTATTAGAACCACTCAAATCTTCTCTACTTGATATTCCTCTTGTAATTTTTTTTTTGCATTTCCCTTGAAAATTTCTTTTAAACACTGTGTTATTGGCAAAGTTTGAGAAATCTCGATTTCAAATCCCACTGCCAAGTTTCTGTTTTAGCCTCGGAGCCGCCGATACATATATCTCGGTTCTACCGAATTAGCAGATGAGCTGCACCTCGGTACCACCGATTTGTTTGTATCGGAGTCACCGATTTGTTTTCTTCTCTTATTTGTGTTCAAAATTGCAAATCTTTTTTCTTACTAGTGATGATTTTGTTACTTCGATGATCCCTTCTTATTATTATTAAAAAACTTAGGGGGAGAAATTCTTTATTCAAGGATGCCTAACTCAAAGGAGGAGAAGTCTTACAAGATCTCAGATCAGCCAAAGGGAGAGAAATTATTTTCCATGATTCCCTCAGTTTTCATTTCTATGAACCCTACATTCAATGACCCTTGTTCTCAAGGATCCCTTCTTCGTCAATGATCCCTATATCTATCCTTGTGTATGACCTTTTTGGAACTTAATGCCAAAGGGGGAGAAATATACAAAGCTTCATGCTAAAGGGGAGATACACACTTATGCAAAGGGGGAGATATAATCAAGGGGGATAGCAGATATTAAAGCTTACTTATATAAACAAGGTGAGAACACCAAAGTAGGGGGAGAAAAGTCTAACATATGTTGTCAATATTGAAATAAACATACTTTCTAATGGTGATCATTTTAGATATTTTTTCTCACCCTATCCAATCCCAATATCTACATGTTAAGATTCAGGGGGAGAGGATGATCTACTACTTTCATATCTAAGGGGAGAAAACTCTAAATGATCTTGGAGACATATCAACCTTAAGAAATACTATCTTCTATATGTTCTCCATATCTTGGTACTTTTGAGTTCTATTGTCTTGTTGATTAGTAGAATACTCTTGTGTTTCCTAACACTGTTTTCTCAAGTGTGTTTCTACTACAAGAATGCTCAAGAACTCAAGGTAAGTATATGCATCATATCTTTGATCGAGATGATCTCTTGCTTTTTGCACATATTGTTTGCAAGAGTGAAGCCTTGAACAAGGATACATATCATTCTTATATATTTGATGCATATAGCCAAGATACACATGACTTATCATATCCCTTCTACTAGATGTGTGTCCATGCATTCCAAAGCAACTATCCTTTAAAGGAATTGCACACATTTAGGGGGATAAAGTCTAAGTCATGTGTCTCTCAAAGTCTGCATTATATCGATGCATATCTTTATTTGAAGCTTTGATTGTATGTTGTCATCAATTACCAAAAAGGGGGAGATTGAAAGCACAGCATGCTCCCTTGGTGGTTTTGATAATTCATGACAACATACATTGTCTCTTGGACTAATACTTTTACCTAGTGTATTTCACATAAAGTCCACAGAGAGGGTTGGCAAAAGGTTTGTGGAGATTGTGGAGATACCCCAAGATGCAAGGAAATTGATTGGCAAAGCTTCAAGCAAGAGGACTCTACATTTTACTTTGTGAGAAATCTCTTTGAGTCCATAGGAAAGCAAATACTATTAAAAGGGGGTAAGGTATTGTTGGTGAACAAATTGCTCATACGTGCACAAGTGATAGTCACCAAAAACACCCACAAGCTCTTCCACAAAAGTCTGTCCAAAGTCAAATATCCAAAATCGGTGCAACCAGCACTTTCCACTCGATGCCACCGATTCCCATACTCAGACAGACCTAAGCCAAACCCTAGCTTTTCGGTGCAACCGATTCTGCTTCGGTGCCACCGAGTTTGGGTTGCCAACTTTCTGTTACGCAGTTTCGCAAAATCGTTACCACTGAGTTTGTTGAATCGGCGTCACCGAGATTGGGCAATCTGACCGTTGGTCACCTTATCGGTGCAACCGAGTTTCATATATCGGTCTCACCGAGATTCAAAAGTTACTGCATTTTGATCACTTCGGTACCACCGAGATTAACACATCGGTGTCACCGAGTTGGTCATTTTGTGTGTAACGGTTGGATTTTTGGAGATGCCTATATATACCCCTTCACCACCACCCACTCGAGAGAGAAGAACTCAGAACTATTCCATACTTGCCCCATCCAGTTTTCTGAGAGAGAGCCACCTACTCATGTGTTGAGATCATGCCATTCCATTCCAACCATATGAATCTTGATCTCTAGCCTCCCCAAGTTGCTTTCCACCAATCCCATCTCTTCCACCAAGCCAAATCTGTGAGAGGGTGATTGTGTGTTGAGGAGTCTATCATCTTGAAGCACAAGAGCAAGGAGTTCATCGACATTGCCGAGCCTATTACCTTTTGGAGGGTGGTGCCTCCTAGATTGGTTAGGTGTCGCTTGGGAGCCTCCTACTTCGTGTTGTGGAGTTGAACCAAGAAGTTTGTAAGGGCAAGGAGATCGCCTACTTCGTGAAGATCTACCCATAGTGAGGCTAGTCCTTCGTGGACGGAAGCCGTTATGGAATAGTCAAGGTTGCTACTTCGTGGACCCTTATGGGTGGAGCCCTCCGTGGACTCTCGCGACCGTTTCCCTCCGTGGGTTGAAGACTCCATAAACGTGGACGTACGATAACACCACCTATCGGAACCACGGGAAAAATCTTTGCGTCTCCAATTGCGTTTGATCTACCTATCTCAACTCTTTACTTCATGTGCAATGTCTTTACTTTCCGCTGCCATATTTGTTGACATGCATGTGTAGGGTATATTAGACTTGCTAAACATGCTAAAACTGTTAAAATCTGCCAACCAATTAACTTGGGAAAAGGTTAGGTTTTAAATTCCTGCTAGTAGTCTATTCACCCCCCCTCTAGACACTCTTCTAGTGATCCCTCACACCTAGATACTCCAATGTCACCACATGTACCCATGGGCTTGATTATACGATATGCATCACACAATTTCAGATTCATCATGTTCAATCCAACACAAAGAACTTCAAAGAGTTCCCCAAAGTTTCTACCGGAGAGTCAAGACGAAAACGTGTGCCAACCCCTATGCATAGATTCCCAAGGTCACGGAACCCGCAAGTTGATCACCAAAACATACATCAAGTGGATCAATAGAACATCCCATTGTCACCACGGATATCCCATCGCAAGACATACATCAAGTGTTCTCAAATCCTTTAAAGACTCAATCCGATAAGAAAACTTCAATGGGAAAACTCAATTCATCACAAGAAGATTGAGAGGGGAAAACTCCATATGATTCATCTATATTAATAAAGCTCGCGGTACATCAAGATCGTGTCATCTCAAGAACACGAGAGAGAGAGATCAAACACATAGCTACTGGTACATACCCTCAGCCCCGAGGGTGAACTACTCCCTCCACATCATGGAGACTGTCGGGATGATGAAGATGGCCTCCGGTGATGGTTTCCCCCTCCGGCAGGGTGCCGGAACGGGCTCCCGATTGGTTTTTCGTGGCTACAGAGGCTTGCAGCGGCGGAACTCCCGATCTAGGTTTCTTTCTGGAGGTTCCTCGATTTATAGGAGTGCTTGGCGTTGGAATCAAGTCAGGAGGACTCTCGAGGAGCCCACAAGCCAGGGGGCGCGCCCCCTAGGCTTGTGGCTGCCTCGGGACTCCTCTCCGGTATCTTTTTGCTCCAGTATTTTTTAAATTTTCCAAAAATATTCTCCGTTAATTTTCAGCCTATTCCGAGAACTTTTATTTCTGCACAAAAACAATACCACGGTAGTTCTGCTGAAAACAGCGTCAGTCCAGGTTAGTTCTAATAAAATCATACCAAAATCATATAAAATTATTGTAAACATGGCATGAATACTTCATAAATTATAGATACGTTGGAGACATATCAAGGACCTCACTAAGGTAGTAGACGGGGCGCTGGACCGGCAGCGCTTTGCCTTCCTCTAGCCGCTCCACCACGAGGACGACGCTGATCACGCGCGTGGTCGCCGCGATGTACGCGATCAAAGGCTCCTTTTCGGTCGGAGCCGCCAGGACGGGTGCGTTGGAGTGGGCGCGTTTGAGGTCACGGAACGCTTCGTCCGCCTGGTCGGTCCACTCGAACTTGGCCGGCTTCGTCGTTGGGTCGTGGCCCGGCTCGACTTTGGTTTTCTTCTTCATGAGCTGGTAGAGGGGTAGAGCCTTCTCGCCCAGCCGGCTGATGAACCGGCTGAGCGAGGCGAGGCAGCCGGTGAACTTCTGGACGTCGCGGAGCTTGGTCGGCTTGTGCATGTGCTCGATGGCTCTGATTTTCTCCGGGTTGGCTTCGATGCCGCGGGCGGACACGAAGAAGCCCGGGAGCTGGCCGGCAGGCACGCCGAAAACACACTTCTCCTGATTGAGCTTGACCTTTAACTCATGCAGGTTGGCGAAGGTCTCTCGAAGGTCGTCGAGGAGGCTGAAATGCTTCTTGGTTTTGACGACGACGTCGTCGACGTAGACGTGGACGTTCCTGCCGATCTGGGGCAGGAGGCACTTCTGCATGCAGCGCTGGAAGGTGGCGCCTGCATTCTTCAGGCCGAAGGACATGGTGATGTAGCAGTAGGCCCCGAAGGGGGTGATGAAGGAGGTTTTCAGCCGGTCCGCTGGATCCAGCTTGATCTCGTGGTAGCCGGAATAGGCGTCCAGGAAGGACAGCAAATCGCAGCCGGCCGTGGAGTCGATAACTTGATCGATCCGTGGCAGGGCGAAAGGGTCCTTGGGATAGGCCTTGTTCAGGCTTGTGTAATCGATACACAAGCGCCAAGTCTTGTTTTTCTTCAGCACCAGGACTGGGTTGGCTAGCCAGTCCGGGTGGAAAACTTCCATGATGAAGCCGGCTGCGAGCAGCCGGGCGATCTCTTCTTCTATAGTACGCCGCTTCTCCTCGGAGAAATGGCGCAGGGGTTGCTTGACCGGCTTGGCATCCGGCCGCACATGAAGTTTGTGCTCGGCGTACTTCCTCGGAACACCTGGCATGTCTTTTGGAGACCATGCGAAGATGTCCGATTCTCACGGAGGAAGTCGACGAGCTTGCCTTCCTATTTGCTGTTGAGGTGGGCGCCGATGGTGACGCACTTCTTGGGGTTGGCCGGGTCAAGTGGCACCTGCCTGGTGTCCTTGGACGGCTGGAACGACGCCTCGCTGGCCGACTGGGACGGAGGAGCCGGCACGGCCGGTTGGCCAGAGGCGTGAGCCACGAGCCGGTCGAGCTGCCGCTTCTCCTCCGCTATCTCCAGGGCCTCGGCCAGCCGGCTGCTATCGCACGCGCACTCGATCGACTTCTTGTAGTCACTGTCGATAGTGATGATGCCCTTGGGACCCGGCATCTTGAGCTTGAGCTAGGCGTAATGGGGGACCGCCATGAATTTAACGAGGGCCGGCCTGCCCAGCAGCGCGTGGTAGGGACTGTTGAGGTCCACCACCTCGAACGATATCGGCTCGCGGCAGAAGTGGCTCTTGTTGCCAAAGAGGACGTCAAGCTGGATCTTGCCGATGGGGGTGCAGGATTTTCCCGGCACGATGCCGTGGAAAACCGTCCGGCTCGCCTGCAGGTCTTTCTCCTTGAGCCCCAGCTTGAGCAGCGTGTCGCGGTAGAGGATGTTGATGCTACTGCCCCCGTCGATCAGCACCCACGAGAAGTGGCAGGTGAGCCTCTCAGAGGCGATGGTGGGATCGAGGACGAGAGCATAGCTGCCGGGTTTTGGCATTACGACCGGGTGGTCCGCCCGACTCCAGGTAACCGGCTTCTCGGACCAGTGCATGAACAGGGGGACCGAGGGAACGGTGGCGTTCACCTCGTGTCGGCGCTGGCGCACGCTGTGCTTGTCGGTTACTTCGCTGGTGAAGATGACGTAGGCCTCGTCCTGGTCGGGGAACTGGTCATGAAGGCGGCCGTCGTTGGCAGCCGTTGCCGTCGCGGGCGGCTAGGCCGGAGCCGGAGCCGGCGCGCGGGGAGCCAGAGGCGGAGGAACCGGGAGGCCCTCGCCTCGGGCTAGCCGCTGGGAGAAATTGCACTATCGCAGCGTGTGCGTGGCCGGCTTGGCCCCAGAGTGCATCTTGCAGGGTGCGTCGAGCATCTGCTCGAAGGTGAGCTTGGGCTGCCAGGCGTTCTTGCCGGTTCGCTGACGCTGGCTGGAAGCCTGGGCAGCCGGCTGCTCCTCCTCGATAGTGGTGACCTGCCGACTCCCATAGCGGGGATCCGGTTGGTCGGCTTTGCGCTTGTTGTTCTGCTGCTGCCGGTTGTTGGCGGCTGCCCGCGGCGCGGCAGGCGGCGGGGTTGGTTTGGCAGGCATGGTGACCTTGATCCGCATCGCGGAGTCGGCCGTGGCATACTTATCTGCCTTGGCCATCAGATCCGCCAAGGTCACCGGCTCGGAGCACAGGAGCTTGTGCTTGAGGTGGGTGCCGTCGCGGCAACCCTCGAAGAAGTACTGGATGGCCTGCACCTCATGTACCCCCTCGCAGGAGTTGCGGAGCTCGGTCCAACGCCTGAGGTAGTCACGGAGGGACTCGTCCGGCCCCTGGACGCACATGGCCAGCTCACAGGGCCGGCCGGGCCGCTTGTAGGTGCCGGTGAAGTTGCAGACGAATGCTTCCTCAAAGTCCGTCCAAGTATTGATGCTGTCGGCGGATAGGCTGTTGAGCCAGGTCTGAGCTGAGCCGATCAACATGAGGGGGACGTAGCGCACAGCTACGCGCTTGTTCCCCCTGGCTATGCCGACTGCGGTGGTGTAGTCGACTAGCCAGTCTTCCGGCTTGGCGGTGCCGTTGTACTTCGGGGTATCGCGGGGGAGCGTGAAGCCGGTTGGGAACGGATCGTTGCGGATCCGTGGGCCGAAGCACGCCAGGCCGATCGGACCCTCCTCCTCCAGGAGGGCGGATTGTGCCAGCCGGTCGATGCGGGTCCGGGCGTCGTTCTCACTCCGCGGGATGCGCGGGCCGAGCCGAGCGGCGAGCTCGGGACGGACAGCCGGGGAAGGCGAGCGTGCACGCTCCCACCGCGGAGGCAGGGTGTTGGCGCGGCTGCGCCGGCTGCCGCCTGCCGGAGCGTCGTTGCGCCGGCTGTTGATAGCCGACGGCTCGTCTCCCTGTCGGGAGCATCCGTTATGGGACCCAGCGCCCCGTCGGCCGGAGCCGCGGGGGGAAAAGGCTTGCTGGACCGGCCGGTGCTGGCCAGCGGTTGGCGGGGCGTCCCCCTCGGGGACGGGAACCTCAGAGCCGGCGTTGGCGTCGTTGAGCCGGGCCTGCTGAGCGTTGGCGGCGGCGATGAGGTCTTGGATGTGCCGCTCCTCGCCCACCAGGTCGGCGAGGTCGGCATAGGCCACCTGGGCGGCCCTCATGTTGGCAGCCGGCGTGTCGTAGGTGGGGAGCCTGCCACCGAGGATTTCCGCAACCACACGGCCGCGGTTGCGGACGTCGCCGCGCCAGCTGGGCTCGTTGCCGGCGGGGGTGAGGCCATAGGCGGAGTTGTGCTCGCGCTGCGCGGACTCCATCCGGCGCTTGGTGGTGGCGAGCGTGGTCGCCTCTGTGAACAGCAGTCGGCGAGCAGCCTCCAGCTCGGCCGTGGCCGTGGCCGGGTTTGTCGTAGGCGTGACGGGGGTGTTGAGGCCCCGAAGCACGGAGCCAAGGGGATCGGAGGTGCCGGTGCGGGCAGCAGCGGCGGCTGCCTCCGCCTCCGCTCTGACGCGGCCGGAGGTCGTGGAGGAGCCGATGGCCATTACTCCCGCGCGGACGCAGGAGCCATCAGCATCGCCCGGAGCGAGTGCGCCCACAAACGAGGGCGGGTCGAGGCAGTCGAGCACCTGGCTAGGGTACTCGTCGGCAGCTGGCTCGCCGGTGAGGCTCAGCCTGCCGACGCGCTCGGCGAGGATGGCGACATCGAACAAGGGGTCGCCGCCGCGCCACTCGTCGGAGAGGCTGACAGCGTCGCCCGCAGGGCTGGCGGGAACGGGGTCCCACCCCGCGGGAGCGAGCCCCACGAGCGTGCAGTTCCGCCCGGACGCGGGGCGGCCGGGGGAGGTGGTGAAGGGTCCCGCCCGAAGCGTGACTCCGGCTGACGCCAGGGACGGCCCCACGGTGGGCGCCTACTGTCGTCGTTTTCTCATGACAGATGCCATGGCGTGGCTTATCGAGAGTGGTTGGGGCCGAAGGATGCCGGCGGACTCCGGGAGAGGGATTGGGCACAAGCGGTGAGGGACACACGATGTACCCAGGTTTGGGGCCCTCCGTGGGAGGTAACACCCCTAGTCCTGTTTGTCTAGTTGATGGGGTCTGGTGTTACAATGGTGCTCCTTGAGCTGTTGTCTAGAGGGAGAAGAAGGAGCAGCCAGCTCCTCTTCTCTTGCTACGTGGGAGTGTGAGTGTGAGATGGGGTGAGTGCCTCGCCCGATGCATGGGGGGCCTCGGGGGGTTTTATAGGCCAACCCCCCGGCTTATAATATACATAAGGTACTGAATGGGGCCCCCGGCCGGCAGCCTCCCTAACCGGCCTGCGGTCCCACCGGCTGGGCCGTCTTGTCGCCCGTAGGGCCTACCGGCTGCGCGGTCCCTACGCGGACTGGGGCCCGCCAGCCGGCTCTTCTATTGGCCCGCGCTCACCTGCCGAGGCATGGGCTGCCCTGCGCGGCGTCGTCTTGCGCCTGCCGGCCGAAGTCAGCGGTACGGCCGGCTGCGCTGTAGCCACGCCGGGGCAGGTAACGGAGTAGACAGCGGCGTGGCCGCACTGTTGCCCCGCCGGGTCTCGATCGGTCAGGGTCAGCGATACGACCGCCCAGACTGTCGCCATACGCGGCCGCGCGTCTGCGGTCGCTGTAGCCACGCCGGAGTTCAACGTGGGGGTCACGTCCTGTTGACGTACTTGGTCGCTGCAGGAGGGGACCAGCGCCTGCCCGCCCAGTGGTCAGCGTGAGGGCCGGCCGCGGAGCGGCCGGCTGCAGGCTGGCCGGAGGCTGGGCAGCCGGCTCCTGTCCAGCCGGCCGTGGGCCAGCCGGCCAAGGGGCCAACCGGTTGCTCGCCAGCCGGTCACGGACCAGCCGGCCGTATAGTCAATTTTTGAAAGGGGGCTCGAACCCCCTTGTCTTGGCATACCCAGGGGTAATATCCCCGTCACTTGGGAACCCACTTGACCATGGCTAGGGATTCATCTTCAAATGTGTCAATCTCTTCTTGAAGCTTGTCCTTGCCCTTAAGCTTGTGGTCTTGTGGTAGAAGGTCATCTTCAGCTTTTGTTCCCTTGGATTTAGCATTGGTATTGTTGCTGCTAGATGAAGAACCTTTCTTGCCTTTGTTACTAGTTTGCTTAGGCTTAACTTGTGGAACAAATGAGGACAAGAGTAGTCGTTTGGAAACATAAGAAGGACTCTTCTTTCGAAGATCGTCATTGATAGCTTTAAGAAACTCATGTTCTTTCTCTAAATTTAGCTTCTCGAAGCGTAGCTTCTCATGAGTTCTTAGTAGCTCTCTATGATCTTCTAGAGGAGATTCATGAGCTAAATTAAGAGTGTTTAGTTCGTTAGTTAGACTTTCAATCTCCTTCTTATCATCATCATACGACTTATCTTGATTAGCATGATTATTATCAAGTTCATTTTGACTAACATCACTAGTTTTATCAAAGAGAAAATCATCATCTCCTAGTAAATCATCCTCATCGGTATTAAAGTCAATGTATTCGGGGTGTGATACCTTGGGGCCTTTAGCCATGAAGCAACTTCCACTTCCTTCCTTTGGTGAATCAAATATATCATAGGAGTTGGAGGTTACGAGTGGTAATCCGGCAACACCTTCATCTTTACTATGGTCGGAGTTGGAGTGGTAGCTTCTCTCGAATTGGTTGTCGGATTCGGAGCCGGAAACCCATTCACCAAAATGAGCTTGTTGTCTTCTTCTTGTGTAGCTCTTGGTGTACTTGTCCTTCTTCTCCGAGTCCTTGCTTCTCTGGGAGGGTCTTCGTTCATAGCGATCTTCTCTACTCCTTCTCTCTCTACGAGGTGATTCATCTCTTGAGCTTCGTCTTCTAGGTGACTCTTCTCTCCTTTTGTGGGGGGCCATGCACTCATTGGAATAGTGTCCGGGACTTCCACAATTGTAACAATTTTGATCATGACTAGAGGAACGCTTCTTTTTAATTTCTTGAATTGGAGCTTCTCTCTTTGCCTCTACTCTTGTAGAACTTGTTGAATTTCTTGACCATGAGGCTTATTTCTTCATTGGTAACAAGGTTGTCACTTGAAGTAGCGGGAGTGTCACTTGTAGCTTTCTATGCACCACTTGACTTGGTGTGAAGTTCTTCTTTGTCCTTGAGTGACATCTCATGACCAACAATCCTACCAATGACTTTCGTAGGCTTGAGATCTTTGTAGTTTGGCATCATTTGGATCAATGTGCACACGATGTCGTACTTTCCATCCAAGGCTCTAAGGATCTTCTTGATGATGAATTTGTCGGTCATCTCTTCACTTCCTAAGCCGGCAATATCATTCGTGATGAGAGCAAGCCTAGAGTACATTTCCGCGACTCCTTCACCATCCTTCATCTTGAACTTGTCAAGTTGACTTTGTAGCACATCCAACTTAGATTCCCTGACGGATTCGGTACCTTCGTGCATATCAACCAAAGTATCCCAAATCTCTTTTGCATTCTCGAGACGGCTAATCTTGTTGAACTCTTCGGGGCATAAGCAGTTGAATAGAATGTCGCATGCTTGAGCGTGGTATTGCAACATCTTCAATTCTTCCGTGGTCGCTTCACGATCCGGTTCCTTTCCATCTCCAAATAATTCACCTTGCAATCCAACATGAACAACAACCCAAACGGTGGGGTTATGACTAAGAATATGCATTTTCATTTTGTGCTTCCAACTAGCAAAGTTTGTACCTTCAAAATATAGACCTCTACGATGATAACTTCTCTCATTAGACGCCATACTCTCCTAGGTTGTGAGACCAATGTGATGGAGACCAAAGCTCTGATACCACTTGTAGGATCCGAAGTATGTCTAGAGGGGGGTTATTAGACTACTTGACCAAATAAAAATCTAGCCTTTTCCCAATTTTAAGTCTTGGCAAGTTTTAGCAATTGTAGCAAGTCAAGTACACCCTACACATGCAAGTCTAAGAGTATAGCAGCGTAAAGTAAAGACATGCACATTAAAGTAAAGGTAGGGAGAGGAGAATCAAACGCAATTGATGACACAAAGATTTTTCCTATGGTTCCGATAGGTGGTGCTATCATAACTCCACGCTGATGGAGACTTCAACCCACGAAGGGTAGCGGTCGCGAGAGTCCACGGAGGGCTCTACCCATTAGGGTCCACAAAGTAGCAACCTCGTCTATTCCGTCACGGCTTCCGTCCAGGAAAGACTAGCCTCACTATGGGTAGATCTTCACGAAGTAGGCGATCTCCTTGCCCGTACAAACTTCTTGGTTCATCTCCACAACACGAAGAAGGAGGCTCCCAAGCGACACCGAACCAATCTAGGAGGCACCACCCTCCAAAAGGTAATAGATGTGGTAACAATGATGAACTCCTTGCTCTTGTGCTTCAAAAGATAGTCTCCTCAACACTCAATCACTCTCTCATAGATTTGGCTTGGTAGAAGAGGTTGATTGGGTGGAAAGCAACTTGGGGAGGCTAGAAATCAAGATTCATATGGTTGGAGTGGAACGTCTTGATCTCAACACATGACTAGGTGGCTCTCTCTCAGAAAAATGGATAGGGCAAGTGTAAGTGTGTTCTGAGTGCTTCTCATACGAATGAGAGGTGGTGGAGGGGTATATATAGGCATCTCCAAAGATCCAACCGTTACAACATTATTGCCCAACTTCGTGAAACCGGTCCAAAAAGTCGGTCGTACCGACTAGTGCAAGATGTGGCAACTTTAAGCTTTTCAGTGGAACCGATATATAAATCTTGGTGGTACCGATATGGGTGACCTAGGCAGTTTCCAATTCTCGGTGGCACCAATTTCCAAAACTCGGAAATTTCGATTCATGAAAATGAGATACTAGAGGGTTGGTCACAGATTTCGTTGGGACCGAATTTGAAACTTGGTAGTACCGAGACATGGGTTTGGCTTAGGATCTGTCTAGGGTTTGAACTCGGTGTGACCGAATGAGAATTGTTGGTGGC
Source organism: Elymus sibiricus (assembly GCA_039707655.1). NCBI lineage: Eukaryota > Viridiplantae > Streptophyta > Magnoliopsida > Poales > Poaceae > Elymus > Elymus sibiricus. Next base: position 314,593,055 of record CM077665.1, read on the forward strand.
ACCGATTTTGGATATTTGGTTTTGGACAGAGTATTTGTGGGACAATTTCATGTGTATTTTTGGTGGCTAATCTCTAAGCACTTGAGCAACAAGATCATCATAGACACCTCATCCCCTTTTAATAGTATTGGCTTTCCTATGGACTCAAAGTGATTTCTCACATAAAGTAAAATGTAGAATCTTCAAGCTTGATGATTTGCCAATCCTATTCCTTGCATATGGGGTCTCCTCACTATCCTTTTGCCAATCCTTTCATTGAACATTCCAGAAATATACTTAGTGGAAACATTAGTCCAGTGAAATATATGTTGTTATTAATTACCAAAACCACCTAGGGAGAAGTTGTGCTTTCAATCTCCCCCTTTTTGGTAATTGATGAAAACATATATATCAAAGCTTCGATAGGGATAAGACAATGAACATCATCGTTGCTTTGAGAGGTATGTGATAAGCAAGAGCTCCCCCTAAATTTGTGCATTATTTAAAATTTGCGTTTGAATGCAAATGCACAATCAATTAGGAGTGTGGGTAACTCCTCCATGTCACATACAACTTGGTGGTGCGCATGAATGATATGAATGGATTACAATGCACATACCACCAAACAAGTGCATGATCATCTCATAGATATATTACAAAGATAGGAAATAGTAGCATCAACAAGCAAAGCATATGATCAAACACAACTGAGTTTAACAACCAAGCTAAAACCGCAATGTTTTTAAAAATGAAGAGAGCAACCAAAAGACAAAACACGCTCTCTCGAAGCCCTATGATCTATGCGCTTCTCCCCCTTTGGCAACAAGTTACTAAAATGTTTAAATCACGTAGAACTAATTGATACGTCTCCAACGTATCGATAATTTATGAAGTATTCATGCCATATTCACCTATGTTTACAATACTTTTATATGGTTTTGATGCACTTTATATGATTTATTTAGAACTAACCCGTACTGACGTTGTTTTCAGCAGAACTACCGTGGTGTTGCTTTTGTGCAGAAAATGAAAGTTCTCGGAATGGCCCGAAACTTTTTGACGGGTTTTTTGGAACAAAAGAGGAACTAGATGCTTCGTGGGAGGGCCAGAAGAGCCACGAGGTGGGCACAACCCACCAGGGCGCGCCCTGGTGTCTTATGCCCTCCTCGTGGTCCATCTTCGCGTGAAACCGACGCTCAAAAATCCTATAAATATAGAAACCATCAGAAATAACCCTAGACTCTCCGGTCCGCCGCCGCAACTCTCTGTATCGACGAAAAAGAAATCTGGAGGCATTCCAGTACCCTGCCGGAGAGGGGAATCCATCTCCGGTGGCCATCTTCATCATCCCGGCGGAGGCCATGACGAGGGAGTAGTCTACCCTCGGGGCTGAGGGTATGTACCAGTAGCTATGTGTTCAATCTCTCTCTCCCTCTCTCTCTCGTGTTCTTGAGATGTCATGATCTTGATGTATCACGGGCTTTGTTAATATAGTTGGATCATATGGTGTGTTTCCCTTACTATCTTGTTGTGATGTATTGAATCTTTCCCTTTGAGATATCGTTATGTTGGATTGAATATTGGATTTGAGAACACTTGATATATGTCTTGCATGTGGATACCCGTGGTGAAAATGGAGTGTTCTATTGATTCACTTGATATATGTTTTGGTACTCAACTTGCGGATTCCCACGGTGACATTGGGGTAATCTATGCATAGGGGTTGATACACGTTCTTGTCCTACTTTCTCCGATAGAAATCTTGGGGTACTCTTTGAGGTTCTTTGTGTTGGATTGAGTATTATGAATCTGAAATTGTTTGATGCGTATCGTATAATTAACTCATGGATACTTGTGGTGACATTGGAGTATCTAGCTGACATTAGAGTTGGTTGATGCGTATCATATGGTGTTATTTTAGTACGAACTTGTGACACCCTGGGTTTTGGCTACAGTGATCATTGTAATTAAGCACAGTGATGACCATGAACAGTGCCTAGTCATTTTGCTAAGTAGATTGTGATCAAGTTGAAATTCATGTCTCATTTTAAATTCCACCTCAAAAGGGCATTGAATTTTAATGTGATAAAATAAAGTTGCAAACAGCATATGAAAAATGTTGCACACTTGTTAAAAATCTCAAAACTAATGTTGTTAAGGAAAACAACATCACCTTGATGTTGGTGTGGACCCCATCATCCAAAACAGAAGCTAAAAGCATTTAAAGGTGCTCTTAAAATCATTTGGATAAATCAAACATTTTTCAAAAAAAAATGCCCTATGTGACCATGTAGAATATTGCAATATATTTATTGGACCATGTCACACATTTTTGCTGAAAAGAATTATTGCAAGAAAATAAATGAGACTGAAAATAAAAACAGAAAACAAAATAGAAAAGAAATAAAAAGAAAAGGCCCCCCTGCCCTGGGCCTTAGGCCACAGTGCCAGGCCCAGGCCGGCCCAGCAGCTCCCTCGGTCGTCCCCGACCTCGCTACAGGAGGTGGCGACCGAGGCGCGCCCGCGACCGGGCTCGTCCCCGCCGGACCAGCTCGCCGGCGATGGCCCGGTGGGTATAAGGCCGCCCCCACGCTCCCCCGTGCCCCTGCCTGCTCCCCTGTAGCCCTAGATCTCACCTGCTCCCTCTCTCTCGCTCTCTGCTTCTCCCTCCGCTCGAGCCCGCGCCGCCGTCGCCATGGCCGCCGACTAGCCGCGGCCACCATGCCCCATTCGCCTCGCCTCCTCACCCAGCAGCTTCGCCGTCGACCGGCGCATCCACCTCGACCGCAAGCCCGAGCCCGGAGCCCCTGCATTGCCGTCCCCACGCCTTCTTCCTCCTCGGGCCGCCGCCGTTCGCCGCGACGATTCCGGCGCCGTCAAGCCTCCCTCGAGCCCGCTTTGCCCCTCTACAGTATCGCTGTGAGCCCCTGCTTCTTTCCCTCTCCCTCTCGCGCTAGCTCCGGCCCCGTAGCCCCCTCCCCCTCCATGCCTGACGGTCGGCTCCGCTCGAGCTCAACGTCGGCGAGCCTCCGGTGACCTTTTGGTCTGGCGCTCGCCACCGTTCGCTCCCCCGCACCGCGTAGAGCCTCCCCAGCTGCTTACTTTGCCCGCTAGCGCCCCGTAGCTCCGATCCCGTCGACGCCCGAACCGCACCGCCGCCCCTGCTCGCTGCTGGCGCCGTTTCAGGCTGTCCCAGCCCCTCGCACTCGCCGGGATGGATGCGCGCGTGCCTCCGCGTTCGAACGCGGGTCTCCGCGCACAAAACGGGCCCTTGTGGGCGATTCCCGGTCGGGTTCGGCGCTCCTCCGCCGTGGTTTTGGTCGCCGGCGCGACTCCGGTGGCCGGAGCTGACCTGGCCAGGCCGGGGCCACTGCCAGTGACACTGGCCAGGGGTTCCCGCGGGCCCAGTTGACCAGTTGACTCGGTCAACTGCTGACTGGACTCGGTCCAGTCACTGATAGGTGGGGCCCGACCCCCCCCCTGTGTATGACAGGTGGACCACCCCTGTCAGTTGCTTATTTAGATAATAAAAATAATTAATTAGATTAATTAGTCACTGACATGTGGGGCCACTAACTATTAGTCAGTATTTAGATTAGTTAAACCCTGGATTAAACCCTGAGTCAATGACAGCTCGGGCCCACTGGTCAGGTTTGACCAGTCAGCCCCACTGTTGACTGCTGACGTCATCCTGACGTCATAAATGCTTTTTCGAATTAAATTAAATCTGTTAATTTCAGAATATTTATAAAACTTTAAAAATTAATATAAAATAATCCGTAACCCGGATGAAAAAGTTTTATACATGAAAGTTGATCAGAAAAATCCCACGAATCCGAATACGCGGTCCGTTCGTCTGTCACGTGCTCCTAGCATAGCGAACATGGAACTTTTCCATCGATTTCGTCTGTCCGGTAGTAGCCCGAGACCCGGAAAATATCGTCAGATATTATTCCGACCCGTCTGCGACGTGTAATACTGCGTTAGTGCATGCCTAGTTCTGCATATTGCCATGTCATGCATCGTGATGCATTTGTCTGCTTTATATTTATTGTTTCTTCCCCTTCTTCTTACCGGTAGACCCCGAGACTGACGGTGCTGCCGGGTACGACTACACCGTTGACAATCAGGCCTTTGCCGTAGGGCAGCAAGGCAAGCAACCCCCCCCCCCCCTTGAGCATTCCGATATCGCCCATTTCTTTCCCTCTCAGTCTTGCATTAGATTTTACTACTGTATTAGCTAGCTCCTATTTCTGATGCATAGCCTGCTTTTGATAAACTGCTACTATACCTGCAATTAAATTAGCTGCTTAGTATAGGTTGATCAATGAATCCCTTGTGACCCCCTTAGTCCCAGTTGCCCCTGCTTCTTCATCGATGACCCGACGACTCGAAGACTCGAAGACTCGGTCAACCGACCGACAAGCCAGGCCCCTCACATCACCGCACTTCCCTTAATTGTACGACTCTGCAGCGCTACTATCGAGTACCGAGGGTGACACCTCGTGAAGTACTCATGATGCTAGCTCTGTAGTGCAGCTAGTCGGTCGTGGTTATCGAGGGTGATTCCTCCTTCACCACTCCCAACGATGACTCTGTCGTGCAACCCCTCAAGTGTGGGACCCTCGAGGGTGATTCCTCTAAAGTCCACCTTGACGGTTTCATCGAGCGGGGCCCCTTGAGGGTGATTCCTCAAGTTCCGTCTTGATGTTTTATACACACGGTTACTATGACCTGGTTACAGAATCATGTTGGTGATGGGTCGGCCCTGAGGGGTACCCACGGTTTGATGTTGATGAGGCGTGGACGGGCAGGAGAGGCCCTTGACACACATCCTCGAGACGGGGCGACGGGACTGCACTTCATGGGTCACTCTTGCCCCGCATTAATAAAATGCTAATGGGTTGGGTATTTGATCTGAGTTGGGTCGTTGGCCTTTTTGCGCACCAAACCATCGCGTGGGAGAAGTTATGGGTACTCAACATCATTGTATCAGCCGAAGCTCTTCGGACGTCAGCAATGGAGCGGCGCATGCCCGAGTGGTCCGCAACGGCACCACACTTGTTATAAGGGGTGCTAGGACTTACCTCGGCCGCCCTCGCATCGTGCAGGTGTGCAAAGGGCGATTGGCCCATGACCCCTGCGCGCTTAGGAATTAGACCGGCGGGCTGGCCTCTTCGTTGAGCCTAGGTGGGGCGACGACGTGCTGCTATCCCGAGGCTGGGCATGACCCAGGAAAGTGTGTCCGGCCGGAGGTGATCAGGCATGTTGGAAATGCGGTGCACCCCTGCAGGGATGAATTATCTATTCGAATAGCCGTGTCCACGGTAATAGGACGACTTGGAGTTGTACCTTGACCTACTACAACTAAAATTGTGACTTTAATTGGAAATGAATGTTGGCTCCGGGATTGCTTCCTCGCAGGGAGTCGAGGAAGAATCTCTGGGCGTGGTTACTTAATAAAATTGCTACAATAATATGACTATATATGAGATACCAGTCTACTCTCTTCTAATGCTGCAAGATGCTGAAGATGCAAGTCTTCGATAGGACTAGGCTTTTCCCCCTATTCTTGCTTTCTGCAGTCAGCCCAGATATGACCCCTTTACTTGATACCGATGCATACTTAGCATAGTTCTGATGTCAGTCTTGCGAGTACTTTGGATGAGAACTCACCGCTGCTTTGCATTCTCTTTCCCCCTCGATACGATTACCGCGATCAGACGATGGAGCCCAGGAGATGGAGTATGCCGGAGACGACGACTACACCACCGCTGGAGCCTACTACTACGTGGAGAGTGCCGACGCTCAGGAGTAGTTAGGAGGTTCCCAGGCAGGAGGCCTCGCCTCTTTCGATCCGTTGCTTATGTTTGTGCTAGCCTTCTTAAGGCAAAACTTGTTTAACTTATGTCTGTACTCAGATATTATTTGCTTCCGCTGACTCGTGCTTTGTCGAGCTTTGTATTCGAGCCCTCGAGGCCCCTAGCTTGTAATATGAAGCTGTATGACTTTAATTTGTGTCTAGTGTTGTGTTGTGATATCAATCAGTGAGTCCTTAATCTTGGTCGTATGCATTGTGTGTATGATTAGCGTACGGTCGAAATTGGGGGCGTCACAGAACTCTAGATAGATTGATCGGAAATGATAACTTGGTGTTATTTTAGTACGAGCTCTTGGATAGATCGATCGGAAAGAATAACTTTAAGGTGGTTTCGTACCCTACAAACAATTTCTTCTTATGTTCTCCGCTAGATAAGAACTTTGGAGTGATTCTTCGTTGCACGTTGAGGGATGGTTATGTGATCCAATTATATTAGCATTGTTGGGAGATTGCACTAGCGAAAGTACAGACCCTAGGCCTTGTTTTCAAGCATTGCAATACCGTTTGTGCTCACTTTTGTTACTTGATACCTTGCTGTTTTTATATTTTCAGATTACAAAAACCTATATCTACCATCCATATTGCACTTGTATCACCATCTCTTCGCCGAACTAGTGCACCTATACAATTTTCCATTGTATTGGGTGTGTTGGGGACACAAGAGACTCTTTGTTATTTGATTGCAGGGTTGGTTGAGAGACACCATCTTCATCCTACACCTCCCACGGATTGATAAACCTTAGGTCATCCACTTGAGGGAAAATTGATACTGTCCTACAGAACTCTGCGCTTGGAGGCCCAACAAAGTCTACAAGAATAAAGTTGCGTAGTAGACATCAAGCTCTTTTCTGGTGCCATTGCCGGGGAGGTGAGTGCTTGAAGGTATATCTTTAGATCTTGCAATTAAATCTTTTAGTTTCTTGTTTATCACTATTTTGGTTTTATAAAATAAAACTACAAAAAAATGGAGTTTAGGTTGCATCAATTGTTTCGTCTTTTTAATGTCTTTCGTGAAAATGATGGTTCGGAAAATTGTGCTCAATTGGTGGAGGAAGGGTTTACGAAAATACTTAGTGAGAATTCCTTGAATGATGAGATTGATTGCAATGTTGCTAGTATGAATTCTCTGAATATCCATGATGCTAATGATATGCAAAGCCACAAGCTTGGGGATGCTATGTTTGATGAAGATGATATTTTTTGTCCCCCAAGTTTTGATAAGCAAATTTATTGTGATGATGGCATGCCTCCTATCTATGATGATTATGATGATGACATGTATGCTATAAAGGATAATTATAACTATGAAACTTGTCATCATGATTTTAATTTTCAATGTGGTTATGTCAATCAAGTGTCTCATGATAGTTATTTTGTTGAGTTTGCTCGCACTACCATGGATGTAAAGGAATTTGCTTATGTGGAGAGTAATGAAAATTCTATGCTTGTGCATCATGAAAAGAATGCTTTATGTGATAATTATATTGTTTAATTCCTTCATGATTCTACTGAAAATTATTATGAGCGAGGAACAAATGCTTGTAGGAATTGCAACAATATCAAGTTTCCTCTCCATGTGTTGAAAATCTTGAAGATATGCTTGTTTTGCCTTCCTATGCTAGTTGATTCTTGCTCCCATAAATTGTTTTCTCACAAAATCCCTATGCATAGGAAGTGGGTTAGACTTAAATGTGTTTGTCATGAGATTCATGATGCTCTCTTGCATGTTTCAATTACTATTCCTATATGAGCATCATTGAAATCATCATGCCTAGCTAAAAGGCATTAAAGAAAAGCGCTTGTTAGGAGACAACCCAACACTTTTACTTTCTGTTTTTGTGTGTTCACATGATTAATATACTGTAGTAATCATGTTTTGTGTCTTTTATTTCAATAAAGTGCCAAGTAAAGCCTTTGGGGTGACTCACAAGATGAGTAGAATTGATGCTGAACCAAAACAGAAACTTTTGACTCCAGTACAGGAATTTTCATTTTTTACTGGAACGAGATAATGATCTGAAATTTTTACACAGTCTTCATATACAAATTCTTCAGGTTTTCCTAATTTTTCAGAATTTTTAGAGACAGGGAAGTATGGATATACTACAGATCTTCAAAGACTGTTCTGTTTTTGACAGATTCTGTTTTGCATGCATAGTTTGCTTGTTTTAGTGTTTCCATAACTTATATTTAGTGGTATAAATTATGGGAATGGTAGAATACAGTAGGTATTATCTGATAACAATTATGAATCTTGTCGTGACAGTACCTACGTGAATGATCTTTATTTATTATACTAACCCATCTCACGAAGTTCCGTTAAGTTTTGTGTGATTGAAGTTTTCAAGTTTTGGGTGGGACACCGATATGAGGAGAATAAGGAGTGACCAGAACCTAAGCTTGGGGATGCCCAAGGAACCCCCAAGGTAATATCCAAGGAATACTCAAGCGCCTAAGCTTGGGGATGCCCAGGAAGGCATGCCCTCTTTCGTCTTCAACATTATCGGTATATCTTACTTAGACCTATATTTTTATTCGTCACATAATATGTGCTTTGCTTGGATCGTCATTATATTTTGTTATTTTATGTTAGGTGTTATTTATAATCTTGTTTTTCAATAAAAATTTCCAAGAATTTCCCTTAGGATGCTTGCATTGCATGTTTGATGTGTGCTGTGTAAAAACAGAAACTTTCTCTGTAGTGTTTGAATTTTCATATTTTACTGGAACGTGGAAAATTTCTGAAATTTTTACACAGTGTTTTCATATAAATTATTTATCACGTCCTAAATTTTCATAATTGTTGGAGTTACAGAAGTACACTGGTTTAATAGATTGCTACAGACTGTTCTGTTTGGACAGATTGCTGTCATTGTTTTGTTATCTACTTATCCTATAGTTTCCATAGCCTATATTGGTAGATATAAATTGTGGAAACGATAGTAAACAGTAGATGATGTTTGGAAATTATTATGCAACTTGTCTTGGTAGTACATAAAGAGTTGATTTATTATTATGTGCACTAACCTATCTCACGAGTTCTTTTCAAGTTTTGTGTGGATGAAGTTTTTGAGAATAGGTGAAACCGGAATATGAGAGGATTGAACGAGAGACAAAAGCTCAAGCTTGGGGATGCCCAAGGCACCCCAAGTAAATATTTCAATAAGTCTCAAGCATCTTAGCTTGGGGATGCTACGCATCCCACATCTCTTCGTCAACTATCGGTTAGCCTATGTTGAGCCTAAATTTTTATTCGTTCACATGATGCGTCCTATTCTTGGAGTTCTATTTTTGTTTAGTTTGATGTTTGAATAAAATACTCAGATCTGAAAATATTTATTGAGAGAGAGCCCTCACATAGCTACTTAATTGTTTGACTACTCATTGATCTTCACTTATATCTTTTGAGAGTAGTTTGATGTTTACTCATGTGCTTCACTTATATCCTATGAGTAAATTGTGAATGAATGAAATATCATAAATCTGAAGTTATCAATGTGCTTTATGCTTAGTATTAGCTTCACATCTGGTTTAGAAAGTAAAATCTATTGAAGTTTGACAATCACAATATTGGTCATACAAGCAATTCTTGAATGATTAGTATAAGGAAGAGAACTTTCACATACAAATATATTATCTTGGACATCTTCTATGATTGTGAATACCCATTAATTAGTTTCAAACTTGAGCAAATTAGTTGAAGTTGGACAAGGAAGACAACGTAATGAGTTATGGTTGTGTATATTTGCATAGAAGTTATATTGTTATGAATCCTCCAACATGTGGTGCTTGTTTAGAATCTTTTGCTAACCAACACTTCATACTAAATAGAGATACTACTTGTGCATCCAAATCCTTGAGCCAAGTTTCTTCCATAAGAGTCCACCATACCTACCTATATATGGTATTTCACTGCCATTCCAAGTAAATTTGCATGTGCCACCTCTAAACATTCAAATAAACATCTGTTTTGTGTGCCTGGACCGCTCATGGAGCGACGGGGGGCGGTTAGTAACTTCCATGTTAAGCGGTTATTCTCATGATGAATGTTTATTCACTCGTCCTTGCACGAGAGGGGCGGTAATAGGGATTCCCAGTCCCGAAATAAAAAAATGCAAATAATTAAACAAAACTCCCCCAGGAATGTTGTTGGTATGGACGGTACCTTTGGATTCAGCTAGCCGTGGAGTGTGTTTGTTGGTGGAGGGGGAGTAATACTTTACTTTTACCGCATGGGAACCGCCGCTAATGTGTTTAGCATGGAAGATATTGATAACTCTTGGCCGTAACGTTGACAGGAAGGGTGCACCTCCCAAAACTATATTCATCTCTGTTTTTAAACAATGAGCTTTGGCACATATGCGAATCCCTGCTTCCCTCTGCGAAGGGACAATCTATTTACTTTCATGTTATTTACTATTCATGTTGAGTCAACTTCTTATTCCAACCTCAGTCTATTAGTTGGCAAGCATCATGTGGTGGGGAAAGATCCAAACATATATATCCAGTCAAATATATTTGATCATGATTTATTATTGTTGACAATTATCTCTATGATAAATGAGTTGGGAGGCGAAACATTAAGCCCCTATCTTTCTCTGTGTTCTTTGGATGCCATTTGTTCTAAAAATATGCTTTGAGTACTAGCAATCATAGAAGACTATATGATGATTGAGTATGTGGAGCTCTTACTTAGACTTTGTTGAGAATAAGTTGAATTGCAATTGTTTGGTGACTAAGAACATAGGTTGTTAAGTTTCAAGAGAATTCATTGTTTGAACCATAACATGTGAATTGGTTGCTACTTTATCATTATGAGTTTTATGAGAAAGAGTTGCTGTTATGATGCTAGGAAAAGTGGTTGAAATTATCATTGATCAAACTTAAGCACTATGCTAGTATTCACACTTCATAAATTATTTCTTTTATCATTTACCTACTCGAGGACGAGTAGGAATTAAGCTTGGGGATGCTGATACGTCTCCAACGTATCGATAATTTATGAAGTATTCATGCCATATTCACCTATGTTTACAATACTTTTATATGGTTTTGATGCACTTTATATGATTTTTTTAGAACTAACCCGGACTGACGTTGTTTTCAGCAGAACTACCGTGGTGTTGTTTTTGTGCAGAAAATGAAAGTTCTCGGAATCGCCCGAAACTTTTTGACGATTTTTTTGGAACAAAAGAGGCACTAGACACTTTGTGGGAGGGACAGAAGAGCCACGAGGTGGGCACAACCCACCAGGGCGCGCCAGAGGGCCCAGGCGCGCCCTGGTGTCTTGTGCCCTCCTCGTGGCCCATCTTCGCGTGAAACCGACACTCAAAAATCCTATAAATATAGAAACCATCAGAAATAACCCTAGACTCTCCGCTCCATCGCTGCAACTCTCTGTATCGACGAAAAACCAATCTGGAGGCGTTCCAGTACCCTGCCGAAGAGGGGAATCCATCTCCGGTGGCCATCTTCATCATCCCGACGCAGGCCATGACGAGGAGGGAGTAGTCTACCCTCGGGGCTGAGGGTATGTACCAGTAGCTATGTGTTCAATCTCTCTCTCTCTCGTGTTCTTGAGATGTCATGATCTTGATGTATCACGGGCTTTGTTAATATAGTTGGATCATATGGTGTGTTTCTCTTACTATCTTGTTGTGATGGATTGAATCTTTCCCTTTGAGATATCGTTATGTTGGATTGAATATTGGATTTGAGAACACTTGATATATGTCTTGCATGTGGATACCCGTGGTGACAATGGGGTGTTCTATTGATTCACTTGATATATGTTTTGGTACTCAACTTGCGGATTCCCGCGGTGACATTGGGGTAATCTATGCATAGGGGTTGATACACGTTCTTGTCCTACTTTCTCCGATAGAAATATTGGGGTACTCTTTGAGGTTCTTTGTGTTGGATTGAGTATTATGAATCTGAAATTGTTTGATGCGTATCGTATAATTAACTCATGGATACTTGTGGTGACATTGGAGTATCTAGGTGACATTAGAGTTGGTTGATGCGTATCATATGGTGTTATTTTAGTACGAACTCTAGATAGATTGGTCGGAATGGATAACTTCGTGTTATTTTAGTACGATCTCTTTGATAGATCGATCGGAAAGAATAACTTTAAGGTGGTTTCATACCCTACAAACAATTTATTCTTATGTTCTCCGCTAGATAAGAACTTTGGAGTGATTCTTCGTTGCACGTTGAGGGATGGTTATGTGATCCAATTATATTAGCATTGTTGAGAGATTGCACTAGCGAAAGTACGGACCCTAGGCCTTGTTTTCAAGCATTGCAATACTGTTTGTGCTCTCTTTTGTTACTTGCTACCTTGCTGTTTTTATATTTTCAGATTACAAAAACCTATATCTACCATCCATATTGCACTTTTATCACCATCTCTTTCCCGAACTAGTGCACCTATACAATTTGCCATTCTATTGGGTGTGTTGGGGACACAAGAGATTTCTTGTATTTGATTGCAGGGTTGTTTGAGAGAGACCATCTTCATCCTACACCTCCCATGGATTGATAAACCTTAGGTCATCCACTTGAGGGAAAATTGCTACTGTCCTACAAAACTCTGCGCTTGGAGGCCCAACAAAGTCTACAAGAATAAAGTTGCGTAGTAGACATCACTAATCATCTCTCTAGGCTTGATCTCCTCCGGTAGCTGTTGAAGGAGTCGAAAGAAGGGCATCTGCAAAAGCTTCTGTTGAAGTCCTCTGGGGTGGTGGAGTAGACACTAGAGGTGCTGAAGGAGCTGAAGGAACAGATGGAGCAGTGGCTGGTGCTGATGAAGAAGGCCTTAACTCTGGGAAGGCCTCAACTCCTGCACGCAAATGAAGAACAAGCAAGAAACTGAAATTGCAATTTGAATATTTTGAATAAGAGGAAAGTTTTATTAATGGAAGTGGGATTCTGTGACGTCTTGGTTTGGTCGTAGAACACAAACGAAGAACGCAAAGTTGCAGCGATGGCGAACTTTTAATCTAAACAAAATCCATGTCTAAACGGTGCCATAAGGGTTGTATTTATAGGGGAATAGGGAGGGGATTTCATCCACCCTTGGCAAGGTGGGACTAAAACACCTCCTGAGTCATTTCCCCTATAATACAAACTCTATAACCAGCCTAGGAAGTTCTATTTTGAAATTACATGGGCCTGGTGTGGGGATCCCGACTCATAAGTCGAAGTCACCGAATGCACGTGTACATTGACACTATAGATCAATGCTCACTGAACACACAGAAACTGAATAACAAGTGTCTTACATCCATTACATACCATCTTACACAAATATGACCTTTATGGCAAAGTCTTCATAGATAGGGCCACGGAGGCCAAAACACCAATCATAAACTCGCAGCGGAAATCTTACGGGCCCATGCCATCTGCCTTAACCCTACCGGCATTCTGACTAGGAAGCGTCCTAGCTCGCATGTTTGTCACCAAGGTACTCTTCACCATATCCAATTCTTTCATGCATGTCCAATTAAATAACCAGGAACAAGCCAATGAGTACTTTTGAATGTACTCGCAAGCAACCGATGTTTGGAACAAGGTAATTATGCATGGTTTATCACTAAGCAGGTAGTTTTGCGGAAAGCTAGTTTTGGGTGCAATATCATGTCCTAACATTTGTAAAATAATGCATTATAATGTTGCATATCTCAATATAAGCAGAGTTGGAAGTTTAATCATCTCATCAAGTCATCAAACTTAGCTCAAGTATTTCTCTCTCTCTCTCACACACACACACACACACCAAGTTTTATTAAACAATGGACGTAGCCCAAGAGTGGTCATCCAACTATCCTTGACCGTGGACACGGCTATTCGAATAGTTTTACACTCTGCAGAGGTTGCATACTTTACCTACAAGACTCGGGGAACTTCCGTGTCATCCATGACTCGCGGTATATTACATACCCGAGGTAAGCACCCGAACAATGTCTTTCCCTTGACAACACTAAACAAAGAGTCCACTCGTTGGTACCCATCCCTCATGATGTATATCACACGTACCATCCATGAGGGGACACAACGGTGTGCCCGGTGTCTGTGAAACAGCCATAATAATCCATTCAGGCATGGCCCCGTATCGAGAGTAACCACGCCACTCCCGCCACTAGTAATGAGGGCTCTCTGCTAGCATCGACCAAAGTAATCAACAAAGCTCCGTCCCATAAGGGGTATTGTGGTCGTACATGTAAGGTTGGAGTAACAGTCGCAACTTAAACCAATCCCTTTCTGAAAACAACACACACACTTGCCTCGGTACACCACTTCTTTATCAAGTGGCTACCTAGCTCAACACCTCCCATGGGCATTAGTGGCACCTAATGGGGTCATTAGTGGCACTACTAGCACGTAACTACTTCCTACCCGCACTACTACAGGAAGGTCCAAAGACGACACATCAATTCGAGACCCTTCGACGAAACTATGTGCGATCGAGCCATCGCAAATGGTATAGTTCAAGCTTTGTTGCCAATGACACGAACTGTGTGCAATGGTGGATCCATCAAATACGATTCAGAAAATAGTTGTCTGTGCGATACGTGGCATACAGTGACAGACGAAATGCTTGCGATGAGCCAGAATTACACAAATGCTTCACAAGATAAAGGTGTGTGTGATGTACATCATACAGTTCATCCGGATGAACTGTTTGCGATGAGGCAAAATAACACAACTGATTCGGCTTCTGAAATTGTGTGTGATACTCGGCAAACAGGTCGCTCGGACGAACTGTTTGCGATGATGAAAAGTAACACAAACAACTCGGCGTAACAAGATGTGTGTGATACCCGGCAAACAGGTCAGTAATCGGAATTGTGTGGGAAGACCAATAAAAAGACAGACGATTCCTGATAATAAGTTGTGTGTGCTGTGGACAAACACTTGCTCGCACCCAATTGTCTGTGATTGTTGAAATCATCACCGACGTGTTCCTTTCTCTAATCGTAAGCGATGTGATTCGCTCTGTCTGCATACCATCTATGCTCTGTCTACAGAACAACACAGAACAACATCATGATTGCATAACCTGAATAAGCATCCAATTACATTACTGACTACAGATAACATTTGCACACCTCATGTGCATGCATACTAAACTAGTAGTAATGATCATAAAATCATTCATCTATACTTCTTGTGATGAGGGGTGCCGGTCGGCGTAGGATAGAGGCACTTCCTCATGTTAATGATCCGCCTGCACATATCATAGCTTATGTACGCGTAATTGACGTGATCTTCATCCAGTCTTCGGACCCAGGCGCGGTGCATCCTTCATGCCTCTGTAGTAGGGGTCGATGCTGGCCATGGTGAGGTCTACCAGGGAGTCCTTATGCTTCTCCTCGCCGCCCAAGATCTTGTACTGGCATTGGATGTCCACAAGATTCCGGCAGGCCAAGCCCATGGTCTTGAGCACCTTTTCATCATTGGTGGTGTCCACCGTACCAATTATGTAGTCGGGCCTATTGACAAACCTAGCGAAACACTCACAAGGCCTTGTGGCAAGGCAGTAGTGGTAGACGAGGACGTAATGGCCCACGCACAGCTAGGCGACGACAACCTTCTGATCATGCCCGACAGGACCGCCGGTGTACTCGAGGTCGAAGCCGACCACTTTGTACTTGTCAAAGGCAAGTAACTGCTCCATGGTGTGGATGGAGTTCTCCACCCACACCGGGTCGTTGGTATACACCATCGTGAGGTTTTTGAACCTTACGTGGGTGTCCACGTAGGCACGAATGGTGAACTGCCGCTCGTCATCGACAGCCGCAGGGAGCTTCACCATCGGAGCCTACCAGGATATCCTCTCTGTATTTGGAGTCGTGGGTGTGTTTCTTGCGTTGTGGGGAAAGGTTGAAGAGAGACAATAGATTAAAAGAGTGGTGGAGTAAATGGGGGCTGGACGGGCTATAATTTGCACGTCTTGTCACCACGTTCCCAGCGGAGGATTGCTGTGCAAGCTTGACCAGTGCACGAACACGCGGTTCGTTTGGCCACGCGGTAGCTCGAAGTGCCGCCAACGTATCGCTGGCGAGCCCGTTCCCGTGCAACCGCGCAGGTTCCCGCACGCAACCAGGCAAAGCTTCCCCGCCCGGCTCGGTTGGGGACGCGTTGGCTGGAAGAGAAGCTCCCATTATTGTGGGCATTAAATCGCAAACGGTTGGCAAAAATGAAGTATGTGCAATGACTTAAAGCAGTGCAGACGCGAATGATCGCTGTGGGTTGCGTAATATAGTTCATTTGCGATGAGATCGGGAAGGGAAACACAAGCCAAAATGGTAATTAAATCAAGTCGGTTACATGTTAAGGTGCAGATATCAATCATCCATTGCATATTTAAGTCACAATGGTACTGCCAAAATACGACTCTCATATGATGCTAGTTCACGGATTGTATCACAAAGGGCAGAAATAGTTAAGTCAATATGGTGCTTTCTGGTAGGAGTGGAGGAGTGGGAGGACATGGATTATTTAGTTAGAACAAGGTAGAAGAACAGTGTATTGTTAATTAAAAGAATAGGTAGGAACAGATTTAACAGAGTCCGGGAATGAAATCACAATTTGTTGCTTAAATACTACATAATTACTTTGACGTTGCTACTTAAATCCTACACAATTACTTCGACGTTGCTACTTAAATCTGAGTCTATACCTAATTAAATGAAGGGAGCTTAGCATCCAAAAAGCTAAGCACCAATGCAGGAGTAGTTGCTAAGACTTTTAATTGACTTAGCCCCTCATCTAAGCACACATGCATTGGAAGAAGACAAGACTGCAATTACATTACTCTACGTACGTACTGCTAGTTCATACATCAAAGTCTCACCAACATCTAGATCAACACATAATAAACATACTCATGCATACATATAAGACGCACAAACTAGATAGCTAGGGTAGTGCTGGACATGTACATATAACTCAATCCTGATCGTACCCACCAACAACGTAAACTTTCTCCAGGTACTCCGCGTACGTGGCGTGTGCCACCCTGCGAGAATACTTCTGCCTGAAGGAGCCAACGACTCATCCTCTAGCATGCTCCAGAACACTTGCAAATGCGGAGTGAAGCCTTTGGGCGTAGAACGGGCATCCGAAGCCCCCATTCCGGGTCCTCATACGACGATTATGCGTTCCCGCATAGAGCTCTCTGAGCTTTTGTTTCTTGTACCTCCTTTGGTCATATTTATCGCTGCCAACGTCGTCAGATAGCACCTATATATATAATAAAAAAATCATGACACTGATGAATGAAATGCATAAAATGATATCACAAACAACTTAGTGCAACAAAATTATTAACTAATGACTATAAATGCATGAACCGATTATTGTCAAACAAACATTGAACTTTCAAGTAAGTACTACTCCCTATTATCACTAAAGCAGTGATCTAAATGCTCTTATACAGTGTTTATTTACTGAGGGGTATATGTATAATCATCTATGTAGACGGATTATTAGCAAAATGATCATTTGTACAGATCAGCCATTAAATCACTGTAAAACCTTAGACAAAATATTAGCATAATCGTTTGTACAGATGTCATTTATCCAAGTCACTTATTTTTTACCTAACAAACAATCAATACGTACACACTACATGGATCTATCGGATCTTACTCTGATTACATGGATTGAAATAACATGAACCCCAGGCTCTCCATTCCAAAAAAGGTAGAAACAGAACTAATCATAGATACCCTATGATATAGTTACCAGAATAGGGGGTCTAACCAGTTCTCCGTCGTCGTTGGAGTTGTCGCCATCGGAGTCGTCGGAGTGAATGGTCATCAGAGAAGTCATAGTAGTCTCTGTGCAGCACCGTCTCCTGATGGGGAGGCACAATGGGGCTTATGACGTCATGGCCGCGCTTCTGTCCGCGCGAGACCTCATCGGCTAGGAGGGCAACCTCGTCACCCAACATCAAGACTTGCTTAGTTGCTTCACCGGCCCCAACTTCGAACCCTGCGTCACCCCTCCCTCCGATGGTGCGCTTGGTCGCCATCTAATACACTTCCGAGAGCATTTACGATTGGGAACGGAGGCGAGGATGCAGGCGCGGTGTGTGGCGAGAGGGGAGTGCGGCCGCCTGCTATAACCAGCAACACGGGCGTGATTAATATAGTGGTTCGGAGCTAGGCGGGAGGCGGTTAAACAGCTCGCCTCCCAGTGAGCCTGCACAGCGGTCTTCTCGCATGCCTCCCACTATTTCACACCCCTGCTCGCACGTCTCCCGGCGAGCATACGCAGAGGACTGCTCGCACGCGTCCCGTCAATTCACACACCAGCTCGCACGTCTCCCGATGAGCCAGCACAGCGGCCTGCTCGCACGCGTCCTGTCAATTTACACACCTGCTCGCACGCCTCACGGTCAGCCTGAGCAGCGGACTGCTCGCATGCGTCCCGTCAACTCACGTCCGCTCTCACGACAAGCGGGGCTCATGGTGGTACGTAATATTTTGTTGGGACCAACGCACACGGTTGAATACTTTAATAATCGGTTGTGATGGTAACATGACAACTGTGTGTACCAACCTTTAATAAGCTCCCGTTTGAAAGAAAAGTATATCAAAAACTTGTCTCCAATTTGGCCAAAAATTATCACAAAATATATATATGTGTCATGAAACAGAATCCCAAGTTTCATGATTTTCAGCTGATTTTTGGATTTACTTCAATTTTAAAATGAATATTTTTTTATATTCGAGGTCGAGCTGTCTAAAAACCAAGTTTTTCAATGTTTTCCATGACGCCAAGATGTTTGAGGTTTCTTACCATTTATTTCATGGGGACTAAACATGAACCCAAGGGCACATATGATTTCCCCCAATGGATTCCTGGAAACTCAATTAATGCATAATTTTTCAGATGATATATGAACATTTTATAATTTTAACACGGACTCATGTGTCACGTGTTTTCTGCATAAAAATAGTTTGACGCGCCTTGAAGTGGTGTTTTCGGTGGTGGTTGCCCGTGGGGGGGGGGAGGGGGTCGTTCCGGCACACTTCGTGGCATGAGCCTTTGTCCGTTTTGTGAGGCAGTTGCCACCCCAAATTATCAAAGTTGTGCATTGAATATTTGAAACAAGACACAACAGTAACATCATGCATGTGTTTGGGACTCATGCACATGGTGGTGGTCCCTCGAACAATCTTCGTGCGTTATTAGTGACACGCCCATTCGTGGGCCCACGTGGTCTAACACTTTGAACCGCACCGAGAGGGGTTTGACCAAGGTGGATTCATTTTGCTCTGTGTTGCGGTAGATCATGGTGAGATTCCACACCAAAGTTTGACGTGTCGTACTCATGAGTACCTCCTACCGCTCAAAGTTGAGGGGCCGAGAGGGGTGGGAGGAGGCATGCATATTGCGTGCAGTTTTCTTTAGGGTGGGGACTTTCCAATTTGTGAAGCACGCACCGCATCAAAGTTGTGCAGTGGGCATTTTGAGATCAAAAAACAAAACCCATACATATGCTTGGGTCACATATAACTAATGGTGGTCCTCAGTGGCTCCCTCACATGGTAATCGGTGATGCGTCAGTCTATGGGGCCCATGTGTGGTCACTTATTATGGTTTTGACCAAGGTGGATCCTTTTCGGTATGTGTTACGATATGCCATGGTTAGACATCGAGACAAATGTTTTTGAGTGCATGCATATATATAACCCATGAACCCATCCCACCATCTCGAAATGGGGGGTGAGGGGGCATACATATACTATACGGGTTGTGATCGATCCTCTTCGTATGTCGACTTACAGTTTGAGGCAAGTGACATTAAAGTTCCTTTGGGTACTAACTAAACGAACACTTAATTACATGTATAAATATGTGTGGGCCTCATGCAGTCGTTGTTTTATTAAACACTCTCTCACGTGGACATCGACATCACACAGGCGCATCCATGTCCACGTGGGCCGTCACTTTGACCGGCGGCAGTAGAGATGTTAATTTGACCAAGGTGGATTCTTCATGTTGGTATGTGTTATTGTACGTAGTTGACATATGCATTGATTTCTAACCAAAATTCGAACGCATCGTATACACTGAATCCCTCCTGTCAGCTTGAAGTGTGGGCGTGAAAAAAAAACCATCTTACAAGTATACAAAATATGGGTCGTTTTTTTGACTGTACACTGTAGGAAAAAAAACCCCACAACCTCTGAACTTTTATTTCAAGTATACAAAAAGTTACAGTATTTACATGCTAACTAAAAGGCAGAAAGGGGACTCTAGTCTAAAGCTTAAAAGTAAGGAAGACTCAAGGAGGAAGATATGAAACCCATCTTACAAGCTCCTCCTTATATCTAGACTTAATCCTATGGGATAACAGGGATATGTCATGAATGAAACAAACTCGCCATCTGTTAAAGCTAGGCCTAACATGCGTAAAAACTTTAGCATTCCTGATGATCCATATATTCCAGCAAGCAGTGAACACCACCCCTGCAAAGAAAAGTTTATTGAAATCCCTTTTGGCTTGCAAAAGAATATCCTGCATGTCAGTTCCTGTAGGCCAGACAATCTGCAGGTAGTTCCAAATTCTCACACTAAAATTACAATTGAAGAATAGATGATCCCCGGTCTCTCTCTCCAGAGTTGGGCACAACACAAATTGTACTCCATTCTCAATATGCCAGTGTCTCCTTTCAATCATATCTTTGGTGTTTAATCTGTCCATGATAAGCATCCAGGCAAATACCTTAATCTTCAGTGTGCAATAGCTAGCCCATACCCATTTAAGCGGTTAAAAGTGGTAGATTGAAACATGGATTTATAGAACACTTTTGGAGTGTAACCCTTGTCAGAACCATGCCAATACCAGGTATCCTTGTCCTGAGTGCAATGATTATGAGTCACCAGCAAAGTTTGCACTTCTTGTAGCTCCAAAAAAGCTTGCTCTGAAA
This sequence comes from Elymus sibiricus, assembly GCA_039707655.1. Classification (NCBI taxonomy): domain Eukaryota; kingdom Viridiplantae; phylum Streptophyta; class Magnoliopsida; order Poales; family Poaceae; genus Elymus; species Elymus sibiricus. The sequence continues at coordinate 314,613,869 of CM077665.1, forward strand.
TGGGAAGGTTAAAAAGAATTGTGATATCATCACAATCAATACAATCCTTAACTGATATCAGTTGGTCCTTTGCATAAGAGAAAATCCTGGAGAATCTTCTCTACAAAGGTATAACAGAATCGCTCAGTTTCCAGTTACCATCCAAAATAGAACAGTGTCACCCCTGCTAACTTGCACCCAGGAAACATTCCTGAAATTGTCCACCATTTAAGGATGTCCTTCCACTAGAAAGAGCCACAATGAGAGGTAGCCTGTGGTACTCTTTCATGATAATAAGAATTCCAGACTAGATCCACCCAAGGGATGTTTGCTCTGTTCAAGAATTTGTTTACATGCTTCAATAACAGGGCTACATTCTTAAAACCTAAGTCCAGAATTCCCAGGCCACCCTTCTTCTTTGGTCTGCAAATCAAATCCCAAGCAGCCAAAGAGGGAGCTAGTTCATGCTTGCTTTTCCTCCAGAACCATTGCCTCTGTATTCTCTGCAATTCATTTAAATTTTCTGGGGGAATACATAAGGTACACATGAAGAAGATTGGCAATGATGATAATGCTGAATTTAAATATTGCAACCTGCCTCCCTGTGCCAAGAAAGAGGAACTAGCAGTCATCCTTCTCTCCATACAATCCACTAGAGGCATAAAATCCACTATCCCGGGCCTGGTAGTACCAACAGGAAGCCCCAAATAGGTGAAAGGCAAAGATCCAATCTGACAGCCAAAAGCAGCAGCTACCTTATGAAGTTTCTCTTGATCCACATTAATTGGTATCATAGAGGATTTGTGATAATTAATGTCAAGCCCTGCTGACTCTGAGAATGTCTGTAGCATCTTCAGCAGGTAGAATGATCAAAGTGTCATCTGCATACTGAAGTATAGGATAATCCTTGTCATGCCATGGTATTGGTAGTTGTATCTGCCCTTTTTGCTTCATATCATTCACCAATGACTGCAATAAATCAGCTACCAACACAAACATCAGAGAAGAAATAGGGTCCCCCTGTCTAACTCCCTTTTTATAGAGAAATTGTTTCCCAGGTACACCATTCAATAAAACAGATGAGGTCCCAGTTGAGAGTAACTCCCTCATCCAGCCAATCCACTTGGAGTTAAAACCCTTGCATCTCATAATTTCCAAAATAGCCTCATGCTCTATGGAATCAAAGGCTTTTTCAAAGTCAAATTTCAGTATTACTGTGGGCTTCTTGGATTGATGACATTGATGCAAATACTCAAGAGCCCATCCAATACAGTCATGTATTGTCCTGGACTTAATGAACCCATACTGGTTCTTGTGAATGAAGCTCATGATCTGCTTTTGAAACCTTTTGGCAGCAATTTTGGCCAGAAACTTTAGTCCCTTCCCAGTCAGTGAAATAGGCCTATAATCACCTACAGATTCAGGGGACTGTTTTTTAGGGATGAGAGTAATATATGACCCACTGATATTTTCCAATCTAGATGTTCCATCATAAAACTCCTGAGCCAGAGTATAAAATTCTTTGCGGATTATTGGCCAACACTTCTTGAAGAAAAGACCATTAAAACCATCAGGCCCAGGTGCCTTATCAATGGGCATATGCTTAACAATGTCATCAAGCTCAGCAGTGGTAACAGGTTCAGTTAACACTTCTAGTCCCTCCACCCTAGGAAGCAACCTGCTTAGCTCAAAGCCCATCTTGATACCTCTAGATGTACCCATTCTTCCTTTGAATGCTGACAAAATAATACCTTCCATCTGAGAGTGTTCTGAAACCACATTCCCATCTGGCAAAGTAAGACTAGCAATTGAGTTTTTCATGTATCTCTCAGAGGCCATTGCATGGAAGAATTTAGTATTTTCTTCCCCAACTTTAATAAATCTGATGGTGCATCTTTTTTTCCAATACAAGAATTGTAGATGCAGAAGATGCTCCAAATGCAGCTTCACTATTTTCCTGAAATTAAATTCCTGCCTAAACAGAGGTCTCAGTTCCTCCAAATTATCCAGCAATAAAACCACCTTGTTGCACTTATCAATGAGCATCTTCATTTTAGAAAGACCAATTTTCCATTTCTTGAGATCTTGCCTTAGTGTCTTTAGCTTATCAGCAATAATGGCAGTTATGTGTGTTTTATGAGAAGGTTTACTCCAAGATTTCTACACACATTCATAAAACCCATCCATTTTAACCCAAGAGTTTTCAAACCTAAGGATTTGAGATCTGGGGATGGATGTTTTAATGGCAATGACACAAGGGACATGATCTAAAGCAGTTTTAGCCAGAGGTATCACTTCAGATATAGGATAGCAAGTAACCCAATTGGTGGATGTAAAAACCAATCCAATTGTTCTAAAAGGGGATTATCTTGCATATTGGACCAGGTGTAAGATCTTCCCCTGAGAGGCAATTCCACTAATCCTAGGTGCCCAATGATTTCATTGAAAATAAAGATATCATTAACATCACCCCCTAGTTGGTTCTTGTTTTCACTGGATCTGATGAAATTAAAATCTCCTACTATGAGCCAATTTTCCTCCTCGGGAATTTGTAAATTGTACAACCAAGAAACAAAAGCATCCCTGGCCTCTCCCTGACATGGCCCATACACAGTCACAAGGGTCCATGTTTCATTGTTTTGCCTGGAAATAAATTCAATTATGATTCCAAAGCTTTCCACTTGGATAAGCTGTCCAAATAGAATTGAGGAGTTCCATACCACCAAAATTCCTCCAGATGCCCCAATAGAAGGACCAAAAGCAAAACAATCAAAATTCCTATGACAGAAAGATTTAATTGCCCTAAAATCAAAACTTTCACATTTGGTATCCTGCAGACAGGCAACTACACATTGACTTTTCTCAATTTTCTGCCTTACAGATCTTTGCCTTGCATCTGAATTTAAACCTCTGACAATCCAGCATAGCACATTCCAGCTTTTGCAATTTGAGGCACTCATTAGAAAGGGTATAAAAAGCAAGATAAAGGTAGGCATCATAGCTACAAACCACCCATAACCTTAATTTCAGTACAGTCTTAAAACATGAAGTCTTACATAAAAGATAAAGGCCCATCCATAAGAAAAGACATAAACCAAGACAGTAGTCCATAGCAGTACAATTAAGGGCTTGCCAAACCCATAAAGACAAGATGGAATTCAACATTTAGCAGTTGATTTGTTGTTGTCATTTGGATCAGTCATAAGCTTCTCCACAGCCAAGCTCCTTGGATCAATCCCTAGCTCCACCCCCAGGTCCTGCAGCTCTCTGACTGGAGTTGGTGGTGGGATAGCAGCTCTCTCCTTTGGCTGCTTGTCTCCTTGTTGATCCTCAGAAAAAGGTTTGCACCTGGGCTTCTTCTTCTTAGGCTCAGACTTGAGTTCCTGGAACACTGGTTTAAAACCATCCCTTTTAATTGATCCCCTAGTACACCTTCTAACTTCAGGCTCCACCATAGGTACTAGGGATTTCTTTTATTTTTTCTTCCTTTGTTGTTGAGCAGAGAAAGTAAAACCCTCTCCAGTTCCAGAGTGCTGAGGAGGGAGGCAGTCTAGTGCTGGGACCTCCAGTACTTCCAGCTCAGAAATATTTTCTGAAGGCCCATCAACAAAAAGTGCACGGGCCACTGATCTTGTATATCTAACTGGGCCAGAAGTGGCCTCAGTTACTGGGCTTTGCAGTTGGGCCTGTTTCCATTCCAGAGAGAAAGTTAACTCAACTTCATCAAATGCAAGTTCCCAGTTTCTCTTAGATAGCAGAACTGGCTGGAAAGGAATCTGAGGCATCGATTGTGGCACTTCAGTTATATTAGCAGAATTCAACAGTGCATCAAAAGACCTCTTCCAAATCATCTCAGGAGGTAGAGGCAGCCCAAAAACAACAGGGGGCTATTCTTGCATCTCAAGCTTGTCAAACACCAGAGGTTTATATGGGACAATGGCCCATTGCTCTGAGCCTTGATCCAAAGGCACCTGCTGGTTCTGTTGCACCTCCAGGTCATGTATTTCCACCTGTGGTAGTTGAACCTCTGATTCTGATGCCATTGGTTCATCCAACACCATAGATTCTTGCTCTTGCTCCGGCTGCTCAACCTGGTGTTCCACTTGAGGCTCTGCATTATCCAAATGTCCATGGCACCAGTTGTATTCCGCAACAAAATCCTCCATCGGAGGAGAAATAGGAGGCATATCATTCCAACCCAGAGCAGGGTATGGAGGCAGAATCAAATTGTGCTCCTCTAGGAATATCTCACCAGGAAGCGGGTGCAGATTGCAGTTGATAGGCATAGGGTCTTCATCCTGGGGCATTTGCTCCGCAAAGTTTGCTCCCAAGATATAACATGGGACAGTCCAAGAAACTTTTGCCCCTCCCCATTGAGCATAATCCGAGATGACCACATCACGAGGGACTAGTATGTCTTTAAGAAAGGAGGCAAAAACAATCGACCTGACCAAGTATGGATCATTCTCCACCCAATGATGAAACTTCCCAAAAGAGTTGACAACAGCTCTGAGCGTCTCCATTGTTCGAAGATCAAGAGGGATTCCGAGAAACACCAAACAACCATCCATGAAGCCATGCGCACCTCGAAAGCCTACCCCTTCATCATGTTTCATAAATCTAACAAAACGATCATTCCCAAGTGGTTGAGGTGGTAACTACAGCAGAGGGAAACACACTCCCACATATCTAAGTTCAAACAAACCTACACCCGAAATCCACGGCTACGCAGATCTTATTTGAGCCCCTCTGTTTTCTAGAAAATCCACCACTGCCTCCCTAGCTTGTCCTACTTGATTGACTTCAGGTAGAGGCATTGCCTCGGCGAGCATGTAGTTTTCATGACGTCGTACAATAGGAGAATGCAGAGCCGAAAATGTCCTGGGGACTCTGTCCACACCACCATTGATGATGTGATGGCCCGCTGGGACATATCTGGATAGGTCCAGAACAAAAACCGCCATCGCAGAAGCTTCAGTCGCCGATGAGAGTTCGGGCAAATCTGGCGGTAGGGGTGGAGTTACTGGCGGAGTGCCAATGGGGGTTTTCGGTGGCGTGCTAATGGGACTTGGCTGAACAGGGGAGGAGCAAGTAGCGTCAGCTCCTTCAATGGTAATTGAGGCGGCAGCCCCGAGATCACCTCCAAAAAATCTGGCTGATACGATTTTTGTTTCCAACAAAGCCCTTGCCGCGCAGCCAAACTGGCACACGCCTTCCGTTTATGACCCAGCCTTCCACAGGCTAAACAAGTGCAATCTTGAGGATAGTTTGAGGCAAAATGCCCTGTTTCATTGCACTTTTGACACGTAAATATTTTTTCAACCATATTATCTACTAAATCATCAAAAGCATTTGCTGCCTCCTAAGAAATTGGAATATCGAGGGAAACAATAAGGGGCGGCGATTTTAGGATCCGGCCCAAGAGACATTGGCCCAGGAGATGGTGACCCAGGAGTTAGCGGCCCAAGAGATAGCGGCCCTTGCAGCCCAGGAGTTAGCGGCCTCGCGATTGAGTGTTCTGGCCGATTGGAGTTTGAGTCACCAGAATTCCCGCCCGACAAAAGCTCCGTGGATGCAGACACCGAATCTCCCGAAATCCCGCCCGAGAAAAATGCCATGGATGGAGGCACCGGAGCTGATGAGGAGTTACACACTTCACGACGGCGGCGAACTTCCGGTGAACCCACGGTGCCAAAAATGATAGGTGGGGAGGCCACCGTCCAGTTTAAATCCACCCGTGCTTGCGGATGAATGACAATCTGTTCCTTCGGGGGCAAATCATATCCAGCAATCCCTGTTGCGACATTGAAATCGTCCGAGACTGGACATCGATAACCTTTGCAAAACTCGTATTGCTGAAACGTAGCAAAAGAAAGCTTCTTCCCAGAAGATGAGGCACGTTTAATGGAGGATTTTGATGGCTGGCTATTCATGGCCAGCATTCCCAAAGCAGCTCTACGCTTAGATGGACTAACTAAGATCCATTCAGCTGTTGGGAAACGTTGCATGGGAAACAAAAATTTTCCTACGCACACGCAAGATCTATCCATGGTGATGAGCATCTACGAGAGGGAGAGTGAATCTACATACCCTTGTAGATCGCTAAGCGGAAGCGTTAAGAAACGCGGTTGATGTAGTAGAACGTCTTCGCGATCCAAATCGCAAGTCGTCCCTCGATCCAAACACGATCTAGCGCTGAACGGACGACACCTCCGCGTTCAACACACGTACGGCTTGATGACGCCTTCACCTCCTCGATCCAGCGAGCGATGGTGAAGTAGTGGATGAGTTCCGGCAGCACGACGGCGTGGTGATGGTGGTGAGGAACAATCTCTGCAGAGCTTCGCCAAGCACTACGGAGATTATGACGGGAGGAACTAGAGGTTTAGGGTTGCCGGCACACGGCTTGGGAAATCTTGATGTGTCCCGTGTGCTAGCCCTGCCCCTCTATTTATATGTTGAGCCCTGGGGTCTAAACTTGGAGAGAAAGCCTCCACAAGGTCGGTTTTGCCCGCACAAGGTCGGTTTGGCCCGCACGGAAAGAGTCCAACTTGGATTCCAGCAGTACCGCGTACAAGCGGTAGTACCGCTCACGAGCGGTAGTACCGCTTGAGCGGTAGTACCGCTTCACACAAGCGGTAGTACCGCTTATGCGGTAGTACCGCTTCACACAAGCGGTAGTACCGCTTACGCGGTAGTACTGCCTTACCAGCGGTAGTACCGCTTAAGGCAGCAACAAAACTTCCTTTTGCACTTTCCAATACCTCGTGGGCTTTACCCCTTTGGCCCATATAAAGTGTTGCTGCACCCGAACACTTCGGTAAACACCCGGAACCCCTTCCGGTGAATTCCGGAACCCTTCCGGAGATCAAAACACTATTATCACATATATCAATCTTTACCTCCGGACTCTTCCAGAGATCCTTGTCATGTCCGGGATCTTATCCGGGACTCCGAACAACCTTCGGTCACCAACACAATAACTCAACTATACTAATCGTCACCAAACGTTAAGTGTGTAGACCCTGCGGGTTCGAGAACTATGTAGACATGACCGAGACACCTCTACGGCCAATAACCAATAGCGGGACCTGGATGCCCATATTGGTTCCTACATATTCTACGAAGATCTTCATCGGTTGAACCTCTATGTCAAGGATTCAGTTAATCCCGTATACTGTTCCCTTTGTTCTTCGGTATGTTACTTGCCCGAGATTCGATCGTCGGTATCTCTATACCTAGTTCAATCTCGTTACCGGCAAGTCTCTTTACTCGTTCCGTAATACAAGATCCTGTGGCTAACTCTTTAGTCACTTTGCTTGCAAGGCTCATTGTGATGTTGTATTACCGAGTGGGCCCTGAGATACCTCTCCGTCACACGGAGTAACAAATCCCAGTCTTGATCCATGCCAACCCAACAGACACCCTCGGAGATACCTGTAGAGCATCTTTATAGTCACCCAGTTACGTTGCGACGTTTGATACACACAAGGTACTCCTCTGATGTCAGGGAGTTGCATGATCTCATGGTCATAGGAACAGATACTTGACATGCAGAAAACAATAGCAATAAACTGACACGATCATATGCTATGTTTACAGTTTGGGTCTTGTCCATCACATCATTCTCCTAATGATGTGATCCCGTTATCAAATGACATCTCATGTCCATGGCTAGGAAACCTTCACCATCTTTTGATCAACGAGCTAGTTAACTAGAGGCTTACTAGGGACACAGTGTTGTCTATGTACCCACACATGTATTTGAGTTTCCAATCAATACAATTATAGCATGGATAATAAACGATTATCATGAACAAGGAAATATAATAATAACCAATTTATTATTGCCTCTAGGGCATATTTCCAACAGTCTCCCACTTGCACTAGAGTCAATAATCTAGTTCACATCACTATGTGATTTACATTGTAATGAATCGAACACCCATGCAGTTCTGGTGTTGTTCATGTTTAGCCCTTGGAAGAGGTTTAGTCATCGGCTCTGCAACATTCAGATCCGTGTGTACTTTGCAAATATTTATGTCGTCCTCCTTGATGTAATCGCGGATGGAATTGAAACGTCGCTTTATGTGTCTGGTCCTCTTGTGAAATCTTGGTTCCTTGGCTAGAGCAATGGCACCAGTATTATCACAAAACAGAGTCATTGGGTTAAGCGCACTAGGCACTACTCCAAGATCTGTCATGAACTCCTTCATCCAGACACCTTCCTTCGCCGCCTCCGAGGCAGCGATGTACTCCGCTTCGCATGTAGAATCTGCTACCACGCTTTGCTTGTAACTGCACCAGCTAACTGCACCCCCATTAAGAATAAATACGTATCCGGTTTGTGACTTAGAGTCATCCGGATCAGTGTCAAAGCTTGCATCGACGTAACCCTTTACGACGAGCTCTTGATCACCTCCATAAACGAGAAACATGTCCTTAGTCCTTTTCAGGTACTTCAGGATATTCTTGACCTCCGTCCAGTGTTCCATTCCTGGATCACTTTGAAACCTTCCGACCATACTTATGGCAAGGCTGACATCGGTTCTTGTGCACAGCATTGCATACATGACAGAGCCTATGGTTGAAACATCGGGGATGACACTCATCTTTTCTCTATCTCCTGCAGTCACTGGGCATTGAGTCTTACTCAACTTCACACCTTGCAAAACAGGCAAGAACCCCTTCTTGGACTGATCCATTTTGAACTTCTTCAAAATCTTATCAAGGTATGTGCTTTGTGAAAGTCCTATTAAACGTCTTGATCTATCTCTATAGATCTTGATGCCTAATATGAAAGCAGCTTCTCCTAGGTCCTTCATTGAAAAACTATTGTTCAAATGTTCCTTCACGCTTTCCAACATTTCTATATTGTTTCCAATCAGTAATATGTCATCCACATATAATATTAGAAACGCTATAGAGCTCCCACTCACTTTCTTGTAAATACAAGCTTCTCCATAAACTTGTATAAACTCGAACGCTTTGATCACCTCATCAAAGCAAAGATTCCAACTCCGAGATGCTTGCACCAGTCCATAAATGGATCGCTGGAGTTTGCAAACTTTGTCATGATTCTCTGGATCGACAAAACCTTCTGGTTGCATCATATACAACTCTTCCTTAAGGAAACCGTTAAGGAACGCTGTTTTGACATCCATCTGCCAAATTTCATAATCGAAAAATGCAGCAATTGCTAACATGATTCTGACGGACTTAAGCATCGCTACGGGTGAGAAGGTCTCATCGTAGTCAACTCCTTGAACTTGTGAAAAACCCTTTGCCACAAGTCGAGCTTTATAGACGGTGACATTACCGTCCGCGTCCGTCTTCGTCTTAAAGATCCATTTGTTCTGAATGGCCTTACGCCCTTCAGGTAATACTTCCAAAGTCCACACTTTGTTTTCATACATGGATCCCATCTCGGATTTCATGGCCTCTAACCACTTCTCGGAATCCGGGCCCATCATCGCTTCTCCATAGCTCGTAGGTTCATCGTTGTCCAACAACATGACCTCTAAGACAGGGTTGCCGTACCACTCAGGAGCAGTACGCGTCCTTGTCAACCTACAAGGTTCGATAGCAACTTGATCCAAAGCTTCATGATCATCATAATTAACTTCCTCTTCAGCTGATGTAGGCTCTACAGAAACATCTTTCTGCGCTGCGCTACTCTCAGGTTGAAGTAAAGGTTCAACAACCTCATCAAGTTCAATCTTCCTCCCACTCAATTCTTTCGATAGAAACTCTTTCTCAAGAAATGTTCCGTTTTTAGCGACAAACACTTTGCCTTCGGATCTGAGGTAGAAGGTATACCCAACTGTCTCTTTTGGGTATCCTATGAAGACGCATTTCTCCGCTTTGGGTTTCAGCTTTTCAGGCTGAAGCTTTTTGACATAAGCATCACATCCCCAAACTTTAAGAAACGACAGCTTTGGCTTCTTGCCAAACCAAAGTTCATATGGCGTCGTCTCAACGGATTTCGATGGTGCCCTATTTAAAGTGAATGCAGCTGTCTCTAATGCATAACCCCAAAACGATAGTGGCAAATCGACAAGAGACATCATAGATCGCACCATATCCAATAAGGTTCGATTACGACGTTCGGACACACCATTACGCTGTGGTGTTCCAGGCGGTGTTAGTTGTGAAACAATTCCACATTGTCTTAAGTGACTGCCAAACTCATAACTCAGATATTCTCCTCCTCGATCAGATCGTAGGAATTTAATCTTCTTGTTACGATGATTCTCAACTTCACTCTGAAATTGTTTGAACTTTTCAAATGTTTCAGACTTGTGTTTCATTAAGTAAATATACCCATATCTACTTAAGTCATCAGTGAAGGTGAGAAAGTAACGATAACCACCGCGCGCCTCAATGCTCATCGGACCGCACACATCAGTATGTATGATTTCCAACAAGTCACTTGCCCGTTCCATTGTTCCAGAGAACGGCGTTTTAGTCATCTTGCCCATGAGGCATGGCTCACATGTGTCAAGTGATTCAAAATCAAGTGACTCCAAAAGTCCATCAGCATGGAGCTTCCTCATGCGTTTTACGCCAATATGACCTAAACGGCAGTGCCACAAGAAAGTGGTATTATCATTATCAATTCTACATCTTTTGGCATCAATGTTATGAACATGTGTATCATTACTATCGAGATTCAATAAGAATAAACCCCTCACTTCGGGTGCATGACCATAAAAGATATTACTCATATAAATAGAACAACCATTATTCTCTGATTTAAATGAGTAACCGTCTCGCAATAAACAAGATCCAGATATAATGTTCATGCTTAACGCAGGCACTAAATAACAATTATTCAGGTTCATCACTAATCCCGATGGTAATTGAAGAGCGAGCGTGCCGACGGCGATCACATCAACCTTGGAACCATTTCCCACGCGCATCGTCACTTCATCCTTTGCCAGCCTCCGTCTATTCCGCAGTTCCTGTTTTGTGTTGCAAATATGAGCAACCGCACCGGTATCAAATACCCAGGCACTACAACGAGAGTTGGTAAGGTACACATCAATAACATGTATATCATATATACCTTGTTTGTTGTTGGCCGCCTTCTTGTCAGCCAAATACTTGGGGCAGTTCCGCTTCCAGTGTCCAGTTCCCTTGCAATGAAAGCACACAGTTTCTGGTTTGGGTCCAGCCTTGGGTTTCTTCACGGGAGGAGCAACTGCTTTGCCACTCTTGGAGTTACCCTTCTTACCCTTGCCATTTTTCTTGAAACTAGTGGTTTTATTGACCATCAACACTTGATGCTCCTTCTGAATTTCAGACTCAGCGGCTTTCAGCATCGCAAACAGCTCGGCGACTGACTTGTTCATCCTGTGCATGTTATAGTTCAACACGAAGCTCTTGTAGCTAGGTGGCAATGATTGAAGAACTCTGTCAGTGATAGCCTCTGGCGGAAGGGGCATCCCCAATTCAGCCAGACGGGTGGAGTACCCAGACATTTGAGTACGTGATCACTGATAGACCCGTTCTCCTCCATCTTGCAAGCATAGAACTTATCGGAGATCTCATACCTCTCGATCCGGGCATTCTTCTGAAAGATAAACTTCAACTCCTGGAACATCTCATATGCTCCATGACGTTCAAAACGTCTTTGAAGTCCCGGTTCTAAGACATACAATATTGCACATTGAACTATTGAGTAATCTTCAGAACGAGCCTGCCAGGCATTCACAACGTCTAGAGACTCAACTGGAGCGGGTGGATCACCAAGCGGTGCATCAAGGACATAAGCCTTCTGGGAAGCCGTAAGGATAATCCTTAGATTACGGGCCCAGTCCACAAAGTTACTTCCATCATCTTTCAACTTAGCTTTCTCTAGGAACGCATTAAAATTCAGGGGTGCTACTGCGCGAGCCATGATCTACAACATAAATATAGCAAAGACAACTTAGACTATTGTTCAAGATAATGAGTTTAGTTAATCATATTACTTAAAAACTCCCACTCAAATTGACATCCCTCCGGTCGTTCGAGTGTAACATTATCCAAATCCACCAACTCAAGTCCGATCATCACGTGAGTTGAGGTGGTTTCAATGGTGAACATCTTCATGTTGATCATATCTACTATATGACTCATGTTCGACCTTTCGGTCTCTTGTGTTCCGAGGCCATGTCTGTACATGCTAGGCTCGTCAAGTTTAACCCGAGTGTTCCGCATGTGCAACACTGGCTTGCACCCGTTGTATGTGAACGTAGAGTCTATCACACCCGATCATCACATGGTGTCTCGAAACGACAAACTTTCGCAACGATGCACACTCGGGGAGAACACAATTTATCTTGAAATTTAAGTGAGGGATCACCTTATAATGCTACCATCGTCCTAAGCAAAATAAGATGCATAAAAGGATTAACATCACATGCAAATCATAAGTGACATGTTATGGCCATGAACTTGTGCTTTTGATCTCCATCTCCAAAGCACCGGCATGATCTCCATCGTCACCGGCATGACACCATGATCTCCATCATCTTGATCTCCGTCAACGTGTCGCCATGAGGTTGTCGCGTCGACTGTTGCCTCCATGACTATTGCTAACTCATAGCGATAAAGTAAAGCAAAACGGCGAAAATAATTAAAGACAACTCTATGGTTCCTGCCAGTTGCCGTACTCATCGACATGCAAGTCGTGATATTCTATACAACACATGATCATCTCATACATCACATATATCTCATCATGTAATTGGCCATATCACATCACAACATATCCTGCAAAAACAAGTTAGACGTCCTCTAATTGTTGTTGCAAGTTTTACGTGGCAGCTACGGGTTTGCAAGAACCGTTCTTACCTACGCAAAACCACAACGTGGTGTAGTGATTGCTTTTTGATCTTCTAAAAGAACCCTCTTCATTGAAATCGATTCAACTAAAGTGAGAGAGACAGACACCCGCCAGTCACCTTTATGCAACGAGTGCACATAGCGGTGAAACCTGTCTCGCGTAAGCGTACGCGTAATGTCGGTCCGGGCCGCTTCATCTCACAATACCGCCGAATCAAGTATCAACTAGTAACGGCAAGCAATATGTATACACCCACGCCCACAACTCATTTGTGTTCTACTCGAGATCTCATCTACGCATAGACCTAGCTCAGATGCCACTGTTGGGAAACGTTGCATGGGAAACAAAAAATTTCCTACGCACACGCAAGATCTATCCATGGTGATGAGCATCTACGAGAGGGAGAGTGAATCTACATACCCTTGTAGATCGCTAAGCGGAAGCGTTAAGAAACGCGGTTGATGTAGTCAAACGTCTTCATGATCCAAATCGCAAGTCGTCCCTCGATCCAAACACGATCTAGCGCCGAACGGACGGCACCTCCGCGTTCAACACACGTACGGCTTGATGACGCCTTCACCTCCTCGATCCAGCGAGCGATGGTGAAGTAGTGGATGAGTTCTGGCAGCACGACGGCGTGGTGATGGTGGTGAGGAACAATCTCTGCAGAGCTTCGCCAAGCACTACGGAGATTATGACGGGAGGAACTAGAGGTTTAGCGTTGCCGGCACACGGCTTGGGAAATCTTGATGTGTCCCGTGTGCTAGCCCTGCCCCTCTATTTATATGTTGAGCCCTAGGGTCTAAACTTGGAGAGAAAGCCTCCACAAGGTCGGTTTTGCCCGCACAAGGTCGGTTTGGCCCGCACGGAAAGACTCCAACTCGGATTCCAGCAGTACCGCGTACAAGCGGTAGTACCGCTCACGAGCGGTAGTACCGCTTCACACAAGCGGTAGTACCGCTTATGCGGTAGTACCGCTTCACACAAGTGGTAGTACCGCTTACGCGGTAGTACTGCCTTACCAGCGGTAGTACCGCTTAAGGCAGCAACAAAACTTCCTTTTGCACTTTCCAATACCTCGTGGGCTTTACCCCTTTGGCCCATATAAAGTGTTGCTGCACCCGAACACTTCGGTAAACACCCGGAACCCCTTCCAGTGAATTCCAGAACCCTTCCGGAGATCAAAACACTATTATCACATATATCAATCTTTACCTCCGAACTCTTCCGGAGATCCTTGTCATGTCCGGGATCTTATCCGGGACTCCGAACAACCTTTGGTCACCAACACAATAATTCAACTATACTAATCGTCACCAAACGTTAAGTGTGTAGACCCTGCGGGTTCGAGAACTATGTAGACATGACCGAGACACCTCTACGGCCAATAACCAATAGCGGGACCTGGATGCCCATATTGGTTCCTACATATTCTACGAAGATCTTCATCGGTTGAACCTCTATGTCAAGGATTCAGTTAATCCCGTATACTATTCCCTTTGTTCTTCGGTATGTTACTTGCCCGAGATTTGATCGTCGGTATCTCTATACCTAGTTCAATCTCGTTACCGGCAAGTCTCTTTACTCGTTCTGTAATACAAGATCCTGTGGCTAACTCTTTAGTCACTTTGCTTGCAAGGCTCATTGTGATGTTGTATTACCGAGTGGGCCCTGAGATACCTCTCCGTCACACGGAGTAACAAATCCCAGTCTTGATCCATGCCAACCCAACAGACACCCTCGGAGATACCTGTAGAGCATATTTATAGTCACCCAGTTACGTTGCGACGTTTGATACACACAAGGTACTCCTCCGATGTCAGGGAGTTGCATGATCTCATGGTCATAGGAACAGATACTTGACATGCAGAAAACAATAGCAATAAACTGACACGATCATATGCTACGTTTACAGTTTGGGTCTTGTCCATCACATCATTCTCCTAATGATGTGATCCCGTTATCAAATGACATCTCATGTCCATGGCTAGGAAACCTTCACCATCTTTTGATCAACGAGCTAGTTAACTAGAGGCTTACTAGGGACACAGTGTTGTCTATGTACCCACACATGTATTTGAGTTTCCAATCAATACAATTATAGCATGGATAATAAACGATTATCATGAACAAGGAAATATAATAATAACCAATTTATTATTGCCTCTAGGGCATATTTCCAACATCAGCATCCCACTCCTTCCTCCATAATTTAAACTCCCGGACCCAATTCGGTCCCCCATTGCCCCAAAGATGAAAATAGCATTTAAATTGTAAACAAGAGAAGGATCGCATCTCCAAAATGAAAAACCCAACTTGCTTACAAGAAACATTGAAATAGAATACCTTGTCCGTGAGTTTAGACACCAAGAATTCAATGTCATATCCCCCAAGGGCTGCCTCCAGAGCAACATACACTGAATCCTCATCAAGCTGAAAATCATGACGGCCAAAAGAAACTACCATGGTGAAAGATCCCATGTAGTCCACTGGGTGAACCATAAGAACAGAAGCTTCATAGATATCATCTGCAAAAGCCCGACCCTTGGAGAAATCCAAGCCAAGAGTGGTGCCAACCTCTGATCCCATAGAGAAGGGTGTCAAACAAGAGATCAAAGTACGCTGAGAAGAATGACCGGAGAGATTATCCAAGACGATGGCTAGATCAGCAGATCGCCAGGCAGGCCCCCTTGTACTTCTTCACTCCTTGGGCTCCTCGTCGTCCTCATGGCCTTATGGGGATTTGGAATACGTTAACCTCACTATGGGGGCATTCCGGTCCGGGAGACACATATACATGTGGAGGGGAAAGTTGTGCGTTTGGTATTTGAAAACATCGCACAACACTTTCATACATATGTGCCTCGGGCCATGCATGCGCTGGTGTTGTCTATAGACACTCCCTCGTATGGTTATGGAAGACATGCGCCAATTTGTGGACCCATGTGGTATGTCACTTAAACCGGCGCATACTACGGGATGATTTGACAAAGGTAGATATAGTCTTCTCGTTATTTGTTACGATATAGTTCATGGTGAGATTCCATACAGAAGTTTGAGTGCACACACACACACGTACACACACACACACACACACACACATATATATATATATATATATATATATATATATATATATATATAATATAGGGTGGGTCTATTCTAATAACACCCCTTAAGAGTCTTATTCTAATAACACCAGCTTATTCCGCAAACACCAGATCCCCCACCAGATCGCCGCCGCCCCTCCCCTCCCGGCCTTCTAACGCGGCAGCGGCCTGGGAGCACCGCCGCCCCTCCCCTCCCGGCCTTGTACCGCGGCAGCGGCCTAGGGGCGTCGCTGCCCCTCCCCTCCCGGCCTTCTACCGCAGCAGCGACCTGGTAGCGATGTCGACCCTCCCATCCCCGCTTTCTCCCGCGGCGGCGGGCTGGGGCGCCGCCACCCCTCCCCTCCCGGCCTTCTCCCGCGAAGGCGGCCGGCAGCGCAGCCGCCCCTCCTCTCCCGGCCTTCTTCCGCGGCATCGGCCAAGCAGTGCCGCCGCCCCTCCTCTCCGGGCATTCTTCCGTGGCAGCAACCTTGCAGTGCCGCCCCCGCTCGCACAACGCACCTCTTCCACGGCAGCAGCTCGGTAGCGCCGCCGCCGAGCTCCTCCAGGCCTCCAGGCCTTCTTCCACGGACTTCATCAGATGTGGATTGGTGCGGCCTCGGCATAGCACCAATTCGGCGAAGGAGGACTGTGCGCAAGGTTCCTTCAACAGCGGCAACTTCTTGGATGAAGGCTGCGACGACCTTCAGCGCAAATCCTCCGTCTCCACTGACCGTGAGCAATGTCCAAAACGTTCATGAACTCCTGAAGGGAAAGTGGACTGCACGGGTCAACGCAAGAGTCCTGCGGACGGACGCGAAGGGAACTTCCTCCTGCAAACGCAAGGAAGCACTACAACATGAGGTAAGTAGTATACTTCTTCATCTATCTCAGTTCACTTATTCCAGACAACACTACTAGGAAAAGGGCTATAGATGAAATGGATACTAATGGCGCACCTAACATGTGGTGCGCCACTACTATATACCAGTGGCGCACCATGTGCAGGTGCGCCATTAGTGTGGAAGACACTAATGGCGCACCAGGCACATGGTGCGCCACTAGTAACAATTTTTTTTTTCCAAACATACTAATGGCGCATCCATGCACATTGCGCCATTACTAGTTCTAACTAGTAATGGCGCACCAGACACACAGTGCGCCACTACTATAGTTTTTTTTTCTTTTTTTTGCAAAACTACTAATGGCGCACCGTGGCATAGTGCGCCATTACTAGTTTAAACTAGTAATGGCGCACTATGCCACGGTGCGCCATTAGTATATATGTATATATTTTTTTTTTTTGCAGAACTACTAATGGCGCACCACCAGCAGGTGCGCCATTAGTAACCTGGGACCAACAAGATATTTTGGACAGCCACCTACCCACTCACTTTCCCCACTTCATTCTCTCCACCTCCTCCTCCAAACTTGTCTCGGCTGCCTCCTCCTTGTCACCTCATTTCCACCATAGATTCATCCAAATTAAGTGGTTAAATTACCTTTTTTTGATAGGTAAGTAAGGGGGGAAGCTATGTTTATGTTGTTCTCCCTCCAACAACGTGCACATGCACTTTTTATGGCCTAGCTAGATCTATGTATGTTCGTGGTGTTGCATATATTTGTGGTGTTGCATATATGTTTGTGTTTGCAGGTACCGGTATTTGAAATGCGATAGTTGCCAATATTTGGCCGGAATGTTGATTCATTTCCGTTTCGGCGAGAATTTTGGCACTATGCATTCTTTTTGGTCCTATTTTTAGGGAAAGTCATGCCAAATTTTTTCTTGGTTCTAAAATATCGTTTTGCTCTACCCCGCAGGCGACCATGGTCCGCACGATGACCGAAGGCATCGTGAATAGGTTTTTGAGCTCCGCGAAGGCCGAGATGCTTCAAAAGAACGAGACGGAGATAAGATGTCCGTGTCGAAGATGCAAGCTGAAGAGCCTTATTGCGGACCCGGATTCCGGGCAGGTGCGGGACCACCTGCTCTTGCGTGGTTTCATGGATGGCTATCGGTGGCAAGGTGATGAAGATGACTACAAAGTCGTCCATGGGGGCCGGGCAAGAAATGAGGAAGGGCAGCAAGACAACCACCGCGGCTCGGGCGGGCGAGAAGACGAAGAATCTCCAGGACATGATCACGACGGTGATGCTGTACACAGTCATCATGTAGAAGATGCAGGACATGATGATGAGGAAGATGCCGGAGCAGACGAAGGGCATGATCATGAAGATGAAGATGCCGGCGGAGCAGACGACGATGGACCATCGATGGGCTGGGTGCAGGACCCTCATATTCAAGAGCTGCTTCTCAAGCAGACGGATAACGCAAGAGCTGCCGCCCGAGAGAAAGCCAAGCTGGATCAACTGGAGATAGACGCGGTTACTCCATTGTATGAAGGATGCAGGCCCGAGGATACCCGCCTGAAAGTAACGCTCATGGCTCTGGAGATGAAGGTAAAACACAAAATGACCGACGCATGCTTCGACGAGAACATGTCATTCTGGCACGAACGTCTTCCCAAGGGGAACAAGTGCCCGACCAGTTTCGAGGAGGCGAAGAAAATCGTGTGTCCTCTGGATTTACCGCACGTGAAATACCATGTGTGCATGAACAATTGCATCATTTATCGAGACGAGCACGCGGAGTCTACCATATGTCCGGTGTGCGGCGTCACTCGATACAAGAAGAGGAAGAAAGCTCCTCGAAAAGTGGTGTGGTACTTTCCGATCACTCCTCGTCTGCAGCGGTATTTCGCGGACCCTAAGGTAGCAAAGCTCCTGCGTTGGCACGCGGATAGGGAGGAGAAGAAGCGAGGAGAAGATGATGCAAATGATCCGGAGATAAATAAAAAAGACAAGATGCTGAGTCACCCTAAGGATGCGAGCCAGTGGCAAGCGTTGAACTTCGAAGACCCAGAATTTGGGAACGATCCAAGGAACATCGTGCTGGGCGCGAGCACCGATGGAGTCAATCCGTTTGGCAGCCAGAGAAGCACACATAGCAACTGGCCTGTGTTTGTGTGGATGTACAACCTTCCCCCCTGGTTGTGCATGAAGAGGAAGTACATTCACATGAGTATGCTAATTGAAGGGCCGAAACAACCAGGGAACGACATCAATCTGTATCTGGGGCTGCTGAAAGAGGAGCTAGACACGCTGTGGAAAACGCCAGCCAATACGTGGGACGCCGCAGAGAAAGAATATTTCCCTATGAGAGCCGCACTGCTCACGACGGTGCACGACTATCTCGGTTACGGATATCTCGCGGGGCAGGTGGTCCACGGATTTTCTGGATGCGTCAGGTGCATGGATGACACAACGTATCGCCAGCTAGATAGAGATCCCGGTTCTTCGAAAACCGTGTTCATGGGACATCGAAGGTGGCTTCGCGACGATGACCCGTGGAGAAAACGCAAGGATCTGTTCGATGGTGAAACCGAACCCCGAAGACGCCCGCGTACGAGGAGCGGCGAGGAAATAGACGAGTTGTTGAAAAATTGGAAAGATTGCCCACTGCCGGGAAAGAAGCAAAAGGCGCCAGAGCCGGGAAAGAAGCGAAAGGCGCCAGAGCCGCTGCTGAAGGTATGGAAAACGAGGTCTGTTTTCTGGGACTTGCCGTACTGGAAGATCCACCGTGTGCCTCACAGCCTTGATGTCATGCATATCACGAAGAACGTGTGCGAGAGTCTGCTTGGTACCCTGCTCAACATGCCAGAGAGGACCAAAGATGGGCCGAAAGCAAGGGCAGACTTGAAATCAATGGGCATCAGGGAGGAGCTTCACGCTAGTGATGATGATGATGAGGCGAAGCAGGACACAGAAAGTCGTCGCAAAGGCAAAAAGGCCAAGAAGACCGGAAATGACTACCCTCCCGCGTGCTTCACTCTAAGTCAGGAGGAGATCGAGCAGTTTTTCACCTGCCTCGTAGGAGTAAAACTTCCTTACGGTTACGCGGGGAAGATAAGCAGATACCTAGACCCAGCGAAGCAGAAGTTCAGCGGGATGAAGTCTCACGACTGTCACGTGCTGATGACGCAGATACTTCCAGTTGCAATCCGTGGGATCATGGACGCGCACGTCCGTGAAACGCTATTTGGCATATGCAACTTTTTCGACGTCATCTCTCGGAAGTCGGTTCGCGTGAGGCAACTCAGAAGGCTACAGGAAGAGATCGTGGTGATACTATGCGAGCTTGAGATGTACTTCCCGCCCGCATTCTTCGACGTTATGGTGCATCTGCTGGTCCATATCGTGGAGGATATCATCCAACTCGGGCCCACGTTCCTGCACAGCATGATGCCGTTCGAAAGGATGAATGGTGTCGTCAAAGGATACGTTCGCAACATGTCACGTCCAGAGGGAAGCATAGCCAGGGGCTTTCTGACCGAAGAGTGCATCTCCTACTGCACGAATTATCTAGGCATCGAGAACCCCGTTGGTCTGCCCGTCAACAGGCACCTCGGCAGGCTCGCTGGATGGGGTCACCGTGAGGGTCGCCGCGAAATGCATGTCGACTTCGAGGGTCGACTCGCCGACTTTGAAAGAGCAAACCTAGTCGCGCTACAACACATAGACGTGGTCGATCCTTGGGTGCTAGAGCACAAAACCTTTATTGAGAAGACGTACAATGACCGAGGCCAACAGAGGACGGACGGAGATATAATCAAAGAGCACAACTCATGTTTCACGCGTTGGTTCAAGCAGAAGCTTCTGTCGTACCCTTTACATGAGGATTCTTTCGCGGAAGAACAACTCATATTCGCCTTGTCACAGGGCGCCGAGCACAACCTGATGACCTATGAGGCGTATGATATCAACGGCTACACATTCTACACCGAGGACAAGGACATGAAGAGCGATGGTTATCAGAACTCCGGGGTAACAATGGAATCCTACACCGGTAACGACAAGGACAGATACTACGGAAGGATCGAGGAGATCTGGGAGCTGAGCTACGCTGGAGAGAAGGTCCCGATGTTCCGTGTCAGATGGGCCAAGAGCGTCCTAAAAGAAGACCGGTATTTCACCACCATGGTTATACCCGAAGCCAAATCCAAGACCGCGGGCGCAAACGTCACCGCGAAATATGAGCCATGGGTACTGGCTTCCCAAGTGGACCAATGCTTCTTCATTACCGACCCGTCAAAGCCCAGTCGTGTTGTTGTGAGGAGAGGCAAAAGGAAGATCATCGGAATGGATGGAGTCGCCAATGAGCAAGACTTCGACAAGTACGGCGACCCGAAGATGGAACATGACGACGACGATGAAGTAGCAGCATACACCACAAGAAGAAGCAGGACCACCCTACCTAAAGGACGTCCGTTCCACAGAAGAACTCCATTTGCGAAAAAGAAGGGCAAGAACATTGTGAAAAAGATAGCTAGCTAGCTAAGATCGATTGTATTTAAATTGTAGCCTTCATTTCTCGATTGTATTTCATGGGCACTTTTTGAACTCATGAATATTTTTAAATTTCATGGGCACTTTTTGAATTCATGAATAGTTTTTGAACTCAATAATATTTTTAAAAATTTATAAATTATTACTGTTTTTATAAAAATTTATTACTGTTTTTATAAAAATTTATGAAAATCATTTATAAAAATTTATTACTATTTTTGAACTCAATAATATTTTTAAAAAACTATTAGTAGGTCTAGCTAGGTGGAAAATCAGCAGGGGAGGGAGGGGGGTAGATATTAGATGGTTTGCTTTACTTTCACTGGTTTCTCATCTTCTCATCTCTTGTTAATAGCTGTGGACATTAGATATTACTGTTTTTATAAAAAAATATTACTGTTTTTATAAAAAAATATTACTGTTATGATTTAAACAAGTTTGAACATATTTAAACACAAATAAATATCAAACAGCATTTTAAATGCATAAAAACAAAAATTGGGGAGCCTGGGAATCGAACCCAGGACCTCCTGGTGTGTGTGCTGCGTGCTGACCAGTCGGGCTAGTGGGCGTGTTCTGATGGAGATAGGGTTAGGTGGAATATAACCTGACCAGTCGGGCTAGTAATTAAAACAAAATTCTAATGGCGCACCAGAGAGAGGTGCGCCATTAGAATCGTCGTACTTATGGCGCACTAGGGGGAGGTGCGCCATTAGAACCCTCCCCCCACTCCACCTATTCCCCTCGCACTGTGGCCTCCCTCCCTTCCTCGCCAGATCCCCCACTCGACCCCAACCGTACGCCGCCGCCCCCTTGCTCCGCCCCCTCCGTCCGCCGCGCCTGCACGCCGTCGGCGACGCCGCCGCCGCTGTGGTCTTGCGCTGCCCCCGACGCCGCCGCCCCGACCCCCGCGGGACTCCACCCCCGCCGCCCCCGCGCCCCCCGAACGGGATCGGCCGAGCGCGCGCCGCCCGCTCCTCTCCTCTCCTCCTCCCTCCGACGAGCGAGGGCCTCCTCCGGCCCCTGCAGCAGCCGGCGAGCGCGGCCCCGACGCACCCACCCCGCCTGCCCCTGCCGTCCTCCGCCACCGGCCCCTGCTCTCCTTCGACCGCGGTGAGCGAGGACCCGGACGAGCTCGGACCCCGACCCCGACCCCTTCGCCGACCCCGACCCCGACCCCTCCGGCGACCAGGTACCTCTCCTCCTTCCTCCTTCCTCCCTCTCTCCACCATTCCCCAGGAGCTCGCGGCGCACTGACAGTAGCATCATCCATTGGTTGGCGGGATCATTTGAGATTGCAATTTCTCAAGAGCAGAGCATTTCTCCAGAACTTTTTGCAATGCATCATCAGTCAACTTAATGCACCTTCTGTAGTCCTTTTTGCAATGCATAAATGTGGTACTGGCCAAAATGTAAGAAAATGGCCATAATGTAAGAAAATGTTCTGTTAGGTACAGTTAGCATCATGTCAAAAAATTCAGTTAGGTACAGTTAGCTACTGTCAAAAAATTCAGTTAGGTTCAGTTAGCTACTGTCAAAAAATTCAGTTAGGTACAGTTGTACATTGATGAGCAAATTCAGTTGTTCTGCATTTTGTGATGTAAAAGAAGGAGGAGGACAACGAGTTGATATACTTAGATTCTAATAACTTGACATGAGTGCATTCGAATATATTCCATACTTAGATTCTGAAATGACCCATTGGCGACTTCATTACGCGGGGATAATGATTTTGCAGGTACCCCGAGAGGCCCTTGAGTTTGCCGGAATGTCGATTAACTTCCGTTCCGGCAAATTCGGGTACTCCATATGTCCTATTTTCAGCAAAGGTCATGCTGAAATTTTCCGTGAATTTTAGCATGACTTTGCTAAAAATCGGACATATGGGGTACTTGCTACTAATGCATGGGCCGGGGTATCTTAGTACTTAATTAAGTAGGATCAACTGCCCCGCCATTCTTGCTGCATTAAACCATAGGTGGCAATAGAGCCAAGTGATTAGGCCCAACTTAGAATTCTCCTTCCCAGCTTAGGTTTTAGGGTGCCTCAGTGTCGATAAGAACCTAAATGATGAAAGCTTAGGCTTTTAGGGTGCCTCGGCGTCGACAAACCCTAAATGATAAAAGCTTAGCTTTTAGGATGCCTCGGTGTCGACAAACCCTAAATGATGAGACCATGATCTTGTTCCTTGACAATAACCAACTTTTTGACCAAACTTTTTTCCTATTTAGAGCGAAACATGGCCCACAACGATGAGGCCGGCGGTTCGGGCGGCAAGCAATTCTGGGAGCTGTCCCAGGAGATGGAGGAACAACCTCACCGCTGGACGCTGCGGAAGACACCGATCCTGACTACACAACCCCTAGTGGCGTCGGGGATGACACCACTGATGGTGCCGCCGAGGATGCCAGCACTGATGATGGCAGCGCACGCACAGATGGCAGCCAACCGAAGAGGCAACGGAAGGACCGGCGCCCGAACGTGCTCCGCACCGTCAAGGAGGAATTTACTCAAGTGGACTCCGACGGGCATCCAACGGAGCCCAAACAAATAGTCAAGGGGTACTCGGTTCAGCTCGGGTGCATTCTCCGGAGCACCGTCTCGATCAACACCGAGAACCTAAGGCATAAGGACCGAGGGAATTTGCGCAACCTCCTCTTCACGAAGCTGCACGAACGATACAAGTTCCCCGCTGAATTTGAAAACACACGCCTCTCAGGGAATAAAGTGAACAGTGCCGCCCTCACGAAGATGAGCACGGCCCTGTCTACTTGGAGAAGCGCGGTGAAGAGAATGATTGACAAAGGTGATAGTTATGAGAAGATCAAGGCGAAAAATCCTTCGATCAGTGAAGATGACTACGAGGAGTTCAAGATCAAGTGCCAGAGCAGCGCAAGCTCCGAATCAAGTCAGTGGGGGAAAGAAATGCGGGAGTTGAACTTAGGGGAACACAAACTCGGTCCCGGCGGTTACAGAGTGGCGGAGCCTATATGGGACAAGGAGGACGCGGAGCGTGCCGAGCAAGGCCTACCGCCCCGCTTCGAGAAATACCGTGACAAGCAGACCAGGAACTATGTCAGGGCCCGGTACAAGGAGGACCCGGAAACAAAGGAGCTTACCACGGATCCGAAGACCAGGGCGCTTGAGCTTGTTCTGGCGCAGGAGACTGAAAGCAGTAGCGCGGGGTCGTCTCAGAGCACCCCTTGGGACAGCACTCTAAATAGGGCGTTGAACGTAATGAAAAACAAGGATAAGCTTAGTAAGCCGTTGTCAGCTGGTCGTGTGGCCGGCAAAGGCTTGTCCACAAAATGGTCGTCATACTATAACGATGGTGGGCGAAAGGAGAGAAAGACCAGCTCGGAAAGCCAGTCGCGCGAGGTTCAAGAACTCAAGGCACAAGTGGCGCGGATTCCGGAGATTGTCCAAGAGCAAGTGCAACAACAATTGGGATCGACGCTCACCGGCATTATGCCTACCTTGATTCATGGGCTGACGACGTGGATTGCGGGCGGCCAACAGGGGCCGCCCCCGATTCCTAGCTTCACGGCCAGCAACTCGCACAACGCGCAGGCGGCGCCATTGGTGTCTCCGGCGGAGCCGGTATTGGTGTCTCTGACGCCGGCACGGGCATTGGAGCTTAATGCACCTGGGTGTACGCCGGCCGGCACCTCGGCAGCAAGCGGCCCCTCCGTCAATTGCACGCCCGCCGTTGGCGGTGCCTCGACATTAGCCGATCTCGACGCCATCATCACGGTAACTAATTAAGCCTCTCGGCCGAGGACTTCATCTCCTTGCCTTTGACTGGGCATCCCTGACGCCCTACATGTTTTCGCAGGGCGCCGCCGACGTTCCGTGCACTCTCCTGCACTTCGTGAACAACGAGTTGGTCGATGTCGCCAAGGGCAAAATCGTTCAACCGGGCAACCCCGTGTTCCACGGTAATCCGATGCCACCCACCGTGTATAGGGTTCAACTGGTTCGGGTGCTGCCAGGCTGCGACGAGTTGTTACCTCCGATTCGACCCGCCGGGGCCGACGAAGATGATGTGATGACCCTCAGCGCCTGCCTAAGCTGGCCCCTGCTTTGGCCGAAGAGCCAGATTCGTTTGGGGGCAGGGGACACCACCCCAAAGACAACACCGCCAGTCGTGCCGGCGCCAAGCCATGGCAAGACCGCCGCAACGCTACCGCCGTCAGCTGATCCGGAGATGCATATGGCACAGGAGCCGCACGACGACGACAACGGTACGTTTTCCAACATCGATCAGTACATCAACGAGCATGGGTACGGTGACGATATATTCGAGCCTCCTACTTCTCAAGAACCCAACCCTGCAAGAGACGATCGCGATCTAGCTGGTATCGCGGAGAAACCCAATTCCAACAGGCGTCGTCTGGCGTTCAGTTCTCAGGAGACGCCTCCAGCTGCCGCCTTCACCGAGACTCAAACAGCCGATGTGCGAAATATTATCAGCCCAAACACACTCAAGAAGGTGGTCTCTGAGGAGAACGCGATCCCAGTACAGGAGAAGAAGCAGAAGAAGGGACGGAAAAGAAAATCTAACAAGGGTGCGAGCCAGCCGGCACCGAGTACGATCCGTGCTCAGGACGGGCCACCGATACCTAAGGATATCGAGAGGAGGGTGCATGAGGCGGGTAGGCCGATGCTACCGGGTAATATGCTCAAAGCTGCAACCGGTTCTATGCGCAGTCTTCATGACTGTGTTCTTTATATGGAGAAGCGGCGTCTCTCCGAGAAAGATGTGGCATACCCGGTTTTCGTGGCCAAGGTGCCAGAGGGCAGGGGCTTTGTTGATAGCACCATCGGGCGTATGATCATCCTGCGGTTTGATGACATCTTCGCTATGTTTAACCTTTATCCGCTGCACTACACCTTCATTCGGCTCTTTTCGCTGAGTATGGAGATGCGGATCATTAGAGACCAGACCCCGGACATCGTGATAGTCGACCCCTTCTACATGCGTGCCAAGAACTTGTGCAACGCTGGGGACCGGCAAATCGCGAGTTCATACCTCGAAGGCGTCATTCTGGCGAACCCAGATAAGGATAACTTCCTCATGACTTATTTTTCCGAGTAAGTCATCAACTCACCGCCCCGTAACATATGATGGGTCTTTTTTTTTTCTAACATTCCGTGTTTTGTGCAGTGACACACATTGCACACTCATCCTCTTCAGCCCGAAACATTCCATGGCCACGTATTTTGACTCGGAGCGTGAGTCGAAGAAAGACTACACAAATATAAAGAAAGTCCTCGATGATGCTCTCCCCGGCTACGCCAAATCTGGAGGCACCTTCAAGAGGGCAATGCGTAGGTACGGCAAGCACGTGTTCACCCACGTAACGACGTTCCCCTGCGTCAAGCAGCCGACTGGCAGTCAGAAGGATGCCTACTACGCCCTCCATCACATGCGGGCGATCGTACGGAACCATAATCACCTAATTCTACCAAACAATCTCAAAGAATGGGCCGCACGCTTGTCGGAAATCCAGGACGAGGACATCAGACTAGAATTCTTTCGCATCCAGTCGGAGTTGGCCGAAATCATCTCTGAAGATGTCCTTCGTACCTCGGGGCAGTTCTACCTCAAAGAACAACCGTCCAACAGTGTTATAGAAACAATCCTAAAAATGCAGGCTGACGACTACCGCACATTCATGACCATGTCGGTAGACGGCGGCTTCATCCACGCTCCGGTCGCTGAGTCGAGTCGTCCAAAGTATTGATGGTATGTAGTTCAAATATCGATATCGATTAGTTTGGACAGTCGTTCAACTTATATTTAATCGATGCTATTTATTAGTAGGACCATGAATCGCGCTATTAATGTGCTGCTTTTCTCTTTCGATCCTTTTTTTGCATATTTATATATTGCTTATGTATTGTCTGTTGTTTGGCTTGTGCATAGAGATGCCGTCGTATGTCGTGTACAAGGGTAAGGTTCCCGGAGTCTACGACGACTGGGAGGAGTGTCGGAGACAGGTTCACCGTTTCAGCGGTAACAGTTACAAAGGGTACACCACTAGGGCGGAGGCGGAATCTAGATACGCCCGCTATCTAGCGGGAGAGAGGAGGGAGCGTTGGAGGAACCGGATGAAGACCAGTTTTCATCGCGATGATGCTCATCGTGATGACCGCATATGTGATGATAGTTTAGATGATCGATATCGACTTGTAATGTGAAGACAAACTTGCTACTCGCGGTCTCGAGACTTATTGTAATGTTTTATCTTTGTTCGGTCTTTTGAATTCGGAGACTAATATGATGAATTGTATTCAGAGACTAATCTTCTATTGTATTCGATGAATCTGCTGTTGCTGTGTGGTGCTGTCTATATTCTGTCCAATAATACATTTTGTAACCTGTGCAAAAATCAAAAAAGTAAAAAAAATAAAAAACCTAATATTCATACTAATGGCGCACCACGCCACGGTGCGCCATTAGAATGCCAAAGGATACTAATGGCGCACCACCCCACGGTGCGCCATTAGAATGCCAAATATACTAATGGCGCACCACCCCACGGTGCGCCATTAGTATGCCAAAGCACCTGGGTAAATATGGCCCCTGGGAGGCATACTAATGGCGCACCGTGGGATATACTAATGGCGCACCTACGGTGCGCCATTAGTATAACAGATACTAATGGCGCACCACAGGTGCGCCATTAGTAAAAAATACTAGTGGCGTGGTACTAGTGGCGCACCAGTAGTGCGCCATTAGTAGGCAAAACTGGTGCGCCACTAGTAGGCCTTTTCCTAGTAGTGCAAAGCAGTACACGCAGTCCAGTACGTCTACAAAAACTAAGCAGTGCGGTTACTTCAGTTCGCCATCATTAAAATTGCAGTGCAGTTCACCGGTTATGCAGTACGGTTGTATAGGTTCACTATGGATAATGATGCAGTGCGGCTAATTCAGTTCACCCTGTGGGACAATGCAGTCCGCGTGCATTTCAGTTCGCAGTGCCCTCTTAAAAACAATGCAGTTCGTATGATTCAGTTCATTTTACCTGACGATGCAGCTCGGCCGTTTTGTGCAGGAAATGACGTTCACCAGAAACAAAATGCCGCGCATAATTGACAACCCAGGGACCATCAACTTTCAGAAGAGTCAAGCTTTTTCAGAAAGAGACACTGGTTGGGTTACCCCTGAGATACCTCGAGGATTCTTCACGACAACAAACAGGGTGCAATACTCTCCGGAAGAAGATTTCTTCTAGGAAGAAGAGGTAGTCAAAGATGACAATGATGTCGCCATCATGTGGGAGGGCACTCACCAACATAGCGATGAAGATGATGACGATGAAGATGAGCCAATAACACTTCTCAACCCAGAGTACAAGCACGAGTTCACTACATTTGGACAGCATGTCCGAACAGACAACGATGACGCTATTCACCATGATGTTGCAGAAGATGATCATTATGATGATGTGCCAGCGCTCCAGCAATTTCAAACCAATCCAGTGAGACATCGCCACAACACTGGATTACCACCGCGTCCACCTGCTGCACCACAAAACAGAGCTCAGCGTGCACCTGCTGCACGAGAAAACAGAGCTCAGCATGCACCTGCTGCACCGAGAAACATATCTTCGAGTGCACCTGCTGCACCGGGAAACATATCTCCGAGTGCACCAAGGATGCATCGGTCAGAAGTCAACGGCAGGTACAAGTCCTCCTCACTATTGCCATCGTGAGATCCTCAACTACATAGTTCTGCTATAACCCCACCATGTCCAATACAACCCGGAGAGCTGCAAACGCCATCGGATGAACGACTTTACACACATGTAAGTTCATGGTCCTGAAAAATAATAATATTTGCAGTCCATTGAGATAACATTGCAGTGCACACTGACATTTACTATGAAGCTTGGCCTAACATCTAATACAGTAGACTCTTCCAAAAACTTAGTAATATTGTAGTGCTTTCTTAACTCATATGTAGTCCTCGTATTTCAACAGAATAGTGCACTTTGTCTCATAGAGCATTGCACTTGATGCAAGATAAAAACATGCCGATAAACCGCATACCTGCTGCTGGAATGAAGTTCAACTCATACGACAACGCATGGGACTTTTACAACAATTATGCAAGATATGCAGGGTTTGGCACATGCAAGAGGGCAAAACACAAGACAAATGCCTACATTGTCTGCACAAGAGAGGGGACCCACAAGTAGAGTGTGGCAGATTATGACCGGAAACATGAGAAGACATCAAAAAGGATTGGCTGCAAGGCAGGAATTAGAGTAAAAAAGAAGAAGAATGGGAGTTTTGGGATTGAAATGGTTGAGCTCAACCACAATCACAAGATGCTACAAAGCCCAGGGATGCTTTTGCACATGCACTCACACAAAAGAGATGATCCTTTGATTGACCAGTTGGTGAAGGACATGTAGATAGACAACTACACACATGCACAGGTGATGTTAACACTATCGCGTATGTCTGGTGGTCTGCAGTTCATGGGACATACCAGCCGCGACTGGGTCAACAAGTAAGCACGCCACAGAACATATCACTTGAGCATTCTGTGTTGTAATTATTTCCTGTTTGATAAGATGAGTTTGCATTGCGTTTGAAATGCAGGAAACAGAAATTTGCTAGAGAAGAGTCTAAAGATGACGTCGAGAAACTTCTTGATATCTTCGAGAAGATGAAGAAGATCAACCCAGAATTCTTCTATGATTACGACAAGGATGCAGATAATCTTATAAGAAACATCTTTTGGGCCAACGCAAGTTGCAGAGGATCGTATGAAGATTTCGGAGACTGCGTTACATTTGACACGCCATATAAAACTAACAAATTCCACATGCCGCTAGGAGTCTTCGTGTGAGTGAACCATCATCTTCAGAGCACCATATTTGTTGTCGCCCTTGTGCGAGATGAAACGATAGCGTCGTTCGAGTGGGTTTTCAAAACATTCTTGAGATGCATGAACTACAAGGCACCAATCTGTGTGCTCACAGGTACAATACAACACTTGTATACTTACGTTTGTTTGGTACACTACTATTTGTTCCGTTTTTCTTACAGATAAACAACTTAATAAAAATACACTACTTGTGCCTCTCAGACAAGTGTTCTTCGATGAGGGAAGCATTAAAAACTAGCCTCCCGCATACATTGCATAAGTTGTGTCGGTGGCATATCATGAAGAAGTACAAGGACCACCTCGCCTTGCTGTATAAGGCACACGAGAAACTCAAGGATGAACTCACTGCGGTGCTGAACCACCCACTAATGCCGTCAGAATTTGAACGGGCATGGAAGGACCTCATGCAGAAATACAACTTGCAAAACGACGAAGTGATGAATTCGCTGTGGGATGACAGGCATGAGTGGATCTCAGCCTACTACAAGAAAGTTTTCTGTGCTCGGATGACTTCCACGCAGAGAAGCGAGAGCATGAACTGTATATTGAAGAAAAACTTCGTCAAGGAGAAGCATGATCTCCATCTTTTTGCTCAACAGGTGGACAAGTGCGTTCAGACCAGGAAGGCCGTCGAGCACGCAGAGACAGTTGGAAATGAGGTAAATAAAATGTCCATAAAAACTGCTAAATAACTACAAAAACAAACAATATTTTCAGTTCTCTGATTCGTAACGCTGCATTTCTGATCATGCAGTCAGAGGTAAAGACAATGACCCAGTTTGGGTTCGAAGTTCAGCTGTCGAAAGTATACACGAGGGCAGTTTTTGCAGATTTCAAAGAAACACTCTACCGCAGCACTGCATTCAGAGCAGAATCGTGCTCTGAGAACCCAACAAAGTACCTCGTACACCACTACAACAGATCAGATGCATTTGATTGGGCAAGGCATGAATTCCAGGTGGTCTCCGATGAAGAGAACGGCGTCTACGAATGTGAGTGCAAACTCTGGACACACACATGTGTGGCTCGCTAGCACAAAAAATCCTAATTTCTGAAAGTTATTCATGAAGCTCACTTACTGAAATTTAAAAGTCAACATACACAAGTAACTCACAAAACCAAGTGAAGTTCACTTCCTTAAAATGTACACATAACAAAAAATAAAATAAAATAATGTGTTTATTAATTTCATGCAGTTCACTTACGAAACAAAGAAACATGTGTTGTCTGCAGGGCTCTTTTGCGTACATGTGCTATGCATGCTCCATCACCTGAGAGTAAAGAAGATTCTTGAGGTGTACATCAGGAAAAGATACACCCAGAACGCAAGATCAAATCCAACGTTTGACAGAAGAGACTACGAACAAACAGCACCAGATGGAAGTTCACTATTTTGCCGTAGAAAATTGATGTCAGAAACAGCAATGGACCTTGCAAATAGAGGGACAAGGTCCGACGCCGGGTACCATAGGGCGTTGTCTGGTATGAGGGCACTGATAGAGGAAGTTGATGTGGTTAATGAAGAAGAAGAAGAAGAAGCAAAAATAAAACAAGCAGAGAATTCCCAGCTTGACAAGAATACCGAGCAAGTAGAACATGTCGAACACAACGCTACTCGTGCAATGAAAAAAGAAACAATTCTTCCACCTCCTATTTCAAACACGAGAGGGAGGAAGAAAGGGAGCGATGCAACTAAAAAAGGCTGCATGCAAGGAGAAAAATGATGACAAAAACAGTAAGACACAGCCTGAGCTGGACAGTGATGGTCGACCACTAGGAATAAGAAGGTGCAAGTCATGCAATACCATCAACGGCCACAATTCCAGGACATGTAAAAGAAAACATGAACAAGAAAACCATGGCCACGGCGAGGCACAACCAACCAGAGACTCTGCTGACAACACTAAGAAATGGACGAAACCGAGACTTTGCAGTATCTGCAAAAAGCGGAAGAGACACAATTCAAGAATCTGTCCCGAAAGAACAGGATCACGAAATGAGGAAGACAAAGAAGATGAAATCATAGAAGAAGATGGTGATACAACTGAAGAAGAAGTGGCTTATGAGGAACCAGATGAAGAAGAGGACGAGGAAGAAGAAGAGAGTGAACAGGACGAAGAACATGAAGAAACAATGCCCACAAGAACACCAACCAGAGACTCTGTTGACAACACTAAGAAATGGACAAAACCGAGACTTTGCAGTATCTGCAAAAAGAGGAAGAGACACAATTAAAGAACCTGCCCCGAAAGAACAGGATCACGAAACGAGGAAGATGAAGAAGATGAAAACATAGAAAAAGATGGTGATACAACTGAATAAGAAATGGCTTATGAAGAAGCGGATGAAGAAGAGGAGGAGGAATAAGAAGAGAGTGAAGAGGACGAAGAACATGAAGAAACAATGACCACAAGACCACCAAACAAGAACAAAAAACAGAAGGGAATGCAGTTGTACAGAAACAACTGAGAACGACAACACAAACAAAAACAAGGTAGGAGCACGAAAGGATGTAGTTCACAGCACTGGAAAACAAAAACCACCATCAACCAGCACGCGAGGAGCAAAGAAGATTGCAGTTCACAGTGCTGGAAAACAAAAACCGCTATCAACAGCCAGGCAAGGGGCTACAAACAAAAGGGTGCAAAGACAAGAAGCGACAACACCGCCACGGAAAACAAGGCAAAGTGCAACATTAGACGCAATCCAGTCACCGCGAAGAAGCAGCAGGTTAATGACCAAATAGATACAGTAAAATAATCATATATATATAGCAGTTTGCATATCTGTATGACTTATGTAGCAGTTTGAATTTTGTGTAAACACGAATTTACCGCTGACTTTGAGTTCACTAAACCATATGAGAGAAATGATGTATAGAGAGAACCATATATATAGCAGTCTGGATCACAAAAGCCAGGCGGTTCAGATCACAAAAGTACTTATTACAATCACTTCAAAGATGAAGCATTCCATACGCAAAAGTACTTATTACAGTCAACCTCATAATCTTAACCAATCACGTCAAACGTGATTTTAAACATACGATCTTCGAGTTCAAAAAAGTTGAGGACAACAACTTGCTGAGACTTCAGGCCATTTTCAATGACAAATTCCTTCCAGCCTTTCTGCAGATACAGCCGCCCATCAATGCCTACACGGTACTTAGCTGGATTCGGGTGTCCATTGCCGAGAACAACTTGGAGAATACCATTCTGCTTGAGCCAGAGATACCTAACAGCTCGTTGCGGGATTTTCTACAAAAAATAATAAAACCATTAGAGGACGATACTACCAGTACAATTCTCATATTGTGCACACAGCAGAAACAAACCTGCACACAGAACATGACGCGAGCTAGATGAAGTGCATAACAGACTAACAAGCATTACAGATAAAACGCACACACAGTTCACTAACCTCTTATGAAAAGGGAGGTACATGCAGTACTGAACATGCTAATATGAAGTACGCTTCTAACTAACAGGAAGTACGTAAAATAGTTGTACGTAGTTCACACAGTAGACGGGGAAAAACATGTGCAAGCTGGTAGTGCTCATCTCATACTTATGCAGTTCACATCTTGTAACCATGTACTACGAACCCTATATTCATGGAGCATCATAGTACATGGAAAACAAACACGAGCTCCATTCACGCGAGGAAAAAAAATAAAAAACAAGATACAAGAACAGCTGCAGTACACTTCAATAAACAAAAGAAGTTCGCTCCTAAAGTACTAGAAGTTCACAAATGTGTGGAATTATACAAACTAATAAAAGTCACAATGAAAAAATCAGATCAAACGAAAATTACCATTTTGTAGTGAGTCTCCACGTCTGTGGGCGTAAGCTGATGGACAAAAGGACTTGTGCGGCCAAGGCCACGACGAAGCAGGACGGAATAGAATGCAGCGACATTGATATGGTCCAGATCGAATCCATCCGTGAAAATAGTGCCGTATGCAAGCTGCTCCGCTTGCCCAGCTCGGCATAAGACCTTGCTCGCCCGGCGAGCACGACGGGCCTGCGAGCAAGCTGAGCAATCGTAGCACCTCGGCACACCACAACCATGGCCGCAGCAGGAGAGATTCGCGCAGGGGCCTGGAGCCATCACAACAAAACCTAGAAAATGAAAAGAAAGAAAGGGAGGCTGGAGGAAGAAGAGAAGTTGCGGCTACAGGGGAAATGAAATGCAAAGGAAGGTTACACGTTGGCCTAAATATATAGAAGAGGAATGCAAAAGGTCTAGCCGCACAGAAAATAAAACTGAAAATTAATTGGGATTTAATAAAATTTATGTTACCAAAAATGAAGGACAATTAATAAAACTTATGTTACCAACAAAAAGGAAGACCAAAAAAGGTGTAGTTTGAATGCAGCTCCTCCCACCCACTAAACGTAGCTCATTAATATTTATATTTCTAAAAACGGTGAATGCAGTTCACCAAAGCAATATCAGGTAGTGCACAACTGTGTAGATGCGGTGCACTACATGATTAAATGAAGCACAAGAGAAAGTGCACCTGCATGGAAAAAGAAAAAAAATTGAGGAAAGCAGTCCGGTACCCCAACCCACACAACACTCCAACACCGCAAAAATTTTGATCACTGTCATATATAAAAAAAATGAAAAAATGAACTCCATCAAAAAAGAAGTGCGCTTAGATCTGTATGAAATCCTGAGATCTGATATAATACATTATACGAAGAATAAAATAAATTGCATGCAGTACAAGTTGTGGACATAGGCAGTTCGATTATGATAAATAAGAAGTGCACTTAGTGAGAAAAATCACCAAAACACAAAATCATATCAATTCTGACAGTTGCGTGCCTACCTGAAGTTGTCAGGAAAAAAGAGGCGATGTTGTTTCGGATTTCGAACGCACTAGCACGGCCTCCAAATCGCAGAACCTATCTGCATTTGCCACGTTATGGCTGATAGCACCACCCCACCATGATTCGCACCACCTCCCCCACCACGCGGCCTCTAGCAAACCGCCATAAAAACCCCATTCAAAAGTGATTCCTTCACCTCTGCTTCACACCGAAATCACCATTGCCAGTTCTTCTTATCAATCTCATCCATTCCCGCTTCATCGACCCATCTCTTCCATCAACCTCCCCCCAAAAATCAAAAGAGAGTAAGCAGAGCCATGGCCGATGCCCCTCTGTACAAGAGGAAGCGCAAGTACACCAGGGAGCTTCACGACGTCGATCTCCACGACAACAAGCTCCACGTCATCTGCACAAGCAAGGCTCACGACGTGGACAAGATGGTGTGCACGCTAAGGAGAAAGCACGTCGTCATGCCGGTCAAGAGAATCGGCGTTGATGTCGAGTACACACACTACGAAGAGCCGCAGAAGGCAGCGGTACTCCAGCTATGCGTAGAAAACGAGTGCCTTGTCTACCACATCTCTGCAGCAAAAGACAAGTTAGAAAGATTTTCAATTTGTACTATTCCTTCTGAATCTACAGTTTTAATTTATTCATCTGAAAAAGCCATTTAAGCCTGATGTAGAAAAAGCCCTTTTAATCTGCCTCCATGTAACTCTGTTCATTACATGACTAATTGCTTTAAGCATGTTACTACCTGAAACAGACAAAAATGTGTTGAAAAGCAAATATAAAACAGAGTATATGTACCCTTCTGTTGTTGTTGAAACATATTATAAGGTTCATTAGTCAGACAGTAAAAAGTATTAGCACCTACTTAGTAAAACAAAATCATAATATCATTGTGCAGCTCAGTTTAAAAGTATAAAACATACTTGTTCAAACTGAATAATTTGTACAGTCTCACTATGAACAACACTCATATTCAATATATAACAAATTGCAGGCCACACCAACTGGATGAATTCCTGATGAATGAAGAATACATCTTTGCCGGATTCGCCATTGAAGGAGACAAAAAGAAGCTGGAGCTCTCTAACTTCGAGATTAACTCAAACAACTACATTGATATTCAGGTGGAATGTTGAGACCCATACAGCAACAAGGAATTTGATTCTTTAGCTGACGTTGCTGGAAGGGTGATCGACAATCATTTCAAGAACATGAAGAATGTAATCAACCAAAAAGAAGACCGTACTTTGTGGGGGTTCTGCCCGCTGCCAGAGAAGCTTATCAACTATGCAGCAATTGATGCATATGCCACTTATGAATCATGGAAACGCATTGATGATATCGCCGCGGGGCTAAAGAGAGCAAAAGAAGAAAAGGAAGAAAGGGAGAAGAACAAGGATGTAATCCCATCCAGCAACTAGGAAAAGAACAAAACCAAAAGAAGTATGAAATATGTTAGGTCTTATTAATTTGTGATATAGTTGTGATTTTGCTTTAGTTGGGTTGAACCTTTTTTATGGTTGATCGTTCTTGCTTAAGTATGCACTACTTCAGAACTAGTAAGGCAGTTTGTATTCAGTCATGTAGTTTGGGCATTTGTATCCAAACAAGTATGATAAATATATTGTGCTTATTATTTCTCTTTTACTGAAAATGATGTGTTAACACAATTATACTACATGCAACCTGATAGTTTCAAAAAATTAATCCTAAAAAACGATTAAACACTTAGGTTCAAACAGCATTCGAAATAGTGCACCGAGAGTAAATATAGTACAGAAGAGCCCGTCCCCACACATCGAGCCTGGTGCAGTTCTCATAATGAACAAATGCAGTGGCTTATAAAGCGGTCCTGGGCGCTCTCGGCGGGGACGGGCTCAGAAGGGCCCACAAGTCAGGTGAAATAGTGCACCGAGCGTCGTGTATAAGCGGCCAATCAGTAACAAGAGGAGTTCGAAATGGTTGCCTCGCCAGGGCTTATAAAGCGGTCCTGGGCGCTCTCGGCGGGCGAGGTGGGACCAAAGTTACTGCATACACACAGCGACACAGCGCAGAGCGAGGCAAGGCCTACTTGGGCTGGACGTGACTTAGACCCCAATGGGCCCAACACATTCTCACGGCCCAAACCACCAAGCCCACCACAACTAGCAAGCAACTGCAGTTTGTAAAAAAACAAAAACAAGCAACTGCAGTATGCTCACGCATAGACAAATGTAGTTCGCTGACACAATGAATGCAGTTCTGTATCTTGAAGAAAGAAGTTCTGTCAGTTAAGCATTGCAATTTGATTTCAACTAAATACTGCTTTAAAGTCAGTCCATGTTGACACGACGGGTGTGTGCGATCAGTTTGTTGCCGTCCTAAAAACGACGCTTGGACGGTTGTTTTTTCCAGGCAGTCGGCGGTTGCCACGACTCTCTAAAACGGCGAGCGCACGTCCACTACCCCCACTACCACGGCGACCCTGCGTCCAACCGCCTCCTCCACGACACAAACCACGCCACAAAAAGGTACATCCGCTTCCATTCCCCCTCCATTCCGAAAACACCATTGCCGCTCCATCTCAACTAGCAACTCCTCACAACATCTCTGTCTCAAGCCCGCCATCGCTGGAGGAGGGCAATGGCGGAGGAACCATCTGCCAAGCGTCCCCGTAGTGAGACGTCTGACCAGACCAACGAGGTCGACGACGTTCAGGTACCGGGTCAGAAGCTCGACTACACCAGGCGCCTCAATGAGGTTGACATCAACGGCAAGGAGAAGCTGGATGTCGTATGCACCAGCAATCCAGAAGAAGCCAACAAGATGATCGACAGGATCAGGAAGAGGGTCGGCGCTGTTTACCCTCGGTTCATCGGCGTTGATGTGGAGTATAACAGGGAAGACGAACCTCCGCAGAGGGCAGCAGTTCTGTAGTTATGCGTGGAGGAACTCTGCCTGGTCTACCACATCACCGCGGCAACAAAATGGTGTACCATCCCACTCATTCATCCTGTTGATGCATCTGTTTAATTAGTGATGCACCCTGAAATTTGGTATACTAGTGTAGTTTCTGATCTTGATGCAATATTATAGTTTCTGGAATTGATGTAGTAAACTAGTTTCTGAACTTTGCCTGACATTTTTTTCATCAGAAAAAATGTAAAGAAACTTGGTGAAGCACTGGTATATGTTATTTAGTTCAGCAAAGAAAAATAAACTAGTACTAAGCAGCATATAGATCATTGACTCAACTATAAATACCAAAAGCAAAAAAACATGTTGTGCTTGAATTTAATTTCTGAACTTTGTATACTAGTTTCTTAAATTTATTCATACATGAATTATACTATATAAGCATGTACTTAATGGATTCATCTTCAATCTGTCTTCCCCCTTGCAGGCCCAAGGGCCTCCACCCGCTCCTGAAGGAGGAAAAGTTGTACACCTTTGTGGGCTGCAGCATTGAAGGTGACAAACAGAAGATGCAAGCATCTGGTTTGGAGATCAACCCCAACAAGTACATCGACATCCAGCGCAAATGGAGAGTTCCATACATGGGAAGAAAGAGGTTCCACTCTTTGGCTGATGTTGCAGGCAGCGTGATCGACCCATTCTTCAAGAATATGAAGAAGAAGATCGACAGGGAAGAAGACCATAAACTGTGGGGGGTCAGCCCACTGCCAGATTACCTCATCGAGTACGCAGCGATAGATGCGTACGCCACCTACGAGTCATGGAAGAGAATTGAAAACATCAGAGAAGGTCTAGGGTGCGCAAAAGCAAGAAAGGAGGAGGAGGATTATGACAACCCCTACTACAGCTACCAGTGATGACGAAAACATCAAATCTGGCCTTGGAGTTGCTTCTGCTTGTGCTTGTCCTTTCTAGTCATCTTAGACTTCGAGTTAAAACTTTATTTGCTTTGGAGTTTGTAGTTTGCGCTTTAGCAAGGTGTGCTTGTGATGTAGTTAATTTCCTTTCGAACCATGTAGTTTGCTTAAGTATGAAACAAGTTTATTCCATGTACAATATTGCAGTTACATTTCACAACATGCTGCAGTTCTGAGTAACATTATACTGTAGTGCACAACAAATGGAAATGTGATGCAAATCAATGCATAAAAAGAACGTGCGCACTGTTGGCATTCTGGGAACGGGGGTACCCAAACCTGCCTGCCTGCGGCCCAGGGCATGGCCCACTTCATCAACCAAACACGGCCGGGCGTGGCCCCACTCAAGACAAGACCCTCGTGAGGGCCCAAGCCTCACAAGGAGGAGCAGCGTCAAGACCGACAAGGGATGGGCCTCCTCAGGCCCCCTCCGGAGCGGCAGCGATCTCTATGCAAGGCCCGATCTCGGGAGTCAAAGGTGACGCAAGGGAGGACAGGCGGGCGCCAGCGCGCCAGACGGCACAGTTTCCCCTTTGGTGCAAAGGGAGCAAGGACGTACGCCGGTCCCCAAAGCATCCCCCAAGGGTTTCCATTCCGGTGCAACAAGACCGCAACCACCAGCCCCGCAGGACGGACGTCATCGCTGAGCCCGTCCCTGCACCGTCGACAACTACTTTGCAGGCGAAGACCGCCTTTGGGCAGGGCGAGCACGTACCCTTGTCCCCTTTCAAAATTGGCCGTTGTGGGATCCCTTCCCGCCAATGCGATAAGAGAAGAGGACCTGAGCCACCACTATATATAGAGGGTAGGCTGCACCGTAGAGAGGGATCCGCATCCATTCCGCTACTCATCCATCACCAAGTCACAGAGGGCCCCGAACACCTCTGGGGAGCCCTCATGAGGCCCCGAAACACTGTACTTGTTCATCCACCCCACCTCTTCGAGAGGCAATCCACTAAAGCAGGAGTAGGGTATTACGCTTCGCAGCGGCCCGAACCTGGGTAAACTGTCGTGCTCATCTTCTTCCTCGTCATCGTGCAAGTTTGTTGTTGTGTTCTTCGAGTAGCAAGCTAGGTTGGGCGAAGCCGCTAGGGATCTTCGCACATGCCCCTGTGTTCGAATCTTAAGGTTTTTGCGGAGCCCGAAATCCGACATTTGGCGCGCCAGGTAGGGGGCGTGTCGAAATCTCCCTCAGGTCTCGCCTCGCCTACGCTCGTTGCACTCATGGCAAAAGGACGTCGAGTCCGTGCGGAGCGGCGAGCCGCCCGTGTGGCGTGGCCGGCGCAGGCGGGCCGTAACACCCCACGGCGATCTGCCACCTCGTCAGCGGAGGACAACACCGGCCAGGTTCCCAACCGGCGCTGGGGGCTGTCGCCTTCACCAACCGCACGACACGCCCCCGTCGCCCCGGCCCTTCCCCGCGCTGCCACTCTTCCAAGTTTGTCAAGACCCGACGCACAGACATGTCGTGCTCCTCGTGGCGCACGAGCTACGGCGCCAACGGGCCACCCGCCACCGCCGCACCAACGAGCCCAGGCGTGCCCCTGGGTGCGACACCGCCACCAACGAAACCTAGGTGCACCTCCGCAGGGCCCGCGCCCGAGGGCTCGCACAGCCGGAGGCCACGGCGCCTGGACCACGCGGGCGCGTTCGGGACATCTGCGCCGGCCCGCCCTCTCCGGGGACCTGGCTCGAGCCGCCAGGGGCGCAGGTCCCGGCCGCGTGAGGGGGGGCGTAGCTTCACGCCTCCCGGCACGCTTTCCGGAACCAGGGAGGAGGACCGGAGGCTCGACTACGCCAGCGCCCGGGGGCCCGCGCAACTCAACGACGACCATGTTGCTGCGCGCCCGGGCCACAGAGGGAGCAGCACCGGCTACCACGGCGGCAGGAGGCGCACACGCGACTTCGCGAGCAGCCCCCGCGCGGACAGGTACGTGCAACCTCGCGGGGCGGCTTGCGGGGCTGGCCTCGCGAGGGTACCCAGCGCGGAGACCCTAGCGAGGCACGCCCGTTGGCAGGGAGCTGCCTCGAGCAGTTGTCTAGGTCTGGGGACCGGGGGTCACTAGCCTGGGAACAGAGGGTAGAACATGCGCCCTCGTATCCGGGCTGAGAGGCCCCAGCTTGGGGACGGAGGGTGGAACACACGCCCATGTCCCTGGGCCAGACGATCCCATCCTGGAGGCGAAGGGTGGAATATGCGCCCTTGTCTCCGGGGCACGCGACTCTCGCTTGGGGACGGAGGGTGGAACATACGCCCATGTCTCCAGGTCGGGTTTCGCTCGATCACCAGCGGGCGAACATGTACTCGCCCATGTCCCCAGGCCCCGCTCGCCCGGCCTGGGGGCAGGGCCCCGAATACCAGCATGGGAACCCCGGGAGCCCCAGCGAGGCGTGCTGGGGCACCGCCCGGGGAACTCAGGGCCTCCTGCTGGGGCGGGCTCTCCAGCCAGAGAGCGCAAGGGGCTTCCCCTACGCTCGAGGGCTCGCCCAGGGCAGACCTCACTTCGCCGCGACGAGCCCGGGGGCTGGGAATGGGCTTCGTGCCCGCGAGGCGTGGAGCTCCCTATACACCCCCGGGACCTACATCAACTCGTGACACTCTCACGTAATAATGAGCGGGCTATATACGCCCGGAGCCCCCCGAGGACGCGGAGGGGTTCCTCCCACGCAATGTGGCAGCCACAGCCCAGAGCTGGCGGAGAAGTCAACACTGCCCATCAATGGCTATGCCCATGCAACGTAGATGCCCTATGCTCAGCGCTGGGGGAAGACGAAGACGGGGACTACCCCAAAAAGTCGGACGCGGCCGTTTTCTTGATCTTTTTTGTATTTCAAGTTGCAGCCTTTGATGGCCCCTTTTTGTGCTTGAACCTGTCAGAAGCTCGAAGATTTCGTGACCCTATGTTTTAAAAGAAAAGAAGGGCGTGGACTTTTTCTCTTTGTTCTCTCGTTTTACCGATCTTGAGTTCTCTCTGTCTTTCTGGATTGGCGTTTTGCGAAAAGCCGTGGGTTCCGACCACAGCACGACACCACGGCATGGAGTCTCGGGAGGCCCCCGGGCCTTTCGGGGTGGCTACCGGAGGAACGGAATGGGGGATCGCTCGAGCGTTAAAGGGGGCCCCTGAGCAGCACGCCTCAGGAGCCTTACTGGTCACATAGCCACTCGCCCCCCTGATGTCGTCCTTGGTTTCCAGTCGGCATCAGGAGTGTCGGGGCCTCGCCCCGTGAAGTGCGTCCTTGGTTTCCGGTCGTACCTTATGGAGGTGGGGAAATGTGCGGGACTGGGACCTGTCGACGTAGAGCGGTTTGAGCGTCAA
This sequence comes from Elymus sibiricus, assembly GCA_039707655.1. Lineage (NCBI taxonomy): Eukaryota > Viridiplantae > Streptophyta > Magnoliopsida > Poales > Poaceae > Elymus > Elymus sibiricus. The sequence continues at coordinate 314,656,119 of CM077665.1, forward strand.
AGGGGGCTCCTGAGCAGCACGCCTCAGGAGCCTCACCGGTCATATAGCCACTCGCCCCCCTTGATGTCGTCCTTGGTGATCCGGTCAGCATCAGGGGTGTCGGGGCCTGACCTCGTAGCTGCGTCCTTGGTTATCCGGTCGCACGCAACGGTGGTCAGGAAATGCACGGGACTGGGACCTGCAGACGCAGAGTGCCAAAAGGGCCCCCAAACCATCCTACAAGCGAGGAGGAAGCACCCCAGACGGAACCGCGAGCTATCCGGGCAGCCAGGTCGCGCCACGCGGCGCGAGCTAGATCGTCGCCACCCCGCAAGTGCTACAACCGGACTGGCAGCGACCCCGGATCAAAGGAAGCACGACGTTACACACCTCGTCATCAGGGAACATATTTAATGGTATTTTCAAAATACATAAAAGTTGCCATTAGGCCTCATGCATAACCCTGTCAGGAGAACGAGAAGGCTACTCAAGGGGACACGCCGTCGCCGAAACTCTCGCCACCGCCGCCCGGAGACGGCCCTGTGCATCCCGGCTTAGGCGCCGCCCCCGGCCTCGTCAGAAGCAAGCCCCGTTATCAGGTCGTCCACATGGTCCTTAACCCGCTCGGCGAGGGCAGTGCGAGCCGCTTCAGGCACAGGACCTAGCACCGCTCCAAAGTCGAAGTGAGGGTCGAGACGAAGGAGGTGGCTGAAGACATTCGAGGCCGCCCGCTCGAGGAGGTCGCGGCGCTTCTCCTCCACAAGCACGTGGACCTTCTCCGCGCCCTCCTCGAGGCACTCCACAACAGGTTCTTCGATGCCTTGCGGCCTTGAGCCGATTCATTTCAAGACTCGGAGAGAAGGCTCTCCCTCTCTACCGATTGATGAAGAAGTCGGACAAATTTGAGTGGACTAATGAAGCGCAAGCCGCGTTCACGGAACTCAAGGCATTGCTTTCCACCCAGCCGGTGTTAGCTGATCCGGGCAGCCAGGAACCTCTACTCCTGTACATTGCGGCGACCAACCAGGTGGTGAGCACAGTCCTTGCGGTAGAGCGCGAAGAGCCAGGAAAAACATTCAAAGTTCAAAGACCCATATATTACATCTCAGAAGTGCTAACCCCTTCCAAGCAAAGGTATCCGCACTACCAAAAGCTGGTCTATGGAACTTACCTGACTGCTAAAAAGGTGGTTCATTACTTCCAAGATCACTCGGTCACGGTTGTCAGCAGCGCTCCCCTATCGGAGATCCTGCATAACAGGGACGCCTCCGGCCGAGTGGCTAAGTGGGCAATCGAGCTCCTTCCTCTGGAGATCAAGTTTGAAGCTAAAAAAGCAATTAAGTCCCAGGCATTGGTTGATTTTATGGCCGAGTGGATCGAGCAGGAGCAACCAATTCCGAGTGTTCCTGAACACTGGACTATGTTCTTCGATGGATCCAAGATGCTCAATGGCTCGGGAGCTGGCGTGGTTCTTGTCGCTCCCAAAGGAGACCGGCTGAACTATGTCCTCAAAATCCATTTTGACTCATCAAACAATGAGAACGAATATGAAGCCCTCCTGTATGGGCTCCGCATGGCCATTTTGCTCGGCATTCGTCGGTTGATGGTCTACGGCGACTCAGACCTCGTTGTCAATCAAGTGATGAAGGAGTGGGACATTCGGAGTCCAGCCATGACCGGATACTGCAATGCGGTCAGGAAGCTGGAGAAGAATTTTGAAGGCCTAGAACTGCATCATATTCCTCGCGCAAAGAATCAGGCGGCAGACGATCTGGCTAAGATCGGGTCCACTCGGCGAGCGGTACCGAAAGACATATTCCTTGAACATCTGCGCGCTCCAACAATCGCAGAAGATCCTTTCATAGAGGAGCCCCCGCAAGCAGTCGGTCCATCTGATCCGACTGAGGTTGAAGTTCCAGCCATAGTGGATCTGGTCCACGAAATGCTGGTAATCACTCCCGAGTGGACTCAACCCTATTTGGCATACTTGCTCAGACAAGAACTACCCAAAGATGAAGAAGAGGCCCGTCGGATCGTCCGTCGATCCAAGTCATTCGAAGTTATAGGTGATCAGCTGTACAAGAAAAGCACCACAGGATCACCCAAAAATGCATCTCCCCAAAGGAAGGGCTGCAAATCTTACACGAAATCCACTCGGGAACTTGTGGCCACCATGCGTCCTCTCGGACTTTGGTTGCTAAAGCTTTCCGATCTGGTTTTTATTGGCCCCGAGCCAATGAAGCAGCAAGGGACCTGGTAGACCTGTGTGTCGGGTGTCAGTTCTACAAGAATAAGTCCCACAAGCCAGCATCCACGCTCAAGACAATTCCGATCACTTGGCTGTTTGCAGTATGGGGCCTTGATATGGTCGGTCCCTTACGGACTGGGTCGAGTGGATTCACACATCTACTCATCGCAGTTGACAAGTTCACCAAGTGGGTCGAAGCGAAGCCCATCAAGAGTTTGGATGCAGGTACTGCCGTTAGTTTCATTCAGCAAATCATCTTCAGGTTCGGAGTACCGCATGATATCATCACGGATAATGGAAAGAACTTCGACTCAGAAGAGTTCCGTGAATTCTGTTTCTCTCAAGGCACTCGGGTTAATTACGCCTCAGTAGCTCACCCGCAGTCGAATGGATAGGCAGAGCGCGGAAACGGAATGATTCTGCAAGGTCTGAAGCCCCGATTGATGAGGGATCTGAAGTACGCTGCTGGAGCTTGGGTCGAAGAATTGCCTTCTGTCTTATGGGGCATTCGGACAACCCCGAACCGCTCTACGAAGCGCACGCCTTTCTTCATGGTGTACGGGTCTGAGGCGGTTTTACCGAGTGATCTTTAGCACTATTCCCCCCGAGTGGAACTATATGATGAAGCTAAAGCCGAAGCCGCTCGGCAAGACGGCCTCGATCTTTTGGAGGAAGAGAGGGATGTGGCCCTCATTAGATCGACGCTCTATCAGCAGGATCTGAGGCGTTACCATGATAGACACGTCCAAGGCCGAGCCTTTCAAGAAGGAGACCTAGTTCTCCGACGGGATCAGCAGAAACCCCACAAGCTAGCGCCTCTGTGGCAGGGGCCGTATGCAATCTCCAAAGTCTTGCACAATGGAGCCTACCGGCTTTACAATATCGAAGATGGACTAGAAGAGCCTCGGACTTGGAATGCGGACCTGCTTCGCAAGTTCTACACCTAGAGCATAAATACTTTAGCTTGTCATTCCAGTAATGAATCCGAGTGATCTCGATGAATAAAGTTTTATTTCATTATATCTTGTTGAAATTTGACTACCACCCCCTGTGGGTGTAAAACACAAACACTTAGCCGCAAACCTGATTTTGCCTAAGTACAAACTATTCCGAGTGAGGGTCTTGCCCGTGCTCGGGGGCTTAGTCGCGGCTCCGCGTCGCCTAAGTTAAAAAATCTTTTGAGTGGGACATCCTCCACACTCGGTTGTCAAGATGAACAGGACCATAATTGTTCGTCTAAGGACAAACTACTCCGAGTGAGGGTCTTGCCTGCGCTCGGGGGCTTAGCCGTGGCTCCGCGTCGCCTAAGTTAAAAAATCTTTCAAGTGGCACATCCTCCACACTCGGTTGTCAAGATGAACAGGACCATCATTGTTCGTCTAAAGACAAACTACTCCGAGTGAGGGTCTCGCCCGTGCTCGGGGGCTTAGCCGTGGCTCCGCGTCGCCTAAGTTAAAAAATCTTTCGAGTGGGACATCCTCCACACTCGGTTGTCAAGATGAACAGGACCATCATTGTTTGTCTAAAGACAAACTACTCCGAGTGAGGGTCTCGCCCGTGCTCGGGGGCTTAGCCGCGGCTCTGCGTCGCCTAAGTTAAAAAATCTTTCGAGTGGGACATCCTCCACACTCGGTTGTCAAGATGAATAGGACCATCATTGTTCGTCTAAAGACAAACTACCCCGAGTGAGGGTCTCACCCGCGCTCGGGGACTTAGCCGCGGCTCCACGTCGCCTAAGTTAAGAAACCTTTTCGAGTAGGACATCCTCCATGCTCGGTTGTCAAGATGAACAGGACCATCATTGTTCGTCTAAGGACAAACTACTCCGAGTGAGGGTCTTGCCCACACTCGGGGGCTTAGGCACGGCTCCGCGTCGCCTAAGTTAAAATTCATGCCAAGCGCGAATATTGTACACGCTCGAAACCCCATGCGTGACCCTGCAACCGCTCGAGTATAAAACACTCAAAGATCAAAGATCAAGTTAAGATAAGGCAAACATGAATTGCATCGTTCAAAGCAGAAGTACGGACGATAGGAGCGTCAGGCTCATTAAAAGTCTTACAGATACCACTCGGCATTCCGAGGCAAATGTTTAAAGAAGTTTTTAACCCAACGATCACTCGGGGTTGGGCATGGCTTCGACGAACGTGTCCAGGTCAAGGATCTCTGCAATCCGGGTGGCCGCCTCCATGAACATCTCCATGAAGTCCTGAATTATGGCGTGCTTCCGATTGGTGACTTCCAAGGACTTCAGTTTCTTCTCGTCCACTCCCTTGCAGTGGACCTGAACTAGTGAGAGAGCAATGTCCGCTCCGGCTCGGGCCGCTGATTTCTTCCAGATCTTCACTCGGTGCGGGACGTCTCTCACTCTGTTAAGAATGGATTCCAGGTCCTTGGAGGGTTCTTCGTCGGAGAAGAGTTCCTTTTCGATATCCGTGATACCAGTACGGAGCCTCTTGATGAACGAAACTGCTTCGTCGATGCGTTCTTCCAGACGGAGAAAGGCCAAGGCAGCATTGTCCTTGAGCAGTTCTCGGGATGGATCTAGCTCTTTCTCGATCTTGTCAGTCCCTTCACCAATATCGAAGCAGAATTCTGGGCTCAGCCAAACAAAAAAGGAATCAAAGTCAAGCAAATTTCATTCGGTTGTTCAGAAATACACATGGATCATTCGAGAGAGTTTACCTTTGAGCTTTTCACTCACGGTGTCGCCGAACTCCTCGATGAATTGCTCCAGCTCAGCCTTCTTGGCATTGATATGTTCAAGCTTGGTCTTCCATTCGGCGAGTTCTTCCCTGGACTTCTTCACAGCGACCTCGAGGGTTTTCTTCTCCTCTTCTAACATCCCAACTGACTTCAGCTTCTCATCAGCCTCCTTGGCCTTTCGACTGGCCTCCTTCTGAGCTGCTGCCAGTTATGTGTCCTTCTTCTCAAGGGCTGTCTTCACAGTCACTAAAGAAACAGAACTCATCAGTCTCTCGACAAGTTTACGATTTTCTCCGCGAAGATCTGACGAAGTAGACTCAGTCGGACAGGGAGAAAGAACAGAGATGGTAACAGTCGGTCAGGGAGTGTAATACCTTCCAATTCATTCTTCTCTTGCTCCAATTGGGTGCTCTTGGCCTTTTCAGCGTCCATGTCGAGATGCAAGGTCAACACCTCCTCCTTCAGAGCATTATAGTGGCTTCCAAGCTCACAAACGGATTGCAAACGACAAATGGAAGAAAAATTATGATCGAGAAGACATACGATTCGTCAATCGGATAATATGTACAGATCCTTCGGTCAGATTCCAAAACTCTAAGACTCTCACTGACTGCTTCAGTCAACGGCAGTCTCGGGGACTACACCCACTGGGTGCGCTCAGCGCGCCCCCACTGGAAAGTCAACACCCAGTGGGTGTGCCCAGATGCAAACCCACTCGGGTCTTAAAACATTGACAAATTGACCAAGACGCCGAATGAGGACGGTACTTACGAGAGTACTTACTCGGACATTCTTCTGCAGCACTACACTCGCATCGTACGCCGTCTTCAGTTTATCGCACATCAGCTCCAGTTGGATCAGCGCCTCTTTGCTCGCTCCCATCTGGTCCTCTGGGACATGGTGTAGCGAGAAGATGGTGGTCTCACGAGGAGTCGGCATAAGAGTTGACGTGCCGGTTCCGAGTGCGGCTCCAGCGCCCGAGCTGGTTCCCTGTGATGTTGCCAAAGCACCGGCAAGTGATGGCTCCTGCGTTGCACCTTCTATGTTCATAGTAGGATTTGGCAGATCAGCTCTGCCATCCACATCAAGGTCGATCACTTCATTTGGAGCTACAAAATATACAAAAGTCATTCGGAAATGAACAGAAGCAAAATCGCAACATATGCTAGAAAAGTTTCGAAGTTTACCCTTTGAAGATGCCACGTCCGCTTCGGCTCGCTCCTTCTCTAGAGTTTGGGGATCAGGCTAAGTGGTTGAAGTATCAGCACTACAAAGGAAACATTCGAATTGTTAAACGCACTCGGATAGGTCTCGACAATGATTTTCGAGTGAAAGCTCTTACGCTGAAGCAACCGGGATGGTCATCTTGATCCTCGGAATGGGCACGGCCTTCCGGGGTTTTGTCGCAAACAATTTAGCTTGCTTCGCAACCTTCTCAGGTGACGAAGCCAGTTCTGCACGACCGCGCTTCGAATGACGGGTCGAGGGAGCATTGGCAGTCGGCTTGAGAACACTCGACGCCTTCGGGTCGCCGCCAGCGACCCCGGGGTCGTGGCGTGACTTGGAGCGGGATTCGGGCATGCCGCCTTCCGAGCGCGAGGACTCCACCTCGTAACTCCCGTCCGAATCCTCCTCGTCGTCATCGTCTTTGCCGTCGCCACCTTCTTCTTCTTCCACTCCGGTTGGTTCTCCCGTGGGGTCTGTATCGCTCGCCACATCAATCAGACCTTGATTGACGATTGGAATTTCACTGATCAAGCCCACGAAAGCGTGCTGAATGAAGCATAAATCAGTCAAGATTATATTCGGCAAGCACAACTATATCATTCGGATAACAGGTGAGACTCTGAAATTACCTCATTCGGCGGATTTTCCGCTGAGAGTGGAAGCACATGCCTGCTTCCCCTGGGGTTATCTCGCGCTAGAGTAACCGCCTTGATCTTGGCTTCAACCGTCTCTTCGTCAAGTTCTTCGGGGTGCGTCCGAGTGATGTCGTCTGGTCCAGTATATCCCCACATGGGATGAACTCTAGCTTGCAATGGTTGGATTCTCCTCTGAAAGAAGACCTCGAGCAAGTCTAGTCCATTGACTCTCTTCTGCACTAAGGCTACCAGAGCAATTACCAGGATGTCTACATGTACTTTCTCCTCTTTGGTTACAGTCAGTCGGGGAAGAGATTGAATACGTTCCGACGTATACAGGGGGAGTCCTGGTTGATTTTCTCCGACTGGGATATCCTGGCAGTAGAACCAGTTCTCCTGCCAGCCCTTCACCGAGTCGGGAAAGTTGATCGCTGGGAAACTGACCTTTCCCCGTAGCTGGATACCCAATCCCCCGCACAGTTGGACCACGTTGGTCTTATCCTCTGACCGAGTGGGTTTCTTCACGGTCATCACTTGGCAGGTGAACAAGTGTTTAAACAGGCCCCAATGTGGGTGGCAGCCCAGAAAGTTCTCACACAAAGAAACAAAAGCAGCTAGGTACACCATGGCATTGGGCGGCATATGGTGAAGTTGGACGCCGAAGAAATCCAAGAAGCGGCGGAAGAACGGATGGGGAGGAAGTGAAAAACCTTGTTCCAGATGAGTCACTAGGAGAACACGCTCGTTCCCTTGCGGTGAAGGATCATCTTCGCTCGTCTTCGGCAATCGCCAGCTCCCTTGGGATAGGAGACCCTGGTCCTCCATCTCGAGCAGCCGGGCTTCAGTGACCCGCGACGCCATCCAGTCGCCTTGGGTCCACCCTGCCGGCGTGCCGGCGCTCGAGGAGCCCTTCTTCGCCCGCTTGGCCTTCGCGGTCGCCGCGTGGCTCATCTCCGGTGGTACTGGGCTCTGCTCGCGGTAGAGTTCTCTGTGGAGGCTGGCGTCGGAGAAGCCGAAGGAAGGGAGAAGTGAGATCTGTTTCCCCCCGCACAGTGCCTTTACCTCTTATATTAAAAATTGGGCATAATCTGTGGCCGTCAATCCGCAAACGGAGAGAGATCCGCGGATCTGCTGTACAGGCTCTCAGGGACACATGGCGAAAATCACGGCGCGGTTATCAAGGCGTCGTGCCCATTACCCCCAAATCCCGTGGAGTAACCGTTTCATCATGCGTCCGTGCGCGCTCTCCGCGATTTCGAACGCATGATTCATAGCTTTTAAGGGGATAGCTCTGCGCTCCGGATCGCCTGACGATCCACTCCTAAAGCCGAATGACCAGACAGTCTACGGCGAGACACTCGGATTGAACGTCTGAGCATTTGGATCGTTTCTCCAGAGAAACACTTCAATTACAGAGATAACATCGAATATGCAAAGTAAGTCATTCGGCCAAGAAATGATAATCCTGAATCCATCGAGATTTTTAGCCGGGTGAGAAATGATCCAGGCCATTTTTTGAAGCACCTCCAGGGTGTCGTTGACATTCCCGAATGTCTATCACCCGTCCATTCAAACCTCACGGATTCGGGGGCTACTGATGAGGTCATCTACCATGGGTAGGGTCACAAGGCTGACTTCCTGGCCCACCTAGGGACCCTCATCGACATTCAAGCTCAGGAGGTGGAAGTGCACTCGGACACGCCTAAAGAGTCACTCGGAGACACCTGAAGATACACTCGGATGGCCACAGCCACACTCGGTCAATAGGAACTCAACAGTCCACGAGACGTAGAGTTGAGTTATATGAAGATACGTCCTCTGGGATTAATCAGACGTGCGTTACCGGTAACGCTCTAGTTAAAGCGGCAGTTCCTGTAACATAGCTTTAACTAGCATTTATTGCGGCGCTCGGCTGGTGGTGGCGCACTCTATATAAGCCACCGCTAGACGCCGTAGCAAGGTTCGGACACTTGTATTCTCATACTCCCCCATAAGCAAAACAAACCAACCCCCAGGCTTGAGACGTAGGGCTCTTACCACTTCCGAGTGGGGCCTGAACTCGTACACATCCAAGTGCAACACCTGAGCCATAGCTAGACATCGCCCCTCCATTCGTACCCCCTAGTACTATTGTCAGGGTCAATCCCACGACAGTGGCCAAGTCAGTTAACACTTTGATTCAGAAATTGCACCTGTTTTTAATAGTAGTAGGCATATTTCCAAACAAATTTAAATTTATGCATATAAAGATTTTACTAAGATGTAGCAAACTATTTGGTGCTAACTCATAAGATTCTTTTTCTATTCATGGCCAACTACAGAAACTGTCATCCACAATACGGTTTGCTGCTCCAAGATCAGGGAGGCTGAACTTGGAGATAGTGCCCAAGAGTGGGCATGAAGAAATGCAAGCTGACTACCACATTGACTCCGATGGCTGCTTCAACATAGCTGCTGGTTGGAAGGAGTTTGTCTCCCTGAATGGATTTGAGGCGAGAGAAGCGGTGATAGTGATGTTCTACAGGGAAGAACAGTCTCTGAAATTTATGATATTTGCTCTGTAGGTTGTCTAAGTTAAAGCAAGAACTTTGTGCCACATCTGTAATGCTTGCTTATGCTGCATGCTTTTAAAACTATCTTTATCGGACAACGCAAGTCTATGTTTTCCAATCAATTTGTATGGTACCTTTTTTAATGTATGTGAACTGATCTGCATTAATTGACTGCCATTTTTCCTAAGCTCCTTGCAGAATTACAGTTAACAATTACCTGCAGTACTCTACGTGATAACACTGCAGTGCAAATTGTAGAAACAATGTAACACTACAGTGCGAAGTATGCAGTTCACATCTTTACAAAATGAACTACTATAATGTAAACATTGCAGTTAGTTTAACTACTGAAATGCATTTGCCAAATTTAAATCAAACAAACTGCAATGACAACTGCACTTATATTGCAGTCAAGTACTTATAAACCTGTAGTACACAAGATAGTGGGGTCACGGGGTGTGACGGACTCGCCGGAGCATGCGACGCCGCGGCACGCCGCGACGTTGCCTGCTCCGGCTCGTTCCTGGCTCGGCCTCGCCGGGGGTGGGTTGGGGGAGTCCAGATCCCCCTCCCCACCACCGGCTCAGCCTCGCGCTAACGCACGCAGTGCGCTTGGTTGACAGGCGCAGTGCGTTTATTCAGTCCCCCCCCCGAACAACCGCAACCCCCCTGACACCTCTAAGATAGATAGTGGGGTCACGGGGTGTGACGGACTCGCCGGAGCATGCGACGCCACGGCACGCCGCGGCGTCGCCTGCTCCGGCTCGTTCCTGGCTCGGCCTCGCCTGGGGTGGGTAGGGGGTGTCCAGATCCCCCCTCCCCACCCCCGGCTCGGCCTCGCGCTAACGCACGCAGTGCGCTTGGTTGACAGGCGCAGTGCGTATATTTTGTCCACCCCCCCGAACAACCGAACCCCACCCCCCCCCGACACCCCTAAGATAGATAGTGGGGTCACGGGGTGTGACGGACTCGCCGGATCATGCGACGCCACGGTGTCGCCTGCGCCGGCTTGTTCCTGGCTCGACCTCGCCGGGGGTCGGTAGGGGGGGTCCAAACCCCCCCTCCCCACCCCCGGCTCGGCCTCGCGCTAACGCACGTAGTGCGCTTGGTTGACAGGCGCAGTGCGTTTATTCTGTCCCTCCCCCGAACAACCGCAACCACCCCGACACCCCTAAGATAGATAGTGGGGTCACGGGGTGTGACGGACTCGCCGGAGCATGCGACGCCGCGGCACGCCGCGGCGTCGCCTGCTCCGGCTCGTTCCTGGTTCGGCCTCGCAGGGGGTGGGTAGGGGGGTCCAGACCCCCCCTCCCCACCCCCGGCTAGGCCTCGCACTAACGCACGCAGTGCGCTTGGTTGACAGGCGCAATGCGTTTATTCTGTCCCCCCCCCCGCCCCGAACAACCGCAACCTCCCCCCGAACAACCGCAACCCCCCCGACACCCCTAAGATAGATAGTGGGGTCATGGGGTGTGACGGAGTCGCTGGAGCTTGCGACGCCGCGACATGCCGCGGCGTCGCCTGCTCCGGCTCGTTCCTAGCTCGGCCTCGCCGGGGGTGGGTTGGGGGTCCAGACCCCCCCTCCCCACCCCCGGCTCGGCCTCGCGCTAACGCACGTAGTGCGCTTGGTTGACAGGCGCAGTGCGTTTATTCTGTCCCCCCCCGAACAACCGCAACCCCCCCAACACCCCTAAGATAGATAGTGGGGTCACGGGGTGTGACGGACTCGCCGGAGCATGCGACGCCGCGGCACGCCGCGGCGTCGCCTGCTCCGGCTCGTTCCTGGCTCGGCCGCGCCGGGGGTGGGTAACGGGGGTCCAGACCCCCCTTCCCACCCCCGGCTTGGCCTTGCGCTAACGCACGCAGTGCACTTGGTTGACAGGCGCAGTGCGTTTATTCTGCCCCCCCCCCAAACAACCGCAACCCCCCCAACGCCACTAAGATAGATAGTGGGGTCACGGGGGGTGACAGACTCGCCGGAGCATGCGACGCCGCGGCACGCCGCGTCGTCGCCTGCTCCGGCTTGTTCCTGGCTCGGCCTCGCCGGGGGTGGGTAGGGGGGGTCCAGACCCCCCCTCCCCACCCCCAGCTCGGCCTCGCGCTAACGCACGCAGTGCGCTTGGTTGACAGGCGCAGTGCGTTTATTCTGTTTTCGAACCCCAAACAGGCACGCAAACCCAGAGGCGCAATAACTGCAATAATGCAAAAATGATCGATAAAGATAAAGGAAATGAAAAAGAATAAAGTTGTGTTGAAAAAGAACTCAGCCATTCTGCAGTTCAGTTATACACATGAATGCCAGAATAGAATGTGCAGAATACAAAGGCTGTAACCAGTACAGAATACACACCATATAAACCTAGCTCTCTTCCAAACCAAAGACTGTAACCAGACTATGCAAATGACTGTTACTTTGTTTTTTTGAGGCAAGCCAATTGACTGTTACTGCGTATAAGATTGCTACTGCGACTGCGACTGCGATAGGGAAGTAAGCCCAAGGCTTTCAATCAGATCTCGTAGCTCAGCCGGCATCTCTCTATAAAAGAACATGTTCAAAGGATTGAACAACAGCTGGAAAATGTACTCCACCTTCCAATCTTCAACAGCAGGATGAAAAAATTAAAGAATGCAGATAAGTAATTAAAAGGTTGTGATGAAAAACGAAAAATGAAAACATAAAAAAAACAGTAACAAAGAAGGAGAAACACAGAAAGTATGACGTCGGATTTCACAATTCTTTCAACTATACGCATGCCGCCATACAGCTGCGACAACCTCAGAGCATAAATTCCACACTCATTTGTCCCCTGCTCTGCAACAACCGGGTAATAAGGCTTCTCTGCCAATTTAACCCAGTCAGGGTGCTTCTTAGAGGTATATAACTTTTCACCATACATACTCTTCATCACTAGAGTCATCCTCCTCATCTAGCAAGAGGGGAAAAGGAAGCACAATGTAAAGAAAAAACACATCACAGATCAATAAACAAAAAGGTATAACAAAAAACAGAGAGGTTTTATCACTCTTTTACCCACGTTTGGCGGTGGGATAAATGCAGTTCTGGATAACAGATGTTGCAGTGCACTGTATTAACAAGTGTGGTACAATATGTACGAACAATGTAGTCACTTTGCGGTTTGAAAAAATATGCAGTAGGAGAAATACAAGCTTTGCAGTTGGCTAAGATGTATAGCAAAAACCAGTAAACGCTTGAAGCACAACAATTAAAATACAGATTTGCTGTAAACCGTAATGAGAAAAACATGACATACCAATTCAGTGTAATCTGAGTGATAGTCGCCCCTGCGCCACTTTGTCGTGTAATCAGCATGACCAGTGTACCTCCTTGTGTCATGGATATCAATGGTCTCGCAATGATGGTTCATCGTGTATAGACTATAATGTCCATCTTTGGAACGTGGCATCAAAATCTGTCGCATCAAAAACAAATGAAAATGAAGTTCACTCGACACATAGCATTAGGAACACAGCTTCAAATAAATATAAAAGAAATGCAACAAAGAAGAAGAAATGATGGAAACAATGGCCTTACTATTTTTGCTTCCAATAGGTTTTCATCGCAAGCAAAAACCTTGAACTGAGTAACCGCATGTTCTAACAAAAATGGGCTATGCACAACCGGCAACAGAGGGTATCCTTCAGCATTTTTCTTCACTGTGGCTTCCATTTGAAGAACATACTGCACAGAAAAAGAACAAATGGGACATGAAAAAACAATAAAGATGCATGCACGCATGGACATAAAAAATTCAGTACAATAGAAAAAAATGCACCAAAGCAAAAAAAACATCATAGCAGACACATTTACCGTAATAAATAGAGGTGAAAGTACCACACGTTCACCAGAACGATAAACTAAACTCATTTCAGGATCTTGCTTCCAGTACTTGATGACATAATCCATGAGATACGAGTCCATGCAAGCTCCTTTGCCAAATGTATTAAAGATATAGTCAACTTTGACTGATTCAACATCACTAAAAAAATCATTCACCATCAAGAGCGCGTCACTGCGGTAAAGATACATAGATGGGATCAAAATAAAGTTCAAAACAAAACATACAAAAGGATGAAGGGCACACACATAAAACTTACTCTTTGTATTTGGTTACAAAATCTTGGCTAAGAACGAGATCCTTTATTTTCCTCGCATCATCAATATATTTGAACCTCGGAGGCCTCAATTTCTCTAAAGAGTCTCTCAACTTAAAAGCCCTCTCTCCCGCCCTCTTGTTCGAAAATACTTGAGCCTCATCAATGGGGGGACGGTTGATTGCTGCACTCCTAGTCCTAGTGACGCATGGCACAGGCGTAACAAAATCATCATCATCAATATAAAATAGCTCATGTGAAGAGCCAGGTGGAGCAACCTTTCCACCATCAGGTCCAGATGCCAAAGAACCAGAATTCTCTAGAGAGATTTCAATGGCACAATCCTGCATAACTGCATCAGAACCCTGGGACTCAAACAGTGATGTACAGCCTGCATGCAGACCTACATCAAAACCTGATAACGAGGGGAAAAACATGGGAACACTCAGCCCAAATACAAAACCAAAATCATTAAATGCAGCTCAGTAATATAAGAAAATGCAGTTCAGTAAAGAACATAATGCAGCCCACTTGTCTAGAACACTGCAGCCCACTTGTCTTGAACAATGCAGCCCACTTGTCTAGAACAATGCAACCCACTTGCCTCGAAAAATGTAGCTCTCTTCACTACAACAATGCAGCTCACTTACACAACAATACGTAGCCATCCACTGTCAAAAACATGCATTTCACTAGCACACCTTAAGAAGCGGAAGCAATCAGTAGACAAAATAAATAAGGGAAATAAAGAAGTTCACTAACACAACCTTTATCTGCAAATATCAAAAGTGACGTTAAATCAAGGGAACACTCTGTCGAGGTAAGCCAGCTGTAGAGCATGGCCTTTCTAATGTAGCCAATGTGTTAATCCCCAAACTTAGCAACTTGAACACCATTCCAAGTCTGCAAGAATTGAAACATATAGAATCCACAATCATGCCTTCAAAAAAGAAAAAAAACATTAGTTTAAAAAAACATAAAATAACAGTTGAGGAGTATGGGGGAGAGGGGCTACAAGGAACATACCCATTTTTCTGAATTGGGACAGCCACCCATTTCAACTTAAAGCCATCAAGTGTAGGATGATCTAGCGGCTCATCACAACTTGAGCTACCTTCTTTCCATGCACGCTTGATATTTTTAACCATCCTCCTAAAAATCCTATTTGCATCAGAGCTGCCAGATTTATTGAGCGAGTCAAGAAATTCAAACCGACTTTCCTTCACATTCAAGGCAACTACACAATAATGGCTAACGCCATCCCTCTGCTCTGGCAGATCAAATGTTGCAAACAAGACCTGTTGAAAGTAAAAATAAATAAAAGTATTCCAATAACAAGAAACAGAACACTATAAAACCAACACTCAAAAAATGGTTCTGGACACATAAAAACATTACTCACCATATCTTTTTTATCGACATGTTCCTCAGCTTTTGAAGAGAACATCAATTTCACACTCCTGCCTACACTACCACCATTCCAAATATTTGTCTGCAAAAACAAAAAGCAAACAAGAAACAGTGTTCAAGCAAAGAGGCAATCACACGAAAACAGAAAAGAGAATCAAACAACAAACAAAAAGTTCTGCATGCTTACACAAATATGGTACGGGACAACCATCGTCGGAGATCCCTTAAACTTATTTTCCAGCAAAGAAACCCCGAAATTTAGAAGGCCTGTAGTGAGCATCCCTTTATTCCAAAAACATTGTCCAACTTCGCCAATTGTAATATCAGCCAACTCAGTTTTAAAAGCAATCATGTCCCTGAATTATTTTGTTTTTCAAAAAATGAAACATAAGATACTACAAAAATAACAAGTACGAAAAAGTGCAAAGACTACGACTAGAAAATACATATTAACAAAACAATTTATAAAAAGCCCTACTTCTTCTTTCTTTCCCTCCGAACCCTAGTAACAGCACTGTACAACTCATTGTATCTTTTGAGAAGAGCTGGATCAATGCTCGACGGTGTCACAACAAGAAGTTCGTCATCTACAATAAAAAAAATAAGGAACAAATAAAAGATGAAGTTCACTTATCTAAAATATGAAGTTTAGATGTAAGATGAGGAAATCTTGAACTTCACTGTTAGAAACAAAACACTTGCCTTCAGTGTCAGAATCTTCATGCTGTTGCTCTTCAGAGATAACCAAAACAGTTTCTCCGCTAGGTTGCAACGAAACCAACACAGGCTCACTGGACTGCCCTACTGTAGCAACATCAGCGTTGTCTGGATCTTCAACAGTCCGGACAACCGCAACGTCCTCAAATAACTCAGCTCCATGAGGCTCCACTCTGAATACATCAGGAACATCATTGGACGCCAGACAAATAGGAGAACCAGCAACACTTTCAGAAGGAACGTCATTCTCCAGCGGCTTTTCAATGTCAACATCAGCATCTTCGTGCTGACTAGGGGCAACAACATCGTGGGATTCCTGAGCTAAAGAAGGTTCTGTACTATCAACAACAACTGATACACAAGCATTCACACTATCACCACCAGCACCAACAAAACCCCCCTGGTTCACTCCAACACGAACAACGCCAACCGACTGACGAACTTCTACATTTTCATCTCCAGGCTACAAAAAGTTTTAAAAAGCCACAATAAGACAAATGAGCGAAGAGAGAATTAAAACAACAACACGCAGTTCACTTATGTCAAAGACTGCAGCCCACACATGTAAAAAGAACTGCAGTTCACTTCTATCAAAGACTGAAGCACACTTATGTCAAAGACTGCAGCCCACACATGTAAAAAGAACTGCATTTCACTTCTGTCAAAGACTGAAGCTCACTTATGTCAAAGACTACAGCCCACACATGTAAAAAGAACTGCAGTTCACTTCTGTCAAAGACTGAAGCTCACTTATGTCAAAGACTGCAGCCAACACATGTAAAATGAATGCATTTGAGAAAAGTAATTCCACTAAACCATATCAAGTACAACATCTGGAGGGGATGACGCATCAGCCAAGTCCTCATCCTTCTGAGAGCCGTAGTAAGAATCCTTGTGCACATCACAACCAGGAACTCCAGTCTACGGGCATAGAACAAACCAAAACGAAATAAGATGGTAACGACCAAAATAGGGAAAAAAACTTCAACCATGCACAAGCGGTACACATTTTACAATCGTGAGGTACACAAAAAATAAAATAAAATGGAAAGCAAAAAATACCAGTTCAAGAAGAGAAGCACATAGCAGAACAGGCATGGGAGAAGTACTTATACCTATCCAATTCCAACGTCCCCACACGCGTGAAGACCAGCAGATTCCACTCTAGCCTATAACAAAAACAAAGAGTGAGGAGCAGTCCACATGGTACACAAAAAGAGGTTCAAAAGGACAAAAAAAGGACAACGTACATTATCAGCGCCGGCGACACCGTCCTGTTGGTTCATTTCTTCCAAAATGTGCTCAGCATCCTTCTCGTAACGAGCGCATTTTAGTTCCTATGAATGTTT
Source organism: Elymus sibiricus (assembly GCA_039707655.1). NCBI lineage: Eukaryota > Viridiplantae > Streptophyta > Magnoliopsida > Poales > Poaceae > Elymus > Elymus sibiricus. The sequence continues at coordinate 314,673,055 of CM077665.1, forward strand.
CAACTGAGCATACGAAGACCGAATATTCGTCACTGCAAACTTCAAGCTTTCAACCAAACCACAGTCAAACTTGTGAGCAGCAACAATATCTTCTTCACGGGGGCCATGGCCAGCAGGGAAAAATCCAGCAACTAGCCTCAACCTGTCACCAGAGGTTGGCAAATCTTCAGTTAACTTCAAAACCTTCAGAAGAAGCTCGTCAATCTCCTCGTGTTTTTTGCCGCCAACAAATGTCTGTTTAGAAGAACTTCTATTATCAAACATCCGACGAGCCGTGAAACCACGAGTAGGCGGCGGCTCATCATCACAGGCAGAAAGCTGGCTACAGATAGCCTCACAGAACCTAGCATGACTGCTAGGCCCCGCATCAGAGCTGCCACACAACATTCCAGCAGGACGGTTGTACACAATATCACCTGACGCCTTCCACTGCAAAAAAGATAAAAAGGCAAAGAAGTACACATGTGAATACTAGAAAGTTCAGATTTATAACGACTGCAAATTAAAAAAAACTCTGATCTTAAAAACTCCGATTCACTAACCGGCAGCCTCCCAAATCTGTAAGATTCCAGATAAATCTTTCCCTTGACAACAAAATCCTCGTTGTATAACTTCATCAGGTCCTTGTTCGTCAGTAATGACGCACGCGGCGTCAACATGTGCATAACTGAAAATTTGCGAAGCTTCAAGCAATCAAGACACATAATCAGGGGCACAATGGCACAACCCTCTGCAGAATTCTGCTTGCCACCATCTGTCTGCCACTTCACCACAACTACCTGCAGCTCATCAACAACAAGCTGACAAAAGTCCATCTGTGCCGTAGCCGCATAATCCATGTTCTCAACCATGGCAGCAACCCTGCCCAAACGAACTGCAGACCCGGGGCACAACAAATTCTGATAAAGTATCAGGAAGAATACCTTGACAGCAAGATCAGCCGTCACATGATCATCATCCTCCACCAACTCAGCCAGCCTTTGTAACAAGTCCTTGACACCTATACTTCGTGAACGGTGAAAGCCAAGCTTATCCTTGAGGGCAGACAACGAGTCATCATGGCCACTGGTAGCAGGCATGGGTGCAGTGCGAGGTCCCATAGGAAAACCAAAAATGTGATGAACTGCAGCACGATTTATTCGAAGAACCCTGTCATTCCCAAAGTCCATTGTCATCGTGGCAGGGTCAATCACTCCCATGAGATAGCACATAAGAATGCATGACACATTTTTCTTTATTGTTAACTCAAAGACAGCGCCAAAGCCAGCGTCCCGAACACGATTACAGTGTGCTTCTTTCAATAAAGCAGCAGCCTTGCACACAGTGGGGAGAGACAAACGTACGGTCTTGTTAAATCGAGAATCATCTCCCTCGCCGTCATCTTCAGTTCCCTTGCTCTTACTAGACTTCTTCCTCTGTGTAAAGGAAAATGCAGTCCACATTAGAAGATTAGCCACAAAAGAGACAAAAAACGGCAGATAGAATGACAATGAAACAAACAAATGCAGTCCACTTCAACAAACCTTTGGAACAACATCCGCCTCCCCATCAGAGTCAGCATCCGCATCTTCGTCACCATCATCACGGGGCCGCTTAGGTTGACTCTTAGATGGACCACAATCTTTTCGTCTACCAGTCTGAACATCCCTCACGAAATCAGCAAGCACAAAGTCATCATCGTCAGAGTTGGGCCCTTCATTGACATGTGGTCGCTTCCGCTGAGGATCCTCTGCACCAGCTTGAGCAGCTCTCTTACCAAGGTTCTTGTTCATGCAAGCAACACGAGGACTCCGCCGAGGAGTACCACCTTCCTCAGCAACAGAACTCAGTCTCTTCTTCTGCAAAGTAGGCTGCTTGAATTTACCAAATTTGGCACCCTTGGTACCATCTACAGCCCTCCTCTGCTTCTCTTTCTCCGCATACTCCTTTGAGTCACTTTCAAACCTCAACTTTTTCTTGTGTTGCTCCAATTCATATGCACGAAGCTGATCCGGGACCATCCACTCTTGCGTAACTTCCTTTGTGTCATCAACAGATTGTGACTGTGTCTCAGACAAGACGGGACGCCTAATGCTCTGGTCAATGCTCGCACCAATGTCACCCTCTACAAAATAATGGTCAATCAATTGAGTAACCTCCTCAAACCCAGGCGCCCCAGCATAAAATCAGACACTGCGTCAAAAATAAAGTTTTAATGGTCATTAAGAAGTGCGCAAAAGGAACAAATGCAGTACACATATACATACAAATGTAGTGCTGCATACACAAGTTAATAAAAACTAATGCAGTTCACATATCAATGTAATGGAGTTAACCCATCTGCATACACAACCGGAATAAATCCACAATGTAGTTCGCACATACATATAGTCAAGTTCGCGTATACATATAAATGCAGTGTTGCATACACTAACTAAATGTTTCTTTCCAAAAAAAATGCCTGACTAACTTCAGCAAGGCAACATCACTTTGTACAACATCAAGTAAGCAGCATACGCAATAAACAAAGCATGCACACCAAAAATAGAAAATAATTATAAGATTGTTCAAAAACTTACAGGACACATATGAAATTTACAACAAAACAGAGTGATAAAACCAATTTGGCAAACTAAATAAGAAAAAGAATAAACAACATAACAAAAGGAGCGGCCACACTTATAGGAGAAGTTTCAATTGGTGAAATAACTTCATGGCCTGCCTTGCCACCGTGATCCTTGCCATCAGGAATATGAGTACCAATTGGCGTGTCATGAACAGTATCATTATGACCAGTGCCATCAAAATCACCTACTGGATTCAATAAAACCAGAAACAGAAATTAAAAACATGACATGACAATAATGCCAGCAATGCTGAGAACTAACACAGCATAAATAAATTTGCAGGATGAACTAACAACTTCTTAAACAAGACAAAAAATAAACAACGCCAAGAAAGCACTCCACATACCTTGAACTCCTCCATCTACTCTGCTTGGGGAAGACATGGCGTTTGCGTGCAGCGCAAGGACGGAGTGACAAATATCAGCAACAATATCGACGAAAAATGACGAAACCCTAGATGCACCTTGCTCTGCCTCCAGATAGCACCCGTCTACCGACTTCAAATCGAGAACAAATCGCATGCTCACGCAAAAAAACACATGAGCAAAAAACGCAACCGCTAAGGGAATCAGAAAACTAGATGGGGGGACGATCACGACCAAGGGCAAGAGAAGCGGACCACAATTAAGGGGATGAATGGCGGCCGTGGGGTTGCGGCGGCGGGAGCGGAGGGGGAAGGGGATGGGGAGAGGAGGGAAGGGGTGGGGGAGCGGAGGGGAAGGGGTGGGGGAGCGGAGGGGGCGCGGAATGCAGGAATACAGACATGTGGAGGACGGCGGTTCCGCGGGCGACAGCGGTTCCGCGGGCGACGGCGGTTCCGCGAGCGACGGCGGTTGCTCCGGGCGACGAGGGTTTGCAAGAGGGGGAGATGTTTCGACAGGATCGGGAAGAGTGGGGAGAGGGTTTTCTTCGGTCTCTCCATATGAGCGAAGCGTTGGGAGCGCGTGGGAGGGCCACGTGTGAGGTACTCGCGGGAAGGGTTGCATAAACGGGCCGACTAAATTAAACGGACCAGTCCGAAACAAAGAAGATCTAACCAGATGCAGTTCGCTATGATAGAAAATGAAGTCCAAAAAAGAAATACATATAGTCCAAAAAAACACGCGTGTTAATATAACACGTCCGACAAAAAAGTTTGCCTTCAAATATGTGTCACAAAAAACAAAAAATGGGGGGTGGCAACCCCCCCCCCCCAACCCGTGCTAGGGAATGCATCAAGTACACACAACAGATGCAGTCCACATCTCTCAACAATGGAGTGCACATGTATAGACAAAGAAGTACAGCATCCTAATCAATGCAGTTCCGCCAACACGTTTACCATATATAATGTGACAGAACCCGTCCGGAGAAAACATGGTGGTTAACAAAAATTAATGATGAAAATAAAATAAAATCACATTAAAAAACCACGTTCAGAGACAACGACACAATCCAAGCGGTTGCAACTCCACAAACCCACGATCACAGACGGAACCCAACCCACGATCTGCACAACAACATCGTCAGCGAGATCGTGCAGTTCATCCGTTGCGGCAATGTCCCCCATAAATTAAGACCCCGCCAAGGCTTTCTCATCCACAACAACACAAGTCGCCGTTGCGCTGCCACCAAATCCCTCCCTCTCTTCAATCTCCATAGAAGACACCAAGCCCCTCTGCCGGCGATGGGGTTCGTCGACGAGTATAGGCAGGTGCAGGCCCACGACAACACCATGTTGCACGTGATCCACACCAACGTCAAGAAGCAGATGGCGACATCCCTCAAGCAGTACAAGCGCCACCTCAGACTCCAGCGCCACAAGATCGTCGAAATTGATCTGGAGTACACCAACGAGCCTGATGAGACGCAGAAACCTGCCCTCGTCCCACTCTACGTCGACAAGACTCAGCCGGTGCTGCTCTTGCAACTGAGCACCGCTGAAAGGTGCACCGTCTTCGACAACTTCCTCGCCAACGCCAGGTACACGTTTGCTGGCTTCTCCATCGGGGGCGATAAAACAAGGCTCGACCGCGTCAATTTGGAGGTCGCCAACTTCATCGACATCCAGAAGGAATGGAGAGTGCCCGAGGCCACCAAGGACTTGGACTCCCTTGCAGACGTTGCCGGAATGCTCATCGATGACTACTACAACGACATGAAGAAGAAGATCACCGACGAAGAACACAGGCGCTGGGACTCCCTGCCCCTGTCCATGAGGCACATTGAGTACGTGGCAAAGGACGCGTACACAGCGTACGAGATATGGAACCGCATCACCCTCACCCAGGACGGGCTTCGCCGCGCAAAGCTGGAGAAGGAGGAGCCCCCCAAGAAGCGTGCCAGGAGCTGGGGAGACTTCGGTGGTGAAGAAGTAGACGGTGCCGGCCAAAAAAGTATCTCCAACGTTGCGCACGTCGTTTTAGATTTATCATCAAATTTGCTTTCTGTTGTTTGCTTATGTAAAGTTAGTTTGATTCTGATCGTTTGCTTTTGCTAAACTTAGTTTGCTTGTCATACAGAATGGCTTGTAATGATGAACTTTGCTTATGTTATGAAGAATTTTTTTTCAGTTACAAAAATAGAGTTCAATATTAGAACATACTGCAGTGCACACAAAGTATGTGATTCAAGCAGTGCACAATGGACGATGATGCAGTGCACAAATATGATGCATGCAGTGCAAACTGTGGGCACATGCAGTATAATATTCTGATGAATGCAGTGCACAACGGTCTAACAAAGCAGTACACACCCTAAATTAAAAGATATGTACTAGGGAAAACACAAAATAAAATTGGACGAAGATGCAGTGCACAAATAGGATGCATGCATTCCAAAAATGCTACTGCATTTGTAGTGCAAAATGTGGGCACAAGCAGTATAGTATTCTGATGAATGCGGTGCACAACTATCTAACAAAGCAGTTCACGCCCTATATTAGAAGATACATAAGAGGAAAAATATAAAAAAAATGACCGCCCTATAGTATTGTAGTGCAAAATGTGGGAACAAGAAGTATAGTATTCTGATGAATGCAGCGCACAACTATCTAACAAAGCAGTTCACGCCCTATATTAGAAGATACATAAGAAGAAAAATATAAAAAAAATTGACCGCCCAGGTGCAACCAGGCCCCAGCCAGTCTCGTACTAGGTTACTCGCCTGCTAATTAACACAGGCGAGTCCGTTCTGAGCCACGATGCGTGGGGCCGGGCACACAAGGACCCACAGGTCAGGTAGGAAACTACAACGAGCGAAGTGTATAAGCGCTAAGTAAGTAAGTAGAGGAGTTCGGATCGGATGACTCGCCAAGGCTTATAAACCGATCGCGGCCACTCTCGGCGGGCGAGTTGGGACTAAACATTAGCGCACCGTGAAGCAGCCGTACCCGCAGGCCTACTTCGGTCGAATGAGTCTTTGCTCCCCAACAGGCCCAAAACGTGAGAGACGCCAGTAATATAAAAACCATTCCAACAAACCACGAAAAACCACGGCCCAATAAAATAAAATAATGACTAGAAAAATAAAAAACACTAACACAATCCACGAATTCTATAGTTCGTGTACATAAAATTTGCAGTTCGCTAGACTTAAGTAAGCAGTGCTCTTCCTTCTCAAATGCATTCTGGCAAACTGAATCAGAATCCTTCCACCACCTAACACCCACCACAACATTTATTACTTTTGTTGCTCAATTAGCTGCAAAAAACCTATCCATTCGGGCTCCGGGCTGACACAACTCCTCTCCCCTTCCTCTTCTTCTTCAAATCGTAGATCTAGGGTTCTGCCCATCCCCAACTGTTCTCTCATTTTCCACTGAACCCGCCATGGACTGTTCATGCGGGTGCTTGGCAAGGATGGCGCCGATAGCGGACACATGTGTGTATGCCGATGGTCTGGAGCTCACCGAGTCTGAGTGGCGCAGCCAGCTCGGGTGCCTGCTGATACCCAACAGGGGGTTTCGGGCACCATTTCTTCATCGACTGACATCCGCACACCTGCAGGAAAAATGGGTATGTTTTTTCCCTCATAATTTTTGACCAATCTAGGCTGCAAATCCACATCTGAATGTATATTTCCAACAATTTCTTCAGTAGTATCATCAATACAAAGATCTGTATTGTTCTTTAGATTTGTCAACAATTAACAGTAGATAGTTCTAACTATTTTTGTTCAGTACCATATCTAGTCTAGCAGTTCTTTTGATACGCTAAGGCAGATCACTGCAATTGACCTTGCAGTGCAAAGGTGTTACAGAATAGTATAAATTCTACGAAAGCTAGAGGTCAAGTCCATATATAATAATGTTCATACATTGCAACTGCTTTCTTAAATAGTAATCATATAACTATACATATTTAAGTCAATATAAACAAATCGTCCTAACATAAACAAAAACATTTGGTTTATACTTACAAAATTTCTTTTTCCATGCATCCCAAAATGCAGAAACTGCCATCCAAACTAAGATTTGCTGCTCCGACTTCAGGGAAGCTTACTTTGCAGACAGACCACAAGAATGGGTAAGCTAACATGCAACCTGACTACCACATTGACTCCGAAGACTGTATCAACATAACTACTGGCTGGAAGGATTTTGTCTCCTAGAATGGCTTTGAGGATGGAGAAGTGGCCATGGTGTTTTTCTACAAAGAAGAAGACTCCCTGAAGTTTAGAATATTTGCACTGTAGGTTGTCTATGATAAAGCAAGCCATCTGTGGCATATTCTAATGCTTTGCTTATGCTGTATGCCTTTAAAATTATGTCCATCAGACACTTTCAAAGTATGCGGACTCATCTGCATCATTTTATCACCCTTTTAGAAAAGTTCCTGCTGACAAAAATGCAGTTCTATAATACACACAGTGCAGTCCTTATATCAAAAAAATGCACTACTCTGAACAATATTAGTGCAATGCCAATGGTCGAAACTTTGCAGTTAACATGTGCTCTTCAAAAGAACTGTTATAGTATGCAGTTCAGAAGAATTGTCATAATAGCAGAAAATAGCACAATAACTATACCGCCAATGCAGTACGAAAGTGCATATTTTGCAGTTCTCTAAAACACAGAATGCATTTTAAGAAAACAAAAAACTCGTAAGCTCACATGCCCACTGTAATACAGTTAAAGTGAAGTCCACTACTAACGAAAATGCAGTACAGTACAACGTATGCCCGAACTGCAACCATAAAATGAAAGGAGTTCACATCCAGGTATGTGGGAGACTAACATATGTGACAATTCCACTCGCAGTTTGATAAATCGACTAAATCGACTAAAAGCCACGGCCACTAAGATGAACAGCATGCGATCTTCTTTACAAAACGAAACAAAACTATGAAGATTGCAGGCGCAACACAATGAATTCAAACAAAACAAGGAAACAATTTACAAGATTCAAAACGGATCGACGCACAAAATCCAAAAAATCAACAAGAACAGAGGAGCGGACGAAGCTCATACACCCGCACAATCAAATTCGCAAAAATTGAAACCTAATTCCTAAAAATTACATAGATTGTAGAGTAAAGGGGGCGATTAAATGAACGTAATCTAAGAATTCCTACCAACAAACAACAACCGAGCGCGAAAAAGCCACATCGGACACGAACACGAGCAAACAGAGCAAAGCTCGCCCGCCAAATCCCTCGATTTGCGCAGATTTTAGGAATTTTTCCTGTAAATTCCAAATAATAAAGGTCAACTGGCGTCTAGAAACAAATTAAATCATCCCGCAACACCCGATTGCACACATAACTCATGGGCGAACCGCAAAACTCTACAGCAGTTCTCTCATAAAGCATTACAGTTCGTACAGTATAAGGATGCAGTACACTCCCGTTGAGCGTGCAGTTCGGAAGTGTTAGCAGAATAACTATTCTGCTAATATTAGCAGAATAGACCGACTATATATATATATATATATATATATATATATATATATATATATACATACATACATAGATGAATTGTCGATCCTCCCACTTAAACCGGTGCATATATACTACAGGTCCTTTACCTCTGTACTTGTACTTTCTTGTTTGCGAGGATGTACGTGTGCATGTGTCACATCAAAGTTGTGTCTATTTGGTATTTAAACATCCCACACCACACTTTCATATATACATACACCCTTTGGATATATATAGCTTGAAGTGGAAATGATGTGTTGTTATGGACGACACACACCATCCGCGTGTCCACGTGGCATATCACTTTAATTAGTTGGCATCAAGAGGGTAATATATTATATACATCACAAATATATGCCCTCTCGATCGATGGCTCCATGTCGGTGGGGGAAGGGGGGTGGGTACATAATTTGACCAAAGCTATAGCTATAGGTATTAATTTGTTTATGTTAGGATATATGTACATATATAGGTTGTGCTATTGATATGCTCTCTCGGTAGCTCGAAGCATGTGTGTGGGGGTGGGGTGGGGGGGGGAGGGACAACACAATAGTACATATATAAACGAACCTATTCATGAGGTCAGGTGCTACGTACTATTCAACTTTTGAGAGGCATATGTGCCACCTCAAAAAGTTATGCACGCATGGTATTGAACTATCACAACACCTTAATTAATTAGTTCAGCCACACACTGGTGGTTGCGGTCTCACCCATCTTGTGAAGTTTCTGTGACGCGCCCATCAGTGGGTCTGCACAATCTACCTTGAGAACTAAAACACGGGGGAGGGGTGATCATGATGGATTTCTATTGGTTTTGTGTTACGGTTGGGTGAAATTGCAGTCCTAGTATAAGTGCGTACGTTAATATATATATATATATATATATATATATATATATATATATATATATATATTGTAGCTACCATCCCTCCCGCCGACTCGAAGTGGGGGGGCCATAAGCCAACATTACATACATTTGGTCCACATGCAGGTGTGTTTGTGCTATGACCCTAGATTTATCCCGTTTATTTTCCAATGTTGTTATATAAATGGCAAAGGAGTCTTTTTTTGAAACTTAAATAGCAGACGAGTCGAACGAGACAACTGTGTGCGATTGTGTAGGCAGTAGACACGGTTCCCACATGCTAACTGTGTGCCACGCCCGTGGTTGTCACGTAACTACATTCCACCTTTGCACCAACCCGCCTAGAGAAATCTAAAAAATAGCTACCCGCCTTGATCAATTGAAAAATTGATGGTTCCGCGGGTTTTTCTCTGTGAATTGCACACATGTATTATGTTCGGACCATGTGCGATTTTTGTTCCTCTGGCGCCACTTCAAATAAATTCCAGTTGTCCCGGTTTTTCATTCCCTCCAAGTAAAATTTACAGTAGCCGCGACATTTCCTCAAACACCACCTAGGCCCCTCCTACCCCCACCCCCCACACAACTCCCTCACTCAAACCCTAGCTACCTCGCCGTCGCCGCTGCCGCCCCCAACCCCGCTTCGCTTCCACAGTCAACCTCTCCTGCTCTCCCCGTGCAGGTTACCAACCCATCTCCGTACCCTCGCTGCCCTAAATTTCTGATGGCGCCTGCTAAACACCCCCTTCCTCAGAGATCCGCATCCCCCACCGCAGACCGTCAAAGCCTAATCCCAGCTACACTTCCAGGGGAGATCGAGGAGCGAATGGCCAAAAGGAGGTATATCGAGGCCTTTCCGCTGGACGATGTCGAGGTGGCCGCTGAGGCTGTCGGGGAAGCTGACTACGATGACGAGGTGACCACCGGGTCCGTCGGGGAAGCTGACTAAGATGACGAGGTGGCCGCCGAGGCCGCCGGGGAAGCTGACTACAATGACAAGGTGGCGTCCGAGGCCGTCCGGAAATCTAACGACTACGAGGTTGTAAGACAACGGGTTCCCATATGGATGCATATTAACGCAGCCGGCTATGACATCGAGCTCATCGATTTTGATGGCTTGTCACGGGCTATGTCACAGGTTAAGTGGCCCACCTCGACCCCTCGGGTTCAACCCCCGTCGACCTCATGCAAGGCCCAACTGCTGATCCCCTCTGCTCCACTGTCAAGAATTTGCCTTCCTTCATCGCCATTGAGCCCCATTTGTCATTTCTGAAGGACATGTTCTATGGCGGTGGCTCATCATCGTCAGATGCCAAGTCAGACCTCATCACCGATGCCGACGCCGACAAGGGCACCCTATCCGTCTCTTCCAAGGTGAAAGAGCCCATCCGTGACATTAGGGAGGGCACCCTGCATCCATGCTCTTCCAAGGGGAAGGAGCCCATCTGTGACAATAGGGAGCACACCCAGAATCCGTGCTCTTGTAATGGGAATGAGCCCATCTGTGATAGGTGAGGAAACCCATGTCATGTTAAATTATTTCACTCATGCTAAATGTATGGACTCTGCAGTTGAATTTCATCAATACCTGTTTCAACAACCATATATGGTTCATGTTAAACCTGGTGTAGTTAACATGTGCACTGTTTGTTTCAGTTCTTTCGCATGTGATGTTCAGTTATACAATTTCATGTTTAAGCACCAGCTACGTTCTATGCAATTTCAACCGTACACTACGAATGACTATTTTTGGTTGCTATCAAGCCTGTTGTAGTGAGCATATACCTTGTTTAATTGTTTTTCCTAGCTCGGTTGTTTGTGGTGGGCATATGTCCAGATTCAATTGCTATATAGTATCCCTTGTTTATTTCAGTTATTCACATTGTGAAGTTCTATATGTGCAAGTATGTACTTTCCAGTTCAATTTCATCATACCAGTTTCAACGACCATATGTGGTTCCTGTTAAGCCTGGTGTACTTAACACACCTAGTGTTTATTTTAGTTTTTTCACAATGTGATGTTCAGTTATACAATTTGATGTTTAAGCACCAGCTACATTCTATGCTATTTCAATAGTACCACTATGAATGACTATATCTGGTTGTTGTTAAGCTTGTTGTAGTGAGCACAAGCCTTTCCATTTTTTATGTAACAATAACTAGTGTGCTTAAACGTGCACAATACCAGTTTGAATGACTATATTTTGTTTTTTATTAAATGCTAAGCCTATTGCAGTTAACACACATTTCCACTTCTTATTTTTTTAGCTAGTGTTCTTAAACCTGCACAGTGATGCTATCATTTTGTGATCATGTTGTTTACCATGCATATATTTGGTTGATGTTTAGCCTCTCAGTACTTAACATGCCTTTTGATGTACTTACCCAGGACAAATATTGGGAACGATTGTTGTTTTCCATCGAGGTTAGTTTCATCACATGGCTTATATATATAACTCCATCCACCCCATAGTATAAGATGTTAATACATCAAATATGTGAGTATTCTAGATGTAATAAGATCTTATATACTGGGACACGGAATACTGTACTATGTCATTATGCAATTTCAGTTTACCTTCTAATACTAACTTGTTGCTTGTAGGTACATATGTCACTGGTAAAGATCCGCACGCCGACCCTTTTTGCGTATGGGGCAATGAGATATTCATGAACCAGCATCAAGTGAGGAAACTAATAAAGGTTGTTAATAAAATGGGACAAAATATGGCAATGAAACTATTTCTTTACACCTTATCCAAGACAATAGTGAACTGCTGGATCGTAACTACGAACTCTATACCCTTCTTTTTACTGTCCATAATGAGTTGTTAGCTTACAAATTTACAATGTCTGAATCTTTTTTGTTTGTAGTGGTTCTCAAAGTAGTTTACTCAAGATTACCTCTCAAACTACATGATTGGTGGACGTGCAAACATTAAAGTATATCTACTAGGCCACGATGACTACCTAGATGTTCTCATCAAGACATAGAAGGATGGGCGGTCCGCCATCACAAGGGGCTGGCCTAGAGTCGTCCGTGCATTCTGCATGGAGGAGGACACAATATGGGCATTCCGCTTCACCTTGTACAACTACCAGAATGTCTTTCGCCTCTTTCTTTACTGTATTTAATACTAGTATGCAACCGTGGTTCATCATTCTTTATCTGGTCCTAATGTAATTATTATTTCTTGATGTAATTCTTGAACATATGTACCTGTGAATGGAATAATGCATTGGTTGTTGAAGCTACGTCTATATAAGATGGCTATGAAAAATGTTATAGCCTACTTTCAAATTCAAATCCTGTAGAATTTTAAATTGTGGCGATTAAAATAGCGGAAAAACAAGCTCTGCAGGTCATTACACCGCACATGGTTTGTAAAGCAGAACGTGTGTGATATACCTCATGATTCGACACGTTTTAGAGAGAAATCGTGTGCGACAATGCACACAATTGCCATCTGCGATGGTTAAGCAGACCTAATTTTTTGTGATAGTCTCCTTATCATACACGATTTATAATGTTTAACTGTTTGTTATCGTATGCATCCGACATGAGTACGACAGTTGGAGCGTTTGCGAAGCTTGGTATATCGCAAACGACGCGGTATGACAAAATGTGTGTGATTGTCTCCTTATCATACACGCTTTACAATTATGAACTGTTTGCGATTTGGCACATATCGTAAATGGTGCACTACAGAATAGCATGTGTGATGTTAGTGTGATCTCACACGAGTTGCAAGGATGGGCCGTATGGGAAGTATGCCATATCTCAAACGATTGACTGGTGACTCTCGTTTGTGATAGATCCGAACATCCCATATGTTTAGTTTTGCCAAAAGTTTGCGTTCATTGGTCTTCATCGTCGACGGGGTTTCCGTGTCGTGTGGGATGGACCTCCCCTATCGCCCACATCGGCAAGGCGATGTTTTAAAACTACGTCGCGGAAAGGGGTTAAAAACCGTTTGTATAGCACGTCACTGCACCAGTGCCGCATAACTCTCAACGGAAAGTAGAGTCATGCATAATGCAAGTATCAATGATAAATGCATTGGAGACAACCTAGCATGGTGGCCACCATATCATCATGCTTTTCAATGCAACGAAATAAAAGTGCTATAGTGACATGCATAGAAATGGTTTCATCAACGTGGTCAAAGGGCTGCTTGCCTGGTTCAGCAAAGTCTTCGAGATCTTCAAAGTTTCTGGTTCTCCTCCAAATACTTCGTCTACTTCGTCAACTAATGTCGGAAACAACCATAATAAGCAACAAAACAAGGCAGAAAATAAAAGTGTTCTAAAATAGGAATTTCATTTTTCTAGGACACCTATGGTTATATGATAAATAACCAAGGTAGTTCTACTAGATTTGAGGCACTAGGGATTTTATTATGATGGAATCAAAGGGAACGGGGATCTGTAGGGAATCCCTGATTGTTTTTTATGAATATGAGTGAAGGCACTCATTAATTCAAGCATGATTTTAGAAATAGGAGGGAGTTGGTTTTACTGGACTTGGACATCACATGATTATTCTAGGAGTTTTCCAAGTTAAGTCATTTGAAGAAATGGACCATTTATTAGATCCAACAGAATCTATGCCTAGGAAAATGTTCACAATTTTTCCTTAAATATGGTGTGACAAACAGAGCACAAAGAAATTGGAATCAATCCATTTGGATCTAGCATGGGTGTTCTAAGGATTTTTAAAGGGGCCTATAAGTGCTCAAATTTGAATTCAAATTTGAACAACACAAAAAAGTGTGGTGGAAAACTATGAAAGTTGCACCATTAAATAGTTTGGAATATTAGAATAATTTAGGAGTTGGAATTTTTTTTCATTTTGGATAATTATTTGGGTCTCAGGAGTTTTTGCAAGGTTCTGGAAAAATGGAAAAAAGAAAAATGAAAAAGGGCACTGCCCGTGGGCCTGGCCAGGCGCGAACAAGCCGGCCCAGGAGCGAGCCAGTCCATGCAAGCGGGGCAGTGCTCGCCGGCCAGTTTGAACCCGACAGGTGGGTTCCACCTATCGGTGAGGGAGAGAGCAGGGGAGTATGATAGGCGGGGCCCGCCTGTCATCTCCTTCCTTGCAACTAGGGCGTCGACGGTGCTCACCGGCATTGATTCAGGCAACGACGAGGTGAACGGTTGACACCAATGTGCTCAGGAGGCTTCGGCCGTTCGGGTGGATGTGGTGGTGGTCGCCGGAGGGTCCCAGTTCACCAGCGGCAAGGAAACGAGGCAGAGGGACATCGAGAGGTCTCTGTTGTAGTCGCCTCCGACTGCAATCGATGGGGAAAAGAGGAAGAACAGGTTCAAGGAGTTGCCACGCTTCCAGATCAAAGAAGAGTGTGGGCGGAGGAGGTCCTCACCGCGCGGACGGCGATGATCCGAGGCTGCAACGCTTGGCTCGATCCCGCGCACCAGGGGTCCCGGGGGTGGTTTAGGAGGCGCAGGAGCTCGATTGGGTGTGAGGGAGGGTGACAGGAGAGTAGAGGAGGGCTCAGGGCGACCTTAAATAGCCGAGCCAAGGCTCGCGATGGACAGAGCTCACGGCCGTCCGCGGGAGCGGCTCGGGTGGCCACGAGGAGGAGCGAAAGCTGCCGTGCGGTGCTAGTAGGAGTCATGCAGGGCACTGGGGAGGGAGAGAGAGCGTGGCGAAGCTGAGGCGGGCCAGGGGCGCGAGCAGTGACTGGCAGAGCTCAGCGGCATTCGGGCACGCGCGGGCAAGGCGAGAAGGAAAGAGGGAGGAAGGGTCCGACCGCGCGCCATGCTGCAGACACTCGGGAGGCCTGAGGGCATGGTCCCGCCTCCCTAGGTTGTCGGGAGCCTTGGGATGCTCCGGCTACAGTGCAGCTGGGCACTGTAGCGCGCTCCAAAGTGCAGTTTTGGCATGCTATGGCATGTCCCATGCCCCTGGTCATGACCACTTTGGTCCACAAGTGCCAGGGAGTTTCTGGAGATGCTCTGGCACTCTTAGGGGATAAGGAATGGGTAGGGAATAGGAAATGGAGGGAGAGGGAGTGTTGCCATGGTGAAACAAGGTAGAAAGTGAGGGTTTTACCCCTCCAATAATTTAGCTGATGAGGAGGGAAAGCTACTGGAGGTAGAGGGTAACTAGGTGAGACTGTGGTAAAAAGTTGGGGTCAAGGAGATCAATGGAAGAGGTGAAAACAACAGCTTTGGCTTTCTACCAGAAGGTGTTTGATCATGATTTGAGCTAGCTAAAAGGTCCTCCTTGCCATAAGGTTTACCAGTGGTGAGGAGTAGGGACTAATGAACTTGCTCACCAATTTTGAGCTCATTTGGAAAAAGTAGCCAATGCAAAAGTTTCAAACACTAGAAATCAACAAAGACAGATTTGGACAGATCTAGCTAAGGTACACTGTTCTCCTTGATGCACCACTTGGTGTAGATGAGTCATTAGAGCATTGGAGCATGGACACAAAGTTTTATATCAAATGGTAACATTTGTCAATGCAAAGTTGTTCAAATTTGGATCTGGACATGAATGGTTTTGGGGCACTATTGTGAACCAAAACTATTTGGATTGAGATGAAACTTGTCAAAATCATCAAATGAGGCATATGTGACTTCCTAGAATTTCCCTGGATTTATTTGACAATATTTCTTATCGAAATATCTCAAATGGTTGAAATATACATAAAGGGTTTTGGAGGGATATGTCCAATATTTTGAACATGACCATGTGTTTAAACTCATATATATGGAAAATATATGTCTATTGAGTTGCCTTAAATTTTCTCAAATATTTGTAGAACATTAAAATAATTTTTCCATATAAAAGACCATTTTTGGCCTTAAGCAAAATCCTTTAAATAAAATATGAAAATAACCTTTATAAATAATATTTTGTGGTTTTGGGAAGTCTTATATATAATAGGTTTCAAATATAATTTTTGAAAGAATTTAAATACCCTAATTTAAGGACTTGTAGTTCAAGTCTCAACTCAGGGGGTTTTGGAAAACCTAAATTTTATAAATGCTTTTTGGCCAAAATAATTTTATATAAAAATAGTTTTATACCCTATACACATGGCATGATCATTGGGCAAAGATTTGGATCAAGGACATGAGTTTTGAGAGTAGGAGGATTTTTTTATGAATTAGGGATACACTCAGTCCGGCAATCAAATAGCAATCAAATAGCAATCAAGTCAAGCATCACAAGCACACAAAAAGTTTTTGTTGGTCCTAATTTTTAGCTTTATTAACATAGTGATGTGACACAAAACACTGGGTGTGACAGACCTACCCCCCTTACAAGAATCTCGTCCCCGAGATTCCTAGGCTAGGCGTTGAAGAGATATATAAATTCGGGTCTGGGGTAGTCTTCACGTTCCCATGTTCCTTCTGCTTTGGGGTGCCTGCTCCACTGGACCTTGAAGTGCTTGTTGATACGACTCCGAGTACAATGCTTCTCTCCATGCGAGCGGGGCTCTCGTGATAAGCTAGGCTTCACTAAAGGTCAAGGGCTTGATGAATGAGGTTCGGGCAAGGGTTTGGCTTGTCTGTGTATCCCAAAGTCGTAATACGTGAAAAAGCCTCGAGTCTAAGTGTTGGCCCTGGGGTTACCCATGTTGGTTAGTGATATCATGATGTCTTGCGTTAGTCTAGATGGGTCAAGCCTTGGTGTAGCTTCCGTTGATGGGGAATCGTCGACTTCCCTAAAGCAGGTGATCTTCAGTCGCACGTGGACTTCATCTAGGTGAGTGTCGAAGCTTGTCCATGTAGTCTTCTTGTCGTGATCTTCCGCTTGACTAAGCTGTCCGGGTATGTTCTTTGGTCATCCTTGGTCATTTGTCTTCGTAATCATGGACGCACGTTCCTAGCGTGTCCTGGAATGTTTGGTTCACTCCTCTCTTCATGTCCATAGTGGCAAGGGTTTGGGTTGAGTCTCGTCCCTAAGACTTAATTAGAGGTTTGGTAGCAAAAATGGGTTTCTTCATCTCAGAAGTTTTCAAGGAGGGTTCTAAATAAGTTGACTATTCAAAAGTATAGAGCAGCCATCTAGTCCTCAAGGTTTGAGGTTTGGACAAGTGGGGAGGACTACCTTTGGCAGGTGGTCCATCATGACTCAAGTTGTGTCAGGTCCTCGATTGGACTGGAAAAGGCTAGTGATGAAGTCATGACAATTGTCCACTCCATTCTAGGCTTCAGAGGGAGTAGGGAAGTCATGCTCAGCTTACTCTATCCAGGTAATGGGGTGAGGGATGCTATCAACTTCTGAGCTCCTTGCTGGCCAGGAATTGAAAGGTGACCTTTAAAACAGGGTACTCTTTAATTTCACTAGATGTCCAAAGGTTTTGTCTTGCTTGAATGTCGGCGCTGCTTTTCATAGTCTAGCTATGGTAGCCGGCAAGGGAGTGGTGGTTGACTTCTCTTGCTTCTTCTTCTTCTTTTTTGCGGCTTCCCAACCGTAATGGTCTTCCATCTTGCTTGGGTGAGAATATCTTCTGCTGCAGGGAGGGCACTCTGAGGAATGCCACCTCTTCAAGGTAAAACTTTACACTTGAGAAACTTGGCAACTGGTTCTTTGTGGCTAATCCAAAGTAGGGCTAGGGTGTTCCTTACTCTCCTCAGACAAATAAGTATGTCATCCATGAGGACAACAACGTATTTCTCCAAGTATCACATAAACTCATTGCTCATGGAATATGTGAGAGGAGCGGTCATAGGCCAACCTAAAAAGGCTTGATGGTATAACCATTAACAATAAAGTGTGGACGGTGTGGACTTGGGGTAATTCTCGATCTTTGTTCAGTTAGTCTTAAACTTATCGGAGCAGCATTTTATTCGGGTGGTTACATGTCCAGGGTTTGTGGTCCGCCTAGCTCTTTGTGTCCACCTCTTTGCAGACATGATTGGTGGTGATCAAGGGGGAGTATTACCCAAAGTCTTTTGACTTAGGGCCAAAGCTTAAGGTCATAATCCAACCATGCTAGGGCTCGACAAAGCTTACAGGTTTCAAGGAACTTAGGGTGTGAGTGAATGTTTATCATCTCATTCTTGAGCACAGTTCTTGGATGCCAACAGTCCTACCAATATCTCAAAAACTCATCTTATACCACCAAAAGCATTGTCTCATATAATTCATCCCCAACATTACTCATGCCATTCAAAATCTCATGACTCTCGAGAGAAAGACTAAAGAAGAGTCACATATGTCATCAATAACCATTTCACATGTATCCCTATGTAAAAATCCTCGGGTGGATCATACAAGCCAGTAAGCTTGAACAAAATGCTACAAATCCAAGTGCTCAACTAATCTATCCAAGGTCTAAGGTGTTGCATCTCTATGCTAAGGAAACACGTAATATACCAATCCAAAATCTTGTTTCCTTCCTACGAATCCAAGTAATCGATCCATGAATACCATCCACCATTACATGATCCATTACTCGTACAATTCTAATACCGATGATGTTCCACATATCCTCTAGAGTTCCTATAATCTCCGAATCATTGAAAGGACTATCTGATCATAGTATATCCACCGATTTCCGTTATCGTGATCAAGTGAACTCCAATGTCACGTGCATATAGATCCTTAAATCAAACTTCTATGTATAATCCAACTTCCTAGTTTACCTTCCACCGAGGAGTATGGTTTCATGATCGAAATCATCAGACTAAATCCAAATTAATCCGAACCTTGTAGACTTAATTATCACCAACACTTTGTTAGGGTTACCTATTTAAATCCAAAACTCATGTCCAACGAGCATTCCTACTTCTTCCTCCAAGTCATTATCATAACATCATCAACCCACTATCAATATCACTTGACAAAGTCAAGTTATTATTCCACCAAGAAGTTCAGCTTGTGATCAAAATTTTCCTACTAAATCCAATTTACTCAAGGGAGAAGTATGTTATGCTACTCTATTAACTTGATTCACCATGTTCATCTACCAACATGAAAGTCTTGTAATCCACCCAAGAGTCTTAGCTATATCCTCAAGACATCCATTATAGCTACATCAAATCATTTGTCTACTAACCATATATCCTCAAAACGATCTTCCCTATGGCATGTCAGTCCAAGTGCTAGCTTAAGAAGGTAATGCGTTTGTTCATTATGATCACTAGTTCCACAGTGGACCCAATGCTAAGCAAAGGTTATTGAAGCTTAACTGGTGCTCTTGCAAACCCATGTGTTAAGCACGTGGTTATAGGTTTGAGCTGGGGTAACTAGTGAGGTCTAGGTTAATCTAGGGAAGGGTTTCCAATCTTGTGGGAAAAGCATAACTCTAGGGAAGTGATTTTATTAGGATGGAATCAAAAGGGAACAGGGATCTGCAGGGAATCCCCAGATTGCTTTTTATGAAAATGAGTGAAGGCACTCATTAATTCAAGCATGATTTTAGAAATAGGAGGGAGTTTGTTTTACTGGATTTGGACATCATATGATTATTCTAGGAGTTTTCCAACTTGAGTCATTTGAAGAAATGGACCATTTATTAGATCCAACAGAATCCATGCCTAGGAAAAATGTTCACCATTTTTGTTTAAAAAGGGTGTGACAAACAGAGCACAGAGAAATTGGAATCAATCCATTTGGATCTAGCATGAGTGTTCTAGGGATTTTCAAAGGGGCCTATAAGTGTTCCAATTTGAATTTAAATTTGAACAACACAGAAAAGTGTGGTGGAAAACTATGAAAGTTGCACCATTAAATAGTTTGGAATATTAGAAGAATTTAGGAGTTGGAATTTTTGCATTTGGATAATTATTTGGATCTGAGGAATTTTTCCAAGGTTCTGGAAAAATGGAAAAAGGAAAAATGAAACAGGGCACTGCCCCGCCTGGCCAGTCGAGGCCGAGTCGGACCAGGAGGGAGGCAGCCCATGCGAGCGGCGGAGCGCGTGTCGGTAGGTTTGAACTCGACATGTGGGTTCCATCTGTCGATGAGGGAGAAAGAGGGTGAGTATGATAGGCGGGGCCCGCCTGTCATCTCCTTACTTGCGACAAGGGCGTCGGGGTGCTCACCGGCGTTGATTTAGGTCATGCCGAGGCGAGCGGTCGACACCAGCGTGCTCAAGAGGCTTCCGTCGTTTGGGTGGACATCGTGGTGGTCGTCAACGGGTCCCAGTTCGCCGGCGGCGAGGAAACGGTGCTGAGGGACGTCGGGAGGTCTTTATTTCGGTCGCCTCTGACTACAATCCACGGAAAAGAGGAAGAACGGGGTCAAGGAGTTGTCATGCTTCCAGATCGAAGAATAGCGTGGGCGGAGGAGGTCCTCACCGCGCGGACGGTGGCGATCCGAGGCTGCAGTGCTCGGCTCGATCCCAAGCACAAGGGGTCCCCGGGGTGGTTTAGGAGGTGCAGGAGCTCTATTGGGTGTGAGGGAGGGCAACAGGGGAGTAGAGGAGGGCTCGGGGTGACCTTAAATAGCCGACCCGAGGCTCACGATGGACGGAGCTCACGGCCTTCTGCAGGGCGGCTCAGGTGGCCGCGGGGAGGAGCGGGCGCTGCCTTGGGTTTCTCGTTGGAGTTGTGCAGGGCACTAGGGAGGGAGAGAGAGCGGGGCAAAGCTGAGGCAGGCCAGGGGCGCGAGCAGTGACTGGCGGAGCTTGGCGGCGTTCGGGCACGCTCGGGCAAGGCAAGAGGGAAGGAGGGAGGAAGGGCCCGACCATGTGCCGTGCTACGCACGCCGAGGAGGCCTCGGAGGACACGGTCCTGCCTCCCTAGTTTGTCGGGAGCCTCGGGATGCTCTGGCTACAGTGCGGGCAGGCACTGTAGCGCACTCCAGAGTGTAGTTTTGGCATGCCATGGCATGTCCCATGCGCCCTGGTCGTGGCCACTCTTGTCCACAAGTGCCATGGAGTTTCTGGAGATGCTCTGGCACTCTTAGGGGCTAAGGAAGGGGTATGGAATAGGAAATGGAGGGAGAGGGAGTGTTGCGATTGTGAAACAAGGTAGAAAGTGAGGGTTTTACCCCTCCAATAATTGAGCTGATGAGGAGAGAAAGTTACTGGAGGTAGAGGGTAACTAGGTGAGACTGTGGTAAAAAGTTGGGGTCAAGGAGATCAATGGAAGAGGTGAAAACAATAGCTTCCTACCAGAAGGTGTTTGATCATGATTTGAGCTAGCTAAAAGGTCCTCCTTGCCATGAGGTTTAACAGGGGTGAGTAGTAGGGACTAATGAACTTGCTCACCAATTTTTAGCTCATTTGGAAAAAGTAGCCAATGCAAAAGTTTCAAACCCTAGAAATCAACACAGACAGATTTGGACAGATCTAGCTAAGGTACATTGTTCTCCTTGATGCACCACTTGGTGTAGATCAATCATTAGAGCATTGGAGCATGTACACAATGTTGGAGATGAAATGGTGACAGTTATCAATGCAAAGTTATTCAAATTTTGATCTGGAAGGAATGGTTTTGGGGCACTATTGTGAACCAAAACTATTTGGATTTAGATAAAACTTGGCAAAATCATCAAATGAGGCATATGGGACTCGCTAGAATTTCCCTAGATTTATTTGACAATATTTCTTATAGAAATATCTCAAATGCTTGAAATATACACAAAGGGTTTTGGAGGGATTTGTCAAATATTTTGAACAGGACCATCTGTTGAAACTCATATATATGGAAACTATATGTCCATTGAGTCTTCCTAAATTTTCTCAAATATTTTTAAAATATTAAAATAATATTTCCCTATAAAGACCATTTCTGGCCTTAAGAAAAAGCCTTTAAGTAAAATATGAAAATAACCTTTTAAAATAATATTTTGTGGTTTTGCGAAGTCTTATATATAATAGGTTTCAAATATACTTTTTCAAAGAATTTAAATACCCTAATTTAAGGACTTGTAATTCAAGTCTCAACTCAGGGGTTTTTGGAAAACCTAACTTTGATAAATGGCCAAAATAATTTTATATAAAAATAGTTTTATACCCTATACGCATGGCATGATCATTGGGCAAAGATTTGGATCAAGGATATGAGTTTTGAGAGTAGGAGGATTTTTTATGAATTAGGGATACACTCAGTCAAGCAATCAAATAGCAATCAAGTCAAGCATCACAAGCACACAACAAAGTTTTGTTGGTCCTAATTTTTAGCTTTATTAACATAGTGATGTGACACAAAACACAGGGTGTGACACCTGGCCCAAAAATAAGGTGGCACAACACCTATAATAATCTATTTACATAATTTATGAAAGGACATCTTGTATATTTCACACATGTCCTTGTATGTCACCAAGGAGGCTTCAAAGTGCTGAAATATACACTAGAAACGTCGTTCTGGTTTCGTTCGCGTGCACATTCATCTCCATGCTTGATCTTGCTCTAGTGTTCATCTCCCTTGTCCATGCTAGGCCCTTCATTAGTAATCAACATAAATGTATCGAATTTAGGCAACGTCATATTCTCATGAACATTAGAATTGTTACCAAGAAACGAAAGTACCTGGTAATTCAATTGGCGTGTACGAGATCTAGTAATTGGTCCATTATGTATAGCAGCAGGGGCTGTGGGTGTAACAATGGTATTGATGTCCTCATCAGGTTGCCCTCGTCCACAACGACGACCGGGTGCAACCAATTTCATGTACAGAGCATCGACCACATGGCGTTCATCTTGTGGTCGAGAGCAAATACTTACTCATGCCACCATTGCGAAAGGAAATCGAGCAGCCATCGTGGCCGCCCCTATTCCAGTGCAGATTGTTGAGGAGGGTGTTGTTCTCTTCCATGGCATTCCTCGCGGCTATTTCACTGATGATTTTGGTTATGAGTGGTAGCCACCTGACCACCAGCCAGTTAACTATCGAACAGAGCTTTCTTTTGTGGTACATCAGGATGGAGAGCCGTTCTTGAACCATGACTGGGACGCCTCGCCGTGCACAAGGCACAAGGGGCTGCTGCTACGGACAATGCCTTGGCCATCGTTTCTGGTGGATCAAGTAGATGAAAAGATGAAGCCATGTCTTTGCCAGAAGGTTGCTTGCGAGATTCCTCCTAGACAAAGAAATACCAATGTCTCAAGGCAGCTGATAATGCCAATAATGGGTGATTTACACTTGTGTGCTACAGAGTGGTGGTCAGTGATCTCTTTTGTGTAGTCCTCTTATGAAGTACGTCATCAAGAGAATGTGTCACTGGAGCCATTGTGGCCACCATTTTCAGGCAACTTTAGAGAAGTACATGTATGGAAGATTGTTAATCACATATTGAAGAAGATTTTGGCGGGTCTGTACAACTACTCACTCTGTTCAAGGGTTGACTGAATGGTGGCATGCATACCAATTCAGTTTTCCTGGTGCCGCTCATGTTCATTTTGTAGAGTGGCACAACGTGCTTCTTGATCATGGAGTAGTACTCTGCACAATGCATAAAAGGGTCCTACACATTGTGAAACAATTAAGGGACCTTCTACCTACAATTATGCTCCAGAACAACGGTTCAAAAAATTTAGTTGCAGAGCTCATAAGTACATCTACAACAGAGAAGTATTGTTCAGGTCGTCCAGTTATATATCAAGGCAGTGTTCATGAAAGGTGAGTGCAGTATACTACAGTACAGAGCAAGAAAATCACTAGCAACATTTTCCTATGCGTTGGCATTCACTTGGTGGGAAACATGTTTATTCTAATTCGACTCAATCCATTTTTCACCCAATCAGGGGAGCATGTGTCGTTGCTGCAAACTCAACCCACATGGCCAACCAATTTTGCTACAGAGTTCAGGAGAAACTTGAGTACTAATTTTGAATTTCTGCACATCACTCGTATTCTATCAGAGTTGACTCAGGTTTGGGTTGCTACTCAGGATATCAGTACATCTAGCTTTGGGATCCATCGGGTGAGAACTTTGTTGATTGTGATTGAGATAGAGCAGTGCACTGAGCCGATTTCTTGTATACTAAAACATGGCCTACATGCCTTATGCATGAGCGCTACTAGTAGGGCATTGTTGGTGTTACAACTTGAGTGGCCATTATTTCGATGTACAGATTTTCTTGTTGGAAACCTTGCAACCTATCCAAATTCTGGTGCAGTCAATGCCCCTGGGGATTATAGTCATCAACATCCCTTTCTTCAGATTGTGGAAGAATTTGGAGAATACTTACCTACAGTGGAGAACAATGGTTCAAATAATTCAGTGGAAGAGCTCAAATATGATACATCAGTATGGCACCCAGAGGATTGCAAGTGTGTGATTTTGATGTCGCTCAGCTATGAAGAACCACCTACTTCGAGGATAACTCAACTTGTGAGCAATCGTTTCTATGGGTTTGCAAGTTTTTGTTTGAGTCCAGTTCATGAATTCAACTATATGATGTCTAGTGCGACAACTGTCAGATGGGTCACGAAGTTTGGGGCTTTTCTCTTGGGCAAGTTACCCTACATATCCTTTTGTTTACCATCAGTCCAACCAAAACACCCATGGACATTCCCTGTTGCAACCATGTTCACTCAGCGGCTCTTATTTCCCATGACGACTATTACTGGATTTATGCCTGTTCTGAAGATTTATGCAAGGCTCTCTGAAGTTTGGATTTCTCAATTGCTTTGCAGTACATCAGGTAGTGTGTGTCAATTTGAGAAGTCTTGGGATCCTGGCCCTGGTGACAAAACAATGCCAGTTCTTATTTCTCACCCATGGGAAGAAATTACTCACTGTCAAATAATGTTTCAAGATGGCCAGCATGTGGTGGATGCCATGCAGTTCTCTTCTAGCTACTAACAAGAACATTTTCATGGAGGAAACAGTCCTGGTTTGCTACCATCATCTCAACTGCAGCCCTTGATGATTCTCATGGTGAAGATAATCAGTAGGGGAGCACCGGCCATGAGTGGTATGACATTCCCTACATGCTACAGTCAATATCATTTTCAAGAAGGGAGGGGTGTCATCACCGTCGTCGCTGGCTTCGCACAAGGCTTCGTCAACCATGAACACTACCTCGGCTTCGACCACAACTATGTTGACAAGGGCTACATCCTCGAAGCCTTCTTCAGTGGGGCTTCCATCAACCATAGCTACTGCTCCTACTTTGTTGAAGTCCACTCCTGTTTCTAAAAGCACAACTTCTCCCTAGGGGGTTTTGGTAATTAATAACAACATATATTTCATTGGACTAATGTTTCCACCAAGTGCATCTCAGGAAAAAGTTCAATGATGGGATGGCTAAAGGATTGTGTGGAGAACCTCCCCAAGGAAAGGAAGGAATAGAATTGGCAATGCTTCTAGCTTGAAGACTCTACATTTCATATTTTCTGAGAAATCACTTTTGAGTCCATAGGAAAGCCAATACTATTAGAAGGGGATGAGGAATTATGATGATCTGGTTGCTCAAGTGCTTAGAGATTAGCCACCAAAATTACTCACCCATTCTCCCACAAAAATTCTCTGTCCAAAGCCAAAAGAAAAAAATCGGTGACACCAACTTTCCCATTCGGATCCACCGAGTTTTAACCTAGACAGAACCCTAGCCAAACCCTTGCATCTCGGTACTACCAACATTCCATTCGATGCACTACTAGGAAAAGGGCTATAGATGATATGGCTACTAATGGCGCACCAGACAGGTGGTGCGCCACTACTATATAGTAATGGTGCACCATGAGTTGGTGCGCCATTAGTGTGGTAGACACTAATGGCGCACCAGACCCACGGTGCGCCATTAGTGACAAATGTTTTTTTTTTCATTTTTCCAAAAATACTAATGGCGCACCAGGGAAGAGTGCGCCATTACTAGTTTAACTAGTAATGGCGCACCTCCAACACAGTGCGCCACTACTAAATTTTTTTTTTTTTTTTTTTTGCAAAACTACTAATGGCGCACCTCAAGCTGGTGCGCCATTAGTAACCAGGGTTACTAATGGCGCATATATGGGTGGTGCGCCATTAGTAACCTGGGACCAGCTAGATATTTTGGACAGCCACACCTACACACTCACTTTCCCCACTTCATTCTCTCCACCTCCTCCTCCAAGATTGTGTCGGCTGCCTCCTCCTCCTCACCTCATTTGCACCATAGATTCATCAAAATTAGGTGGTTAAATTACCTTTTTTTGATAGGTAAGTAAGGGGAAAGCTATCTTTATGTTGTAGATCTACTTTTTTTCTCTCCCTCGCTCCAACAACGTGCACATGCACTTTTTATGGCCTTGCTAGATCTATGTATGTTTGTGGTGTTGCATATATGTTTGTGTTTGCAGGTACCGGTATTTGAAATGCGATAGTTACCAATATTTTGCCGGAATGTTGATTCATTTCCGTTTCGGCGAGAATTTTGGCACTATGCATTCTTTTTGGTCCTATTTTTAGGGAAAGTCATGCCAAATTTTTTCTTGGTTCTAAAATATCGTTTTGCTCTACCCCGCAGGCGACCATGGTCCGCACGATGACCGAAGGCATCGTGAATAGGTTTTTGAGCTCCGCGAAGGCCGAGATGCTTCAAAAGAACGAGACGGAGATAAGATGTCCGTGTCGAAGATGCAAGCTGAAGAGCCTTATTGCGGACCCGGATTCCGGGCAGGTGCGGGACCACCTGCTCTTGCGTGGTTTCATGGATGGCTATCGGTGGCAAGGTGATGAAGATGACTATGAAGTCGTCCATGGGGGCCAGGCAAGAAATGAGGAAGGGCAGCAAGACAACCACCGCGGCGAGGGCGGTCGAGAAGACGAAGAATCTCCAGGACATGATCACGACGGTGATGATGTACACAGTCATCATGTAGAAGATGCCGGACATGATGATGAGGAAGATCAAGACGAAGGGCATGATCATGAAGATGAAGATGCCGGAGCAGACGACAATGGAGGCTGGGTGCAGGACCCTCATATTCAAGAGCTGCTTCTCAAGCAGACGGATAACGCAAGAGCTGCCGCCCGAGAGAAAGCCAAGCTGGATCAACTGGAGATAGACGCGGTTACTCCATTGTATGAAGGATGCAGGCCCGAGGATACCCGCCTGAAAGTAACGCTCATGGCTCTGGAGATGAAGGTAAAACACAAAATGACCGACACATGCTTCGACGAGAACATGTCATTCTGGCACGAACGTCTTCCCAAGGGGAACAAGTGCCCGACCAGTTTCGAGGAGGCGAAGAAAATCGTGTGTCCTCTGGATTTACCGCACGTGAAATACCATGTGTGCATGAACAATTGCATCATTTATCGGGACGAGCACGCGAAGTCTACCATATGTCCGGTGTGCGGCGTCACTCGATACAAGAAGAGGAAGAAAGCTCCTCGAAAAGTGGTGTGGTACTTTGCGATCACTCCTCGTCTGCAGCGGTATTTCGCGGACCCTAAGGCAGCAAAGCTCCTGCGTTGGCACGCGGATAGGGAGGAGAAGAAGCGAGAAGATGACGGAAATGATCCGGAGATAAATAAAAAAGACAAGATGCTGAGTCACCCTAAGGATGCGAGCCAGTGGCAAGCGTTGAACTTCGAACACCCAGAATTTGGGGACGATCCAAGGAACATCGTGCTGGGCGCGAGCACCGATGGAGTCAATCCGTTTGGCAGCCAGAGAAGCACACATAGCACCTGGCCTGTGTTTGTGTGGATGTACAACCTTCCCCCCTGGTTGTGCATGAAGAGGAAGTACATTCACATGAGTATGCTAATTGAAGGGCCGAAACAACCAGGGAACGACATCAATCTGTATCTGGGGCTGCTGAAAGAGGAGCTAGACACGCTGTGGAAAACGCCAGCCAATACGTGGGACGCCGCAGAGAAAGAATATTTCCCTATGAGAGCCTCACTGCTCACGACGGTGCACGACTATCTCGGTTACGGATATGTCGCGGGGCAGGTGGTCCACGGATTTTCTGGATGCGTCAGGTGCATGGATGACACAACGTATCGCCAGCTAGATAGAGATCCCGGGTCTTCGAAAACCGTGTTCATGGGACATCGAAGGTGGCTTCGCGACGATGACTCATGGAGAAAACGCAAGGATCTGTTCGATGGTGAAACCGAACCCCGAAGACGCCCGCGTACGAGGAGCGGCGAGGAAATAGACGAGCTGTTGAAAAATTGGAAAGAGTGCCCACCGCCGGGAAAGGCGCCAGAGCCGGGAAAGGTGCCACCGTCGGGAAAGAAGCGAAAGGCGCCAGAGCCGCTGCTGAAGGTATGGAAAACGAGGTCTGTTTTCTGGGACTTGCCGTACTGGAAGATCCTCCGTGTGCCTCACAGCCTTGATGTCATGCATATCACGAAGAACGTGTGCGAGAGTCTGCTTGGTACCCTGCTCAACATGCCAGAGAGGACCAAAGATGGGCCGAAAGCAAGGGCAGACTTGAAATCAATGGGCATCAGGGAGGAGCTTCACGCTAATGATGATGATGATGATGATGATGATGATGAGGCGATGGACACGGAAAGTCGTCGCAAAGGCAAAAAGGCCAAGAAGATCGGAAATGACTTCCCTCCCGCGTGCTTCACTCTAAGTCAGGAGGAGATCGAGCAGTTTTTCACCTGCCTCGTAGGAGTAAAACTTCCTTACGGTTACGCGGGGAAGATAAGCAGATACCTAGACTCAGCGAAGCAGAAGTTCAGCGGGATGAAGTCTCACGACTGTCACGTGCTGATGACGCAAATACTTCCAGTTGCAATCCGTGGGATCATGGACGCGCACGTCCGTGAAACGCTATTTGGCCTATGCAACTTTTTCGACGTCATCTCTCGAAAGTCGGTTGGCGTGAGGCAACTCAGAAGGCTACAGGAAGAGATCGTGGTGATACTATGCGAGCTTGAGATGTACTTCCCGCCCGCATTCTTCGACGTTATGGTGCATCTGCTGGTCCATATCGTGGAGGATATCATCCAACTCGGGCCGACGTTCCTGCACAGCATGATGCCGTTCGAAAGGATGAATGGTGTCATCAAAGGATACGTTCGCAACATGTCACGTCCAGAGGGAAGCATAGCCAGGGGCTTTCTGACCGAAGAGTGCATCTCCTACTGCACGAATTATCTAGGCATCGAGAACCCCGTTGGTCTGCCCGTCAACAGGCACCTCGGCAGGCTCGCTGGATGGGGTCACCGCGAGGGTCGCCACGAAATGCATGTCGACTTCGAGGGTCGACTCGCCGACTTTGAAAGAGCAAACCTAGTCGCGCTACAACACATAGACGTGGTCGATCCTTGGGTGGTAGAGCACAAAACCTTTATTGAGAAGACGTACAATGACCGAGGCCAACAGAGGACGGACGGAGATATAATCAAAGAGCACAACTCATGTTTCACGCGTTGGTTCAAGGAGAAGCTTCTGTCGTACCCTTTACATGAGGATTCTTCCGCGGAAGAAAAACTCATATTCGCCTTGTCACAGGGCGCCGAGCACAACCTGATGACGTATGAGGCGTATGATATCAACGGCTACACATTCTACACCGAGGGAAAGGACATGAAGAGCGATTATCAGAACTCCGGGGTAACGATGGAATCCTACACCGGTAACGACAAGGACAGATACTACGGAAGGATCGAGGAGATCTGGGAGCTGAGTTACGCTGGAGAGAAGGTCCCGATGTTCCGTGTCAGATGGGCCAAGAGCGTCCTAAAAGAAGACCGGTATTTCACCACCATGGTTATACCCGAAGCCAAATCCAAGACCGCGGGCGCAAACGTCACCGCGAAAAATGAGCCATGGGTACTGGCTTCCCAAGTGGACCAATGCTTCTTCATTACCGACCCGCCAAAGCCTAGTCATGTTGTCGTGAGGAGAGGCAAAAGGAACATCATCGGAATGGATGGAGTCGCCAATGAGCAAGACTTCGACAAGTACGGCGACCCGAAGATGGAAGATGACGACGACGATGAAGTACCATACACCACAAGAAGAAGCAGGACCACCCTACCTAAAGGACGTCCGTTCCACAGAAGATCAATTCAAGGGGTTCCGGGGCTAAATTATTCAACCGCGAGAAAGAAGGGCAAGAAGATTGTGAAAAGATAGCTAAGATCGAATCACGACGTGTCGGCCACGTGTGTGTGTGTCAGTGGCAAGCTCAATTATTACATGCAACTAAATTATTACATGTATCACTTGATTTCAACCATGTCATCTAATTCTAAATCTTTGCACAATGGTTTTATCACTCCATTTGCATTTTCCTTTTGTTTTATCTCAAATCTTAAATTATCACAATGATTCAAATCTTAAATCTAAACACATAAGCCCACATATATTGTCCTAAAAGATGTCCATATATTTAAGAAAGGGAGAAAACTAAAGCCCACTGTTCATTAAAGCCCACTTTTCTTTTTAAGTTTTACTGTCCCCTTTTTGAATTCATTTCAAATTTTGCATAACTATAACGTGGACTCGTAGAGGATGTATCCTCTGCTCACATGTGTGTGGAAATGTAGTCATGTGTTCACAAAAGGGCAAAGAAAAAACCAAAGAAAACCAGGGAGAAACATAAATAAACAAAGAAATCCGGTGAAAATCAAAGAAAGAACAAACAAAAAATAAAAATAAAAACCTAAAAAAACTAAAAAAGAACTGACAAAAACAGTAAAGAAAAAACACAGAAAAAGGTAAAAAATGTTTAAAGACCGGACTAGTGCAACCAATAGACATATATACATCAAAAACATTTTTTTTAAAAAGATGCAAAAAATGGGGCCGCCAGGATTCGAACCCTGGCCGGCTGGCTATTATATCAAGGGTCCAACCACTAGGCCATGTAAGTAGTTCTGTCTATAACCAGACGCGGACTCTTTTAACCTATTACTAGTAGTAGTAATGGCGCACTAGCAGGAGATGCGCCATTGAAATGCAGTGTTTATGGCGCACCCCTCACAGGTGCGCCATTGAAATG
This sequence comes from Elymus sibiricus, assembly GCA_039707655.1. Lineage (NCBI taxonomy): Eukaryota > Viridiplantae > Streptophyta > Magnoliopsida > Poales > Poaceae > Elymus > Elymus sibiricus. The sequence continues at coordinate 314,704,264 of CM077665.1, forward strand.
CCGCGGCCCTCCCCTGCTTCTCCTCCCCGCGCCTCCCTCCTCACTCGATCCCCCGCACTTTGGAGCACACCGGCCCAGATCCCCCCTCTCCCCCGCGCCACGCCATCGCCTGTCGCCGTCGAGTCCGCCGCCGTCGAGGGTGAGCTCCCCTCCTCCTCCCCCTCCCTCCCCTCCTTTCTCTCCCCTCCGCCTTATCCCCTGTCTGACATCTCTCCCGTCCGGCAGCGCCCGCCCGCGACCACCAGGAGGAGGAGGCCCGTCGGAGACCACCAGGAGGAGGAGGCCGAGCTCGTCCCCAGGAGCACCACGACGTCCCCGTCCCCGTCCCCGTCCCCGTCCTCGACCACCAGGAGGAGGAGGAGGCTCGCCGTCCCCGTCCTCCCCCGTCGCCCCTCTACCGCCGAGCTCCGCGCCAAGTCCGACTCCCTCCGCGCAAAAGGTCTGTTTCCTCTCTTCTCTGAACTAGTATATCCTTCTCTGTATATTTATGGAGGTTAAGGCAACTGAATTTGTGCAAACAGTAGGTCTGACAGAGAAATCCACCAAGAATTTGTGCTCATTTAATGTCCGGAAACTCAAAACATTTTGGGTGAGGGGTGCATATTCATTTTGCATATTCATTTTGTATATTTGATCATAATTGCAAGTATCTAGTGTTAAAACCTAGGTGGTTGAGGGACTATATTCCTCTTCCAAAGACTGAAACCTCAGTACAAGTTATTTGTTGTCTAGACAAAACTACTGAACAAGCTCTATCGCATCGCACTGAATACTGATTGTACATATACCAGCTAGGAAGACAGTGATAGACTAATAGGTAACCAAGACATGTACCATATCTATATAAATATAATACATAGAATTAACACCACACTTACGTTGCATATCAGAAGTACATTTATGTACCCCTACTTGCAACATGACAGACAGAAGGAATGGTGTAAGGTAAAATGGCAGGATCATGTCTTACCGCTGGGTAAAATGACAGGATCATGTCCACGAAATGGTCGGAATACTATACCGCTGGGCGAAAGGAGAGAAAGACCAGCTCGGAAAGCCAGCAGCGCGAGGTTCAACAACTCAAGGCACAAGTGGCGCGGATTCCGGAGATGGTCGAAGAGCAAGTGCGAGACCAACTGGGAGCGACGATCACCGCCATTATACCTACCTTGGTTTCTAGGCTGCAGGCGTGGGTGGCGGGCGGCCAACAGGGGCCGCCCCCGATTCCCAGCTTCACGGGCAGCAACTCGCGCAACGCGCCGGCGGCGCCATTGGTGTCTCAGGCGGAGGCGGCATTGGTGTCTCCCGCGGCGGCGCCATTGGTGTCTCCGGCGGAGGCGGCATTGGTGTCTCCCGCGGCGGCGCCGGCATTGCAGCTTAATGCACCTGGGTGTGGGAAGAATACGCCGGCCGGCACCTCGGCAGCAAGCGGCCCCTCCGTCAATTGCACGCCCGCCGTTGGCGGTGCCTCGACATTAGCCGAGCTCGACGCCATCACGGTAACTAATTAAGCCTCTCGGCCGATGACTTCATCTCCTTGCCTTTGACTGGGCATCCCTGACGCCCTACATGTTTTCGCAGGGCGTCGCCGACGTTCCATGCACTCTTCTGCACTTCGTGGACGGCGAGCTGATCGATGTCGCCAAGGCCAGAATCGTTCAACCGGGCAGCCGCGTGTTCCACGGTAATCCGATGCCACCCACCGTGTATAGGGTTCAACTGGTTCGGGTGCTGCGGGGCTGCGACGACTTGGTACCTCCGTTTCGACCCGCTGGGGCCGACGAAGACGATGTGATGACCCTCAGCGCCTGCTTAAGCTGGCCCCTGCTTTGGCCGAAGAGCCAAATTCGTTTGGGGGCGGGGGACACCACCCCACAGACAACACCGCCAGTCGTGCCGGCGCCAAGCCATGGCAAGACCGCCGCAACGCTACCGGACATGCCGGACATGCATATGGCACAGGATCCGGGCATGCATATGGCACAGGATCCGGACGACGACGACGACGACGACGACGGTACATTTACCAAAGTCGATAAGTACTTCAACGAACATGGGTACGATGATGAATTCTTGGGGCCTCCTTCTCAAGAACCCAACCCTGCAAAAGACGATCGCGATCTAGCTGGTACCGCGGAGAAACCCAATTGCAACAGGCGTCGTCTGGCGTTCAGTTCTCAGGAGACGCCTCCAGCTGCCGCCTTCACCGAGCCTCAGATAGCCGAGGTGCGAAATATTATCAGCCCCAACACACTCAAGAAGGCGGTCTCTCAGCAGAACTCGATCCCATTACAGCAGAAGAAGAAGGGACGGAAAAGAAAGATTAAGGGTGCGAGCCAGCCGGCACCGAGTACGATCCGTGCTCAGGACGGGCCACCTTCACCTAAGGATATCTCGAGGAGGGTGCATGTGGCGGGTAGGCCGATGCTACCGACTAATCTGCTCAATGCTGCAACCGGTGCTATGCGGAGTCTGCATGACAGTGTTCTTTCTTTGGAGAAGCGGCGTCTCCGAGAGAATGATGTGGCATACCCGGTTTTCGTGGCCAAGGTGCCAGAGGGCAAGGGCTTTGTGGATAGCGCCATCGGGGGTATGATCGTCCTGCGGTTTGATGACATCTTCGCTATGTTTAACCTTCATCCGCTGCACTACACCTTCGTTCGGCTATTTTCGCTGAGTATGGAGATGCGGATCATTAGAGACAAGACCCCGGACATCGTGATAGTCGACCCCTTCTACATGCGTGCCAAGATCTTGGGCAGCGCTGGGGACCGGCAAGTCGCGAGTTCATACCTCGAAGGCGTCATTCTGGCGAACCCAGATAAGGATAACTTCCTCGTGACTTACTTTACCGAGTAAGTCATCCCCTCATCGCCCCGTAACATATGATTTCTTAGATTTCGATAGTTCTTTTTTTTTCTAACATTCCGTGTTTTGTGCAGTGACACACATTGCACACTCATCCTCTTAAGCCCGAAATATTCCATGGCCACGTATTTTGACTCGGACCGTCAGTCGAAGAAAGACTACACAAATATCAAGAAAGTTCTTGATGATGTTCTCCCCGGCTACGCCAGATCTGGAGGCACCTTCAACAGGCCAATTCGTAGGTACGGCAAGCACGTGTTCGCCCACACTACGACGTTCCCCTGCGTCAAGCAGCCGCCTGGCGGTCAGAAGGATGCCTACTACGCCCTCCATCACATGCGGGCGATCGTGCGGGACCATGATCACCTTCTGCTACCAAATAATCTCAAAGATTGGGCCGCAAGCTTGTCGGCAATCCAGGACACGGACATCAGACAAGAATTCTTTCGCATCCAGTCGGAGTTTGCGGAAATCATCCATCAAGATGTCCTTCGTACCTCGGGGCAGTTCTACCTTAGATATCAACCGTCCAACAGTGACATAGAAACAACGCTACAAATGCAGGCTGACAACGACCGCGATTTCATGACCATCACGATAGACGGCGGCTTCATCCACGCTCCGGTCCCTGAGTCGAGTCAAAAGTAGTGATGGTATGTAGTTCTGAAATATCGATTAGCTCTCTAGTTTGGACAGTCGTTCAACTTATATGTAATCGATGCTATTTATTAGTAGGACCACGAATCGTGCTATTAATGTGTTGCTTTTCTCTTCCGATCCTTTTGTTGCATACTTATATATTGCTTATGTATTGTCTGTGAATTGCTACTAACATTTTGTTTGTCTAGTGCATAGAGATGCCGTCGTATGTCGTGTACAAGGGTAAGGTTCCCGGAGTCTACGACGACTGGGAGGAGTGTCGGAAACAGGTTTACCGTTTCAGCGGTAACAGTTACAAAGGGTACACCACTAGGGCGGAGGCGGAAGCTAGATACGCGCACTATCTAGCGGGAGAGAGGAGGGAGCGGAGGAGGAACCGGATGAAGACCAGTTTCATCACGATGATGCTCATCGTGATGACCGCAGCTCTCTTCTATGTGATGGTAGTTTAGATGATCGATATCGACTTGTAATGTGGACAAACTCGCTACTCGCGGTCTAGCTCGAGACTTGTAAATGTTCTAACTTTGTTCGGTCTTTTGAATTCGGAGACTAGCTAATATGATGAATTGTATTCGAAGACTAATCTTCTATTGTATTCGATGAATCTGCTGTTGCTGTGTGGTGCTAGCTATATTCTGTCAAATAATATATTTTGTAACCTGTGAAAATATCAGAAACGAAAAAAAAATAATCCCTAATATTCATACTAGTGGCGCACCACCACATAGTGCGCCATTAGTAAGCCAGAGCACACTAATGGCGCATCATCTACCAGTGCGCCATTAGTATGCCAAAGCACATGGGTAAATATGGCCCCTGGGAGGCATACTAATGGCGCATCGTGGGCTATACTAATGGCGCACTGTATGGTGCGCCATTAGTATACCAGTGGTGCGCCATTAGTAAGAAATTCTAATGGCGTGGTGCTAGTGGCGCACCTGTAGTGCGCCATTAGTAGCGAAAACAGGTGCGCCACTAGCACCCCTTTTCCTAGTAGTGATGCAACCAAAACCAGTGACCAATACACCAACTTTCCCATTCGAATCCACTGAGTTTTAACCTAGACAGAACCCTAGCCAAACCCTAGCATCTCGGTACTACCAACATTCCATTCGGTGCAACCGAAACCAGTGCCAACATTCTGTTAACCAATTTCTTAAAATCGGAACTTCTGAGTTTTAAGAATCGGTGACACGGAGTCTTGGTAACTACCTAGGTCACCCATATCGGTACCACCGAGATTCATATATCGGTCTCACCGAAAAGGCCAAAGTTGTCACATTTTGCACTAGTCGGTGCAACCGAGTTTTCACTTCGGTTTCACCGAGTTGGGCAATAATGTTGTAACGGTTGGATTTTTCGAGATGCCTATATACCCCTCCACCACCTCTCATTCGCAGAGGAAGCACTCAGAATATAAAAACACTTGCCCCATCCATTTTTTCTGAGAGAGAGACACCTACTCATGTGTTGAGATCAAGACATCCCATTCCAACCATATGAATCTTGATTTCTAGCCTCCCCAAGTTGCTTTCCATCCAATCAATCTCTTCTACCCATGCCAAATCTATGAGAGAGTGATTGAGTGTTAATGAGACTATCTTTTGAAGCACAAGAGCAAGGAGTTCATCATACTACCACATCTATTACCTTTTGGAGGGTGCCGCCTCCTAGATTGGTTAGGTGTTGCTTGGGAGCCTCCTTCTTCGTGATTGTGGAGTTGAACCAGGAAGTTTTTATGGGCAAGGAGATCGCCTACTTCGTGAAGATCTACCTATAGTGAGGCTAGTCCTTCGTGGATGGAAGCCATGATGGAATATACGAGGTTGCTACTTCGTGGAGCCTAACATGTGGAGCCCTCTGTGGACTCTCGCAACCGCTACCCTCCGTCGGTTGAAGTCTCCATCAGCATGGACGTACGATAGCACCACCTATCGGAACCACGGGAAAAATCTTCGTGTCATCAATTGCGTTTGATTCTCCTCTCCCTACCTTTACTTTCATGTGCATGCCTTTACTTTCCGCTGCTATACTCTTAGACTTGCATGTGTAGGGTGTACTTGACTTGCTACCATTGTTAAAATTGACCAACAACTAAAGTTGGGAAAAGGCTAGATTTTTATTTTGGTCAAGTAGTCTAATCACCCCCCTCTAGACATACTTTGGATCCTACAGTTTCAACCACCATCGTGAGTGCGACTAGGTCAAGCAACATCAACTGCAATGGTATCCAGGGGTTTTTGGGTGGCGTCGGTTTTTGGTGACCATCGTGACTGCGACTAGGTGAAGCCACTCCTGATGGGTATACGGGCCTGCCCCTGGACCAGTACATGGGCCAGACCCATCAGACTACCGAAGCTGAAGACTACAAGTACCAGGAAGTGGGCGACACACTAGCCATCGAGTGGATCAATGGCGAAACGGCACCCGACGGCTACCTTCTTCCCCTACCTTGTTCCCCGCTCTTCCTGTAATCCAATTAATATGTAACTGAAGCTTGTGTCCAGTAGACCGTGAGAGAGACACCTGGTACCTACCAGTCCACTCCAAAATATAAGTCTTTCTAGAGACTCCACTACAGACTACATACGGAGCAAAATGAGTGAATCTACACTCTAAAATATGTCTATATACATTTGTATGTAGTCCGTAGTGGAATATTTTACCCAAATGATAAGTGTCACACGTGTGGCATGAAGCAACACGGTCCAAACGCCCCCATTACCATTCATCTTGTCACATCAAATAGATGACGTAACCAGAATATTTTTTGTTTTTTCGGACTTTAAAAGTATTTTATCTCTTAAATAAAAAATGCGATTAAAAATCTGTTTTCATCATTAAATCCGTCTCGACGAGATCTTCAAAACTAGATCTCATATTGATATGTTTCGATGGCTTTTTTGGGCCAAAAGTTGCCATAATGTTTACACTGAAGTTGCCATAGCGTTTACACTAAAGTTGCCATGACATGTTTTATCTAGTTTTTTCTTCTATATTTAAAGCTACCATTGTATTTCAACTACTTTTTACGGCACTCTTTAAGAATTGACCATGTTTTTTTAGTAATTATCCACAGAAAATTTAATTCATGAACCATGGAAATTTTTAGTAATTCATCATGGCAAATTTAGTTTATAGATCATGGCAATTTTAGTATTTTGATCATGGCAATTCTAGTATTTTGACCATGGAAATTATTTTTTGTATGGACCATGGCAAATTTTAGTACATGTATCATGACAAATTTAAGTAATTCATAATATAATTTTATTTTGTGGTTCATGGAAAATTTGTGTCTTTGACAATGCATTTTTAAAGTAATTGACGATGGATTTATTTTTAATTATGAACCATGTCAAAATTATTTCATGGATCATGGCAAATTGTAGTTCACCTTGGTAAGTTTAGTTTCTTAATTCCCCTGTTTATAATATGTCAAAATTTACTTTAAATGTGGAAGAAAAGTAGTTGAAACATATCATGGCAACTTCAGTGTAAACACCATGACAATTTATGTGCATTAGACATGGCAACTTTTAACCAAAAAAGCCGTCAAAACATATCAATATGAGATCTCATCGAGAGGATTTAATGTTGAAAACGGATTTTCAATCGGATTTTTCATCTAAGAGATAAAACATTTTAAAAATCAAAAACCCAACAAGATTCCCACATGCATGCACGCGGTGACGTGGCAATCTGTGGCTATATGAACGTTCGATCTGCCTCCCTCCCTGCCGTACGTGTGGCAGATATCAGCATCCATCTCTTAAAAGAATTGTATTTAGGAACAAAGAGAATACCACACACCATGCATGTGCATGCATGTACTGCTTCGTTTCGTCTTAAGAAAAGCCAGCAAACCGGCCTTCCCTGTCATGTCATCAAATCCACTCCTAAAAAGGCATCAAGGAGGAAAAGGACTATAATTACAAAAGACACTATACAAATTAGACTTTAGAGATTCAGGGTTCATTTTCAACGAGCTCTACAACCTCGATGTTTAAATCAGATTGCAATCATGTTTGATGGTCGGCTTCCGCATGAGTGTGCATGGACTAGTCCTCACCAATCCATAAACAGATACTGTGTCCGATATAAAGGTCGTTGGAGACAACCTTTTAATTTTTTAGTGAATCGGTTAGAGATGCTTTTAGTCTATCTTATCACATCCTTATACCGATCACATCCTTAGGAAATGGGAACAGAAGAGAAAGCCACACGTATGCTTGCTTCACACGAAGGAAACGAACCCCGCTGCTGGGGACCTCCTAGCCGACGCCTAGGGGTGTGTTTGGTAGAGTGTATGAAGGGCGCATGAGCTCAACAGTTCCCTTCTCGACCCACTTTTGAGTGTTTGGTAGACTGCACGGGGCCTTCTCAGCATGCACGAGCTCAGCTCAAATACCCTCTTAGCATGCACGAAGAGAGAACACCCCAACAGCCGTTCACTGGTCAGCATGCATGAGTGAAGCGAGCGACAACGTGTTTCAAAAAATGTTCAAAATTTCTAAAAAATTATTTGATTTTCAGAAAATGCTCAGAATACCAAAAATTGTTCAGATTTTCAAATTTTCAAAAAATGTCCCAATTTTCAAAATTTGTTAAAATTTTAAAAAAATGTCAAGATTTGTAAAATTTATGAAACTTTTCAAAAAATGCACAGAATTTCATTTTTTAAATTTCCAAAAAATGTTTGGATTTTTCAAAAAATATTCAGATTTTCAAAATTTGTTTAAATTATTAAAAAGATCAAGCTTTAAAACATCAAAAAAACTTTGGAATTTCAAAAATGTTTGAATTTTCAAAAAAATTATGTTTTCCATGTTTTAAAAAATTGTTCATATTTTTGAAATGTTTTATCCACTAATTTAAAAGACCGGCTGCTACAGTATCGACCGACATTTCTAAACAGATGCAAGCTACCAAACAGATTCTCAGCTTAACATGTCTCACCACATACACCACTACCAAACAACACCAAATGCATGTACTCAGCGTGTCTACAGTCAGCATGTATCAGAGGAGAACGACCATGCTAGGTTGGGAATGCTACCAAACACACCCTAGAAGAACCAGCGCCCACACGCTCGGAATTCTGGGCCGGTCCAATAAAACGCAACGTGGTTGCTCGCCTAGACCACGTACTGGTTTGCTGAAAAAAGATCGCGTACTCATTTACCTGCAAAGAAGAAAGATGGCGTACTGGTTCACTTGGTCACGGTTAAGAGTTGACTAGTTGACCGATCAACCTTTACTTTAAAAAAATGAAAATAAAAAATAAAAAAACGTGAATTCAAAAAATGTCTTTTGTAAAAAGTTCATGAGTTTGAAAAAGGTTCATCGATTTTGAAAAAAGTTCATTTAACTTAAAAAAAGTTTGCAAAAGTTAAAAAGTTCCTTGATTTGGAAAAAAATCATCGATATTCCGAGGAAGGTTCATCAGATTTGAAAAAAGTTCATCAAAATTTTAAAAAAGTTCATCAAATCTGAAAAAGGCACATCAAAATTAAAATAATCATTGATTTGAAAAAAGTTTGTTCTTTCGAAACGAAGTTCATTGAACTTGAAAAAGGTTGGGCATTTTCGAAAAATGAAAAAATAAATAAAGAAGAAAAATAAAAAATTGTAAACAAAAGAAACAAAAAAAGAAAAAGAGAAAAACCGAATAGAAACAAGTAAGAAAAACCAAAACAAAAAAACTCGGCTAAACCGAAAATAGCTCCCTCCTGCTGGAACCTAGATGGGCCGGCCCATTTCCGAACGCTTCAGGCATCAGTTAACAAAATACGCTTAACTGGAGTGCCCGTTAATGAAATGCGCTTAACTGGCGTTGAAGGCGTCGAACATGGATTTCCTCGAATCTGTCACCGCACACATTTTTCAATTTTAACAGAAAAAGAATAAAAACTGATGGGCCGGCCCAAGCACGGGAGGGGGTGTGCGCTTCAGGCACCCACTAGCAAAATAGCCTATAAGAGCATCCTCAATAGATGGTGTAAATTTGAAGATGTAAAACTAGGAGATGTAAAATTTACATCACCAAAAAATTACATTTTAAATCTTCAAAAAAGAGGCATTTCCAACTGATAATGTATATTGATGATGTAAAAGTGCTAACTCCAATAGATGATGCAAAGTGAAGATGTAAAACCAGCTGATGGCCGCCCGGCTGCTGTAAAGCCACTGTACAACCGCATTTGAACATTCAAATAGCAATTAATTTCAGATTTTTACCAACAAAGTTCATCATCAGTCAAAGTTTGAAATCCTACAACCAAAATTGCATTGTCTCAAACAAAGTTCTTGTTCTAATAAATTGAAATGCACATAAACATCGAACATATCACTCAATTTTCGTCCTCTCCATTGTCACTAGTGACATTTTGGATAGTGGTATGATCATCATCACCAATGGCTTCTTTGTCGACGTTTTCATGCGTTGAAGTCTCGTTCCCGTGAACTCCACCGGAAGCACCTTCATTGCCACCTCCCATGTCACTCATGTTGCCGACAGTCTCATTCTATGCCACTCATCATGTTTCCGCCGAAGCCACCTCCCATTCCGCTCATGTTGCCACCAAAGCCACCTCCCATGGCACTCATGTTGCCGCCCGAAGCCACCTCCCATGCCATCAAAGCCAACACCCATGCCACTGAAGCCACCGCCCATGTCACCATCCATGTTGCCACCAAAGCCACCAGCCGGGGTGGGGCAAAATTGGGGCGGCGGCATGGAGACGGAGGCTGGATTGCTACGTCGGCAACGGCTACGGCGGAGGTGGGTCATCGGCATCGGCCATGGCGGCAGCGGGCGGGTGGGCGGAAGCCAAATGAAGGCAGGCGGTGTTGGAAATATGCCCTAGAGGCAATAATAAATTAGTTATTATCATATTTCCTTGTTCATGATAATCGTTTATTATCCATGCTATAATTGTATTGATTGGAAACTCAGATACATGTGTGGGTACATAGACAACACTGTGTCCCTAGTATGCCTCTAATAGACTAGCTCGTTGATCAAAGATGGTCAAGGTTTCCTAGCCATAGACATGAGATGTCATTTGATAACGGGATCACATCATTAGGAGAATGATGTGATGGACAAGACCCAAACTATAAACATAGCATATGATCGTGTCAGTTTATTGCTATAGTTTTCTGCATATCAAGTATCTGTTCCTATGACCATGAGATCATGCAACTCACTGACACTGGAGGAGTACCTTGTGTGTATCAAACGTAGCAACGTAATTGGGTGACTATAAAGGTGCTCTACAGGTATCTCCGAGGGTGTCTGTTGGGTTGGCATGGATTAAGACTCACTAGTAGAAAATAGGGCTTTGGTTGAGGCCAGGATAAGGGCATTAATTTTGGTTCACTTACGAACCGGGACCAAAGGGTGCACCAGTCCCGGTTCGTGAGGCCAGGGCGCCGGCCAGGCCTCGGGGGCCATTGGTCCCGGTTCGTCTGACACTTTTGGTCCCGGTTCCAGACACGAATCGGGACCAATGGGCCTCGCTCCTGGCCTAGCACCTTTAGTCCTTGTTGGTGGCTAGAACCGGGACCAAAGGTCGGTATTCTGTCCCAGTTCTGGCCACCAACCGGGACTAAAGATAAGGCTATATATACCCCCGCCCCTGCCCGCTCACTCTGTTTTTTGGCCGGCCGGCGTGTGCAGGTGTGTGTTGCTCTAGCTCTCACCTCCTATGCACATGAGGTGTTCGATGAAATGCCCGAGCCACACTTAAGCTTTCTCCTCTCCAAGCTCAACCTCCAAGCTCCATTTTCCTCAAGATTTGTCTAGGTTTGGCGGTCCGTCCTGTCCCGTCCCCATCCTCACTGCCGTCGATCGCCCGCGCCGATCTCGTCGCCGGCGCCACCATGGTGAGCCTCTTGTTCTTATCTTCTTTCTAAAAGAAAAAAAAATTCTTACTTGTATAATTTAGATAGATACTTGTACAATTTTCTTACTTTTATTATTGTTTGTTATTATATAGTGCCATGGTTTTGGTATCCGCCCCCATCGGCCCTCGTCCTGTCTATGATTCAGATGTGGTATATTATCTTTTATAACTATTTGTTTCATTTAGTGTTTATGACAATTATGCCGACCAACGTGACATAGATGTTTTTATCTAGGATGTATGTGAACCGGAAATTCGAACCGGCCCTCTTGTCGAGAGGTTAAATTTAGTTGAAAAAGAAAACAATTACTTGAAGAAAAAATTGAAAAGAATTGAGGAGGAGAATATGGAATTGGAGTTGCATGTTGCCGATGTCGTCGAAGATCACAAGATCAAGATGGATGCAATGCGCTTGAAGATTAGAAAGAGTAGAAAATATGCTATTCATACTGAGGCTTGGTATCATTATGCCGTTGGATCAATTGGTACCTTAGTTGCGGTTATGATCGCATTTGTTGTTGCATTTAAATGTTTTACATAGTTTCAATGTTTGTTTTAATTAGATGCTCTAGAGAGCTATATGTTGTTCAATGAGAACTATGTATGAACTTTATGTATTTATTTTGGTCACTACTGTACTTTGGTTTTAATGTGATGATGAACTTCTATTAATTTGGTCACTTCTCTATTCATGATGTTCTGTAATGGTTTTTGATACACTTAATTATATAATGCATGCAGATGAACCGGCAATGGATGTATGGTGACCGACGCACCTCCGAGTACATTAAGGGCCTGCATAATTTTCTCGAAGTGGCCGAGGCAACCAAGCAGAATGGTTTTATGTATTGTCCAAGTACTATCTGTGGGAATACGAAGGATTACTCTAACTCGAAAACCCTTCACGTCCACCTGCTTGAGAAGGGTTTCATGCCACACTATAATGTTTGGACCAAGCACGGAGAAAGAGGGGTTATGATGGAAGACAACGAAGAAGAAGAGGATGATGACAACTATCCGCCCCCTGAATACGGTGATGCGGCAATGGGGGAAGCTGAAGATCAAGAGGAACCAGACGATGTGCCTGATGATGATCTTCGCCGGGTCATTGTTGATGCAAAGAGACAATGCCAAAGTGAAAGGGAGAAGTTGAAGTTCGATCGCATATTAGAGGATCACAAAAAAGGGTTGTACCCAAATTGCGAAGATGACAACACAAAGCTCAGTACCACACTGGAATTGCTGCAATGGAAGGCAGACAATGGTGTATCTGACAAGGCATTTGAAAAGGTGCTGAAAATAATGAAGAATAAGCTTCCAAAGGACAACGAATTGCCCGACAGTACATACGAAGCAAAGAAGGTTGTCTGCCCTCTAGGATTGGAGGTGCAGAAGATACATGCATGCCCTAATGACTGCATCCTCTACCGCGGTGCGTACGAGGATTTGAACGCATGCCCGGTATGCTGTGCATTGCGGTATAAAATCAGACGAGATGACCCTGGTGACGTTGAGGGCCAGCGCACCGGGTAGAGGGTTCCTGCCAAGGTGATGTGGTATGCTCCTATAATACCACGGTTGAAACGTTTGTTCAGAAACAAAGAGCATGCCAAGTTGATGCGATGGCACAAGGAAGACCGTAAGAAAGACGGGAAGTTGAGAGCACCCGGTGATGGGTCGCAGTGGAGAAAGATCGAGAGAAAGTGGGGGGACTTTACAGGAGACCCAAGGAACATATGGTTTGGTTTAAGTGCAGATGGCGTTAATCCTTTTGGGGAGCAGAGTAGCAAGCATAGCACATGGCCTGTGACTCTATGTATGTATAACCTTCCACCTTGGTTGTGCATGAAGCGGAAGTTCATTATGATGCCAGTGCTCATCCAAGGCCCTAAGCAACCCGGAAATGACATTGATGTGTACCTAAGGCCATTAGTTGATGAACTTTTACAACTGTGGAATGGAAAAGGTGTACGTGCGTGGGATGAGCATGCACAAGAGGAATTTCACCTACGAGCATTGCTGTTTGTAACCATCAATGATTGGCCTGCTCTCAGTAACCTTTCAGGACAAACAAACAAGGGATACCACGCATGCACGCACTGTTTAGATGACACCGTAAGTATATATTTGGACAAATGTAGGAAGAATGTGTACCTGGGGCATTGTCGATTTCTTCCGATCAACCATCAATGTCGAAAGAAAGGAAAGCATTTCAAAGGTGAGGCAGATCACCGGAAGAAGCCCGCCCTCCATACTGGTGATCACATACTTGATATGGTCAATGAATTACAAGTAATCTTTGGAAAGGGTCCTGGCGGACTATCTGTTCCGAATGACGCTGAGGGACGCGCACCCATGTGGAAGAAGAAATCTATATTTTGGGACCTACCCTATTGGAAAGACCTAGAGGTCCGCTCTGCAATCGACGTGATGCACGTGACAAAGAATCTTTGCGTGAACCTGCTAGGCTTCTTGGGAGTGTATGGGAAGACAAAAGATACACCGGAGGCACGGGAGGACCAGCAATGTGTGCACGAAAAAGACGGCATGGATCCAAAGCAGTATGAAGGTCCTGCCAGCTACGCTCTTACCAAAGACGAGAAGGAAATCTTCTTTGAATGCCTGCTCAGTATGAAGGTCCCGTCTGGCTTCTTGTCGAATATAAAGGGAATAATAAATATGGCAGAGAAAAAGTTCTAGAACCTAAAGTCTCATGACTGCCACGTGATTATGACGCAACTGCTTCCGGTTGCATTGAGGGGGATTCTACCGGAAAACGTTCGATTAGCCATTGTGAAGCTATGTGCATTCCTCAATGCAATCTCTCAGAAGGTAATCGATCCAGAAATCCTACCAAGGTTAAAGAGTGATTTGGTGCAATGTCTTGTCAGTTTCGAGCTGGTGTTCCCACGATCCTTCTTCAATATCATGACGCACGTCCTAGTTCACCTAGTCCACGAGATTGGCATTCTGGGCCCTGTATTTCTACACAACATGTTCCCCTTTGAGAGGTTCATGGGAGACTTAAAGAAATATGTTCGTAACCGTGCTAGGCCAGAAGGAAGCATCTCCATGGGCCATCAAACAGAGGAAAGCATTGGGTTTTGTGTTGACTTTATTCCTGACCTTAAGCCGATTGGTCTCCCTCAATCGCGATATGAGGGCAGACTGACTGGAAAAGGCACGCTAGGAGCGAATTCAATAATATGTAGGGACGGGCATTCTTGGTCTCAAGCACACTACACTGTTCTACAGAATCCTACCTTGGTGACCCCGTATGTCAATGAACACAAGAATATTCTGCGCTCCAAACACCCGGAGCAGTGTGACGACTGGATTACATGTGAACACATCAGGACTTTCGGCAGTTGGTTGCAAACACATCTCATGGGTAACACCACTGTTGCAGATGAGCTGTACTCGTTGACCAGGGGACCATCTTCGACTGTATTGACTTACAAAGGGTACGAGATAAATGGGAATACATTTTACACGATCGCCCAAGATCAAAAGAGCACCAACCAAAACAGTGGTGTCCGCTTTGATGCAGCAACCAACAGGGGAAATGACACATATTATGGTTACATAGTGGACATATGGGAACTTGACTATGGACATGATTTTAAGGTCCCTTTATTCCGGTGCAAATGGGTCAATCTGTCAGGAGGCGGGGTACAGGTAGACCCGCAGTACGGAATGACAACAGTGGATCTGGACAATCTTGGGTACACAGACGAACCATTCGTCCTAGCCAATGATGTGGCGCATGTTTTTGATTGTTTCATGCCAATATTCTAAAACTTTCATATACTTTTGGCAACTTTTTATACTATTTTTGGGACTAACATATTGATCCAGTGCCTAGTGCCAGTTCCTGTTTGTTGCATATAATTTTTGATTGTTGCATGTTTTTTTGGGACTAACATATTGATCCAGTGCCCAGTGCCAGTTCACATTGATAGGGAAGGTGCTTAGTTGAGGGCAAATCATTAAATGAGCATGCTTATTATGTGCAACACCGCTTATCTCAAAAAGGGAAACTTTTATGGCATCATATTAATACTTTGCAATGCTATGCTTGGAATTTATGCGAAATTTATGATTTTACTTGTTGTTCTGAAGACCCTAAAAAACACCTTCCCTATCAATGTGAGTTTAAGGATAATGGAATCGTATCTTCTTATGCCAAGGGTGTTTATAATTACTATGATATTGAGCAAATTGAAGAATTTGTTGCTTTTAAGGGTGCCTATGAAATTGCTTCTTTGATTGAAAAGTATGATACTACTCTTTACAAATCTGAAAGTTTTGCCATACCTAAATATTTCTATGAAAACTATGCTTCTAATGCTTATGTTAAGCCATATATTGAGGACTCCTCCGCTGTCCAAGAGGAGACTAATATTTTGCAGGAAACTATGGAAGAAGAAATTGATGACACTGTGAGCTCATTGGATGAAAAAGATGAGGAGGAGAGCGAAGAACAAAAGGAGGAAGAGCGGACTAGCTACTCGTGCCCACCTTATAATGAGAGTAACTCTTCAACTCATACATTGTTTAATTTCCCTTCGTTCTTACCGAAGGATGAATGCTATGATAATTGCTATGATCCCTTGGATTCGTTTGAAATATCCCTTTTTGATGAAATTGATGCTTGTTATGCTTGTGGCCATGATGCCAATATGAATTATGCTTATGGAGATGAACTTGCTATAGTTCCTTATGTTAAAGAATGAAATTGTTGCTATTGCACCCACGCATGATAGTCCTATTATCTTTTTGAATTCTCCCAACTACACTATATCAGAGAAGTTTGCGCTTATTAAGGATTATATTGATGGGTTGCGTTCTACTATTGCACATGATAATTTTGATAAATATAATATGCATGTGCTTGCTGCTCCTACTTGCAATTATTATGAGAGAGGAACTACATCTCCACCTCTCTATGTTTCCAATATGATAAAATTGCAAGAAACTGCTTATACTATGCATTGGCCTTTACTTTGTGTGCATGAATTGTTCTTTTATGACATGCCAATGTGTAGGAAGAGAGTTAGACTTTGTTGTTGCATGATATATGTTAATTTGTGCTCACTACTAAATTACAAATCATTGTTAATTCAAATTGGCTTTGATATACTTTGGGATCCGGGTGGATCAATTACTTGAGCACTTTATGCCTAGCTTAATGGCTTTAAAGAAAGCGCTGCCTGGGAGACAACCCGGAAGTTTTAGAGAGTCATTTTATTCTGTTGTGTGCTTTTATATAGTTTAAAAACAAAAAAATAAAGAGGGGAACCTAAAACTTTTTCAAAAAGAAAAATGAAAGTGAGAGAGACGAGCATTGTTAAAATGGGAGCATGCCTTGAACTTTGTTCATGCCCATGGAAACCTTGTGAATCTTAATTACAGAAACTTTTCAACAAAAATAATTATCCCCTTGTATAAATCCATTGTATTATAAAAATAATGTGCCAAGATTTGCCTTTAGGATGATTAGATTGCTTGTTTGGTGTGTGCAGTGCAAAAACAGAAACTTTGGCTGTAGTGCGTGAATTTACATTTTTTACTGGAATGTCAAAAGTTTCTGAAATTTTTACACAGTACTTATATGAATTTTTTTTATTTTTTCCTAGTTTTCAGAATTTTTAGAGTTACAGAAGTATAGTAAATGTTCAGATTGCTTCAGACTGCTCTGTTTAAGACAGATTATGTTTTTGATGCATTGTTTTGCTTGTTTTGATGAAACTACCGATTGTATCGGTGGTATAAGCCATAAATAAGTTATAATAGTGTAGCTACAATGAAAAAATAAAATGTTAATGGGTTTTCAACAGTACTTAAAGTGGTAATTTGCTTTATTATACTAACGGATCTCACGAGGGTTTTGTTAAGTTTTGTGTGATTGAAGTTTTCAAATTTTGGGTGAGATCACGATGGATGAAGGAATAAAGAGTGGAAAGAGACTAAGCTTGGGGATGCCCGAGGCACCCCAAGGTAATATTCAAGGACTCCCAAGAAACTAATCTTGGGGATGCCCCGGAAGGCATCCCCTCTTTCTTCTAACAACCGTCGGTAATTTTATTTGGAGCTATATTTTTATTCGTCACATGATATGCGTAAATCTTGGAGCGTCGTGTGCTTTTTATTTTTCTTTTAATAATGCACCATGATGGTATGAGAAAGTCCTTGGTTGATTTATAGAAGGCTCTTTGCACCTCACTTATATCTTTTGAGTATGGCTTTGTAGAATGCTTCATGTGCTTCACTTATATCATTTGAAGTTTGGATTGCCTGTTTCTCTACACATAGAAAACCGCCATTTGTAGAATGCTCTTTTGCTTCACTTATATTTGTTAGAGCGTGGGCATATCTTTTGTAGAAATAATTAAACTCTCATGCTTCACTTATATCTATTTAGAGAGTTAACAGGAGTTGGTCATTCACATGGTTAGTCATAAAATCCTACATAAAACTTGTAGATCACTGAATATGATATGTTTGATTCCTTGCAATAGTTTTGCGATATAAAGATGGTGATATTAGAGTCATGCTAGTGAGTAATTGTGGATTGGTAGAAATACTTGTGTTAAAGTTTGTGATTCCCGTAGCATGCACGTATGGTGAACCGTTATGTGATGAAGTCGGAGCATGATTTATTTATTGATTGTCATCCTTTGTGCGGAGGTCGGGATGGCGTGATGGTTAACTCCTACCAACCCTTCCCCTAGGAGCATGCGTGTAGTACTTTGTTTCGATGACTGATAATTTTTTTCAATAAGTATGTGAGTTCATTATGACTAATGTTGAGTCCATGGATTATACGCACTCTCACCCTTCCACCTTTGCTAGCCTCTCTAGTACCGCGCAACTTTTGCCGGTACATTAAACCCACCATATTCCCTTCCGCAAAACAGCCACCATACCTACCTATTATGGCACTTCCATAGCCATTCCAAGATATATTGCCATGCAACTTCCACCATTCCGTTTATTATGACACGCACCATCATTGTCATATTGCTTTGCATGATCGTAAGATAGCTAGCATGATGTTTTCATGGCTTGTTCGTTTTTATACCATTGCTACGCTAGATCATTGCACATCCCGGTACACTACCGGAGGCATTCATATAGAGTCATGTTTTGTTCTAGTATCGAGTTGTAATTCTTGAGTTGTAAGTAAATAAAAGTGTGATGATCATCATTATTAGAGCATTGTCCCATGTGAGGAAAGGATGATGGAAGCTATGATTCCCTCACAAGTTGGGATGAGTCTCCGGACTTTACAAATAAATAAAAGAGGCCAAAGAAGCCCAAATAAAAAAAAGAGGCCAAAGAAGCCCACCAAAAAAAAACAAAAAAAAAACAAAAAAAAGAGAGAAAAGAGAGAAGGGGCAATGCTACTATTCCTTTTCCACAGTTGTGCTTCAAAGTAGCACCATGATCTTCATGATAGAGAGTCTCCTATATTGTCACTTTCATATACTAGTGGGAATTTTTCATTATAGAACTTGGCTTGTATATTCCAATGATGGGCTTCCTCAAATTGCCCTACGTTTTCGTGAGCAAGCAAGTTGGATGCACACCCACTTAGTTTTCAGTTTGAGCTTTCATACACTTATAGCTTTAGTGCATCCGTTGCATGGCAATCCCTACTCACTTGCATCGATATCGATTGATGGGCATCTCCATAGCCCATTAATTTGCCTAGTTGATGTGAGACTATCTCCTTCTTTATGTCTTCTCCACAACCTCCACCATATTCTATTCCACCTATAGTGCTATATCCATGGCTCACGCTCATGTATTGCATGAAAGTTGAAAAAGTTTGAGAATACTAGAGTATGAAACAATTGCTTGGCTAAAACCGGGGTTGTGCACGATTTAATACTTTGTGTGATGAAGATGGAGCATAGCCAGACTATATGATTTTGTAGGGATAACTTTCTTTTAGCCATGATATTTTGAGAATACATGATTGCTTTATTAGTATGCTTGAAGTATCATTTTCTTAATGTCAAATGATAGACTATTGCTTTGAATCACTCGTGTCTTAATATTCATGCCATGATTAGATTATATGATCAAGATTATGCTAGGTAGCATTCCACATCAAAAATTATCTTTTTTATCATTTACCTACTCGAGGACGAGCAGGAATTAAGCTTGGGGATGTTGATATGTCTCCGTCGTATCTATAATTTTTGATTGTTTCATGCCAATATTCTACAACTTTCATATACTTTTGGCAACTTTTTATACTATTTTTGGGACCAACATATTGATCCAGTGCCCAGTGCCAGTTCCTGTTTGTTGCATGTTTTTTTGTTTCACAGAAAATCCATATCAAACGAAGTCCAAACGGGATAAAAACTTACGGAGATTTTTTTTGGAACATATGTGAATTTTGGGAAGTGGAATCAACAGAAGGCGGTGCCCGAGGGGCCCACAAGCCATAGGGGCGCGCCCTGGGGGGTAGGGCGTGCCAGGGTGGCTTGTGGTCCCCCCGTAAGGCGGTTGGGGCCCTTCTTTCGCCGCAAGAAAGCTAATATCCGGATAAAAATTCTGTTAAAATTTCAGCCCAATCGGAGTTACAGATCTCCGGGAATATAAGAAACGGTGAAAGGCCAGAATCTGGAAGCCAGAAACAGAAGGAAACAGAGAGAGAGAGATCCAATCTCGGAGGGTCTCCCGCCCCTCCGCCGCCATGGAAGCCAAGGACCAGAGGGGAAACCCTCCTCCCATATAGGGGGGAGGTCAAGGAAGAAGAAGAAGAAGGAGGGGGGCTCTCTCCCCCTCTCTCCCGGTGGCACCGGAACGCCGCCGGGGTCATCATCGTGATGGCGATCTACACCAACAACGTCGCCGCCGTCATCACCAACTCTCCCCCCCTATATGCAGCGGTGTAACACCCCTTCTCCCCGCTATAATCTCTACTTAAACATGGTGCTCAACGCTATATATTATTTCCCAATGATGTATGGCTATCCTATGATGTTTTAGTAGATCCATTTTGTCCTATGGGTTGATTGATGATCATGATTGGTTTGAGTTGCATGTTTTATTATTGGTGCTATCCTATGGTGCTCTCCGTGTCACGCAAGCATGATGGATCCCCGTTGTAGGGTTTGCAATATGTTTATGATTCGCTTATGGTGGATGGCGTGAGTGACGGAAGCACAGACCCGATTAAGTAGGTTGTTTACGTATGGGAGTAAAGAGGACTTGATACCTTATAATGCTATGGTTGGGTTTTACCTTAATGATCTTTAGTAGTTGCGGATGCTTGCTAGAGTTCCAATCATAAGTGCATATGATCCAAGTAGAGAAAGTATGTTAGCTTATGCCTCTCCCTCATATAAAATTGCAATAATGATTACCGGTCTAGTTATCGATTGCCTAGGGACAAATAACTTTCTTGTGACAAAAAGCTCTCTACTAAAACTAACTTAGTTGTTTCTTTATCTAAACAGCCCCTAGTTTTTATTTACGTACTCTTTATTATCTTGCAAACCTATCCTACAACACCTACATAGTACATCTAGTTTCATACTTGTTCTAGGTAAAGCGAACGTTAAGCGTGCGTAGAGTTGTATCAGTGGTCGATAGAACTTGAGGGAATATTTGTTCTACGTTTAGCTCCTCGTTGGGTTCGACACTCTTACTTATCGAAAGAGGCTATAACTGATCCCCTATACATGTGGGTTATCAGTTTTCTATGTGAAGGACATGTCTACCAAACCGAGAAAAAGAAAAGATAAGGAAGCGAATACATCATACGATGAGCCAAAGCGCCACATAGTTCTTTCGGGGAAAAGAGATATCGTGGGAGTGGAGGGCAAGACAGACATGTCTGAAGATTATGAAAAGTTTCATGAAATTCCTCCCTTCAAAGTGAAGGCTGACCCGAGCACCCTGTTAAATGATGAAGATTATCCATGGTTACGGCGCAATAAGCAAGGGACACACGCGAAGAAAAAGTGAAGACTTTCTCTCCACAACTATTCTGATGATGGCTTTGATCTAGAATATCACTGCAGTTACATGTCAAGAAATGAAATGCCTTTTGTAACAGATGAGTTTTCATCTGAAACCCTGATACTTCGAAAGAGATTGTTCATTTTGTACACGAAGTGCATCTAGTGTTTGCTGTAACCCCCTCAACTTTTTAGCACATGCTATGTGGGTGAAATGATGATACCATGCCAACTTTCAACCATTTTAGAGTTCATTTGCAGTGCTTTTCAATTCAGGGTCATCTTAGCTCAAAATAAATCATGAAATGCATGAAAAATAGCAAATGAAGTCAGAAAAGGTTTGAAAAGTGATGATGTGGCTTTGAATGGTGCATATTGAATGCAGAAAAAATCTTGAGTTCAACTATGTTAAAAAAATTGAAATCCTTTTGTAACAGATGAGTTTTCGTCCAAAACCCTGACACTTCGAAAGAGATTGTCCAATTCGTACACGAAGTGCATCTAGTTTTTGTCGTAACCCTCTCAACTTTTTAGCACATGCTATGTGGGTGAAATGATGATACCATGCCAACTTTCAACCATTTCAGAGTTCATTTGCAGTGCTTTTCAATTCAGTGTCATTTTAGCACAAAATAAATAATGAAATGCATGAAAAATAGCAAATGAAGTCAGAAATGGTTTGAAAAGTGATGATGTGGCTTTGAATGGTGCATATTGAATGCAGAAAAAGTCTTGAGTTCAAATATGTTTAAAAAATTGAAATCCTTTTGTAACAGATGAGTTTTCGTCCAAAACCCTGACACTTCGAAAGAGATTGTCCAGTTCGTACACGAAGTGCATCCAGTTTTTGACGTAACCCTCTCAACTTTTTAGCACATGCTATGTGGGTGAAATGAGGATACCATGCCAACTTGCAACCATTTCAGAGTTCATTTGTAGTGCTTTTCAATTCAGGGTCATTTTAGCTCAAAATAAATCATGAAATGCATGAAAAATAGCAAATGAAGTCAGAAAAGGGTTGAAAAGTGATGATGTGGCTTTGAATGGTGCATATTGAATGCAGAAAAGTCTTGAGTTAAAATATGTTTAAAAAATTGAAATCCCTTTGTAATAGACGTGTTTTCGTTGGATCAAAGTTATTTAACTTAATATTATATAAAATTTATGGAACTAAAATTATCAAAGTTATTTTTGTTAAAAACTTTAATAGCAAAAAGAATATTCATAAAGTATTTTTTGTTAAGAACTTTTAATATGCAAAAAAAATAACATAAAAAATAGCAAAAGTGAAGATAGATGCGCTTATAGGGAAAATTCGACCTAAATTCAAAGTGCATACTAGCACTTTGAATTTAGGTTGAATTTCCTGTATAAGGGCATCTATTTTCACTTTGAGAGGAACTTAACAAGGCAGAGAGGGGCGGGCTTATAAACCGGTGCGAGCGCCTCTCGCTTGGCGAGGTGGGACTAAACTCCCACCACAGCCAGGACCAACCCTTTAGTCCCGGTTGATGGCTCGAACCGGGACCAATGCCATCCTTTCGTCCCGGTTGGTGCCACCAACCGGGACCAATGCCACCCTTTAGTCCCGGTTGGTGCCACCAACCGGGACCAAAGGTCTCTGCTTCCCGCCCTTTGGGCTGTTGAAATTGACCTTTGGTCCCTGTTGGTGGCTCCAACCGGGACTAAAGGGTGGCATTAGTCCCGGTTGGAACCACCAACCGGGACTAAAGGTCTCTGTATATAAGAGGGAGTTGGGACTTTTTCAGATTTCATCTGCAGTTGCCCCCGACGACGCCGAGCACATCGACGCCGCCAGGCTGCCCGAGCTCGCCGTCGACGCCCTCGCCGCCCTCTACCCCGTCGACGCCGTCAGGCTGCTCCACCTCGCCGTCGACGCCCTCGCCGACGCCCTCGACGCCACCCCTGCACTGCCGCTGCCCCTGCCCTGCCGCCGCCGCCGCCCCTGCCCTGGGCTGCCGCCGTCGCCGCCCGCCGCTCGTCGCCGTCGCCTCCCCGACCCGACGCCGTCGCCGCTCGTCGCCGTCGCCGCTCTCCTCGTCGGCCCCTCGGTGAGCTCCCCCGCATCGATGATTTTCTATAGTAATTTTTTAGTTAATTTAGTTTAGTTGTTTTCATATTGTTTTAGTTAATTTAGTTTTAGTTAATTTAGTTGATTATTTTCATATAGATGATTATTTTCATATTGTTTTAGTTGATTATTTGGTTGTTTTAGTTAATTTAGTTAATTATTTTCATATAGATGATGGAGGATAGATGATGATAGATCATTTTTTATAGATGATTATTTTCATATTGTTTTAGTTAATTTAGTTGTTTATGTTTTAGTTGTTTTGGTTGTTTAGTTTTTTTTATGTTTTAGTTGTTTTAGTTGGAAATAATGTAGTATCGTCGGTCGTCGGTGACGCGATATCGAGGAGTCCCCGACGATCGTCGGTGAGGGAGAGTCCCCGACGACCGTCGGTGAGGGAGCGAGAGTCCCCGACGATATCGACGATTTTATATTAGGCAGATATATGATGTTTAGATGTTTAAATGTTTAGTTGCATAGCGTAGCCGTTGAGTCGACGATGCCCGGCCAGCATCCTCGTCGTTGACTCGGTGGCAACCACCTGCTTGAGAGGCGCCATGTCCGGGACTGGGCTCCGCCGGGCTGGCACTGGGAGGTGCTGCCTTCCGGGGCGCCCAGCTTGGTGAGGAATCAGGGTCCCGTCGTCGACCCGGAGGTTCTTTGGTGGCGGTCACGTGGACCACTGTCGGTGCAGAGGGAGCCGGCCCCCACCGAGGTGGTACGTCGCCATGTCAGGGACGAGGACGAGCACGTCCGATGCTACATGGCTGCGTTGGATGCCAGGTTCTCCAATACCTGGCATGTTCTTCAGGGATCTCACCTGAGCTATGATCCTGTCATAGTTCCTTCTCTTTGGGTTTCCACCGCCTGCGCCGTGAGACGTCAACTATATCTGTATTAGTGATATTATATAATAATATTCGAGATGTATTAATGATAATATTCGATGATGTATTAGCGATACTATTCGATGATGTATTAGTGATATTATATGATCGTATTGTTGCATTGCCTTGTATTGATTTGCATATCTCATGTTTGTATATTGCCATGTTGTAATATTTGTAGAAACTATGGATCACAGAGACTTAGAAAAAGAGCAGTTGTTGGGGGATATAATCCTCGCCGGAGGTGATCCCTTGTCGTATCTCAATGACACCGATGGTCAGGAAGGAGAGGATGACGGCTTCGGTGATCCAACAATGGAGGAGGAAGGAGATCATGACGGCTCCGGTGACCGAATGGCGGAGGAAGGAGATCATGATCACGGCTCCGGTGACCGAACGGAGGAGGGAGCCTCAACTGTTGCAAAGTCGGACAAGGTAAGGAGACGAGGCCCGAAGAAAAGGTTGCGCCCGGATGAAAGGTTCACGATCACAGAAGTCGCGAAAGATGGCCAACTGATTGCTCCCAAGCGGACCAAGGACGCATTTGTACATCAGTGTGGAGTTGTTGTTAGGGACTATGTCTCGATCAACACCCAGCAATGGAATAAGAATAATAAGGACCCTGAAGTTTCTTATGTCCATGATAGACTAAAAGATGATCTTTGGACCGAGCTGATGACAAATTTCAGCCTACCGCGAGAGGAGGATCCGAATAACCCAGTTATAGAGTGAAAGGTCAAGGCGTTTGCTCTTAAGAAGATGGCGGAACTATTCAGGAACTGGAAGAAAGAGTTGAACACAAAGTTTGTCGAGAAAAAGGAGACTCCAAAATTCATCGGTCGATATGAGAAGATAAGAGATCAATGGCCCGAATTTGTGGCCTACAAGAAATCGGAGAAGGGTAAGAAATGGTCACTGAGAAACAAGAAAAATGCTGCAAAGAAGAAGTATCACCATCACACGGGGTCAGGTGGCTACTACAAAGCCCGGCAGTTGTGGGACAAAGCTGAGCAAGACCTGCTTGCTAAGAATGTCCAACCCGCGACATTGCACTGGCCAGATCGTTCAAGGACTTGGTTCTTCGGGGTTGGGGGAACTTTGGACCCAGAAACAGGGGAGTGTGTTTGGACGGACGAGCAACTTGCAAAACCCTTCCAGAAGCTTTAGGCAGCAATCAAGGCAGCGCAGGAAGGGACGTTCATTCCCGACAGAGAGAAGGACGAGCTGACAGAGGCCCTCGGGAATCCTGAACACCCTGGACCAACACGAGGCATATCAGGCTCCGTTCCGTGGGTGCATGGGTTTCCCGACAACGGTGGTTATAGAAGCCGAGAGAGAAAGAGGAAACAGGAAGCAAGCAAAATGCAGAAGCTCAGTGCAAGATTAGCAAAACTAGAGAAACTTGAGAGCCAACGAGCTACCAGCCAACCATCTGAGTGGCACGAAGATCCTTCCTTCGACGCTGCCTAGAAGCTACCCCACCATCTCAGCGGAGAAGAAGCGTGGCTTCCACGGAGCTCGTTCAGCCTGATTTCACGGCTCCTCGCTACCCCGTGGATAGTATCACGGAGGCTGAACATTGCGAGATAATGACGAAATGCTAGAACCTGACCTTCAAGGCGGCGGTCGGCTCTGTTGTACCTCCTCGAGCTGAGGGAACTTTCCATTGCTATCCGATTCCACATGGCTATGCTGTTGTGACAGTGGATGAAATAATGGATGGATTTGAGGGGCTGGAGCTTGACAACCCTACAGGTGAAGAGGATATTATTCTTCTAGAAAATGCTTTGAGGAGTACCTGTCTATGGAGAAAGGAGTACATCAAGCTTCCAAACTGGACGCCTCAGCAGACTCAGCCTCCTCCGGCGCGTCAGGGCACTCCGCCTCCTCCTCCTCCTCCGGCGCGTCAGGGCACTCCGCCTCCTCCTTCTCCTCCTCCGGCATGTCAAGGCACTCCGCCTCCTCCTTCGCCTCCTCCGGCGCATCAGGGCACTCCGCCTCCTCCTCCTCCGGCGCGTCAGGGCACTCCGCCTCCTCCGGCGCGTTAGCAACGGTGGAAGAGAGTCGACGCCGCCGCTCCGGCGGCTAGCAGTACAATAGGCGGGAAGAAATACAAATTTGGTCCAAGCCTCAAGCCTCTTCCAAAGTTACCATATGAGAGGACTGACGAGGAACGCGCTGAAATCAGTGCAGCCGAAGTGAAGGCCCATTTTGCACGGAAACATCCACCTCCGAAGGAAACGGTAGATCCGGTGAAAGCGAAGCGCACTCTGCATGCCCTGAAGCGACCACCACCGCCTCGGCTATCCAACTATGATCGCATAATTACAAAGACACATGATGAAGCGCTACGGTCGGGAAGTACTTCCAGTGCTGCAAGAGACAAAAAACGAAGAAGTGGGAAAACAATTCCCCAGCTCGGCGAACAGGAGAAGCAATCGTGCCCCCCACTCAAGGTGTCTAGCGATATCGCTAATCATCCGGTGCTACTGTCCGGTACCACTCTTGGTGATTACGTGGGCGATGATGTATAGTTTGAAACGGCTGAGGTAGTAGCACCAGAGGACTTTAGATACGAGCACGGGAAGCCTCTCGTCAAACCTGATCATCCTCATCTAACAACGATGATGCAAAAATTGCATGACTGGTACATGGAAACCTGCAGGAAGTCTGGGACTGACAGTTTGATGATCGGAATTAAAAAAGAGCACGACTTCATTGGAGTCGACGTGATGCCTGTTGAATTTGTGGAGTTATTTCAGTTATACAACCAAGAGGCCCTCGACAAACAACTCATGAATTGCTACTGTCTGTAAGTATTACTTCTATAATTAAGTCTCTAGCTCAGCTCGTTCATTGCATGTATATATAATTATCCTCACTATATTATGCAAATTGAAGATGGTCGAATGCAAAAAAGAACAAATCTATGACATTGGGTTCATTAGCCCAAATACCGTAAATGAATGGTCGGTACAAAAGAGAGCCAAAGTTACTGAGGACAACTTGCTAGAAGCGTTCCTTAGACACCAAAACAAAAGGGAAATACTCTTTCCTTACAACTTCAAGTGAGTGTTACTGTCTTGTGCATATTCGGTTTCGCTTACTCGAGGTTAAGTAATGTAATTGATGAGTTATGCGTGCGCAGGTTCCACTTTATTCTACTATCCATTAAGCTTGACGGGGCATTAGTAACTGTCTTAGACTCGAGACGTAAAGATCCCGAGAATTATGCGGACATGACTGCAATGCTTCAGAAGTAAGTTCAATCAATACCGGGACCATATCGGCAACTTTCGTTCATTTCCTGATATCAAGTAATCATTTTCTTTGCCTGCCAGGGTTTGGAAAAAGTTCACCGGAATGGTTCCCGGTCTAAACAACGAGCTGCGATTTACACACCCCAAAGTAAGTAGTACTAGCTAGTTCCGCGCATCTCTCGTTGATTCTAGTTTCATCAATACCATTATCATGCTTGCTTATCAGTTTGATTGAACTCTATTCTCGTAAAGTGCTTGTACTAGGCACCCGAGAATCATTTATGTGGATACTACGTATGCGAGTTCATTCGCCACTCGACCTCTGAGCGGGGCTTCTCTGAGAAACAATTTGAAGTACGTAAACAATATTCACAATTTTATTTTATATATTACCATCAATTGTGTTGAGTTTCATTCATATATATGTATTGACCCCCTTCTTTAAATTAGATCTGGCAGATGCGGGATGAACACGGAGAATACCATGTGGAATTGCAATGGTCTTAGGTAGATGATGTTAGGGATTGTAAGAGATGTTATATTATACATATGTAGTAGCGTCGGATAGATATACGAAAACTTGTTGTTCGACCAAGCACGGAGAAAGAGATGTCACTTCTCTCTATATATGTTCATGACGATCTTGTGTAATTAATGGTTTCCTTCATTTGCTTACTACCTAGCGTCGAGTTCTCTCTATATGTATAGTAGCTAGCATCGACCAATCATGGAGAAAGAGAGGTCACTTCTCTCTATTAGCTAGCTAACACAATATGAAACCCCTAAATTAACCCTCCAAAATCCCTAAACCCCCCCTTCCAAAAAAAACAAAACCCCCAGCGCCTGCGAGCTGCTGACGCGTGGCTGCCTTTTGGTCCCGGTTGGTGTTACCAACCGGGAGTAAAGGTCCTCCTGCCTGGGCGCCCCGCAGCGGCCACGTGGAGCCCCTTTGGTCCCGGTTCGTAAGCAAACCGGGACTAAAGGTTTTGGGTATTAGTCCCGTTTGTTTTGTCCCGGTGCTAGAACCGGGACTAAAGGCCCTCTGGAACCGGGACTAGTACTTGCGATTTGTTACTCCGTGTGACGGAGAGGTATCTCAGGGCCCACACGATAATACAACATCACAATAAGCCTTGCAAGCAAAGTGACTAAAGAGTTAGCCACGAGATCTTGTATTACGGAATGAGTAAAGAGACTTACCGGTAACGAGATTGAACTAGGTTTAGAGATACCGGCGATCGAATCTCGGGCAAGTAACATACCGAAGAACAAAGGGAACAATATACGGGATTAACTGAATCCTTGACATAGAGGTTCAACCGATAAAGATCTTCATAGAATATGTAGGAACCAATATGGGCATCCAGGTCCCGCTATTGGTTATTGACCATAGAGGTGTCTCGGTCATGTCTACATAGTTCTCGAACCCGTAGGGTCTGCACACTTAACGTTCGGTGACGTTTCGGTAGTATTGAGTTATGTATGGTGGTGACCGAAGGTTTTCGGAGTCCCGGATGAGATCCTGGACGTCACGAGGAGCTCTGGAATGGTCCGGAGGTAAAGATTGATATATAGGAAAGTGGTATTTGGGTTCCGGAAAAGTTTCACGTACTTTCGGTAGTGTACCGGGAGTGACGAATGGGTTCCGGGGGTCCACCGGGTGGGGCCCACCCACCCCGGGGGCCACATGGGCCCAAGAGGTGGCGCACCAGCCCCTGGTGGGCTGGGCAGCCGACCCCATGGGGGCCCATGCGCCCAAGAGGAAAAAGGTGGAGGTTGGAAGGAGTAGGACACCTTCCTAAAACGAATCGACCTCCTAGTAGGAGGTGGATTCCACCTCCTTGTGGTGGTTCGGCCGAATCCTCCTTGTGGAGGGTTTGAGGCTGCCTACTCCCCTCCCTTCCTCCTATATATACTAGAGGATTTGAGGGCAGCCCCAACCCTAATTGCCACGTGCTGCCCACTTCTTCCTCTAGATCGTTTCTCCTCTAGATTAGTTCGGCGGAGCTCGGCGAAGCCCTGCTGGATTAGTTCAACACCACCGCCACCACGCCGTTGTGCTTCCGGAGAACTCATCTACCTCTCCGCTCCCTCTTGCTGGATCAAGAAGGCGAAGATCGTCATCGAGCTGTACGTGTGCTGAACGCGAGGTGTCGTCCGTTCGGCGCTGGATCGGAAGGACCGTGATTGGATCGCGGGACGGTTCGTGATTGGATCGCGGGATGGATCATGATCGGATCGCGGGACGGACCGTGATCGGATCGCGGGACGGCTTGCGATTTGGATCGCGAAGACGTTCGACTACATCAACCGCGTTTCTTAACGCTTCCCGCTTAGCGATCTACAAGGGTATGTAGATCCACTCTCACTACTAGGAGAAACCCTACTAGTAGCGCTTGAAAAACCTATAGCAGTAGCGCTGGGTCCAGCGCTACTGCTAACGCGCTACAGCTAAGTTGTAGCAGTAGCGCTGGTTGGTGCAGCGCTACTGCTAAGTCTTGTTAGCAGTAGCATTGCACTGACCAGCGCTACTGCTAACTATCTGTAGCGCTGTGGAAAGGCAAGCGCTGCTGCTAATCCAGCGCTGCTGCTAGATGCCTTCCAGCGCTACTGCTAGTATTCCTGCTTTCACAGATTCATACCCCCTCTACGTATTCGTGATGTATTTATACAGGCTCTATACAGTAGTTTCATCAGATCACATTAAACATACACTATTATCATCATATCATACACATACAGTAGTCTCATCATACCATCATCATCATCATTCAACACAAATATCATCACATCTCGAAAATAGCGATACACAAGTCATGGCATGTCTCGAATAAGTGCAACTGCATGGTCATGGCACACACACAAGTTTCATCATCTCTATCTAAACCATGATGTAGAAGAGAAGAGCGATCAGCATGAGCAAGACCGCGACTATGTAGTACTTGAGGCACCGGCGGTTCCGCCCCCGCTCTTGCCGGAGCGTCCACCTCAAGTAACTACTTTCCGCTTCGGCTCTGCTGTCGAACCCTCTGTGGCTAGCACCTGGGTACTTGTCCACCTGGGCCTGAGCGTCTGGCCAGTGGTCGTAGACTCCTGGAACCTTCCCAACGAACACGACGTAGCAGCCCTTCGCCATCTCTGATCTATGTACCTGCATCGTGAACGATAATATGCAACATAATGTACTTAAGAACACAAAGAGGCATAATTAGCAAAATACAAGCAACCTATAGTAAACATAAATGACGAAGTTACTCATACCCAAACTAATTAACTAGAGCGATCTACGCTAGTTCAGGACCACGGTTTAATTACATCACATAGTTTCGTCTGGACGCTAGTGACACATATATTGTCAACGACAATCAGTCCTCGGTCCAATCTTCATAGTCAGGGAGGAAGCACCCGAGCTTCTTGAAAGGCTTCAGGTCCAGACGCTGAGCGATTAGCAGTGCTCGTACATCATCCTGCGTGATTGGCCCATGGTAGAACATCCCTGTTGGTTCGAGGACCTGCTTCATGATCACTTGGGCAAGTTCACACTGCACGTGATAAAACTCAGCTCAGATTCGATGATCCGGTGTCTTTCCTATGCTTGTGGCCCAGTTGACAATCTTGGCATCATTGGTAGTAGCTGACATGCGAAGGCGTTGATTATCCCTTCTAAACTCGAGCAGGTGATGCATGAGGTAGAATCCATCAGCCTTACTGATGTGCGGTTGGTGGATGCAGCAGAAGTCGGTCTTATGGCTGAAAACCAGCCCGTTCCTCCTGTACTTTTTCACATTGATATATCCACCAGACAGGCTGAAGGTTAATAGGGCACTATCGAGAACACTCTTTATGTGCTTGTAATCCTTTTTCTTGATGTTCTTCGATGAGTCCAAGTATATAGCATGGGAGTATTCTGGGTACAGAACGATGAGGACGGCGCCCCCCCCCCCCCGATGCTTGCAAAGGAATGATTAACACTTACGAAAGGATATGCCCGGATGACTTACGTGGGATGATAAGGCAGGAGAATCGCTTCCTTGTCCTTATTAGCGATCATGAAGCCGCCGATGTACTTGCTTGCATAGTCACGGTGCTCTTTGCAGACATCCAAGAAGCTCTCGTGCATATGGTACGGGTCCGCGACGCAGATATATTTTATGTTCTCGATCCTGATGATGTAGTTGAGATACAGCGCATACATGCGGATGAACTGGAAATCTAGCTTGGTCATGTGGAACATGTCGTAGATGTAGTCAAATCGCAGGATGAACTTATCCGCGGGCCATCCCTCGACGTACAACTTCCCACCCGGCACCTGAGCCGCGTAAAGCGGGTATCCTGGTTTTCCCGAGATGAGAAGGCTTTTCTCTCTGGCCAGCACATCATCATGAAGTCTCCTTAGATCATTGTTCAGTATGTCCTCTAGCGCTTTCTGAGGTAGGATCGTGTGGCCGGCGACATGGAAACGCTCCGCACCTACGACAGGTATTCTGTCTACCTCCCGGGGCTTCAGAGGCGGCTGGCTGCTTGAAGCAGCTCTGGCGCCTTTAGGGCCTTTCTTGCCCGGTCTCCTCCTTTGCTTCTTGGCGGGTGGCGGTAGTGAGCCCACCATACCTTCCCTAACTGTCACCCCCAGTGTCGTCGGGCTAATCAGTGGACGGCCCTCGGGTTGTTGCTGGGTAGAGGCGGCATCTAGAGGCGTCTCCTGCGAGGATCGCTTGAAGAGAGACTTTTTGCATTCCGCCTTATTAGGACGTTCCGGCTCCGGCAAATCAGGCAGCATCAAGTCATCATCTCCACGCTCATAGCCTGAGTCTTCGTCGTCCTGAGCCATCAATCCTCCATCATCATAGGCGGTATTGAAATACTTGTCTGGGTCATCATCATCCTCCTCCATGTCATCATCAGCATTTGCTTCTTCGACAACGGGGGCGACGTCATCTGGCACTAATGGAGGCTTTCCCTCGCGTCGTCCGCTATCACCCACCACGACAGGTGCAGGTAATTTGGTAGGTGGGGTGGTGTTCATACCTTCTTGAGAAGCTGTCGTTGGTGTGATACCGGGCGCCTCGACACGAAGAAGAGTCTTCGGCCAAGGCAAGAACCAGCTCTTGCATGCGCCAATCCGTTGAGGGGTCTCCTCGTCATCGACTGGTACCGGAGGAGGCAAATCCTTGAAGCCCGCTAAGA
Source organism: Elymus sibiricus (assembly GCA_039707655.1). Taxonomy (NCBI): domain Eukaryota; kingdom Viridiplantae; phylum Streptophyta; class Magnoliopsida; order Poales; family Poaceae; genus Elymus; species Elymus sibiricus. Next base: position 314,737,111 of record CM077665.1, read on the forward strand.
CACTGGCCACGTTAACCTTGAAGACGCCATCGGGCATCTCTCGGTTGTGGAACATGTGGTCCTTCGGCTTCACGATCGTTGCCTTTCCCACGGCCACCTTCTGGCCCTTGATGTCGTACAGTTGGGTGCACGGGGTATCGTTGGCCTACGAAGACATGTATGCGACGTCAAACATCCGAAAGACAATTGAAACGGAAGACTATATAGACATGCTGGTGAAAAGGGTATGACGCGTAATTACCGTGAGGGCGTCGAGCTCAGCCATAGACGAAGGCCCGCCGAGCAGTCCAGAGACGGAGGACGGGCTGCTATGAACAGGAGCGGGAGCATGTGCGGTGGCGTGAGCAGGTGCTGGTGGTGCGATGTTCACCGAATTGCTCCCGACATAGCTGGGAAGGGGAAAGTCCGCTGGCCCTTTATCTGGATTTTTCTTCGTCCATTCAAAAAATGCCGGAAGCAAGCTGGAAATGGAAGATGTGAAGTCAGCCGTGACGCCAGCTACCACTGCACTGACCCTTGCATCGACTATCTGTTCCAACTCTGCTTTGGTCTCAGCTTTGGACTTATTGATCGCAAGCGCGACCTTCTGGTCGATGGTCTGTTGAGTAAGCAACTTTATCTTCCTTCTTTCCTCTAGCTCCTCGTGGTAGCACGTCTTCCACGAGGCGCCATCTCCGACGCCGTGCACACGTCCATAGGACGGCGGTGTGTCCTCCGGGACCTTTTTCAGTATGTTCAGGGCCTGGTTGAAATGGGTGTCCCACTTGGGCCTCGCCGACGACTGTGATGACTCGTCGCTTTCGGTTGCCTTTTGGTGCTGCTCTTTCTGCAAAAGGAACGTCGATGGTTTACTAATAATGTGACAAAACTTGTAGTCGAATTGATTGGAAGCTAATATGATAATGTGGTAATATAACAATTACCAGAAGTCTCATGAACTCCCTCGTGTTCGGGTCCGTGTAAAAGGTCTTCTTGACGCGGTCCCACTTGTACCGGGCCCTGATCCAGTCATGCTCCAGCGGGTCGGTGAACTCCGCCAAGGGGTCTGGGATTCCGTGATTTTCACGTTCGGCGTCCTCCTTGGCCCATACGTGCCTCTTCCCCTTGTAACCACGGCTTCCGAGGCGGTGGGGAGGCGTGTTCCTGGCCTGGAGCGCCTTCATTTTCTCTGACTTTTTCTTGGTTTCATCTTTAGAGCAAGTCTCCTTGAATTTTTCAAAGTCCTCTTCCGTAAGTGACGGATTGTCAGCATGAATCTTGGACCACGGTTCATTCTTATCAATCGCTTTTTTCACCCGAACTTTCCAGGCAGACAAGTCGTTGGTGAACGTCACCATCAGCTTGTTGTTTATCTTTGTCATGGCATCGTCGTCCCACGGTTCTTTGCTTTCTGTGCGGCCGGGGAACAGGAACCTATTGTGCAACTTCTTTAGGAGCATGTGCTCCATATGTGGTATCTTCTTCAACTTCTCGTCGTTGATGTTGGCGGTTTCCCTGAGGATGCATCCTAGTTGATTGCCCCAGCACGAGCGCGCTTCATCCGGCGCTGTTGGCTCTAATTTCTTGGGGTGCATCTCTGTGACCACAATTTGTCCGATGCCGAGATCGTTTGGTCTTCGTGACCTCTTCTGCTTCGGTGCTTTACCGGCTACGACAGCATCGTTGCCGGTCTCGGGGGTGGTGTCGGTGCCGGTGCCAGTGCTGGTGCCGGTGTCGGCGTCGGCGTCGGGGTTGGTGCTACTGCCGCCACCATGCACCCCCATCTGGTGTTCGTCCAGGTAATCGAAATAGTGATTTGCTGCCTCGATGGGGTCTTGTTCGAGGCGAGCTGAACCCCCGGCTGAGGCGTGGCTAGACATGTTTCCTATTCAACAATTGTAAATAAAAGATATAATGAAGAGAAAAAAGGGGCCTATATTGGTCGGAATGTTGATTCATTCCCCTTCCGGCAAATCCCGGGCACTCCATATGTCCTAGTTTCTAGCACAAGTCATGCCGAAAATCACGGAAATTTTCGGCATGACCTTTGCTAAAAAGTGGACATATGGAGCACCTGAAATTTGCCGAATGGAAATGAATCAACATTCTGGCAAAACATAGGCCACTCGGATATTCTTCGACATTCAACCAACATTGCAAACATTTTGCAACCAACATCAATTTGCAACATTTTGAAACAAACATTTTGCAACCAACATCAATTTGCAACCAACATCAATTTGCAACAAACATTTTGCAACCAACAGGAGCACATATATAACATCAATTTGCAACCAACATTCAACCAACAGGAGCACATATACAAAGCAACCAACATTCAACCAAAGCCTAGGTAGTTTTTTATACCTACTGTTTTTTATACCTACAATTTGCTACTGTTTTTTATAAACATTCAAACATATACAAAGCAACCAACATTCTATTACTAAGTAGCAACAATTCTGTTTTTAACCCTAGATATGAACCCTAGATTTTTTTCCTAATTGACTAGAGAGAGGGGGAGGTGGGGGGGAGGGGGGGTACCTGAAGCGGCGCGGACGAGGTGGCCGGAGCGGGCAGGGGCGACGGCGGCGGGCAGGGGCGACGGCGGCGCGCGACAGAGAGGAGGTGGAGAGGTGGGAGAGTGGGGGGGGAATGGGAGGGCTCGGGCGTCCGCGCGGACGAGGAGGAGGTCGGAGCGGCGGGCAGGGGCGACGGCGGCGTGCGACAGAGAGGAGGGGGAGAGGTGGGAGAGTGGGGGGGAATGGGAGTTGGCAAAAATTGAGCACGCGCGGCGGTTAACTCAAAAATAGTAGTAGCGCTGGGTTAGGACCAGCGCTATAGCTAAATTATCTATAGCGCTGGTTCATAATCCAGCGCTACTGCTAACTGTTTTAATTTTCAGTTTTTTTAATTCTAAAATACACATAGTAGTAGCGATGGGTTAGGATCCAGCGCTATAACTAAATTAGCTATAGCGCTGGTTCATAATCCAGCGCTACTGATATGTATTAGTTTTTATTATTTCCCTTTTCTTTTCTGTTTACTTTTCTTTTTCTTTTGTATTACTTTCTCCCTTTTGTTTTTGTTCTTTTGTATTGCTTTCTCCCTTTTGTATTTCTTTTGTATTGCTTTCTTCCTTTCTGTTTACGACGGCGTCTCCCTCCCACACTGCGCGAATATCACCGGAACCATGCATGTGGTGGTAACATATATATCAGTTGACCGATAATGGTTACTTAAGTGCGTACACAAAATAGATACATATATATAAATGATGGTTTCTCAGCTGCGTCGACGATGTTTCACATTGAGCTTCTTCCCTTTCTTGTTCGTTGCCGAATAATTGGGCCCCTCCTTGTGACTTTTCCGGAACCATGGAGTATGATCTTTCTTATGTAATGTAGTATTGATTCTTATTTTCACGTATGCTTCATCGTCATCGTCATCTTCCCTCATCGGGTTTCCGTATTGGTCGTAGTCTTCCTCGTTGGCGACTCCATCCATTCCGACGATGCTCCTTTTGCCTCTCCTCACGACAACACGGCTGGGATTGGTCGTGTCGGTTATGAAGAAGCATTGTGTCATGTGCTTAGCGTGTACCCATGGCTCAGTTTTGGCGATGACGTTAACGTTCATGGTTGCGCTCTTCGCGTCAGCGGGTATAGACATGGTAGTGAAATACTTGTTTTCTCTTACGACATCCTTAGCCCATCTGACACGGAACATCGTCGCATCGTGCAATCCAGTATAGTCAAGCTCCCAGATCTCTTCGACCCTTCCGTAGAATCTTTCAGTTGTGCCGTTGGCGTCGGTCACGCATTCAATCGTCAGCCCGGAGTTCTGGTAATCACTGTCCATGTCTTTGGCCTCCATGTAGAACGTGTACCCGTTGATATCGTATGACTGATAGGTCGTGAGTTTGGGTGCGGGGCCATGTGCTAAGGCGTGTATGAGCAATCCGTCCGAACTGCCCTCTTCCGGGGGATTTTCAAGAACTTGCTCTTTGAACCAACGCAAGAAAGTGGCGTTGTGCTCTACAGTAACTTCGTCGTCCGTCTTGAGCATCCCCTTATCACGGTAATTATTTGCGATGGTTTCTTTATGCCGTGCCACATAATCATCTACCACATCTAGGTGTTGTAGCACTACTAAGTTAGCCCTGTCAAAGTCGTTCCGTCGATCCGAGTAGTCCACGTGCAATTCCCTCCGGCCGTTGTTGTGACCTTCTCCTCCGAGCCTCCCATCGTGCTTCTTGACGGGCAAACCAACAACAGGGTCTCCGACGCCTATATAATTCTCGCAAAAGGAGATGCACTCATGCGTCAGACACCCCTGGACGATGCTCCCATCGGGACGGGACATGTTATGAACGAATCCTTTGATGACCCCATTCATCCTCTCGAACGGCATCATGCTGTGAAGGAATGTCGGCCCGAGGTCGATGATGTCGTCCACGATGTGGACACACAGATGCACCATGACGTCAAAGAACGCGGGCGGGTAGTACATCTCAAGCTCACATAGTATGACAACGATCTCTTCATGTAGCCTTCGGAGCTGCTTCACACTTATGGACTTTCGAGAGATAACGTCGAAGAAGTTGCAGAGACCAGTAAGCGTGTCACGGACGTGCTTGTCCATTATCCCTCTAATGGCAACCGGGAGTATCTACGTCATCATCACATGACAGTCATGAGACTTCATCCCGCTGAACCTTTTCTTCTTGGGGTCTAGAAATCTGCTTATCTTCCCACAGTAACCGGAACTGACTTTGATTCCCATAAGGCACTTGATGAATTGATCGATCTCCTTCGCACTTAAGGTGAAGCAAGAAGGGGGGCAATAATTCTCCTCCTTCTTGTTGACTTTTCTGCCCCTTTCCCCCTCCTCCGTCTCCGTCTCCGTCTCCTCCGTCGACTTTTTACGGTGGAGATCTTTCCTGATCTTCAAATCTTCCAAGTCTTTCCTTGCCTTCGGCCCGTCCTTGGTCTTCTCCGGCATGTTCATCAGTGTGCCAAGTAAGCTCTCGAGGACATTCTTCGTGATATGCATTTGATCAAGGCAATGAGGCGTGTCGTGATTGGGCCAGTACTCCAAGTCCCAGAAAATAGACCTCGTTTTCCATACCTTCAGTAGCAGCTCCGGCGCCTTTTTCATCTTTCCCGGCGCGGGGCACTGTTCCTAGTTTTTCAACAGCTCATTGATTTCGGCGCCGCTCCTCTTATGTGGAGGTCCTCGATGCTCAGCCAACCCATTGAATAGATCTCCACGCTTTCTCCACGGGTCATCCTTCTCGAGCCATCTACGATGCCCCATGTACACGATTTTCCCGTACCCGCCATCTTTCGTTGACGTAAGCTGCTGAGACGTTGTATCATCCATGCACCTCGTGCATCCGCAGTATCCGTGGCACACCTGGCCTGAGGTGTACCCGTAACCGAGATAGTCGTGCACCGTCGTCATCAGCGCGGCTCTCATATAGAAATACTCTCCTTTGCTGGCGTCCCATGTCCATGCCAGTGTTTTCCATAATGTGTCTAGCTCATCTTTCAGAAGCCCCATATACAAGTTAATATTATTTCCCAGTTTTTTTGGCCCTTGAATCAGCATGCTCATGTGTATGTACTTTGTCTTCATGCACTTCCATGGGGGGAGGTTGTACATCCATACAAAGACGGGCCATGTGCTGTGGTTGGTGTTTGGTTTCCAAACGGATTCATGCCATCGGTACTCGCACCAAGCACGATGTTCCTTGGATCTTCTGCAGCAAATCCATATACGGTGTTGAATGCTCTCCACTGGCTACCATCTACGAGGTGTCTCAGCTTCGGATCATCTCCATCGTCGGGCTTCTTCCTCTCCGCGTGCCAGCGCATGAGCTTTGCTTCCTTAGGATCTACGAAATACCGCTGCAGACGGGGAGTGATCGGAAAGTACCATACAACTTTCTGAGGAACTTTCTTTCCTGCCTTCTTGTATCGAGAAGCATTGCACACTGGACAGCTGGTTTTTTCCGCGTGCTCCCCCCGATAAATGATGCAATCGTTGATGCATGCGTGGTACCTAATGTGCGGCAAATCAAAAGGACAAATGATTTTCTTGGCCTCATCGACACTAGTAGGACACAGGTTCCCCGCAGGAAGAACTTTATTTTGTAGATACTTCAAATGCTCATCGAGGCTTTTGTCTGTCCATTTGTTTTTGGCCTTCGTCTTTAGAAGTTCGAGCGTGAAACTCAAGCGAGTCACCTCGGGATCGCAACCGTCATACAATGGAGTCTTCGAGTCTACTTCAAGTTGTGCCAGCTTGGCCTCCTCTCTAGAAGCAGCTCTCTCGCTAGTCGTACTCTTGCGAAGGAGGTCTCGAACATGAGAGTGCTGCATGACTGCACTTAGTAGCGTCAAAGACTGCGGCGTGACCGCCGCCTCTGCTTCTCCGCCATGTCCGGACTCTTCTTCACTGTGTCCGGAATCTTCTCCGCCGCCATGTTCGGAATCTTCTCCGCCGCCGTCATTTAACTCTTCCCCGCCGCCATGTCCGACGCCATCGTCTTCGTGTCGATCGGTCATCTCTTCGTCTAGCCCCATGTCATTATTCCCTGCCATGTGGACGTCCTCATCATCATCTTCACTTATCCACCGAGTATAGCCATCCATGAAACCATTCATTAGCAGGTGCGCCTTCAACCTGCCACGATCAAAAGGGTCCAAAAGGACTCCTTCTTTGCATCTTGTACACGGACATCTAATCCTAGTCAGATTATTTGCATGCATGTCCATCACCGCAGATTGCATGTATCGCTCCACCTTCCATCCACTCACCTTCATGACCGACTGCATGCACAGTATAACAAGCAAAAGGGTTATAAACAAAATGCATGCATGCATCAAAGTCATATAAAAATTTGGCATGACCTGGCCTAAAAATAGGACATATCGAGTTTGCTCGAAATTCACCGAAATGGAAATAAATCGACATTTCGGCAAAACATAAGCAACTCGGGGGCATGTCACTCGCACAAATCTCTCCATATCCCAAACACACATATTCCCATTCACACACATATTCCCATTCTTGAAATGAACAACTTTTTACTCACCTATATCTAGCTAGATCTAGCTAGATCTAGTTGTTGGGGACATGTCAATAGCTAGCTAGATCAAGTTGTTGGGGAGGAGAGATTACTCTAGGTAACTAATGGAGAGGAAGAGAGATGAGCTAGCTAGATCTATATCTAATGGAATGGAGGGAGAGCCAAACAAATGAGGTAGGGGGGCATTTATGGAGCTAGCTAGAGATGAGAAGGCCATTTATGGAGGAGAGTTATGGTGGAGGGGGGCATTAATGGGGAGAGGGGAGTGGTAGGAGGAAGAGAGAAGAAGGGCAACAATGGTGAGGGGAGAGGGGAAAGGAGGGGGAGAGAGGGCAAAGGGGGGAGGAGGGGGAGGGGGTGAAAAGGTGGCACCAGCCACGCTTAGCAGTAGCGCTGTTTTCCAGAATGCGCTACTGCTATTGCACTTAGTAGTAGCGCTTTCCAGAAAGCGCGCTACTATTAAGTGGGGCCCATTAGCAGTAGCGGTTCCACCAAATAAAGCGCTACTGCTAAAGTCTTAGTAGTAGCGCTGTATTATTGACAGCGCTACTACTACCAATAGTGTCGGTGGGCTCGTCGGGTCTCGCTTAGCAGTAGCGCTCTTTATGTTTCCAGCGCTACTGCTAAGTCTTTACTTGTAGCGCTGCCTAAATCCAGCGCTACTGGTAATTAGCAGCAGCGCCTGTTACATTCCAGCGCTACTGATAGTGTCCTGCCTATAAGGTTTCTCCTAGTAGTGTCTCCCTCTCGTAGATGCTTATCACCATGGATAGATCTTGCGTGTGCGTAGAATTTTTTTTGTTTCCCATGCAACGTTCCCCAACAGTGGCATCATGAGCTAGGTCTATGCGTAGATGAGATCACGAGTAGAACACAAAGGAGTTTGTGGACGTTGATGCTCAGATTGCTTCCTCCCTTGGTCTTTTCTTGATTCAGCGGTATTGTGGGATGAAGCGGCCCGGACCAACCTTACTCGTACGCTTACGAGAGACCGGTTCCATCAACTGACATGTGACTTTGTTGCATAAAGATGGCTGGCGGGTGTCTGTCTCTCCCACTGTAGTTGGATCGGATTCGACAAAGGCGGTCCTTGAGAAGGTTGAATAGCAATTTGTGTATCACCGTTGTGGTTTTGCATAGGTAAGAATCGTTCTTGCTAGATACCTATAGCAGCCACGTAAAACATGCAACAACAATTAGAGGACGTCTAACTTGTTTTTGCAGGGTATGTTGTGATGTGATATGGCCAATTACATGATGAGATATATGTGATGTATGAGATGATCATGTTTTGTATAGAATATCACGACTTGCATGTCGATGAGTACGACAACCGGCAGGAGCCATAGGGTTGCCTTTAATTTATTTTCGCCGTTTTTTGCTTTACTTTATCGCTATGAGTTAGAAATAGTCATAGAAGCAACAGTTGGCGCGACAACCTCATGGCGACACATTTATGGAGATCAAGATGATGGAGATCATGGTGTCATGCCGGTGACGATGGAGATCATGCCAGTGCTTTGCAGATGGAGATCAAAAGCACAAGTTCATGGCCATATCATGTCACTTATGATTTGCATGTGATGTTAATCCTTTTATGCATCTTATTTTGCTTAGGATGACGGTAGCATTATAAGGTGATCCCTCACTAAAATTTCAAGATAAAATTGTGTTCTCCCCGAGTGTGCACCGTTGCGAAAGTTCATCGTTTCGAGACACCACGTGATGATTGGGTGTGATAGACTCTACGTTCACATACAACGGGTGCAAGTCAGTGTTGCACGTGCGGAACACTCGGGTTAAACTTGACGAGCCTAGCATGTAAAGACATGGCCTCGGAACACAAGAGACCGAAAGGTCGAACATGAGTCATATAGTAGATATGATCAACATGAAGATGTTCACCATTAAAACCACCTCATCTCACGTGATGATCGGACTTGGGTTGGTGAATTTGGATCATGTGACACTCGAATGACCAGAGGGATGTCAACTTGAGTGGGAGTTTTTAAGTAATATGATTAACTAAACTCATTATCATGAATATAGTCAAAATGTCTTTGCAAATTATGTTGTAGATTACTAGCTCGCGCTATAGCTCCCTTGAATTTTTATATGTTCCTAGAGAAATAGAGTTGAAATATGATGGTAGCAATAATGTGGACTGGGTCCGTGATCTGAGGATTGTCCTCATTGCTGCACATAAGGCTTATGTCCTTAATGCACCGCTCGGTGCGCTACCCCCTCAAGCGTCGTCTGTAGATGTTGTGAACATCTGACAGGCACGTTCTGATGACTACTTGATAGTTCAGTGCGTCATGCATTATGGCTTAGAATTGAGGCTCCAAAACATTTTGGACGTCACGGAACATATGAGATGTTCTAAGAGCTGAAATTGGGATCTCAGGCTCGTGCCCGTGTTGAGAGGTATGAGACCTCCAACAAGATTCTTTGCCTGCAAGATGAAGGAGAATAGCTCAATCGGTGAGCATGTGCTCAGATTGTCTGGGTGCTACAATCGCTTGAATCGAGTGGGAGTTGATCTTCCAGATAAGATAGTGATTGATATAGTTCTCCAAGTCACTACCACTAAGCTACTAGAATTTCATGATGAACTATAAAATGCCAGGGATGGAAATAAAGATCCCTGAGCTATTCGCGATGTTTGACACCGCGAAGGTAGAAATCAAGAAGGAGCATCAAGTGTTGATGGTTAGTAAAACCACTAGTTTCGAGAAGGGCAAGGGCAAGGAGGGAAACTTCATGGATGGCAAGCCAGTTGCTGCTCAAGTGAAGAAACCCAAGGTTGAACCCAAACCCGAGACTAAGTGCTTCTATTATGAGGAGAGCGGTCACTGAAGCGGAACAACCCTAGATACTTGGTAGATAATAAGGATGGCAACGTCAACAGAAGTATATTTGATATATGTATTATTGATGTGTACCTTGCTAGTACTCCTAGTAGCACCTGGGTATTAGATACCGGTTCAGTTGCTAAATGTTGGTAACTCGAAATAAAAGCTACGGAATGAACGGAGACTAGCTAAGGGCGAGGTGACGATGTGTGTTGGAAGTGTTTCCAAGGTTGATATGATCACCATCGCACGCTCTCTCTACCTTCGGGATTAGTTATGAACCTAAATAAATGTTATTTGGTGTTTGCGTTGAGCATGAACGTGATTAGATCATGTTTATTGCAATACCGTTATTCATTTAAGTTAGATAATAATGGTTATTCTGTTTACATGAATAATACGTTCAATGGTCATGCACCCAATGTGAATGGTTCATTGAATCTCGATCGTAGTGATACACATGTTCATAATATTGATGCCAAAAGATGCAAAGTTAATAATGATAGTACCACATACTTGTGGCACTGGCGCTAATGTCATATTGGTGTAAAGCGCATGAAGAAACTCCATGTTGATGGATCTTTTGGACTCACTCGATTTTGAATCGCTTGAGACATGCGGACCATGCCTCATGGGCAAGATGACTAAGACCACGTTTTCGTAATGACGGAGCGGGCGAACAACCTATTAGAAATGATACATGTTGATGTATGCAGTCCAATGAGTGTTGAAACGTGCGGTGGACATCGTTATTTTCTTACCATCATTGATGATTTGAGTAGATATGGGTATATTTACTTAATGAAACACAAGTCTGAAACGTTTGAAAAGTTCAAACAATTTCAGAGTGAAGTTAAAGATCATCGTGACAAGTAGATAAAATGTCTATGATATGATCATGGCGGTGAATATCTGAGTTACGAGTTTGGTATGCAACTTAAGACAATGTGGAAATTGTTTCACAACTCACGCCACCTGGAACACCATAGTGTGATGGTGTGTCCGAACGTCGTAGTCGTGCTCTATTTGATATGGTACGTACTAAGATGTCTCTTATCATTTTGCCACTATCGTTTTGGGGTTATGCATTAGAGACAACTATATTCACTTTCAATAGGGCACCATCTAAATCCGTTGGGATGACACCGTATAAATTATGGTTTGGCAAAAACCTAAGCTGTCATTTCTTAGAGTTTGGGAATACGATGCTTATGTGAAAAAGCTTCAACCTGATAAGCTCGAACCCAAAGCGGAAAAGTGCATCTTCATAGGATACCCTAAGGAAACAGTTGGGTATCCCTTCTATCTCAGATCCAAGGGCAAAGTGTTTGTTGCTTAAAACGGGTCCTTTCTCGAGAAAAAGTTTCTCTCGAAAGAATTGAGTGGGAGGAAAGTAGAACTTGATGAGGTTATTGAACCGTCACTTCAGTTGGATGGTAGCACGACACAGAAAGATGTTTCTGTGGCACCTACACCGAATGAAGAGGAAGTTAATGATAATGATCATGACACTTCAGATCAAGTTACTACGGAACCTCGTAGGTCGACAAGGAATCGTACCGCCACTGAGTGGTACAGTAATCCTATCTTGGAGGTCATGTTGTTAGACAACAGTGAACCTACGAGCTATGAAGAAGCGATGGTGGGTCCAGATTCCAACAAATGACTAGGAGCCATGAAATCCGAGAAAAGATCCATGTATGAAAACCAAGTATGGACTTTGGTAAACTTGCCCGTTGAATGGCAGGTCGTTGAGTACAAATGGAACTTTAAGAAGAAGACAGACGCTGATGGTAAATGTCACCATTTATAAAGCTTGACTTGTCGCAAAGAAGTTTTTGACAAATGCAAGAAGTTGACTACGATGAGACTTTCTCACCCGTAGCGATGCTAAAGTCTGTTGGAATTATGTTAGCAGTTGCTGCATTTTTCAATTATGAAATCTGGCAGATGGATGTCAAAACATCGTTTCCTTAACGGTTTCCGTGAGGAAAGGTTGTATGTGATACAACCAGAAGGTTTTGTCAGTCCTAAGGATGCTAAAATGTATGCAAGCTCCAGCGATCCTTCTATGGACTGGAACAAGCATCTCGGAGTTGGAATATATGCTTTGATGAGGTGATCAAAGTTTTTGGGTCTATACAAAGTTTATGAGAAACTTGCATTTACAATAAAGTGAGTGGGAGCACTATAGAATTTCTGATAAGTATATGTGGATGACATATTGTTGATCAGAAATGATGTAGAATTTCTGGAAAGCATAAAGGGTTGTTTGAAAAGGAGTTTTTCAAAGGAAAACCTGGAATGAAGTTACTTAAATATTGGGCATCGTGATCTATAGAGATAGATCAAGACGTCTGATAAAACTTTCAATGAGTACATACCTTGACAAGATTTTGGAAGAGTTCAAAATGGATCAGTCAAAGAAAGAGTTCTTACCTGATTTGTAAGGTGTGGAGTTGAGTGAGACTCAAAGCTCGACCATGGCAGAAGAAAGAGAAAGGACGAAGGTCGTCCCCTATGCCTTATCCATAGGCTATGTATAGTATGCTATGCTGTGTACCGCACCTGGTGTGTGCCTTGCCATGAGTCTGTCAAGGGGTACAAGAATGATCCAGGAGTGGATCACTGTACAGCGGTCAAAATTATCCTTAGTAACTATAGGACTAAGGAAATATTTCTCGATTATGGAGGTGATGAAGAGTTCGTCGTAAAGGGTTACGTCGATGCAAGCTTTAACACCAATCCGGATGACTCTTAGTAGCAATCCGGATACGTATAGTGGAGCAGCCATTTGGAATAGCTCCAAGTGGAGTGTGGTAGCAGTATCTACAGTATGACATAGAGATTTGCAAAGTACACACGGATCTGAATGTCGCAGACCCGTTGACTAAAACCTCTTTCACATGGAAAACATGATCGAACCCCAGAACTCATTGGGTGTGAGATTCATAACAATGTAAATCACATAGCGATGTGAGCTAGATTATTGACTCTAGTGCAAGTGGGAGACTGTTGGAAATATGCCCTAGAGGCAATAATAAATTAGTTATTATCATATTTCCTTGTTCATGATAATCGTTTATTATCCATGCTATAATTGTATTGATTGGAAACTCAGATACATGTGTGGGTACATAGACAACACTGTGTCCCTAGTATGCCTCTAATAGACTAGCTCGTTGATCAAAGATAGTCAAGGTTTCCCAGCCATAGACATGAGATGTCATTTGATAACGGGATCACATCATTAGGAGAAAGATGTGATGGACAAGACCAAAACTATAAACATAGCATATGATCGTGTCAGTTTATTGCTATAGTTTTCAGCATGTCAAGTATCTGTTCCTATGGCCATGAGATCATGCAACTCACTGACATCGGAGGAGTACCTTGTGTGTATCAAACATCGCAACGTAACTGGGTGACTATAAAGGTGCTCTACAGGTATCTCCAAGGGTGTCTGTTGGGTTGGCATGGATCAAGACTTGGGATTTGTTACTCCGTGTGACGGAGAGGTATCTCAGGGCCCACTCGGTAATACAACATCACAATAAGCCTTGCAAGAAAAGTGACTAAAGAGTTAGCCACGGTGTCATGGTTTTGTCACGGCAAGATGTCCTCGTGAGAGAACTTAGGTGTGAGGCCATCGCAACTAGGTGGCGGCTTGAGAGGGGTTGGTCGGAATCGAGAGACGCGAGTTTACCCAGGTTCGGCCCCTCCGATGGAGGTAAAAGCCTACGTCCTGCTTTGTGTCTATATTGATGATGAGGATGATCTCGATTACAAGGGTGCGGGATCGCTACCTCTAATCTCGAGAGCCTCTAATCTGTCTATCTCTAATGACTTGAAGTTGTTCACTTGTCCCTCTTGGGGCGCCTTACCCCGCCTTATATAAGTGGAAGGGGTAGGTTTACATGTAGAGTCCTACTAGGAGTAGGACTAGGACTAGTCTTTCATGAATCCTAATCCAGGTCTTGTTTCCTTCGTGATGGAGTCTTTCCTCTCCTTGGGTCTTCTCTATGAGCCGCCCCTCCAAGCCCGTCCATGAGCCGCCTTGCGCCGGCTTGCGCGCTGGGCATTGGGCCTTGTCGCTCGTCTGACCTGCCTGTCGGGTTACCCATGAACCACCAAGTCTTGACCGGGTCACCAGTGAGTCGCCAAGTCCTGGCCGGGTCATACTTCCGGCCGGGTTATATCGCTGGGTATATCCCCGACATTAGCCGCCAGGTTAGCTTGAATGTATTCATGCTAAGCTCCTGAAATAAGAATTAATATGTTAAATGACCGGCTCGCTCCACTGGCCGTCTTAATAAAGTAGCTCCTTGAAAATCCGGGTTTCTTCTTCATATGAACGAGTCGTCTTCTCAATCGTCTTGCTTGTCAGTGTCCTTTGAAGTAAAATATTGGGAATACAACACCCATATGCCATTGAGTTGGCTTCCAATACTCTTCAACTTGTGAAGTCGGGTTGCTTATATAAACTCTGCCGGGTTATGAACTTTTGATAATGCCGGGTCATGATTGTTGGTGACGCCGGGTCAAACAACTAGACTCCAGCCGACTTGATAAAAATATTGGGATGAAAATCCATCTGATGTAGAGCCGGTCTTCCAACGCTTCAGCTCCATGAAGAAATGAGACCTAGCTCACTCAAAATTTGATAGCTTAAAAATGGCCTGCTATTTTTATCTCCATATTACCTGTAGCCCCCAAGCTCCAAGTTTATCCATGATGACTTGGCGCTTTGCCATAATATCTTTGATTGTGTAGCCCCCAAGTACCAGGTTGTCTTGCCTGCAGCAGCCTGGGACTTGTAACTGTCTTATACTTTATAAAGCTTCGGCTGGTGTAGCCCTCAAGGACCGGGTTGTTTTGCATGCAACAACCTGGGACTTTTGAACTTGGTGTTGAACGTTGAGAAATCTAGGTTGTCATCTGAGTCGCCAGGTATATACTTAGTGTCTTGTATTTCACAAGTGTAGCCCCCAAGGGCCGGCTCATCAGCGTGTGATGGGCCGGGTCTTTCAATTTGGACCTTATAATCTGCTTGAACAGCTGAATACTGTAGCCCTCAAGTGCCGGGTCGCACGCCTGCGGCGACTTGGGACTTTAGCAATTTTGATCTGAGTAGTGTAGCCCCCAAGTGCCGGGTCAGTAAGAAGTACTGGGCTGGGACTTAGAAAAAGATATAAAGGCCGGCTCATCTCCTTGAGATAACAGGGTCTGTTGACAATGTAATGACTTGAAAAACAGCTTGCATTAGCCCCCAAGTGCCGTGGTGCGTGCTTGCAGTGACATGGGACTTGCATAGTTGATATAAACTGGACTTGAATAATGTAGCCCCCAAGTGCCGGGTTGCATGCCTGCGGCGACTCGGGACTATTCCTTCCATTGCAGAATAAAATCGTATCCACTCTCCAGATGATGTTCCTGAAAGCCTTGCATATCAATGTTGAACCATGCTCCTTGCTGTAAGCTGGTATTTCTTGGACGAAGGAAATATAGCCATTACTCTGAAGGGGCTTTGAAAACCTCAATCATCCAATGCTGGTTATGACAACCATAATGAAAAATCCAGCCATGTTGGCTATTTAAGATTTGAATAATATAACCCGGTTTGAAAAAACCGGTTCCTGCAATGTAGACCAGGATACCCATGCATATATGATGCATGGTAAGATGATGCGATGATGATGCAATGTATGATGCAATGTATGATGTTCTTGCTTTGAAGGCACAACCAGAAGAGATCAACTCTTGTGTATGTTCTTGCTTTTTCTTTTTTGAAAACTCATATGCCGGTTCTTCTGGGTGGACTCGCTGCTTGAACTCTTAACAGTACAGGGTCTCTAGTGAGAGTGACCGTCAATTCCTTTGAGCGGCTCAGGGTCTCTAGGCGAGATTAACTGATAAGAGCGCAACGAACCAGAGAGAGACGCAACAAACGGCGGGTCATGCCCCCAGGGCCCATAAGCTACCTCTCACATGACATAAATCCGTCGTTTGAACCTTAAACAGTGCAGGGTCTTTAAAAGAGTAACTGTTTAAGAGTACGAACGGGCCACATAGCGGAGAGTATGCAGCAGATGGGTGAGTTTATCCTCGCTTTCCGTAAGCCGGCCCTCACGTGACAAGAGCCGCCGGTTTAACCTTGACCAGTACAAGGTCTCTAGTGAGAGTGACTGTCAAATACTTTGAACAGCTCAGGGTCTCTAGCCGAGTTTAACTGGTAAGAGTTCGGCGGGTCACCTAGCGGAGCAGCAGCAGCATACAGGCAGGTTTAACTCGAACTTGCGGTGGCTGAAGAGCCGATCAAGAGGGTGTGTAAGCTGAACCCGGTGGGTTGGAAGCCCCCAAATGACCTTGTTGACGGAGTCAACTTTTTGGGTATACAACCCGGCCTTACGGTGGCTGAAGAGCCGATGAAGAGGGTGTGTAAGCTAAACCCGGCGGGTTGGAAGCCCCCAAATGACCTTGTCGATAGTACCAACTATTGCACCATCATGCAAGTCGCCATCTTGCAAGCCGCCATCTTGTATGCCGCCATCTTGTAGGCCGCCGTCTTTTAAGCCGCCACCTTGTACGCCGCCATCTTGTAGGTCGCCATCTGACGCTGCAGTTTTGGCTGAAGAGCCGATCAAGAGGGTGTGTAAGCTAAACCCGATGGGTTGGAAGCCCCCAAATGACCTTATGATGATCCAATAAATCAGGGCACCCATGTTTGAATGGTGCATCACGGCGGTTCGTCCTCTTAAGCAACTTTTAATCTTCCGCCAATAATGTAATAGCCCCCAGGATTGAGTTAACTTCCTTGCAATGACCCGGGGTTATCGTTGAAAAATGACCAAATGTGTGGAGCCATGTCTGTAGCCCCCGAATCTTAAGTCGACTCGAAGAGGCGGCTTGAGAGTCTCCCCTGAAGGTTGAGGTTGACCATTGCGGGTTATAGATGACCCCGTATGAATTGTTTCAATAACCCGGTCGATGGTTCGTCCCGGCTGGTTGTTTGAAGTTGACCAAACCGCAACGGCAGCGACTTGTGCGCCTGTCCGTCGGGCGGCTCGTACAGGCGAACACCGCACCGATATGTCAATGTAAATTGGACCGCAAGGCGGCGATTTAGAACCGTCCGTTGGGCGGCTCGTACTGGTGTATGTGGCCCCTGACATGTTGATGTAGACGTAGAAGTTAGCCGCGGTGTTTGAAGACGGCGCGGTCGCGAGAGACGGCCGCGGCGTTGTAAGCCGGTGCGGTCGCGAGAGACAGCCGCGGTGTTGTAGGCCGGCTCAAACGGTGAATCGCCCGTGGCGTTGGAAACCAGCATGGACGGCGAGTCGCCGTGGCGTTGTTAAGCCGGCGCGGTCGGTGAGTCGCCCGCGGTATTTATAAACCGGCGCGGACGCGCAGGTCATTGATGTAACCTGGACCAAGGGGGGTAGCGTTTTGCACGCGCATCCGTTGGAAAATGTGGCGTGGACGGATGCTGACACGTAATAATATTTGCGCGAGCTCCATATCCACAATATTATATCACATTTGTAGTGAGCACTTTTGTCCTGCGTAGAAAAATATTGCTGACAAAGTAATTGTTCTAAAAATAAAAATTATATTGAAAGAATAAATTAGGTGGATAGCACCTGGAATTTTTCATGGATGCCGAGCAGCGAGACGAAGCTGCAGCAGCGGAGGCGTGCCATTGAGATGAGGCTGTCGCGGTGGAGACACGCCGGCGAGGCGAGGCCGCGGTGGCGGAGGCGTGCTGGCGAGCCGAGGCTGCTGCAGGGACCAACTTGCCAAACACCCTTTTTTTTGCTGAGCGGAGGCAGGCGCGGACGGCGCCGACAGGAGCAGCGGCGGGTGTGGCGAGCTGGGCGATTCAGCAGAGCAGAGTAGGCCGGCTCGCACCGGGCGAGACGAGGCCGAGTCCGAGGGCCGACTCAGGCGAGGCGAAGTGGCGGGGTGCGGCAAGCTCGGCGGCGTAGTAGCAGGGGCGAGGCAGCGAGGCATGGCTGCGGCCGGCTGTTGCGGAGGCGAGGCGGCTTGCAGCGAATAGAGGGGAGTCCGAGCCATGACGGTCGCGGCAGGTGCAGCGGAGGCCGACTCCCCGGCGGCTCAAGGCACGGCAGCTCAAGGCGCAACGGCGACTTAAGACGAGGTGCGGCGGCCGCGGCGGCTCGAAGTGTAGCGGACTGCCGGCGCCGTAGCGGATTGAGACGCAACGGCGACTCAAGGCGCGATGGATTCGACGCCACGGCGGCTCCGGACGCGCTGCGAGCCCAAGGAGGCAGACCTCAGCGACGGCTCGAGGCAAAACACAATCATGGCGGTTTGGAGTTGAGCCACGGCGTAGGCAGCGACGAGCCGGCGGTTGGGAGCGGCAGTGGCTGGCGGTTGCAGTGGGTCGGCGGTTGGGTCGGCGACGGTGCGAGGTGGTGTAACGTGGCAACCGGCTCAACGAGGGGACGCGTGGCGCAGTTGGCCGGCTTGCTCCATCATGGCGTGTTGGAATCTGGCACTGATGCTTCTGGAAATAGCAATTGAAGACCAAAATTTCTGACGTGTAGGTTCACCTGCCAGTACTAGTATTTTACGGATAGTATTAGCAGCCGGGTGATCTAGCAGTACTTCTTTGATCAGGAAACGGATTAGAAAACGATCCGGACCTGGCGGCTTCACGTGGAGAAGTATGACTGTGCTGGTGAAAAAACTTTTTCCTTCAAGTATGAGAGTAGCAGTGTAGTAGATGGCCTATGTTCTGTCCGTTGCTCTCGCTTTGGAATTCATTGGGACTTGAAACGTAGTGGACGGCAACCACACAAACACGGCGGATCGGACAGCTGATTGGCACATTAGCAATCGAATCCGTCCATTCAATCTGCAGTAGAAATCCCGATGACTTTGATAGGCTGCTGTTTGTTCGTTGTTTTTCGGCAGAAAAAACTCATGTCGATCTTGATGGAATCAATTTGACGGATCACACAGGCGGCGGCTCGCATCACATAAGCAGGAAACCAGTTTCTCTTGAACTCAAACTTCGTACTGCCACCTTCAAAACCTAATCAGGTTTTTGATCACAAAACGATCTTTTCCAACTCTGCCCAAGGTTGTCCATCTCCGGGTTATCCTGCGCGATTATTCCGTCCCGGCTCTTCTTCATCCGATCAGTCGCGAGCTCTTCGATTCCTGGGAGAGCTCCCTCCAAGAACACAATACCACCGTGCGATCAGCCCCACGGTGGGCGCCAACTGTCGTGGTTTTGTCACGGCGAGATGTCCTCATGAGAGAACTTAGGTGTGAGGCCATCGCAACTATGTGGCGGCTTGAGAGGGGTTGGTCGGAATCGAGAGACGCGAGTTTACCCAGGTTCGGCCCCTCCGATGGAGGTAAAAGCCTACGTCCTGCTTTGTGTCTATATTGATGATGAGGATGGTCTCGATTACAAGGGTGCGGGATCGCTACCTCTAATCTCGAGAGCCTCTAATCTGTCTATCTCTAATGACTTGAAGTTGTTCACTTGTCCCTCTTGGGGCGCCTTACCCCTCCTTATATAAGTGGAAGGGGTAGGTTTACATGTAGAGTCCTACTGGGAGTAGGACTAGGACTAGTCTTTCATGAATCCTAATCCAGGTCTTGTTTCCTTCGTGATAGAGTCTTTCCTCTCCTTGGGTCTTCTCTGTGAGCCGCCCCTCCAAGCCCGTCCATGAGCTGCCTTGCGCCGGCTTGCGCGCTGGGCCTTGGGCCTTGTCGCTCGTCTGACCCGCCTGTCGGGTTACCCATGAACCGCCAAGTCTCGACCGGGTCACCAGTGAGTCGCCAAGTCCTAGCCGGGTCATACTTCCGGCCGAGTTATATCGCGGGGTATATCCCCGACACACGGGATCTTGTATTACGGAACGAGTAAAGAGACTTGCCGATAACGAGATTGAACTAGGTATAGAGATACCGACGATTGAATCTCGGGCAAGTAACATACCGAAGAACAAAGGGAACAGTATACGGGATTAACTGAATCCTTGACATAGAGGTTCAACCGATAAAGATCTTCGTAGAATATGTAGGAACCAATATGAGCATCTAGGTCCCGCTATTGGTTATTGACCGTAGAGGTGTCTCGGTCATGTCTACATAGTTCTCGAACCCGCAGGGTCTGCACACTTAATGTTCGGTGACGTTTCGGTAGTATTCAGTTATGTATGGTGGTGACCGAAGGTTGTTCGGAGTCCCGGATGAGATCCCGGACGTCACGAGGAGCTCCAGAATTGTCCAGAGGTAAAGATTGATATATAGGAAAGTGGTATTTGGGTTCCGAAAAAGTTTCGGGTACTTTCGGTAGTGTACCGGGAGTGACGAATGGGTTCCGGGGGTCCACCGGGTGGGGCCCACCCACCCCGGGGGCCACATGGGCCCAAGAGGTGGCGCACCAGCCCTTGGTGGGCTGGGCAGCCGACCCCATGGGGGCCCATGCGCCCAAGAGGAAAAAGGTGGAGGTTGGAAGGAGTCGGACACCTTCCTAAAACGAATCCACCTCCTAGTAGGAGGTGGATTCCACCTCCTTGAGGTGGTTCGGCCGAATCCTCCTTGTGGAGGGTTTGAGGCTGCCTCCTCCCCTCCCTTCCTCCTATATATACTAGAGGATTTGAGGGCAGCCCCAACCCTAATTTCCACGTGCTGCCCACTTCTTCCTCTAGATCGTTTCTCCTCTAGATTAGTTCGGCGGAGCTCGGCGAAGCCCTGTCGGATTAGTTCACCACCACCGCCACCACGCCATTGTGCTGCCGGAGAACTCATCTACCTCTCCGCTCCCTCTTGCTGGATCAAGAAGGCGGAGATCGTCATCGAGCTGTACGTGTGCTGAACGCGGAGGTGCCATCCGTTCGGCGCTGGATCGGAAGGACCGTGATTGGATCGCGGGACGGTTTGTGATTGGATCGCGGGAAGGATTGTGATCGGATCGCGGGACGGCTTGCGATTTGGATCACGAAGACGTTCGACTACATCAACCGCGTTTCTTAACGCTTCCCGCTTAGCGATCTACAAGGGTATGTAGATCCACTCTCCCTCTCGTAGATGCTTATCACCATGGATAGATCTTGCGTGTGCGTAGGAATTTTTTTTGTTTCCCATGCAACGTTCCCCAACAGGCGGCAGGCGGAAGCAAAATGAAGGCAGTTGGGTAGTTGGCGCGCGATCGCTGATTTTACATCTCATGTATGTTTTTTTTTCTTTTTTTCTTTTTTCCGAAAAGGAGGATAACCCCCGGCCTCTGCATCTGGAAGATGCATGCAGCCATTTTATTAATTATTCACAAAGACCTTACAAAGTAGTACATCCAGAAGCCTGAAGCCACCCTTAGCAACAACTGTCGCTACTCATATCCACTTGATGAAGGGGTGCCGATAGTCCGAGCCTAATACCAAACAGACATCGCACAAATGCCTAACATCTAAAGCGGGATGTCCCAACCAAGCCAAATACTGGGTTTGGGACGCAAACCGGTCCGACGCACTCATAGGTCGTCACCGCCATCTTCCACTGATCCATCTTCAAAGCAGGTACTGACGCATCAACCTTGCGAGGCATGTCGTTGACGCCCCCAAGGCGCCAGACAACGCCTCCTCCCCGCGCGCGTCCATCATCACACATCCGTCGCTGAGTCCATGCCGCACCATGCCGCCGAGACTCCACGTCGTCGATGCATCACATGGAAAGCTGCTCCACCGTTGGAACCGTCCACTGGTCCCTCAAGCCAATGTACACCTCCAAGAATGACGCCCCCAAGGAGGGAACGACACAAGTGCGCCGCCGTCATCCGATTGACTGATCTTGGGTTTCCCCCGGAGGTAGCGAAAGGAGTTGGGAGCTTCACCTCGATGATGCCTTCAAGAAGGAAACGATATCTAGGGCGTCTCCATCACCGGCTCCGGCCACTGGTCGGAGATCAGGTTTTCACCCGGATCTGTCCCATAAGCATCCAATCGACAACATGTGCACCGTCCAGACCGCCTTCAAAGCCCCAGATCTGGCCACCCAGATCCGGCGACCATCCACAACCGCACTGCCACCATGGGAGCCCTGACACACCGGCTCCTGCCTGCGTGTGCCACCATTGGAGCCTGGGAGGAAGGCCGCCACCCCACCCCGCCAAACCGCGAGAGCCGCTGAGAGGAATCCTGCGCGCTCGACGCCGTCACTGATCCGATCTAATCCGGAGCCCAAGTCACCAGATCGCCGGCACAGATCCGACTTGGACAGGGACATCGCCACGCCATGCCGCCGTGAGAGGCCTAAGCTTCACCTGCCACCACCATCCAGGGCCGCCGCCCCGGGTCGCCACCGCCAAGGAATACTCCACGCCACCGCATCACCCACGCAGGCAACCCACGCCGGCGAGCCGCGGCGCCGCGGCGCCCTGTGTCGTGCCCATGCCCGAGGAGGCCGACCCGCACCGCCCCATCGCACGAGGGGAAGAAGATGCCCTGCCGCCGCCCGCGCCGGCCGGGCTTCGCTCGTCCGCACCCTTGGGCAGCGGAGAGGGAGGGGGGGGGGGGGCAGGAGGAGGCGACCGGCGGCGGAGATCTGAGATCCCTCCCCGCCGCCTCGCGGGGGCGGCGTGGGAGGGTTAGGTCGTGGGCACCCCAAAGGACACTCTTTTCATCTCCTGTATGTGGAGATGCAAATTTACATCTTCAGATGTTGTATTTTACATCTCCTGAAAATGGAGATGCAATTTTTTTTTACATCTACATCATCTGGTTTTTTAACACAGTACAGAGGCAAGCGCTCATATATACGCCAATACACCCACCCCTATGGACGCACAGACGCACACCCTACTCCTATGAGCACATCCGATAGATTGAGCCGGCATATCATCTTGAGATTTACGAAGTCACCGTAGGGGCCTCGTCGTCGACGGGAACGTCTCCTTTCACTGAATGTGCATCACCGAAAATCCTGGAATAAATCCAGAAATAATGTGAGCAACAGGAATTGAACCCTCATGGGCTGGGATACCACTGTCTCTCTAACCATCCAATCACAGATTGGTTCCCATCTATGTCATCGGTTGAAGTTGGATTTTTGGACTTGAGGATATATAAGTTAGCTATTTTTCATCTACATTATCTATTAGAGATGCTCTAACAGGCAGCTCAAGCGCCAAATAGGGATTGCCCTGCTGCTGCCTATAAAAGCATCCTCTCGTCGCGTAGCAATCCATGCAGACACACCATCACAAGTGCAAGAAAAACACAAACACCTAACTAGCTAATCCGACAGTGGAGAAGAAGAACAGCATGTCGTTGAACGGCATGGGGTGCCGCCTAACCCTGGCCATCGTCTGCTGCATCGTCCTCTCGTCTCTCGGCACGGCAGCCGCGACGGGGAAGACAGGCCGGATCACTGTGTACTGGGGCCAGAGCTCTAGCGAGGGGTCGCTCCGCAAGGCCTGCGAGAGCAAGCACTACTCCACCGTCATCCTCTCCTTCCTGGCCAACTTCGGCGGCGGCAAGTACAAGCTCGACCTCGCCGGCCACCACTGGAAGGACGTCGGACCCGACGTCAAGTACTGCCAGTCGAAGGAGATCCTCGTCCTGCTCGCCATCGGCGGGGGCATCGGCAAGTACTCCCTCGCCTCCAAGGCCGACGCCAAGGACGTGGCCGACCACCTCTGGGACAACTACCTCGGCGGGAAGTCCCACTCCCGGCCGTTCGGCGACGCCGTGCTGGATGGCATCGACTTCGACATCGAGCAAGGGAGCCATGCCCACTACGACGACCTCGCCAGGGACCTCAAGGCCTACAGCAACAGGAAGGGCGAGAGGAAGGTGTTCATCACGGCGGCGCCGCAGTGCCCGTTCCCGGACAAGATGCTGGGGGAGGCGCTCCGGACGGGGCTCTTCGACCGCGTGCATGTCCAGTTCTACAACAACCCGGGTTGCAGCTACAGAGACGGCAACGTGGCGGCGTTCAAGAAAGCGTGGGAGGACTGGACCAAGAGCCTGCCCAAGAGCTCGGTCTACCTCGGGCTGCCGGCGGAGCGAGAGGCGTCGAACATGGGTAGCGGGTACGTGGAACCGGACACGCTGGTTTCCAAGGTGCTGCCCATAGTGCAGCGGTCCAAGAACTACGGAGGGATCATGCTGTGGAGTAGGTACTTTGACATGAAGTCCGGGTATAGTAGGCACGTCAAAAGCGCCGTCTGATGCCTGCATGCATAGTCGATTATAGTACTACGGACGAGTCCACTACGTGCAGTGCCCTTGGAGTACGTATGCATGGCACCGTAATAAAGATGGTCGGATTATATATCATCTGATGAGTACGTAATATCGTATTACATATGTCGGGAAGTTGTAGTATGTGTGTAATTCCCAAGTATATGTATGTGTATGTATGGTGTGCAATAAAGTTCACTGTACATGCAATTGGGCTCAATCTATTTTGTGGGAGAATGAAGGAGGCAAGGCGCGGCTCCCAGGCCGAAATTGCGGCGCCGCGGCAAGCGGCAGCGAGGCGTGTGGAAGAAAATTGGGAACACAAAAAATTCATACTATAGCCGTTTCTATGATGTGTGCAACGGACAAACCTCTTTCAATGCGTTAGGCATGATGCAACCGACAAACCTCATTCAGTACACTAAAGTTGGGTCTGATGATGGAACTACTAGACTGACTACACATTTAATTCTCTTGATAGGCATATCGAGACAAGTTTGTTCTAAACATTTCTTCTAGGTCTTAGGCATGGCACCACTCTCTCGACCGGAAGTGTCCTGCGTACGATCCTTTAAGTTTCGGCGTATGACGTGACATGGTTAAGAGAATACCACTCTTCAATTTTCTTCTCATGGAAGAACGAGGTGATAGGATGAATGGAGACGGTGACGATGACATTTCGGCCTCGGAGACGGTGAAAGACGTGGATGGTGTTGTAAGTCACATAGCGAGGGAGACGGATGAAAAAGAAGAAGAGTACATGCAGGAAAGAAGGGAGTCAGTCGGAGATGATGATGCATCGGCGGTATCCGGTTGGAACTGCCGTGGGATGCTCTCTACCACCGCAGTTCGAGAGCTCTTGGACCTTCAGGAGCGGATTCACGCGGACATTATTTTTCTTTCGGAGTCCCACTTGAATAAATGTAAAGCCGATGAGCAACGTCGGGTCCTTAGTTTTGATTCTACGTTTGTGGCGGAGAGTACTGGTCGGGCCGGGGGCCTTGTTTTGTTTTATGATAAAGTGAATAAAATTTAGTTGAACTACATCTCATCTAATTTTATTGATATATTTTTCATGAACGAGGAAGTTGTACAGTGACGTTCCACGGGTTTCTATGGTCACCCAAAGTGGGGCCATCGAAGTCTATCTTGGTAGGACATCCGCAGCCTGCATAATAAGGGTAATCATCCATGGGTGATCCTAGGAGATTTTAATTTTATATTCTTCAAAAAAAAAGAGGGGGTAGTGCGAGACCGAATGGGATGATGAGAGATTTCCATGATTGCCCAGCAGAATATGGCTTGGCTGATATGGGATATATGGGCGATCCTTTTACCAGGAGGAGAGGTGAGATTAGGGAACGTTTAGGTGCAGTATGCAATGTTGATTGGGCACATAAATTCCGCAGGCAGCGGTGTTTAATAAAAACCATATACACTCTAATCATCGACCGTTAGTTTTGGATATGGATTTTTTTTACGGTAATATGTTTTGGCCGATGAAAATAAGTATTAATTTTTTTGAAGCCAGGTGGCTTAAAGAAGAAACCGTTGGCGAAATAGTAAAGGCTTCCTGGGAAAGAGCAAAGCTGGCCGAAATTGGGCCAACACTCGCAGATAGGACCCGAGCAGTACACGTTGGTCTACATTCCTAGGATCGCGAAAATCTTAAGGGACCAAGGGGGAGAATTAACAAATTAAAAAAAGAATTAGAAAAATGAAATGTGGCCCTATGACTACGGATTCCCGTTCTAGACGGAAAGAAATTGTAGCTCTTATTGAGAATCTGATGGATCAAGAAGAAATCTTCTGATTACAAAGAGGCAGGACTAATTGGTTGATGCATGGAGACCAAAACACTTCTTTTTTCCATAATGCGGCCACCGCTAGAAAAAAGAGAAATAATATTAAAAAACTTCTGGATGACACGGGGGCCTGGCGACAAGACACGGAGTTGAACGATCATATCACAGAATATTTTTAGACACTCTTTACCTCAGAAATTGAATAGACAAATCAGGTTGTGTTAGCATTGGTGAGGAGGAAACTATCATGTATCAACGGAAATGAATAATGCACTCCTGGCTCCATATACGCCTGATGATGTTTGTAAGGCCCTATTTGATGTTGGGGATTTGAAAGCCCCGGGTCCTGATGGGCTCCATGCGATCTTTTACAAAAGATTTTGGCCAATGTTAGGAGATGATCTGATCGAAGTGGTTTAGTCCCAATAAAAGTGTGGAAATTAGGGAACAAATGTGTATAATTCTAAACATAACAGCTGAGGCCCTGAACCACAGATATTTAGGATTGCCAGCTAATGTGGGGTTAGATAAGACAAATTGTTTTTTAGTATTAAATCGATCGTATAGTTCAAAGAATCAGTGGTTTGAAGGAAAAACTTTTGTCGGATGGAGGAAAGGAGATCTTACTTAAAGGGGTCATTCAAGCCATTCCCACCTATGCAATGTCAGTCTTTAAAATTCGTAAAAAACTTGCAAAGGAATTATTGACAAGATGGCGCATTTCTGGTGGGGAGACGAGGACAACCAAAGGAGAATGCATTGGATGGCTTGGTGGAAAATGTGTGTACCCAGGAATCAAGGGGAAATGGGTTTTCGTGGTATCCACTGTTTTAATTTGGCTATGGTCACTAAACAAGCTTGGCGTCTTATCGAGAATCTGAATTCTCTTTGTGCTACCATTTTGAGAGTGAAATACTATCCTGATGGTGATTTGTTGAATACTGATTTGAAGAAGGGCACTTCATTCACCTGGCAAAGTATTATGGCAGGTGTAAGCTCCCAGAACCGTGGTCATATTTGGAGAGTGGGAAATGGTCAGAGGATTGATATTTGGGAGGACGCTTGGATTCCAAATTGTGATTTGTTGAATACTTATTTGAAGAAGGGCACTTCATTCACCTGGCAAAGTATTATGGCAGGTGTAAGCTCCCAGAACCGTGGTCATATTTGGAGAGTGGGAAATGGTCAGAGGATTGATATTTGGGAGGACGCTTGGATCCCAAATTGTGCAGACCGTAAAATTATCACTCCTAAGGGTGGTCAGTTGTTACGTAAGGTAGCAGATTTGATTGATCCAGTACTTAATATTTTGGATGAAGATCTTCTCAGACATACTCTATGGCCTATTGATCCTCAACCAGTGATGGCGATCCCAATTTCGCAAAATGATATGCCAGATTTCAGCTTATTTGGTGGAATGGGATTATCAATACGGGAAAAAATTGCGACATACCAATGGGATGGGATGTATGACAGTTAATCCTATTTGGGGGAGAATCTAGAAACTCTCATGTCCAGCAAAGGTGAATTTTTTAATTGGCGTACGCTTCATGGCACCGTTCCGTGTCATGTTAAGCTAGCTAATAAACATGTGAAATTCTCGCCTGGATGCCCTGCCTGCACTGCTGGGCCAGAAGACACAAAACACCTGCTATTTCTATGCAACAAAGCAAAGCAAGTTTGGAGAAGGTTAGGGATGGAGGATATTATTGCCAGAGCGTGTGGAATAGATTATGCGGGTGAGGCAGTTTTGGAATACTTACTATCATTACTAGATCAGGACTATGTATTATGGGCATTCCAAATGCGCTTGATATGATTGCCATTTCAGCATGGTATTTGTGGTGGGAAAGACAAAAACTGGTACATAACAAGACTACTCAGAACATACAACAAATCTCAATGGGGATACGTGCTCTCACTACCAGTTTTCTAAATGCTTCCTTGCCTAAGGCTTCTACGACAATAGGAGGATGGTCTAGTCCTCCAAGAGGGTTTGTTAAACTAACGTCGATGCTTCTTTTGATCATGATTTACTCAGGGGTACGATGGGGGCGGTATTAAGAGATGACAAAGGAAGATTTACTGTCGGGGGAAATGGAAAGATTGGATAGTGCTCGAATGTGGTGATGGCGGAAGCTTTGCCTTTAAAATTTGGGGTATCGCTGGCGCAAAGGGCGGGATGCAACCGCATAATCATCAATTTAGACAATATGGAGGTCATCGACACTACGAAGCAAGGAGGACGATCATCGGGGACAACGACTGCAATTTTTGACGATTGTTTTCACTTAGCTTGTAATTTTCCTATTTCTAGATTTGAGCATTGTAATAGAGAAGCAAATAAAGTCGTCATGTACTTGCCAACTTGGCTAGATTTTATTTTATTTCTGATTGGTTTGAGGAGCCACATAAAGAAATTGTACCAATTCTCATAAACGATGTATCTATTATTTCTAATGAATAAAGCTTGATTTTCTTTCAAAAAAAGTGACAGGATGAATGCATGACTAGACATCGTACGAATATGTACAACAAACATCGTACGTTGGCTAGATTTATTTTCTGATTGGTTTGAGGAGCCACATAAAGAAATTGTACCAATTCTCATAAACGATGTATTTATTTTTTGTAATGAATGAAGCTCGATTTTGTTTCAAAAAAGTGATAGGATGAATGCATGACTAGACATCGTACGAATATGTACAACAAACATCGTATGCATGGCATCACTCTTTCTCGGCCGGAAGTGCCTTAAGTATGACACTTTGAATTACAACAAGGGTGTGGCTAGATCTCAGTTGACTGAGACTTAACCAAGTCTTAGTCAAGTGATACAATACGTGAAAAAGAAGAAAGAAAAACTTAAAAGAAAATTTTGCACAAATCTCCATGTAAGATCTCATAAATATAGCATCGACTGAGACTTCATTTCAATCGACTGAGATTTAGCAATCCCGTTCCAACAAATGTATGACATGACGTGTTTAAACCCACCCTCTTCCTTTTCTGCCCACGGAAAGACCAAGTGCTGGGATGAATGCATGGCTAATCGTCATATGATCGTACGAGTATTCTCAGTGGATGAACGTCGATAGCAGAGATCTGCGAGAACCCCTTTTAAATGATCGGTGAGCGGTTAAAACACTCTAGAGGTTGACACTTTGTTTATCCAGGTTCGGTCCACCGAGGACATGTAACACCCTGCGTCCTCTGTGATGTTCTTATTGTGTGTGTGCGCGCGTGTGTGTGTTCTTTCTACAGGATGTCAAGATCCCTTCTCTCATAGCCTTGGGTCCTCCCTTATATATATGTGTGTGTATATATATATATGTATGTATATCCGAGGGGAGACCACATTAGACTCTGCTCCATCCTCACAATATACTTGATCAGGGTGCCACTCTATGCACAAATCGGGTGGGCCCTGTCAGAGGGGTGCAACGTAGTAGGTAGCAGTTGGTGGCAAAGCCATGTAGCGATGCGTCGATGTACATCTAACTTCTTCATTAGATCCTGTCTTCAGTGGAATGTTCTAGCAAGGACACATCGTACTCGGGCAAGGACAAAGTCAGAGAAGGTGTCGACGAGCTCGTACTGCAGGGGCGACGCGAGTCCACATGCCTCCTACGTTGTCATCACACCCCCACAGTATAGGTTGTTATAGTCGCGCCAACCTTTCCTTGAAAACATGTTGATAAATTAGGGATCTCGAGGGGAGCCTTGCCAGCCTAGCATTTTATATCCACTGGATGGCTGTCCCGAAAGGGCAACTCGACAAAGTGCACATCTGGGGAGATACTCATGAGTTGTCGTGCTCGGGATTGCGCATGCTTGGGGGAGCCCCGAGTCACGTCCTCTAGGGTTAAAACACCAATACCGTTGACAAGGTCATCTCCTACCGGGTAGGCCCACAGTGAATTTCAACTTAGCAGGAGCCCATGGGGTGCCAGGCTCACACATTCCTGATAAGAGAATACCGATCCGTATGATGAAGGTTAATTCACTCAGCCAGACGCCCGGTTGGAGATGGACTCGAATGATAAGAACACGATCCACTCGGACGACCTTCACTCGGATAGAAGTGACCAAATGGCCAGAAGTATTAGGCATTACCATAGTCATAGGGACTCGGCGTTACTCCTGCCCTTCAAAGCGCTCATTACCATCAGTAGTGGGCATTTGTTGTTACTAGTCTTAAATCACCTGTAATGTAGCATACGAGGAGGATTGTGAACTCTATATAAGCATCCCCCAACATCTAGTTCCATGTTTGAAATCTCTGTCATTTCCCATATATGCAAGAGCACTCTACAACAAAGACGCCAGTCACAAAAACTCCACAACATAGACATGACTAGGGCTATTACCTCCATTGTTGAGGGTTCTGAACCTATATAGATTCTTGTGTCTAGAACCACGACACATGTGCACAATGCTCTTTTGAGACACCGAGGACAACCCATGTCCCCTAGATCCGTGGACCCAATCTCCCGTATTGATGGCAATAGCCCTCGACCCTTCCACCCGAGGATGATATCAAAGAATCAAGACTGAAAGGAGGGCCTTTAATCCGGTTTCGGATGTAGATAGTCCTCGCCTCTTTCCGCGAGGGTGACCATGTGTATCAACTCCATGCAAAGTTCTACTATTAGACTGGGATTAAAGAAAGCTATCATTCCCATAGGAAGTTTTAGTCCCGAACCGAACAAATAGTAGTTGTGACTGGAGAGAGATCAATAAAAATAGGCATGGGTATGAAGAATTTACTTACAACCTTATACTTGCACTTTGGATCTGTAACGCCCAATATGCGGTCCTATCCTCATGATAACTCGGGGGTCTCGCTAAGGATGAAGCGCATATCGGGTTCGCTTTGCAAGGTGGATATCATCACAATACATGTACCAAACAAGCGGAGGCACGCGAGGCTCCTCGCGCAGGGCCCAGATCTGGCCCGTCGGGCCCGAACTGCCGCCGCCCGGAGCCTCACGTGCCTCCGCTTCCATGGCGCCTCCAAGAGCCAATCTCCTCTGCCCGCCTCTGTCCGATGCCCTCGCCGCAGGCCTAGCCGCCCCGTCGCCGGTCGCCGGACCCTCCTCCAGGCTGGACCTCGCCGCCCCTTCCCTCTTCTCTCCTGCATCCATCTCTCTCTCAAAACGTGGTCTCTCTCTCCCGATGCAGGTACCCGCCATGGCGCCACCAGGAGCTGTTGCATGCCCGCCGTCGCGCTCTTGGTCAACCTCGCTACTGGATCTGCCCGCGTCGGCCCCAGATCTCTCCTTCCTCGTCGACGAACTGCTCCCGATCTTCCAATCGCCCCACGCTCGATCTCCAACTGCCTGCTCGCGCCCCGATCCAGGGGAGGATCCCTCGATCTCGTGCGCGTGCGTTGACCGAGCGTCAGCGCCATGGGCCGCGCCAACTCTCGGCCTGCACCGCGCCTCCCAAGGCCCAGCTCGCCAAGGCCTCCTTCCGCCGTGGGCCGCGCCCAGCCTCCTAGCTGGCCCATCTCCGCCAAGCCCCATCGGCCCAACCGCGACCTCCCTAAGGCCCACAAGGTGATTGCCCCTCCTCTGCCTATCCAGCGCCTGTGGGCACAGTTTAATGTTCGGCGCTCCCCCATGCCGGCCTGTGTAGCTCCAGATTCAGCCCAATACTGTTTTTTCATGTCCTGCGAATTTGTCAATTAACGAGGGAATTGTAGTTTTGCAGAAAAGCCCCTATTGATCATGCATATAATAACTCCTTAACCGTATGTCGGATTGAAACACTTTATATATGAAACTTGACTAAAATTTTGTGTAGATTCACAATTTCCAACTTTTGTCCATGTTTAAAATGTTTAACTTCATATTTGCATTAATTTGCATAATGCCATGTTAAAATGGTTTTTATCATTACTAAATAACCGTAGCTCCGTTTTAAATGATCTACATATGTAACTTGCTTAGAAAAATGTGTAGAATCTCATGCACACTTTATTTTGCTGTTTAACAAATATAAAATGATGTTAGGATAGATCTGTACCAAATTCATAATTTGCATATGAGGTCGTTTCGGAACTGCCATATGTTGCTTTCGGCCTCATTTAAAATGCCTAGATGATGTAGTTGTGTATGCTTCACCTCTTGTCATGATGAACAACATTTAAAATGATTGTTTAGTTAAACAACATTAACCGCATTTCTCGTAATGTGGAGAGTTATTATTTTGTTATACGTATGTTCTCCTTCTCCATTTAAAATTGCCTAATTCCTTCTCACCTTATGCCAAGACCACCAATGTTAAACAACATTAAATATTGATGAGTACCTAAACGAGAGTGAACTAAATGATTGGAACGTGGAGTTTTGTCAATATGCAACTCGTTGCATATTGAGCTTCACTTAATGTGTAGTATTTGATTGTTGTGCTTGTCATGTCTTGCATAATTAAACCGAACATGCCTCATATTTGTTTGCGCATCTTGCCATGCATATGTTGTGGTGTTTATCATGTGTTGATTGTTGTTTCCGGATTGTTTCTTCTCGATAGAGTTCCAAAAGCATTCGGAGTGTGAGGATTCGTTCGACTACGTCCCGTTCGTCTACTTCACGGATTGGTTCTTCTTCCAAGTGGGATTTCAGGCAAGATGAACATTTCCCCGGATACCACTACTATCATTGCCATGCTAGTTGTCTCGTTTCTATCGCTATGTCTTGCTACCTACCACTTGTTTGATAAGCCTCCCAACATGCCATAATCAGCCTCTAACCTTCCACATCCCAGCAAACCATTGTTTGGCTATGTTACCGCTTGCTCAGCCCTTCTTATAGTGTTGCTAGTTGCAGGTGCAATTTGTTTCCATGTGCAACATGGACATTTTTTTGGAGATATCACAATATTACTGCTATTTAATCTAATGAACATATATACTTGGTAAAAGGTGGAAGGCTTGGCCTTTTGCTCGGTATTTTGTTCCACTTTTGCCGCCCTAGTTACCAGTGTACCAGTGTTATGTTCCATATTGAGCGCTCCTAACATGCTTGGGGTTGTTATGGGGACCCCCTTGATAACTCGTTTTGGGATAAAACTCTTCTGGCAAGGCCCAACATTGGTACTACATTTGCCCAACATAATAATACTGATAATTAATTTAACGCATAGGGAGTTAGCGCTACCCGAGGTTCGTTATTAAACATAATATAGGGGGCCAGTGCTGATGGTGCTGGTCCAAACTAGAGCACTGTGCGGGCTACCTGGGGCAACTCGGGACGTCAGTTACTGTACGCTTAGCTCATCCGCCGTGTCCTGAGAACGAGATACGCGGCTCCTATCGGGATTGTCGACACATCGGGCGGCCTTGCTGGAATTGTTTTACCTTTCTCGAATGTCTTGTGCACCGGCTCCAAGGATACCTGATACGTCTCCAACGTATCTATAATTTTTGCTTGTTCCATGCTGTTATATTATCATTCTTGGATGTTTTACAATCATTTTATTACAACTTTATATCATTTTTTGGGACTAACCTATTGACATAGTGCCAAAGTGCCAGTTGCTGTTTTTGCTTGTTTTTTACTTCGCAGAAAATCAGTACCAAACGGAGACAAAACGCTGCGGGGATTTTTGTGGATTTTTTACGGACCAGAAGAAAGAAGATGGGCCAAAGAAGACTAGAAGAGGGGGCCCAGGGTGGCCAGCCCCCACCAGGGCGCGCCAGAGGCCCCCCGGCACGGCCTGGTGCGTGCTGGGCACCTCGCGCACCCCTCAACCGACTATCGTGCCTATAAATTCCCAGAAAATCCAAAAACCCTAGAGGAGTCGACGAAACACAATTCCAGCCGCCGCAAGTGCCAGAACCGCGAGATCCAATCTAAACACCATCACGGAGGGGTTCATCTTCCTCATAGGTGCCTCTCCGATGATGCGTGAGTAGTCCACCATAGACCTACGTGTCCGTAGGCAGAAGCTAGATGGATTCCTCTCTCTCTCTCTTATGATTCTCTATACAATGGTCTCTTGGAGATCTATTTGATGTAAACTTTTGCGGTGTGTTTGTTGGGATTAGATGAATTTTGAGTTCATGATCAGTTTCTATCCATGAATATTATTTGAGTCTTCTTTGATCTCTTATATGCATGATTACTTATAGCCTCATATTTCTTCTTCGAATCTTTGGTTTAGTTAGGCCGACTAGATTGATTTTTCTTTCCATGGGAAGAGGTGCTTTGTGATGGGTTCGATCTTGCGGTGTTCTTTCCCAGTGACAGAAGGGGCAGCAAGACACACATGTATCGTTGCTATTAAGGATAACAAGATGGGGTCTATTCCTACATGAATAGATCTTGTCTACATCATGTCCTCGTTCTTATTGCATTACTCCGTTTTTCCATGAACTTAATACACTAGATGCATGCTGGATAGCGGTCGATGTGTGGAGTAATAGAGGTAGATGCAGGCAGGAGTTGGTCTATCTATCTTGGACGTGATGCCTATATAATGATCATCGCCTTGGATATCGTCATGACTTTTCGATTTTCTATCAAGTGCCCAACAGTAATTTGTTCACCCACCATGCGCTATACTCATGAGAGAAGCCACTAGTGAACCCTACGGCCCCCGGGAATACTTTTCCTATCATATTGCTTTCCGATCTACGTTTTTTTGCAATCTTTGTTTTCAGA
Source organism: Elymus sibiricus (assembly GCA_039707655.1). Lineage (NCBI taxonomy): Eukaryota > Viridiplantae > Streptophyta > Magnoliopsida > Poales > Poaceae > Elymus > Elymus sibiricus. The sequence goes on from CM077665.1 coordinate 314,771,734, forward strand.
TCTACAAAACCAAAAACCCAAAAATATATTGCTGCATATTTACGGTTTTTATTTGTGTTCTTGAGAGATCTATCTCTCCTATCTATCACTACCTAATCTATCTATTTACCGTAGAGAGATTGACAACCTCTCTTTCGCGTCGGGTTGTAAGTATTTGTTGTTTGTGTGCAGGTGCTGCTTATTGGGTGGTGGTGATCCTCCTACTGGTTTGATAACCTTGGTTTGATAACTGAGGGAAATACTTAACGTCGCTGTGCTGCATCATCCCTTCCTCTTTGGGGAAATACCGACATAGTCCAAGCCACGTCAAAGGAATTTCTGGCGCCGTTGCCGGGGAGGAAGCGGTCTCTTCTACGTGCCTATCATAGGCGCCGAGGGGACTCCATCATCATCTACCAGGTTCCTAATCATAAATCTCATCTCCTTGCAATTACATTATTTGCCATTTGCCTCTCGTTTTCCTCTCCCCCACTTCACCAATTTGCCGTTTTCTTCGCCCTCTTTTTCGTTTGCCCTTTTTCTTGCCGGATCTCTTCCTTGCTTGCAATCTTGTTTGCGTAGTCACGATGACTCAAGAGAACACCAAGTTGTGTGATTTTTCCAATACTAATAATAATGATTTTATTAGTACGCCTATTGCTCCTCCCGCCACTAGTGCGGAGTCTTGTGATAGTAATGTCGCTTTCTTCAATCTTGTCATGAAAGATCAATTTGCCGGTAATCCTAATGAGATGCCGCGTCCCATCTAAACACTTTCGTTGAATTGTGTGATATGCAAAAGAAAAAAGATGTGGACAATGATTTTGTCAAGCTGAAACTATTTCCTTTTTCCTTGCGGGATCGTGCAAAAATTTGGTTTTCATCTTTGCCTCGCAGTAGTATCGGTTCTTGGAATAAGTGCAATGATGCTTTTATCACTAAGTATTTTCCTCCCGCGAAAATTATTTCCCTTAGGACGCAAATCATGAATTTTAAGCAACTTGAGCATGAACATGTTGCCCAATCTTGGGAAAGAATGAAGTTGGTGATAAGAAATTGTCCTACACATGGTTTCAATCTTTGGATGATCATACAAAAAATTTATGCGGGATTGAATTTTGTCTCTAGAAACCTTTTAGATTCCGCCGCGGGTGGTACTTTTATGGAGATTACTTTGGGTGAAGCTACTAAATTGCTAGATAATATTATGGCTAATTATTCTCAATGGCATACCGAAAGAGCACCTACTAGTAAAAAAGTTAATTCGGTAGAGGAAATTAGTACTTTGAGTGATAAAGTTGATGCTTTGATGAAATTGGTTGCTAGTAAAAATGCTCCTATTGATCTTAATGATGTGCCTTTGTCTACTTTGATTGAGCAAAATAGTGAATCCGTAGATGTGAATTTTGTCTCGCGCAACAATTTCAATAACAATGCTTATAGAGGTAAATTTAATCCTAGGCCTTTTCCTGGAAATTCCTCTAATAATTATGGTAATTCCTATGGTAATTCTTCTTACAATAATAATAGGAACACCTCCAATCTTGAGAGTAATATTAAAGAATTTATCAATGTGCAAAAGGCTTTCAATACTACGATAGAAGAAAAATTGAATAAGATTGATGATATGTCTAGAAGCATTGATAGAATTTCTCATGATGTTGAAAATCTCAAGTTGAAAGCTTTTGTGCCTAAGATTGATGAATCTATTAAAGCTTTATATGTCTTTATGGATGAAAGTAATAAAAGAACCGCTATGCTTAGAGCTAAAAGAGAAATCTTGGAAAATCGTCTTCTAGTGATTGCCGCTATAAAAGTGATGAAGATCTTAAAGTGATTGGTGTTTCTTCTATTGATTCCTTGTTTAGTAATGTTAAAATTGATAATGAAGGGACTGAAGTAGAGTCAACTTTACCTAGAAGGCGTCCCAATAATTTGGAGGGTGAAAATCTTGATGAAATTTTTGATGAAAGTGGGTTTGAAGAGGTCAACACTTAAACTAGTTATGTTCCCACTATCTTGGATTGCAAAGATTTTAATTATGATAGCTGCTCCTTTATTGAATGCATTTCTTTGTTGCAGTCTATGCTGAATTCACCCCATGCTTATGAGCAAAATAAAGCTTTTACTAAACATATCGTTGATGCCATGATGAAATCTTTTGAAGAAAAGTTGGAGTTGGAGATTTCTATTCCTAGAAAATTACATGATGAGTGGGAACCCACTATTAAGGTCAAGATTAAAAACTATGAATGCTTTGCTTTGTGTGATTTGGGTGCTAGTGTTTCCACGATTCCGAAATCTCTATGTTCTGTGCTTGGTCTTACCAATATTGAAGAATGCTCTCTTAATTTGCACTTGGCGGATTCTACTATTAAAAAGCCTTTGGGAAGAATTAATGATTTTCTTATTATTGCAAATAGGAATTATGTGCCCATTGATTTTATTGTGCTTGATATTGATTGAAATCCGTCTTGTCCCATTATACTTGGTAGACCGTTTTTATGCACTATAGGTGTCGTGATTGATATGAAAGAAGGCAATATTAGTTTTCAATTTCCCTTGATAAAGGGTATGGAACACTTCCCTAGAACAAGAATTAAGCCACCATATGAATCAATCATGAGGGCATCCTATGGATCCAAAACTAAAGATGACAATACTTGAATCTATCCAATATGCCTAGCTAGGGGCGTAAAACGATAGCGCTTGTTGGGAGGCAACCCAATGAATAAATAAATTTTTGCTTTTTCCTTTCTGTTTTTGAGTGTTGACACAATTATGCCTCTGTTATTATTGTGTTTTTATGGTTTATTTAGTGTTTGTGCCAAGTAGAACCGTTAGGATGATTCATAGGATGAGTAGAAGTGATGCTGAATCTGAAACAGAAACTTTGCGTCCAGTATATGAATTTTCATTTTTTTTTGGAACGTGATATTGAGCTGCAATTTTAACACAGTGTTTCTATACCAATTCCTTACGTTGTAATAATTTTTCAAAAAAATTAGAGTTACATAAGTATGGGTATGATACAGATTACTACTGACTGTTCTGTTTGAGACAGATTCTGTTTTTGTTGCATTGTGTGCTTGTTTTGATGAATCTATGGGTTATATTGAAGGGTATGAGCCATGGTAAAGTTAAAATACAGTAGGTATAATAAATTATAAAATTTGAATGGGTTTACAACAGTACCTAAAGTAGTGATTTCCTTTCTTATACTAACGGATCTCACGAAGATTTTGTTGAGTTTTGTGTGATTGAAGTTTTCAAGTTTTGGGTGAGATCACAATGGATGAAGCAATAAGGAGTAGCAAGAACCTAAGCTTGGGGATTCTACCGCACCCCCAAGATATATCCAAAGAGTAAAAAGCAACTAAGCTTGGGGATGCCCCCGAGTGGCATCCCCTCTTTCTTCTAACGACCATCGGTATTTTACTTGAGCTATATTTTTATTCGTCACATATCATGTGTTTTGCTTGGAGCGTCTTGTATCTTTGCTTGCTTTGTTTGTTAGTTTTTCCTTTGTATCCTTGCTGTACACACCTATTTGAGAGAGCCACAATCATGCTATGATTTGTTAGAATTGCTCTATGTGCTTCACTGAAACTTTTTGAGCTATAGGAATTGCTCTAGTGCTTCACTTATATCTTTTTGAGCACGGTGTGCTTGGAAAATTTTGTAGAAATACTCTCATGCTTCACTTAGATTAATTTGAGAGTTAGTAATTTTTTTAAGAAATCCTCTCATGCTTCACTTATACCTTTTTGAGAGATGAAATCTTTATGCTCATGTGCTTCACTTAAATTTGTTTGAGGTTGCCAAAAAGCAATGGCAATATATGAAACTAGTCCCAAAGTGATAGATATCCAAAGAGGATATAATAAAAACTTTCATGAAGATCATTGTACAAATTAAACTTGATTCCTTGTAATAGTTTTAAAACATGATGATAGTAATATGTGAGTCATGTTAATGAGTAATTATGCTTCGTAGGAATATTGGTGTTAAGGTTTGTGATTCCCTATGCATGCATGAAAGTCAATAGTTATGCAATGAAGTTACATCCTACTTGTGGTGCATTATTCGGTGTTAGTTATTTTCAATGCTCACTTATGTGATTTTTCGTTTATTGGTTTGGTTGCTCCCCAATCTATTTGCTAGCCTTCACTTGTACTAAGTAGAAATACCACTTGTGCATCCAAAATCCTTAAACCAAGTTTTGCCTTATGAGTCCACCATACCTACCTATATGCGGTATTTCCATGCCGTTCCAAGAAAATTTGTATGTGCCATCTCTAAATTTTCAAAATAAATTTTCTCTTTTGTGTTCCCGTACCGCTCATGAAACGGTGGGGAGTGTCCAATATTTTTCCATGCTAGATGTGTTATTCTCAAGATGAGTGTTTATTCACTTGTCATTGCACGAGAGTGCGGCGGTAATTGGGATGCCTATTCCCGAAATGAAAAAAAAAATTTACTTTATGTTGTCAAATAATAAATTCCTTGGAAAGTGTTGGTATGGAAGGCAACCATGGATACGGCCCGCCATGGAAAGTGAAAGTTTGGTGGAAAAAGGAATAAACTTTATTTTCTATTTGGGAACCGCCTATGATATATCTAGCATGGAAAGTATTGTGAGCTACTTTGTCGTTTTCGTTGACAGGAAAAGCATGCCACCCAAAATATTTTTTCTCTCTCAATTTAAACCTTGAGCTCTGGCACCTCTACAAATCCCTACTTCCCTCTGCGAAGGGCCTATATATTTACTTTATGCATTTTTTATTTTTGCTTTGAGTCTCCATCTTCTCTTATAAGCACCAACTAGGGGGCACTATGATCGTACTTGAGCATTGGGCATAGCTAATATTTGAGTGTGTTTCATGAATGGATCAATGATTGAGCATGATGGGCTAGGGATAACTTTCTTTAGTGTTGATATTTTGAAAGACATGGTTGCTTGATGACATGCTCGAGTATTGAAGTCATTATGTTAAAACTAGACTATTGCTTTGAATCATTTGCAAGTCCAAATGTCCATGCTATACAAAGAAGAAAAGAATATGATGAACATGTTAGGCAGCATTCCACATCAAAAATTCTGTTTTTATCATTTACCTACTCGAGGACGAGTAGGAATTAAGCTTGGGGATGCTGATACGTCTCCAACGTATCTATAATTTTTGCTTGTTCCATGCTGTTATATTATCATTCTTGGATGTTTTACATTCATTTTATTACAACTTTATATCATTTTTTGGGACTAACCTATTGACATAGTGCCAAAGTGCCAGTTGTTGTTTTTGCTTGTTTTTACTTCGCAGAAAATCAGAACCAAACGGAGACAAAACGCTGCGGGGATTTTTGTGGATTTTTTATGGACCAGAGGAAAGAAGATGGGCCAAACAAGACCAGAAGAGGGGCCCCAGGGTGGCCAACCCCCACCACGGCGTGCCAGAGGCCCCCTGGCGCGGCCTGGTGGGTGTTGGGCACCTCGGGCACCCCCTCAACCGACTATCGTGCCTATAAATTCCCAGAAAATCCAAAAACCCTAGAGGAGTCGACGAAACACAATTTCAACCGCCGCAAGTGCCAGAACCGCGAGATCCAATCTAAACACCATCACGGAGGGGTTCATCTTCCTCATAGGTGCCTCTCCGATGATGCATGAGTAGTCCACCATAGACCTACGGGTCCGTAGGCAGTAGCTAGATGGATTCTTATCTCTCTCTTATGATTCTCAATACAATGGTCTCTTGGAGATCTATTTGATGTAAACTTTTGCGGTGTGTTTGTTGGGATCCGATGAATTTTGAGTTCATGATCAATTTCTATCCATGAATATTATTTGAGTCTTCTTAGATCTCTTATATGCATGATTACTTATAGCCTCGTATTTCTTCTTCGAATCTTTGGTTTAGTTAGGCCGATTAGATCAATTTTTCTTGCCATGGGAAGAGGTGCTTTGTGATGGGTTCGATCTTGCGGTGTTCTTTCCCCGGGACAGAAGGGGCAGCAAGACACGCATGTATCGTTGCTATTAAGGATAACAAGATGGGGTCTATTCCTACATGAATAGATCTTGTCTACATCATGTCATCATTTATATTGCATTACTCCATTTTTCCATGAACTTAATACACTAGATGCATGCTGGATAGCGGTCAATGTGTGGAGTAATAGAGGTAGATGCAGGCAGGAGTCGGTCTATCTATCTTGGACGTGATGCCTATATAATGATCATTGCCTTGGATATCATCATGACTATTCGATTTTCTATCAATTGCCCAATTGTAATTTGTTCACCCACCATGCGCTATACTCATGAGAGAAGCCACTAGTGAACCCTACGGCCCCCGGGTCTACTTTTCCTATCATATTGCTTTTCGATCTACATTTTTTTTTTGCAATCTTTGTTTTTAGATCTACAAAACCAAAAAGCCAAAAATATATTGCTGCATATTTACTCTTTTTATTTGTGTTCTTGAGAGATCTATCTCTCCTATCTATCACTACCTAATCTATCTATTTACCGTAGAGAGATTGACAACCTCTCTTTCGCGTCGGGTTGCAAGTATTTGTTGTTTGTGTGCTGGTGTTGCTTATTGGGTGGTGGTGATCCTCCTACTGGTTCGATAACCTTGGTTTCATAACTGAGGGAAATACTTACCGTCGCTGTATTGCATTATCCCTTCCTGTTTGGGGAAATACCGACGCAGTCCAAGCCACGTCAATACCTTGGGCTATCTCGAGGTTGAGGTTTTCCGGCGCAGCTTGTGGTTAGTTTGTGATGGATGAGTTGGAGCACCCCTGCAGGGTTAAATCTTTTCGAGAAGCTGTGCCCGCGGTTATGTGGCAACTTGGAAATTTGTTTAACATCTGGTCATAGAAAACTTGAAGTAAACTCTAATAAAATACACCAACCGTGTAAGTAACCGTGACTGTCTCTACTCGTGAGTTCTGATCTGAGAGAGAACTTGGTGGGGTTATGTTTGACCGTAAGTAGGTGTTCAGGATCACTTAGTGATCATTTCTAGTTCACGACCGTTTATGCGTAGAACACCCCCCTCTTATTCTTGTACTCGTAAGTTAGCCACTCAAATAAATGCTTAGTGCTTGCTGCAGCCTCACCACTTAACCATACCTTACCCATTAAGCTTTGCTAGTCTTGATACCCTTGGAAATCAGATTGCTGAGTCCCTGTGGCTCACAGATTACTACAACAACAGTTGCAGGTACAGGTAATGTGATGCTTATACGTGAGAGCGACACTTGTTTGATTTGGAGTTCTTCTTCATCATCGATCATAGAATGGGTTCCAGGCCGACAGCCTGGGATAGCAAGGATGGATGTCGCTTTTATCGTTTGATATCGTCCGTAGTCGGACCCTGCTCTTATGTATGATGATTGAATGTATTGATGTATTGATGTGATCATGATTTAGCTTGTGGCGAGTGTAAGCCAATTCCATATACTCATCTCTTCTTTACATGTACTTGTAATGATATCCATTCTTGCGAAACGACGAGATGCGCTTCTATCCCTTTCGAGGCCCTCGAGCCAAAATAAGGATAGGACCGCATCTTGGGCGTTACATTATCCCAGGCTACCAACCAACGAACTGATCATCGGGGTACGTCACATACATACGATCGCATTCCTCGTCATACTCCCACCGGAGTCCTGTTGTATCACATGCATCGTTATCATCGGTATCTGCACCTGTTGTTGTAGTAATCTGTGAGCCTCGATGACTCAACAATCTCATTACCAAGGGTACATAAACTAGCCAAGCTAATGGGTATGGAATGGTTAAGCCGCAGCAAGCACTAAGCATTTATATTTGGCTAACTTACGAGTACAAGAATAAGAAGAGCGTTCTACGCATAAACGGACGAACTAGCCGTGATCAAGAAGTGATCCTCAACACCTACTTATGAGTCAATCATAACCCCACCGTGTTCTCTGCCCGAACTCCCTTGAAAAGAGATGATCAAGGTTGCGCACATAGTTAGTGTATTTTAATTGAGTTTAGTTCCAAGTTCTCTACAACCGAATATTATAAATCTCCAAGTCGCCACATAATCGCGGGCATGGCTTTCTGAAAGATTTAACCCTGCAGGGGTTATCCAACTCGTCCATCACAAATTAACCATAAGATGCATTGAAAAACCTCAACCTCGGGATAGCCCGAAAGTATCCTCGGAATCCTGGTGCACAAGACATTTGTTAAAGGTAAATCAAAACAAGCAAGACCTCCCGGCGTGCCACCAATCCCGACATTTCGGACATTTCGAAAGGATTTTGAACGGAAACACGAATCTTCTGTGATATCTTGCCACTCCGGTTAGAATAGATATAGGTGAATAAACAAGAGAGACATGCATGGATAAAAATTAACGACATGAAAATGATTCAACGAATGAAAAGGATGTGATGACATCGAAAACTTGCATTGAATTCACTAGCAAAGAAAACGAGAACAAAGAATGATGAACTTAGCACATGAGAATCTTCAGAATGAATCACCGGATACAATATGGAAGAAAAGAAGGCGGAAGCATCACAAGAATAGAAAAGGCACTTGATTCAAGATGTCTAGCTCTGGAAGAAAAAGGGGTGGGAGGGTTGGGAAAAACAAAGGCAACTTAGAACAGATGAAAAGAACTTCGATGAGAACACAAAGATTGGTCTTGGACATACTGAAAAGGATTGAATTCACTTGAAGAGAAGCACACCGCTTGGTAGAGAGTTACCATGACAATCACGATTGATCAAGAGGATTTGCACTCACATAAGAATATGAGAACACCATTAAGAAAGGTATGGAATCAACACTTCAAATTGAAGCAACTCGAATTACCATACTCCAACAAAACAAAGGATGAGGCTTGCTGATTAAGCCAGAAACAAATTCATGACAGATATTTCGTCTGATATTTTCCTGGTGTCGGTGTACTAAAGTTTGAGTCTTTTAGGACCCCATACTAGTGCACGGACGGTTGTAGCTACACCAGCAGCAAGGCCTACCGGGAGACAGCTGAATGCAAGCACAAGTTTATCAAGAAGGCATCCAAGCCGATGATCAGGACACAGAAGACCGAAGGCTGGGACCCCGGCAAGATGCTTGCCGGGATGGCTAGCGAAGCCCCGGCAAGACCTCACCACCCTGTCACCGCTCCAGCGCAGCGACCAGCTTGTCGTTTAGCCTTTGTCCTCCTGGGTGCGTGTCGGGGTGCTAACAGCGGTGGGACTAAGCGGTGCTGATGGGACGGCCTCTTTTCCCGTCCCCAAGAAGCTAAGGGACACCTAAACGGAGCATTTAATGTGTTTGTCCTAAGTCGTCAGTATTAGGTATGATAACACTGTAGCAACTTTACACCTCTTGTGCGTCGCCACTGTTGGTGACCCCTTCGACGTATAAAAGGAGGCCCAAGGCGTAGCTACAGAGGGGAGGACCTTCTGGCCCATTCTGCATGCGTAGCTGCTGCTCGAACGTACTGTTCATTGCAAGCGCTCCTAGAACTTGGGCTCAAACACATCCAATACAACAAAAGCAGGAGTAGGGTTTTACGCTTCTCAGCGGCCCAAACCTGGGTAAAAATCCCTCGCGTTGATCATTGGATGTGCTCTTTGTGCAAGCCTTTTTCCCTACCGAACCGTAAAGGGATCCACGCGATCCCATAGGTGTCGTACGCCGACATCTTTGGCGTGCCAGGTAGGGGAAAAAGGTTGTGCGAACCTGATCTAGCGATCAACACATCAGTTTCTTCATCATCTTCATCGCCATGGCTCCCAAGAAGAAGGGTTTTACGGCGGTTGGTCCATCCACGTCCGGTGCGCCTGTAGCTGCACAGACGGGCGACGGTGTGGACGCGGGCGGAGGTCCTGAGCCTCCACGACGTTCTGGTGGTCAAAGCCAAGCAAGCGGCGTCGTTAGCAGCGGCGACGGCAACGCGCGCGCCACTAGATCTAAGGACGGAGCTGTGCTGCCTACGGGCGGCGTAGTGAATTCCGAAGATGGAAGGGCGCCTTCTAAGACACCCACGCCGGCGCATGCGCCGCGGCCTTCTCAGGTCGCGCGCGATGAACAGCGCCGCGACGTCGGTGGTTCTAAGTGTCCCCAAGGAAAGACTCCTGAGCATCACTCTCGAGATGCGCGGGACCAGCATGCACGCCCAAATACTGGTGGAACGGCGCGCGGTCGCAGGACCGTGATGGAGTTCCTTCTAACACGGTTAGGAGTCAGAGCACCTCACGTTCCTCGCACCTTTCGCCGCCGCCTACACCAGCAGAAGCACTGGCGCGAGCATAGCTGCTCCTAAATTTTCCTCCTGCTGCGGAGAAGCTCGAAGAATGGAGAGCTGCTATTCAGAGCCTCGTCGGCCTCGCTAATGAAGATGGGCCGCAGCGGGCGGAGCCTTCGCGGCGGCAGTCCATCTAGCCGGCGCGCGCCGGTGGCGAAAAGACTGGAGGCGGTACGACCACGGTGCACTCTCCCCCATGGCGGCAGCAGCGGTCACCGACTCAACGGATCGACGCTTGTGATGACGATTCGACGGCGTCGTCTGATCCGCGAACTCGCCGCGATCAACGTCAAGTTCTTCGGGAACGAAGCAAAGAAGACGCTCGGACTACCATCGAGCGGCGGCGGGAAGCGCGCCATCAATCTGATAGGCGCGCAGGACCCACTGTAGACAAGCCTGCGCCAGGGAATCCTGGTGACCTACCTTATTAGGTGGGTTGTCCAACTTTTACCCGTGAGCTGCGGCGAGTCCAGTGGCCCAATTCCCGAACGTTCAAACCGGAGGTCCCGGAGAAATACGACGGCAAGACTCACCCGTCGGATTTCTTGAGCATCTACACCATTGCGGTGCAGGCTGCCGGGGCTTGCGACGACAAGATACTCGCCAACTACTTCCCGTTGGTGCTTAAGCCCAACGTCAGGTCATGGTTGATGCATCTGCGGAGAATTCCATTTCTTCCTGGGCAGATCTGTGTCATGAGTTTGTTGGCGCCTTTACCGGAGGTCACCAAGCTCCTGGCCAGGAAAGTGATTTGCATCTCATCCCCCAGAAAGAGGGCGAAACTTTGCGCAAGTACATACAGAGATTCATCCCTGTACATCATAACATCCCAGACGTTCATCCTGTCGTTGTTGTCAGCGCGTTCCATCAGAACGTGCGCAACCGCAGGATGCGCGAAGAGCTGGCGATGAACAAAGTCAGGGATGTTGCCGAGCTTTATGCTCTGGCTGATAAATGTGCTCGAGCTGAAGAAGGGAGGAGATTCCCCGGCGAAGATGCTGGAGCAGGAATCGACTCTGAAGACGAAGACGCTGCCACCCCGGCAAAGAAGGGTCCGCGGCGCAACAGGAAACGCAAGGGCAAGGCCGTACTTGCCGTCGAGGGATCCGGCAACCCCGACACCGCCAAGAAGGTCAAAGTTGACGGCCCCGGCAAGGAGGTTGCCGGGTGTGCCTCCTGTCAGGCCTTGGCGGCTGCCGACAAGCCGGAGGGCTCCGACAAGCAGTACTGCAAGATCCATCGCAGCAAGGGCCATGATCTCCAAAACTGCCGACAAGTTGAGCAGCTCGTTGAGAGGCAGAAAGCTGAGTATGAAAGGCGTGATAAGGAGAAGGGCCAGAATGGTGCAGAGGGGGCCAGCAAGAAACGCGGTGGCCGAGGAGGTCGCCGCGGCAAGGCCAAGCAACAGAAGGAGAGGCCCGCTCGAGGCCGCGACAAGGCAGAGGGGGGTGATGATGACAATGAGGAGGACGACGAGTCCAGCGAGCACGAATTTCAAAGAGCTACAGAAGTCATGTGCATTGATGGGGGTGCCTCGTTGCATTCTTCCCGCCGCCAACTTAAACAGTGGGCGCGCGATATCAATGCGACAGAGCCATCTGTCGATGCCCGGAAACCATTGAAATGGTCCAACACGCCTATCATTTTTTACGCCGAGGATCACCCTGATCGCATAACTGCGGTCGGGTGTCTGCCATTGTTGGTTTCCCCAATGATTCGCAACCTCAAAGTGACGAAAATGTTAGTTGACGGTGGGGCCGGTTTGAACCTGATCTCACCTGAAGTGATCAAAAGGTTGCAAATTCCTGATGAAGATCTCGAGGAGACGGGCACGTTTCAAGGGATCAATCCAGGAAGGAGCCAGCCGAAGGGTAAGATTACGCTACCAGTAACATTCGGTAGTGACCTGAACTTCAGGACAGAAAAGATTGTCTTCGACGTCGCCAAGATTCCATTGCCGTATAATGGGATCCTTGGCCGTCCAGCGCTGGCCAAGTTCATGGCGGCATCGCACTACGCTTATAATACATTGAAGATGCCCGGGCCGATCAGCGTCATCACTGTCAACTCCGACAAGAAGGATGCGCTATCTGCACCGACCAACTTTACCGGGAGGCAGTTGCAGCATCTGCCACCAAGGCACTTGCTCCTGCCGCTGAAGCTCCCGGGGGGAAGAAGACCGGCAAGACCTCTAGCACACACTCCGGCAAGCGCACCTCCTCGGAGTGCTACGCTCCCGTTGAGGATGTGCCAGAGAGCTCCACCGGCAAGAGCAAGAAGTCCAAGGCAGCTCCACCGGAAACTAAGAAGGTGCCCGTCAAGGAGGATGGTACGGGAGGAACTTTCACCATAAGTTCCACCCTCGACGACAAATAGGGAAGCGCGCTCATTACCTTCCTGCGGGCGAATGTCGATGTGTTTGCATGGAAACCATCTGATATCCCCGGTGTTCCCAGGGAGGTGATTGAGCACCACCTTGCTGTCTGTCCTCATGCACGGCCCGTCAAGCAGAAGGTTAGGAAACAAGCCTTGGAGCGGCAAGAATTTATTGCCGAGGAAATCAGGAAGTTGGAAGCGGCAGGTTTGGTTAGAGGAGTGCTCCATCCAACATGGTTGTCCAATCCAGCTGTAGTGCGCAAGGCGAATGGAAAATGGAGGTTGTGTATTGATTATACAGATATCAATAAAGCCTGTCCAAAAGATCATTTTCCTTTGCCGCGCATCGACCAGATTGTGGACTCCACTGCCGGCTGTGATTTGCTTTCATTTCTTGACGCCTATTCAGGATATCATCAGATCTTCATGGCAAAGGAAGACAAAGAGAAAACCTCATTTATCACCCCAAGTGGTACGTATTGCTTCTTACGTATGCCTTTCGGGTTGAAAAGTGCTGGTTCGACATTTGCAAGAGCGGTCCAGATTGGTTTTGAGCCCCAGCTACATAGAAATATGGAAGCTTATATGGATGACATAGTGGTCAAAACCAAGGACAAAGCTACGCTCATACAAGATTTAGAAGAGACATTTGCAAATCTGCGCAAGATCAATTTGAAGCTCAATCCTGAGAAGTGTGTGTTTGGCGTTCCATCCGGCAAGCTTCTCGGGTTCTTTGTATCTCAATGTGGAATCGAAGCAAATCCCGACAAGATCAAGGCAATTGAGCAGATTGAAGCGCCAAGATGCGTCAAAGATGTGCGTCGTCTTGCCGGCTGCGTTGCCACTCTGAGTAGGTTCATCTCCAAATCTGCTGAGCGCGCCCTGCCCTTTTTCAAAATCTTGAAAAAGGCAGGTCTAATGAAGTGGACTCCGGAAGCGGAGGCAGCGCTGCAGGATTTGAAGAGGTACCTCTCCTCTCCGCCAGTACTAGTCACGCCAATACCACAAGAGCCGTTGCTGTTATATCTAGCGGCAACGAATCAAGTGGTGAGTGCTGCATTAGTGGCAGAGAGAGAAGTCGATGAAGAAGCAGCGGCAGCGGCAAGACCGCCAAGCGACGATCTGGGATCTTCCCCGGCAAAGTCTGGTGCTGATAAAGTAGGATCTGCGCAGTCAAATGAAGCAACACAGAAGAAGAAGATGGTGCAGCGCCCAGTTTATTTTGTCAGCTCCCTTTTGCAGGGGGCTAGGTCAAGATATTCTGGCGTGCAAAAGTTGCTCTTCGGCCTCCTTATGGTCTCGAGGAAGCTGTGCCATTACTTTCAGGCACATGAGATCACCGTCGTCACTCGCTTTCCGTTACAGCGAATTTTGCGAAATCCAGATGCAACCGGCAGGATTGTGGAGTGGGCTTTGGAACTGTCAAGTTTTGGTCTCAAGTTTGAAAGCACTTCAACCATTCAAAGTAGAGCTTTGGCGGAGTTCATTGCAGAATGGACCCCAACGCCAGACGAAGAGATTCCGGAGACAACTCTCCCCGGCAAGGAAACGAATCAAGAGTGGGTTATGTATTTTGATGGGGCTTTCTCGCTGCAAGGCGCCGGTGCCGACGTGTTGCTTGTCGCACCCACCGGAGAGCACCTCAAATACGTGATTCAGATGCACTTTCCCCGGGAGAGATCGACAAATAACACTGCAGAGTATGAAGGGCTGCTTGCCGGTCTCAGGATCGCGGCAGACCTTGGAATTAAGAAGCTCATCATCAGAGGTGATTCGCAGCTTGTCGTCAAGCAGGTGAATAAAGATTATCAGAGTCCATTAATGGAAGCTTATGTCGATGAGGTGAGGAAATTGGAAGAGCGGTTTGACGGTCTGCAAATGGAGCACGTTCCTCGTGCGGAAAACAGCATTGCTGATGACCTGTCAAAGCGCGCTGCCCTTAAGTTTCCTGTGGAACCAGGAACTTTTGTGCTCCGATTGACTCAACCATCCATAACACCATCGATGGGACAAGAAAAAAGGAGGAAGTTGAGTTCCGGCAAGTATTTTCCGGCAGAGCTCCCAGAGGCCGCCGGCAAAGAAGTTGCCGGGAATGACACCAAGCTTGCCGGTGAGCGACAGGCTCCGGCGGGGCCTCAAGCTCTTGCCATAGAGACAAATGCTCGCGCCGAGCTCGCCGGGGAGCAACAGGCTCCGGCAGGGCCTCGAGCCTTTGCTGTAGAGACAAACGCTCCCACGGCAGAGGACATGCCTTTAGTCCTTGTTGTCGAGCCCCAGGCTCCAGCATGGGCACAGCACATCGTCCATTTCCTTCAAACAGGAGAACTTCCCGAAGAGCAGGAAGAAGCGGAGAAAGTAGCCCATCAGTCTAGTATGTACCAGTTCCTCGACAACATTCTGTACAGAAAGAGACCGAACGGTGTGAAATTGAAGTGCATTCCTCGGGAGGATGGACTGGAGCTGTTGGCAGAGATACATGGAGGCATATGTGGTTCCCACATAAGATCAATAGCTCTTGTTGGTAAGGCATTCCGGCAAGGTTTCTTTTGGCCCACTGCTCTCCAGGATGCAACTGCACTAGTAACCAAGTGTGAAGCGTGCCAGTTCCATTCAAAGAAATTGCATCAACCGGCTCAAGCTCTTCAGACAATCCCTTTTTCCTGGCCATTTTCGGTCTGGGGGCTCGACATATTGGGCCCTTTTCCCCGTGCTACCGGGGGCTTTGAGTACTTGTACGTCGCAATCGACAAGTTCACAAAGTGGCCGAAAGTGGAAGCAGTGAGAAAGGTGACAGCACAATCAGCCGTCAAGTTCTTCAAAGGACTAGTTTGCCGTTTTGGTGTGCCTAATAGGATCATCACCGACAACGGTACACAGTTCACGAGCCACACCTTCATGCAGTATGTCCAAGACCTTGGCGGCAAGATCTGTTTTGCTTCTGTTGCTCATCCAAGGAGCAACGGCCAAGCGGAAAGGGCTAATGCTGAAGTGTTGCGAGGCCTCAAGACAAGAACTTTCGACAAGCTGCACAAGTGTGGAAGACGCTGGATTGATGAGTTGCCGGCGGTTCTTTGGTCAATCAGAACGACACCAAATCGAGCCACTGGCCAGACACCCTTCTCCCTAGTATACGGGGCGGAAGCAGTTCTCCCCACAGAACTCACATACGGGTCCCCTCGAGTGCTCGCCTATGATGAGCTTGAGCAAGAGCAGTTGCGGCAAGATGACGTTACGCTCCTTGAGGAAGATCGTCTTCAGGCTGCTGTGCGAGCTACACGCTACCAGCAAGCCTTGCGCCGCTACCATAGCCGCAAGGTTCATGCCCGAAGTCTTGAGGAAGGTGACCTTGTTCTTCGGCACGTTCAGTCGGCCAAGAATTCCAACAAGTTGACGCCGAAGTGGGAAGGCCCTTATCGGGTAGTACGAGTCACCAGGCCTGGCGCAGTCCGCCTGGAGACCGAAGATGGAGTTCCAGTGAGTAATTCCTGGAATATTGAACATCTTCGTAAGTTCTATCCATAAGGCGCGGTTGCTGGGTCTCCCGGCAACCACCTTTTCTACGAGTCTTGCCGCCAACGAGATGTAATCCTTTGTACAAACCAGGCGCAGACCCTGTGCATAGTTGAATAAGATTAAGTGTTTTACAATTCTTGTCGATTTCCATGTTAATCTATATGCATGCTTATCTGAGACATTGTATTACACTTGCTTCCCGTAAGCATTAACGAACCGCCAAGGTTCCATATCTCTATTTTCTCTTCTTTCTTTTTCTCAAAGGACAGAAGGTTCCCTCGCGTGCAAGTTTGCCGGGGGGGAATGGTGGTATGGATACCGACAGGCGATGTTCAAGGTTGACATCTTGCCGGAAGGAGTACGGCAACCAAAAGCTAAGTTGTAGAAACTTCAAACGAATTTTTGTTTTGTAAGGTTATTCTCCTTGAACGATTTCGGCCTATGTATGGGAAACCTGCACGCGAAGGAACCTTGTCATGATCGGTTGCGCCCTTATTTTGTTTCGATCCCGCTCAACAGTTTAAGTGGCTGCACTGAAAGCGTCAAGGTTTCTTGCCGGTAGCGGCACGTCCAGCAGGCTGCTAAAGTCCCGCACCTAGCGCTCGCGGCAAGGGTGCACGCGCCGGCAAGTTCCCAATAAGCGTAGGGTTTTTTCCATAACAGAAAGAAATCGTACAAGGGAAATAGCATACATTCATCCAGAGCATAGCAAGTTATATTACATTGATAGTTGCCGCGATTCTAACATAAGACAAAATTGTCTTTGGCATGGAATGGTGGCGACAAAAAGAAGTGAAGCAGCTAGTCCTTGCACTGGCCTTCGACCCTCTTGACTTGGTTCACCTTGTTGACGATGGGCGCGACAAGTTCTTCGAGTGCCTTGAGGTCCGCATCCTTCGGCAAGCGGTCAAGAACGTTGGAGAGGTTGATGCTGGGGTTCTTGTGCACCACTTTGATGAGCACCTTGCGGAAGACGGCCTGGCAGAGTTTGCGGGATTCGTTGGCCAGATGGGTTGCTCGATCAGAGTGGAGCAGCTTCAGGGCGTCAACCATGCCCTCAAAAAACATGGTCAACTTGGCGCTCGGAGACACTCTTTCATCAGAAGAATACCTGAAGTTCTGCAGGCCCATGGAGGATAGTTCTGCTGCAAGCCTTTCTGCAACATCGACAAGGCATTCGGTCCAGATCTTGATGCCTTTCTCGAAGTCATTATAGGTGGCAGCGGCACTTTTGAGCAAGTTCTTCTCGTTTTTGAGGTCCTTGATCAAGGCCTTCTCACGAGCCCTGCTGTCCTCAAGAGTCTCATTCAGCGTGGCCAGCTTCAGCTTCAGGTCGGCAATGGATTCATTGGCAGAGGTGAGTTGCTTGGTCTTGTCGGATATGGCGACTTGCATCTCTGCCAGGCTGTAGAGAGTCTTCTCTCTTTCGGCTTCGAGCGTCGAGATCTTCTTGCCGTGATCCTCAAGGTCCGCCTCCAGCCTCTTCACCTTATCGGCAAGCTCGTTCTTGGCGGCCTCTGCAGCTTCGGCAGCATTGACGGCTTCCTTCAGTTTGCCGGCGTGGTCTGTGGCCAGAGCTTCGAGTGTTTCCTTGTGCCTCTGCTCCAGATCCTGGGTTCGCTGCGCGACAAGCTTCTCAATTTCTTCATCCTTGCCGCGAAGCTTGTCGGCAAGCGCCTTCTCGCGAGCGGCAAGCTCCTCCTCGTGAGCGTCGAGCCCGACACGGCTCTCTATTAGGCGAGCTTCCTCTGCAGCGGCCTGTTGTGAGGCCTCCTCTAGTGCCTTCTCAACATCAGACTGCTTCATGAGGAGCTCGTTCCAGCTTTGATGCAGCTGCTCCTGACTCGTTTTCAGCTCCTGAAAAGCTTCGGCGTACCAGGCTTGCGTTTCCACGACGTGCTTCTGGAAATCTCCCTCCGCTGCTTCAACAACTGCTGCCCTGGAGTCCAGCTTCTCTTTCCGGGCGCGGTGAAGCGCTTGGAGCTTCTGAAAGTTGCTGCTCATAGCCTGGAGGAGCTCTTCTTCTTCAGATTTGCTGCTGCTGGTGCGTGGCTCATCGACAATCTTGAGCCCAGCGGCGGTGATGACGTCTTCGTCAAAGACTTCCCCTTCAGTCGGCACCCCAATGCTTGCCGTTCCCGGTATGCTGACAAACAGGTTGTCGCCAACCTTGAGGTATTTGCTTGATGAGGGGGCTTCGGATGTTGACGGCAGATCCTCAACAGCCGTCTCACTGGCAACTGGGGGCTCCGTGACCGGCGTAGCCCCTGGTGCTCCTGTGGCAGGAATGCCGTCAGTATGGTCACTAGTCTCCTTGCCGGCTCTCTCAGCGGACTCCTTGGCGGCCTCGGCGGCAGCATTCTTGGCGGCCTCGTCAGCGGCAATTCTGTCGGCCTCGGCGGCAGCATCCCTGGCGGTCTCCTCGATAACGGCATCAACATCCATGTGTTCCATCGAGGGAAGATCTGAAGGCCAAGAAAACAAACAAGATAAGGCTGAGGTGGAAGTTCAAGAAGACAAAAAGAAAGACAAAATAACAAGTGCTCTGAGGCAAATGGTTTACCCGTGTCGAGCTGCTGAGAAGGGTTGCCGGTGCCTGTGCTTGCCGGCTCCTCCTCATCAAGAATGGGCTCGTCAGCAGAAGCCCTTGCCGAAGATTCATCTCTGGGCGGCATGGTTGACGGAGGCGGCACGTTAGGGGTGGCTCCTGAGGGTGCTCCTTGTTGCCGCTCCTCTCCTACAAGCCTGGTGATGTTAGCACTGAAGATACACACCCCGACACTTGCCAGCGGAAAGTGAGTAGTGAACTCACGCTGGGGCCTGTGTCGGGGGCTGCGTCGTGGGCTAGGCTCCGGGCTGATGTTAATCAGCTCTGGCGCACCTGAGGTGCTTGCCGGCGGTTCATCGCCTGTTGAAGTCTTCGCCCTCTTCGCCATCCTCTGCGCCAACGTTTCCGTATCTCTACGGGGACAGGCCAAGGCGAGGCAAACAAGTTAAGCAAAACCAGAAAACCAGAAGTTAAAGGATGAAACAGGACCCTTACTCTTCTTCTTCTTCCGAGCTAAAGGCAGAGAGGTCGAAGTCGACTTCCGCCACGGTGTTCATGCGAGGACGTGAAGGAGTGGTCCTGGGTCGCTTGGCTGCGGCGGAAGTAGAAGGTTGGTGGGCTGAGGCACCAGTAGTGGCCTTCAAAAGAACACGCTTCTTCTTCTTCTCGGGAGCTGGGGGCTCCTCCTGTAGCTGTTCCTTGGCTGTATCTTCGGCAGAAGGGCCCCGACAGATGTGCCACTCGGCTCTCCGGCAACCTCGTCCTGCCCGGCAAGCTTTTCCTCTGACAACACTTCTTCTTCACTGGCTTCCTCTTCCGTGAAGCCAGCGCTGCCGGCTTCTGCAGCAAGATTCACCTCTTCCGCCCTGCTGGCGATATACGCCACTTCTTCCTCAGTGGTGGGGCGGATGAGGTTTGCTTCTTCTCGAATGGCCTTCTCCGACAAGTTATCAAAGAATTCATGTGCCTGCTCTGCGGATGGTTCTTCCCAAGTTCCGTCAAGGCCGTGAGCATTGCACACCGGCATCATGGCGATGATTGAGGCCAAGGCGGAGTTGCGGCACAGAGGAATGACGCTGGCCGGCAACTTGTATCTCGCGTCAGGCCTGAATAGTTTGTGGCAGAGGGCTGTGTGATGTATGACCGTCAAATTGTGGTTCAGACTAGGGCGCAGCCGCATGATGTCTGCCGCATTCCGGAACTCCCAGGCTGGTCTCCCTTTGTTCTGCAGAGGGGCGATGCGCCGGCGAAGGAAATCAGCGCCAACCATCTCTATTGTGAGCCCGGCAACTTTGAGGCGGTGGATCCTGGTAATTGCAATTGTGAGCTTCTCATCTTGAGGATCGAGGTCACTCCAATCCTTACCGTGCGCCATCTTTGTTTGTCGAGGCGCACAGAAGGGCTGAGGGTCATTCTCCTGAATCCAGCACCACTTGGCCCGCCATTCTTCCCACTTCTCGCGGTAGACCCTGTCTGGGTATATCTCTTTGTTCCATGTCCTTGGAATCTAGGTGATAGAACCAGAAAGGGCCTCACCCGCTTGAATACGGGGAACAAAGAAGTGGCGGAAGAGGGCTGTGTTGGGGACTACGCCGGCAAAGTTTTCGCAAAGATGGGCAAAGACTGACATACATGTCACGGCATTCGGCGTAAAATCCAAGAGTTGGAAGCCGTATGTGTACATGATGTCGTTGAAGAAATCATAGAAAGGGGAACAGAGCCCGCAGTAAAAATAGTCGACAAAGAAAGGGAATTTATCTGGGCCACCCTTGGAGGAACCTGGGCTCACGCGAGTAGCGGGATGAGCCTTCGTCTCCCTCGCCCACATGAACAGGTACCGATCCCTCAGGGCGTTCGCATCGAGCGCCGAAGCGAAGACAGCGTGCTTCTTCCGCATCTTCACCAGTTCGCTCTCCGGGATGGCAGCTTTCACCCCCTTGCCCTTGCTCGCCTTTGGCGGCATGGCGGCTATGGAAGCGAAGGCCGAGGACGGCGAAGGCGTGGAGGCGGCGGATGAGTGGGAGGGGCTCTGTTTCGGGCTCGAGGAAGAAGACGATGGCGATTTCCAGATTGGAAAAGATAGGAGGTAAATGAGCAAGCACCTCTGCGGATTCCTTTTTATGGGGAAGGCGCGAGCCTGCCTCTTTACTAGTCAGGATGAAAACACTTTTGCGAGCGCGCTGCAATTACGGCCGCTCCGCGCACGTATCCCACGTCCCGCATTCAATGTGCGTCGTGGGGGGTGCAATAAGCGGAATAATTACAACAGCTAACTCCTGCCACGCGTGCCCGTGCACTGTTTGGGCCTAGCCCAACAACGCCTCGCACCTGTGTATGGCCTAGGCCTGGGGGCTCCTGTCGGTGTACTAAAGTTTGAGTCTTTTAGTACCCCATACTAGTGCACGGACGGTTGTAGCTACACCAGCGGCAAGGCCTGCCAGGAGACAGCTGAATGCAAGCACAAGATTATCAAGAAGGCATCCAAGCCGATGATCAGGACACAGAAGACCGAAGGCTGGGACCCCGGCAAGATGCTTGCCGGGATGGCTAGCGAAGCCCCGGCAAGATTCGCACCCGGCAAGACCTCGCCACCCTGTCACCGCTCCAGCGCAGCGACCAGCTTGTCATTTAGCCTTTGTCCTCCTGGGTGCGTGTCGGGGCGCTAACGGCGGTGGGACTAAGCGGTGCTGATGGGATGGCCTCTTTTCCCGTCCCCAAGAAGCTAAGGGACACCTAAACGGAGCATTTAATGCGTTTGTCCTAAGTCGTCAGTGTTAGGTATGATAACACTGTAGCAACTTTACACCTCTTGTACTTCACCACTGTTGGTGACCCCTTCGACGTATAAAAGGAGGCCCAAGGCGTTGCTACAGAGGGGAGGACCTTCTGGCTCATTCTGCATGCGTAGCTGCTGCTCGAACGTACTGTTCATTGCAAGCGCTCCTAGAACTTGGGCTCAAACACATCCAATACAACAAAAGCAGGAGTAGGGTTTTACGCTTCTCAGCGGCCCGAACCTGGGTAAAAATCCCTCGCGTTGATCATTGGATCTGCTCTTTGTGCAAGCCTTTTACCCTGCCGAACCGTAAAGGGATCCACACGATCCCATAGGTGTCGTACGCCGACACCTGGTGAGGTCCGCACGGGCGTAATCTTACAGTAGCCATCATGTATAAGGTAGTGCACACGACATACGAACCGTCCCCGAATCATAGCAAGCTACAAGGATTCTTTAAGACACAACGAGAACTGCGGTAAGAAAGACCGTGAACAAAGGAACCACTAGATGTTGAATCCCAATCTCACATCATGCATTTCCTAGAAGATAAGCCTAGGTAACTACTTGAATTCCCACCTAAGAACTCCCGAAATCTTCTGGTTATGCAATCTGGTCGAACAGATACAATGAGCAAATCCATCACTCAACTCTAGCATGATACTACTCTCCAATGTATAACATCCGTCAACACATAAATAGAGACCCCGAAAACTCATCTACCTCAGACCCTCGTAATCACAACGATACTAGATATGGCAGTACATCTGATCACACTCCCCAGTACTGGGTGGCGCAAGACTCCTCTCGCCACAAATGGTATTGAAGCGATTTCGAGAATCTTTGTCCTTGGATACTAAGGAAACTAAAAGATAGCAAATGTGACAATAAAACCTTGGAGCACAACTCCCCAAGACACTGTCACAACCCCAAAATGTCACGAGGCACCAAGAACAGAATTCCATCACACCGATATCGTAAAGGTTCCAAAATACCTGCGTGATCCTAAAATATTCATTGAGAAGAGGGATGAAATTAAAATTCCTACGTCACGATTCCTCATCAGAGCAACGAAGGGAAGAGGAGTAAAAAGAATTCATACTCTCCGATATATAAGTAGACTCAAAATATAGTTTTTTTCTTCTAGACTCTACAACGGCCAAGTTTGATCAATAAAGGGGGCTCCTAGGTCGGTACTGCTCTAATAGCAACTTGTCATGCCCAAAATGCGGTACTATCCTCGCGACGACTCGAGGGCCTTGATAAGGATAGAAGAACATTTTGGGTCGCTTTCCAAGAATGTATATCATCACAATACATGTAAAGAAGAGATGAGTATATGGAGTTGGCTTACACTCGCCACATGCTACAACATAAATATCTCGATACATCAATACATGACAATCATCATACAGAAGAGCAGGATCCGACTACAGATGAAATCAAACGAAAAAGAAGACGACGTCCACCCTTGCTAATCCCATGCTGCCCCGACCTGGAAATCATCCTATGATCAATGAAGAAGAAGAAGAACTCCAAATAGAACAATCATCGTTCTCACGTCAAAGCACCGCATTACCTGTACCTGCACCTATTGTTGTAGGAACCTATGAGCCACGGGACTCAACAATCTCATTAACAAGGGTATCAATACTAGCAAAGCTTAATGGGTGAGGTATGATTACGCGGTGAGGTTGCAGCAAGCACTAAGCATTTTATCTCTGGCTAACTTACGAGTACAAGAATAAAAAGTGTGATCTACACATGACGGTCATAAACTAGCAATGACCAAGAAGTAATCCTAAACACCTACTTACGAGTCAATCATAACCCCACCGTTTTATCTTCATGAACTCCCTCGAAAAGGCACGGTCATGGTTACACACACGGTTGGTGTATTTTAATTGGGTTTACTTCAAGTTTTCTATTGCCAGGTATTATAAAATTTCCATGTTGCCACATAACCACGGGCACGGCTTTTCGAAAGATTTTACCATGCAGGGGTGCTCCAAGTCATCCTTCACAAACTAACCACAAGCTGCGCTGGAAAACCTCAACCGCGGGATAGCCCGAAGTGTCCTTGAAATCCCGGTGCACAAGACATTCGTCAAAGGTAAAACAAATCCAGCAAGACCGCCCGCCAGGCTAGATCCCGATAGGAGGCGCACGTATCTCGTTCTTAGGTCACTACCAGATGAGCGATGCATACAGTGGCCAAATTAAACACCCAAGTTGCCCCTGGGTGGCCCCACACGGTGCTCTGTTTTGGACCAACACCATAAGCACCGCCCCCTAGTATTATGTTGAATTAAATCCACGGGTTCATGACGCCCTATGCATTAATAAAATTGTCCGGTACTATTATGTTGGCAAATTTTAGTACCAATGATGGGCCTTGCCGAAAGATTTTTATCCCAAAGCAAATTATCAAGGGGGTCCCCATAACAACCCCAAGCATGTTGGAACATAACACTGGTAATCGGAAACCAAGGCATCAAGATTGGAACAAAACACCAGGCAAAAAGCCGAGCCTTGCACCCTTTATGAAGTATATAGGTGCATTAATTTAAATAGCAAGAGTAATGTGATATCCCAAGATATCCATGTTTCCACATGGAACCACCTGCACCTACAACTAGCAATGCTATAAGAGGTATGGTTAGAGGCCTTTCATGGCATTTTGGGAGGCTTGACAAACAAGTGGTGGGTAGCGAGACATAGGGATAGAAACGAGACAGCTGGTATAGAAATGATAGTAGTGGTATCCAGGGTAATGGTCATCTTGCCTAAAATCCCGCTTAGAAGAAGAACGAATCCGTGAAGTAGATGAACGGGCGTAGTCGAACGAATCCTCACACCCCAAAACGTTATCGGACTCTAGCGAGAAGAACTGAAACCAGAAAGAAGCAAACAACACATGGTAAACAAACAAGCATAATCATGACAAGATGCACAATCAAGTATGATGCATGCCCATCTGAAATATGCATGGCATCGCAAGGTGCAACAATCAAATACTACACATTAAGTGAAGCCCAATATGGAACGAGTTGCATATTGACGAAACTCCACATTCTAATATTTGGTTCACTCTCATTTAGTTACTGAACAAATATTAAATATTTTTAAACAAGACAAGAGGTGAAGCATAATTAAACTATCTATCTAGGCATTTTAAATGAGGCCGGAAACCACACATAACAATTCCGGAAAATCCCCATATGCAATTTCCTAAATTGCTACTCTTCAGTCCTAAATCATATTCTATAATTATTAAACAGGAAAAATACACATACCATGCTATTCTACACGTTTTTCTAGTCAATTTACATATATAATTTATTTATTTAGGAGCTACGGTTATTTAGTTATGAAATAAACCGTTTTAGCATGCCATTTATGCAAATTTAATCACTGAGTAATTTTAAACATTTTTAACATGTGTGAAAGTTGAATATTGTGAAACTACATAAATTCTAAGCATTTTACATATTTAAGTCATTTTAATCCGATGCACGGTTATTTAGTTATTAGCATTTTAAAAACATGGCATTTTCTGTAATTGTGCAAATCCCTCGATATTAGAGAAAATTTGACAAACAAAATAAAAACAATTCCTGGGCCGAATCTACTGAGCGCTGGCTGGTATATCACGCATGGGCGAGGAATAGCGGGATGATGCTCACTTTGGGTCCTTGGACCGGTCGGTGCAGCGGACAGAGTTGTCCCGTTTGTTTCGAGCATTGAGTGGCTCTAGGGATGAGGCGGTCCAGGCGAGTAGGTCGGGCGGTTCGCAGGCCGTCGGGCGTGGTCTGAGGTGGATCAGCCGTACCGTCGGGTCTTGCGGTTTTACCCCGATTCCAGGGTTCACGGGAACCGACCGGGTCTTGGCGGTCCAGGGGGTCGGAGGCGGCTGGACGCTCATCGTCTCTTCGTGAGGAAGCTGAGCGGGGACAGTAGGGGCGAGCAGGTCGTGGGCGACATCGGCGCGGGACTTGCGGTGACGGGGCATGTGAGAGGCCAGGGTGGCGCAGATCGGGTGGCAGGAGGCGGATCTGACCGGGGATGGTGGTCGGGACCTTGGGGTTCTCCATGGAAGATGCCCGGAGGAGCTCCTATATGGTGGCTCGGGTACCTGAGAGAGAGAGAGAGAGAGAGAGAGAGAGAGAGAGAGAGAGAGAGATAGATAGATAGATAGATAGATAGAGAGAGAGAGAGAGAGAGATGTGAGGCAGTGAGAGAGCAAGGAGAAGGATAAGGAAGGAGGGAAGGAAAGGAAGGGCGGGGTCCTGTCGGTGGTCCCCGGGGTGCCGCTAGAGACCAGCGGCCCGAGGCGACAGGGACACGGGGACTCGGGAGGAGCTCGAGCGACTACCTTGCGAGGAGCTCAAGGGTTGCTGGGAGCAAAGGCATGGGATAGCTGGGAGGTTGCGGGCGCGCAACAGGATCAAGCGAGGTAGGTGGTTGCGTTGCTGCCTCAACCAAAGAAAGATAATGGAAAGTTGCCCGAAATGAGCACTAAAGACTTTTCGAGAAATCTCCTCCAAATCACCAGTATGACTATCGAAATCGTGAGCATCAGCATGTAGGTTCCAAATCCAAGTGGTAGTATCAGGGCCCTTAGCTAGTGTTCTTGAGAAATGGCTGGGATCATAGAGAATTAGAATTCTCATATATCATATCGGGTAGGTTGTGGTATTTCATTACTACAAGCATGGGTTATTGTAAAATAACACATGTCATTTGGATACTTCTCTTCAACTCCGAAGTATTTTTATACAATACAAATAGTTGAAGTTAATTTTACGAAAGAAAAAAGGCGGATTATAGGAGTGTGTGACTTGAATTATTGATTTGGCCATGCAGATAAAGAATTGGATCTGCCACATTAGAATTCACAACCAAAGGTGTCTCCGCATCCAATCAACATGTAAGTCCCCTACCTAGGAAGGATAGGCTGGTTCACTTGGGGAGAATATCTTCTATGATCATACCGCAACCATGTCA
The DNA here is from genome assembly GCA_039707655.1 of Elymus sibiricus. Classification (NCBI taxonomy): domain Eukaryota; kingdom Viridiplantae; phylum Streptophyta; class Magnoliopsida; order Poales; family Poaceae; genus Elymus; species Elymus sibiricus. Next base: position 314,798,240 of record CM077665.1, read on the forward strand.
TCCATGAACAGGCTCCGTAAGATCTCTATTGGATCGAAGTACGGAGGTCAGAATAAATAGAATAATGATCAATGGAAAAAAGAAAAAAATCCTTTAGCTGGATAAGGGGCGGATGTAGCCAAGTGGATCAAGGCAGTGGATTGTGAATCCACCATGCGCGGGTTCAATTCCCGTCGTTCGCCCATCGCATTATTGCAAATTCCAAAAATGCAATTTTCCATATTCTTAGTTACGTATTTACTTACGGCGACGAAGAATAAAACTATCGCTATAGCTGGAAGCTCGGACAGAGCCGCAGGAGAACCGGCCAGTCCTGGTGGTGCTGGTGGTTGCGTGGGGTGGCGAGGTGAGGCACGGAGCTCAGGAGCTTGTCCTGATCCGAAATGAGGGGAACTCACTTTGGTAGACGTGCGGGAGCTCGGGGACAAGCCGTTGGCCGTCGGATCCGAGATCCTCTGGATGAGGTTGAGGAGGGATTTGGTGGCTGGCTTGGGATGGTTGGGTGGATCGGCTGTGGGATTGGACATATAGGATTTGGATGGATCCCGAGGTGGGAATGGACAGCGGTGGCAGCGGCGCTAGAAATTAGGGAGTTGGTTTAGGGTTTGTCCAAAATGGTTAGGGGTTCATCTGCTATATATAGCAGGTGGGTTTTGGGTATGGGCTATTTGGTCCTTTCGATCACAATCGGACGGTCCGGGTTAGAAGGAAGTCTGGGCTGGTTTTAGTGGGCTTTGTAGAGAGCTATGGGCCAGACAAGAGAGGGAAATCGGTCAGCCCGACAACAATTTGATTTACCGAAAATGTCTGCGATTTGACTAGCAATATTGTCACTATATGTTTAACAGTTCGGGTATAAAATGACCTCCGAATGCGATGAAATTTGGTAGTCTACCTACAATTTAATAAAACCGCACGCCAACTTTCAACCCATTCTGAGAACATTTTATTCCTACTTATGAAACAATATTTGAATGATGTCGCGGGCATGTGTGAGTGTGTTTGGTCTCGAAACGATGAATGATGACAACGAGGAAAACCGGCAACTATGAATGGATGTAAGTTTTGAAAAAATAAGGCAATGGACTCCCGATGCAATGCGAATGCTGCGATGATGAGTGCGATAAACACATAAATCACACGATGATAACGGAATATATCAAAGTCATCTATAGCATCGGTATTGGGCTGTTACACTAAACCCCTGGGCTTATATAGGTACCCAGGGGGAGCTAGGTTACATGCTTTAGGTCGGTTTTGGAGATGCCGAACATAGAGCCATCCTTGGGGTGCACGCTGTCAGAGGTTTCCTTTCATCCTAAAAGAAAGTCTTGACGCTTCCGAAGTCCTTCAGGTGGTAGCTTAACAGGCCCATAGTTCAGCCCATACGGACCAATCACTTCATCCAGTACCTACTAGTCCAGGACACCCTTAGTAGCCTTGAACTTGTCTCCAATTGCCGAGGATGAACGCACTCTTTGGATCTCCGGGCTCCGGATGTCTTTGGCTTCGTAGGCGAGTTCCCCTGAATCATAGTATTCAGATCCAAAATCCTTGCACTAACTTAGTTTTGAATGGTCATCACAAAGTATAAACGGTGAGTTTCATATCTAACAACTTTAACTGAACCGCCACCACTTAAAATTTGTTTGGGCCAGTCACAATGAATAACATCACGCTTCGAGGCAGTTGCCTTACTGGCTTGTTCCACCAAAAGTGGAGATCGTGCCCCAAGTTTTAGGGGATATCATCAAAAAGATTTGTTTCGATCAAGGCCAGTTTAATGGTGGTAAGGAATATGGAGATTTACATGGCGCATCATGGGGGCGTTTGGCCTTTCACCCTGCTATAAGAACACAAAGTTTAGATCATTCTTTTCACCATGCCTCCTTCTCATGCGCCTTAGCCAACACCTTCAGAGCTCAAGCGCCCAGATCGCCTTCTCTATTCCACCTCTCATCCCGACCTAGTTCCTACCATGGCCGACAAAGATCACTCAGTGGCTTCCCCGTCACAGCCAGCACCATCTAAGAGCCGAAGGACGCTGGTTACCTCCCTGTTGATGCCAATTGCCAGGCTCGAGAGCCTGGACAGGTCATCCCAACCCCTGGTTATCTTCGTCTCCCACCTCATCCTAGGCCTAGGTTTTCCTATCCACCCATTCGTCGGGGGTCTCCTATACTTCTATGGGCCTGACATCCACCACATGGCTCCAAATTCCATCCTCCACATCTCCTCCTTTATCAAAATGTGCGAGGCCTTTCTTCGTGTGGAGCCGCACTTCGACCTCTAGCTGAAGTTATTTTGCGTCAAGCCGAAGTCCAGTGGTTCACAACTAGCTGATTGTGGTGAATCCATGATTAGCAAATTCCAGAAGATCGTCTCGCCAAAAGGGCTCCTCATCGAGATCATCAAAATCTGGCAGAAGGAGTGGTTCTATATTTCAGAACCTCTCCTAGAAGGCCAAGCCGAGGTTCTTCCTTTCAACGCCGGCCCTCAGGAGAAGCTAGTCTCCTAGAAGGAAAAAGGCATTGATTGGGGGAACCCCGAGGAGATCGAACCTCTACAAAGGAAGACCCACTCAATCGTCAAGGCCTCGGTCCTCCTGACCGACGTGATTCAAGTCATGCTTCATCGGCGTAGTCTGCCACTGTAGATCCCAGCTATCCCCATGTGGCAGTACATTGATGAGCACGAAGCCCCGATGAATCATTTCTTCCACATGAGCAACGAGGCTATGTGGTCGGCCCTCTTCAAGCCATCGGGGAACACCTTTCCCGCTGCGGGAGCTGACCACGACCCGTCCGAGGTTAACATAGTCGCCCCAGCTTTCCGTCTCCTTCATAAATTACCTGACTAGGTATCTGCTTCAAACTTCCAATCAGCAATGGGCAACCAACGTAGCATTAATCATCTGTCCCTCTCCGCAACCAGAAGAGGTTCCAACACATCGTCTTGAAGCCCAGCTCACTCCCGACCCCTATATGCCCCCTATCAAAAAGGAGCAAAAGAGGAAGAGAGATAGCCTTCTATAGGATCCAAAGTATGTCTAGAGGGGCGGGGGTGATTAGACTACTTGGCAAAATTAAAAATCTAGCCTTTTCCCGATTTAAGTTGTTAGCCAATTTTAATAATTGTAGCAAGCCAAGTACACCCTACACATGCAAGTCTAAGAGTATAGCAGCAGAATGTAAATACATGCACATGAAAGTAAAGGTAGGGAGAGGAGAATCAAATGCAATTGATGACACGAAGATTTTTCTCGTGGTTCCGATAGGTGGTGCTATCGTACGTCCATGCTGATGGAGACTTCAACCCACGGAGGGCAGCGGTCGCGAAAGTCCATGGAGGGCTCGACCCATTAGGGTCCACGAAGTAGCAACCTCGTCTATTCCATCATGGCTTCCATCCACGAAGGACTAGCCTAACTATGGGTCGATCTTCACGAAGTAGGCGATCTCCTTGCTCGTACAAACTTCTTGGTTCAACTCCACAATCACGAAGGGAGGCTTCCAAGCGACACCTAACCAATCTAGGAGGCACCACCCTCCAAAAGGTAATAGATGTGGTAGTATGATGAACTCCTTGCTCTTGTGCTTCAAAAGATAGTCTCCTCAACACTCAATCACTCTCTCACAGATTTGGCATGAGTAGAAGAGATTGATTGGATGGAAAGCAACTTGGGGAGGCTAGCAATCAAGATTCATATGGTTGGAATGGAATGTATTGATCTCAACACATGCGTAGGTGGCTCTCTCTCAGAAAATTGGATATGGCAAGTGGGTGTATGTTCTGAGCGCTTCTCTTGCGAGTGAGAGGTGGTGGAGGGGTATATATAGGCTTCTCCAAAAATCCAACCGTTACAACATTATTGCCCAACTCGGTGAAGCTGAAGTGAAAACTCGGTTGCACCGACTAGTGGAAAATGTGGCAACTTTGGCGTTTTTGGTGAGACCGATATATGAATCTCGGTGGTACCGATATGGGTGACCTAGGCAGTTACCAAAACTCGGTGAGACCGATTTATCAAACTCGGTGGGACCGATTCTAATAAATTGGTTAACAGAGAGTTGGTCCAACACTCGGTGAGACTTCAACCCACGGAGGGCAGCGGTCGCGAAAGTCCATGGAGGGCTCGACCCATTAGGGTCCACGAAGTAGCAACCTCGTCTATTCCATCATGGCTTCCATCCACGAAGGACTAGCCTAACTATGGGTCGATCTTCACGAAGTAGGCGATCTCCTTGCTCGTACAAACTTCTTGGTTCAACTCCACAATCACGAAGGGAGGCTTCCAAGCGACACCTAACCAATCTAGGAGGCACCACCCTCCAAAAGGTAATAGATGTGGTAGTATGATGAACTCCTTGCTCTTGTGCTTCAAAAGATAGTCTCCTCAACACTCAATCACTCTCTCACAGATTTGGCATGAGTAGAAGAGATTGATTGGATGGAAAGCAACTTGGGGAGGCTAGCAATCAAGATTCATATGGTTGGAATGGAATGTATTGATCTCAACACATGCGTAGGTGGCTCTCTCTCAGAAAATTGGATATGGCAAGTGGGTGTATGTTCTGAGCGCTTCTCTTGCGAGTGAGTGGTGGTGGAGGGGTATATATAGGCATCTCCAAAAATCCAACCGTTACAACATTATTGCCCAACTCGATGAAATCGAAGTGAAAACTCGGTTGCACCGACTAGTGCAAAATGAAATTTAGGCTTTTTGGTGGTACCGATATACACAACTCGGTCCTACCGATTTTGGTCTGACCAGGGCAGTTCCTCATCTCAGTGACATCGATTCACCAAACTCAGAAATTCCGAGTTTTGGAATTAGATAACTAGAGAGTTGGTCACTGATTCTCGGTCATACCGAAACCAGTATTGGTTGTACCGAGTTGCTAGGGTTTTGGCTAGGTTCTGTCTCAAGGGAAAATCGGTATGGCCGAGTGGGAAACTTGGGGGCACCGATTTTGAACTTTAGGTTTTGGACAGAGAATATTTGTGGGGGAATGTATGAGTATTTTTGGTGTCTAATCTCTAAGAACTTGAGCAACCATATCATCATAATTACTCACCCCCTTTTAATAGTATTGGCTTTCCTATGGACTCAAAAGTGATTTCTCACAAAATATGAAATTTAGAGTCTTTAAGCTTGAAGCATGGCCAATTCTATTCCTTCCTTCCCTTGGGGAGGTTCTCCACACAATCCTTTAGCCATCCCATCATTGAACTTTTTCCTGAGATAAACTTGGTACAAACATTAGTCCAATGAAATATATGTTGTTATTAATTACCAAAACCACCTAGGGAGAAGTTGTGCTTTCAATCTCCCCCTTTTTGGTAATTGATGACAACATATAGATCAAAGCTTCGATAAGAGATATAATCAATGAATAGCATCGTTGCTTTGAGAAGTATGTGATAAGCAAGAGCTCCCCCTAAATTTGTGCACTATTTGAAATTTGCGTTTGAATGCAAATGCGCAATCGATTAGGAGTGTGGGTAACTCTTCCATGTCACATACAACTTGGTGGTGCGCATAAATGATATGAATGGATTACAATGCACATAACACCAAACAAGTGAATGATCATCTCATAGATATATCACAAAGATAGGAAATAGTAGCATCAACAAGCAAAGTATATGATCAAACACAACTGAGATTTAAACAAACGAGCGACAAACCAAATGTTTTTAAGTAGTAGAGAGCAATCAAAAAGTAACACACTCTCTCTCGAAGCCCTATGATCTATACCAAAAAGCAAGACACTCTCTCTCGAAGCCCTATGATCTATAACTTCTCCCCCTTTGGCAACAAGTTACCAAAAAGTTCAATGTTATAGAGCTAATCGTCTCTGTGGGCATGGTCTCCTCCATGAGATGATGAAGATGCTCATGTAGCTGTCGAAGGAGTCGAGAGAAGAGCATCTGCAAACGCTTTGGCTGAAGTCCTCTGAGGTGGTGGAGTAGACACTGGAGGTGCTGGAGGAACTGATGGAGCTATGGCAAGTGCTGATGAAGTAGGCCTCGTCTGTGGAGCTAGCATAGTAGGTGTCTTGGACTAGGTGTTGAACTGAGTGCTGGTCCTGAGAGGTGGACTGTGATCATCATCATCAGTGGAATTAGGGCTAGGCACTGCATTGTGGGATCACGAGAAGAGGCGTCTAGAGGGGGGGTGAATAGACTACTTGATAAATTAAAAACCTAACCTTTTCCCAAGTTAATTGGTTGGCAGATTTTAGCAATTATAACAAGTCTAGTGCACCTACACATGCTAGTCAACAAGTATGGCAGTGGAAAGTAAAGACAAGCATATGTAAGAGAGTAGATATAGGAAGATCAAACGCAATTTGGAGACACGAAGATTTTTCCCGTGGTTCCGATAGGTGGTGCTATCGTACGTATACGTTTATGGAGACTTCAACCCACGGAGAGTAATGGTCGCGAGAGTCCATGGAGGGCTCCACCCACGAAGGGTCCACGAAGTAGCAACCTCGTCTATTCCATGATGGCCTATGTCCATGGAGGACTAGCCTTACTCGGGGTAGATCTTCACGAAGTAGGCGATCTCCTTGCCCTTACAAACTCTTAGTTCAACTCCACAATCACGAAGAAGGAGGCTCCCAAGGGATACCTAACCAATCTAGGAGGCACCACCCTCCAAAAGGTAATAGATGTGGTAGTATGATGAACTCCTTGCTCTTGTGCTTCAAAAGATAGTCTCCTCGACACTCAATCACTCTCTCACAGATTTTGCATGGGTAGAAGAGATTGATTGGATGGAAAGCAACTTGGGGAGGCTAGAAATCAAGATCCATATGGTTGGAGTGGATGATCTTGACCTCAACACAAGGGTAGGTGGTTCTCTCTCAGAAAATTGGATATGGCAAGTGGGTGTATGTTCTGAGTGCTTCTCTTGCGAGTAAGAGGTGGTGGAGGGTTATATATAGGCTTCTACAAAAATCCAACCGTTACAACATTATTGCCCAACTCAGTGAAACCGAAGTGAAAACTTGGTTGCACCCACTAGTGCAAAATGCGGCAACTTTGGTGTTTTCGGTGAGACCGATATATGGATCTCGGTGGTACTGATATGGGTGACCTAGGCGGTTACCAAAACTCAGTGAGACCGGTTTCTGAAACTCGGTGGGACCGATTCTAATAAATTGGTTAATAGAGAGTTGGTCCAACACTCAGTGAGACCGATTCTCAAAACTCGGTGGGACCGATTCTTGAAAATGGCTAACAGAGAGTTGGTCACTGGTTTAGGTTGCACCGAAAGGAATGTTGGTAGTGCCGAGATGCTAGGGTTTGGTTTGGCTTCTGTCTAGGGTAAAACTTGGTGGATCCGAATGGGAAGTTGGTGTCACCGAATTTTGACTTTTGGCTTTGGACAGAAGATTTGTGTGGGAAAGTGGGTGAGTATTTTTGGTGACTAATCTCTAAACACTTGAGCAACAAGATCATCATATTTACCTCATCCCCTTTTAATAGTATTGGCTTTCCTATGGACTCAAAGTGATTTCTCACAAAATGTAAAATGTAGAATCCTCATTCTTGAAGCATGGCCAATCCTATTCTGTCCTTTCCTTGGTAAGGTCCTCCACACAATTATTTAGCCAATCCTCTCTGTGGACTTCATCTGAAATAAGCTAGATAAAACTATTAGTCCAAGAGACAATGTATGTTGTCATGAATTATCAAAACCACCAAAGGGAGCATTGGTGCTTTCAATCTCCCCCTTTTTGGTAATTGCTGACAACATACTATCAAAGCTTCAAATTAAGATATGCAGGAATATGTGATAGCTTTGAAGGATACATGACTAATACAAGTTCCCCCTAAATGTTTGCAATCCATTTTGATAGTTGCTTTGGAATGCATGAACACACACATAGTAGAAAGGACATGAGAAGTCATGTATGTCTTGCCTATATGCATCAAATATATGTGAATGAGGTGTTTCCTTGTTCAAGATTTCACCCTTGCAAACAATATGTGCAAGAAGCAAGAGATCATCTTAACCAAGGATATGATGCATATACTTACCTTGAAGTTCTTGAGCATTCTAGTAGTAGAAATACACTTGAGAAAACAATGTTATGAAACAAAAGAGTTTTCTACTTATCCAAATGCAAAGAGATTCAAGAGTACCAAGATATGGAAGACATATGAAGAATAGAGTTTTTAAGATTGATATGTCTCCAAAAAGCATTTAGGAATTTCTCCCCTTAGTATGGATTTGTAAATATTCCTCTCCCCCCTGAATCTTAGCATGTAGATATTGGGAGTAGGTAGGGTGAGACAAGTCTAGCACTAATAAGCAATCAAATCTAAAACACAATAACAAGGAGATATTTTTATGTTAGACTTGAACAAATATTTCTCCCCCTTTGGGTAAGCATAAGCTTAGATGTTCTTAGATATTCTGCCCCTTTATACATTCTCCCCTTAATTATATTCTCCCCCTTGATGTTCTCCCCCTATATACAAGCATAAGTGTTGATATTCTCCCCCTTTTGTGATTTCTCCCCCTTTGTCAGCAAGTATAAGCTTTGATATTTCTCCCCCTTTGGCATTAATTTCCAAAAAGGGTGACACAAAGGTTCAGAGGAAAGGGATCATTGAGAGGCAAGGGATCCTTGAGAATAAGGGTCATAGAAGTAGGGATCCTTGAGAGTATTTGAGACTAAGGGATCCTCGAGTTCTTTTTCTCCCCCTTTTATTATCTGAAAATATTCTTAAGATTTATCCCCCTTTTACAAAGGGATCCTTGAAGAAATGGAGATTTTGCTAATTGGACAAAGAACGCAGAAGATAGCAAAATCGGTGGCTCCGAGGCAGAATGGGTCGGTGGAACCGAAGTGTGTATGTGCAGCTTGTCTACAGTATCGGTGACACCGAGTTACTTGAATCGGAGGCTCCGAAATGCAAAACAAAAACTTGGCTAAGTTTGTGAAAATCATTTTTCAAAAGGTCTCAACGGAATAAAATGATTTGCAGTGAATTTTCAAAAACATTTGCAATGAATTTTCAACTAGATGGAAATTGAGTGGTTCCAAGAAAGCATGCAACTAAAAGATGAACCAAATAAGATACTTCACCTAGATGATGGTCGGTGACTAGGTCACCTATATTAGAGTATATTGACTTAAGGAGCCAAGCAAGAATACTTGATCATAGGTCATACTCTACGTTAAGATCAAAATGGGGTTGCCATTTTTTGATTAAGCATTTTAATGTTTTCATATCACTTGAGTTGCTTTATCTCATGACTTGGAGTAAAGCTATTTCAAGGATATGTTCACATACATTTGAGTGATGTTGATGACGTGGCATGTAGGAGAACTTCTTGTGGATGCTCATTGTTGATGAAGATCATCTTGAGTTGTGAGCTATCCTTGATCATTTTGGTTCTATCATCAAAGAAAGGTTGTGGATACTTGGCCATGACAAGATTGGTTGTGATATGAGTTGATGGAAATCTTGTGGAGTGTAGTTCTTCTAAGTACCTACAAAAGATTAGATGCAATACAAGGGAGCATAGTTTTCCAAGATATAAGATAGTGTCATATCAAGTGTAACATGGAATAGTCATGTAAGCTCATGCCCTTGCATGCATCCGAGTGAGTCTAGATCAAGTTTGAAGAATCAATGATGTTCAACTCACTCCTCAAGTGACAAAACACTTTCTCATCAAGTGGCTTAGTAAAGATATCGACCAATTGCTTGTTAGTGCGAACATGTTTGAGATTAATGTCCCCTTTGGCAACATGATCACGAATGAAATGATGACGAACTTGAATATGTTTAGTTCGAGAATGTTGCATGCGATTATGAGCAATCTTAATAGCTCTCTCATTGTCACACAACAATGGAACATGTCTCACATGGATTCCATAATCCTTAAGAATTTGAGTCATCCATAGCAATTGAGCACAACATGATCCGGCGGCAATGTATTCCGCTTCGGTGGTAGATAGAGATACCGAGTTTTGTTTCTTGGATTACCAAGACACAAGAGATCTACCAAGAAATTGACATGTACCCGAGTTGGATTTTCTATCAACCTTATCACCAGCGTAGTCCGAGTCGGAATAGCCAACGACGTTAAAAGAGGATCCATTGGGATACCATATGCCAAAATTCGGTGTTTGTATCAAGTATCTCACAATTATTTTCATGGCCTTAAGATGACAATCTTTAGGAGCGGCTTGATATCTAGCGCACATGCACACACTAAGCATAATGTCGGGACGGGAGGCACATAGATATAACAATGAACCAATCATTGATCGATAAACCTTTTGATCAACTGGTTTGTCCTCCTTGGTGAGGTCAACATGTCCACTAGTAGGCATAGGAGTTTTCATACCTTTACACTCTTGCATGTTGAACTTCTTGATCAAGTCCTTGGTTTGAGAGATGAAAGTTCCTTCTCTTGTTTGCTTGATTTGCAAACCAAGGAAAAAATTTAGCTCACACATCATGGACATCTCATACTTCTCGGACATCAACCTTCCAAATTTCTCACTAAATTGTGGGTTAGTAGATCAAAAGATAATATCATCCACATAAATTTGGCACTCAAATAATTCACCATTAACTCTTTTAGTGAATAAGGTTGCATCAATTTTACCAATTTCAAAACCCTTTTCAATAAGAGACTTCGTTAAGCATTTGTACCAAGCTCGTGGGGCTTGCTTAAGACCATAGAGAGCTTTACGAAGCTTGTAGACATGATTAGTTTTCTTGGGGTTTACCAAACCAGGGGGTTGTTTAACATAGACCTCTTCTTCAACCTCGCCATATAAAAATGCACTTTTAATATCCATTTGGTAAAGCATGATATCATGGTGATCATCATAAGAAAGAAGAATACGGATAGCTTCAAGTCTAGAAATGGGGGCATAGGTCTCACCATAGTCCATACCTTCGACTTGGGTGTAGCCTTGAGCCACGAGACGCGCCTTGTTGCATACGACTTAACCGTCTTCATCTTGTTTGTTCCGAAACACCCATTTGGTTTCGATGATGTTTTGTTCGTCCTTGGGCTTCTCCACTAGTGTCCACACTTCGTTCCTCTCGAAGTTGTGTAGCTCCTCGTGCATAGCATTCACCCAATCCGGGTCCTGAAGAGATTCTTCTACCTTCAAAGGCTCAATACTAGAGATGAATGAATAATTTTCACAAAAGTTAGCCAATCGAGTTTTAGAGCAAGTTATCCTCCCGGTTCGTATGTCATCGAAGATTTGATCTAGAGGATGATTTTTGTTCACTCTTGCTCGTACTCGGGGTAGCTTTTGCTTATTGGATGGTGGAGCTTCCTCATCATCATCATCTTCTTTATTGTTGTTGAAGTTGTCATTGCCTTGAGGTGGTGGTGAAGGTGGTTGAGGTGGATCTTCATGATGAAGTTCTTCCTCCTCTCATCTTGTTGTGTACCACTTGTGGATGCCTCCATGTCCTGTTGAGGTTTGCCTTGACGCGAAGTAGGGGCTTCCACTTGGGTTGATGAAGTACTTTCCTTCACCTCCATGGGACGAATCTTGCCGATGGACAAGTCTTGGATAGCTTCCGAAGGTTCTTTATCTCCTACATCATTTGGCAATTGTTTGACTTGCGAACCATTAGATTCATCAAACTTCACATCTACCGTCTCTTCAACTTTTCGAGTGAAGTTGTTGTAGACACAGTAAGTGTGAGAGTTTGATCCGTAACCGAGTAGGAAACCTTCATGAGACTTAGGAGCAAATTTAGAACGACGACGCTTATCAAGAATGTAACACTTGGAGCCGAATGCCCGAAAGTATCCAACTTGGGGCTTGTTACCGGTGAGTAGTTCGTATGTCGTTTTATCGAGGAGCTTGTGAAGGTAGAGTCGGTTCGTAGCATGACAAGCTATTTCCACGGCTTCCGCCCAAAAGTGTCTTGGCGTCTTGTATTCGTCGAGTATCGTTCTAGCCATCTCTATAAGAGTCCGGTTCTACCTCTCAACAACTCCATTTTGTTGAGGCGTGTACGTAGCTGAGAACTCATGTGAAATCCCTTCTTCGTCAAGAAAGGAATCCACATTTGTGTTCTTGAACTCCGATCTGTTGTCACTCTGAACTTTCTTGATCTTCACTTCACGCTGATTTTGCGCTTTGCGAGCGAAGTTCTTGAAGATCTTTTGCACGTGCGACTTATCATCAAGAAAGAATACACACGTAAATCTAGAAAAATCATCAACTATAACTAGACCAAAGGAATTTCCACCTAGGCTCTTGTAAGCATTGGGACCAAAGAGATCCATATGAAGCAACTCGAGTGGTCTCCTAGTAGTCATGATATTCTTTACGGGGTGACTTCCACCTACTTGCTTTCCTGCTTGACAAGCACTACGAAGTCTATCTTTGTCAAAGATAACATCTTTAACACCAAGTTTATGATCACTGATACGTCTCCAACGTATCTATAATTTTTGCTTGTTCCATGCTGTTATATTATCATTCTTGGATGTTTTACAATCACTCTATAGCAATTTTATATCATTTTTGGGACTAACCTATTGACATAGTGCCAAAGTGCCAGTTCCTGTTTTTTGCTTTTTTTTTACTTCGCAGAATATCAGTACCAAACGGAGTCCAATCATGGCGAAACTTTTTGGAGATTTTTTCTGGACCAGAAGACACCCACTAGGCCAAAGAAGTAACAGCGAGGTGGGCTGTGGAAGCCACAACCCACATGAGCGTGCCAGGGGGCCCCCGGCGTGCCCTGGTGGGTTGTGCCCTCCATGGGGCCCCCCTCCACCGCCTATGATGCCTATAAATTCCCAAATATTCAGAAAACCCTAGGGGAGTCGACGAAACACAATTCCAGCCGCCACAAGTTCCAGAACCTCAAGATCCAATCTAAACACCATCACGGAGGGGTTCATCTTCTTCATAGGTGCCTCTCCGATGATGTGTGAGTAGTCCACCATAGACCTACGGGTCCGTAGGCAGTAGCTAGATGGCTTCATCTCTCTCTTTTGATTCTCAATACAATGGTCTCCTGGAGATCTATTTGATGTAAACTTTTAAGGTGTGTTTGTTGGGATCCGATGAATTTTGAGTTCATGATCAGTTTCTATCCATGAATATTATTTGAGTCTTCTTTGATCTCTTATATGCATGATTACTTATAGCCTCGTATTTCTTCTTCGAATCATTGGTTTAGTTAGGCCAACTAGATCGATTTTTCTTGCCATGGGAAGAGGTGCTTTGTGATGGGTTCGATCTTGCGGTGTCCTTTCCTAGTGACAGAAGGGGCAGCAAGGCACGCATGCATCGTTGCCATTAAGGATAACAAGATGGGGTCTATTCCTACATGAATAGATCTTGTCTACATCATGTCATCGTTCTTATTGCATTACTCCGTTTTTCCATGAACTTAATACACTAGATGCATGCTGGATAGCGGTCGATGTGTGTAGTAATAGTGGTAGATGCAGGCAGGAGTTGGTCTACTTATCTTGGACGTGATGCCTATATAATGATCATCGCCTTGGATATCGTCATGATTATTTGATCTTCTATCAATTGCCCAGCAGTACTTTTCTCACGCACCGTGTGCTATACTCATGAGAGAAGCCACTAGTGAATCCTTCGGCCCCCGGGTCTACTTTTCCAACATATTGCTTTCCAATCTATCCTTTTGCCTCTTTGTTTTCAGATGTACTAAATCAAAAACCAAAAATATATTGCTGCACTTTTTATTTGCTCTTTTTATTTTGTGTTCTTGAGAGATCTAACTCTCCTATCTATCACTACCTAATCTATCTTTTTACCGTAGAGAGATTGACAACCTCTCTTTCGCGTCGGGTTGCAAGTATTTGTTATTTGTGTGCAGGTGCTGCTGTAATAGCCCAAGTGCAACTTTCCAAATCCTTGCAATATTTCCATGTATGACCTTCTATGTTTTGCCCTCATGTGTTGGGATTAATAAAGATTGCCTTATCATTTTGCATCATGGCATCGTGTCTTTATTCATAAGTTTGCATCATGCTTGTTGATGTGTTATGTTGTGGGAGTGTGTGATGTGGTGATGTGTGCATTGCAGCCAATTGCTACTCCTTGTGTGCAAAACCCTTCCTATAGTTCTTTTGATCAATATCTTCATCTCCTTCTTATTTCAAAATTCACGATAGTGGTAGTTCTACTTTCCCTATTCAATTCAAATAAATGTTGCACATCTACCTAATAATCTGTTAAGTATTTTAAAATAGCTCCTTGCCATGTGCTGTTATTTTTCCTTGTGCGTCTTTTGCAAAACAGCATCAAGAGTAAATAATAGGTGATTTAATTATTTTCTCTAAAAATGGTCAAACCATTTTTATTAAATAGTGCATGTTTTTGTGAGTTTAAAACATATTTTCTTTCTCTCTAATTCCTCACAAAACCTGTCTGGCAGTTTTATTTGTTTCTGTTTTATTATATACGAAAACCCCCTTTAAAGCAGGGAGAGAAAGAGAGGAGCCAACCCACTTACCCCTTCAGCCAGCCCACCAAGGCCAATTCCTCCTGTTCTTCTTCTAGCTCCTGTATGGCAGCCATAGGGGACCTCCACGTCGACACCATGTTCGATTTGACGGCCGGGAATGCCTCCCTTGAGCCTATATAGCACCCCCAAAACCTAGCCCTAGGTCTCCACTCTCCATTTTCCCCTTCTCCCCTCCTTGTCGCCGCCAGGGTAAGTTCTCGCCCATGCACGCCGTCGCCATGGCCGAGCCGAGCTTGAGCTCAAGCTCGGGTTGATCCGCTCGGCTCCGTCCGTCTTCTTCCGGTAGGAGCGCCACTGTGACGACCGCCCTCTTCCTCACCTGCGGTCGCCTCCACAAGGAACCGAAGAGCTTCTCCGACGTCTGCCTCCCCTGCTTCCTCTGCTTCGCGGAGCTGGGAGCACCGACGCGGTCAGCCTCTCGCCTTGACCTCCTCGTTGCTTCCCCAACCTCCTCTTCGTGCATAACGAGCCCGTGGTGAGCTCCTGCACCTCCCATGTCTGCCCCCCCTTAGTGAATTATTCCAGCATGCATCAATCCTGCCACGTGTGAGCCGCGGTTGTCGTGCTATCGCCATGGCCGATTTTGAACCGAGTAGATGCTCTCTTCCGCGGTACTCGCGCCCTGTCCTAGCAGGCATAGCACACCCATGCACACAACGCACACACCCACGCACGCGAGTGCATGCGCAAGGGCCTCACCTTGCCCCGATCGCATATGCCGGCTGTAACCTGTACGCCATGGACGAGGTGCTCGAGCTCCTCACACCCATGCGCCTCCTACACATACACGCACACCACACGCGCGTCCCACCATCGCTGCCCTCACCATTTTCCGCATGCCCGTCGGCACCTACTAGCCACTGGATCCGCCGCGTTTGATCGCTGCCTGACGCCGGCAAGATCCCCGTGCGCCCATGACTTGAAGCTCAGCCCTTTTAATATTGTTCAAGAGGAGCCGGTTGCTATATTTTCACAAGCCAACAGCAGCAGCGTAGTGGAATTCTCGCTTACGTAAATTCGGGTCTACATCTTGGTTACTATCCGTTAGTGGCAATTTCATCCATGTTAAAAATTGCTAGCATGTTGCTATCTATGATTGAAAAGTGCATCATGATATAAATGACATAATTTGTTAAAATGTTGCAACTTTGGATATGCATAGTTGTTGATACATGGTTCCATGGTAAATGATGTATGTATGCAAAATGCTTAGATTTCATGTAGTTTCACAATATCCAACTTTTATCCATGATGAAAATATTAAAAATTGTTGTTTGTATTAATTGCATTTATGACATGTTAAAATGGTTATTATCATAACTAAATAACCGTAGCTTCGTTTAAGATGATCTACATATGTAACTTGACTAGAAAATTATGTAGAATAACATGGTGGACTTTATTTCCCTGTTTAACAAATATAAAATATGCTTATTTCAGATCTGGACCAAAGTCATATTATGCTTATGGGGGACGTTTCGGAAATGCTATATGTTGCTTCCGGTCTCATTTAAAATGCGTAGATGTTGTAGTTGTGTATGCTTCACCGTTTGCCATGTTAACAACATTTAATGTGGATGAGTACCTAAACGAGAGTGAACTAAATAATTCGAACGTGGAGTTTCGTCAATATGCAACTCGTTGCATATTGAACAACACTTAACATGTAGGAGTTGTTTGTTGTTCTTCCCATGCCATGCCATGCCTTGCATATTAAACCGGACATGCATCATATTTGTTTGCGCATCATGTCATGCATATGTGTGGTGTATCGTGTGTTGATTGTTGTTTCCGGATTGCTTCTTCTTGATAGAGTTCTGAAAGCGTTCGGAGTGTGAGGATTCGTTCGACTACGTTGGCTCGTCTTCCTCATGGATTCGTTCTTCTTCCAAGCAGGATCTCAGGCAAGATGACCATTTCCCTGGATAACACTACTATCATTGCCATGCTAGATGTCTCGTTTCTATCATTTGTCTCGCTACCTACCACTTGTATGTCAAGTCTCCCAAATTGCCATGATAAGCCTCTAACCCCTCCACAACCTAGCAAACCATTGTTTGGCTATGTTACCGCTTTCTCAGTCCTTCTTATAGCGTTGCTAGTTGCAGGTGCAAGCTATTTCCATGTCCAACATGGATATTTTGATATATCACAATATTAGTGCTATTTAATTTAATGCACATATATACTTGGTAAAGGGTGGAAGGCTTGGCATTTTGCTTGGTGTTTTGTTCCACTCTTGCCGCCCTAGTTACTTGTGTACCGGTGTTATGTTCCATATTTTGCGCTCCTAACATGCTCGGGGTTGTTATGGGGACCCCCTTGATTTTCATTTTAGGATAAAACTCGTCTGGCAAGGCCCAATATTGGTACTACATTTGCCTAATAACTAATAAACCTGCATAGGGAGTAATTAACCCGAGGATCTTTAATCAACAACCCGGTCTAGTGCTCCTCATGAGTGTTGGTCCAAACTAGAGCACCGTGCGGGGCCAACCCGGGGCAACTCGGGAGATGTCTATCAGGCCACCGTACGCTTTGCTTATCCGTCGTGTCCTGAGAACGAGATACACGGCTCCTATCGGGTTCGTCCACACGTCGGGCAGTCTTGCTGGACTTGTTTTACCTTTCTCGAATGTCTTGCGTGAGGAATTCCGAGACTACTTCGGGCTATCTCGAGGTTGCGGTTTTCCAACGGAATTGCCTAGGAAATCACGGGATTCGTGGTCGAGGTTATTCCCGCGACGTGTGGTTAGTTTGTGATGGATGAGTTGGAGCACCCCTGTAGGGTTAAATCTTTCGTAAAGCTATGCCCGCGGTTACGTGGCAACTTGGAAACTTTGTTTAACACCCGGTCATAGCAAACCTGAAGTAAACTCAAATAAAATACACCAACCGTGTGCATAACCATGACTGTCTCTTCTCGTGATTTCTGAACCGAGAGAGAACACGGTGGGGTTATGTTTGTTCGTAAATAGGTGTTCACGATTTCTCAGAGATCATTTCTAGTTCACGTCCGTTTATGTGACGATCATCCCCCTTTATTCTTGTACTCGTAACTTAGCCTCTCAAATAAATGCTTAGTGCTTGTTGCAGCCTCACCACTGAACCATACCTTACCCATTAAGCTTTAATAGTCTTGATACCCTTGGAAATGAGATTGCTGAGTCCCTGTGGCTCACAGAATACTACAACAACAGTTGCAGGTACAGGTAATGCGATGCTTTGACGTGAGAGCGATGATTGTTTTGATTTGGACTTCTTCTTCTTATTCATTGATCTAGGATGGGTTCCAGGCCGGCAGCCTGGGATAGCAAGGGTGGATGTCATTTTATCGTTTGATTTCGTCCGTAGTCGGACCCAGCTCTTCTGTATGATGGTTGTATATGATGTTGTATTGATGTGATCTTGATTTAGCTTGTGGCGAGTGTAAGTCAATTCCATATACTCATCTCTTCTTTACATGTACTTGTAATGATATCCATTCTTGCGAAACGACGAGATGCGCTTCTATCCCTATCGAGGCCCTCGTGCCAAAATAAGGATAGGATCGCATCTTGGGCGTTACAAGTTGGTATCAGAGCCTGTACCGACCTAGGAGGCCCCTTGATTGATCGAACCTTGGCCGAGTCGAGTCTAGTGAAAACTATTTTGAGTCTAGTTATATATCGGAGAGTAGGATTCTTTTTACTCCTCTTCTATGCTCTGGTGAGGAATTACAATTTAGGAATTTTAATTCTACCCTCTTCTCACTCAAAAATTTTTAGGATCACACGGGTATTTTGGAACCTCTATGATGTCGATGTGACCGGAACTCTGTTCTTGGTGCCTCCCGTACGTATGGATTGGACCCGGGGAGTTGAGCTCCAAGGGGTTGTTGACACATCCCTATCGTCCAGTTTCCTTAGTATCTCAGGACGCGGATGTTCGAAATTGCTTCAATACTATTCGTGGTGCGAAGAGTGTGGCGGCACCCAGTACTGGGGAGCGGGATCACATGTACTGCCATGTTTAGTATCGTTGCGATTACGAGGGTCTAAGGTAGATGAGTTTCCGAGGTTTCTCCGGTTCTGTGTTGACGGATGTGATACACGGTGGGTAGTATTATTGCTAGGAGTTGAGTGTTTTATTCAGTAATTTATCCGTGTATCCGTTGGACAAGATTGCATAACCAGAAAGATTTCGGAAGTTCTTAGGTGGGAATTCAAGTAGTTATATAGGATCATCCTTCCAACAAATGCATATGGGTTATGTATTTGTTTCCGGCTTAATCCTTAAGCCCCATCCTTTGGTTTTGTTAAAGTATGGTAATTCGAGTTGCTTCGGTGTCAGGTGGTGATTTCATATCTTTTCTAAGTGGTGTTCTCATATTTCTATGGGAATGCTAATCCTTTGGCTCAATCAAATTGTCATGTCAATTCTTTCCATCCAGTGTGTTTCTCATCAAGATGATTCAATCCTTCCAATATTTGCAAGATCATTCCTCATATTCTTCCGGAGTTCTTTTCGTCCGTCTTAAGTTGTCTTTCTTTTTCGCACCCTCCCGCCCTTTTTATTCAACAATCAAATTCTCGTCCAGGTGCCTTTCTCTTCATCAATGCTTCCGCCATCATTTCTTCCATATTGTATCCGGTGATTTCTTGTGGAGATTCTCAACATTTTCAGTTTCAAGATCTATCCTCATATTCTTTGTCTTGTTGTTATTCTTCTCCGGTGGATTCGATTCAAGCTCTCGGTGTTCATCATTTCCTTTCTCATTCGTTCAATGGTTTCCCATGTTGGAAATTCTTATCCAAGCCTCTCTTGTTTATTCCCCTCTCTCTATTCTATCCAGAGTGCTGAGGATATCTCAGAAGATTCGTGTTTCCGTTCAAGGTCCTTCCAAATTATTTCGAGGGTCTCACCTCATCAAGTTTTCATTTGTACCGGTGCAATCTCTCTATCTAAGCAATTGTTTCAACGGAGTTCTCTTTGAGTGGGCCCATAACCCACAGGTTTTATCCCAGGATCTTACCTGGCTCTTCTAATCTTTTCCGGAGATGTTCTCTAGTTCTTTTCAGTATGACATAAGAATGAATCTCATCAGTCATCTTCCTTCTCGAAGATCGCTTCTAAATCATTTTCATCATTAGCTCAACCTTTCCTTGTTTATTGTTCCGGAGCGTCGAAGTAATTCTTGGTGGTGTTTCTTGTCATCATTCTCAGCATTGAAGACCGAAGGAGAGTTTCTCTTAAATCTTGTTCCATTCTCAGAGATTCATGGTTTCAGCTTGTTGCTATCTTCTCAAATTCTTCTCGATCATGAGTAATTCCATCCATATCTATCCGGAGCATTTGAGTGTTGTTTTCATTTCTCGATCCTCCGAAGGCCATCATTTCAGAAGATTTCTTCGTTCTCAGCTTTCAGCTTTCATTCTCAAATTCTTCTCAATTGTTGTCTCTTCGTTCGTATCTCAATTATCCCGGTGGCTCATTCTAGCTGTGCTAGGTGGATCATGATCTCTTCGTTCTCATGTATCTCCATGCATTCGTAGTATTCTCATCCGTCTCAAATTCTTACCGGTGGTTCGTTTAAGACTTCTTTAAGTTTATGCTCTCTCTCTCTCAATTTTTTTTCAAGAAGAATAAGTGGTATACCAAATCCGTTGATTGTCATCAATTAAACTTGATAAAGGATAAGCATAACATAATTCTTATTTTTGTTTCATCAAGGTGATTTCAATCCTTCTTTCGGAGTTGTTCATGATATCAAATTCTCGGTTCTAAGTTGTTCATTTTTCTTTTCCGGAGTTCCAAGTTTTCTCAAGTATCTCATCGCGAAGCTTCATCTAAATCTTTGCAACGTCATAATCTATCATTTTTCAACCTTCATTTCTTTTGATCATTCTTTCGTATACGGAGGTCCTCGTGGTGGGTCTTCAAGTATATAATTCCTTCTCAATTGTTCTTCAAGATTCTTGTTGGACAGGCTCAAGTATCATTCGTCTTGTATTTCAAGTACAATTCTTTCTCCCTTATCTTTTGAGATGGTGTTATAGCATTCTTGATTCATGAGGAGTCTCGAAGAAATATTGTCAAGAATTAGATATGTAAACCCATCATTTCTTTCTTGGAGTTATCTTGGATTGGATTTCACCTAAGGCATTTCCTAAGGATTGTTGCTATTGCGGTGCTTATCTATGATCCAAATTCTCAGTGTATCCTCTTGGCGTCAGAAGTTTGCATATCATATTGCTCCCAATCATTTGTTTCCGTTGTGGCGGGTTGTCACCTCATAATTTTGAGATGTTTTCCATAAGCCCACAACAAGCTTTTCTTTTCGTTGTTGGTTTTCCAGCAACTCCGTTCAATCATTCTTGGTAAGGCTGTTCTTTTCAATTAAATTGTGGCAGAAGTTGTCATTTTCTTCTCCATTCTTTTCTTTAAATCGATCTAGCTTCTATCCTTTTGTTCCAGAGGCATTGTGTTGTTGCTCTCTTCGATCCATCATATCGTTTTGTCAAGATCATGTTCTTTCCTTGCCTATCCATGTAACCGGAGTGTTGTGAAATCTTTTCGAGTTCTTCATTTTTATCAAGTTTTGTCACTCTTTTCTATCTAAGTGCTGCCCAAATTTCTTCGGAATTCTTGCTTGTCCTAGTGCCATTCTTCATCTCTTGCAACCTCCAAGGTTCTATGGTTTCACTCATTTTTCAAAGAAGCAACTAAGTTTTACCTCTTGCTCTTTCTCTTCCTCTTCTCATTCCTAGATCTCGGGACGAGATCCTCTTGTAGTGAAGGAGAGTTGTAACAGCCCAAGTGTAACTTTCCAAATCCTTGCAATATTTCCATGTATGACCTTCTATGTTTTTCCCTCATGTGTTGGGATTAATAAAGATTCCCTTATCATTTTGCATCATGGCATCGTGTCTTCATTCATAAGTTTGCATCATGCTTGTTGATGTGTTATGTTGTGGGAGTGTGTGATGTGGTGATGTGTGCATTGCAACCAAGTGCTACTCCTTGTGTGTAAAACCCTTCCTATAGTTCTTTTGATCAATATCTTCATCTCCTTCTTATTTCAAAATTCACGATAGTGGTAGTTTTACTTGCCCTATTCAATTCAAATAAATGTTGCACATCTACCTAATAATCTGTTAAGTATTTTAAAATAGCTCCTTGCCATGTGCTGTTATTTTTCCTTGTGCGTCTTTTGCAAAACAGCATCAAGGGTAAATAATAGGTGATTTAATTATTTTCTCTAAAAATGGTCAAACCATTTTTATTAAATAGCGCATGTTTTTGTGAGTTTAAAACGTATTTTCTTTCTCTCTAATTCCTCACAAAACCTGTGTGGCAGTTTTATTTGTTTGCTGTTTTATTATATACGAAAACCCCTTTTAAAGCAGGGAGAGAGAGAGGAGCCAGCCCACTTACCCCTTCAGCCAGCCCACCAAGGCCAATTCCTCCTGTTCTTCTTCGAGCTCCTGTACGGCAGCCATCGGGGACCTCCACGTCGAGACCATGTTCGATTTGATGGCCGGGAATGCCTCCCTTGAGCCTATATAGCACCCCCAAAACCTAGCCCTAGGTCTCCACTCTCCATTTCCCCCTTCTCCCCTCCTTGTCGCCGCCAGGGTAAGTTCTCGCCCATGCACGCCGTCGCCATAGCCGAGCCGAGCTTGAGCTCAAGCTCGGGTTGATCCGCTCGGCTCCGTCCGTCTTCTTCCGGTAGGAGCGCCACCATGACGACCGCCCTCTTCCTCGGCTGCGCTCGCCTCCACAAGGACCCAGAGAGCTTCTCCGACGTCTGCCTCCCCTGCTTCCTCTGCTTCGCGGAGCTGGGATCACCGACGCGGTGAGCCTCTCGCCTTGACATCCTCGTCGCTTCCCCGACGTCCTCTTCGTGCATAACGAGCCCATGGTGAGCTCCTTCACCTCCTATCTCTACCCCCTTAGTGAATTATTCCAGCATGCATCAATCCCACCACGTGTGAGCCGCGGTTGTCGTGCTATCGCCATGGCCGATTTTGAACCGAGTAGATGCTCTCTTCCGCGGTACTCGCGCACTATCCTAGCAGGCATAGCACACCCATGCACACAACGCACACACCCACGCACGCGAGTGCACGCGCAAGGGCCTCGCCTTGCCCCGATCGCATATGCCGGTTGTAACCTGTACGCCATGGACGAGGTGCTCGATCTCCTCGCACCCATGCGCATCCTGCACATACGCGCACAGCACACGCGCGTCCCACCAGCGCTGCCCTCACCATTTTCCGCATGCCCGCCAGCACCTACCAGCCGCTGGATCCGCCGCGTTTGATCGCTGCCTGACGCCGGCGAGATCCCCGTGCAGCAATGACTTGAAGCTCGGCCCTTTTAGTATTGTTCAAGAGGAGCCGGTTGCTATATTTTCACAAGCCAACAGCAAAGGGTTGTGGGTTCAAATCCCGGGCTGCCCCTTTTAATTTAGATTGTCATTATGTTTTACTCTGATCTGTTTTCTCCTAGTTCCGCTGAAGATGTAGGTTCAAATCCCGATCTGCACCATTGCCACAAACACCCTGTAGCCCAATTGGTCTTGTCGCCGCACTTCTATCCAGGTGGCTAAGGATCAAATCCCCATGGCCGCATTCTTTTTCTGCATTTTTTTTCTAGCTGAGAAGAGGATCAGCTTTGCTCTGGAAAACATAGTCATGGAGCTGTTCTTGTATCAACACCACTCTAGTAGCATGTTGGCTTGTGTCACTCGGCTACACCAGGAGGTACTGGGTTTGAAACCCAGCTCGCCTCTTTATTTAATCTTCTTTTGCCCAAGCACGCACATACACTTACACCTGGCCCCACACGTCGTCCTCACAGATCTTCTTCTACACTTAGCCAATTTCACCAAGTTCCCTCTGTTAGTGTGCGTTTAACCTTATTTAACATATTTCCTATTGGCATGGCCATTATTCTAGGCATCATATGGAATTCTCGCTTACGTAAATTCGGGTCTACATCTTGTTAACTATCCATTAGTGGCAATTTCATCCATGTTGCTATCTCTGATTGAAAAGTGCATCATGATATAAATGACATAATTTGTTAAAATGTTGCAACTTTGGATATGCATAGTTGTTGATACATGGTTCCGATGTAAATGATGTATGTATGCAAAATGCTTTAATTTCATGTAGTTTCACAATATCCAACTTTTATCCATGATGAAAATATTAAAAATTGTTGTTTGCATTAATTGCATTTATGACATGTTAAAATGGTTTTTATCATAAGTAAATAACCGTAGCTTCGTTTAAGATGATCTATATATGTAACTTGACTAGAAAATTATGTAGAATAACATGGTGGACTTTATTTCCCTATTTAACAAATATAAAATATGCTTATTTCAGATCTGGACCAAACGAGAGTGAACTAAATAATTCAAACGTGGAGTTTCGTCAATATGCAACTCGTTGCATATTGAACTTCACTTAAAATGTAGGAGTTGTTTGTTGTTCTTGCCATGCCATGCCATGCCTTGCATATTAAACCGGAGATGCATCATATTTGTTTGCGCATCATGTCATGCATATGTGTGGTGTATCGTGTGTTGATTGTTGTTTCCGGATTGCTTCTTCTCGATAGAGTTCCGAAAGCGTTCGGAGTGTGAGGATTCGTTCGACTACATTGGCTCATATTCTTCATGGATTGGTTCTTCTTCCAAGCAGGATCTCAGGCAAGATGACCATTTCCCTGGATACCACTACTATCATTGCCATGCTAGATATCTCGTTTCTATCGTTTGTCTCGCCACCTACCACTTGTATGTCAAGTCTCCCAAATTGCCATGATAAGCCTCTAACCCCTCCACAACCCAGCAAACCATTGTTTGGCTATCTTACCGCTTGCTCATCCCTTCTTATAGCGTTGCTAGTTGCAGGTGCAAGCTATTTCCATGTGCAACATGGATATTTTGATATATCACAATATTATTGCTATTTAATTTAATGCACATATATACTTGGTAAAGGGTGGAAGGCTTGGCCTTTTGCTCGGTGTTTTGTTCCACTCTTGCCGCCCTAGTTACTTGTGTACCAGTGTTATGTTCCATATTTTGCGCTCTTAACATGCTCGGGGTTGTTATGGGGACCCCCATGATTTTCGGTTTAGGATAAAACTCGTCTGGCAAGGCCCAATATTGGTACTACATTTGCCTAATAACTAATAAACCTGCATAGGGAGTAATTAACCCGAGGATCTTTAATCAACAACCCGGGCCAGTGCTCCTCATGAGTGTTGGTCCAAACTAGAGCACCGTGCGGGGCCAACCCGGGGCAACTCGGGGGATGTCTATCAGGCCACCGTACGCTTCGCTTATCCGTCGTGTCATGAGAACGAGATACGTGGCTCCTATCGGGTTCGTCGACACGTCGGGCGGTCTTGCTGGACTTGTTTTACCTTTCTCGAATGTCTTGCGCGAGGAATTCCGATAATACTTCGGGTTATCTCGAGGTTGCGGTTTTTCAACGGAATTGCCTAGGAAATCATGGGATTCGTGGTCGAGCTTATTCCCGTGGCGTGTGGTTAGTTTGTGATGGATGAGTTGGAGCACCCCTGTAGGGTTAAATCTTTCGGAAAGCCGTGCCTGCGGTTACGTGGCAACTTGGAAACTTTGTTTAACACCCAGTCATAGCAAACCTGAAGTAAACTCAAATAAAATGCACCAACCGTGTGCATAACCGTGACTGTCTCTTCTCGTGATTTCTGAACCGAGAGAGAACACGGTGGGGTTATGTTGGTTTGTAAGTAGGTGTTCAGGATCTCTTAGAGATCATTTCTAGTTCACGTCTGATGGATGAGTTGGAGCACCCCTTTATTCTTGTACTCGTAAGTTAGCCACTCAAATAAATGCTTAGAGCTTGCTGCAGCCTCACCACTTAACCATACCTTACCCATTAAGCTTTAATAGTCTTGATACCCTTGGAAATGAGATTGCTGAGTCGCTGTGGCTCACAGATTACTACAACAACAGTTGCAGGTATAGGTAATGCGATGCTTTGACGTGAGAGCGAGGCTTGTTTTGATTTGGAGTTCTTCTTCTTCTTCATCAATCTAGGATGGGTTCCAGGCCGGCAGCCTGGGATAGCAAGGGTGGATGTCATTTTATCGTTTGATTTCGTCCGTAGTCGGACCCTGCTCTTCTGTATGATGTTTGTATATGATGTTGTATTGATGTGATCTTGATTTAGCTTGTGGCGAGTGTAAGCCAATTCCATATACTCATCTCTTCTTTGCATGTACTTGTAATGATATCCATTCTTGCAAAACAACGAGATGCACTTCTATCCCTGTCAAGGCCCTCATGCCAAAATAAGGATAGGATCGCATCTTGGGCGTTACAGCTGCTTATTGGGTGGTGGTAATCCTCCTACTGGTTCGATAACCTTGGTTTCATAACTGAGGGAAATACTTACCGTCGCTGTGCTTCATCATCCCTTCCTCTTTGGGGAAATACCGACGCAGTCTCAAGCCACGTCAAAGGAATTTCTGGCGCCGTTGCCGGGGAGGAAGCGGTCTCTTCTACGTGCCAATCTCTGGCACCGAGGAGACACCATCATCATCTACCAGGTTCCTAATCATAAATCTCATCTCCTTGCAATTACATTATTTGCCATTTGCCTCTCGTTTTCCTCTCCCCCACTTCACCAAATTTGCAGTTTTATTCGCCTTCTTTCTCGTTCGCCTTTTTTCTCGCTAGATCTCTTTTTGTTTGCTTGTTTGCTATCTTTGCTTGTGTTGCCATGTATCTTCTATTTGCTTGCATCTTCGCTTGCTAAAAATCTATTGATATGGATCCTCATCCACTTGCTAATCTTTTCAAAAGGCCAAATTATGATGAACCAATTGCTAGTGAGTTGAGTGCACTTGATTATCTCTATGAAGTTTTGTTTGAAAATCATGAATCAGAAAATTTTGATGAAGTGTTGAAAGAAGAAATTTATAACACTAGTAGAGAAATGGCTAGCCACAACTCTTGTTGGTGGCGCGCCGTTTTCCGCCGACACCAGCACTACATTTTTCAAATATCTCTGGCGTCGCCCATTTTGGTACGCCATCACTAGTTACATAGTGCTGGCGCTGGACGTACGCGGAACACCACTTGTATGTGGCCTCCAAGGTTGTGTGGAGGCGTATCTTACTGTTGGCGTACTAGGTTGGTAGTACGCCGACAGTATTTCATATATCTATGGCGTTGACTTAGTACGGACGCCAGCAGTTTATTTTGTGGGTCCATTTTTTTAGTCAACATTGGGTCCCACATAACACCGACGTAGCATACGGCGGTACGCCAGGAATATACATATTAGTTCTCGCGTTACGTTCTCTTCAAACGCCAGTAATAAAGTCGCATCACTACTACCCGTGCTAACCCTTGTGTATACACTAGATTCCCCTTTCTTCTTCCTCTTGCTCTTCCTCTTCCTCCTCTCTCTTCCCTCTCCTCATCTTGACAAACTCAATTATTTTATCATGATTCTTAATTAGGTAGTTAGATCTAGCTAGGTGATGCGTAGTTACGTTTGCTAGCCTCCTCCACCCACTCTCTAATTAAGCTAGCTATCTAGCTCTCTCCTCCACCCACTTGCATTAAATTTTCCTTCAACCACCATTAATGGCGCCCACCAACCTACGTACGGTCGACCAGCTTTTCGTGGGATCGATCGAGGACTAGCTCGACTCGTGTTTCTTCTTCTTGAGGTAATTAACACAAAAAACACTTCCTCGTCGTTTAATTATGCATGTTACGTACGTGTGTGATTGCTAAATGGCGAAACGTGCATGGATGGCGAATTTGTAGATAGAGTTGCCAATGTTTTGGCGAAATGTTGATTCATTTCTGTTTCGTCAAATTTCTGGTACTCAATATGTACCACTTTTAGCAAAGGTCATGCCGAAATTTTGTATGCCCCCGCTTGATATATATGTAATTCTTTTTGTATTTTCCTTTACAGGCTACTTTGATCTATCTAAAGATGCAATATGGATCGAAGTGTGAAGGCCTTTCTCAATTTCGCGGTGACGAATATGATACAAAAGTGTGAAACGCAGATATTATGTCCATGTAAGGCCTGCAAAAATGGAATTTTCCATAACCCGTTCGATGGTAGCGTCCTCGCGCACTTGCTTCATCGTGGTTTCGTTGAAGGTTATACACGATGGACAAAGCATGGTGAGGAGAATGACGACGACGACGGAGCGGCGGATATGGAAGCGGAGAACCCTTTTAATGATGAATTAGCAGGGCCACCAGAAGGAGGAAACAATAATGAACATGCGCCTGGAGGAGGAAATGATGAAACGCCACCCGAACATGAAGAGGACCATGTCACCCAGGATATGTCGTTGGCTGAAATGCTGCATGATCACCATGTTAAAGAACTGCTTCACAAGAAGACGACAAATGAGAGAGCTGCTGCTAAGGAGGCTCTCAAGTTGGCGCAATTGGAGTTAGATGCGAGTGCTCCACTGTATGAAGGTTGTGATCCTGAGCACAACCGCTTGCACGTCACGCTCAAACTTCTAGACATCAAGGCAAGATTCAAGAGCACAGACGCAAGTCTAGACGCTACATTGGAATATTTGCATACAGTGTTGCCCAAGGGGAATTTGTTGCCTAAGAGTGTTGATGAGGCGAAAAAGATCGTGTGCCGTCTTGATTTGCCGCATGTAAGATATCATGCATGCATAAATGATTGCATATTATATCGTAACGAGCACGAGCACAAAAAAGAGTGTCCAACTTGCAAGGAACCCCGATACAAGCCTGGAAAGAAGGAACCT
This sequence comes from Elymus sibiricus, assembly GCA_039707655.1. Taxonomy (NCBI): domain Eukaryota; kingdom Viridiplantae; phylum Streptophyta; class Magnoliopsida; order Poales; family Poaceae; genus Elymus; species Elymus sibiricus. Next base: position 314,826,578 of record CM077665.1, read on the forward strand.
CGAAAGGTTGTATGGTACCTTCCGTTGATTCCACGCCTACAACGTTATTTCGCTGACGCGAAGGAAGCAAAGAACATGGCTTGGCACAAGACCAGGAAATCCAAAAATGATGGCATTCTGAGACATATTGCGGATGGTTGTCAGTGGAAAGCACTCGACTGCATTGAACCAGAATTCGCAACAGAACCAAGAAACCCCAGGTTGGGTGTCAGTAGCGATGGACTAAATCCATTTGGCAAGCAGAGTAGCACACATAGTACATGGCCTGTGTTTGTTTGGATGTACAACCTCCCGCCTTGGCTCTGCATGAAACAAAAGTACATACACATGGTAATGCTCATTCAAGGACCGCTCCAACCAGACAACGATATCAACACATATCTTGAGCTATTGAAGGAGGAAAGCTATTTTCCAATGAGAGCGTCACATATCTTGAGCTATTTTCCAATGAGCTATTTTCCAATGAGCTATTTTCCATATCAACACATATCTTGAACACATATCTTGAGCTATTTTCCAATGAGCTATTGAAGGAGGAAAGCTATCTTAGACATATTATGGAAGGATGAAGGCGTCAAGACGTGGGACGCCAGCACTAGAAACTATTTTCCAATGAGAGCAGCATTGCTCACGACCGTTCATGACTATCTAGGTTACGGATATATTTCCGGACAAGCGTGTCATGGACATTGCGGGTGTGTTAAATGTATGGATGACACATCTTTTCTCCGACTATAAAAAAAGGGCAGTTGCAAGATAGTGTTCATGGGACATCGAAGGTGGCTTGACAAAGATGATGAGTGGAGAAGTCGTGGCGACCTGTTCGACAACACGGATGAGGCCCGCGGGCCACCACGTAAGAGGAGTGGAGAAGAAATCCATGAGATGTTAAAGAATTGGACAGATTGCCCGAAGCCAGGAAAGAAGAAAAAGAAGGCTGAGAAAATGCTGCTAAAAGTATGGAAAAGAAAGTCTGTTTTCTGGGGCCTGAAGTATTGGGAACTACTCAGTTCGCCGCATTCTCTTGATATGATGCATATCACAAAAAATATCTGTGAGAGTTTGCTTGGCACACTGTTTGACATGCCAGAAAAAAGTAAAGACGGTACGAGGGCAAGACAAGACTTGAAAGATATAGGTATTAGGGAAGAGCTCCAACCTGCATCCCTTAAAAGAACCAAGGAGATGGCCAAGGGCAAAAACATCGCCATAGACGACGAGACAACGAAGGGCAAAACCGTGACAAAAAACAAAGAAGATTATTTCCCCCAGCTTGCTTCACGCTCGACGAGGATGAGCTTCATCAACTATTCAATTGCCTTTATGGCATCAAAGTTCCTTCTGGTTACTCGGGGCTCATACGCAGATATCTTGACACAAAAAAGCAAAGTTTTAGCAACATGAAGTCCCATGATTGTCATGTGATGATGACACAATTACTTCCGGTAGCTCTCAGAGGGATAATGGATGATCACGTTCGCAACACACTTCTTGACTTCTGCAACATTTTCGACGTTCTCTCTCGAAAGTCGATCAGCGTGCGACATCTCACTCGACTACAAGAGGAGATCATCACAATACTATGTGAGCTTGAGATATATTTTCCCCCGTCATTCTTTGATGTGATGGTGCATCTCCTAGTTCATGTTGTTTCTGAGGTTAAAGACCTTGGACCGACATTCTTGCATACCATGTTCCCATTTGAAAGGATGAATGGAACTGTGAAGGGTTACGTTCGTAACAGGGCCCGTCCGGATGGAAGCATCGTCCAGGCCTATCTGACCGAAGAGTGCATATCATTCTGCAATAATTATATAGATGATGATCAATCTCTTGGTTTGCCCACGAGGAAGCATGCCAATAGGCTTGATGGAGTAGGTCACTCACAGTTGAAGCGTGATTTAAATGTGGATACACATAACCGCCGAGACGACTTCGACAGAGCGCACACAGTGGTGTTACAACAAGCAGATATAATCACTCCTTGGCAGCAGACTCACAAGGACACCTTAAAGAGAGAGCATGCAATGGCAGGTTGACAGAGGACCGAAGCCCAGATCATTAGAGAGCACAACTCCAAATTTGCAGCCTGGTTAAAAGAGCGAATTCGGGAGAAACCACTGCCAACGGGTATTGCCAATGCAAATCTCATCTATGCATTAGCAGTAGGCCCCGCATGCACCGTCGCCACCTACCAATCATATGATATCAATGGATACACATTCTATACTGAGGCAAAAGGCAAAAAATCTGATTACCAGAACTCAGGCGTCACGTTAGTTGCCTACACCGAGAATGAAACTAACAGATACTACGGAAGGATCGAAGAGATATGGGAACTTGAGTACACCGAAGATCACATGGTGCCACTGTTCCGGGTTAGATGGGCGAAGAATGTCGAGAAGGAAGAACGTGGTGCCGTTACCATGTCCCTGCCCAAAGCACAAGCTGCCGGTGCAAAGGGTGTCAAAGGAATTACCGCCAAATATGAGCCTTGGGTATTCGCTAAGGACGTGTCACAATGCTTCTATATAACTGACCCGGCAAAGCCAAGTCGTGTTGTCGTCAGGAGATCCAAGAGATCCATCGTCAGGATGGACGGAGTACCAACGAGGATGACTATGATCAGTTCGGCGTCGACCCAAAAGAAGAGGAGAACTATGATGACGATGAAAATTACACCACCAGAAGGAGCAGAACTACCTTACCTGAGACAGGACGTCCCTTCTTACGAAAGAGTCATAACGCGGGATGGAAGTATTCAAGCAAGATTAAAAAGACCCAAACCGTTGTTGAGAGGATTGTCAAACGACGTCGTACTTGATTATTTTGTGTGCTTCATTATTCATGTACTACAATACTTTGTGTACTTCTCATTGTGTAATACGTACTTTGCACGATATTGTACTTCATTTGTACCTCCTAATTTGCATTATTATATACTTTGATCCACATTCATGTATGCATTTTCACTCCCCATTTGTCAAGTATTATTTGAAGAGCCCAATTAAGTTAACACAACACCAATTACTGCTGGCGTCTGCGACGTCATTGGCGCCAGCACTAATGACTAACCGGCACTTTTATGTACACTTTGTTGTGAGAACAACTCAGATTCCCTTCTTCACCCCGCCGCCGGACACTGTTCTCCACCGTTCCCCCACCCAGCCACACCCGCACCCTGCGCCAGACGTGCCGCCGCGCTGCCCAGCCCTTCCCCAAGCCCACCCGCTCATCCAAGAGTCTCTTCCTCCATCGTCCTGTCCGGCCACTCTGCCCTCCGCGGTGGTCCTGTCCGGCCAATCTCTCCCTCCGTCGCCCTGTCCGGCCGCCCTATCCGCCACGCAACACCACCCCATCGTGCAGTCTTCACGGGCGCCCCCACCATGCCCTGCTGACAGCTGACCCCCACTCGATCCGGACGGTACAAATCTCTCTCTAACCATTTGATGAAATGTGAATTGATGAAATATGTTATATGTTGCATCATCGTGTGTTCTTGTGAATTGTCTCGCGCTAGCTATGTTTCTTTTTGCAGGGAAAGGTCGAGAGAGTGGCCAATGTTTTGGCGCAACGTGGATTCATTTCCGTTTCATCAAAATTTCTTGCTTTCAATATGTCCATTTTTTCCATTGACTTTTATTTTGTGAATGCAGCACAAAATGGAAGAATGCCCGTACTGTTAAAAGAGTGGAGGCAACTACCCAAGTGATCGCAACTTGGAAGAGTTAAAAGAATGGAGGCAGCTTCCCGAGTGATCGCAACTTGGAAGAGTTAAAAGAATGGAGGCACCTACCAGAGTGATCGCAACTTGGAAGAGTTAAAAAATGGAGGCAACTACCCGAGTGATCGCAACTTGGAAGAGTTAAAAAATGGAGGCAACTACCTGAGTGATCGCAACTTGGAAGATTGGAGATCGGTGAATCTCTATGCTCCACCATGCATGGAGATGAGGGGGTTAATTTCCCTCTTCTTCAAGATTGATCCTAATAAACGTGATGAGTACCGTACTAGTAGTTACGATGATGGTTAATGTATGCATATATATATATGATGTGTACCATAATATAAATTATGTTGTACGTGCGTTTTCATTTCTTATCGGAATCAATGTGGGACACAAACATCATTATGTATATACTGATACAAAATTGCACTGCCACCGCAGCATTTCTCGCTGCAGTGGCAGTGTTTTTTTGTTGCGTTTGGTCATTTAGTACTGGCGTGCAAAACATCCGCTCCGCCAGTAGTGACCTCTCCTGTGTATGGCATTGGAAAAGCTAACACGCCGTAGATATATATGATATTTCCGTCATGGGGACAAATCCAACGCCATAGGTATATGAAATACTGCTGGCGTAAGATCCAACGCCACCACTATTATTTAACTGTGGCGCCATATTGCTGGCTTAGGGTGCCTACGCCAGCAAGGCCCTTTTTGCCACGCCATAGCTAGGCTTTTCTGCACTAGTGTAAGGTGATCATGATAGTTCCTTGAATGATGAGCATGATTGCAATGTTGCTAGTATGAATTCTCTAAATATCCATGATGCTAATGATATACAAAGCCACAAGCTTGGGGATGCTATGTTTGATGAATATGATATTTTTAGTCCCCCAGGTTTTGATGAGCAAATTTATTATGATGATTGCATGCCTCCTATTTATGATGATGGTGATGACACGTATGCTATAATGAGTAATGATAACCATGAAACTTATCATCATGGTTTTAATTTGCAATGTGTTTATGTCAATCAAGTGTCTCATGATAGTTATTTTGTTGAGTTTTCTCCCACTACCATGGATGATAAGGAATTTGCTTATGTGGAGAGTAATGAAAACTCGATGCGTGTGCATCATGAAAATAATGATTTATGTGATAGTTATATTGTTGAATTCCTTCGTGATGCTACTGAAATTTATTATGAGGGAGGAACATATGCTTGTAGGAATTGCAATAATATCAAGTTTCCTCTCTATGTGTTCAAAGTTTTGAAGTTATGCTTGTTTTGCCTTCCTATGCTAGTTGATTCTTGTTCCCATAAATTGTTTGCTCACAAAATCCCTATGCATAGGAAGTGGGTTAAACTTAAATGTGTTTTTATGAGATTCATGATGCTCTTTTGCATATTTCAATCACTACTTTTTATGTGAGCATCATTGAAATCATTATGCCTAGCTAGGGGCGTAAAACGATAGCGCTTGTTGGGAGGCAGCCCAATGAATAAATTTATTTTCTTATTTTTATTTCTGTTTTTTGAGTGTTGACACAATTATGCCTCTGTTATGATTGTGTTTTTTATGTTTTATTTAGTGTTTGTGCCAAGTAGAGCCTTTAGGATGATTCATAAGATGAGTAGAAGCGATGCTGATTCTGAAACAGAAACTTTGCGCCTAGTATTTGATTTTTTATTTTTTTACTGGAACGTGATCTTGAGCTGAAATTTTAACACGGTATTGCTATGCAAATTCTTTATGTTGTCCTAATTTTCCAGACTTTTTAGAGTTACAGAAGTATGGTTAGTCTACAAATTAATATAGACTGTTCTCTTTAAGGCAGATTCTGTTTTCGTTGCGTTGTGTGCTTGTTTTGATGAATCTATGGGTTACATTGAAGGGTATGATCCATGGTAAAGTTAAAATATAGTAGGTATAATGCAGCAATAAAATATGAATGGGTTTCCAACTGCACCTCAAGTAGTGATTTGCTTTATTATACTAACGGATCTCACGAAGATTTTATTGAGTTTTGTGTGATTGAAGTTTTCAAGTTTTGGGTGAGATCATGATGGATGAAGGAATAAGGAGTGAAAAGAGCCGAAGCTTGGGGATGCTACAGAATCCCCAAGATATATCCAAAGAGGAACAAGCAACTAATCTTGGGGATGCCCCGAGTGGCATCCCCTCTTTCTTCTAACGACCATCGGTATTTTACTTGGAGCTATATTTTTATTCGTTACATATCATGAGTTTTTCTTGGAGCGTCTTGTATCATTTGAGTATTTGATTGCTTTGCTTGTTAGTTTGTCACTTGTATCCTTGCTGGACACACCTATTTGAGCGAGCCAAAATTATGCTATCATTTGTTAGAATTGCTCTATATGCTTGACTTAAACTTTTAGAGCTATAGAATGGCTCTAGTCCTTCACTTATATCTTTTTGAGCACGGTGTGCTTGGAAATTTTTGTAGAAATACTCTAATGCTTCACTTAGATTAATTTGAGAGTTAGTAAATTTTGAAGAAATCCTCTCATGCTTCACTTATACCTTTTTGAGAGATGAAATCTCTATGCTCATGTGCTTCACTTTAATTTGTTTGAGCTTGCAAAAAAGCAATGGCAATATATGAAACTAGTCCCAAAGTGATAGATATCCAAGGAGGATATAATAAAAACTTTCATGAAGATCTTTGGACAAATTAAACTTGATTCCTTGTAATAGTTTTGAAACATGCTGATAGTAATATGTGGGTCATGTTAGTGAGTAATTATGCTTTAGTAGGAATATTGATGTTAAGGTTTGTGATTCCCTATGCATGCATGAAAGTCAATAGTTATGCAATGAAATTACATCCTACTTATGGTGCATTATTCGGTGTTAGTTATGCTCAATGCCCACTTATGTGAATTTTCGTTTCTTGGTTTGGTTGCTTCTCAATCTATTTGCTAGCCTCCATTTGTACTAAGTTGAAATACTACTTGTGCATCCAAAATCCTTAAACCAAGTTTTGCCTTATGAGTCCACCATACCTACCTATATGCGGTATTTCCATGCTGTTCTAAGCAAATTTGTATGTGCCATCTCTAAATTTTCAAAATAAATTTTCTCTTTTGTGTGCTCGTACCGCTCATGAAACGGTGGGGAGTGTCCAATATTTTTCCATGCTAGATGTGTTATTCTCAATATGAGTGTTTATTCACTTGTCATTGCACCAGAGTGCGGCGGAAATAGTGATGCCCATTCCCGAAATGAAAAAGAAAAAAAATATTTACTTTATGTTGTCAAATAATAAATTCCTTGGAAAGTGTTGGTATGGAAGGCAACCGTGGATACGGCCCGCCATGGATTGTGAAAGTTTGGTGGAAAAAGGAATAAACTTTATTTTCTGTTTGGGAACCGCGTGCCTATGATATATCTAGCGTGGAAAGTATTGTGAACTACTTTGTCGTTTTCGTTGAGAGGAAAGGCATGCCACCCAAAATATTTTTTCTCTCTCAATTTAAACCTTGAGCTCTGGCACCTCTACAAATCCCTACTTCCCTCTACGAAGGGCCTATCTATTTACTTTATGCAATTTTTATTTTTACTTGAGTCGCCATCTTCTCTTATAAAGCACCAACTAGGTGGCACTATGATCGTACTTGAGCATTGGGTATAGCTAATATTTGAGTGTGTTTCATGAATGGATCAATGATTGAGCATGATGGGCTAGGGATAACTTTCTTTAGTGTTGATATTTTGAAAGACATGGTTGCTTGTTGGCATGCTTGAGTATTGAAGTCATTATGTTAAAACTAGACTATTGCTTTGAATCATCTACAAGTCCAAATGTCCATGCTATACAAAAGAAAAGAATATGAGATGAACATGTTAGGCAGCATTCCACATCAAAAATTCTATTTTTATCATTTACCTACTCGAGGACGAGTAGGAATTAAGCTTGGGGATGCTGATACGTCTCCAACATATCTATAATTTTTGCTTGTTCCATGCTGTTATATTATCATTCTTGGATGTTTTACAATCACTTTATAGCAATTTTATATCATTTTTGGGACTAACCTATTGACATAGTGCCAAAGTGCCAGTTGCTGTTTTTTCTTGTTTTTATTACTTCGCAGAATATCAGTACCAAACGGAGTCCAATCGCGGCGAAACTTTTTGGAGATTTTATCTGGACCAGAAGACACCCGGTTGGCGAAAGAAGTACCAGAGAGGTGGGCTGTGGAGGCCACAACCCACATGGGCGCGCCAGGGGGCCCCTGGCACGCCCTGGTGGGTTGTGCCCTCCACGGGGCCCCCCTCCACCGCCTCTAATGCCTATAAATTCCCATGGGAAGAGGTGCTTTGTGATGGGTTCGATCTTGCGGTGTCCTTTCCCAGTGACAGAAGGGGCAGCAAGGCACGCAGGTATCGTTGCCACTAAGGATACCAAGATGGGGTCTATTCCTACATGAATAGATCTTGTCTACATCATGTCATCGTTCTTATTGCATTACTCCGTTTTCCATGAACTTAATACACTAGATGCATGCTGGATAGCGGTCGATGTGTGGAGTAATAGTGGTAGATGCAGGCAGGAGTCGGTCTACTTATCTTGGACGTGATGCCTATATAATGATCATCGCCTTGGATATCGTCATGATTATTTGATCAACTATCAATTGCCCAACACTAATTTGTTCACCCATCGTGTGCTATACTCATGAGAGAAGCCACTAGTGAATCCTACGCCCCCCGAGTCTACTTTTCCAACGTATTGCTTTCCGATCTATCTTTTTGCCTCTTTGTTTTTAGATCTACTAAACAAAAATCCCAAAAATATATTGCTGCACTTTTTATTTGCTCTTTTTATTTTGTGTTCTTGAGAGATCTATCTCTCCTATCTATCACTACCTAATCTATCTTTTTACCATAGAGAGATTGACAACCTCTCTTTCTCGTTAGGTTGCAAGTATTTGTTAATTGTGTGCAAGTGCTGCTTATTGGGTGGTGGTGATCCTCCTACTGGTTCGATAACCTTGGTTTCATAACATAGGGAAATACTTACCGCCGCTGTGCTGCATCATCCCTTCTTCTTTGGGGAAATACCGACGCAGTCTCAAGCCACGTCAATCACCTTTGATGAGCTTGTCTAGATTACGCATACCAACATGTTCTAGTCTTCTATGCCAAAGCCAACCTTTAAAAGATTTCGCAATAATTCTAGTACGAGGTTCGGATCTCTTACTGAAATCAACAATGTATAGATCACCTCTACGGAAACCGGTAAACAACATGCTATGATTGTCTTGACAAAACACTTGGCAATCTACTTTGGTAAATAGCACATTAAAACCGAAGTCGGCAAGTCTAGATACGGAAAGAAGATTGTAGCCAAGGGATTCAACAAGCATGACATTTTGAATGGAGCTATATGAGATATGGCCACCTTACCAAGACCAAGTACCTTACCCTTGGAGTTGTCTCCAAAAGTCACATACCTTCGCGGTCCATGGTTTGGTGTGATCTCTTGAAACATGTCTCTCTCTCCGGTTATATGATTGGTTCATCCACTATCGAGAATCCACTCTTTTCCTCCGGACATGTAATCCTTGATGTTTGCCATGAGATTTGGATTCTTCATAGTCTTCTCATACTCGATGTCAAACAATTCATCTTCATCATAGTAGCCATGTTCCACATTGTCATCATCAAGTGGGAAATCCTCGTCATAAGAAACAAGAGATTTGTTAGAGTTGTGATCATGACAATGTTCAAGATTATGAATGCGAATGGCTTCAACAATGATGTTGTTGATAGTTATGACATCTCCTTTAGCACGCATGAGGTCTCTAAGCTCAAATAGATAATAATCAAACTTAGGATCACTAGGCATCATTTTGTGAAAAGCAATAGATTTATGAATAATTTCATCAAGATTACTCGATGAATAATTTGGATATCGTTTCTCCAAATCATTCCACAAAGTATAAGCACATTCAAAATTCTTCATTTGATCAAACACAATTCTAGGCAATCCTCTAATGATAAGATTATCAGTTCTAAGATCATGAAGCATATCAATTTCCTCTTCATGTGTGGGATGTAAAGGATCAATGGGAGGTACATAGGGGTTCTTAACATACTTGCTCAAATGGAATTCATTGAATAACACAAGCATCTCATATTTCCATTGACTGTAGTACTCCCCATCGCGAACGGACACTCTACAAATAAGACTCCCCAAACTAGACACATCCATTTTCCTCCAACGGTGATGAAACCGAAGCTTTGGAGACCAAAGCTCTGATACCAATTGTGGGATCACTAGAAGAGGCGTCTAGAGGGAGGGTGAATAGACTACTTGACAAATTAAAAACCTAACCTTTTCCCAAGTTAATTGGTTGGCAGATTTTAGCAATTATAACAAGTCTAGTGCACCCTACACATGCTAGCTAGTCAACAAGTATGGCAGCAGAAAGTAAAGACAAGCATACGTAAGAGAGTAGAGATAGGAAGATCAAACGCAATTTGGAGACACGAAGATTTTTCCCGTGGTTCCGATAGTTGGTGCTATCGTATGTCCATGTTTATGGAGACTTCAACCCACGAAGGGTAACGGTCGCGAGAGTCCACGGAGGGCTCCACCCACGAAGGGTCCACGAAGTAGCAACCTCGTCTATTCCATGATGGCGTACATCCACGGAGGACTAGCCTTACTCGGGGTAGATCTTCACGAAGTAGGCGATCTCCTTGCCCTTACAAACTCTCTTGGTTCAACTCCACAATCACGAAGAAGGAGGCTCCGAAGCGACACCTAACCAATCTAGGAGGCACCACCCTCCAAAAGGTAATAGATGTGGTAGTATAATGAACTCCTTGATCTTGTGCTTCAAAAGATAGTCTCCTGAACATTCAATCACTCTCTCACAGGTTTGGCATGGGTAGAAGAGATTGATTGGATGAAAAGAAACTTGGGAGGCTAGAAATCAAGATCCATATGGTTGGAGTGGATGATCTTGACCTCAACACAAGGGTAGGTGGTTCTCTCTCAGAAAATTGGATATGGCAAGTGGGTGTATGTTCTGAGTGCTTCTCTTGCGAGTGAGAGGTGGTGGAGGGGTATATATAGGCTTCTCCAAAAATCCAACCGTTACAACATTATTGCCCAACTCGGTGAAGCTGAAGTGAAAACTCGGTTGCACCGACTAGTGGAAAATGTGGCAACTTTGGCGTTTTTGGTGAGACCGATATATGAATCTCGGTGGTACCGATATGGGTGACCTAGGCAGTTACCAAAACTCGGTGAGACCGATTTATCAAACTCGGTGGGACCGATTCTAATAAATTGGTTAACAGAGAGTTGGTCCAACACTCGGTGAGACCCATTCTCAAAACTCGGTGAGACCTATTCTTGAAAATGGCTAACAAAGAGTTGGTTACTGGTTTCAATTGCACCAAAAGGAATGTTGGTACTGCCGAGATTCTAGGGTTTGGTTTGGCTTCTGTCTAGGGTAAAACTCGGTGGATCCGAATGGGAAGTTGGTGTCACTGAATTTTGACTTTTGGATTTGGACAGAAGATTTGTGTGGGAATGTGGGTGAGTATTTTTGGTGGCTAATCTCTAAGAACTTGAGCAACCAGATCATCATATTTACCTCATCCCCTTTTAACAGTATTTGCTTTCCTATGGACTCAAAAGTGATTTCTCACAAAATGTAAAATGTAGAGTCCTCATTCTTGAAGCATGGCCAATCCTATTCCTTACTTTCCTTGGTGAGGTTCTCCACACAATCCTTTAGCCAATCCTCTTTGTGGACTTCATCTGAAATAAGCTAGATAAAACTATTAGTCCAAGAGACAATGTATGTTGTGATGAATTATCAAAACCACCAAGGGAGTATTTGTGCTTTCATGCATCCACTTCGTGCTTGAGCTCAGTCTCTGTCTTTGTCAGCTCATCCACCTTGTTATCTAGACCATGAAACTTGGTTTCCATGATCCGCACTAAGCTGTTCTGGTTCTTAAGAATCTCAACCACATCCTTCTCTATACCTTGGACAAATTTGATGAGAAGTGCCATTTGATCACTCTTAGACTTGGGCACTTGAGCACTAGTGGCTCTAGCTCCTTCTGCCTTTGCCGTTGCAGTAGATGAAGTGGGATGACTTGGGTCCATCACCACAACATTATCTTCAACATCTGGCTGAAGTGGCATGTGAGGACGATCAAGTGCATATACATTCTTCTCTAGCTAGGAGTTGATAAGCATCTGAATGTATGGTGCATATCCACATGATCGTTTGTGATCAATAGCTGTCCTCTTGATTGTCTCTACAATCAAATCCATCACTCTAAATCTGGTGTGGGTGTCTATGTGGTGCAGTATATTGATGGAGTACCCCCTGATCATCTTATCATCTCCAGACTTGGGCATCAAAGTATAACTCAAGATTGTGTTGGTGGTGGGTAGTCCTGCTTGCAAATGATAGACAGAGCCAAGCTTGTGTGTGCTCACATAGGCAGCAGGGATAGGAGTGTACACATCAGCCATGGAGTTGTGATCCATCTTGGCTTCAGCGTAAATGTCAATATCTCCTTCCTCTACCTGTGGGACTCCTAAGATGGTACCCCACTCATCCACTGTAGACTGATATCTGACTCCCTCAGTCATCCATATGATACGGTCATCTGGGTAGAAATGAGCTGTGAAGTAGAACTGCATGATCATCTCGTCATTCCAAGTTGTGAACTCTCTCCCGACAAATCTCTCAATGTCAATGCATCTGAAGTTGTCCTGCACACTGGGGAAGTAGTCCTCATTGCTTCAGAGCTAGCATACTCTTTCCTCACTGGCCTCTTGGCTGAAGTGGCCTCAGTGCTAGATTTCTTAGCAACCTTCTCCTTCTTGTCCTGCTGCTTCTTGGAGGTGACCTCATCAGGAATAAAATCTGCATCTTCTTCATCTGAGTTGAGTTTCCTCCTTGCCCTGGTGACAGCCTTGGGCAGTCCATGTGAGCTGGGAGTGCCTGGGTCCTCAGAAGATGAGGAACTGGCATCTGGGCTAGTGCCAGCTTCCACATCCACACTCTGTTCCCTGAAATCATTCTGACTGTCATCTGATCCTGACATCCTGACCCTATGAATAGAATATATAGGAGCAGAGGGGATAAGCATCACAAAAATTTAGAAGGTTTTTTTTTAAAATTGAACTCAATCTTTTAAGTTTAACTTTCTGCAAAGCGGATTTCGGTTTCACCGAGTCAAAGATTTCGGAGCCACCAAGACAAACAATCTCCTTAATAGAAACTTGGCAGCCTTTCTGGTTTCACCGAAAAAAGCAACTCGTTTTCACCGAGATTGTTCTCTGTAGCCCTAAATCCCAAATCGGTAAGACCGATTTTTTTAACTTCGTGACACCGGATTCAATTGGCGGACTGTTAAACCTAAAAATCTTTTGTTCGCTAATCTAATGGAGATTTCTTCTGGTTGAATGTATTGCAATCGAGGATTGTAGATGGACTAAACCTATTTGCGCAAGAATCGTACGGGGAGCGCAAAGAGGGGCTGAAACCTTACCCTAACTTGGTGATGGTCTCGCTAGGGCGGCGACGGCGGTGGAGATTGCCGTCGGCGACGGAGGAAAGCTGCGGCGTGGGCACGCGGGAGGCAACAGAGACATCTGGAGACTCGAGCTCGGCAGCGAGGGGGTGCGGGAGGTGACGTTTGAGAAGTGAATTTCAAAAGTCCGGTCCGCTAGAATATATATCCCCTAGCTTTCGGTGACACCGATTCAGAAATTTTGCTGCCGCTGAGTTTCATAAGTGTCAGGTGACCGGGAAACTCGGTGAGGCTGAGATTTAGGGATCGGTTGCACCGAGGTGATAAAACCAGATCAACCAAGTGATTCGGTGGAATCGAGATTATGGAGTTGGTTTCACCGAGATTCACATGAGAGGTTTTGGAAGTCCGCTCTTTGTAGAAACGGAACTCCGAGTGCTCCTCACACAGACAGTTCAAAGATTGCTTGCTCAAATTTTTGTGATAAAGCATGAATAGAATTTGAGACGAGAAAGCATAGATAGCTAGAGGAGGGTACTTAGGCATTCTTGTATATCTAATAGGCCAAAGAAAACATGAAAGCCAAATAACAACAATTGGATATCCTCGAATGAGAAAAGATATGCATACCAACATGCTCACACAATAAGATGTCAAATGAAATCATGGCAAACATGCATAACTACTCTAGCATCTATCAAGCACCTTGGCAATTACGAAGTCATCTTTATATGAGTATATTGACTTAGGATCCAAGTAAGAATACTTGATCATAGGTCATACTCATCGTTTAAGCACAAGTGGGGTAACCACTTTTACATAAAGCATTTAATGTGTTCACATCTTTAAGAGATGCTTTAACTCAAGTCTTAGAGTAAAGCTCCCCTTGATGTGACATCCCCCTAAGAGGGATAAACTAACCTTGGGTTTTGTCATAGAAGACGTCATGTGGGTGATGTAGTGGTGGATGCTCGTTGTTGATGAAAATAATCTTGAGTTGGGATCAATCCTTGTTGTTTCATACTCTTCTCACCTACATGGGTTAGTCCCACACAAGAGACAAATACAAGGATATCTATGGACATAGAGTGCAATGCATACATGATGATGTCCATGGATTCATTAATTACCTTGTCCCTTGCTTACCTTTGAGGGAATGTGTGACTCCTTGAGCTATTGCATAAGGTTGGAGTTGATTGCAAATAGTCCTTGCCAATAATGAATGTGAGTGAATTTCATTGGCGGAGTCACCCCTCAAGAACTTCTCTAGTTCTTGTTCTTGGGGACCCACATCAAATTGATGGGAATCCTTGGGGAAGTAGCACTAGTTGAAGTAGAACTTGGAGTAGCCTTGGGAACACACTTGACCATGGCTAGAGAGTCATCTTCAAATGTGTCAATCTCCTCTTGAAGCTTGTCCTTGCCCTTGATCTTGTGGTCTTGTGGTGGAAGGTCATCTTGAGCTTTTGTTCCCTTGGGGAGAGTATGTTCATACTTCTCCTTTTGAGGAACAAACTTTGGCTTGGGGTATTGACCTTCTTCCCATTCAACTCCATTGGCGCTGAAGTAGCCAATGCCTTGGTTCTTCCGGTATCCTCCATGCTTGCGTACAGTCTCCTCGAATTGCTTACATCCGACAAGACTTTTGTAGATACCTTTTTCTATAATCCCTTTCAAAAGATCATTTTCTTGGTCAAGTGTAACTTGTCTAAGAGAATCATTAGTGGAATCAATAGAATTACTAGAAGCAATATCATTGGATTGATCATTCTTATGGTTGCTACTAGATGAAGAACCTTTCTTGCCTTTCTTACTAGTTTGCTTAGTTTTAACTTGTGGCATGAATGTAGACAAGAGTAGTCATTTGGCTAGATAAGAAGGACTCTTCTTTCGAAGATCGTCATTGATAGCCTTAAGAAACTCATGTTCTTTCTCAAAATTTAGCTTCTCAAAGTGTAGCTTCTCATGAGTTTTTACAAGCTCTCTATGATCTTCTAGAGTAGATTCATGGGCTAACTTAAGAGTGATTAATTCTTTAGTTATGTGCTCTATTTCCTTCTTATCATCATCACATGACTTATCTTGACTAGCATGATTATTATCAAGTTCATTTTGACTAATATCACTAGTTTTGTCAAATAGCAAGTCATCGTCTCCAAGTAAGTCATCGTCATCACTATTGAAGTCAATGTATTTGGGGTGTGATACCTTGGGGCCTTTAGCCATGAAGCAACTTCCACTCCCTTCATTTGTTGAATCAAATATGTCATAAGAGTTGGAGGAAACGAGTGCAAGTCGGGCAACATCTTCATCTTGACTATAATCGGAGTCGGAGTGATAACTTCTTTCGGAGTGGTTGTCAGATTCGGAGCAGGAAACCCATTCACCAGCATGTCCTTGATGTCTTATTCTTGTGTAGCTCTTGGTGTACTTGCCCTTCTTCTCCGAGTATTTACTTCTCTGGGAGGGTCTTCGTTCATAACGATCATCTCTACTACTTCTCTCTCTTCGAGGTGACTCATCTCTTGAGCTCTTTCTTCTAGCTGACTCTTCTCTTCTTTTGTTGGGAGGTGTTGGTACTCGTGATCTACGTCGGGTTTTCCGTGAAGAGGAATGGGTAATCACAGCACAAAGTGGGTAAGTATTTCCCTCAGTTATGAAACCAAGGTTTATCGAACCAATAGGAATACCAATCCTCAACCGTCTTCAGCGGCTGCACACAAAAGAACAAACAACTTGCACCCAACGCCGGCAAGAGGGTTGTCAATCCCCTTGATCTCATTATTTGCAAGCAAGTGAGTTGTGTAGATAATTGTAGATAATAGTAAAGTGCAAAATAAAATAAAAGGTAATAAATAACAGCTAGGTAATGATAGCGTTTGTGAATTTATAAGTGAATAGACCCGAGGGTCGTAGAGTTCTCTAGTGGCATCTCTCATAAGCAAAGCATATGGTGGGTAAACAAATTACTGTTGGGAAATTGATAGAAAAACGAATAATTATGCGATGTTCACGGCAATGATCATGTGTATATAGGCATCACGTCCATAAGCAAATAGGCCGAGTCCTGCCTGGACCTACTACTATTACTCCACTTCAAGAGCGCTTCTATGCTTGCCTCTCTACGTATTAAGTTCATGACAAAGGGAGTAATGCTTGGAGAACGATGACATGATGTAGAAAAAGTAAACTCAACTAATATCAATAAACCCCATCGTTTTATCCTTAGTAGAAACAACACAAAGACGCAACTTGTCCCCTTCTGTCGCTGGGATATAGAAACTCGTCAGGTTGAACCAACTACAACGCACCACTCCCACCGAAGAAATATCAATCTAGTTGGTCAAACTATCTCAATAGATCGGAGAGCATTACAAAGCTAGGGTGATCATGCAAATAAGAATCGTAGTAATCAGGTTTGACTCAAATACTTTTCATGAATAATCTGAACATAAACTCACAATTCATCGGATCCCAACAAACACACCATACAAAGGGATTACATTGGATAGATCAAGGCAAAGATGCGATGAACATTGTCTTGAAGATCGAGAGAGAGAGATTGCCATCTAGGTACTACCTACAGACCTGTAGGTCTATGGTGAACTACTCACACATCATGGTGCGGGCAGCAAGGTTGATGAAGAGGCCCTACGTGACCGATCTCCCCTCCGACAGGGTGGCGGAACGGAGGCGTAGATGGCCTCCCGTCAGAACGGAGGCTTGTGGCGGCGGAAAAAGTGTTTCGGGAGCGCTTTTGATGTTTTTAGGGTAGATGTGAATTTATAGGCTAGAGAACGACGTCGGGGGAGGCTCCAGGGGGCCACCACATATCTGGCCGCGCCCCCCACTAGGGGGCGCGGCTGGATATGTGGTGGCCCCCTGGTGCATCGCTTGGCCCTCCTCCGAAGCTTCTAGGTGTTGTATTGGTCCAAAAAAATCACCAAAAAGTTTCGTGGCAATTGGACTCCGTTTGGTATTGTAACTCTGAAAAGGCAAAAAACGCAGAAAACAGGAACTGGCACTAGGCACTGGGTCTATAGGTTAGTGCTCAAAAATATTTTAAATTGGTAAATAAATACCCACAAAGTATCCTAGAATGATAATATATCAGCATGGAACAATCAAAAATTATAGATACGTTGGAGACGTATCAGCATCCCCAAGCTTAATTCCTGCTCGTCCTCGAGTAGGTAAATGATAAAAACAGAATTTTTGATTTGACATGCTACCCATTATGTAATCTTTGGTATGTATGCTCATTGAGAAATGATGAATTAACAAACAGCAACATAGCAATATTTATAAGTATAAGAAACAAAATCATTAATTTTTCAAAGTATACGATCCTAAAAGAATGTTTTACCCCTATTCATCTTATTATATTAGCAAGGCATGACTTCGTCTTCACCACATAGATACAAATGTTAAGCACCACGGTGTCCAAGTCAGGCAATTGGATCGTACTTTTTCAATATGCATCAACTTTTTATTCTTCACGCAATACATGAGCGTGAACCATTGGACATAGCATATAGGTGGAATAGAATATGGTGGTAGGTATCAAAGGGGTAAAAAGTGGAGAAGATAGTCTCGCATCAACTAGGCGTACCAACGAGCTATGGAGATGCTCATCGATAGATATCAATGCGAGGAGTAGGGATTGCCATGCAAATGATGCACTAGAGCTATAAGTGTATGAAAGCTCAACTAAAGCTAAGTCGGGTGTGCATCAAACTTGCTTGCTCACGAAGACCTCGGGCATTTGAGGAAGCCCGTCATAGTAATATACAAGCCAAGTTTATTATATGAAAAGGTAATTCCCACTAGCATCTGGAAGTGTCAACATATGAGACTCTCTATATGAAGAACATGGTGCCACTCCGAGGCACAAGTGTGGTAAAGGATAGTAGCAAAGTCCCGTCTCTCTTTTCTCTCATTTTTATTTTTTATTTTTTATGGTGTGCTTTTCTCCCGTTTTTTTTCTTTTTGCCTCCCCCATTTTCTCTTTTTTTATATGGTGGGCTCATTTGGCCTCCCCCATTTTTAATTCATTTTTCGTCCGGAGTCTCATCCCGACTTGTGGGGGAATCATAGTCTCCATCATCCTTTCCTCACTGGGACAATGCTCTAATAATGATGATCATCAAACTTTTATTTATTTACAACTCAACATGAAGAACTGATAGGAAGATACGACTCTGTATGAATGTCTCTGATGGTGTACCAGGATGTGCAATGATCTAGCATGACATGTATCAAAAATATGAAGAACGGTGGCTTTGCCACAAATACTATGTCAGCTCTATACGATCATGCAAAGCATTAAGATGATGAACGAACTTGTCATATGAAGTGATGATGGAATTTTCATGGCAATATATCTCGGAATGGCTATGGAAATGCCATAATAGGTAGGTATGGTGGCTATTTTGAGGAAGATATAATGAGGCTTATGTGCAACAGAGCGTATCATGTCACGGGGTTTCGATGCACGGCGAATATTTGCACCGATCCTCGAGGTGAGAATGGGCTATGCACAGTACCGAAGAGGCTAGCAAATATGAGAAGGTGAAGATGCGTATGTCCATCGTGTCACATTAGTCATAAAGAACTCGCATACTTATTGCAAAGTTTTATTAGTTTTATCACAAATCAAAGTACTCCTCGCATGCCCCGAGGGAGGAGGTTGGTAGGAGTTAACCATCGCGCGCCCCCGACTCAAAACAACACTAGGATTTCAACGAGGAATATAAATGCTCACACATCATCACCACACCTCTTTAATTTTTAGATAAATAACAAGTTAACACCTCTTAATCTCGACACTTCTACAAATCAACAATTTTGGACTCACACCTTTTTCATATTACCACATCATTGTCATTAACCCACAACCTCTACATGTGCTACACAATGGTTTTGGTTATCATTCATTGAATACCTAATATTCTTGGACTAGTCTTATGACCCATGCAAATTACCGTCACTATTACTCAGCTCTCAAACAAATATAAGTGAAGAACGAGAGCATATTATTTCTATAAAATCTACACGCCACCATGCTCAAAAAGATATACGTGAAGTACTAGAGCAACTGCCTAGCTCAAAAGATATAAGTGAAGCACATAGAGTATTCTAGCAAATTATCATGAAGGTGTGTCTCTCTCAAATAGGTGTGTACAGAAAATGATGATTATGACAAACTTAAAGTAAAATCAAACAAAAAACAAACGACGCTCCAAGCAAAACACATATCATGTGATGAATAAAAATATAGCTCCAAGTGACATACCGATGGATTGAGACGAAAGAGGGGATGCCTTCCGGGGCATACCCAAGCTTAGATGCTTGAGTCTCCTTAGAATTATACTTGGGGTGCCTTGGGCATCCCCAACCTTGGGCTCTTGCTACTCCTTATTCTATAGTCCATCGTGATCACACCCAAAACTTGAAAACTTCAATCACACAAAACTCAACAAAACTTCGTGAGATCCGTTAGTATAAGAAACATATTGCATACTTGAGGTACTGTGATAAATTGATTAAAATTCATTTTTTCATAATAGGTACTGTATTCTAACTTCCCCATGGTTTACACCCCCCTGATATAGTCCATGGCATAATCAAAACAAGCAAACTATGCAAGCAAAACAGAATCTGTTTAAAACAGAACAGTCTGTAGAAATCTGTAAAGATCCCATACTTCTGTAACTCTAAAAATTCTTAGAACTTAGGACAACGTAAATAATTTGTGTAGCAATACTGTGTTAAAATTTCAGATCATTATCATGCTCCAGTAAAAAATGAAAATTCCTGCACTGGAGTCAAAGTTTCTGTTTCAGATTCAGCATCGTTTCTACTCATCTTGTGAGTCATCCCAAAGGCTTTACTTGGCACAAACACTAATTAAAATATAAAAACACAATCATTACAGTGGCAAAAATCATGTTATCACACAAAAACAGAAAGTAAAAACAAAAATAAAGATACATATTGGGTTGCCTCCCAACAAGCGCTATTGTTTTATGCCCCTAGCTAGGCATAATGCATAGTTTCAAGTGTTGCCATCTTTGACACTCAACCCGTAGGTAGCTCTCATGATTGATTCATAAGGTGGTTTAGTTCTCTTCCTAGGTAAGTGTTCCATCCCTTTATTTATGGGAATTGGAATCTTATGTTTCCCTCTTTCATATCAATAATTGCACCTATAGTTCGTTAAAATGGCCTTCCAAGTATTATGGGACAAGAAGGATTGCAATCAATATCAAGCACAATGAAATCTACAGGCACGTAATTTTTTTTGCCATAATAAGCACATCATCAATTCTACCTAAAGGTTTCTTGATGGTAGAATCCGCAAGATGCAAGTTTAGGGAACACTCTTCATTATTAGTGAGACTAAGCACATCACATAAAGTTTTGGGTATAGTTAAAACACTAGAACCAAGGTCACACAAAGCATTGCATTCATATTTATTTATATTTATTTAGATAGTAGGTTCCCACTCATCATGCAATTTTCTAGGAATAGAAATTTCAAGCTCAAGTTTCTCATCATAAGCTTTTATCATAGCTTCTACTATATGTTCGGTAAAAGCTTTGTTTTGTTCAAAAGCATTGGGTGAGCTAATAATGGATTGCAGCAAGGAAATACATTCTACTAAAGAGCATTTATCATAATTAAAGTCCTTGTAACCCAAGATAGTGGGCACATCACTAATTAAAGTTTTGACCTCTCCAAACCCACTTTTTCTGTTTTAGCATTAGAATCATCACCCTCCAAGCAAACGGGACGCTCCTTAACAAAAGTGGACTCATCTACAGTCACTTTATCATTTATATTCAGAGATGTAAACAAAGATTAAATAGGATAAACACCAATCATTTTAAGATCTTCATCATGATTCCGGTAAAAACCGGGTGGAAGACCTTTTTCTAAGAATTCTCGCTTAGCTCTCAACTTAGCGGTCCTCTCTTTACTTTCGTTAATAGATAATTGGATAGATTTAATAGTATCATTAAAATCATGTTTGGGTAGCAAAGACTTATTTTTAAGAGTTTCAACATCAAGAGGAATTATATCCATGTTTTTAGCCAAAGTATCAATCATATGCAACTTTTCTTCTACCGTAGTGTTGAAAATCTTTTGAGAATTAATAAATTCTTTAATTGTGTTCTCAATATCAGAAGGTATCCTATTAGAATTTGTAGAAGCATTGCCATATGAATTACCATAAGAATTTCCATAGTTGTTAGATGAATTACCGAGATACGGTCTAGCATTCAAATTTCCTCTATAAGCATTGTTGTTGAAATTATTTCGCGAGATGAAGTTCACATCAATAGTACCATTATTTTGCTCAATCAAATTATACAAAGGCATATCAATGGGATCAACATTAGCATTTTTATTAGCAACCATATTCATAAGAGCATCCACTTTTTCACTCAAAGTAGCGATTTCTTCAACAGAATTTACCTTCTTACCAGTTGGAGCTCTTTCGGTATGCCATTGAGAATAATTTGTCATAATGTTGTCTAGAAGTTTTTTGGCCTCTCCAAAGGTCACATCCATGAAGGTACCACCCGCGGCAGAATCTAGAAGATTTCTAGACACAAAGTTTAGTCCAGCATAGAAATTTTGGATAATCATCCATAAGTTTAAGCCATGAGTTGGACAATTTCTTATCATCAATTTCATTCTCTCCGAAGCTTGAGCAACATGTTCTTGATCTTGCTGTTTAAAATTCATTATTTGATTTCTAAGGGAGATAATCTTAGCAGGAGGAAATACTTGGCAATAAAAGCATCTTTACACGTATCCCACGTTCCAATACTATTACGAGGTAAAGTTGAAAACCAAGCTTTAGCTTTGTCTCTTAGTGAAAAAGGAAATAATTTTAATTTCACAATATCATTATCCATATCCTTTTTCTTTTGCATATCACATAATTCAACAAATGTATTAAGATGTGATGCGGGATCCTCATTAGGACTTCCCGAAAATTGATCTTTCATGACAAGATTGAGCAATGCAGCATTAATATCAAATGCCTCCACACTAGTGGCGGGTGGTATAGGAGTACTAATAAAATCATTATATTAGTATTTGAGAAATCACACAACTTAGTAGTATCTTGAGACATGGTGACCGGACTAGCAAAACAAGCAAGACAAGTAAACTAGCAAGTAAAGCAAACTAGAAGCAAACTAGAAGCAAACTAGTAATTAGCAAAGGTAAATATTTTTGTATTTTTGATTTTTATGAGACAAACTAAATATAATAGCAAATAAAAAGAAGAACAAGTGAATGAAATTTTGTGCGAAGTTACTTGATAGTTGGTAATGCTATTCCCCGGCAACGGTGCCAGAAATCCTTCCTGCTACTCGTGATCTGCGTTGGGTTTTCCGTGAAGAGGAACGGGTAATCGCAACACAAAGTGGCTAAATATTTCCCTCATTTATGAAACCAAGGTTTATCGAACCAATAGGAATACCAGTCCTCAACCGTCTTCAGTGGCTGCACACAAAAGAACAAACAACTTGCACCCAATGCCGGCAAGAGGGTTGTCAATCCCCTTGATCTCGTTATTTGCAAGCAAGTGAGTTGTGTAGATAATTTTAGATAATAGTAAACTGAAAAAATAAAATAAAAGGTAATAAATAACAGCAAGGTAATGATAGCGTTTGTGAATTTATAAGTGAATAGACCCGGGGGTCGTAGAGTTCTCTAGTGGCATCTCTCATAAGCAAAGCATACCGTGGGTAAACATACTCTTGGGCAATTGATAGAAAATTGAATAATTATGCGATGTTCACGGCAATGATCATGTGTATATAGGCATCACGTCCATAAGCAAATAGGTCGACTCCTGCCTGCACCTACTACTATTACTCCACTTCAAGAGCGCTTCTATGATTGCCTCTCTACGTATTAAGTTCATGTCAAACGGAGTAATGCTTGGAGAACGATGACATGATGTAGACAAAGTAAACTCTACTAATATGAATAAACCCCATCGTTTTATCCTTAGTAGCAACAACACATAGACGCAACTTGTCCCCTTCTGTCACTGGGATATAGAAACTCGTCAGGTTGAACCTACTACAACCCACCACTCCCACCGAAGAAATATCAATCTAGTTGGCCAAACTATCTCAATAGTTTGGAGAGCATTATGAAGCTATGGTGATCATGCAAATAAGAATCATAGTAATCAGGTTTGATTCAAATACTTTTCATGAATAATCTGAACCTAAACTCACAATTCATCGGATCCCAACAAACACACCATACAAAGGGATTACATCGGATAGATCAAGGCAAAGACGCGATGAACATTGTATTGAAGATAGAGAGAGAGAGATTTCCATCTAGGTACTACCTATGGACCCGTAGGTCTGTGCTGAACTACTCGCACATCATGGTGAGGGCAGCAAGGTTGATGAAGAGGCCCTCCGTGACCGATCTCCCATCCGACAGGGTGGCGGAACGGAGGCGTAGATGGCCTCCCGTCAGAACGGAGGCTTGTGGTGGCGGAAAAGTGTTTCGGGAGCGCTTCTGATGTTTTTAGGGTAGATGTGAATTTATAGGCCAGAGAACGACGTCGGGGGAGGCTCCAGGGGGCCACCACATATCTGGCCGCGCCCCCCACTAGGGGGCGCGGCTGGATATGTGGTGGGCCCCTGGTGCATCGCTTGGCCCTCCTCCGAAGCTTCTAGGTCTTGTATTGTAACTCTAAAAAGGCAAAAACACGCAGAAGACAGGAACTGGCACTGGGCACTGTGTCAATAGGTTAGTGCTCAAAAATATTATAAATTAGTAAATAAATACCCAAAAAGTATCCTAGAATGATAATATATCAGAATGGAACAATCAAAAATTATAGATACGTTGGAGACATATCAGGCGTGCACTCATTGGAGTAGTGTCCGGGCCTTCCACAATTGTAACAATCCCGGTCACGACTAGATGAACGCTTCTCTTCATATCTTGAATTGGAGCTTCTCTCTTTGCCTCTACTCTTGCAGAACTTGTTGAATTTCTTGACCATGAGGCTTATCTCTTAATTGGTTACAGGGTTGTCAATTGATGTAGCGGGAGTGTCACTTGAAGCTTTGTAAGCACTGCTTGACTTGTTATGAAGCTCTTCTTTGTCTTTGAGTGACATCTCATGAGCAACAATCCTTCGAATGACTTCCGTAGGCTTGAGATCTTTGTAGTTCGGCATCATTTGGATCAATGTGCACACGGTGTCGTACTTCCAATCCAAGGCTCTAAGTATCTTCTTGATGATGAATTTGTCGGTCATCTCTTCAGTTCCTAAGCCGACAATCTCATTGGTGATGAGTGCAAGCCTAGAGTACATTTCCGCGACTCCTTCACCATCCTTCATCTTGAACTTGTCAAGTTAACTTTGTACCACATCCAACTTAGATTCCCTGACGGATTCGGTACCTTCGTGCATGTCAACCAAAGTATCCCAAATTTCCTTCGCATTCTCAAGACGGCTAATCTTGTTGAACTCTTCGGGGCATAAGCAGTTGAATAGAATGTTGCATGCTTGAGCGTTGTATTGCAACATCTTCAATTCTTCCGTGATCGCTTCATGGTCTGGTTCCTTTCCATCACTAAAGAATACACCTTGCAATCCAACACGAACAACAGCCCATACGGTAGGGTTATGACCAAAAATATGCATTTTCATCTTATGCTTCCAACTAGCAAAATTCGTACCATCAAAATATGGACCTCTATAGTGATAATTTCCCTCACTAGACGCCATACTCTCCTAGGTTGTGAAGCCAATGCAATGGAGACCAAAGCTCTGATACCACTTGTAGGATCCAAAGAATGTCTAGAGGGGGGGGGGGTGATTAGACTACTTGACCAAATTAAAAATCTAGCCTTTTCCCAATTTTAGTTGTTGGCCAATTTTAATAATTGTAGCAAGTCAAGTACACCCTACACATGCAAGTCTAAGAGTATAGCAGTGGAAAGTAAAGACATGCACATGAAAGTAAAGGTAGGGAGAGGAGAATCAAACACAATTTATGACTCAAAGATTTTTCCCGTGGTTCCGATAGGTAGTGCTATCGTACGTCCACGCTGATGGAGACTTCAACCGACGGAGGGTAGCAGTCGCGAGAGTCCATGGAGGGCTCCACCCGCTAGGGTCCACGAAGTAGCAACCTCGTCTATTCCATCACGGCTTCCGTCCATGAAGGACTAGCCTCATTATAGGTAGATCTTCATGAAGTAGGTGATCTCCTTGCCCATACAAACTTCTTGGTTCAACTCCACAATCGCGAAGAAGGAGGCTCCCAAGCGACACCTAAGCAATCTAGGAGGCACCGCCCTCCAAAAGGTAATAGATGTGGTAGTATGATGAACTCCTTGCTCTTGTGCTTCAAAAGATAGTCTCTTCAACACTCAATCACTCTCTCACGGATTTGGCATGGGTAGAAGAGATTGATTGGATGGAAAGCAACTTGGGGAGGCCAGAAATAAAGATTCATATGGTTGGAGTGGAATGTCTTGATCTCAACACATGAGTAGGTGGCTCTCTCTCAGAAAATTGGATATGGCAAGTTGGTGTATGTTCTGAGCGCTTCTCTTGCGAGTGAGTGGTGGTGCAGGGGTATATATAGGCATCTCCAAAAATCCAACCGTTACAACATTATTGGCCAACTCGGTGAAACCGAAGTGAAAACTCGGTTGCACTGACTATTGCAAAATGTGGCAACTTTAGGCTTTTTGGTGGTACCGATATACGCAACTCGGTGCTACCGATTTTGGTCTGACCAGGGCATTTCCTCATCTCGGTGACACCGATTCACCAAACTCGGAAATTCTGAGTTTAGGAATTAGCTAACCAGACAGTTGGTCACTGATTCTCGGTCGTACCGAAACCAATATTGGTTGTACCAAGTTGCTAGGGTTTTGGCTACGTTCTGTCTCAAGGGAAAATCGGTATGGCCGAGTGGGAAACTTGGTGCCACCGATTTGGAACTTTAGGTTTTGGACAGAGAATATTTGTGGGAGAATGTATGAGTATTTTTGGTGGCTAATCTCTATGCACTTGAGCAACCAGACCATCATAATTCCTCACCCCCTTTTAATAGTATTGGCTTTCCTATGGACTCAAAAGTGATTTCTCACAAAATATGAAATTTAGAGTCTTTAAGCTTGAAGCATGGCCAATTCTATTCCTTCCTTTCCTCGGGGAGGTTCTCCACACAATCCTTTAGCCATCCCATCATTGAACTTTTTCCTGAGATAAACTTGGTAGAAACATTAGTCCTATGAAATATATGTTATTATTAATTACCAAAACCACGTAGGGAGAAGTTGTGCTTTCACCTTTGAGCCCGAGGTACTTCAGATACTTAATCCAAAGATACCCGCGCCTCCTCTCATCATGAAGTAAAGGAGGAGGAGGAGGAGGACGAAGAGGAGGAAGAAGTCCCTTCTTCAAAGAAGAGGGCGGCCTCCAAGGACATCGGAGAGGGAGGACCCATGCACACCCGCCAGAGGCTTCAAAAGGCAGCCGCCGTTTAGCGCAAAACATCAGCGCCTGCCTCAGCCAAGATAGTGTTTTCTGAGTCCTCAGATGAAGTACTGATTCCGCCGCGACGGGAGAAGCCCGCGTCGACTGTGTTTATAACAGTCGAAATCCCTTTCGTAATTTTCTGTATTCGTATTTCATTTATTTAATTTAGGTGCTATCATCTTTACAGTCCACCGAGGGATCACCTTGGCGACAAGGGATCCTAGGGCTTGCTTCCTAACCCGGAAATGGAGGAGAGCGACGCAGGAGCATGCAAGTCCACTCCCCCTGATCATGACAGACTAGGGGAGGAGACCTCCCTTCCAGACTCCGTGGAAGACAACACGGGAGATCTGGCAGCCGGATCAAAGACCCCGGCCACCGAGGGCCATGAGGACCACTCCCCGTGGTTAAGGAGAGCATCGGGCTTGAGGAACCCACGTCCTCGGCCACCGCTGCCCCCGAATCTGCACATCAGTCAGGGATGATGGCTTCCCCCTATAAGGGGCGGCTAATAACCCCCAAGTATAGGGGATATTTTGTAACCTTTTTTGATAAGTAAAATAGTTGAACCCAACGAGGAGCTAAAGGTAGAATTAATATTCTCTCAAGTTCTATCGACAACCAATACAACTCTAAGCACGCTAACACTTACTTTACCTAGAACAGGAATAAAAACTACTTTGCGAGAATAAAACCAGGAGTATTTTGTGAGATAATAAAAGTTAATATTTTCGTAGAGAGCCTTTTGTAACACAAGAGAAATATTGTCCATAGGCAATTGAATATAACACGATAGATACATATCATATGCAATGAGGGAGAGACATACACTAACATAATTTCCATACTTGGATCATATGCACTTATGATTGGAACTCTAGCAAGCATCCGCAACTACTAAAGATCATTAAGGTAAAACCCAACCATAGCATTAAGTAACAAGTCCTCTTTACTTCCATACGCAACAACCCCTTACTCGAGTGTAAGCTTCTATAACTCTAGCCACCCACTATAAGCGAATCATGAACGTATTGTAAAACCCTGCAACGGTAATCCCACACGCTTGCATGACATGGATGGCACCATAGGACAACACCATATTAACGTACAACTCATATCAATCACACCATACCAAAATTAACCCGTAGGAAAAAAATGATCTACTGAAATATCATAGGATAGCCACACATCATTGGGTAATAATATATAGCATTAAGCACCATGTTCAAGTAGAGATTACAGCGGGGAGAGAGAGGTTACACTGCTGCATAGAGGGGGAGAGCGTTGGTGATGACGGCGGCGAATTTGTTGCTGTAGATCGCCGTCACGATGGTTCCCCCGGCGGCACTCCGACGCCACCGGGAGAGAGGAAGAGAGAGACCCCTTCTTATTCTTCTTCTTGCTTGGCCTCCCCCCTAGATGAGAGGAGGGTTTACCCTCTGGTCCATGGCCGCCATGGATCCCGTAGGGCAGGAACCCCTCCGAGATTGGATCTCTCTCTCTCTCTCTCTCTCTCTCTCTGTTTCTCTTCTATTTCACTTTTCTATTTTCTGTCATTTCACCGTTTCTTATATTCCCAGAGATCCGTAACTCCGATTGGGCTGAAATTTTGAGGGGATTTTTATTCAAAAATTATCTTTCTTGCGGTGAAAGAAGGGCCCCAACCGCCTTACGAGGGAGTCACAAGGCAAACCGGTGCGGCCAACCCCTGGCAACACCCAGTTGCCTTGTGGCCACCTCAGGCACCGTCTTTCGTTGATTTTTCTTCCCAAAAATCACATCTATTCCAAAATAATTATTCGTAAATTTTTAACTTGTTTGGAGTTCATCTGATATGGATTTTCTATGAAACAAAAAACATGCAACAACCAGGAACTTAGACTAGGCACTGGATCAATATGTTAGTCCCAAAAATAATATAAACTTTTGCCAAAAGTATATGAAATTTCTAGAATATTGGCATGAAACAATCAAAAATTATAGATACGAAGAAGACGTATCATCATCCCAAGCTTAATTCCTGCTCGTCCTCGATTAGGTAAATGATAAAAAGATATTTTTATGTGGAATGCTACCTAATGTAATGTTGAACAAATAATCATGGCATGAATATTAAGATACAAGTGATTCGAGGCAATAGTCTATCACTTGACATAAAGACATCCATACTCAGGTTTACTAACAAAGAATCATGCCTTTCAAAATAAACGATGCTAAAGAACGTTATACCTACACATTTAAACATGTAGGCATGGCATGACTTCGTCTTCCTAACACAAGTATAAATCATGATCACCCCAGTGTCAAGTCGGGCATTTGGTTCATACTTTTTCACGTGCTTCAGTATTTTCAACTACACTCAATACATGAGCGTGAGCCATGGACATAGCACTACGGGTGGAATAGAATATGGTGGTAAGATCAAAGGAGTCAAAAGGTGGGAAAGTCTCGCATCAACTAGGTGGATCAACGGGCTATGGATATGCCCATCAATCGATATTGATGTGAGGAGTACTGATTGCCATGCAACGGATGCACTAGAGCTATAAGTGTATGAAAACCCAATTGAAACTAAGTGGGCGTGCATCCAACTTGCTTTCTCATGAATACCTTGGGCATTTGAGGAATCTCGGCAATGGAATATACAATCCAAGTTCTATAATGAAAATTTCCCACTAGTATATGAAAGTGACAAATCAGGAGACTCTCCATATGAAGAATATGGTGCCACTTTGAGGCACAAGTATGGTAAATGGATATTAACATTGCCCCTTCTCTCTTTTTCTCTCATCATTATTTTTGTAGGTGGGCACTTTTTTCCTCCCCCTTTATCTCTTTTTTATTCTTTTTTTATGGTGGGCTCATTTAGCCTCCCCCCATTTTCTCCTTCTTTTTATTTTTCATCCGGAGTCTCATACCGACTTGTGGGGGAATCATAGTTTACATCATGCCTTCCTCACTGGCACCATGCTCTAATAATAATGATCATCACACTTTTATTTACTTACAACTCGATATTGCAACTTGATAAAAAACTACACATGATGACTCTATATGAATGCCTCTGGCAGTGTACCAGTATGTGCAATGATCTAGCGTAGCAAAGATATCAAAAAATGGACAAGCCATGGAAATATCAATCTATCTATCTTGCGATCATGCAAAGCAATTATGGCAATGAATGCTCAAGTCATGTATATGATGATGATGTTGCATGGCAATATATCTCGGAATGGCTATGGAAATGTCATAATAGGTAGGTATGGTGGCTGTTTTGAGGAATATATAAGGTGGCTTATGTGTGATAAAGCGTGTCATATCACGGGGTTTGGATGCACTGCCAAAGTTTGCACCGACTCTCGACGTGAGAATGGGCAATGCACGGTACCGAAGAGGCTAGCAAATTGCGGAAAGGTGGAAGTGCGTATAATCCATGGACTCACATTAGTCATAAAGAACTTATATACTTATTTTGAAAGTTTTATTAGCTCTCCCGAAGCAAAGTACTACTAGTGCAGACCTAGGGAGGAGGTTGGGACGAGTTAACCATCGCGCGCCCTCGACTAAAAAAACACAAGGATTTCAACGAGGAATAAATGTGCTCCAACATCCCGGTCATGCCATAACCAACACTTTAATGAATAGGAGATCAAAAACCTTAACATCGATATTCCTACTAAACCATGATCATACACTAGTGCACCCTCATATAACTATCTTAATGTCGCAAAACTATTGCAAGAAATGAAACACATCATATTTAGTTATCTACAAGTTTTATGTAGGATTTTATAACTAACCATGTGAATGACCAATTCATATTAACTCTCTAAATAGGTATAAGTGAAGCATGAGAGTTTAATTATTCTACAAAAGACATGTACACGCTCTAATAAATATAAGTGAAGCAAAAGAGCATTCTACAAATAACAGTGTTCCCAATGTAGAGAAGCGAGCATCCAAACTTCAAAAGATATAAGTGAAGCACACAGAGCATTCTAAAAAGCCATACTCAAAAGATATAAGTGAAGCACACAGAGCATTCTATAAAGCCATACTCAAAAGATATAAGTGAGGTGCATAGAGCATTCTATAAATCAACCAAGGACTATGCCATACCAGCATGGTGCATTATTAAAATAAAAATAAAAGGCACACGATGCTCCAAGAATCTATGCATATCATGTGAACAAAACAGAAACCAAGACATACCGATAATTGTTGAAGAAGAAAGAAGGGATGCCTTCCCGAGCATCCCCAAGCTTAGATGCTTGAGTCTACCTGAATATTTACTTGAGGTGCCTTATTCTTCTCAAATTGATACCTCCTCGATCTTCAAACACTTCATCCACACAAAATTTAACAGAACTTTTATTAGAAAGGTTAGTACATATAACATCAAATCCCATCATGTCTTGCCATAAAATTACTGTACAATTATAATCCAACGTTACCCACTATATTCTATCACAACTCTATGGCTCCAAAATGAATGGGGCTCAACAAGATTTCAAACATAAGCAGACAAAGAAACTATAACAGCAATCTGTGAAAAACAGGACAGTCTGTAAAGATGCAGATGAACCATATGCTTGTGTAACTCAGAAAATTCTGAAAAATTAGGAAATAATAATAAAAATTGCACAACAGTACCGTGAAAAAATTCAGAATTCCTTCACGCTCCAAAAAAATATGAAAATGCAAACACTACAGAAAAAGTTTCTGTTTTTGCACAACACATATCAAACAAGCAATTCAAACATCCTAAAGGTAAATCTTGGCACATTATTTTTATAATACAATTGATTTGTACAAAGGGATAATTATTTTTGTGAGAAACTTCCATGAAAAATTCTACATTGTTTCCATGAGCATGAACACAAGTGTTCAAGGTCGACTCTCACTTCTTCAATGCATAACTTTCCAATCGCTTCTCATTTTGAAAAAGTTTTTAAGTTTCCCACTTTATTTTTTTGTTTTTAATTATTTTAAAAGCAAACAACAGAATAAAACGACTTTCTAGAACTTCCGGTTTGTCTCCCTGGCGGCGCTTTCTTTAAAGCCATTAAGCTAGGCATATTGTTCTCAAGTAATTGATCCAGCTGGATCCCAAGGTATATCATAGCCAATTTTAATTAACAATGATTCTTAATTAATTAGTGAGCACAAAGTAATATATAGCATGTGACAACAAAGTCTAACTATCATCCTAAGCATTGGCATGTCATAAAAGAACAATTCATGCACTGAAAGTAAAGGCCAATGCATAGTATAAAGAGTTTCTTGCAATTTTATCGTATTGGAAACATGGAGATGTGAAGATTTGGTTCCTCTCTCATAATAATTGCAAGTAGGAGCAGCCAGCACATGCATATTATATTCATCAAAATCATCATGTGCAGTAGTAAAATGCAACCCATCAATATAATCCTTAATAAGCGCAAACTTCTCCAATATAGTGTAGTTGGGAGAATTCAAAAAGATGATAGGACTATCATGAGTGGGTGCAATAGCAACAATTTCATGCTTAACATAGGGAACTATAGAAAGTTCATCTCCATAAGCATAATTCATATTGGCATCATGGCCACAAGCGTAGCAAGCATCAAGTTCATCAAAAAGGGATATTTCAAACGAATCCAAGGGGTCATAGCAATTATCATAGCATTCATCTTTCGGTACGTGCAAAGGGAGATTAAGCAATGTATGAGTTAAAGAGTTACTCTCATTAGAAGGTGGGCATGGGTGATCAATCCTCTCTTCCTCCTTTTGTTCTTCACTCTCCTCCTCATTTTTTTCATTAATGAGCTCACAATTTCAGCAATTTCTTCTTCCATAGGTTCCTGCAAAATATTAGTCTCTTCTTGGGCAGTGGGGACTTTGTTAATAAAGTTATCAATATAGCCATTTTATTCACAATTCTCATAGCAACATTTAAGTATAGCATAATTTTCAGATCTGTAGACGTCATCATAAAAGTTATCACACTCTTCAAACAAAGATTAAATTTCATAAGCACCTTTAAAAGCAACAAATTCTTCTATTTGTTACACATCATAGTAATCATATATACCATTAGCATAAGAAGACAAGGTTTCATTATCATTAAATTCACATTGAAAGGGAAGGTGTGGAGCATTCATCTTAGAGCAACAAGTATAATCACATCTCAAGCATAAATTTCAAGCATACCTATGCAACATTTTAATTTGATTCCAATATTGTTTCCATTTTTTAGTCAAGAAATAATCCCTAAAGTACTCACATTGTTCCAACATTTCTCCCATTATCAAGTTGAATGGGGATTTCTCAGGATTCTCAAAGTAGTATTTAATGTTTTCCACATAACTAGCAGCGAGGGTTTTAGGAGGTTCCCCCATCTCAATGAGTAGCAAGTACAACTATTTTTTTGGTGTTTCGTGTTCCATATCCATAACTTAAGATATAAAACAACTTAGAATAGAAAATAAAATCTACTTATAGATAAAGAAAACAAGCACACACGCGAATATCCACCCTATGCTATTACTCCATAAGTAAGAGTGTCGAACCCAACGAGGAGCTAAAGGTAGAATTAATATTCTCTCAAGTTCTATCGACCACCGATACAACTTTACGCACGCTAACGCTTACTTTACATAGAACAAGAATAAAAACTACTTTGCGAGAATAAAACTAGCAATACTTTGCGAGATAATAAAAGTTATTAGTTTAGTAGAGAGCTTTTTATAACACAAGAGAAAGATTGTCCATAGGCAATTGAATATAATACGATACTTCTCATATGCAATGAGGGAGAGGCATACGCTGACATACTTTCCCTACTTGGATCATATGCACTTATGATAGGAACTCAAGCAAGCATACGCAACTACTAAAGATCATTAAGGTAAAACCCAACCATAGCACTAAGTAACAAGTACTCTTTACTCCCATATGCAACAACCCCCTTACTCGGGTGTAAGCTTCTGTCACTCTAGCCACCAACTATAAGCGAATCGTGAACATATTGCAAAACTCTACTACGGTAATCCCTCAAACTTGCGCGACATAGAGGGCACCACAGGACAACACCATATTAACATACAACTCATATCAATCACACCATACAACAATTAACGTATATATAATTTTCGCTTGGATCTCTCTCTGTTTCTCTTCTGTTTCACATTTTTGTTTCATACGTCTCCAACGTATATATAATTTTCGCTTGTTCCATGCTGTTATATTATCATTCTTGGATGTTTTACAATCATTTTATAGCAACTTTATATCATTTTTTGGGACTAACCTATTGACATAGTACCAAAGTGCCAGTTGTTGTTTTTGCTTGTTTTTTACTTCGTAGAATATCAGTACCAAACGGAGTCCAATCGCGACAAAACTTTTTGGAGATTTTTTCTGGACCAGAAGACACCCAGTGGGCCAAAGAAGAGCCAGGAAGGTGGGCTGTGGAGAGCACAACCCACCAGGGCGCGCCAGGGGGGCCCCAGCGTGCCCTGATGGGTTGTGCCCTCCACGGGGCCCCTCCCCACCGCCTCTGATGCCTATAAATTCCCAAATATTCCAAAAACCCTAGGGGAGTCGACGAA
Source organism: Elymus sibiricus (assembly GCA_039707655.1). Classification (NCBI taxonomy): domain Eukaryota; kingdom Viridiplantae; phylum Streptophyta; class Magnoliopsida; order Poales; family Poaceae; genus Elymus; species Elymus sibiricus. Next base: position 314,860,992 of record CM077665.1, read on the forward strand.
ACACAATTCCAGACGCCGCAAGTTCCAGAACCTCGAGATACAATCTAAACACCATCACGGAGGGGTTCATCTTCTTCATAGGTGCCTCTCCGATGATGCGTGAGTAGTCCAGCATAGACCTACGGGTCCGTAGGCAGTAGCTAGATGGCTTCCTCTCTCTCTCTCTCTTATGATTCTCAATACAATGGTCTCTTGGAGATCTATTTGATGTTAACTTTTGTGGTGTGTTTGTTGGGATCCGATGAATTTTGAGTTCATGATCAGTTTCTATCCATGAATATTATTTGAGTCTTCTTTGATCTCTTATATGCATGATTACTTATAGCCTCGTATTTCTTCTTCGAATCTTTGGTTTAGTTAGGCCAACTAGATCAATTTTTCTTGCCATGGGAAGAGGTGCTTTGTGATGGGTTCGAACTTGCGGTGTCCTTTCCCAGTGACAGAAGGGGCAGCAAGGCACGCATGTATCGTTGCCATTAAGGATAACAAGATGGGGTCTATTCCTACATGAATAGATCTTGTCTACATCATGTCATCGTTCTTATTGCATTACTCCATTTTTCCATGAACTTAATACACTAGATGCATGCTGGATAGCGGTTGATGTGTGGAGTAATAGTGGTAGATGCAGGCAGGAGTCGGTCTACTTATCTTGGACGTGATGCCTATATAATGATCATCGCCTTGGATATCGTCATGACTATTTGATTTTCTATCAATTGCCCAACAGTAATTTGTTCACCCACCGTGCGCTACACTCATGAGAGAAGCCACTAGTGAATCCTACGGCCCCCGGGTCTACTTTTCTAACATATTGCTTTCCGATCTATCTTTTTGCTTCCTTGTTTTCAGATCTACAAAACCAAAAACCAAAATACATATTGTTGCATATTTTATTTGCCCTTTTTATTTTGTGTTCTTGAGAGATCTATCTCTCCTATCTATCACTACCTAATCTATCTTTTAACCGTAGAGAGATTGACAACCTCTCTTTCGCGTCGGGTTGCAAGTATTTGTTGTTCGTGTGCAGGTGCTGCTTATTGGGTGGTGGTGATCCTCCTACTGGTTCGATAACCTTGGTTTCATAACTGAGGGAAATACTTACCGTCGATGTGCTGCATCATCCCTTCCTCTTTGAGGTAATACCGATGCAGTCTCAAGCCACGTCAAAGGAATTTTCTGGCACCATTGCCGGGGAGGAAGCGGTCTCTTCTACGTGCCTATCGTAGGCGCCAAGGAGACTCCATCATCATCTACCAGGTTCCTAATCACAAATCTCATCTCCTTACAATAACATTATTTGCCATTTGCCTCTCGTTTTCCTCTCCCCCACTTCACCAATTTGCCGTTTTATTCGCCCTCTTTTTCGTTTGCCTTTTTCTCGTCAGATCTCTTCCTTGCTTGCAATCTTGTTTGCGTAGTCATGATGACTCAAGAAAACACCAAGTTGTGTGATTTTTCCAATACTAATAACAATGATTTCATTAGTACTCCGATTGCTCCTCCCGCCACTAGTGCGGAGTCTTGTGATATTAATGCTGCTTTGTTGAACCTTGTCATGAAAGATCAATTTGCCGGTACTCCTAATGAGGATGCCGCGTCCCATCTAAACACGTTCGTAGAATTGTGTGATATGCAAAAGAAAAAAGATGTGGACAATGATATTGTGAAGTTGAAGTTGTTTCCTTTTTCCCTGCGGGATCATGCAAAAATTTGGTGTTCTTCTTGCCTCGCAATTGTATCGATTCTTGGAATAAGTGCAAGGATGCTTTTATCACTAAGTATTTTCCACCCGCGAAAATTATTTCCCTTAGGACACAAATCATGAATTTTAAGCAGCTTGAGCATGAACATGTTGCACAATCTTGGGAAAGAATGAAGTTGATGCTAAGAAATTGTCCTACTCATGGTTTAAATCTTTGGATGATCATACAAAAAATTTATGCGGGGTTGAATTTTGTCTCTAGAAATCTTTTAGATTCCACCGCGGGTGGTACTTTTATGGAAATTACTTTGGGTGAAGCTACTAAATTGCTAGACAATATTATGGCTAATTACTCTCAATGGCATACCGAAAGAGCACCTACTAGTAAAGAAGTTATTTCGGTTGAAGAAATTAGTACTTTGAGTGATAAGGTTGATGCTTTGATGAAATTGGTTGCTAGTAAAAATGCTCCTGTTGATCTTAATGATGTGCCTTTGTCTACCTTGATTGAGCAAAATAGTGATTCCGTAGATGTGAACTTTGTCTCACGAAACAATTCAATAACAATGCTTATAGAGGTAATTTTAATCCTAGGACTTTGCCTGGAAATTCCTCTAATAATTATGGTAATTCATCTTACAATAATAATAGGAACACCTCTAATCTTGAGAGTAATATTAAAGAATTGATCAATGCGCAAAAGGCTTTCAATACTACGATAGAAGAAAAGTTGAATAAGATTGATGATATGTCTAGAAGCATTGATAGAATTTCTCATGATGTTGAAAATCTCAAGTTGAAAGCTTTTGTGCCTAAGATTGATGAATCAATTAAAGCTTTATATGTCTCTATGGATGAAAGTAAGAAAAGAACCGCTATGCTTAGAGCTAAAAGAGAAATCTTAGAAAAATCGTTTTCTAGTGATTGCCATCATAAAAAAGATGAAGATCTTAAAGTGATTGGTGTTTCTTCTATTGATTCCTTGTTTAGTAGTATTAAGATTGATGATACAGGGACTGAAGTGGAGTCAACTTTAGCTAGAAGGCATCCGAATAATATGGAGGGTGAAAATCTTGATGAAAATTTTGATAAAAGTGGGTTTCAAGAGGTCAAAACTTTAACTAGTGATGTGCCCACTATTTTGGATTGCAAAGACTTTCATTATGATAGTTGCCCTTTGATTGAATGTATTTCTTTGCTGCAATCAATGTTGAATTCACCCCATGCTTATGAGCAAAATAAAGCTTTTACTAAACATATCGTTGATGCCATGATGAAATCTTTTGAAGAAAAGTTCGAGTTGGAGATTTCTATTCCTATTAAATTACATGATGAATGGGAACCTACCATTAAGGTCAAGATTAAAAATTATGATTGTTTTGCTTTATGTGATTTAGGTGCTAGTGTTTCCACGATTCCAAAATCTCTCCAACGTATCTATAATTTTTGCTTGTTCCATGCTGTTATATTATTATTCTTGGATGTTTGACAATCATTTTATAGCAACTTTATATCATTTTTTGGGACTAACCTATTGAAATAGTGCCAAAGTGCCAGTTGTTGTTTTTACTTGTTTTTTACTTCGCAGAATATTAGAACCAAACGGAGTCCAATTGCGACAAAACTTTTTGGAGATTTTTTCTGGACCAGAAGACACCTAGTGGGCCAAAGAAGAGCCAGGAAGGTGGGCTGCGGAGAGCAGAACCCACCAGGGCACGCGAGGGGGCCCGCGGCGTGCCCTGATGGGTTGTGCCCTCCACGGGGCCCCTCCGCACCGCCTCTGATGCCTATAAATTCCCAAATATTCCAAAAGCCCTAGGGGAGTCGACGAAACACAATTCCAGTCGCCGCAAGTTCTAGAACCTCGAGATCCAATCTAAACGCCATCACGGAGGGGTTCATCTTCTTCATAGGTGCCTCTCCGATGATGCGTGAGTAGTCCACCATAGACCTATGGGTCCGTAGGAAGTTGCAAGATGGCTTCCTCTCTCTCTCTTATGATTCTCAATACAATGGTCTCTTGGAGATCTATTTGATGTAAACTTTTGCGGTGTGTTTGTTGGGATCCGATGAATTTTGAGTTCATGATCAGTTTCTATCCATGAATATTATTTGAGTCTTCTTTGATCTCTTATATGCATGATTACTTATATCCTCGTATTTCTTCTTAGAATCTTTGGTTTAGTTAGGCCAACTAGATCATTTTTTCTTGCCATGGGAAGAGGTGCTTTGTGATGGGTTCGATCTTGCGGTGTCCTTTCCCAGTGACAGAAGGGGCAGGAAGGCACGCATGTATTGTTGCCATTAAGGATAACAAGATGGGGTCTATTCCTACATGAATAGATCTTGTCTACATCATGTCATCGTTCTTATTGCATTACTCCGTTTTTCCATGAACTTAATACACTAGATGCATGCTGGATAGCGGTCGATATGTGGAGTAATAGTGGTAGATGCAGGCAGGAGTCGGTCTACTTGTCTTGGACGTGATGCCTATATAATGAGCATCGCCTTGGATATTGTCATGACTATTCGATTTTCTATCAATTACCCAACAGTAATTTGTTCACCCACCGTGCGCTATACTCATGAGAGAAGCCACTAGTGAATCCTACGCCCCCCGGGTCTACTTTTCCAACATATTGCTTTCCGATCTATCTTTTTGCTTCCCCATTTTCAGATCTACAAAACCAAAAACCCAAAAACATATTGCTGCACATTTTATTTGCCCTTTTTATTTTCTGTTCTTGAGAGATCTATCTCTCCTATCTATCAGTACCTAATCTATCTTTTTACCGTAGAGAGATTGACAACCTCTCTTTCGCGTCGGGTTGCAAGTATTTGTTGTTTGTGTGCAGGTGCTGCTTATTGGGTGGTGATCCTCCTACTGGTTCGATAACCTTGGTTTCATAACTGAGGGAAATACTTACCGTCGCTATGCTGCATCATCCCTTCCTCTTTGGGGAAATACCGACGCAGTCTCAAGCCACATCAATGTTTTCTGGCATTTCACCGTTTCTTATATTCCCGGAGATCCGTACCTCTGATTGGGCTAGAATTTTGAGGGGATTTTTACCCAGAATTTATATTTCTTGCGGCGAAAGAAGGGCCCGAACCGCCTTACGAGGGAGCCACAAGGCTACTCAGCACGTCCACCCCCTAGCCACACCCTGTTTGTTTGTGGCCACCTGGGGCACCGTCTTGCGTTGATTCTTTTTCCCAAAAATTATATATATTCCAAATTAATTCTCCATAAATTTTTATCGCATTTGGACTTCGTTTGATATGGATTTTTTGCAAAACGAAAAACACGCAACAAACATGAACTAGCACTGGGCACTGGATCAATATGTTAGTCCAAAAAATTATATAAACCAAAAGTATATGAAAGTTGTAGAATATTTGAAACAATCAAAAATTATAAATACGATGGAGACGTATCAGCGGCCTGCCAAGAAAGTCCCACCCCCCACACCTACTCCACCATCGGGGGGGGGGGGGTTGGAGTGGCAGGAATTGGAAAGAGCCATGCAAGGCTCCTCGATACTGCATGAGCACATTCCCTTTTGGACTCACTATTCCGTCAATTCCGGTCCGGAGAGAACGGAATGCAAGAGGCCTTCAGGGGCCTATGCCAAAGCTTCGAGGTACGTGTTTCAAAAAACACCCTTTTGTTGTTTTCAAGTATGATGTTTTTCCCTTGCAATAGCAACAAGTATGCTCAGTAGCCCTTAACGGACTAATGTGTAAATAAAACCATGTCGTCTGAAGACTTCAAATTCCAATGGTACTAAAAAATGTACCAAAGCTCGCAATAGAACATAGAGACAATAGCCCCCGAGCCTTAAGTGAGTTTGCAAAAACTGACTTCGGGGTCGCCGTATTTATTGATTTGAAGCTGTAACCTAGTAGCCCCTGAGACTCTGTTCAGATTTAGAGAATCCGAAAAGAGGATCGGTTAATCCTCCGGGAGCTCACATTGCAATTTTACAGGTTTCTTCCTCTACCTCAACCTCCAACGCTAAGGAGTTAGAGGAAATGAATTATAAGCTATCTTGCTCCGAGAAACACATGCTTTAATTAAGAAGCAACTCGAAAATGCGCAAGGTAAGTTCCAACACTTCGATTTTCATTCTTCTTATGCTTTGAATGAATATGGCGTCAAACATATTCATGTATGCTTCAAACATGAGCGCACCGACAGTCGAGGCCCTTTGAGCCGAGCTCTCTGAAGTTCGAAAAGAGGCAGATCGGCATATGGTTGTTGCCGAGAAGGCCAACTAGGAACTGGCCGAAGAGAAGACTACCCAAGGCAAAGATCAAGCCCGTGTGGCCAAGGTGGAGGAGGACCTTAAGGGTCTTGCCGCAAAGCTCGACACCCTATAGGGCAAGGTGAGTGAGGTCGAGAGGCTGGACTTATCTCTAAAGGAGGCCCAAGATCAAGCAAGGGCAGACTGCGACGAGCTCAACCAGGTTAAGTGAATTGCTGCTGGTAAGCCGTATTCGATGTGATGTGTCTTTGGGGCTGGTCGGTTTAGCCAGCTGAACCCACTATGGCATTCTATAGACACCTTCACAGATCTTCCAAGGAGTGATGCTGATGCGAGAAGGTTTTATGGCCCTTGCGAGGAGGATGCCCAGAAGCAATTTTGGGCCCAATTCCAGGTGCCATCGCATCCCCAGCTCCTCAGGGACCAAATGAAGCAGTTGATGGAACTGTATTCCATGACAAAACTTGCTATGGAAGACCTGTGCATCAAACTGTGGCCGGCCAAGCCCCTACCGAGTAGTTTCTTTGGGTTGGTCAACCAACTGCAAGGGGCTAGACCTCGGATTGACAATTGGAAGGAATCTACCTACCTCGAGGGTACTTGCCTAGCCTATGCCTGTGTGAGTACCTGGTATCCGAATATGAAGACGACACAGGTGGCTACCAGTCCACCTGGAGACAAGAACCGCGTTCGTGATGCCTACCTTGAGAGGGCCATGGAGGCGTCTCGGATCACTGCCACTAGATGCGGCAAAGATGTAATCTTAGAGTAGGGAGCGCCTCGGTATGCCGAAGCAAAAACGATGTAAGAAAAAATGGTATCTTTTGGTAATATATGTTTCATTTCGCCATATCTATGCTTTACTTGCAATCTCCTCCGTGACTGTCTTTTTAAACAGAAAGTGGCAAGTCATCGGCTTCCACCCCCAGGCATAAGCTACGCGGGTGTCTAAATAACAAAATGATCCTTAGCCGACGCCTCGGTAGCCAGAGGCGGTCGTTTTTTTTGTTATAGACAAGGAAATTAGACTATTCTGATTTACAACCTTCACTTAGTCATAGGAGCTTGAATTTTGGGGGCAACTGACTAGCCCCCGCTTTTGAAGTGTTCGGGTGGGTCTTGGCTCGAGCACTGAACACTTCGGTTCCATGAAGAGAACCCATCGTGTAACACGGGCAACATCACTAACGATTTGGTTGTACACGGTCTTCGGATCGCCGACCAGCTTATGCCTATCATGACAGTCAGTTTTTGGCTTTCTCCACTGAGGTACTTGACTGATTGAACCAGAAGTACTATCATAGTGGTTCTCCATTTGCACACTTAGCCAAACAAAGTGGAATGTAAGAGGTAACCACAGGAGTCGGGCAACCCAACTATTGACCAAAGACATGAGTCGAAACTTGCTGCATATAATGCAATATCCGGGACACCCAACGTTCTTTAAAACGAGCACTGGGATTTCCAGGCCAGATGTTATATCCGAGCCCCTGGTCAATAGCCGATGTATATCAATTGTCATTAGTTCACACAATGAATAAGGAAAGAGATATACAAGGTATAAGACCTTACGAAATGATTCTTTTATTTTATAGAGCCGGACCGTGCAAGCTGAGCTTGTTGAACAAAGATACGTGTAAATAAGGTGGAGTTCTACACATGGCATTGTTAGTGGGGTTCTATAGTCCTCGGGAGCCCTGTCGCACGTCTGCGCCTCCGTGTTGTATTGAAGAAGCCACCCTTGTTGAAACCAAGGTGCCTGGTATGATTTTAAGTGTGTTACTGCTGCTGGCCGAGCACTTGGCATTGGCCTAGCAAGGGGTCCTATAAAGAGGTATCCCATAGTATCCATGAGGTTAAGCTTGACGCTCGATGGGTATGTGATTCTGTGGGCTTTCAAATAACCGTAGGAACATACCCTGAAAAGGTTGAGCCGCGTAGATTGGTTGCGCCGAACAGGGCAGTTTGATTTTAATGTGCTCCATGGCCTCCCATGGAATCTTGAGGGCGAAGTTATGCACTCTAGGCACATCGTCTTTGGCTAGGCAAGGCGGGCCAGGGAGCGTGTATCCCTATTTAGGGTGGCTGTTTGAGGAGCGAGGAGGCTGATAAGTACCTCGGGTTCACTTGAAAGTGACCTTTGAATGCATCTCGGCGAGGGCTTTGGATGCCTCCTCGGCCGCCTGAACCTCGACTGCGAAAGCGGTGGTTTGCTCCTTCGTTAGGAGGGAACATTCGGTTTTTTATGTTTATTGTGATAACTCCCTTTGGTCCCGGCATCTTGAGCTTTAGATATGCATAATGCGGGACCGCATTGAACTTGGGAAAGGCAGGTCGTTCGAGTAGTGCATGGTGGCCGCTGCGAAACGAGATGATAAGAAATATCAAGTCCATGCTGCGGAAATTTTCGGGAGAGCCAAAGACCACCTCCAGGGTAATATTCCCTGAGCAATGTGCCTCCATGCCAGGTATGACACCTTTGAACATGGTGTTGCTGGGCATGATTCTTGTTGGATCAATCCCCATCTTCCGGACCGTATCGGTGTAGATCAGGTTTAGGCTACTGCCTCCGTCCACAAGGACTCGAGTGAGGTGAAAACCATCAACTATCAGGTCAAGGACCAAGGAGGCCAATCCTCCCTGTTGGATACTGGTCGGGTGGTCGCGTTTGTCAAAGGTAGTCGGGCGAGTCGACCACGGTTTATACTTCAGCGCTATAGGATCGGGGGTATTGACGTCCCAAAGTGGCCTTTTCCTCTCATTTTTAGGGATGTGGGTGACATTTATCATGTTCGCATCCTTTAGTTCGGGAGGGAATGGTTTCTGGCCTCCATTACGAGACCTGGGTTGTTCATCCTCGTCTTCACTGCGAGGTTGCCCCTTCCCCAGGCTTTCAGCTGAGGCTTTTCCAGCGCTCCTGATCACCCAACAGTTACGGTTGGTGTGATTAGCCGGTTTATCAGCCATGGATTGGACACGGCTTGTCAGGAATGATGTCTAGGGCAGACGGGCCATCCTTCTTCCATTTAAAGGTCTTCTTCTTCTGGTTGTTGCGTTGATTACTGAATCTAGCATTGACTGTCGTATCTTCAACACCACTATTGTGGCAGCTTTTGTGGCGGCGCTTACTATTTCTATTTCGCAGAGCCTATTCGTTCTCGTCGCGGACTTCGGAGGTGTTGGGTTCGCCCTTGTTGGTACTGATGCGAGCAACCCAACTGTCTTCTCTGGCGCAAAACCGAGTCATGAGAGAGGTGAGTGTGGCCATTGTTTTCGCTTGGCCTGTCCGAGCTGCCGGGTTAACCATTCCTCTTGGATGCCATTACAGAAGGCCAAAATTGCTTCTGCCTCTAGGCAGTCGATTATTTGGTTCTTTTTAGTTCAGAACCAATTCCAGAACTTCTGGGATGATTCGCCGGGATGTTGCTTGATGAGGTTAAGGTTATCGGCGTTCGGAGGTCGCACATAAGTGCCTTGGAAGTTGGCTTGAAATGCATCTTCGAGCTCCTCCCAGCTTCCGATGGAATCCTCGGGAAGGCTCTTGATCCAATGTCTTGTCGGTCCCTTAAGCTTTAGGGGTAGGTATTTGATAGTGTGGAGGTCATCTTCTCTTGTCATGTGAATATGGAGAAGGAAGTCTTCAATCCATACATCTTGGTTCGTAGTCCCATCGTAAATTTCTAGGTTGACGGGTTTGAACCCTTCAGGAAATTGGTGCTGCATGACCTCGTCAGTGAAGCACATAAGGTGGGTAGCTCCTCTAGCTCGGGCGATAGACTATTCGCCGTACGGTACTAGCCGAACATGATGGTCTTCCCGAGCCCGGGTGTCGCTATCCATCCATTCGTGGTAACCTACGTGACCGGTAGGTTCTCGGTGTTGGAAATATGCCCTAGAGGCAATAATAAAATGGTTATTATTATATTTCCTTGTTCATGATAATCGTTTATTATCCATGCTATAATTGTATTGAATGGAAACTCAAATACATGTGTGGGTACATAGACAAGAAATGTGTCCCTAGTAAGCCTCTAGTTAACTAGCTCGTTGATCAAAGATGGTGAAGGTTTCCTAGCCATATACATGAGATGTCATTTGATAACGGGATCACATCATTAGCAGAATGATGTGATGGACAAGACCCAAACTATGAACATAGCATATGATCGTGTCAGTTTATTGCTATTGTTTTCTGCATGTCAAGTATCTGTTCCTATGACCATGAGATCATGCAACTCACTGACACCGGAGGAATACCTTGTGTGTATCAAAGGTCACAACGTAACTGGGTGACTATAAAGATGCTCTACAGGTATCTCCGAGGGTGTCTGTAGAGTTGGCATGGATCGAGACTGGGATTTGTTACTCCGTGTGACGGAGAGGTATCTCAGGGCCCACTCGGTAATACAACATCACTATAAGCCTTGCAAGCAATGTGACTAAAGTGTTAGCCATGGGATCTTGTATTATGGAACAAGTAAAGAGACTTGTCAGTAACGAGATTGAACTAGGTATAGAGATACCGACGATCGAATCTCGGGCAAGTAACATACCGATAAACAAAGGGAACATCATACAGGATTAACTGAATCCTTGACATAGAGGTTCAACCGATAAAGATCTTCATAGAATATGTAGGAGCCAATATGGGCATCCAGGTCCCACTATTGGTTATTGACCGTAGAGGTGTCTCGGTCATGTCTGCATAGTTCTCGAACCCGCAGGGTCTACACACTTAACGTTTGGTGACGATATAAGTATAGTTGAGTTGTTATGTTGTTGACCGAAGGTTGTTCGGAGTCCCGGATGAGATCCCGGACATGACGAGGAGCTCCAGAATAGTCCGGAGGTAAAGATTGATATATGGGATAATAGTGTGTGGTCTCCAGAAAAGTTCCGGAATTCACCGGAAGGGGTTTCGGATGTTTCCCGAAATGTTCGGGTACGAGAACACTTTATTTGGGCCAAGGGGTAAAGCCCACGAGGCTTTAAGGAAGGTGCAAAAGGAGTTTTGCGGAGGCCAGGGGCCAGACGCCGAGGACCCTGGCGTCTGGTCTTGGAGTCCGAGGAGGACTCTTGCCTTGCGGGCCAAACCGACTTTGAGGAGGCTCTTTCTCCAAGTTTCGACCCCAGGGCTCAACATATAAATAGAGGGGCAGGGCTAGCACCCGGAACAGATCAAGAAATCCCCAAGGCGTGTGCCGGCAACCCCGCCCCTCTAGTTCATCCTCCGTCATAGTTTCCGTAGTGCTTGGCGAAGCCCTGCGGAGATTGTTCTTCACCACCACCGTCACCACGCCGTCGTGCTGCCGGAACTCATCTACTACTTCACCATCGCTCGCTGGATCGAGGAGGTATAGGCGTCATCAAGCTGTACGTGTGTTGAACGCGGAGGTGCCGTCTGTTCGGCGCTAGATCGGAAGGACCGTGATCAGGATCGCGAGACGGTTCGTGATTTGATCACGGGGCGGATCATGATGGGATCGCGGGACAGATCATGATTGGATCGCGAGACGGATTGTGATGAGATCGCGGGACGCTCGGCAATTTGAATCGCGAAGACGTTCGACTACATCAACCGCGTTTTTAACGCTTCCGCTTAGCGATCTACAAGGGTATGTAGATCAACTCTCCCTCTCGTAGATGCTCATCACCATGGATAGATCTTGCGTGTGCGTAGGAAATTTTTTGTTTCCCATGCAACGTTCCCAACAGTGGCATCTGAGCTAGGTCTATGTGTAGATGAGATCACGAGTAGAACACAAAGGAGTTTGTGGGCGTTGATGCTTAGATTGCTTCCTCCCTTAGTCTTTTCTTGATTCAGCGGTATTGTGGGATGAAGCGGCCCGGACCAACATTACTCGTACACATACGAGAGACCGGTTCCATCAACTGACATGTAACTTCATTGCATAAAGATGGCTGGCGGGTGTCTGTTTCTCCCACTTTAGTCGGATCGGATTTGACAAAGGCGGTCCTTGAGAAGGTTGAATAGCAATTTTTGTATCACCGTTGTGGTTTTTGCGTAGGTAAGAATTGTTCTTGTTAGATACCCGTAGCAGCCACGTAAAACTTGCAACAACAATTAGAGGACGTCTAACTTGTTTTTGCAGGGTATGTTGTGATGTGATATGGCCAATTACATGATGAGATATATGTGATGTATGAGATGATCATGTATTGTATAGAATATCACGACTTGCATGTCGATGAGTACGGCAACTGGCAGGAGCCATAGGGTTGTCTTTAATTATTTTCGCCGTTTTGCTTTACTTTATCGCTATGAGTTAGCAATAGTCGTGGAAGCAACAGTCAGCGTGACAACCTCATGGCGACACGTTGATGGAGATCAAGATGATGGAGATCATGGTGTCATGCCAGTGACGATGGAGATCATGCCGGTGCTTTGGAGATGCAGATCAAAAGCACAAGTTCATGGCCATATCATGTCACTTATGATTTGATGTGATGTTAATCCTTTTATGCATCTTATTTTACTTAGGACGACGGTAGCATTATAAGGTGATCCCTCACTTAAATTTCAAGATAAAATTGTGTTCTCCCCGAGTGTGCACCGTTGCGAAAGTTCGTCGTTTCGAGACACCACGTGATGATCGGGTGTGATAGACTCTACGTTCGCATACAACGGGTGCAAGCCAGTGTTGCACGTGCGGAACACTCGGGTTAAACTTGACGAGCCTAGCATCTATAGACATGGCCTCGGAACACAAGAGACCGAAAGGTCGAACATGAGTCATATAGTAGATATGATCAACATGAAGATGTTCACCATTGAAACCACCTCAACTCACGTGATGATCGGACTTGAGTTGGTGAATTTGGATCATGTGACACTCGAATGACCAGAGGGATGTCAATTTGAGTGGGAGTTTTTAAGTAATATGATTAACTAAACTCATTATCATGAACATAGTCAAAATGTCTTTGCAAATTATGTTGTAGATTACTAGCTCGCGCTGTAGCTCCCTTGAATTTTTATATGTTCCTAGAGAAATAGAGTTGAAAGATGATGGTAGCAATAATGCGGACTGGGTCCGTGATCTGAGGATTGTCCTCATTACTGCACAGAAGGCTTATGTCCTTAATGCACCGCTCGGTGCACCACCCCCTCTAGCGTCGTCTGTAGATGTTGTGAATATCTGACAGGCACGTTCTGATGACTACTTGATAGTTCAGTGCATCATGCATTACGGCTTAGAATTGAGGCTCCAAAACGTTTTGAACGTCATGGAACATATGAGATGTTCTAAGAGCTGAAATTGGGATCTCAGGCTCGTGCCCGTGTTGAGAGGTATGAGACCTCCAACAAGATTCTTTGCCTGCAAGATGAAGGAGAATAGCTCAATGAGTGAGCATGTGCTCAGATTGTCTGGGTACTACAATCGCTTGAATCGAGTGGGAGTTGATCTTCCAGATAAGATAGTGATTGATATAGTTCTCCAAGTCACTGTCACTAAGCTACTAGAGCTTCGTGATGAACTATAAAATGCCAGGGATGGAAATAATGATCCCTGAGCTATTCGCGATGTTTGACACCGCGAAGGTAGAAATCAAGAAGGAGCATCAAGTGTTGATGGTTAGTGAAACCACTAGTTTCGAGAAGGGCAAGGGCTAGGAGGGAAACTTCATGGATGGCAAGCCAGTTGCTGCTCCAGTGAAGAATCCCAAGGTTGAACCCAAACCCGAGACTGAGTGCTTCTATTATGAGGAGAACGGTCGCTAAAGCGGAACTGCCCTAGATACTTCGTAGATAAGAAGGCTGGCAACGTCGACAGAAGTATATTTGATATACGTGTTATTGATGTGTACCTTACTAGTACTCCTAGTAGCACCTGGGTATTGGATACCGGTTCAGTTGCTAAATGTTAGTAACTCAAAATAAAAGCTGCGGAATAAACGGAGACTAGCTAAGGGTGAGGTGACGATGAGTGTTGGAAGTGTTTCCAAGGTTGATGTGCTCAAAATCGCACGCTCTCTCTACCTTCGGGATTAGTGATGAACCTAAATAAATGTTATTTGGTGTTTGCGTTGAGCATAAACGTGATTAGATCATGTTTATTGCAATACGGTTATTCATTTAAGTAAGAGAATAATGGTTATTCTGTTTACATGAATAAAACCTTCAATGATCATGCACCCAATGAGAATGGTTTATTGAATCTTGATCGTAGTGATACACATTTTCATAATAATGATGCCAAAAGATACAAAGTTAATAATGATAGTACCACATACTTGTGGCACTGCCGCTAAATGTCATATTGGTGTAAAACGCATGAAGAAACTCCATGCTGATGGATCTTTGGACTCATTCGATTTCGAATCGGTTGAGACATGCGGACCATGCCTCATGGGCAAGATGACTAAGACTCCATTTTCCGGTATGATGGAGCGGGCAAGTAACTTATTGGAAATGATACATGTTGATGTATTCGATCCAATGAGTGTTGTAGCATGCGGTGGGTATCGTTATTTTCCTACCTTCACTGATGATTTGAGTAGATATGGGGATATTTACTTAAAGAAACACAAGTCTGAAACGTTTGAAAAGTTCAAACAAAATCAGAGTGAAGTTTGAGATCATCGTGACAAGAAGATAAAATGTCTACGATATGATCGTGGAGGTTAATATCTGAGTTACGAGTTTGGTATACAACTTAAGACAATGTGGAAGTTGTTTCACAACTCACGCCACCTGGAACACCATAGTGTGATGGTGTGTCCGAACGTCGTAGTCGTGCTCTATTGGATATGGTGCGAACTATGATGTCTCTTATTGATTTGCCACTATCGTTTTGGGGTTATGCATTAGAGACAACTACATTCACTTTAAAATAGGGCACCATCTAAGTCCGTTGAGATGACACCGTATGAATTTTGGTTTGGCGGAAACCTAAGCTGTCATTTCTTAATGTTTGTGGCTGCGACGCTTATGTGAAAAAGGGTTTTCACCTAATGAGCTCGAACCCAAAGGGGACAAATGCATCTTCATAGAATACCCTAACGTAACAGTTGGGTAAACCTTCTATATTAGATCCAAGCACAAAGTGTTTGTTGCTAAAACGGGTCCTTTCTCGAGAAAGAGTTTCTCTCGAAAGAATTGAGTGGGAGGAAGATAGAACTTGATGAGGTTGTTGAAACCTTTGTTTCAATCAGAGAGTAGCGCAGCGCAGAAAGTTGTTTCTGTGGAGCCTACGTTAGTTGAAGAGGAAGTTAATGATGATGATCATGAAGCTTCGGATAAAGTTACTATCGAACCTCGTAGGTCGACAAGGATGCGTACTGCTCCTGGGTGGTACGGCAACCCTGTCTTAGAGGTCATGTTGTTGGACAACGATGTACCTACGAGCTATGGAGAAGCGATGATGGGCCCGGATTCCGAGAAATGGTTAGAGGCCATGAAATCCGAGATGGGATCCATGTATGAAAACAAAGTATGGGCTTTGGAAGTATTACCTGAAGGGCTAAAGGCCATTCAGAACAAATGGATCTTTAAAAGGAAGACGGACGCGGACGGTAATGTCAATGTCTTTAAAGCTCGACTTGTGGCAAAGGGTTTTTCACAAGTTCAAGGAGTTGACTACGATGAGACTTTCTCACCCGTAGCGATGCTAAAGTCTGTTGGAATTATGTTAGCAGTTGCTGCATTTTTCAATTATGAAATCTGGCAGATGGATGTCAAAACATCGTTTCCTTAACGGTTTCCTTGAGGAAAGGTTGTATGTGATACAACCGGAAGGTTTTGTCAGTCCTAAGGATGCTAAAATGTATGCATGCTCCAGCAATCCTTCTATGGATTGGAGCAAGCATCTCGGAGTTGGAATATACGCTTTGATGAGGTAATCAAAGTTTTTGGGTTTATACAAAGTTTATGAGAAACTTGTATTTACAATAAAGTGAGTGGGAGCACTATAGAATTTCTGATAAATATATGTGGATGACATATTGTTGATCGGAAATGCTGTAGAATTTCTGGAAAGCATAAAGGGTTGTTTGAAAAGGAGTTTTTCAAAGGAAAACCTGGAATGAAGCTACTTAAATGTTGGGCATCAGGATCTATAGAGATAGATCAAGACGTCTGATAAAACTTTCAATGAGTACATACCTTGACAAGATTTTGAAAGAGTTCAAAATGGATCAGTCAAAGAAAGAGTTCTTGCCTGATTTGTAAGGTGTGGAGTTGAGTGAGACTCAAAGCTCGACCACGGCAGAAGAAAGAGAAAGGACGAAGGTCGTCCCGTATGCCTTATCCATAGGCTCTGTATAGTATGCCATGCTGTGTACCGCACCTGTGTGTGCCTTGCCATGAGTCTGTCAAGGGGTACAAGAGTGGTCCAGGAGTGGATCACTGAACAGCGGTCAAGATTATCCTTAGTAACTAGAGGACTAAGGAAATATTTCTCGATTATGGAGGTGATAAAGAGTTCGTCATAAAGGGTTACGTCGATGCAATCTTTAACACCAATCCGAATGACTCTGAGTAGCAATCCGGATACATATAGTGGAGCAGCCATTTGGAATAGCTCCAAGTGGAGTGTGGTAGCAGTGTCTATAGTATGACATAGAGATTTGCAAAGTACACACGGATCTGAATGTCGCAGACCCGTTGACTAAAGACCTCTCTCACATGCAAAGCATGATCGAACCCCAGAACTCATTGGGTGTTAGATTCATAACAATGTAAATCACATGGTGATGTGAACTAGATTATTGACTCTAGTGCAAGTGGGAGACTGTTGGAAATATGCCCTAGAGGCAATAATAAAATGGTTATTATTATATTTCCTTGTTCATGATAATCGTTTATTATCCATGCTATAATTGTATTGATTGGAAACTCAAATACATGGGTGGGTACATAGACAAACAATGTGTCCCTAGTAAGCCTCTAGTTAACTAGCTCGTTGATCAAAGATGGTGAAGGTTTCCTAGCCATAGACATGAGATGTCATTTGATAACGGGATCACATCATTAGGAGAATGATGTGATGGACAAGACCCAAACTATGAACATAGCATATGATCGTGTCAGTTTATTGCTATTGTTTTCTGCATGTCAAGTATCTGTTCCTATGACCATGAGATCATGCAACTCACTGACACCGAAGGAATACCTTGTGTGTATCAAACGTCACAACGTAACTGGGTGACTATAAAGATGCTCTACAGGTATCTCTGAGGGTGTCTGTTGAGTTGGCGTGGATCGAGACTGGGATTTGTTACTCCGTGTGACGGAGAGGTATCTCAGGGCCCACTCGGTAATACAACATCACTATAAGCCTTGCAAGCAATGTGACTAAAGTGTTAGCCACGGGATCTTGTATTACGGAATGAGTAAAGAGACTTGTCAGTAACGATATTGAACTAGGTATAGAGATACCGACGATCGAATCTGGGGCAAGTAACATACCGATAAACAAAGGGAACATCATACGGGTTTAACTGAATCCTTGACATAGAGGTTCAACCGATAAAGATCTTCATAGAATATGTAGGAGCCAATATGGGCATCCAGGTCCCACTATTGGTTATTGACCGTAGAGGTGTCTCGGTCATGTCTGCATAGTTCTCGAACCCGCAGGGTCTACACACTTAACGTTTGGTGACGATATAAGTATAGTTGAGTTGTTATGTTGGTGACCGAAGGTTGTTCGGAGTCCCGGATGAGATCCCGGACATGACGAGGAGCTCCAGAATAGTCCGGAGGTAAAGATTGATATATGGGATAATAGTGTTTGGTCTCCGGAAAAGTTCCGGAATTCACCGGAAGGGGTTTCGGATGTTTCCCGAAATGTTCGGGTACGAGAACACTTTATTTGGGCCAAGGGGTAAAGCCCACGAGGCTTTAAGGAAGGTGCAAAAGGATTTTTGCGGAGGCCAGAGACCAGACGCCAGGAACCCTGGCGTCTGGGGCTAGATACCGAGGACCCTGGCGTCTGGTCCTGGAGTCCGAGGAGGACTCTTGCCTTGCGGGCCAAACCGACTTTGAGGAGGCTCTTTCTCCAAGTTTCGACCCCAGGGCTCAACATATAAATAGAGGGGCAGGGCTAGCACCCGGAACAGATCAAGAAATCCCCAAGCCGTGTGCCGGCAACCCCGCCCCTCTAGTTCATCCTCCGTCATAGTTTCCGTAGTGCTTGGCGAAGCCCTGCGGAGATTGTTCTTCACCACCACCGTCACCATGCCGTTGTGCTGCCGGAACTCATCTACTACTTCACCATCGCTCGCTGGATCGAGGAGGTGAAGGCGTCATCAAGCTGTACGTGTGTTGAACGCGGAGGTGCCGTCCGTTCGGCGCTAGATCGGAAGGACCGTGATCAGGATCGCGAGACGGTTCATGATTTGATCGCGGGGCGGATCATGATGGGATCGCGGGACGGATCGTGATTGGATCGCGAGACGGATCGTGATGAGATCGCGGGACGCTCGGCAATTTGAATCGCGAAGACGTTCGACTACATCAATCGCGTTTTTAACGCTTCCGCTTAGCGATCTACAAGGGTATGTAGATCCACTCTCCCTCTCGTAGATGCTCATCACCATGGATAGATCTTGCGTGTGTGTAGGAAATTTTTTGTTTCCCATGCAACGTTCCCCAACACTCGGCCCCTGGATGTATAGATGAACCAAGGTGCCATATCCAACCTATCACGGAAGTTGAACGTCCATGTATGTTGGTTTGTTCGCCTGTCATCCGAACGATTGTTAGCAGGGAGTTCTCGGGGCAGGCCTTGCGGCCTGTCCCGCCCCCTAGGAGGATGGTCTTGTTGATCATAATGATCGTTGTTCCCTGGAGGGTCGTCTTCTACTTCATCATCAAATTATGAGGGTAGGTGTCTCTGAGGGTATGACTTGGATTGATTCACTCGTCTATCCACGAGTTGTTGTTCAGCTGACAGAATTTTGACCCACTTATTATTTCATGTAACCTGATCGGCTTCGAGCCGAGCTCGCCTGAGTTTAACACTTCGGGTCATTGCCATTAAGTTCCTCCGGTAGGCCACGGGGACTTCAAAGTTTTCGGGGACAAGGAAATCATCGGAGAGCATGTTTTCTCCACCGACGTCAATGTGACTGGCTTCGGCCTCATCGGCACCGTCTAGGTCATCAGCAACTAGGGGTGTGTTGTTGTCTTCGGGGTTACCGTTATCGGCTTCCCCGGTACTGTCATTGCCACTTCGCCTGCGTCTGGAGGGTTGTTCATCATCTCCTCCAGCATCTTTGCAGGGGGTGTCCACCATGTAAACGTCGTAGGTGGAAGTTTCTGCCCACTTGCTCGTCTTGCACTGCTTCATGCCAGGCCTATCCCCGACGTCTTCCTCAATGTCCGCATCTTCAAATGCGTAGTCGAGAACGTCGGTGAGGTCCTCGACTTTAGCAACTAGGTGGGTGGTGGGTGGGACATAAATTTCCCGTGCATCGGTTTTACATCCGATCTGATCACAGACCGAAGTTTTTCATCCGAGATCCCGAGGCTCTAGATCCTATCCAACATCTTGAGTATGTTCGCCCGGGCCGTTGGGGTGGCCTCGAGTTTGGATCATGCGTGAGTGATCGGACCCAAGTTTGAAGTTGGGTCTAGCACGGCACCGAGTCCTGTTCAGGGCTAGAAGAGGTGATCGGTTTTGACAAGGCGAGCACTTGATTCTGATCTAAGACAGGTTCTGAAGCGGGGTCAGATTTTGAGTCATGATCCGCTATTGAAGGATAGGGGTCCGTGTTAAAGGCCGGTCCCTCCATAGTATTGGGTGAGATCTCGAGGTTCGGCGTCAGTTCCATGATTACGGCATCTGACAAGCTTTCCAACCGATCTAGAGCCCAGCCAGAGAGAGCGTGATCATCACAAGCATCGGCAGTGTACTCCAAGCGGCCAAACATGACCACCTGGTTGGGGGCGAAGTATTGGGGAACGTTGCATGGGAAACAAAAAATTTCCTAAGAACACCCAAGATCTATCCATGGAGATGCATAGCTACGAGAGGGGGAGTGTATCTACATACCCTTGTAGATCGCTAAGCGGAAGCATATATAACGCGGTTGATGTACTCGTACTCTTCACGATCCAATTGCGATCAGATCCGATCTAGCGCCGAACGGACGGCACCTCCGCGTTCAGCACACGTGCGGCTCGATGACATCTCCTCCTTATTGATCCAGCAAGAGAGGTAGGAGAAGTAGATGGGATCTCAACCAGCACGACGGCATGGTGGAGATGGTGGTGGAGCGATCCCGGCAGGGCTTCGCCAAGCGCTACCGTAGATGCGATCTGAGGAGAAAACGATCTAGGGAGAGATGTAGGGCTGCCACCGGGGCGTGGGATTGTTGTGTCCAGCCCTCCCCCTCTCCTCTACTATATATAGGAGGCAAGGGGCAGGGTTTGGTCGCAGCCCTAGGCCCCTCCTCCAAGGAGGGCCGGCGGCTAGGGAGGAAACTTGCCTCCCAAGGCAAGTGGAGTCCCTCCCACTTAGGGTTTCCCCTTCCCCTTGCGCATGGGCCTTGTGGGGCTGGTGCCCCTGGCCCAATAAGGCTTGGGCACCCCCCCTACAGACCATGCACGCCCTAGGGGCTGGAGGGATCCTTCCGGACTCCTCTGGAACCCTCCGGAACCTTCCGGAAGCTTCCCGGTACAATACCGGCAAAACCCAAAACTTTTCCGGTAGCCAAAATATGACTTCCCATATATAAATCTTTACCTCCAGACCATTCCGGAGCTCCTCATGACGTCCGGGATCTCATCTGGGACTTCGAACAACATTTGGTCACCAACATACATATCCCAATACTACTCTAGCGTCACCGAACGTTAAGCGTGCGGACCCTATGGGTTCGAAAATCATGTGGACATGACCGAGACACCTCTCCCGTCAATAACCAATAGCGGTACCTGGATGCCCATATTGGTTCCCACATATTCCACGAAGATCTTTATCGGTCGAACCACGATGCCAAGGATTCAATCAATCCCGTATGCAGTTCCCTTTGTCTAGCGGTATGTTACTTGCCCGAGATTCGATCGTCGGTATCTCCATACCTAGTTCAATCTTGTTACCGGCAAGTCTCTTTACTCGTTCCGTAATACAAGATCCCGTGACTAACTCCTTAGCCACATTGCTTGCAAGCATCTTGTGATGTTGTATTACCGAGTGGGCATACCTCTCCGTCATATGGAGTGACAAATCCCAGTCTCGATCCATGCCAACCCGACAGACACCCTCGGAGATACCTGTAGAGCACCTTTATAGTCACCCAGTTAAGTTGTGACGTTTGATACACACAAGGCATTCCTCCGGTGTCCGGGAGTTGCATGATCTCATGGTCGTAGGAACAGATACTTGACATGGATAAATCAGTAGCAATAAACTGACACGATCAATTGATATGCTCACGGTTGGGTCTTGTCCATCACATCATTCTCCTAATTATGTGATCCCGTTATCAGATGACAACTCATGTCTATGGTCAGGAAACCTTGACCATCTCTAATCAACGAGCTAGTCTAGTAGAGGCTCACTAGGGACATGGTGTTGTCTATGTATCCACACATGTATCTGAGTTTCCGATCAATACAATTCTAGCATGGATAATAAACGATTATCATGAACAAGGAAATATGATAATAAGCAATTTATTATTGACTCCAGGGCATATTTCCAACACGAAGTTCTCAATCCGACCAAGGCGACTAGTGGAATTAGCATGAAGAACCACGCTTCTAAATGCAAAAAGTTGCCAGGGACAAAGATGTCACAATAGCTGATGTCGTTGTTGATCTAAAGACGAGCGATTGGTCTAGATTGACGACACAGCGGGACCTGTATGGGCCACCAATGTTGATGCTAAAATTGGCAGATCTCGGGTAGGGGGTCCCGAGCTGTGGATTGGAGAACAATGGTAATAGGGAGAGTAGGGACACGATGTTTACCCAGGTTCGGGCCCTCTCGAAGAGGTAAAACCCTACATCTTGCTTTGATTGTATTGATGATGGGGTATCGAGTACAGGTTGATGATCTACCTCGAGATAATTGTGTAAGCCCTAACCTTAAGGTGAATAGTTGTTCTCCTACAGGCTAAACCCCTAGGCATATATAGGTACCCAGAGGAGCTAGGTTACCTTATTTGGGTCGGTTAAGGAGATGCCAAACACAGGGCCATCCTTGGGGTGCACGCCAAGTCTTCAGAGGTTTCCTTTCGTCCTACGACCAAGTCTTGACGCTTCCGAAGTCCTTCGGGTGGTGGCTTAACGGGCCCATAGTTTGGCCCATACGGACCTATCGCTTTGCCCGGTACCCCCTAGTCCAGGACACCCTCAATGACCGTATGGACCATACGTCAGGTTGGTTGAGACCCTGGTTAACTAGGGGGCGCCAGACATCGCTCAGTTTGGACCAACACTCATGAGGAGCATTGGCCCGGTTTGTTGATTAAGAATCCGTGTGTTAATTACTCCCTATGCATTTATTTTAGTTAGGAAAATTTTAACACCAATGTTGGGCCTTGCTGGAAGAGTTTTATTCAACGACGAATTATCAAGGGGGGGGGCATAAATCCCCAAACATATTAGGAGCGCTCGTCAAGGAACATAACACCGGTATAATGTAAACTAAGGCGAAAAGAGTGGAACAAAGCACCAAGCAAAAGGCCGAGCCTTCCACCCTTTAGCAAGTGTATACATGCATTAACTAAATAGCAAGAATAAAGTGATATCCCATGATATCCATGTCCCAACATGGAACAACATGCACCTGCAACTAGCAACGCTATAAGAGGGGCTGAGCAAGCGGTAACTTAGACAAACAACGGTTTTGCTAGGATAGTGGATGGTTAGAGGCTTATCATGGCATTTTGGGAGGCTTGACAAACAAGTGGTAGGAAGCGAGACATAACATTAGCAACGAGACAACTAGCATAGCAAAGATAGTAATGGTATCCAAGGTAATGATCATCTTGCCGGATGTGTCTTCAGCGGGATAGAATGCTTGCTCCTCGTAATAGTTCTCGACAAGTTCCTCGAACCTGGACTCATCACCCGATACTACCCATAAGAGCAACCGAAAAATAACAAGCATCCAATGAACAAGCAATCATGGCATAATGCATAGACAAGATGATGGATGTCAAGTTCAACATAGTTTAGCATGACATCCTATCTAGTCAACTTAAATGAAGCCTTGTTCCACCCACTTCATATGCATATCTGTTGATTTATCAATTCTGGACAGAACAGTAAGTTTTATTATTTTGACATGCATGAATATTTCAGAAACATAATCTACACATTAAATCGATGCAAATGCATATAAAGATCACAACAAACGGAGTTACGAAGCTCTCGGAATGCTCAAGACAACATACATGAATGATTTGGTGATAACCAGGAAGTAGGAATAGATATGGGCACAATCCAAGTATTCCACTAGAAATAATGGGAAATTTTAGTTGAAAACCATATAAAAATCATAGCATTTGGATCTGTGAAACTCAAGATATGGTCAAATCAAAATGCAAGTCAAATCTATCACAAACAGTATGATGCCACTTTGTATGCAATAAAACAATATTCTACATGATGATAACATGAAATAAAATGTTATGGGCCTATGGTACACTTACAATACTTCAGAATACATGCAAAGATCAAATTCATAGGCATTAAGGTTGAATTGATATGAATTTAGCAAGATGACATGTTTCTGCTCAGATTAATGATCTAGTGAAAAACAGGGCACGTTGGAGGCAAGAATTAAATATGCTACAGGTTTGATCATGGCATCAAATTGCACACCATGGTATTACATATCATGGAGTTTATAACATTCAACATGGGCATATTCATAGGAGTTACAGATTCATGGCATTCGTCAAAACAGTATGCAATGTTGAAACATGCTGATTTCTAGACTTAGTGAAATCTCACAGTTGAAAACAGTAACATGGTGGTGCATAGTTGGCATCAAGTTAAATTGATCTTAACAAGGGTTATTGTGCCATGCAAAAATACATGCTACCAGTAGGCATATCATAGGTCGTAATACATGTTCAAAGTTCACCCATATGAGGGATAGGTAATTAGCTATGAATTTTGCAAAATGCAATCCTATGCAAAAACTGGCATGCAAAAAAACTTGCTCAAAATCTGCAAATAATGACATAGATGGATTTGTTTGATTTCTCTACCCCAAAAACATATATTGCATGCATATATTTACAAAAGGAAAATGCCACAATGATTTATGTAAGATTAATGCAATTTCTAAAATTCCAGAAAAAAAGAAAAAAAATACATATTACGAAAATTGTTTTAAATCATTAAAAGGAATATTCCATGGACAACTAGTATCTAGCTAGCCACTGAGGCTGACTAGTGGACCAAAGGGCCATGTGGATGGGAGTGTGAGGATGACTGTTAGTGGGACAAGGGGAGGCAAAAAAATGGGGCTTAATACCACTGCCCTCGCGGGGATTCAAACTCGCGCCGATTCGAACTAAACAACGATCAGAAACAGTCGGTTGTGGTTGTGCGCTCGTTAAGAGGGGTGGCACTCTTCCTTTTGGACTATACCCACAAGCTGGCTGGTGGGGCCCGAGTGGTAGCAAGACAATGACGACGAACGACGCGAGCGAAATGGTGTGCCTAGGTCTAATCCAACACATACGTAACAGACCCAAGGTTGAGAGACGCGCATGTATGAAAATATAGCAAAACAAAGGAGGCCCTACCGGCAACGAGGCCGACGTGGTGGTAGTGCTGTCAAAGTTGCCTCCGGTGACCAAATTGAGCGCTTGAGGAATGGAATTGACCCTACGCAACAAGGTGCGTCTATGGGTACTACGCACGCATCGTGTCGTGGTTTTATCATGGTAGATGTCCTAGTGCCAGGACTTAGGTGTGAGGCCATCGCTACGGCGGTTAACTCGAAGGGGTTGGTCGGGACGAAAGACACAGGTTTACCTAGATCCGGCCCCTCTCGAAGGAGGTAATAGCCTACGTCCTGCTTTGAGTTGTATTGATTGGGTATCGATTACAAGGGAGGGGATTCGCTTGACCTAGTACTCGATCAAAGGTTTCGTGACCTAAGCCGCCCAGGTAACCCGCCTTTATATATACAGGTCAAGGCCCTGGGCTTACAAGAGTCCGGGCCGGGTCATACTTAATAACCGACCTTGCCTCTAACTACCCTTGCCTTGTCTGGCAAGCTGCCACCGGCAGCTTACGCCACCGGGTTACACATTGTCTTCTAGCTCTGGGCCTCCTCCAGGCCCATCGGGCAAGTCACTTCCAGACCTTACTGCTAAGCCGCCAACCTCATGACCCGGCCCCTCCTGGGCGGGTCTCACCACGGGGTTATATCCCCAACATTAGGCCCCAGATTGATTTGAAGCGGTTCATGTCAATCTTCAAGTCTTCTGGTTGGCGAGTCTTACATTCCTTTCTCACAAATCTTCATGACCCGCCATGTGAAAATGGGTGATGTCATTTGTGACCAATCTTCATGACCTGCCATGTGGAAATGGGTGACGTCATCTCTGATAAATCCAAAAAATCTGGATGACGTCACAACGGATCTTTTCATTAACTGGTCAATCCGAGAATCGAGGCGTTTTCTTGGTCAATCACCACTTTGTCTCCTCAATTCCCACGCGAGTCTATTGCCATTCCATCCTCCTCATAAATAGGCACGTGGGGTCACTATCTTTTCACTTTCCCCCATCGCCGCCTCTCTTCTTCTTCTTCCTCTCGCCGCTCACGCAGCCGAAGCTCCGCCGCGCCACTCGGACCTCGCCATCGCCAACACCGGGGCCGCTGCATCACCCTGAATCTGTCCAGAGTTCGTTGCCGCTTGCCCGCCTCCTCTACGCATTTCAGGTTCCATCTTCTTCCTCCTCTGGATCTGCATTAATTCATCGAGTGTTCTTCGTGTCCGCCGCCGTTCACCGGCGTCCTTGTCGTAGATGAGGGAGAGAGACACTCTTAGGCTTCCAATCGCTAGTGAGAACTCGCGGCGCTCCGCCGGATGCGCTTTCCATGCTTATCACTGATCTCCGTTCACGGGAAACTCATGCTTGAACCATCTGTTCTTCGCGGCCATTTTAGGTTTAGGAATTATTTTCCTTTTCCTCTCGTACGTAGATCTTAAAACAGTAGTTGTAGTTGTTGGAATCTATTTTTCCACACTTAGCAATTTTTCCAATATTCGCTGGCAAACTTGACCCGCCATCATACTGCCGGCTCTTGTTGTCATGTCGCAACCCGCTTCGGCGGCTCATAATTTAATACTGACCCGCCAAGTACCATCACCATTTTAGAGTCATAGTTATTTTGGTCATGCTGCGTTTTTAACCCGCCATATAATCATGCCTTTTCGCAGTCTTTTAAGCCGCCGCCATGGCTAAAGCCCCCGCTTCCTACGACTGGGTAAGATCCGGGGTAACTGAGGAAACGCTCAACTATTTTGTCGTCATGGGAGTTTTGCCGGCTCAGGTTGTTATCCACTGGCGGGTTCCGGGCAATGAAACCACTCCCAAGCCAGAGGATGGGGAAGTCATTGTGTTCATAGACCATCTTCTCCGTGGCTTCTCACCGCCATGGTCTAAATTTTTTCGGGACGCCTTACACTTCTACAAACTGCACCCTCAAGACATTGGCCCCAACTCCGTCACCAACCTGTGCCAGTTCCAAACTCTCTATGAAGCTTACCTGCAAGAAGAGCCGTCTGTTGACCTCTTCAAGGAATATTTCTACATCAACCGCCAAAGAGAAATGGCGGATGGATTGAGTCTTGAACTCGAAGGTGTCACTCTTCAAAGACGGAGAGATGTACTCTTTCCAGCAGCGGTTCAGCCGAGTCATCCCAAGGACTGGAAGAAAACCTAGTTTTACTGCAAAGATACTTCCCCAGAAGGAGAGAATCCACTGCCGAGTTATCGTCCTTACCGGCTCAGTACCGACACCGAACTCCCAAACTGGATGCCTGTTGCAGAGCGCATCCAGTATGGTCCAACCTTTTCGAAAATAAGGGCCCTGTTAGCCAATGGGTTAATAGGCGTTGATCTGACCCGCTGCTGGGTCTCTTGGAGGATTCCACCGCTGAGCCGCCACAACGCCTTAATATGCCAATTTATTGGTGAGGTGAACGATCCTCAATGCTTCAACCCGACTCCCTTGACAGACCAGGATCTTAATGCCATCGTCAAATCCTTGCTGGGATAACCTGAAGCAGTCTGCAACAAGACGGGGTTAAGTCCTTTTTATGTACTTAACCCGGCTCCAGAGGTGAATCTTTTCATCCTAATCCTCACCCATTCCTTAAATGTTGTATTTCATGTATTCTATTTTGACCTTTCTGCCAATGCATATATCATATGTAGGTCGGCTCTTCCTTCTGGAACAAGAGGTTAAGCATTACCTCTAAGAAGAAAAACAAAGCAACCAAGGCAACCAAGGCTAAAGCTCCGGCTCGTAAAAAGAAACAATCAACTGAAGAGCTATTCGGTCTAGACGACTCAGAGGTAGAACTTGATTCCCTTGGTCTTCTTTTTATGCAACTAATTGACGCTGACTCCTCTCAGGAAGAGGCGGAGGCCAGCGAAGCCGGGGCTGCAGAGGTAACTATCATCTCCTCCGACTCAGAACCTTTGCCAACAGAGAGAATCCGGCGGGTCATCCGGAAAGTTAAGTTTTCACATCCTCTTGCTCAGTTGGACCCCGACTTTCTTTTGAAGAAGCAGCAACATGACGCCAGACGTCAGACTCGGAGCGGCGGCTCTGAAGACCTGGTGGCCGGCTTACCTGACACTCCGGCTCGCCAAAAACGTCGCAACGAGGTACTTCCTGCTTATATTTGTACTTCTGCATATTATTCTTGTGCTGTCACTTACTCATATTGCTTCTTCTAATTATATCAGGAAACTCCTCCTTCGTCCGGCGACTCAACCGCCTCCAAGCTGCCTCCCCTTGTTATCAACCCGGGGTAAACTTTCTTATATCCTTTCCCTGCATATTACTACACTGTCCTTGCATATAACTGACCATGAAGTTTTTGCAGGGCCCAGGCCAAGAAAAGGAAACTGAGTGGGTCATCTTCCCGTCCGGATGCCTCAGAGCCGGAATATCCAAAGTTTGACGCTCCTGAAGCTCAAGTGGAACCATCCGATGCTGGCTAGGGTGCTCATGATGACACTCCCCAGCCCAACGAGCCGGTGGATGCTGACGTTGTGATTCCTGAGGCTTCTCTAGAGACGGATCCTAAGCCGCCCAGCCCCCTGCCAACAACTCAAGAGGTACCGATTCAAGAGGAAGAGGTCACTATTACCGGCTCGGGCTATGCCGCTCCACCCCCCTCCAACGTGCTAACCAAGCACATCAGCAAGGCTGAAACGCCTTCACCTGAGAAGGATAAAAACAAACTTGATCTGCCCAACTTGGAGAAGCTGACTGCTGACAAGTTGCACTTAGGCTATTTGAGCCGCCTTGCCACAAGCCGGGACATGGAGGCCAGACTTGTTGATATGATGAAGAAGAAATATGAGGTATTCCATTTTTCTGCTCTCTGTATATCCTTACGTAGCCCCCAAGGGCTGGCTTATATTCTCGAAAATAAGCCGGGTCTTGAATGATATGTAGAATTTAATAGACCAACGTTGTAGCCCCCAAGGGCCGGGTCATTATAACAATAATGAGCCGGCACTTATTGCCTTAATAAATGCAAAAATGCCAAGTGTAGCCCCCAAGGCCCGGGTCATTATAACAATAATGAGCTGGCTCTTATTGCCTTAATAAATGCAAAAATGCCAAGTGTAGCCCCCAAGGCCTGGGTCATTATGTAAATAATGAACCGGGACTCTTTGTTAGACCTGATTCTTGACTGGTAGAGCAACATGTAGCCCTCACGGGCCGGGTTATCTTCATGAAGATGGTCCGGGTCTTATTTGTATTGTAGATGTATAAGAAAGAACTGATACACATTAGCCCCCAAGTGTCAAGTATATTGCTTGCAATCTGCTTGGGACTTGTAAAAATTCTCTGCCTTGCTTCTAAACACCATTATGAGCTGGACTGGCGGCTTAAGATTGATAATCTTGCTTTTCTATGACTTGCCATTTGTAGGAATCTTTAAGTGTGGCTGAATCTAGCGTGACAGACCTTAAGAAGAGTCTGGCCTTGCAACAAGAATCCCGAGCTGAAGTCGACACAAAGTGGCGTATCGCCTTATCAGAGCTGGAGAAGATCAAGACAGAACTTGAAGCATATAAAAAACCTGCTGAAGCCATCCAAGCCGCCCTAATCAAACGCGCCAAATACGCCGAGGGCCGCCTTACACCCGTGACTGAAGAGCTGACCAGCCTGAAGCGGCACATAAGCCGGATGACCGAAGCCGTCTTTGGTATGCATTGTTGACTGTACTTATAATTATGCTTGAAATGATCCTATGGATACTCGCTCGGCGACTTACAATCTCAATCTGTTTTGCAGGCAAATGAACTTGCCAACTTCCGGATGACAGTTTGTTGAAGCTGAAGGCTTTATACGCCTTCACTGAACAACTATTCTCCGTAAGCCTCTTTACCATCAGGGCAGTCTTTGGTGAGAAGGGTGTGCCAAAGCTGATCAAAGATGTGCTAAAGTGCCTCTCCACCGTCCCTCAACACTTCGAAGAAATGAAGAAATCAGCCGCCCGCAAGGGCGCAATATCTGCACTGAGCCGGGCGTTGGCATATGCGCCGGAGCTTAACCCGGAGGAGATGACAGGGGGCTTCCCACAGCTGAAGGATGATGGGTCGGAATTCACTCAAGACGACTACGCCCGCTGCTTCAAAATGTCTCGGGTGTTGGGCAGCCAGCTAGCCGCAGAAGCTGACCTGAAGACATATCAGGCGGCTTACGATGCCGACAACGCGCGAATCCGGGCGCCTACATTTGAACCAAAGGATCTGACTCCCCAACGGCGTAAGCATATCTTTGCTCCCCATGTTGATCCATCTCCCATCTTGGATGGTGAGGCTGAATTCGAAGCATTACTCAACTGCAACTGGGATCTGGACAACCTTCAGATCCAGGAAAGCGAAGACCCGGCGCGGGATGACCCATCGACAAGCTAGGCGCAAGAGCCGGTCTTGAAGGATGCTAACCCGGGCGAAGCTGAGCCGCCGGATGATAACTTGTGAAAAACTTGAGCACCATATTTTGGGCCCTGTGAGGCCTTGTAATAGCAGTAGAAAAACTTGATCGCCTGCTCTTGTGCCTTCGTGCACTTTTAAAACTTCTTCAGCCCATATGCCGGTGACTTAATATGAATGTCTTGATATAATCATCTGACTGCATTGACTCACCTGGCGGGCTATATTCCATGAGCAATGCTAAGCCGGGGTTACCCAAGAAAACTTAGAATCTTATCATGAAAAATACCTGTAAAAATCAAGCAATAGAATATATATTTGTATATCTATTTATAAGCAGGCTTTAAAGGAACAGCAAGACGAGACAGCTCTTGTAAGAAAAAAATTGTATTGCCTCAAAGAAGCTAGGCATAAAAGCCTGAAACCCCGTAAGCCGGCTCTCACGTGACATAAATCCGTCGCTTAAACCTTAGCAAGTTCAGGGTCTTTGAAAGATTAACATTGCTAAGAGTACGAACGGGCCACATGGCGGAGAGACTACAGCAGACAAGGCGAGTTTATCCTAGCTCACTGTAAGCCAGCTCTCTCGTGACAAAAGCCGCCGTTTTAACCTTGACAAGTTCAGGGTCTTTTTGCGAGATTGACTTTCAAGTTCAGGGTCTCTGCGCAAGATTGACTGTCAAGAGTTCAGCGGGTCACATGGTGGAGTAGCAAGTTGCAAACAGGCAGGTTTAACCCGAATATGGCATATAAAGCCAGTCAAGAGGGTATGAAAGCTAAACCCAGTGGGTTGGAAGCCCCCAAGTGACCTTATGAATAATCAACTCTTTGCACAGAACTTGGTGCGGGAAAAACGGCAGAGGCCCCGAATTATGGGGATGCCCACTTTATTATATCATAAAAGGTGGTATATACAATGACAGAAGTATGTACATTGATGAGAGCCGGAGGCTCAGGTATAGTATGGCCGAAGATGAGCAATGTTCCACGGCCTAGCAGTCTCCTCTCCAGAAGTTCGTGACTTGTCACTCTCCCGTATATCAATGAGGAAATAGGAACCATTGTTGAGATTTCTGCTGATCACAAAAGGTCCTTCCCAGGGAGGTGACAACTTATGCATATCTGACTGGTCTTGAATCAACCGGAGTACTAAGTCGCCTTCTTGGAACGTCCGGGTCTTGACTCTGCGGCTATGATAGCGACACAGGTCTTGCTGGTAAATTGCGGACTGTGCTGCTGCAAGATCCCGTTCTTCGTCTAAGGCATCCAAAGCATCCTGACGCGCCGTATCATTATCAGCTTCCACGTAAGCCGCCACTCTGGGCGAGTCATCATGAATATCACTGGGGAGAACAGCTTCTGCGCCATAAACCATGAAGAAAGGCGTATAGCCTGTTGATCTGTTGGGGGTAGTTCTTATGCTCCAAAGAATTGAAGGTAACTCCTCCACCCAACAACCCAGCGTGCGCTCCAAAGGAACCATAAGCCGGGGCTTTATCCCTCTCAAAATTTCCTGGTTAGCACACTCTGCTTGACCATTAGACTGCAGATGAGCGACAGAGGAAACATCAAGGCGGATGTGTTCACTGTCACAGAACTCTTTCATAGCTCCCTTGGACAGATTTGTACCATTATTAGTGATGATACTGTGAGGGTAGCCAAACCGGAAAATCAGTTTTTTGACGAACTGAACTGCTGTTGCTGCGTCACACTTACTGACCGGCTCTGCCTCAACACACTTAGTAAACTTATCAACCGCCACCAAGAGGTGGGTCTTCTTGTCCTTAGACCTCTTGAACGGCCCAACCATATCAAGCCCCCAGACCGCAAACGGCCAGGTTATTGGAATCATCCGTAACTCCTGAGCCGGTACATGGGCATGTCTTCCGAATTTCTGACATCCATCACATTTACTGACCAAGTACTCTGCATCTTTATGAGATGTTAACCAGTAAAAACCGTGTCGAAAAGCCTTAGCCACCAACGACTTTGATCTGACGTGATGACCACAATCACCAGCATGTATCTCTTGCAAGATTTCACGGCCCTCGTCAGGAGAAACACATCGCTGAAAAACGCCAGTCACGTTGCACCTGTGCAACTCGCCATTGACAATAGTCATAGACTTAGACCACCTCATAATCTGCCGTGCCAGGGTCTCGTCTTGGGGTAACTCGCCACGGGTTAGATATGCCAGATAAGGCAGCGTCCAATCAGGGATTGCGCGGAGAGCCGCCACCAATTGCCCTTTCGGGTCAGGTATAGCCAAATCCTCTTCCGACGGTAACTTAACCGACGGGTGATGCAATACATCCAGAAACACATTAGGTGGCACCGGCTTACGCTGAGACCCCAGTCTTGATAACGCGTCAGCAGCCTCATTCTTCTGTCGATCAATATGATCCACCTGATAGCCCTTGAAATGGCCAGCAATAACATCAACCGCCTGGCGATAAGCCGCCATGCAAGGGTCCTTAGAATCCCACGTGCCAGAAACTTGCTGAGCCACCAGGTCTGAGTCGCCAAGACATCTGACCCGGCTCAAATTCATCTCCTTTGCCACATGGAGCCCATGAAGCAAAGCCTCATATTCAGCTGCATTGTTAGTGCAAGAAAACATTAACCTCAAAACATAACAGAATTTGTCACCTCGCGGGGAAGTTAAAACAACCCCGGCCCCCGAGCCTTCCAATTGCCTGGAGCCATCAAAAATGAATTGTCCAATATGTATTGTCCAGCTTCTCCTCGGGTGCCTGACACTCTGTCCAGTCATTGATAAAGTCCACCAGAGCTTGAGATTTCACAGCCGTCCGGGGCACATATTTCAGATTGAGAGGCCCAAGCTCAATTGCCCACTTAGCAATCCTGCTAGTGGCTTCTCTGTTTTGAATGATATCTCCCAGAGGAGCAGAGCTGACCACTATGATTGGATGCCCAAGGAAGTAGTGCTTCAGCTTGCGATTGGCCATGAATACTCCAAACACCAGCTTTTGCCAATGCGGGTATCTTTGCTTGGATTCTGTCAAGACGTCACTGACATAGTAAACCGGCCGCTGGACTGGGTACTCCTTACCCGCGTCCTTGCGCTCCACCACAACTGCAGCACTGACGGCTCTGTTGTTAGCCGCCACGTATAGGAGAAAAGGCTCTTTTTCCACCGAAGCAGCCAAAACGGGCGGCTCAGCTAACTGCCTTTTGAGCGCCTCAAACGCCTCATTAGCCGCATCACTCCAGACAAAGTCATCTGTCTTCTTCATCATCTGATACAGAGGGATAGCTTTTTCACCCAGGCAGCTTATGAACCGGCTTAGAGCGGCAATTCGACCCGCCAAGCGCTGGACATCATTAATACACGCCGGCTTAGACAAAGAAGTAATGGCCTTTATCTTATCCGGGTTAGCCTCAATGCCCCGCTCGGAGACCAAGAATCCCAGGAGCTTGCCTGCAGGTACACCAAACACACACTTGTCCGGATTAAGCATCATTTTATAAAACCCGTAGATTGTCAAAAGTTTCCTTCAAATCCTCTAGCAGAGTCTCCTTCTTCCTTGACTTGACCACAATATCATCCACATAAGCATGAACATTGCGCCCAATTTGACCATGAAGACAGTTCTGCACACAGCGTTGATAAGTCGCCTGAGCGCTCTTGAGTCCAAAAGGCATAGACACATACTATAAAGCTCCAAAAGGCGTGATGAAGGACGTCTTCTCTTGGTCTTTGACTGCCATCTTGATCTGATGATAACCTGAGTAAGCATCCAGGAAACATAAGCTCTCGCAACCCGCCGTCGCATCAATGATCTGGTCGATACGGGGGAGAGCAAATGGATCAACCGAACATGCCTTGTTGAGATCTGTGTAATCCACACACATGCACCACGTGCCGTTCTTTTTAAGTACAAGCACGGGGTTAGCCAACCACTCTGGGTGAAAAACTTCGACGATGAACCCTGCTGCCAAGAGCCGGGCTACCTCTTCTCCAATAGCCTTACGCCTCTCCTCGTTGAAACAACGGAGAAACTGTTTGACCGGCTTAAACTTAGGATCCACATTAAGGTGGTGCTCAGCGAATTGTCTCGGTACACCCGGCATGTCAGAAGGCTTACATGCAAAGATGTCCCGATTCTCACGGAAGAATTCGATGAGCGCGCTTTCCTATTTGGGATCCATATTGGCCCCAATAGTGAATTGCTGCGATGAGTCGCCAGGAGTAAAATCCACCAGCTTGGTATCTTCTGCCACAAACTTCAGGGGCAGCTCAGATTCGGTGCTAGGCTTCTTCAACGTGGTCATATCCGTCGGGTCAACATTCTCTTTATAAAACTTGAGCTCTGCCTCAGCACAACTTGACTCTGCATACGCAGCATCGCCTTCCTCGCACTCAAGAGCAATCTTCCGATCACCATGCACTGTAATCGTTCCGTTTAATCCGGGCATCTTGAGCTATAAGTAGACATAACAAGGCCTAGCCATGAACTTGGCATAAGCCAGCCGTCCAAACAAGGCGTGGTACGGGCTCTTGATTTTAACCACCTCGAACCATAAGGTCTCCACCCTGTAGTTGAACTCATCGCCAAAGGCTACTTCCAGGGCAATTTTTCCAACTGGATAAGCCAATTTACCGGGCACCACACCGTGAAAGACCGTTGAAGATGGCTTGAGATCCTTGTCAAGCAAGTTCATCCGGCGAAACGTGTCATAGTACAGGATGTTGATGCTGCTGCCACCATCCATAAGCACCTTGGTGAACACATAGCCTCCTACTTGGGGGGACACCACCAGGGCTAAATGCCCCGGGTTATCTACATGCGGCGGGTGATCCTCCCTGCTCCAAGTTATGTCATACTCAGACCACTTTAAGTACTGTGGGAGAGCCGGCATGGCCGCATTGACCGCCCGTTTGCGTACTTTCTGATCACGCTTATCAAGGCTTGTCGTAAAAACATGATACTGTCCTCCATTAAGCTGCTTCGGGTTACTCTGATACCCGGACTGGTTGTTATGTTGCTGACCACCATTGCCAGACTACTGATTATGACCTCCATGGTTTCCTTGACATTGATAACCAGAACCTGAGCTGCCTGCACCAAAGCCGGACCCCTGAGAGCCGGAACCTGACCCGTCGGGCGGTCCGTTGCCGCTACCTTGATGCTGGTTAAGGCTGTAATTCCGAAATTCCCGCATAACCCAGCAATCCTTCCAAGCATGAGTGGATGGATTATTGGGCAGGCTATGCTTCGGGCAGGGGTCATTAAGGACTGCTTCCATGTTGAAAGGCTTATTTTGCCGAAAGGCGGTTTTATCGTTCCCCTTGCCCCGGCTGTTCCCAATATTAGTATTGGCTACCAGATCTCACCCGCCATCCGGATGCTTCCGCTTACCGCCATTGCCTGGATTACTGTTTCCTGCCTCGTTCTGCGGTTGACTCTTGCCATTGCCATTCTTCTTACCCTTAGCTAATTTCTCCTCATCAGACCCAGGATCCTTTGTACTGTCAGAATCTGCATATTTGGTGAGAGCCGCCATGAGCTCCCCCATATCTTCGCATGAACGCTTGAGCCGTCCAAGCTTCTGCTTAAGGGGCAAGAAGTGGCAATTCTTCTCCAGAATTAGAACCGCCTGAGCCGCCGTGATATTATCAGAGGAATGGATAATGGTTGAGACCCGCCGGACCCAATGGTGGGCCGACTCATCCTCACGCTGCACGCAATGATCCAAATCCACAATCGTCATGGGCTTCTTGCACGTTCCTCGAAAATTCTTGATGAACTTCGCCTTCAACTCGGCCCAGGAATTAATGGTGTTGGATGGTAAACCCTTCAACCACGTGCGAGCCGGTCCTTCCAGCATCATGATGAAATACTTGGCACAGACTGCATCACTGACATCCAACATCTCCATGGCTAGCTCATAACTCTCGATCCAGGCTTCTGGAAGCAGATCAGGAGTATAATTAGGCACCTTACGCGGACCCTTGAAGTCCTTTGGAAGGCGTTCGTTTCGTAGAGCCGGCACTAAGCATGGCACTCCCATAGCTCTGGAGGTTAATCCAGCTCCCACCGAAATAGAAGGTGCTACTGTGGGCGATTCTTGGTAAGCCTCCGCGGCCGCTGCCGCCTCTCGCTGTGCTCTTGCATGATCTACAAGCGCCTGGGCATCAACGGCGGGTGGGTCATCCCGGGGCGGGTTCCAACGTCACTCGCTGCTAGAAATCGCAGGTGACTCTATACACCGGCTGTAACTGCGGCTCGGGATAGGGGTCGAGTCCACACGACTCCGGCTATAGGTATACTTCTCCTGTTGTGCCATCGCTGTCTGCAAATACCCAATGGCATTCCGGGCTTCCTCAGCGAAGGGCGTACCATCAGCTAAAGGGAGCGCGTTAAGCCTGACTGCAGCCGCTACCATGTTTTCCACTGGGTTAGAATAATGACCGGGTGGTGTTGGAAAATGTTGCGGCGGGGTCTGGTTCCTGCAGGGCAGGTCTGGCTGCCGATGCTGAACCGCCGCCCTACTCCCAGGTACTTCTGCCGTCCGGGTTACGGACAGAGGCGCGTCCCGTCCTGTCCCTGGCGTGTTGAAAAGATTTCTAGGCTCATACTGATCCGGCAGGCGGGTCTGGTGCCTCATCCGACGGACTGCATCTGCGGTTTGTTGATCCAGGTCAAGGCGAAAAGCTTCCGCCCTGAGGCGCTCTGACTCAGCATCCATCTGAGCTTTCAGCGTATTGATTTCCTGTTGGGCACTGGCCATCTGGTCTTTCAACCTCGTGATCTCCGTGTTACGGGTTGCTTGGTTTTCAGCCATGACCTCGGTTCCCATCAGAGTCGTAAGTTCATTCATCAGATCCAGCAAAACTTGAGCCGGCGGCCTGGCTGACCCAGATCCCGTTCCGCTAGCGGCCGCTGTCCAAGCCACCATGCTGCCAGAAGCCGACACCGATCCAGCCATGAAGACAGCGGCCCGGCTCGGCGGCTCATAGTATTCCGGGTCATGGTAGCCCTCGAAGTAGCCCCCAAGCCCGCCGTTGTGAAGCTGGTAGATTGACTCCGCCTCCCCGCTCGAGGATCCATCCTCTGAGCAGATGAGGGTTTCCTCCAGCAACATAGAACCTTCCTCAAGTTCCGTGCCTTGGGTGAAGCCGACGAAGACGTGCTTCCGGCCCGGGTTGACCCGGGCGGGTTGCGCGCGCCTGGCCAGCTCGACGAGGTCGGTGCAGATGTCCGGCCCGGGCTTAGATCCACTGATCTTGCCGATGAAGACGTGAATTCCGCCGAAGGGGACCCGGTACCCGTACTCGATTGAGTCGGCCTCGGGACCCCAGCCAGCGTCGTCGATGTAGAGCTTGCCGCGGTGACTCTTGGTCATCCTGCCAACGGCGTATCCCTCGATCCCTGGGAGAGAGCCCTTCGAGTACTCCAAACCACCGAGCATATGCCCCATGGTGGGCGCCAATTTGTCGTGGTTTTATCACGGCAGATGTCCTAGTGCTAGGACTTAGGTGTGAGGCCATCGCTATGGCGGTTAACTCGAAGGGGTTGGTCGGGACGAAAGACAGAGGTTTACCCAGGTTCGGCCCCTCTCGAAGGAGGTAATAGCCTACGTCCTGCTTTGAGCTGTATTGATTGGGTATCGATTACAAGGAAGCGGATTCGCTTGACCTAGTACTCGATCAAAGGTTTCGTGGCCTAAGCCGCCCAGGTAACCCGCCTTTATATACATAGGTCGAGGCCCTAGGCTTACAAGAGTCTGGGCCGGGTCATACTTAATAACCGACCTTGCCTCTAACTACCCTTGCCATGTCTGGCAAGCTGCCACCGGCGGCTTACGCCACCGGGTTACACATTGTCTTCTGGCTCTGGGCCTCCTCTAGGCCCATCGGGTAAGTCACTTCCAGACCTTACTGCTAAGCCGCCAACCTCATGACCCGGCCCCTCCTGGGCGGGTTTCACCACGGGATTATATCCCCAACACGTCGGGAAGAGGTCGTAATCCTTTCTGGTGACGAGGTCTGACGAAACCGTGCTCGGGCATGCACGGGAGATGGTGCTAGAGCAAGAAATCGAGGGTGCAAGGGTTGCGGGGAGGTGCGCATGCTCACGTTGGGTAGGTTGGAGAAGGAGGCTGAGCTTGGGGACGACAGGCTGCGGCGAATTCGGATAGCGATGAGGTTCGGTGAAGAGGAAGAATACAGAGTACGACGGTGAACTTGGGGCTCTCGACTTGAAGTAGATGACGTCATGGATGTAGACAAACGAGACGGATCTTCCAGACACGGAGATGATGACAGGGGTCTACGTTGGCTATGCAGGTGCCATGGCCATGCTCTCGTGCGCACCCAGGAGCAAAGGGGCGACGGATCTAGTGGATAATCTACCCTAGCGGCAGCGACGGATGGGAGAGGGAAACACTAGCAAGGACTAGGGTATTGGGATGAAAGTTATAGGGGTCGGGTGCGTCGTGGCGGAGTGATAACCCACAAGTGTAGGGGATCGTTTGTAGCCTTTTTGGATAAGTAAGAGTGTCGAACCCAACGAGGAGCTAAAGGTAGAACAAATATTCTCTCAAGTTCTATCGACCACCGATACAACTCTATGCACGCTAATGCTTGCTTTACCTAGAACAAGTATGAAACTACTTTGCGGGAATAAAACTAGAAGTGCTTTGCAAGATAATAGAGAATGTGCAAATAAAACTTAGGTGTTGTTTTAATAAAAGAACAATAAAAGTAAATAACTTAGTAGAAAGCTTTTTGTGTAACGCAAGAGAAAGATTGTCCCTAGGCAATTGAATATAATATGATAGATACTTGTTATATGCAATGGGGGAGATGCATACGCTAACACACTTTCCGTACTTTGATCATATGCACTTATGATTGGAACTCTAGCAAGCATCCGCAACTAACAAAGTTCATTAAGGTAAAACCCAACCATAGCATTAAGTATCAAGTCCTCTTTACTCCCATACGCAACAACCCACCTACTCGGGTTTATGCTTCTGTCACTCAAGCAACCCACCATAGGCAAATCATGAACATATTGCAACACCCTACAGCGGGGATCCCTCACGTTTGCGTCACATGGAGGGCACCATTGGACAGCACCATATCAACATACAACTCACATCCATAACATCATACCACAATTAACCCATAGGACAAAAGAGATCTACTCAAACATCATAGGATAGCCAAATATCATTGGGAAATAATATATGGAGTTGAGCACCATGTTTAAGTAGAGATTATAGCGGGGAAGAGAGGTGTTACACCGCTGCATAGAGGGGGAGAGAGTTGGTGTTGACGGCGGCGAAGTTGTTGGTGTAGATCGCCGTCATGATGATTGCCCCGGCGGCGTTCCGGCGCCACCGGGAGAGAGGGAGAGATAGCCCCCCTCCTCCTTCTTCTTCATTGGCCTCCCCCCTAGATGGGAGGAGAGTTCCCCCTCTGGTCCATGGCCTCCATGGCGGAAGAGGGGCAGGAGCCCCTCCCAGATTGGATCTCCCTCTCTGTTTTCTTCTGTTTCACGTTCCTGTTTTCTGGCCGAAAACCGTTTCTTATATTCCCGGAGATCTGTAACTCCGATAGGGCTGAAATTTTGAGGGGATTTTTAACCAAAAATTATATTCCTTGCGCCCGAAGGAAAGCTCCAACCGACGTACAAGGTGGGAACAACCCACCATGCCGTGCCTGGGCCTTCTGGGCATGCCCTTGTGTCTCTTGGGGGCTATGGGCCTCCGTTTGCGTTGATTCAACTTCTCAAACTTCACAAATATTCCAAAAAAAATCTCCGTAAATTTTTATTGCATTTGGAATTCGTCTGATATCGATAATCTGCGAAACAAAAAATATGCAACAAACAGGAATTAGCACTAGGCACTGGATCAATAGGTTAGTCCAATAAATCATATAAATTGTTGCCAAAAGTATGTGAAAGTTTTATAATATTGGCACGAAACAATCAAAAATTATAGATTCGACGGAGACGTATCACGGAGCGACGATCCGCTCGTTCTTACGGTCCTCATGGCGCGGCTGGAGGAGGACGAAAAGGTGAGGCACGGGTGCGCTGTAGCCAAAGGCCGACAAGTGGTCCCAGCCTAGCCGCGTGAGCGTGCGGGTGTGTGGGTTAGTTTGCATGTAGGTGAGAAAATATAGAGATAGGGTTTGGTGGGCTGCGGGCTAGAGGCTGCTGATGGGCTCTCTGGGCTTCTCTCTCTCCCTCGTCTTTTCTTTTTCTGATTCTTTTCTTCAAACAAAAATTTGCAAAAAAAGGAAGGAAGGGCTAGGAATGGAATTTCACCACACTAATTATTTTTTGGTCTTAGAAAAATACCTAGTATTGAAATAAAATGGTTGGGCAAGGATTTAAAGCTGAAAATTAAAACTGAGCAAATTTTGAATCTATCCAAAACATTTCCAAAAAGGCTGAAACTTGGTGGAGTTGTTATTGGCATGGTTTAGTGAATTTAGGAATATAGTGAGCATTTTTCTAAGAAAAGAAAAATGCCACTTAAATTACATGCCAAATTTGGAAGAAGAACAAAAGGGATGGGGTTTGCATTTGAAGATTGATCTTGATGAAAAGATGAGGATGCCATATAGGAGGAGGGGAAGATGAAGAGCACACCAAAATAATGCAAACAACAAGGGTGAGAAAAACAACACAAGAAACCATGAACATGATGCAGTGCAACAAAATGACAATGACAATATCAAAATTATCATGACATCCAACATAATTTTTAAATATGGTAGAGAAATCTCACACACTACATTTGGGTTGTTACAACTCTCCCCCACTACAAAGAGATCTCGCCCATAAAAGAAGTCTAGATAGTCGAAACGGAGGAGATCCTCACGTTCGCAAGTAGCTTCCCAGTTGGAATGATGAGACCACTTCACTTTGAGGAATTTACTTGACTTGTTGCAAGTTTTGCGCTCGGTTTCTTCAATGATGGCAACGTGATGCTCACGATAGGATAAGTCATCTTGGAGACCAATGTCTTCAAAATCAGTGGTGCGCCCAGGCGCCTTGAAGCATTTGCGGAGCTGTGACACATGTAACACGGTATGCACATTGGAGAAGTTGGAAGGGAGCTTGATTTGGTAGGCAATATCGCCTCTTTTGATAACTATCTTGAAAGGACCCACATATCTTGGAGCTAGCTTTCCTTTGATACCGAATCGCTGAGTGCCTTTCATGGGAGAAACATAGAGATAGACGTGGTCACCAACTTTGACACAAGGTCACGATGCTTGCTATCATAGTAACTCTTCTGGCGGGACTGAGATGCTTTCAGGTTCTCACGAATGACACGACACATATCTTCTGCTTCAGAAATCATGTCGTTGCCCAAGAGTTGACGTTCACCGATTTCAAACCAGTTGAGAGGTGTAAGACACTTTCTGCCATAGAGGATTTCGAATGGGGCCTTGCCCGAGCTTGCTTGGAAACTGTTGTTGTAGGAAAACTCGATAAATGAAAGACAATCTCTCCACTTCATGCTGAAAGAGATCACACATGCTCTCCGCATATCCTCGAGAATTTGGTTGACCCTCTTGACTTGCCCACATGTTTGAGGATGAAAGGTTGTGCTAAAACGAATCTTGGAACCCATAGCTTTCTAGAAGGAATGCCAAAACCTAGATGTGAAGATGCTTCCATGGTCACAGGTGATCAATTGAGGAATACCATGCAAGGAAAGCACTCTTGAAGTGTAAAACTCTACCAACTGAGTTATTGTGAATGACTCCTTGACTGGAAGGAAGTGAGCGAGTTTGGTGAGCTTATCAATCAAAACGAAGATAGCGCCATTCCCTTTATTGGATTTGGGAGAACCGGTGACAAAATCCATCTCTATGTGATCGAATTTCCACTCATGAATAGGGAGAGCTTGAAGGAGTCCCGCTGGACACTGGTGTTCCGCCTTCACTCTGCGGCAAACATCACACTCGTTGACAAACTAAGCAATCTCACGTTTCGTACGAGTCCACCAGAAAGTCTGCTTGAGATCTTGATGCATCTTGGAGCTACCTGGATGGATAAAAAGGAGGGAATTGTGTGCTTCATCCATTATGGATTTTTTTAGTTCTCCCTTTGGAACCACAAGACGGTACTCGAAGAACAAAGTATCTTTGTCATCAACCGAAAGCACTTATATTTGGAAATGCCTTTGGAAACACCTTCTTTCACCTTCTTCACCATAGCATCAAGAAGCCGAGCTTCGCAAACTTGATCGTCCAAGGTTGGAGACCCTTGAAGATTGGCAAGAAATCCTTGATGAATGAACTGGAGGTTGAGTTTTCTGAAAGCTTCACAATTGTCGGGCTGGAATGGCTTGTGTCGGTTCCCAATCCGACATATCTCGTAGTAGGGGTCCTAAGCTAAGCGTCTTGGAGTGATGGTAACACGGACATGGGATTTTACCCAGGTTCGGGCTCTCTCAAGGAGATAATACCCTACATCATGTTTTTGATTGTATTGATATGGCGATAGTACATAGTACAGGTATCTACCACGAGATTGTTGTAATGAATATGAGATTGTCTATTGACTAGCCTAGCCTCGGTTTATATAATGCACCAGAGACCTAGGGTTTAGAAGAGTCCTTGTCTTGTGCGCCAAGTCTTGTGGAATCGCCCTTTTATGCATCATGGGATGCCCGAAGTGGCCCATGAGTGAACCGCCATAGGGGTCCTCGGCCCAACCCACTGGTCGGGAGACGACGTGGTGAGTACCCCCTAGTCCAGGACACCGTCAGTAGCCCCCTGAACTGGTCTTCAAGTAGGGGACGCTCCTCGGTTCTTCCGAATAGTTCTTTGTCTTCGGTCGTCGGTCTTGAAAATTGGTTCAACAAATTTTCCCTTCACTGATCTTGAGGATCGTCGAGGTGTATCCAAAGAGTTCACACGTCGGGCATCAGAGGAGCCCCTTTAAGTTATCGTCATTTATTAATGCCTCATTATTTTTATGCCACAACTCAAGTTTTAATTGTTTCCCATGTGGCGGTGTCCTCTTG
Organism: Elymus sibiricus; assembly: GCA_039707655.1. Lineage (NCBI taxonomy): Eukaryota > Viridiplantae > Streptophyta > Magnoliopsida > Poales > Poaceae > Elymus > Elymus sibiricus. The sequence continues at coordinate 314,904,129 of CM077665.1, forward strand.
CGTCCAAGCTCCAACGCCGAACAGCATCCGGGGTGTATTTTTGCGTCTGAGCTCCAAGCTGAACTGTATCTGAGCTTTATGCCGGACTACTTCCGAGGTGCCTTTATACAGCTGAGCTCCAACGCTGTTCGGCATCCAAGGTGTCATAGATTACCTCGGTCTTTATACAGTTGAAGGAATTCAGCTGAGCTTAATACCGGAAATGCCCTCTATGGAGCCAGCCACTTGCGCACGACCTTTATGCCGGACTGCTTCCGAGGTGGTGCACCACCCCGACCGTGGGCTGATTTTTTGTGGATATTTTCGATTGGTGCAATTTATTCTCTGTTGAGATATATAGCCAGTATCCCTCAAAGTGTGTGTTGGTCTAAAACACGAGATGCACCCGAAGGAAAAAATAAAACTACTAACCCCAGTAGCCTCTGAGACTTAGGCCGATTTGTGAAATCGGCTTGTGGATCAAGTTCCTGCATGGCAGCATACTTTAGGGACACAAACACGGTGCGCAGTAGTTCCCGAGATTCAGGTTGGGTGCGGCCGACCAACCTGAGGATCAAATCTCCTCGAAAATTGTATTGCACTTTGATTTTGCTGCATTGAACAGGCAATGCAGGAGCCCCTAAGCCTTAATTTGGGCATGGGTGGTCGAATTAAGGAACGATACTTGTTTGACACAAACTTTGTTACGTTTGACACAACTTATGTGCAGTGATTCTATGTATCCAAGTACTTTACATCATGAATGCTCAGATCCGCATTGTACAAGACTTTGTTGACTGACCATCGGTTTCAACCTCCTCGGCCAGTAGCCGAGGAGTGTTTATCGTAGTTTATAAAGCCTTTATAAGGGCAAAGATTTACGGCAAACAAGGCAATCCGGCCATACAGTTTTATAAACAAAGGGACGCGAAGAGATATGTTTTATATTACTATTTAATGTAAGAAACATCTTCTGGGAAAAATAGTTCATTTATAAACTCTTTTTACCAGGATATCATGTTGACCATGATTGTGAAACCTCAATTCCGATCAATGTGGGAGGAAAATATTGAGGATTTACTGTGGGGAATGTTCCCGAACTCTGTGGTCGTTAATGAACCAAAAATTTCACTTCCGTCGTTTGTCGACCAATTATATTCTTAAGATGGCTAGCTTTCGGCTTCACCCCCACTGAGGTACTATCCCAGATGACCCAGAAGTAACAATCACAAAGGTGCTCCCTTTACCCCCTAGCCGTACAATCGGGAACATAGGGGGTAAGAACAGGAGACGAAAATATTTGAACCACAATTGGGCAGAAACATTGATGAATAGAAAGGCTCGATAGAAAGGCTCTAAAGTTGAATAGAAAGGCTCGCTAGATTGCAACATAGTCACAAAATTATAGCATCCAAACTGAAATAGTAAGAATGCTTCCCAAAAAAATTATGGAGTCATTGATCTATTTGGGAGCCACTTGAATGAACCAACAAAGAGTTGAGATTATGATTTGGCTCGGAACAAATACATCGTCCATTATGCATTTTTGGAATAAAATCCTAGGTAACTACTAGAACTCCCACCTAGGAACTTTCAAAATTTCTTGGTTATGCAGTCTAATCCCACGCATAGAAGGTGCAAAATTTCACACAATTCCTAACATGATACTGCGCTCCAATGTACCGACTGCATTCAAGAGATAACCAAGAAACCTGAGAAACTCATGTACCTCAGACTTTCGAAACAACAACGGTACTAGACCTGGTAGATCATCCGAGCTATCTCCACCAGTACTGGGGAAAAGTCACGATAGTATTTACCACCATGCAAAGTATAGTAGTGTTTCTATGTCGGCGTCCTCTGGTATTCCGGAACTGAAATGATAGAAAATGTGACAAGAAAACCTTGGAGCTCAATTCCCCGAGAGACTTGTACCCCAACTGTCAGGAGACACCAAGAACAAAATTCCGGTCACACCGATATCGCAACGATGCCAAAATACCCGCGTGATCCTAAAAATAAATTTGAGTGAGAAGAGAGGTAGAATTAAAACACCTACATCACAATTGCTCACCGGAGCGATGATACCTCCCAAATGTATCTACTTTTCCAAATAGTTTTGCTCTTGTTTTGGACTCTAGTTGGCACAATTTGAATGGAACTAACACAGACTAACGTTGTATTCAGCAGAATTGCCATGGTGTTATTTTTGTGCAGAAATAAAAGTTCTCATAATCGGACAAAATTTACGGAGATATTTTATTGAATAAATAAAAAATACTGTAACAAAGATCAACTAGAGAGGGGCCACCTATTGCTCAGAAAGCAACATGGTGCGACCACCCCACCAGGGCTCGCCCTGTTGCCTTGTGGGGCCCAAAGGAGGTCATCTGACCTAATTCCAAGCCTATAAATCTCGTTTCCCCGAGATACAAATAGGAGAGAAGATTTCATCGTGTTTTACGATACAAAGCCACCGCCACCTCTTGTTCTTCCTTGGGAGGCTGATCTGGAGCCTCTTTTGGCCTCTGGAGAGGGGGATTCGTTGCCATCGTCATCATCAACCCTTCTCCATCGACAAATCCATGATTCTCGCCACCAGGAGTGAGTAATTCCTTCGTAGGCTTGCTGGACGTTGTTGGAGTTGGATGATATTTATCATGAAATCGAGTCAATTTGTTAGGGCTTGATTCCTAGTATCCACTATGTTCTCAAACTGATGTTGCTATGACTTTGCTATGCTTAATGCTTGTCACTAGGGCCCAAGTGCCATGATTTGAGATCTGAACCTATTATGTTTTTATGAATATGAGAGTGTTTTGGATCCTATCTTGCAAGTTGTATGCACCTATTATGTGTTCTGCTCTGTAGCCTCAAAGGTGACAATAATTGGGACCACCTCCGGTGATGACCGTAGTATGAGGAGTTCATGTATTCACCATGTGTTAATTCTTTGTTCCGATTCTTTAATAAAAGGAGACCTTAATATCCCTTAGATTTCTTTATGGATCCCGCTGCCACGGGAGGGTAAGACAAAAGATGTTATGCAAGTTCTTATTACAAGCACGTATAACTATTTACAAATACATGCCTACATTACATTGATGAATTGGAGCTAGTTCTGCATCCCTCTAGGTTGTGACTGTTACATGATGAATGCTATCCAAATATCCATCGCTGATCCAAAGCTAAACTTTGCTCATATTGCCTTTTCTAAGTTACTACCGTTGTTGCTGCTGTTACAATCACTACAAAACTGCTACAGTTGCCGCTACTATCGAACTATCATATTATTGTGCTACTAAACACTTTGCTGCAAAGATTTAGTTTTCCAGGTGTGGTTGAATTGACAACTCAACTCCTAAGGCTCATAAATATTCTTTAGCTCCCCTTGTGTCGAATAAATAAATTTGGGTGAAATACTACCCTCGAAGACTGTCACGATCCCCTGTACTTGTGGGTTATCAAGTCCTTTTTCTGGCATCGTTACCGAGAAGCATAGATCTATTTATCTAGTTCACTTTGGAATTATCTCTTTGCTAGTCACTATGAAGAATCTAAAAGACTCGAGAACCAAGATTATGCCTTCTAAGACGAGGGGAGGTAAGGAACTGCCAACTACCGTTGTTCTTGATTCCCCATCTGTTTTTAGTCAGCTGGCGACACCACTACCTGCTATAAAATCTGAGATGTTGCAAGTAATGACACTGCTTCTGCTATGATGATACTTATGATGATGCTACTACTACGCTTGATGAAACTAAACTGTGCCACTAGGTGAATTTCTTGATGCTCAAATTGCTAAATCTAGAGAAATGGAAAATGCAAGCAATGCAAATGCTGAATCACCTATTACACCTAGCAGTCCTACTAGAACAAAAATGCTTAATATACCCGAGAGTTATGTTATGGATGGGGAAACTGCTAAGGAAATACTTGCTTGTAAAGATAGGGAGGATCTTGATATTTCAATGAAGAAGCTCAAACAAAAATCTTTGAATGTAATGATGAAACATGATCCTTAATTTTCTACCTCTCCTATCTTTGTTGATAATAAGGATTATGAATTCTCGGTTGATCCTCAATTAATTACCTTGGTAGAATTTGATCATTTTCATGGTTATAAATCTGAAACTGTTGTGGCACACCTTACTAAATTGAATGATATTGCCGCCCTATTTGCTCATGTGGAAATGATTCGCTACTAATATATCCTTAAATTGTTTCCTATCTCATTAAAGGGTGATGCTAAAGAATGATTTAATACTCTTTCTTTTGGTTGTTTGCGTACTTCCCAGGGTATGATTTACTACTTTCTAAAAACTATATTCCTGCTCATATAAAACAAGCCGCCTTACAGGAAATATTTAACTTTGTGCAACTTTAGGAAGAAGATCTCCCTCAAGCTTGGGGGAGGCTTCTCCACCTATTAAATGCTTTGCCTGATCATCCACTTAAGAAAAATGAAATACTTGATATATTTTATAATGGACTAACCGAGGCTTCTAGGGATTTCCTAGATAGTTGTGCTGGTTGTGTTTTCAGGGAACGAACTGTTGAACTAGCTCAGGAATTATTGATAATCAATTGAGAAATGCCGATGATTGGAAACTTCCTGAACCACTACCCAAACCAACTTGAAAGAAGAGAGGTATTCTATTCCGCAATCCAGAAGATATGCAAGAGGCAAAGAAATCTATGAAAGAAATGGGTATTAAATCTGAAGATGTTAAGAACTTACCACATATTGAATAAATACATGGACTTGATATCCCGACACAGGTAGTGGAGGTAAATTCTCTCTATAAATTTGATGAAGATGATATTCCTTATAATAATTCTCCTAGTCAATGCTTGGATGAGTTTGATAATTTTATCGTTAAGCAAGAAAATTTCAATATGCAATCTAGTGATCAATTAAATGTACTGCCATTATGATTGAACGTTTAAGTGATACATTGATGAGACTTACTAATGATGTTAAGGGCTTATGCAAACATGCATCAAATGTTCAAACTCAATTAGAACAAGTTTGTCAATCACAAAATGACTTGCTTAACGAAATGAATGATCATGTTGTTAGGGTAATGACTAGAGGAGGAAAAATGACTTAGGAACCTTTGTATCTTGGGGGTCATCCTAAAAGAATTGAGCAAGATTTTCAGGTAATTAATAATGATGTACCCCGTTCACCTAGGAAAAAGAAAAAGAAAAAGAATAGATCTATGCATGCTCCTAGTGAACCTACTTTAGGAAAACCTCGTGAGAATTCTAATAATGTTTCTATTTTAGATGCTGAGACACAATCTGGTAATGAACATTTATTTAGTGATTCTGATAATGAACTTAGTAATGCTAATGGTAATAATGTTGATGCTCCACCACACAATAATAAAGAATCTGATAAGTATGTAGAAATAGAACCCGAGGTTGAGCTTGATAACCCACCTCCTAAAAATAAAAGATATGATAAAAGCGACTTTGTTGCTAGGAAACATGGTAAAGAAAGAGAGCCATGGGTTCAGAAACCCATGCCATTTCCTAACAAACTTGCGAAGTATAGAGATGAAGAGTCTTTTAATCGCTTTGTTGAAATGCTTAGACCTTTATATTTGAGAACACCTTTGACTGAAATTATGAAATGCCTCCATATGCTAAATACATGAAAGATATTGTCAATAATAAAAGGAAAATACCGGAAGATGAAATTTTCACTATGCTTGCAAATTATTCATTCGAAGGAAAAGTACCTTAGAAGCTAGGCGATCCAGGAATACCAACTATACCTTCCTCTATCAAAAACAATTATGTTAGAACTTCTTTATGTGATTTAGGAGCTCGTGTTAGCGTGATGCCTTTTTCTCTATATAGAAGACTTGATTTGAATAAGTTAACACCCACTGAAATTTCTTTGTGAATGGCTAATAAATCAACTGTTTTACCCATTGGTATTTGTGAGGATGTCCTCGTAGTGGTTGCTAACGTTACTATCTTAACTGACTTTGTTATTCTTGATATGCCCGAGGATGACAACATGTTAATTATCCTTGGTACACCTTTTTGAATACTGCAGGGGCTATTATTGATTGCAACAAAAGCAAGGTTACTTTGCATGTTAATGATAAAGAGCATACGGTATATTTTCCGAAGAAACAAAACCAAGTGAATAGTATTAATTTTATTGAAAAGTTTATGACAATCACTATTGGAGGTTTTGAATTCCCTCTTCTCGTACCCAAAAGTAATATCAAACTCTTATTATTGGGACAATGCATATCCCGATTGAGGTAACTTAGTGTTTTACGAAATTTCTTCGGTTTCATGTTACTCGGAAATGGTTCGTTAATAAGACTTGATCAACCTTATTAATAGATTCTTTTTTGAGGGGCATGTAGTCGTTGAATTCTGTAAGCACAACTCTCTGTAATCATAGTTTACTTTTTGTTATTTAGAGTTTAATAAAATAAAATGCCATGATTACCCTGTTTTCTGAATTATCCGGGCAATAAAAAATGAACCAAAAATAAAAGTGCTCAGAATGACATAAATTTTTGTCATGATTTTTTATTGAATATTTAAGAATTTTTGTCGCTGGACACACCCGAGGGAGGTGCACGCGTTGTCCACAAGGCAACAGGGCGCGACCACCCCCAGAGCGCACCGTGTTGACTTGTGGGGTCGCTTGTGGGGTCCACAGGACCCCACTCACTTAAGTCCACCAACCCACTTCTTCTTTCTCCTCCAGAAAAAATTGTGGTAGCTCTTGTTCTCGTGTTCTTGCCTCCAAAACTTGGATTTTGATCTCTTTGCTTGGGACTCCATTCTCGAAACTGTTTTAGGGGATTATTCCTTGGTATGTGACTGCTCCACTAGTCCAATTAGTTTTTTTGTGGTTTATATTTTGCCTATTTTTCTACCGTATGCCTCCGAAAATGAGCTTGCATGTTGAATTCACGGGGTTCCAAGTAGTTTGAATGCTTGATATAACCTATAGACACTTGTAGGAGTAGTTACTATCAATTTTGTTAAGTTTTGTTGACATTTGTTGTGTGACCCAAATTTCTCAGAAATTTTCTCTTAGGAAGATGAACTTCTTTGGGAGTAGTTCTTCAAGGAGGAGGTCCTCGGAGGGTTCCTCGGGCCAATAAGCGGCACGCCCGTCAATTTATGATCCTCGTGAAAGTTTTGTGTGGGGGGGGGCGAGGTGAAGTCGTCTGAATGGACGTGTGACACCTTCATGATAGGTGCCGGTATTAAGCAAGAGTTCGACCATTATATTTAGAATGACGAGCTGACCGACTTCCTCGTAGATAAGTGTCCAGAATACTATCAAATTACTGAATCATTCATGGAGCAATTTCCATATCATCCAACCAATCATGGAGTCATCTTCCATATTTATGAGAAGTCATATAGCTTGTCTTTAGAAAATTTATGTGCAATTTGCAAGATTTCTATTGGGGTTCGCTTGGCGAACCATGGAAAGTTGACTATGATTTCTTTCTCAATAGTCTTTGTAATGGGAAGGACAGAGGTGTGACACAAGCTAGGATTAGAAGCTTACAATTCCAAGCTATACATTACTTTGCCACATTTAGTGGGATATGCTTAATTGGTAAAAATGACAATAGTGCTTTGTATGCGCCTGATTTGCATACTGTTGACACACGAACGCGTCATGCGTACCCTCGACGCCGGGGGTGATGCACCGCAGCTCACGTCGAAGGAGGCCCGTCCGGAAGCGCGGTACGCAAGCAATCCGGCGGGCGCTTTTGAAACCCGACGCACTGCTTCTCCGGGATGGAACCCGTCAGGAGTCACGGATGGACGATGGGCTGCCCTAGGTCGATTCGCTCGCCCCTAGGGCCTCGAGGTTCGCCGTCCTGCAACAAGAAGAATGAACGAAGAACGAGAAGAAAGATACAAGGGAGAGGGATAAAAGTAGGGTAAAAAGATGTAGATGTGTTTGTTCGATTGTGTGTTTTTCAATCGGCCATCACCTCTTCTATTTAAGAGGGGGTTGGACTTCCCATACAAGACACGGACCCAGATTTCCTTCCAAAGGGTCAAAAAACGCAGCCAAACTCGGACTTTCCGATCTGCCCGAATCTGCGCGGCTATAGGCAAGCGGTAGTACCGCTTCTGGGCACGGTAGTACCGCTTAAAGCGGTAGTACCGCTCTGAGTACCGCTCTACTTCCGCTTAGGGTCTCGAGGGTCCAGAAACGTGCAGAGAAGAACTTTCCCAAGCGGTAGTAGGCGCGGTAGTAGGAGCGGTAGTACCGCTTATTGGCACGGTAGTACCGCTCTCTGCTGTAGCACCAATCTTGCAACAGCCGTAACTTTTGCATACCATCTCGGATTGAGACGATTTTTATATCAAAATCGACCGATTCGACGAGACGAAGACAATACGTGTAGAAACTTTTCTCATATGAAGCCGTCTTGGGGGCGTAATTAGCCTAATAATGTTCTGGATAAAACATCCCAGTACTTCGAACACAACTTCGGCCTTAGAGATGAGATCGGATGGCTATGGCCCAAATATTAAAGTTTCTCCTTTCGATGATACGGAACTTTCTCACCTTGAGCACTTTTCCATTTGAGGCCTTTTTAATTATGTTTTTGACCATGCCAAAATCTGGTGTCAACACATGCCCCCCTGTTTTTCGGCAAAGCTTGCGCGCTGAAAAATAATTTGTATCATATTGGCTCTAAGAACGATGTCAACACTCCATCGGCCATTATGTTCTTAGGGCGATAATCATATATCGGCCATGTTTGCTCTTAGGGCGATAATCATATATCGGCCATTGCCTATTTAGGCTTCTTGCCACACACTTGGGTGGTACTTTTTCAAATACTTGCCATTAAGAGCTCGAGGTAGCAATGTTCCTTGCATGGATTCCACCAAATATGAATTTCCGGGAATTATTCTTGCAATCTTAAAAGGACCTTCCCAGCTTGGAGACCACTTCCCGAACTTTTTATCCTTTGAACCGATAGGTAGAATCACTTTCCACACAAGATCACCAATCTGAAAATTCTTCAACTTGACCTTTTTATTGTAAGCTCTTGCTACTCTCAACTTGTCCCTCTCTATGGCCTTTAGTGCAACCAAGCGTTTATCGGCAACCTCATCAATGTTGTCCATCATCAAGTTATAAAAATCCACCGCCGATAAATCACTTTGTTTGGCTATTCTCAAAGCATTCAAATTCACCTCCACCGGTAAAACGGCCTCTTGACCAAATACAAGCTCATATGGAGTTACCTTTGTCGCACCATGCCTTGAGATTCTATGTGCCCACAATGCCTCGGACAATAATTCATGCCATCTCCTTGGATTATCTTCAATCTTCTTCTTGATGAGCTTGATCAAAATTTTATTGCTAGACTCAGCTTGTCCATTGGCTTGAGCATAATACGGGGAAGAATTGAGCAACTTCATCTTATACGATTCGGCAAATTCTCTAACTTGATGTGACATGAAAGATGAACCTTGATCCGTAGTTAATGTTTGCGGAATACCGAATCTATGAATAATGTGCTCATTTATGAATTGAATTACCTCCGTATGCGTCATATTCTTGAGAGGTACTGCTTCAGACCACTTAGTGAAATAATCAGTTGCCACCAACACGAACCGATGCCCCTTTGAAGAAGAAGGATGAATCTCTCCAATGAAGTCTAATCCCCAACCTCTAAAGGGCCACGGCTTGATAATAGGATGTAACATAGCAGCAGGAGCTAACTGAATATCACCAAACTTTTGACAAGCTTCACATCCTTTATAATACCTGAAGCAATCATTGATCATCGTCGGCCAATAAAATCTAGCACGTCGTAATAACCACTTCATCTTGGGAGCCGACTGATGAGTGCCACAAATTCCTTCATGAACCTCTCCCATAGCAATTCTTGGTTGGTCTTCGTCCAGACACTTCAAAAGAACATCTTCAACTGTTCGGCGATAAAGACCACCGTCTCTCATCGTATATTTGAAAGCCATGCGCCGAACAGCCCTGTCCACCCTTTCACTCGGATTGCACAAGTAATCAATAATGGGCTTCCTCCAGTCATGATTTTCTCCTGCACTAGATTTATTGTTAGTGGCCGAATCAGTGGGTTCTGGTTCGGTCCCTCCTATGTTAGCAAGACAAGACATCGGCTTTTGAGAGATATGAAACATGCCATGATCGACATGATAGCCGGATGCTTGTTGTGCCAACTCATTTGCTCTCCAATTTTCATGTCTAGATATATGAGCAATTCTAAAGTGATCCAAGGTAGAAATTATATCTAGACATTTATCAAGATAAACATTAAGTGATTCGTCTAAACATTGAAAAACCTTGGATACTTGTTGTACTACTAATAACGAATCACCAAAAGCCTCAATATGTGTAGCACCTATAGCAAGCAACATCTCTAAGCCGAATAAAAATGCTTCATATTCGCCTTGATTATTTGTACAAAAATATTCTAAGCGGCATGAGGCTTCAAAAACAGCACCATGAGGAGATATATAAGCAATACCAACACCTTGGCCGTTGCTACAAACTGAACCGTCAAAATATAATCTCCATGGTACTAACGAGACAAGGTTTATATCAAAATCTTGCTTGTCATTAATCCGATGCTCAACAATAAAATTAGCAACAATTTGGCCTTTCATGGATTTTAGAGATTCATAAGACAAATCATACTCAATTAAAGCATAAGCCCATTTACCAATTCTACCACTAAGAATTGGTCTATGCAACATGTATTTAATGACATCGGTTTGACAAGCTACTATGCAAGAACTTGGCACTAGATAATGTCTCAATTTTGTGCAAGCATAGTATAAGCATAGGCATAATTTTTCAATAAATGTATACCTTGTCTCTGCATCCAATAGGCGTCGGCTCAAATAAGTGATAGCATGCTCTTTTCCTTCGGCTTCTTGAGTCAAAACAGCTCCAATAACGCCTTCCTTGGCTGCAATGTAAAGTCTAAAGGGCTCCCTATGCTTGGGCGCCTTCATCACCGGAGGAGTGCACAAATAATTCTTGATCATATCAAATGCTTCTTGCTGCTTTGCCCCCCAAGTGAAATCAACATCATTCTTTAACCGAAGGATATGAGTAAATGCATCAACCTTCCCTGACAAATTAGCTATGAACCTCCTCAGATAATTGACCTTGCCAAGGAATTTTTGCATATCTCTCTTGCACGTTGGAGCCTCCACTTTTTGTATAGCTTCTATCTTTTTGGGATCAATCTCTATGCCATCTTTATGAATAATGAAACCCAAAAATTTACCAGCCGACACGCCAAACGCACACTTCAAAGGGTTCATCTTTAGTCCATATTTCTTCATCCTTTCAAAAGCTAAACGCAAATCGGCTAAGTGAGATTCAAAAGCATCCGATTTGACAACAATATCATCAATATAGACTTCAAGTATAACACCAAGTAAATCATGAAAAATCAAATTCATAGCCATTTGATATGTGGCGCCGGCATTCTTCAATCCAAAGGTCATCACTGTCCACTCAAATAAACCAAGGAAACCGGGGCACCGAAAAGCCGTTTTGGACATGTCCTCTTCGGCCATGAAAATCTGGTTGTACCCCGCATTGCCATCAAGAAATCTAATAACCTTATGTCTGGAAGCATCATTAATAAGCATGTCGGCTATAGGCATAGGATACTCATCTTTGGGCGTAGCTCTATTCAAATCTCTGAAATCAATGCACACCCTTAACTTGCCGGAGCCTTTCTTTTCCACTGGCACAATATTAGAAATCCACTCGGCATACCTGGGGATGAATTCCATGGTAAAGGTATCAATGGCATGGTTGAAGAATATGAATGATGTGCTAACCGAAGATTATTTTTTGTGGACGAAAACCTTCGGCTTAATTTCTTATGAGATTCTTTCTCCTTCTTCACTTTTGTTGTACTTGTTACAATAGAAGCTTGCACATTATTTTCTGTTTGACTGCTCTTCTTGGGAACCCATGTCATGTTCTTCTTTCTCAGTTCATGTGCACTAAGCTTTTGTAATTCCTTCTTTTGCCAATACGATAAGCCGAGTGGGCACCTCAGCTGTGATTCTTGTTCAAGCAATGGCAATTCTTTTCTAACCTTGTGCACTCTCATCTTCTTTTGTTCAGATTTGGTATCTTGATTTTGAACATTTGCTTGCTCGACTTCTTTGCCTTTAGTAGCCAATGTTAACACTTTAATTGGCTCTTTATCATTTAAAATAAAATCTGAAGTGGCACACGTACGACCATCTTTCTTGACTCGATATACTTTCCTGACCACCTCTTTCTTCTTTCTTGAGCTCCGGACCGATTCCTTTTGAGTGAAACGGTCTTGGTTATGTAATTGTTCATCAAATGTTGATCTTCTTGGAGCTGCATAATCTTGATGAGATGGTTCAAAATAAGATGAATAATGTGCCCTTGAATTATACCTGTCCCGTGGTGGATATTGATTCGTATAAGCACAGGGAGGTATCCATGGCATTGGCATTGACGTCCCAAAATATGGATATGAATACGACGCATTGAAATTTCCCTTCTGCCAATACCGTTCTTTATGTTGGGGAACGTTGCATGGGAAACAAAAATTTTCCTACGCACACACAAGATCTATCCATGGTGATGAGCATCTACGAGAAGGAGAGTGAATCTACATACCCTTGTAGATCGCTAAGCGGAAGCGTTTAAGAAACGCGGTTGATGTAGTCGAACGTCTCCGCGATCCAAATCGCACGTCGTCCCTCGATCCGATCACGAACTAGTGCCGAACGGACGGCACCTCCGCGTTCAACACACGTACGGCTTGATGACGCCTTCACCTCCTCGATCCAGTGAGCGATGGTGAAGTAGTGGTTGAGTTCCAGCAGCACGACGGCGTGGTGATGGTGGTGAGGAACAATCTCTGCAGGGCTTCGCCAAGCGCTACGGAGATTATGACGGAGGAACTAGAGGGCTAGGGTTGCCGGCACACGGCTTGGGAAATCCTGATCTCTCCCGTGTGCTAGCCCTGCCCCTCTATTTATATGTTGAGCCTTGGGGTCTAAACTTGGAGTAAAAGCCTCCTCCAGGTCGGTTTTGCCCGCACAAGGTCGGTTTGGCCCGCAGGAAAAGAGTCCAACTCGGATCCCTGCCGAACCGCGCACAGCCGCGCACAAGCGGTAGTACCGCTCACAAGCGGTAGTACCGCTTGGGCGGTAGTACCGCTTCACACAAGCGGTAGTACCGCTCGGGCAGTAGTACCGCTTCACACAAGCGGTAGTACCGCTTACGCGGCAGCAAAACTACTTTTTGCACTTTCCAATACCTTGTGGGCTTTTATCCCTTGGCCCATATAAAGTGTTGTTGCACCCGAACACTTCGGTAAACATCCGGAACCCCTTCCGGTGAACTCTGGAACTCTTCCGGAGATCGAAACACTATTATCACATATATCAATCTTTACCTCCGGACTCTTCCGGAGATCCTCGTCATGTCCGGGATCTTATCCGAGACTTCCGAACAACTTTCGGTCACCAACATAATAACTCAATTATACTAATCGTCACCAAACGTTAAGTGTGTAGACCCTGCGGGTTCGAGAACTATGTAGACATGACCGAGACACCTCTACGGCCAATAACCAATAGCGGGACCTGGATGCCCATATTGGCTCCTACATATTCTACGAAGATCTTTATCGGTCGAACCTCTATGTCAAGGATTCAGTTAATCCCGTATGCTGTTCCCTTTGTTCTTCGGTATGTTACTTGCCCGAGATTCGATCGTCGGTATCTCTATACCTAGTTCAATCTCGTTACCGGCAAGTCTCTTTACTCGTTCCGTAATACAAGATCCTGTGGCTAACTCTTTAGTCACTTTGCTTGCAAGGCTCAATGTGATGTTGTATTACCGAGTGGGCCCTGAGATACCTCTCCGTCACACGGAGTAACAAATCCCAGTCTTGATCCATGCCAACCCAACAGACACCCTCGGAGATACCTGTAGAGCACCTTTATAGTCACCCAGTTACGTTGCGACGTTTGATACACACAAGGTATTCCTCCGGTGTCAGTGAGTTGCATGATCTCATGGTCAAAGGAACAGATACTTGACATGCAGAAAACAATAGCAATAAACTGACACGATCAAATGCTACGTTTACAGTTTGGGTCTTGTCCATCACATCATTCTCCTAATGATGTGATCCCGTTATCAAATGACATCTCATGTCAATGGCCAGGAAACCTTAACCATCTTTGATCAACGAGCTAGTCAACTAGAGGCTTACTAGGGACACAGTGTTGTCTATGTACCCACACATGTATTTGAGTTTCCAATCAATACAATTATAGCATGGATAATAAACGATTATCATTAACAAGGAAATATAATAATAACCAATTTATTATTGCCTCTAGGGCATATTTCCAACAGTCTCCCACTTGCACTAGAGTCAATAATCTAGTTCACATCACTATGTGATTTACATTGTAATGAATCGAACACCCATGCAGTTCTGGTGTTGTTCATGTTTAGCCCTTGGAAGAGGTTTAGTCATCGGATCTGCAACATTCAGATCCGTGTGTACTTTGCAAATATTTATGTCGTCCTCCTTGATGTAATCGCGGATGGAATTGAAACGTCGCTTTATGTGTCTGGTCCTCTTGTGAAATCTTGGTTCCTTGGCTAGAGCAATGGCACCAGTATTATCACAAAACAGAGTCATTGGGTTAAGTGCACTTGGCACTACTCCAAGATCTGTCATGAACTCCTTCATCCAGACACCTTCCTTCGCCGCCTCCGAGGCAGCGATGTACTCCGCTTCACATGTAGAATCTGCTACCACGCTTTGCTTGGAACTGCACCAGCTAACCGCACCCCCATTAAGAATAAACACGTATCCGGTTTGCGACTTAGAGTCATCCGGATCAGTGTCAAAGCTTGCATCGACGTAACCCTTTACGACGAGCTCTTGATCACCTCCATAAACAAGAAACATGTCCTTAGTCCTTTTCAGGTACTTCAGGATATTCTTGACCGCCGTCCAGTGTTCCATCCCTGGATCACTTTGAAACCTTCCGACCATACTTATGGCAAGGCTGACATCGGGTCTTGTGCACAGCATTGCATACATGATAGAGCCTATGGCCGAAGCATAGGGGATGACACTCATCTTTTCTCTATCTTCTGCAGTCACTGGGCATTGAGTCTTACTCAACTTCACACCTTGCAATACAGGCAAGAACCCCTTCTTGGACTGATCCATTTTGAACTTCTTCAAAACTTTGTCAAGGTATGTGCTTTGTGAAAGTCCTATTAAGCGTCTTGATCTATCTCTATAGATCTTGATGCCTAATATGAAAGCAGCTTCTCCTAGGTCCTTCATTGAAAAACTCTTGTTCAAATATTCCTTTACGCTTTCCAGCATTTCTATATTGTTTCCAATCAGTAATATGTCATCCACATATAATATTAGAAACGCTATAGAGCTCCCACTCACTTTCTTGTAAATACAAGCTTCTCCGTAAACTTGTATAAACTCGAACGTTTTGATCACCTCATCAAAACGAAGATTCCAACTCCGAGATGCTTGCACCAGTCCATAAATGGATCGCTGGAGTTTGCAAATTTTGTCAGCATTCTCTGGATCGACAAAACCTTCTGGTTGCATCATATACAACTCTTCCTTAAGGTAACCGTTAAGGAACGCTGTTTTGACATCCATCTGCCAAATTTCATAATCGAAAAAGGCAGCTATTGCTAACATGATTCTGACGGACTTAAGCATCGCTACGGGTGAGAAGGTCTCATCGTAGTCAACTCCTTGAACTTGTGAAAAACCCTTTGCCACAAGTCGAGCTTTATAGACGGTGACATTACCGTCCGCGTCCGTCTTCCTCTTAAAGATCCATTTGTTCTGAATGGCCTTACGCCCTTCAGGTAATACTTCCAAAGTCCAGACTTTGTTTTCATACATGGATCCCATCTCGGATTTCATGGCCTCTAACCACTTCTCGGAATCCGGGCCCATCATCGCTTCTCCATAGCTCGTAGGTTCATCGTTGTCTAACAACATGACCTCTAAGACAGGGTTGCCGTACCACTTGGGAGCAGTACGCGTCCTTGTCGACCTACGAGGTTCGATAGCAACTTGATCCAAAGCTTCATGATCATCATCATTAACTTCCTCTTCAGCTAATGTAGACTCCACAGAAACAACTTTCTGCGCTGCGCTACTCTCAGGTTGAAGTAAAGGTTCAACAACCTCATCAAGTTCTATCTTCCTCCCACTCAATTCTTTCGAGAGAAACTCTTTCTCAAGAAATGTTCCGTTTTTAGCGACAAACACTTTGCCTTCGGATCTGAGGTAGAAGGTATACCCAACTGTCACTTTTGGGTATCCTATGAAGACGCATTTCTCCGCTTTGGTTTCCAGCTTTTCAGGCTGAAGCTTTTTGACATAAGCATCACATCCCCAAACTTTAAGAAACGACAGCTTTGGCTTCTTGCCAAACCAAAGTTCATATGGCGTTGTCTCAATGGATTTCGATGGTGCCCTATTTAAAGTGAATGTAGCTGTCTCTAATGCATAACCCCAAAACGATAGTGGCAAATCGGCAAGAGACATCATAGATCGCACCATATCCAATAAGGTTCGATTACGACGTTCGGACACACCATTACGCTGTGGTGTTCTAGGCGGTGTCAATTGTGAAACAATTCCACACTGTCTTAAGTGACTGCCAAACTCATAACTCAGATATTCTCCTCCTCGATCAGATCGTAGGAATTTAATCTTCTTGTTACGATGATTCTCAACTTCACTCTGAAATTGTTTGAACTTTTCAAATGTTTCAGACTTGTGTTTCATTAAGTAAATATACCCATATCTACTTAAGTCATCAGTGAAGGTGAGAAAATAACGATAACCACCGCGCGCCTCAATACTCATCGGACCACACACATCAGTATGTATGATTTCCAATAAGTCAGTTGCCCGTTCCATTGTTCCAGAGAACGGCGTTTTAGTCATCTTGCCCATGAGGCATGGCTCACATGTGTCAAGTGATTCAAAATCAAGTGACTCCAAAAGTCCATCAGTATGGAGCTTCCTCATGCGTTTTACGCCAATATGACCTAAACGGCAGTGCCACAAGAAAGTGGTATTATCATTATCAATTCTACATCTTTTGGCATCAATGTTATGAACATGTGTATCATTACTATCGAGATTCAATAAGAATAAACCCCTCACAATGGGTGCATGACCATAAAAGATATTACTCATATAAATAGAACAACCATTATTCTCTGATTTAAATGAGTAACCGTCTTGCAATAAACAAGATCCAGATATAATGTTCATGCTTAACGCAGGCACCAAATAACACTTATTTAGGTTCATCACTAATCCCGACGGTAATCGAAGAGCGAGCGTGCCGACGGCGATCACATCAACCTTGGAACCATTTCCCACGCGCATCGTCACTTCGTCCTTTGCCAGCCTCCGTCTATTCCGCAGTTCCTGTTTAGAGTTGCAAATATGAGCAACCGCACCGGTATCAAATACCCAGGCACTACAACGAGGGTTGGTAAGGAACATATCAATAACATGTATATCATATATACCTTGTTTGTTGTTGGCCGCCTTCTTGTCAGCCAAATACTTGGGGCAGTTCCGCTTCCAGTGTCCAGTTCCCTTGCAATGAAAGCACTCAGTTTCTGGTTTGGGTCCAGCCTTGGGTTTCTTCACAGGAGCAGCAACTGCTTTGCCACCCTTCTTAGATTTACCCTTCTTACCCTTGCCATTTTTCTTGAAACTAGTGGTTTTATTGACCATCAACACTTGATGCTCCTTCTGAATTTCAGACTCAGCGGCTTTCAGCATCGCAAACAGCTCGGCGACTGACTTGTTCATCCCGTGCATGTTATAGTTCAACACGAAGCTCTTGTAGCTAGGTGGCAATGATTGAAGAACTCTGTCAGTGATAGCCTCTGGCGGAAGGGGCATCCCCAATTCAGCCAGACGGGTGGAGTACCCAGACATTCTGAGCACGTGATCACTGATAGACCCGTTCTCCTCCATCTTGCAAGTATAGAACTTATCGGAGATCTCATATCTCTCGATCCGGGCATTCTTCTGAAAGATAAACTTCAACTCCTGGAACATCTCATATGCTCCATGACGTTCAAAACGTCTTTGAAGTCCCGGTTCTAAGCCATACAACATTGCACATTGAACTATTGAGTAATCATCAGAACGAGCCTGCCAGGCGTTCACAACGTCTAGAGACTCAACTGGAGCGGGTGGATCACCAAGCGGTGCATCAAGGACATAAGCCTTCTGGGAAGCCGTAAGGATAATCCTTAGATTACGGGCCCAGTCCACAAAGTTACTTCCATCATCTTTCAACTTAGCTTTCTCTAGGAACGCATTAAAATTCAGGGGTGCTACTGCGCGAGCCATGATCTACAACATAAATATAGCAAAGACAGTTTAGACTATTGTTCAAGATAATGAGTTTAATTAATCATATTACTTAAAAACTCCCACTCAAATTGACATCCCTCCGGTCATTCGAGTGTAACATGATCCAAATCCACCAACTCAAGTCCGATCATCACGTGAGTCGAGGTGGTTTCAATGGTGAACATCTTCATGTTGATCATATCTACTATATGACTCATGTTCGACCTTTCGGTCTCTTGTGTTCCAAGGCCATGTCTGTACATGCTAGGCTCGTCAAGTTTAACCCGAGTGTTCCGCGTGTGCAACATGGCTTGCACCCGTTGTATGTGAACGTGGAGTCTATCACACCCGATCATCACGGCGTGTCTCGAAACGACGAACTTTCGCAACGGTGCACACTCGGGGAGAACACAATTTATCTTGAAATTTAAGTGAGGGATCACCTTATAATGCTACTGTCGTCCTAAGCAAAATAAGATGCATAAAAGGATTAACATCACATGCAAATCATAAGTGACATGATATGGCCATGAACTTGTGCTTTTGATCTCCATCTCCAAAGCACCGGCATGATCTCCATCGTCACCGGCATGACACCATGATCTCCATCATCTTGATCTCCATCAACGTGTCGCCATAAGGTTGTCGCGCCGACTGTTGCTTCCACGACTATTGCTAACGTTTAGCGATAAAGTAAAGCATTACATAGCGCTTAATGATTGACACGCAGGTCATACAATAATTAAAGACAACTCTATGGCTCCTGCCAGTTGCCGTACTCATCGACATGCAAGTCGTGATATTCTATACAACACATGATCATCTCATACATCACATATATCTCATCATGTAATTGGCCATATCACATCACAACATACCCTGCAAAAACAAGTTAGACGTCCTCTAATTGTTGTTGCAAATTTTATGTGGCAGCTACGGGTTTGCAAGAACCGTTCTTACCTACGCAAAACCACAACGTGGTGTAGTGATTGCTTTTTGATCTTCTAAAAGAACCCTCTTCATTGAAATCGATTCAACTAAAGTGAGAGAGACAGACACCCGCTAGCCATCTTTATGCAACGAAGTTACATGTCAGTTGAAGGAACCTGTCTCGCGTAAGTGTACGCGTAATGTCGGTCCGGGCCGCTTCATCTCACAGTACCGCCGAATCAAATATCAACTAGTAACGGCAAGCAATATGTATACACCCACGCCCACAACTCGTTTGTGTTCTACTCGAGATCTCATCTACGCATAGACCTGGCTCATGATGCCACTGTTGGGGAACGTTGCATGGGAAACAAAAATTTTCCTACGCACACACAAGATCTATCCATGGTGATGAGCATCTACGAGAAGGAGAGTGAATCTACATACCCTTGTAGATCGCTAAGCGGAAGCGTTTAAGAAATGCGGTTGATGTAGTCGAACGTCTCCGCGATCCAAATCGCACGTCGTCCCTCGATCCGATCACGAACTAGTGCCGAACGGACGGCACCTCCGCGTTCAACACACGTACGGCTTGATGACGCCTTCACCTCCTCGATCCAGTGAGCGATGGTGAAGTAGTGGTTGAGTTCCAGCAGCACGACGGCGTGGTGATGGTGGTGAGGAACAATCTCTGCAGGGCTTCGCCAAGCGCTACGGAGATTATGACGGAGGAACTAGAGGGCTAGGGTTGCCGGCACACGGCTTGGGAAATCCTGATGTATCCCGTGTGCTAGCCCTGCCCCTCTATTTATATGTTGAGCCTTGGGGTCTAAACTACTTTTTGCACTTTCCAGTACCTTGTGGGCTTTTATCCCTTGGCCCATATAAAGTGTTGTTGCACCCGAACACTTCGGTAAACATCCGGAACCCCTTCCGGTGAACTCTGGAACTCTTCCGGAGATCGAAACACTATTATCACATATATCAATCTTTACCTCCGGACTCTTCCGGAGATCCTCGTCATGTCCGGGATCTTATCCGAGACTTCCGAACAACTTTCGGTCACCAACATAGTAACTCAATTATACTAATCGTCACCAAACGTTAAGTGTGTAGACCCTGCGGGTTCGAGAACTATGTAGACATGACCGAGACACCTCTACGGCCAATAACCAATAGCGGGACCTGGATGCCCATATTGGCTCCTACATATTCTACGAAGATCTTTATCGGTCGAACCTCTATGTCAAGGATTCAGTTAATCCCGTATGCTGTTCCCTTTGTTCTTCGGTATGTTACTTGCCCGAGATTCGATCGTCGGTATCTCTATACCTAGTTCAATCTCGTTACCGGCAAGTCTCTTTACTCGTTCCGTAATACAAGATCCTGTGGCTAACTCTTTAGTCACTTTGCTTGCAAGGCTCAATGTGATGTTGTATTACCGAGTGGGCCCTGAGATACCTCTCCGTCACACGGAGTAACAAATCCCAGTCTTGATCCATGCCAACCCAACAGACACCCTCGGAGATACCTGTAGAGCACCTTTATAGTCACCCAGTTACGTTGCGACGTTTGATACACACAAGGTATTCCTCCGGTGTCAGTGAGTTGCATGATCTCATGGTCAAAGGAACAGATACTTGACATGCAGAAAACAATAGCAATAAACTGACACGATCAAATGCTACGTTTACAGTTTGGGTCTTGTCCATCACATCATTCTCCTAATGATGTGATCCCGTTATCAAATGACATCTCATGTCAATGGCCAGGAAACCTTAACCATCTTTGATCAACGAGCTAGTCAACTAGAGGCTTACTAGGGACACAGTGTTGTCTATGTATCCACACATGTATTTGAGTTTCCAATCAATACAATTATAGCATGGATAATAAACGATTATCATTAACAAGGAAATATAATAATAACCAATTTATTATTGCCTCTAGGGCATATTTCCAACACTTTAGATTCGTGCCTAGGGGGTAATCTTGATGCTTTTGAATTACTTGGCCGATAAGCAATCTTTTCCTCACTTATCTTCTGATATTTTTCCAATAGCTGCGCGAAAGTGACTTTCGGCTTTTTACCTTTGCGTTTACTTCGGCCTTTGCTTTCTTTGGTTGTGCTTGCATCGATCATTGGATTTTCTTGTTGCCCCCCAGTGCTTGGCGTCTTCACCGTAACTTTGATAGAACCATTGCCTTCAAGAATATCATCATTGTACTCATGAATAATTTTTGCACTTGAAAGCTTGATCCCATCACCTGCAGCTTTTACCTTCTTGTCTTTAAATGGATCGGCTTGAAGCAGCCGATGCAAAATCTTTTTGCCATCAGGACCAATAGGAATAGCCTGGTCATCCCTTGGTGTTTTAACAAGTCTCAATCGTCCGCTATCAATGGCCGACTTAACTATTTGACGAAACATATTGCAGTCCTCAAAATTATGCTTGAACGAATCATGCAACTTACAATACATTCGTCCTTGGATTGATGGCTTTACACGGTGATCAAGAATTGTAATATAATCATTCTTCAGCAACAAATCAAAAATCTGATCACACATGTTTGAATTGAAGGTAAACCTTTTATTTTCTAGCCGATCTTGTTGTGAGAACGGCTTTGGAGTTAAGAAAACGAATGGTTCAGATTTGGCACCCCATTCGGCTATGCATTGTGTCTCGCACTCTATCTCCGATGACTTTGGATAAGATATTGCAAAAGCATCGGTTTTCTCAAAAGATACAAACCTTGGCTTTATGTTTCTGAAATCAAAACTGTTATAACATATATGTCTCATTTGACACCAAATGCAAGCCAAGTATGAAATAAGCAAAGCTACCCATGCATATATAAACTTTAAATAAGACAATGGGAAGTACTTTGACTGCGATAGTAAATCTTTATCGGTCTCTATAAATGATGCAATGGGTTGACCAATATGCTTTATAACAATTTTGTTGCTAACAAGTAAATCACCCTCCTTCATTGGTCTTTCAAAAGTATTTATGATAATTTTTCCAATAGGTGCATCAACAATAAAGTTGTGACCAAATCTAAAAATAGGTAAATCACTTGGTAGACATACCTCTTCATACACGTTGGGAGAGTATGATGGTTGTAACACTTGAATAATACTTTGATCCACTTTTGAATGACTCTCCAACGCTTTATCCTCATCTTTTCCTTGATTCCGTGCTTCATCACTCGAATGATCTTCAAGTGAACTTTGCTTAGCTGCACGCTTGTATTCTTGATGTTCATCATTAACCAAACTTTGTTCGGCCATATTACTTTGTTCTTGATGCTCATCAATTTCCTTGGCACGGAACTCGTAGGGCAGGAAATAGGTTCCCTCAACTTCAGAAGAATCAAGCACAGCTGTTTTGTGCTTGCCATGCCCTTTCTCAATGGTGCTTGCCTCTTTGGATTTGATGGATTCGGAATACATACTAGTTGATTCGGCTTTTCCAGCCGAAGAACTTTCACTCTTCGAATCATCATTCTTTTCATTGGCTCCTATAATTGGCAAGACTTCTTCTGTAGTTGATTCGGTACATGTAATGTTTGATTCGGCCTTTTCAATAACCGAAATAACTTTGTTACCTGAATCAATACTTTTCTCTTTTTGAATTTGCAAGGCTTCTCGCTCTTGTCTAATTTTAGCCCACATCTCAGCTTGGTGAGTTTTAAATTTTTTCATCTCAATTTCTATCCAATCCTCATGAGATTGCCCCCCAATGCTTCGAGACTCTTTCGGCAATGAAACTTGAGTGTTGCCGAAACTTTGCAATTGTTTAGGGGGTATATAGCATGCTGCAACAATAGGTGAAGACATATGCATTGGTGTAGAACTATATTTTTCCTCGCATAGTCTATCAATTGGCAATGATTCATCTTCATACAAAACTCTAGCTTTTATTGCATCATAATCAGGAAACAACCCCTTTTCATGTTGTTCAAGGCAAAGAGCACTAATCCTGTTATTTTGGGCTAGCCTCTTTTTTAACGAAGCCACGTCAGCTTCTGTAAGGAATTGCTCCATAGTATTTTCATATTCTTTCGGCAATGAGGTGTTGCCGAAATTTTGCAATTGTGTAGAGGATGCATTATATGCTACAACATTAGATGAAGGCATGTATGCTCCTGCAAATTTATCACTTATCCGGCTATGACCATGAAGGTGTGAAGCCGAATTATGAATATCAACAGTTGCATACGGTGCTGACACATTACTAGTATGAGGTGTAGCATATGATGGTTGATGGTAATTGGCCGAATAACTAGTAGTAGCATAGCCAATTCCACTATCCACCGGCACATTTGAATTAACATATTGCAAGTTAGGTGCCGATGAATAAAAAGGTGAAACACTTTTTTGCATATTATTGAAAGTTCCAACATGAGGTGTTTCAACTTGATTAACCAAACTCATCATGTTGTTCATCGGCATATGGATTTCTGGGGTTGCCGATGCATGAGAGTTGGAATACATATGGTGCATGTTACTAGTATCATAAGAAGTTGAAGCTTGTAAATTACTTTGAATCGGCCCTTGCACATAATTAGATGTATAATTGATAAAACTAGGGTTGGCCGATAGAGCATACTCATTGAACGATCTAGTAACACCATATGAATTATTTGCATCTACATGAGGGGATTGAGTATTCATATTACATTTGTAGATTGCAAACCCTAGATGACGATCTCTTCGTAGCAAGAACGGGCCGGAGACCGTTCAAAGCTTCATCCCCAGCGGAGTCGCCAAAAAGTGTGTTGACACACGAACGCGTCACGCGTACCCTCGACGCCGGGGGTGATGCACCGCAGCTCACGTCGAAGGAGGCCCGTCCGGAAGCGCGGTACGCAAGCAATCCGGCGGGCGCTTTTGAAACCCGACGCACCGCTTCTCCGGGATGGAACCCGTCAGGAGTCACGGATGGACGATGGGCTGCCCTAGGTCGATTCGCTCGCCCCTAGGGCCTCGAGGTTCGCCGTCCTGCAACAAGAAGAACGAACGAAGAACGAGAAGAAAGATACAAGGGAGAGGGATAAAAGTAGGGTAAAAAGATGTAGATGTGTTTGTTCGATTGTGTGTTTTTCAATCGGCCATCCCCTCTTCTATTTAAGAGGGGGTTGGACTTCCCGTACAGGACACGAACCCAGATTTCCTTCCAAAGGGTCAAAAAACGCAGCCAAACTCGGACTTTCCGATCTGCCCGAATCTGCGCGGCTATAGGCAAGCGGTAGTACCGCTTCTGGGCACGGTAGTACCGCTTAAAGCGGTAGTAGCGCTCTGAGTACCGCTCTACTTCCGCTTAGGGTCTCGAGGGTCCAGAAACGTGCAGAGAAGAACTTTCCCAAGCGGTAGTAGGCGCGGTAGTAGGAGCGGTAGTACCGCTCGAGCGGTAGTACCGCTTATTGGCACCGTAGTACCGCTCTCTGCTGTAGCACCAATCTTTCAACAGCCGTAACTTTTGCATACGATCTCGGATTGAGACGATTTTTATATCAAAATCGACCGATTCGACGAGACGAAGACAATCCGTGTAGAAACTTTTCTCATATGAGGCATTCTTGGGGGCGTAATTAGCCGAATAATGTTCTGGATAAAACATCCCAGTACTTCGAACACAACTTCGGCCTTAGAGATGAGATCGGATGGCTATGGCCCAAATATTAAAGTTTCTCCTTTTGATGATACGGAACTTTCTCACCTTGAGCACTTTTCCATTTGAGGCCTTTTTAATTATGTTTTTGACCATGCCAAAATCTGGTGTCAACACATACTGCTACGACTGGTTCTAAAATGTATAATTTTGGTGCTATAGGTTCCTGTAGCTTAGCAAGAAATACACGTGGTAATTTATATGGAGGAATTTATGTTTCTTGTTTGGGTAGGCACTATTCTATTACTTATAGACTTAATAATCCAGTGATCCACGTAAGTTTTTGAACTTTGATGCTTATAACACTCATGAGTATGTCTATCAACTAACATTTGGTAAGAACCAAGATGTTTCTATTATTTTGCCTGCGCCTTCGCTCTTTGATTTAGAGGACAAAGAAAGGCGTTATATTTATGGAGGAAGCTCGTGCACATAACGCTGCAATAGAGGCAGCTCGCCTTGCTGAGGAGGCGGCACGGAACGCCGCTCCGATTTATCACCATGACCACTATTCGGGAGCAGGCGGATATTATCGGTGGCGATAAACTAAGTTAGGCCAAAAGACTAAGCTTTAGGGAGTACGTATTTCCACCGACATTACATTCATGTTCACACACTTCATTTCATTTGCAGGTGTCCATCGTTTTCATTGTATATCGATGTTTCACTTTATTTTTTTCTTTTGTGTGTTTGAAAAACTTTGAAAATCCAAAAAAAAATCTCGCTTATTTTTGCTTTTTCTTTCTTGTTTAATTAGTTAATAGTATTAAAATAAAAACCCAAAAATATTTCTCATTCTTCCTCTTGTTTGTTGGGAGCATTCCTCTGTAAATAGTTTTCTCGTTTTTGCTTTGCTTCTTTCTTTCGCTTTCTTCAGATTACAAAAATTCCAAAAATATTTCAGTGTGTTTCTCTGAATTTCTTTTCTTTTCTTTGAGTTGTCGTATGGAGGAGACTATGCTAAAATTGTCAAATGGCTCATATACCTCATATCACTGACCTAATGAAGAGCCACTATTTCCTTGTCTTCTCCGTTCAATAAAATGTTTGCAGATTCTAGCCTAGTCCACGACACTCTTGCCCTATTATAATTTTCACATCATTTGATTGTGCAAGTGAAAGGCAATAATGATGATATTTTGATGAAGTGATCGTGGTGAAAAAAAGTTGGTATGAACTCTTCTTGTTTTTGTTTTTGTAAATATGTTTAGCTCGTAATTCTTGATTCAACATATCATGAGTAAACATATTTGTGATTACAATTAGATATTATAGTTCCTCATACCATGCTTAAGTATCTAGGAGTGGATAATCTGTTATCTTGTGTGTCAACATGCATTACAATGATAATGATGTAGTATGTTAGGATGGTATTCTCCTCTGAAGTATTCAAGTGGATTGACTTGGCGGATGTTAAATGCATGTAATAGATTAAAATCCAATAAAGCCTCGATGATATTTATGTTCACAGTGTTTTATATCCTACTCATGCTCGTGTTCAATGTTAATTATACTCAATGCATGAATATGACTGTTGTCGCTCTCTAGTTGGTCGCTTCTTAATCTAATTGCTAGCCTTCACCTGTACTAAGAGGGAATACTGCTTGTGCATCCAAATCCCTTAAACCAAAGTTTTTCCGGAGAGTCCACCATATCTATCTATATGTGTATTACCCTGCTTTCCAAGTAAATTTGTATGTGCCAACTCTAAAACATTCAAATAAACATTTGTTTTGTGTGCTCGTACCACTCATGGAGCGATGAGCGGTCAGTATCTTCCATGCTAAGCGGGTTATTCTCACAACGAGAGTTTATTCACTCGTCTTGCACGTGATGATCTTCGTAAAAAGGAGGCCCAGTCATGCATAATACAAAAATAAACGAACAAAAACTCCCCCGGAAGGCTGATAGTTTGGAGGGCACACGTGGATTCAGTTAGCCATGGCATGTGTTTGTATGGTGGAGGGGAGTAAAAATTTCATTCTCTTTGGGAACTGCTATTAATGTGTTTAGCATGGAAGATACCGAAATCCTTTGTCATAACGTTGACATGAAAAGCACACCACCCAAAATTATACTTTCATCTCTGTTTTAAACATTGAGCTCTGGCACCTCTGCAAATCATTGCTTCCCTCTGCAAAGGGGCATTCTATTTACTTTCATGTTATTTTGTTTTATTATTTGAGTCATCATCTTCTCATTTAAAGCACCAATCCTAAGAGCTCTAGTGTCATCTTCCCAACTGGGTCTAGTTAATGTTGGATGTGAGCATGACTGGATCTCTTGTACCCTGAATTACAATGTTCAGTCACTGCTTGAACTTCACAAGTGCTTGACGTGGCTTGAGACTGCGTCGGTATTTCCCCAAAGAGGAAGGGATGACGCAGCACAACGACGGTAAGTATTTCCCTCAGTTATTAAACCAAGGTTATCGAACAAGTAGGGGGATCACCACCACCCAATAAGCCGCACCTGCACACAAACAACAAATACTTGCAACCCGACGCGAAAGAGAGGTTGTCAATCTCTCTACGGTAAAAAGATAGATTAGGTAGTGATAGATAGGAGAGATAGATCTCTCAAGAACACAAAATAAAAAGAGAAAATATGCAGTAATATGTTTTTGGGTTTTTGGTTTTGTAGATCTGAAAACAAAGATTGCAAAAAGATAGATCGGAAAGCAATATATTGGAAAAGTAGACCCGGGGGCCGTAGGGTTCACTAGTGGCTTCTCTCATGAGTATAGCGCACGGTGGGCGAACAAATTACTGTTGGGCAATTGATAGAAAATAGAATAGTCATGACGATATCCAAGGCGATGATCATTATATAGGCATCACGTCCAAGATAGGTAGACCGACTCCTGCCTGCATCTACCTCTATTACTCCACACATCGACCGCTATCCAGCATGCATCTAGTGTATTATGTTCATGGAAAAATGGAGTAATGCAATAAGAACGGTGACATGATGTAGACAAGATCTATTCATGTAGGAATAGACCCCATCTTGTTATCCTTAATAACAACTATACATGCGTGTCTTGCTGCCCCTTCTGTCACTGGGAAAGAACACCGCAAGATCGAACCCATCACAAAGCACCTCTTCCCATGTCAAGAAAAATCGATCTAGTCGGCCTAACTAAACCAAAGATTCAGAGAAGAAATATGAGGCTATGAGTAATCATTCATATAAGAGATCAAAGAAGACTCAAATAATATTCATGGATAGAAACTAATCATGAACTCAAAATTAATTGGATCCCAACAAACACACCGCAAAAGTTTACATCAAATAGATCTCCAAGAGACCATTGTATTGAGAATCATAAGAGAGAGAGATGAAGCCATCTAGCTACTGCCTACGGACCCATAGGTCTATGGTGGACTACTCACGCATCTACGAGAGAGTAAGAGGCACCTATGAGGAAGATGAACCCCTCCATGATGGTGTTTAGATTGGATCTCGAGGTTCTGGAACTTGCGGCGGCTGGAATTGTGTTTCGTCGACTCCCCTAGGGTTTTTGGAATATTTGGGAATTTATAGGCATTAGAGGCGGTGGAGAGGGGCCCCGAGGAGGGCACAACCCATCAGGGAGCGCCGGGGCCCCCCTGGCGCGCCCTGGTGGGTTGTGGTCTCCTCGGCCCACTTACCTGGCACTTCTTTGGCCCACTGGGTGTCTTCTCGTCCAGAAAAAATCTCCAAAAAGTTTCGTCGCGATTGGACTCCGTTTGGTATTGATTTTCTGCGAAGTAAAAAACAAGCAAAAACAACAACTGGCACTTTGGGACTATGTCAATAGGTTAGTCCCAAAAAATGATATAAAGTTGTTATAAAATGATTGTAAAACATCCAAGAATGATAATATAACAGCATGGAACAAGCAAAAATTATAGATACGTTGGAGACGTATCAGCATCCCCAAGCTTAATTCCTACTCATCCTCGAGTAGGTAAATGATAAAAATAGAATTTTTTATGTGGAATTCTGCCTAACATGTTCATCATATTCTTTTCTTTTGTATAGCATGGACATTTGGACTTGTAAATTATTCAAAGCAATAGTCTAGTTTTAGCATAGTGACTTCAATAGTCAAGCATGTCAACAAGCAACCATGTCTTTCAAAATATCAACACTAAAGAAAGTTATCCCTAGCCCATCATGCTCAATCATTGATCCATTCATGAAACACACTCAAATATTAGCTATGCCCAATGCTCAAGTACGATCATAGTGCTCCCTAGTTGGTGCTTTATAAGAGAAGATGGAGACTCAAAGAAAAAATAAAAATTGCATAAATAAAAGATAGGCCCTTCGTAGAGGGAAGTAGGGATTTGTAGAGGTGCCGGAGCTCAAGGTTTAAATTGAGAGAGAAAAAATATTTTGGGTGGCATGCTTTTCCTGTCAACGAAAACGATAAAGTAGCTCACAATACTTTCCATGCTAGATATATCATAGGCGGTTACCAAACAGAAAATAAAGTTTATTCCTTTTTCCACCAAACTTACACTTTCCATGGCGGGCTGTATCCACGGTTGCCTTCCATACCAACACTTTCCAAGGAATTTATTATTTGACAACAAAAAGTAAATATTTTTTTCTTTTTCATTTCGGGAATGGGCATCCCTATTACCGCCGCACTCTGGTGCAATGACAAGTGAATAAACACTCATCTTGAGAATAACACATCTAGCATGGAAAAATATTGGACACTCCCCACCGTTTCATGAGCGGTACGGGCACACAAAAGAGAAAATTTATTTTGAAAATTTAGAGATGGCACATACAAATTTGCTTGGAACGGCATGGAAATACCGCATATAGGTAGGTATGGTGGACTCATAAGGCAAAACTTGGTTTATGGATTTTGGATGCACAAGTAGTATTTCTACTTATTACAATTGGAGGCTAGCAAATAGATTAGGAAGCAACCAAACCAAGAAACGAAAATTCACATAAGCGAGCATTGCGCGTGACTAACACCGAATAATGGACCACAAGTAGGATGTAACTTCATTGCATAACTATTGACTTTCGTGCATGCATAGGGAATCACAAACCTTAACAGCAATATTCCTACTAAGCATAATTACTCACTAACATGACTCACATATTACTATCAGCATGATTCAAAACTATTACAAAGAATCAAGTTTAATTTGTCCAATGATCTTCATGAAAGTTTTTATTATATCCTCCTTGGATATCTATCACTTTGGGACTAGTTTCATATATTGCCATTGCTTTTTGACAAGCACAAACAAATTTAAGTGAAGCACATGAGCATAAAGATTTCATCTATCAAAATAGTATAAGTGAAGCATGAGAGGATTTCTTCAATATTTACCTACTCTCAAATTAATCTAAGTGAAGCATGAGAGTATTTATACAAAAAAATTCCAAGCACACCGTGCTCAAAAAGATATAAGTGAAGCACTAGAGCAATTCTAAAGCTCAAAAAGTTTAAGTGAAGCATAAAGAGTAATTCTAACAAATCATAGCATAATTTTGGCTCTCTCAAATAGGTGTGTCCATAAAGCATACAAGTGACAAACTAACAAACAAATAAAGCAAAGATACAAGACGCTCCAAGCAAAACTCATGATATGTGACGTATAAAAATATAGCTCCAAGTAAAATACCGATGGTCGTTAGAAGAAAGAGGAGATGCCACTCGGGAGCACACAATTTTATTATTGCATTATACCTACTGTATTTTAACTTTACCATGGCTTATACCCTTCAATATAACCCATAGATTCATCAAAACAAGCACACAATGCAACAAAAACAGAATCTGTCTCAAACAGAACAGTCTGTAGTAATCTGTACCATACCCATACTTCTGTAACTCTAAAAATTCTGAAAAATTAGGACAATGTAAGGAATTTGTATAGAAACACTGTGTTAAAATTTCATCTCAAGATCACGTTACAGAAAAAAAAATGAAAATTCATATACTGGACGCAAAGTTTCTGTTTCAGATTCAGCATCACTTCGACTCATCCTATGAATCATCCTAACGGTTCTACTTGGCACAAAAACTAAATAAACCATAAAAACACAATCATAACAGAGGCATAATTGTGTAAACACTCAAAAACAGAAAGGATAAAGCAAAAATTTATTTATTCATTGGGTTGCCTCCCAACAAGAGCTATCGTTTTACGCCCCTAGCTAGGCATATTGGATAGATTCAAGTATTGTCATCTTTAGTTTTGGATCCATAGGATGCACTCATGATTCATTCATATGGTGGCTTAATTATTGTTCTAGGGAAGTGTTCCATACCCTTTCTCAAGGGAAATTGAAAACGAATATTGCCTTCTTTCATATCAATCACGGCACCTATAGTGCGTAAAAATGGTCTACCAAGTATAATGGACAAGACGGATTACAATCAATATCAAGCACAATAAAATAAATGGGCACATAATTACTATTTGCAAGAATAAGAACATCATTAATTCTTCCAAAGGCATTTTAATATTAGAATCCGCCAAGTGCAAATTAATAGAACATTCTTCAATGTTGGTAAGACCAAGCAAATTACATAGAGATTTCGGAATCGTGGAAACACTAGCACCCAAATCACACAAAGCAAAGCATTCATAATTTTTAATCTTGACCTTAATGGTGGGTTCCCACTCATCATGTAATTTTCTAGGAATAGAAATCTCCAACTCCAACTTTTCTTCAAAAGATTTCATCATGGCATCAACGATATGTTTAGTAAAAGCTTTATTTTGCTCATAAGCATGGGGTGAATTAAACATGGATTGCAGCAAAGAAATACATTCAATCAAAGAGAAACTATCATTGTTAAAGTCTTTGCAATCCAAAATAGCGGGCACATCACTAGTTAAAGTTTTGACCTCTTCAAACCCACTTTTGCCAAAATTTTCATCAAGATTTTCACCCTCCAAATTATTGGGACGCCTTCTAGGTAAAGTTGACTCTACTTCAGTCCCTTCATTATCAATCTTAACATTACTAAACAAGGAATCAATAGAAGAAACACCAATCACTTTAAGATCTTCATCTTTTTTATGAAGGCAATCACTAGAAGACGATTTTCCAAGATTTCTCTTTTAGCTCTAAGCATAGCGGTTCTTTTCTTACTTTCATCCATAGAGACATATAAAGCTTTAATAGATTCATCAATCTTAGGCACAAAAGCTTTCAACTTGAGATTTTCAACATCATGAGAAATTCTATCAATGCTTCTAGACATATCATCAATCGTATTCAACTTTTCTTCTATCGTAGTATTGAAAGCCTTTTGCGCATTGATAAATTCTTTAATATTACCCTCAAGATCAGAGGTGTTCCTATTATTATTGTAAGAAGAATTACCATAGGAATTACCATAATTATTAGAGGAATTTCCAGGAAAAGGCCTAGCATTAAAATTACCCCTATAAGCATTGTTATTGAAATTGTTGCGTGAGACAAAATTCACATCTACGGATTCACTATTTTGCTCAATCAAAGTAGACAAAGGCACATCATTATGATCAAGAGGAGCATTTTTACTAGCAACTAATTTCATCAAAGCATCAACTTTATCACTCAAAGTACTAATTTCCTCTACCGAATTAACTTTTTTACTAGTAGGTGCTCCTTCGGTATGCCATTGAGAATAATTAGCCATAATATTATCTAGCAATTTAGTAGATTTACCCAAAGTAATCTCCATAAAAGTACCACCCGCGCTGGAATCTAAAAGATTTCTAGAGACAAAATTCAATCCCGCATAAAATTTTTGTATGATCATCCAAAGATTCAAACTATGTGTAGGACAATTTCTTATCATCAACTTCATTCTTTCCCATGATTGGACAATATGTTCATGCTCAAGTTTCTTAAAATTCATGATTTGCGTCCTAAGGGAAATAATTTTTGCGGGAGGAAAATGCTTAGTGATAAAAGCATCCTTGCACTTATTCCATGAATCGATACTATTGCGAGGCAAAGATGAAAACCAAATTTTTGCACAATCCCGCAAGGAAAAAGGAAATAGTTTCAACTTGACAATATCATTGTCCACATCTTTTTTTTCTTTTGCATATCACACAATTCAACGAAAGTGTTTAGATGGGACGCGGCATCCTCATTAGGATTACCGGCAAATTGATCTTTCATGACAAGATTCATCAAAGCGGAATTAATATCACAAGACTCCGCACTAGTGGCAGGAGGAGCAATAGGCATACTAATAAAATCATTATTATTAGTATTGGAAAAATCACACAACTTGGTGTTCTCTTGAGTCATCGTGACTACGCAAACAAGATTGCAAACAAGGAAGAGATCCGGCAAGAAAAAGGGCAAACGAAAAAGAGGGCGAAGAAAACGACAAATTGGTGAAGTGGGGGAGAGGAAAACGAGAGGCAAATGGCAAATAATGTAATTGCAAGGAGATGAGATTTGTGATTAGGAACCTGGTAGATGATGATGGAGTTCCCTCGGCGCCTACGATAGGCACGTAGAAGAGTCCGCTTCCTCCCTGGCAACAGTGCCAGAAATTCCTTTGACGTGGCTTGACCTGCGTCGGTATTCCCCAAAGAGGAAGGGATGATACAGCATAGCGACGGTAAGTATTTCCCTCAGTTATGAAACCAAGGTTATCGAACCAGTAGGAGGATCACCACCACCCAATAAGCAGCACCTGCACACAAACAACAAATACTTGCAACCCGACGCGAAAGAGAGGTTGTCAATCTCTCTATGGTAAATAGATATATTAGGTAGTGATAGATAGGAGAGATAGATCTCTCAAGAACACAAATAAAAAGAGTAAATATGCAGCAATATATTTTTGGGTTTTTGGTTTTGTATATCTGAAAACAAAGATTGCAAAAACCGTAGATCGGAAAGCAATATGATAGGAAAAGTAGACCCGGGGGCCGTAGGGTTCACTAGTGGCTTCTCTCATGAGTATAGCGCACGGTGGGTGAACAAATTACTGCTGGGCAATTGATAGAAAATCGAATAGTCATGACGATATCCAAGGCGATGATCATTATATAGGCATCACGTCCAAGATAGATAGACCGACTCCTGCCTGCATCTACCTCTATTACTCCACACATCGACCGCTATCCAGCATGCATCTAGTGTATTAAGTTCATGGAAAAAGGAAGTAATGCAATAAGAACGATGACATGATGTAGACAAGATCTATTGATGTAGGAATAGAACCAATCTTGTTATCGTTAATAGCAACGATACATGCGTGTCTTGCTGCCCCTTCTGTCACAGGGAAAGAACACCGCAAGATCAAACCGATCACAAAGCACCTCTTCCCATGGCAATAAAAATCGATCTAGTCGGCCTAACTAAACCAAAGATTCGAAGAAGAAATACGAGGCTATAAGTAATCATGCATATAAGAGATCAAAGAAGACTCAAATAATATTCATGGATAGAAATTGATCATGAACTCAAAATTCATCGGATCCCAACAAACACACCGCAGAAGTTTACATCAAATAGATCTCCAAGAGACCATTGTATTGAGAATCATAAGAGAGAGAGAAGAAGCCATCTAGCTACTGCCTACGGACCCGTAGGTCTATGGTGGACTACTCACGCATCATCGGAGAGGCACCTATGAGGAAGATGAAGCCCTCCGTGATGGTGTTTAGATTGGATCTCGCGGTTCTGGAACTTGCGGCGGCTGGAATTGTGTTCCTCGACTCCTCTAGGGTTTTTGGATTTTTCTGGGAATTTATAGGCACGATAGTCGGTTGAGGGGTGCCCGAGGTGCCCAGCACCCACCAGGCCGCGCCAGGGGGCCTCTGGCGCGCCCTGGTGGGGGCTGGCCACCCTGGGCCCCCTCCTCTGGTCTTCTTTGGCCCATCTTCTTTCTTCTGGTCCATAAAAAATCCACAAAAATCCCCACAGCGTTTTGTCTCCGTTTGGTACTGATTTTCTACGAAGTAAAAAACAAGCAAAAACAGCAACTAGCACTTTGGCACTATGTCAATAGGTTAGTCCCAAAAAATGATATAAAGTTGTAATAAAATTATTGTAAAACATCCAAGAATGATAATATAACAGCATGGAACAAGCAAAAATTATAGATACATTGGAGATGTATCACACATCGACGGTAAGTATTTCCCTCAGTTATGAAACCAAGGTTATCGAACCAGTAGGAGGATCACCACCACCCAATAAGCAGCACCTGCACACAAACAACAAATACTTGCAACCCGACGCGAAAGAGAGGTTGTCAATATCTCTATGGTAAAAAGATAGATTAGGTAGTGATAGATAGGAGAGATAGATCTCTCAAGAACACAAAATAAAAAGAGCAAATATGCAGCAATATGTTTTTGGGTTTTTGGTTTCGTAGGTCTGAAAACAAAGATTGCAAAAAGATAGATCGGAAAGCAATATATTGGAAAAGTAGACCCGGGTGCCGTAGGGTTCACTAGTGGCTTCTCTCATGAGTATAGCGCACGGTGGGTGAACAAATTACTGTTGGGCAATTGATAGAAAATTGAATAGTCATGACGATATCCAAGGCAATGATCATTATATAGGCATCAAGTCCAAGATAGGTAGACCGACTCCTGCCTGCATCTACCTCTATTACTCCACACATCGACCGCTATCCAGCATGCATCTATTGTATTAGGTTCATGGAAAAACGGAGTAATGCATTAAGAACGGTGACATGATGTAGACAAGATCTATTCATGTAGGAATAGACCCCATCTTGTTATCCTTAATAGAAACGATACATGCGTGTCTTGGTGCCCCTTCTGTCACTGGGAAAGAACGCCACAAGATCGAACCCACCACAAAGCACCTCTAACCAAGGCAAGAAAAATCGATCTAGTTGGCCTAACTAAACCAAAGATTCGGCGAAGAAATACGAGGCTATAAGTAATCATGCATACAAGAGATCAAAGAAGACTCAAATAATATTCATGGATAGAAACTGATCATGAACTCAAAATTCATCGGATCCCAACAAACACACCGCAAAAGTTTACATCAAGTAGATCTCCAAGAGACCATTGTATTGAGAATCATAAGAGAGGGAGAGAGGAATCCATCTAGCTACTACCTACGGAACCGTAGGTCTATGGTGGACTACTCACGCATCATCGGAGAGGCACCTATGAGGAAGATGAACCCCTCCGTGATGGTGTTTAGATTTGATCTCGAGGTTCTGGAACTTTCGGCGGCTAGAATTGTGTTTCGTCGACTCCCCTAGGGTTTTCTGAATATTTGGGAATTTATAGGCATCAGAGGCGGTGGAGAGGGGCCCCGAGGAGGGCACAACCCATCAGGGCGCGCCGGGGCCCCCCTGGCGCGCCCTGGTGGGTTGTGGTCTCCTCGGCCCACTCCCCCGCACTTCTTTAGCCCACTGGGTGTCTTCTGGTCCAGAAAAAATCTCCAAAAAGTTTCATCGCGATTGGACTCCATTTGATATTGATTTTCCTAGAAGTAAAAAACAAGCAAAAACAACAACTGGCACTTTGGCACTATGTCAATAGGTTAGTCCCACAAAATGATATAAAGTTGTTATAAAATGATTGAAAAACATCCAAGAATGATAATATAACATCATGGAACAAGCAAAAATTATAGATACGTTGGAGACGTATCAGTGCTCTCCATTTATGTTTTGCAGTCTCGGAAAGGGCTAGCGAGATACCATTTTATCATATTACATCATAGTTGTTTTGACGAAGTGTTGGTATTTGAGATATAGTATTATTGCTTGCTAGTTGATTATGTTATTGATATGAGTAAATATAGTTTCTAAGTATTATTATTTGTATGTTTACATCATGACCTATGTTGAAAACTTGATTATTAGCTAAGCTTATATGTGGAAACAATAACAAAAGAGTTTGGAAAAGTTTTTCTTTATCACTTTCAGTTTATCAACTGAATTGCTTGAGGACAAGCAATGAGTTAAGCTTGGGGGAGTTGATACGACCCAAACATATCTACTTTTCCAAACACTTTGGCTCTTGTTATGGGCTCTAATTTGCACAATATGATTGGAACTAACCCGGACTGACGTTGTTTTCAGCAGAATTGCCATGGTGTTATTTTTGTGCAGAAATAAAAGTTTTTGGAATCGAACGACACTTTGCGGAGATTTTTATTGAATGAATAAAAATACTGGAACGAAGATCAACTAGAGTTGGGCCACATGTTTCCCACAAGGCAACAGGGCGCGACCACCCCCCAGGGCGCGCCATGTTGCCTTGTGGTGCCCATAGGTGGTCGCCTGACCTAATTCCAAGCCTATAAATTTCGTTTCCCCGAGAAAAAAATAGGAGAGAAGATTTCATCATGTTTTACCATACGGAGCCACCGCCACCTTGATAACCCACAAGTATAGGGGATCGCAACAGTCTTCGCGGGTAGCATTTCACCCTAATTTATTGATTCGACACAAGGGAAGCCAAAGAATATTTATCGGCCTTGCAGTTGAGTTGTCAATTCAACCACACCTGGGATATCTCCCTGTAGCAAGTTTTAGTAGCACGACAAGTAATAGTAGTAACAATAACAGTAGTAGTGACAGCAGTAATTTTATAGCAGTTGTGACAGTAGCAGCAACAATAGTAACTTAGCAAGATTCAGTATATGTAAAGTGTAAGCACGTGGATCGGTGATGGATGATGACTTAGATGACATTAATCATGTAACAATTACACACTAGGGCGACACAGAACTAGCTCCAATTCATCAATGAAATGTAGGTATGTATTCCATATATATTCATGCGTGCTTGCGATAAGAACTTGTATGACATCTTTTGTCCTACCCTCCCGTGGCAGCGGGGTCCTATTGGAAACTAAGGGATATTAAGGCCACCTTTTAATAGAGAACCGGAACAAAGCATTAACACATGGTGAATACATGAACTCCTAAAACTACGACAATCATCAGAAAGAATCCCAATTTTTGTCACCTTGGGGTATGCGGATCATGACATGTAATAAGTGACTACAACTTGCAAGATAGGATCCAAATCACTCTTATATTCATGAAAACATAATAGGTTCAGATCTGAAATCATGGCACTCAGGCCTAGTGACAAGCATTAAGCATAGCAAAGTCATAGCAACATCAATCTCAGAACATAGTGGACACTAGGGATCAAGCCCTATCAAACTTAACTCGATTACATGATCAATCTCATCCAATACCATCACCGTCAAACAAGCCTACAAAGGAATTACTCACTCCTGATGGTGAGCATCATGGCGGTGTTGATGAAGAAGGGTTGGTGATGACGACGGCGACGAACCCCCCTCTCCAGAGCCCCAAACGGACTCCAAATCAGCCCTCCCGAGGAAGAACGGGAGGTGGCGGTGGCTCTGTCTCGTGAAACGCGATCAAATATTCACTCTTATTTTCTCTCTCTAAAGATGTGAATTTATAGGACTGGAATTGGGGTCGAAGGAGCCTCGTGGGCCCCACAAGCCATTAGGGCATGCCCAGGGGGGTAGGCGCGCCCTGTTGGCTTGTGGCCCACAGGTTGCCCCCCTCCGATGGATCTTCGCTCCATAATTCATTGTTTATTCCAAAAATAATTCACAAAAAGTTTTGTCGAATTCCAGGAGCTTTTATTTATGCACAAAAATAACACCAAAGTACTTCTGCTGAAAATAGTGTCAGTTCGGGTTAGTTCCATTCAAATCATGCAAATTAGAGTCCAAAACGAGAGCAAAACTGTTTGTAAAAGTAGATACGTTTGAGACGTATCACACCTCATGTTCTTCCTCAGGAGGCTGATCTGGACCCTCTTTTGGGCTCCGGAGAGGCGGATTCGTCACCATTGTCATCATCACCCCTTCTCCATCGACAAATCCATGATGCTCACCACCGGGAGTGAGTAATTCCTTCGTAGGCTTGCTGGACGGTGATAGAGTTGGATGAGATTTATCATGTAATCGAGTCAGTTTGTTAGGGCTTGATCCCTAGTATCCACTATGTTCTGAGATTGATGTTGCTATGACTTTGCTATGCTTAATGCTTGTCACTAGGGCCCGAGTGCCATGATTTAAGATCTGAACCTATTATGTTTTTATGAATATGAGGGTGTTTTGGATCCTATCTTTTATGAATATGGGAGTGTTTTGGATCCTATCTT
This sequence comes from Elymus sibiricus, assembly GCA_039707655.1. Lineage (NCBI taxonomy): Eukaryota > Viridiplantae > Streptophyta > Magnoliopsida > Poales > Poaceae > Elymus > Elymus sibiricus. Next base: position 314,943,335 of record CM077665.1, read on the forward strand.
GCAAGCTGTATGCACCTACTATGTGTTTTGATCCGTAGCCCCCAAGGTGACAATAATTGGGACCACCTCTGGTGATGACCATAGGAGTTCATGTATTCACCATGTGTTAATGCTTTGTTCTGGTTCTCTATTATAATGAGATCTTAATATCCATTGGGTTTTCTTATGGACCACGCTGCCACGGGAGGATAGGAAAAAAGATGTTATGCAAGTTCTTATTACAAGCACGTATAAGTATTTAGGAATACATGCCTACATTATATTGATGAATTAGAGCTAGTTATGCGTTGCTCTAGGTTGTGACTGTTACATGATAAATGTTATCCAAATATCCATCGATGATCCAGTGCCTACGCATTTCTCATATTGCTTTAGCTATGTTCCCACTGTTGTTGCTGCTATTACAATCACTACAAAACTGCTATTGTTACTATTGCTACTATTACCGCTACTATTAAACTATCATATTATTCCCAGGTGTGGTTGAATTGACAACTCAACTGCTAAGTCTCACAAATATTCTTTGGCTCCCCTTGTGTCGAATCAATAAATTTGGGTGAAATACTACCCTCGAAGACTATCGTGATCCCCTATACTTGTGGGTTCTCAAGCGACGATGGGGATAAGAAGTAAAAAAGAATTCCTACTCTCCAATATATAACTAGGCTCAAAATATAGTTTTTTTTCTAGACTCGACACGGCCAAGTTACAATCAAGCAAGGGGGCTCCTATGGTCGGTATTGGTCTGATACCAACTTGTAACGCCCAATACGCGGTCCTATCCTCACGATGGTCGGGGATCTTGCTAAAGATAGAAGCGCATATCAGGAGCCCTTTGCAAGATGGATATTGTCACAATACATGTACTGAAGAGATGATAATATAGAAGTTCGGCTTACACTCGCCACAAGCTACATCATGAATATCTCAAATACATAAGTCATACAATCATCATACTGAAGAGCAGGGTCCGACTACAGACGAAATTCGAATGTGCCTAAGAGTTTGGAAATAAACATACAAGACGTCCACCCTGCATATCCCAGGATGCCGACCAAGGGCACCACTACTTCTCATCGGGGTACGTCACATACATATGATCGCGTTCCTCATCATACTCCCATTGGAGTCCTTTTGTATCATATGCATGATTATCATCGGTACCTGCACCTATTGTTGTAGTAATCCATGAGCCTCGGGGACTTAAACAATCTCATTACCAAGGGTACCCAAACTAGCCAAACTAATGGGTATAGAATGGTTAAGTGGTGAGGCTGCAGCAAGCACTAAGCATTTATATCTGGCTAACTTACGAGTACAAGAATAAGAAGACTATTCTATGCATAAACAGACATGAACTAGTTGTGATCAAGAACTGATCCTGAACACCTACTTACGATCCAATCATAACCCCATCGTGTTCTCTTCCCGAACTCCCTCGAAAAGAGACAATCACGGTTACGCACAGGGTTGGTGTATTTTAATTGAGTTTACTTGCAAGTTCTCTACAACCGAATATCATAAATCTCCAAGTCACTACATAACCATGGGCACGACTTTCCAAAAGATTTAACCCTGCAGGGGTTCTCCAACTCGTCCATCACAAATTGACCACAAGCTGCTTTGAAAAACCTCAACCTCTGGAGAGCCCAAGTATCCTCGGAATCATGGTGCACAAGACATTCGTTAAAGTCAAAACAAAACTAGCATGACCTCCCGCGCATGCCGACAATCCCGATAGGAGCTGCACGTATCTCATTCTCAAAGCACAACCAGATGGGCCAGACGTCGGGTTGGATGAGACCCCAGTTACCCAGGGGGCGCCGGACATCACCCAGTTTGGACCAACACTCATGAGGAGCACTGGCCCGGTTTGTTGATTAAGAATCCGTGGACTAATTTCTCCCTATGCATTTATTTTAGTTAGGAAAATTTTAACACCAATGTTGGGCCTTGCTGGAAGAGTTTTATTCACCGATGAATTATCAAGGGGGGGGGGCATAAAACCCCAAACATGTTAGGAGAGCTCATCAAGGAACATAACACCAAGCAAAATGCCAAGCCTTCGACCCTGTGCCAAGTGTATATATGCAGTAATTAAATAGCAAGAATAAAGTGATATCTCATGATATCCATGTCTCAACATGGAACAACCTGCAGCTGCAACGAGCAACTATATAAGAGGGGTTGAGCAAGCGCTAACTTAGCCAAACAACGGTTTTGTTAGGACAGTGGATGGTTAGAGGCTTATCATGGCATCTTAGGAGGCTCAACAAACAAGTGGTAGGAAGCAAGACATAACAGTAGCAACAGGACAACTAGCATAGCAAAGATAGTAACGGTATCCAAGGTAATGGTCACCTTGCCTGGTTTGTCTTTAGTGCGATAGAATGCTTGCTCCTCGTAAAAGTTCTCGACAGGTTCCTCGAACTCGGACTCGTCACCCGGTACTACCCACAAGAGTAGCCAGAAAAAGAACAAAAAAACAATCATGGCATAATGCATAGACAAGATGATGCATGTCAAGTTTAACATAGTTCAGCATGGCATCCTATCTAGTCAATTCAAATGAAGCCTTGTTCCCTAGGAAGCATGGAAGAAGCACCACTTCATATACATATTTGTCGATTTATCAATTCTGGACAGAACAATAATTTTAATTATTTTGACATGCATGAATATTGCAGAAACATAATCTACACGCGAAATCGATGCAAATGCATATAAATATCATAGAAAACGGAGTTACAAAGCTCTTGGAACGCTCACAATAAGATACAGGAAGGATTTGGTGATAACTAGGAAGTAGGAATAGATATGTGCACATTCTTGGCATTCCAAGTATGCCCCCTAGAAACAATGGGAAATTTTAGTTGAAAACCATTTGAAAATCATAGCATTTGGATTTGTGAAGCTCAAGATACGATCAAATCAAAATGCAAGTCAAAACTGTCACAAACAGCACGATACCACTTTGTATGCAACTAAACAATATGCTTCGGGATGATAACATGAATGAATATTTCATGGGGCTATAGTACACTTAAACTACTTCACAATTCATGTAAAGATCAAATTCATAGGCATTAAGGATGAATTGATATGAATTTAGCAAGATGCAAAGTTTTTGTTCAGATTAAGGATCTAGTGAAAAAGGGGGTATTTCTATGAGGAGAGTTAATATGATGGCATGCTGGAGGCAAGAATTAAATATGCTATAGGTTTTATCATGACATCAAATTGCAAAGCTTAGTACATAGCATGGAGTTCATAACATTCAACATGGGCATATTCATAGGAGTTACAAATTCATGGCCTTCATCAAAACAATATGCAATGTTGAAACATGCTGATTTCTAGACTTAGTGAAAACTCAGACAATTGAAAATAGTAACATGGTGGTGCATAGTTGGCAGCAAGTTAACATGATCTTAACAAGGGTTTTTGTGCCATGCAAAAATGCATGCAACTACTAGGCTTATCAGAGGCCAAAATACATGTTCAAGTTCATCCATATGAGGTATAGGTAATTAGCTATGAATTTTGCAAAATGCAATCCTATGCAAAGATGGCATGCAACGAAACTTGCTCAAACACTAAAAACAATGCCACAGATGATTTTTTTGGATTTTTCTACCCCAAAAACATATATTGCATGCATATATTTATATAAGTAAAACACCACAGTGATTTATGTAAGATTAATGAAAATTCTGAAATTCCAGAAAAACAAAAAAATACATATAACAAAAATAGTTTTAAAACAGTAAAAGGACACCCATGATCCACCTAGCCATTGAGGCTCACTATTCGACCCAGGGGCCACGTGGATGGGAGTGTGAGGATGATAGGTGGGTCTGTTGGACCTACATGTTAGTGGGACAGAGGGAGCCAAAAATGGGGCTTAATACCACTTCCCTCTCTAGGACTCGAACCCGTGTGCTGATTTAAACTAAACAGCGGACGGAACCAGTCGGCTGCGATTGTGCGCTCATTAAGAGAGGGGGCACTCTGCCTTTTGGACTATACCTACATGCTGGCTGGTGGGTCCCGAGTGGTAGCGAGACAACGACGATGAACGGTGCGAGCGAAGCGGTACCACTAGGTCTAATCCTACGCGTATGTAACAGATCCAACGACCGAGAGACACGCATGTACAAAAAAGAGAAAAACAGAGGAGGCCCTATCGGGGACGAGTCCAACACGCCTGTGGTGTTGCCAGAGTTGCCTCCGATGACCAGATCGAGCTTTTGAGGAGTGGAATCGACCCTACGTAACAAGCCATGTCTACGGGTACCACGGACGCATCGGAAAGAGGTCGAAAACCTCGCTGATGACGAGGTCCGACAGAACCGTGCTCAGGCTCGCATGGCAAACGGTGCTAGAGAAAGAAATCGAGGGACCAAAGGTTACCGGAGGTGCGCATGCTCACGCTGAGTAGGTTGGAGAAGGAGGCCGAGCTCGGGGACGACGGGCTGCGACGAATTCGGCTGATGACGAGGTTCAGCCGAAGAGGAAGAAGACGGAGGAGGATGGAGAACTTGGGGCTCCCGGCTTGAAGTAGTCGATGTCGTGGACGTAGACAAACGTGGCGGATCTTTCGGACACGAAGACGACGACGAAGGTGTACGTTGGCTACGCGAGCGCCAGGCCACCCTCTCGGATGTGCTCGGGAGCGAAGGGGCCAATGGATATGGTGTATAATCTCACCTGGCAGCGTTGATGGATGGGAGAGGGAAACCCTAGCAAGGGCTAGGACACGAGGAGGAGGGTTATAGGGGCCGGGAGCATCGTGGCGAAGCGGTGACACACTCATGCTGGCGGTTGATACGTCTCCAACGTATCTATAATTTATTATTGTTCCATGCTACTATATTATCATTCTTGGATAGTTTATATGCATTTATATGTTGTTTTATATCATTTTTGTGAACTAGCCTATTATCCTAGTGCCCAGTGCCACTTGTTGTTTTCTGCTTGTTTTTGGCCTTTCAGGAATACTGTACCAAACAAAGTCCAAATGCCCCGAAACTTTTTGATGCTTTTTTCTGGACAAAAATAAGACCTGGAGGCTTCATAGGGAGACTGGAGGCCACACGGGGTGGCGCCATGCCAATAGCGCGCACCTAGAGGGTGGTCGCGCCCTGATGGCTTCGGGCCACCTCACACGACCTCCTGACATAATTCTGCCTCTATGTATTCTCTAAGATCAGGAAAACACCTGAGAGCAAGCCAAAATACTTTCTCCGCCACCGCAAGTCTCTGTTCCGCCATGTGCCCATCTATAACCATGTTTTGGTGCCTTGCCGGAGGGGGGGATCGATCACGGAGGGCCTCTACATAAACCTTGCTGCTCCCATGATGATGTGTGAGTAGTTCACCATAGACGTACAGGTCCATAGCTAGTACCTAGATGGCTCTCTCTCTCTCTATGATCTTCAATACAAAGTTCATCGCGATTCCCGCGATGATCTATTCGATGTAATCTTCTTTGCAGTGTGTTTGTTGGGATCTGATGAATTGTGGGTTTATGCTTACATTATTCATGAGAATATATTGAGTGTTTACTGAATTCTTATATGCATGATTGTTATAGCTTCGTATTGCTCTCCGATCTATCGGTTTGGTTTGGCCAACTACAGTGATTTATCTTCAGCGGGAGTGGTGCGTTATCATGGGTTTAATCTTGCGGTGCTCAATCCCAGTGATAGAAAGGGACATGACACATATTGTATTACTGCCATTAAAGGGAAAACGATGGGGTTTATTCATATTGATTGGATTTACTTTGTCTACATCATGTCATGTTGCTCCAAGCGTTACTCTGTTTTTACTTAATACTCTAGATGCATGTTGGATAGCGGTCGATGGGTGGAGTAATAGTAGTAGATGCAGGCATGAGTCGGTCTACTTGTTCATGGACGTGATGCCTATATACATGATCATTGCCGTGAATAAATATTGCATAACTATGCGCTTTTCTACCAATTTCCCAAAAGTAATTTGTTTACGCACCGTATGCTTTCTTTGAGAGAGAAGCCTCTAGCGAAAACTATGGCCCCCAGGTCTTCATAAAATATATTACAAAAACTACAAAAATATTTCCCCCATTTATTTACTATTATTTTATTTTATATGTATATTATCTATCTATCACTACTTATCGCTTGCAAGTAACTAGTTCAAGGGGCTTGACAACCCTCTTGTCCGCGTTGGGTGGAAGTGCGTGCTCTTTTGTGTGTAAGTGCTGAAGACGGGAGTTTGCGTGGTGCTCCTATTGGTTCGATAACCTTGGTTCTCACCGAGGGAAATACTTATCTCTAATGTGCTGCATCTCCTCTCCTCTTCGAGGAAAAGTCCAACGCAATTTACAAGTAGCAGGAAGAATTTCTGGCGCCGTTGCCGGGGATTATCACCAAACTCTTATCAAGTACCTTAGCACAAATTATCATTCACTTGTTCTACTTTTTATTTGTTTTTATATTTTAATTTATATAAAATAAAAAATACAAAAATATTTCTATTTGCTTGTTTGCTTAGTTATCTAGTTTACTTGTTTCTTGCTAGTTTACTTACTTGTTTGTCTTTATGGCTAGTTATTCTATCGGGTCTTGTAATCCCGAGAATGAAGTGATTAAGTTCAAATAAAGGGGAGGAGAAATTTTAAAAGATGTGTGGTATAGGATTTGCAATGCTCAAAATAGGTCAACTCATAAGCGATCTACCCAAGTTTTGCTTCGTAAGTTTTATGCGGGTGTGACCACTTGGTATAGATTCGTTCTTGACACCATTACCGGTGGTAATTTATTAATGAGTCACACTCGAGATGCTCATAATGCTATTGAAAATCTTGTAGGATCACCTCCTATTATTGTTAATGGAACCGTTTTGACATTGGAAGATGTTATGCGTAGGCTAGATTCTATAGAAAATAAGATGCCTACTATTGAGCACATTGAAAATCTAGACAGGAAGGTCCATAATCAAATAACTCAAGTTGGTTATTCTAAAGATGCTTAAAGAAAACGAGCCAAAGATTAGTGAAGAGCTTGCACAAAGTACTTCTCGAATCGATAAGTTGGAACAAACCCTTAATAAAATGGGCTCCGCTTTCATTCCTACTAAAACTATCGATAAAAATCCTACAAACAAGAGCCCCAAGTTTATGTATGTTCCTAAGCCTATGAGTGGTACACCTAGTAAGAAGAATGAGGATCTTAAAATGATTAGTGTGCACCTCAATTTTATAAATGTAATAAAGGAACATATTGTCAAGTCTCCTCTTTTTATACCTAGGAGTGTGGTCATCAAAAACTTATGTGCTAAACCTCCTAGGAACCACGGTTGCATAATTGAGGACCTGGAGGTCAAGGATGACAACACTTGATACTATGCATTATGCCTAGCTAGGGGCATAAAACGATAGCGCTTGTTGGGAGGCAACCCAGTAGTTATATTTTTTTTCTAATTTCTGTCTTGGTGTGTTTACATGATTATTTATACTATAATGATTGTGTTTTCATGTTTTAATTGGTGTTTGTGCCAAGTAAAGCCTTTGGGATTGATTTGGAAGATAGTAGAATTGATACGGTGCAAAAACAGAAACTTTTACGTCCAGTGCACAATTTCTATGATTTTACTGGAAGGTATGTTTGATATGAAATTTTTAAAAAATATTTCTATACAAATTTCCCATGTTTTCCTAATTTTTCAGAATTTTTGGAGTTACATAAGTATGGTATTTGCGCAAATCATTACAGACTATTCTGTTTTAGATAGATTCTGTTTTTGCTTGCATAGTTTGCTTGTTTTGATGATGCTATCGATTCTATCAGGGGGTATAAGCCATCGAGAAGTTATAATAAATTACCTTATTCAATAATAAAATATTAACAAATTTATAACAGTACCTAAAGTTTTTTATTTACCTATCATACTAACAGATCTCACGAGTTTTCTGTTGAGTTTTGTGTGTGGAATAAGGAGTGGCAAAAGTCTAAGCTTGGGGATGCCCAAGGAACCCCAAGGTAAAAATTTAGGAAGACTCAAGTGTCTAAGCTTGGGTATGCCCCGGAAGGTATCGCCTCTTTCGTCTCCATTCCATCGGAATGTCACTTGGAGCTATATTTTTATTCATCACATGATATGTGCTTTGCTTGGAGTGTCTTGTGTTATAGTTTTCTTTATTTTTAGTTTGCCACAATCATTGTCTGCTGGACACACCTATTTTAGAGAGACACTTGTTCATCATGATTTGTTAGAATACTCTATGTGCTTCACTTATATCTTTTCAGCTAAGCAGTTGTTGTAGTGCTTCACTTATATCTTTTAGACCACGACGGCGTGTAGATTTTATAGAAATAGTTGAACTCTCGTGCTTCACGTAAACTTGTTTGAGAGTCTAATAAATATTAATGGTAATTTTCATGGGTTATAAGACTATTCAAAAAATGATAGGTATCCAAGGAGTGTATTATCAAAACCTTCATGTAGCTCACCAAATAAGAGAGATTGTGGGTTAATGATATTGATGTAGTAATATGAAAGGGCATGAGTACATGATTGTTGGTTAGTAGAAATATCAGTAGCTAAAGCGTATTACTTGTTGCTCATCTAAATATTGGTTATGGCATGATGATGATGTGTGAGCATTCTTATTCCTCGTTGAAATCCTACTGTTGTTCAGGTCAGAGGCGTGCGATGGTTAACTCCTACGAACCTCCTCCCTGGGTATATGCGGTAGAACTTTGCTTCGAGAGAGCTAATAAATCTTTGCAATAAGTATATGAGTTCTTTATGACTAATGTTAATCCATGGATGTATGCACACTCACCTTTCCATATAATGCTAGCCTCTTCGGTACCGCGCATTGCCCATCGTCACCTTGAGGAACAATGCATCTTTCACCGGTGTATCCAAACCCCATGTTATGATACGCTCTATCACACATAAGCCTCCTTATTTATTCCTCAAAAAAGGCACCATACCTACCTATTATGGCATTTCCATGGCCATTCCGAGATATATTGCCATGCAACTTCCACCGTTACATCACATGACTTGTGTGTTCATCATTATATTGCTTTGCATGATCATGTAGCTGACATAGTATTTGTGGCTCAGCTACCATCCATCATTGTTTACATGTTATGCTAGATCATTTCACATCCTGGTACACTGTTAGAGGCATTCATACAGTCATTTATCTTTCATCATTGAGTTTTTATATCGAGTTGTTAGTAAATAAAAGTGTGATGATCATCATTATTAGAGCATGGTCCAAGTGAGGAAAGGATGGTGGAGTAATGATTCCCCCACAAGTCGGGATGAGATCCGGGCAAAAAATAAAAAGGCCAAATGAGACCACCAAGAAAACAGAAAAAAAAAGAGAAAAGGAAAAGGACAAAAAAGAAAAAAAAGGGAAAATAAATAAATGAGAGAAAAAGAGAGAAGGGAATTTGCTACTATCAGTTACCACACTTGTGCCTCAAAGTGACACCATGTTCTTCATATAGAGAGTCTCCCGAGCTGTCATTTTCATATTCTAGTGGGAATTTTTCATTATAGAACTTGGCTTGTATATTCCGATGACGGGCTTCCTCAAATGCCCGAGGTCGTCATGAGCAAGCAAGTTGGATACACACCCACTTAACTTCCCATGAGCTTTCATACACTTATAGCTCTAGTGCATTTGTTGCATGGCAATCCCTACTCCTCGTGTTGATATCGACTAATGGGCATCTCCATAGCCTGTTAGTCCGCCTAGTTGATGCGAGACTTTCCTTCCACTTTGATTCCTTTTGATATCTAGCACCATATTCTATTCCACCTATATGCTATATCCATGGTTCACGCTCATGTATTGAGTGAGGTTGAAAATGCTGAAGCACGTTAGAAGTACGATCCAATTGCATGACTTGACACCGTGGTGCTCATGATTTATACTTATGTAGTGAAGACGGAGTCATGCCATGCTAATATGATAAAATGAGTAGGGCGTAACGTTCTTTCACTGGTGCAGCGACGTGCTATACAAACGGTTTTTAACCCCTTTCCGCGACGTAGTTTTAAACCATCGCCTTGCATGTGTGGGCGATAGGGGGGTCCATCCGACACGACACGGAAAACCCATCGGCGATGGTGGCCAACGAACACAAACGTTTTGGAAAGCTAAGCGTATGGAATGTCCGCATCTATCACAAACGAGAGTCACCGGTCAATCGTTTGAGATATGGCATCCTTCCCATACGGCCCATCCTTGGAACTCGTATGAGATCACACTAACATCGCACGCGCTATTCTGTAGCGCACCGTTTACGATGTGTGCCAAATCACAAACAGTTCATTATTGCAAAGCGTGTATGATAAGGAGACAATCACACACATTTTGTCCTACCACGTCGTTTGCGATATACCAAGATTCCCAAACGCTCCAACAGTCATACTCGTGTCGGATGCATACGACATAACAAACAGTTAAACATTATAAATCGTATATGATAAGGAGACTGTCACAAAACATTTAGGCCTGCTTAACCGTTTCTGATATTGTCTAACATCAGACACGGTTTGCAGACGGCAATTGTGTGCATTGTCGCACACGATTTCTCTCTCTGAAACGTGTCGAATCATGAGGTATATCACACACGTTCTGCTTTACAAACAGTGTGCGGTGTAATGACCTGCAGATCTTATTTTTCCGCTATTTTAATCGCCACAATTTAAAATTCTATAGGATTTGAATTTGATAGTAGGCTATAACATTTTTCATATCCATTCTATATAGACATAGGTTCAACAACCAATGCATTATTCCATTCATAGGTACATATGTTCAAGAATTACATCAAGAAATAATAATTACATTAGGACCAGATAAATAATGATGAACCATGGTTGCATACTTGTATTAAATACGATAAAGGAAGAGGCGAAAGACACTCTGGCAGTTGTACAAGGTGAAGCGGAATGCCCATATTGTGTCCTCCTCCATGCAGAATGCATGGACGACTTTGGGCCAGCCCCTTGTGATGGCGGACTGCCCATCCTTCTCTGTGTTGATGAGGACATCTAGGTAATCATCGTGGCCTGGTAGATATACATTAACGTTTGCACGTCCACCAATCATGTAGTTTGAGAGGTAATCCTGAGTAAACTGCTTTGAGAACCACTACAAACAAAATAGATTCAGACAGTGTAAATTTGTAAGCTAACAACTCATTATGGACAGTAAAAAGAAGGGTACAGAGTTCGTAGTTACCATCCTGGAGTTCACTGTTGTCTTGGATAACGTGTAAAGAAATAGTTTAATTGCCATATTTTGTCCCATTTTATTAACAACCTTTATAAGTTTCCTCACTTGATGCTGGTTCATGAATATCTCATTGCCGCATACGCAAAAAGGGTCGACACACGGATCTTTACCAGTGACATATGTACCTACAAGCAACAAGTTAGTATTATAAGGTAAACTGAAATTGTATTCCCTGTCCAAGTATATAAGATCTTATTACATGCAAAATACTCACATATTTGATGTATTAACATCTTATACTTTGGGGTGGATGGAGTATATATATAAGCCATGTGATGAAACTAACCTCGATGAAAAACAACAGTTGTTCTCGATATTGTCCTGGGTAAGTACATCGAAAGGCATGTTAAGTACTGACAGGCTATACATCAACAAAATATATGCATGGTAAACAACATGATCACAAAATGATAGCTTCAGTGTGCAGGTTTAAGCACGCTAGCTAAGCTAATAATAAGTGGAGATGTGTGTTAACTGCAATAGGCTTAGCATTTAACAACAACAAAATATAGTCATTCAAACTGGTATTGTGCACGTTTAAGCACACTAGTTATTGTTACATAAAAATGGAAAGGCTTGTGCTCACTACAACAAGCTTAACAGCAATCAAATATAGTCATTCATAGTGGTACTGTTGAAATTGCAGAGAATGTAGCTGGTGCTTACACATCAAATTGTATAACTGAACATCACATTGTGAAAAAAAAAGAGTGGGCATGTTAACTGGTATGATGAAATTGAACTGGAAAGTACATACTTGCAGATATAGAACTTCACAATGTGAATAACTGAAATAAATAAGGCATACTATATAGCAATTGAATCAAGACATATGCCCAGTGCAAACAACCGAGCTTGGAAAAATAGTTAAACAAGGCATATGCTCACTACAACAGGCTTGATAGCAACCAAAAATAGTCATTCGTACAGTACTGTTGAAATTGCATAGAACATAGCCGGTGCTTAAACATGAAATTTTATAACTGATCATCACATGAGAAAGAACTGAAATAAACAGTTCACGTGTTAACTGCACCAGGTTTAACAGGAAACATATATGGCTCTTGAAACAGGTATTGATGAAATTCAACTGCAGAGTCCATACATTTAGCATGAGTGAAGTAATTTAACATGGTATGAGTTTCCTCACCTGTCACAGAAAGGATCATTCCCATCAGAAGAGCGCGGATTATGAGTGTGCTCCCGTTGTCACAGATGGGCTCCTTCCCCTTGGAAGAGCAGGGACGCAGGGTGCCCTCCCTGATGTCATGGATGGGCTCTTTCACCTTGGAAGAGACGGATAGGGTGCCGTTGTCGGCGTCGACGCCGTCGATGAGGTCTGACTTGGTAGCTGACGATGTCGAGCCACCGCCATAGAACGTGTCCTTCATAAATGACAAAAGTGGCTCCATGGAGATGAAGGAAGGCAAATTCTTGAGGGCGAAGCAGAGTAGATCAGCGGCTAGGCCTTGCATGAGGTCAACGGGGGTTGAACCTGAGGGTTCGGGATTGGGCCACTTAACCTGTGACATAGCCCGCGACAAGCCGTCACTGTCGATGAGCTCGATGTCGTAGCCGGCTGCATCGATATGCATCCATACGAGAAACCGCTGTCTTACAGCCTCGTAGTCATTAGATTTCCCGGCGGCCTCGGAGGACACCTCGTCATCGTAGTCAGCTTCCCCGGCGGCCTCGACGGCCACCTCGTCATCGTAGATAGCTTCCCTGGTGGCCACGGCGGCCACCTTGTCATCGTAGTCAGCTTCCCCGGTGATCCCGGCGGGCACCTCGTCATCGTAGTCAGCTTCCCCGGCAGCCTCGGCGGCCACCTCGGCATCTTTTAGCGTAAAGGCCGCGACATACCTCTTTTTGGCCATTCGCTCCTCGATCTCCCCTGCAAGTGTAGCTGGGATTAGCCTGCGACGGTCGGTGGTGGGGGTCAGTGTGGATCTATGAGGAAAGGGTGTTTAGCAGGTGCCATCTAAGAAATTCAGGGCCGCGAGGGTACGGAGATGGGTTCGTAACCTGGACGGGGAGACCAGGAGAGGATGACTGTGGAACGCGGAGCGGGATCGGGGGCGGCGGCGGCGACGGCGAGGTAGCTAGGGTTAGAGCGAGGGAGTTGTGTGGGGGTGGGGGTGGGAGGTGTCAGTGTCAAAACCGGCGGATCTCGGGTAGGGGGTCCCGAGCTGTGAGTCTAGGATCGATGGTAACAAGGAGACGAAGGAGACGATGTTTACCCAGGTTCGGGCCCTCCTATGGAGGTAAAACCCTACGTCCTGCTTGATTATATTGATGGTATGAAGGTTACAGAGTTGATCTACCTCGAGATCGACTAGCTAAAACCCTAGATGAGTTTCTCTGTCCGACAATCTAAAACCCTCCCGGTTTATATAGACACCAGGGGGTACCTAGGGTTTACATATGACAAGACTCCTGCCGAGAATGGAGACGTCGATTCCCTCATCTTGACTTGGAGTGCACGATGCGCCTTCGGGACTTCCTTCTAGAACACATGGTCTCGATGTATCCGGCCCTTCCCGCGACAGTCAGAGTGCGGCCCACCAGGCCGGCCTGTTGAGAGACAGGCCAGCAGCCCGAGGACCCCTTAGTCCAGGACTCCCTCAGTAGCCCCCGAACTAGCCCCCAACGCCAAGGGTCTCAGCTTGGGAAGCTCCGCTTGATCAGAGTCTTTGGCTTGCGGGGTGAGTTCTTCTTCCATTGAAGATCGGCCGATGCTTGTCCGGTTTCCGATCACACGATAGCCCGAACACCACGAGTTGTTCGGTCCCGAAGGCCAAACGTCAAAGTGTAAACAGTGCTTCTTCTGAAAACCTTTCTGACGAAGGGTCGTGGCCTACCACGACCACTGAACCAGTTATGAAAACTCTATTCGCGGTTCGAGGCCGTTTTTAAATTAGCACGACTCATCAATGTATAGATCGTGCTCCGTTTCACACGGGATATGATTAGCATCCCAAGTTCCTTTTGCGCGGGCATAATGGTACACACATCTTGGGAAGTGGAGAGATTTGTGGCACAGTAGAGGGAGGTTAATCGGTGTTACGCCCCATAAAAAGGGTAAAAACCCCAAGGCCTATTCACACTTCCCATTCGCATCCTCTGCTTTCCCAATCCTCCCAAGCTCCGAGAGCCCAGATCCAGTTCTTCCTCAACTTCCCCTCCAAGCCTAGCCATGGCGGGTTCGGGCTCTATGGGCAAGTGGGAGGCCTCCACGGTCACCGACCAGGATATCCGGGAGCTAAAGCTCGCCGGCTACCTCCCCGCGAACGTCTTCCACCGCGCTCCAGAGGCGAAGCAAGTCGTCCCCACCCCTAAGCCAGGCGAAAGGGTGGTCTTCGTCCCCCATTTCATCCGTGGACTGAGCTTCCCACTCCACCCCTTCATCAGGGGCCTCATGTTCTTCTACGGGTTGGATTTCCATGATCTCCCCCGAACTCTTTCATGCATATTTCGGCTTTCATAATTCTCTGCGAAGCCTTTCTGCGGGTCAAACCGCACTTCGGCCTGTGGCTCAAGGTCTTCAACGTCAAGCCGAAGATAGTCGCGGGCGAGCACGCAGACTGCGGAGGGGCGGTAATCAGCAAGCTCCCCCGCGTTGAGTGGCCAACCGGCACCGTCATCGACACAATCAAGATCTGGCAAAAAGAGTGGTTCTACATCACCGAGCCAAGAGATGAGAGCTGGGCGGCGCCTGCCGAGTTCAGATCCGGACCCCCTACGAGACTGACCTCGTGGCTCAGGAAGGGCCTGGACTGGGGGTCGGATGCAGAGGTGAAACTGCTGCAGAAGCGTGTTACCTCAGTGATCAAGGCCAAGGCCGAACTGGTCGATGTGGTCCAGGTCATGCTCCACCACCGAATCCTCCCCTGTCAGCGCCGGGCCTCCCCAATGTGGGCTTACCGGCGTGAGGATGAGCCCACCGTGCGCCAGCTCTACCGCACTACCTCCGAAAAGTTGTGGAAGGCATTATTCAAGCCTCGGAAAAGCTGGCCGGCCAAGGAAGAGGATTCGGGCCTAAGCACCGATAACCCGCCTACCCAGGTATGGTACAGTTTTAACACATTGACTTTGTTTCTTTGACAAAAAGACTGAACACATTCCCCCTCATTTCCGCAGAAATGGATGAGCAAAACCGCAAGAGTTAACTGTCCCGCACCACAACCCGAAGACCCAAGGTCGGAGTTGTTGTCGGCGATGCTCGTCGTGGCGCCATACTCGGTGCCCGAAAAGAAGGAGAAGAAGAAGGCCAAAGAAGGTCTCCGCATAAAGGACCAGCCGGACGCCATGTCCGAGGAAACCCATGCTTCCTCTACCATGAGGAAGAGCATGAAGACGGGGGGAAGGCGTTTCCCCCCTCACAAGAAAGAGGGCGGCGTCGCAGGACGCCGTGGAGGATGTACCTCCTCCTGCCCCGAAGAGGGCGCGTCGGCCGAGGTTGATCCTGGCCGACGATAGCTCGGACTCTGATGCAGAGTCCGAGGACTTTGAGAGGGTTCCCCGACGGAACCTAAGGGTCAAGCCCCCAGCTCAAAGGTATGAATCCGAAGACTCCCTGGGTCATTTATGCAAAGTTTTCAATGTTTTATATGCAAGAACGTCTTTCAATTCGCAGCCCACCGCGCGTTCTCCGCACTGACCAAATATCGGATGGGGAGTCTCCGCCCGCCGAGCTGGCGAAGAGCGGGACTGCATCACACCCCACACCTCCCGGGGCCGCGAAGGATGTCGTGGAGGTGTCATCCCGCCAGGCTCCTTTGGAGCCGAACACATGCGGTGGGGGTGACCATGCCATGGCCGAGGTCGATGGCTCGGCCGCTGAAGAACAGGGGGAGAAAACTCCCCTGGCCGCCGAAGACCAGGGAGAGAAAATTCCCCTGGCCACTGAAGAAGAAGGGCAGAGGGATGTCCAGTCCCCTTCGAGGAAATCTCTGGAGCACGCTGTGCCTCAAGAGCTACCGACTCAGTCCCCGATCAGAGATCCGGCCGGCCGGTCACCACCGGTGCCACCGACGACTGGGTGGCCGGCCATGGAGGAGGCTCTATCAAGCACCCCTATCTCCGAGGATCACCGCACTCTTATGGGTACGGTTTTGCAAGGCATTCAGTCAGTCGATAGCGGACTGAAAGAGGCCGTCAATGGTCTCTTGACGGGCTTCAAGGTGAGTCACGTAATACCCTTTTCCCGAACAATTTTTATTAGGTTTATGTTATCTTTATATATGTAGTAGCCCCCGAGCCCCGAGTGGTTTTGCAAAAACGCGCCCGGGGGTCAAAATACTCAGGAGTGACTAATGATGCACAAGGCACCATTAGTCCCACAATCTTCTAAAAAGCCCTTAAGAGGACCGAGCATAGTTTCTTATCCTTGACGGTTTGGGGGTTGGAACGCATATAACCGGATGTGTGTATTCTTTTTTATTTTTTGTAGGCCTCGTCCTCGGCGGCGGCCATTAATGCCGCTGAGCTTACGGAGTTAAATCAGAAGCTCAAGATCTCCGAAGAGGAGCTTGATAGCCTGAACAAGAGGTTCGACGAGGCACAAGGTAAGCCGAATTGTAATATCCGGGCAGTATATAGTTAGTGATCCGCACTGGTAACCCAGTGTAATTATTTACTTGTTGCTTCCACAGCTTCAGCTGCGGAGGTTGAAAAACTCAAGGCCGAGCTCGAAAAGATGAAGCACGAGCCCGCGAATGAGAAGGCGGCCGCTGAACAGGCAGCAGCCGCACTCTCCACTTTGAAAGCTGTGAGTACTAAGCAGGAGGCCCGGGTGGAGGAGGTGCAGCAGGAGCTCAAGGACGCCAGCGCAAAGTGAGAGGCCCTTGAGCAGAAAGGCAAAGAGCAAGCCACCGAGCTATCCGCGATGAAATCCGAGCTTCAAAAGGAGTGGGTGGACAGGCGGTTCTTTTAAGAGGAGGTTCGCCAAGTCCGGGCTGTCATAGATGGTAAGCCGTATTCACTACAACGCGCCTTTGGTGGTAGCAGGTTTGCTTTGCTCACCCAGGTGTGGCGTTCCTCAAGCGTCTGTGCGGATCTCCAGAAGAGTGCAGCGGACGCGAGCAAGTTCTATGCCTCGCGGGGGGAGGATGATGAGGCTCGGCTATTCTGGGCACAGTTTGAGTCCCCCGAGCGCTCTCCTCTTCTGAGCGAGCAGATGAAGCAACTGATGGAGCTGCACAGGATGGCGGAGCCGGCCATGAAGGATCTCTGCAACCGGCTGTGGCCTGAAGAACCGTTGCCGAGCAGCTACTTCGGCTTGGTGCAGAAACTGTCCGATGCCGCCCCTCGGATTGACGCGCTAAAGTGTTCTACATGCATCGAGGTACCTCGGATGGCCTTTGCAAAGACCATGGTGCACTGGCTGAAGCTCAAGCTGACCGAGATGGCCACCACACCTCCGCCCCCTAGAAAGGAGCATAGGTGACCCGAGCTATACTTCTCCGCAGAGATGGAGGGTGCTCGAGCGATAGAAGCCCAATGCTCGAAGGATGTTTTTTATGAATGAGCGCGTTGTAATATGTCCGAAGACCTTTAACGTTGTATAATTAAAGTTGCATGGTTTATCATGTCTTATAAGTTTTTAGTGTTTATTTTGACTCCCATGTGGCCGTTTTATCTGAAAGTTGCGAGTCGTCGGCTTCAGCCCCCACGTAGATAATACGCGAGGTGTCTCTGCCTCCGCACTGTAACCCTTAGCTGAGGTATCGGTGCCCGAAGGCGGTAGTGCGAGGGGGACAAGGCAATCGGACTATGATGCTTTATCGCTTTCACTTAGCCGTAGGAGCGTTAAAAAAATGCGGGGACTGATGACCAGCCCCCAGTGTTTTGTGATGTGCGGATGTACCGGGGCCGAAGCCAGCATCATATGGTTTGTATTAGTACAAAACCCATCGTATAACATAGTATAACCTCTATCGATTTTTTAGTATAACACTTATGCTCGGATTTGCAGACCGGTTCTCGCTTACTATGACGGTCAGCTTTCGGCTTTCTCCACTGAGGTGCTTGACCAGACGAACTGGAAACACAATCACAGTGGTTCTCCCTTTGCCCCTTTAGCCGAACGAGCGGAACGTAAGGGGCAAGCACAGGATCCGGGCAACCCAACTATTGACCCAAGACATAGTTCGGATCTGATGCATATAAAGCAAAATCCAAGACGCCGAGCACACGACCGATTGTGTCGGGGTGATGCTCAAGGCGATTTTTTTAAAAATTCAAGCCCCCGGTCTATTAGCCGGTTGCATCGTAATGTACACGGAACAGTTGCGCGAGAGGCGTTTGACAAGAACAAAGTATGTAAAATACAGCGGAGGGGCCATGTATAATGGTCTTTTATTTCCTCGATAATTCTTATAACTCAAATTGCCGAAGCAACTGCTTACAAGTATTTTGAAGATAAAACATAGAATTTACACAGGAGAGGTTGTACCAGGGATCTTCAAATGGTGGCTTGACGTCCTCGATGTGCCCTGTCATCAGTCTGCTCCTGTGCCTCCTAGTGAGTTGCATTCCTTTAAGGGTGATGCTGTCGTCGAGCGAACCTTGGGAAGAAGGTCTTGAGAAGTCGCCGAAGTATGGATGAGCTTTACTCTTTAGCAGGTCCTTGATGGTACCTGTGTTATGTCTGAGGACGTGTACTGGTAATGGTTCGGTCTAGCCGAACACTTACCCTTTAATGGTTGTTCCCCACTGCTGCCCATGGAATCTTAAGTGCGAAGTTGTGCCTTCTTGGCACGTGTTTGACGGTCCTTAGGGCTGTGCAATGGGGAGCGTGTCCCTATTTCTGGGGAGAAGAAGATTCCGGGAGTTTGGATTGAAATCGAGCTCGTTTGTCAACCTTATGTGCCTTTATGGCAGATTTCGGTGTTTGCCGACCGTCCTCGTAATGGAATTCGGCCACCAGGGCCAATGCATGTTCCTCAGTTCGGAGGGAACGCTCTGTATTGCCATTGACAGTGATGACCCCCCTGGGCCCGGGCATCTTGAGCTTGAGGTATGCGTAGTGTGGGACGGCGTTAAAGCGAGCGAACGCTGTACGGCCTAGCAGGGCGTGATAACCGCTGCGGAAAGGTATGATGTCGAAGATCAAGTCCTCGCTACGGAAGTTATCGGGTGAACCGAACACCACTTCCAGGCTCACAGAGCCCGTGCACCGGGCTTCGACGCCTGGGATCACTCCTTTAAAGGTAGTGTTGCTGGGTTTGATCCATGATGGATCTATACCCATCTTTTTCACCGTGTCTGAGTAAATCAGATTGAGGCTACTTCCTCCGTCCATTAGGACTTTAGTTAGGTGATACCCATTGATAATGGGATCTAGGACGAGGGCGGCTGACCCCCCATGACGGATACTGGTCGGATGGTCTCGTCGATCGAAGGTGATCGGGTACGCCGACCATGGGTTATACTTCGAGGCTACGGGCTCTACGGCGTAGACCTCTCGAAGGGCGCGCTTCCTCTCCTTTTTGGGTATGTGAGTGGCATATATCATGTTCACAGTTTTTACCTCTGGAGGGAACTGCTTCTGTCCACCATTGGTCGGACCGCGGGGCTCGTCATAGTCCTCGCTGCGTGGGCCCTTGCTTTGCTCCTCGGATGCGAGCTTGCTGGCCTGTTTGAACACCCAACAGTTACGGTTGGTGTGGTTGGCGGGCTTGTCTGGAGTGCCATGGATCTGGCAAGGCCTCTCCATGATTTTGTACAGCAGGGTGGGTCCGTCACGATTGCCTTTAGGAGGCTTCTTCCGCTGCCCGGACCGAGGGTTGCGGAAGCCGGCATTGACGGCCGTGTCGTCGGCGTCACTAGTGCTGTGCCGGCGTTTATTTTTGTTGCGTCGTGGTTTCCCATTTCCATCCCGAGCTTCGGAGGTGCCGGGGTCTTCGGGGTTGTGGCTTCGTCTCCCTAGCCAGTTATCCTCGCCCGCGCAAAAACGGGTCATGAGTGATGTAAGGGCGAACATGGTCCTCGGTTTATCCTGGCCGAGCTGGCGAGCCAGCCATTCGTCCCAAATATTGTGCGTGAAAGAGGCTATAGCCTCGGCATCTGGGCAATCGACGATCTGGTTTTTCTTGGTCAAGAACCGATTCCAGAATTGTCGGGCGGATTCTCCTGCCTTTTGGACGACGTTGCTTAGGTCGGAGGAGTCCAGAGGCCGTACATAGGTGCCCTGGAAGTTAGATCGGAATGCATCCTCGAGATCCTCCCAGCTCCCGATAGAATTTTCGGGGAGACTATTTAACTAGTGCCGAGCTGGCCCCTTAAGTTTAAGGGGTAGATACTTGATGGCGTGGAGATCGTCTCCTCGTGCCATGTGAATGTGGAGGAGGAAATCCTCGATCCACACTGCTGGGTCAGTTGTTCCGTCGTATTGCTCTATGTTCAAGGGTTTAAACCCTTCCGAGAACTGATGCTGCATCACTTCGTCGGTGAAGCACAGTGGGTGGGCAGCGCCTCTGACCCGGGCTATGTCACGGCGGTAGTCGGCGTCTGTTCTGGCCCGGTTTTGTTCCCGACCTCTATTTTTTCGGTCGAGCCAAGGCCGGTACCCGTCCCGTCTATCGGGGGAGTACCCTCTAGATCCATAGATGGATCTAGTGCGGCCTGTTCTATAATCCAGGTCGCGTCGCAGGTCATACCTGTCCTCAGCCTCCATTGGCTCCTTTCCCCTTCTGCGGGGTATCGCCAGCCTATAACCGGCGTTGCCAGCCGTCCTATCTCGTCCTCGGGGAGGGCGGTCCGGCTGGTCGTATGGAGTGTGCTTGGGGGACGGCGTATTAGGGAGTTCGTCATCGAACTGTGGTAGCAGCCGTCGGCGTGGATAGCTCTTGGGTTGGTCCAATAGACCGGTACCATATCCTTCCTCGGCTGACAGGACCCTCGTCCATCTATCGTTGAGGGTGTCTTGTTCGGCCTTGAGCTACCGTTCTTTTGCCTTTAGGCTTCGGGCAGTGGCTATAAGTTGTTGCCTGAACCGTTCCTGATCCTCAATGTTATTGGGGACGGTGAAATCCTCAGATTCCGGGCTATCCTCCTCCTCTACAGGGGGGGTAGTTGTCATCTTTGGAAACGTTTGGGTCTTCGAGGTCGTGCTGGTCCTCCGGCATTTCCTGGTCCTCTAACGGATGCTCGGGAAAATCGGGATCGCCGAGGTCTTCCGGGGTGTCATTTTCCCCGGTGCTAGCAATAGCTTCCCGTCCCTTTTTTGTCTTTGATCATTTGCGCGGTTTCCGGCGCCTTGACGGCGCTTCACCTGATCTATCACCATTGTTAGCGGGTGTGCACTCGCCATCACCGGATGGAGTATCCACCATGTAGACGTCGTAGGTGGAGGTGGCAGTCCATCGCCCGATGTTGACGGGGGTGGCAGCGCGATCCTCTTGATCCATGTCTTCTGCCTCATCGGAGGCGTAGTCCAACATATCGGTTAAGTCCTCGACAGTGGCTACGAAGTGGGTGGTGGGTGGGATGAAAAATTCCTCTTGACCCGCCTTAAGACCGATCTGGACGTGGATCGGGGTTGGGTCGTCAGTAACTTTCATCGATAAGATCCGATCTAGAGCTTCGTTGAGTGTCGAGAGCTCGATCGGGTTAATTTGCTCAACGCTTTCGGAGTTAACCTCCGATGCGTCTGCCCAAGAAGTGTGTTCGGCAGGAGCTGGTACCCGGCCGTCTGGCGCTATGGCCGGATCCGGACTAGAAGCCAGATCATCGTCGGAGTTAGTTTCGTGGGCGGGGTCGAAAGCGACATCCCAGGTTAAGGCCTCGGAGTCCTCGGGTGCGTCAGATGAGACTGCGAGCCCGGTGAGCGAAAGATCGCCCCGAGAGTCTACGGAGAACTCTAGGTTCCCGAATCTGACCTCTTGATAAGGGGTGAAACTCCTGACCCGGCCAAGACGGCCGGTCGGGTCAACGTGCAGCACAATGCTGCCGAAAGCGAAGATCTGTCCAGGGACGAAGGAGTCCATGCTCCGGACTTCTTCGTTGATGACAACGCGAGCCATCCATTCCTTTGGAGATCACAGCGGAACTCTCAATGAAAGCACCAATGTCGGTGTCAAAACCGGCGGATCTCGGGTAGGGGGTCCCGAGCTGTGAGTCTAGGATCGATGGTAACAAGGAGACGAAGGAGACGATGTTTACCCAGGTTCGGGCCCTCCTATGGAGGTAAAACCCTACGTCCTGCTTGATTATATTGATGGTATGAAGGTTACAGAGTTGATCTACCTCGAGATCGACTAGCTAAAACCCTAGATGAGTTTCTCTGTCCGACAATCTAAAACCCTCCTGGTTTATATAGACACCGGGGGGTACCTAGGGTTTACATATGACAAGACTCCTGCCGAGAATGGAGACGTCGATTCCCTCATCTTGACTTGGAGTGCACGATGCGCCTTCGGGACTTCCTTCTAGAACACATGGTCTCGATGTATCCGGCCCTTCCCGCGACAGTCAGAGTGCGGCCCACCAGGCCGGCCTGTTGAGAGACAGGCCAGCAGCCCGAGGACCCCTTAGTCCAGGACTCCCTCAGTAGCCCCCGAACTAGCCCCCAACGCCAAGGGTCTCAGCTTGGGAAGCTCCGCTTGATCAGAGTCTTTGGCTTGCGGGGTGAGTTCTTCTTCCATTGAAGATCGGCCGATGCTTGTCCGGTTTCCGATCACACGATAGCCCGAACACCACGAGTTGTTCGGTCCCGAAGGCCAAACGTCAAAGTGTAAACAGTGCTTCTTCTGAAAACCTTTCTGACGAAGGGTCGTGGCCTACCACGACCACTGAACCAGTTATGAAAACTCTATTCGCGGTTCGAGGCCGTTTTTAAATTAGCACGACTCATCAATGTATAGATCGTGCTCCGTTTCACACGGGATATGATTAGCATCCCAAGTTCCTTTTGCGCGGGCATAACGGTACACACATCTTGGGAAGTGGAGAGATTTGTGGCACAGTAGAGGGAGGTTAATCGGTGTTACGCCCCATAAAAAGGGTAAAAACCCCAAGGCCTATTCACACTTCCCATTCGCATCCTCTGCTTTCCCAATCCTCCCAAGCTCCGAGAGCCCAGATCCAGTTCTTCCTCAACTTCCCCTCCAAGCCTAGCCATGGCGGGTTCGGGCTCTATGGGCAAGTGGGAGGCCTCCACGGTCACCGACCAGGATATCCGGGAGCTAAAGCTCGCCGGCTACCTCCCCGCGAACGTCTTCCACCGCGCTCCAGAGGCGAAGCAAGTCGTCCCCACCCCTAAGCCAGGCGAAAGGGTGGTCTTGGAGTGCACGATGCGCCTTCGGGACTTCCTTTTAGAACACATGGTCTCGATGTATCCGGCCCTTCCCGCGACAGTCAGAGTGCGGCCCACCAGGCCGGCCTGTTGAGAGACAGGCCAGCAGCCCGAGGTCCCCTTAGTCCAGGACTCCCTTAGGAGGGGCCTAGGTGGTGTTTGAGGAAATGCCGCGGCTACTTTAAATTTTACTTGGAGGGAATGAAAAGCCGGGACAAACTGAAATTTTTATGAAGGGTTTGAAGTGGCGCCGGAGGAACAAACATCGCACACGGCCCGAACATAATACCCGTGTGGAATTCAAAGAGATAAACCCGCGCAACCATCAATTTTTAAATTGATCAAGGCGGGTAGCTATTTTTAAGATTTATCTATGCGGGTTAGTGCAAGGTGGTCTGTAGTTACGTGACAACCACGGGCCGGGTGTGGCACACAGTTATCATAGGGTATCTCTGATTAGTTCTGTTTCCGCCTTTTTTTGGAATTTGCCCGGGGTTCATGTGATTTCAATCCATGTAATCAGAGTAAGATTCGATAGATCCGTGTTAGTGTGTACGTATTGATTGTTTGTTAGGTAAATGATAATTGACTTGGATAAGTGACATCAGTACATACGAATATGCTAATATTATGTCTAAGGTTTTACAGTGATTTAATTGTTAACCTGTACAAATGATCATGTTGCTAATAATCCGTCTACATAGATCATTGTACATGTACCCATTTGTAAATAAACACTGTATAAGAGCATGTAGATCACTACTTTAGTGATAATGGGGAGTAGTACTTACTTCAAAGTTCCTTGTTTGTTTGACAATAATCGGTCCATGCATTTAAATTCATTAGTTAATTATTTTGTTGCCCTAAGTTGTTTGTGACATCATTGTATGCATTTTATTCATCAATGTCATGATTTTTTATTATATTTATAGGTGCTATCTGACGACGTTGGCAGCGATAAATACGACCGGAGAATGTACAAGAAACAAAAAATCAGGGAGCTCTATCCGGGAACGCATAATCGTCGTATCAGGACCCGGAATGGGGGCTTCGGATGCCCGTTCTGCGCCCAAAGGCTTAACCCCGTGTTTGCAAGTGTTCTGGCGCATGCTAGAGGACGAGCCGTTGGCTCCGTCAGGCAGAAGTATTCTTGGAGGGTGGCGCACACCGCATACGCGGAGTACCTGGAGAAAGTTTACGTTGTTGGTGGGTACGATTAGGATTGAGTTATATAAACATGTCCTGATGCCAGCACAACCCTAGCTATCTATAGTTTGTGTGTCATATATCACTGCTTGAGTTATCTTTATTATATGTTGATCTAGATGTTGGTGAGACTCTTTTTATGAACTAATACGTAGAGCAATGTAATTGCAGTCTTGAGCTGCAATCAGTTTGGTTGATGGAATATTTATGCTTATCTTAGAGTTCCCACACAATTTACTACTAGCAACTGTTTGCCCATAGCACGCACAGCTAGGTTTGAGTGTTGGAGTTTTTTTACACTACGCATATTACGGTAAAAAATGCTTGACTTACCTACAAACTTCTTGAATGCGGTAAAACATTCAGGTGTCACACGTAAGATGAAATTGGGAACCCACAAATTTGGTTATTTTCCCGGATTGAAACCGGGTGCGAGGACTAACATTGTGCCGCGACACGCGTGTGTCCAGATTGTCCAGAATGCATTCCCACGGACCACGCCAGTCCACTTGCACTGTAGTGACACTTATCACAAATGGCTATGTCTACTGAACCGCACCTCTGAAGCGCATTATTATTCTGGCCAAGAAAACCCTCACCATCGTCCCCGCTTAACAAAAGTTACAAAACCCTCACCGTCCTTCCCACTCGCACCCGCACTGCATATGTCACACCGCTGCTTAGTGTTGAACGTGTATGCTGCTTGAAGTCATTGCACACATATCATTTTTGCTAACTGTTTGCCATTTAACACCCCCCAATAATGGGAGCTTCTTCCAGCCGACGCCTGGCCAACCGAGCCAGGCGGGAGGCTATGCGCAGTTGCGCGCGGGAACGGGCTCACCAACGATACGTTGGCGGCACTTCGAGCCGCCGCATGGCCAAATGAACCATCGGGAATGCTTGTTTGTGCGCTGGTCAAGCTTGCACAGCAATCCTTCGCCGGGTACGCGGTGACAAGACGTGCCAATTACAACCCGTCCAGCCCCCATTTACTCCATCACTCTTTTAACCTACTGTCCCTCTTCAACCTTTCCCCGCAACGCAAGAAGCACGCCCACACTCCAAATACAGAGAAGATATCCTGCTCGGCTCCAATGGTGGAGCTCCCAGCGGCTGCCGACGACGAGCGGTAGTTCACCATTCGTGCCTACGTGGACACCCACGTAAGGTTCAAGAACCTCACGATGGTGTACACCAACGACCCGATCTGGGTGGAGAACTCCATCCACACCATGGAGTAGTTACTTGCCTATGACAAGTACAAAGTGGTCGGCTTCGACCTCGAGTACACTAGCAGTCGTGTCGGGCATGATCAGAAGGTTGTCGTCGCCCAGCTATGCGTGGGCCATTACGTCCTCGTCTATCACTACTGCCTGGCCACAAGGCCTTGCGATCGATTCGCCAGGTTTGTCAATAGCCCCGACTACATATTCGGTATGGTGGACACCACCAACGATGAAAAGGTGCTCAAGGCCACGGGCTTGGCCTGCCGGAATCTTGTGGACATCCAATGCATGTACAAGATCTTGGGCGGCGAGGAAAAGCATAAGGACTCCCTAGTTGACCTCGCCATGTCCATCATCGACCCCTACTACAGAGGCATGAAGGATGTCTGCAAGAAGAAGAAGGTTGCCTCGCACCGCGCCTGGGTCCGAAGACTGGATGAAGATCACGTCAAGTACGTGGCCAAGGACGCATACGTAAGCTACGAGATGTGCAGGCGGATCGTTGACATGAGGAAGTGCCTCCATCCTGCGCTGACCGGCACCCCTCGTCACAAGAAGAATAGATGAATGATTTGATGATCGTTACTACTAGTTTAGTATGCCTGTACTTGTTAATCGATGTGTGCAAATGTTATCTATAGTCAGTAATATAATTGGATGTTTATTTAGGTTATGCAATCATCATGTTGTTCTGTAGTACAATCTTTTCCTTAGTATGCATTATGCAATGGACGATTAATATCTGCACATTAATATGAGATTGTCGATTAATATCCAGACCTTAAGAAGTAGAACCACAACCGGGGCTATCCTTTGTTGCTCAAATGGCGCTCCCAGCAACTGCCGACGACGAGTGCTAGTTCACCATGCATGTTGTAGTGGACACGCACAAAGTGGTGTGGTTCGACCACGCCTCCCACCGCGTGCTCTGCTCTCGCGTCCCACCGCGTGCTCTGCTCTCGCGTCCCTCTGCGTGCTCTGCTCTCCCCCCCCCCCCCCCCCCGCGCTCTGCCAGCGGTTGGGGCTGGCCCACGAGGCCACGATCACGTTTGGGGCTCCATATGCATGCGGTTGCGCCACGCGTGTCGCCCCATGCAGTTACGTGCTTCCTAGACTGAATCACGCGCTGCAAAAACTGCCATCCGGAAGTGTCGGTTTTACAGGACGTTTGGCCCCCATTTATACACACGGCCATTAACCATAGTCTCTTCACGCTTTCGATCATGCCCACAAAACAATAAGCACACCCTCGACGATGCATACAGAGAGGATTTCCAGCGGCGCTCCAATGGATTACGGCGAGCATCATATGGAGACCCACATGAGGAAGACGGACCTCACGGTGGTGTACACCAATGACCCGGGCATGGTGGAGGACTCCATCGGCACTATGGAGCGGTTGTTTGATGCGGATGACAAGTACAAAGTGGTCGGCTTTGACCTCGCTTACATCGGCGGTCGTGTCGGGCATTATCAGAAGGTTGCCGTCGCCCAATTGTGCGTCGGCCATCACGTCCTCCTCTACCACTACTGCCTGGCCACAGTGCCTTGCGAGCATTTCACCAGATTTTTTAACAGCCCCAACTACAGGTTCGCTATGGTGGACACCACCAACGATCCAAAGGTGCTCAAGACTTCGTGCTTGGCCTGCCAGAAGCTTGTCGACATCCGCGGCCACTACAAGGTCTGAGGCAGCAACAAGAACATGGACTCCCATGTTGACCTGGCCGAGGCCATCATCGACCCCTACTACAGAGACATGAAGTCTGAGTGTGACAAGAACAAGCCTGTCTGGCACAGGGGCTGGGTGAAGAAACTGGATGAATATCACCTCCAGACCGCGGCCAAGCAAGCGTACACTTGCTACGAGATGTTCAGGCGGATCGTTGACATGAGGAAGTGCCTCCTACCTGAAGACGGCGTGGGATCGAGCCACAAGCAGAGCGGTGGCAGTAAGCGTCACAGGAAGTAGATGATTTGATGATCGTTGCTCATACTCCCTCTACGCCGAAATATTTGTAGTTTTAGAGGGGTAAGTTTATTATGCGTGTAATAGTTTATTGAGGTGTGTGCACCAATGTTATGTGTGTAGTCACTTATGTATTTGGATGCTTAATTAGGTTATGGAAATCATGTTGTTAGGTGTGTAATTGTTTTTTGAGGTATGCCAATGTTATGTGTGTAGTCACTTATGTATTTGGATGTTTAATTTGTTTATGCAGTGATGTTGTTCTAAACAGAAGCATAGATGTTTGTGGGCAGATTGAGCAAATCACATTGCATGCGGAAGAAACAACCATATCCGTCGGTGATGATTTCATCGTCAGTCCCTGACAGTTCTTTATCCGGAACCGTTTGCCAACAACACATCTGAATGGCCTGTGTATGTTGTACATCACACACATCTTGATCTGAGCAACCGTTTGTGTTATTTTTGCTTATCGCACACAGTTCATCCCAGTGGCCTGTATGTTGTCTTTCACACACATCTTGATCTATGTAACCATTTATGTTATCTTATCTCATCACAAACAGTTCATCTAAATGACCTGTATGCCATCTATCGCACATGTAATCATCTGCACAATCGCTTGTGTTCTGCTGGTTCAGCGCAAACAGTTTGTCAGGGTGAAATGTATGTCGTACATCGCACACACTTGCACTTTTCTAACCGTTTGCGCTATATTGTCCAATCGCAAATAGTTTATCTGGACCAACTGTTTGCCACAGATCGCACACGCAACTTTTTTTGGGATCGTATTTGATGGACCCATCATCACACACAGTTCGCGTCATTAGCGACATAGCTCTAACTATACCGTTTGCGATTTGGTCATCGCACACAGTTTCGTCAAAGGGTCTCTGATTGTTGTGTCGTCTTTGGACCATTATGTAGTAGTGTTTAAGGATCGTATATTTTGAAAGTTAATGATTATATTGCTTATGTTTATGGATATTATTATGTTGATATTTATTAGTTCATCGTTTCTCAAAGATCATACCTAAAAGAGATTACATGTTGGGTAGCATATCACATCAAAAATTATGTTTTTATCATTTACCTACTTGAGGACGAGCAGGAATTAACCTTGGGGATGCTGATACGTCTCTAACATATCTATAATTTTTTATTGTACCATGCTA
Organism: Elymus sibiricus; assembly: GCA_039707655.1. NCBI lineage: Eukaryota > Viridiplantae > Streptophyta > Magnoliopsida > Poales > Poaceae > Elymus > Elymus sibiricus. The sequence continues at coordinate 314,972,526 of CM077665.1, forward strand.
TTATATTATCATTCTTGGATACTTTATATGCATTTATATGCTGCTTTATATAATTTTTGTGAACTAACCTATTAACCTAGTGCCCAGTGCCACTTGTTGTTTTCTGCTTGTTTTTAGCCTTTCAGGAATACTGTACCAAACGAATTCCAAATGCCCCAAAACTTTTCGATGATTTTTTTTTGGATAAAAATAAGACCTGGAAGCTTCAGAAGGAGACCGGAGGCCAGATGAGGTGGCGCCAAGCCAACAGGGCGCGCCCAGGGCGGTGGTCGCGCCCTGATGGCTTGGGGCCACCTCCCACGGGATCCTGACCTAATTCCGCCTCTATATATTCTCTAAAATTGGGAAACGCCCGAGAGCAAGCCAAAATAGTTTTTCCACCGCCGCAAGATTCTGTTCCAGCGTGTGCCCATCTGGAGCCCTGTTCCGGTGCCCTCCCGGAGGGGGGATCGATCACGGAGGGCCTCTACAACAACCTTGCTGTTCCCATAATGTGTGAGTAGTCCACCATAGACCTACGGGTCCATAGCTAGTACCCAGATGGCTCTCTCTATCTCTCTATGATCTTCAATACAAAGTTCACCGTGATTCCCGCGGTGATCTATTCAATGTAATCTTCTTTGCGGTGTGTTTGTTGGGATCTGATGAATGGTGGGTTTATGTTATTATTCATGAAAGTATATCGAGTCTTTACTGAATTATTATATGCATGATTGTTATAGCTTCATATTGCTCTCCAATCTATCGGTTTGGTTTGGCCAACTAGATTGTTTTATCTTCAGCGGGAGTGCTGCGTTTTGATGGGTTTAATCTTATGGTGCTCAATCCCAGTGACAGAAAGGGACATGACACGTACTGTATTACTGCCATTAAGGGGAAAACAATGGGGTTTATTAATATTGATTTGTATTTACTTTGTCTACATCATGTCATCTTTCTCCAAGCATTACTTTGTTTTTACTTAATACTCTAGATGTATGCTGGATAGCGGTCGATGGGTGGAGTAATAGTAGTAGATGCAGCCAGGAGTCGGTCAACTTGTTTATGGACATGATGCCTATATACATGATCATTGCCGTTAATAAATATTGCATAACTATGCGCTTTTCTATCAATTGCCCAACTGTAATTTGTTTACCCACCGTATGCTTTCTTCGAGAGAGAAGCCTCTAGCGCAAACTATGCCCCCGAGTCTTCACAAAATATATTAAAAAAACTACGAAAATATTGCTCCCATTTATTTACTGTTATATTATTTTATATTTATATTATCTATCTATCACTACTTATCACTTGCAAGTAACGGGTTCAAGGGGCCTGACAACCCTCTTGCCCGCGTTGGGTGCAAGTGTGTGCTCTTTTGTGTGTACGTGCGGAAGACGGGAGTTTGTGTGGTCCTCCTATTGTTCGATAACCTTGGTTCTCACTGAGGGAAATACTTATCTCTACTGTGATGCATCTCCTCTCCTCTTCGGGGAATATCCCAACGATGTTCACAAGTAGCAGCGGTCCCCATGGCGCGGCTGGAGGACAAAAGGGTGAGGCGCAGTGCGCTGTAGCCAGAGGCCGACACGCGGGCCCGGCTTAGCCACGTGGGCGTATGGGCGCATGGTGAGTGGGCGTGCGGGTGGGAAGAAAGAGAGAGAGTTAGGTGGGTTGTGGGCTGGAGGCTACTGCTGGGCTCTCTGGGCTTCTCTCTCGCCATCATCTTTTCTTTTCTCATTCTTTTCTTCAAACAGAAATTTGCAGAAAAAGAAAGGAAGGGTTAGGAATGGAATATCACGACACTAGTTATTTTCCTAGGGTTAGTAAAATACCTAGTATTTAAATAAAATGGTTGGCCAAGGATTTGATGCTGAAAATTAAAACAAGTTTGAATTAAATTCAAACTTGAGCCAATTTTGAATCTGTCCAAAACATTGTAAAAAGGCTGAAATTTGGAGGAGTGTTCATTGGCATGGTTTAGAGAATTTAGAAATATAGTGCGCATTTTTCTGAGACAGGAAAAATGCCACTTGAAATACATGCCAAATTTGGAAGAATAACAAAGGGGATGGGGTTTGCACTTGAAGATTGATCTTGATGAAATGATGAGGATGCAAAGCAAACATGGAGGAGGAGGGGAAGATGAAGAGCACACAAAATAATGCAAACAACAAGGGTGACAAAGGCAGCACAATCAAACATGAACATGATGTAATGCAACAAAATGACAATGACAATATCAAAATGATCATGGTATCCAACATAGTTTTTAAATATGGTAGAGAAATCTCATGCATTACATTTGGGTTGTTACAAGATCTTATATTAATTTCCAACATGGTGCTGGTAGACACCGTTATGATGTCCTCTAGACGATTAGATGTGGGGGATACGTCCAAATAAAGTCATGACCCGTCAGTAACCTGTATCGTCAGTATGTTTTCCAACTATGGCCACTACCATCGTGTGGGGTTACCTCGATTATTAAGGATTCTCCAGACCAATGCATTGTGCATTTAATAACTGTACCTCATGATCTCTTAGGATTTTCTTCCGACTATCCTATTAATCCTTATTGTCACCATCCTTCGGTGTAGCCTTCTGGCGTGGCTTGAGATTGTGTCGGTATTTCCCCAAAGAGGAAGGGATAATGCAGCACAGCGACGGTAAGTATTTCCCTCAGTTATGAAACGAAGGTATCGAACCAGTAGGAGGATCACGCAACACTATGTAAACAGCACCTGCACACAAAGAACAAATAATTGCAACCCGACGCAAAAGAGAGGTTGTCAATCTCTCCACGGTAAAAAGATAGATTAGGTTGTAATAGATTGGATAGATAGATCTCGCAAGAACACAAAATAAAAGAGCCAAATAAAAAGTGCAGCAATGTATTTTTGGGTTTTTAGAATAATAGATCTGAATACAAAAGCGGCAAAAAGATAGATCGGAAAGCAATATGTTGGAAAAGTAGACCCGGGGGCTGTAGGTTTCACTAGTGGCTTCTCTCATAAGTATAGCACACAGTTGGTGAACAAATTACTGTTCGGAAATTGATAGAAGATCAAATAATCATGACGATATCCAAGGCGATGATCATTATATAGGCATCACGTCCAACATTAGTAGACTGAAACAATTCTGCATCTACTACTATTACTCCACACATCGACCGCTATCCAGCATGCATCTAGTGTATTAAGTTCATGGAAAAATGGAGTAATGCAATAAGAACGGTGACATGATGTAGACAAGATCTATTCATGTAGGAATAGACCCCATCTTGTTATCCTTAATAGCAACGATACATGCATGCCTCGCTGTCCCTTCTGTTACTGGGAGAGGACACCGCAAGATCGAACCCATCACAAAGCACCTCTTCCCATGGCAAGAAAAATCGATCTAGTTGGCCTAACTAAACCAAAGATTCGAACAAGAAATACGAGGCCATAAGTAATCATGCATATAAGAGATCAAATAAGACTCAAATAATATTCATGGATAGAAACTGATCATGAACTCAAAATTCATCAGATCCCAACAAACAAACTGCAAAAAGTCATTACATCAAATAGATCTCCAAGAGACCATTGTATTGAGAATCAAAAGAGAGAGAGGAAGCCATCTAGCTATTGCCTACAGACCCGTAGGTCTATGGTGGACTACTCACGCATCATCGGAGAGGCACCAATGAGGATGATGAACCCCTCCGTGATGGTGTTAGATTGGATCTCGCTGTTATGGAACTTGCGGTGGCTGGATGTATTTTTCGTTGACTCCTCTAGGGTTTCTGGAATATTTGGGTATTTATAGAGCTCAGAGGCGGTGGAGAAGGTTCCCGAGGCGACCACAACCCACCAGGGAGCGTCCGGGGCCCCTGGCACGCCCTGGTGTCTTGTGGGCGGCCCGGGCTCCCTCCTGGTTACTTCTTTGGCCCACTGGCCTCCTTCTGTTCCAAAAAAAATCTCCAAAAAGTTTCGTCGCGATTGGACTCCGTTTGGTACTGATATTCTGCGAAGTAAAAAACAAGCAAAAATAGCAACTCGCACTTGGCACTAAGTTAATAGGTTAGTCCCAAAAACTGATATAAAGTCTCTATAAAATGATTGTAAAACATCCAAGAATGATAATATAACCGCATGGAACAAGCAAAAATTATAGATACGTTGGAGACGTATCAGCATCCCCGAGCTTAATTCCTACTCGTCCTCGAGTAGGTAAATGATAAAAACAGATTTTTTTTTGTGGAATGCTGCCTAACATGTTCGTCACATATTCTTTTCTTTTGTAGCATGGACATTTGGAATTTTAGATGGTTCAAAGCAATAGTCTAGTTTTGACATAAAGACTTTAATACTCAAGCCTGCCAACAAGCAACCATATCTTTCAAAATATCAACACTAAAGAAAGTTATCCCTAGTCCATCATGCTCAATCATTGATCCATTCATGAAACACACTCAATTATTAACTACACCCAATGCACAAGTATGATCATAGTGCCCCCTAGTTGGTGCTTTATAAGAGAAGATGGAGACTCAAATAAAAATAAAAATTGCATAAAGTAAATAGATAGGCCCTTCGTAGAGGGATGTAGGGATTTGTAGAGGTGCCAGAGCTCAAAGCTTAAATTGAGAGAGAAAATATTTTGAGTGGCATGCCTTTCCTGTCAACGGAAACGACAAAGTTGATAGAGGCGAAGTTGTCCCTGTCTTTCGATGAGATGTGGCTATTGTTTATGGTAGAGTCGACTTTGACGATCCGACTACGAACGTGCGAGGACGTCACACCTTAGCAATCGCTAAACCAACTCCGAGAGGTTAATGACCACGCCGGAGCACAATCAACCTGACCACGAGGGTTTGTTTCCTGCATGCAAACGAAGAACAAGCAAGAAACTAAGATTGCAATCTGGATATTGCGAATATAAGAGGAGAGCTTTATTGATGAAAGTGGGGTTCTGTGACGCCTTTGTCTGGTCATGGAACACAAACGAAGAACGTGAAGTTACAACTATGGAGAACTTTTAATCTAAACAAAACCCAAGTCTAAAACGGCGCCCTAAGGGTTGTATATATGGGGGAATAGAGGGAGATTTCGTGGACCCTTGGAGGAGGGGTCCAAAACCAGCCCTAACTCAGTTTCCCCACACATACGGACTCTAAAAACAGCCTATAATATGGTATTTAGAAATTACATGGGCCTGGCCCAAAAATAAGGTGACGCAGCACCTATAATAGCCTATTGAGGAAATTTATGAAGTGGCATGTTGTATATTTCGTTCAAGCCTCCAAGCGCTCCTTATGGTGGCTTCAAAGTGCGAAAATCACCACTGGAAAGTCCATTGTTCCTTCCCGCGCGCGCACCTTCTTCTCCATGCTTGATCCCGCTCCAATGGCCATCCATCTTGTCCATGCTATGTCCTTCATTCATAAGTAAAATAAAAGTATCTAATTTTGGCAGCATCATATGTTCATGAACATTAGAAAGATTTCCAAGAAACGAAAGTAGCTGATAATTTAGTTAGCATGCGCGGGCTCTAGTAACTGGTCCTATATGTGTAGCTGGTGGGGATGTGGGTGTAACATTAGTAGTGATGTCCTCATCATCCTCCCCTTCTTGAACTGAAGTCGTCCTCGACGGAAGCTCATCATCCTCACCCAAATAAGGCTTCAAATCTGCAATGTTAAAAGTGGGACTAACCCCAAAATCTACAGGCAGCTCAAGTTTATATGCATTATCATTTATTTTCTCTAACACCTTAAAAGGACCATCAGCACGTGGCATTAGCTTTGACTTGCGCAATTCAGGAAACCTATCCTTACGCAAATGTAACCAAACAAGATCTCCAGGTGCAAAGACAACATGTTTTCGACCCTTATCTCCAACAAGTTTATATTTAGCATTCATATGCTCAATGTTCTCCTTAGTTAACTCATGCATCTTTAATATCAATTTAGCACGTTCTTTAGCATCAAAATTAACCTTCTCCGTAGATGGAAGAGGCAACAAATTAATAGGTGCACGAGGTAAGAAACCAGACACTACTTCAAAAGGGCACATCTTAGTAGTAGAATGCAGCGAACGATTATAAGCAAATTCAATATGAGGCAAGCATTCTTCCCACATTTTCAGGTTATTCTTCAAAACAGCCCTAAGCATAGTAGACAATGATCTATTCACTACTTCAGTTTGTCCATCAGTTTGGGGGTGACATGTAGTACTAAAAAGCAGTTTAGTCCCCAACTTAGCCCATAAACATCTCCAAAAGTGGCTAAGAAATTTAGCATCACGATCTGAAACAATTGTATTTGGCACACCATGCAAGCGAATAATTTCACGAAAGAACAAATCAGCAACATTAGCAGCAACATCACTTTTATGACATGGTATAAAGTGTGCCATTTTCGAAAATCTATCCACGACAACAAAAACGCTATCCCTCCCCTTCTTTGTTCGAGGTAAACCTAAAACAAAGTCCATATATATATCCTCCCAAGGAACACTAGGTACAGGCAAAGGCATATATAAACCATGAGGATTGAGTCATGACTTAGCTTTTTGACATGTAGTGCAGCGAGCAACAAAACGCTCAACATCCCGTCTCATCTTTGGGCAAAAGAAATGTGTAGCAAGTACGTCCTCCGTCTTCTTCACGCCAAAGTGTCCCATTCATCCTCCTCCATGCGCCTCATGTAACAACAAAAGACGAACTGAGCTAGCTGGAATGCATAGCTTGTTAGCACGGAACACAAATCCATCATTAATGACGAACTTGTTCCATGTTCTCCCTTCTTTACAATTTTCCAACACATCTTTAAATTCAGCATGATGCATATATTGATCTTTGATGGTCTCCAAACCAAATATTTTAAAGTCAAGTTGTGAAAGCATAGTATAACGACGAGACAATGCATCAGCAATAACATTTTCTTTACCCTTCTTGTGTTTAATGACATAAGGGAAAGTCTCAATGAATTCAACCCATTTAGCATGTCTACGGTTCAGTTTTGCTTGACTTTTAATATGTTTCAAAAATTCATGATCAGAATGCATAACAAATTCTTTGGGCCATAAATAATGTTGCCATGTTTCCAAAGTCCGAACAAAAGCATATAATTCCTTATCATAAGTAGAATAATTCAGACTAGGCCCACTCAACTTTTCAGAAAAGTATGCAACAGGTTTACCATCTTGTAATAACACACCTCCTAATCCAATTCCACTAGCATCACATTCAAGCTCAAAAGTCTTATTAAAATCAGGACGTTGGAGTAATGGAGCATGTGTTAACTTATATTTCAATACCATGAAGGCTTCTTCCTGTGCGGTATCCCAAACAAAAGGCACATCCTTCTTTGTAAGCTCATTTAAAGGTGCAGCAATGGTGCTGAAATCCCTCACAAAACGCCTATAGAAACCAGCGAGTCCAAGAAAACTCCTCACTTGTGTGACCGTTTTGGGCTGTGGCCAACTCTCAAAAGCTTCAATCTTGGCATTATCAACTTCAATTCCCTGTGCAGTAACAACATAGCTAAGAAAAGATACTCGGTCGGTGCAAAAGGTGCACTTCCCAAGGTGTCGGCGCTCTGGGGACGGGGGTACCCAGACCTGCCTGCCCGCGAGCCAGGGCGTGGCCCACTACGACGTCCCAGCACAGCCCGGTGCGGCATCACTCATGACGAAGCCCCCACGAGAGCCCCGCCCTCGCGAGGGGGACGACGCCAAGGCCCCCGGAGGGAGGAGGGCTCCCCAGGCCCCCTCCCGAGGGGCGGAGATCTCTATGCAGGGCTCGGCCTCGGGAGGCTGAGCTGACGCCAGCCGGGCCAGGCGGGTGCAGGCGGGCACAGATGAAGCAGTTTCCTCTTTGGTGCAAAGGAGACAAGGGCGTATGCGAGTTCCCAAGGCGTCCCACCAAAGGTTTCCATTCTGGGGCAACAAGACCAGGCCGACGGGCTCGGCAGGGCGGTTGTTATCACCGAGCCCACCTCCGCGTCACTGCCAGCTACTTTGCAGGCGAAGACCGCCTTTCGTCAGGATAAGATGTACCTCCTGTCCCCTTTCGAATTTGGCCGCTGTGGGATCCCTTCCCGCCAGTACGATAAGGGAAGAGGACCCGGGCCATTATAAATAGAGGTTGGGCTGCGCCGTAGAAGCAGGACGGAGCGAACACCACTCAAGCACCCTCGCGAGGTTGCTCACCACTATACCAGTTCATCCACAAACCTCCTCGTGGGCAATCCACCAAAAGCAGGTGTAGGGTTTTACGCTTCACAGCGGCCCGAACCTGGGTAAATCCGTGTGTTCGTCTTCTTCCCCGCGATTGAGTGAGTTCGATCTGGCAAGGCCGTGGAGCTGTGAGCTTGAGGTCGAAGCTGGTGGAGATCTTCGCACACGCCCCTGAGTTCGAACCTCTTTGGGTTTTGCGGAGACCGAAATCCGACATTTGGCGCGCCAGGTAGGGGGCGTGTCGAAGCCTCTCTATCCGCGGCTGCGGTCCGGCCTCCAATCATCAGCTCCATGGTCGGCATCGCCTCTGAGGCCAGGCAGACTTGGCATGCCGGGACGCCACGGCTTGCCTGGCCAATCCTGCGGTCGCATGCATCCTCGGCGGATCCCAGGCGCCAATTTCCGGCCGCCATGTCAAGCAGTTCATCCACCATGCGGGCGCGGTTCAGCCACGGCTCGAGGCCCCGCAGCCTCGGGCGTGGCCAGAGGTCGACATCACCTTCGGCCCCGACGACCACCCCAGGACGACGGTCACCGTTGGTACGCTCCCCATGCTGTGCACACCGACCATAAGCAACGTGGCCGTCACCAAGACCCTCATCGACGGCGGCGCCGGCCTCAACGTCCTCTCCGTGGAAACCTTCAACACGCTTTAGGTGCCCTACGACTAGCTCGCACGTTCAAGGCCCTTCTCTGGGGTGGCCAGGGGCTCCGTCACCTCGCTGGGGCGGGTGCGCCTCCCCGTCACCTTCGGCACCCGTTACAACTACCGCACCGAGCAGATCGACTTCGACGTCGCCCACATTCACCTCCCTTACAACGCGATCCTCGGCTACCCCACCCTCGCCAAATTCATGGCGGCAACGCACCCAGGCTACAACGTCATCAAGATACTTGGGAGCGGCGGCATCATCTCCGTCGCCGGGGATGCCGGGGACGCGGTCCGAGCACTCAGGCTCACCTATAAGGCCGCGGTTGCGGCGCGCCCTAACGCTGGGGGCGCCGCGCAGGCTCCGGAGGATGCTGGGGATGCCGGGGACACCGCTCCGGTAAAAAAGAAGCAGTTGTTCTCTCAGGACCAGGCTGAGACAAAGCAGGTGCCCGTAGACGACGGGAGCCCTGGCCCCACCTTCACCATCGGTGCCGGCCGTCCGCCGGAGCAGGAGGAGGCGTTGGTGGCCTTTCTCCGTGTGAACTGGGATGCATTTGCATGGAAAGCATCCGACCTGGTGGGGGTCCCGAGGGACGTGATTGAGCACCACCTCATGGTGTGCCCCAACGCACGTCCGGTTAAGCAAAAGGTGAGGAGACAGGCCCAGGAGAAGCAAACGTTCATCACCCAAGAGGTCGGCAAGCTGAAGGAAGCCGGGTTATTCGAGAGGTGCGATACCCGGAGTGGCTGGCCAACCTAGTGGTCGTCCCAAAGAAGTGCGGGAAGGAGCACATGTGCGTCGACTTCACAAACCTCAACAAGGCTTGCCCCCAAGTCTCGTTCCTGCCGCCGCACATCGACCAGATCATGGACTCCACCGCCGAGTGTGACCTCCTTTGCTTCCTGGACGCCTTCTCTGGCTACCATCAGATCAAGATGGAGGTGGAGGACGTCGAGAAGATGGCCTTCCTCACCACATGCGGTGTGTTCTGCTACACCTGCATGCCCTTCGGGCTGCGGAACGCTGGCGCAACCTTCCAGCGGTTGATGCACATCGCACTGGGGCAGCAACTCGGAAGGAACGCGGAGGCCTACGTCGATGACATCGTGGTCAGTTGCGGGAGGCGAAGACCCTGATTGAGGACCTGGAGGAGACATTCGCCAGCCTGCGGCGGGTGAACTTGAGGCTGAACCCCGAGAAGTGTGTCTTCGGGGTCCCATCGGGTAAACTACTCGGTTTCCTGGTGTCGCACCGGGGGATCGAGGCAAATCCGGAGAAGATCACGGCTACAAGCAAGATGAGCCTACCTCAGACCCTCAAGGAAATGCAGAAGCTGGCGGGCTGCGTGACCTCTTTGGCGCATTTCATCTCCAAGCTTAGCGAGCGCGCCCTCTCGTTCTTCAAGCTCATGAAGTGGAAGGGCCCCTTCGAGTGGACTCTGGAGGCGGATGCGGCATTCGAAGACCTCAAGCGGTACCTCACGAGCCCACCGGTGATGGTGGCGCCTAGCCTTCGTGAGCCCCTGGTGCTATACCTGGCTGCCACCCCACACTCCGCCAGTGCTGCGCTCGTGGCGGTCAGGGAGGAACGTGCCGGCGCACGCGCAACACCCCCAGGTGCCTGCGGGTCCCCAGGCATGGAGCAAGGTGACTCACAGGATGCCCCGAAGTCATCACCTCCTCAGGATGGCACCACTGAGGCCACGGTCACCACGACGACCCATGAAACACCAGGGTCTCATGTGCCTGCCGCGGAGCAGGGTAGCGTGGATGGCTTGTCCCTCGTCGAGCACCTGGTGTACTACGTCAGCACCGTCCTGCGGGACGCTCGCTCGCGTTACCCTATGCAATAGAAGCTCCTACTCGCGCTCCTCGTCGCCTCACGGAAGTTGCGCCATTACTTTCAGTGCCACCCCATCAAGGTCGTCTCTGTGTATCCCTTGGAGAAGGTGCTACGCAACCCCAACGCCGTGGGTAGGGTCGCAGAGTGGAACATCGAGCTGCGGGCCTTCGAGTTGGAGTTCTGTACAACCAGGGTCATCAAGGGAGCAGCCCTGGCGGACTTCGTGGCCGAATGGACGGACGCTCCCGACCGGGGGCTGGACGAGGGCCAGTCCCTCACCCCCGGTGACGAGGCGCCCGATGGCTGGGTCATGCACTTCGACGGGGCCTTCGCGCGTCGGGGCACGGGGGCAGGAGTTGTGCTCATCTCTCCGACCGGGGACAAGCTCTACTACGCCGTACAGCTTTGTTTCTAGCATGGCGAGAAGGTCTCCAACAACAACACGGAGTACGAGGGCTTGATCGCTTGCCTCACGGCCGCGACGGCCTTGGGGGTTAAGCGCCTCACCATCAAGGGCGACTCCCAGCTCCTCATCAAACTCTCCAACAAGGAGTACACGCCAAAGGACGAGCACATGGAGGCATACTTGGAAGAGGTACGTAAGATTGAAAAGTGTTTCCAGGGCTTGGAGTTGCAGCACATCCCGCGCGGCGCAAACAAGGAGGCAGATGACATCGCCAAGAGGGCGTCGCGCCGTGAGCCTCAGGATCCAGGAGTCTTCGAGGAAAGGCTCTTCAAGCCGTCCACGGCACCGCCGGCCGCGGATCAGGAGCCGCTACATGAAGAGCTGCCACCGGCGCCGCCTACGGGGGCCCCGGCTTGTGGCCCGGCCTCAGGAGCCCGACTGCTCCTGGCGCTGGAGCCTAAAGCCGATGACTGGACGCAGGAGTTCAAGGCGTACCTGCTCCATGGCGCCCTACCAGGAAAGGAGGAAGACGCAGAGCGCGTGGTTTGCCAGGCCACAGCTTATTGTTTGCAGGACGGCGAGCTATACAGCAGGCGCCCGAACGGCGTCGCGTTGCGGTGCGTATCCGAAGAGCAGGGGCACGAGCTGCTGGCCGACATACACGGAGGAGACTGCGGACACCACTCCTCGTCCCGCACCCTTGTAGGGAAGGTGTTCCGCAGTGGCTTCTACTGGCCTACAGCGCTCAACGACGCCACCGAGCTGGTCCGGTCCTGTGAGGCCTGCCAGTTCCACGCCAAGCAGATTCACCAGCCCGCGTAGGGCCTCCAGACCATCCCGCTCTCCTGGCCCATCGCGGTCTGGGAGCTGGATATACTGGGGCCCTTTCCGCGAGCGGCCGGCGGATATCGCTACCTTTACGTCGCCATCGACAAGTTCACCAAATGGGCGAAGGTGGAGCCTGTCCGCACCATCCCCGCCGGCTCGGCCGTCAAGTTCATCAAGGGCCTCATGAGCCGCTTTGGCATCCCCAACCGCATCATCACCGACAATGGTTCGCGGTTCACAAGTAACCTTTTCAAGACGTATTGTGCTAACCTTGGAACGTAGATATGCTATGCTTTAGTGGCGCACCCACGAAGCAATGGCCAGGCCGAGCACGCTAACGCGGAGGTCCTGCGGGGCCTCAAGGCAAGAAGCTTCAAGAAGAAGCTTGAGGCCTGCGGCAGGGGTTGGCACGGTGAGTCAGTCTGTGTTGTGGTCCATCCGCACCACTGCGACTAAGCACACCGGCGAGACCCCGTTCTTGCTCGTCTACGGAGCTGAAGCCGTCCTCCCACACGAGATCAAAAATCGATCCCCACGGGTCCTAGCATTTGACGAGGAGCGTCAGGATGCCTCGCGGGCGACTGACCTCGTGCTTGGGGAGGAGGCCCTTCGCCAAGCCTCACTCCGAGCTGCGAGGTACCAGCAGGCGCTGCGGCGTTACCATTCTCGTAGCGTCTGCTCCAGGACCCTCGAAGTCGGAGACCTCGTCCTGAGGCGGGTCCTTTCCAGGGAGGGCTTGCACAAGCTCTAGCCCATGTGGGAGGGCCCATTCAGGGTTGCCCGCGTCTCCAGGCCTGGCGTCGTGCGCCTGGAGACTCAGGACGGGGTCCCCATCCAGAATGCCTGGAACATCCAGCATCTCCGCAAGTTCTACCCATGACACTCTCACGTAATAATGAGTGGGCTGTATACGCCCGGAGCCTCCCGAGGATGCAGAGGGGTTCCAACCTACGTCCAAGTGGAAGCCCCATGCACCGCGCTGGCGGACAACACTGTCCTCCAATGACTATGCCCACGCCAAGTGCAGGCCCTATGCTTCGCGCTGGGGGAAGACGAAGACTAGCCTAGGGGCCGGACGCGGCGGTTCTTTGCTTCTTTTTGTATTCGAATTTGCCATTTTCTGGAGTGAAACTCGAAGTTTCGCAACCTTATTTCAAAAAGGGGTGGGAATTTTTCTCCTTGCAATTTGTTCTGTCTTGAAGTTTTGTTTCTGAATCGGCACCTGTCGGTCTCGCCCTCACACGCCCCGCGAGCGAGGGCTGGGCACGGTGTCCACACCTCGCCAAGTGCTTGGCATCCTGGTCCTCGCGTGGTGCTCTTGAGTGAGCCAACAGGCATGTGCCGCCTCACCCTCGCTCGGGGGCTCCTAGCGCGTCATCATGGAGCCCCGGGAAGAGCGAGGAATGGTTCGGGAGTCGCTCGAACGTCAAGGGGGACACCTGAGCAGCGCGACTCAGGAGCCTCACTGGTCACGTAGCCCCTCGCCCCTTGGTCTCGTCCTGGTGATCCGGATGCCCCAACGGCGGTGGAGGCACGCGCGGGATTGGGCCCTGCCGGCGTAGAGCACCAAGAGGGCTCCCAAACCGCCTTGCTCGCAAGAAAGAAGACCCCTCGCTCGGGGGTTCCTGGCGCGTCATCATGGAGCCCCGGGAAGAGCAAGGAACGGTTCGGGAGTCGCTCGAACGTCAAGGGGGACTCCTGAGCAGCGCGTCTCAGGAGCCTCACTGGTCACATAGCCCATCGCCCCTTGGTCTCGTCCTGGTGATCCGGACGCCCCAACGGCGGTCGAGGTACGCGCGGATTGGGCCCTGCCGACGTAGAGCGCCAAGAGGGCTCCCAAACCGCCTTGCTCGCAAGAAAGAAGACCGCCTGGCAAGATCCCCGAGTTCCCCAGGTGCTACGACCGAACCTCATGACGCAGAGACCAGCCGCAGACGCATCGAGCTAAGTACCCTAACCACGACGGGCGGGAAGTCTCAGTTGATAGTAAAACAGGAATCCGGATGTGCGACGAAAATGCTAAAGGCGCAAGCACCATAATTCATTACATGCCCCGCAGGGCCCTCCATGATTCTTGATTGCAGGGAAAGAAAAGAAGAAGGCGAAAGGTGACCCCCTCAAGGGCTGCCCCTCTTGAGGCCCAGGCTCGGTGCGGCCGCGCTCAGTCGGAGTCCTCTTCCTCCTTGACGGGCCCATGGTGGCGCGCCGGCGTGGCCGTTTCTTGGGCGGGAGTACGGCGCCGTCACGGCCTGCTCCCCCCCGAGGTCCGAGCACGCCGACGCGGTGGCGCGTTGTAGGAGGTGTCGCTGCCACTGGAAGCATGATGGCTGTCACCAAGGGCAAGCTCACCTCCAACAGCGCCGCCGCCGCAAGGGCTACCACTTACGGGAAGGCGACCGCTGCCACCGCCGTCACCCTCCGGGAAGCACCCCAAGCGCCTGCCGTCCTCCCCGAAGATCCTGACGAAGAGCGTCGCCGCGCCATCATACTTGAACTAGAGCATGAGCCTCCCCTCCAGGCCATGGGCGCGGGCGAAGGTCTGCCACCCGCAGCTCAAGAAGGCGTAACCTGCGGGGGTAGCCTCGATCTCCACCCACAACGCGCCGCTACAACAACCATCGGCTTGTAGCCACAGGCCTGCGGGTTCGCTGGCCTGCAACGTTTCCGCGAAGAAGTGCGGGAGCTACAGCCAGGTGAACGCCGGCCTCTCCACCCACATCACGAACTCCTGGGCTACATCGGCACTGTGGGACCACGGGCGCGGTGGTCGGGCGCCCGCTGAGGGCCTCCCTCCTTGGCCACGATCGCCACGCCCGCCGCATCCGCCTGCGCCGGAGGGGGCGCCTGCCCTGGTGGGGGTGCGGCCGCGCCCCCGGGGCGCTGCCGTTGGCACCACGGTGTACTTGCGGGGACGGCCCCGGCCCCTCTTGGGTGGCTGTTGGTCCGGCCCCTCCTGGCGGGCCTTCCCCTTCTCGGCAGCGGAAAACCTCCTCACCGGCGTCATGGTTGAGAGGGCGGGGGCCTGGAGCAAGGAAACAAGAAATCAAGATTGGATGGGGGCTCCGCCCCCTCTGCCTATTTATAGCTGGGTGGAGGCCAACCGACGCCCCTCCACGTTCCGGGTAATGATGGCCCTGCTTCACGTCACCTCGTCTGCCCTCGTCGGGTCACGTCCGCATGGGTGGAGGGTAGGGAAGACACAGGGACTCGGCTGCATTCAAGGAAGGGCAATGATGGCCGCCGCTACGCGCGGGTTTCGTGTTAGCTCGACTCAAGGCGGTTCCCGAGGTCTTCGGGAAGTGGAGGCGTCCGTGTCTCGTTACGCGCCACCCATCAGGCTGGGCCCGCAGGTAATTGGGGCCCGCGTCGCTCAGGTCGGCTCCTCCGGCTTCGCCCTGAAGCCAACCCCAGCGCGCCTTGCGCCCGGGGGCTACTGTCGGCGCTCTGCGGATGGGGGTTCCCAGACCTGCCTCCCCACGGACCAGGGCATGGCCCACTTCGACGTCCCGGCACGGCCCGGTGCGGCATCACTCAAGACAAAGCTCCCGCGAGAGCCCCGCCCTCGCGAGGGGGACGACGCCAAGGCCCCCGGAGGGAGGAGGGCTCCCTAGGCCCCCTCCCGAGGGGCGGAGATCTCTATGCAGCGCTCGGCCTCGGGAGGCTGAGGTGACGCCAGCCGGGCCAGGCGGGTGCAGGCGGGCACAGATGAAGCAGTTTCCTCTTTGGTGCAAAGGAGACAAGGGCGTATGCGAGTTCCCAAGGCGTCCCACCAAAGGTTTCCATTCTGGGGCAACAAGACCAGGCCGACGGGCTCGGCAGGGCGGATGTCATCACCGAGCCCACCTCCGCGTCACTGCGAGCTACTTTGCAGGCGAAGACCGCCTTTCGTCAGGATAAGATGTACCTCTTGTCCCCTTTCGAATTTGGCCGCTGTGGGATCCCTTCCCACCAGTACAATAAGGGAAGAGGACCCGGGTCATTATAAGTAGAGGCTGGGCTGCGCCGTAGAAGCGGGACGGAGCGAACACCACTCAAGCACCCTCGCGAGGTTGCTCACCACTGTACCAGTACATCCACAAACCTCCTCGTGGGGCAATCCACCGAAAGGAGGAGTAGGGTTTTACGCTTCGCAGCGGCCCGAACATAGGTAAATCCGTGTGTTCGTCTTCTTCCCCGCGATTGAGTGAGTTCGATCTGGCTAGGCCGTGGAGCTGTGTGCTTGAGGTCGAAGCTGGTGGAGATCTTCATACACGCCCCTGAGTTCGAACCTCTTTGGGTTTTGCGGAGCCCGAAATCCGACACAAGGTTACCAAAGAAACGTGCATCACGTAGAGCAATAAAAACAGCACTCAAATGATCCAAGTGTTCCTCCAAAGATCTACTATAAATCAGTATATCATCAAAGTAGACTACCACAAATCGTCCAATGAAAGCACGTAAAACTACGTTCATTTATCTCATGAAAGTGCTAGGTGCATTAGTTAACCCAAAAGGCATGACTAACCACTCATATAATCCAAACTTAGTTTTAAATGTTGTTTTCCATTCATCTCTCCATTTCATACGAATTTGATGGTATCCACTATGCAAATCAACTTTGGGGAAAATTGTAGAGCCACTTAATTCATCAAGCATATCATCTAGCCTAGGAATAGGATGACGATAACGAATAGTAATATTATTAATGCCTCTACAATCAACAAACATACGAGATGTACCATCCTTTTTTGGTACTAGAATAATAGGAACAGCACAAGGACTAAGAGATTCGCGTATATAACCTTTCTCGAGCAGTTCCTGTACTTGACGCATAATCTCCTTCGTCTCCTCTGGATTGGTACGGTATGGCACACGGTTGGGTAGCGATGCACCGGGAATTAAGTCAATCTGATGCTCAATCCCTCGAATATGTGGTAATCCCGGTGGCACGTCTTGTGGAAAGACGTCAGCGAACTCCTGCAAAATGTTAGCGACAGCATGAGGCAAAGAGGTAGGCATGTCCTCTAATGAAAATAATACCTCTTTGCATACAAAAGCATAGCAAACAGATATAGTGACATCCAAATCAGTAATATCAGATTTAGTGGCAAGTAAACAACCACTCTTCAGTTTTATTTGAGATGTAACACTAGATGATTGTTTATTAGGCTTATTATGTTTCTCAAATTCCTTTGCCACAATCTGATTTTCACTCTCACTTTGCTTCTGTTTTGCTTTACTAGCTCTAGCAATGTCATCTTTCATAATATGTTCAGGAGACATGGGAAGCAAAGTTATATTTTTATCCTTATGAACAAGAGTATACTGATTTCTCCTACCATGGTGTACATAATTCTTATCAAATTGCCATGGTCTACCAAGTAAAACGGAGCATGCTTGCATGGGTACCACATCACAATCAACATAATCAGAATATGTAGCAATGCTAAAGTGCACACGAACAGTACGTGTTACCTTAACCTTTCCACTGTCATTGAACCATTGGATGTAATAAGGATGAGGATGTGGTCTGCTGGTTAGAGACAGCTTCGCCACCATCTCCATGCTAGCCAAGTTGTTGCAACTTCCTCCATCGATGATGACGCGAACAGAACGCTCCTTCACAACTCCCTTTGTATGGAACAAGTTATGCCTCTGATTTTGCTTAGCCTGTGTAACCTGCACACTCAGAACACGTTGAGCAACTAAACTTTCATACATGTCAGCATAGTCAGCAGCCATGTAGTGTGTCTCTTCTCCAGTATCCTCGGCACCCTATTCTTCACTTGCAATAAGAGCCAAAGTCTCCTCATCATAATCACTAGCGGACGCATATCCACCATCCTCAGTAACAATCATCACACGCTTGGAAGGGCATTCTCTCGCATAGTGACCTCCACCCTTGCAACGACGACAAATAACCTCATGTGTTTGCCCTGTAGATGCCATGGATAAAGAAGAGCTCTGTGCAGGCCTCGAAGGTGTGCCCTTGCTGGTGGCTGGTGGCAATACATGTTTCCTTGTATCTCTGTTGGAGTTGGCGGCTGAAGTAAGTGGTGCTGTAGTAGGACGTGTGGA
Organism: Elymus sibiricus; assembly: GCA_039707655.1. Lineage (NCBI taxonomy): Eukaryota > Viridiplantae > Streptophyta > Magnoliopsida > Poales > Poaceae > Elymus > Elymus sibiricus. The sequence goes on from CM077665.1 coordinate 314,990,525, forward strand.
AGTAGATGATGTACGTGGTGTACATGATGAAGCTCGACCTGCAGAAAAATTAGTTCTAGCCATTGCCTGTCGATCTTGCACTTCACGTTCAGCTTTGCAAGCAAGATGGAATAAACGAGTGATAGTGTTATACTCCTTATACTCTAGAATAGTCTGAATCTCTCTATGCAATCCACCCATAAAACATGCAAGCATAGCTTCATTCTCCTCAACAATACCACATCTAATCATGCCAGTTTGTAATTCCTGATAATATCTATGGTGGGTATGGCAGCGGTGCTGATGATGGTGGGTATGGCAGCGGTGTTGATGATGATGGTGGGTATGGCAACGGTGATGATTATGGTGGGTATGGCGGCGTGACAACTTATGAACAGAACTCGAAACTCTAAAAGACTAGACTCTAAGACCAGCAAGTTGACACAACGGTGCAACCGCAAATTCAACAAAGCAAACACCAAACACAAAATTGCAAAGGCTCGGAGTGGTTCGGATATGATGATCTGTAAGTGCATCTAGTGCCCCTTAGTGATTTTGGTGTATTGAAGACTTATAGGTTAAGAGACTAATGCGTTTGTAAGTGTACACAGGCTCTATAAGTTGCTAAGGACTTTGATACATTCGGAGATTATCGACCCCTAAAAATGTATGTCTTCAACTGAAGACTTTGGTGAAGACTTTGGTATTCCCTGAAGACTTTGAAAAAGAAGAAGTTGGTGTGACCTTGAAGATATGAACGAGGACTATGAAGCGTGAAGACTTTTGTTTTCGTAGTTTCATTTCCTTTCTTTGAGTCATAGGAAACACCGTACTATTAAAGGGGGCCGAGGTAATACTAAGGAAAATTTCCAACTGATGCTCAACTCAAAAGCCTTAACCTATCCAACCCTTCGAGTGAAGCCTTTGGAAATCTCTTGCAGTTCAGGCAAGTTCTTCAGTGACAGAGACGATGATCTTCTGGTCTCTAAGGAAATTGGTCTGACTAAGGAGTTAGGATTTCACCAGTGCAAATTGCCTACAAGTGAGGAACATGATAAGCCTGAGGACTTTCATAGTTCGAAATTCCGACCGTTGCTGTGCTAAGCGCCAGCTGTCCCCAATCATTCTATCCACATAACGGTCATATCATTGGGGGCATTTATGTCTTATCATGTCGGGTTGCACCCTGGCTATAAATAGCCACCCCCCACAACCTCTAGTTGGTTGGCTGCTCCGAGAGAGAACTGACACTTGTCATTTGAGAGCATCCCATTCCTCGAGGACTTTGAGAGAAAATCATCAGTGAGGAAAAACCCCAAAACCAAACCACCAACCCAAAGTGATTGAGCATCACTGAAGAAATTGTTCTTGCATGGAACTAACGCTTGTTACCTTTGAAGACTGTGTATCTTCCAGACAGTTAGGCATCATGGTCTAGTGCATCCTGGAGTCAATTGGGGATCACGAAGTGACCTTGGTCTAGAGCATCCAGGAGTCAATTGTGGATCGCCGGGTGACCAGTTTGTGAGGGTTGTGGAAGTCCACCCTGAAGACTTACCACGAGTGTTGGGCGAGGTCTGTGTGACCTTAGCTCAAGGAGAATACGGTAAGGACTGTGTGTCCTCTGGTTTAAATACCAGGCCGCTCCAAACCAGACGTATGACTGTCACAGCAGTTGGAACTGGGTCATCAAACCATTGTCTTCATCGAGCTACCTGGTTCCATTTCCTCAACCCTTTCATTTCCTCGTATACTTGTTGATGAAATTGATCGTTACTGTTTGAAGAATTTGACTGAAGACTTTCTCAATTTCCTCACCTCAAATTCTTCAAGCTACCTTGTTCCTCACCTGCTTATCCTGTATCACGCTACCTGTAATCTGTGCATGCTTTATTTCATCATGATGACTATGCGATTGCTATGCTTCGTATGCACTTGAGTACTTATTCCGCTGCTAGTTATTCATCACATTTCAAATTCCTCAAGTTGAAATTCCTCAGTGATGAATTTGTAAAAATCGCCTATTTACCCCCCCCCCCTCTAGTCGATATAACGCACTTTCAATTGGTATCAGAGCAAGGTACTCCCTTGTTCTGTGTGATTTTGGTTTAACCACCTGGAGTTCTAGTTATGTTGACTGCAGGTATGATCAAGGTTTCCGCGGGATATCCTACCTTCGATGGGTCAGACTACCCCTACTGGAAGAACAAGATGCGCAAGCATCTTGAGGCTATTGACAACGATCTCTGGTACATTGTGGAAAATGGTGTTCCCTCCGTTACTCCCACGATCAACGCTACTGATGTGAAGAGATTCAAGCAACTTGATTCACAAGCGAAGAATATCATCTGTGGCCATCTGAGCAAAGGTCAGTATGGCAGAGTGAGTGCTTTGGAGTCTGCTAAGCTTATCTGGGATAGGCTGTCCAAAGTCAACGAAGGTGTTTCCACTCAACGTGACTCCCGTGTTGATGTCCTTCGCAATCTCTTCAACCGCTTCAAAAGACTCGACAATGAAAATGTTCAGCAAACTTTTGATCGCCTCACTGATATCTCCAACGAGCTTCAAGCACTGGGTGCCACGGATATCACTGACCACGAGGTGGTGAAGAAACTGCTAAGATCTCTTGATTCTTCATTCGATACACTGGCTTTGATGATTCAAGAACGTGGAGACTACAAGTCACTTGATCCTGCTGATATACTTGAGAGACTCAATACTCATGAATTCCAACAAGCTGAGAAGAGAGACCTCTACGGACCAAGCTATGGAAGATCTCGTGCTCGGAAGGCAAAAGCAATTTCCTCATCCGAAGACGAAGATTCTGATAGCAGCCTTGGTGATCCTGAAGAACTGAGTCAGGAGCTGGCAATGCTCGTGAGGAAATTCCAGAAGTTCTCAAGGAGAGGCCGATTTGGAAAGTCATCAAAAAGTGGTTTGAGGAAATCAGATTCCTCAAGCGACTACAAGAAGAGAACTTGTCACAAATGCAAGAAGTCTGGTCACTTTATCTCTGACTGTCCTCTCTGGGAAAAAGAATCAAAGAAGAAGAAATACAAGGACTACAGTTCTGATGACTCGAAGAAAAAGAAGAAATCTTCAAAGTCCTCAACTTCAAAGTCCTCATCTTCAAAGTCCTCATCGCACAGGAAGAATGGTTCCAGAAAGGCTCGGGCTTTCATTGGCAAGGAAATGGATTCTGAAGAAGAATACGAAGAATATGAAGAAGAGGAAGAATCAGAGGAGGAGTCAGAATCAGGTGTTGCTAGCCTTGCTCTCGCTACTGCTTTCGTCAGCAAGTCCATCTTCAATGATGAAGAAAATGACTACTCCAACGACTCTGACGTCAGCAATGATGATTACGCTCCCACCTATTGCTTCATGGCAAAAGGTTCCAAGGTACACAAGCATCACTCTTCTTCTGAATCAAGTGAAGATGAATCTGATGAATATGTGAAACCTAGCTATGCCAAACTTGCTAATATTGCCACTAAGCAACAAAGTGCACTTGAAAAGCTTCAGAAACTGCTAGACAAAAGCGATGATATGTTGAATGAGGAAGTGGATCGGACTCAAACTCTGTCTGATGATCTCAAAAGTCTTCAAACAAAGTATGATAACCTTCAGAGTCATCATAATGCTCTCTTAGTTGACCATGAGAAGCTTTCTTATGAATTTCTTCAAAGAAAGCAAGATCTTGAGAAACTAAGAGTGTCTCATGAGGATCTCCAAAGGGAAAACGATTCCTTACTGGCTCAACAGATCAGTACCGCTCAGGAAGAATTTGTTCCACCGTGTTTGAAATGCATCGAACGTGAAACTGCTAATTCTTCACCTGAATGTTCAAATGCTTCTATTGCTGCAAATTCTTCAACTATCCCCGTGGTCACAAATTCCTCATCTGAGGATACCACAAGTATCGCTGACGAAAATGCAGGGTTGAAGGAATTGTATGTGACAAGCATGTACAAAAGTCTCAAAGGGCATCAAACCCTTTGCGATGTGCTCAAAAAGCAGATTCTGAACAGGAACCCTAGGAAAGAGGGTACTGCATTTGAGAGGAAACTCAATGCTGATGGATCCTACTGGACACCTGACCAGTACCCCAAAACATCATGGGTTGCTGCAAAAGGACCTCCTATGGATCCATCCACTTTATCTGGCTTTACGTGTGAAACTTCATATTCCTCTGATGAGTCACTTGACTCCAACTACAAATTCTTCAAAAATCCGAAAGGTGAAGTATTTGCCAGATTTGTTGGAACTAAATGCAGGAACGGTTCACCTATGAGGAAAATCTGGGTTCCTAAGAGCTGCTTGGAAAATCTTCAAGTGAATGTCCTCACGACACCACCCATGAAGAAAAGGAACCCCAGATCAAATTCCTCATATGGACCAAAGTCTTCACTTGGACCAAATTCCTCAAATGGTCAAAAGTATCATTCTCGTGCTAATGCATCTGTTTCGCAGGGAAAATCTAAGAGTTCTGAATATGTGCATTATTCTTCAAATCATTATGTTCATAAGTCCTCGAAGAATTTCTCTGCTTATTCATATGAGTACTCTAACCCTAGTCCTGTGAAACGAAGTGCACTAGCTTCAATGCCTCCCTTCTCATATGGAGCTCGCAGAATGATAAACTCTTTGCCACCCCTCCAGATGTGGGTGGTGAAGAAATTGAACTAACTTCTTATGCAGGGTCAGGTCTCCAGACGAACTTGAACGTCTGATGAATTTGCTGGAGACCTGAGGAAATGCTTGAAAGGACGCAAGCTAATCATGCAGAAATGAGTTCCTCATTTCTCACGTCCTCACGCTGCTTTACTTACTATGTTGTGTGATGAAATTCTGCCTGATGAATTTGATGTCATATTCTTCACTCTGAAGCATATGAGTTCGTAAGTTGTACTAATTCATCTGCAGGATGAAACTCCAAAAACTACTGAATGGGTCCTCGATAGTGGATGCACCAACCACATGACTGGTGACAAGAGTCTACTGATGAATATGCCACTTGCCCCATCTCATCTGAAGCATATCACCTACGCTGACAAAGGAAAAAAGCAAGGTATTGGGTCTAGGTAAGGTTGCAATCTCCAAGGACCGACACATGGACAAGGTGATGTTTGTCGAATCCCTTGGGTTCAACCTCATGTCTGTCTCAATGCTTTGTGATCTTGATATGGTTGTCATCTTTGGAAAATATCGTTGTGTTGTCATCATGGAATCTGACCATTCCAAAGTCTTCGAAGGCTTTAGGAGAGGAGACTTGTATATTGTTGATTTCTCTACAGGTCCTCAGCCTGCCACGTGCCTACTTGCAAAGTCCTCAGAAGGCTGGCTGTGGCATCGATGACTTGGACATGCTGGTATGAGGAACTTGCACACGCTCGTGAAGAAAAAGCATGTCATTGGCATTGAAGGTGTCAAATTCCTCAAGGATCACCTCTGTGGTGCTTGTGAGTCTGGAAAGATGACCAGATCCAAGCATCCCTCGAAGACAATCATGACCACGACTCGACCTTTTGAATTGCTTCTCATGGACCTCTTTGGCCCCACTCATTATTCCACACTAACAAATTCTTCATGTTTGTATGGCTTTGTCATTGTTGATGATTACTCTCGTTACACTTGGGTGCATATTATTATGTACAAGTCTGAAGTGCAGGATGTCTTCAGATGATTTGCTTCAAGGGCCTCAACAAACTTCGGCGTCAAGATCAAGCATATCAGGAGTGATAATGGGACTGAGTTCAAGAACACCAATCTTGATGAATATCTTGATGAACTTGGTATTACTCATGAGCTATCTGCCCCATATACTCCTCAGCAGAACGGCGTCGTGGAGCGCAAGAACAGGACTCTTGTTGAGATGGCTCACACCATGCTTGATGAATACAAGACTCCTCGTCGCTTCTGGCCTGAGGCAATTGATACAGCATGCCACATCATCAACAGGGTATATCTTCACAAATTCTTCAAGAAGACATCATATGAACTCATGACTGGCAAGAAACCCAATGTAAGTTATCTCAAAGTCTTCGGTGCAAAATGCTGGATAAGAGATCCTCACCATAGTTCTAAATTTGCACCGAAAGCACATGAAGGTTTTATGCTTGGTTACGAAAAGGACTCGCACACCTACAGAGTCTTCAACACCTACCATCAAAAGGTTGTTGAAACTGTAGATGTGCGGTTCGATGAAACTAACGGCTCGCAAAGAGAGCACCTGCCTTCTGTGCTAGATGAAAAGTCTCCTGAAGAATCCATTAAGTTGAAGGCTACTGAGGATGTAGTACCCACTGAAGAAAATCCTCAACCTACTGAGGAAGTCATTCCAACCAATGAAGACATTCATGCGGATACACCTCAAGAAAATGGTGTTGAAGAAAATCCTCAGCCACGTCAACCTGCTCATCCGAGAATTGCAAATGAAGTGCAGATTGACAAAATCATCGACAACATCAATGCACCAGGTCCTCTCACTCGATCAAGAGCTTCACATTTGACTAACTTTTGTGGGCATTTTCCTTTTGTCTCTATCATAGAGCCCACCAAAGTTGATGAAGCTTTCATGGAGCCTGAGTGGATTCAAGCTATTGAAGAGGAATTACATCAATTCAAGCTCAACAACGTGTGGGAACTTGTCAAGCGGCCAGATCCTCGCAAGCATAACATCATAGGTACCAAGTGGATCTACCGCAACAAGCAAGATGAAAATGGCCTTGTGGTAAGGAATAAGGCTCGTCTTGTAGCTCAAGGCTACACACATGTTGAAGGAATTGACTTTGATGAAACTTTTGCACATGTTGCTAGACTTGAAGCTATTCGCATATTGCTTGCTTATGCTAACCATCATGATATCATTTTATATCAAATGGATGTGAAAAGTGCATTCCTCAATGGTAAGCTTGAGGAAGAAGTATATGTTGCTCAACCCCCAGGTTTTGAAGACCCTAAGCATCCTGACAAAGTCTTCAGACTCAACAAGGCCCTCTATGGCCTCAAGCAGGCCCCTCGGGCGTGGTATGATACTCTGAAGGAATACCTCATGAAGAAAGGCTTCAAACCCGGTTCACTCGACCCAACTCTTTTCACTAAATCCTATGACAATGAACTGTTCATATGCCAAATATATGTAGACGATATTATCTTTGGCTGTACTGACAAACGTTACAGTGATGAATTTGCCTATATGATGAGTGAAGAATATCAAATGTCTATGATGGGAGAGTTGAAATTCTTCTTAGGTCTTCAAATTCGTCAGCAAGACAATGGCATCTTCATCTCACAAGAGAAATACCTCAAGGATGTTCTGAGGAAATTCAACATGCAAGACTGCAAAGGCGTCACAACTCCAATGCCTTCAAAAGGCCACCTCTGCACTGACAAAAATGGTAAAGATTTCGATCAGAAGGTATACCGCTCCATGATTGGCTCTTTATTGTATCTATGTGCATCTAGGCCTGATATTATGCTGAGTGTTTGCATGTGTGCCCGATTCCAAGCAACACCGAAGGAATCACACCATAAGGCTGTGAAACATATTCTTCGATACTTAGCTCACACACCAACGCTTGGATTATGGTATCCCAAGGGCTCAAATCTTCACCTCGTCGGATACTCAGATGCTGACTATGCTGGAGATCGTGTGGATCGCAAGTCAACCTCAGGCACATGTCATTTCCTCGGACGATCCTTAGTCTGTTGGTCCTCGAAGAAGCAGAACTGCGTGTCACTTTCTACAGCTGAAGCTGAGTACATTGCTGCTGGTTCATGCTACGCTCAGTTGCTGTGGATGAAGCAAACCCTCAAGGACTATGGCATCAAGGTGAAGAATGTGCCTCTCTACTGCGACAATGAGAGCGCTATCAAGATTGCTTACAACCCAGTTCAGCACTCCAAGACCAAGCACATCCAGATTCGTCATCATTTTCTTCGAGATCATGTACTCAAGGGCGACATCTCCATCGACCACATCCCCACTGAAGAACAACTGGCCGATATCTTCACTAAGCCCTTGGATGAAAAGAGATTTTGCAAGTTGCGGTGTGAGCTAAATATCCTAGAATCTTTGAATGTTCTTTGAAAAGACACACATCCTAACACTTATGCAAAATTGATGACTTTGATGTGCAACACACGAAGTAACGTTTTTCTTCAATCAATGAAGAATAACTCTCTAAGTGTGAAGAAATTAACGAAGAATTTGATTCTCAGAACCCTACGACAATTGTATGCGGTGTCTGAAATCATCATTCTTATACGGTGGGTCACGCCACCAACAATAGTTGAAATTCTTCAGAGTTGAGTTTTTCATCATTTTGCAAATTCTTCAAATTTTCAAATTCCTCAAGTTTGCAAATTCCTCAACTTTTCAAATTCTTCAAACTATGAAACTGATGTTCTTCATTGACTATATATATATATTTGAGTTTTCAATGTCCTCAACAGCATTCACTTATTGCTAATTCTTCAAGTTGATTTTCATCTAAGTGAATGTGATCGGACCCATTCCCCATCTATGCTAAACTCAACCCAGTCTGTTCACAAATTCTTCATATGCGTTCTACTTTGAAACTCGTTCAAAGTCTTCACTGTATCCTTGACAGCTGAAGAATTTGCGAACGGAAACTTTAAAATTTTCACTATCATTTTTTTCCGGTGCTTCCCGCTCAAACCGTTCCGATTCCCACGACTGGATAAGCCACGATCCCCCACTATCTCCACTTCTCAGAACGTGGGTGACACATGTCGCATGGAGAGCAAGGGTCAGGGGCAATCTGGTCCAAAATCTTCGGGCCAATTCGTTTTTACTGCCACTATACATACCCCCTTCCCTTCAGTATGCTCGAGTTACTCCTTACTCCCATCTCTCCCGAGCTCAAACCTAGTGCCGCCGCTAAAATCATCGCCGCCGGAGAGGAAGAGTTTCACTGCCTTGACCTCGCCGTCGCCGTACTCGTAACGGCCGCGGAAGTCTTCACCCCGCCGCCGCTGTAGCTGTCTCCCTCTGCCAAGCTAGGGCGTGGGAGATCTGGACAGACGAACTTCCCCGATTTCATCTCTCTGTTCATCGTGTTCTTCATCAGGGTAAAAAAAATTAATTTTACTGCCCTTGTTTGATCTTCATGTCTTCCACAAAATTCTCAAAAGTGTTTATTCTTCAAGAATCTTCTCCTTAAGCACCTTACATGTTTCCATCCCTTGATGTTTTTCTCTAAGTTATGATTTTCTTCAAGATTCCTCAATTGTGTGGATCAACATATTCGCACAACTCTGGAACCTAAGACAAAGAACACTTAGTGAAATTCCTCAAGACATCTATGGTCAAAATCCTCAACTTGATGTATTTTGAAAAATTTCTGAGAACGCATATGACCTCTTCAAATTCCTCGCACCTATACTCTGTTCACAGGTACAAAATGTCTGCTGATGAATCACTAGGTTCTCATCAACTTAACTCATTTGCAGCGTTTCTTGAGGAAAAACTGTATACATCTTCAGAATCATCAAGAGTTCAAAGTCATCAAGTGAAGAAAATGGCAGATGGTAAAAGACCTCAGAAGGGTGGAAAGAAGGCTGAACAGAACACTTCTTTTGAGATACCTAAGGCTCTGTATGCCGGTTACTGTACTCCTGATGAGGCCATTCATGGCAAAGAGACAAAAGAGCAGAGGAAAATCAGGATTCAGAGAATTGAACGGAGGTGGGTGAAGGAGTGGAGAGACTATCGCTATGTTACTCCCAAATACATGAAGAAATTCGCCCTCAAACCTCCTTGCAAAAGGGCTCCTCCTATTGATGATCAAGAAGTCGATCCCACTAGCATTGCTTGTGGTGAAGACTTTCCAGCTGAATGGGCAAAGCATCAACTAAAACTTCAGAAAACTGCCAAAGCTGATGTGAAGAAATTCAATGAAGATTCTGCTGGTGCTGCTGCCTCTGCCGGAGCCTCTGATAGTGCTCCGAAGAAATCGATGGTGAAGAAGTCTGCAGTGAAGTCAAAAACTTCAACTTCAAAGTCCTCACTGCAAAATCCTCATGCAAATTCTTCAAAGGCCTCTGCAATGCCTTCAGTAGCTGCACAATCATCAGCTGCTGCCACAAAGTCCTCAACACCTGTACATCTTGCAACATGTCAGAGGACTACTGGCTTCTCAATTGCTTCAGGGGTCTCTGCAAGTTCATCAGCCCAAGCACAGTCTTCAACAAGCCCTACTTTGATGAAGATAAAGAGAACTGCTGGACGAGGTCAGAGACCAAGTCTTCACAAAAGCAAAGCTACTGTGAATATACCCTCAGGATCTGAGGATGATGATGAGGCTAATAATGAAGAATTGGAAGAAATCATCAGAAACAGTCAGCAGAGAGCTGCAATAGCCAAGGGCAGCTCTGTTCCTCTCATGCTGGATCCTAAGATGATCCTCAACTTCATCGACATATGGCATGAGGATCCCAGCACTCCACTTTCCTCACTGAACCTACCTCTTGGTGTGGACCATGTCCTCACACACTTCATAGCTGAGGAAAAATGGAAGAGAGGACAAGCTCAGAGAGCTAAGAGAAGCAGGGCCAGAAAAGAAAAGTTCTTGAAGAACAATGTGATGAATTTGACTCCCAATCAACTCATCACAGTTCAGTCTGAGATTCGCTGCCTTACTGAAGAACAAGCAAAGTATGATGCTGAATGGAAGGGCACCAAATTAAGATTCGTCAGGGCTGCCCAAGCTGCAGTTAAGGACTACAACTCAATGGTTGCAGCTCAAGTGCAACCACAAATTCCTCAGGCTGAAGAATCTGCTCAGCCTGCTGAAGAAACTGCACACGCAGCTGAAGAAATTTAGGCTGCTGAAGAACCTGTCAGGGCAACCTCCACTATTGCGCCTGAAGAAACTGCCAGGCCAGCTAAAACTTTTCTGCGCCTGAAGAACTTGAGACCACTAGGACGACTCCATCAGTCGTGCCTGAAGAAACTGCTCCCCCTTCACCCTCTGTTGAAACTGCAAAATCCTCAAGGGTGAAGAACATCAACCTTCCTTCTGCATCAGAAGTGAAGAAAACTAAGGCTGCGGAGAAGAGAGCTGCTAAGAAAAGAAAAGCATCAACTTCAGATTCCTCAGATGTGAAGAAGTTGAAGACTATGCCAAGTTCTTCAACTGAGCCCATTGATGCAACTCCAATCTCCTCCGTACCTGCCTATGAGATAATTCCATTTGGTGTTGACTATGTCACTCCAAATGATGAAGATGAAGACACTACTGGAATCAGCAACTTTGCCGTCTACCATGGCTGACGGCAAAGGCATGAATTGCGGACGGCAAAGGTCTTTGCCGTCAGCCAGCAGACGGCACCACATCCGGTTGAATAAGGTCCGGTAAAGGCCACTTTGCCGTCTGCTGGCCGATGGCAAAGAGGCAAAGGTCTTTGCCGTCTGCCAGCAGATGGCAAAGGGCATGGACGGCACACGTGGCAGCTTAGGTCCGTTAAGGGGTTAACGGCGTGCTTTGCCGTCTGCTGGCTGACGGCAAAGATGCAAAGCTCTTTGCCGTCTGCCAGCAGACGGCAAAGCAACCACATAGGCCAGCCTAGTGCCCCCCAGGTTGCACAGGTAGCTGCCACGTGGCAGCTTTGCCGTCTGCTGGCTCATGGCAAAGCTCTTTGCCGTCTGCCAGCAGACGGCAAAGAGCCTGTATAGCCCCTGTTTTTTCTGTTTTTTCTTAAATTCATTCAATTTCACAGATATATATATATATATATATATATACATTTGAAAATACTTTCAACAAGCTTACATATCCCTGCCATATGGATATGATCATCCAACACATATACATACCAACTCAAAAGTCCATATGCAACATATATATATAGCCAACATATATCCAACAACAAGCATACAATGGTTTCATCCATACATACATATATAGGTAGCAAGTTTCACATTGTTCATCCTACAAAATCAAAACAAAAAGGAAGGACAAGGAGAAGAGTAGACTCCATCAACGCAAGCTTCCGTGATCTAAAGCAAATCTGCAAATTGGGAAAGAAGAAAGTTAGAAGAAGAACAAGAAGAAGAAGAAGAAGAAGAAGTAGAAGTAGTAGAAGAAGAATTTTTCTTATCTTTCTTTTTCTCCTCTTCTTTATCTTCTTCTTCTTCTAACGAATGTAACTTAGGTAATTATGCCATTTTTTAGCTAAGCTAGGTAAAAATGCTAAGTGTAGGTCATTTTAGAGCTAAGCTAGGTAAATAGGTCATTTTGGAGGTTAGTAAGGTTATTATGTCATTTTCGAGGAAAATAAGCTAAGTCAATGTCATTTTGGAGGTAACCAAGATTATTATGCCATTTTTGACCTAAGTATGCTAAGTATGTCATAAATGAACTAAAGAAGCTAAGTATAGGTCATTTTTGAGCTAACCTAGATAGTTATGCCATTTTTTAGCTAACTAAGCATATTTATTCATTTTGGAGGACAAAATGGTAAGTGTAGGTCATTTTTGAGCTATCCTAGTTAAAATCGGTCATTTTGGAGCTAGGTAAGGTTATTTTGTCATTTTGGAGGAAAATAAACTAATGATATGACAGTTTGGAGCTAAACCAAGGTTATTATGCCATTTTTTACCTAAGTAAGCTAATTATGTCATAAATGAACTAGCTAAGCTAAGTATAGATCATTATTGAGCTATCCTAGGTAGTTATGCCATTTTTTAGCTAACTAAGCATATTAAGTCATTTTGGAGGGAAAAATGCTAAGTATAGGTCATTTTATCGCTATCCTAGGTAAAATATGTCATTTTGGAGCTAAGTAAGGTTATTATGTCATTTTCGAGGAAAATAAGCTAAGTATAGGTCATTTTGGAGCTAAATAGGTCATTTCTTAAGCTAAGTATGCATTTGTTAAGCAAAACACTTGGGAAAACTTACCATCATCACGGAGGTGAAGGACCGGTCGGGCTTGCGCCAGTGTGAGACGGAGAAGGACCGGTCGGGGTTTCGCCAGACGGAGAAGGATCGGTCGATGCTTGTCGGGAGGCATGCTACACCAAATATCATTTGCAATGTCTCGTTAGCATGATGCAACTCAAATGTGAATACTAGTAACTAATGACCATTCAAATGAAACTCACCGTGGGCGCTATACCAATCTGGGGCATCGGCGGAGGGGTCTGACCGTTGTTCTGGCACACGGTCTGCACATTTTGTTTTCACGAGTCAGTCATATTAGTTAGTGATGAAACAAACATTACGTGCATGATTTGGCTAATATGCAGGAGAAACTTACCACGAGGAGCTCATATAGGGCCCGGTGAGACGCGTCGTTCCGGTTCCTCTCCTCCTCCACCAGCCTAGCCGTCCTCTCCTCCATGTCCCTCTCCCTCTCCGCCGCCTGCCTGTTTGCCTCCGCCAGAAGCTCCTGGGCCCTAGCCTCGATGGCGAGCTCCATTGGCCATGGACGAGGCCTTATCTCAGGATCGGAGCTCGTCTGGCGCTTCTTGATCTCCGGGAGAGTAGTACAACGTATCAGTCCATCCCCAATGGCTATCGAGCCATGGGGCCTCCCGCCACCAGATATCATCACGAGCTCTGGATCAAAAGGACTCTGGCTCGGGTTGAAGTCCTCCCCTTTCCTCCTCCTCCCCTCATCTCTGTACCTCACGAGCTTGTTGTGGGAGGAGATGTTGCTGAAGCTCTCTGGATTATCGAGGTCATCCTCAGAGAATGCCTTGGCCTTCTTGTACGGGGCAGTATGGGCCATGGCATAGAGGTCGAACAGCGGTGGCACCTCCTTCTTGTTGTGTCGCGCCTAAAAGAGAGGAACATAATATTAGTTAAGGGCTCAAGCTAGCATGAAGAATGAAATTGCATGAATCATGAAGCAAACCACATACCCAGTGATCCCCGAACTCAAACAGGTCGGAGCTCCCTTGATGGTGTGGCACACCTTTCATTTGGGCACGATTATCCTTGGCCTTGTTGTGGATGGTTAGCCAGTGGGAAGAGCACCACTCATCCACCAACGCCTCCCAACAGTCCATCCTATCCGCACACCATCTCGGGGGCACCTAAGTTAGACAAGAGAAATTTCAGCGCTACGCCTACGAATCAAATCAAGGAAACTAAGTACAAGGCCTTAAGAATAGGTAATTACCTTCATGTACTTCTCCTTACTCAGAAACTTGGAGCGGCACTTCTTCTTGGCCCTCTTAATGTTAGTCGAGGCGTAGTAGTCTCGAACAGCCTGCACCCGAGCCTCGTGTCGTAAGTTCTGAAATAGGCGCTTGCACTCGGCTACGAGAACAATAGCCGCGTCCGCCTCGTGTTCCTCAAGACACCTATAGAAGGTCTGCAATCAAACAAGACAACATTGATTAGTACAATCACTAGGTGCTGTTGATTTTTAATTCTGTAAAGGAGAAATTACCCAAAACCACCGGATCACAATGTCGGCCACCGTCTCGCACAAGACACCGTCGACCCTCTCCTCCGGCGGGGCCGGGGCAGCCACGTACAGCTCCCAGCTCAGTCCTAGCTGTCGAACCTCACCCTCACCGGGCAACGTGACCCACCCCGGGAAGTGGTGCCGGAGAAGCACACCAAGGACCTGGTTGGGCCTGCGGACACCAGGGGCGTGTTTCCAACCCCTGCAGTATGACAAGGCCAACACATTAGATATTAATTTGAAGAAACATGAAGGCAAAAGGTTAAAAAAGAGTAAATGCACTTACTTATCCCCATTAGGCTCAATCAACCACCTCTGATCGCGGGTCGCCGGCACGGGCGGGAGCTTTGTACCACCACGCTGGTAGACCTTCTTGCCCTCCTCAACCAGCTCGCCCTCGCTATAGCTATCCTTAGAAAATCTGTCCTCGCCACCATCAGCATGGCCACTAGCCTCCGGAGTCACGTGGGACGAAGACTCTGGGACCGGAGTCTCCTGGGACGAAGACTCTGGGACCGGAGTCTCCTGGAACGAAGGCTCGGCGACCCGAGGCTCGTCGGCCCGAGGCTCGTGGACCGGAGTCCGAGACGGGTCCAAGTCAGACGGGTCCACCTGAGACGGAGCACTCCTGTGGTCGGGAGAATCAGCTAGGGGTGGCGGCGAGGAAGGCACAGCAGCCTTTCTACCTCTCCCGCCGCCACGTCCACCTCTAGCACCCCTCTTCGTCTTCCCCCGACCTCTCCCGGCCGAAGAGGGAGCGCCCTCCGGTGTCTGCATACTGTGTACCAGCGCTCTCCGGAGGTGCTCGGGCGGAATAATAGCACCCCTCCCAGCACGCGCCGAGGAAGGAGGCTCGGAGGGCTCTCGACCCGCGCCCACCATCTGTCAACACCTGCAATGACAAAGAGTAAATGAAATTAGTACAACATAAAAAAATTGAATACCTAATAACTAGCAAGTTTCATCGGCACAAAGACCGGCAAGTTTCATCAACAGGAGGCCGAAGAGGTGTCGGGGGTGTCGTGTCTGGGTGTCGGGGTGTCGGGGTGTCGTGTCGGGGTCGGGGTGTCGTGTCGGGGGTGTCGTGTCTGGGTGTCGTGGTGTAGGGGTGTCGAGGTGTCGGGGTTTCGGGGTGTCGGGGTGTCGGGCTGTCAGGGTGTCGGGGTGCCGTGTCGGGGTCGGGGTGCCGTGTCGGGGTCGGGGTCGGGGTGCCGTGTCGGGGTCGGGCTGTTGGGGTGTCGGGGTGCCGTGTCGGGGTCGGGTCGGGGTTTCGGGGTGTCGTTTTCTTCTTCTTCCCCTCTTCTTCTTTTTTTCCTCTTTTTCCTTTTCTTCTTCTTCCTCTTCTTCCTTTTCTTCCTTTTCTTCTTCTTCCTCTTCTTCTTCTTCTTCTTCTTCTTCTCCTCCTCCTCTCCTCTTTTTTTTTCTTCTTCTTCTTCTTCTTTTTTTCTTCTCCTCCTCCTCTTCTTCTTCTCCTCCTCTCCTCTTCTCCTCCTCCTCTTCTTCTTCTCCTCCTCTCCTTTAACTAATGCTAGACCTAACTAAATAAGCTAAGTAACCCTAATTCCTAAAATCTTACTAACTACAACTAAACTACATTTTTTACATCTTCTACAACTAACTACAACTAATTAACCTAACTACAACTAAACTAGATTTAACTAATACTAAAATAGAACACAAAAATTACTAAAACAGATAAAAAAGTTATTTTAGGGCCAAGGGACAGTAGGGAAAAGCCTCCCTACTGACTTTCTATAATCAGATCAAACTGCAGTTACATAGTTTTTGTACAAACTAGATAAAAGAGGGGGAGGGGGTTAGTGAGGGGTTAGATGACAAACCAGAGAAACAAAACTACAAATATACTAATATGAACTACATCAGAGACCACTACAGGGTCTCCACCAGGCTGTTTGTAAAGGGAGCTAGCTAGTCTATTTTTTGCTCGGTGGATGAGAAGGTGAAAATCTTCTTTGAACCTTGTGCGCCACGACGCAAAAGATGGATGGATCCCTCGAAGTATTTGTTATTCCTTTCTTTCCAGACCCGCGACGCTGCAATGATAAAAACTTCCATGAACAGACGTTCTGCATTGATGCAACAATGCAAATGTTTCATCCGAGTTGGGCCATGCGATTCCAACGGCATCCCAACACTCCCTGGAAAACGGGCCTTTAAAAAGCAGATGCGTCATGGCAATTCCTCTTCTTCTTTTTTTCCTGTTTTTCCTTTTCTTCTTCTTCCTCTTCTTCCTTTTCTTCCTTTTCTTCTTCTTCTTCTTCTTCTTCTTCTTCTCCTCCTCCTCTCCTCTTTTTTCTTCTTCTTCTTCTTCTTCTTCTTCTTTTTTTCTTCTCCTCCTCCTCTTCTTCTTCTCCTCCTCTCCTCTTCTCCTCCTCCTCTTCTTCTTCTCCTCCTCTCCTTTAACTAATGCTAGACCTAACTAAATAAGCTAAGTAACCCTAATTCCTAAAATCTTACTAACTACAACTAAACTACATTTTTTACATCTTCTACAACTAACTACAACTAATTAACCTAACTACAACTAAACTAGATTTAACTAATACTAAAACAGAACACGAAAATTACTAAAACAGATAAAAATGAAAAAATAGAGAGGGGGAGGGGGCTCACCGGAGTGGGGGAGGTGGAAGCCGGCGTTGGTGGAGGTGGAGGAGGCCGACGCCGGCGGTGTAGGTGGAGGAGGCCGGCGGCGGCGGCGGTGGGTTGGAGGAGGCAGGGGGTGGCGGCGTTGGAGGAGGGCGACGCGCGGGGACGGGGTGGCGCCGGCGGACGGGGATGGCGGCACGGGGCGGGGTGGCGGCGCGAGATGGGGACGGCGGCGCGCGCAAGAGAGTAGTGGATAGAGGGGATGGGGGACGGGGCGGTGGGGCGTCGTGGGCGGCGGGTTGCGCGGCGGGGGCGGTGGCGGTGGGGCGTCGGGGGCGCCAGGGAGAGAGAGGGGCGGGGTGGTGGGGCGGCGGCGGGTGGTGGGGGCGGCGCGCGTGCGGTGGTCGTCGGGGAGGAGAGGGAGAGAAACAGAGAAAGAGGGGCGGGGTGGGCGCTGCCGTTAGTTAACTCAATTCTTTGCCGTCTGCCCCGCCTTTGCCGTCTGCCTTTTCACTCTCGGCAAAGAGGGGGGCCGTTAGGGTTTTTTGTAAGCAGCTCATTAGTGGGCCCACCTCCCTCTTTGCCGTCTGCTGACGGACGACAAAGTTTCTTTGCCGTCCGCTACCAGACGGCAAAGAGGTGGCTGATGGCAAAGAGCTTCTTTGCCGTCACCTAGTTCTTTGCCGTCTGTTTTCTGGAAACGGATGGCAAAGAGCTTCTTTGCCGTCCGCCAGCTGACGGCAAAGAACTGGCAGACGGCAAATTTGCTGATTCCAGTAGTGAGAAGATCATTCTGCTGCTTCCTCGGAGCAGATTGATGAAGAAATTGAAGTGGAAGCAAATGCCTCAACCCCACTGGTATCATCGCCCCAGCCTCAGTTGACTACTGAAGAGGCCGGCGTTGAAGAAATGGAAGAGGATGTGGACATTGGAAACACAACCCCTCTTATCAATGATGAATATTGGGAAGCTGCACACCCAAGTTCACCAATGACCACTCCCCTCACTCAAATTCCTCAGTCTCCAGCTCAGACTGAAGAAATTGCTACAGGATCTGATGACTTGGCTACACCTGTCCCTGAAGATATTCCAGCTGCATCAGCTGAAGAAATTGCTGCTCAAACTGCAACTGAGGAAACTGCTATTCAAATTCCTCAATCTGAAGAAGTTCCTCCTATGGTGGGCCGTTTCAAGCCAAATCTTCAGCCGAAGCCCAAGATACCCTTCAAAAGCTCAAAGCGCCCCAAATTCATCAAGACCAATTTCTTCAACGAGCACATCTTCTTCAATGGGACAAATCCTTATGACTCTGTAAGGGCCGATCGCACCAGATTCTGGACACCCACACAGATGAACTATTATGCATCAGTGTTGTTTGACAAGGAGAAAGTCTTCGAGCATCAGCAAATTCCTCATGCGGACATGGAAACTATCCCGTGCTTCACACCGGTGCTCGCAGTCCTTCATGATGGAGGAATTCTTCCATTCTGTGTGGACATATGTGATTGGAATGAAGAGTTAATTCTTCAATTCTATGCCACCTTGCACATCACAGGTGATGCCTCTGATGTTAATTCTTGGGTCTTGGACTGGATGACTGGATCCACTCACTACACTGCTCCAGCCTCTGAGCTACTACGGTCAGTCCCAATACAAATTCCCTCAGAAGGAGCAAGATGCCTGTTTGATGAACCTGCTCTGCCCAATCACATGATGCAAGTGCTGATGAAGCCATTGGCTCCTGGACAACCTCAAAGGACTTCTTTCCTTGTGAAGGATTTGCTCTATGTGCCCAGGATAGTCTATCGCATTATGAAGGGCCACAACTCTGAAGAAGAAGAAGTGGAGGGAATCATGAAGAACATGCTATTCAACATCATTCATGGGATTCCCATCAATTACCATGATTTCTTCATGAGGACTTTGGCCAATGCTGCTTCAGCCCCATTTGAATTGAAGCCTTACGCTCCCTGGATCATGAAATTCATCAGATCAAGGTCTTCACTTCCATTCAAGGCTGACTTTCAGAATCACTTTAGCTTTCTGCCTCCAATCGAAGTCCTCAAGAGCTCATTTTCTTCTGTTGTGGGTAAAGGCAAAGCTGTCATTGATGAAGGTACTCATCCATTGGATGGTCAGTTTCGCAAAGCTGCATCTTATTCCACCAATGATGACACTGCTACCCAAGATTCTGCCGCAAAAGCCTCAGCGCAAAATCCTCAAGAAACTGCCCCTCGTGTGATGACTGATCGAGAGCTTCTTCTAAGTCTTCATCAGAAGATTGATCGCAATCACAAGTGGGTAAAGCGTCAGTTTGGTTCACTTCTTCGAGACATGACTGTCACGCACAACTCTATGAGGAAGAACCACTATTATCTTCATGAAGTCTTCGACCGCACATGGGCCATCTTGTCTCACCTCAAGACTCCTGAAGAACTCAAGGAGATGGAATTTTAGCAGGACTTTGATTGGTCCATCCCTCCAAGGAAGAAATGGAAGAAAGTTCAAGTTCCTCAGCTGGTTACAAGCTCATTTTTTTCATCATGCCACGCGGATGAAGCTGAGGATATTGACGACACTGTTGTGGGCCCTGCATCAACGAATGACCCCGACAACGCTGGCGCTCCTCCACCACCTTCAAGATGAAATTCTTCAGGGGCGTTAGTCCTCATTTTTTGTCCCTTTTGGTCTTCGATGACAAAGGGGGAGAAAATTTGAGTTAGTCTTCAAGCGGGTCTCTATAATGGGCTGTTTTTTTGTTTAAGTTACAACTCTCGCTCTTCTGAAGCTTTTGTTGGTTGAGTTGTAAACTTAAGTCCGATGGTGGTCTGACGTTTTTGAACTGCTTTCCGCATGCCTATTTCCTCAAGTACCTTAATGCATACATGCTGAATTTCGTCAGACACCATTTTCATCATGCATTTCAAATTCTTCATAACATATGTTAAATGCGTGTATGAATTACAAGATATAGGGGGAGTTCTCCATGTTTTTAACCTACTGTGTGCATTTGCAGTCCAAAGCAAATTCCTCAAATAATGCACATCTTCAGGGGGAGTTCTTCTATATCTTGCAATCAAATTCCTCAAACTCAGTACTTACACTTCATATTATTATCCCCGTTGAAAACTTAACCTATTTGTCATCAATCACCAAAAAGGGGGAGATTGTAAGTGCATCTAGTGCCCCTTAGTGATTTTGGTGTATTGAAGACTTATAGGTTAAGAGACTAATATGTTTGTAAGTGTACACAGGCTCTATAAGTCGCTGAGGAGTTTGATACATTCGGAGATTATCGACCCCTAAAAATGTATGTCTTCAACTGAAGACTTTGGTGAAGACTTTGCTGAAGACTTTGGTATTCCCTGAAGACTTTGAAAAAGAAGAAGTTGGTGTGACCTTGAAGATATGAACGAGGACTATGAAGCATGAAGACTTTCGTTTTCGTAGTTTCATTTCCTTTCTTTGAGTCATAGGAAACACCGTACTATTAAAGGGGGCCGAGGTAATACTAAGGAAAATTACCAACTGATGCTCAACTCAAAAGCCTTAACCTATCCAACCCTTCGAGTGAAGCCTTTGGAAATCTCTTGCAGTTCAGGCAAGTTCTTCAGTGACAGAGACGATGATCTTCTGGTCTCTGAGGAAATTGGTCTGACTGAGGAGTTAGGATTTCGCCAGTGCGAATTGCCTACAAGTGAGGAACATGATAAGCCTGAGGACTTTCATAGTTCGAAATTCCGACCGTTGCTGTGCTAAGCGCCAGCTGTCCCCAATCATCCTATCCACATAACGGTCATATCATTGGGGGCATTTATGTCTTATCATGTCGGGTTGCACCCTGGCTATAAATAGCCACCCCCCACAACCACTAGTTGGTTGGCTGCTCCGAGAGAGAACTGACACTTGTCATTTGAGAGCATCCCATTCCTCGAGGACTTTGAGAGAAAATCATCAGTGAGGAAAAACCCCAAAACCAAACCACCAACCCAAAGTGATTGAGCATCACTGAAGAAATTGTTCCTGCGTGGAACCGACGCTTGTTACCTTTGAAGACTGTGTATCTTCCAGACGGTTAGGCATCATGGTCTAGTGCATCCTGCAGTCAATTGCGGATCACGAAGTGACCTTGGTCTAGAGCATCCAGCACTCAATTGTGGATCGCCGGGTGACCAGTTTGTGAGGGTTTTGGAAGTCTACCCTGAAGACTTACCACGAGTGTTGGGCGAGGTCTGTGTGACCTTAGCTCAAGGAGAATACGGTAAGGACTGTGTGTCCTGGGACTGTGTGTCCTCTGGTTTAAATACCAGGCCGCTCCAAACCAGACGTACGACTGTCACAGCAGTTGGAACTGGGTCATCAAACCATTGTCTTCATCGAGCTACCTGGTTCCATTTCCTCAACCCTTCCATTTCCTCGTATACTTGTTGATGAAATTGATCGTTACTGTTTGAAGAATTTGGATGAAGACTTTCTCAATTTCCTCACCTCAAATTCTTCAAGCTACCTTGTTCCTCACCTGCTTATCCTGTATCACGCTACCTGTAATCTGTGCATGCTTTATTTCATCATGATGACTATGCGATCGCTATGCTTCATATGCACTTGAGTACTTATTCCGCTGCTAGTTATTCATCACATTTCAAATTCCTCAAGTTGAAATTCCTCAGTGATGAATTTGTAAAAATTGCCTATTCACCCCCCCTCTAGTCGATATAACGCACTTTCATGATCTAGCCCTAATTTTTTTGTTGGCTTTTTCGTGGACTATAGGTATCAAGAACAGATGCGATCTAACTACGAAAAACTGGTAAAATCTCACCGAGCAACCTGGAACTCTGATACCACTTGATAGAGGCAAAGTTGTCCCTATCTTTCGATGAGATGTGGCTATCATTTATGGTAGAGTCGACTTTGACGATCCGACTATGAACGTGCGAGGACGTCGTGCCTTAGCAATCCATAAACCAACTCCGAGAGGTTATTGACCACGCCGGAGCACGATCAACCTGACCACGAGGGTATGTTTCCTGCACGCAAATGAAGAACAAGCAAGAAACAAAGATTGCAATCTGGATATTGTGAATATAAGAGGAAAGCTTTATTGATGAAAGTGGGGTTCTGTGACGCCTTTGTCTGGTAGTGGAACACAAACGAAGAATGCGAAGTTGCAGCTATGGCGAACTTTTAATCTAAATAAAACCCAAGTCTAAATTGGCGCCCTAAGGGCTGTATATATGGGGGAATAGAGGGGGATTTTGTGGCCCCTTGGAGGAGGGTTCCGAAACCAGCCCTAACTCAGTTTCCCCACACATACGGACTCTAAAAACAGCCTATAATATGGTATTTCGAAATTACACGGGCCTGGCCCAAAAATAAGGTGACGCAGCACCTATAATAGCCTATGGACGAAATTTATGAAGTGACATGTTGTATATTTCGTCCAAGCCTCCAAGCACTCCTTATGGTGGCTTCAAAGTGCGAAAATCACCAATGGAAAGTCCATTGTTCCTTCCCGCGCGCGCACCTTCTTCTCCATGCTTGATCCTGCTCCAATGGCCATCCTTCTTGTCCATTCTAGGCCCTTCATTCATAAGTAAAATAAAAGTATCTAATTTAGGCAGCATCATATGTTCCTGAACATTAGAAAGATTTCCAAGAAATGAAAGTACCTAATAATTTAGTTGGCGTGCGCGGGCTCTAGTAACTGGTCCAATATGTGTAGCTGGTGGGGATGTGGGTGTAACATTAGTAGGGATGTCCTCATCAAAAGTTGTTCTCAATACTTTCCATGCTAGATACATCATAGGCGGTTCCCAAACATAAAATAAAGTTTATTCCTTTTTCCAGCATTCTTTCACAATCCATGGCTAGCCGTATCCACGATTGCCTTCCATACCAACACTTTCCAAGGAATTTATTATTTGACAACATAAAGTAAATTTCTTTTTCATTTCGCGACTGGGCATCCCTATTACCGTCGTACTCTCGTGCAATGACAAGTGAATAAACACTCATCTTGAGAATAACACATCTAGCATGGAAAAATATTGGATACCCCTACCGTTTCATGAGCGGTACGAGCACACAAAAAGGAAATTCATTTTGAAAATTAGAGATGGCACATACAAATTTGCTTAGAACGGCATGGAAATACCGCATATAGGTAGGTATGGTGGAATCATAAGGCAAAACAGGGTTTAAGGATTTTGGATGCACAAGTAGTATTTCTACTTAGTACAAGTGGAGGCTAGCAAATAGATTGAGAAGAGACCAACCAAGAAACGAAAATTCACATAAACGGGCATTGAGCATAACTAACGCCGAATAATGCACCATAAGTAGGATGTAATTTCATTGCATAACTATTGACTTTCGTTCTTGCATAGGGAATCACAAACCTTAACACCAATATTCTTACTAAAGCACAATTACTCACCAACATGACTCACATATCACTATCATCATGTCTCAAAACTATTACAAGGAATCAAGTTTAATTTGTCCAATGATCTTCATGAAAGTTTTTATTATATCCATCTTGAATATCTATCACTTTGGGACTAGTTTCATATATTTCCATTGCTTTTGACAAGCTCAAACAAATTTAATTGAAGAACATGAGCATAAAAAATTCATCTCTCAAAATAGTGTAAGTGAAGCATGAGAGAATTTCTTCAAAAGTTACTAACTCTCAAATTAATCTAAGTAAAGCATGAGAGTATTTCTTCAAAAAATTAAAGCACACCATGCTCAAAAAGATATAAGTGAAGCACTAGAGCAATTCCATAGCGCAAAAAATTTAAGTGAAGCATATAGAGCAATTCTAATAAATCATAGCATAATTTTGGCTCTCTCAACTAGATGTGTCCAGCAAGGATACTAGTGACACACTAAAAAGAAAATCAAGCAAAGACTTAAATAATACAAGACGCTCCAAGCAAAACTCATGATATGTGATGAATAAAAATATAGCTCCAAGTAAAATACCGATGGTCGTTAGAAGAAATAGGGGATGCCACTCGGGGCATCCCCAAGCTTAGTTGCTTGTTTCTCCTTGGATATTATCTTGGGTCACTGTAGCATCCCAAAGCTTAGGCTCTTTTCACTCCTTATTCCTTCATCCATCGTGATCTCACCCAAAACTTGAAAACTTCAATCACACAAAACTCAACAAAACCTTCGTGAGATCCGTTAGTATAATAAAGCAAATCACCACTTTAAGTATTGTTGCAAACTCATTCAAATTTTATTATTGCATTATACCTACTGTATTTTAACTTTACCATGGCTTATACCCTTCAATACAAATCATAGATTCATCAAAACAAGCACACAATGCAACGAAAACAGAATTTATCTTAAACAGAACAGTCTGTAGTAATCTGTACTCTAACCATACTTCTGTAACTCTAAAAATTCTGAAAAATTAGGACAACATAAAGAATTTGTATAGCAACACTATTCAAATTTCATCTCATTATCATGCTCCAGTAAAAAATGAAAATTCATGCACTAGGGTCAAAGTTTCTGTTTTAGATTCAGCATTGTTTCTACTCATCTTACGAATCATCCTAAAGGCTTTACTTGGCACAAACACTAATTGAAACATAAAAAACACAATCATAACAGTAGCATAATTGTGTCAACACTCAAGAACAGAAAGAAAAAGGCAAAAATAAATTTTATTCATTGGGTTGCTGTGACGCCCCCAATTTCGACCGTACGCATATCATACACGCAATGTGTACGACCAAGATTAGGGACTCACTGATCGATATCACAACACAACACTAGACACAAATTAAAGTCATACAGCTTCATATTACAAGCCAGGGGCCTCGAGGGCTCGAATACAAACTCGACAAGCACGAGTCTGCGGAAGCAAATAATATCTGAGTACAGACATAAGTTAAACAAGTTTTGCCTTAAGAAGGCTAGCACAAACATAACAACGGATCGAACGAGGCGAGGCCTCCTGCCTGGGAACCTCCTATCCTACTGCTGGTCGGGGGCAGCCTCCACGTAGTAGTAGGCTCCTGCGGTGTTGTAGTAGCCGTCTCCTGCGTACTCCATCTCCTGGGATCCATCGTCTGAACGCAGCAATCGAATCAAGGGGGAAAGAGAAAGCAAAGCAGCGATGAGTACTCATCCAAAGTACTCGCAAGACTGACATCAGAACTATGCTAAGCATGCATCAGTATCAAGGAATGGGTATATATCTGGGCTGACTACAGAAAGCAAGAATAGGGGGAAGGCCTAGTCCTATCGAAGACTAGCATCTTTAGCATCTTGCAGCATTAGAAGAGAGTAGACTGGTATCTCATATATAGCAATATTATTGTAGCAAATTTTTATTAAGTATCCACGCCCAGAGATTCTTCCTCGACTCCCTGTGAGGAAGCAACCTCGGAGCCAACATTCATTTCAATTTTAAGTCACAATTTTAGTTGTAGTAGATCGAGGTACAACTCCAAGTCGTCCTGTTACCGTGGACACGGCTATTCGAATAGTTGAATTCATCCCTGCAGGGGTGCACCGCATTTCCGACACGCTTGATCTCCTCTGGCCGGACACAATTTCGTGGGTTATGCCCGGCCTCGGGATATCAACACGTCGTCGCCCCACCTAGGCTCAACAGAGAGGCCAGCCCACCGGTCTAAATCCTAAGCGCACAGGGGTCATGGGCCCACTCACCCTTTGCACTCATGCACGATGCGTACGCAGCCGAGGTGAGTCCTAGCATCACTTAATACAAGGTCAATGCCGTCAGGGACCACTCGGGCGCGCGTCGCTCCATTGCTGACGTCTGAAGAGCTTCGGCTGATACAACGACGCTGAGTACCCATAACTTTTCCCACGTGAAGGTTTGGTGCGTAAAAGGTCAAACGACCAACTCAGATCAAATACCCAACCCATTAGCATTTTATTAATGCGGGGCGAGCGCGACCCATGATGTGCGGTCCCGTCGCCCCGTCTCGAGGATGTGTGGCAAGGGCCTCACCTGCCCGGCCACGCCTCGTCATCATCAAACCGTGGGTACCCCTCAAGGCCGACCCATCACCAACATGTTTCTGTAACCAGGTCATAGTAACTGTGTGTATAAAACATCAAGACGGAACCTAAGGAATCACCCTCAAAGGGTCCCGCTCGATGAAACCGTCAAGGTGGACTTAGAGGAATCACCCTCGAGGGTCCCACACTTGAGGGGTTGCACGACAGAGTCGTTATCGGGAGTGGCAGAGAGGTATCACCCTCTGATTACCACGACCGACTAGCTACACTACAGAGCTAGCATCATGAGTACGTCACAAGGTGTCACCCTCGGTACTTGATGGTAGTTCCGCAGAGTCGTACAACTAAGGGGGGTGTGCAGTGATGTGACGGGCCTGGCTCGTCGATCACGAAGATCGAGTAACTGATAATTAAAGTGGGGCAATTGAGGCTAGGGGTCACAGGGGATTCATTGATCAACCTATACTAAGCAGTTGATATGACAGCAGATACAATAGCAAATCATCAAAAGCAGGCTATGCATCAGAAGTAGGAGCTAGCTAATACAGTAGCAACACGCATCCGGCCATGGCCAGTAGCAGCAAAACGTAGCCGTAGCAGCGGTGGTAGCCGAGCAACAGCAGCAACTAGCGACGGCAGCGCAGAGCAGCAATAGCCATGGCAATAAGCAGAGCAGCAGGAATAGCAGCAGTAATAAGCCGCAGCAGCGCAACAACAAGCAACAACGGCTTCGAGAGGCTGCGCGCGTGAGGGGGCCGGATGGCACGGCCAGGAACGGCTACGGGAGACAACGGGCGTGGTGGGGCACAACAGCAGCAACACGGCAGCGGCGAGGCTACGCTCGGGCGCGCACGCACGCACGTACGTACGCGTACGCATACGTTCGGATGAGCTCGGGGAGGCAGCTACGGCAACGAATCGAGGACGGGAACAAGGGGAATCGGGCGAGGAGCTCACCGCGGAGATCGTTGACGTGGTTAGGGAGCGTGGGACGGCTGGAATGCGACGGGCTCGTTGACGAGCGGCGGCGGTGGTGGCGGGAAACTGGCTCGATCCCGAGCGTACGGCGCGGCCTGGCTCGGGTTCTTCGGTGGGGACGAAGGGGACGACCGCGGGGAGGCTTCTGGACATCTTGGTGCAGCAAGGGGAGGTCGGTGGTCACGGGGACGGCGACGGCGCGTCGACGGCAGCTCGGGCTTGAGGTTCAGAGGAGAAGCGCGAGTGGGAGAGGGGGATTTCGGGGGCTATAGTTCGTGGGGGCGTCGAGGGCCACTTGTAGGCCGCCGGGGAGGTGCCGGATGGCCGACACGTGGCCAGGCACGGCCATGGCCGTGCGATGGCCATCACGGCTGCCCCTGCCACCTACTGTAGCGAGGTAGGGGATGACTCCCTGTTGGGCTGGGCCACATTGTGCCACTAGGGCCCAGTCCAACATTGAGGCTTTTCTATTTTCCTTTTGTTTGTTTATTTTTTGCTTTTAGAATTTAGTTAAATTATGTTTTGTAATATTTTAGCACCATTTGACTTAACTAAAATAAGTGACCTGGTCCATAAATCCTATAGCAATATTGGACAGAGCCACAAAAAGTTTGGGGACCATTAGAAAAGTTTGGGAATTTCCATAATTTGAAAAGGCATTTAATTCATTCGTTTGGCCTCTGTTGTAATTGTTTTAGAGGCACTAAATTATTTTATAAAATGTTGGTTTCAATTTTATAAATATCAGGTGAATATTTATAACCCAAACATGATTTTTTTGTTTTCAGGTTTGCAAAAATATTTAAACCACTTATTAATTGGAATTTGAATTTAATAGGATTTTGAAAAGAGATACGATTCCAATTGTGATCATGCACTGTTTAGCAAAAAGGATTATCTTAATCTTGTGTTCACTGTAGCTTGATTACATAGGTTACTGTAGCTGATAATCCAGGGGTGTTACAACTCTCCTCCTCTAAAAGAAATTCTCGTCCCGAGAATTAAGAGGTAGAAGGCAGGGGGAAAGTTTGGTTACGAAATTCTAACGAGTCTTCTTGTCTTTGTTGCTCTCATTGAAGAGGTTGGTCCTTCTCGTTGATGTATTCATTACTCTGGTTTAGGTCAACCTGATGTAGTCGTCATCCTTCCTTCGGGATTTTCATCGCCCTATGAATGTGATAAGGGGGAAAAACTCTGGGAGAACGTATCTCCACAAAGTTGGGCATCTGACGGAGAACTCGGGGAAGAAGAAATGAATCATTCCTCGAGTTGTAACTCAGGGAATTCATTGAGTGCAAAGTGCGATGGTACAAAAGTTTCAAACCGGTAGGCAATCATTCGATGCCTGATCCAAAGATGAAAGGGGTTCAGAGCAACGAAAATAAATATTGCGTCTGATACCATAATAGATCATCCCTTGGACAGTGGCTCGGGAATTACATACGAATCCAAATGCAAAAGATACTTTAGAAACAAAGATGTACATGAGAGTCAGGTTTCGATCCTGTGGAACTATGGGTTATGGGGTCACCATGTGGGTTAAGAGTAGGAAAAATGGTGACATCTTGCACGGACATGGTAGCAAGACATGTCAGAGGATAGCTTGTGAGTTATGTTGGAAACAACATCGGTACCAAGGGCGGCGGACGAATAGAACCATTTTCCTGCTCGTTGAAGCGAGGCGGACCAATAGGCAAAGTTCTTGTCCACCGGCGGTTATCGGAATGTTAACAACAGTAGTAACAGGGTCTTACTGACAGAGCTGTACACCGAGATGCTTGCTTAAGCAGGGATTTATTACTGCTTATATCATATAGATCAAAAGAACGGTTAAACAAACCAATGGAAAGGAAAAAGTTATTAAACACAAATATTAGGAGTATATCCTTCCCAATGACAAACAGATCATGATTTACATGATAAGGCCCCAAGTTTGTAACTCTTTTGATAAGCCGGGCAAGGAGAATCATGATGTTTACCCATACAACGGTGCTTGGGTAATTGATCAAGAATATTTAGCATTGAGCTTCCAATGTTCTTGATGATGATCGAAGTACCACAGACATGCTTCGGGATAGCATTGACATGGTCATTAGGTAAAGGTTAGACCTCAGGAACACAAAAGATCTATCAGGAACAACTTATAAAATAGGTCTTGCAATTTCCTCATGGAAGAAGGGCTAACCTTACCAAAGAAGATATGGCAACAATAGGTCCTTCGGCCAGGTGTGCTAGCCACAACATCACCTTACCGAGTAACATAGAGACCAATGTTATAACTCTTGGAAAAGTTCCAACCATCATATCTGCCGAGATTCAAATCTGATTGGTGTCAGGATACCTCAGACTCAGGATGCCTGAGAAGACAAAGGGGGGCCACATAATTTGATGAGATGATGTTGCAAGATTCTCAGGAAAGGAGCTACGGAAGCAAGCTTTTAATCATGAGTTGGATTGCAAGACATATGAACACAATGTCAAGACATTCATGCCCACACGGAAGTTTTTAGGATGGAAAGCAATCAAGTTCTGGTTGAGAACCATCATAGAGGACATCAAAGTACTGGTGTAAGTCTGGATTAGCTCTTACGATGAACTTATTTTCCTAGATCAATTCAATCAGTGGCTTGGTATGCTAGGAAATACATATGGGGTGAAGGTAGTAAATCTATCCAACCATAGAATACTTCGCACATGCATGAATAAATTGGAATGATTCCAGAGGAAGCGAAACAAAATTTTCTCATAATCACGATGGCAATATGCACGTGAACTTAGAGAAAAACACTTCTTTATCAAACATATTCTTCATGAGCTAGTCACAAACATAATGCTTTCAAAGTTTCCAACACAAGTTTAAAGGTTCATCATGAACCACGAAGAAGATGAGAATGTGGTTGATGGGCTCATCAACAAATCGTCGAGATTTCCACAAGGATGGATTTCCACGATTGCGTGAACAAGGTGATAGCCTTGGTCAAACCAGATGATATCACGAGGTATGCCCGAGGGGAACATCCACAATTAAACATTAATCGAAAGGTGCAACCAAAATCGGAACTAAGTAGTACGACCAATGTTAGAATGTTGATTCAACAGCCAACACACTAAGGATGGACTTATTGTTCATTAACTCCAAGGTAATAGAGTTGCTATGCCATAAGTGTTGAATTTACACATCACAGTCCATTTGTAGGTATTCCAGTTAGAACAACACGGGAACTAAGAAAAGAAAGGTGATGGCAAGAAGTATCACTATATCAAGAATTCTTAAGATGTGTGCAATTCTCACGACATTCTCGACAAAAGATGGTAATTCCCCAAGATAGAGAAAAACACAAAATGGCTAGAAAGGAGCTTAAGGTTCACCCAAAATAAGACCAAGTCTTCGTTTGGAAGGAAGGCAAAGGTGTCATCAAAGACAATACCAATTACCAAGGCAAGGATGCTACTTCTCATCATGAATTTAATTGATACCCTGGAAGAGCTCAGAATGTTGATGATGATCATGACACAATTGACGAGAAGTCTCTTGACGATGTAATCGATCAGCGATGACATCAATCAAGGAAATGATGAAGCGAAGGTTGGTCGGAACCACAGATTAGAGTGCTAGCTCAGAATCGAAATTGCCTTTCAAGACAACCAGCATGACGTTGAAAACTCGATGTAAGCTTAGTGCACTATTGGAATTGTGTCCCAGGGATGAAGGACATAAATAGCATGGTCAAGCTCTAGCATGACGATGATGATGTAGCCTAACAGCTTGGGAAGACATGATCGAGTACAAACTCATAAGCAAAGAAGATTACTAAGAGTTGTTGAATCGCAATGCGTACTCGATTCAGTTATCAGTGTCCTTGAGTGTCGAACAACTCAGAATACGAGGAAAAGGGAATCGGAGAAAAATCATAAGAAGTTATATAGCTCCGCGATATCCTTGATATACCAGGGATAATACTCAGAGGTAGATCAGAATTAAAGCTGGGCCGATGTATTGATCTGTGGAAGACAAGTGCTTTAACTTATCTAAAAATGGGATCAAAGAAGAACAATCATGGTCGAAACCACGGTTGGAAAGTACCAAATCACAGGTACAAGATCAAATCATACAAGGGAATGATTATTGTTATGAGAAGCTTCTGTGATAAGATCAACATCGTTTCCATGGGCATGAACACAAAGTTCAAGCTCGAATCCCACTTCATCAATGCATCACCTTCCATTTACTCCTCGCCTTTGGTGAAGTTGTAGTTTTGAAAGATTATCTGGCAAAACACCAGAAAAGTATGACTCGTGAAAACTGTCGGGTTCACACGAATTAAGAAAGGCATAGGTCCCCATCGGGGCCTCTTAGGAACATATA
The DNA here is from genome assembly GCA_039707655.1 of Elymus sibiricus. Lineage (NCBI taxonomy): Eukaryota > Viridiplantae > Streptophyta > Magnoliopsida > Poales > Poaceae > Elymus > Elymus sibiricus. The sequence goes on from CM077665.1 coordinate 315,021,915, forward strand.
CCACAAGCTTCAAGAGTAATTAACACATGCTTGACAACAGAGCATGGCTGACAAAAGCATAGGATACAACTTATCAGTGGGAGAAAGAATGCAAGGCATCATATTATAGAACATCCAAATAATTCGATGCTTAAATAACCAAAGGAATTAAGATGTCCAAATTGGTGTATCAGAATCAGATGCTCCGATCAAATACAAGTAAGTTGAATGGACTAGATGGACAATAAATCAAGGTTGATTTGCCGAGAACCAGCTCCTGTTTGGAAAGACGTCTGAGCCGGACAGATAATTTTTGAGGATCAACTGATGATTGCGTGCATTCACACACAGGTTGAAACAATAAAATCAAAAGATATTCACAAATGATTTTAATGAATATTGATAGGCATATGGAATTAACCATAATGTAAGCAGGTGAGGAAATGTCAAGAGCAAAAGGTTACTAAGAATTTCGGAAGATCGAATAGTAATTCGAATTATTTTGTGAAACTCATGACCACTGAAGACGAACGAATCTCCAGTAAGATAATTCGATGTACCTTGTAATAACAAGGGCAACTGGATATGAAACTAAGAGCGACAAATGTATGTAATCATCCATAGGGGTTGACGGTGGAAGGGAATCGCAAAACCAATGAGCACAAGTTCTCGGGAGAACATTAGAGAATATCTCCGAAGTCTTCTGACGAATCAAGTCATCGTCTGAAATGAGGGGCTCTTCGGGAGGAAGTAGTTACGAGAACCTAGAGTTAGAGTTAGCAAAATCTTTTACCCGAAAGAGAAGTGTTGGGGATATAACCCCGTGGTGAGACCCGCCCAGGAGGGGCCGGGTCATGAGGTTGGCGGCTTAGCAGTAAGGCTTGGAAGTAGCTTGCCCAATGGGCCTGGAGGCCCAGAGGGAGAAGAAAATGTGTAACCCGATGGCGTAAGCCGCCGGTGGCAGCTTGCCAGACAAGGCAGGAGTAGTTAGAGGCAAGGTCGGTTATCAAGTATGACCCGGCCTGGACTCTTGTAAGCCCAGGGCCTCGACCTGTGTATATAAAGGCGGGTTACCTGGGCGGCTTAGACCACAAAACCTTTGATCGAGTACTAGGTCAAGCGAATCCGCTCCCTTGTAATTGATATCCAATCAATACAACTCAAAGCAGGACGTGGGATATTACCTCCTTCGAGAGGGGCCGAACCTGGGTAAACCTATGTCTTTCATCCCGACCAACCCCTTCGAGTTAACCACCGTAGTGATGGCTTCACACCTAAGTCCTGGCACTAGGACATCTGCCGTGACAAAACCACGACAGTTGGCTCCCACCGTGGGGCAGATGCTCAGTGGTTTGGAGTACTCGAAGGGCTCTCTCCCAGGGATCGATGGATATGCCGTTGGCAGGATGACCAAGAGTCGCCGCGGCAAGCTCTACATCAACGACGCTGGCTGGGGCCCCGAGGCCGACTCAATCGAGCACGGGTACCGGGTCCCCTTCGGCGGAATTGACGTCTTCATTGGCAAGATCGGCGGATCTAAGCCTGGGCCGGACATCTGCACCGACCTCGTCGAGCCGGCCCGGCGCGCGCAACCCGCCCGGGTCAACCCGGGCCGAAAGCACATCTTCGTCGGCTTCACCCAAGGCACGGAGCTTGAAGGCTCTATGTCGCGGGAGGAAACCCTCATCTGCTCAGAGGATGGATCCTCGAGCAGGGAGGCGGAATCAATCTACCAGCTTCACAACGGCGGGCTTGGGGGCTACTTCGAAGGCTACCATGACCCGGAATACTATGAGCCGCCGAGCAGAGCCACTGTCTTCATGGCTGGATCGGTGCCGGCTTCTGGCAGCACGGCGGCTGGGACAGCGGCCGCTGGCGCAACGGGAGCTGGGTCAGCCAGGCCGCCGGCTCAAGTTTTGCTGGATCTGATGAATGAACTTACGGCTCCGATGGGAACCGAGGTCACGGCCGAAAACCAAGCAGCCCGCAACACCGAGATCGCGAGGTTGAAGGACCAGATGGCCAGTGCCCAAGAGGAAATCAATGCGCTGAAAGCTCAGATGGATGCTGAGTCGGAGCGCCTCGGGGTGGAAGCTTTTCGCCTTGACCTGGATCAACAAACCGCAGATGCAGTCCGTCGGATGAGGTACCAGACCCACCTGTCGGATCAGTATGAGCCTAGAAATCGTTTCAACATGCCATGGACAGGACGGAACGCGCCTTTGACCTTAACCCGGACGGCGGAAGTACCTGGGAGTAGGTCGGCGGTTCAGCATCGACAGCCAAACCCGCCCCGCAGGAATCAGACCCCGCCGCAGCACTTTCCAACACCACCCGGTCATTATTCTAACCCGGTGGAGAACATGGTGGCAGTGGCAGTCTGGCTCGGCGCGCTCCCCATCCCTGATGGAACGCCTTTTGCGGAAGAAGTATACCTATAGCCGGAGCGGTGGCGCAACAGGAGAAGTTGTCACCTCCCCTTAGGTATTTACAGACAGCGGTGGCGCAACAGGAGAAGTATACCTATAGCCGGAGCCGCGTGCACTTGACCCCTATCCCAAGCTGCAGTTACAGCCGGCGTATAGAGTCACCTGCGATTTCTAGCAGCGAGCGATGTCGGAACCCGAAGCGGGATGACACGCCTGTTGTTGATGCCCAGGCGCTTGTAGATCGTGCAAGAGCACAGCGAGAGGCGGCAGCGGCCGCGGCGGCTTACCAAGAATCACCCATAGTAGCACTTTCTGTTTCGGTAGGAGCCGGAGTAACCTCTAGGGCTGTGGGAGTGCCGTGCTTAGTGCCGGCTCTACGAAACGAACACCTGCCGAAGGATTTCAAGGGTCTGCGTAAGGTGCCAAATTATACTGCTGATCTGTCTCCGGAAGCTTGGATCGAGAGTTATGAGCTAGCTATGGAGATGCTAGACATCAGTGATGCAGTCTGCGCCAAGTATTTCATCATGATGCTGGAAGGGCCAGCTCATACGTGGTTGAAGGGTTTGCCGCCCAACACCATTAATTCCTGGGCCAAGTTGAAGGCGAAGTTCATCAAGAATTTTCAAGGAACGTGCAAGCAGCCCATGACAATTGTGGATTTGGATCATTGTGTGTAGCGTGAGGATGAGTCAACCCACCATTGGGTCTGGCAGGTCTCAACCATTATCAACTCCCCTGATAATATCACGGCGGCTCAGGCGGTTCTAATTCTGGAGAAGAACTGCCTCTTTTTGCCCCTTAAGCAGAAGCTTGGACGGCTTAAGCGTTCATGCCAGGATATGGGGGAGCTTATGGCGGCTCTCACCAAATATGCAGATTCTGATAGTACAAAGGATCCTGGGTCTGATGAGGAGAAATCAGCTAAGGGTAAGAAGAATGGCAATGGTGAGGGTCAACAGCAGAACGGGGCAGGAAATAATAATGCCGGCAACGGCGGTAAACGGAAACACCCGGACGGCGGGTCAGATCTGGTAGCCAATACTAATGCTGGGAGCAACCGTGGCAAGGGCAATGGTAAACCGCCTTTCGGTAAGTCTAAGCCTTTCAATATGGAAGCAATGTTGAATGCTCCTTGCCCGAAACATAGTGTTCCCGATAAACCGTCCACTCATGCCTGGAAGGATTGTTGGGTCATGCGGGAATTCCGGAATTACAGCATTAACCAGCATCTGGGTGGCGGCAATGGACTGTCTGGCGGGTCAGGATTCGGCTCTCCTAGGTCCGGTTTTGGTGCAGGCGGCTCAGGTTCTGGTTATCAAGGCCAGGGAAGCCATAGAGGTCATAATCAACAGTCTGCCAATGGAGGTTAACAACAAAACAACCAGTCTGGATATTAGAGTAACCCAAAACAGCTTAATGGAGGCCAATATCACGTCTTTACGACAAGCCTTGATAAGCGGGATCAGAAGGTGCGCAAGTGGGCAGTTAACGCAGTCACGCCGGCTCTCCCACAGTACTTGAAGTGGTCTGAGTATGAAATAACTTGGAGCAGGGAGGATCACCCGCCGCGTGTGGATAACCCGGGGCATTTAGCCCTGGTAGTAGCCCCCCAAGTAGGTGGCTACGTGTTCACCAAGGTGCTTATGGATGGTGGCAGCAGCATCAACATCCTGTACTATGACACGTTCCGCCGGATGAACTTGCTTGACAAGGATCTCAAGCCATCTTCAACGGTCTTTCACGGTGTGGTGCCCGGTAAATCGCCTTATCCAGTTGGAAAGATTGCCCTGGAAGTAGCCTTTGGTGATGAGTTCAACTACAGGGTGGAGACCTTATGGTTCGAGGTGGTCAAAATCAAGAGCCCGTACCACGCCTTGTTTGGGCGGCCGGCTTATGCCAAGTTCATGGCAAGGCCTTGTTATGTCTACTTGCAGCTCAAGATGCCCGGGTTAAATGGAACGATTACAGTGCATGGTGATCGGAAGATTGCTCTTGAGTGCGAGGAAGGCGACGCTGCATATGCGGAATCAAGTTGTGCAGAGGCAGAGCTCAAGTTTTATAAGGAGAATGTTGACCCGGCGGATATGACCCCATTGAAGAAGCCTAGCACGGAATCTGAGCCGCCCCTGAAGTTTGTGGCAGAAGATACCAAGCTGGTGGATTTTACTCCTGGCGACTCATCGCAGCAATTCACTATTGGGGCCAATATGGATCCCAAATAGGAAAGCGCGCTCATCGAATTCATCCGTGAGAATCGGGACATCTTTGCACGGAAGCCTTCTGACATGCCGGGTGTACCGAGAGAATTCGTTGAGCACCACCTTAATGTGGATCCTAAGTTTAAGCCGGTCAAACAGTTCCTCCGTCATTTCAATGAGGAGAGGCGTAAGGCTATTGGAGAAGAAGTAGCCCGGCTCTTGGCAGCAGGGTTTATCGTCGAAGTCTTTCACCCGGAGTGGTTAGCTAATCCCGTGCTTGTACTTAAAAAGAATGGCACGTGGCGCATGTGTGTAGATTACACAGATCTCAACAAGGCATGTCCGGTTGATCCATTTGCTCTCCCCCGTATTGACCAGATCATTGATGCGACGGCGGGTTGTGAGAGTTTATGTTTCCTGGACGCTTATTCGGGTTATCATCAGATCAAGATGGCAGTCAAAGACCAAGAGAAGACGTCTTTCATCACACCTTTTGGAGCTTTTTTCTATGTGTCTATGCCTTTTGGACTCAAGAGCGCTCAGGCGACTTATCAACGCTGTGTGCAGAACTGTCTTCATGGTCAGATTGGGCGCAATGTTCATGCTTATGTGGATGATATTGTGGTCAAGTCACGGAAGAAGGAGACTCTGTTAGATGATTTGAGAGAAACTTTTGATAATCCGCGGATTTACAAGATGATGCTTAACCCGGCCAAGTGTGTGTTTGGTGTGCCTGCATGCAAGCTCTTGGGATTCTTGGTCTCCGAGCGCGGCATTGAGGCTAACCCGGACAAGATAAAGGCTATCACTTCTTTGTCTAAGTCGGCGTGTATTAATGATGTTCAGCGCTTGGCGGGTCGTATTGCCGCTCTGAGCCGGTTCATAAGCCGCCTGGGTGAGAAAGCTATTCCTCTATATCAGATGATGAAGAAGACAGACGACTTCGTCTGGAGTGATGCGGCTAATGAGGCGTTGGAGGCGCTCAAGAAGCAGTTGGCTGAGCCGCCCGTTTTGGCTGCTCTGGTGGAAAAGGAACCTTTGCTCTTGTACGTGGCGGTTAACAACAGAGCCGTCAGTGCTGCAGTTGTGGTGGAGCGCAAGGAGGCGGGTAAGGAGTACCTAGTCCAGCGGCCGGTTTACTATGTCAGTGAGGTCTTGACGGAATCCAAGCAAAGATATCCGCATTGGCAGAAGCTGGTGTTTGGAGTGTTCATGGCCAATCGTAAGCTGAAGCGCTACTTCCTTGGGCATCCAATCACAGTGGTCAGCTCTGCTCCTCTGGGAGATATCATTCAAAACAGAGAAGCTACTGGCAGGATTGCTAAGTGGGCAATTGAGCTTGGACCTCTCAATCTGAAATATGTGCCCCGGACGGCTGTGAAATCTCAAGCTCTGGTGGACTTTACCAATGACTGGACAGAGAGTCAAGCACCCGAGGAGAAGTCGGACAATATGTATTGGACAATTCATTTTGACGGTTCCAGGCAATTGGAAGGCTCGGGGGCTGGAGTTGTTCTAACTTCCCCGCGAGGTGACAAGTTTTGTTATGTTTTGAGGTTAATGTTTCCTTGTACTAACAATGCAGCTGAATATGAGGCTTTGCTTCATGGGCTCCGTGTGGCGAAGGAGATGAATCTGAGCCGGGTCAGATGTCTTGGCGACTCAGACCTGCTGGCTCAGCAAGTCTCTAGCACGTGGGATTCTAAGGATCCTTGCATGGCGACTTATCGCCAGGTGGTTGATGTTATTGCTGGCCATTTCAAGGGCTATCAGGTGGATCATATTGATCGGCGGAAGAATGAGGCGGCTGACGCGTTGTCAAGACTGAGATCTCAGCGTAAGCCCTGCCGCCTAATGTGTTTCTGGACGTATTGCATCACCCGTCGATTAAATTACCGTCGGAAGAGAATTTAGCTGTACCTGACCCGGAAGGACAGTTGGTGGCGGCTCTCCGCGCAATCCCTGATTGGACGCTGCCTTATTTGGCGTATCTGACTCGTGGCGAGTTACCCCAAGACGAGACTCTGGCGCGGCAGATTATGAGGCGGTCTAAATCTATGACTATTATCAATGGTGAGTTACACAGGTGCAGCGTGACTGGCGTCTTTCAGCGATGTGTTTCTCCTGACGAGGGCCGTGAAATCCTGCAAGAGATACATGCCGGCGATTGTGGTCATCACGCCGGGTCAAAGTCTTTGGTAGCTAAGGCTTTTTGACACTGTTTTTACTGGTTAACAGCTCATAAAGATGCAGAGTACTTGGTGAGTAAATGTGACGGGTGCCAAAAATTTGGACGATGTGCCCATGTGCCGGCTCAAGAGTTACGGATGATTCCAATCACCTGGCCATTCACGGTTTGGGGACTTGATATGGTGGGGCCTTTTAAGAGGTCTAAAGATAAGAAGACCCACCTCTTGGTGGCGGTAGACAAGTTTACTAAGTGGGTTGAGGCTGAGCCGGTCAGCAAGTGTGACACAGCAACAGCAGTTCAGTTCGTCAAAAAGCTGATCTTTCGTTTTGGTTATCCTCATAGTATCATTACTGACAATGGTACAAACCTGTCCAAGGGGGCTATGAAGGAGTTTTGTGATGGTGAACATATCCGCCTCGATGTATCCTCTGTAGCTCATCCACAGTCTAATGGTCAAGCGGAGCGTGCTAACCAGGAAATTTTGAGAGGGATAAAACCCCGGCTTATGGTTCCTTTGGAGCGCATGCCGGGTTGTTGGGTGGAGGAGTTACCTTCAGTTCTTTGGAGCATAAGAACCACCCCCAATAGGTCAACAGGCTATACGCCTTTCTTCATGGTTTATGGCGCAGAAGTCGTTCTTCCCAGTGATATTCGTCATGACTCGCCCAGAGTGGCGGCTTATGTGGAAGCTGATAATGAGACGGTGCGTCAGGATACTTTGGATGCCTTAGACGAAGAACGGGATCTTGCAGCAGCACAGTCCGTGATTTACCAGCAAGACCTGCGTCGCTATCATAGCCGCAGGGTCAAGACCCGGACGTTCCAAGAAGGCGACTTAGTACTCCGTTTGATTCAAGACCAGTCAGATATGCATAAGTTGTCACCTCCTTGGGAAGGACCATTTGTGATCAGCAGAAATCTCAACAATGGTTCCTACTATCTCATTGATATACGGGAGAGCGACAAGTCACGCACTTCTGGTGAAGAGACTGCAAGGCCACGGAATATTTCTCACCTTCGGCCATACTATACTTGAGCCGGCGGTCTGGCTCTCATCAATGTACATACTTCTGTCATTGTATATACCATCTTTTATTATATAATAAAGTTGGCATCCCCATAATTCGAGGCCTCTGCCATTTTCTTGCACTAAGTTTCGTGCAAAGAGTTGATTCGTCATCAGGTCACTTGGGGGCTTCCAACCCACTAGGTTTAGCTTTCATACCCTCTTGGCCAGGCTTTATATGCCATGTTCAAGTTAAACCTGCCTGTTTGCAACTTGCTACTCCGCCATGTGACCCGCCGAACTCTTGATAGTCAATCTTGCTCAGAGACCCTGAACTTGAAAAGTCAATCTCGCAATAAGACCCTGAACTTGTCAAGGTCTAAACGGCGGCTTTTGTCACGAGAGAGCCGGCTTACAGTGAGCTAGGATAAACTCGCCTTGTCTGCTGTAGTGTCTCCGCTATGTGGCCCGTTCGTACTCTTAGCAATATCAATCTTTCAAAGACCCTGAACATGCTAAAGTTTAAACAATGGATTTATGTCACGTGAGAACCGGCTTATGAGGTTTCAGGCTTTTATGCCTAGCTTCGTTTGAAGCTATACAAAAAAAATTCTTACAAAAATAAAAGCTATTCTGTCTTGCTGTGCCTTTAAGCCGGCTTATGAGGCAGAAGATAGGCAAATATATATTCTATTGCTTGTTTTTGCAAGTATTTTTCATGATAAGATTCTAAGTTTTTGGGTAACTCCGGCTTAGAATTGCTCATGGAATATAACCCGCCGGGCGAGTCAATGCAGTCAGATGATTATATCAAGACATTCGTGCTAAGTCGCCGGCATATGGGCTGAAAGAAGTTTAAAAAGTGCACGAAGGCACAAGAGCAGGCGATCAAGTTTTTATACTGCTATTACAAGGCCTCACAGGGCCCAAAATATGTTGCTCAAGTTTTTTCACAAGTTAAAACCTGGCGGCTCAGTTTCGCCCGGGTTAGAATCTTTGAAGACCGGCTCTTCACCTAGCTCATCGACGGGTCACCGTGCGCCGGGTCTTCGGGCTCCTGGATCTGAAGGTTGTCCACATCCCAGTTGCAGTTGAGTAGAGCTTCAAATTGAGCTTCATCATTCAAGATGGGAGACGGGTCAACGTCAGGGGCAAAGATATGCTTATGCCGTTGAGGGGTTAGATCCTTCGGCTCAAAGGTAGGCGCCCGTATTCGAGTGTTGTTGTCGTCGTAAGCCGCCTGGTATGTCGCCAGGTCAGCTTCTGCAGCTAACCGGCTGGCCAACACTCGAGACTCTCGGTGGCAACGGGCGTAGTCATCCTGAGTGAATTCTGACCCGTCGTCCTTGAGTTGCGGGAAGCCGCCCATCATCTCCTCCGGGTGAAGCTCTGGTGCATATGCCAGCGCCCGCCTTAAAGCAGAAATTGCACCCTTGCGGGCGGCTGATCTTTTTATCTCCTCAAAGTGCCTGGGAACGGTGGAGAGATAATTCAACATGTCCTTGATCAGTTTTGGCACACCTTTCTCACCAAAGACTACCCTGATGGTAAAGAAGCTTCCAGAGTATAGTTGCTCAGTGAAGGCGTATAAAGCCTTCAGCTTCAACAGGCTGTCATCCGGAAGTTGGCGAGTTCGTTTGCCTGCAAAACAGGTTGAGATTTTAAGTCACTGGGCGAGTCTCCATAGGATCATTTCAAGCATAATTACAAGTACAGTCAACAATGCTTACCAAAGACGGCTTCGGTCATCCGGCTTATGTGCCACTTCAGGCTAGTCAGCTCTTCGGTCACCGTTTTCAGACGGCCCTCTGCGTCTTCTACATGCTTGGTCAGGGCGGCTTGGCTCGTTTCAACAGACTTTTTGTATGTCTCAAGCTCAGTCTTGATCTTCTCCAGCTCGGACAAGGTAATCTGCCACTTTGCGTTGGCTTCCGCTCAGGCTTCTTGTTGCGATGCCAGATTCTTCTTAAGGTCCGTCATGTTGGACTCAGCAACATTTAACGATTCCAGCACAAGGCAAGTCGTAACAAGGCAAGATTATCAGTGGTAAGCCGCCAGTCCGGTTCATACTGGTATGGCAGAGAATCATTACAAGTCCCAAGCAGATTGCAAGCAATATACTTGACACTTGGGGGCTAATGTGTGTCAGTTCTTTCTTATATCTACAATACAAATAAGACCCGGATCATCTTCATGAAGATAACACGGCCCTTGGGGGCTACACATTGCTCTACAAGTCTAGGATCAGGTCTACAAAAAGTCTCGGTTCATTATTTACATAATGACCCGGCCCTTGGGGGCTACACTTGGCATTTTTGCGTTTCTTAAGGCAATAAGTGCCGGCTCATTATTGGTATAATGACCTGGCCCTTGGGGGTTACAACATTGGTCTATTCAAGTTTACATATTATTGAAGACCCGGCTTATTTTCAAGAATATAAGCCGGCCCTTGGGGGCTACGTAAGGGTACACAGAGAGTGGAGAAGTGGAATACCTCATATTTTCTCTTCATCATATCTACTAGTCTGGCTTCCATGTCCTGGCTGGCGGCCAGGCGGCTCAAATAGCCCGAGTGCAACTCGTCAGCGGTCAGCTTCTCCAAGTTTGGCAGGTCAAGTTTGTTTTTATCCTTCTCAGGAGAAGGTGTCTCGGCCTTGTTGATATGCTTGGTTAGCACGTTGGAGGGGGCTGGAGCGGCATAGGCTGAGCCGTTAATGGTGACCTCTTCTTCTTGAGCCGGTACCACTTGAGTTGGTGGCAAGGGGCTGGGCGGCTTAGGGCCCATCTCCGTATAAGCTTCAACGATCACAATATCATCATCTACCGGCTCGTTGGGCTGGGGAGTGTCATCATGAGCACCCTGGCCGGCATCGGATGGCTCCACTTGAATTTCAGGAGCGTCAAGCTTTGGATCTTCCGGCTCTGAGGCATCCGGACGGGAAGATGACCCACTCGGTTTCCTTTTCTTGGCCTGGACCCTACAAAACATGGATTTCATGGTCAGTTATATGCAAGGACAGTGTAGTAATAAGCAGGGAAAGGATATAAGAAGTTTACCCTGGGTTGATAACAAGGGGAGGCAGCTTGGAGGCGGTTGAGTCGCCAGACGAAGGAGGAGTTTCCTGATACATTTAGAAAAAGCAGTATGAGTAAGTCACAGTATAGAAGTACAAATATAAGCAGGAAGTACCTCGTTGCGACGTTTTCGGCGAGCCAGAGTGTCAGGTAAGCCGGCCACCAGGTCTTCAGAGCCGCCGCTCCGGGTCTGGCGTCTGGCGTCATATTGCTGCTTCTTCAAAAGAAAGTCGGGTCCAAGTGAGCAAGAGGATGTGAAAACTTAACTTTCCGGATGACCCGTCGGATTCTCTCTGTTGGTAGAGGTTCTGAGTCGGAGGAGATGATAGTTACCTCTGCAGCCCCGGCTTCGCTGGCCTCCACCTCTTCCTGAGAGGAGTCAGCGTCAATAAGTTGCATAAAAAGAAGACCAAGGGAATCAAGTTCTACCTCTGGGTCGTCCAGACCAAATAGTTCTTCAGTTGATTGTTTCTTTTTACGAGCCGGAGCTTTAGCCTTGGTTGCTTTGTTTGCTTTGCTTTTCTTCTTGGAGGTAATGGTTAACCTCTTGTTCCAGAAGGAAGAGCCGGCCTACATACGATATGTGCGTTGGCAGAAAGGTCAAAATACAATACATGAAATACAGCATTTAAAGAATGAGTGGGGATTAGGATGAAAAGATTCACCTCTGGAGCCGGGTTAAGTGCATAAAAGGGACTTAACCCCGTCTTGTTGCAGACTGCTTGAGGTTCTCCCAGCAGAGATTTGACGATTGCATTGAGATGCTGGTCTACCAAGGGAGTCTAGTTGAAGCGTTGAGGATCGTTCACCTCACCAGTATATTGACACATTAAGGAGTCGCGGCGGCTCAACGGCAGAATCCTCCAAGAGACCCAGCAGCGGGTCAGATCAACACCTGTTAACCCGTTGGCTAGCAGGGCCCTTATTTTTTGAAAAGGTTGGACCGTATTGGATGCGCTCTGCAGCAGACATCCGGTCTGGAAGCTCAGTGTCGGTGCTAAGCCGGTAAGGACGATAACCCGGCAGAGGATTCTCTCCTTCTGGGGAAGTGTCTTTGCAGTAAAACCAGGTTTTACCTTGGGATGACTCGGCAGAACCGCTGCTGGAAAGAGTACATCCCTCCGTCTCTGAAGAGTGACACCTCCGAGTTCAAGACTCAATCCATCCGCCATCTCTGTTTGGCGGTTGATGTAGAAATATTCCTTGAAGAGGTCAATAGACGGCTCTTCTCGCAGATAAGCTTCACAGAGAGTTTGGAACTGGCATAGGTTGGTCACGGAGTTGGGGCCAATGTCTTGAGGGTGCAGTTTATACAAGTGTAAGGCGTCCCGAAAAAATTTAGATCCGGGCGGTGAGAAGCCACGGAGAAGATGATCTGTGAACACAATGACTTCCCCATCCTCGGGCTTGGGAGTGGTTTCATTACCCGGAACCCGCCAGTGGATAACATCCTAAGCCGGCAAAACTCTCATCGTGACAAAATCCTTGAGCAATTCCTCAGTTACCCCGGATCTTACCCAGTCGCAGGAAGCGGGGGCTTTAGCCATGGCGGCGGCTTAAAAGACTGCGGAAAGGTATGAGTATATGGCGGGTTAAATACGTGTCATGACCAAAGCAGCTATAAAAATTGTGATGGCACTTGGCGGGTCAGTATAAAATTACAAGCCGCCGAAGCAGGTTGCGACATGACAACGAGAGCCGGCAGCATGACGACGGGTCAAGTTTGCCAGCGAGTAGTGGAAACTTGCTAAGTGTGGAAAAACACATTCCAACAGCTACAGCTACCATTTTAAGATCTACGGACGAGATAAAAGGGAAAATATTCCTAAACCTAAAAAGCCAGTGGAAGAACAGGCATTTCTTATACGGATTACAGTGAGCCAGTAATCTATAATGAGCAGGGCATACTTATCAAGCGGATGGCCGCATGGTTCGGCTAACGTTATAAAGCCTAAAGAAGTTTTTTTTCTCTGATCTACAAAGAACGCTCCGATGAGCGGTGATGAACACGAAGAAAACCCGATGAGCTCGGGGGAAGCCTGAAGAACTAATGCAGATCTATAGGAGGGGCAAAGATGGAACCTGAGAGATGCAGATGGAGCGGGCAAACGCGGGAGTGTTCTGGACATGATCAGGGTGATGCAGCGGCCTGAGTTGGAGACGACGGCGAGGTCCGGACGAAGCGGGCGTCTGGAGGAAGAAGAAGAAGGTGGCGGCGGGGAAAGTGAAAATGATGGGACCCCCGCGCCTATTTATGAGGAGGTGATTGAAAAGCAACAGTCTGGTGCGGGAATCAAGGAGACACGATGACGATTGACCAAGAAAAGTGCCTCGATTCTCGGGCTGGTCAAGTTAATGAAAAAGATCTGTTGTGACGTCAGGGGAATCTTTTTGATTTTCCTGACATGACGTCATGCATTTCCACATGGCGGGTCATGAAGATTGGTCAGAGACGACGTCACCCATTTTCAGATATGGCGGGTCATGAAGATTTGTCAGAGAATGCAAGATTCGCCAACCAGAGCACTTGAAGATTGACATGAACCGGTTCAAATCAATCTGGGGCCTAATGTTGGGGATATAACCCCGTGGTGAGACCCGCCCAGGAGGGACCGGGTCATGAGGTTGGCGGCTTAGCAGTAAGGCTTGGAAGTAGCTTGCCCAATGGGCCTGGAGGCCCAGAGGGAGAAGACAATGTGTAACCCGATGGCGTCTAGTGTATTAAGTTCATGGAAAAACATCGACCGCTATCCAGCATGCATCTAGTGTATTAAGTTCATGGAAAAACGGAGTAATGCAATAAGAACGGTGACATGATGTAGACAAGATCTATTCATGTAGGAATAGACCCCATCTTGTTATCCTTTATAGCAATGATACATGCGTGCCTCGCTGCCCCTTCTGTCACTGGGAGAGGACACTGCAAGATCGAACCCATCGCAAATCACCTCTTCCCATGGCAAGAAAAATCGATCTAGTTGGCCTAACTAAACCAAAGATTCGAAGAAGAAATACGAGGCTATAAGTAAGCATGCATATAAGAGATCAAAGAAGACTCAAATAATATTCATGGATAAAAACTGATCATGAACTCAAAATTCATCGGGTCCCAACAAACACACCACAAAAAGTCATTACATCAAATAGATCTCCAAGATACCATTGTATTGAGAATCAAAAGAGAGAGAGAGAGGAAGCCATCTAGCTACTGCCTACGGACCCGTAGGTCTATGGTGGACTACTCACGCATCATCGGAGAGGCACCAATGAGGATGATGAACCCCTCCGTGATGGTGTTAGATTGGATCTCGCGGTTCTGGAACTTGCGGTGGCTGGATGTATTTTTCGTCGACTCCTCTAGGGTTTGTGGAATATTTGGGTATTTATAGAGCTCAAAGGCGGTGGAGAAGGTTCCCGAGGCGGCCACAACCCACCAGGGCGCGCCCTGGTGTCTTGTGGGCGGCCTGGGCTCCCTCCTAGTTACTTCGTTGGCCCACTAGCCTCCTTCTAGTCCAAAATATTCTGCAAAAAGTTTCGTCGCGATTGGACTCTGTTTGGTACTGATATTCTGCGAAGTAGAAAACAAGCAAAAACAGCAACTGGCGCTTGGCACTAAGTTAATAGGTTAGTCCCAAAAAAATGATATAAAGTTGATATAAAATGATTGTAAAACATCCAAGAATGATAATATAACAGCATGGAACAAGCCAAAATTATAGATTTGTTGGAGACGTATCACCTTCCATGTGTCCCTGTAATTTACCTCCTCCTAGATCTATCTAAGGAATTCCAGATACCGCACAGTCCTAGAACTCGAAGAATACAAGAGACAAATATGTTGTGTATAACACACATACAAATAACGTCAACTTAAGCAAAATCATACCAATGATCTTGTGCACAAGTAAATAGGGCTGCAAGGCTATGCCTTGTCTCATTGCCTAAGAGAATTACTCACACATCACAATCGGATCACGGATATAAAACATTGTAGATAGCATTGATGAAATATGAATGATTGGATAATGTCTTACAGTGTCGTCGTTGCGATGGATCGATTACAAGTATGGCAAACTATGGGGAGGATGGCTCTAGAGATGGAGATCGGGGCGTCTAGGGTTTCTGGGAATGGATGACGATGATCATGGCAACTATTTTGCTCTCCACACAGTGTTATGTTGCAAATGGGGCCTCAAGCCTTTTATGAAGTGTGTCGGTACTGACGTCACACCGCCGATGGCGCACGATCTGATCACTAGTACAAGCCCGTCCGCTCGTACCAGACGTCCTCTTTGGCTCTAGGTTGCATCTGGTGTGTCCCTTTAATATTGCTTGATCTCCTATCTTCATATTTCCATGTATTGCTCTATTTCTTTCCCGTTTATGGTCCAAAACCCAGATAAACAAATTTACAGAGGGATTTGTAATCCTTTTGATTTATTGATAATTAGTATAAAATCGAAGTTATTATCTTGGAATATCTAGTAATATCGAATTTAAATAATGGTTGAATGAGTGTAAAAAATACACCCATCAACCTCCCAAGCTTAAACCTTGATCATCATCGAGCAGGAAACAAAACCAAAAGGAACTCCGTTGGTTAAATCAAAATAATGTGAAGGTTTTTGGTTCAATTACGATTGGTACACCTAGATATTCCACCGCTTTCTTCACGTGAAAACTTAGCATAGCTATAGCGGAGGCATGGTTATTATGCAAGCAAGTTAGCTCAAGATAATTATAAATTTTTCATTACTTTAGACCAATGTTGAGGATATCGCTTATCGTTAGCATCTCGGTCAGCTGGGGATTAGAGGTTAATTAGAAATCGGTCGATTAATCAATTTTATCGGTCGACTATTAATCGTTCATTTTTTGCAAATCTCACGTTCCCAACACTGAAATATGCTATATTCAACACATAATTTTTTTTGGACAGAATTGTTACTTTGATTTCTAGCCTTTGAATCCCCGCATAATGACAAACAAAATAGGACACTAGTACATATTGTATAACAAGGTCCACAAAAACACAAATAAACATAGTTTTTGCAAACATAGTGCTAGGAATAGGCCTGATTTAGCGGTAGATTCCCGATAAATCGCTTGTCAGAGTGATAAATTGGCCCAAAAGATAAACAGTGAAATAAGGCGTAATCTTATCGGTCACCTCACGAGTAGCGATAAATCGCTGAATCGGACGATTTTTTGAACAGTGATTTAGACAAAAAAAAGTATTCTACTCTGTCTAGCTAACACTTGCTTTTCGGGAATACTTTGGAAGATATTTTGCAACAAAAACATTATTTAAGGGGGTGAAAGGTATGTAAAAGACATTGTGATGCTAGATTAACTCACTAACACCCACGAGTATCACCTTATCAATGCTCGCAAGCACTTCTTTCAATCGCTACTTATTAAAACTATCTTCTTATGTTGATGGGATTATGCCAAATAAATGTTTCATGCAAATGGGGGATTTCGTTGTGGCTTATGTTGAATACTATGGACGAAAGATTGTCTCTTTCGATCGCTCCAAGACTGTAAGGGTGGACATATTGATTAAAAACTTCCATAATGACCCTCATGTCTTTGCAGATTGTCAAAAATATACTTGGCATTTACGAGTACCAAAATAAAAATTGGAGTGTTAAACTGACAAGCCTGAAGAGGAAATTGTGGTTGATATGTCTCAAACATATGTATACTTTTTTATTGTTTCATGCTATGTTTATATCATTTTTGCACCAATTTGTTTCTTTTGTCTAGACTAACCTATTATCAGTCCCTAGTGTCGGTTGTTATTTTCTGCATGCTTTTGGATCTATATAAAAATCAATTTTACACAGCTCCAAAAATAGCCAAAAAATTCCAGAAATTATTTTACTTCGGGGAGCTTTCAAAAGGCTCGGGACTCACTAGAGCCGCCCACCCACAGCCTCCATGTGACCCACCAAATGACCAGGGGTCATGTGGGTCCCTGGACCTCCTTTCCACTGCCTCTTGACACCTTTTTGTTTTCTCAAAAAAACCTAAACATCATGGAGTTATTATGTTTCCACCGTTGCACCTATATGTTCCGTGGCGATCCAAAATATAGGCATTTCCTTTACTATGTCAGAGAGGGGAATCATCACGGTGGCCAATCTCCATCAACTTGAAGGTCACCATGATCACGTGAGTAGTTTCCTTTAGACTCTTGTCCCACAACGGTATCTAGATGGTTTTATCTCCCTTGATTCTCAATACAAAGATAACATGAGATGCCCTACATGATTGTGATCCATCTGATGTAATCGGCTAGTCTAGTTGTTGTGATGTGATGAATTATCACTTTATGATAAGATTTATCCATGCAACCTTTTGAAAAGTCCATGTTTTGTTGCCATCAAATCTTATTGTGGTGAAAGAACTTGCGCAACAATGTAAGGCCAAAAACAAACAATGATTTAATGTTGCCACTGCAATAAAATTGACAAGTCCATGTTTACTTTGCATCAAATTTTATATTACTAATCTGAATATTAGTAAATCTGTTTACTATTATTTGTGTACAAAGAGGGGATAGTTTCATTCGAGGACTTGCCGCTCTATTTGTCTATTGTTGTTACTAACATTTTGCAGGAGTTCGCTAATATCTCTCCACAATATGAACCACCAGGACCGCCTATTCGAGGAATTGGGCATCAAATTGACTTTATTTCTGGTGTCTCGCTTCCCAATCATGCCGTATATCATACCAATCCAGAGGAGAAGAAAAAGATCCGACGTCAAGTACAAGAGCTACTCGAGAAAGGTTATATACATGAATCCCTTGGATATTGTGTTGTTCCTATTATTTTAATACCCAAAATGATGGAACATGGCATATGTGTGTAGATTGTAGAGCCAATATTAATATTACTATTCGACATCGTCATCATATTTATAGGCTAGATGATATGAATGGAAAACATCATTCGAAAATAAGTTTGGATGATATGAGTGGTTAGTCATGCATTTTGGGTAAACTAATTAACCTAGCACTTTCATGAGATTAATGAACGAAGTTTTACGTGCTTTTATTGGATGATTTATGTTAGTCTATTTAGATGATATACTATTTTGAAGCAATTCCTTGGAGGAACATTTGGATCATTTAGCTGATGTTTCTATTGCTCTATGTGATGCATGTTTGTTTAGTAACCTTGGGAAGTGCACCTTTTGCACTGATCGAGTATAGCTACGTTGTTACTCCTCGGGGAATTCAAATTGATAAATCTAAGATCGAAGCGAGTAAGAGTTTTCTGCAACTCAAAACGGTCACACAAGTGAGGATTTTTGTGAGATATTTCGGCAATATTTTTTCACCGCTTAATGAGCTTATAAAAAAGGATGTACCTTTTGTTTCGTCTAACGCACAAAAAGAAGCTTGTACAGTATTTAAATATAAGTTACACATACCCCTTTCCTCCAACTTCCTAATTTTAATAAGACCTTTGAGATTGAATCTGATGCCAGGGAAATTGGATTGGGAGGTGTGTTATTACCAGACGGTAAACCTATTGCATACTTTTCTGAAATATTGCATGGTCCTAGTCTAAACTATTCTACTTATGCGAGAAAATTATATGCTCTTGTTTAGACTTTAGAAACTTGACAACATTATTTATGGACAAAAAATTTGGTATACATTTTGATCATGAATATCTGAAACATATTAATAGCCATGCAAATCTGAACCGTAAACATAAATAGATTGAATTTATTGAGACTTTCACTTTGCCATTAAACATAGGAAGGATAAATAAAATGTTAATGTTGATGCATTTTTCATTGATATATTATACTTTCACAACTTGACTTTAAAATATTGGATTGGAGACCATCAAAAATCAATATGTGCATAAGGTTGAATATAAAGATTTGATGCAAATCGTAAAAAAGGAAGAACATGAAACCAGTTCGTTATTAATGTTTGATTTGTGTTCCATGCTAACAAGCAATGGATCCCAACTAGCTATTTTCATCTTTTGTTTTTGCAGTTGGTGCATGGAAGAGGTTTAATGGGACACTTTCGCATGAAGAAGACGGATGACATACTTGCTACACATTTGTTTTGTCCAAAGATGAGACGGGATGTTGAACCTTTTCTTGCTCGCTACACTAGATGTCAAAAAGCTAAGTCACGACTCAATCCTCATGGTTTAAAAATGGCTTTATTTGTATCTAGTGTTCCATGGGAGGACACATCCATGGACTTTTTTTAGTTTTACCTCGAACAAAGAAGGGGGAGGATAGCATATTTGCTGTCGTGGACAGATTTTTAAAATGGCACATTTTATACAATGTCATAAAAACGATGATGTTGCCAGTGTTGCTGATTTGTTCGTTCGTGAGATTATTTGCTTGCATGATGTGCCGAATATTATTGTTTCAGTTCATGATACTAAATAGCCACTACTGGAGATGTTTATGGGCTAAGTTTGGGAGTAAACCACTTTTTAGTACTACATGTCACCCCAAACTGATAGACAAATTGACGTAATCAATAGAATATCGTCTACTATGCTTAGGGTTATTTTGA
Organism: Elymus sibiricus; assembly: GCA_039707655.1. Taxonomy (NCBI): domain Eukaryota; kingdom Viridiplantae; phylum Streptophyta; class Magnoliopsida; order Poales; family Poaceae; genus Elymus; species Elymus sibiricus. The sequence goes on from CM077665.1 coordinate 315,041,362, forward strand.
AGATTAACCTGAAAATGTGGGATGAATGTTTGCCTCATATTCAATTTGCCTATAATTGTTCGTTGCATTCTACCACTAATATGTGCCCTTTTGAATTTGTATAAGGTTTTCTACCTCGTGCACTCCTACTTGGTCTAGGTGTTGGGTTTTCCCAAAATAGGAAAGGATAAAGAAGTATAGTATCACATAGTATTTCCCTCAGTTAAGAACCAAGGTTATCGAACCAATAGGCGACACCACACAACTAACGTTAACAACACCTTCACACACACACAAAGTAAATTCTTGCACCCAACGAAGGCAAGAGGGTTGTCAATCCTTGTGTTCCTATTGATTGCAAGGACTAAATATGATAGTGATAGGTAAATAATAAAATAATATAAAAAATAAATGATAACAACAAGTAAATATAGTTTTTTGGTATTAATAGGAAAAGTGGACCCGGGGGGCATAGCGTTCAATAGAGGCATTTCTTTCATGAGCATAATATGGTGGGTAAACAAATTACTGTTGGGCAATTGACAGAAAAGCGCATAGTTATGATGATTCTTCATGGCATAATTTATATATAGGCATTACGTCCGTTATAAGTAGATCGTTAAACTTACTGGCGCCTACTACTATTACTCCACCCCAAGACCGCTATCCAACATGCATCTCAAAGTATTAAGTTCATAAGAAACAGAGTAATGCTTGAAGCAAGATGACACAATGTAGACAAGATAAGATTAACTAATATGCTCAGATCCCATCGGTTTATCCTTAGTATTAACAATAAAATACGTACCTTGCAACCCCTCCCGTGACAGAGTAAGGACACCGCAAGATTGAACCCACTACTATGCACCACTCCCTCTGATGATCTACTCATTAACTTTACAAAAGAAAACTTATACATCGGAAATCGTCCATAGCTATCAAACTACACATAATAGATCATAAATAAAATATTTCAATAAATAATCTGATCATAAGCTCACAATTCATCGGATCCCAACAAACACACCACAAGAATTACATCGAGTAGGTCTCAAAAGAGATCATTGTATTGAAGATCATAAAAGAGAGAGAGAGAGGGGGGAGAGAGAGAGAGATAGATACATATAGCTACTGCTATGGACCCATAGGTCCTGTAGGAACTACTCACACAACATCATGGAGGCAACATGTTGATGAAGACGGCCTCTGATAACCCACAAGTGTAGGGGACCGTTTGTAGCCTTTTTCGATAAGTAAGAGTGTCGAACCCAACGAGGAGCTAACGGTAGAATTAATATTCTCTCAAGTTCTATCGACCACCGATACAACTCTACGCATGCTAACATTTACTTTACCTAGAACAAGTATGAAACTACTTTTTGGGAAGGAAACTAGAAGTACTTAGTAAGTGTAATCGATAGTTTTGCAAGGTAATAAAGAACGTAGAAATAAAAGTTAGGTGATGTTTTAATAAAAGAACAATAAAGTAAATACAGCGAGTGTGGAAAAGTGGTGATAGGATTTGCGAGATCGTCCTAGGCAATTGATAACAAGATCGGTAATCCTTATTGCAGTTTTATATGAGGGAGAGGCATATGCTAACATACTTTCCGTACATGGATCATATGCACTTATGATTAGACCTCTAGCAAGCATCCGCAACTACTAGAAATCGTTAAGGTAAACCCAACCATAGCATTAAACATCAAGTCCTCTTTACTCCCATACGTAAACAATCCAGTTACTTGGGTGTAAACTTCTGTCACTCTAGCCACCCACTATAAGCGAATCATAAACATATTGCAACACCTCTAGCGAGAATCCTTCACGTGTGCGCCTCATGGAAGGCACCTTAGGACAGCACCAAACTAAACCTCGCAACTCAAATCAATCAAGATCATCAATCAACCCATAGGACAAAAAGGAACTACTCAAACATCATAGCATAGCCACACATCACTGGATAATAATATATAGCATTAAGCACCATGTTCAAGTAGGGGGTACAGCGGGATGCGGGAGAGTGGACCATTGTAGATAGATGAGGGAAGGTGATGGTGGTGGTGATGACGGCGGCGAAGTTGTTGGTGTAGATCGCTGTCACGATGGTTGCCCCGGTGGCGCTCCGGCGCCACTGGGAGAGAGGGGGAGAGAGCCCCCCTCCTTCTTCTTCTTCCTTGGCCTCCTCCCTAGGTGGGAGGTTTGTTTCCCCTCTGGTCCATGGCCGCCATGGCTCCCGGAGGGCAGGAGCTCCTCCGAGATTGGATCTCTCTCTCTCTCTCTATGTCTCTTCTATTTTCGCTACTGTTTTCTGGCCCTTCACCATTTCTTAAATATCTGGAGATCCGTAACTCCGGTCGGGCTGAAATTTTGAGGGGGTTTTATCGGAAAATTATATTTGTTGCGGCGAAAGTAGGGCCCCAACCGACTTAAGGGGGATCCACGAGCTAACAGGGCACGTCCAACCCCCCTGGCCACACCCTGTTGGGTCGTGGGGCCCTCGGGCATCGTATTGCTTTGATTCTTCTTCCTAAATATGGAATTTCTACGAAACAAAAAACACACAAAAACAAGAACTGGCACTGGGCACTGGGTCAATAGGTTAGTGCTCCAAAATAATATAAATTGGTAAATAAAAACCCAAAAAGTATCCTAGAATGGTAATATTATAGCATGGAACAATCAAAAATTATAGATACGTTGAAGACATATCAGCATCCCCAAGCTTAATTCCTGCTCGTCCTCGAGTAGGTAAATGATAAAAACAGAATTTTTGATGTGACATGCTACCCAATATGTAATCTTTTGCATGTATGCTCATTGAGAAACGATGAATAAACAAACATCAACATAGTAATATTTATAAGCACAAGCAACACAATTATCAATCTTTTGAAATATACGATCCTCAAAGAATGTTTACCCCCCATTCATTTTATGATATTAGTAAGGCATGGATCCGTCTTCACCACATTAGTACAAATGTCAAGCACCACGGTGTCCAAGTCAGGCAATTGGATCGTACATTTTCAAAGCGCATCAACCTTTTATTATTCACGCAATACATGAGCGTGAACCATGGACATAGCATAAGGGTGGAATAGAATATGGTGGTAGATATCAAAGGGGTAAAAAGTGGAGAAGAAAATCTCGCATCAACTCGGCGTATCAATGGGCTATGGAGATGCCTATCGATAGATATCAATGCGAGGAGTAGGGATTGCCATGCAACATGATGCACTAGAGTTATAAGTGTATGAAAGGTCAACTGAAGCTAAGTGGGTGTGCATCCAACTTGCTTGCTCATGAAGACCTCGGGCATTTGAGGACGCCCGCCAACGGAATATACAAGCCAAGTTCTAATAATGAAAATTTTCCACTAGCATATGAAAGTGATAAAACATGAGACTCTCTATATGAAGAACATGGTGCCACTTTGAGGCGCAAGTGTGGTAAAGGATAGTAGCAAAGTCCCTTCTCTCATTTTCTCTCATTTATTTTTCATTTTTTTATTTTTTTTTATTTTTTATATGGTGGGATCATTTGGCCTCCCCCATTTTTTATTTCCTCACCGCGACAATACTCTAATAATGATCATCACACTTTTATTTACTTATAACTCAACATGAAAAACTGTATCACTCTATATGAATGCCTCTGGCAGTGTACCAGGACGTGCAATGATCTAGCATAGCAAAAATATCAAAAAATGGACAAGCCATGGAAATATCATGCTAGCTATCTTACGATCATGCAAAGCAATATGACAATGAAGGTACAAATCATATGATGTGACGGTGGAAGTTGCATGGCAATATATCTCGGAATGGTTATGGAAATTCCATGATAGGTAGGTATGGTGGTTGTTTTGAGAAAGATATAATGAGGCTTATGTGCAACAGATTGTATCATGCCGCGGGGTTTGGATGCACCGACGAAGTTTGCACCGATCCTTGAGGCACCGAAGAGGCTAGCAAATATGAGGTGGTGAGATTGCGTATGTCCATGGATTCACATTAGTCATCAAGAACTCATATACTTATTGCAAAGTTTTATTAGTTTATCGCAAATCAAAGTACTAATCGCATGCCCCGAGGGAGGAGGTTGGGAGGAGTAAACCATCGCGCGTCTCCGACCCGGAACAACACTAGGATTTCAACGAGGAATAAAAATGCTCACACATCCCCACCATGCCTTTTACCAATATTTAGACAAACGGGAAATTAACACCTCTTAATACCGATACTCCTACGAACCGACAACCATGCACTCATACCCTTTCATATTAACACATCAATGTCATTAACCCACAATTTCTCTTTTATGTGATACATGAAGGTTTTGATTATCACTCATTGAATACCTATTAATTTTTGGACTAGTCCTATAACCCATGCAATTACCATCACTGTTTATTAACTCTCAAAAAAATATAAGTGAAGAACGAGAGTTTAATATCTTTCTACAAATGACCTCACTCTAATAAATATAAGTGAAGCAAAATAGCATTCTACAAATAACGGTTTCCTATATGTAGAGAAACAAGCATCCAACTTTAAATGATATAAGTGAAGCACATGAAGCATTCTATAAAGCCATACTCAAAAGATATAAGTGAAGTGCCAAGAGCATTCTATAAATAAACCATGGACCTTCCCATACCAGCATGGTGCATTGCTAAAAGAAAAATAAAAGGCACACGACGCTCCATGAATTTATGCATATCATGTGAACAAAACAAAAACCGAGACATACCGATAATTGTTGAAGAAGAAAGATGGGATGCCTTCCGGGGCATCCCTAAGCTTAGACGCTTGAGTATCCTTGAATATTTACTTGGGGTGCCTTGGGCATCCCCAAGCTTGAACTCTCTCCTCTCCTTATTCTTCTCATATCAATACCTCCTCGATCTTCGAACACTTCATCCACACAAAACTTAACGAAACTTTTATTAGAAAGGTTAGTACACATAACACCAAATCCCATCATGTCTTGCCATCACATTATTATATAATTATAATCTAACATTACCTACTGTATGCTATCACAATTCTATGGCTCCCAAGTAAATGGGGCTCAACAAGAATTCAAACATAAGCAGTCAAAGCAACTATAATAGCACTCTGTGAAAAACAGGACAGTCTACAAAGATGCCGGTCAAACCTATACTTCCCTAACTCACAAAATTCTGAAATATTAGGACAAAATAAAGAATTTGCATTGCAGTACTGTGCAAAAATTTCAGAATTTTTCCACTCTCCAGTAAAATATGAAAGTTCAAACACTACAGAAAAAGTTTCTGTTTTTACACAGCACATATCAAACAAGCAATTTAAACATCCTAATAATTCTTGGCGCATTATTTTTATAATACAATGGATTTGTACAAGAGGATAATTATTTTTCTTGAAAAGTTGTTGTAATCAAGACTGACAAAGTTTCCATGGGCATGAACAAAGTTCAAGGCTAGTCCCCACTTCAACGGTGATCGTCCTTCTCACTTTCACTTTTCTTTTGAAAAGTTTTAAGTTCCCCACTTTATTTTTTTGTTTTTAATTATTTTAAAATACACAACATAAAATAAATGACTCTCTAAAACTTCTGGGTTGTCTCCATGGAAGCGCTTTCTTTAAAGCCATTAAGCTAGGCATATAGTGCTCAAATAATTGATCCACCCGGATCCCAAGGTATATCACAACCAATGTTAAGTAACAATGATTTGTAATTTAGTAGTGAGCACAAAGTGATATATATCATGTAACAACAAAGTCTAACTCCCTTCCTATGCATTGGCATGTCATACAAGAACAATTCATTCACATCAAGTGAAGGCCAATACATAGCATAAGTACTTTCTTGCCATTTTATCGTATTGGAAACATAGAGAGGTGAAGATTTGGTTCCTCTCTCATAATAATTACAAGTAGTAGCAGCAAGCACATGCATATTATATTCATCAAAATCATCATGTGTGATCGTAGAATGCAACCCATCAATATAATCCTTAATAAGTGCAAACTTCTCCAATACAGTGTAGTTGGGAGAATTCAAAAGATAATACGACTATCATGTGTGGGTGCAATAGTAACAATTTCATGCTTAACATAAGGAACTATAGCAAGTTCATCTTCATAGGCATAATTCATATTGGCATCATGGCCACAAGCATAGCAAGCATCAAGTTCATCAAAAAAGGGTTATTTCAAACGAATCCAAGGGATCATAGCATTCATCCTTCGGCAAGCACGAAGGGAAATTAAACAATGTATGAGTTGAAGAGTTACTCTCATTGGAAGGTAGGCACGGGTAGCTAATCCGCTCTTCCTCCTTTTGTTCTTCGCTCTCCTCCTCATCTTTTTCATCTAACGAGCTCACAGTTTCAGCAATTTCTTCTTCCATAGATTCCTGCAAAATATTAGTCTCTTCCAAAGCAGCAGACATTCTCTCAATAAATTCAATAACACAAGCATTAGAAGCATAGTTTTCATAGCAATATTTAAGTTTGGAAAAAATTTCATATTTGTAAAGAGTAGCATCATACTTTTAATCAAAGAAGCAATTTCATATGCACCCTTAAAAGAAACAAATTCTTTAATTTGTTCAACATCATAATAAAAATAAGCATCCTTGGGATAAGAAGATAATATTTCATTATCATTAAACACACATTGATAGGGAAGGTGTTTTTCAGTGTCTTCAGAACAATAAGTAAAATCATGTATTTCGCATAAATTCCAAACATAGCAACACAAAGTATTAATTTGATGCCACAAGAGTTTCCCTTTTTGAGATAAGCGGTGTCGCACATAATAAGCATGCTCATTTAATGATTTTCCCTCAACTAAGCTAGTTGGGTTTTCAACACGAGCACAAAGGGATCGAAGATTATCCAAGTAAAAAAGCTTCGGCAGTATGGTGAATTTTGGGTGGTTCCTCAACCACTGGGTTAGCAATTACAACTATTTTTTTTTGGTAATTTGCGTTTCCTACCCATAACTAAAGATAGAAAACAACTTAGGACAGAAAAATAAAAATTACTTAGTGATAAAGCAAACAAGCACACACGAGAATATCTACCGCTACGCTATTGCTCCCGAGCAACGGCGCCAGAAAACGGTCTTGATAACCCACAAGTGTAGGGGGTCGTTTGTAGCCTTTTTCGATAAGTAAGAGTGTCGAACCCAACGAGGAGCTAAAGGTAGAATTAATATTCACTCAAGTTCTATCGACCACCGATACAACTCTACGCATGCTAACGCTTACTTTACCTAGAACAAATATGAAACTACTTTGTGGGAAGGAAACTAGAAGTACTTAGTAAGTGTAATCGATAGTTTTGCAAGGTAATAAAGAATATAGAAATAAAAGTTAGGTGATGTTTTAATAAAAGAACAATAAAGTAAATATAGCGAGTGTGGAAAAGGGGTGATAGGATTTGCGAGATTTTCCTAGGAAATTGATAAAAAGATCGGTAATCATTATTGTAGTTTTATATGAGGGAGAGGCATACGCTAACATACTTTCCGTACATGGATCATATGCACTTATGATTGGACCTCTAGCAAGCATCCGCAACTACTAGAAATCATTAAGGTAAACCCAACCATATCATTAAACATCAAGTCCTCTTTACTCCCATACGTAAACAATCCCCTTACTCAGGTGTAAGATTCTGTCACTCTAGCCACCCACTATAAGCGAATCAAAAACATATTGCAACACCCTCTAGCGAGAATCCTTCACGTGTGTGCCTCACGGAAGGCACCTTAGGACAACACTAAAATAAACCACGCAACTCAAATCAATCAATATCATCAATCAACCCATAGGACAAAAAGGAACTACTCAAACATCATAGGATAGCCACACATCATTGGATAATAATATATATCATTAAGCACCATGTTCAAGTAGGGGGTACAGCGGGATGCGGGAGAGAGGACCACTGTAGATAGATGGGGGAAGGTGATGGTGGTGGTGATGATGGCGGCGAAGTTGTTGGTGTAGATCGTCGTCACGATGGTTGCGCCGGCGGTGCTCCGGCGCCACCGGGAGAGAGGGGCAGAGAGCCCCCTCCTTATTCTTCTTCCTTGGCCTCCTCCCTAGGTGAGAGGAGAGTTTCCCCTCTGGTCCATGGCCTCCATGGCTCCCTGATGGCAAGATCCCCTCCAAGATTGGATCTCTCTCTCTCTCTATCTCTCTCTCTCTCTCTCTCTCTCTCTTCTGTTTTTGCTACTGTTTTCTGGCCCTTCGCCGTTTCTTAAATATTCGGAGATCCGTAACTCCGATCAGGCTGAAATTTTGAGGGGATTTTTATTGGAAAATTATATTTCTTGCGGCGAAAGTAGGGCCCCAAACGACTTAAGGGGGAGCCACGAGCTAACAGGGCGACAAATCCCCCTGGTCACGCCCTGTTTGGTCGTGGGGTCCTCGGGCATCGTATTGCGTTGATTCTTCTTCCTAAAATTCACATATATTCCAAAAAAAATCTCCGTAAACTTTTATCACGTTTGGACTTTGTTTCATATGCGATTTCTGCGAAACAAAAAACACACAAAAACAGGAACTGACACTGGGCACTAGGTCAATAGGTTAGTGCTCAAAAATAATATAAATTGGTAAATGATAACCCACAAGTGTAGGGGATCGCAACAGTCTTCACAGGTAGATTTCACCCTAATTTATTGATTCGACACATGGGGAGCCAAAGAATATTCATTGGCCTTGACAGTTCAATTGTCAGTTCAACCGTACCGAGGATATCTCTCTGCAACAAAGATTTAGTAGCATGGTAAATAGTAGTAGCAAAAGTAACGGTAACAGTGACAATAGCAGTTTTGTAGCAAGTGTGACAGTAACAATAGCAATAGTAACTTGGCAAGATTCAGTATATGTAATGCGTGGGCACGTGGATCAGTGGTGGATAATGATTTAGATGACATTGATCATATAACAGTTACACACTAGGGCGACACAGAACTAGCTCCAATTCATCAATGTAATGTAGGCATGTATTCCGTATATAGTCCTACGTGCTTGTGATAAGAACTTGCATGACATCATTTGTCCTACCCTCCCGTGGCAGCGGGGTCCTGTTGGAAACTTAGGGATATTATGGCCTCCTTTTAATAGAGAACCGGAACAAAGCATTAACACATGGTGAATACATGAACTCCTCAAACTACGGCAATCACCGGAAAGAATCTCAATTATTGTCACCTTGGGGTATGCGGATCATGACACGTAATAGGTACATATAACTTGCAAGATAGGATCCAAATCACTCTTATATTCATGAAAACATAATAGGTTCAGATCTGAAATCATGGCACCGGGCCCTAGTGACAAGCATTAAGCATAGCAAAGTCATAGTAACATCAATCTCAGAACATAGTGGATACTAGGGATCAAGCCCTATCAAACTTAACTCGATTACATGATAAATTCTATCCAATCCCACCACCGTCCAGCAAGCCTACAAAGAAATTACTCACTCCCTGTCGGTGTACTGAACAAGGGGTGTTCATTACCCCTGGACACGCACCGGCAAGTTGCAGCCTCCAGGCGGGAAGGGCGTGGCAAAGAAGAAACCCACTTTTCCGGCAAGGATTATTTGCCGGGAACAGGCCTACGCATCACCGGCAAGCTCAAGAGCCGGCAAGATCAGGATAGAATTTCCGGGAAGCGAGCCTTCCTGGGAGAAGACCTCCAGGCAGGTCACCGAGAAGACCCGATGTTGGACTCCCGACAAGATGCTTGCCGGAGGACAACTGGGAACAAGCACAATACTATCAAGAAGGCATTCAAGCCGATGATCAGAAGACAGAAGACCGAAGGCTGGAATCCCGGCAAGATGCTTGCCGGGATGGCTAGCGAAGCCCCAGCAAGATTCGCACCCGGCAAGATCCCGCCACCTTGCCACCGCTCCAGTGCAGCGACCGGTCTGTCAGACGGGGTTTGTCCTCCTGGACGCGTGTCATGGCATTAACGGCGTTTGGGGTTAAGCGGTGCTGATGGGACGGCCTCTTTTCCCGTCCCCAAGAAGCTAAGGGACACCTCAACGGAGCATTAAATGCACTTGTCCTAAGCCGTCAGTATTAGGTATGATAGCACTGTAGCAACTTTACACCTCATGTGTGCACTGTACGCCACTGTTGGTGACCCCTTCGAACATATAAAAGGAGGCCCAAGGCGTAGCTACAGGGGGATCTTCTTATGACCTGTTCTGCATGTGTAGCTGTTGTGTATTGTTCATCACAAGCGCTCCTAGAACGAGGGCTTAAACACATCCAATATACTAAAGCAGGAGTAGGGTTTTATGCTTCTCAGCGGCCCGAACCTAGGTAAAAATCCCTTGTGTTGATCGTTGGATCTGCTCTTTGTGCGAGCCTTTCTCCCTGCCGAACCGTAAAGGGATCCACGCGATCCCATAGGTGTCGTTTCCGACATCTTTGGCGTTCCGTTTCCTACGCGGAAGGCCGTAGGTTCGACCCCTACCTGGCGCGCCAAAGATGTCGGAAACGACACCTATGGGATCGCGTGGATCCCTTTATGGTTCGGCAGGGAGAAAGGCTTGCATAAAGAGCAGATCCAACGATCAACACAAGGGATTTTTACCCAGGTTCGGGCCGCTGAGAAGCGTAAAACCCTACTCCTGCATTAGTATATTGGATGTGTTTAAGCCCTGGTTCTAGGAGCGCTTGTGATGAACAGTACACAGCAGCTACACATGCAGAACGGGCCAGAAGAAGATCCCCCTGTAGCTACGCCTTGGGCCTCCTTTTATACGTTCGAAGGGGTCACCAATAGTGGCGTACAGTGCATACATGAGGTGTAAAGTTGCTACAGTGCTATCATACCTAATACTGACGGCTTAGGACAAGTGCATTTAATGCTCCGTTGAGGTGTCCCTTAGCTTCTTGGGGACGGGAAAAGAGGCCGTCCCATCAGCACCGCTTAACCCCAAACACCGTTAATGCCATGACACGCGTCCAGGAGGACAAACCCCGTCTGACAGACCGGTCGCTGCACTGGAGCGGTGGCAAGGTGGCGGGATCTTGCCGGGTGCGAATCTTGCCGGGGCTTCGCTAGCCATCCCGGCAAGCATCTTGTCGGGATTCCAGCCTTCGGTCTTCTGTCTTCTGATCATCGGCTTGAATGCCTTCTTGATAGTCTTGTGCTTGTTCCCAGTTGTCCTCCGGCAAGCATCTTGCCGGGAGTCCAACATCGGGTCTTCTCGGTGACCTGCCTGGAGGTCTTCTCCCAGGAAGGCTCGTTTCCCGGAAATTCTATCCTGATCTTGCCGGCTCTTGAGCTTGCCGGTGATGCGTAGGCCTGTTCCCGGGAAATAATCCTTGCCGAAAAAGTGGGTTTATTCTCTGCCATGCCCTTCCCGCCTGGAGGCTGCAACTTGCCGGTGCGTGTCCAGGGGTAATGAACACCCCCTGTTCAGTACACCGACAGGATGTCGGAAATGACACCTATGGGATCGCGTGGATCCCTTTACGGTTGGGCAGGGAGAAAGGCTCGCACAAAGAGCAGATCCAACGATCAACACAAGGGATTTTTACCCAGGTTCGGGCCGCTGAGAAGCGTAAAACCCTATTCCTGCTTTAGTATATTGGATGTGTTTAAGCCCTGGTTCTAGGAGCACTTGTGATGAACAGTACATAGCAACTACACATGCAGAACGGGCCAGAAGAAGATCCCCCCTGTAGCTTCGCCTTGGGCCTCCTTTTATACGTTCGAAGGGGTCACCAACAGTGGCGTACAGTGCATACATGAGGTGTAAAGTTGCTACAGTGCTATCATACCTAATACTGACGGCTTAGGACAAGTGCATTTAATGCTCCGTTGAGGTGTCCCTTAGCTTCTTGGGGACGGGAAAAGAGGTCATCCCATCAGCACCGCTTAACCCCAAACGCCGTTAATGCCATGACACGCATCTAGGAGGACAAACCCCGTCTGACAGACCGGTCGCTGCACTGGAGCGGTGGCAAGGTGGCGGGATCTTGCCGGGTGCGAATCTTGCCGGGGCTTCGCTAGCCATCCCGGCAAGCATCTTGCCGGGATTCCAGCCTTCGGTCTTCTGTCTTCTGATCATCGGCTTGAATGCCTTCTTGATAGTCTTGTGCTTGTTCCCAGTTGTCCTCCGGCAAGCATCTTGTCGGGAGTCCAACATCGGGTCTTCTCGGTGACCTACCTGGAGGTCTTCTCCCAGGAAGGCTCGCTTCCCGGAAATTCTATCCTGATCTTGCCGGCTCTTGAGCTTGCCGGTGATGCGTAGGACTGTTCCCGGCAAATAATCCTTGCCGAAAAAGTGGGTTTCTTCTCTGCCACGCCCTTCCCGCCTGGAGTTTGCAAATTGCCGCTGCGTGTCCAGGGGTAATGAACACCCCCTGTTCAGTACACCGACAGGAGCCCCTGGGCCTGGGCCGGACAAGTGCGCACAGTGTTTGTCTGGGCTAGGCCCAAAAACACGCACCGGTACACGCGCGGCGAAAAGTAACCGTCACTCATGACTTTTAAACTGCAACCTGATGATGACGCAAGAGAGCTTGCGGTTTGCCGGGCCTTGGGCTTGCCGGCAGCGTGGGCAGACAGAGCAGGATGGCAGAAGGAGTCGTGCGACGAAGAGCCAACCCTCGAGCCTTCCCCATAAAGGGTACTGCGGGTGCGGTGCTCGATTCATACAGTCATCCCTGCTGTCGCCGCCATCCTGCCGGCCTCCAGCGCGGCGCCCTTGGCTTTCTCGGTGGCCGTTGCTGCAATGGCGCATGTAAAGGAATAATTAATCTTAGTCATGCCAATCTTTATGTATGCAAGGCATGTTTCTTTTTATGCTAAATGAATGTTGCTTCCTTCTTGATTAATTTCGTCCTTGCATATATCTTATATCCTACGCTATCTGGAAACCTTGCCGGTGCGCACGTTTGCCGCGAGCGCTAGGTGCGGGACTTTAGCAGCCTGCTGGAAACACCGCCGCCGGCAAGGTGACTTGCCGGGTAAGAACGCGGCTGCTAAGCTTGCCGAGCGGACTCGAGGCGAAACTAGAGCGCGGGCTCACCACGGCAAGGTTCCTTCGCGTGCAGATTGATGTACAAGGACGAAAAATCAATCAAGACGACCCATGCTTGCCGAAAAGCTTTCCGGTGCGCACGCTCCAGTCGGCAGCGCTTGGAGGAACGGGTCCTTAGCGGCTTGCCGGGAACACCGCCTTCCGAAAAGGTTTACCTTCCCGGCTTTAGTGCAGCTGCTCACATCGCCGAGCGGACTCGAGGCGACTAGGAGCGCAACTAGCCCCAGGGAGGCTCCTTCGCATACGGGCGTAAGGAGCAAGCGAGGACAGCAAAAGAAATGTAATTGCCACAAGTTTTTGTAACTTAGCTTTTCCTGCTGTTCATCTCGCATAGCGAGGCCGCGCTCGTGGTGATGACCGGCAGCTCTCTAGAAGGTTACTCTCTAGGGCGCAGCCAGCCCCCGAGCCCGCCTTCCATGCGTATTCCTGCAACACTGATTGGACATGTAATGCCATGACAGCGTTTTAGCATAACAAGCTAATTAGCTTCTGGTTTATGATTAATCTGTTGTAATCTGGACTTCCGTCGAATGTTCCCTTGCTTGCCGGAACACTTTCCGGTGCGCACGATCCAGTCAGCAGCGCTTTGAGGAACGGGTCCTTAGCGGCTTGCCGGGAACGCCGCCTCCCGAAAAGGTTTACCTTCCCAGCTTTAGTGCAGCTACTCACATCGCCGAGCGGACTCGAGGCGACTAGGAGCGCAACTAGCCCCGGGAAGGCTCCTCAGCATACGGGTTTACGCAGAAATCCGAAAATAACACTTATCAAGCCTTTTCCTTGAACAATTGCATTTTTGTACAATGAATCCCTACGCTTGCTGGAATACTCCCTGAATGCGCACGTTCTGGTCGATGGTGCTTAGGATCGGGTCCTGTCTAGCAGCCTATCGAGAACGCCGCCTCTTCAGGAGCTTAACGCTCTAGAGACAACCGCAGCTGGATCTGTGTTGTTGGGCGGACCCAGAACAACCAGGAGTGCAGAGTGTTTCTAGAGCGCTCCCTCGCGCACAGGTTATACAAAACTACCATCAAGGATAAGGCTACACAACAAAAAGCAATCAAAGTTTTAGGACTTAGCTTTCTGTAAGTAGAGCGAAGTCGCCATGGACGATGAAGCTGATGCGCTGACCGCTAGATCAGGTTCGCGCAACCTTTTCCCCTACCTGGCGCGCCAAAGATGTCGGAAACGACACCTATGGGATCGCGTGGATCCCTTTATGGTTCGGCAGGGAGAAAGGCTCGCACAAAGAGCAGATCCAACGATATCCACAAGGGATTTTTACCCAGGTTCGGGCCGCTGAGAAGCGTAAAACCCTACTCCTGCTTTAGCTTGCCGGTGATGCGTAGTCATGTTCCCGGCAAATAATCCTTGCTGGAAAAGTGGGTTTCTTCTCTGCCACGCCCTTCCCGCCTGGAGGCTGCAACCTGCCGGTGCGTGTCCAGGGGTAATGAACACCCCCTGTTCAGTACACCGACACTCCCGGTGGTGAGCATCATGGCGGTGTTGATGGAGAAGGGTTGGTGATGACGATGGTGACGATTTCCCCACTCCTGAGCCCAAAACAGGCTCCAGATCAGCCCTCCGGAGAAAGAACAGGGGATGGCGGCGGCTCTGTCTCGTGAAACGCGATGAAATCTTCTCTCTAATTTTTTTCTTCGCGGATGTGAATTTATAGCGTTGGAATTAGGGTCGGAGGGGCCACGAGGGCCCCACAAGCCATCTGGTCGCGCCCCTAGGGGGGAGCGGCCAGTTGTGTGGTGGCCTTTTGGTCCACCCCCTCCGGCAGTTCTTCGCTCCAAAAATCTTTATATATTCCAGAAAAAATCCACAAAAAGTTTTGTCCAATTCCGAGAATTTTTATTTCTTTACAAAAATAACGCCAAGGTAGTTCTGCTGAAAGCAGCGTCAGTCCGGGTTAGTTTCATTCAAATCATGCAAATTAGAGGGCAAAACCAGAGCAAAAGTGTTTGTAAAAGTAGATACGTTTGAGACGTATCAACTCCCCCAAGCTTAACTCATTGCTTGTCCTCAAGCAATTCAGTTGATAAAGTGAAAGTGATAAAGAAAAACTTTTACAAACTCTTTTGTTCTCGTTATTATACACATGCTTAGCTAGTGCTCAAGTTTTCAGCATAAATCATAGATGGACACGTCCATAACAACAAATAGACATTATATTAACTCATGGCAAGACATAACCAGCTAGAAAGCAATAATAAAATATCTCCTATGTCAACCAATTTATCAAAACACTCATAATACAACATGGTGACATGGTATTTTGCTAGCCCTTTCTGAGACCACAAATTATAAATGCAGAGCACCTCCGAGATCCAAGCAGCAACTAAACATTATAATTCAGGGTAGTAAAGATCCAATCATGCTCATATCCAACATTAACTAAACTAAATGCCTAAGAATGACAATAGTGCTCTCGGGTCTGGTGCTTTTAGTAAGAAGATGATGACTCGACATAAAAGTAAATAGATAGGCCCTTTGCAGAGGGAAGCGTTGATTTGCAGAGGTGCCAGAGCTCGAAGCTTAAAACAAGGGTGAAAGTATAATTTTTGAGCGGTGCACTTTTCTTGTCAACGTTACGAAAAAGGTTTTCAACATTTTCCATGCTAAACTCATTATTGGCGGTTCCCAAACAGAATAGTAAAGTTTACTCCTATCCACCATCCAAACACATTCCATGGCCGGCCGAATCCACGGTTGCCCTCCAAACAATCAACTATCCCAAGGAGTTGGTGTAATTTATTTCGATTATGTGGGACTAGGCATCCCTCTTACCAGCCTCTCTCGTGCAACGACGGCGAATAAACGACCGTCCTGAGAATAACTTGCTTAGCATGGAAAATATTGACCGCCCCGTCGCTCCATGAGCAGGACGAGTGCACAAAAATAGATGTTTACTTGAATATTTAGAGATGGCACATGCAAATTTACTTGGAACGGTAGGGTGATACCGCATATAGGTAGGTATGGTGGACTCATGTGGAATAACTTGGTTCATCGATTTGGATGCACAAGCAACATTTCTGCTTAGTACAGGTGAAAGCTAGCAATAGGTTGAGAAGCGACCGGCTAGAGAGCAACAACTGTCATGAACATGCATTTTGAATAATTAACATTGGATGTAGCATGAGTAGGATATGAACACTCTGAATTTAAACATCATGGAGGCTATATTGGTTTTCATTCAACTACATGTTTGCACATGGGCCAAGTCAAATTGCTTGAATTTTTCAGAGGGAAATATCATACTACCATACCGTATTATAACCATTTTAATGCATGTTGACACACAAGATAAATCATTATTAACTCCTAGCTATTTAGGCATGGCATGAGAAGCTATAATCTCTAATTGTCATCACGAACATGTTTACTCATGATATACTGAATCAGGATCAAACTGGCTAAACATATTTACAAAAACAAAAAACAAGAAGAATTCATACCAGCTTCCTTTGCCACAATCACTTCATCAAATATCGTCATTATTGCCTTTCACTTGCACGATCGAACGGTGTGATAATAATAATAGTGCAAGAATGTCGTGGACTAAGCTGGGATCTGCAGGGTAGTTTAAGACAAGGAGAAGACAAGGTAAAATTGGCTCATTATTAGATCATCAGGAAAGCATATAAGAGCCACTCAACATTTTCATCGTGGTCTTCTCCTTTCAACAACTCAACAAAAGAAAAGAAATTCAGAGAAACACACTGAAATATTTTTGGGGTTTTTGTTTTTTTCTTAAGCAAGCAAAGGAACTAAGGGAAAAACAAGAACGAGAAAAATTATTTACACGGGAAAGCTCCCAACAAGCAAAGGAAATATTTTTGGGTTTTCAGAGTTTTTCAAACACACAAGAAGAAAGCGGAAAATAAAGCTAACATGGATATACATAGAAATAGGATGAACACCGACAATTTCTATGAAGTGTGAGAACATGAATATAATGTCGGTGAGAAATACATACTCCCCCAAGCTTAGGCTTTTGCCTAACTTGGTAATCACCACTAGTAGTAGCCGTCAGGTCCAGGAAAGTACTTCCACCGAGGTACTCGAGAGTCCCATGACTGGGCCTCGGCATCCGCAGCAGCAAGCTCGTCCCGGTAAGCAATGATGTCCTCTGGCATTATTTTGTATCCGTTCCCGTCATGATAGTTAAACAAAGAAGGTGCAGGCAACGGAATAATATCGCAAGTCTTCTCGCTAAACACTAGGCTGTAACGAAGGGGTTGTAGTGGTTCAGGTTCCCAGAGAAACTGGTGGTCCTCCATGGATAGATGGTCGAGGTGCACCTCAGGCAACAAATAATCAGTAGGGTGTAATGCCACCTCAAAGCGCTTAGCCAAGCGCACAGCATAAATACCATCATGAATTTTACCTTTAGTTCGGTTAAGATGCAAGCGGCGCGCAACAATAGCTCCTAGGTTGTAAGCATTATCACCATAAAGTGCACGACGTAAAATAGCAAGGGTGGGGGCGCTGAGGGCACCACCCTGCTCCATAGCAGTTATGCATTTTTCCTATAACCAGAGAAAAATAATGCATAAATGGAAAATGCAAACTAGTGGCTTTGGCATGTGAAACGCCCCTGGTTTCCCCTACAGTTAAGGTATGAATAAAGTCCTCAAACTCCTCAGCTTTAGGTTCATGCACTCCCCCATCAGAGGGAAGCAGACATATTTCACAAAATTCATGCAGAGGTAATTCGTAGTTCTCGGCATATAGAGAAAAGCATACCATAGGAGCACCGGGCGTATTAACGAAGTAAAAGTTTTGCACGAAGGAATTAGTAAGGAGGTAGTGTTGGTCACACTTATCTGCGAAGAAGCTGGTTAGCCCGGCATTTGCCACGAATTGCATGAACTCTTCATAAATACCCGCTTCACTCATCAAGGGTATATGTGGCCATTCACAGGGCCTTACTTCCGCATTGCGAGGGAGCTTGATATCGCTATCCTGAATCCTCCTAGAAACTCCCTTGGGGCTCCGGCTTGAAGAAGCTATTGTTAGAAAGGTCATTTTCCTAAGAACAAATTTCTGAAATTTTTGAGTCACAAAATTATGTCAATAAAACTTTGCAAGATTGGTAGTAAGTACTCATATGGATGCCTAGAGGACATATCAAGCATTCCCACTACTTGGAACTCAAAGAATTAGACATGCAAGCTTATTTTCTGTAGCACCAAGTGCAGCAACTTATGCAAAATATAAACCACTAAAACAAAAACTAATTGGAGGAATGGGAGAGTCACATACCAAGGAACAATTCCTCAAAACAGTTTCGGAAACGGAGTTCCGAGCAAAGAGATCGAAATTTTCACTTTCTGGGTGAAGAACACGGGAGAGAGATGGCTGGAGAATTTTTCTAGAGGTAGGGGAAGGTGTGGGAGGAAGAGATAAGGCAGGGGGACCCTATGGGCCCCACAAGCCAACCGGCCGTGCCCCTAGGGGGGGGGGCTATTGCATGGTGGCCCACTGGCAGGCCCCTGTGCAGTGATCTTTACACCCAAATTTTTTATTTATTCCAGAAAAATTCATGTTAAAATTTCGTGGAAATCTGAAACTTTTTATTTTTGAGTTATTTTTCATGCACGGGAAAAACAGAAAACAGGAATTTCATGGAATTTTATTTTTATTTTTACTAAGAAACAGAATATAAACTTGTGATACAGAGAGTTGTGAATATTCAATTCATCAATCTCATGTCTTTCGAAAAGAATTCATTAATAAGGTTGATCAAGTCTTATTAATAAACGTTTCCGATTAACATGAAACCGAAGAATCTTCATATGTCACTAGGTTACCTCAATTGGGATTTGTATCTCCCCAACAATAAGATTATAATATTTCTTCTTCATGGCAGTAGGGAGAGGAATTGTAATATCGCCAATGATAATCGTAGGCAGAGGATCAATGACATTAATATTATTAACCAAAGTTTGCTTCCTTGGAAAATGCACGGTATGTTGCTTGCCATTGATATGAAAGGTGACCTTGCTTTTATTGCAATCTATAACAGCCCCTGCAGTATTTAGAAAAGGTCTACCAAGGATGATCGACTGATACGTCTCCAACGTATCTACTTTTCCTCACTCTTTTGCCCTTGTTCTGGACTCTAATTTGCATGATTTGAATGAAACTAACTCGGACTAGCGCTGTTTTCAGCAGAACTACCATGGTGTTGTTTTTGTGCAGAAATAAAAGTTCTTGAAATGGAACGAAACTTTTTGGAGAATTATTTCAGAATATATAAGAATTATTGGAGCCAAAATCCACCGAAGAGGGGGGCCAGGGTGAGCAGCACCCACCAGGGCGCGCCAGGCCCCCTAGGCGCGCCCTGGTGGGTTGTGCCCACCTCGTGGCCCCACTGACCCTAATTCCGCCACTATAAATTCCTATTTTCGGAGAAAAAAATAGAGGAGAAAGTTTCATCACGTTTTACGATACGGAGCCGCCGCCACCTCCTGTTCTTCATCGGGAGGCCAGATTTGGAGGTCGTTTGGGGCTCCGGAGAGGGGAATCTTCGGTCTTCTTCATCACCAACCCTTCTCCATCGCCAATTCCATGATGCTCCCCACCGGGAGTGAGTAATTGCTTTGTAGGCTTGCTGGTCGGTGAGGAGTTGGATGAGATTCATCATGTAATCGAGTTAGTTTTGTTAGGGCTTGATCCCTAGTATCCACTATGTTCTGAGATTGATGTTGCTATGACTTTGCTATGCCTAATGCTTGTCACTAGGGCCCGAGTGACATGATTTCAGATCCGAACCGTTTATGTTATCATCTCTATATCCATGTTCTTGATCCGATCTTGCCTAGTCATATGCACCTATTACGTGTTATGATCCGTCAACCCCATATTAACAATATTTGGGATACTTCACGGTGATGACCGTAGTTTGAGGAGTTCATGTATTCACCATGTGTTAATGCTTTGTTCCGGTTCTCTATTAAAAGGAGGCCTTAATATCCCTTAGTTTCCTTATGGACCCCGCTGCCATGGGAGGGTAGGACAAAAGATGTCATGCAAGTTCTTTTCCATAAGCACGTATGACTATTTACGGAATACATGCCTACATTACATTGATGAACTGGAGCTAGTTCTGTGTCGCCCTAGGTTATGACTGTTATATGATGAATATCATCGAACGAGTTACCGATCCAGTGCCTATGAGCTTTCCACTTATTGATCTTGCTAAGTTACTATTACTGTTGCTACTATTCCAACTGCTACAAAACTATTGCTACTACTGTTACCGCTATTGTTACTGTTGCTACTGCTATCAAACTATCATATTACTGTGCTACTGATCACCTTGCTGCAGATATTTAATCTCCAGGTGTGGTTGAATTGACAACTCAACTGCTAATACTCTCAAGTATTCTTTGGCTCCCCTTGTGTCGAATCTATAAATTTGGTTTGAATACTCTACCCTCGAAAATTGTTGCGATCCCCTATACTTGTGGGTTATCATCGACATATTGTCGTCTTCCGGCATATCAATAATAACAAAGTCTGTTAAGATAGTAACATTTGCAACCACGACGGGAACGTCTTCATTGTTTTTCTCAACGGGTTTTTCTATAACAGGTTCACTAGAAGCATGCAAGTTCCTATCATTTTTCTTTTTCTTTTTCTTCTTAGATGAACTAGGTGTGTCCTATGAGAATCTTGTTCAATTCTTTTAGGGTGACCTTCAGGATAAAGAGGTTCTTGGGTCATTCTACCCCCTCTAGTCACTACTCTAATAGCATGATCATTTATATTATTCATTTCAGCAAGCAAATCATTTTGTGATTTAGCGACTTGGTCTAGTTGAGCGTGAACCATAGAAGCATGTTTGCCTAAACCTTTCACATCATTTGCAATTCTAAACATCAAGTCACTTAAGCGATCTATCATCATAGCATTACGTTGCAATTGATTTTTCACATATTGGTTGAAATGTTCTTTCTTAACAACGTAATTATCAAATTCATCCAAGCATTGTTCAGGAGTCTTAGTATAAGGTATATCACTTCTATTAAAGGAACGGAGAGAGTTTACCTTTACTACCTGTGTCGGGGTATCAAGTCCATGTATTTCTTCAATAGGTGGTAATTTCTTGACATCCTCAGTTTTAATACCTTTTTCTTTCATAGATATTTTTTGCTTCTTGCATATCTTCGGGACTAAGAAATAGAATACCTCTCTTCTTTTGAATAGGTTCTGAAGGTGGTTCAGGGAGTGTCCAATCGTCGGCATTTTGCATTATGTTGTTCAATAATTCTTCAGTTTGTCCAACAGTTCTTTCCCTGAAAACACAACCAGCACAACTATCTAGGAAGTCCCTAGGAGCATCGGTTAGTCCATTATAAAAGATATAGAGAATTTCATTTTTCTTAAGAGGACAATCAGGCAAAGCTCTAAGTAACCGGAGAAGCCTCCCCCAAGCTTGAGGGAGATTCTCTTCTTCAATTTGAGCAAAGTTAAATATTTCCTGTAAGGCAGCTTGTTTCTTATGAGCAGGAAAATATTTTGCAGAAAAGTGTTGAAGCATATCCTGGGGAATACGTATGCAACCAGAAGTAAGTGATAAGAACCATTCCTTGGCCTCGCCTTTTAGCGAGAAAGTAAAAAAGCTTAAGGATATAATAGTAGCGAATTTTTTCTTCATTGGTAAACAGAGCAGCAATATCATTTAGTTTCATAAGGTGTTCGACAACAGTTTCATTTTCATAACCATGGAAAGGATCAGACTCTACTATAGGAATTAACTCAGGGTCTACAGAGAACAATCCCGATCAGTAACAAATATAGGAGAAGTAGCAAATTTAGGATCACGTTTCATTT
This sequence comes from Elymus sibiricus, assembly GCA_039707655.1. Lineage (NCBI taxonomy): Eukaryota > Viridiplantae > Streptophyta > Magnoliopsida > Poales > Poaceae > Elymus > Elymus sibiricus. The sequence continues at coordinate 315,063,269 of CM077665.1, forward strand.
CTCCATCATAGACTTTTCTTTTAGTTTGCATAATAGTTTCTTCACATCATCTCTATTTTCACAAGCAAGAATGTCCCTAGCTACCTCATCATCCATAACATAACCTTCAGGTACAAAAGGCAATTCATATCTATTAGGTGAGCGAGGGGTGATAGGTGATTCAAAGTCTTCCTCAATTTCAGCATTCTCAAGTTCTCTAGCTTTAGCAATATGAGCATCAAGTAATTCATTCAGTGGCACATGTTCAGTTTCAACATGTGTAGCAATAGTTTCATCATTAATTTCACAAGTAGCATCATCAAGTTCATGTGACATATCAGGACGATCAACAGGTGGTGGTGTAACAAGCTGATTCAAAACAGAAGGTGAATCAAAAGCAGAGCTAGATGGCAGTTCCTTACCTCCTCTTGTGCGAGAGGGGACGATCTTAGTTCGGTCGCCTTTCAGATTTCTCATAGTGGCAATTGGATATCCTTCAGTTAACAGAATAAATAGAGCTATGCTCCCCGGCAACGGCGCCAGAAAAAGGTCTTGATAACCCACAAGTGTAGGGGATCGCAACAGTCTTCACGGGTAGTATTTCACCCAAATTTATTGATTCGACACAAGGGGAGCCAAAGAATATTTATTGGCCTTGACAGTTGAGTTGTCAATTCAACCGCACCGAGGATATCTCTCTGCAACAAAGATTTAGTAGCACGGCAAATAGTAGTAGCAAAAGTAACAGTAACAGTGACAGTAGCAGTTTTGTAGCAAGTGTGACAGTAATAATAGCAATAATAACTTGGCAAGATTCAGTATATGTAACGCGTAGGCACGTGGATCGGTGGTGGATAATGATTTAGATGACATTGATCATATAACAGTTACACACTAGGGCGACACAGAACTAGCTCCAATTCATCAATGTAATGTAGATATGTATTCCGTATATAGTCATACGTGCTTGCGATAAGAACTTGCATGACATCTTTTGTCCTACCCTTCCGTGGCAGCGGGGTCCTATTGGAAACTTAGGGATATTAAGGCCTCCTTTTAATAGAGAACCAGAACAAAGCATTAACACATGGTGAATACATGAACTCCTCAAACTACGGCAATCACCGGAAAGAATCCCAATTATTGTCACCTTGGGGTATGCGGATCATGACACGTAATAGGTACATATAACATTCAAGATAGGATCAAAATCACTTTTATATTCATGAAAACATAATAGGTTCAGATCTGAAATCATGGCACTCGGGCCCTAGTGACAAGCATTAAGCATAGCAAAGTCATAGTAACATCAATCTCAGAACATAGTGGATACTAGGGATCAAGCCCTATCAAACTTAACTCGATTACATGATCAATTCCATCCAATCCCACCACCGTCCAGCAAGCCTACAAAGGAATTACTCACTCCCGGTGGTGAGCATCATGGCGGTGTTGATGGAGAAGGGTTGGTGATGACGATGGCGACGATTTCCCCTCTCCGGAACCCAAAACAGGCTCCAGATCAGCCCTCTGGAGGAAGAACGGGAGGTGGTGGCGGCTCCGTCTCATCAAATGCGATGAAATCTTCTCTCTGATTTTTTTTCTCCGCGGATGTGAATTTATAGCGTTGGAATTAGGGTCGGAGGGGCCACGAGGGCCCCACAAGCCATTTGGTTGCGCCCCTAGGGGGCGGCCGGTTGTGTGGTGGCCTTCTGGTCCACCCCCTCCGGTAGTTCTTCGCTCCAAAAATCTTTATATATTCCAGAAAAAATCCACAAAAAGTTTCGTCCAATTCCGACAACTTCTATTTCTGCACAAAAATAACACCAAGGTAGTTCTACTGAAAACAGCGTCAGTCCGGATTAGTTTCATTCAAATCATGCAAATTAGAGGGCAAAACTAGAGCAAAAGTGTTTGGAAAAGTAGATACGTTTGAGACGTATCAGTAAATAAATACCCAAAAAGTATCCTGGAATGATAATATTATAGCATGGAACAATCAAAAGTTATAGATACGTTGGAGACGTATCAGCCTCTATGATGGATTCCCCCTCCGGCAGAACTCTAGAAAAGGTCTCTAGACAGGATCACGGAAGAACATAGACTTACAGCGGCGATAAAATTATTGCGGGTCTTGCTCGGGGGGTTTATGAATATTAGAGAACATATAGCGCTGGAATTAGGCCAAATAGAGCCTTCGGTGTGGGCACAAACTTAGACGGCTTGCCCCCAACCCTTGAGCTTGTGGATCCCTCGTGTGTCTCCTAGCTTCTCGACAAAGCTTCTAGGGTCTCTTTTGGTCCAGAAAAAATCATCATAAAATTTCATCGTTTTTTGGACTTCGTTTGGTATCGTTTTTCAGTGAAACAAAGAAATAGGCAAAAAACATAAACTAACACTAAGCACTAAGTTAATAGGTTAGTCCTAAAAATGATATAAAATGGCATATAAAGCATACAAAATTGATAATATAATATCATGAAACAATCAAAAATTATAGATACGTTGGACAAATATCATGCACCCATTTATTTATTTTCCTCTTCCTTCTAGAGAGAATGTTTATTTTGATGCTAAACAACATGCTAAATCGGTAAAAATGCATGAGTTATTTAAGGAAAACATTGAGAGAATGAATGGTAAATATAAACATATTCGAGATAAGGGTAGAAAACATGTTGTGTTTGCACCTGGAGATCTTATTTGGTTACATTTATGCAAAGATAGGTCTCCTGATTTGCATAAGTATAAAGCTAATTTCACGTGTCGATGGTCCTATTAAGGCGTTAGAGAAAATAAATGATAATGTATATAAACTTGAGTTTCCTTCAGAATTTGGGCTTAGTCTCATATTTAGCATTCTAGATTTGAAGCATTATTTGGGGGAGAAAGATGAGCATCCATGGAGGACGTCTTCAATTCAAACCATCACTATTACACTCATAACCCCTGCTGCTACACACATTGGTCCATTTACTAGATCTCACGCACGCCAATTAAATTATCACGTATTTTCATTTCTTGGTAATTTTTTAATGTTCATGAGAATATGATGTTTCCTACACTGGATACTTTTGTATTTCTTAGGAATGAAGGGCTTAGAATGGACAAGAGGGATGAACATGTAGCATGAGCAAGTATGGAGGTGAAGGTGCACGCGCGGGGAACAAGAGTGGAGCTTCAAATGGAGATGGCATGACTTTGAAGACACCATACTGACATATGTGGATTTGGATGAAATATACAAGATGTCACTTCATGATTTTCGTCCATAGCCTTGTATAGGTGTTGCACCATCTTATTTTGTGGGCCAGATCCATGCAATTTCAAAATTCCATATCTTAGGTTATTTTTAGAATCTGTATTGGTAGGGAATATGACTTAGGATGGGTTTTAATCCCATCTTCCTAAGCATGGAAAAAAATCCCTTGTGTCTCCCTATAAATAAAGAACATAGAGCGTCCTTTAGACCTTGGTTTTGTTTAGTTAAAAGTTAGTCATAGTTGTAGCTTCATGTACTTCGATTGTGTCCAACGACCAGTTCAAGAACGCTTCTCAGAACATCACTTTATTCAACAAAGCTTTCTTATTTATTCACAATATCAAGATTGCAAATCTTAGTTCTTACCTGTTCTTGCTTGTAGGAATTCTTCCTTCTTGGTCAGGTTGATTGTGCTCCGGCGTGGTCAACAACCACTCAGAGTTGGTTTAGTAATTGCGAAGGTGCAACATAATCTCAAGTCCGATCTTCAAAGTCGGCTTCCATAGAAAACGATAGCTACCCCTCATCGAAAGATCGGTACTACCTTGCCTCTATCAGAATGTTTGTGGCTCCAGAAACTTATACATGAGCTGCACTACAAGGGCACTAAGCGACCATTGTGTACCGCGACAATGTCTCAAAAGTGTTCCTCTTTGCCAACCCGGTTCATCATTGATGCATGAAGCACATTGAACTCGACATACACTTCATCCGTGAGCAGGTGGCGCTCGGCTGCATCAACGTTCATCACGTGCCCATTGCGCAGCAATTCACATCACATGTCTACCTTCGAGGATTTTTATGACTTTCTTTGCACCAGTGTCAGCCACCTGCAGACTGCGGGGGTGTTGAAGTGTAGTTGTTGCACTTGTGTTCTATAGTGTGTTGTGTAGACCGGGTCTTCACTATTTAGGATCATACCGTCCAGCTCTCTACGACTATATTATCCTCACTAAGAGCAACTCTAGCCGATCCCCTAAAAGGCTAAAAGGAGTAAAATTTCATTTTACTCCTCTAATCGGTACCTAGCCGATACCCTAACCGAATAACAGAGTAATTTTTTACTTCGGCTCCTAACCGACGCCTAAATATGCTCAGCCGCAACCGCGCGAGGAAATTTTCTTGCCTCTCTCGTGCCTCCCCACCCCCAGTGCCTCTCCGCCGGGGCACCTCCCGACGACCGTCCCCCACCCCCGCCGCTGCCTTGTCGCCTCCCTTGGCCCTCGTCGTCCTTCTACCCAAGGCCGAGCACTTCGTCGGTCATTGCCATCGTTGGATCGAGGTGAATCGTTGTCATTGTCGCCTTAACAGATTCGTCAGATTGCTCTCGAATCTTCTTCCTTGTTGGCGGTTGTCGCATTTGACCGTGCTTACGCACCATTGTAGGTCATTCCCACGCGTCACCTCCCACTAATTTGGCCTAAACGTCGTCAGTCGGCCGGTGCACCATCACCGCCTAACAAGTGTTCGACGGTTTCCCTAGGTGAGTTTTTTATTTTCTTTCGTTTTGTTTTGTACAGTTGAATTGAATCGGGCCATTTGAATTGAAGATGAAGAGGTTGAGATAAATGGTCTTCGAGGACTCATCGTCATCCAAAGAGGAAGAGGACAAAGACTTTGAAAGTGTTCTTGGCATGATTTTTAATGATGATATTCAGCGTCCTAGGAGAGGATCGCGGTTTGCTTGCATACAAGTCAACCGTGATAGAGCAGAGGTCCATGCCAAGATCATAAGAGATTACTTTGATCCAAATCCAACCAATCCGGAGAAGTACTTTCACCAGCGCTTTCGGTTGCACACAGGTCTTTTTCTGACTATTGCAAAATTTGTTTGGATTATGATGAATGGTTCAAACTTCGAAGAAATGCATGCGGGGAGATAAGCGCAAGCCCTTTGATGAAGTGCATTGCGGCTGTTCGAGTTTTGGCATAGGGTGTTCGGCCAATGCAATTGACGATTGTGTTCGCATTCTTGAAGACACAATCTTGGAGGACGGGCAGTGATCGATGTTTTTGGACCGGAGTACTTGAGGGCACCCAACGAGGAAGACACCCAGATGCTAATGGCAGAGAGTGAAGCGAGAGGAGGCCAGGGATGCTTGGGTCACTTGACTATGCACGGAACGATCAATCTTGAGGTAGTTGCAACGAAAAATCTTTGGATATGACATTCATTCTTTTGTTTGCTTGGCTCTCACAATGATTTAAATGTGCTTTCGAGATCACCACTGTTTGCTAGACTTATTACAGGAGATGCTACGCCTTGCAACTATTCAGTGAACGGGCACAACTACTCGATGGGTTATTACTTTGCGGATGGCATCTATCTCCCATGGACCACATTAGTCAAAACAATTCCACGTCCAAAAGGTAACAAAAATATTCACTCTGCCCAATGTTAAGAAGCGACTAGGAAAATGTGGAGAGAGCCTTCGGTGTGCTTCAGAAGCACTTTGCAATTGTGCGTGGCCCTGCTGAGTACTGAAGCTCCAAGGGTTGGCAAATCATGACTTGTTTCATTATAATGCCTATAACATGATCATTGAAGATGACAGAGATATGTCTGAGAACTTTCGGTACATCACCAACAGGACTCCAGTTGAGCTAGAGTACGATTCAAATAGGATACAATTATTTCTTGAAGCGCATCGCGGGATCGAGAACTGACAAGTTTCGTACTCAACTCCAAGAAGATCTTATTGAGCATCACTGGAAACTTCCTAGAAATTCCTATGTGTGCTTTTACATGCTATTTGCAACATTTGAATCATTCGGTGTGTTTAAATTTGAATAATTCGGTTTGTAAATTATGTTCGTGATTTGCTTGAACCTTCATATTTATATTTAGTTTATGTATGTGTGCTAATACGTAGTTGCAATGTAAACTAGAATTACATAAGTTAGAAAAAATATATATACTTTATTTTAGGGATCGGCTTGTTCCAGCCAAACGTTAGTGGAGTAAATATATTTCATTAAGTTTTACTCGGTAGTATACTCCTCTGTTTTATATGGGATCGGCTAGAGTTGCTTGTGGGATTTATGGTCGAGTCGCGAGCTGCCTCAACTGAGTACTCGTACACCCTGATGCTAATTGAATAGATGTGAGTTGCATTCCGAATTCTCTAGCATTCTACAATGTGTAATATTGTTCAGATTTTAAGTGTGAGAAGAGAGATGGATCAATCATGTTCATATTTTACAAAGAAGCCATTTTGCACACCTTAGACGAGCAAGGCGTGGAACTTGTTGCATGCTGAGTTGATGATGTGTCGAAGAGGAGTCCAACTCATGTTTTTTTTTGAAAGATCCAGCGAATTGCTGGCTTGATCCAGGAGAATAACATCATGAAGATCCGAAGATCAAAGAAAAAAACAACCTTATTGATTGCAGAACAACATTGCACTCCACGGAACACCATTCATCCACTACAAGCAGCGCAGGTTGGCATCACGGAAAATCGCCGAACGGACACCTGTTACGCGTCATCGTACGCCATCGAGGCCTCTCCACCGCAGATTTGACTTCACAATAACAAACAGCCGAGGCAATCTCATGGACACGCCGGAGAAGAGCCGGCTACCTCGACCAATGCCACGCCTCCGACCTTTCTCACCCCGTCATCGTTGCCACGGAAGCCACCATGCACGTCCAGCCCGTAGGAAGCACCATTGGGATCAAGATCTTCAAGACAGTGCCCTCAAGAGGGGGAAACGACGTTGCCACCGCCCAAGCCTACATCAGAATCTTGGTTTTGGTTTTCACCTGAAGGTCTTGATCCGGGAGTAGGGCGAAGATCCCCGACGACGCTTCCAATGAGGATAACGACGCCCAAGGACGCCGTCGTACCTATTTCTTTTGAAATCAAAATCTTCAGAATTTATTTTCACCAAATATAATGCTGGTGGCAGTACTAGTTCTTATATTACAACAGTTCATTAACAAATATGTATACCAGTTCAATATATATGTAGCAAATGTTTGGCACATGTACTTACAAAAAAGTTAAAATATGCTTGCACAAATAGTCCGATATATCTGTTCTCCTCCGGGGCGGTAGTGACAGCTGTGAGGCCAAATAGCCTGCCAACGTTGAAGTTCAGATGGTGTTAGCATGTTGCCTGATAAAACTAGATGTAAAAGCTGTTTGCAGATAAGAATTGCATTCCTTTAGAATTACATTTTCAGCAACCATTCTCCCAGAAGCAGAAGTAGCTCCCCCAGCAAGAAAACTAGAATGCTGAAATTTACCTTTCTTCTGCATTTTATAATGGCAAGATTTATATTACACACTGAACCAACATTTCTACAGTTGACTATATTAGGGCTGCCTATATGATGGTATATATGTGCATATTCACGTGGCCAACATACAAGCTCTTCGATGTGTTGAGAACAAAGATCCACTTTGCGTTTCTCGGACCGCCGGACGTGCCGATTATTTGTCGGTTCTTCTTGTACAAAAACTTGCTGTCCTCAAGTACGGCATCATAGTCCTCCCTTTCCTTTTGCCCAGTTTAAATACATTCTGTTAGCCAGCCCTCCGTTCAATGATTGCAAACACTACTTACTAGACCGAGATACTTGACGCACTGACTAGCTCGGATCGGGAGCACTTTCCTTCAAGATTGATCTTATTTTCCTTCTCCAACATCAAGCCTGGATAGGGATCATAAGAGCATCTCTAACAGACCCCTTAAAATCCCAAACTGTAAAACTGGGATACGGGTCGAAAAAAATGGATTTTAAGGGTCCATTTTAGCTACGGCCGAATAGAAACAGTAAAACAAATTGTAAACTGGGATAAAGAGCTCCTTCCTCCAATTCGGCGGCCGCCGCCCCTTCCCCCAGCCGGCCACGCCGGCCGCGCCCAACTCCGTCGGCCGCACCCCGTCGCACATCGGCCGTGCCCCGTCACCCGTCGGCCACACCGGCCGCGCCCAACCCCGCCGGCCATGCCCCGTCGCCCGCCGGCTGCGCCCTGCTCCGTTGCAGCCGCGCCGGCCAGCCGTGCCCCTTTGCCGGCCGCACCGGGAGGATTCCGGCGGCCAGGCTGAGGTCATGGGAGGCCACAACGAGGTCGATCTCGTCCAATTTGAACCGGCGGCGATCGATTGCGGTGTCTAGCGGCCTTTTCCGGTGTGCGGTGATGAATTCCGGGAGTTTAGGGCGGCTTCCGGCAAACTCCGCGGCGGCGTGTTTGCTCCGACGAGATTTGACCGGTATACAGGGGCCCTTCGGGGGTCTGCTAGAGATGCTCTAAGTGCACAGTCCAACTCATGGTCGAAGTCTGCGTTCAAAAGACCACCCTTGAGACAGACAACCAAAGTGTGTCGCAAGTCACAACTCGCAAGTGCTGGAGCAGAAGGAGCTACACGGGTCCATGTTTGGTTTTTTTTTTTTTTTGATAAAGATGTTTGGTTCTCTTGTCGAAGAAATTAAAGAGTTTCTCGCCATGTTCTCTTGTTGAAGAGATTTAAGAGCTTCTCAAATTGGGCCGCTAAAGGCGCCAGGGCCAGACGGATTCCCCGCATGATTTTTTCAGCGCAATTGGACTACGGTGAAGGAAGGTATAATTTCTGCAGTAAAGGAATTATTTCGCACTGGAATAATGCCCTCTAAAGTTAATGATACTATTATCGTCATGATCCCGAAAATTGATAATCCGGTGAAAATTACGGATTTCAGGCCCATCGGTCTATGCAACGTTGTGTACAAGGTAGTTTCAAAATGTTTAGTGAATCGCTTGCGGCCTGTTCTAGATGATATTATTTCTCCTGCTCAAAGTGCATTTATTCCCGGACGTATGATCACTGATAACACCTTTGTAGCTTTTGAATGTATTCATCATATTAAGCAAGAGAAGGATCCCACGAGGAGTTATTGTGCATATAAGCTAGATCTCTCAAAGGCTTATGACAGGGTGGATTGGAATTATCTTAAGCAAATGATGCAAAAGCTTGGCTTCGCTCACCGATGGGTTGACTGGATAATGTCGTGTGTGACCTCGGTGAGATACTCCGTAAAATTTAATGGAGCCATCTTGGATTCGTTTGCACCGTCGCGTGGTCTTCGGCAAGGTGATCCATTATCCCCAATTTTGTTCATATTTGTTGCTGACGGTCTTTCTGCTCTTATCAACAAGGGTATTGAGTCGGGGGATTTATCCTCTCTGAAAATCACAAGGAGGGCACCGGGAATTTCACACCTCTTATTTGCAGATGATACACTTTTGTTCTTTAAAGCCTGTGACCAAGAAGCAAACTACATTAAAAGTATTTTGGAGGTTTATGCAAATGCCACTGGGCAGTTGATAAACCCCTTCAAATGTTCGTTGTTGGTTGGGAGCTCGTGTCCGGAGGCAGTCATGGACAATGTGAAGAATGTATTGCAGGTCACTTTGGTAGGGTTTGAGGAGAAATATTTGGGACTTCCCACTCCGGATGGAAGGATGTCAAAAGGCAAATTTCAGAACCTGCAAGCTAAATTGACAAAACGTATGTTCGCTTTTGATGGCCACCCTACTCAGGCAGGTAAAGAAGTGTTTATTAGAGCGATTGCGCAAGCTATTCCCACATATATTATGAGTGTGTTCAAGCTTCCTTTAGAAGTGTGCGATGATCTAAACCGCATGGTGAGAAATTATTATTGGGGAGCTGAAAAGGGGAAAAGAAAGACACATTGGTATGCATGGCATAAAATGACAAGGCCAAGGAATCAAGGTGGTCTCGCCTTTAGGGACTTCCGTCTTTTCAACAAGCCTTATTGGCACGTCAAGCTTGGCGGATCCTTGAGTACCCCACTAGTTTATGTGCAAGGTTGTTTAAAGCGAAGTATTTTCCCAATGGGCGTCTTCTGGATACGGTTTTCACTGGAAATCCGTCGCCTACATGGCAGGCAATTGTTCATGGCTTAGAGATCCTCAAGAAGGGTGTAGTGTGGAGAATCGGTAACGGCCAAAACGTCCGTATTTGGCGTGACCGTTGGATTGCACATGAGCCAACTGGAGGTTTAATAACGGCCAAAACTTGAGACAGATGAGACGATCTCCGAAAAGAAATATGAGGATTGATCTTGCAATACTGGAGAGGGTTGAATTAACTTGATGAGAAACACACCGGTTAGGAAAGATATGAATTCACCACTTGACATCGAAGCAACTCGAATTACCATACTCCAAAACAACACAAAGGGTGAGGCTTGAGAATTAAGCCGGAAACAAATACATAACCCATTATGCATTTGTTGGAAGGATAATCCTAGGTAACTACTTGAATTCCCACCTAAGAATTTCCGAAGTCTTTCTTGTTTATGTGATTCGGGTTGCGGACCCAGGAACGTACCCAAGGTAATCAGCTACAATTGCACCCGCAACCTTCCACACCATAAACCAAGAAACTCCGCAAACTCGTCTACCTCAGACACTCGTAGTCACAACGATACTAAACATGGCAGTACCCTGGACGCTCTCCCCAGTACTGGGTGACTCCAAACTTATCTCGCCACGAAAAGTATTGAAGCAATTTCGAACATCCTCCGTCCTGACATACTAAGGAAACTGAATGATAACGATGTGCAAAAATCCCTCGGAGCTCTACTCCTCGATAACAGGAGGCACCAAGACAGAATTCCTTCACATCGGCATCATATAGTTTCCAAAATACTCGCATGATCCTAAAAAAAATTTGAGCGAGAAGAGGAGTAGAATCAAAATTCCTAAGTCGAATACCTCACCAGAGCATAGAAGAGGAGTAAAAGAAACCTACTCTCCGATATAACTAGACTCAAAAGTGTTTTTTCACTAGACTCGACTCGGCCAAAGTTCGATCAATCAAGGGGGCTCCTAGGTCGGTACAGGCTCTGATACCAACTTGTCACGCCCAAGATGCGATCCTATCCTTATTTTGGCACGAGGGCCTCGACAGGGATAGAAGCGCATCTCGTCGTTTTGCAAGAATGGATATCATTACAAGTACATGTAAACAAGAGATGAGTATATGGAATTGGCTTACACTCGCCACAAGCTACATCAATATCACATCAATACAACAACATATCCAAACATCATACAGAAGAGCAGGGTCCGACTACGGACGAAAAAAAACGAAAAAATGACATCCATCCTTGCTATCCCAGGCTGCCGCCTGAAACCCATCCTAGATCGATGAAGAAGAAGAAGAAGAACTCCAAATCAAACAAGCATCGCGCTCACGTCAAATCATCGCATTACCTGTACCTGCAACTATTGTTGTAGTGATTTGTGAGCCACAGGGACTCAGCAATCTCATTTCCAAGGGTATCAAGACTATTAAAGCTTAATGGGTGAGGTATGGTTAAGTGGTGAGGCTGCAACAAGCACTAAGCATTTATTTGAGTGGCTAACTTACGAGTACAAGAATAAAGGGGGATGATTGTCGCATAAACGGACGTGATCTAGTAATGATCTCTAAGAGATCCTGAACACCTACTTACGTCAAACATAACCTCACCGTGTTCTCTCTCGGAAAAGGACTCACGAGAAGAGACAGTCACGGTTACGCACACAGTTGGTGTATTTTATTTGAGTTTACTTCAAGTTTGCTATGACCGGGTGTTAAACAAAGTTCCCAAGTTGCCACGTAACCGCAGGCACGGCTTTCCAAAAGATTTAACCCTGCAGGGGTGCTCCAACTCATCCATCACAAACTAACCACACGCCGCGGGAATAACCTCGACCACGAATCTCATGATCTTCCTAGGCAATTCCACTGGAAAACCGCAACCTCGAGATAGCCCAAAGTACCGGAATTCCTCGCACAAGACGTTCGAGAAAGGTAAAACAAGTCCAACAAGACCGCCCGGCGTGTCGACGAACCCGATAGGAGTCGCGTATCTCATTCTCAGGACACGACCGATAAGCGACGCGTACGGTGGCCTGATAGACATCACCCAAGTTGCCCTGCGGTGGCCCCGCACAGTGCTCTATTTTGGACCAACACTCATGAGGAGCACTGGCCCGAGTTGTTAATTAAAGATCCGCGGGTGCTGGCGGGTCCCTATGCATTTTTATTAGTTATTAGGCAAATGTAGTACCAATGTTGGGCCTTGCCAGACAAGTTTTATCCTAAAACGAAAATCAAGGGGGTCCACATAACAACCCCGAGGATGTTAGGAGCGCTCAATTATGGAACATAACACCGGTACACAAGTAACTAGGGCGAGAAGAGTGGAACAAAACACCGAGCAAAAGGCCAAGCCTTCCACCCTTTACCAAGTATATATGTGCATTAAATTAAATAGCAATAATATTGTGATATATCAAAAGGACATCCATGTTGGCACATGGAAAACAATTTGCACCTGGAACTAGCAACGCTATAAGAAGGGTTGAGCAAGCGGTAACATAGCCAAACAATGTTTGCTGGGATGTGGAGGGGTTAGAGGCTTTTCATGGCAATTTGGGAGGCTTAACATACAAGTGGTAGGTAGCGAGACATCGATAGAAACGAGACATCTAGCATGGCAATGATAGTAATGGTATCTAGGGAAATGATCATCTTGCCTGAGATCCCGCTTGGAAGAAGAATAAATCCGTGAAGAAGACGATCCGTGAAGTAGACGAACGAATCCTCACACTCCGAACGCTTTCGAAACTCTATCGAGAAGAAGCAATCCGGAACAAACAATCAACACATGATAACACCACAACATATTCACGATATGATGCGCAAACAAATATGATGCATGTCTGGTTTAAAATATGCAAGGCATGGCAATCACAACAAACAATTACTACACATTAAGTGAAGCTCAATATGCAACGAGTTGCATATTGACGAAACTCCACGTTCGAATCATTTAGTTCACTCTCGTGTATTTGCACAACAAGTTTAAATGTTTTTAAGCATGGCAAAGGTGAAGCATAAACAACTAGATCATCTAGGCATTTTAGATGAGGCCGGAAGCAACAAATAACAATTCCGGAAAGTCCCCATATGCAAATTAAGATTTTAGTACTGTTCTGCCTAGAACACAATTTTAGAGTTGTTAAACAGCAAAATAAATGTCACCATGTGATTCTACACATTTTTCTAGTCAAGTTTCATATGTGGATCATTTAAAACGGAGCTACGGTTATTTAGTTATGATAAAACCCATTTTAGCAAGGCATTAATTCAAATTTAACCAAACATCAAGTTTAAATATTTTTAACATGCATGAGGGTTGGATATTGTGAGCCCAGACAAAATTCTTCACATTATTCTTATAGGACATGTTTTTATTTGGATGCATGAATATCTAGTTATAAGCATTTTAAAACAGTGGCAAAAACTATAATAATGCATGTACTGAAAGAAAGAGCTAAATCACAGAGAAGGAAAAAAACATACGCGGGCCGGACTGCAACACACTGCAGCGGCCCAGGACTGGAATCGGTCCACTGAGCGTTGAGTGGGTGTGTGCAAAAGAAACAGCAAAAAAAATGAGGGGCCTGGGACTTGATCTCAGGAACTCCTGGTCGTGAATGCACTGGCATGACCAGTTGACCTAGCTAGGTGGTGTGCTACAAAGGCATCTCGGCCACTAATGAATCAGACGTAACAGGTGATGCCCCGGTGAGGCAAAAACAAAAAACAACAAGAAAAGGGGTAGCATACGGGATTTGATCCCTGGTCGCCGAAGTGCAAACAAGCTGGGCAAACCATCAGCCCCTGAAGCGATTTGTGTCAAAATGACAGCAGGGCTCTACCTGAACCAATAGCCTGAACGAACCTGAACAAAAACTTCAGAAACCAAAAGGGGGCGTGCAGGTGTGGATGGATGTGCACAAGTTAAAAACAGTGAGTAAAAAGGAAATTGGGGACGTCGTGATTCGACACCAGATCCCCTGGATCAGTTCAACAGGCCTTAGCCAATGCGCTGCTGCTGCTTGTTGGACAACAGGTGGGCGCTGCCCCTGATGAAGTAGAAGCTCACGCTTCTTCGCCACTAGATAGGAAGTGCGGTCTGCCGCACCCCATACATCCCGTTTTAGCTAACCCGGTGGCAGACATTACATAAAGGCATGTGGAAATGCTTACATAAAGGCATGTGAAAATGCAAAGCAAAGAGATAGGTACATTTGACTGGTAATAGACAGTATTCACTTAGAAGTGATGATCAGAGATGATCGTCATGATATACAAACTTCACGTAACTAATCCAAGTGTTGAACATATACAAAGTAAAAGCTTAAAGCAAAGCGTCTTTTTGTGAAAACCACCAGCATTTTTGTTTGTTGGTTTGCATTATTTTACATTCACCCGTTTCTCCATCGTCAATGCTTTTTACCATAATAAATGACTGGACCAATAAGATACAAAACTTAAGATGGGTTTTAGACGATGATAACATACCAGATAGAATATATTGACAAAGATGATGATCAGTTTAGGCATAAGCATCTTCAAAAATATAATTCTGGTTTATAACATGACAAATTATCCAAATATGAGCAAATGTGAACTCAAAGAAGAACAATGGTACAAAAGATACATGAGAGCTTATATATGCATAGGCAGGCACGCCATGTAGACATAACAACTCGACATCATCGATATAATCATTTATAGATTGAGATATAGACCGGAATATGTTCTCCTTACAGAAACCACCAGTAAATGCATAGTACATTACTTGGTTCGCTCATCCTGATATATTCTCATACGGTATGGTATAGGCAGAAGATAGTACTCAACGTACATAAGGACCTTAATTGTCGTCGTGCCTTCCTGTTGCCTTTGACTTAATCAAATGCATGCGAAGAAGCAACAAAGAACCACATTAGTGGCTACATGAGCAAGTAGAATGATAGTACTGACAAATATAGCCAATGACCAATGTCTAAAGATACTAATCGCAATCACAATTCATTTTGGAGGTTACTTGATTAGCACGAACATGTGGAAAGAAAGTGGCAGCTCACCTTCGGCATGGAGCATAAAAAATAGTAGGAGCTCTTCCTTTCCCGTAGTATGAACATGCCACCACTGCCTTGCACCTTGATGTGCCACCACTGCCTTGCACCTTGATGTGCCACCACTGACACGAACCAATTAACAAAGGTATATATCTGTATTCGCATCAACACATGTTGTTTAGGCAACTTCGGTAATATCTAAAGGAAACACCATTATGCTGATTACAACAACAACAACAAAGAGTAGGGTTTGAATCAGATAAAGAATCACTTGTATACTAAGCCATAAATATGAACAATTTCAGAATTGAGCCAGTGCACCAATGTTTTAGCTGCAATGGTGCACTTTATATACAGACGGCCAGGAACATCCATGCAAGGAAATTAGGTTGGATATATGATAATTCCACACGCATTATGTATGCATAGTCCAAGCATGCTAAACATGATAGTTCCACGGTAAGTATGCATGCAGAGTCCAAGATGCTAAATATGAAAAATCACTGCCAGTACTAAGAACATACATTCGCCCCCAACAATAGCAAAAAATTAGCTCTGAATCTCAACAGCACCACTCAAGGTAATGCTCCAATAAGTTCATATCAGAATTTAAATATATTCATAAGGACTATATGCTAATTTCCATTGCAGAAATATACAGTACTATGGTAGAAAATAAAATAGCAGATGCTATATGACCTTTTATAGTGGAGATCGATACCGAAGGTGCCAGTCATGGCATTATCAAGAGCAGATTGAGGTGTGGGGTTGAGGAGGTGGATCTCGGTTGGTCGTCAAGAGCGATGAAGAGGAACCAGGGTGGTGGAAGTAGTGGCGGTGTTTGGCTTGCTGCTGCATGAGCGAAGAGGGGTGATGGAGATGTTAATGTTTTGTACAATTTGTAATGGAGATGGATCTCAAAGGTGCCAGTCATGGCCTTTGTCATGAGTAAGTTTCTGTATTGATGGAGTTGCGATTATCCTTCTAGCACCATCATTGAACCTGTAACATCACCAACACCGAAAGCATTAGGAAATCATACCTCAACTTTGGGAAATCAAATCTCAACTTCGAAAGCATGTAAAGTTTCCATTGATAAATGGAATCAAGCGCCAACAGCTAACAACGGGGAAACTAAAAAACAAAACCTGTTCTAGAAGTCGTAGCTATGCAAAAGAACTGGTTATATTTATCTTCCTATAATACAACATCATGAGCATACCATCAGGAACCATAGCTAAAAATGCAAAAACAAAAAAACTCCCTAATCTAGAGGCTAAATACAATGAATCAAAATCTAACATGCACATTGTCACAATCATCTACAACATTGCTTACTTGGCATTCTTGCTAAGTGTGGATGTAACATTCAGCAAAGACAAACTAAATAAGGGGTGCAGTCCAAAGATAGTAAGCTACTAAGATACTACAAGAAAAAAATTCTCAAATATGCATGATTCATGAGATAGGATTGAAGGAAGAGAGATTGGTTCACTTTGCATGGTTCATGTATAAATTAAGAATGTTTCTGCCACCACTATCACGACATCCTTGTTTTGTTTCTGAATTCAGAGGATGAAATGAAATAGAGATTGATTCTCTCAATGACAAACATGCACTCATGTTCTCATCTATTAGTATAGTTGAAATTGTTAGTTGCAAAAAACAAAAATCCGGATTAATAGACTCGCCGTATTCTCGTCTATCATGTAATTTTTATTCACACAGAATAATGCATCAAATCCTAGGAATTTAAGTATCCAAATTACTATGGATAATGTCTGGAGCTAGGTTTATCCATTCTTAGTCAACTACTTCAAAGCCTAAGCTAACTTAGTAAATCAAATCAAAGTGTATCAAATAGATGGAGTCTTTACCGTGTCGTAGCAGAACCAGCAAGTGGCATAGTCTAAAGCCCTATTACATACAACAACGGGAAGAAATCCAATGTATAGAGTAGAATGCACATTTGCTACTTACTTCAGCAATGAATTTCTGGAAGGTTTCTTGCTTTTGCCATCTTCAGACGCTGGTCAAAGTGTGACGTGCAGAGGATCTTTTTGTTCTTCCGAAATCAGTTGCTGAACCAAAATTTTGACAGAAAATCATCAATTATTTTGCTAAAAAAGGGTTCCCATGCTAACAATATAATAAGGCAATTCCTTGGCCCTCTCAGAACCAGTACGATGGTGTCAACTTGCAAGAACAACAAATGGAAAAATTAACTGAAAGTGAAATAGGCACTGCAAGGCACAATGGGGCTAAGGACGTACCTAATAATCATAGACAGAAGCACACAAAAAACAACGCAGGACATCACAAAAAATCCAATGAGCCAAGAGAACGAAAGAACAATCAGCCAACAAACAGAAATTTCGGGTTCATCGGTGTCTCATCTCAGCCTTCTCCCCAACCAGCAGCTCCCATGGCGGCAGACGATGATCAGGAACGGAGATACGGATCTGCAGCAGTGAGACGGACAGAAAAAAAATCCAGCAAGACACAGCCTGCTACCCACACAGAGCATCAGCTCGTCCTCCCTTCCCACTCCTCGCCCTCTTCATCCATATCCCTCTCACCACTTCCTACCTGAACGACAAACAGCGAGGCAAATAGCAATTAAATCCCCGCTTCACCAGGAAAACGACGGACAAAATCAACGGACCAGACACACTCGTTCGCAAACAAAACAGGGAGAAATAAGATGGCTAGGAGGAGGCACCTGAGGCAAGGCGGCGGCACTCAGACCACGATCCAGCCGTAACAAACCCCGATCCACATCTGTGACACATCAAACCACTTAGAGAATAGACACGCCGGAAAAGATATACAGTCATTGGATCACATCCGAGAGAGAGGGAGGGAGAGAGAGAGAGAGAGAGAGAGAGAGAAGAGGACCTGCGACGGAGACCTCTCCCGTGAGGGACGTCGGCGAGCCGTGCTCCTCCTGCCTAGTGCCGAGGGGTGGAGAGGAGAAGAAGGCGTCGCAGCGGCATGAGGTCGAAGAAGGGGTCCGGGGCTAGCGACGGCGTCGGCAGGTAGGGCGGGGAGGGTGAGTGCCGGGATGGAAGGAGGCGGGGGCTGGCGGCGTTGTCGGCGTTATGGGAACGGGGTTACCCAGACCTGCCTGTCTGCGGCCCAGGGCATGGCCCACTTCACCAACCAAACGCAGTTGGGCGTGGCCCCACCCAGGGCAAGGCCCTCGCGAGGGCCAAAGCCTCGCGAGGAGGAGCAGCATCAAGACCGGCAAGGGATGGGCCTCCTCAGGCCCCCTTCGGAGCGGCGGAGATCTCTATGCAAGGCCCGGCCTCGGGAGTCAAAGGTGACGCAAGGAAGGACAAGCGGGCGCCAGCACGCCAGATGGCACAGTTTCCCCTTTGGTGCAAGGGGAGCAGGACGTACGCGGGTTCCCAAAGCACCCCCCCAAAGGTTTCCATTCCGGTGCAACAAGACCGCAACCACCAGCCCCGCAGGACGGACGTCACCCCCCAAAGGTTTCCATTCCGGTGCAACAAGACCGCAACCACCAGCCCCGCAGGACGGACGTCATCGCTGAGCCCGTCCCTGCGCCGTCGACGGCTACTTTGCAGGCGAAGACCGCCTTTGGACAGGGCGAGCACGTACCCTTGTCCCCCTTCGAAATTGGCCGTTGTGGGATCCCTTCCCGCCAATGCAATAAGGGAAGAGGACCCGAGCCACCGCTATATATAGAGGGTAGGCTGCACCGTAGAGGGGGATCCGCATCCACTCCACCACTCATCCACCACCAAATCACAGAGGGCCCCGAACACCTCTGGGGAGCCCTCATGAGGCCCTGAAACACTGTACTTGTTCATCCACCCCACCTCTTCAAGAGGCAATCCACCAAAGCAGGAGTAGGGTATTACGCTTCGCAGCGGCCCGAACCTGGGTAAACTGTCGTGTTCATCTTCTTCCTCATCATCGTGCGAGTTTGCTGCTGTGTTCATCGAGTAGCAGGCTAGGTTGGGCGAAGCCGCTTGGGACCTTCGCACACGCCCCTGTTTTCAAATCTTAAGGGTTTTGCGGAGCCCGAAATCCGACATTTGGCGCGCCAGGTAGGGGCGTGTCGGAGCTTCCCCACTTGCGGCGAAGGCCAAGCCCTGACTCAGCAACTCCATGGCGGGCGTGATTCCCGACGACCGCCGGTCCCCGGCGCGAGACGGCGTTTGGGTGCGCAGGGCCGCGCCCGCGGTCGCCTGCATCCTCGGCGGGTCGCAAGCGCCGCCCTCCGGCCGCCATGTCAAGCGGTTCCTACGCCATGTGGGAGCGGTTCGGCCGCGGCCCGAGCCCGTGGAGCACCGTGCATGGCCGGAAATCGACATCACCTTCGGCCCCGACAACCACCCCAAGACGACATCGGCCGCTGGGACGCTCCCCATGTTGTGCACGCCGACCATACGTGGCGTGGGCGTCTCCAGGACCCTCATCGACGGTGGCGCCGGCCTCAACGTCATCTCCTTGGAGGCCTTCGACGCGCTGCAGTTACCCCGTGACCAGCTCGCACCTTCAAGGCCCTTCTCTGGGGTGGTTGCCGGGTCCGTCGTCCCCGTGGGGCGGGTGCGCCTCCCCGTCACCTTCGGCACCCGCTCCAACTTCCGCACCGAGCAGGTCGACTTCGACGTCGCCCACATCCACCTCCCGTACAACGCGATACTTGGCTACCCCGCCCTTGCTCAGTTCATGGCGGCAACGCACCCGGGTTACAATGTCATCAAGATGCCCGGGAGCGGCGGTGTCCTCACCATCGTGGGAGATGTCAAGGACGCGTCCCACGTGCTCAAGCTCTCCTACAAGGCCGCGGCCGCGGCGCGCACCAGTGCCGGGGGCGCGGCGCGGGCCGCAGAGGACCACGGGGATATCCCCGACGTCGCGCCTGTGAAGAAGAAGCAGTTGTTCTCTCAGAACCGGGCAGAAACGAAGCAAGTACCGGTGGACGAAGGAAACCCTGGCCCTACCTTCACCATCGACGCCGACTTGGCTCAAGACCAAGAGGAGGCGTTGGTGGCCTTCCTCAGGGCGAACAAGGATGCGTTCGCGTGGAGCGCCTCCAACTTGGTGGGGGTCCCAAGGGACGTAATCGAGCACCACCTCATGGTGTGCCCGAACGCGCGCCCGGTGAAGCAAAAGGCAAGAAGGCAAGCCCCGGAGAAGCAGGCATTCATCGCTCAGGAGGTCGGCAAGCTGAAGGAGGCAGGGGTCATCCGGGAGGTGCGCTACCCAGAGTGGGTGGCCAACCCGGTGGTCGTCCCAAAGAAGTGCGGGAAGGAGCGTATGTGCGTCGACTTCACGAGCCTCAACAAAGCCTGCCCCCAGGACCCATTCCCACTGCCGCGCATCGACCAGATCGTGGACTCCACCGCAGAGTGCGACCTCCTGTGCTTCCTGGACGCCTTCTCGGGTTACCACCAGATCAAAATGGCAGTGGAGGACGTCGAGAAGACGGCTTTCCTCACCACGTGTGGGGTGTTCTGCTACACGTGCATGCCCTTCGGGCTGCGGAACACTGGGGCGACCTTCCAGCGGCTGATGCACATCGCCCTGGGGCCGCAGCTCGGGAGGAATGCAGAAGCCTACGTCGACGACATCGTGGTCAAGTCCAGGGCAGCCAAGACCTTGGTCGAGGACTTGGAGGAGACATTCGCCAGCCTGAGGGAGGTAAAGCTGAAGCTCAACCCTGAAAAGTGCGTCTTCGGAGTCCCCTCCGGCAAGTTGCTTGGTTTCCTGGTGTCGCACCGGGGAATCGAGGCGAACCCGGAGAAGATCAAGGCCATAAACAAGATGAGCGCGCCCCAAACCCTCAAGGAAATGCAAAAATTGGTGGGATGCGTGACCTCCTTGGGGCGTTTCATCTCCAAGCTCGGCGAGCGGGTCTTGCCGTTCTTCAAGATCATGAAGAGGAAGGGCCCTTTCGAATGGACCCCGGAGGCCGACGCATCCTTCGAGGAACTCAAGCGATACCTCACGAGCCCACCGGTGATGGTAGCGCCTTGCCCTCGGGAGCCCTTGTTGCTATACCTGGCTGCCACCCCCCATTCTGCCAGCGCAGCATTAGTGGCAGTCAGAGAAGAACGGGCCGGCACACGCACCGCATTGAAAGACACCGGCGGGCCCCCGCATGCGGAGCCAGGGGGCTCGCACGATCGACGGGAGCCCGCTCCTCCTCAAGCTGGGGCACCTGAGGCCCAAGCCGCTCCGATGGCCCCAGAAGCGCTCGGCCCTCACGAAGCCCCCTCCGCACCAACGGCCCTCGAGACGCCCGAGCCTCTTGGGCCCGCCACGGGACGGGACACCGCAGGAGGCCTCGTCCCCGTCGAACACCCGGTGTACTACGTCAGCACGGTGCTGCGGGACGCGCGCTCATGTTATCCCATGCAACAGAAGCTCCTCCTAGCGCTCCTCGTCGCCTCAAGAAAGTTGCGCCACTACTTCTAGGGGCATCCCATCAAGGTCGTCTCTGCTTACCCCTTGGAAAAGATCCTGCACAACCCCAACGCGGCAGGGAGAGTTGCCGAATGGAACATCGAGCTGCAGGCCTTCAACATAGAGTTCAGCACGACTAGGGTCATCAAAGGGGCAGCCCTAGCGGACTTCGTGGCGGAGTGGACAGACGCCCCGGACCGGGGGCTAGAGGGGAGCCAGTCCCTCATCCCTGGCGATGAAGCACCCGAAGGATGGACCATGCATTTCGACGGAGCCTTCACGCGCAAAGGAGTGGGAGCCGGGGTTGTGCTCACTTCCCCAACAGGGGAAAAGCTCAATTATGCTGTGCAGCTCTGCTTCCAGCATGGAGAGAAGGTCTCCAACAACATCGCGGAGTACAAGGGCCTCATCGCCGGCCTCAAGGCGGCGGCGGCCTTGGGGGTTCGGTGCCTCACCGTCATGGGCGACTCCCAGCTCCTCGTCAACTTCTCCAACAAAGAGTATACGCCCAAGGACGAGCACATGGAGGCGTATCTGGAAGAGGTACGTAAGATCGAAAAACATTTTCAGGGCTTGGAGCTGCAGCACATCCCGCGCGGCGCGAACAAGGAAGCCGATGACATCGCCAAGAGGGCCTCACGCCGCGAACCCCAGGAGCCAGGCGTCTTCGAGGAGCGGCTCTTCAAGCCCTCCGCGACGCCACCTACCGAAGGCCGGGCGCCACGGAGTGAGGAGCTTCTCCCAGCACCGCCCTCGGGGGCTCCGGACTATGGCCAGGCCTCAGGAGCCCGACTGCTCCTGGCCTTGGAGCCCTAGGCCGACAGCTGGATGCAAGAATTCAGGGCGTACCTGCTTCACGGCGCGCTACCGGAGAAGGAGGAAGACGCGGAGCGCGTAGCCCGACAAGCCACAGCTTACTGCTTGCAGGACAGCGACTTGTACCGCAGGCGCCCGAACGACGTCGCGCTGCGGTGCATCTCCAAGGAGCAAGGGTGCGAGCTGCTGGCCGACATCCACGGAGGAGACTGCGGGCATCACTCTTCTTCACGCACGCTTGCAGGGAAGGCGTTCAGATTAGGCTTCTACTGGCCTTCGGCGCTTGACGACGCCATCGAGCTGGTTCGGTCTTGCGAGGCCTGCCAGTTCCATGCCAAGCAGATTCACCAACCCGCGCAGGGCCTCCAGACCATTCCACTCTCCTGGCCCTTTGCGGTCTGGGGGCTGGACATACTGGGGCCCTTCCCGCGAGCGGCGGGCGGGTACCGCTACCTCTACGTCGCCATCGACAAGTTCACCAAATGGGCGGAGGTGGAGCCCGTGCGCACCATCCCCGCCGGGTCGGCCGTCAAGTTCATCAAGGGCCTCGTAAGCCGCTTCGGCGTCCCCAACCGCATCATCACCGACAACGGTTCGCAGTTCACAAGTCACCTCTTCAAGACCTATTGTGCTAACCTTGGAACGCAGATATGTTACGCTTCGGTAGCCCACCCACGGAGCAACGGCCAGGCGGAGCGCGCCAACGCGGAGGTCCTGCGAGGCCTCAAGGCAAGGAGCTTCAAGAAGAAGCTTGAAGCTTGCGGCAGGGGTTGGGTCGATGAGCTTCATTCGGTGTTGTGGTCCATGTCGTGGGAACGAGTCTGACAGTAGAAGGTAGGGGTACGTAAGGAGAGGGCAGAGTCCTAGCTACGGCGAGGGTGTACACACAGATGTATGAGTTCAGGCCCCTCTCGTGGAGGAAAAAGCCCTACGTCTCAGGTGCTTGGGAGCTCTTTGTCGAGTGTAATAGGAGTATCGTTACAGGGGATGCCAACCAACCCTTATGCCAGAGGGGAGGGGTGGCTTATATAGAGTGCGCTGCCCCTCATAAGTGTCCAGCGTTTAAGGGTCAGATCGTGGTTATAAAGACGTACGTTACTGGTAACGTACAACATAAATGCTATTAATGGTCTTGATGAACGCCTGCCCGTTAGCCTCCCTGGGGTGACTTCTGGGCTTCTGTGGTCGACTGTCTTCTGGTCCTTCCGAGTGAAAGGTAAGCGTCGAGTGAAAAGGTACCTCCGAGTGTATATTGTCGAGTGACTTGTATGTCTTGGCGATTTCAGTCGGAGACTTCCTTGTAGCCCTTAAGCTTTCTGGGGCAGTGTCCTTAGGTAGGGCATGTAGGTCAGGCCTATGACCCTACCCTAGGTACATATCCCCATCATTAGCCCCCGAATGGATCGGGGTTCGAGTGTAAAAAGTGTCAATGCAGGTTCTGACAAGACACAAAAATTCCGAGTGCATTTTGAGGCTTCTTAGAAATCTGCGTCGATTGGAACCTTTATCGTTCGCCCTGATCGATTCTGTCTTGAAGTATATCCGAGTGAAACTGAGCTCGAAATCAGGTCGAGTGAAACTGAGCTCGAAATCAGGTTCGAGTGGTCTGCAGAGTCTTCTGATGTGACGGTTCGCTCCGTCGGGTCCGGATTTTACGGGATTCGAAAATTGGATAAACATGCGCCGAGCGGAGATGACGCAACCGCAAAGGCAAGTGGGCACACGACGCCTCAATTATCGCGCCGCAAAAATCGCCACGCAGCGCGCCTCCTCTGAATTCGGGATGCTCAGAGATCTGGCGGGCCCGCAGGTCAGAGACCCACACGGGCGGATATAAGGGGCGACGACGCCGGTGCTGGTACAGTATTCTTCCCCCAAATCTGCTCTTCTCCACCTCCTCCTCTGCTCAACTCCGCTCCAACGACCGCCGCCGCCATGACGAAGGGCAAGACGGAGAAGCTCGAGCGCACCAAGAAGGGAGGAGCCAAGGCGAAGAAACCGTCGGGCGCCCGGTCGACGGTGCCACCGGGGTGGATCCAGGGGGATTTCCTCCAATCGACGGTCACGGCGGAGGATGTGCAAAATCTCGTCGTCGACGGGTTGATTGCTGCGGAGTCCTGGAGATTGCCGAAGGGGGAGACCGAGCCAGAGCCACGCGACGGCGAGCGAGTTCTGCTTCTCACCCACGTCGAACGAGGTTTCTCCATGCCACCCCACCCATTCGTCCGTAGTTTCATGAACTATTTCGGGGCACAGCTCCATCATTTCCCTCCGAATGCAATTGCCTATCTTTCTTGTTTCATAACTTTGTGCGAATGCTTCCTGGGCTGTCCTCCGCATTGGGGTTTGTTTAAACACATATTCTCTGTTAGATCCCAATCTGTCAAGAAAGCCAATCCCAGTGATAGCAAAACCCACGTAATCCAACTGTGTTCTGGCTTAGGGATCCAAAAGAGAGGCAGGAGTGCATTCCCATCTATGACCTTTCCTGACTCTGTCCGGGGTTGGCAGTCGACATGGTTCTATTGCAAGAACGTTGCATCACCAAATATGTTGACTGGACTTCCTCCTTTCACCTTGGATCGACCTACCACCCCCAAACCACTGTACGTGACCAAGGTAGAGAAAATCCAAGTAGGGATCCTAGTGAACGTTGTATCTGATCTGATCCGCGGCGGAGTGACTGGCTTGGATCTCCTTGAAACGTTTCTCAGTCGACAGATCCAGCCTCTCCAAGCCCGAGATCACACCATGTGGCATTACTCGGGCCCTGAGGATACCACTCGGACTCATCCTGAAGAAGTTTCTGACGAGACCGTTTCTCAGTGGCTCAGGAGCATCACCGGAGCCTGTGATAATCCCGAGGGAGCCAAGCGAATTCCACCCTTTTCTACTTTGAACCCACCAAAGAACCTGGTGAGTTATACCTCTGTCGATTATTTTAACATTTGTCGAGTAACTGGATCTTCAGTCGACTGACTTTGAAGCTTGTATCTTGCAGGAATTTACAAACATGTACTCGCCCGTGCCAAACGGAGAACAGCCTGACGAAGAAGAAGGGAGCGTAGATGACAGCGCAGACGGCGATTATGCCAACGACAGCGAGAGCAGCGATGACGACCTGGAGGAAGGCGAGGTGGAAGCTCAGGTCTCTCTGCGCACCGGGCGTCGCACCAAGCAGCAAGAAGACCCAGAGGTTGCTCCGAGCAAAACTGTGGCGTCGAGCACAAGGAACCCAAAGCGTGACCGTGCCGCAACATCAGGGTCGACTGAAAAAGCTACGAAACAACTCAAGCCGGACGCGCCAAAACCTCGGAAGGCCCTGCCTCGTATCAAGATTGCTGTGCCTGTTGCCTCAACGTGAGTGTTTATTTTCCTGTAATTGTGATTGTGGCACTTCATGTCTCTGCTGGCCGAGTGGAGTTTATCCGCCAGAGCTGCTACCTCTGTGACGTCGCCCCAGCGAAATGATGGGGACCATATGGAAGTGGACACTCCTGATGCGGCCACCTCCCAACGAGGTATAACAAACCCACACTCTACTCTGTTTTTTGAAGAATAATCGTCGAGTGACTTGATTAAAATTGCCGATTGATAGCTGACGAAGTCATCGAACTGGAAGATGATGAGGAGCTGCAGCGAGGAACGCAAGATGAAGCTGTGCCTCTAGAGGCTCCACACGTACGCACTCGGAGAACATCGTCAGGACAGACGCCCCATGGGTCGACTGCTGCGACACCTCCAGCCCTTGTGGCCCCGTTGTCGAGTGCTCCGCCAGCCACTTCAATTCTGGTGGCTTCAGCACCTATTGGACAATCTGAAGCACCTCCTGCTGCCTCAGTTACAGCACCAACTCCTTCGATGCCCGCATACCCTTTGTATCACGTCCCGGAGGACCAAACTGGAGCCGCCAAGGAAGCCATGATTCAGGCTGGGCAGATGATGCTGCGAACAAAGGAGGCGTATGAAGCCAGCAAGTTAGCCTATGATGCCAGCTCAGCGCTTCAAGCCAACGTCCAAGTAAGTGCTATTGTAAGTTCATTTCCAATTGAATTCTTGTCCGTCTTGATTTTACACCCACAGGGTGTTTTCTTCGCAAGTAGATCAGGTAGTCTCTGGTCCAGTGGGGGCACGCTGAGTGT
Source organism: Elymus sibiricus (assembly GCA_039707655.1). Lineage (NCBI taxonomy): Eukaryota > Viridiplantae > Streptophyta > Magnoliopsida > Poales > Poaceae > Elymus > Elymus sibiricus. Next base: position 315,089,847 of record CM077665.1, read on the forward strand.
ACCCACTGGGTGTAGTCCCCGAGACCGCTGTCAAATGGCGAAGGCATCGACAGGGGTCTTAGAGTCGGTTTGAAAGTTGTTTTCCATTCGACAGGACAGACCTTGTCGAGTAAAAGTAGGTCCAGTGGGGGCACGCTGAGTGCACCCACTGGGTGTAGTCCCCGAGACCGCCGTCGAGTGCTTGCATCGGCGGGGGTCTGATAGAGACAATGTTCGCTTGCTTGCTTCTTTGTTTATACTCTGACAGGCCAGACCTGGTCGAGTGTTTTTGTATCCAGTGGGGGCACGCTGAGTGCACCCACTGGGTGTAGTCCCCGAGACTACTGTCGATCGTTGACGATGGGCAGCAGTCTTAAGAACCATTCTGCAGGTTTCATGGACATCATTTCCATCAACCATGATATGACGCTGTATAGGGTTGTGGGGTGGGGCGGCGGGCCACCTTTCAGTCGACTGCACTTGTACTTTTCCACTCGGGAGTAGAGAAATATCCATGTCGAATGAACCCCTTCTTTGCTGATTTCAGAAAGCCTGTGGGCTCGGGACCAAGTACGTCGAGCTGGAGAAGGAAAAGAATCGACTTCTGCTGGATCTGGAGCTGACGAACAACAACCTGGACCGTGCACAGACCGAATTGAAGACTTTGGGAGGTAATCTTTGTCGATCAATTGCATTATCACTTTCATCTTCCATCCTTTGAACCGAGTGAATCCACTCGAACAGACGTACGTGATGAGAACCGTCGTCTCCGAGCGCGACTCAACAATGTTATTTCTTTAGATACCATGAAGAAGGAGCTCGAGGACAAGGACAAATCACTTGTTGATGCTCAGAAGGAAGCGAAGGAGAAAACTGAAGCTGCTGAGAAGAAACTTGCTGCAGCCAGTAAACTGGAAGAAAAGAACGCCAAACTCAAGCAGGAACGATCCGACTGGATCAAAAAACTTGAAGTGCAGACCAAGGGAAAGAGTGCTCTGGAAAAACACTTAGGAGACTTTGCGAAGAAAAAGTTCAGCATGCTTGAAGGTGACTTTCTTCTGTCGAATGAATTTCTTTGATTTCCTCAGAACGGCATTGTGATCACCTTTTCCCTTTCTCTTCACGCAGAATTCTGTCAAGACTTTGAGAAGGAAACCGAAGAAATCGAGCCCAATCTGGACCCCACGAAGTCACTCGTCGGAGATGCCGTGGCCATGGATATGTTTCGACTCGAAGCTCGTCTTAAGAGTGTCCAAGGATATGTCACTCGACTGAAGGCTGCATTCGAGAAGGTCAACAAGGAGTTGTGGCCTGAAGATTCTCTCCAGACTGACCTCGAGTCTATGATGACTCGCCTCAACGAAATTCCCAGTCAAGTGCAGGCGTGGAAGAAATCCGCTGCTCGTTGTGGTGCTGATGTGGCACTTTCACTCGTCAGGGTTCATTGCAAGGAGGCCGGGGAGGACAAACTGAAGGCCCTCCGAGTGATCAACACAAAGAAACTTCAGTTTAAAGATTTCATGGAGACTTTCATCGAAGCAGCCACTCGGATCGCCGACGGAATTGACCTAGACACCTTTGTCGAGCCCTCAAGCCCTACTGGAGCTTGAACAAGTACTTTGCTTTCAGTAAAAACTTTATTTGCCTCGGTATGCCGAGTGATGCTGTAACCGATTAAACCTTCGTTCAGGCCCGAAGCCTGAGAACTTCCCTTTGCGCGAACAAGTTTTTGCTGCGCTAGAGATTCTAGGCTTACTCGCATTTTGCTTTCCATCATTTTGCTTGGCTGAATTTATTTAATTCCCGAATGGAACTTAGGCGAAGACTGGTTCGCAGCTAAGTTAGGAATACCTTACACTCGGAAGGATTTTTTAACTTAGATGAAAACTGGTTCACAGCTAAGCCCCCGAGCAAGAGGGTTGCTCTTCCCTCGGAGAAGTTTTCTGAACTTAGGCGAAGACTGGTTCGCGGCTAAGTTTCCGAGTGTATTGAATGTTATACACCCGGAAAGGTCTTTAACTTAGGCGAAACGGGTTTGCAGCTAAGCCCCCGAGCAAGAGGATTGCTCTTTACTCGGAAAAGTTTTTGAACTTAAGCGAAGACTGGTTCGCGGCTAAGTCTCCGAGTGTATTGAATGTTATACACTCGGAAGGGTCTTTAACTTAGGCGAAACGGGTTCGTAGCTAAGCCCCCAAGCAAGAGGGTTGCTCTTCACTCGGAGAAGTTTTCTGAACTTAGGCGAAGACTGGTTCGCGGCTAAGTCTCCGAGTGTATTGAATGTCATACACTCGGAAGGGTTTTTAACTTAGGCGAAACGGACTCGCAGCTAAGCCCCCGAGCAAGAGGGTTGCTCTTCACTCGGAGAAGTTTTCTGAACTTAGGCGAAGACTGGTTCGCGGCTAAGTCTCCGAGTGTATTGAATGTTATACACCCGGAAAGGTCTTTAACTTAGGCGAAACAGGTTCGCAGCTAAGCCCCCGAGCAAGAGGATTGCTCTTTACTCGGAAAAGTTTTTTAACTTAGGCGAAGACTGGTTCGAGGCTAAGTCTCCGAGTGTATTGAATGTTATACACTCGGAAGGGTTTTTAACTTAGGCGAAACGGGTTCGCAGCTAAGCCCCCGAGCAAGAGGGTTGCTCTTCACTCGGAGAAGTTTTCTGAACTTAGGCGAAGACTGGTTCGCGGCTAAGTCTCCGAGTGTATTGAATGTTATACACTCGGAAGGGTTTTTAACTTAGGCGAAACGGATTCGCGGCTAAGCCCCCGAGCAAGAGGGTTGCTCTTCACTCGGAGAAGTTTTCTGAACTTAGGCGAAGATTGGTTCGCGGCTAAGTCCCCGAGTGTATTGAATGTTATACACTCGGAAGGGTTTTTAACTTAGGTGAAACGGGTTCGCAGCTAAGCCCCCGAGCAAGAGGGTTGCTCTTCACTCGGAGAAGTTTTTGAATGCGAAATTGTGCGATCGGAATCGACAATAGACTGCGGAAGTCATAACTTAACAAACGACATCGTCTGGAGCACTCTTATTACATCAAAACAACTCAGTCGTCAAGTATAAAAGCGTCGAAGCAATTCCGCGTTCCAGGCGCGTGGCTCATCAATATTCTTCTTCAAGTTGAAAAGATGGTACGCTCCGTTGTTCAGCACCTTGGTGACGACGAATGGGCCTTCCCACGCTGGGGCCAACTTGTGGGGCCGCTGCTGATCCACTCGGAGCACCAGATCACCTTCGTGGAATGAACGGCTCTTGACGCGTCTCGCATGGAAGCGGCGAATGTCTTGTTGATATACAGTCGACCGGATCAGGGCCATATCTCGTTCTTCCTCTAGGAGATCCACACCATCTTGTCTAGCTTGCTCAGCTTCGTCTTCAGAGTATAGATCCACTCAGGGGGAATTGTGAAGGACGTCACTTGGCAAAACGGCTTCAGCTCCATACACAAGGAAGAAAGGAGTGCGTCCAGTCGACCGGTTTGGAGTTGTCCTCAAGCCCCACAGGACAGACGGCAATTCAGTGACCCAAGCTCCAGCAGCATGATCAAGATCTCGCATGAGCCGAGGCTTCAGTCCTTGGAGGATAAGACCATTCGCTCGCTCAGCTTGACCGTTAGACTGGGGGTGTGCAACGGACGCGTAGTCCACCCGAGTGCCTTGAGAGGAGCAAAAGTATCTGAACTCTTCCGAGTCAAAATTAGAGCCGTTGTCTGTAATGATACTGTGGGGGACTCCATACCGGAATATTATCTCTTTCATGAATTTGATAGCAGTGCGGGCGTTCAGCTTCTTGATGGGTTTAGCTTCGATCCACTTAGCAAACTTGTCGACTGCAACCAGTAAGTGAGTGAATCCACTCTGGCCTGTTCTAAGGGGTCCAACCATATCCAAGCCCCATATAGCGAACGGCCAGACGAGTGGAATAGTCTTCAAGGCAGACGCAGGTTTGTGTGACAGGTTCGAATAAAACTGGCATCCTTCGCAGTGATCGACTATATCTTTAGCCATCTCATTGGCGCGTGGCCAAAAGAAACCCGCTCGGTAAGCTTTGGCAACAATTGTCCTAGAGGACGCATGATGACCACAAGTTCCCGAGTGAATCTCCTCCAAAATCAGTCGACCTTCTTCAGGAGAAATACACCGCTGAATCACGCCAGTCACACTTTCTCTGTAGAGTTGTCCATCCATAACAGTAAAAGCCTTGGATCTGCGGACTATCTGTCGAGCTTCATCTTCATCATTTGGGAGTTCTCGCCTCAGAATATACGCAATATAAGGAACAGTCCAGTCGGGGATGATCACTAAAATCTCCATAACCAGATCAATAACTGCTGGGACGTCGACTTCAGTCGGATCTGAGGCGCTCTTTGCTTGCGGGGGCTCTTCAGTGAAAGGATCTTCCTGCACCGAAGGAGAATGAAGGTGCTCGAGAAATACATTGCTGGGGACAGGTTTCCGAGTGGATCCAATCTTTGCCAGCTCATCAGCTGCTTGATTCTTCATTCGGGGAACATGATGGAGTTCCAAGCCTTCGAATTTCTTCTCAAGTTTCCTTACTGCATTGCAGTATCCTGTCATAGCGGGGTTCCTGACATCCCACTCTTTCATCACTTGATTGACCACCAAATCAGAGTCGCCATATACCATCAGGCGCCGGACACCGAGTGAAATGGCCATACGCAACCCATACAAGAGTGCTTCATATTCAGCTTCATTGTTGGAGGAATCAAAGTGAATCTGCAAAACGTAACTGAGTTTGTCGCCTTGTGGGGACACCAGTACTACCCCAGCACCAGACCCATTCAGCATCTTCGAGCCATCAAAGAACATGGTCCAGTGTGCCGAGTAAACTTGGACCGGCTGCTGCTGTTCAGTCCACTCGGCCAGGAAATCGGCGAGGGCTTGAGACTTGATTGCTTTCTTTGCTTCAAACTTGATGTCAAAATAGAGGAGCTCAATAGCCCATTTGGCCACTCGACCAGACGCATCTCGATTGTGGAGAATTTCAGACAATGGAGCATCACTGACGACTGAAATTGAGTGATCTTGAAAATAATGTGCCACCTTCTTAGCTGACAGATATATACCGTACACGAGCTTCTGGTAATGTGGATATCTTTGCTTTGAAGGAGTCAACACTTCAGAGACGTAATAAACAGGACGCTGGACTTTGTAAGCTTTACCTTCCTCTTCCCTCTCGACAGTGAGAACTGTACTGAAGACCTGATTAGTAGCCGCTATGTACAATAGCAATGGCTCCTTACTGTGCGGAGCAGCAAGCACCGGCTGGGTGGAAAGCAGAGCTTTGAGCTCGACAAACGCTGCTTCAGCTTCAAGAGTCCACTCGAATGTATCAGACTTCTTCATCAGTCGGTATAAAGGCAATGCCTTTTCACCGAGACGAGAAATGAATCGACTCAATGCTGCCAAGCAACCTGTGAGCTTCTGGACATCGTGCACACGCTCAGGGCTTTTCATTCGGGTGATGGCACCGATCTTTTCAGGATTAACGTCGATTCCCTTTTCAGAAACGAGAAAACCGAGTAATCTGCCGCCAGGAACACCGAAAGCGCACTTAGTCGGATTTAGCTTGATATCATATCTCCTCAGATTGGCGAATGTTTCAGCCAAGTCAGACAACAGGTCGGAACCTTTGCGAGACTTGATGACAATGTCATCCATGTAGGCTTCAACATTCCGAGGAATCTGACCGAGTAAACATTTTTGAATCATGCGCATGAAAGTAGCGCCAGCGTTCTTCAAACCAAAAGGCATGGTGATATAACAGAAACACCCGAAAGGGGTGACGAAGGCTGTCTTTATTTCATCCGGACCAAACAGACGGATCTGATGGTAACCAGAGTAAGCATCCAGAAAAGATAGACGCTCACACCCCGCAGTTGAGTCGACAATCTGATCAATGCGGGGGAGTGGAAAATGATCTTTCGGGCAGACCCGATTGATATGTTTGAAATCAATACACATGCGGAGTGACTTGTCCTTTTTAGGGACCATAACGACGTTCGATAACCACTCGGAGTGGTAAATCTCACGTATGAACTTAGCCGCCAAGAGACGAGCCACCTCCTCGCCGATTGCTTTTCGCTTCTCCGTTGCCGACCGACGCAAATGCTCCTTCACAGGCTTGGCCTTCGGGTCAACTCTCAACTGGTGCTCAGCCAGTTCCCTGGGTACACCAGGCATGTCAGCAGGCTTCCATGCGAAGATGTCCCAGTTCTCACGGAGGAACTGGATGAGCTCGGCTTCCTATTTGCTGTCGAGTGTCGTCGAGATGTTGGTCGGGGCAGCAATTGAATCTGTCGGGTGAATGTTCACTTTCTTCACTTCTCCTGCCGACTGAAAAGCTGACTCAGAAGCGGGCTTCTTAGCGCGCAACAGGTCGGAAGGATCAGCGTTTTTCTTGTACTCTTCCAATTCAACCATAGCCATCTGATGATCGGCGATCTTGGAGCCCTGCTGAAGGCACTCCTCAGCCCTCTGTCGATTGCCAGTGACTGTGATCACACCCTTGGGTCCGGGCATCTTCAGCTTGAGATACACGTAACATGGACGGGCCATGAAACGGGCATAAGCCGGACGACCAAGGATGGCGTGGTATGCGCTCTAGAAGTCCACCACTTCAAATGTCAATTTTTCCTTGCGAAAATGCTTATTGTCACCAAACACAACATCCAACGCTATTTGACTGAGTGAACGGGCCTTTTTCCCAGGGATGACGCCATGGAACTGCATGTTGCTTTCACTGAGTCGGGACATCGGAATGCCCATCCCCTTGAGGGTATCTGCATATAGGATGTTCAGACCGCTCCCACCGTCCATCAAAACCTTGCGGAGTCGAGTGCCCCCCACGACTGGGTCCACCACCAGCGCTTGCCGCCCGGGGGTAGCGATATGCGCAGGGTGATCTGACTGATCAAACGTGATAGCAGTCTGAGACTACTTGAGATATGTGGGGGTAGAGGGAACCGCCATGTTAACCTCCCTGTTGATAACTTTCAGTCGACTCTTGCTCTCAACATCAGCAAAAATCAACAGAGTGGCATTGACCTCAGGAAACTCTTCTTTATCTTCTTCATCCTCCTTTTCAGGGTCTTTTTCACTCGACTGGCTCTCTTTGAATTGTTGGATCAGCAAACGGCACTGTCGAGTGGTATGCTTTGGCAATATTAAATTGCCCTCTTCATCTTTCCTCGTGTGGATTGCACACGGTAAATCCATAACATCTGTACCCGATTGATTCTTTGACTTCTTGGGGGTGAACTTAGTTTTGGATTTTCCTTTATTTTTGGCCTGTGCCGCCAGAGCGGCCGCTTCTGCCGGAGCAGGGGGATCAGCCTTGCGCTTCTGCTTCCGATTGGAATTTCCGCCTGCATCATTGTCGACTGCTTTTCCTTTACCGCTTCGGAGGCGGTCCTCTTCTTCACCATTGGCGTACCGAGTGGCAATCTCCATCATCTTGCTCAGAGAAATATCACCAGTGCGACCAAACTTCAGATAGAGCTCTCTGTATCAAACACCAGCCTTGAAGGCGCAAACAGCCTGATGTTTGGAAACATTCTCCACCGTGTGATGCAGGGTGGACCAGCGCTGAATGTAGTCTCGCAAGGTCTCATTGGGCTTCTGAACACAATGCTGCAAATCAATCAAACCAGCCGGACGTTTACAGGTGCCTTCAAAGGTTCTGATAAACACTCGGGCCAAATCCTCCCAGCAATAGATGCTAGAGGGAGCCAAACGATTCAACCAAGCTCTGGCCGAACCATCTAACATCAGGGACAAATGCTTCATGGCTATGTTGTCGTTTCCTCCACCAATCTGCACGGCCACTCGGTAATCATCTAACCATGTCTCGGGCTTCGTCTCGCCAGAAAACTTGCTAATTCCAGCCGCCAACCTAAAGTTGGGGGGAATCTCTGCAGAGCGAATGGCCCTGCTAAAACACTCGGGACCAGACACAACAGCTCCACTTCCACTCGGATAGTCTCCGTTATAACCATCTCTGTGGGCTCTGCCTCTGTCGACCCGTCTTTGAGCAAGGACATCCCTTGCGTCAAATCCAGGATTCCGCTCATCACCGAACGGGCGCCTATCATCATTGTGCCGGGGCACGTATGAACCACTCCGCGGAGGAGAAAACGCTCGACGGCGGTCATCGCGGTGATAACGGGGAGCAAGCTGATCTCGCCTCTGATCTCTGTACCGATCTTCATGGTAACCTCAGCCTCTTTGGCGCAGACGTGACCCAGGGCTGTGGGCCGACTGAACTGTCTCCGCCCCGGGCGAATTGTTATGTAATCTGTTCTGTGACTGAGAAACAGCCGCATTCTGCTGTTGCGCTGCCTCGAGCAGCGTTCTGATCTGCTGCAAACCTCTACCAGCCTCTGACCGAGACGGTTGGATAGAATCTGCAATCCTTGCAGCAGCTGCAACATTCAAGACTGGAGTACGGAATACCTCGACGTTATTCCGAGATCCACTCGGAAACAACTGTCGCTGATGTCGATTGGGATGCGGTGGACGCTGTCGAGCGCGCTCGTCGAGTGCTTCTTGCATCTCTCTGAGTCGAAGGCGAGTAGCCTCCATGGCCTGGGCCTCAGCAGTCGTGCCAACGATGGGAGTATGGAGAACATCCTCATCCCGGCACTGCTGATCATTCGACGTTCCACCAATCTCGCGCCTGGCGTGGTTGAAGCCAGGCGGCGGACTCTGATGAGAGCCAGCCATAAGAACTTCAGCCGCAGGATCGCAGCTCTCGCACTCGGAGGGAACGCCAGACCGATCTGACGCCGAGTCGAACACGCCGAGAAGTGACTCGGCGGGCTCGATGGCCGCAATCTGCGGGGACGAAGCCTGGCGGGCCGCCGCATGTCGCACCCAACGCTGTAGCCGCGAACGACCGGATCGCTTGCGGCGATGAACAGCATGGAGGGCCGACACGTACGGAGTCGACGGCTGAAGGAGAAGAACACTGCAGGAGCTTGCGCAGAAGTGCGTCGCCCCGCGACTCGGGAGCGCCTCAACGTACAGAGGCGCCTCCCGGAGCCATGCCGAATCGTCGGCGATGAAGGTGAGCGCTCCAAGATGGATCTCGTGGCCCAGGAACAAATCATCGCCGGAAGACATGACAAAGGAGAAAAAAATGCAACCTCGCCGGAAGTCGCTTAGACGCCTGCCCCACGGTGGGCGCCAACTGTCATGGGAACGAGTCTGACAGTAGAAGGTAGGGGTACGTAAGGAGAGGGTAGAGTCCTAGCTACGGCGAGGGTGTACACATAGATGTATGAGTTCAGGCCCCTCTCGTGGAGGAAAAAGCCCTACGTCTCAGGTGCTCGGGAGCTCTTTGTCGAGTGTAATAGGAGTATCGTTACAGGGGATGCCAACCAACCCTTATGCCAGAGGGGAGGGGTGGCTTATATAGAGCGCGCTGCCCCTCATAAGTGTCCAGCGTTTAAGGGTCAGATCGTGGTTATAAAGACGTACGTTACTGGTAACGTACAACATAAATGCTATTAATGGTCTTGATGAACGCCTGCCCGTTAGCCTCCCTGGGGTGACTTCTGGGCTTCTGTGGTCGACTGTCTTCTGGTCCTTCCGAGTGAAAGGTAAGCGTCGAGTGAAAAGGTACCTCCGAGTGTATATTGTCGAGTGACTTGTATGTCTTGGCGATTTCAGTCGGAGACTTCCTTGTAGCCCTTAAGCTTTCTGGGGCAGTGTCCTTAGGTAGGGCATGTAGGTCAGGCCTATGACCCTACCCTAGGTACATATCCCCATCAGTCCATCCGCACCACCGCAACTAAGCCCACCGGCGAGACCCCATTCTTCCTCGTCTACGGAGCCGAAGATGTCCTCCCCCACGAGATCAAGCACCGATCCCCGCGGGTCTTGGCATTTGACGAGGAGCGTCAGGATGCTGCGCGGGGAACGGACCTTGTTCTTGGAGAGGAGGCACATCGTCGGGCCTCGCTCCGAGCTGCGCAGTATCAGCAAGCGTTATGGCGCTACCACTGCCGCAACATCCGCTCCAGGACCCTCGAAGTCGGTGACCTCGTCCTGAGGCGGGTTCTCTCCAGGGAGGGCTTGCACAAGCTCTCGCCCATGTGGGAGGGCCCGTTCAAGGTCGTTCATGTCTCCAGGCCTGGCGCCGTGCGCCTGGAGACTCAGGATGGGGTCCCCATCCAGAATGCCTGGAACATCCAGCACCTCCGGAAGTTCTACCCGTGACACTCTCACATAATAATGAGCGGGATGTATACGCCCGGAGCCCCCCGAGGATGAGGAGGGGTTCCTCCCACGCAATGTGGCAGCCACAGCCCAGAGCTGGCGGAGAAGTCAACACTGCCCATCAATGGCTATGCCCATGCAACGTGGATGCCCTACGCTCAACGTTGGGGGAAGACGAAGACTAGTCTAGGTGCCGGACGCGGCCGTTATTTACTTTTCTCCTGATTGGATTTGCCAACCTTTATAAAACTAAACTCGGGGTTTTTCCAAATCACGCTTTAAAGGGAAGGGTCAAAGATTTGTTTTCATTGACATTCCTTGTGTTGCTTTCTCTTTCTCTGAGTCAAGCACTCGCCTGCTCCCCTCCCCCTCATACCCCGCGAGCGGGGGCTGGGGGGCACGGTGCTTACACCTCGCCAAGGCCTTGGCGCCCGTATCCTCGCACGGTACTCACGGACGAGTCAGCAGGCGCCTGTCGTCTTTTACTCGCTCGGGGGCTCTGTTCACGGCCCGACGCGCCGTCTTGGAAAGGAAACAAAATTTTAATTTTTCTTGCGACAGCTTGAGCGTCTAAGGGGGCTCCTGAGCATCGCGCCTTAGGAGCCTTACCGGTCATAAGGCCACTCGCCCTCCTGATGTCGTCCTTGGTTTCCGATCGGCATCAGGAGTGTCGGGGCCTCGCCCCATGAAGTGCGTCCTTGGTTTCCGGTCGTACCTAACGGTGGTGGGGAAATGTGCGGGACTGGGACCTGTCGACGTAGGGCTACTTGAACGACAACTCGGAGCCTCAGGAGGCCTCAGGAAGCCCGACCTTTCTGGGGCAGGAAGCAAAACTTTCGGGGGCCGCTTGAGCGTCTAAGGGGGCTCCTGAGCATCGCGCCTCAGGAGCCTTACCGGTCATAAGGCCACTCGCCCTCCTGATGTCGTCCTTGGTTTCCGGTCGGCATCAGGAGTGTCGGGGCCTCGCCCCGTGTAGTGCGTCCTTGGTTTCTGGTCGTACCTAACGGTGGTGGGGAAATGTGCGGGACTGGGACCTGCCGACGTAGAGCTGCTTGAGTGTTGAAGGGGGCCCCTGAGCATCGCGCCTCAGAAGCCTTACCGGTCGAAAAGCCACTCGCCCCTTGAGGTCGTCCTTGGTTTCCGGTCGGCATCAAGGGTGTCGGGGCCTCGCCACGTGAGGAGCGTCCAGGTGAACTGGTCGTACCTTACGACGGTAGGGAAATGTGCGGGACTGGGACCTGCAGACACAGAGCACCGACAGAGCCCCCAACCCACCTCTCTCGCAAGAAGGAGAAGCCCGTCAGGCGAACGGACCCTCCGAGCGCCACAGCCGTGCCTCCACAACAGAGAAGCATACCGCGAGCACATCAAGCTAAGTATCCTAACCGCGACCGGAAGGAAATTCCAACTAACAGAATGCAAAAGGTACTGATAAAAGAGGGCAATCACCCAAGTCCATTACACGCCCGCAGGGCCTTCCCTTGTTTCTTTGGCTACAGGATCAGCAGAAGAGGAGGAGAAAGAAAGTGAAGGGGCCCCACGGGGGCTGCCGCCTCAAGAGCACGGCGTCCGCGCACCCGCGCTCAGTCGGTGTCTTCCTCCTCCTTCACGGTCCCGTGGAGGCGTGCCGGCACGGACGCCCCTGAAGCAGAAGAACAGCGCCGCGGCGGCTGGCTACCCCCCGAGGTCCGGGCGCGTCGGCGTGGTGGCGCGTCATAGCTGCTATCGCTGCTGTCGCTCGGGCTCTCTTCGGAAGGGGTGCCGCTGCCGCTGGAGGCACGGTGCCCGTCGCGAAGGGCGAGCTCACCTCCAAGATCGGCGCGGCCGATGTCCTCCGGGCAGCACCCCAGACGCTCGCCCTCTTCCCTGAAAATCTTGACGAAGAGCGTCGCCTCCCCGTCATACTTGAAGTGGAGGGTGCGCCTCCCCTTTAGGCCTCGAGCGCGGGCGAACGTTTGCCACCCGCGGTTCAAGTACACGTAGCCTCCGGGGGTGACCTCGACCTCCACTCAAGACGCCGCGTTGCAGCAACCGTCGGCCTGCAGCCATAGGCCGGCGGGCCCTCCGGCTGGCAGCGCCCCCGCGAAGAAGTTCGGGAGTTGGAACCAAGCGGCCTCTGGCCTTTCAGCCCACATCACGAACTCCTGGGCCGAGTCGGCCGAATGGAGCCGCGGGCGCGGCGGCCAGGCGGCCACCGCCGATCTCCCACCTCGGCCGCCACCGCCGCGGCCGGTGTAGCCGCCCCCGTTGGGCGACCTCCAACCGCGGCCGCCGATGGCGATCCCAGGGCGCGCAGAACCACGGCCGCGCTCGCTGGGAACCACCGAGGGCGACCGCGGCCCCTCCTGGGCGGCGAAGCAGCGGTGCCCTCCTCGGAGGCCTTCCCCTTCTCAGCGGCAGAGAACTTCCTCACCGACGCCATTACTGAGGGAGCAACGGATTGGATAGGGGAAGGCAAAGAAGACGAAGGTGGGTGAGGGTTTTCTCGCCCTCGCCAGCTTATATACAGCCAAGGGCCGCCCCACGTCCCCTCGCGTTCTCGGGCGCGTGCGGTTTCTGAAGGGTCACGTCCGCATGGCACGAAGCGGCGGCATCATTCAAGAGAGGGCAATGATGGCCGGCGCCACACGCGGGCATCGCGCCGGTCTAGCTTGGAACGGCTACTGACTCCCTCGGGGAGCGGGGGCATCATCACCCAGTCATTCGACGCGTGTAAAGCCTGGCCCGCAGGCGATTGGGGCCCGCGGCGCTTCGGGCCGTCCTCAAGGCTTCGCCCGAAAGCCATCTCGAGCGCGCCTTGGGCCCAGGGGCTACTGTCAGCGTCTTGGGAACGGGGGTACCCACACCTGCCTGCCTGCGACCCAGGGCATGGCCCACTTCACCAACCAAACGCAGCTGGGCGCGGCCCCACCTAGGGCAAGGCCCTCGCGAGGAGGAGCAGCATCAAGACCTGCAAGGGATGGGCCTCCTCAGGCCCCCTCCGGAGCGGCGGAGATCTCTATGCAAGGCCCGGCCTCGGCAGTCAAAGGTGACGCAAGGAAGGACAGGCGGGCGCCAGCACGCCAGATGGCACAGTTTCCCCTTTAGTGCAAGGGGAGCAGGACGTACGCGGGTTCCCAAAGCACCCCCCAAAGGTTTCCATTCCGGTGCAACAAGACCGCAACCACCAGCCCCGCAGGACGGACGTCATCGCTGAGCCCGTCCCTGCGCCGTCGACAGCTACTTTGCAGGCGAAGACCGCCTTTGGACAGGGCGAGCACGTACCCTTGTCCCCCTTCGAAATTGGCCGTTGTGGGATCCCTTCCCGCCAATGCGATAAGGGAAGAGGACCCGAGCCACCGCTATATATAGAGGGTAGGCTGCATCGTAGAGGGGGATCCGCATCCACTCCACCACTCATCCACCACCAAGTCACAGAGGGCCCCGAACACCTCTGGGGAGCCCTCATGAGGCCCTGAAACACTGTACTTGTTCATCCACCCCACCTCTTCAAGAGGCAATCCACCAAAGCAGGAGTAGGGTATTACGCTTCGCAGCGGCCCGAACCTGGGTAAACTGTCGTGTTCATCTTCTTCCTCGTCATCGTGCAAGTTTGCTGCTGTGTTCATCGAGTAGCAGGCTAGGTTGGGCGAAGCCGCTGGGGACCTTCGCACACGCCCCTGTGTTCGAATCTTAACGGTTTTGCGGAGCCTGAAATCCGACAGGCGTGAGGAAGAGTCGGGTTTGGCGGGAGGGGCACGAGCTAGGGTTCTACCACGGGGCGGCTGCCCTTTATATGATGTCATGTAAATGACGGTTCTGCCCTCGACCAAACTAAAGAATTGCCCACCTTTTCCATCTGTAAAAATATCTGACGGTTTGGGTTGATCCATGAAATATCCAACGGACCGTGTCGCTCGGGATCGAGATCGAACGGCTGAGCTCGGTTGGCAAAACAAATCTGACGGCCCAAATGCTCCGGTGAATGTGGGAGCTCGGTTTTACACAGCTCTCTAACTATGGTATGTGAACAGAGCCACTGGAGGTGACGCCGACGAGCATAGCGACGGCGACGGGGGCTGTTGCGTTGCGGCGGGCATGCGAAAACAGGAAGCTAGGGGAGTGTGCGTGCATGTGGAGGCGCGTGGGGATGCATGGGTGGGGGCCAGGTAAGATGACGGGGCTCCACATGAGCTTGTCTGGGCGTGGATGGATGGGTGCATGCGCGTGGTGCTACGGGCGAGCGGAAGCAGGGGCGCGACGAGGCTACGAGGGCGCGCGTGGGACCAGATGCATGCGGGTGTGCTTGTGTGGGCGAGCGCAGGCAAGGCAAGGCAAGGCACGCGTTTAGCTCGCTGCCATGGTCGCCCAAGGCGGACGTGGCTTCGGGCACGACGGAATCGGACGCTACAACGACGACATCAAACGGGATAGGGCTGGGATGAGCGGCTGCTCACTGAGAGGATGCTGATGAAGTTGAACGAGGTCGGCGGTGAACAGAGATGGCAGGAGGAGGCGCTGATCGACGGAGGCATTCGGGTGCGCGATGAAGACAGAAGCAGAGGAGGAAGACGATGTTGAAGAGGTCGATCCCGAGCTCGTGGAGACACGCCCGTAGTGGAAGGAGACGAAGAGGACCCCGGTGGACCTCTCCGCGATGGCAGAGGGTTGGAGACGCGCTGGTTCAAGCCGGGCATGAGCTTGAGCTCCACTCGGCCATGGCGTCGGCGTGCGCGAGGAGGTACCTACCTTGACGACGGAAGAGGGGGGAGAAGGAGGGAATAGGTAGAGAAGACCCCTAGGGCACCGGGGGCATGTTTTATAGGGGCTACGGGAGCTATCTCGGCCGTCAAATCAACGAAGGCGTCAACGTGGACTCCCTGGATGAGCTGCCGTACAGATGAAGAAGAAGAACAGAGGCTGATCGTTCATAGTAGGCTTGGTGGGCTGATCTCAACAGGTAAATGGCTTAGGTGGGCTTCTCTCTGTGTTTATTTCCTTTCCATTTCTCACAAACAGAAAAATATTGAGGAAAATGCACAGGGGGGGTTAGGAGTGGAATTGAACATGAGAGATATTTTCCTGCACTCAGAAAAAATACAAGGGATTTGATAAAATTGGTTTGGGGATTTTTACAAACTCTAAATTCGGACAAGTTTGAATTTATTTCAAAGTTGCCTGAATTTAAAATCTAACCAAACCAAACCCAAAATGGCTGACATTTTAGAGGGTGTCCCTACGTAATAAGTATGATTTATGGACACAATAGGAACATTTATTTGAGCAATTACATTAGCTCTCAAATAAACAAAATGAATAGGGAAAGAAACAAAATTGCACTTTGAGATATTGGATCTTGGGTGAAACCAAGTTGGAGTTGGAGCATCGGGAAAAAAATTGGTGTAGAGCTATATATGAAAATACATCAGGTTTATGGAAGGATCAAAGAGAAGGAGTAGGAGTTGGAATCACAATATCAAGAGGAGAAAAAGATCACAACAATATGAACATGATGCATGATGCAAAAATAAACTAAAACAAACATCACATGGCATGCAAGTTTTGAAAAATGATGGCAACGGAGTGCCGATGCTATGCAGATGATGCGAATGATGCGATGACGAATGCGACAACCAAACGAATTACATGATGGCAACGGAATAAAAGGGGAATTTTCTGGAGCGTCGGTCTCGGGCTGTTACAACTCTCCTCCACTTACAAGAGATCTCGCCCCGAGATCTTAGAATGAGAAGGGGAAGAGAATGAGCATGGGGAAGAGGAAAACTTAGCTGCTTCTTCGACAAATGAGTGAAACCAACGAATCTTGAAGGTTGCAAGAGATGATGAATGACACGAGGAGCAAGCAAGAATTCAAAGAAATTTCGGCAGCACTTCGGTAGGATAGAGGGGCAAAATTTGATAAGATGGGAAGAGCTTGAAATGAGGACACAACACTCCGGTTCAAGAAAAGAACATGATCTTGACAAAACAATATGATGGCGAAGAGAGCAACATGACAATGCCTCCTGAACAAAAGAATAGAAACTAGATCATTGGGAAGAAAAGAACGGATAAGAAAATGACAACTTCCATCACAATTGAATTGAAAAGCATCGTTACAAGGAAGGATTGAACGGAGTTGTTGAAAAATCAACAACGAAAGAATTATGCTTAGTGTGGGCTTATGGAAAACATCTCAAAATAATGAGGTGACGACCGGCCACAAAAGAAAACAATTGATTGGTTGGGAACAACAAGAGATGAAAACTCCTTTCGCCGAGAGGAAACATTGAGATCTTGGATCATTGATAAGCACCACAAATAGCAACAATCCTTAGGAGATGCTTTAGGTGCAATCCAATTCAAGATACTCCAAGGAAGAAAATGATGGGTTTACATATCTCATTCTTGACAAATTCTCTTCGAGACTTCTCATGAATCAAGAATGCTATAGTACCATCTCAAAAGATAAGGAAGAAAGAATTGCACTTTGAAATGCAAGATAAGAATACTTTAGGACCCCCAACAAAATCTTGAAGAACACTTGAAAATGAAAGAAATCTTGAAGAACCTCCGGAAAGAACTCTAAAACGAAAGGATGATAGAAAGAATTGAAGGATGCAAAATGAACAAGATTGAGGTCTTTCCATGATTTAGATGAAGCTTGCGAGAGATACTTGAGAAAAACTTGGAACTCCGGAAAAGAAAAGATGAACAACTTAGAATCGAGAATTTGATATCATGAGCAAACTCAGGAAGAAGGATTGAAATCACCTTGATGAAACAAGAATAAGAATTATGTTATGCTTATCCTTCATCAAGTTGAATTGATGACAAGCAATGGATTTAGCATAGCACTTATTCTTCTTTATAAGATTGAAGAGAGATATGAGCACAAACTTGAAGAAGTCTTGAACGAACCACCGGTGAGAATTGAAACGAATGGGAATACATGAGAATGAAGAGATCAAGATTTGCCTAATAGAAACTAAGCAAGGCGCCGGAATACTTGAGATATGAACGAAGAGACAATAATTTAGAAGAATTTGAGAACGAAAGCTGAAAGCTGAGAACGAAGAAATCTTCTGAAATGATGGCCTTCGGAGGATCGATAAATGAAAACAACTCTGAAATGCTCCGGATAGATATGGACGGAATTACTCATGATCTAAAACATTTGAAAGGATAGCACCAAGCTAAAACCAAGAATCTCCGAGAATGGAACAAGATTTAAGTGAAACTCTCCTTTGGTCTTCATGCTGAGAATAATGACGAGAAACACCACCAAGAATTACTGAGGCACCCCGGAATAATGAATAAGAAAAGGTTAAGGCAGCGATGAAACTGATTTAGAAGCGATCTTAGAGAAGGCATATGACCGATGGAATTCATTCTTACGTCATATATGAAAAGAACTGAGATCTCCGGGAAAGATTAGAAGAGCCAAGTAAGATCCTGGGAAAAAACCTGTGGGTTATGAGCCCACTGAAAGGAAACTCCGTTGACATGATTGCTTAGAAGGGGAGATTGCACCGGTACAAATTGAAAACTTGATGAGGTGAGAACCTCGAAATAATTTAAGAGGATCTGAATGGAAATGAAAGTCTTCTGAGATATCTTGCTACTTCGGGTCAAATAATGAGAGATGAATAACAAGAGAGGCTTGGATAAGAACTTCCCACATGGGAGAGCATTTAGAGAATGAAAAGGATATGATGAGCACCGAAAACTTGAATTGAATCTACCAGAAAAGAAAACAAAGATGAAGGCTAAGAAATGATGAACTTGAGCACTGAGCATCTTCACAACGAATCACCGGATACATCACGGAAGAGAAGATAGCGGAAGCATCACATGAATAGAAAGGCACTTGAATGAGAATTTAATCTTTTGAAGAAAGGGCGGGAGGGTGCGGAAAAACAAAGAAAACTTGAGACAGATGAGACGATCTCTGGAAAGAAATATGAGGATTGATCTTGCAATACTGGAGAGGGTTGAATTAACTTGATGAGAAACACACCGGTTAGGAAAGATATGAATTCACCACTTGACATCGAAGCAACTTGAATTACCGTACTCCAAAACAACACAAAGGGTGAAGCTTGAGAATTAAGCCGGAAACAAATACATAACCCATTATGCATTCGTTGGAAGGATAATCCTAGGTAACTACTTGAATTCCCACCTAAGAATTTCCGAAGTCTTTCTTGTTTATGCGATTCGGGTTGCGGACCCAGGAACGTACCCAAGGTAATCAGCTACAACTGCACCCGCAACCTTCCACACCATAAACCAAGAAACTCCGCAAACTCGTCTACCTCAGACACTCGTAGTCACAACGATACTAAACATGGCAGTACCCTGGACGCTCTCCCCAGTACTGGGTGGCTCCAAACTTATCTCGCCACGAAAAGTATTGAAGCAATTTCGAACATCCTCCGTCCTGACATACTAAGGAAATTGAATGATAACGATGTGCAAAAATCCCTCGGAGCTCTACTCCTCGATAACAGGAGGCACCAAGACAGAATTCCTTCACATCGGCATCATATAGTTACCAAAATACCCGCGTGATCCTAAAAATTTTTTTTGAGCGAGAAGAGGAGTAGAATCAAAATTCCTAAGTCGAATACCTCACCAGAGCATAGAAGAGGAGTAAAAGAAACCTACTCTCCGATATAACTAGACTCAAAACAGTTTTTTCACTAGACTCGACTCGGCCAAAGTTCGATCAATCAAGGGGGCTCCTAGGTCGGTACAGGCTCTGATACCAACTTGTCACGCCCAAGATGCGATCCTAGCCTTATTTTGGCACGAGGGCCTCGACAGGGATAGAAGCGCATCTCGTCGTTTTGCAAGAATGGATATCATTACAAATACATGTAAACAAGAGATGAGTATATGGAATTGGCTTACACTCGCCACAAGCTACATCACTATCACATCAATACAACAACATATCCAAACATCATACAGAAGAGCAGGGTCCGACTACGGACAAAAAAAACGAAAAAATGACATCCATCCTTGCTATCCCAGGCTGCCGCCTGGAACCCATCCTAGATCGATGAAGAAGAAGAAGAACTCCAAATCAAACAAGCATCGCGCTCACGTCAAATCATCTCATTGCCTGTACCTGCAACTATTGTTGTAGTGATCTGTGAGCCACAGGGACTCAGCAATCTCGTTTCCAAGGGTATCAAGACTATTAAAGCTTAATGGGTGAGGTATGGTTAAGTGGTGAGGCTTCAACAAGCACTAAGCATTTATTTGAGTGGCTAACTTACGAGTACAAGAATAAAGGGGGATGATTGTCGCATAAACGGACGTGATCTAGTAATGATCTCTAAGAGATCCTGAACACCTACTTACGTCAAACATAACCCCACCGTGTTCTCTCTCGGAAAAGGACTCACGAGAAGAGACAGTCACGGTTACGCACACAGTTGGTGTATTTTATTTGAGTTTACTTCAAGTTTGCTATGACCGGGTGTTAAACAAAGTTCCCAAGTTGCCACGTAACCGCAGGCACGGCTTTCCGAAAGATTTAACCCTGCAGGGGTGCTCCAACTCATCCATCACAAACTAACCACACGCCGCGGGAATAACCTCGACCACGAATCTCATGATCTTCCTAGGCAATTCCACTGGAAAACCGCAACCTCGAGATAGCCCAAAGTACCAGAATTCCTCGCACAAGACGTTCGAGAAAGGTAAAACAAGTCCAGCAAAACCGCTCGGCGTGTCGACGAACCCGATAGGAGCCGCGTATCTCGTTCTCAGGACACGATGGATAAGCGACGCGTACGGTGGCCTGATAGACATCACCCAAGTTGCCCTGGGGTGGCCCCACACAGTGCTCTATTTTGGACCAACACTCATGAGGAGCACTGGCCCGAGTTGTTAATTAAAGATCCGCGGGTGCCGGCGGGTCCCTATGCATATTTATTAGTTATTAGGCAAATGTAGTACCAATGTTGGGCCTTGCCAGACAAGTTTTATCCTAAAACGAAAATCAAGGGGGTCCCCATAACAAACCCGAGCATGTTAGGAGCGCTCAATTATGAAACATAACACCGGTACACAAGTAACTAGGGCGGCAAGAGTGGAACAAAACACCGAGCAAAAGGCCAAGCCTTCCACCCTTTACCAAGTATATATGTGCATTAAATTAAATAGCAATAATATTGTGATATATCAAAAGGACATCCATGTTGGCACATGGAAAACAATTTGCACCTGCAACTAGCAACGCTATAAGAAGGGCAGAGCAAGCGGTAACATAGCCAAACAATGTTTGCTGGGATGTGGAGGGGTTAGAGGCTTTTCATGGCAATTTGGGAGGCTTAACATACAAGTGGTAGGTAGCGAGACAGCGATAGAAACGAGACATCTAGCATGGCAATGATAGTAATTGTATCTAGGGAAATGATCATCTTGCCTGAGATCCCGCTTGGACGAAGAACAAATCCGTGAAGAAGACGATCCGTGAAGTAGACGAACGAATCCTCACACTCCGAACGCTTTCGAAACTCTATCGAGAAGAAGCAATCCGGAACAAACAATCAACACATGATAACACCACAACATATTCACGATATGATGCGCAAACAAATATGATGCATGTCCGGTTTAAAATATGCAAGGCATGACAATCACAACAAACAATTACTACACATTAAGTGAAGCTCAATATGCAACGAGTTGCATATTGACGAAACTCCACGTTCGAATCATTTAGTTCACTCTCGTTTATTTGCACAACAAGTTTAAATGTTTTCAAGCATGGCAAAGGTGAAGCATAAACAACTAGATCATCTAGGTATTTTAGATGAGGCCGGAAGCAACAAATAACAATTTCGGAAAGTCCCCATATGCAAATTAAGATTTTGGTACTGTTCTGCCTAGAACACAATTTTAGAGTTGTTAAACAGCAAAATAAATGTCACCATGTGATTCTACACATTTTTCTAGTCAAGTTTCATATGTGGATCATTTAAAACGGAGCTACGGTTATTTAGTTATGATAAAACCCATTTTAGCAAGGCATTAATTCAAATTTAACCAAACAGCAAGTTTAAATATTTTTAACATGCATGAGGGTTGGATATTGTGAGCCCAGACAAAATTCTTCACATTATTCTTATAGGACATGTTTTTATTTGGATGCATGAATATCTAGTTATAAGCATTTTAAAACAGTGGCAAAAACTGTAATAATGCATGTACCGAAAGAAAGAGCTAAATCACAGAGAAGGAAAAAAAACATACGCGGGCCGGACTGCAACACACTGGCCGGACTGCAACACACTGCAGCGGCCCAGGACTGGAATTGGTCCACTGAGCGATGAGTGGGTGTGTGCAAAAGAAACAGCAAAAAAAATGAGGGACCAGGGACTTGATCTCAGGACCTCCTGGACGTGAATGCACTGGCATGACCAGTTGACCTAGCTAGGTGGTGTGCTACAAAGGCATCTCGGCCACTAATGAATCAGACGTAATAGGTGATGCCCCGCTGAGGCGAAAACAAAAAAACATGAAAAGGTGTAGCATACGGGATTTGATCCCTGGTCGTCGAAGTGCAAACAAGCTGGGCAAACCATCAGCCCCTGAAGCGATTTGTGTCAAAATGACAGCAGGGCTCTACCTGAACCAATAGCCTGAACGAACCTGAACAAAAACTTCAGAAACCAAAAGGGGGCGTGCGGGTGTGGATGGATGTGCACAAGTTAAAAACAGTGAGTAAAAAGGAAATTGGGGACGTCGTGATTCGACACCATATCCCTTGGATCAGTTCAACAGGCCTTAGCCAATGCGCTGCTGCTGCTTGTTGGACAACAGGTGGGCGCTGCCCCTGATGAAGTAGAAGCTCACGCTTCTTCTCCATGCGAACAGAGCCACTGGAGGTGACGCTGACGAGCATAGCGACGGCGACGGGGGCTGTTGCGTTGCGGCGGGCATGCGAAAACAGGAAGCTGGGGGAGTGCGCGTGCATGTGGAGGCGCGTGGGGATGCATGGGTGGGGGCCAGGTAAGATGACGGGGCTCCACAGGAGCTTGTCTGGGCGTGGATGGATGGGTGCATGCGCGTGGTGCTACGGGCGAGCGGAAGCAGGGGCGCTACGAGGCTACGAGGGCGCGCGTGGGACCAGATGCCTGCGGGTGTGCTTGTGTGGGCGAGCGCAGGCAAGTCAAGGCAAGGCACGAGCTTTAGCTCGCTGCCATGGTCGCCCAAGGCGGACGTGGCTTCGGGCGCGACCGAATCGGACGCTACAGCGACGACATCAAACGGGATAGGGTTGGGATGAGCGGCTGCTCACCGAGAGGATGCTGATGAAGTTGAACGAGGTCGGCGGTGAACAGAGACGGCAGGAGGAGGCGCTGATCGACGGAGGCGTTCGGGTGCGCGATGAAGACAGAAGCAGAGGAGGAAGACGATGTCGAAGAGGTCGATCCCGAGCTCGTGGAGACACGCCCGTAGTGGAAGGAGACGGAGAGGACCCCGGTGGACCTCTCCGCGATGGCAGAGGGTTGGAGACGCGCTGGTTCAAGCCGGGCATGAGCTTGAGCTCCGCTCGGACATGGCGTCGGCGTGCGCGAGGAGGTACCTACCTTGACGACGGAAGAGGGGGGAGAAGGAGGGAATGGGTAGAGGAGACCCCTAGGGCACCGGGGGCATGTTTTATAGGGGCTATGGGAGCTTTCCCGGCCGTCAAATCAACGAAGGCGTCAACGTGGACTCCCTGGATGAGCTGCCGTACAGATGAAGAAGAAGAACAGAGGCTGATCGTTCATAGTGGGCTTGGTGGGCTGATCTCAACAGGTAAATGGCTTAGGTGGGCTTCTCTCTGTGTTTATTTCCTTTCCATTTCTCAGAAACAGAAAAATATTGAGGAAAATGCACAGGGGGGGTTAGGAGTGGAATTGAACATGAGAGATATTTTCCTGCACTCAGAAAAAATACAAGGGATTTGATAAAATTGGTTTCGGGATTTTTACAGACTGTAAATTCGGACAAGTTTGAATTTATTTCAAAGTTGCCTGAATTTAAAATCTAACCAAACCAAACCCAAAATGGCTGACATTTTAGAGGGTGTCCCAACATAATAAGTATGATTTATGGACACAATAGGAACATTTATTTGAGCAATTACATTAGCTCTCAAATAATCAAAATGAATAGGGAAAGAAACAAAATTGCACTTTGAGATATTGGATCTTGGGTGAAACCAAGTTGGAGTTGGAGCATCGGAAAAAAAAGTGGTGTAGAGCTATATATGAAAATACATCAGGTTTATGGAAGGATCAAAGAGAAGGAGTAGGAGTTGGAATCACAATATCAAGAGGAGAAAAAGATCACAACAATATGAACATGATGCATGATGCAAAAATAAACTAAAACAAACATCACATGGCATGCAAGTTTTGAAAAATGATGGCAACGGAGTGCCGATGCTATGCAGATGATGCGAATGATGCGATGACGAATGCGACAACCAAACGAATTACATGATGGCAACGGAATAAAAGGGGAATTTTCTGGAGCGTCGTTCTCGGGCTGTTACAGTATCAAACGTCACAACGTAACTGGGTGACTAAAGATGCTCTACAGGTATCTCGGAAGGTGTCTGTTGAGCTGGCATGGATCGAGACTGGGATTTGTTACTCCGTATGACGGAGAGGTATCTCAGGGCCCACTCGGTAATACAACATCACAATAAGCCTTGCAAGCAATGTGACTAAGTGTTAGCCACGGGGTCTTGTATTACGGAACGAGTAAAGAGACTTGCCGGTAACGAGATTGAACTAGGTATAGAGATACCGACGATCGAATCTCGGGCAAGTAACATACCGAAGAACAAAGGGAACAACATACGGGATTAACTGAATCCTTGTCATAGAGGTTCAACCGATGAAGATCTTCGTAGAATATGTAGGAACCAATATGGGCATCCAGGTCCCGCTATTGGTTATTGACCGTAGAGGTGTCTCGGTCATGTCTACATAGTTCTCGAACCCGCAGGGTCTGCACACTTAACGTTCGGTGACGTTTCGATAGTATTGAGTTATGTATGGTGGTCACCGAAGGTTGTTCGGAGTCCCGGATGAGATCCAGGACATCACGAGGAGCTCCGGAATGGTCCGGAGGTAAAGATTGATATATAGGAAGTCCCGTTTTGATCACCGGAAAAGTTTCGGGTACTTCAGTAGTGTACCGGGAGTGCCGGGATGGTACCGGGGGACCATCGGGAGGGGCCTCTCGCCCCAAAGGGCCTCATGGGCTGTGGGAGGAGGTAAACCAGCCCCTAGTGGGCTGGCCGAACCCCCCCCCCCCCCCAACAAGGCCCATGCGGCTAGGGGTGGGAAAGCCCAAGTGGATTAAAGGAAAACCAAGTGGGAGAGGAATCCTACTCCTAGTAGGATTGGAGTTGGACTCCTCCACCTCCCCACTTCGGCCGACCCTAGGGGAGGATCCCTAGGGCGCCGGCCCCTCCCCTCCCTCCTATATATACTAGAGGGAGAGAGGGCCAAAGCACTTCAACCCAAAAAGGCCACGGTGCAGCCCTCTGTCTCGATAGATCGATTCCTCTAGTTTTCAGCAGCGCTTAGGCGAAGCCCTGCTGGAATAGTTCCACCACCGCCGCCGCCGCGCCGTCGCGTTGCCGGAGAACTCTTCTACCTCTCCACTCCCTCTTGCTGGATCAAGAAGGCGGAGATCGTCATCGAGCTGTACGTGTGCTGAACGCGGAGGTGCCGTCCGTTCGGCGCTAGATCGTGATTGGATCGCGAGACGGCTTGCGATTTGGATCACGAAGACGTTCGACTACATCAACCGCGTTTCTTAACGCTTTCCGCTTAGCGATCTACAAGGGTATGTAGATCCACTCTCCCTCTCGTAGATGTTCATCACCATGGATAGATCTTGCGTGTGCGTAGAATTTTTTTTGTTTCCCATGCAACATTCCCCAACAGTGGTATCAGAGCTAGGTCTATGTGTAGATGAGATCACGAGTAGAACACAAAGGAGTTTGTGGGCGTTGATGCTCAGATTGCTTCCTCCCTTTGTCTTTTCTTGATTCAGCGGTATTGTGGGATGAAGCGGCCCGGACCAACCTTACTCGTACGCTTACGAGAGACCGGTTCCATCAACTGACATGTAACTTCGTTGCATAAAGATGGCTGGCGGGTGTCTGTCTCTCCTACTTTAGTTGGATCCGATTCGACAAAGGCGGTCCTTGAGAAGGTTGAATAGCAATTTGCGTATCACCGTTGTGGTTTTTGCGTAGGTAAGAATTGTTCTTGATAGATACCCGTAGCAGCCACGTAAAACATGCAACAACAATTAGAGGACGTCTAACTTGTTTTTGCAGGGTATGTTGTGATGTGATATGGCCAATTACATGATGAGATATATGTGATGTATGAGATGATCATGTATTGTATAGAATATCACGACTTGCATGTCGATGAGTACGGCAACCGGCAGGAGCCATAGGGTTGTCTTTAATTTATTTTCGCCGTTTTTGCTTTACTTTATCGCTATGAGTTAGCAATAGTCGTAGAAGCAACAGTCGGCGCGACAACCTCATGCCGACACGTTGATGGAGATCAAGATGATGGAGATCATGGTGTCATGCCGGTGATGATGGAGATCATGCCGGTGCTTTGGAGATGGAGATCAAAAGCACAAGTTCATGGCCATATCATGTCACTTATGATTTGCATGTGATGTTAATCCTTTTATGCATCTTATTTTGCTTAGGACGACGGTAGCATTATAAGGTGACCCCTCACTTAAATTTCAAGATAAAATTGTCTTCTCCCCGAGTGTGCACCGTTGCGAAAGTTCGTCGTTTCGAGACACCACGTAATGATCGGGTGTGATAGACTCTACGTTCGCATACAACGGGTGCAAGCCAGTGTTGCACCTACGGAACACTCGGGTTAAACTTGACGAGCCTAGCATGTACAGACATGGCCTCGGAACACAAGAGACCGAAAGGTCGAACATGAGTCATACAGTAGATATGGTCAACATGAAGATGTTCACCATTGAAACCACCTCAACTCACGTGATGATCGGACTTGAGTTGGTGAATTTGGATCATGTGGCACTCGAATAACCAGAGGGATGTCAATATGAGTGGGAGTTTTTAAGTAATATGATTAACTAAACTCATTATCTTGAACAATAGTCTAAGTTGTCTTTGCAAAATTTATGTTGTAGATCTATGGCTCGCGCAGTAGCACCCCTGAATTTTAATGCGTTCCTAGAGAAAGCTAAGTTGAAAGATGATGGAAGTAACTTTGTGGACTGGGCCCGTAATCTAAGGATTATCCTTACGGCTTCTCAAAAGGCTTATGTCCTTGATGCACCGCTTGGTGATCCACCCGCTCCAGTTGAGTCTCCAGACATTGCGAACGCCTGGCAGGCTCGTTCTGATGATTACTCAATGGTTCAATGTGCAATGTTGTATGGCTTAGAACCAGGACTTCAAAGACGTTTTGAACGTCATGGAGCATATGATATGTTCCAGGAGTTGAAGTTTATCTTTCAGAAGAATGCCCGGATCGAGAGGTATGAGACCTCCGATAAGTTCTATGCTTGCAAGATGGAGGAGAACGGGTCTGTCAGTGAACACATACTCAAAATGTGTGGGTATTCCACCCGTCTGGCTGAATTGGGGATGCCCCTTCCAGCAGAGGCGATCACTGACAGAGTTCTTCAATCATTGCCACCTAGCTACAAGAGCTTCGTGTTGAACTATAACATGCACGGGATGAACAAGTCAGTCGCCGAGCTGTTTGCGATGTTGAAAGTCGCTGAGTCTGAGATTCAGAAGTAGCATCAAGTGTTGATGGTCAATAAAACCACTAGTTTCAAGAAGAATGACAAGGGTAAGAAGGGTAACTCCAAGAAGAGTGGCAAAGCAGTTGCCCCTCCCGTGAAGAAACCCAAGGCTGGACCCAAGCCAGAAACTGAGTGCTTTCATTGTAAGGGAACTGGTCACTGGAAGCAGAACTGCCCCAAGTATTTGGCTGACAATAAGGCGGCCAACAACAAACAAGGTATATATGATATACATGTTATTGATGTGTACCTTACCAACTCTCGTTGTAGTGCCTGGGTATTTGATACCGGTGCGGTTTCTCACATTTGTAACTCAAAACAGGAACTGCGGAATAGACGGAGGCTGGCAAAGGACGAAGTGACGATGCGCATGGGAAATGGTTCCAAGGTTGATGTGATCGCCGTCGGCACGCTCGCTCTTCGATTACCATCGGGATTAGTGATGAACCTGAATAATTGTTATTTAGTGCTTGTGTTAAGCATGAACATTATATCTGGATCTTGTTTATTGCGAGACAGTTACTCATTTAAATCAGAGAATAATGGTTGTTCTATTTATATGAGTAATATATTTTATGGTCATGCACCCAATGTGAGGGGTTTATTCTTATTGAATCTCGATAGTGATGATACACATGTTCATAACATTGATGCCAAAAGATGTAGAATTGATAATGATAATACCACTTTCTTGTGGCACCGCCGTTTAGGTCATATTGGTGTAAAACGCATGAAGAAGCTCCATGCTAATGGACTTTTGGAGTCACTTGATTTTGAATCACTTGACACATGTGAACCATGCCTCATGGGCAAGATGACTAAACCCCGTTCTCTGGAACAATGAAACGGGCAAGTGACTTGTTGGAAATCATACATACTGATGTGTGCGGTCCGATGAGCATTGAGGCGCGCGGTGGATATCGTTATTTTCTCACCTTCACTGATGACTTAAGTAGATATGGGTATATTTACTTAATGAAACACAAGTCTGAAACGTTTGAAAAGTTCAAGCAATTTCAGAGTGAAGTTGAGAATCATCGTAACAAGAAGATTAAATTCCTACGATCTGATCGAGGGGGAGAATATCTGAGTTATGAGTTTGGCAGTCACTTAAGACAATGCGGAATTGTTTCACAATTGACACCACCTGGAACACCACAGCGTAATGGTGTGTCCGAACGTCGTAATCGAGCCTTATTGGATATGGTGCGATCTATGATGTCTCTTGCCGATTTGCCACTATCGTTTTGGGGTTATGCATTAGAGACAGCTGCATTCACTTTAGATAGGGCACCATCAAAATCCGTTGAGATGACGCCATATGAACTGTGGTTTGGCAAGAAGCCAAAGTTGTCATTTCTTAAAGTTTGGGGATGTGATGCTTATGTCAAAAAGCTTCAGCCTGAAAAGCTGGAACCCAAAGCGGAGAAATGCGTCTTCATAGGATACCCAAAAGAGATAGTTGGGTATACCTTCTATCTCAGATCCGAAGGCAAAGTGTTTGTCGTTAAAAACGGAACATTTCTTGAGAAAGAGTTTCTCTCGAAAGAATTGAGTGGGAGGAAGATAGAACTTGATGAGGTTGTTGAACCTTTACTTCAACCTGAGAGTAGCGTAGCGCAGAAAGATGTTTCTGTAGAGCCTACATCGGTTGAAGAGGACGTTAATGATGATGATCATGAAGCTTCGGATCAAGTTGCTATCGAACCTCGTAGGTCGACAAGGACACGTACTGCTCCTGAGTGGTATGGCAACCCTGTCTTAGAGGTCATGTTGTTGGACAACGATGAACCTACGAGCTATGGAGAAGCGATGATGGGCCCGGATTCCGAGAAATGGTTAGAGGCCATGAAATCCGAGATGGGATCCATGTATGAACACAAAGTATGGGCTTTGGAAGTATTACCTGAAGGGCGAAGGGTCATTCAGAACAAATGGATCTTTAAGAGGAAGACGGACGCAGACGGTAATGCCACCGTCTATAAAGCTCGACTTGTGGCAAAGGGTTTTTCACAAGTTCAAGGAGTTGACTACGATGAGACCTTCTCACCCGTAGCGATGCTTAAGTCCGTCAGAATCATGTTAGCAATAGCTGCCTTTTTCGATTATGAAATTTGGCAGATGGATGTCAAAACAACGTTCCTTAATGGTTTCCTTCAGGAAGAGTTGTATATGATGCAACCAGAAGGTTTTGTCGATCCAGAGAATGCTGACAAAGTTTGCAAACTCCAGCGATCCATTTATGGACTGGTGCAAGCATCTCGGAGTTGGAATCTTCGCTTTGATGAGGTGATCAAAGCGTTCGGGTTTATACAAGTTTACGGAGAATCTTGTATTTACAAGAAAGTGAGTGTGAGCTCTATAGCGTTTCTAATATTATATGTGGATGACATATTGCTGATTGGAAACAATATAGAAATGTTGGAAAGCGTGAAGGAATATTTGAACAAGAGTTTTTCAATGAAGGACCTAGGAGAAGCTACTTTCATATTAGGCATCAAGATCTATAGAGATAGATCAAGACGCTTAATAGGACTTTCACAGAGCACATACCTTGACAAAGTTTTGAAGAAGTTCAAAATGGATCAGTCCAAGAAGGGGTTCTTGCCTATATTGCAAGGTGTGAAGTTGAGTAAGACTCAATGCCCAGTGACTGCAGAAGATAGAGAAAATGTGAGTGTCGTCCCCTATGCTTCAGCCATAGGCTCTATCATGTATGCAATGCTGTGCACAAGACCCGATGTAAGCCTTGCCATAAGTATGGCAGGAAGGTTTCAAAGTGATCCAGGAATGGAACACTGGACGGCGGTCAAGAATATCCTGAAGTACCTAAAAAGGACTAAGGACATGTTTCTCGTTTATGGAGGTGATCAAGAGCTCGTCGTAAAGGGTTACGTCGATGCAAGCTTTGACACTGATCCGGATGACTCTAAGTCTCAAACCGGATACATATTTATTCTTAATGGGGGTGCGGTAAGCTGGTGCAGTTCCAAGCAGAGCGTGGTAGCTGATTCTACATGCGAAGCGGAGTACATCGCTGCCTCGGAGGCGGCGAAGGAAGGTGTCTGGATGAAGGAGTTCATGACAGATCTTGGAGTAGTGCCTGGTGCACTAAACCCAATGACTCTGTTCTGTGACAACACTGGTGCCATTGCTCTAGCCAAGGAACCAAGGTTTCACAAGAGGACCAGACACATAAAGCGACGTTTCAATTCCATCCGCGATTACATCAAGGAGGACGACATAAATATTTGCAAAGTGCACACGGATCTGAATGTTGCAGATCCGATGACTAAACCTCTTCCAAGGGCTAAACATGATCAACACCAGAACTGTATGGGTGTTAGATTCATTACAATGTAAATCACATAGTGATGTGAGCTAGATTATTGACTCTAGTGCAAGTGGGAGACTGTTGGAAATATGCCCTAGAGGCAATAATAAAAGTAGTTATTATTATATTTCCTTGTTCATGATAATCGTTTATTATCCATGCTATAATTGTATTGATTGGAAACACTGATACATGTGTGGATACATAGACAACACTGTGTCCCTAGTATGCCTCTAGTAGACTAGCTTGTTGATCAAAGATGGTCAAGGTTTCCTAGACATAGACATGAGATGTCATTTGATAACATGATCACATCATTAGGAGAATGATGTGATGGACAAGACCCAAACTATGAACGTAGCATATGATCGTGTCAGTTTATTGCTATTGTTTTCTGCATGTCAAGTATCTGTTCCTATGACCATGAGATCATGCAACTCACTGACACCGAAGGAATACCTTGTGTGTATCAAACGTCACAACGTAACTGGATGACTATAAAGATGCTCTACAGGTATCTCCGAAGGTGTCTGTTGAGCTGGCATGGATCGAGACTGGGATTTGTTACTCCGTATGACGGAGAGGTATCTTAGGGCCCACTCGGTAATACAACATCACAATAAGCCTTGCAAGCAATGTGACTAAGTGTTAGCCACGGGATCTTGTATTACGGAACGAGTAAAGAGACTTGCCGGTAACGAGATTGAACTAGGTATAGAGATACCGACGATCGAATCTCGGGCAAGTAACATACCGAAGAACAAAGGGAACATCATACGGGTTTAACTGAATCCTTGACATAGAGGTTCAACCGATGAAGATCTTCGTAGAATATGTAGGAACCAATATGGGCATCCAGGTCCCGCTATTGGTTATTGACCGTAGAGGTGTCTCGGTCATGTCTACATAGTTCTCGAACCCGCGGGGTCTGCACACTTAACGTTCGGTGACATTTCGGTAGTATTGAGTTATGTATGGTGGCGACCGAAGGTTGTTCGGAGTCCCGGATGAGATCCAGGACGTCACGAGGAGCTTCGGAATGGACCGGATGTAAAGATTGATATATAGGAAGTCCCGTTTTGGTCACCGGAAAAGTTTCGGGTACTTCGGTAGTGTACCGGGAGTGCCGGGATGGTACCGGGGGACCATCGGGAGGGGCCTCTCGCCCCAAAGGGCCTCATGGGCTGTGGGAGGAGGTAAACCAGTCCCTAGTGGGCTGGCTGAACCCCCCCCCCCCCAACAAGGCCCATGCGGCTATGGGTGGGAAAGCCCAAGTGGAGGAAAGGAAAACCAAGTGGGGGAGGAATCCTACTCCTAGTAGGATTGGAGTTGGACTCCTCCACCTCCCCACTTTGGCCGACCCTAGGGGAGGATCCCTAGGGCGCCGGCCCCTACCCTCCCTCCTATATATACTAGAGGGAGAGAGGGCCAAAGCACTTCAACCCAAAAAGGCCACGGTGCAGCCCTCTCTCCCGATAGATCGATTCCTCTAGATTTCAGCAGCGCTTAGGCGAAGCCCTGCTGGAATAGTTCCACCACCACCGCCGCCGCGCCGTCGCGCTGCCGGAGAACTCTTCTACCTCTCCGCTCCCTCTTGCTGGATCAAGAAGGCGGAGATCATCATCGAGCTGTACGTGTGCTGAACGCGGAGGTGCCGTCCGTTCGGCGCTAGATCGTGATTGGATCGCGGGACGGCTTGCGATTTGGATCGCGAAGACGTTCGACTACATCAACCACATTTCTTAACGCTTCCCGCTTAGCGATCTACAAGGGTATGTAGATCCACTCTCCCTCTCGTATATTCTCATCACCATGGATAGATCTTGCGTGTGCGTAGGAAATTTTTTGTTTCCCATGCAACGTTCCCCAACAAAATGCTAGGGAGTCCTCGACAAGCTCCCGACCTGCTGGATATCGCGATGGGTGGAAATTTATATGGCGCAGTTTAGCTCCCCCAAAAGTTCAATCTTTTGCTTGGCGGTTAGCCACTGATTCATTAGCTAATTGGACTAATAAGGTCAAGAGAAATCTAGAGATCACCACAATGTGTCATGTATGTGGAAGTGAAGAGGAAGACTCGTTCCATGTTTTTTGTACCTGCAACCATGCCGTGCTTCTATGGAAGGCGATGGCGAGGGAATGGAATTTACCGGTACGTTCACATATAAAACCGGTCGGCCGTGACTGGTTTTTATATTGTATGTCTGAGTTGCGGGATGATGAACGAGTTCATATTATGACGCTATTTTGGAGGATTTGGTATGTACAAAATGAGATAGTACACTCTAATAAACCACCTCCAGTGGATGTTTCTGTCAGATTCTTGGCTAGTTATTTGTCCTCCTTAATATCCCTTCAGTCTAATCCAAATGTGGATCCAATAAAAGGTAAGGCAGTACTTGTTCTCAAACAAATGCAAAAGCAGCCCACATGCAATATACAGGAATCGGGTGTTATTTGTTCTTGGACTAGACCGATGGAGGGAAAAGTCAAGCTAAATACGGATGCCTCGGTCGTAGGTGATGTTGCTGGTGCAGGTATGATACTAAGAGACCATGATGGATCCATAATTTTTAGCTCTTGCAGATACATACAATCATGCAATGATGTTTTGGAAGCTGAGCTTCTCGCATTAAAGGAAGGAATTTTGTTGGCATTACAATGGAGTAATCTACACATTGACGTGGAATCCGATTACTTGGAGGCTGTCATGATGATCAAGGGTGGAACTGGGAACAAGTCTAAGTATGCTTTTATTATTAGAGAGATTATTAGTAGTATGGAGGAGAGGAGTTCTTGCATTGTTCATATTCGTCGGAGCTGTAATAATGTTAGTCATGCCTTGGCTAATTTTGGTAGGGTGCAATGCCGAACTATGGTTTGGCTAGGCTCTGGCCCAAAAGAGGCATTGGATCTTTTGGGACAAGATTGTAACACTTAATTTTGAGCAATGCAAGAGTTTATATCGCAAAAAAAAGATTTCAGAGCTTCTCGACATGGTGAGTGAGCATCCGGTGTAATGAGCTAGACGAACTGCCAATCGAGCAACTCATACATTAGGCCAACTCTAGGCCATTTCTAACCGATCCTCTAAAATGACATAAGAAAGTAAAAATTCGGCTTTATTCCCTTATGGCACACCTAGCCGATCCTCAATTCGTTGTAAGGGTGTAAAAATTATACTCCGGCCCCAAACTTCTTCCTAAATTTACTCCGTTGAAACGGGCCGAGTAAAATTGGTGCTCTCTCTCGCCTCCCTTGCTTCTCCTGCACGCCCCTGTCGTCCGTCGTTGCTCCCCTGCCGCTCGCCGCCGCCACCGCCCCTGCGAGCTTGCGTGCCGCCGCCGCTGCCGCTTGCCGTTGTTGCTGCCCCAGTGCTGCTATCGTTCCCCGCTGCTACCATTGGCTGCTGCTGCTGCCACTTGCCGCTGCTGCTCCTTGCCGTTACTGCTGCACCACTGGTGCCATTCGCCGTTGCTGCTGCCACGCTGCCGCCGCCACTGCTCCTCGTCGTTGTTGCTCCGCTGCTGCAGTTCGTCGTTGTTGCTACACCGCTGCTGCTGCTGCCCCGCCGCTGCTGCTGCCGTTCAATGTTGCTGCTCCGCTGCTGCTACTGCAGCTCATCTCTGCTGCTGCCCTGCTACCGCTACCGCTGTCGTTGCTTTGCTGTTGTTTCCGACGTGGTCACCAACGTCGCGGACACGCATAACAGGTGTTCATCGAAATGCATAAACCAAAACGTAAGTTTATTCCACGAAATTTAGGGAATCAGCTAGGTCCAGCCAAATTTTATTGGAGTAAATATACTCCACTAAGATTTTACTCTGCCGGATACTCCGCTATTTTTAGGGGATCGGCTAGAGATGGCCTAAAAGACCCCCTATATATAAGGGAAGATCAAGTCGAGTAAACCAGTTTTGGTCGAACCTAGACGATCCCCTAAATATAACAGAGTGATTTTTTTTCATTTTCATTTCATTTTCAGCACCGAAACAAATTTCATTGCATCTTTAGTTCATTGAATGACATTTTGATACATTGGAGCACATAATTTACCAATTCTTCGCTACGAGAATGAAACCATAGAAAACAAGACGTCGTCGCCGGCAGCCGGATGCGGCAGATCTACCGATTCTGCGGCGGCAACAGCACGGAAAGGCATAAATCCAGATGGACAAGGACCGTGGTGGGGCCTATGGAGCATCCGCGGTGGCAGGTGGTGGCCGCGGGGGACGAGAAGGATGGCATCGGCGTAGATGCAGTGCAGATGAGGGATGGGTGAGGCAGCGAAGGGGATGGGATTTTTTCCCCTCCAAACGGTAGCGCTCAAGCGAATATAGGGGCGAGATAAGCCACGGATGATAATTTTGTTGGGGAACGCAGCAGAAAACAAAAATTTCCGACCTACGCACCAGCCTAGGACCACTATGGAGACTGCATACAAGGTTTGATCTTTTTCGTTACCGACTCGTAGCGCAGCGGAAGTAGAGTCGATGACGATCGGCGGTGCAGATCCCCGCAGCTAGGATTTACAACCTCCCAACCGCGAGGATGTATACCCTCATCTACCCCTCGAACAGCCCTCCGGGAGGCGGTCGGACAGTCCCCCAGACGGTGTCGCAGACAGCCCTTCGGGAGGACCTTCGAAACTCGGACGGTCACTCGGACAGCCCTTCGGGAGGACCTCCGAAACTCGGACGGTCACTCGGACAGCCCTTCGGGAGGCACTCTCGAACTAAGACCGAAACTACGATCTCTCTACAGAGTTGCACACATACGGTATCATCTATCCGGCAGGGCTTCGCCGTCCAGAACTAGTTCCTGCCGGAACCCAGACAGCCTTTCGGCCCTACGAAACTATTTCGTGGGAGGGAGAGAGAAGCCAGATAACATCAGCTGGCATGTGTATAAGAGCAAGAGTGTGGTTTGGGGCAGCCCATCCACTTCTATTTATAGGAAAGCCAAGGGGCAAAATTGGCATACAAAAGTACCAAAGTGCCCCTACTTTATGTCATACATAAAAGAATAAAGGGCAAAAAGGTGTGCCATGTGGAGCTCCATGAAGGAGCACCACCATGGCCGGCCACCCTCATGGGGGACCCCCCAAGGGGGCTTCCTTAGTGCCTAAGGCATTCTAGAAGCCTTTTGGGAAAATCCCAAAAGGTGCTTTCCATAAAAATCCCAAAAAGCACTTTCACTATTCACGACGACATTTTTCAGCGTCCGTTCGAACTAAAAATATTTATGTGGGCTTAGAACATTTCCAGTACACACTAAAATAATTTTCAACGCGTTCCGAAACAATTCCGGATTAGTGATTTCATTTGCGAAAACCATTTGAAGTGGTTCCGGCAGCTCCGGAACATTTCTGGTTTTTCTTCCGGAAAATTCCCAGAAGTTTCCAGAATGATTCTGGCACCCTCCAAGAATTATCAGGCATGTGCCGAAACCAATTTGACTTAATGGTATCCCCTGAAACAACTTTTCAGTTTTACCGAAACTGTTCCGGTGTTCTCTCTGCGGAACTTTTCCGCTGTCCGAAACTTTTCCGGTGATTTTCTCTCAGACTCCCTGTCTAGTATTCAGCAGATAGATGACCCTTAAGCGTGTGACCCTATAGGTTCGGTGAAGTATAGACATGACCCGGAACCCCTTCCGATCAATGATCAACATCGGAGCCGTGGACACCCATATTGACCCCTATACCCACACGAATGAATATTCGAGTGAACCTCGAGTTGTCGTGTGCTATTCCTGTTGCTTCGCGATATGTTACAAATATCCAAGGTGAGACATGTTGGCATCCCTGTGGATCAACACCTTGTCCACTATGCCAGTTACCTCGTTACCGGTATTGTTCTCTTTTCTCCTTCCGTGTTCCGGCATCCCCGTGATCAAATCACAAAGTGTCTGGCTAGATGATGATGGATACCGTAACACCGAGAGGGCCCAGAGATATCTCTCCATCGTCGGAGGAGCAAATCCCAATCTTGAGCTATCAAGTTACTTGACATACTTTTCCATGAACCCGTAAGCCGCCGTAATAGCCACCCATTTACGGATGACGTTTAACAAACCCCAAAGTTCATGAAGCAAGCATGAAGAAACTCGATACTCTCATGGTCTAAGGAATCATGCAAACGTTAACCATCTGTGTGTTATTAACCATTAACTTGTGACGAATGAATCTCATAGCATAACATCAATTCGGGTCGATTCAACACAAATGTTCTTCTAACATAGTGCCCTCAAAGTTGCTGGCATAGACATACCCATGATCAGGAAAACATAACCATCATGCAACACTTGAGCTAGTCTTAGAGGCCAGACTAGGAATACATTTTACCGTTTATTATTCCACACGTGCATATGAGTCTTCCTCCGAGCCTCATGGTTATTGTAGACTCGAGAACCATAGCAGTTATAGCATGGAACATACCTAATTATGAACAGGGAGATAATCAATAACATTTATTATTGCCTCTAGGGCATATCTCCTACAGACTCCCACTTGCACTAGAGTTAATAATCTAGTTAATGTTAATGCACTTTACACCTGTGGCACATTGGTGTAAAATATGCTTCGCATGTGGTATAGCGTGATGTCCAACGGATCTGACGACTTCAGCTCCGTGTGTAACTTTGCATATCCTTGCGTTTTCACGCTTTCACAAAATTCATATTTTGTGTGGACTTGGCTTTGCATATGTGTGAATCATTGGTCGAAACCTGATTCCTCAGACTGAGCTATGGAGCAACTATCTGCAATAGTGTCCCATAGACCAAAGCCATCTTGGAACCATACTAAGTTCATGAATGAACTATATGATTCAACAACTTCTTTGTCGCTTCTAAAGCGTCAACATACTTAGCCTTTGTTATAGAATTCGCCACAGTATCTTGTTTGGAACAATTTCCAACTACCGTGCCACCATGTTGTGTATTACACAAAAACCCTTAACTTAAATCGAAAATCGCATGGAGCATTGATGAAGACTGTATCAATGTAATTACTTACAACGAGCACTTCATAATCTCTGCTTGCGAGAAAACATGTCATCAGTACTGCTCTAGTACTCAATGACATCTTTCACTGTTGTCCCATGATCAATACTTTGATCACTTTGGTATCTATACTCGCAACAACTTTGGAGTATTTGGACATATCTGGTTGTTTTTACATACCATGGAATACATGATTAATCCAAACACAAGAGTGTGTGGAATCACCATCATGTATTTTGCTCATCAGTGTTTTGGGACACCGAGTCTTGCAAAAACTCTTTCCATGTGACTTCGGCAAGAATCACTCCTTGATGTTTTTCAATGCTAAAAGGTTTTAGCATTTTGTCAATACGTATCTTTGCTCAGCCCCATTAGGTAAATCTATCTCCATAGATCATCATGCCTAATATCAAGGCTATTTAGCCCAAGCACTTCATCGAAAAAACTATTTTCAAATGAAGTCCTAATTCGTGTCAAGAAATTTATTTCCAATTAACAATGTGTCAAGCACACAAGGTTTTTAGAAATATTATTATGCTCCCACTTATTTTCTTGAATCACAAGCATCTTCGTTACCCATTGATGAAGTCAAAAACCCTTTTCGACCATTTCATCAAAACACGAAGATTCCAACTCCATTTTGCTCTCTTCTGTCCATTGATGGAACTCTGAAGTTTGCATACTTACTAGCATCCTCTGGACTGACAAAATACCTTGGACTGTAACACATGCAAGTCCTTGGTCACATTTCCATCAGATGGAAATCCTTTCGTCATCCATGTTTCACATCTCATGATTGAAATATGTATTAATTGCTAGTTCAACCCGAACCGACTTTAAGCATCGCTACGGTGAAACAACCTCATCGTAGTCAACTCCTTGAACTTGTTATTTCAACAAGTCGAGCTTTATGGATAAAACATTTTTATCCGTATCAGTTTTTAGTTCCATAAATATTCGTTAGACTCTAAGCCTTTCGAAAGGTGTATCAAGATTTTAATCTTGAAACATTTATATGGAAACTATCTTGGATTGTATTGGCATTTAGCCAATCCCGGAGGCAGGGCCCATCACCGCTTCCTTGTGTATCGTAGGTATACTGTTGTCCAACAACAATATCTCGTTTGCGCACCTGAGAGGTTTGCACGAGCCTTGCCTACATGGTTCAGCTGCAAGTTCGACCGAAGTCCATACATTTTATTGTAGAGACTTCCGTATCAGTCGCAGTAGGAAACTCCGGAATCACTTCCAAGGTTCCTTTCCTTTGACCTGATGACAAAGATACTGGTTATCTCGTCGAGTTGCACTGTCCTCCTACTCACCTTATGTAAGAACTATTCTCTTTAAAAGCATACCGTTTTGTGGCAAAATCCTTTGCCTCGGTATAGTGGTGGGGAAATACCCAATGACTTGGGATAACCTACAAAGTAGCACTTGTCTGATTTGGAATAGGTTTGTAACCTTTTACACAAGCCCCATATTCCAAATGTTAAGAAAAGATATAACATGGTTGGGCGTACCATACCATGACGTCATTTCAACAGACCCGATGGAGCTCTTTTCAGTGTAAAAGCCGCAGTCTCTAAAGCATCACTTTAAAAGGGATAATGGAAAATTTATTTATGTCATCTTTGATCTTACCATGTCATAAATGGTTCGATTACATCTTCACGGACTTATCACTTGCAGTGGTGTTCTAGGAGGTGCAAGTTATGAAACCCCTTTCACAACTCATCAGACATTCGCTAAACTTGTAACTCAAATATTCCTTTCCACAATCAATTTGCAGAAACATAATTTTGTTGTTACAATAACTTCTACTTCATTTTTGAAAACCTTATGAATGAATTCAAAAGATCCAGACTTACGTCTCAACAAGTAAATATCCATATATCTACTTGAGTCATTTCTGAAGATAGATAAATCCACTACTTGCAACAACATTTATTGGACTACACACATCATAATGTATGATCACCAATATGTTCTTTGCTCGTTCCTTATCGCCTGTGAACAGTATTTCAGTCACTTCACTTTTCAGAGGAAAGTTGCAAGTGTCAAATGATTCAAAATCAAACGACTTCAAAATCCATCATAATGGAATTTTCCATGCGGGTTTCTCCAATGTGACCAAATGCAGTGCCACACTTGTGTGGTATTCTTTTAGTCTTGCGACATTTAGCGTCAGTGTTATGGATGTATCATATTTGCATCAATATTCATAACATACATCCCATCTAGGATGGAAGCATGGCCCTTCATGCATGTTATTCATAATACTGAACAACAATTGTTGTTTTTATGAACAACTCTTTTGCAACAAACATTGTGCAATGGGCTAGAGTGTATGAAACTCTAAAATGAATTATGAAAATAAACCCAGAGGTAATGTATTATTATCAATATTCATAACACACATCTCATTCATAATGAAAGTATGGCCCTTATGTTATTCATAACACCGAACATCAAAAGTTCTCTTATGAACAACCTTCTTGCAAGATACCTTATACAAAGGGCTAGAGTGTGAAACTCTAAATGAATTATGAAAATAAATACATAGGTAATACACCGATGGAAGGTATAGTAACTTTTACTATGTTTCCAGCGCGTATCAAAACCTCATCCCTGGCTAGTCTTTCAGGTCATAGTAGTTCTTACATCGAGTTGCAACAGAATGCAATCGAGCGGGTATCTTTGTGATCAACTCACAATACCCAAGAATTAGTGATTAACATGTTTAACCATAATTCCCAAGAACTATATCTTTGACTAGCCTTCTATACATCAAAAACTTGTATGACATTCATACATGAGCTGGATATTCCAGTCTTCTTTCTTTCTGCCTTTATACTTCTAACAGTTTAACTTTCAGTATTTCTCCTACTCTCAGAAGAAGCACTCAGCTTAAGAGTGGCGTTAGCCCCGGACTTCCTAGGCGTGAAAGTTTCACTAACACCCTTCGGACACTTCCTTTCTCTTTAAGTTGTTGTTTTATTCACCTTCATATCATATGACAGGCGTTCTTCTGGATCCCTTTTTTATCAGTCTAATGTATAGTAAACACTTTACTAATGTTTTGCAAACAAACATTGCTTTGGATATCTCATATCTTTTAGCCTTTGTCTGTCTCTGAAAAAGATTGTCAGATTCCATGAATATCACATAACTATCCAAACTTTCGAAGTTCGGGTCTCATAGAAGCAAACATATTTCACTTGACCGTAACGGAATTTTAGCTTTTGGATCGAAGGACGAGAGTCATATCATCCATAGCATTAGCGGGAGAATACCGAAAGTATGCGATGGGACAAAGTCCTTCTCGGCACTCTTGAGGACAATCCTCACATTACGTTACCAACCGTAAAGTTTTAACCAGATATTTAACAGCTATTCAATTTTAACAGGGAAGGTGGAAATGCGAGCCATTATCCTACAACTATTATGCAAAACACACTTAGACAGAGTTCATAATTAATTTCACTGAGAATTAAACAAGTTAATTCAACAGTGCGCTCCCACTCAAATCAATATCTCTCATAATTGATTGTGAGTGATACAAGACCCGCATTTTAATTCAACGCCACGGTTCGAGATGAACTCAAATGGCGCGAACTTCAATCGGTAGGCAAACTTGCCGATCACATCTCTATGTGATTCTTGTTCATCTTTCGATGGGCGTGTTCCGAGCTCATGACTGTCATGCCTGAACGTCAAGACAACCAAGTGATCTCGCTGCGAGGTCTCAACTCACCCACCTCACACTTCTCTAATCGTTCGCACCCATGGAGATCATGTGATGCCCCGAAAAGTTAGGTGCCGTGACGGTGCTACACTTGGGAGAACACTAACTACTTGATATTTTTGTGAGAGATCACCCTAATAAAAAGCGACTACTGCGCAATCAAGAAGGGTGCATCATAAGGGATAAAGATCTCAGGTAATTCATAATAGCATGATATGGTATAGCCCTTTCTGACGGAGAAGTCTTTCATTTCTTCGTCTCCGGCATTCGCGTCAGTGTTCACCTTCGCGAAGATTGCCACCACCTTGTCGATGCACCAGATAATATTGCTATCTCTATAGCTAATAAAATAAGTGCATTACTTAAGGTTGACACGCAGGTCATTAAAGTGACAATCATATGGCTCCAGCCATCATACCGAATCAGGACACGCAGATCATGTTAATCAATTTACATCATATAGTCATCTCATACATAATCAAATTATTATGAGCACTGCTATACCACATCATATGCACATGCAAACCATCCTGCAAAACCAAGTTAGACGCCTCTAATCGGTTCATGCAAAAACTTGTTTTACGTGGCTTCTAAGGTTTCGAAACAAACCGAAGCTACCAACGTCCATCATCAAGCATGATAATCCAAGTCGCTAGATTAACATTGCGGGGTGTATGAAACACGAGATAATAAAATCTCGAGCCCCATACTAAACTTCGTCATACGCATGACCCCCGTGCAGATCATATCTGCATTGCCCTTTCGTCTGCGAAATTTCATCTTTCTTTTTAACCGCGGTGGAATTCAATGAACTGTTAGCACTTCGTTGATCAATCAGGATCGCGGATTGCTAGAACATTGAAACTCCACCATGCTGTTATCAAGATCAGAAATATGCAAATTCCAGGGAAGCAACAAGAACATCGGGTAACAGATTTCATCTGCTACCCGCACAAATAATTTTTAGTAATAGAACTCATCTACTACCTAATCATATTGTGCAACACCCATACATCTCTATGTATTCTAGATCGCAACCTGCATCTACGCATAGCACGGCTCATGATAATTTTGTTGGGGAACGCAGCAGAAAACAAAAATTTCTGACCTACGCACCAGCCCAGGACCACTATGGAGACTGCATACAAGGTTTGATCTTTTTCGTTACTGACTCGTAGCGCAGCGGAAGTAGAGTCGATGACGATCGGCGGTGCAGATCCCCGCAGCTAGGATTTACAACCTCCCAACCGCGAGGATGTATACCCTCATCTACCCCTCGGACAGCCCTCCGGGAGGCGGTCGGACAGTCCCACGGACGGTGTCGCGGACAGCCCTTCGGGAGGACCTTCGAAACTCGGACGGTCACTCGGACAGCCCTTCGGGAGGACCTCTGAAACTCGGACGGTCACTCGGACAGCCCTTCGGGAGGCACTCTCGAACTAAGACCGAAACTACGATCTCTCTACAGAGTTGCACACATACGGTGTCATCTATCCGGCAGGGCTTCGCTGTCCAGAACTAGTTCCTGCCGGA
This sequence comes from Elymus sibiricus, assembly GCA_039707655.1. Lineage (NCBI taxonomy): Eukaryota > Viridiplantae > Streptophyta > Magnoliopsida > Poales > Poaceae > Elymus > Elymus sibiricus. Next base: position 315,132,508 of record CM077665.1, read on the forward strand.
ACCCAGACAGCCTTTCGGCCCTACGAAACTATTTCGTGGGAGGGAGAGAGAAGACAGATAACATCAGATGGCATGTGTATAAGAGCAAGAGTGTGGTTTGGGGCAGCCCATCCACTTCTATTTATAGGAAAGCCAAGGGGCAAAATTGGCATACAAAAGTACCAAAGTGCCCCTACTTTATGTCATACATAAAAGAATAAAGGGCAAAAAGGTGTGCCATGTGGAGCTCCATGAAGGAGCACCACCATGGCCGGCCACCCTCATGGGGGACCCCCCAAGGGGGCTTCCTTAGTGCCTATGGCATTCTAGAAGCCTTTTGGGAAAATCCCAAAAGGTGCTTTCCATAAAAATCCCAAAAAGCACTTTCACTATTCACGACGACATTTTTCAGTGTCCGTTCGAACTGAAAATATTTATGTGGGCTTAGAATATTTCCAGTACCCACTAAAATAATTTTCAACGCGTTCCGAAACAATTCCGGATTAGTGATTTCATCTGCGAAAAGCATCTGAAGTGGTTCCGGCAGCTCCGGAACATTTCCGGTTTTTCTTCCGGAAAATTCCCAGAAGTTTCCAGAATGATTCTGGCACCCTCCAAGAATTATCAGGCATGTGCCGAAACCAATTTGACTTAATGGTATCCCCTGAAACAACTTTTCAGTTTTACCGAAACTGTTCCGGTGTTCTCTCTACGGAACTTTTCCGCTGTCCGAAACTTTTCCGGTGTCCGAAACTTTTCCGGTGATTTTCTCTTAGACTCCCTGTCTAGTATTCAGCAGATAGATGACCCTTAAGCGTGTGACCCTATAGGTTCGGTGAAGTATAGACATGACCCGGAACCCCTTCCGATCAATGATCAACATCGGAGCCGTGGACACCCATATTGACCCCTATACCCACACGAATGAATATTCGAGTGAACCTCCAGTTGCCATGTGCTATTCCTGTTGCTTCGCGATATGTTACAAATACCCAAGGTGAGACATGTTGGCATCCCTGTGGATCAACACCTTGTCCACTATGCCAATTACCTCGTTACCGGTATTGTTCTCTTTTCTCGTTCCGTGTTCCGGCATCCCCGTGATCAAATCACAAAGTGTCTGGCCAGATGATGATGGATACCGTAACACCGAGAGGGCCCAGAGATATCTCTCCATCGTCGGAGGAGCAAATCCCAATCTTGAGCTATCAAGTTACTTGACATATTTTTCCATGAACCCGTAAGCCGCCGTAATAGCCACCCATTTACGGATGACGTTTAACAAACCCCAAAGTTCATGAAGCAAGCATGAAGAAACTCGATACTCTCATGGTCTAAGGAATCATGCAAACGTTAACCATCTGTGTGTTATTAACCATTAACTTGTGACGAATGAATCTCATAGCATAACATCAATTCGGGTCGATTCAACACAAATGTTCTTCTAACATAGTGCCCTCAAAGTTGCTGGCATAGACATGCCCATGATCAGGAAAACAGAACCATCATGCAACACTTGAGCTAGTCTTAGAGGCCAGACTAGGAATACATTTTACCGTTTATTATTCCACACGTGCATATGAGTCTTCCTCCGAGCCTCGTGGTTATTGTAGACTCGAGAACCATAGCAGTTATAGCATGGAACATAAACCTAATTATGAACAGGGAGATAATCAATAACATTTATTATTGCCTCTAGGGCATATCTCCTACAAATTTTTCCTCCACTAACCGTTTAAGACGATCGACTAGGTGCCAGTTAGAGAAGTAAAGCCAAATTTTTACTCCGCTAACGCCGTATAGAGGATCGGTAAAAATGCCCTTATCCAAGGGTTTTGCTTAAATAAAGTTTGCAAGACTTATTTTCATGTTTCTCACGGACCGTATTCATGACATTATCATGGCAAAGTTCGTCGTGACTTAAACAATACTCCCTCCATTCCTTTATATAAGGTGTATTTGTTTTTTTTCAAAAGTCAAACGAGGTCATGTTTGACCGAGTTTTTAGAAAAATATATCAATATCCAGAATACAAAATTTATATCATTTGATACATCACAAAAACTAGTTTCATATTTTATCTATTTGATATTGCAGATGTGGTTAATTTATTCTATAATCTTGGTCAAAATTCAAATGGTTGACTTGCACGGAAAACAATACACCTTATATTCTGGAATGGAGGGAGTAAAATTTAGCACTTTCCCTCGAAAAAAAATGTAAAACTATTTGCTTTCTTTATATGAGCAATACGATATGAGTCGTGTATACGAGCTTACACTTAGGAATCTGCTCGGGCGTGTCGGCCACCCAATTGCTTCGTGACCCAGAAAGTCTTCGATCCCACGCGAGGGCACACGTTTTTAGTTTATGAAACTTAAGATTTTATCGATTGCAGTTACTGAAACATAAAATTTTGTCGATCGCAATTATTGAAAGTTGCGATTTTGTTGGTCGTCACTCACACCCAGTGTCAACAGTTGAAACTTAATGAAGTTTTTAAAACTTATCAAAACGTATTAAAATGTATCTCATTTGTAAGCCCTTGTCACAAGAAAACGAATATTCAAACATAATTTTATTTAGACATTTGGTTCAAAGATATAAAAATTTGAAAGCCAAAAAAATGGGGTTGTGTGCTACAAATCCCGTTCTGTTTTCACTTGGTTGGAATTGAAATCGCTTTAAGTGTTCTAGCGGAGATCCATGCTCTTATGAGGCATGCCGTTATCCTTTCAACACACGAAACTGCAAGTCATCGTCCAATCAGACTCATCAGAGGTGCTGTCCATGGCCCTGTTTGGATCCATGTGTTAGAGTTAGTTTGAGTTAGATTGGGGCTCAACTAACTCTAACCCAGCCAAACAGGAGGAGTTAGATTGGGTTAGTTTGCTCTAACCCAACTAGCCCATAGGAGAGGTGCTTATTTGAGTTAGATTGGGTTAAATTCTAACTCTAACCTCTAACTAGTTAGAGTATCAAATGATAATTTAACATGGTTGGCATATGGGCACTTGGTAGCTGAGATCAAAGGCTTAATGGAGAAGAGGGTATTTATTCCCCAGAAGATTAGTAGGGATCAGACTAAAGTAGCAGATTGTCTGATTAAATACAGCCTTATGGACTCATGTACCACTGTTTGGCTTCAGAGAGGCCTTCCATGTGTCGAGAAACTCTTGCAGTTGATTGTAATCCTATAATTACAGAATAAAACACCCATTTTCCCCGTAAAAAAAAGGTTCAGTGGATTCCTTCCCGCAAATAGGCCTGGGAAGTATTAGGAATTTTGACTGCGCCCACTTGGATATGTACCAATGTAGTAACATCACTATGAACACCGGCTGGAGGTGCAAAGGAGGAGCGTGACACAAAACATAGGAGGGGTCGACGATTTACAATGCCAACCAAATAACATGGTCTTTCAGACTTTGGAAGAGCAGAATATTTAGATAAGTATCATATACAAATACAGATTACAGATCTATCAAAAAATAACTGGAAGGAACGGAAGAACTAGGTGGCATATTTTCTAGAGTTATGGACAGGTTCATAACCTGAGAGGATTTTGCATTGGACGTCAATCCCCAGCGAACGTCCTCCCCTATGGGGGGCATGACATTTATGTTAAACACTGAACCTGTACATGCTATTGTAACTACTAGCTCCTAGTCTTCAGGCACGTCCTGTGTGATGGTTAGCAAGCACCTGCGCGTGCCGCTGCTTCCGCTGCGTCCTCTCTCCCTCTTCTACTTACGTAACAGTTCAGAACAGATTCAATGCAAGATATACGGGAGAGTATAACTGTCTAGCTATTTACACAGTTTGTTTCAATTGCACGGCGCCATTTGATCCTGGGGTTCCTGGCGAACGTTCGCCACATAGCATTTCCAATTTCATGATCTGTGATCAGGTGGCCGGCCGTGGCCTATTTGCTTGTGAGTTGTTAAATTATGGATGAAACTTTAGGTGTAATCGTTGTGAAATTCCACGAAGGGTGTTTATTCTCTGCACATAGGAAAGCATGAAAACCAGATGGAGTCAGTGGAGCAACTCAAAAAAAAAACGACAGTGGAGCAGGCAAATGCAACCCTTTTGATTAGCGAAACCCAGATGTTCTGATCACATTGGTAACCAATGAAATGATCGATCTAGTGAGCCAAGTGCTTGCCTATGGCAAGGCAGAATTCAGAGTAGTGAACCAACACGTTTCAGGATTCAGGACGCATTGTTAGCTAGCAATGTTCCTCCTTGATCTCGTCGGCGCGGGCTGCAGCCACCACGTCGCCGCGATCATTTTGACAGTCACTGGTGTCGTCATAGCAGTGGGAACCCTTCTTGGATGGCCTGCAGCCTGGCCCAGCGGGGTACTTGCGAGCGTTGAGCTCGATCTTGCGCAGCGCGGCCTTGCCCAGGTCGACGCCGCACATGTCCGAGAGGCGGACGAGGTAGAGGAGCACGTCGGCGAGCTCCTCACCGAGGTGCTCTGTCTCCCTCTCTTCCCACCCGGGCAGCCCCTTGGGCACCTCCCCTTTCCACTGGAATATCTCAGAGAGCTCCCCCACCTCACCCACCTGCACCCACAATGTATCACAAACCACATTACACCACCGGACATGATCAGAATATAGGCAGATGAGCTACAGGTGCATATAAAGTAGCTAAAGCCTACATGCTGCTAACATTTGCCTTTTCTATTGGCAGCACAAATGTTAGCAAAACAGGGCAGTATAAGTTTTATGGTACAGGCCTTTTAGTTGCTTTCCCCAGCACAGCTATAACTCTATAAGCAAGAGCAAACAAACAAAAGAAGTAGTCCAATATTATCATAATTATGATTTATGGGTGCATAATAAGAAACAAATAGAGCACATTTGAACATCATGGCCCATGGGTGACGTTATGATACCTAATCCAAGCCCGACGCTGGTTAATATCATGATATAAGTTGTTTTGGAAAGTACACATTTTACGGAATTTTAGAGCAATTGTAAGGTTACACGGCATATTCATGAATTAGACAGTCACATACAAACAATGAGGTTAGCTACTCCCTTTGTTTCCATTTATTTACTCTGCATATTAGCTTTGAACCAATTCAAACTTATATAAACATTTACAATAAGAATATATGTGATGCGAAAATATATTTAATGATGAATTTAGTGCTATTGATTTGGTATTGTAGATGTTAATAAAAAATTCTAAAAACTTGGTTAAAGTTTATAAGGATTAATTTAAATGAAATCTAATATGCAAAGTAAATAAAATGAAGGGAGTATTTTGGTAGGTCAAAGGAATGCACGGTTATTTTAACGTCAGGTGTGCTTTATGTGACAGTAAAAACATAAGCATGCCAAATTTCAACAACTGATCCTCCCAAGAAGTCAAAATAAGGAGCTCACCATTCTTGAGAATGTAAAAGGAGACTAGAAAGAGTCACAAGAAGCAGCAAAAAAGATTTGCCCAAAAGAAGACAAATCTTTACAATCAATGATTTCCCTGCCTCATGGAATAGACTAAAAATACGCCCATTATTTGCTATTCCTAGAACTATAGTAAGAAACAGATCAAACGCAGAAGGATATAAAAGTAAAAAAGACAGATCAAACGCAGAAGGATAAAGGTAAAAACAGATCAAACGCAGAAGGATAAAAACAGCATTTGATCAAACAATAAGGATCATAACGAATAAAATCCCCGACAGTAATTCACCAAGAAAATTGACCCCAAATGAATCTACAAGGAAAATAGGCTAAATAACCAAGGTAGGTTCAGAGGGGAGAAATCAAGAAAGGAGTCAGAGGGGCAGACCAGAGCAAGCAGGAGGTTCCTTGGGCTGTGGTACTGCTCCCAGTCCCTCTCCCTGGCGAAGTCGGCCATCTTCTTCCTCAGCTCCTCCAGGGTCACCGCCGCCGCCGCCGCCGCACCGCCACCCTTTTCCGTCTCCTCCAACTCAACAGCATTCATCGTCTCTGTAACACACAGACTCGCGCACACGGAAAAGACTTGCAGAGGCTGTGAAAGTAGAAGAGGGAGAAGACGAGGCGGCTTTATATGGGGTACGGAGGAGAGAGGACGACAAGGGGAAGGGGACAGCCGGAGGAGCAACCCTAGATATGTTTATTTGGGGGTCGGAAGCTGAATGGTGCGAATTTAGTTCCGACCGGTCCGGGTTCCGCTCGAGTGAAAAGCACGCTCCGAGGAATTGACGACAGGTGCTTCAAATCAAACACATCAAACCGTCTGAACGTGTCCACGCACAACGAATAGGGTGGTAGCAATTCAACCTGGTGTACCAAACATTCGTCTCATTTCAACCCGGTGCCAACGTTGTTGTCGTCTGGCTTGCGGAGATGGTCGGGGGCAGACTCCGGCCCGCGCCGCCCGCCCTTACCCTTGCTGGCGAGGGCATGGTCGGCACGCTTGAGCTCGGACTCCGCAAGCCTGTCTTTGTAGAGCTGGTTGCTGATCCGGCATCAGCGGCACGCGGACGTCTGCGCGGTTATCCTAAACCGATCCTCGTCCAGGCCAACGCTAGTTCTAGGTCGGGACGCATCCAGACCAGTATCACGTCCAACGTTCCGAATGTCGAATGGCGCATGACGTTGCACCACTCCTTCTCGGTTGCCGTCTTGTCGGTTGCTACCCTAGTGCGCGAGGACGTGTCGCCGCCGCCACGACCGGGGTAGTGAAGGAGGCAGTGGTGTGCATTGACAATCGTCGAGGAGGACACCTCCTCCTCCTTGACGGAGGTTGGGCATAGGGATGATGATGGCGGCGCAACTCCTTGTCGCGCCCGAAACAGTGCGACAGACTGGCTGGAGGAAGCTTCCATACTGGTTGTGCGGCGGGGACTCTGTTTACGTCTTGATGTGGCATCATGGTTAGGACGACGACTCCTCCTTGATGCGTCGGTCGCAGAGGGACTGCTCAAGCGGCGGCTCAAGTTGCCGCTTGTATTCGTCGTCGGTTCGTGCGGCCTCGACAAGGAGGGACAAGGGCTGCTCCTCCTCATCGTCGAAGACCTATGGTAAGACCCTAGGTTATCGAACCCACAAATAGGTTTGTTAAAGACAAGGTGATTTCTACAAGCACTCGCTAAGAGAATAGTTTCAGTTTCCCGGACCAGAAACATACACTTTATAAGAAAAAAAACAATAATAAGAAAAATAGGCCATGGCTTAAGATTTTAAATGCAATTGTATACTTGCACTTGGGATCCTATCTTGGTATTCAATATGGCTCTGGTAGACAATGTTACATACATGTTCTCTACATGTTGTTTGTGAAAGATGCGTCCAAATAACTTCATAGCAGATGCATCTTGGTTCTATTCTCCCACCAAGGCTCTTACCTTCTTTCGGGGTTATTTCAATTATTAATAATTAATCCATACCAACGCATTGGACATTTAATGGTTGCATGTACCCCGAGAATAGTTTTAGCTACCGTAATGATGCCACCAAGGTTCGGCATAGCTTTCTGCTGCTCTCCTTGATTAATCCTCAGTTTCCAGGTACCTGCGAGGCCTTAGTATGAGGTAGAGACAACACACAAATTTGTTGCATAACAAATAGAAATAACATTATTATTAAAGTAAATCAACAATCCTGTTGTGCGAGTACACGGGGCTGCGAGGCTATGCCTCAGCCCTTAGCCCGAGGGGACTACTCGCCCACCGCAAATAAATCACAAGCAAAAGACATTATAGATGATACTTGAGGACGAATGATTTAATTAGCCTTATAATGTCAATGTATGCAAATTTCTCTTGATTACAAGTTTATGTCTATGGCTATGGGGATGAATACTACAGAGATGAAGATGGAGTTGGAGATGGATATGGTTGTTCTATATAAGAATGGTGGCGGATGCGAAGGGGTGACTTGGTGGATGAGTGACTCCTCTTGCCGAAGATTTTTCTTCTACCTTATATGGTCCTAATGCGCGGAATAGGGTTTGTGGGATGATGCGTTGCGAATTGATCCCATGTGCCTTCACGAAATATGTCAATGCTGACATCACGAATGCGGTGGCAAAGGTACGGCCCCTGGTACAAGCGGGCCCGCTCGTACCATACGTTGTTTTCTCCTCTGGAGTCTCCTGTGCACCCCCAGTTAATTGCACTTGATCACCACACCTATTATCTTCCATACATGCTTGATCTTATCACCTACAATGTTTCATTCCTGCTAGGAACAAAATTTAAAAGAGATTTGCAGTCTTTCACATTTATTAGTCAGATAATATCAAAGTGATTCTTTGAGAAAATCTGAGATTATCCGGTTTAAACAATGGTAATAATGAGTGCAAAAATACACTCATCAATAGTCTATTCCCCCCCTCTAGACATACTTAATCGACCATACAATTTCACACAATCGTAGTTCCGCTAATCTCTTTTGACCTATGATTTGCGTGATTTAAGCAAGTTCCAGGCTTTCCCCTTCGTTCTTTTACTCTTGGAGGTTGGTAAATCCTAGGTGGTAGCCGTTGTTGGTGATGAATCAATTTGTGATTTACCCCAAATGTTTGTGAAGATTTGGAGGATATCTCAAGATCTGCCACTAGTGGTTTGGAATCATCTTTGTGATGATATATCAAGGAGAAGAGGGCGAGTCTTCGTGGTGTTGGTGTGCCTTTGTGATGACACACACCCCTTCAACGGTGACTATTTCCTTCCAATGAACTTAACATCAAGATACATCGTCGTCTCTGTGGTCTTTAGTTATTCCTAATTATATATTATTTACGTATGGTTTACTTTGGTCACTTGACCTAGCAAGCATCATTTAAGTGGTATATATTACCATAGAATTGTTCATGCCCACACTTTATATTCCGCATAGCCTAAACTTGCTAATAATCAAAGTAAAATTTGTTGTCTCTATTCACCCCCTCTAGGCCCGTCTCGATCCTTTCAGTTGATGATGATGAGTATCCTCGAAGATATGGAGAAGGAATAGGAGCATCTTCTCAACTTTAGGGGTTCGACACCAGGTAGGACAATGATACCTGAATATGGCAAAGGGCCATGTCGATATGTACGACGACTATTTTGCAGCCACACTAATATTTCATGAGGGCTTCTTTCGTCGTCGCTACCGGATACACATGCATGTGTTCTTATGCATACACTACTGCAAGAAGGTCCAAAGACGACACTTGTATCAGAGACACTTCGACGAAACTGTGTGCGATGCACGAATCGCAAACGGTATAGTTCTAGCTCCGTCGCCAATAACGCGAACTGTGTGCGATGGCAGATCCATCAACCACAATTCAGATAAGAGGTGCATGCGCGATACGTGGCATACATTTGACTTTTACGAATTGTTTGTGATGAGGCAAAATGGCACAAACGGTTAAGAAAACAAAGATGTGTGCGATGTATGGCATACAGTTCACAGAGTAGAACTGTTTGCGAAGATCCAATATAACGCAAATGCTTACGCAGATCCAGATGTGTGTTGTAGAAGGCATACAGATCGCTCAGATGAACTTTTTGCGATGATCTGGAAGAACACAAATGGTTTGGTGTAACAAGGTGTGTGTGATACTGTGGGATCGAGAAGGGACGTCTTGAGGGGGGTGAATAGACTACTTGGCAAAATAAAAACCTAACCTTTTCCCAATTTTAATGGTCGGCAAGTTTTAGCAATTCTATCAAGTCTAGCACACCCTACTGCAAGTCAACGAGTATAGCTGCAAAAAGTAAAGAAAAGCACATGTAAGTAAGAGTAGAGAAAGGAAGATCAAACGCAATAGGGACTCAAAGATTTTTTCCGTGGTTCCGATAGGTGGTGTTATCGTACGTCCACATTGATGGAGACTTCAACCCACGGAGGGTAGCGATCGCGAGAGTCCATGGAGGGTTCCATCCATAAGGGTCCACAAAGTAGCAACCTCGTCTATTTCATCACGGCTTACGTCCACGAAGGACTAGCCTCACTCGGGGTGGATCTTCACGAAGTAGGCTATCTCCTTGCCCGTACAAACTTCTTGGTTCAACTCCACACGCGAACGGAGGCTCCCAAGCGACACCAAACCAATCTAGGAGACACCACTCTCCAAAAGGTAATAGATGTGGTATGAATGATGAACTCCTTGCTCTTGTGCTTTAAAAGATAGTCTCCTCATCACACAATCACTCTCGCAGGTTTGGCTTGGTAGAAGAGGTTGATTGGGTGGAAAGCAACTTGGGGAGGCTAGAAATCAAGATTCATATGGTTGGAGTGGAAGATCTTGATCTCAACACATGAGTAGGCGGTTCTCTCTCAGAAAATGGATGGGGCAAGTGTTGGTTGGTTCTGAGTGCTCTCTCTACGAATGAGAGGGAGGTGGAGGGGGATATATAGGCTTCTCCAAAATTCCAACCGTTACAACATTATTGCCCAACTCAGTGAAACCGAAGCAAAAACTCGGTTGCACCGACTAGTGCAAAATGTGGAAACTTTTGGCATTTCGGTGAGACCGATATATAAATCTCGGTGAGTACGATTTTGGCTTGCCTAGTGATAATCCCCAAGTGCAAGGAATCATCATAGCACTTTCCAAAGATGGAAGTGATAAGTATGGAGTGTCGAACCCACAAGGAGCTAAAGGTAAGATCAATATTCTTTCATGTCCTATCTGCCACCGATACGACTCTACATACACCAAGCGTTTGCTTCTATCTAGTCACGAGAAATAAAACTGCGTTGTGGGTATAAAGAGGATGGCTTTGCATGATATTGGAGAACAAAAATATGAATACAGTTGATGCCTAAATAAAGTTAGAATATATTACAATATATTACAAATAGCGAGTGTGGGATAATGATGGTATGGTGTGCGGGATTGTCATAGGCAATTGATAATAAGATCGGTAATCATTCTTGCAATTTTATATGAGGGAGAGGCATGAGCTAACATAATTTCCATACTTGGATCATATGAACTTATGATTGGACCTCTAGCAAGCATCCGCAACTACTAGAAATCATTAAGGTAAACCCAACCATAGCATTAAACATCAAGTCCCCTTTACTCCCATATGCAACAATCCCCTTACTCGGGTGTAAGCTTCTGTCACTCTAGCCACCCACTATAAGCGAATCATGAACGTATTGCAACACCCTACAGCGAGAATTCCTCACGTGTGCGTGGCACGGAGGGCACCATAGGACAGCACAAAAAAAACATACACTCAAACCAATCAAGATCATCAATCAACCCAAAGGACAATATAAATCTATTCAAACATCATAGGGCAACACATCATTGATTAATAATATGTGGCATGAAACACCATGTTCAAGTAGGGGATTACAGCGGGGTGCGGGAGAGTGGACTGCCGTACAAAGATGAAGGAATGTGATGGAGACAGTGATGTTGATGAAGACGATCACCGTGGCGATGGTTCCCCCGAGGGCACTCCGGTGCCACCGGAAGAGAGGGGGAGAGAGCCTCACCCCTTAGTATTCCTCCTCCATGGCCTCTCCCTAGATGGGGAGAGGTTCTCCCCTCTGGTCCTTGGCCTCCATGGCTCCCGGAGGGGCGATAGCCCCTCCGAGATCGGATATCTCTCTTTGTTCTCCTCTTTGTTTTCTCTCTAGATTGGTTTTTCTTCGATACAGAGAGCGGCAGCGGCGGGGCGGAGAGTCTAGGTTAATTTCTGATGGTTTCTCTATTTATAGGATTTTTGTCGTTGGAATCACGCAAAACGGAGTTACGAGGGGGCCACAAGCTAACAGGGCCCTTTGACCTCCTGGGCGCGCCCACATAGCTTGTGGGAGCCTGGTGGCCCCCCTCCGGCGGTTCTTCGCTCCAATGTTGCTCGTATGTTCCAGAAAAAATCACCAAAAAGTTTCAGGCGATTCCGAGAACTTTCATTTTCTGCACAAAAAACGACACCACGGTAATTCTGCTAAAAACAGCGTCAGTCCGGGTTCGATCTAATTAAATCATAAAAAGTGCATCAAAGCCATATAAAAGTATTGTAAACATAGGTGAATATGGCATGAATACTTCATAAAAGTATCGATACGTTGGAGACGTCTCACCTAGGCAGTTTCGAGTTTTGGTAGCGCCGATTCCTAAAACTTGGAAATTCCGATTCTGAGAAACTGGATCCCGAAAGTTGTCACTGATTTTGGTTGCACCGAAATCAAACTTGGTGTGACCGAGAAGTTAGGGTTTGGCTCTGGATCTGTCTAGGGTGAAACTCGGTAGGGTCGATTTGGAAATGTTGGTGGCACCGAATTTGAGTGATAGGGTTTAGACAAAATATATTTGTGGGAGAATTCATGAGGGTTTTTGGTGGCTAACTCTAAGCACTTGAGCAACCAGAACATCATGGATACCTCATCCCCTTTTAATAGTATTGGCTTTCCTATGGACTCAAATGTGATTTGTCACAAAAATGCAAAATGTAGAGTCTTGAAGCTTGATGTCATGCCAATCCTATTCCTTTCCTTCTTCTCTTTCCCTTGGGGATTCTCCTCACATTTCTCAGCCATTTCTCTCTATAGACTTCATCTGAAATAAACTAGGTAAAACTACTAGTCCAAGAGACAATGTATGTTGTCATGAATTATCAAAACCTCCAAGGGAGCATATGTGCTTTTAGATATGCTGCAAACAGTCCGGTAATCAGAATTATGTGCGATGGATAGCACATACAATTTGTTGTTCTGAATTGTGTACTCGAAGGGGCATACAATTGTTGAAACCAACTGTGTGCGATAATGTGAATGATCACTGTAGGATATGTATTCTTAACCGTTTGCGATGAGATTGACAGGGGGACAGAGTTAAGGAATAAATATGAGCAAACGACAACAGAGTTAAGGAGCACAGTCTGTTTTACTTCTTCTTCTTCTTCTTGTTGGATGGCCTTGCGACATCGTCTTGGCGTGGACGCTTCTTGCCGCTGACCGCTGGTTTTTCATCGCCATTGTCATCACTATCGTCATTGTCCTCATCGTCGTCATCACGATCTCATTGATGTCCTCATCGTTGATGTCCCCGTCGTCCTCCTCCTTGTTCGACCATTCCTCCTCCTCCTCATCGTGTCATCTTCTTCGTCCTTCGACGGCTCCTCGTCCATCTGGTCATTGTCCGATGACTCGGGAGGCGGCGTCCCTTCCATGAGCCGGATAAAATGGAGGTCAGGGCTCGATGTCGGACTCATGGAAGATGAGCATGATGATTCTGAGGTTGACCCCAGGTCAGGTGCCAGACTGGCGGAACTATCATCCTCGCTGTTGCTCGACATGGTTGCGCTACATAAACAAACGGAAAGAAAGCAAGATTGCAGAGTGTGTGTAAGTGTAGCGCGGCCGGCCGAGATGATGAAGATGGTGGCGACTGAAGGATGGTGTGAAGAAAAGAGGAATGCCAATTGAAGCGAGGGATTGACAGATTATATTGGCGCCTTGGTAGGCGGTTAGAATTCCAATATAATCAACCACAATTATGTGTTCCGCATCGCTCTAAATTCCTACTATTGTGCATTTCTCAATGTGATAATTACGCACATGGGTTGGAGCGTCCAAATGTGTGCAATATGCCAACTGTTTCACATGGTACATTTTAGCAATTCCCACGGTTCGCTAGATACATTGTTTAACTACACACACACTTATATGAAACACAATGGGTGTGAAACAAGCATTTAACATAGGACAGTTGGTAAGCAATAGATGAGCTCTGCTTATTGATGTAGCCATTAATAATCAAACGAAACCTCTAATCATCATTGCAACAATGCATAGAAGATGCCTAATGCGACAACTACAACTACACATGCTAGTTCCTTCTTGTCTCTTGCTTTCATCTGTTGCCTGTGATTGATTCTTTCTTTCTTCATCGTACTGATTGTACACCCCAGATCAGTTAGTTTCTTCTTTAGCTTTACATTATCTTCTGTAAGCTTGGTGATAACACTCCGAGCCCTGCCATGCGATTCATCATCCAACCAGTTAACAAAGGCACAAGACTCATATCCCTGTGAATGTTAAATATTCAGGATGAGTGGGGGCATTAACTGAACTTAAAGGATGAACTTAGCACTAACCTCTAAGGGGCAACAAAGAAACTGTCTGCCAATGTCGAATCCATGCATACACATCGAGCGGGAGTGTGTCCGTGCACACAACTCAGCTTTTGGTACTTCTCGGTGGTGCAAACCTCGGATTCGAACTCATGTTGCAGGAGTCTGTTGGAGTCATACTCTGGATCTGGCATTTGAGCGCTTTCCTAAGAGGGGGGAGGTCCAATTCTGGACTGATTGAGTGAGTTGCTTGCTTTGGACATGCTAAAAAGATGAGTAATGATTGGGACCTCACAAAAATGAGATGATATCATTGTCAACCCTAGCAATGAATTTGAACTATTTATGATTATATACCCTAGAGCTATGATACGTATCCAACGTATCTATAATTTATGAAGTATTCATGTCATATTTACAACAAATTTTAATATGGTTTTGGTATGATTTGCATGGAACTAACCCGGACTGACGCTGTTTTCAGCAGAACTACCATGGTGTTGTTTTTTGTGCAGAAATAAAAGTCCTCCAAATGCAACGAAACTTTTTGATGATTTTTTTGGAACAAAAGAGGCACTAGAAGCTTCGTGGGAGCGCCAGAAGAGCCACGAGGTGGCCACAACCCAACAGGGCGCGCCAGCCCCCTCTGGCGCGCCCTGGTGTCTTGTGGGCCCCTCGTGGCCCATCTTCGCATAAAACTGACGCCCACAAATCCTATATATTCACAAACCCCCAGAAATAACCCTAGATCAGAAGTTCCACCACCGCAAGCCTCTGTAGCCACGAAAAACCAATCTAAACCTCGTTCCGGCACCCTGCCGGAGGTGGAAATCATCACCGGAGGCCATCTTCATCATCCATATGGTCTCCATGATGAGGAGGGAGTAGTCCACCCTCGGGCCCGAGGGTTTGTACCGGTAGCTATGTGTTTAATCTCTCTCTCTCTCTCTCTCTCGTGTTCTTGATTTGGCACGATCTTGATGTATCGCGAGCTTTGTTAATATAGTTGGATAATATGGTGTTTTCCCTCTCTATCTTGTTCTGATGAATTGAGTTTTCCCTTTGAGATTTCATTATTACCGGATTTAATACTTTTATGTATTTGAGAGCACTTGATCTATGTCTTGGCACTCAACTCGCGGATTCCCGAGGTGACATTGGGGTAATCTATGCATAGGGGTTGATGCACGTTTTCGTCCCACTTTCTCCTATAGAAATCTTAGGGCACTCTTTGAGGTTCTTTGTGTTGGATTGAGTATTATGAATCTGAAATTGTTTGATGCATATCGTATAATTAACTCATGGATACTTGTGGTGACATTGGAGTATCTAGGTGACATTAGAGTTGCTTGATGCGTATCATATGGTGTTATTTTAGTACGAACTCTTAGATAGATTGATCGAAAAGGATAACTTGGTGTTATTTTAGTACGAACTCTTGGATAGATCGATCGGAAAGGATAACTTTAAGGTGGTTTCATACCCTACAAACAATTTCTTCTTATGTTCTCCGCTAGATAAGAACTTTGGAATGATTCTTTGTTGCACATTGAGGGATGGTTATGTGATCCAATTATATTAGCATTGTTGAGAGATTGCACTAGCAAAAGTATGGACCCTAGACCTTGTTTTCAAGCATTGCAATACCGTTTGTGCTCACTTTTGTTACTTGCTACCTTGCTGTTTTTTATTGTTACTATTACAAAAATCAATACATACTATCATTACTACACTTGTATCACCATCTCTTCGTCGAACTAGTGCACCTATACAATTAACCATTGTATTTGGTGTGTTGGGGACACAAGAGACTTTTTATTATTTGGTTGCAGGTTTTTTTGAGAGAGACCATCTTCATCCTACGCCTCCCGCAGATTGATAAACCTTAGGTCATCCACTTGAGGGAAATTTGCTACTGTCCTACAAAACTCTGCGCTTGGAGACCCAACACGAGTCTACAAGAACAAGTTGTGTAGTAGACATCAAGCTAGCACGCCCAATTGATCTCACTACGGTATGTATGAACTGAACATGTGTAATTTGGTTTACCATTAGCACACGGTTCATTCATTAAAGTCATGTGTGAACCCAAACCGTGGACGATGACCACTAATGCGCGCAACGTGAGTCATGTGTTCTGATTGGCCAAAACCCAAGCCCCACGGATCGTAAGTCTGCACCGCGGGATGCACCCGGATCGAATGGCAATCCTTATCCCTCTCGTCAACACACGTAGTTGTAGTTGGGATTTATTTATATGCACTAGATGCCCGGTAAATGCTAAAAATGGCTTAAATATAGCAAACGAGCTTTGAAATGCGCTAGAAAATCAAACCTGGCCTATAATGATGATTGCCTACCATGGGAAAAATCGGAGGAGAGGCGATGAAGACACCATCGATTGGAGTTTGATCCGCCACGTCTCCTTCTGGAACTATGATCCCTCTAGTGAGATGATATGGTTTCCAAGGAGTGATCATCGTAACTTGTGCCAAACTTTACCAAAAGATTTCCACGGTGTGGTGACATCACAACACGCAGACCCACCGGTTTCCGTGATTTTCGGAGTCCATCTGCATTTTTTGTAATTAAATTACCAACATGCCCTACGTCGGTGGATGCATCTCACAACCGAAATGTTTGAAAATTCTTCCCATTCCTTGGACAACGAATGAAAATACGCAAAGCGACACACAAATGATTTTTAAGGCCTTCTTTGCCACCACCCACACGTAGTTGCAGTTGGGATTTGATTTATATGCACTAAATGCCCGGTAAAGGTAAAAATGCCTTAGATATAGCAACCCAGCCCTGAAATCCACCGGAAAATCAATACTAGGAGTACAATGGTATTTGTGTACCTTGGAAAAAATCGAGGAGAAACGTTGAAGTCGCCGCCGATTGGAGTTAGAATTGTCAAGTCTACTTTTGGAAACTATGATCCTTCTTGTGAGATGCCCTGGTTTCGAAGGAGCGGTCATCACAACTTGTCCCAAACATTACCATTTTTTTTTCCATGGGGTCTTCACATCATGCCACGGTGACGCACCCACTTTCGTGATTTTCTCTCTCCATCTGCATTTCCTGTAATTAAATTACCAACAAGCCCGATGTTGGTGGAGGCATCTCGCAACCGAAATGTTTGAAAATTCTTCACATTCCCTAGGAAATGACTGAAAACGCGCAATGGGACACACAAATGATTTTTCAGATCTACCTTGATAACACCCGCATGTAGGTCAAGTTGGAATTTGACTTGTATGCACCAAATGCCAGGTAAATGCAAAAATGGTTTAAAAATAGCAAACGAGATCTGAAACCCGACAGAAAATCAATGCAGGGGTAAGAAAGGTGATTGTGTACCGAGGAAAAAAATCGAGGCAAAAATATGAAGTCACGTCTTCATTTCAAATGGAATAACGATGTTCGTGCATAAACAGTTAGCACACAGTTGATTCATTGAAGCCGTGTGCGAACCCAAACCATGTTCGATGACCACTAATGCGCGCAAAGTGAGTCGCGCGCTCTAATTGGCCAAAACCCAAGCCCCACTATTCATAAGTCTGCACCATAGGATGCACCTAGATTGAACGAGAGTCCTTATCCCTCTCGTCAACACACGTAGTTGCAGTTAGGATTTGATTTATATGCACTAAATGCCCGATAAATGCTAAAAATGGCTTAAATATAGCAAACAAGCCCTGAAATGCGCTAGAATATCAAACGTGGCTTATAATGATGATTGGCTGCCGTGGGAAAAAATTGGAGGAGAGGCTATGAAGACACCGTCGATTGGACTTCGATCCGCCACGTCTCCTTCTAGAACTATGATCCCTCTAGTGAGATGCTACGATTTCTAAGGAGCGATCATCGTAACTTGTGCCAAACTTTACCCAAATTTTTTCCATGATGTGGTGAGATCACAACACGCCGACCCACCGGTTTCCGTGATTTTCGAAGTCCATCTGCATTTTTTGTAATTAAATTACCAACATGTCGTACGTTGGTGGACGAATCTCACAACCAAAATGTTTGAAAATTCTTCCCATTCCTTGGACAACGAATGAAAACATGCAAAGTGACACATAAATGATTTTTAAAACCTTCTTTGCCAGCACCCACATGTAGTTGCAGTTCGAATTTGATTTATATGCACTAAATGCCCGGTACATGCAAAAATGGCTGAAAAATATCAAACGATACATGGAATGCGATAGAAAATCAACACCAGGGTATAATGGTCGATGCGTACTGTGAAAAACATTTGGAGGCGAAACGATGAGGTCACGTCTTCATTTCAAAATTGGCACGTCTTCATTTCAAACGAATTTATGCTCTTTAGTGCACACGGGTTACTAGATGCAACCGTTTGCATATGCCTTTCTACGGGGCGACCGAAGCTCTTTTTTCGCCCTTTTCACCAAAGCCGCCAACATGCCCCCCAAACCCAGTGCCCGCCCCCGTGTCACTCAACAGTCAGCATATTCTACCCAAACTCTGTCGCCACCTCCCTCCCATCCCCTCAGATCCACATCAGAACCCTTTCCAGCATCGTCGTGCTCAACCCGGCCATGTACCCGCTCTCCGGCGTCAACCCTACCCTTCACCACCGTTCTGAACACACGTCTGTCCGTGCCTTGATGTCTACTGCGCAACTTTATTCTTGTAGACTTTGTTGGGCCTCCAAGCGTAGAGTTTTGTAGGATAGTAGCAATTTTCCCTCAAGTGGATAACCTAAGGTTTATCAATCCGTGGGAGGTGTAGGATGAAGATGGTCTCTCTCAAACAACCCTGCAATCAAATACAAGAAATCTCTTGTGTCCCCAACACACCCAATAAAATGGCAAATTGTATAGGTGCACTAGTTCGGCGAAGAGATGGTGATACGAGTGCAATATGGATGGTAGATATAGGTTTTTGTAATCTAAAAATATAAAAACAGCAAGGTAACAAGTGACAAAAGTGAGCACAAACGGTATTGCAATGCTTGAAAACAAGGCCTAGGGTCCGTACTTTCGCTAGTGCAATCTCACAACAATGCTAATATAATTGGATCACATAACCATCCCTCAACGTGCAATGAAGAATCACTCCAAAGTTCTTATCTAGCGGAGAACATAAGAAGAAATTGTTTGTAGGGTACGAAACCACCTTAAAGTTATTCTTTTCGATCGATCTATCCAAGAGTTCGTACTAAGATAACATCAAGTTATCTTTTCCGTTCGATCTATCTAAGAGTTCGTACTAGAATAACACCATATGATACGCATCAACCAACTCTAATGTCACCTAGATAATCCAAAGTCACCACAAGTATCCATGAGTTAATTATACGATACACATCAAACAATTTCAGATTCATAATACTCAATCCACACAAAGAACCTCAAAGAGTGCCCCAATATTTCTATCGGAGAAAGTAGGACAGGAACGTGTATCAACCCCTATGCATAGATTACCCCAATGTCACCGCGGCAATCCGCAAGTTGAGTACCAAAACATATATCAAGTGAACCAATAGAACACCCCATTGTCACCACGGGTATCCGCATGCAAGACATATATCAAGTGTTCTCAAATCCAATATTCAATGCAACATAACGATATCTCAAAGGGAAATATTCAATTCATCACAACAAGGTAGCAAGGGAATAGCATCATGTGATCTGACTATATTAACAAAGCCCGTGATACATCAAGATCATGACATCTCAAGAACACGAGAGAGAGAGAGATTGAACACATAGCTACTGGTACATACCCTCAGCCCCATGGGTGGACTACTCCCTCCTCGTCATGGCCTCCGCCGGGATGATGAAGATGGCCACCGGAGATGGATTCCCCTCTCCGGCAGGGTACTGGAACGTCTCCAGATTGGTTTTTCGTCGATACAGAGAGTTGTGGCGGCGGAGTAGAGAGTCTAGGGTTATTTCTGATGGTTTCTATATTTATAGGATTTTTGGGCGTCGGTTTCACGCCAAGATGGGCCACGAGGAGGGCACAAGACACCAGGGCGCGCCTGGGCCCTCTGGCGCGCCCTGGTGGGTTGTGCCCACCTCGTGGCTCTTCTCCGGTGGTTCTTCACTCCAACATTGCTTATTTGGTCCAGAAAAAATTACCAAAAAGTTTCGGGCGATTCCGAGAACTTTCATTTTCTGCACAAAAAACACCACCATGGTAATTCTGCTGAAAACAGCGTCAGTCCGGGTTAGTTCTAAATAAATCATATAAAGTGCATCAAACCATATAAAAGTATTGTAAACATAGATGAATATGGCATGAATACTTCATAAATTATCGATACGTTGGAGACGTATCGGCATCCCCAAGCTTAATTCCTACTCGTCCTCGAGTAGGTAAATGATAAAAGAAATAATTTATGAAGTGTGAATGCTAGCATAGTGCATAAGTTTGATCAATGATAATTTCAACCACTTTTCCTAGCATCATAACAACAACTTTTTCTCATAAAAATCATCATGATAAAGTAGCAACCAATTCACATGTACTCAAAGCATATTTTTAGAACAAATGGCATCCATCGAACACAGAGAAAGATAGGGGCTTAATGTTTCGCCTCCCAACTCATTTATCATAGAGATAATTGTCAACAATAATAACTCATGATCAAATATATTCGACTGGCCATATGTGTTTGGATCTTTCCCCACCACATGATGCTTGCCAACTAATAGATTGAGGTTGGAATATGATGTTGACTCAACATGAAAAGTAAATAACATGAAAGTAAATAGATTGTCCCTTCGCAGAGGGAAGAAGAGATTTGCACATGTGCCAGAGCTCATTGTTTAAAAATAGAGATGAATATAATTTTGGGAGGTGCACCCTTCCTGTCAACGTTACGACCAAGAGTTATCAATATCTTCCATGCTAAACACATTAGCGGCGGTTCCCAAGCGGTAAAAGTAAAGGTTTACTCCCCTTCCACCAACAAACACACTCCACGGCGAGCCGAATCCACGGGTACCATCCATACCAACAACATTCCTGGGGGAGTTTTGTTTAATTATTTGCTTTTTTCATTTCGGGACTGGGAATCCCTATTACCGCCCCTCTCGTGCAAGGACGAGTGAATAAACACTCATCATGAGAATAACCCGCTTAACATGGAAGATACTGACCGCCCCTTGTCGCTCCATGAGCGGTCCAGGCACACAAAACAGATGCTCATTTGAAATTTTAGAGGTGGCACATGCAAATTTACTTGGAACGGCAGGGTAATACCGCATATAGGTAGATATAGTGGACTCTCATGGCAAGAAAATGGGTTTAAGGGTTTTTGGATGCACAAGTAGTATCTCTACTTAGTACGAATTTTTGGCTAGCAAAAGATCCTAAGCAAACAGCACATGTTGGAGGATCCATAACAATATAACTTCTATGCAAATATACACAACCATAACTCATTACGTTGTCTTCCTTTTCCAACTTCAACTAATTTGCTCAAGTTTGAAAATAATTAATGGGTATTCACAATCATAGAAGATGTCCAAGATAATATATTTGTATGTGAAAGTTCTCTTCCTTATACTAATCATTCACGAATTGCTTGTATGACCAATATTGTGATTGTCAAACTTCAATAGATTTTACTTTATAAACCAGATGTGAAACTACTACTAAGCATAAAGCACATTAATAATTTCAGATTTATGATATTCAATTGATTCACAATTTTCTCATAGGATATAAGTGAAGCACAAGAGTAAACATCAAACTACTCTTGAAAAGATATAAGTGAAGATCAATGAGTAGTCAAACAATTAAGTAGCTATGTGAGGGCTCTCTCTCAATAAATATTCTTAGATCAAAGTATTTTATTAAAACAGCAAGCAAAACAAAATAAAATGACATTCCAAGGATAGCACACATCATGTGGACAAATAAAATTTAGGCTGAACATAGGCTAACCGATATTTGTTTGATGAAGAGAGGTGGGATGCGTAGCATCCCCAAGCTTAGATGCTTGAGACTTCTTGAAATATTTACTTGGGGTGCCTTGGGCATCCCCAAGCTTGAGCTTTTGTATCTCGTTCAATCCTCTCATATCATGGTTTCACCTATGTGTCAAAAACTTCATCCACAGAAAACTCAAAAAGAACTCGTGAGATAGGTTAGTACACATAAGAACAAATCAACACTTCATGTACTTCCAAGACAAGTTGCACAATAATTTTCAAACATCATCTACTGTTTACTATCGTTTCCACAATTTATATCTACCAATATAGGCTATGGAAACTATAGGATAAGTAGATAACGAAACTATGACAGCAATCTGTCCAAACAGAACAGTCTGTAGCAATTTATGAAAACAGTGTACTTCTTTAACTCAAATAATTATGAAAATTTTGGACATACTAAATAATTTATATTACAATACTGTGTAAAAATTTCAGAAACTTTCCATGTTCCAGTAAAATATGAAAATTCAAACACTACAGCAAAAGTTTCTGTTTTTACACAGCACACATCAAAACATGCAATGCAAGCATCCTAAGACAGTTCTTGGAAATTTTTATTGAAAAACAAGATTATAAATAACACCTAACAGAAAATAAAAAAATATAATGACGATCCAAGCAAAGCACATATTACGTGACGAATAAAAATATAGCTCTAAGTAAGATATACCGATAATGTTGAAGATGAAAGAGGGGATGCCTTCCGGGGCATCCCCAAGCTTAGGCGCTTGAGTCTTCCTTGGATATTGACTTGGGGGTGACTTGGGCATCCCCAAGCTTAGTTTCTTGTCACTCCTTATTCTCCTCATATCGGTGTCTCACCCAAAACTTGAAAACTTCAATCCCACAAAACTTAACGGAACTTCGTGAGATGGGTTAGTATAATAAAGATAGATCATTCACTTAGGTACTGTCAAGACAAGATTCATAATTGTTCTCACATAATACCTACTGTATTCTACCATTCACATAATTTATATCACTGGATATAAGCTATGGGAACACTAAAACAAGCAAACTATGCATGCAAAACAGAATCTGTCAAAAACAGAACAGTCTGTGAAGATCTGTAGTATATCCATACTTCCCTGCATCTAAAACTTCTGAAAAATTAGGAAAACCTGAATAATTTGCATAGAAATTTTGTGTAAAAATTTCAAATTTTTTTGACGCTCCAGTAATATCATAGAAATTATTTACTGGAGACAAAACTTTCTGTTTTTTCACAGAATCAAACAAGCAAGTATCCACACTATCCCAAAGGCTTTACTTGGCACTTTATTGAAATAAAAGACACAAAACATTATTACTACAGTATCTTAATCATGTGAACACATAAAAACAGAAAGTATAAGTGTCTGGTTGTCTCCCAACAAGCGCTTTTCTTTAATGCCTTTTAGCTAGGCATGATGATTTCAATGATGCTCACATAGGAATAGTATTTGAAACATGTAAGAGAGCATCATGAATCTCATGAAAAGCACATTTAAGTCTAACCCACTTCCTATGCATAGGGATTTTGTGAGCAAACAATTTATGGGAACAATAATCAACTAACATAGGAAGGCAAAACAAGCATAACTTCAAAACTTTGAACACATAGAGAGGAAACTTGATATTATTGCAATTCCTACTCATAATAATTTTCAGTAGCATCATGAAGGAATTCAAACAATATAACTAACACATACAACATTCTTTTCATGATGCACAAGCATAGAATTTTTATCACTCTCCACATAAGCAATTTTCTTCTCATTCATAATAGTGGGAGCATCAAATGAAACTCGAATACTATAAATTGCTTCCACATTAAAAGAGTAATGTTCAGTAAAAGGATATTCAAAATTATGACAATAATTATCACTACTTTTTATAACATAAGTATCATCACAATAATCATCATAAGTAGTAACTTTGTTCTCATCATAGTCATGTGAAACCTCTTCCGAAATAGTGGAATCATTACTAAATAAAGTCATGACCTCTCCAAATCCACTTTTATCATTATAATAAAATTCAAAACCCTCCAAAATAGTGGGATAATAATTATATAAAGTTGACACTCTTCCAAACCCACTTTCATAAATATCACAATCATCATAAATAGGAGGCATGCAATCATCATAACCAATTTGATCATTCAAAGTAGGGGAACTAAAAAGATCATCTTCATTAAGCATAACATCCCCAAGCTTGGGACAAACATTCATTGCAGCAAATAAATTCTCAAACATGTCATTCTCATCAAGCATAGCACCCCCAAACTTGTGGCTTGGCATATCATAAGCATAATCACTCTCATCATTAATAGTATGAATAGCACCAATAGCATAACAATTATTATCATCATAATTTACCAAGTTGGTGCCAAAAAGATTTTCAAGATTATAAGAAGTATCATTATCTTCCCAATCATAGTCATCACAACAAGCAATAGGCATAACAAATTCATCATCAAGTATATCATCTTCCAAAATTATTTTTGATTCATCCTCGTGAGGCACAACAATAATAGGAGCAACATCCTTTGGGAGAGATACCTTTTTACCTTTACTCTTTCTTCTTTTCTTCTTCATCATCACATCATGTGTGGGTTTAATTAATTTTTTCGAGCTTCTTATTGATGAGATTGGTTGAATAGGGAGCTCCTCCTCGTCACCTATTACATCATGAGAGACAATAGGAGGGAAAGTGGAAATCTTTACCCTTTCATTAGTATTCCTTTTATATTCTATTGGTTTTCCCATCTTTCTATAGTTGGCAATATAAGCATTCTCATTGCAATTTACCATGCAAAACATATAGATATTTTTTAGATTAGTTTCAATGTCGTCCGTGAGAATGAATACTTCAAACCAACTATTTTTATGTGTCAATTCTTCACTCCCCAAAAATAGAGAAAGCTCATTATAAAGTTCAAGGGTGATCAAGTCATTACAATATTTGGTCATGATTTGATCATGAAAAAGTTTTCATTGGAAATTAAGATGACTAACTTTATTGCAAAGTTCACAAGTGATAGGACAAAGAGAACATAATTTTGTAGCAAATTCATCTATCACTTTGAGCAAAAGATTGGTTCTATCATGTTTATGCTTCTTACAAAATCTATCCTCCCTATAAGGCACGTCTTCACAAACTTTATGCACTCCACAAATATTGACATGCTTATAAGAAACATTTTTATCATGACTAGTGCAATCATCATTAGTATTTTGGATATTCATAGAATTCACACTAACAACATTGCAATCATGCTCATCATTTATGCCAAACATTTTGTTGAATTCTTCTTCTATCAATTGAGCACAATTTTCCTTTCCATCATTTTCAAGAAAGACATGATAAAGACGAATAATATGAGGCCACCTAAATTCCATTTTTTTGTAGTTTTCTTTTATAAAAACCAAACTAGTGAAAAACAAGAAACTAAAAGATTTAATTACAAGATCTAAAGATATACCTTCAAGCACTCACCTCCCCGGCAACGGCGCCAGAAAAGAGCTTGATGTCTACTACGCAACTTTATTCTTGTAGACTTTGTTGGGCCTCCAAGCGCAGAGTTTTGTAGGACAGTAGCAATTTTCCCTCAAGTGGATAACCTAAGGTTTATCAATCCGTGGGAGGTGTAGGATGAAGATGGTCTCTCTCAAACAACCCTGCAATCAAATACAAGAAATCTCTTGTGTCCCCAACACACCCAATACAATGGCAAATTGTATAGGTGCACTAGTTCGGCGAAGAGATGGTGATACGAGTGCAATATGGATGGTAGATATAGGTTTTTGTAATCTGAAAATATGAAAACTGCAAGGTAACAAGTGACAAAAGTGGGGACAAACGGTATTGCAATGATTGAAAACAAGGCCTAGGGTCCGGACTTTCGCTAGTGCAATCTCTCAACAATGCTAATATAATTGGATCACATAACCATCCCTCAACGTGCAACGAAGAATCACTCCAAAGTTCTTATCTAGCGGAGAACATAAGAAGAAATTGTTTGTAGGGTACGAAACCACCTTAAAGTTATTATTTACGATCGATCTATCCAAGAGTTCGTACTAAGATAACATCAAGTTATCTTTTCCGTTCGATCTATCTAAGAGTTCGTACTAGAATAACACCATATGATACGCATCAACCAACTCTAATGTCACCTAGATACTCCAATGTCACCACAAGTATCCATGAGTTAATTATACGATACGCATCAAACAATTTCAGATTCATAATACTCAATCCACACAAAGAACCTCAAAGAGTGCCCCAAGATTTCAATCGGAGAAAGTAGGACAAGAACGTGTATCAACCCCTATGCATAGATTACCCCAATGTCACCGCGGGAATCCGCAAGTTGAGTACCAAAACATATATCAAGTGAATCAATAGAACACCCCATTGTCACCACAGGTATCCGCATGCAAGACATATATCAAGTGTTCTCAAATCCAATATTCAATCCAACATAATGATATCTCAAAGGGAAAGATTCAATTCATCACAACAAGGTAGCAAGGGAATAGCATCATGTGATCCGACTATATTAACAAAGCCCGTGATACATCAAGATCGTGACATCTCAAGAACATGAGAGAGAGAGAGAGAGAGATTGAACACATAGCTACTGGTACATACCATCAGCCCCGAGGATGGACTACTCCCTACTCGTCATGGCCTCCGCCGGGATGATGAAGATGGCCACCGGAGATGGATTCCCCTCTCTGGCAGGGTACTGGAACGTCTCCAGATTGGTTTTTCATCGATACAGAGAGTTGCGGCGGCGGAGCGGAGAGTCTCAGGTTATTTTTGGGGGTTTCCGAATATTTGGGAATTTATAGGCATCAGAGGCGGTGGAGAGGGGCCCCGAGGAGGGCACAACCCATCAGGGCGCGTCGGCCCCCCCTGGCGCGCCCTGGTGGGTTGTGGTCTCCACGGCTCACCTCTCCGCCACTTCTTTGGCCCACTGGGTGTCTTCTGGTCCAGAAAAAATCTCCAAAATGTTTCGTCGCGATTGGACTCCATCTGGTATTGATTTTCTGCAAAGTAAAAAACAAGCAAAAACAGCAACTGACACTTTGGCACTATGTCAATAGCTTAGTCCCAAAAAATGATATAAAGTTGCTATAAACTGATTGTAAAACATCCAAGAATGATAATATAACAGCATGGAACAAGCAAAAATTATAGATACATTGGAGACGTATCACACACCTATTTAAGAGAGACACACATTCATCATAATTTGTTAGAATACTCTATGTACTTCACTTATATCTTTTGAGCTTAGCAGTTGCTCGAGTACTTCACTTATATCTTTTTGAGCACGGTGGCATGTAGATTTTATAGAAATGATTTCACTCTCGTTCCTCACTTATATTTGTTTGAGAGTTAATAAATAGTGAAGGTAATTTGCATGGGTCATAAGACTAGTCCAAAAATATTAGGTATTCAATGAGTGATAATCAAAACCAGCATGTAGCACATATAAAGAAAATGTGGGTCAATGATATTGATGTAGTAATATGAAATAGGTGTGAGTTCATAATTGTTAAACTGTAGAGGTGTCGATATTAAAAAAGGTTGACCTTTTTGTTCATCTAAAAATTAAAGAGGCATGGTGATGATATGTGAGCATTTCTATTCCTCGTTGAAATCCTAGTGTTGTTTCGGGTCGGAAGTGCGTGATGGTTAACTCCTACCAACCTCTTCCCTCGGGGCTTACGAGTAGTACTTTGATCTATGATAAACTAATAAAACTTTGCAATAAGTATATGAGTTCTTTATGACTAATGTGAAACCATGGACATACGCAATCTCACCTTTTCGTAATTTGCTAGCCTATTCGGTACCGTGCATAGCCCGTTCTCACCTCGAGGATCGGTGCAACTTTTGCCGGTGCATCCAAACTTTGTGACATGATACGCTCTGTTGCACATAAGCCTTATTATATCTTCCTCAAAACAGCCACCATACCTACCTATCATGGCATTTCCATAGCCATTCTGAGATATATTGCCATGCAAATTCCATCGTCACTTCACATGACTAGTTCGTTCATCGTCATATTGCTTTGCATGATCATATAGAGCTGACATAGTATTTGTGGCAAAGCCACCGTTCATCATATTTTTGATACATGTCACGCTAGATCATTGCACATCCTGGTACACTGCCAGAGGCATTCACACAGAGTCATATCTTCATACCAGTTCTCCATATCGAGTTGTAAGTAAATAAAAGTGTGATGATCATTATTTTTAGAGCATTGTCCCATTGAGGAAAGAACGATGGAGACGATGATTCTCCCATAAGTCGAGATGAGACTCCGGACGAAAATAAAGATGGGGGAGGCCAAATGAGCCCACCATACATTCAAAGAAAAAAATGATGAGAGAAAATGAGAGAAGAGACTTTGCTACTATCCTTTACCACACTTGTGCCTCAAAGTGGCACCATGCTCTTCATGTAGAGAGTCTCATGATATATCACTTTCATATGGTAGTGGGAATTACCTATTCATTATTACAAACTTGGCTTGTATATTCCTATGACGGGCTTCCTCAAATGCCCGAGGTATTCATGAGCAAGAAAGTTGGATGCACACCCCACTTAGCTTTATTTGAGCTTTCATACACTTATAGCTCTAGTGCATCATTTGCATGGCAGTCCCTACTCCTTGCATCGACATCTATTGATGGGCATCTCCATAGCCCATTGGTACGCCTAGTTCATGTGAGATTATCTTCTCCACTTTTTACCCCTTTGATATCTACCACCATATTCTATTCCACTTAAATGCTATGTCCAATGGCTCAGGCTCATGTATTGCGTGAAAAATAAAAAGTTGATGCATATTGAAAAAGTACGATCCAATTGCCTGACTTGGACACCGTGGTGCTTGACATTTGTATTAACGCGGTGAAGATGGAGCCATGCCTTGCTAATATAATAAGATGAATGTGGGGTAAACATTTCTTAAGGATCGTATACTTTTAAGGATTAATGATTATGTTTCTTACATTTTAATTATTGCTATGTTAATGCTTGTTGATTCATCTTTTTTCAATGAGCTTACATGCATAATATAACATAGTGGATATCATGTCACATCAAAAATTCTGTTTTTATCATTTACCTACTCGAGGACGAGCAGGAATTAAGCTTGCGGACGCTTGATACGTCTCCAACGTATCTATAATTTTTGATTGTTCCATGCTGATATATTATCATTCTAGGATACTTTTTGGGTCTTTATTTACCAATTTATAATATTTTTGAGCACTAACTTATTGACCCAGTGCCCAGTGTCAGTTGCTGTTTTCTGCATGTTTTTGCCTTTTCAGGTTTACAGTACCAAACGAAGTCCAATTGCCATGAAACTTTTTGATGATTTTTTCTGGACCAAAACAAGATCTAGAAGCTTCGGAAGGAGGTCGGGAGGCGCATGAGAACTGATAACCCACAAGTATAGGGGATCACAACAGTTTTCGAGGGTAGAGTATTCAACCCAAATTTATAGATTGGACACAAGGGGAGCCAAATAATATTTGCAAGTATTAGCAGTTGAGTTGTCAATTCAACCACACCTGGAGATTAAATATCCACAGGAAAGTGATCAGTAGCACAGTAATATGATAGTTCGATAGCAGTGGTAACAGTAGCAGTAACGGTAATAGTGATAGCAATGATTTTGTAGCAAGTGTAACAGTAGCAGTAGCAATAGTAACTTAGCAAGAACAATATGTGGAAAACTCGTAGGCATTGGATCAGTGAATTTTTTGGATGATATTCATCATATAACAGTCATAACCTAGGGTGACATAGAACTAGCTCCAGTTCATAAATATAATGTAGGCACGTATTCCGTAAATAGTCATACGTGCTTATGGAAAAGAACTTGCATGACATCTTTTGTCCTACCCTCCCGTGGCAGCGGGGTCCATAAGGAAACTAAGGGATATTAAGGCCTCCTTTTAATAGAGAACCGGAACAAAGCATTAACACATAGTGCATACATGAACTCCTCGAACTACGGTCATCACCGGAAAGTATCCCGACTATTGTCACTCCGGGGTTTACGGATCATAGCACATAGCAGGTGCATATGACTAGCAAGACCGGATAAAGAACATAGATATAATGGTGATAACATAAACGGTTCAGATCTGAAATCATGGCACTCGGGCCCTAGTGACAAGCATTAAGCATGGCAAAGTCATAGCAACATCAATCTCAGAACATAGTGGTTACTAGGGATCGAGCCCTAACAAAACTAACTCGATTACATGATGAATCTCATCCAACTCCTCACTGACCGGCGAGCCTACGAAGGAATTACTCACTCCCGGTGGGGAGCATCATGGAATTGGCGATGAAGGAGGGTTGGTGATGACGAAGACCGAAGATTCCCCTCTCTGGAGCCCCAAACGGACTCCAGATGTGGCCTCCCGATGAAGAACACGAGGTGGCGGCTGCTGTGTCTCGTGAAACGCGATAAAACTTCCTCTCCTATTTTTTCTTCGAAAATAGGAATTTATAGTGCTGGAATTAGGGTCAACGGAGCCCTGAGGGCCCCACAACCCACTAGGGCGCGCCTGGAGGGGATGGCACGCCCTGGTGTCTTGTGGGCACCCAGCCCCCCCTCCGGTGTTCTTGGCTCCAGTATTTTTTATTTATTGTAAAATAATTCACCAAAAAGTTTTGTCCAATTCCGAGAACTTTTATTTCTGCACAAAAACAACACCATGGTAGTTCTGCTTGTTGGGGAACGTTGCATGGGAAACAAAAAATTTCCTACGCACACGCAAGATCTATCCATGGAGATGCATAGCTACGAGAGGGGGAGTGTGTCTACATACCCTTGTAGATCGCTAAGCGGAAGCGTATATAATGCGGTTGATGTAGTCGTACTCTTCACGATCCGATCGCGATCCAATCCGATCTAGCGCCGAACGGACGGCACCTCCACGTTCAGCACACGTGCGGCTCGATGACGTCTCCTCCTTCTTGATCCAGCAAGAGAGGAAGGAGAAGTAGATGGGATCTCAACCAGCACGACGGCATGGTGGAGATGGTGGTGGAGCAATCCCGGCAGGGCTTCGCCAAGCGCTACCGTAGATGCGATCTGAGGAGAAAACGATCTAGGGAGAGAGGTAGGGCTGCCACCGGGGCGTGGGATTGTTGTCTCCAGCACTCCCCCTCTCCTCTACTATATATAGGAGGCAAGGGGTAGGGTTTGCTCGTAGCCCTAGGCCCCTCCTCCAAGGAGGGCCGGCGGTTAGGGAGGAAACTTGCCTCCCAAGGCAAGTGGACTCCCTCCCACTTAGGGTTTCCCCTTCCCCTTGCGCATGGGCCTTGTGGGGCTGGTGCCCCTGGCCTAATAAGTCTAGGGCGCCCCCCTACAGCCCATGCACACCCTAGGGGCTGGAGGGATCCTTTCGGACTCCTCCAGAACCCTCTGGAACCTTCCGGAACCTTCCCGGTACAATACCGGCAAAATCGAAACTTTTCCGGTAGCCAAAATATGACTTCCCATATATAAATCTTTACCTCCGGACCATTCCGGAGCTCTTCGTGACGTCCGGGATCTCATCCGGGCTCCGAACAACATTCGGTTACCAACGTACATATCCCAATACTACTCTAGCGTCACCGAACGTTAAGCATGCGGACCCTACGGGTTCGAGAATCATGTGGACATGACCGAGACACCTCTCTAGTCAATAACCAATAGCGGGACCTGGATGCCCATATTGGTTCCCACATATTCCACGAAGATCTTTATCGGTCGAACCACAATGCCAAGGATTCAATCAATCCCGTATGCAGTTCCCTTTGTCCAGCGGTATGTTACTTGCCCGAGATTCGATCGTCGGTATCTCCATACCTAGTTCAATCTCATTACCGGCAAGTCTCTTTACTCGTTCCGTAATACAAGACCCCGTGACTAAATCCTTAGCCACATTGCTTGCAAGCT